>OV277858.1:94322626-97014293 GCA_922989275.2 Gari tellinella
CTTATTAAAATGAAGTTTGAACAATCTACAACATTATTATGTTCTTTTTTTATTGCATTTCGTTTGTATTTCATCTCATATACCCCGAGAGACAAAAGAGAATTTATACTAATTCACGTCCGCCCCGGTTTATGTCCTTTCCGGCGAACACCAGCACGCCACCGGTGAACACCGTGTAATACCGGCCCTAACCGGGATAGATCGGGGAGATCTGACTTCTTTACCGGGAGTCCAACGGGGAAATGCCTTGAATGTGAGATCGCAATTTATTTTTTCATAAAAATCGCCCCGGCTCATCCCTGTACAACGGTTATTCTCACCGGGACAGTGAGATCGGGGTTTAAAATGATATCCTACCATCCATAAATGCCCATTCAGCACAACCGACATGTCATGTAGACTGTATGGGTCTTATGTATTTATTTGACAATAAATGTTGCAAAAGGCTGTTAAACTTCATTTAAAACAATCTCAAGGAAGCTTCTGTCAATATATAGCCGGTGCTGGGATTCGAACCCAGACCTCCCTCCGTGACAAAGCCTAGAGGGGCTTCTTCCAATAAACTACACCGGCGTTTAGGGCGACATTGACAACCTTGAGAAAGACTATTTTGAGACCTTCAACAATATTTTAACAAGGATTTGGGGTCTTCTGACATTAAAATTCATTTATTATTGCAATTAAACATATTTAAGGCCGGATAGCCTGAATATACCCTCACAAAGCTTTCAAAACAACCAGAAACCTATATTTTGGGGATGGGGTTCACATTTAGTCATTGGACAGAAGTGTGTATGGCAGAGTCAAATGAAAACATGTGAACATGCATTTCAGTGTTAAAAGAGCAAGAAATATTGCCGCAACACAGGACAGAATTTTCCTCTTGCACCCTCCCCCTATGGCCCAATTTCAACATGCCTTCAGGAAATCCTGGCGAAATCCCTGACTGTTAGTGGTATAGCAAAAAGACAAAAGATAGATCTAAACCAAAGGACATGATATATAATCTGAAACAGGCTAAAGTAAAACATCAACTTTATTCTTCAGAACAATCAAAACTTATGATTGGGACTTTGTCTGGGAAAGACAGTGTTAGTCAGGGTCTGTGTTAGTCAAGTGTTACTTAAAATAAAGAGATCAAAGATAACACAAACAGATAGATCAAACAAAAGTACGTATACAGAATATACAGAACTAGGGTGCAAAGTTAAGTTTAAAAAAATCAAATGTATACAGAATGGAGGTAATTCCAATATCTGATCATTACTAAAAAAAGGTAATTCTTGATGCAGCAACAGCTAAAATTTAAAGTGTTCGTGCTCTAAACAGGTTGCCGCGGGATACTGCATCAACGTGGTAAACAAAACTTATTGGGCTTTTTTTTTATTACTGGCACTTATTAATGTTCAGCAAAATGCTGAAATTTGATTACATTTCCGCGAAATCTTAGGAAAATTATTTACCTTACAAAGTAAATTTCGGTTACGATTTCAACAGAAAACCCGTTTATAACCCACAAATTGCATATTTCCTTTACAAATTTAATCAATTATTACATAAAATGGGTAAATATATCATCTGAAACTGTTTTATGAACCATAATAGGTATATTTAGGTGTATTTCGGTGTATTCCGGTGTATTCCGGTTACTCTAGTAACCGGTCTATTCTCCCGCAGCCTCGCTCACGACGAAGCTCAAATACGCGCAAAGTTCTTTTGCGCACCACGACTGCGCATACATGCCGGAAATGATAATGATATGGAAAATGGAGGCCGCCATTAGCGCAACTTTCAGAACATTTACGTAAGAACGTTGAACATTTTTAGCGATCTTATGTCAGTTCAGAAGTCGATAAAATAACTCTTAAACTGTTTCTTATAAAATTCCTGTACCGAATATGTACAAATCCTTACTTAGATCGTTATATTTAACACTGAAACGCCTCGGCGAAATTTCGAAGCGAGTAAACTGTGACTTTGGAGGTTGATAAATGAACTCTTACACTTTTGCTTACAACTCTCCCAAAGCAAATATGTTCATTAACTGGTGATTTCAGTTGTCCTTCAAATGTATAATAGAATCAATATTGATACCTGTTTAACTTCTTGTTCTGGTTTTCTTTCACGTCTTTCAGGCTTCAGCAACTGATCAAATATGGCCGACTCCGCGTCTATTTTAGCGTGGGTATGTCACGTGGTACACTTTAGACTAATCAAAATGAGAGAGCTCTGGACTATTTCGGGTTGAGACCAAATCACAGCTCGCGCATGAGCCGAATCACTCGTTGATATAGAATTAAGAACAGAAAGTAGTTTTTCAAAAAATGTGAGTCCGCATACTGATTGTAATTCTGAAATTTGGTTAGCTAAAGGTCTAGATGATAAATCATCTAGCCCTAAAAACTACGCGGAAATGTGTTTCATGTATAACCTTTTTTAATAATGGGACATGTGACATGGGCTTAATGTCTGTTTTTCAAGAACTTGATCGGCTGTGGATCGAACTACGATCCCTGGATTAACAGCCCAGCGCGTGTTCACGGCTCGCCGTTTTATTTTATTGAATAAAAGGGCTAAAAGGATGGCATTTGGTCTTACGAATTGAACGATATATCTACCATAGACACATTTGGTATGGGCTATTGCTATTATACGACGTATTTAAACAACTAGTATGGCCTAGGCTGATTCCGGATTTCCTTAACCATATTGGAATTCTAATATGGCCTAGGCATATCCGGAATCAGTTTGGACCATAATATCGGAATTCTAATATGGCCTAGGCATATCCGAAATCGACATAGACCGTATTAGAATTCCGATATAGCCTAGGCAGTTTCCGGATATTCCCAGATCCCAAATTGGCCAACAACCTATACATATGACTGCCTACAGTGGAGAAACTGTTATTCTTTCCCAATAAACGCGTTTACGCTAAAACTATTTTTTCTATTGCAAACAGTTTGGAGCCAGATCAGACGCCGGGTAACCCGGCGTCTGATCAGGCTCCAAACTGTTTGCCACCAAGATAAACATGAATTATCAGAATTGTCCAAAAGTTGCACTTTTCTACGTTTTAGTGTTTTGCGTTTGCATTTCGTTTCGTTTAAACGGGAAAGAATAACAGATTCTCCACTGCTATTTTATACAGTGATCCATCTTTACAACGACACCCAATGGAAGACAAAACATGTGTGCGTTGTTCGGAGGGA
Organism: Gari tellinella; assembly: GCA_922989275.2. NCBI lineage: Eukaryota > Metazoa > Mollusca > Bivalvia > Cardiida > Psammobiidae > Gari > Gari tellinella. Next base: position 94,325,839 of record OV277858.1, read on the forward strand.
TAGGGAAGGAAATTGCTTTAAACTTGCACACAGCTTGAATCCATATCAGATACCAAGTTACGCGGCGCCATATCTAGATTCAAGCTAATTGTCACTCGTCATTAAGTTTTTTTTCTGTCAAAACGTTCAATATGTAACTTTGAGAATTTTGAACAGCAGACGATAACATGTCAAAGACGATATTACAGCAGTAAACGTGTTTATTAATTTCAAAGAGACTGAAAAACCAATTGTTACAAATATTTGAGTCGGCTAAGGCGTTGACACAATTGACATACACGTATCTTTTTCTCGGCACGGGTTCATAAGTTAACACAACAGAGTATCAGAACAAATCATAAGAATAATGATTAAGTGAAACAACCCTATCTAAATTAACACAGATATACTAGTAGGCAAATGAATAAAAAGAAATTCTGATATGCAAAAAATCTAATAAGTATATAAGTATTATCTATCAAGTAAAGAACTTATTCTTTAGCTAACAAGGTTTTTTTTTTTTTTTTTACATCAAATCAAAATGGATTGCGTGGAATATTTACTTACTCTTAAATTCTGAGGAAGACCATTCCACAAGTGATCACCTCTGAAAAGAAATGACTTCTTACCAAAGCTGTTGACTCTAGGAATGGCATAGCGTCCATTATCTGTAAAAGTGAAAGAAAACAAATCTTCTTGAGCCGGAATGGCTGTCATGTTTGACCTTGTACACAGCTTGTGCACAGAGCTTAAAGGAACAAAATAATCACCAAGATATAGAGGAGCAGTGCCTTTTGAAATATTATAAACGTGCGAAAGTGTTATTTGATCAACTCTTTTTGATACTGACAACCAGTTGAGTTATTTACAATGACTAGTGCCGCTATGTTCCCTAGCATCTAAGTTAAAAACAAAACGGATAATTTATTTTGCGTTGTTTGAAGTCTATTTTTCAAGTTTTGAGTAAGAGTAAGAGCTGGGTACCAAAAACAACAAGCGCAATCAAAGTGACATTGTATAAGTGACATGACCAATAGTTTTATTGTGTGCAAGTTTAAAAATTGGCTTTTTCTGTACAAAATCTTTAGTCTGCTGTTCGACTTAGTAATGACTGATCTGGCAATTGCCTCGTAAGACAAGAATTGGTCTAAAATAGCACCAAAGTACTTTATAGAGGTAGAAGAATTAATATGTTGACCATTACAAATTATATCTTAATGTGATTGAGATCTTAATCTGTGTCTAGAACCAAACAGGATTGACTCAGTCTTACCGAGATGAAGAGAAGGCTTATTATCAACTAACCATTCACTAACTACATTCAGGTCTTTAGAAAGACAACTTTCGATTTGGAAAATACTTTTGCCAGAGACTATAATACCAGAATCATCTTCATACAATAAAAGCAATTTGGTTCAGTCTCGTCAAAAGCGCAATTCTTCGAGGAGGTATCTCATATTATCGTTACACAATTTGCTTTAGCAACTGTTATCCAAGCAATTTACCTAGACTAGTTCTCTAACAAAATTGGGGATATATGTAAATAGGGCGACAGTCTATAGCAATTTGGAAGCAGTCGCACTTGCGTTCCCAGTACACTAGTCCTAGAAACACCTAACCGACCCTTTCACTGATAATAGAATAGTCGTCTTTATTTGCAAACAGTTTGGATCCAGATCAGACGCCGTGTAACGCGGCGTCTGATCAGGATCCAAAATGTTTGATCCCCAAATACATATATCTACTGTAACATTTTATAAAAAATGAATTTGGCACAAAATTGCAGACAACACTTTTTAGCAGACGAAAACTTGGCATTGAAAGAGTGACTCTCAAATATCTCACTAATACATCACTATTTATTACACAATAGAGACAAATTTCTAGATGATAGCACTCAAGGGGGAATAACATAAGTATTTTGTTTTCAAATGTTGAAGTCTCATATAGATCTAGAGGGATGAAAAGTAGTTCGCTTTCACCAACCGCGTGTGCACTGCAACAACTGGGATCGATTTCAGCCCATTCACTGCCATTATGGCATCCATTTTAAATAATTGTCGTCTGCTTTTATTTCTCAATTTTGTATTTTGACTTCAGAATTGTTAAAATGAGTGTCAAACAGTTTGCAGACTGATCAGACTGTTTGTAAATAACTATTGTACTCGTGACCAGGCAGCGAAGGAGTTAAACTACTGGGGACATAACCAGACGCTGAGAAACTCGGCGTCTCAGCGTATGATCTAGATCAAAACTGTTGACACTATGATCTAAAGCAAATCGTCCATATTTTCAAGATTTCAAGAATTGTTCCTTTTGCTTCATTTATTACCATGCGTTTGGTCCTTCATACTTGTATTGATATCAAGTTGTTTAACCCTTTCCCCCTTAGAAGCGACTTTTAGCGTATTTAATATATTCCTCCGCTGAAGAAAATAGTTCCAGTTTATACTCTATGGACACTTACCAGAACAAACATTTTATATAGCCTAGCAGATGGTAGTTTAAAGCAGGCTGAAAGTAAAGCAGAATGTGCCTTAAGGCACATTCTGCTTTACTTTCAGCCTGCTTTAAGTGATCACCTGTATTTAATGTTATAAACAGGTTATTGGGTAAAGGGTTAAAACGTGATATGATTTGACCTGTTTAAACAATTTGATTATATATGTTGATGTAACGAGATACAATGTGTATAAGTTACCAATAAACTATGTCTATGTCTATGTTAAAACGACGATGCCAACTTGTTCTCATTGGGCCTTCAACACCTTACCACTAACGGGGTTATCGTGTAAAATTAAATCTGTCGAACCAGAAACTCTTGTCTATTGCAAACAAATTTAGACCAGAGCAAAACACGAGCATTTTGAACTCAACGCGTTTCGAGTGAGAGAGTAAAATAATGTTAGTTCCAAAATGTTTTGTTCCTTGACCCAAACGTGCTTACACTTTTTCTCCAATAGCTAGTTTTCAGTATTGAAGGCAATATGGTTGCTTGAAGCAAGTTGACAGTAATGCAGAATTATCCTTAAATTATCCTTCCGCTTTACTTTCAGCTTGCTGTAAGTTACTATCCGCTTGGACAGATGAAAGATTTATCATGGTGCGAAATATTTCCATGAGTGGGTGAGTACATTAAAGGAGTATTGGGTTAAAATTGGATTTGCAAGTAGAATGTTAAACCATAATCTTACACAAACAAACGCATACAAACTGCTTACTAATAAATACAAGCTGAATTGCAAACAGTCTGGAGCCTGATCAGACGCCGGGTTACCCGACGTCTGATCTGGATCCAAACTATTTACAATAGACATCATTGTTCAAGTATAAGCGTGTTTATTGGAAAATAATAATGTCGTCTTCATATATTTTATTATGGCATCTCTAGTGGCATATTATACTTTTGATCATCTGAATTATGGTATTGAACTTTTATATAATATTCAGTTCTTTGGCACTTCGCATAATAATTTCTGCAGGGAATACACCTAATAACTGCGAATTCTCAAACTGCATTATAAAAGATAATAACATTTTCAACGACATAGAATCCCCTAGTGCAAATACTTTACGGTAAATTAGAATTTATGTTGAAATGTAGTTACAGTAATAATAACAATACTAGCAGTAGACTTTACTTGGAACTATAGTCCGGTCTATAGTCGTTCTATGCTGACTATAGATCCAACTGAACACCAAAGGGTTCGACTAAAGTGAAGTCATTTGACATGTGAACTTTACCGCAGACAGACCATTCTCAGTTTGCATTGGTTCGACCAACGGTGGTCCTTTGGCGACCTGAAAACGCATGCGCGGGCCGCAGTATTGCATGACTAAAGTTTGGAACTATAGTTCCAAGTGAAGTCGCTCTATATTGAAGTTTATTCCTTTCCTGTTAACCCTCATCATCCTGAATTGTCGTCTGCTTCAAATGTTCGTCTGCAAAAGAAATTCAAAATCAATTTGTAAGCTATTGAATCTAAAGAAAAGTTGAATATGAGTGCCAAACAGTTGGGATCTAGATTAGGCACCGTGTTAGATCCAAACTGTTTGCAAAAGCTTGCATGTTCGTGCTACAGTGGAGAATCTGTTATTCTTTCCCAATAAACGCGTTTACGCTGAAACTAGTATTTGCAGTGCAAACAGTTTGGAGCCAGATCAGACGCCGGGTAACCCGGCGTCTGATCAGGCTCCAAACTGTTTGCCACCAAGATAAACATGAAATATCAGTATTGTCCAAAAGTTGTTCCTTTCTACGTTTTAGTGCTTTGCGTTTGCGTACGTTTGCGTTTAAACGGGAAAGAATAACAGATTCTCCACTGTAAGCATGATAAGAGTGAAATGGTGTTACAGTGGAGAAGACATTCGTTCCCAACTAAACACAACTAAAATGTAATACATGAACCCTTCAATCAGGGTCTGCACTGTTTCCGATTTTGCAAATACATTATAGAAAACAGACATAAGCTATAAATGGACCAGTTTTAATTGGAAAATGGAATGGACCATTAAGAGTTTTAGAGTTTCGTTATTTTTTCCCGTTTAAATACAAGCGATGCAAAAATCGTAGAAAACGATTTTGTTCACAACAATTAAAATATCTGGAGGGGAGTAGCTTTGAGTTTTTATACTGTAAGAACTAAACCATCTATTTGTACCCATATATTTTGTTCATGATCACCTCTTTCTGTCTTCACGAGCTGATTAAACCACCCCTTACCTCGGTAGAATAAGCCATTTTTGTGTATTTTGTAATACATTGTCATAAAACTTATACCGTCCGCATTTTTCTCCACTAACTAAGACTTTGATTTATTGTATAAATCTGCCGCTGGGTTTCCAAGAATCAACGCCAGACAGCAAATAGCAATAAAACTAAAACTACCTAACCCAAATCAAGTCCAGATTTAACCCCACCTTGAAAAAAGAGTTTTCTTTGAGACAATTATCATCGGTGACATTGTCTCCCCTTGTCGTTCACCTACTGAATATTTAACAAAACGAATACGAATTGCAGTGTCTTACGCATGATTACATATCTTATGATAATATCCCTTATAACCCTTGAAATTTACCTTTAATTCTATAATTGAACGATAGCAACCAAATAGAGTTCCTATCTAAACTGAATATGATTAACGGAATACCCGTAAATGTCACTCTTCGAAGTCTTCAGACGTGTATGGCATATCGGTAAATATTCGGGAAGAAAAAACTGTTTGCCACTTAGACCACTCATTTTAGTGCACTGCGTTTGGGTTTAGCAAGTATAACGTCTTCTCCGCTGTGCCGAGATCCCTTTAAAAGCTCTCTGTATGTATTTCTTCCTTCAGTAAGGTAAGAAAAACAATATCAAACTTTAATCATTGTTTCCGACATTTGTGCGAAATACTACTGATTACAACACTAAACAACTGTCACCAGAAATTAATCAAGACCACCAGACAGACATTGCAATACTGAATATTTCACAATAATTTGACGCAGTACCGCATGCAAAGGTATACCATACGGTACATCGATATAGGATTAGAGAGGGGATATCTTTCTTTGGCCTTCCAACTCCCTCGCAACCAGACCAATGTAAAATATAGCAGAAGAAGACGATTAAGTTAAAATAACTTTGACCCGGGAGTCCCACAAGGAATAGTCCTAGGGCCAGTAATGTTATTTTGTCACATAAACGAGTTCATAGACAGTGCATTTATTTGCTGATGATTGTTTACTACAATGCTCATTTTCTACATCGCCCCCACCAAACAACGACCCCCTCGTTGCAACACCAATTGCTGTAGTTCCCTAAACAAGACAAGTATGTCTAACGATTTTAATGCTGCAATATCATCTGCTAAAAATTGACATTTGTTGTTTTTTGTCAAAGTTACATATTAGTGGACTTTTTGACAGAAGAAATATAACGACGAGTGACAATTACAATGTGTTTACGATTTTGACTTCACTTATAGAAAAAAACTTGCCTTGAGTATATTTCTTATACCATAATTATCAGTTAAGGATTCTAAATTTGGTGTGTGATTACACATTTAAATGCTATGGTGTAGACAACCATTGTCATGCAATTATGAGCTTGACTTCGACTGTTGACCCAAATTATAAACGTCTATCAGGATCATGTTTCCTGTAATTGCACATTAGGTTAGACTTCCAAATTGTGTGCGTGGGTACATCTTGAAATGATGGAGTTTCACGTACAAAGTTCAGGTCACTGTGGCCTTCAATTTTGATCTCCTTTATAGCACACTTACTTACCGTATTAACCAGAGATACAGAATTCAGCATACGAGTGTCAATAAACTCTTCGGTGACATCTGTTTACTGTGACACAGTTTTCGTTCATATGAAAATGATCAGATCCAGTCTTACTAAACGTCGTACGACAAACTTGGTCGTAAGTCAAAACATTAAAACACATATTATAATTTCTGAGTTCTCCATCTAATCCTGTCTTTTGACATCTCTTTGGAATCAAGACGATTCCACAGAGATGCCACAAGACAGGATAAATAGAGAAATAATAATCATTTAGGATTTTAGAATCTGACTTATGACAATATTTGTCGTACGACGTTTCGTAAGACGGACCCCTTCTATACAGACAAAGTACTACCATGTCTTTAGATCGTCCTTGTAAATCTATATAATGGAAGCTTCCAGCAAGCACACCGGGAGAGTTCATTGCAATAGCCAGGTTTGATTTAAGTATATTTGAGCTACCAATCCCGACCAGTACTGAACAGGAATGGGGATTTATCAATTGAAAACATTCTACAGTAAGTAAAAGCTGATTCACTTGAATTATCGACACGTCTATCCTGAACACTAATTTTCATGTTCTTACCTCAACACCAGAATATTGTTTTTTATGACTTAGTAGACTGCTATCTTATAGAGTTGTCTCCCTTTCCGACATAGGCCGTCTCGTAAATGCCTTTGTGTTTCCCGTGCTGCACGTGCAGGGGGGCTTTGAACATTTCGATGATAGTTCTCGATTGGACAACATGTTTGATACTTCTCTGGAGACGGTTTGGATATTGAAAGATACTAGTTTCACTTTCACTGTGTCCGGTAACAATTCAAGAATGTTTCCCGAGGACGAACATGAAAATGTACGGGGCGATGTTTGTCTTCTGCGCTCAGAATTAGTACTCAGCTAGTGAGGTAAGCGCTGTATTTCCTGTACTTACAGTGGAGAATCTGTTATTCTTTCCCAATAAACGCGTTTACGCTAAAACTATTATTTGCAGTGCAAACAGTTTGGAGCCAGATCAGACGCCGGGTAACCCGGCGTCTGATCAGGCTCCAAACTGTTTGCCACCAAGATAAACAAGAAGTATCAGAATTGTCCAAAAGTTGTTCTTTTCTACGTTTTAGTGCTCTGCGTTTGCGTTTCGTTTGCGTTTAAACGGGAAGGAATAACAGATTCTTCACTGTAAAAGGCACATGCGACTTCCAAACACTTCAAGCATTTTGTATTAAGGTCGATACACATTGGAAATTCATCTTTTTATTCATGTAAGTTTTATAGATACATGTACATTAGATGTATATTTCTTTTTCCGTGACTTTATAAACAAACTAAAGTAAAGACCATATATTTTTCGAGAACAGGTTATACATGTATATCAGTGTAAGATACAGTCGCACCTTGTTTAGGTAAACATGAACATGGTTCATGAAAACTTCTCTCGAACGATCACAAAATTGTATTATGTGTTTATGGCAGGTGGCTGCTTAAAGCAGGGCGACAGTAAAATGAGCTTTCTGTTTTACTTTCACCTTGCTCGAAGTTAACTGTCGTTTATTCAATCATTTAGCCATTATTTTGATGGTAGAAATAGAGAGGTTTTATTGGATTTGCACTTGTGTCCGTTTAACATTTTTCAGTTAAGATACCATGTCATGACGCACTTACGCATTAGAGAAAAAACTCTACAGGGACAGGAAGTTGTGTAAGTATGTTTCCTTAAATTCCTACCCTTTTATGCTAAAGCATTTACTTTCTTAGTAAACAGTGCGGAGCCAGATTAGACACAGTGTTTCAAGGCTGATCAGGCTGCTATCCGTTTGTCGCTGAAAGTAAAATAAATGGTAAGAAATTTCTAAAACCTATAATTTTGTATGCATTTTGTTTGCGTATAAACGGGAAGGAAAAACGTATTTTCCCACTTCTCTAAGTACAATAGCTTGCAAACAGTTTGTATATTGATCACACGCCGCGCAACGTGGAGTTTGATACATTTGTAAGGATCCAAACTGTTTGATAGCTATTACTTTTGTCAATTAACCTAAACCTTAAATTTGAGAAATGAAATGGACGACAATTGTTTTAAGCAGAAAAAGCTTGGCAGTGAAAGGGCCAAGTCCCATATACATGTAAGGGATAAAACCATAGGTGGTTCTCTCGAAAAAAAAATTTAAAATTAAAAAAAAAAAAATTGTACCCTTTTTTTTTTTTTAATTTTTTTTTCGAGAGAACCACCTATGGATAAAACGCTTTTCTATTCCACCAAACGACAGTAGGGACTTAGAGAGCTGATGGTTGTTAACACGTGTGAAACCAGACCAGAGGTAGAGTAAATCGGGGTCTTATCCGGCTTCAAACTGTTTTAACACTATGACTTACCCATGTCATTCTGAATGACGCCAAAAAGCGCGTTTAAAACAGTTTGGATCCTGATCGGACGCCGCGTAACGCGGCGTCGGATCAGGATCCAAACTGTTTGACACTCGTATCGATATCTTTTTAGTCATATTCTACATTGATACTATCAACAGTCAATTTCTGACGATACTGATAGGTTACAGGATAGGAAAATATTACATTGAATCTTAATTTGAAACGATATTGCTAACAACAAAATTGAAGTATACGACAATGAAACGGTGAAGGGGTAAAATGTTACTATTGTTTTGGCAGCGAAAGAGTTAAAAAATAAACATGGTCATGAAAGTGTTATATTCCATTTTTTATTACACTGTGTTTGCGTTAATAATACCTGGTAACACTTAGTATAAAATCAGCCCCTACTGCTGTTGTCTTAACCCATTACTTGATATGTACATCTTTTTATCACACAATTTGCGGTCTGGGAGTTGCATAAAGCGATTGTATAAATATCGTAATCCACTAGTGGAATATCGTTTTTTGGGCTCCGGCCCAACTTGTTCGTCCATAAGCGCCGCATGTAGCAGGACGCCAAATGATGTCATTTACTATGACATTAACGTAAACAACGTAACGTTTTGGCGGAAAATCTATATAGCGGAGGGTCTACAAACTACGGCTTTAATCTTTTAAATAGGTGCCCAAACTTGTTATGTGATAAATAGAATCTCACATTCGTGAACATTATTTATCATTTTTAATAAACTCGTTGACTAAAATGTATATGACGCTCGCCAAGGCTCGCGTCATATTATTTTAGTCAACGAGTTTATTAAAAATGATAAATAATGCACACTCATACAAGATCCTCTATTTATAAATTTATCCTCCACTAAAAAAAATAGCTCCGCTTTCCATAGTCATGAATATTTACTATGGATAGTTTCTATATTTTCAGCAGATAGTAGCTTGTACAGCATACTTGCATTGGGGTTTATTTCAACCTGCTTTGAATGGCCGCCTGTCCTCAAATATAGAATCCGGCCACGGAGTAATGTGTTAAATGACAACACCATCTTGTTTCAATTTGAAAATGTTAGCCTTGGAACTTCTTTTACAATCGAATCCCCTTGACTAGGGTTCTGAGACGGTAACGATTCTGGTGGAGAAGGTGACGTTTTGTTGAGTTTATTGGAGAATTTATCTATTCTGAGACTAATTCATTAACAATTTATTCTCGCAACTCGATAAACTGGGTAAAGTTATTGCAATAGGTGTTATCTGTCTGTCTACCATTCTGTTTGCCGGCTTTTAACCCTTATCCTGCTGTAATATCGTCTGCTTCGAAATTGTCGTCTTCAATTGTTTTTAAAATCTAGATATATCTTTTTAAGTAAAGAACCTAAAGAAGAGTGTCAAACAGTTTGGATCCAGATCAGACGCCGCGTGACGCGGCATCTTATCTGGATTCAAACTGTTTGCGAAAACCAGTAAAGTCGCGTTCAGCAGGTAAAGGGTTAACAATTTAGCTTGGAAAAGTCGCAGAAAAAATGGTACGTTAACCAAGCAGCGGTTGGTTTCTTTGAAAGCTATTTAATGTACAATAAAAACCTCCCTATTTCGACCTCTAACACGAAGACTTATTGATTGTATAATAGACTGGTGACAGATGAAAGCAAGGTGATAGTAAAACAAAGCTCCTAAACTCATCTTGCTTTTAAGTCACACGTCGTATACACCTAATGATTAATACAAATGAGTGGTCGTTATAGGGGGTTTACTCGTATAGTGGAGAATCTGTTATTCTTTCCCAATTAACGCGTTTACGCTAAAACTATTATTTGCAGTGCAAACAGTTTGGAGCCAGATCAGACGCCGGGTGACCCGGCGTCTGATCAGGCTCCAAACTGTTTGCCACCAAGATAAACATGAATTATCAGAATTGTCCAAAAGTTGTACTTTTCTACGTTTTAGTGTTTTGCGTTTGCGTACGTTTGCGTTTAAACGGGAAAGAATAACAGTTTCTCCACTGTAGTGTGTATCAACAGAGGCTTGAGACATTTCTATGAAGAAGAGTATAACGCACAGCACATATTCATGTATGCTAAAAAATTAACATTTTGAACCGTGCCATGAGAAAACCTGACTTATTACTTTGTAAACAGTGTAGATTAAGGCCAACCACCGCGTCAAAGATCTACACTGTTTGCCATCCACATGCACCAATAGCACCTCCGTTTTAAGGGTGTATCAATGTCATGAGCCATTTTTTCAAAGTATTAAACTTTTTTTCTATCATTGATTTTTTGGAAGAGCTATTTATGATGAATGAAAAAATGAAAAAAAATATATATGGTGGTGTCCTTTTTTTTGAGCTACAGCGATTTGAAAAAGGTATGTCAAATTTGGATTTTTTTTTCTCAAATTTTACCCATTCAGAGTACAAGCTTCAGTAAAATCTATTTCAAAACAAAACAAAATTGTTAATTTGGGTTTTCTTTATTTATTTCATGTCTATGGTGGTATGTTCACATATATAAACCAAATTTAGACAAAGCAGGCACCAGGTTTGAACAATATGGATCCTTGAATATCAAAAATATGCTTTATATAGGGCATGATTTTATTAGATTTTTTATTTTATGAAAAAAGTAAAAAAGTTTGAAAATGAAATAGTTCTAGTATTAAACTTTTTCTTATATTCTACCAGATGAAAGCCCATACTAAGGCAGTTCAAAATATGAAAAGAAATTGAAAGGTCAGTGTTGAAAATTTTGAGTTATTAAAGTAAAAAGAGTTATCGCCCCTTACAAAATTTACAAAAAAGTACCATATCGATGATATTTAGAGCTTTATAAATTTCACATTTGGTGCCTTTTTTTTCTTAAATTAGTTTTTGTATGAAGAAATACTACCATAGATAGGAAATAAATAACACAAAACCAAATTATCATATTTGTTTTCATTTAAAATGGGTTTTATTGAAGCGGGCTGTTTGAAAAGGACAAAATAAGAGGAAGTGGGTGGGGTAAATTTTACATGGCCGTAGAGCCAACTGTTGTTCACCAAAATGTACACTTTTTCTATTTTTTCATTCATCTTAAATAGCTCTTCAATACAAAACCATCATAGAGTGTTTTCATATACTTTGAAAAATTCCCAAATTCATGACATTGATACACCCTTAAGTCCATTTCGGCTAAGAACCAATCGGTGTTTGAATCTTTCAACAGTCGCATTATTTCTGGGAAAGTTTGACGTCGAATAATGCCGAGTATGCCCATTATTCTTTTGAATAACAACCATGCAGACGTGACGACATGACGTCATTTACGCTCAAACGTTATCTGCTTTGGCGCGATTTTGTTATAGTTTTTCATGAGAGCTGTACACGACAAATTCCGAAATATTTCGTTTGAACAGTGACAACTTTGCAGTATAATAAATTCGTTATACAGTTTCTTCACAGTGTACACATGAGGATTTCTTCCCGGCTGGTAAAATCATGTAACCCTCGCCTAACGGCTCGGGCAACATGATTTACCTCAGCCGGGAAGAAATCCACATGTACACTGTGAAGAAACTGTATAACTAATAATGTAGCTGTATTACATACGGTATTTTGCATTGTAGACCAAACTAAAATATAGATACTGGTGTGACAACGGTGCTCGGCCTGTACGGTACTACAATACAATAAAGTTGGTTTTGCCATGACACGTTTCATTTGGTTTAAACTGTAAAACTCCTCGACTGGTTATGGGTTTTGCAGCCTGCAGTCAATCTTATGTAAGGCACCAGCTTCAGCATTTAGTTTAATCAGCAGAAAGCAACCACATATGCAAAAGACACAAACGGTTTTACTAAGTTGCCGCTGAATACAATACAATTGAAATAAAACCACAATATCATACAGTGGAGAATCTGTTATTCTTTCCCGATAAACGCGTTTACGCTAAAACTAGTTTTTCTTTTACAAACAGTTTGGAGCCAGATCAGACGCCGGGTAACCCGGCGTCTGATCTGGCTCCGAACTGTTTGCCACCAATATAAACATGAATTATCAGAATTGTCCAAAAGTTGTACTTTTCTACGTTTGAGTGCTTTACGTTTGCGTACGTTTGCGTTTAAACGGGAAAGAATAACAGATTCTCCACTGTAGCAGTAATAATTATTCTGATTAAACTTAACTTTATCTGATTTAATAAATATTGTGTTATTAATTACAGCTGGTAACCATAGGAAAGTTGCCCAAACAGAAAATGAGCATTCAAAAGCCACTTATGAGAAACTATATGAGTGTTTCCAACGGTCTACCAACAGAGTATATAAGTTGCCAGGCTGGTCAAAGCATTATTACAGTTTTACCAGAATTTAATTATGAGAGTGTAAAATTAAGAGACACAGACTGATCATTGCAGTCTGTTTACTACTGTGCTGATGACATCATGCTTCTATTTTAAGATATTACATCTGAATTTTTTTTTATAGATATACAGAGAAAGCAAGGTGTTTTGTTATGGTTTACTACCAATTTGTTTTAATTGTGAGCTATTTGTACACATTTACCATACATTAATATCGATGTAACAAATGGCCTCAATTGAGTTAAACACAATAGCGTTGTTTCAACATTTATTTACAAGAGTGAGGTGTTAGAGAATCTACAGTAGACTGCTGTATCTGTATGAAGATGCACGGTAGTTTATTTAGTTATAGTTTGTTTCAAGAATCTCTATGAAATGAAGTTTGATATAATGAACAATAGATTAGGACATGAGTTAAATTATTGTTTTGGTTTGCATTTCTGTACATGATAGTCTTGCATTCTAAATAAAAGTTACTGTTTCCAATGTATACTTTTACTTTTTATTTTTCAATCCAAGAAATAACAATTCTATAGAAACCTCAATTTTCATTCAATTTTTCACACCCATCTATAGCATTAGTTCAACCACACTTTGAAACGACATTGCAGACAACAAAATTGAAGCAGACGACAATAAAGCGGTGATGGGGTTAACATCTACCGAATAATTTGATCATGAAAGGGTTAAGCTGTAATAAGTAATGAATACTATGGATATTTAATATTTTGTGTGGTAGCCTACTACAGGGTTGACCGTAGCAACATATAATTCAATCGTGAAAAAAATATTGAAAGACCTCGGTAATTGCAGTTGTGTTCTGCTCCCAATTGACACCGAGGTACCGTTTAGATTGAGGCTCGTCATTTCAGCCCAGTCACCTTCTCCATAAACCCCAATTATGGCAGAAAATTGTTTTAAAATTAGTTTCGTAGCCTCGTGTGTTTAAACTTAATGCGAAACTAAAGGAGGATTCATTCAATAAGCCGTTGGCAAGAAAAACAACTGCAATTAGAATACTTTTTTGTGGAAAATCTATTACTCTACGAAAGAACATCAAGCAAATTAAAGTTCGTAGACGAATAGTTTATTGTGATATGATCGCATCAATCCAATATTTTTATTGTCCCTGGGGCAATGAATTCATACAGTTGAGAAAACGTTATTCTTTCCCGTTAAAACGCAAACGAAACGCAAACGCATAGCACTAAAAAGTAGAAAAGGTTAATTTTTAGACATTCCTTTCACTTCAAATTGATCTGAGTGGCAAACAGTTTTGAGCCTGATCAGACGCCGGATTACCCGGCGTCTGATCTGGTTCCAAAATGTTTGCAGTGGAAATAAACGTTTTCGCGTAAACGCGTTTATTGGGAAAGAATAACGTTTTCTCCACTGTAACCCTTTCCCCAGTAGCTTGTTTTCACTATTGAAGAGTTATTATTGCTTGAACCCGGCTGAAAATAAGGCAGAATGTTCCATAAGTGTTAGTCTGTTTTATTTTCAGCGCGCTTTGAAGTTACAATCTGCTTATATACCGAAAATATATCGTATGGTGCATGTATCAAGACTTTATGCGGGACTAGTTTCTTTATTTGAGGAATGAATTAAAGGCATACATATGTAATATTTTAGTAATAGGTTAAATAGTCACGTACACAGGTACATGTAGCTCCGCCAAATATATTCTGTGTGGCAAACGGCTTTAATTATAGGTTACTCTGGGTATGACAAAAACATAAATTACATTTTTTGATATAATTATATTCTTATGATAATTAAACGTTTATTCGATAATATCAGATTTAGAAGAGTAGAAAGGGCATTTTGTCTTTATCGTTCTCAAATTTAAACTAAGTAAATTGAATAATGTAACTATCATTGAAAAGAGTGTCAAACAGTTTTAGATCTGACTGGAATCCAAACATATTTAAAATAACCATTGTATTTGGAGATAAGGTAATGAAGAGGTAAATGCATGTTTATGCTCGTAAGTATAGCCTTTAGATCATATAGTAATTGATCTCATTGTATATAGTACATATATATCTCATTGTATATAGTAGATGTCACACTTTATTTTTCTACTCTATATCTCATTATATATATATATATCTCATATAGATCTCATTGTATATAATACACTATAGTGTATACATATACATGTAGTAATTGATCTCATCCGTGTGTGCTCATCGGCGGCGTTTGACCAATATCATGTAAAGTCAAGGTACCCGTATATCAAAGTAAAAGCCACGTTTTAGCTTTGAAATACGGCTGTATTCTGCTATAGCATACTCAAATTATCGGATTCCAATTGAAGAAGGATGTTTGGATTAACCCATTTGTGCCTAGCGTCCTATCAAAGGGACACATGGTAACAGTGTAGACTCTGACCAGACGCCGCATCAGAGTCTACACTGTTTGCTGATATGTATTTCAATATAGAACTAAACGAAAATTTAGACCAGGTACCCCTTAGATAATTTTAGTTATCTTATTCAATATATAAAACATTGAAGAATCAACTTGACGGAAACGAGTTAATCGAGTTTGAGTAATTGTGGTTTGACTGTATTTTTCTGTATCAATTTGACAACTCTCATTTCCTACCATATCATGGGAATGTCGTTTCAAGTCACCCAGCTGTCATTTAATATTATCATATCAGTTTGGATATCACTTTGAGTTTTATAGTTCATATGAACTTGTCAAAATATTGTTCTGGAAAAACATTATTGAGTCGATTTCATGGCATATGTACCGGAAAATAACCTGCTTGATAGATTGTGTGCATGGTGCAGTTTAGCGTTTCAAACTTGATTATCCCTTCACCGTTTCATTGTCATCTGATTCAATTTTGTTCGGCAGTGTGACTGAAGAAATTTCAAAACGAGTGTCAAACAGTTTGATTCCTTATCAGACGTCGCGTTACGAGTTTAACTTTTTGAAAACGCGTTTTAAGCGTCATTGAGAGTGAAGGGTTAATTTGACTACAATGTCCCGACTTAACTTCCAGTTAAACCAACTGGGATTGGTGTAACTCGGCACCATATCAAGATCTATCTGCCTGACAATCCGATCGAATCTTCGTCTGTCAAAATGTCTATTTTCTAAAGTTGAGATATAAAACTATCAGATATAATTCTTTTTATAGATTTGCAGGGGTTGAAACGGCTGGTTTGGGCTTAACGAACATTTTAAACAACGACCAACAACAGAAGCAGTATTGATGTTTTTCGTCCCTTTCGGCGTAGTGGTGAGGACTTTATACTAACCCAACAATACCATGGAATTATTTCTATTGCAATCAGTTTGGAACCAGATCAGACGCCAGGTAACCCGGCGTCTGGGCAGGCTCCAAACAGTTTTCTACTTTATTTGAATAAATCGTTAACATCGTTAATAGTTGTACTGTTCTGCGTTTGCGGTTAGGTTCGTTTAACCATTATCGTGGTAAGTGCGACCTTGCTTACATTTGCAAACAATTCGGATTCAGATCAGACGCCGCGTAACGCAGTGTCTAATCTGGATCCATAACGTGTGTTACTCATATTCAACTTTTCTTTAGTTTAAAAAACATAAAACTTATTTTGATTTTCTTAGCAGACGATACATTTGAAAGTACACGACTGAGTTAAACGGCAAAGGATAACGTAGTTTATCCGATTGTAGTCGGACCTTTACACTGACTTATTTCATTCCAAAGGCAATAAACAACAACGGCCTTTGTCTGAAATACGAACACAGTGCAGTCAATATTGTACAACGGAGAAGTCGTTATTATATTCCGTTTAACGCAAACCACAAGGATAAAATGAAAAATAAAATGACAACTTGTTGACTGATAATAACAGATTTAGCGTAAACGCGTTTATTTGGAAAGAATAACGTCTTCTCCAGTGTATAAAACGACCTCTTATTAAAGTTGCATTGACATATCTTAAGACAAGTGAACAGCTAAATGCAGGATACAGAAAACTCCTGTAGGAGCTTTCCTATGTTAAGTAATTTGTATTTAATGAGCCACAAGGGTCTTCTTTGGAGCGGTTGCCTCATTCAAGACTGATTGTATTATATAGAATATAAAATAATAATAATGTCCCTGGGAGTATTGTACGTTAGAATATGTGTTGAAAAATGTTGTTACAGAAGCGGGTACAATGATACCGTGTGCAACGAAAGAATAACGTAACGGTACAAGAAAAGAAAACACACAATAAGTTATTTAACTCTTGTTTCTATCATACAGTTTATTCTATGTTTGTGACATGCATGTAAATTTATACATGTACTTGAAATAAAACATGTTGAAACAAATCATAATAAGCATTAAAACATTCAACCCTAGCGACGAGTATACTTGTCATTTGCAAACAGTATACCAGTAAATATTACACTTGTCCCATGAAAACAGTTTATCTATCTATCTATCTTCCATTAATGTGGAACCCCTTGCGAGGACGTACACATGTCTCGCGTCAAACTGTGAAGAATGTTAATAAAAGTGAAAGTAAAAGAGAAAAGATTAAGAACCGTGAAAACAAAGTTAGAAGGTTAAAAGTAAAAGATCTGTTTAGTTTGGTGTCTACGGCGAGACGTGAGCCCTCTGATCAGGGTCTACACCGTTTGTCATTTTTGAACATAATTATTGTTAAAATCAACCCGAAATAGACAAAAATGGACTAGACTAGAAATGGGAATTTTCCATTAAAAGTTTCAGGGGTGAATGCGTATTAAATGTATTCTTCCCCAAACAAACGTGTTTGTATTGAATTTGTACAGTGGAGAATCTGCTATTTTTCCCCGTTTAAACGAAACGAAATGCAAACGCAAAACACTAAAACGTAGAAAAGTGCAACTTTTGGACAATTCTGATAATTCATGTTTATCTTGGTGGCGAACAGTTTGGAGCCTGATCAGACGCCGGGTAACCCGGCGTCTGATCTGGCTCCAAACTGTTTGCAATAGAAATAATAGTTTTAGCGTAAACGCGTTTATTGGGAAAGAATAACAGTTTCTCCACTGTAAGACATAACGTCTATTGCACACACGTTTTGGTCAGATCAAGTTATTCTTTCACTTTTATGACGCCACTTTTGCTTTAAACAATTGTCCTCTGCTTTTATTTGTCAAATTCAATTTGAAATTAATTGATTACAGTATTTACTCCCTACAACGACCCTCTCAACAATGAGTCCCTCCTTATAACGGCCATGGCCGCAGTTCCCTGAACAGGACAAATGTGTTTTACGCTTTATCTGCTGCAATATCGTCTGCTTAAAATTGTCATCTGCTATTTTGCAAATACCAAATGTAATTTGGGCGAGGCAGTCATGGAGTTAAGATAGTTGACTGTCAAACGCTGAATACAAATAGTACAGAAAGCCCATATAAGAGTTTTATGCAATATATTTATCATGCCTCAGCAAAAACATACATTTAAATTCTGCACATTGGTCTTCTATTCAGCGACCGAATGTACTAGGAATCGTGCAACTGATATATTTTGCAAATGATGTGTATTCAACTATCTTGTAAAGTCATTAGTTGCGCCAACAGAAGATTAGATAGCATCAGTATTTACCAAAGTGTTTTGGTGAGGACTTAACCATTTTCCCGTCATACTATTGTCGAATTGGCAAACATTTTGGAGTCTGATCAGGATACATAATGTTTGACACGCGTATATATATTCGGTCAGACTACTTTAAACATTTCGTAGATATGATAGTTTAGGCAGCGAAGGGTTTAAAGCAAAAAATAAAATTCAGTGGTGAAATTGTTAAATGTGAAAAGCTTCAACACGATATGCATCGGCAGGTGTGCTGGTTGGTATCAGAGCTACATATGCATATAGATTGCCAGAGAGATATGTAAGATATAGAGAGACTGAAGACGAGCAAATATTTCTGACTTACTTGTTGGCAGATGACAAAAATTGGCGTCCTTATCTGATGGTTGATGTGTCAGTCTAGCTAGATATAGATCATCTGGTTATTCATCAGTGCAAAAACGTTAACCCATCCCATTCAGAAGTGCCTTTTAGCGCGTTTGATATATTCGTCCATTGAAGAAAATGGGTTTAATGTTCTTATGAACGTGTGCTAAAATAAATATTTTCTGAATCCTGGCAGATTGTAGCCTAAAGCAGATTGAAAATACAGCAGAATGTTCCTTAAGGCATATTCTGCTTTACTTTCCATCTGTTTTAAGTGACCACATGTCTCTAAAACTAGAAACAGGTTCTGGGGTAATGGGTTAATGTATGTGTGCCCGGGTATTGCATAAACTCTACATATGTGTTCGCTCAAGGAGTCATTGTACTATATATGCAAGGCCAATCTAAAAATACTGCAAGGTTTGTCTATTCAGACCAATATGCGATGCCTAAAATATAATCCCAGAAAGCAACATTTTCCCAAAAGGCAACACGCAAGCAAAGCGTCCAAAAGGTAAAATGTACGTTGATTGAAACCATCAACTGTTTGTTTGAAGAAGTATAGATACTGGTCACATAAAAGACACATCTATTTATTTTAACTGTGGTCAGAAAATTGTCTTTTGTTATGGTTTAGATACTAAATACATTTGTACTTTTATCTACGGAAGCCGGATAGTGCCACTTTTACAATTTTTTTTATCTTGAAAATTCAAGTTATTATCTAGAAAATTCAAGATAGTATGTTGAATTTTCAAGATAGTATCTTGAATATTCAAGATAGTATCTTGAATTTACAAGATAATAACTTGAATTTTCAAGATACTTATCTTGAAAATTCAACATACTACATGTATCTTGAAAATTCAAGATAGTAACTTGAATTTTCAACATAATAGAGCTGGGATAAATCTGTTGTATGGAAGGTGGATAGTGCCACTTTTAGAATTCATAGAAGGCTGAGTCTCGTAAAAACATTCAAAGAGGAAATTATTAAAGCCACTATATTACTCCCACATAAACAGAATCAAACATTTTTCTTACATGAAATTTATGTCACTGTCATAAGCGTTCCATATAAAAAGAAGTAATACGTGGTGATATTTGAAGCAATATTGCTAACGAACAGTGAAATTTGTGGAAACAAGTAATCAAGTTTGTTTATTTTTGAATAGCGACGAAAATTTACGGACATACTCGGTAAAGCTCATTTGCATAATTCTATACAACAAGTCGAGTGCTTTACAACCAAAGAGAGACAACTCCTTTAAGTTTGGCCGTTAAACTGATGCAATGTATAAACATTGTCGCGGCCGAATCAATCACGTGACCTTTATGCGATCGATCGAGAGTTCTCGGAACCAGCCCGTAATCTTATTTGTAAACAAACCCGCTTATAATGTAAACCACCACGATAAGAATTGGACACATTTAGGTAGGATTCTTTACGAAGTGGGTGCATATGTCAGGCTTCTTACACTCGATTTCACTTAGTTTTAATACATAGAAAATGCACACATATAAGAAATTGCGCGTTTTAAACACCAATTTGAGCGGGATTGTGCCTTTAAAGGCGTTTATATAAGGTCAAAGAGAAAAAGAAATACAGATTAAAGAGAAAAAGGTTAATTTTTTTCTTACTCAGCTGATCACAGCTCAGGTTGCGGTTTTGTGATCCCTGAAATGTCCTTTGTGCATCGTGCATCTTTCGTCAATATTCTTAGCTCACCTGAGCTTATGTTCCGTGGGGGCCTCCGTGGCCTAGTGGTATAGTCACTGTGACTTACACCACTAAGCTCCTCACCGCTGCGAGTTCGAATCCCAGTAGGGTCGTTCGGATTTTTCATGTGGGGAAGCCTTCCAGCTGGCTTGCGGAAGGTCGGTGGTTCTACCCAGTTGCCGATTTGAGCCTGAAACAGTGCACAAAGGACTTCTGGGGTCTTCCTCCACCTGTAATTAGCTGGACGTCGCGATATGACTGAAATACTGTTGAAAGCGACGTAAAATCACAACAAATCAAATCAAATCAAATCTTATGTTCCGTGTGAATTATTGTAATCGCATTTCGTCCGACGTCCGTCTGTCTAACCGTCCATCAACCACTTTCTTTAAACGAATTCTTAGCTGAAAACCAGTTGACCATCTTTTATGACACTTGATCCTTACAAAAAATACATGTATTCAAAGAAATTGAATCCACTCAAAACTGTGGTTGACATGGCAATTTTTAAAGTGTTCTTCTCTATAACCACAAGGCCTAGGGCATTGATAATTGGTCACTTGTATGTAGCATAACGGTATGTAGTTGTCCTCTACTAAAGTTTGTTCAAATTATAAACCTGGGTCAAAATTAGCCCTGCCCTAGGGTTTGCTTGTTTTCTCAGAAGCTAGTAGAATTTCTTAGTCTAAAAGTGAGCGATTTAAGGTCCAACATGGCCCTCTTCTTTTAGCAGTCTTCTCTGTGAAACCCCTGGATAGATTTTCACCACAATTTACCTGAATGATACCTATATAGAAGTTAGGGGGCTTATATGCTATACCCCGGCGTCAGCGTCCGGACTGGATATCATAAACTATAAGGGCTAGGTCTATGAAACTTGAACCATAAATGCGCCGTATTCAGTACAGCATTGTAAAACATAGTTGAGTGACATTGACATTTGACCTTGACCTCTGGGGTTAATGTTAAGGTTTTGTGTTAAAGTCTATTCATAACTTAAGAGTCTATTTTGGCTGATTGGCCTGTATGAGTAGACCATGATGCACCGAAGTTTGGTGACCTTGACATTTGACCTTTACCTCTAGGCTCAACGTTAAGGTTTTGCGTGTTCTGTGCAGGATGTGAGCTTCGTAATATTTGTTTAGAAAGACAGACGCTGGACAAAAGGCGATCATAAAAGCTCACTCGGAGCATAAACTCAGGTGATCTAAAATGTTGACGAAAGATGCAAGATGCACAAAGCTGTGATCAGATGAGCTAGAAATAAATGCAACTATTTCTCTTTGATCTGGATTTTAACCCTTTGACCTTTAAAAATGCCTTTAATACATTTCCCTGGAATATTTATTCGAGACTCAGCCTACTATGAATTCTTAAAGTGGCACTATCCACCTTCCGTACAACATATTTATTCCAGCTCTATTATGTTGAAAATTCAAGTTACTATCTTGAATTTTCAAGATAGTATGTTGAATTTTCCAGATAAGTATCTTGAAAATTCAAGTTATTATCTTGTAAATTCAAGATATTATCTTGAATATTCAAGATACTATGTTGAAAATTCAACATACTATCTTGAAAATTCAAGATAATATCTTGAATTTTCAACATACTAACTTGAAAATTCAAGATATTATCTTGAATTTTCAAGATAGTATCTTGAATATTCAAGATAGTATGTTGAATATTCAAGATCCTATCTTGAATTTTCAAGATAGTATCTTGAATTTTCAAGTTAGTATGTTGAAAATTCAAGATACTATCTTGAATTTTCAAGTTATTATCTTGAATATTCAAGAAAGTATGTTGAAAATTCAAGATACTATCTTGAATTTTCAAGATAATAACTTGAATTTTCAAGATAAAAAAAATTGTAAAAGTGGCACTATCCGGCTTCCGTATTTATCAAATTTTAAATACTGATTTATTTCTCCATCTTATCTTGTCTTGCGATATCTCCTTGGAATCGTCTTTGAAAAGATGATTCCAAAAGACAATTACAAAGAGATGTCACAATACCGGATTGCTGTACAGCACATCAACACTGTGTGCAGGTCTAGCTACGCACAGCTGCGGCAAATAGGTCATATTAGACAGTACCTTTCTCGAGAAGCTACAAAGACTTTGGTCAATTCTCTGGTCACATCAAAAATTGACTACTGCAACTCACTGCTATATGGGATTCCCCAAAACTCACTACGAAAACTACAGCGTGTGCAAAATACAGCAGCCCGCATCATTACCAGGACTCCTCGGTACAATCACATCACTCCAGTCTTGAAGGAGCTTCACTGGCTTCCAGTTCAACACAGAGTTGAATTCAAAATTCTGACACTCACATACAAAGCCATGTGCAATGATTCTCCAAGGTACATTGTTAGTATGCTGGACGTGTATAGACCTCGAAGAGAGTTGCGGTCTGCGAGTAAATCAGTATCGCTGGTTGTGCCGAGAAGTCGTTTAGTGAAGTTTGGAGATAGAAGTTTCATGCATGCAGCCCCAAAGCTCTGGAACTCTCTACCATCAGACATCAGAGATGCGAGCTCAGTTGCAGTCTTCAAAAAACGTCTGAAAACACACTTCTTTAATATTTATTATTAGAACACATTAGGAAATGGATGACTGCTACCTCCGGGCCATGTTCTTGCTGTAGATAGTGTGGGTCTAAATGGGAGTTCTGGAATTGTACCGTTTGCCCATGCCTGTTCGGTGGATCTTGATGGTAGGGATTGCCCCTGATCTCTTTGAAACCGACTGGCTTGGGGTTTGCGGTATAATTCAAGGACAGCTTCTTATCTTGATGTTTTATAAAGTAAGGGTGTAATTTCAGCCATAGAACATGTAGGTCCCGCGGGTGTGGGGTGGAGAGGGTAGATGACTGCTACCCTAGGGCTGTGTTCATTCTGTATATGTTATGGGTCTAATTTTTAGTTCTGGGGTTGTACTGTTGACCAATGCCTGTCTGGTGGATCTTTGATGGTAGGGATACAACTCTGATCTCTTTTGAAACCAGCTGGCGTGGTCTGTGGTACAATTCGTGGACAGCTTTCACCATTTTTAATAATGTCATTGATCTTCTATAGAGTTTTTAGTTATGGTCGCATGCTATTATTCCTAGTTATGTTACATTAGATGGCCTGCATCAGGCGCTCTGCTATTATTTCTATTGGTCGGCAATCTTTAGCCGGTTGGTTCATTGCTGATTGATGGGGGTAGTGTGATTGCCGTTTTGGGGGCTATCTTTTGTATGTTTATTCTTATTTATTTTAGATCTAATTATAGTTATTTGTGTTTTGTCGATGGCCTGCATTGGGCGCTCTACCATTATTTATATCAGTCGGCAATACTTAGCCGGTCGGTTCATTGCTGATTGATGGGGGTAATGTGATCGCCGTTTTGCGGGACTGTCTTTTATATGTTTATTCATGTTTTATTTCAGATCTAATTGTAGTTATTTTGTCTTTTCACGATTTATAGGTACATAAGTGTTATTTCATGTAAAGCGCTTTTGAACGCATACTCCCTGTGTGAAAAGAGCGCTATATAAATCTGGTATAATAATAATAATAATAATAATAATAATTATACGGCGAAATCAGAAATCAGAAATGAGATGCATATTAAAGAATTGACTTACTACCGTTTTTGTCGTACGACGTTTCTTTAGACGGGAAGCAGGGTCTTAATTTTCATAATGGAGGTTTCTGTTTATTGGACCAGGAGTCTCCCTCTGTCAGAAAGAAAGGCAGGTCGATAGTTTCTACAGTGGAGAATCTGTTATTCTTTCCCGTTTAAACGAAACGAAACGCAAACGCAAAACACTAAAACGTAGAAAAGTGCAACTTTTGGACAATTCTGATAATTCATGTTTATCTTGGTGGCAAACAGTTTGGAGCCTGATCAGACGCCGGGTTACCCGGCGTCTGATCTGACTCCAAACTGTTTGCAATAGAAAAATTAGTTTTAGCGTAAACGCGTTTATTGGGAAAGAATAACAGTTTCTCCACTGTACCCATGCACCTCTTTACAACGAATGAGATATGCCGAAATCATCTTCCTGAAATCATCATCATCTTATCATCCCTCATCATTCATCGGTGCTATAATTATATATTTTGTCTCAGTGCCGTAAACCCAACTTATTCATCTTTAAGAAGGCTAAAGAAAAAGTATAATGTGCCTTAATGCGCATTTTGTTTTACTTCCAACCTACTTTAATTGGTTACTCATCTTCAATACTGGAAGCGGGCTGTGGGGTAAAGGGTTGGATTTAAATATAACTCTATTTTTCTCATTGCCAATACCATCTTCTCTAATCTATTAGTATTGAGTTTCATATATTATCATACTCTTTCGTTACCAGAAGACTGACTGCAGCAAAGAGTTGGCGTCAATTTCTGTTAATCAACTGATAGAACTTAGACATTTTCAGACATAAATATGAATCTTAAATAGTTAAGAATTCACAAATTTTGAGACATAAATATGAATATTAGATGGTCAGGATTATATTATAATCTGGGTCAAAACTTCTTGAAAAAACGCATGTGTATTGTGTTATCAGTCTGAAAGTGAAAGGGGTTAACAGTCTTTTTTGATTGATTTAGAACTGAGTATATCCGAATGATGATATGTTTATGATGCAGTATCCTGGGCGTATCTGTAAAGTTTTCGCTGCTACACTAGAGAAGACGTTAGTCTTTCCCAATAAACTCCTTTTCGCTAAAATTATTATTTTCAATGCAAGCAGTTTTGAGTCGGATCAAATGCCGAATTCCAAACTGTTTTCCACTCAGATTAAAATAGATGTTTTGAAATTTCAAAAGGTTTACATTTTCTACATTTACGTGCATTGTGTTTGCGTTTTGTTTAAACTATCAGTTAAAGTGCCTTGTTAAAATTGTACACCCTGTGACGAATATATTGCCATTATTAAACTGTGCACATGTAAGGAATACATATGTCCTATGCAAACAGTGTAGAACCTGATCAGAGGACTTTTGCAAGAGCCCTCTGGTCAGCGTTGGCACTGTTTGTCATTTTGTAATATATCATGACATCAACCCCAAATATTGAAAATTGACTGAAATAAATATACCCCTGGATTATTCCATTTGAAGTATGGTGATGGGTACAGGTGATTGGGTGATTGGATATCATTACCATCATTTAATGTATTCTTTTATTTATTGTTCGTATGCTCATGACCGCCGATACCGGATGCATTTAGAATTACCCTTTGTCCGTTCGTGCTTCAGCCCGATCGTCACAAACAGTTACGGCGTTTGATAAATGTGTATGTTTCCATAAGGTTTAAACTGACCTACTGCAACCTTTAAACGATTATACTTACACATTCTGAATGTCAACATTACATCTAAAGGTTGCTTTACTAAATGCACGTTGCAGATACTGAATTTGAAGCTTCAGTGGCTTTGATTGATTTGATTTGATTTGTTATGATTTTACGTCGCTTTTAACAGTATTTCAGTCATATCGCGACGTCCAGCTAATTACAGGTGGAGGAAGACCCCAGAAGCTCTTTATGCACTGTTTCAGACACAAATCGGCAACTGGGTAGAGCCACCGACCTTCCACAAGTCAGTGGCTTTGTAAAAAGATAGTTTGACATGTCCAAACATATTTCAAAATGTGTATCTCTTATATTTTGTACTATGGCGTTTGTGTTATTATTTAAATTGCAAACAAGTTGGAACCAGATTAGTCGTCGGTAACCCGGCGTCTGATCAGGCTCTAAACAGTTTTCCACGCAAATTATAACAAGGCCCTGAAGCACATTTTGTTTTACCTTCAGTTTGCTTTAAACTTTCACATGCTAGGATATATAATATTACATTAGTGCATATTCTTGACTATAAATTTGAAACTATTTGTTTTAGTAGGAGTATTTCTGTGGTGCATATTATTAACCGTATAAAGTGGAGATTTTGTTTTAGTAGAGGAAATACAATAAAGGCGTATTTATGGCGTTATGCGTTAACTCTTTCCTCCCTGAAACTTTAAATGGACAAATCCAGTTTCGATTTTAGTCTAGTCCAGTTCTGACTTATAAGGGTTGTTTTTGTCCATTTTTGGAGTTATGACAAACAGTGAAGACCCTGATCAGAGGGCTCCTTTCGGAGCCCTCTGATCTGGGTATTCACTGTTTGCATAGGACATGTGTACTATTCACATGTACACTGTTTGAAAAGCACGCCTATATGCGGGACTAGGGTTCAAAGGGTTAAACGGGTAAGAACATTTTCTTTAAACAATGTCTATATTGAACTGCGAGAAAAGGCATCCCGTCGTTTGACCTTTATAGCGGGACGATACTGGTTCTCTACAGATGTAATCGATGAAAACATAGCCACAGAGATGTCAGATTTAATTAAAGACGTGTCATCTTGTTTTAGTTTGACGTGTATTAGCCTGAAAATCTAGGAGCGGGTGTTCACCTATATTTTCGGTACTTGCAGAACTGTCGAAACTGTAAAGACTTCTACTAAAAAGGAAAGATAGGATTGAGTTTTTCTTGCGGCATTGATTTAGTGTGAATATATGGGTTTCCTCTACCGGTCCAAACGTTATCGTTGTCTTGCCCAGCGTACGATGGTTCTTTGCTTTCAGTTTGGATTCTAATCAGATGCCGCGAGACGCGGCGTCTGATCAGCACCCAAACTGCTTAACATTAAGTTTTATATTTCTTAAGTCAAAATACATAAATATAAAAGCAGACGACAATGATGACGTAAAGCCAGTGAAGACTTTAACCTTTACCCCGGTAGGTAATTGTCGTCTGCCAAAAAATAATTTAGTGTATAACAATTCTCAGAGATGATTTATTTACATTTTCATCCAGGAAATATCATCAGCGTATCAAACATTTACTCTGCGTCTCATCTGGATCCAAACTATTCGCAAAAGTTCACCCGCAGTTTGAAGAAGGTAATGCAGTTCCCTGAATGTTGTCGAAATTAGCAACGATCGCCAAATGGTCAGTTTTGTGGGGGGCTCGGAGGCCAAATGATTATATTATAGTGATTGTGGCTCACAATCATCTTAGCTTCTCACCGCTGTGGTTTTGAATCCCGGTTTTGGGCACGTCAGATTCGTCATGTGAAGGACGCCTTTAGCTTGCTTACAGGGGTACATATTTAAACGGTTCTACCCAGTTGCAGATTTGTGCCCGAAACAGTGTATAAAGAGCATAACTATGGTTAGTTCAGACGAAATGCAGACAAAGTTATCCAAAAAAGCAATGGTTAATGCCTATTAACTTTTTTGTATTCTGTATCATCAATGTCAGACCACTAAGAATGAATGCAGTAACAATTGTGTTCAAAGACCTTTTAATGGACACGCATATGTACAATATAATTTATCTAAATGTTACTGCTTAATGAAGGATGAAGGGAATTCAGAAAGCATATAGCTTTTTGAACTTCTTTTAGTCTACTTTCAGCTGCAATATTTTATTTCAAACCCGACGTTAGGTCGGACCCCACACTGTTTGCCACTCATTTTAAAATGAATCGTAAGAAATTTAAATCGTTTCTACATTTGTATCTTATCCGTTTGCGTTTCGTTTGCGTAAAAACGGAAATAATAGCACCTACTCAACTGTACATGTAACAGACATTGTGTTTTGGTTTAGTGGGACATGGAGATTGTTTGTGGTACCTTAGGGAGATTTCAAATTTGCTGAATGTCTGTTAATTGTTCAAATAATGCATCAAATGTTATGGTAACTAAATACGATCTTTTCGGATAATTGGTGCATTTTTGTCTGTTTTATGGTTCATGCTCATATTCGCTTTTCCCTTTATTGCCTTACTGTTTTATTTCTGACGATATCGAGTTTATCGTAGATCAGTTGAATTAGTACAGTATTAAAAGAGCAATCTGCTGTCATATAGTTTACTGAAGGAAGTCCCCTGGGTGCAATGCAACTCTTATTTCAGGGAATATAGTGAACTTTATCAGAGTCCCTGACTGGAAATAAACAACAATGGATTAGGGTTATATTACCCATATGAATTTTAGCGAAGATAAATATATTTGAACTAGCTAATTCAATAGTTTAATATAAGCAATGGCAATGAACGCTTCTTTCCTAAAAGGAACTGAATTTAAACATGGTGTTATTTACGTAATAGTAAAGCGTATTTGGACAGCTTAATTAACAGGAGTCGCAATATAAACTAAAAGTGCATTTACACCCAACAACTACCCCTTATAATAGTCCACTATACCCTTGATGGTTTTACCATTATACTGTACAGTGAAACCTCTCTAAACCGGATATGTGTGGGGACAACATAATTTTCCGGTTTTGAGGGGTTTCCAGCTTTGAGGGGTTTTAACCCACAGCTTGTTTCAAAAGTATGTTGTAATGGGTTTAAATAAAGAAGGGTTTGAAATGGGACCAACTTTTTCATCCGATTTAGAGAGAATTCCGTTTTTAAGAGGTTCCGGTTTAGATGGGTTTCTCTCTATTTTTACGTTTAAAAAATATTGTATCGGTGTATGTTTTTTTTCCTTTTTTATTATCTGATCAGCTACCAGTTTGTTTTCCCAAAAGTTGTCACTGTTGTTACATGTAAATTTGCTTGATGTTTGTATATGATATTTTTATGCTCTCAAAGGGTCGCTTTTTATAGTTCGTTAACTAACCCTTTAGACAAAAAAAAGCAAATTTATTTTATGTGGTTTTCTCCTTCACCGTCATGTTTTAATTGGCGATATTGTTAATGGAAAACCGTTAAATCGGTAAATTCCAGTCTCCAATACAAGCATTTTTATATCTCCCCCAAAATTCGCCACTAGAAGAGTTTACGCAACGTAGATTTGATTTTATATTCAAATGGTATAGTAGTATTGATCATGATTACTACAGGAAACACTTGTTAGCCATTCGTGATAAATGCCATATACTGTGCGCAAAGTCTGGTCGGGTAAACATGTTAATACTTACAAGTTTCATTTCCATGTTCACTCTCTGCAACAACACTCAACGGGATACAAAAATTGTGTGCAAACGTTGATTTTGAGAGGGCCGTTGTACGGAGGAAGTACGGTTTATTTTACCTTTTCCTCCCTGAAACTTCAAATGTACAACTCAAGTTCCCGATTTAGCCTAGTCTTCTTTTTTTTTTTATCATTTTAGGTGTTTTTGGTCAATGCACTCAATGAATAGCACCGTGTGTGTCGTTTATAACGCGGTCGCTAAGGTTTGAGGTAGTTTCCGATGAGTATTCCACATAGTATAATCTCACCAAGAGCTTAGATTGCACGAAACAGTGCTCTCTCTCTCTCTCTACAATGATACCCAATTGAAGACAAATAGTGTGCCTGTTTTTCTGAGGGAGTTGTTATAGAGAGTTAAAATTGGTCACATTTGTAAACAGCTTGAATCCAGATCAGACGCCGCGTGACGCGGCGTCTGATCTGGATTCAAGCTCTTTGTCACACTTCATTCTATTTCTACTGTCAAAATGTCCACTAATATGTAACTTTGAGAAAAAACGGCAGACGACAATTCTAAGCAGACGTTACTGCAGCAGTTAAATGGTTAGAAATAATTGTCTTGTTTGGAGACTAGCGGCACGCGTTGTTTTAAGGAGGGAATCCTTGTAGGGAGGGTCGTTGTAGGGAGGGAGTTCTGTATCTAGTTTCTTTGTTTTCAAACTATAATGCATGATGAACACGAACTCATTGTTAACCTGCACTCTGTTATGGTAACGCAATAACCCTATACCATGCAATATTATCGAAATAACTCGGTCACTGCCATGAAATAATCTGATTTAAACTGCTAGCTGCTTTCGAATTGTTATAAATTTTATAATTGTAACAGACATAGAATATCCATATAACCCTCTAACAGAATGGTTCAAGATCGAACACTTAATAGCGCGGCGCCTGATCTTGATCTAAAAATGTCATTGCAATCTGGGGCCCGTTTTACTAAACAACTTACGCAAATTTTTTGCGTAAGTCAAAATCGTTTAACTCTTATTTTTCGATCATAAACGTTTGCAAACAGCAAATAGCCAGATCAGAGGACGCGCTAAAAGCGCGTCTTCGGATCTGGCTATTTGCTGTTTGTAGCAAGTGATAATAAAAAATATAAAATAAAATTTAAAAGTTTGACTTACGCAAATTTTTGCGTAAGTTGTTTAGTAAAACGGGCCCCTGGTTCGGTAGCGAAACTCGTACAAGTTCTGCAAACTGTAAAATCAATGCATCCGAATGGTTTAGGACGGCTGACAAATTGGCAATCGTATTTTCTCTTTGTCAGCCCCGCATTAAGGATGGACGTCTGCAGCAGAGAAGATTGGCTATCAGGGTTTCTTTTCTCCAAAGGTTGAATACATCAATGTTATTACATGTGTTACAATGGCTGGTCAGTCAACCCATTTATATTAGGATAAATAACGTTAACCATTTCATGATTAAATTTATCCTGAGGTTTTTACCCCTTCACCGCCATATTGTCGTCTGCTTCAATATTGTTGTCTGCAATATCGTTTGAAATGTAGATTTAAGGCAATAAAACTGACGTCATATCAAAACAAGTGACAAACAGTTATGCGGCGTCTGATCAGGATCAAAACTATTTGCAAATGGGCTTTATGACGTCATTGGGAGTGAAATGGTTAATGTC
The DNA here is from genome assembly GCA_922989275.2 of Gari tellinella. Taxonomy (NCBI): domain Eukaryota; kingdom Metazoa; phylum Mollusca; class Bivalvia; order Cardiida; family Psammobiidae; genus Gari; species Gari tellinella. The sequence continues at coordinate 94,357,141 of OV277858.1, forward strand.
GCATACATTAATTTCCAGTATTACGAACACTTTCCTTGACCTGAACAGGATCTAAATTGGGAATTGTTTGTTACCAGTTAAGTTGATGTTGTCCATGCTTTTTGTAAGACCTGACACCCTGTCAAATATTTGATATGAGCATGTTCTTATTGTTTTGTCTATAATTAAAAAATCGTTTATGATAGCGTTGAAAAGTGTCCTTCTAAAAGTTCTTCAGGAAACGTTATATAATTGCCTGTAAACTATCGTTTTGAAAGCATTTATTCAATGATGGTGTCAAATCTTAAAAGACAAACTGCACCATAGACTAGGCTGACAATTTAACACTTGATACACCTAAAGCAGCAAGTTAAGATTCCTTATGCCTTTTATCTTGCTTAAACTCATTCATCCCTAGCGACGAGTAAACTCGTCATTAACAAAATACTACATATTGTTGAATGCTAATGCAGGTTATACTAAAGAGATAAGAAAATCAAGGCGGAACTAGGTTTCGCCAAAATGTATTTTGCAAATAACTATCTTCTTTGTTTGGCTTCAAACCGATACAATTAAGGGAGATTTAAAAACATACCCCTGGTTAATCTGAGGCCATACCTATTGACCCTCGTACACATTATTTTCAGTCAAAATGCATTTCAATGTATATTTGAAGAAAACTTGCAGATATCAATTTTATTATATACAAAAATATATTTAATGTCAACACATTTGTTGAACACAAGCGATCAGCATACCTGTCGTTTACAAACAGTGTACCTGTAAAGAGTAAACTTTGTAGACTGAGATAAGAGGGATCCTTAAGCAGACCTCTGATAAATGTCAGCACCGTTTGCCATTTTACAGTATGTGATTAAAAACAAACGTGAATCATGGTAAATAGTCAAACATGAACTAGACTTAATTAGCACATGGCTTGGAGCTCTCGGCCAATCAGATACCTAAAAAACCTGCGAATATATCGTTTATTGAACAAAACCCTGAAATAACTAACACACTGTTCACTTATTCCATGCTTCCGTCATCTCAAGGCAATTTGACTTCACAACCCTAGCAATTCTCCGAGCGAGCCACCGCGAAAACCTTTTGCCTGCACTGTAGGCTTAACGATAAATAATCGGAATAAACACCAGATCAAGGATTTAAACTAAAGCAATACGGTAATTCCACAGTATCTATAATAGATCTAGATCTACACCATCCCTCTGGACCTAGATATATGCACTGTTTCAGCTGTAGGTGTAAAAACCGGGATATGCATGTCTTGATTGGCTTTACTAAACAGCTGAGATCAGAGGGGAACTGCAAAAGCTTGATGACGTCATATTATGTACAGTGATACCTAAACTTTAAAGGCCATTAATAATGAATTGTGCTTACATATAGAGCTTCAATAAGCCTTATTTATGTTGGTGTTGAAGCATGCATAATGTCTCAAGCTATACAATAAAATAACCTTTCAATTTAAGTAAAATATTACAAATAAAATGTCTTTTTCGTCTAAAACAAAAAGCATAAACGAAGGATCTTCTTGTTTTCCTCGAGCCCAAACCAGTACTAAATAGGTTAGACCATGGTTGCGCGCGAATAAACGATATAGTTCGAGGGGTACGCCCTCTCGAACTATGTCGTTTATTCGCGCGCAACCATGGTTTAACGTATACTTGTAAACTGGAATTTATATTAACAGTTTCAGTGGTGATTGAGGGCAACGTATTACACATCTTGCCAAATTACGTTTGCAGTTTTGAGTATTGATATGATACTGTTAAACCCCTTCTCTATCAGGAGAGTGACTGCAATTGTCCAGTTGAAGTTTCAGGGAGAAAGGGTTAATAAAGTAACATTCCTGAAAAAAATTGAGTAAGATATTTTGCGATAGATAATGTTCATTTTGCATTTTGCATTTCTTTTAGTTGTGTTATACTTTGTCTTGTGTGTTATCTTGTTTTTAGTTGAATCAAAATCTTGTTAAAAAGCAAGAGTAATAAAGGAGTAATTTCGTGTTTAAAACTTGTCAAACCATAAACTGGGTTTGCCACTTTCAGGCAAAAAAGTGAAATACCGAATATTTACGAGAATTAACGTGGATTTTATCGGGGATCCGGATTACACAATCATAATGGTGTATAAGGGAAAAAAAACAAGTTTTATAACCCGAACACCATTAGTTGGTTATCAGATAACTTACCCATGCCCCCACATAATCGTTTTTCGACAGATTTGTCTATTTCTTTACACATTCAGAATTGACAAAAAAGATGTATTTTTTCTACTGTTTCCAATTGAAAAAAAGGAGTTACTGCTACCGAAATTATCGATGGAAGCCCAAATTCCTCACTAGCAGCAAACGAAACTATTTTAAAGCAATCCACATACATGTACTTATAAAGGATAGCCAACACTTTGTCTGAGAATCCCTTTAGCTGTGTTGTCGAATCACTCTGCATCAATGATGAGATCCACATCACCGACCACAAACCCTATATTCTTTATGTCCTCTCCTTTTTTCCTTTGTCTTTCCTATCTTCATAATTCAACTCGTAAATATGTCACAGTGGTATTTTTTATCACGTTGTTTCCTACTAATATTACACGTGATTTGTTGTCAAAACACACGACACAAGGAAATGATCTCAACAAGCTTTGCTTTCGATCCAATCGTATTCCAATTTTGTAAAATTATTATCTCATGTACAAAATATGTATGTAGCAAATTTATGGAATAAACTATGTTTAAACTAAACAATAGATTTAGCGTAAACACGTTTAATGGTAAAGAAATACGTCTTTGCTACTGTTTTTCGCTGCACATGTACATTTTCAATGAATGTGTGTTTAAAATATATTAATTATTTTATATTCCGTAATAGATTAAAAAAAAACATCTTTACCAATTCGTCTAATTCATTCCTTGCAATTACTGAAGCAGACTTTTTTGGTCACAATTCATCCCGCCTTTATACTGTTCTATAATAAGGCTTGACGAGCTTGCCACCTAAGTTATTAGAGAGATGTTTTGTTGCTTATAAAAGTTTGATCAAATCTCCTTATGAGAGTGTATTTACGATTTCCTTAGCGTGCTAGAACGGGTATACCATTCCCCTCAAATCAGCGCTTTTGGGCATGTACATTTTAATCTATCTATTACGGCTACTAAATTATTTAAATATTTGGTTTTTAAGAAAGGTAGCTGCTTAAAGCAAGATAAAAGTAATCAGAAAGCCAATAAATGGAGATTTACTTTCAGCTTGCTTTAATCTCACATCTGTCATTTGTACAATCAATTAGACTTCTTAATGGTAGTCGCAAACACGTGAAACCCAGATCGGAGGACTCCGATTACTTTCTGCACTATTTGCAGTTTAGGAATTGCCCATTGGAAGTTGTGCGGAGTAAAGGATTAAAGCAAACTGAAAGTAATTAATTCTGTATCGCTTTTAACATACTTTAATTGACAATCTGTCTGCAAAGCTAGAAAAAGCTATTGGGTAAATTTAAGCAAACGGCATTTTTTAGATTAGACGATTTATAGCAGCGGAAAGGTTAATGCATATGCATGCAGCTCAAACATTCATTTGCATCTGGATGTGCACTTCAAATAGAAGTAATTAATTAACAAACAAACAGTGCTCAATTTACCCCTTCAGTGCCATTACGTCATCAATTTGAAACAATTTACGTCTGCTTTCATTGCTTAAACTTTCTTGTACTATTTTTTACTTTAGAAGTATTTATAGAGTGGAAAGCAGTTCGATTCCTGAACAGACGCCGCGTAACGCGACGTCTGATCAAGATCCAACTGTTTGCAAATAACTATTTGGGTAAGGCAGTGAAGGGGTTAACGAACAAAAACAACTCAATTAAGACGATGCTTTGAATTTTAATTACATTGGAAGAAAGATTCCAACACTTCGAGATATGTTTTTTGAATGTAATCGATGAACCAATTGCGGAAAATAACTAATGAGATATTTTTGCAGAGAAGTTTTGATTACCATTGTTTTCATGACGTCGTTTTATTCTCCGGTAGACGACTTTAATTAATTATCATGTTTTACGAAAGGCCCCGGAATGGTTTACCAAATTAGTGCAGTAATGGTCAGCCATTAGTACTACAGTGGAGAATATGTTCTTGAACCCTTTCACTCTCAATGACGCCATGAAGCGCGTTTGCAAACAATTTTAGTCCTGATCAGACACCGCGTAACGGGGCGTCTGATCAGGACCCATACTGTTTGACACTCTTATCGATATTAATAAAGTCATACAACCTTAAATCTAACTTTAAAAAGAGTATTGCAGACAACAACACTGAAGCAGACGACAATAAAGCATACAGTGGAGAATCTGTTATTTTTCCCAATAAACTCGTTTACGCTAAAACTATTATTTACAATACAAACAGTTTGGAGCCAGATCAGACGCCGGGTAACCCGGCGTCTGATCAGGCTCCAAACTGTTTGCCACCAAGATAAACATGAATTATCAGAATTATCTAAAAGTTGTTCTTTTCTACGTTTTATTGCTTTGCGTTTGCGTAAGTTTGCGTTTAAACGGGAAAGAATAACAGATTCTCCACTGTAGTCTGAGAGCATGAAAGAGTCAAAACGCTAGAACTAGAACGCTATTATTTCTAGTGCAAACACTTTGGAGCCAGAACAAACGTCTGATCAGGATCCAACCTGTTTGCTTCTCAGATTATGAAAGAAAGTCAGAATTGTTTAAAACATGCTATTTTCAACATTTTGATGCCTTGCGTTTGCGTTTCGTTTTGTGTTATTTTAAAGTGGGTAAGAATGTACATGACTATAGTATTAATGTTTACGACTCATATTACGAGAATCCTCAAAACAAGTAGCGGAGAAGTTAATTTTTAGACGCAAAATCACGATTAATATGTTTGCTAAACATTTAGCATCAACAAAAAAGAAAAACATCATTTAAAACGAACAAAACAATTTGGATCTAGTGGGATTCGAAAACCGTTAGACCACGGAGTCTGATCACGTGACGTCGACCTAAGTTGAATATAAAGTTTGTATATTGACGTGTGCTTTAAAAAAAATCAAATTGATAGCAACAAACCATTATTCTGAATAAATTATGCCTTTTGAAAGCCAACAAAAAGGTTACAAGCATGTATCCCTTCATTATTTGTATTCTCATAGAGATCTAAGCTGTTATATACCATTCCACAATCGTGTCCAACTCTGTCTTCTAGCTCTGCTAAAGCAATACGGTACTGTAGCAACAAGTTGACAGATACTTCAGGTAGGCAAATAGACAAAGCAGAATGTCAGATTTAGTAGAAAATTCCGACATAAACATTGAACAGGATGCAAAGATTGAATCTACGGAGTCAGAAAAGAAACTGTTCCAAAACAATGAACGACCTTGATTAGCAACGCGAACACTGGAGAAACCTCGGTAAACCTCGCGATAAATAATTTCTCCACTTGCAGAATAAACCCCTCCTATCTCACGCAATGACATATTATTCTCTATATTCATGCATAAAGTCCAACGTCAGGTGAATATGTTCGGACTATATACATGTATCTGACAAAGGTCGAGGTTATTTAGAACTTAGGCTTAAACTATCATTGGCCACAACTTTGTAACTACATATATAGACTTTAAAGTTTGCGTGTGTACCCAATTAAAAAAAGGCTCTTATGGTCAGTAAAAGTCGGTTGATGTAGGACAATGATAAAGGTCATTTAGAGGTCATGGTCACATCAGAGGGTATTGCATTTCATTAACACATCTTATGCGTTTAAAGATTCAGGGTTGAATTGGTTAAGCCTAATATGGGCTAAACATTTACTACCTTACATTACAACGACCGTGCTATGTGCAACACGCGCCAACAGTTGCAAATTTTTTCGTGTCGACAGTCGTTAACGAAGCTAATAAGAATGGCTTAATAATTCATGTCGCAATCGATGTGTAATACTTTAATACTGTTAGGTCTGGATGTTACTACCCTTCACACGAAGACCCGTATAGGAAGCAAACGGCAGGTATTTTAATTATCTCTTTGTGTAAAAAGAATTGAGGTCAGAACACAAATTTAAACATCAAGTAAAGCTTAAACTTAAAGCAAAATGAACAGGAAGCAGATAGCTCTTTGAGGACTTTTCTGCTTCGCTTTCTTCTTTCTGAAAGCAGCAACGTTCTTTTGATACAGGAAATAAATCTTTTTCTAGTGTTGTCAACAAGGTATTAAAATTAAATATGCTGCTATTCAAACTCTTTGGTCTATTTAGTTATACAAACTGGTCATCCATTTATCGCGTGAAATAAACAAAGCAATCTTAAGTTTAGTCTCCTTGTTTCATAAAGACGTGTTGTCGGTTTGCTACACTGATTTCAATACAAGGAAATTAAATTCCCTAGATTCCAATACGGCGTTTGACGTATACTACGTATAATGGGGAGAAACCGCTATTCTTTCCCAATACACGCGTTTACGCTAAAACTATTATTTCTATTACAAACAGTTTGGAGCCAGATCAGACACCGGGTAACCCGGCGTCTGATCAGGCTCCAAACTGTTTGCCACCAAAATAAAGAATAATTCCTTTCAGTTATAGGCAGAGGGTATAATCTCAGTCAAATCAACAGAAACATTCCTTATGACAATTCAGCTCCAGAACCACGACAAGTAGGTAGGAAGGTCTCTGCAGAAGAAAATGATATCTTAACTGAGAAGGGATTACTCCCTTGATGCCAATGGCACGAGTGTTGCTTAGTTTTTAAAAAATATCGTCTTTGATTTCATTTTTAAAAATTAAGAAACTATTGATTTGATTGCCTAGCGGTAAAGGTTCTAATCAGAATCCAAACTGTTTGCAAATGTAAGTGTTTAAGGCTTGGCAGAGCACGGTTTATTCAAACTAATATTGCAGATGGTACAGTGACGAAAAGGTTATTCTTTCCCAATAAACGCGTTTACGCTATAACTCTTATTTCCACTGCAAACAGTTTAGAGCCAGATCAGACGCCGGGTAACCCGGCGTCTGATCAGACTTCAAACTGTTTGTCACTCAGATTAACATGAATTGTTACAGTTGTCTAAAAATTGTACTTTTCTACGTTTTAGTGCTGTTCGTTTGCGTTTCGTTTGCGTTTAAACGGGAAAGAATAACATATTCTCCACTGTATCTCTTAGCAGTCTACAATGATAACAGTGAGTTATAGGTGTTGCAGATTGATACTCCGTTAGTCGTTTAATGGGGACGATTTACTGTACACATGGGTGTTAACAAATACCCTAATAACCCTGTCAGATCTTAAACTCGAAACTGATAGCCACGATTAGACATGATTCTAAAGTGACAGGCTTTCAAAATAAATAAACCACCTGCTGCTCTGTACTGAAATAAAAACGAATAATGTTATCTCTTCTAGAAATAAATGTGTTACAGTCTGAAATTCGTTAAAGCAAAATTAAATTTAAATTCAATGCATTAAAATATATTCTAACACACCTCGAGCACACTCCTATTCAAACAAAGAAGGAACGTACAAATGTACCCTTGTTTAAATTCTCCATAAAACACACGAGCTGTACATAACCGCTTAACGTAACGTAATATGGCTTCGATAATTCGTGCACTAAGAAATATAGCGTTTTTTGGAAGGTGTAAATTGTAGTTATATTCACATGTACGAATCGAAATAATAAATTCATACTAGTGTATTATCGTGCAATAGAAGACGGGTAGTCGTTGAAACGATGGTAATCAAACCACAAAGCATTTTGAGATGCTGGTTTATAAATAACGAGACCGTAGATCTCGTGATTTAATTGCTGCGCAACTCAACTCCTACCCGTCTTCTATTGCACGATAAAACACTGGTATGAATGTATTATTTCTTCATTAAATAACATTTTTGCGAATTCATGTTGACGATTTATTTCATCTGAGTGGCTTACAGCCTGGAGTCTGATTAGGCGGTGTCTCATCTGGCGCCAATCTGTTTGCAAATTGAAGTAATAGTTTCAGCACAAAACGCGTTATTTTGGGAAAATGATAAGGTACAGTGGAGAAAACGTTATTATTTCCCGTTTAAACGCAAACGCAATGTACTAAGACGTAGAAAAGTACATTTTCTGACATTTCTGAAAAATCATGTTTATCTTAGTGGAAAACAGTAACCCGGCGTCTGATCTGGCTAAAACTGAGCAATATACATATTAGTCTTTGCGTAAACGCGTTTATTGGAGAAAAAAAAAAACGTATTCCCAACTGTATCTGTTTCGACTTTCCATATGCATGAACGGCCATCGTTTACTTTTATCATTATTATTAAATATATACCAGATTAATATAGCGCTCTTTAAACACAGGGGTTGTACGTTTAACCCTTTACCCAATAGCCTGTTTTTTGTTTTGAAAATATGTGATTTCTTAAAGCAGGTTGAAAGTAAAGCAAAATGCGCCCTAAGGCGCATTCTGCTTTACTTTCAGCCTGCTTTAGGTTATCATCTGTTAGGATTTAAAACATATTTCTTCTGGTAACTATTCATGACTGTATAAATTGGAACTTTTTTGTTCCGTGAAGGAATAAACTAAATGCGCTAAAAGGCGCTTCTATAAGGGAAAGGGTTAAAAGCGCTTCACATGAAATAACACTAATGTACCTACGACGCGAAAAAAGACATATAGTTACATTTAGATCTAAAAATAAACATGATACCTTATGGATTTACAAAGAAATAAATTCCGAACAAGGGGAATTCTTTCAAGTTGAATGTAATTACCAAGATTATATAAACTGATTTATAAACTGATTTATAGTTTGTAAAATCAACTTTAAAATGAGTCAAATATTTAAACGATCAATGACATGATTAAAAATGGTGAAAGCTGTCCAAATATTATACCATAGACCCCCCCCCGCACGCTGATTTCAAAAGAGATCTGAGTCGTATCCCTACCACCAAGAAACCCCAGGCAGGCACTGGTCGGCGGTACAACTATTGAATCAACCTGTTGGCAATACATTGAAATCTCTTCAATCATAGCTTGTTTCCGGCATCTAACCCTCACCACACACTGTGTCATAAACACCTCATGTTAACAGATAACAGGTATAAAATTTAAAGATACGCATACTTTATTACTAGCCAAAATATTTCGTTCAACTCTAATATGTACAGTGGAGAAACCGTTATCGTTTCCCGTTAACGCAGTGCACTAAAACGTAAAAAAGTACAACTTTTTGACATTTCTGACAATTCATGTTTATCTAATGGGCAAACCGTTTGGGGCCTGATCAGACGCCGGGTAACCCGGCAGTGTGATCTGGCTCAAAACTGTTTGCAATAGACATATTAGTTTAGCGTAAACGCGCTTATTGAGAAAGAATAACGTTTTCCTCAATGAATGCTAAAGACAACTTATGTTCCGGCGGTAGAACTGAAACGAGTGTAAGGTAATTTGGTTTATGATCGTTCCTATAGGCGAGGCGATTGATCTGGATCAGACTGTTGGCAGCTGGTAGGGAAGTAGTAATTTGTAGTGAATAATTAAAGCAGATATTTTCAAGCAAAATGAGAGTAAAGTTTGTTCCTTTTAGGCATTTTTAAAACTGATTTTCGAATACTTGTTGAACGGAAATATTTCAGATTTGCTGAGACGTTATGTTTTAATATTGACGCCATTTTGAAAACGAAACTAAAGGTCAAATGATCAGATTTAGTAAATAAGAACAATTTAAGATTAAAAATTAATTTAAAATCTAAATATTTAAGATCTATCAGAGAGCTCTTTTCAAAACTTATTTAATTTTTTTTCTTTATCTTAGTTTGACAGGTCTTTTATCTATTCTAGGGATGAATAAAACTTAACAACACTAATGACGGACCGTTTTCCCCAAAAAAGTGAAAGTAAAAACGTTCGGATTTATGTGTCAGTTTTATTGTTAATGTAATAAATAAAATATCAAATTCGTGTGTTTTCAGTCGTGAATTTATTGAACTTGTTGGATAAAATGATATGCTGCTCGCCAAGGCTCGCGACATATTATTTTATCGAACTCGTTCAATAAATTCACGACTGAAAACACACTCATTCATATCCTCTATTTTTTACATGTGACTACCCGCAGGGTGCGGTCAGTGTTTTAGTATTTCCGGAAGTTGTATTCCGCGGGTTCAATGAACAATTATCAGTCCGTAAGTTAGAAGGATCTTGTCTTGGAAATCTGCTTAGACTATTGTAATTTTTTGTTGTTTGTTCTTTATGAAGGTTCGGAACTAATTTAGAAGTATTGTTCTCTATTCGTGTTCATTATTTCGGCATGACATTCGGTATTTATACGTATTCTAGTCGTAATCGTTACTTTTCCTTTATTCGGCTGTCACGAATGGTTTAATTCTATTGTTCACCATTAACTTAATATTTTTAAATAAAGGCAAACAGTAACCAGATCAGAGGACCTCATTATCTTGTAATATTGTTGTTACAAGCAGATTATATTGTATGTTTTAATACTTATTATTATTGTTAGCAAGTTAAAGGTTTATGCTCATGACGTCATTGTATATACATGTATGTTTACAGATCAGCTGAGTGTACAGGAATGTGCATCATTTGATTATATAAACATAGCTATTAGTAAAAGGGGTTCTCCTTTATGTTTCTTTCAGATTGTGTGTTCACCACGTGACGTCTCTGGAGATTGAGCATATATTATGTAGTAACACGTATTGGAACTGTACATGATAAATAAAGTAATAGTAAACCACACTGCCTTTTTGGTCAACATCATCCCTAGACCAGCCATAAGGGAGCAAGGTTTTACATACATAAAAGTGCAAAATATAGAGTTCCGTTAAAATCGTACGACCCATGCAGTGGGCATACAATTTATAGAGCATGCTCTACTAATTTTCCAATGAACCCGTGATATTTTGTGAACCTTGGTTCAATAAATTCAATACTGAAAACACACTCATTCAATATCTCCTGTGACAGTTTGACTAATACCTAAGCAGCACAACTATGCCTGCAATATCGTTTGCTTAAATTTTCGTCTACTCTGTTTTCTCAAAAGTTAAAGGACGCTAAACGATGAAGCAATGCCGCTAAATATAAGCAAGGACAAAAATATGTTATCATGATTACACAATAATTTGCTGCGTATAACTGAGATCTGATAAATCCGTGTTTCTGTTATTAATTCGATTGGTATTGATTGTTAAATGCATTTAGTATGAAATCTAAAACATGTAACATTGATACTGATTTGCATACGCATGCACGCAATGGTTTTAATGTCAATGAACTTGAGTCATTTACGTTTGGTTTATGACAGAGAAATGTGGCATAAACCTGGGCCTGAAGTGAAGCTTTAGGGCAGTGATTCCTCGAGGGAAACGTTTCGAAATATTTAGTTGCTGTCCGTCCTTCCAGAAAATGAAATGTCATGCAAGGCTACTTTAATATTTTTCTAAAATAAAACTGACAGTTTCACATCTTGTATAGCGACGTTTAGTCATAATTATCATAAATCATCATTATTAACTTCAAGTGATTGGCTTTTGTTGATAAGATCAGGACGATAGGCCGTTGTGTGAGATACGTTTAAAGCAAGACAGAAGTCATGCTCTTAGTAAAGCCATGAACAGCCGATCTTTCAGGCAATTCACTCCTTCATTGCCATTAGGTTATTTGTTTGAAATCCCAGATTATCTGCATTTTTTAAAATCAATTTTAAATTATTTGATAAATTGATCAAATGAATAAAGTTTTGAGTGTCAAACACTTTGGATCCTGGCCAGACGCTTCGTTACGCGGTGTCTGATCAGCATTCAATCTGTTTGCATATAACTATTGTACTCGGGATAAGGCAGTGAAGGGAATAAATAGAGGAAATTAAATGAGTGTGTTTTCAGTAGTGAATTTATTGAACGAATTGGATAAAATAATATGTTGCGAGTCTTTATCACATAAACACAAATTGACAGAAAATCCGAACGGTCTTAATTTCACTTTTCCCTAGGCTGTTAGGAAAACGATCCGTTCTAGTTTTAGTCTAAGCATTATTCGGTTTTTATTAGCTCGCCTGTACGTAGTACATGACGAGCTATTGCAATACCCCCGGTATAGTCGTCGTCGTCGTCGTCGTTGTCGTCGTCGTTGTCGTCGTTGTCGTCGGCGTCGTCGTGAACGGCGTAAACAATTTTAAGAAAATGTCTATAACTTCTATGTCCCTTTCCATGCACAGAAAAATGTTGACCCCTGTGACCTTGACCTTGAACTTAGGGCCTGCGTTTAGGTTTCGAAATCTGCGTTTAGGTTTCGAAAAATGCCTTTAAACTTCTATGTCCCTTAAGGTATTGCTTCCATAGTTGGTATGTGTGTGTATATGGACAAGACCTATCCATGCACATAAATGTTTTGACCCCTGTGACCTTGACCTTGAACTTAGGGCTTGCGTTTAGGTGTCGAAATCTGCGTTTAGGTTTCGAAAAATGCCTTTAACTTCTATGTCCCTTGAGGTATTGCTTCAATAGTTATTATGTGTGTGTATATGGACAAGAGTTTTCCATGCACAGACTTTTTTTGACCCCTGTGACATTGACCTTGAACTTAGGGCCTGCGTTTAGGTTTCGAAATCTGTGTTTAAGTTTCGAAAAATGCCTTTAACTTCTATGTCCCTTGAGGTGTTGCTTTCATAGTTGGTATGTGTGTGTATATGGACAAGACCTTTCCATGCTCAGATAAATTTGGACCCTTGTGACCTTGACCTTGAACTTAGGGCCTGTGTTTAGGTTTCCAAATCTGCGTTTAGGTTTCGAAAAATGCCTTTAACTTCTATGTCCCATGAGGTATTGCCTTCATAGTTGGTATGTATGTGTATATGGGCAAGACTTTTACATGCAAAGAAAAATTTAGACCCGTGTGACCTTGACCTTGAACTTAGGGCCTGTGTTTAGGTTTCGAAATGTGTGTTTAGGTTTCGAAAAATGCCTTAAATTTCTCTGTCCTTTGAGTTATTGCTTTCATAGTTGGTATGTATGTGTATATGGACATGACCTTTCGATGCACAGACATATTTAGACCTGTGTGACCTTGACCTTGAACTAAGAGCCTGTGTTTAGGTTTCGAAATCTGCGTTTAGGTTTCGAAAAATGCATTTAACTTCTATATCCTTTGAGGTATTGCTTTCATAGTTGGTATGTGTGTGTATATGGACAAGACCTTTCCATGCACAGATAAATTTGGACCCTTGTGACCTTGACCTTGAACTTAGGGCCTGTGTTTAGGTTTTGAAAAATGCCTTTTACTTCTATGTCCCTTGAGGTATTGCTTTAATAGTTGGTTAAATTGTGTATATGGACAAGACCTTTCCAGGCACAGCAAAATTTAGATCCCTGTGACCTTGACTTTGAACATAGGGCCCATGTTTAGTTTGGAAATCTGTGTTTTGGTTTCTCAAAATTTTTATTACTCCTATGTCCATTGAAATATTCCTTTCATATTCAGTTTGCATGTGTATATGGACAAGATCTTTCCTTGCATGCAAAATGTTTGAGCCCTCTGACCTTGACCTTGAACTTAGGACCCGCGTTTAGGTTTCAAAGTCTGCGTTTAGGTTTCTCAAAATTTCTTTAACTCATATATCCACTGAGATATTTCTTTCATATTTGGCATGCATGTGTATATGGACACGACCTTTCCATGCATGCAAAAAAATTAGCCCAGTGTCCTTGACCTTGAACTAAGGTCGCGAAAGGTTTTAGGTTTCGAAATCTGCGTTTAGGTTTCAAAAATGCTTATAATTCCTATGTCCCTTGAGGTGTTATTTTCATATTTGATTTGCCAGTGTATATGGACAAGACCTTTCCATGCAGGCAAAAAGGTTGACCTCTGTGACCTTGAGTGTGCTTTTAAGTTTCTAAAGGTGCCGGTGGCGAGCTTTGTTGTCTCTCTGACAACTCTTGTTCACCCATATATGAACTGTATTAACAACACCTATCAAACTAAAATAAAGAAAAGCAACACCAATGAGTTGTGAAACGACTTCTCTGAAACCGTAGATATATTCAAATCCTAAGTTAATATAATAATAAACTATTTAATCTAAAATTGTTCTTTTAGGGTAAAATGATCATTTGACTTTTAGTTTCGTTTTCGTCGTAGGCCATCGATTGCGCGTTGGCCACCTGTTTGAAATACAATGGAGAAAACGTTATTCTTCCGTTCAAACGCAAACGCATTGCAATGAATATACAAAATGACAACTTTTTGACAATGCTGACTACCAATTTTAATCTGAGTGGCAAACAGTTTGGAGCCTGATCAGACACGGCGTATGATCTGGCTCCAAACATTTTGCACGGAAAATTATAGTTTTAAGCGTAAACGCGGTCATTTAGAAAGAATACGTTTTCTCTACTGTACTCTGCACGATGCACACGGGGCACAAACTGCTAACCTAAACCGCAAACAGTGGTAACTGAACACGCTACAGAACATGAACCATCGCTGTCAAATACATGAATGTCTAACCTTAAGTAAGGGCATTTCTCTTTCAGTATTAGCTTTACGGATTGATATCAGTCACTTATCATGACTCTTCTTTAAATAAGATTCTCTGAACGACGTTTTAGCGTTTCTAGATTATGGATCTCATTTGGGAATAACGCATATTCGAGTATGTAGTTTGTGTTTAATATATAGAAACATTGTCAGTTTTTATTTGCGAGATGTCAATTTGTTTTAAGTTCGAGTTATCCTGGGAATTTCGTATAATCTAATATTCTCTACACGCTGTAGATACTCGAGGCTATGACGAGTACAACGTTGGAATACATGTTTTGTTTTAGTTAACTCCAGCCTTTACCCTTTCCCTCATAGAAGAGCCTATTAGCGAATATGATTAATTCCTCCGCTGAAGAAAATAATTCCAATTTAATCAGTCATGAGTATAATATTACATGTAATATTTTCTATATTCTAGCACATAATAGCTTAAAGCAGGCTAAAGATAAAGCAGAATGCGCCTTAAGGCGCATTCTGCTTTACTTTCAACCTGCTTTAAGTAGTCACCTATCTTCAATACTATAAATAGGATATCATGTAAAAGGTTTAAACACAAATATCTTAAGATGAGCTTGCTGAGTTTTAGCAATAGGGCACATAATAGTGTTATTCAGACATTAATGTTTATACTGGTTTACCACGTTGATACAATTAACTCTTTCAACACTAAGTAATTATGTAGGTTATAGCGTTCCCTTGTGAAAAACATAAACTAGTCTACTTGCAATTCTGAGCACAGTGCGCCATACGACTTTCATTTCACTCTATATCTTGTACGTTTATGTGATAAAAAGGTCATAACACTATTATCGAGTTTTTCCTATCGGTTATTGTCCAGTGGAGAAGATGTTATTCTTTCCTAATAAACGCATATACGCCAAAACTATTACTGTCGTTGTAAAAAGTTTTGAGTCATATCAGACTCCAGGTTACATGTACCCGGTGTCTGAGTAGGCTTCAAACTGTTTGCTACTCAGATAAAAATGAATGGCCAGTATTGTAAAAAGGTAATTGTCTACATTTGATTGCAATGCGTTTAAGTTTCGTTTGCGTTTGTAAACGGGAAATAATAACGTATTTTCTACTGTAACAATAAAGATCTAATTATCCCATCACATCCTTCAAAACCATGGCATTTCTTCGTAGACAGTTCCATACCCTTTTCCATCAGCACGATTCAAAATGAAGCGTCGAGTATGACGATTGAGTCTGTCTCGTTGAGAAACAGACAGAGTAAATCACTTTATATAAGCTGACTGTCAGATCATCCACTGGAAGACTTGTTTATGCTGATGAGGGCATATCTGAACCATACCAGCTATAGTTAAACTCAACTTGTATTAACCCATTTGCGCCAAGTGGATTCTTCCATTCTTATAAATTGGATAAGTCCATTTTTTATCTAAGAGGTGCCTGGTCTCAATTTTTATTTTCGTTTTGCTTTATATTGAAATTCCTATCAGCAAACAGTAAATAATCGGACCAGTCGTCGCATCTGATCAGAGTCTGCACTGTTTGCATATGTCCTGTACATTGTATATAGCACCGTGGGCACACATTGATTAATTGAATCCCATTCAATACTGCATTGCAATGGTAGGAATCAATCATAATTTACTTAGTTGTTCCAGTAATTTAAGAAATACAAAATGTATTCTAATGTGCGTCAAACAGTGTGACCCTGATGTCTGATCATGATGTACATGTAACCTTATATCATAAAGGTCAATTATTATTTTATTCAAATCTTATAAATGAAGATTAGCATCTAACAGATCGTTGGAAAATGTTTTGTTTGTGTTAATGCAATGCGAAGCCTCCTTGTTGTTTCATAGTACTTATAATTTCGCTTTTAGGTAGCCTTCATTGCATCGATTGGTCGTGTGCACTTTCCATCAATACAAGATTGTCATGCGTAAGATCAACTATAAAACATTCTCTCTCAGAATTTTATCAGTATTCGGTAATCATTATAGAGCTATGTTTTCTACATAAGATTACGTCTGTCGGCAATTTACGTAGTGACAGTTTCGATTACTTTGAAAATACCTTGCTTGAAAATTTGAAATGTAAAACCCCCAAGTACTCGTATAATGCTCTATCGAGCAAGCATTATATCAAATTTACGTGATTTCTGGGCAACAGTGACCAACCAACATCTACATACAGTCTATTATATTTATCATTCTCCTGTTACCTATATCTAAAACTGCGCACATTATGCAGTTATAGCATATACATTTAAACTATAACATTAACTAAAATACTAAAGTACAAGCAAACTTGTCCCTGAGAGAGGAAGCGTGGATTCATTTTAATAACTTTAGAAAGGTCCTGTAAAACATTTAATGATAAATGAAAAAATGGAAAAATAAGCATATATTGGTGGACAATTTGGAAAAGGTGTGTCAAATTCAGATTTTTTTCTAAAATTTTGTCAATTAAAGTATAAGCTTCAGTAAAACTATTCTAAATAAAAATGAACATGGTAATTTTGTTTTTCATTGTGTATATCATGTCTCTTGAAGTATTTTCACATAACTAAATCAAGACCAAACAGGCTCCAGATTTGAAAAATATGAATATCTGAGTCAACAACATTGTTTTTATCGGTAATGTTATTTAAAAAAAAAATTTTTATAAAACAAATAGTAAAAAACATATTTCTAGTAACTAACTTTGTCTTAAGTTATACCAAATTAAAGCCCATATGACGGCAATTCACAATTACATTCATGTTTAAAGAAAAACCAGTTATCTCCATTTATAAAAAGTTACAAAATAGTACTATATCAATGATATTTAGAGCTTCATAAATCTCACATTTGGTGCCTATTTTCTCTTTAATCATTTTTTCTATGAGGAAATACTACCATATACATGGAATAAATAATACAAAACCAAGTTACCATGTTTGTTTTCATTTGAAATAGATTGGATTGAAGCGTGTTCTTTAAAACGGACAAAGTAAGAAAAATCAAATCCTAATCTGACACACCTTTTAGGAATTGCCGTAGAGCCAAATATTGACACCAATATAATTATAATCTCCTTCCATTTTCCTGTTCATATCAAAAAGCGCTTTAAAACAAAACATTGATAGAGTTTTTTATATACTTAGAAAATTTCATAAATTCATACGTTTAATACACCCTTAATTGGAACGATGCATGGCTTCGCCTCGTACCATATTAATTTTTAATGGCACTGTATATTCCATATTAGGTATAATAAGCACGGCATAACTAATATCATAGAGTGCAGACAAATAATGTCGACCGAGGCCATAGGCTGTGGGTGATTTGTTTCGTCCTCAACAAATATCATTTTGGCCAACTGAAATTGCAATAACTGCTTAATTCATTTTACCGAAATATTTTGCTTAAACCAGAAATTCGAGATCTTCCCAAAAGCTGGATGAAATCGTGGTTATAACCTATATATGTTATTCCTCATAAGATTCTCTATCCATAAAAGTAATCTGGAAAGTATTATATAGAAACAACAGTGTATATCTTTCCCTTGCATATATTCCCCATTTAGGATCATATATTTCTCTTTTTGGATCGAGCAGTAAATTGTATTCATTAAGGAAACACAAACGTTATTACTTCCCGTTTAATTCTTTCACTGGCTTAAACATTGTCGTCTGCAGTTTAAATCCTCAGTATTTTGATTTTAGGAATACCGAATTGAAATATTTATTTGCAAACGGTTTGGATCCTGATCAGACGCCGTGTGACAACATGTTATCAAGTAACAAAAGTAATTTTGAACATATCGAGAAATACAATATGTCTTACATGTCCATGTAACGAACAGCATGGACAAATATGAATAAATGATAGAAATGATTAGGGTCTTTGCACACAGTCTGTGTCACATTTGGTACAACGATGCGGTTTCACATTTAAACATGTATCTCTATGGACCTTTTTTACGAATTTGTGTTCAAGTCGAGAAGTCAAATAGATAGGTGTCTAATGTGAGGCCAAACAGTTTAACCCTTTCATGATCAAATTTATCGTGAGCTTTCTACCCCTTCACCGCCATATTGTCGTCTGCTCCAATATTGTTGTCTGCAATATTGATTCAAAGTTAGATTTAAGAATGATCAAACTCATGAATTTGTGAAATTTTCACAGTATACAAAAACACTCTATCATGGTTTTATTTTGAAGACCTATTTAATTTCAATGGAAAATAGAAAAATATTATATATTGGTGTACAATCTTTTGCTCTATGGCCATTTCTATGAGTAGGTGTGTCAGATAAGAATTAGATTTTTCTTATTTTGTCCTTTTTAAAGAACCAACTTCAAAAAAATCTATATCAAATGAAAACAAATATGGTAACTTGGTTTTGTGTTATTTATTCCATGTATATGGTAGTATTTTCTCATAGAAAAACTAATTTTAATATCATTGGTACAGTACTATTATGTTAATTTTGTAAAGGGAGATAACTCTTTTTTTCTTTAATAACTCAAAATCTATCAGTTTCTTTTTATATTTTGAATTGCCGTTGTATTGGCTTTCATTTGGTACAATAAAAGAAAAGGTTAGATTCTAGAAATTTATTTATGCTTTTCGGTGGATTACTAGGAAATAGCAGAGGATTATCACTTGATAATTTTACTGTTACAAGCTGTGGGGTTATAGTCGCGCGCGCTTTTTTCTGAATTTTCCCCGTAGGGCTTCCCAAGAATCGAAGTCAATCGTGTCTAATCGTTTAATTCAAGCAACCCGATTTGTCGCGAACCACTCAATGGAAGAACACGAATTTAAGATAGATCGGAAGTAAACGATGTAATTCCAATGACGTCAAATCAATAAATCAGTAACGTCATTGTACGGCAACTGTCACGGAAATGAGTTCGATATATCTTTGGGGCTCCACACGGGATAAATAATGTACTTTCGTTTTCAATTGTCGAATAATTTCGTTTAAAAAGTGGCTCAAAAGAATAAAGAAATAGAATAACTGTATTCTTTCAGTGTTAGATTGAATTTAATCCATTTCGTGAACATTAGAATGTTATATTTTCACTCTTGGCTTCGCCACTTGTGAAAATATAATGTCTGATGTTCACTCAATGGATTAAATTTCGATCTTACACTGAAAAAACAGTTATCCTCTATATGTTTTTTTTCTATTTTTTATAAAAAAATTCAATAAAAATATTTTCCTCATGGAAAAACTAATTTAAAACAAAAGAGGCATCAAATGTGAAATTTATGAAGCTCCTAATATCATTGATACAGAACTATTTTGTTACTTTTGTAACTCTTCATTTTGTTACTCTTTTTTTCTATAATAACTCAAAATTTTCAAAACTACTCTATCATTTTCTTTCATATTTTATATTGCCGTTGTATTGGCTTTCATTTAGTACAAATTAAGAAAGAGTTAGATTCTAGAAATACGTTTTATTTCTATATTTTATAAAAAAAAAAAGGATAAAAAAATATCGTTACCCATGAAAACCATATTGTTAATTCAGATATTCATAATTTTCAAATCTAGGGCCTGTTTGGTCTCGTTTTCGTTTCTTTATGTGAAAAAACTTCCATATAAAAATAGACATGAATTACATAATTAAAAGCAAATTTATAGGTCGTTTGCAGTTCAAAAAAACACGATAAATCTTAGATACTTTTAAAACTAATGGACGTATTTAAATTGAAGTTTGCATACACTTATGATATGTCTATACCAACTCTGACAAGGAAATTCAGAATTTTTGGAAGTCTAACCAAAAACTTTTCTTCTTTGTTTTATATAAATTTTGTGTCGCTGAAAATGGTCAATTACGTGGGGTGTTATTGGCTATTACCTTGATCAGGTTTGTTTATATTGGAGAATATCCCCAGGTAAAATCCCGTGCTAGTTGCTTCTGTCTGAAAGGTGAATCCCGTGCTGATATTGGTTGTTTAGTTGTACAAAATTAATTGTGAGGCCCCATAATCCATTACATTTTTACTATGCCTAAATCCACGAACTCTTCACCAGGAATAATTGCAATTACTTTTCAAACCGAAGCTCTAACATTTCTACATAATTACAGAGTTCCAGATAAGAGAGAGAAACTTGAACAGGTCCAACATTTTCTCACCCAGTTCAGCACCAAATCCTATGGTGTGACTACTCATTAGAATTGTCTCGAAGAAAGACGGTTCTAATGAGTAGTCACACCATAGGGCTTAATTCAGAAATAAAGATTTAGTTTTGGAAATACTCCCCTTATCTGGAGCTTAATATGTATCAATGTTCGAGCTGTATTGCACTTACGTTTACATTACGTTTCCTTTAAACGATAAAATAATAAAGGTTTTCGAACTGATCTGGAAACATTCTGTTGAAAAATTGATAATGGTAAGTTGGTGTAGATCGTCTGGTATGAACATGTCTCTTCTGCTATTTATCGCATTTAGTTATTTTGCTTTTTGTTGATAAAACTTTCGTATGAGTGGCACATGGTTCGGATCCTATTCAGATACGAAATGGTCCCGGTGTCCGATTAGGATCTAGCATGCGCGCAAATGACAGTATGGTCGGTTAACACGTTTAACCTACCCCAGTCAGGGCCTCGTTCGGTTAGTTGTAAACTGCTATGGTATGCGATGGCTTAACGGTGAGGCGTTGCCGGGTCGTGAAAGATAGGCTGTTGAATAACTTGAAATCACCCTTCGGAAAACTGTCCCTTAGAAGTGTCAACTTTATATAGAAGTTATGAATAAAACTTTTGTATTACGAAGAGAAAAAAATATTTCTTATTTGTCAGAGTTGGTATAGGTATATCATAAATCTATGCAAAATTCCATTTGTCTCCGTTTTCTTGTTATGGAGATATTTGAAAATTATCGTGTTTTTTTGAACTGCAAACGACCTATACCATGTTTATTTTTTATCAAAATATATTAAATGAAGTTTATACAAAATTTGAGAAATATCCGAATTTGACACATCTTTTTCAATTTGTCGTAGTGCAAAATAAAAGCGCTCCAACATATAAGTTTTTCAATATTTCCATAAATCATTAAAAAAATTCCAAAATAAACAGGACAGAAAAAAGTTTGATACTTTAAAAACTGTTTGTAAATGACGAGTACACTCGTCTCCAGTGGTGAATGTGTGAATCCTTTCACTCTCAATTACGCCATAACGCGCATTTGCAAATAGTTTTATCCTGATCAGACGCCGCGTCAGGATCAAAACTGTTTGCCACTCACTTCGAAATTTCATCAGTCAAACTGTCTAAAACCTAGCTTTGAAACGATATTGCAGACAACTATATTGAAGAAGATGACAATATAGCGATGAAGGGCTAAACACCTCACAATTGATTTGATCATGAAAGGGTTAAAGAAAGAATATATCTTTCAACTCTGAGAAACATTGCTGATGATAGGATAGACAGACGCTCATAGATTCTTCACTGCCAAGTTTTATTTTCTTCTTTAATCCTGTTACTGCCAAATATCGTCTGCATTGGTAGTGACGTATGCAATATTTTAAATTCAGCTTTAGGGCTATTTTGACTGAAAAGTATCGATACGAGTGACAAACAGTTTGAATCCTAATCAGACGCCGCCTAACGCGGTGTCTGAATAGGATCCAAACAGTTTACAAAGTCGCATTTTGGAGCCGTTGGCCGCGAAAGAGTTAATTAAACTGTGCCGTTGAAATATCGCCTGCTTCAAATTAAATACATCTTGCTTTGGGTTTTTCTTCCTTTTCGGTTTTCAATTCTGAACTAATGGCATATTTGCAGAAACAAATGAAACGTGTAACGAACAGTTCGGTTCCTAATTCTCAGTCAATATGTGTCTGATTTGGATTCAAGCTGTCCTCAGTTGCAAGCAAAGTCAAATTTCCACCGAACAAATTATGATGCATTGAGTGGTTTCCTAATAACATAAAATTGTGTTCACACATGTAGAGGTAGTTGAAAGATAACACTCTAACAATACAATAATGTAGTTTACAAACATGTACAGCCGTCAACCTCAGATTAGCTGTAATAGACGGGTAAATGTCGCATGCTAAATATGTGTGTTATCTTTAACCCATTTAAGCACAATATGAACAAAGAGGACAGTAACGAATAGTGTAGACCCTGTTTGCTTTTTATATAAAATGTGATGCTGTATGCGCTTGAACAACAGAAACTTTGAATATCTTAGATTTTTCAAAATCAACTTATGACAGCCCTGCATGTATAATAAAATCATCCAGCAAGCAAAACCCGAAAGGTTCATTGCAAAATCCAAGGAAATCATGGCTTTAGATCAACCTCGTATATCTATAATGAATTTGTCCACAAGCATACGGAGATAGTCCCTTGCACTGACCATCTGTAATGAACTTTTCCCGCAAGTGAATATAGGTGGATGAGTTCATTGTAACATGCAGGTATAAAATGTCCTCACTTGCATATCTTTGATAAAATATAACAGCAAGCACAAAGGAAGAGTTCAGTGCATTGTCCAGTCACAGTAAACAATAATTTAACATTGACACTTGGTCCCTTAGCGTTGCGTTTGCAAAGGCTAAATGCATTTTACTTTCAAAGAGGCTTTTAAAAAACTCTTCTAATAGCAATTACATGTAATTGTATGTGTAACTGATACAGCGGAGGAGACGTTATTCTTTTACAACAAATGCGTTTACATTACAAATCCTATGTCTTCTGCGGACAGTTTGGAGCCAGATCGGACGCCGGATATCCCGGCGTCTAATCAGTCTTCAAATTGTTTCCAATTCAGATTTAAACCAAACTGTCTACAAACGGAAAATTCCGTCATTATCTACATTTAACTGCACTGTGTTTGCTTTTCATATACGTTTCATATGGAAAGAATTACATCGTCGCTGTATTTATTCAAGCTGATATATTCTAATGCAGTTTCTTAGTTCAGGTTTCGTGCAGGTTCTGCTGTTGATATACAACATGTCGTCTCTGCAAGCTATAGCACCGGGCCTAATTGTTAGTCCCTGGTCATGACTCAGTATAATCTGCTTGAAGTCTCCAGTAGAGGTCACTTGGTGGATGCTATAATTGGCACAGCTAGACACGTACAAGGTGCCATCCTTGCCTACAACTAATCCAGATGGACAATTTAACTTGTCATTTCTGTAGACAAAGATGACTTGGCTGCTGGGAGTAATACTCGTCACGGTGTTGGCGTCAATGTCAGTGGTATAGATGACGTCTTCATCCCGGCTTAGTGCAATACGACTAGGCAAAGAAAAGAGCTGCTCACCGTTATTACCAGTTCTGATTGTGTTCAATGTCCTACCTGACATATCGATGATTTTGATACAGGCTGGATGGTAACATGCCGCAATGAAGTTTGATCCATTATAACAAAGTCCAGCAATACCAGCACCAGGTGTTTTAATAGTTTGACTTAACGACAGAGTATTAGTAACGGTAAGTATCCCTATTTTATATTCATTTCCTAATGCCACGGCAACTTGGCTTGGTTTAATATATGTTATACCAAGTGGCTCGGATGACATAGATAGACGGCATACAATTATATTTATATTCATGTCGATCAATTTGATATTCTTGTTTTTGCCATCGGTCACTATCCCACGACCGTTGGTCAGAACTGTCACATCATTGATCCCACACTCCTCTGTATCGTCATCGGCCTTAACGTTAACCTCTCGAACGTACCGGGCATTAATGGGTGTGACATCCTTTCCCACGGATAGTGACCATATGGCGGACAGTGTAGACACCATCTGTTGAGTATTCTCGTATTGGTTAAATGCGTAACGCGTTATTTTGTTCCTTCCAGTTTCATTGACCTGTCTCTCCACCTCCGCTATACGATTGCAAAACAATTTGACTTGAACAAACATCTGATTGTTATTTCCAGCTGTCTCTGATGTAGCCATGTTTGCTGTCATGGCGAATACCTCTGAGAGTAATGACTGGTATGTTTCAGAAGCAGTCTCGATACGTTTGACATTTTCTTGATGAATTTTGGTCACTTTCCGTTTTGTATCCTCTTCGAGTTTATTAAGGAGCTCATTGATTTGTTTTCTGAAGTCTTTAATATCGGCCAGTGCTAAACCATGGAACTTCCCGTTATTTTTGTTGTCAACGTTTATCTTATCCTGTAGTTTTCTTATCTCCCCTACAAGCCGGTATATTTCTGCTTTCAGTTTGCGGAACTCCTGACTATTGGCTATTCCACCAGAGATATTTGGTATGTAACTCTTTCCCGTGCAGGAACGGTGGTTCAAAGAAATACAAACGTTGCAGCATATCTGGTTATGTGTTTTACAGAAGTATTCCAGTACTTGACCAGGGTGTTTTAGACATTTTGCCGTTAGTATGTCAGTGTTGTGAGCTCTCTTTGGTAGTTTCGTTTTTGGCATGACTGATTTGTCTAGCACTGTGTGATGTTCAGTTGATGATAGTTTTCTATGATATTTGATGCAAGCTACACATAGATACTGACAGCATTCCTGGCAATAACCGGCAGCTTCTAAATGTTGCTCTGAGCTACATGGCTGGCAGAAATAGTCATACATTTCCTCCGATCCAGCGAGAATTGAGGCACTTAAATCTTTAGATGGTTTGCTGTAAGCCATCTCGAATAGGTATGTCAGAATGTAGACAGTAAAACAGTCTTACCTTTTCTCATATGGATTTCGAACGACGCTCTGTCCAATTCCCCGATAAGTATTAAATTTTATCAGTTTCTATATACCGTATACTCCTTGTTAAATGCATCCAACTACTTGAATACCTCTCCAAATATTTGCAATAAGCAATCTAAATAAACTGAATACAAATAAAACAATTGGTCTGTATCCCTTTAAAAATAAAAAAGTTCCGTTTGCTACATCTGTGTACTTACTTATGCATTCATTTGTTTGTCATTGTTAGCAATATATTTCAAACTTTAAAAATAAAAAAGTTCCGTTTGCTACATCTGTGTACTTACTTATGCATTCATTTGTTTGTCATTGTTAGCAATATATTTCAAACTATAAACAATACACAATTTAATCGTGGGATACGTGTTGTACATATTAAGGGACAAATCCCTATGCGGGGTTTTGGCATATCAGATCAAAGGTCAAGGTAACAGATGTCAAACTGATAAATATATGAAATGGCAATAACCTTTGACCCTCAAGCAATATAGATTTCATAGTTGGTATACATATTGCTACTATCAGATATCAAAGATGCGAGCTCAGTTGCAGTCTTCAAAAAACGTCTGAAAACACACTTCTTGTTGTGGGTCTATATAGGAGTTTTGGAGTTGTACCGTGTGCCCGTGCTTCTTTGGTGGATCTTGATGTTAGGAAATGCCCCTGATCTCTTTGAAACCGAATGACTGAATGTCTTCGCTATAATTCTAGGACAACTTCTTATCTTTATGTTTTATAAATTAAGGGTGTAATTTCAGACATGTGTTATGTAGGTCCCGGGGATGTGGGATGGAGAGGATGGATAACTGCTACCCAAGGGCCGTGTTCATTCTGTATATGTTGTGGGTCTAAATTAGAGTTCTGTGGTTGTACCGTGGACCCGATGCCTACCTGGTGGATCTTGATGGTAGATATACGACTCTGATTTCTTTTGAAACCAGCTAGCGGAGGGTCTGTGGTCTGAGGGTCTTTTTAATCATGCCATTGATCTTTTATTTTTATTCCGTAATATAAGAGTTGGCAATATCTTTCGAACTATAACCTATACACTTTCAAAACATAGTGCATATGTTGCCCATATAAAGAAGTATATGAATAAGCAGGTGTTGGGGATGTCAAGTCAAAGAGTAATGTCACAGAGGTCAAACCGTCAAATTTCTTGAATGGCAATAACCTTTGATCCTCAAATGAAAGATGATTCATAGTTGGCATACATTTTGTTCTAATAAAGAGGAGTATATTTTAGACATGTTAAATCAAACCATAATGTTGGCAATAACTTTTGAACTATAATCAATACATCCTCAATACATGGTGTATATGTTGCCCTAATAAAGAAGGATATGATATGCAGGTCATGTCAAAGGT
This sequence comes from Gari tellinella, assembly GCA_922989275.2. NCBI lineage: Eukaryota > Metazoa > Mollusca > Bivalvia > Cardiida > Psammobiidae > Gari > Gari tellinella. The sequence goes on from OV277858.1 coordinate 94,383,757, forward strand.
TAAGGTCAAAGGGGTCAAATGATCAAATGGTTTGAATGGCAATAACCTTTCACCCTCAAATGATGGGGACATCATATTTGGTATATATATTGTTCTAATAAAGAGGAATTCGAGAAAGTATATTTCAGACATGTAAAATGAAACCACGAATTTGACATTAACTATTGTTGAACTATAACCAAAGCACATTCAATTCATGGTGAACATGTTTCCCCCTACAAAGAGGTAAACATGTATGCAGGTTTTGGGCATGTCAGGTCAAAGGTCGAGTTAAAGAAGCCAGAATGTGAAATATTTTAAATGACGAATACCTTTGACCCGAATATAATAGGGTATACATATTCTTCTTATTAAGGTGAATTTGAAATGGTATATTACAGATTTGTTGAATCAAAGTTCAATATCACAGAGATCAAGTGGCAGAATATTTAAGATTGCCGTATCCTTTGACCCTCAGGTGATAGGAACTTCATGTTTGGTATGCATGAGTCGTTCATCTGGATCGAAACTATTTGCAACAGTGATACTCAGGGCTCCAGATATGAGGGAGTAATTTGAACAACTTCACTTTGTTTTCACTCATTTCAGCACCAAATTATATGGTGTTACAACTCATTAGAATTTTCTCGAAGAGACACTTCTAATCAGTAGTAACACCATAGGAATTAATGCAAAAATAAAGATTTAAGATTTTAAAATACCCCACTTATCTGTAGCTCTGATACCGTTTCGCGGTTAGCATGTAAAGGGTCAAACACTGAAACTCTGATTACAGACGGAGCAATCGCATTTAAACGGGGTTATACGGTATTGTATATCTGCACCTGATGGCACACAGGTATTTGGATTACACAAATTAGATATGTGATTCGCTTTAAAGGTGTATCAAATAATTCATAAGACAAACAACTCAAGTAGGAAGATTTTAGAACACGGTCTTTATCATTATGGTGGCATATTTCTTACACCAGTTAATCCTTTAGTTATCATGAAACATTTCTATTAATATCTTACATAAATACTGAATTAATTCCTTTTCGCGAACACTTTCATTTTATTTTTCAAGATAATTATCCAAACTTTGAAGGTGGAAATTTTTCAGGATAACCAGATGAATACATCTTAACAAAAATTTGCCATGATAGTGATTTAAACTGACGCCACTTAATTAACTTTATCTTGTTACTTTACTATCTATTTTTCACGAAAACAGATAATTAATTAGAAAAATGCCATATAACCAGTTGTCTAATAATAGAAACATTGTATTCGGATAACTGCAGTAGAATACTGTTAATGTTTAAGTAACCAATTCAAAGCAAACAAAAAAATAACTGTTGAGGTTTTTTGTTTTTCTTCAACTTTGATTACAGGGGAAATGCTTAAAATTGAACCGTGATGGTACTTTTCAAATACATGTTCTAGCAGTTACAAGGATTGTTAAAATATGAATGAAATTCGGGACTTTTACCTCCAAATTTCCGCAATTACATTTATTCAACATTTTCAAATACAGGGAACCATAATATTTCTATTCGGTACTTAAAATGTTTAGATCGGCCCAGCCAACCTAGACTTAACAATGTCTACGTATGTAGACTATGTTAAACTAGAAGAACGCTTTTCCCCGACCCAAGTCAATTTTCCAGGATATCAATTTTAAAAAATGTTAAGAAAGTTTTCGTGAAAAGTTTTGTTCCCATATGAGTTTTTGGTGACAAATTGTCGCGTTAGGGTAATTATCAGGTTGTCATAAAAGGTTCATCTTTCCACTTTCTATAAAATTTTGTCAGATATTAACTGGATTTCTTTTTCAGAACAACTCAGTGGTAACTGGTATCACACATGTGCCACCATATCATCACGACCATTTGAGATCGACGTAAATACCTGAAGTGGACAGAACAATAACTATGTAGATAACTGATGTTCAACCTAAATGACGATTGCTTGACTTCTGCAAATGACTTTTCCCCTCTGTAACTACAGATAAACGCTCGAAATGACTAAATTTCGAATCTAAATCATATGCGGAGTTTCGAGTTTCTAATGTTGATTTAAACTCAGTTACCAGTACATGTATATACAACCATCTTCAACATTTGTTCTTCATATTGTCGAACCCCAGACAGTTCTAATTTGCAATTCCAAAATCAATTTAAGCCTTGACAAACCTTTAAACCTTTCATGATCAACTTTATCGTGAGAGTTTTACCCCATACGCCGCCATATTGTCGTCTGCTTTAAATTTGTTGTCTGGAATGTCGTTTTAAGGTACAAAATAAAGCAGTTCGACTGACGAAATTTCAAATCGAGTTTCGAACAGTTTGGATCCTGATCAGACGCCGCGTTACGCGGTGTCTGATCAGGATCCAAGATGTTTGCAAATGCGCCTTACTATGTCATTGAGATAGAGAAGTTTAACAATTTAGATATTATTATCTAATCAAAGCAAGCTTTTTGCGAATATAGTGCTTGAACGTGTTCATGTATTTGTTCGTCCTTGTTTTCATTGTTAGGAATATGTTTTCTACACCACATCAGCAACACTTACCAATGTGTTGTGCTTGCATTGACCTTAATCGTGATATAAACCTTTGAAATCATTAGTTTTATAAAAAGTAAGCTTTCCAAGATCTTATTCTCTACTCGCCTAATAGCTGGAGATACATACTTTGATATAAGAGTCGACTTTTGAATAGCGGAGTGTTGCATAACATGTTAGTTCACAGTGACCAAGACATTAAACCTCAATATATATATGAACTATTTTATGAAGCTTATTTCGAGCACTGCATCATCAGGAATGCCAACTTGTGTACGTGAGTACATCATTGGATGCGGGCGTTTTTCATATGCACTCCCTCTCTTCCCTACGAAGGCCCTCCGAACAATGATTCCCTCATAAAAATCGCCCCTGTTCCCCGAACAAAACCATTATGGTAAACGCTTTCACTGCTGCAATATCGTTGTCATTTGCCTTTTTAAAAGAGTAAAACGCATTGAATTTTTATACAGAAGATACATAAACAAAGAGTAACAAACATTTTGAACCAAATATTAGACGCTGCGCTTCGAGGCTTCTGATCTTGGTTCAACTTTACAATTTTAAAGCCAAGTTATGCTCAGCACTCTAAAGGTATTAATGTTCCCACACTTTAACAACTCCTTACGAAAACCCCATACAATTTTTGTCTCTCGTGGGTGTTGTTGTAGAGAAGGAGCACTGTGTATGCACTTTATTTTAACCAAACCCATTGACCTTGACCGTTTACCTCAGTTATAGAAAAAGCTTTCTAGAGCATATTAATTTTACTATAAACACGCTAGCTAGATTTACCTAAGTTTATGTGTCAGTGCTTTATTGGAAGGTAAGATGTCGCGAGCCGTTTTCAGTCCAAGTTGACATTGACGTTTTACCTCAGTTATTTAAAAAGCTTTCTGAAGCATATTTAATATCAAACATCGGATATATTTACCAAAGTTTCTATGCGGTGCATTTTGGGAAGGTGGTTTGTTGCGTACCGTTTTGCAGTTCAGTATTTCCTTGGCATTAACAGTTGACCTATATTATATAAATAAATCTTGATTGGGTCGTATTTCGTAAATCACATTTATATATCAAATTTTCATGAGATTGTTGAATGTCGTATACCATTTGCATGTCACTCTGCCCTCGACCGAGATATCTGTTAGAGAAATATTTGTGGGACAATATTTCCTATACCACATCAGCAAGGGATATTAAATTAGAGTTGTCATGTTAGATAATAGATATCGTTGAGTTGGGTTGAGTTGATAATATAGTAACATCTCTCTTTTACGACTACTAAATTATGGTAACAAGTATGTGTTTACGACGTGTGTTAGTTTAATGCAAGGTGGCAGTATAACAGAAAGCTCCTTCAGAAGATTTCTGTTGTGTTGGCACATTGCTTTCATACACTAAATCTCATATAAGTGGTTGCGATTGAGAGGTATTACTGTATAATTCTTTCGAGTTGTCATAATTTCAGATTTGGCATGTGCGTGGCAGCTAGGACGAATGTCTACACTTTAAAGTGATTCTAGACATAGCATATTAAATGGTCTGATAAATTACCTTTCAAAATAATAGAATTTATTCAAGTTAATATCACGCATTTGCAATTAAAGTCAACATACGGAACAACATAAGTTTCTAGAGACCTACTGGGATTAACGTATCCCTAGATTGTTAATGATTTAGTTATGAAATATTGTCAAATATATGTCGTATTTAATTAAAAATGCTTCATTTTGATTTAACTCACCTACCTTAGAATCCTTTAACGGACAATTTCAATAAATTGATGTCCATCCTTACTACTTTGGGTTACTTTAAAAAGTATACAGCATAAAAAGATAGTGCAGAGCATGATCAGAAAGCTTCTTCAGGAACCATTCGGATCAGGGTCTACACGGTTTGCATACTTTTTGGATAAGTGTAAGTTTGCAAGTTTTCAAAGTAAACGTTAGTCGTCTACATTTGTTGTCTGATTTTCTTTCTAAAAGTTGACTAAAGTAATTCAGTTCTGTGTTTCAAACAGTTTGGATCCTTCAGGATTCCAACTGTTTGAAAGTACATGATTTTATAATTTATATACATGGATTAAAGCAATTAAGGAGATAAGTATGGATCGCCTTAATGTGTCTACAGTATCAAATATTTTAGCAAAAGTGTTAATCTAATAGAGCAAACCAGCTTATAAATGTTCGATTTTAAAACTTAATTTTGAATAATGAAATGCCTGCTCTGAAAATTTCATGAGCTGTACTCTACAGTTGGGAATCAAATGTCCTAGTAAAATCAGATTTCTTTATATATTCTGGGAAATTTTATATGGCCAAATTGATTTTTCAAGTACTTATTGCTAAGTAACGCGGTGTATGAAAAGGATCCAAACTGTTTGACTCTCATTTCAATATTGATTTCTTTAGTCAAAATACCTCAAATTAAAATTTGAAAGCAGACGACAAATGCATGGCAGTGCATGGGGTTTATAGAAGATCTACTGTGATGTCTATAGTACAATGTGTCTATAAAATCGACCCTTTGAAATACGCCGAAGTAACTTAAATTCTATTACGCAACTTTTGGTGTCATTGTTGGCTGACGAACGCGTGGCTCGGTGGTGCTTTAGATTACTGTTGCTACGCAACCGACCTTATATTAGATTATGAAGATAGTTCAGCAAATGTAAGAAAGATATTAGATGAAATAGGCTAATGGCCCCTATGTAGAGACGAAACTCATAATATAACTACAGTAAACTTCTCTATTACGGTCACTAAATTAATACTTCTTGGTGGGTATAAAGTATTGTGTCAGCTTAAAGCAATCTGGTGGAAAAACATACATCTCCTATACATGTACAGGATTATTAGCTTTTAACTTTACCTTCACATTGCTTTAAGTTAGGACCTTCCTAAAACACGGACAAATTACATAATATAGTGGTCAGATGGGTCGAATTGTATCTTCCAAATGACATAAAAATCTATAGTATGACGGGCCATATGACGGCATATGCCTCGACAGAATTGACTTCTAATATAGTTCTGAAAGACAATTTTAGGTAAATTGACGAATCAGCATCCAAACTATTCAAACTATATGCCATCAAAGTCGATTGTATATTATTATGTTAGAAAATAATATTTATCGATTTTAATTGATAAATTGGAACAGTACCTACACCTACGAGTATAGACAATATTATATTAAGTAGAAACTAACTGAATTAAAATTTACATGTATATCTCTGAGACGACGATCGCCTATTTCAAACCTTTCGTACCCTAAAATTTGTCCTGAAATTTCATACAAATTAATTTTATTGATATTCTAACTACAAAATATTAATACGATTGCAAAGCAGTTTGGATCCAAAATAGTTGAAACGACGATTTAAGTCGCCTTTGGTGAAACGAGCGTTGAATGCAGGTGTAACTAGTTGTAAGATACACTCATTCAGAACGAAATCACCTACGATGGAGCTTCACCAGCATTTAAATCTTGATCAGGCTATATTGTCGACTAACGCAATGTCTGATCAGACTCGAAGTTGTTCGACACCTGTAGCAATGTTACTGCAGTACAGTGGAGAATCTGTTATTCTTTCCCAATAAACGCGTTTACGCTAAAACTATTTTTTGCAGTGCAAATAGTTTGGAGCCAGATCAGACGCCGGGTAACCAGGCGTCTGATCAGGCTCCAAACTGTTTGCCACCAAGATAATCAAGAATTATCAGAACTGTCCAAAAGTTGTTCTTTTCTACGTTTTAGTGCTTTGCGTTTGCGTACGTGTGCGTTTTAACGGGAAAGAATAACGTATTCTCCACTGTAACAGTACCAAACATTTGAGCCGTGTCATGAGACAACATTCCTTATTTCATTGCAAACAGTGTAGCAAACAGTGCGGCGGTCTGGTAATGATCTACACTATTTACAATCCCCACCCATCAAAAGCATGTCATGTAGCTGTATTATATATGGCATTGTTTACCAAACTCTGATACAGAGCCTGCGATTACAATGGTGCTTGGTCTGTACAATGTTGCAATGCAAAAAGGCAGGTAGACCCTGATCTGACGCTGCGTAACGCGGCGTTTGATCAGGATCAAAACTGTTTGCTACTTGTTTTGAAATTACGTCAGTTAATCTGCCTTAATTCTAACTTTAAAACGACATTGCAGACAACAATATTGAAACAGACGACCATATTGCGGTGAAGGGGTATACAGTGGAGAATGTGTTATTCTTTCCCAATAAACGCGTTTACGCTAAAACTATTATTTGCAGTGCAAACAGTTTAAAGCCAGATCAGACGCCGGGTAACCCGGCGTCTGATCAGGCTCCAAACTGTTTGCCACTAAGATAAACATGAATTATCAGAATTGTCCAAAAGTTGTACTTTTCAACATTTTAGTGTTTTGCGTTTGCGTACGTTTGAGTTTAAACGGGAAAGAATAACAGATTCTCCACTGTACATCTCTCGATAAATTCGATCATGAATGGGTTAAAGAAGGTTGAAAGAAAAGCAGAAAGCGCCTTGCGTATCTGTTGAGAAATAAAATTTGAAACTAAACAAAAATGACAATTTCAAGGACGCGATGAAAATGGAAATGAACCCGTTTTAAATTAGGAAGTTCAATCAATGTCGCCAATCAGGAAAAACAAACAAATCACAAGACAGGCACTCAGTATGCATATCATCAGAACTGTCATTTCTAGGGTTCCGAAATCTTCGAATTTTTATCCTAGCAGGTGGAAGCTAAAAGCAGACTGAGGTTAAGCAGAATGTGCCTGTTTTAAGTAATCGCCCTTCAAAAATAGAAAATTTGAAAATATTACTATTTTTCATGATCAATTTATCCTAGCAGATGAAGCAGATGGAAGCTGTAAGAAGTCTGACAGCTTAACTTAAAGGTACTTTCAACCTGTGTTTGGAAATCGCGCTTAAAATTAGAAAAAAATGATATTTTAGGAATGTTCATGATCAATTTATCCAAGCAAATGAAAACTTAAAGCATTTTATGCTTTACTTTCAGCCTGTTTTAAGTAATCGCGCTTCAAAAATAGAAAATGTGTAAATCTAAGGAATTTTCATGACCAATTTATAGCAGAACTTTTTTTAAAACGCCTGCTAAAAAACCTCTTCACTGCCTAAAAGTCCCATTGTGTTTTCAGAATTTTTCTTAATTTCTGAAATACAATAACGGTTAATAATGATGTTTGAACATTCTTATGGGCCAAACTGATCTATGAAATGATGAAGACGGACCTAAATCACCAAAAAGGGCGATTTAAAATCATAACAAACCGATAATAGAACGTCTGACATAAACATACACGGCTTAGTATCACGTGATAAGCCGGAATCAAATTCACAGGGTGCAACCGTATCTACATCCGCCCGTCCATCCATCAGTCAGTTAGACTATCATACTTTTTTGTCCGCTCTCTAACTCGATTATTTTTTATCCGATCTTCCACAAACTTGCTGAAAATGTTCATTGATATAAAATCAAGGTTTGGTTTGATTACTGCTAGAATCGCATAAGGTGGTTTTGAGTTATTGCCTTTTAATGATATAAAAACAGTCATTTTTGCTCTCTAAAACAAACAGTTTTTATCGGATATGCTGAAAATATTTATTCATATAAAATTTAGGTCTAGCATGGTTATTACTAAAATCGCATATGGCATTTCTGAGTTTTACCCTTTATGTATTAAAAAATGACTGTTTTCAGCAAGTTTTGCTCTCTAACACAAAAACGTTTTATTGGATCTTCACCAAACTTGCTAAAATGTTTATTGATATTAAATCAAGGTTTAGTTTGATTACTACTAAACTCGCATAAGGTATATCTGAGTTATTGCCTGTTTATTAATAAAAAAAATACTGTTTCAGTCATTTTTGCACTCTAACACATACAGTTTTTATCGGATATCCACTTAACTTGCTGAAAATATTTAATTATATTAAATTTAGGTCTAGTTTGATTATTACAAAAATCGCATGTGGCATATCTGAGATTTTGCCCTTTATGTATTAAAAATTACTGTTTTCAGCAAGTTTTGTTCTCTAACATATATACATTTTTTTGAATCTTCACCAAACTTGCTGAAAGTTTTTATTAATATAAGATCAAGGTTAAGTTTGAATCCTACTAAAATTGCATTTTTCATTGGATCTTCACCAAACTTTATTTATATAAGATCTAGGTCTAGTGTGATTATTACTAAAATCCCATTAGGATTATCTGAGTTATTGCCCATTATGTATTAAAAAGGACTCGATATCTTTCACCATGTTTTGCTTTCTAACACAAATACTTTTTTTTATTGATTTTCACCAAACTTGCTGAAAATGAAATCAAGGTTTGGTATCAATACTACTAAAATCGCAAAAAGCATGTCTGAGTTTTTGCCCTTTAGGTATTAAAAACGAATGTTTCAGCATTTTTGCTTTCTAACACATACAATTTTTATCAGATATTCACCAAACTTGTTGAAAATGTTTATTAATATAAAATCTAGGTCAATCATCTTAACTACCAAAATCGCACAAGGCATGTTGGAGTTTTTGCCCTCGAATGGCTAAAATTGACTACTTCAGGCTTGTCAGCTTTCTGACTCAAACAGTTTAAATTGGATCTTCACCAACTTTGCTGAAAATAATATATGTATAAAATCTTGGTCCAGTTCTATAAATACCCAAATAGCCGAAGGCATGTTGGAGTTATGGTTCTTCAATTTTTAAAATTTTGCTATTTTATCCTTATTATTGCCCTGTCCACTCTGTAAAAGGACCAGTTTTTATTCTATTTTAGCCAAATATATGGTCAATGGTTGCATGTACTTCATCTTAGCCGTGTTGGTAATAAGTTAAGTTATAAATGACCACTCCATTTCTCCTTTACCTCTTGAAGGATTTTCATTCAATTGTATTCGATTATTTTCTTGACCTAGGTTAAATACCAATACACATTGTCAGCAAGCTTGGTGAAAATCCAATAAAAAGTGTTTGTGTTAGAGAGCAGAAAATGCTGAAACAGTCATTTTTTATTTATTCAAGGGCAATTACTCAGACTGCCTTATGCGATTTTGCTAGTTATTGAACCTGACCTAGATTCTATACTAATAAACATTTGTAGCAAGTTTGGTGAAGATCCAAAAAGAAGTGTTTGAGTTCGAGAGCAGACAAGGCTGAAACAGTCATTTTCAGCAAGCTTGGTATAGATTCTCTGTATTTTATACACGCTCACCCCCTGTGAATATTATTTACACGTTGTGACTGGATCTCATAGTATTTAACCCTGTGCCTACTGATCGTAACTTTACGGAGTTTAGAAACTGTTTGAATCTAGAAAGACGCCGCGTTACGCGGCGTCTCATCTGGATCCAATCTGTTTGACACTCGTCTTAAGGTTTGTTTAATTACAACAATGCATAAATCTAAACTGAACAAATTTTGCAGACGACAATGTCAAAGCAGACGTCTGTGCAGCAGCATAAGAGTTAACCGCTTCATTTTCAGCGCTCCAGATAAACGGGAGTAACCTGAACTAATCCAACATTTTCTCACTCATTTCAGCACCGAATGCTATGGTGTTACTACTGATTAAACCGTCTCATCGAGACAATTTTAATGAGTATGACACCATTGGGTTTAAAAGCAGAAATAAAGATTTTAGTTTTCGAAATACTTCCGTTATCTGGAGCCCTGTATTTACAGAGTTGTCCTTCTTTCCATTCACAAGGGAGGCTTTTTAAATTCTGCCGCACAAACAAATTATAAATAAAAATTAAAAAGCGAATTTCTTAGATAAAGCCGGTTTTTGTGAAAGAATCACGTCCCACGTAGTTTAAATGGGACCCAAACAACCGTTTTATGCAGGTTTCTCAAAAACACAATGCGGCTTTAACTCTCTCACCGCCATTTCATCATCTGCTTTGACTCTCTCACCTCCAAAATATCGTCTGTAATATTTTTTCAAGCTTTTTTGACTAATGAAATATGGATATAAGAATCAAACATTATGGATCATGATCAGACGCCACTTAGTATTTACAAAGTCGCCTTTTGTCACCATTGGCAGTGACAGAGTAAACCCGAGTACAGTTGTTACAGTCAAACCTCTCTATAACAACCACTAAAGTGTGATGATTTATTAGATGTTTTCGACAGGTGACTGCTTAAAGCATGGTGACAGTAAAACAGAAAGCTCCTTTAGGAGCTTCCTGTTTTTCTGTCACCTTGTTTGAAGCTGTCACCTGTTATTGATACAATCAAATAGCCCTCGTTTTAGTGGCCGTTATAGAGAGGTTTTACTGTATTTGAAAACATTTTGAATAACGCGCGTAACGCGGCGTCTGATTAGGATCCATATTGTTTAACACCCTTTTCAATATTTCATTAGTCAAAATAGAGAATAAACCTAACATTTGAATTTGAGAAATAAAATCAAACAGTGTTTTTTTTTTTTAAAACTTAAAACGCCATGGCAGTGAAATAATAAGATTAAAAATTGATTTACATCATTGTACTGCAACACAGTCTAACACAAAGCCGAAATTACAAATAAAAGCGTATAGTGTACTCTTCACGGATACACTATTTGCAGAGAACGCCTAAATGCCTGACTAGGCGGTCTGACTAGGTTTTTTTTCCGAATCCCTTATGATGTACAGGAATGTCCTTGAGCAAGACATGTACCGCGAATGGCTCCTCTCTACCCAGGGGGTAAAATGGGTACCTGTGAGGGTCTGAGTCGGTACTGCGGCTGCTTTAGTGCCATATGTTTTTGTTTTTGATTGTTCATATTGATCGTGTTATTGTTGTTAATTATATGACTTGTAAGAATTGCTTCCTTGAGGGCCTCGCGGTAGATTAGTCTCCTGACCCTCGTAAAATAAAGTCATTCATTCATTCATACAGTTCTCCCTCTCTACAACAACACCAAATGGGAGACAAAGATTGTGTGTGTGTTTTGGAGGAAGTTGTTATCGGCAGAGAATGCTAATATCTTCGAAAACAGTTTGAATCAAAATCAGACACCGCGTCTGATCTATATTCAATCTGTGTGTCACTCTTTGTTATGTTTCTTCTTTCAAAAGTTACAGCAGCAATAAGAGCGTTGAGCAACAAATGTCTTGTTTTAGGGAACAGCGCCAAACATCGTTGTAAGGCTGGAGTCGTTCAAGGGAGTGTTGTTGCTGGGAGGGAGCACTGTCCATAAGTTTGCTATACTGACGGTAAAAAACAAAATACTCTGCTCCGCTATAAGCAAAGAGAGTTACTCTTCGTGGCAATTTTCAGAGTAGAGTCTCAAATCATCCATTCAAGACATACATGTATTACAAGACTGTTAAATAGCACCTCGCGTCTCGGTTATACAAACCATTGGTAATACAGTAAAACCTCTCTATAACGGCCACTAACACGAGGACTAATTTGTTGTTTAAATGACAGGTGACAGCTTAAAGCAAGGTGACAGTAAAACAGAAAGCTCCTACAGGAGCTTTCTGTTTTACTGTCACCATGCTTTAAGCAGTCACCTGTCAAAAACAACTAATAAATTAGCACACTTTAGTGGCCGTTATAGAGAGGTTTTACTGTATCTATAACATGTTTGTGAATGGTGTTTTAATGGCTAAAGTGTTTTCGTGTCGACTTTCTTTAATGGAACTAGTGACAATATTTCAATAATTCATAAAATAATACAGACATCGCTCTGAGATGATTTGATAAACGAAACTTAGCTTAACTCTTCAATGACTAACCCTGAGTGCAATACAGTTCTTCAAGCTTACAACGGCCTTCCGAAATACGACTTCTTCCTTAAACAATGCTTACCGCTATTTTCTATCAAAACAAGTATATCTAACCCTCGCAACGCTGCAATATGGTCTACTTAAATTTGTCGTCTGCTATTGTTTTTTAATTTACATTTTGATTAAAGAAACATGATTAAGAGGGGTAAACATTTTAAATCCATAACACAGGTGCATTTGAGGTTATGAGGGGCCTAATAAGAGCCCAGCAACCTACTAAGAGGAGGTTTTCTGTTGAACACATTTAGGGCTGATATTGTCAAATATAGCCATATTTCTTCGAAACCATGAAATGTCATGATACCAAGTGAGGTTCCAATGTATAATACGGCTTTATAATTATAAACTTAATTCAAACTTTAAATTCAACGAAACGGATATATAGAGGTCTGAGTATTAGCAAATGTGAATATGAACAATTTTCTGATTTGCAAAAAGAAACTTTTACACAAAAGAATGGAGACAACACTTTGCAGAATAGAACATTATTCACATGTTAACCCTTTAACCAATAGCCTTTCTAGTATTTAACATAAGTGACCTATTAAAGTAAGCTGAAAGTAAAGCAGAATGTGCCCTAGGGCACATTCTGCTTTACTTTCAGCTTACTTTAAGTTACTATCTGCTAGTATATAGAAAATATTTCTTATAGCTCATATTCATGGCAGTATAAAATGGAACTATTTTCTTTGGCGGATGAATAAAATGAATGCGCTAAAAGTCGCTTCTATAAGGGAAAGGGTTAATTTCTGACAATATCAGTATGAAGAAATATTAAATAACATGTCTTATCTTTCGAAAGGCTACTTACATGTAAATGTATTCTATTCACCAGCCAAGGACAAATCTTTGCAGTTGTTTGTTTATGGCACACAAGTATATTCTGTAAATAGTATATATATTATTTTTCTGGTGTCTTTACATCACGCTTGAAAAATGTCTACGGCAAAGAACAGTTTCTTTTCTTTCTAGGACGACGGTGTTCATTGATTTTATGAACAGAACAAATGTCAAGTTTTCATGTTTATAGATGCTACAAATATTCTTGCGCTCGCATTAACTCTTTCCCGGCCAAAAGGCGCCAGAAGGCGACTTTGCAAACAGTCTGGCTCCTGATCGGACGCCGTGTTAAAAAACTAGAAGGCAGAATCTGCGGCTCACCTTGCTTTATAAGATTGTCAACAATCTGGTTGATATTGACACTTATCCATATCTCAAGCCAGCAAAGACGCTACCACGGTCAGCCCATAGTACCAAGTTCCTGCCGTATCAAGCATCCACAAACTGCTTCAAGTATACTTTTTTCCCTCGCAGTGTCCCACTATTGAACTCGCTTCCAGCCACGGTGGCTGAGGCCCACTCATTGGTTTCCTTCAAGAGTGAGATCTCCAGCATACCATTCTAAGAGGACTCATCCGTTCAGGATATGTAGTAGTATCAAATGAGGGGTAGCGCCACGCAAGCTGAATCGGTCATGCCCTGATGGTCGAAAAGGAACCGGACACACTTTTCCTTTCCTTCTCTCTTTATCTATCCGGCACCGCTACACTTGGCAGAGTATCTTCTAACTGTATCTATTGTTTCTATTTTTGTCGTTTCTTTTTCTTATTTGAACACCGTTGCATAGTTGTCAAGTCTGACAGAGCAACGGATCGACGTAGACGTAGACCAAGACGGGTCCAAATTGTATGACACTGGTGTCGATATTTTTTAAGTCATGCTACACGGAATACTACCTGGAAACGATCTTTCAAACAACACTATTGAAGCAGACGACAATCAGGCGATGAAGGGGTAAACCATTCACGATTCATTTGGCGCCGAAAGGGTTAAACACATTTTACTGAACTAATTGTTTTTGTAAATACATTAATGCCGAACGAGACGCTGGGTACATTTCCCACAGCTTTTGATCAGGGGCTCCAAATTGTTCGCTATTAAGATCGATGCTCCTTAAGCCTCCCATTACTAAATTGTTCGTGAGAGTTTTACCCCTTCACTTTTTCATTGTCATATGCTTTAATTTTGTTGTCTGCAATAACATTTCAAAGTTTAAAAAAGCAGTAGCCTATGAATAACGAAATTTCTAAACGAGTGTCAAACAGTTTTGGTCCAAACTGTTTGTAAACGCGCTTTTACGCGTCATTGCGAGTGAAAGGGTAAAGTCAAAATACCTAAACACTTAAAAGCAGACAATTGTTTAAAATTGATGACGTCATGGTATTGTATGACGTTTAATTTTGTTTAACAGGGAACATAACTTCTTTCTCTTATAGTAATTTAATCCATTAACTCAGAGCAATTTATTCATACCTTGGATATTTCGGCTTTGTCGCAATGGTTCCTTCTCATAATACTAATTTCTATGAAATGGACAACAGACAACCAGAACCATTGTACATTAACCAATTGTTCAATGATACGCATGTTTACACATGTAATATTCCTTCACTGAAAAGCATAGTTTCATTTTATATAGTCATGAATATGAATAAAAATATATTCTTGATCATTGCAAATGGTAGCTGAAAGCAGGCTGACAGTAGAGCAGAATGCGCAATCTGCTTGTTTTTCAACCTGTTTTAATTCCAATTCGTTAGTTGGGTACATCAGGTTAACGAGGCAAACTGTAGATTTATTTTCTGCAATCCTTGATAAAGGAATACTGTTTATCTAACGGCAGTATCTTGCAGAGTGGTTAAGCTAATATCAAAGAGTTTTGCGTACGCATTGAGGTTGTTGGCTCCATGAAAGTATAAATATTGTAAATAGCTTAGGCAATTAAACTGAGTTGGAATTACAGTGGAGAATCTGTTATTCTTTCCCGTTTAAACGCAAACGTACGCAAACGCAAAGCACTAAAACGTAGAAAAGTACAACTTTTGGACAATTCTGATATTTCATATTTATCTTGGTGGCAAACAGTTTGGAGCCTGATCAGACGCCGGGTTACCCGGCGTCTGATCTGGCTCCAAACTGTTTGTAAAAGAAAAAATAGTTTTCGCGTAAACGCGTTTATCGGGAAAGAATAACAGATTCTCCACTGTAACTATGTAACCATTTACCCCCTTCACTGCCTAACTTTTAGTGAAATGGTTTTATGCTAACAGTTTGAATCCTTAGCAGACGCCGCGTAACGCGGCGTCTGATCAAGATCCTAACTGTTCGAAGCTCACCATTATACTTTACTATTTCTAAGGTCGAAATACTTTAAAATCAAATTTGAAAACTAAAAGCAGACGTCAGTTGTTTAAAACAGATGACGCCATGGCAGTGAAGGGAGTATTAATACTTCTGGCATTACAAATGATAATGAATACTGGAAAGTGAAATAGCGAACCATTTTACAAAATACAGTGGAGAATACGTTAGTATTTCCCAATAAGTTTTACCCGGCGTCTGATCAGGCTCCAAATTGTTTGCCACTTAGATTAAAATTGTTACTCAGAATTCTTGAAAAATTGTAATTTTCTCTATTTTACTGCAATGCGTTGGCGTTTCGTTGCGTTTAACGGGAAATAAAAACGTATTTTCCACTGAACTAAAAGCGGTAATTGTACTAATTGCTCTTATCAATATGACATTGTTCACATATTAGTTAAGTTAGATTGTATTATTTTCACCCTGTTAAAAGTCGAAATCATACAGCGTTTATTTGTTTGTTCGAAATGGCAGACTTTGTGCGAAAACATTCTTCAGACAGGAATATTGCAAAGTGCAACGAGATGAATGCACCATAAGGTTTTGCACGTTACGAAAAAATATATGAATTCTGATAAGCAACCCGGTGCCTCATCTTTGTATGAAGAATGTTGAGAGCTGAATACAACACCATGTAGCGCACCGCCAAATTGATGGTGTGTTTATCATGTGAATTTAATATACACCACCAACAATTAAATATATTTTAAACAATTTATTAACAGAAAGGTTTGATATTTGAAGCAGAGAAAACATTTTTAATGCCACAAAGAATAACGAGGAACTTGTACATGTACGTACACGCTTATCGAAAACGAAATCGGAGTAAAATGCAAGAAGTAAAATGCAAGAAGTAAAATACAAGGTGTAATATATAGACGCTTGCATCTTATTTTACAAATACATACGTGGAAGCTCGATATCACAGAGAGTCGTATAATAACCTTTAAAAAATGACAACTTTTGGAAATATTAAAGATTTTTTTTGCTTTGAGTGAACCAGATCCGACAACGGGAATGCATCATCGACATTATTAGTTATACAGTTTCTTCACAGTGTACAATGAGGATTTCTTCTCGGCTGAGGTAAATCATGTTGCCCAGACTGTTGATTATGTAAATAAACGTGTTAGCCAAAGCGCGTTTAATGGGAAAGAATGACGTTATCCCCACTAAAGCCTTACCCGGATCCAACCTATTTCATAAAGTGTTGTAGTCAGCACCAGCAATTTGTATTCACGGTTATAAAAGAGTTTGAGTTTAGTCTGAGATCATTTCAAAGCATCTGATAGGTCAGATTTGGGCCAAAGTTCAAACCTACATCTTGTACACAAAACCTGTCGGCTCAATTTGCAGAAATCATGATCTTGATCATCATTTCTATGCAGATGATTCACAGTTATACTTGTCATTTAAGCCTAAAGACACATCTAGTCAACAAGAAGCCCTTTCAAAAGTCGAAGGATGTCTAAAAGACATAGTCTCATGGATGCATCAGAATATGTTGAAGCTGAACACTGACAAAACTGAGATCATACTGTTTCACTCAAAAAAAGGTTAATGTTCCCGGTGATTTTCATGTTCAAGTGGGAAACGTCATTATGTGTGAACAACCTTGGTGCTAGATTTGATTCCCAAATGGATATGACACAGCACATCAATGCTGTGTACAGGTCTAGCTACGCACAGTTGCGGCAAATAGGTCATATTAGACAGTACCTTTCTCCAGAAGCTACAAAGACTTTGGTCAATTCTCTGGTCACATCAACAATTGACTCCTGCAACTCACTGCTTGTGCAAAATACAGCAGCCCGCATGATTACCAGGACTCCTCTGTACAATTACATCACTCCAGTCTTGAAGGAGCTTCACTGGCTTCCAGTTCAACACAGAGTTGAATTAAAAATTCTGACACTCACATACAAAGCCATGTGCAATGATTCTCCAATGTACATTGTTAGTATGCTGGACGTATATAGACGTCGAAGAGAGTTGCGGTCTGCGAGTAAATCAGTATCGTTGGTTGTGCCGAGAAGTCGTTTGGTGAAGTTTGGAGATAGAAGTTTCATGCATGCAGCCCCAAATCTCTGGAACACTGTACCATCAGACATCAGAGATGCTAGCTCAATTGCAGCCTTCAAAAAACGTTTGAAACCTCACTTCTTTAATATCTGTTATTAGAAGAAAGTAGGTAATCAATGACTGCTACCTCTGGGCTGTGTTCTTGCTGTGGATGCTGTGGGTCCAAATGGCAGTTCTGGAGTTGTACCATTGACCTTGTGCCTGTCTGGTAGATCTTGCTGGTAGGGATTGTCCAATCGCTTTGAAACCATTTGGCTAGGGGTCTATGGTGTAATTCTTGGACAGCTTTATCACGGTTTATGAACTAAGGGTGTACCACGGCCATGGATTATACAATACTCAACCAAACAACACGGAGAGTATTGTTTTAAACATTCGTTTTACGACTTGTGAACTGCTCTCCGGCTCTACACTGAACCAAACAAACAAATTGAAGCAAACAACATGGAGAGTATTGTTTTAAACATTCGTTTTACGATTTGTGAACTACACTCCGGCTCTACACTGAAACAAACAAACAAACAAAAAACCACTCTGTTTTTAATCATGCCATTGATCTTTTAATTACTTGACTCATTTTAAAATGATTTTACAAACTTTCTAGATATAACAATTTTATAATCTTGGTAAAAATATTGAACGAATTTCCATGTTTCCATGCATCTCAATATTGTATCATTTTTATTGTGAATGTAGTTATTTGTCTTTCTCGCTTTGTAGGTACAGTTATATAATTTCATGTGAAGCGCTTTTGAACACACAACTCCTGTGTGAAAAGAGCGCTATATAAATCGGGTATAATAATAATAATAATAATAAATCTGACCGCCCAAAAGCTTGAGAACGATCTTAGACTCAGCGCAAACTCTTTCTAACCTTGGACCCGAGGCTCAACTATAGAAATCATGAAATTGGAAACATGCGTTTAACCCTTTCACTACCAACTACAGTGGAGAATCTGTTATTCTTTCCCGTTTAAACGCAAACGTACGCAAACGCAAATCACTAAAACGTAGAAAAGAACAAATTTTGGACAATTCTGATAATTCTTGTTTATCTTGGTCCAAACTGTTTGCACTGCAAAAAGTAGTTTTAGCGTAAACGCGTTTATTGGGAAAGAATAACATATTCTCCACTGTATTATGTGAGAGTTTTACCCCATTCATCGTTCAATTTTCGTCTGCTTCAATGTTGTTGTTTGCAAGATCCTTTCAAAGTAAGATTAAATGTAGTACATGTATGACTTAAAACATATCGATACGAGTGTCAAACATTTGGATTCTGATTAGACGCCGCGTTACGCGGCGTCTAATCAGGATCCAAATTGTTTGCAAGCGCGCTTTTATGCGTCAGTGAGAGTTGAATGGTTAATACTGCATAGTCCATGTTGAAGTTATCAGTTTTTAAATGCACATAAACTCATAATCAACTTTCAATATGTGATAAATATAAATATTTTCTAGGCTCTTGAATTGGAGATGGATATATCTTCGTTTAACCCTTTCCCCAATAGAAGCACTTTTTAGCGGAAATGATTTATTCATCCGCTGAAGAAAATAGTTCCAATTTAATCAGTAATAAATAAGTGTTATAGGGAATATTTTCTGTATTATAGCACATGATAGCTTAAAGCAGGCTGAAAGTAAAGCTTTACTTTCAACCTGCTTTAAGTAGTCACCTATCTTAAGTACTAGAAAGAGGTTATCAGGTAAAGGGTTAAAAATTAATTCGTTAAGATACACCCCCTATCATTTCTAACTCTATCAGAGATACTGTAATATATTTAGCAAGTCTAGTTTACTTTTTATTTGAAACAGTTTCACCACTTCTATATCTCCTGCCTGATAAAATGTGTCTGCAACATTTTCATATTCTTTTCAAGTCTTTTTACTTTGTTGGCATCAATTTGATTACCGAACAGTTTGGATTTTGACCAGACCCCGAGTTACTCGGTGTCTTGTCAGGATCCAACTGTTTGCAATTACTAGGAATGTCGCGTCCGGAAGTGCATGTGTTTGAAACTTTAATTTTCTAAATATTTCACGTGCAGGGCTTAGATTTCAAAGTTATTTTCAAGGTATCTTTCTCGAAATACCGGTTCCTCAGATAAAACATAAAACCTTTAGCACTCTGTGCCAGATAAACATTAAATTATGTGGCAGGCGTTGTGAGAGCATTTTCAAAAGTACAGTTAGGCGTCGATATATCGACATCACAGAGGAAACAACCTTATTTTCCCCCATTGAAACGAACGAAAACGCAAACGCGATGCGATGAAATGTAGACAAAAAGGTTTTGAAAAGTTTTACAATATTTTACTGATGATTGATCAGACAACGGCATACGGTCCACTTCTGATCTGGGGCCCGTTTCATAAAACTTCGTAAGACAAATGTTGTCGTAAGTCAGATTATAAAACTCTCAATTATTATTTATTTCTCCTTCGAATCCTGTCTTGTGATATCTTTTTGGAATCGTCTTGAAAAGACGATTCCAAAAGGATGTCACAAGACAGGATTAGATAGAGAAATCGGAGATTAAATGTATTTTAAAGTTTTGACTTACGATAACATTTGTCGTAAGATGTTTTATGAAACGGGGCCCTGGCTCCGAATTGTATGCAATGTACGTAAGGTTTTCGCATAAACGAATTGATTGTGAAACAATTATGTTCTTTATTGTACTCATATTTCTTTTTCTATACGTGGTAGCTTGATCTCGCTAGAATCAAACTTACCAATATTTTTATTTTCATATGTCATGCACTGTTATTGCCAGCTCTGAAAATTCTCAAAGTAGAACGTATTCACATTTTATTGTTAACACATAACAACAGCTAATCTGATACGGAGCAAAGGCGTTCCTGCCATAATAATTATGTCAATGTTGACCTCGAGGGATATTAAACATTCAAATTCTCACTCACTTAATCTTAATCTAACCTGTTTCCATAGTCACCAATATTAACTAGCAGCGTAAGTCGTTGAAATGAGAAACTGTTTTCACTATTTTCTGTAAATTCTGACCTATTTAACTCTATTACTGCCAAGTTTTATCGTCTGTTTTAACACTCTCATCGCACAAATATCGTCTGCATTGGTAGTGTGGTCTACAATGTTTTTTTTAAAGTCGCATTTGATGGTGTTTTGACTGAAGAAATGCCGATACGAGCTTCAGAGTTTTGATCCTAACCAGACGCCGCGTTACGCGGTTGATCAGGATCCAAAATGTTTGCAAGATCGCCTTTTGGAAACTGGTTTGCTATAGGCGAGTTTTGGTGCTCTCAAGACTCCATCTTGTTTGCTTCACTGTACAGTTCTCCCTCTCTAGAAGACACCAATGCGAGACACATATTGTATGTGTGTTTAGGAGGGAGTTTTTATGGGGAGGGAAAACTGATACCCTAAGAATACTAAATATGACTTTGCTCACCATTGCAAACAGTTTGAACCCGGACCGAACGCTGCATGACCTCTTATCTGGGTTCACACTGTTTGTCACTCGTCTTTATGTTTCTTCTGTCATAATATCCATTAATTAACTTTCCAAAACCGAGGTAGTAGTAAAATAAAAGGAGTAAGATATGTGTCTGTTATCGTACAGATACCCATGGAAAAACTCAGCATCACAGGAAGTGTACTATTGCCAAGTATGATCAATCGCTGAATAGTATTTCGCTTGGAATTAATACATTTTTGTTATTAATAAAGCAAATAACACATAACTGCCAGGGTGCTAGTGACAATTGACACATTTTGAACTGGAATATTAACCTCGGGTAATAGTTTAGTTCTCGGGTAAACAACATCCATTTGCACTCTGATAGCCTTGTG
This sequence comes from Gari tellinella, assembly GCA_922989275.2. Classification (NCBI taxonomy): domain Eukaryota; kingdom Metazoa; phylum Mollusca; class Bivalvia; order Cardiida; family Psammobiidae; genus Gari; species Gari tellinella. The sequence continues at coordinate 94,405,234 of OV277858.1, forward strand.
TTAGTTATATAATGCCGCGGACAGGATTATATATCCGTAAAAACGTTGAACTATTACATAAACACTGAAATTGGAAACTGTTTCTCCTGGAAAGAGAGCAGATGCTTTAAGATAAGAAAACAGTGTAGACCATGATCATACTGCTCTTTCAGAAGCCGTATTGTGTGTGTCTACACTGTTTTAAGAATCTCTTTACTATGACCACTTAAGTGAACGTCAATTTATTGAATTGATGGATCAAAGCAAGGTGACAGTAAAACAGAAAGCTCCGAGAGGAGCTTTCTGTTTTACTGTCACCTTGATTTAAGTAGGCACTTGTCATAAAATAGAGGATAACTGTTTTTTTCAGTGTAAGATCGAAATTTAATCCATTGAGTGAACATCAGACGTTATATTTTCACGAGTGGCGAAGCCACGAGTGAAAATATAACAGTCTGATGTTCACGAAATGGATTAAATTCGATCTTACACTGAAAAAACACAGTTATTCTATTTATTTATGCTTTTAAGCCACTTTTTAAACGAAATTGTTTAAAAATTGAAAGCGAACGTACATTATTTATCCCGTGTTGAGCCCCACGTTTTATGTCGAACACATGCGCGTGACAGTTGGCGGTATAATGACGTCACTCGTTGCTCCCGAGTTTGGATTCGTACTCTTCCGGTGAGTAGTTCGCGACAAATCGGACTGCCGGAATTTAACGATAAGACACGATTGACTACGATTCTTGGGGAGCCCTACGGGGAAAATTCATAATAAAAAGCGATTGGTGATAATCCACTGCAGTGGATTACCAAGTGATCATCCACTGCTATTTCGTGGTAATCCACCGAAAAGCATAAATAAAATCTTATAATTTATCCAATGTAATGGTCGTAAAAGAGAGGTTTCATTGTACGCGAAAAGCAGGAGAATGGTTGATTTGATGAGTAAATAGCGCACTTCTGTGTGTTGTGCAATCAAAACAATCAAAAACGTACCCACGTGGATTCACAAAATCCCATAATCCAAACTGAACAGACAATTTGGTTTGCAAATCAAATAATGTACTTTATTGCTTTACTCGGTCATCCCTGAAGCTCCAAATGGACACTTCTTGTATTCAATAATTTCAGTCCATTTTGCCTATTCAGGGTTATGGGGTTTTCTTTTTTACATTTCTTTGCACAATAACAAACCTATCATTGGGGTCTACAGTGTTTGCATAATACAAGTGTACTCCTCATAGGTACTTTAGGGCTAAGTGGGTTAAACAAATCAATGATAAACAAATATCCAAATCATACAATCTGGTAATGACAATAGTCGGTAATTATCACCAGACCTTTTGCCCCCGGATGAGAATCAATCGTTCAAATCGGATCAGTTATGTAATGTAATCTCTCTAATTCTCATTTGTTACCATGGAGACGGTTTAAACTAACATGATCTGTGATTGAAAACATCCATATTTTATGTTACAACCGAAGCTCAATATTTTAAAACTCGCCTAAGGCGAACATACCCGTATTTCAAAGTTAAAACGTGGCTTAGCCACGTTTAAACTTTGAAATACGGATGTGTTCGAAATAAACAAGAAGTTATCGAAATTTAATTTAAGACTTACATATAAGTTTAATATTAAGCGTGTTTAAGTTGTCTATGTTGCTACTGTAGTAGATAAACGGCTTCATTTGTGTAATTGTGCTCATGACATGGAACATAATGGTATCAAAACAACATGATAATAACCCTTTTTCATAATTGATGTGACATGTTTGAGTTCTATTAAGTACGATTTAAATTTGTTTAGTGTTGCAATCATAATCTTAAAAGTGATTGTTTACGCCAACAAAACAGAAGTAGCGATCGAAAAACAACATAGTTAGTTATTACTCGTAAACAAGTACAAGTAATTCCATTGTATTAAATATGCAATTGAGCTATACGATGTCCTGAAAATTACGCCATAACAATTATTCAATACCCTTTGCCATCATTCGTCCTTGATCACTGCATTTTTTTCGGTTTATTAGTCTATGACACCTGTTAACCCTTTGCCTGCTGGTCGCGACTTTATTGGTTTTTGAAAACAGTTTAGATCCAGATAAGACGCCGCGTTACGCGGCGTCTTATCTGGATCTAAACTGTTTGACAATTTTCTTTAGGTTTCTTTATTTAAAAAATGTATCAATCTCAATTTTACAAACTTTGCAGACGACAATTTCGAAGCAGACGTAATCACCGCAGGATAAGGGTTAATGATTTATGATTTATACTTAATGTTTGCTATCTACAGAATAAAAGGAGTTAATATTTGAATCACGGTTTGGCCTGACAACTCATTTGGTCGTCCATTTGTGGTATTTCGTCATTTTCAGTAAAGTTATCAGTGGAGAACACTATAGTCTCTCCCGGTTAAACTCAAACGAAACACAACGCAATGCTAATAACTGTAGAAAACAACTTTTAAAAATGTGTATCAATTGATTTAAATCTGAGTGGTAAACAGTTCGGAACCTGATCAGGCTCAAAACTGTTTTCAACAGAAACAGCAGTTTAAGAGTGAACGCGTTTAAATGAAAAAAAAAACCCTATTCTCCACTTTGTAATGTCGGTTGAATCAATCTAGACACAAATACATAGATAAACTAATCGATTATAAGACACAACTCAACTATGATTTGCATCTTGCTAATAAAGTAGAAAATTGTATCTTGATTGAGTTTAGTTGAGTGCCGACAGAGAAATCTCAGTCTTATCCAATGCACATGGGAATGCGATTACATGCTTGATACAGAGGAGACAACGTTATTATTTCTTTCCAGTTTAACCCTGTCAATGCCAGACAAGTTTTATCGTCTGCTTTAACCCTGTCATCGTCTGCATTGACGCTGTCGCCTTGAGTATTTTCTCATGTCAGATTAAGGCCCTTTTTGACTAAAGACAAACCGATACGAGTGTTAAACAGTTTGGATCCTGATCAGACGCCGCGTAACGCGGCGTCTGATCAGGATCGAATCTGTTTGCAAAGACGCCTTTTGGGCGCCATTGGCAGTGAATGAGTTATACGATATCATATAAAACCCAAACACATTGCAATAAAGATATATAGTATGATACATGTAGGCTTGTTTAACCCTCATCCGGACCTTTGGGGTCCATTGGACCCCAGCGGCCTTATTTTTGCTAGAAAAAATTATTCAGCCTAATAACGCTTATGACGTTTTTAGACAGTGTTCCTATGGCTGTTTTCTATACTTTGGTTCCTGTCCTTTTTGGAAGTTTCCATAGCAGTCACGGGCCAAGATTGGTGACCTTGACATTTGACATTGACCCTATTGAACGTTGCCATTTTCAGTATATCAGATTCAACTATGTAGCTACATGGGGAAGAAAGACATATCACCGACAAATATGCTCCAATTAGGATGTTTGGGCGGTGGCTTAACCCGATGTTTGATACCATTTCTTGTTATTTCATCCATGAATCATAAATAATGTAATAGATGTTGATCGCAGGAAATCATAGTTCATTACAGTGATACAAAAATTTGGTGTAGACCATTGACCAAAACGAACCGTGATTACACCTGTAAATGCGTCTGGAACACTATCATGCAGCTCATCAGACATGTAATGATGTGAAGCAGACATAGTTATGAGTAGTAGATCTACTCAGGACATGGTGTTAAGCAATTGATATTTAAAACTCTTATATCTTCACCATTTGAAGTTATGTGTGCTACTTTCATTACATTTGTTTACCATACTTAATTTTATCATATATATTTGACATGCCACTGTCTAAGTGTCAGCGTCATGAATCCTGCACGGAGCTACGACATGCACGGTGACAGGTCAAATAAATTTGACAACTATTGCCATGAAATAATTGGAAGCAGAAACAAAACTTAACTAATTGAGGATATTTATCAGCTGGGAATCTGTTTTGGTTACATATGTTCCATTAAAAAGGTGTTTAAATCAGTTGTGGTTAAAAGTTATATAGTAACCCATGTTAGTATGCATACATAATATTTCTGCACAAGTTATTAGATAAAATTCGATTTTACGGCAAAAAACTTAGATTTTAGTGTTACTATGGTCACTGGTTGCCTTGGTAACAGTGAGAGCAACGTTTCGGTTTTATCACTACCATATAGCATAAACACACCAATTTATGATGCCGTATCAGTTATGTTACAAATGCCTATCTGGACTTAGAATAGTAACAAAAAAACCACAATGGGGTCCAATGAACCCCAAAAGTCTCAAAACGGAAGTTTTTGCAAGGTCTAGATGAGGTTTAAACACTGACGAGTTATTTTCTATCTAAATGGCAAACAATAAGGAGCTTTGACGGATGCCGGGCTGCCAAGCGTGTTATCTGGCTCCAAAGTGTTTGTAATGATATCAGTTATTCCGTGCTTATTGTTCCTACATGTAATATGGAATATACAGTGCCATTAAATATTAATATGGGAAGAGGCGAGTTTAATCTAAACGTTATATAAACTATACGAATTACCCCCATGTTACGCTCCAAAACATTCATCTTTTTGAATTTAGTATAAGTGTCATTCTTTTATTATTATTTTAATTCTATGAATTTACGTAATGATTAAGTTTTTTATCCTGTTGTTGTTGTTGTTAACTTAAAACTGAACATGTTGATCTAATTTTAGGATTAATAAAAAACATTAGGCGAATGCTACGTGGAATCAGATGAAACGTTGCACGATGCTTCTTCATAATGGGTAGATGTGCATTTGATAAAAAGATTTTCTTACAAACTATGCCACTTTGTTACCGGCATGTTTCTCAGGAACATCTGACTGGACTTCGATGTAACGCCATAGAAGGGCCTGTCATAAAGGGGACAATCGCAACTTATAGCAGTGTTCTAGTTGTTTGATGTCCGGACGGAATTATGCTCCTTTATTTCCGACAGATCGCTCAGCAACCGTATCGTACCCGATAAAACTTCACGCGAGGCTCTATCATAAATAGGAGATCCGCATCTTATAACAGTATTTCAGTTTTCTGATAGAGTTATTCCGACTTGCTTGGAAATTCTAAGTTTAATTGTTTATTTTCCTGTATCAGATTTATGACATTTTGCATTTATTCTATCTTAGCTTTTGTCGAGGTTATAGACACACAGCTTTGTACTGTGACAGTCACACGGACCACACTGGAAATTAAGGACCACAATGGAAATAAGAGTACTTCTTACTCTTTTTTGTGCTATCCTTGGCATATAATGTTGATTGACATGGCTGTATTTAATCATACATATTGTTGCTTATTGTTTACTGTGTATGTTTGTAATAGCAGATTGCCATGGCATTGTACATTTTATGTTGAAATAAATCTATCTATCTATCTATCTACGTAGGAGTCTTATTCGCCCTTAGTAATAGTTATTTTTTAGCATAGGCGCATTAATTGGGAAGCAATAACGTTTATCAAGTGTACACGTATATGATTTATTGAGTATACAGTCTAGCTATTAATTCCAATTAAGAGAAGGATGTAATCGTTGTTTAAACCAGTTGACAACTTTTATCTATGGGAGAATTTGCATTAAAGAAGCTGACATTAGCGTCGAAACATGCCGTTTTTGTTGTGATTGTAACATAAAATGTACAATGTTATGCATTAGTAAACATAATTATGTATGCGTCACATTGAAAATTAGACTGTACTACCAAATGGATTATGTCGGTAAAAGCCTTTCGTAGTTCTACTGCAAATACATGTACTAGCTTAAATAAAAACAATTGGCTGACGAGTCTCGGGCCTACAATATTTTAACACGTTCAATGCTAGAAAACTATACCATGCATATTTTGCTAATTTAAAAGACCAAGCCTATTAAATACAACATAAACATTTTTTTTCAAATATTATATTTTTGATAGTGCTGCTAAAAAGTACAGTTTGTGACAAGATTGCTAATTTTAGGGACTGATATATTTCTGCATTGCAGCGTGCCCACTATGATATATGTTATACACCATTTAAGGGCTTTAAAACATGACTGTTTCAATTAGATCTCTAAATATGATATTGTTAAACTATTATGTAAGAAGATGTATGTAGCAGGAGGGTTTTTAGATCATGCTCCTCTAAAGAATAATTCTTCTGACAATTTTATCTTAAGAGTTAGTTTATACACATGAAAATAACATGCACGGACGGCTGTTAGAGATATTACTGGGGGGAAAATCGCCCATTTACTTATAAATGCAGTCTTGATAAACAATATATTCAATACTAATCAAGACATATATCAATGTATCGTCAGTAGGATGTAATTTGTTTAACCACTTCACCATCACATTGTTGTCTGCTTCAAAAGCATGGTTTGCAATATCGTTTTAAAGCTAGCTTTAAGGCTGTTTGATCGATGAACTTTCGAAACAAGTATGGTCTGGTCTGAATCTTAACTGTTTTCGAAATCGACTTTAGTCACCTACGGTCGAGAAACGGTTAAATGTGACATGAAAAACAATGTCCAGCAATACTGTTTGTATGCAAATATAAAGCCCTGAATCAGAGGCACTGCATACTGCAACTGTCAATATGCTGACGTTGCTGCACTACCAGTGCTCAACAGACAAATGTGCCATATCCTAAGCATTACAATGCTTAATTGACAAAATGACTCTTCCCTTGTCTAAAAATTACCAGTTCACATAGTTTCTAGGGGGTTTTGTAACAAAAGTATTCTAAAGCCTCGTTAACAGTGGATACCTTGCTCAGAGAGCTCCTGAAGGGTATACACTGTTTGTACTCGGAGCCAGCATTCTTATAATTAAGATTGCGTTGAACACAGGATCAATTACCAATACATGTTTAATTGCCCTCAATATGAATAAATAACGAACACATGACTTAAATCTTAAGCTATTGCGAATATTGCAAACCTGTAAATTGCTCTGCATGGTAACCAAATAGAGGTATATTTGTATTTACATGTACTGCAGCTTGTGATTCAGGAGATACAGGTCAAAACGTACCCAAACTAAAACGTACAAAAACCGAAACGTACCCAATATCATGGTCAAAACGTGCCCAATATCATGGTCAAAACGTTCCCAATATCATGGTCAAATTGTGCCCATGTCTGCAATCGTTATTAATATTAGTTTGTGGTATTTTTATAAAATTGGTACGAACTGATAATAATAATAATGATGATATATTTTATTTGTACACGTTCAGTTCAATACATATGATAATGAATATACATACAGTTAAAAAATCAAAGACTAGATTACAATTTTGTGATAAACAAAATGCACATTTGTTCAGTAAATATCACAAATAATTTCGTTGTTCTAATTATATTATGCCAATATCAAATGTAAAACTTAATAAAAAATACTATAATTATCAATTTTGAAATGAAAGTTGTGCACTGGATTGCCTGTAAAGTTTTGACGAAATCGTACAAAAAGCTTATTTTCAAAGGGCTCCAAGCTGTCACATGTGGATCGTGAGTGACAATAATTAAATATTTATGAGTCCCCTGTTAATTATAAATTAAGTGACGTTGACATTGATCTTAAATTGTCAAATAGGCGTAACAAATCAAAACAATCATTTATATTAAGAAGAAAACACGTCCTTTAATATTATGTTACTTTAAATAGTGACACTGATCGGTAGTGGCCCAATGGTTAACACCTTGGACTACGGTACCAGGGGTCGTGAGTTCGATCCCCCGCCGGACCAGGGGTCTGACTAGGGGATTTTCTGAATCCCCGATGATGTACAGGAATGTTCTTGAGCAAGACATGTACCGCGAATTGCTCCTCTCCACCCAGGGGTTAAAATGGGTACCTGTGAAGGGTCTGAGTCGGTACTGCGGCTGCATTTGACTGCGCCATATGTTAGCAGTGCTCATAGGCAAGATGGCTCGATGATCAGGGGAGTATATGTACAGTCGGCTGAGCGGTCATTCGGACTGAAAGTAGACTTTAACTTGGTATATTACTTTTTGGTCTGAACGACATATGTATTGGGTTGGGAATAGCTTGTACCTAGGTAAGTTTTACAATATATATATGTTGTTATATGCTCGTACTCTTGTATATTTTGAGCTTAATTGGCACATGTAAGAACTGTCAAGCAAAACATGAAGTTCTATCTATATGCATATATTGACATAATTTCACAAATTAAGTTTATAAAGGGTTATATCTTTAAAATTTGATATAGGTTGTCAAAATGAAATGATCAAAATAGTGGGTACATTTTGGTTTGGGCACGTATAGACGATGGGTATATTTTGGGGACGAAATAACCATAATGTTGGTACATTTTGGTTTGTGTGTGTTTTTCACCTAATCCTGATTCAGTAGATTTTGGCAAACGACACATTTGAACTAATTTCCATTGTTTATATACTTTTCTTTGATCTGTGACGTAACAAGTTTGAGTTGAATATTTTTGAAGAGGCAGATCTATTTTCAGTCACAATACTCGAAATAAGAACGCCTTATAAAGCCTACCTTAATTAGCTCCATCTGAACATTATCTTGAGTGCATTGATATTTGCAAACATTTATAGATTGTATTATCAGACGCTAAGAATATTGGATTCATGCATGATCCAAACCGCTCGACACACATAACGATTCAAGTTTAGTCATCGTGTTCAAAATGTAACTTTGATCAATAAAAGCAGTCGGTTTTTGTGAAGAGCAGACGACATCTTGGATGGAAAAGAGTTAACACATTAAACCATAGCAACGAATATACTCGTCATTTACAATAGTTTACCTGTGAAGCGTACATTTGTCCTATACAAACGATAACAACCCTTAAGAAGTCCTCTCATCTGGGTTTGCACTGTTTGTTATTTTCGCAATATAAAGTATTGTTACAATCAAAATTAAGTAGTAAATATGGACTAAACTTAATTTTGAAAATTCCATTTGAAGTTTCAAGGTAAATGAGTTAATTGCTCAACATGAGCATGAGAGATTCCTCTCACGACTAAACATAGTTAAATGATTTCCGTGTTTCTGCAAATTGGTCGATTGTTGATTGTCAAAACAATTACGTTTTTCATCAAATATGCCAAGAGTTTTTCTTTTCAAAAGCACACATGCATCAATTTCAGTAAAGATTACACCACTCAATCATTTAGTAATTAAGAACATGAACCGGATACAGTGTAATTGGGAATGCATGGAGTTTCTAATTGTTATGTTTAATATACTCCTTGCACAGTTGCACAGTGTAAAAAACGTGAGTTCGTCCCATATGTTATGTCCATTGCACAACTTTTAAGAGCCAGATCAGACGATGTGAAACCCGACGTCTGATTATGCTTCAGAACTGTTTTCCTCCCCGATTAAATTTGGTTGATAGAGATTTTTTTAAAAAAAATGGCATTTTCAACATTTAATTATAATGCATGTGTGTTTCTTTTGCGTTTGAACGGGAAAGGATATAAATATTAAGAATTCTCTACTGTGTACATACGAATATGTCCCTAGACAAAACCCTGAAAGAGCTAATTCTGTAAAGTCAGGAAGTGCTAGTACTAAAAACAATAGCATTGACGGGTTTACTTTGAATAAATCTGGTGCAAATAGGGTACTGAACTGTGTCTACAATGAAACATAAAATAATGCCCCCTTAATCTTTATTGTCTTAACATTTTATCACAACATGAAATATTTTGCTGCTTTTATTTTCCCTTACCATTTGGGAAATGGGAACATATTATTTATTAGTTATTCTATACAGTAAAACCCCTTTATATTACGACCACTGAAATGAAGGCTAATTGACTGTATAAAAGAAAGGTGACAGTTTAAAACAAGGTGAACGTAAAACAGAAAGCTCCCTTGCTTTAAGCAGTCACCTGCCATCAACACCTGATAATTAACACTTTTTAGTAGTCGTAACAAAGAGGTTTTACTGAACGTCTTGTTTGAAAATTAATCTTTATTGAAACAGCTGCTACTTTCACCAATTTAATTTAAGTCTATACTGCTAGGTGTAACCCTAGAACATTAAAACAGCGACACAGAGGAGAAGACGTTATTATCTCCCAATAAACGCGTTTTACGCTTAAGCTATATTTCCTTTGCCAAACAGCTTGGAGTCAGATCAGACGCTGGATAACCCCATATTGAAATAAATAGTGGGAATGTCAATGTTTAAGTTGTAATGTTTTTTACATGGTAACGCAATTGCTTTCGCGTATCATTTTCGTTTAAATGAGAAAGAATATCGTCTTCTCGTTGACCTCTTAGGTGTGTTGATTATTAAGCACCAAAGGATGAGAAGAGAACGAGAGATTTCTAAAGGATTTTTCAACTTTCCCTCTATTTTATCTAGATCGACTGCCTGTCCGATTTGATTTGTTTTGTTATCATGTGGCGTCGCTTTTAACAGTATTTCAGTCATGTCGCGACGTCCAGCTGATTACAAGTTGTGGAAGACCCAATAGGCCCTTGGTGCACTATTTCAGACACACATCGGCAACTGGGTAGAACCATCGATCTTACGAAATCTAGCTGGAAGGCTTCCTAACATGAACAATCCGAATGACCATGGGATTCGAACTCACAGCATGTCTGTAACATAGAAAATGACACGTCTTATAACGGATCATTATCATATACAGTCGGATACTTTTACATAAACCAGTTTGTTGAGAGAGAACATAAATATATCTCAGTTTCAAAAGCTATACATGTACACGCTTATGTACAGGGTGCTAGTTTAATCGTATACATATTGTTACAGAAAATATCTGTGTTAGGTTAACCTTGCTGTATGCCGTCGCCTGCCTTACACATCTGATCATTGGTACAACTTAGTGGTGGTAATAGAGAGGGTTTACTGTGTATTAACAAGTTTCCTGGAACAAAATGTCTGTCAGCAGTTTATCTAATGATAATGGAAACCATGAGACATTATGATTAAATATGAGTTGACATTCACGTTATAACGAAACGATTATTGAAAGTGACATTATTGGGAGCTTCTCAAATAAACACGGAACGGTTTGCCCAACTCGTCATTTATCATGTAGCTGTTCCTATGGGAACGGGTTTGAGTGGTAATCTAATGACAGACTAAACCTTTTTGTTGCTATTTGCGAATACGTTTGCTTTTGCAAACAGTTTGAATCCAGATCAGACGCCGCGTAACGCGGCGTCTGATCAAGATTCAAACATTATGGAACACGAGTTGGGGATTTTAGATACAATGATTGAATTCTAAATTTGGATTAGTGCGGAAAATAAATTGGGAATTGTTAGCATAGGAACGAAAGGGATATGTTAACAAATTACTCAATACGCCGTAAATATGAGATTTGTATCAGAAGTGCTTTGTTAAACAAACCATGATAATCAAAATACAGTGAAGAAGACGCTATTATTACACGTTGTAACGACACTAAGCCAAGTGCAGAAAGGGCATTTTGTTTTGAAAATGTTCATGATTTCTTTTAATCTGAGTGGCAAGCAAGTTAGAGCCGGATGAGAGGTCGCAAGTTAAATACGTTGCAATAACTTGTGACCCGATCCCATTGCCTTGTTTATATAGAAATAACATAATATTATATTCAACCCTTTACCCCCATAGACGCGCCTTCTAGCGTATACAATATATTCCTCCATTGAAGAAAAAAGTTCATATACTCAAATAAAACAAAATGATTAAGCCCAAACGGGTAAAAAAGAAACGTGCTGTTGAACCTTTGCCCTTTGCCTGCAATATGGCGTATGCTTCAAATATGTCAACTCTGAATCTGTTTCAAATCAATACAGTTGTCTTTTTATTTAAGAAACATGTATTGTTATCAGCCAGTGTGAATCCTGATCAGTCACCAGGGTCCAGGCTGTTTGCATATGAAAGTAAAGTATAGGTTTGCTGCAGAAAGATTCCATACAAATACAAGAACTAGTAAGAAAGAAGCTACTTTAAGAGTAGTTCAATTCAAAGCTCCTTAAGGAAAGTTCTGCTTTATTTTGCAATGCGTTTAGCTATCAAATGGTTTTTAGAAGGAATCACGTTTTTTAAACTACTTAAGTATAGCAGTGAAACGGTCAAACTAACACAAAAATATTGACCTTAATTAGTTGTAATAGAAAGGAGGTTATTCCTTTATCCATTTTATGGCCAATGTCTATTGTCTATTTTATCGTTTTCGCACACATAATTTCGTCTTCAAGACTTTGCTTGTGAAATTTATGCACAATTATTATTTTTGACGTTCGTTTTGAAGAAAATATTGATATAAATGCCAAACATTTTGGATCCTGAATAGACGCCGCGTTACGCGGCGTCTGATCTGGATCCAAACTGTTTGTGACATCGAGTTCAGTCTCCTATGGCGATGAAAGGGTATCATACTCGGTGTATTGTTTTAATCTTAATTGTTAACAATTCCCGGGTGTCTTAGCGTCATATTATCAATACATCTCTGTACGAGATTGGAGTTGATGAATACTGATATGTGTATCGTTATTAAGTTAGAATATTTCTTTTGAATAATAAATAAACTGAGGATTAAACCAACAAGGACGACAGCTCACAGCGCTTTATCAGTATTTATTTTTATTAAACTGAACAGTTATTTAATAACATCAGCAAATTGCTCTTGATTATTCCATTTGCAAGGTCTATTAGACACCAACAGCGACACAGCCATCTTCTGGAAAGCATGTGAAACATGTTGACGTTATTTTCCAAAGACTGTAATTTAAGAAGGACGTTACAATGTACATGTAGTATATCCAATTTAAACCAACAAGAAACTCAAACAACGATCAATAAAACGTAGATAAATACAATGTGTTGAAAATAAGAACGATTTATTTTAATATGAGTAACAAACAGTTTGGAAACTAATCAGATGACTGGTTTCCCTGCGTCATATCTGGTTCCAAACTGTTTATTTATTTGGAAAGACTACGGTCTTTTCATGATACGTGTAGTATGTATTGGTAGTGTAATTAAAGTAAAGGTACAAACTATTGACAATTAGAATACCATTTGGAAGCTTTCTTCTTTACTTATATGCTATGTATGTTGTAACGGTTTAATATGAGCCGTGTCATCAGTAGCGCGTTCAGTTACCGTATCGATGGCCATCGATTGCATTGTAAACGTAACAATTTAAATAAAACGACCTATTTGCACGATAGCGATTGCGAACGGCACGAACGGTCTCAGAGGTAGTTAGCAAACGCCAACAAGGAAAACAAAATGGCGACCAAATGAGTTTACAGAAAAACAGCGAACAGTCCCGAGTTAATTTCCCATCAATAAACCAACATTTTCCGTTACTTAATGTATCAAACAAAGCAGCTTACATCTAAGCAGCTACATCTTATTTTTTATATGCGGTAAAATTGATGCATTTCAGTTGATTAGTACACTTTTGCGTATGTTATTCCTATTCGTACTAAATCGTTCGTACCCTTGAAAAGTAAATAATCATGGTGTTATTATTGGAGAATAATGGAGACCGTTAGATGGCGTACAATTACGGTTGTTTGCATCGGTTATCGTTATTGTTTTCCAATAAGTACTTTTGAACGCGCTACAGACTTATTGCATTGTAAACAGTGTAGATCAAGGCCAGCCGCAAAGTCTATGACGAGCGGCTTGTCAGTATCTACACTCAAGTTGGCGCCCACATGCCTCTTATGTAGCTGATATAAATAAGGTTTTGGCAGTGGAGACCAAACTCAGATACAGGGCCTGTTATGACAAAGGTGCTTTGCTTGTACAATATTGAAATGAAATAAGGCTAGATTTATCATGACACGGCTCATACATGTACCCATGGATGGGGCTTCTGATGGGTCTTCGGTTATTCATTTGTAACTAGGGTTTTAGAATGTGTATTTTAGACGTTCCTTGAGAAGGCATTGAGTTTTTGTTATTTTTCTTTTTTATGCCCCATTGCAAGTCGCAAGGTCGTCTTACGTAATTTAGAATCAGATACATACACTAGTGATAAAAGAAAACTCAGACAAATCAAGTCAGACATAGTAACAGAAGACTTTGCAGAGGACAATAGCATACAGGGCTGAAGCCGTAATTCTCTCCCCCAAAAGGGCATTTGTGCTAAAAGTCTTATTTCCATTGCATACTGTCTGGTGCCAGATCAGACTCCAGACTATTTGTCACTCAGCTTAAAATGATTTATACGAATGTTCCAAAGGCTGTCATATTTCTCTGCATTCTTTCATTGCATTTGTGTTTAGTTTAACATATTTATGCCAAGTGGATACTTGTTATGTATAGGAAGAGTCCATTTGTGATATAAGGGATGTCTGGGTCCAACGTTATAAAGCGTTTGAGCTGAGTCTGAGTGTGTTATCAAGCATTTGACTGTTCAGATTTGAGCTTACCAAGAGAATGCTTGAGAATGACTTGAGACTAAACTCAACAGCTTTGTAACATTGGAGCCTGGTCTTATTTTGTTTTGTTCTTTGTTTTAACATTGAAATTCCTATCAGCAAACAGTGTATACTCTGATCAGATGGCGCATCATGATCAGAGTCTATACTGTTTGCCTAAGTCCAATTATCTGAACGCTAGGCACAGACAGGTTAATGGTGAAAGAATAACGTATTCTCCATTATAGCATATTTAAGGTATGGGTTCAAATCTGTAATTACATAAGAACAATGTGACTTTATTACATATATCCACCATGGGGAATAAGTACGCGTGTTGATAAATTGGTGATTCAGAATTCAGTTAGCGACAAACGAAGCGAAACTACTCTACGGATTTACTATCGACCAGAATGGTTCTATAGATATCAGCCAAATGCGAAGAGAGTGGAAACTAACTCTAGATAAGTCGTATTTACCCGTACTTCAAAGTTAAAACGTGACTTAACTTAGTTTGAATTCTGATCAGGTGTCGTTAAACAGTCTCTGATCAGAATTCAAACTATTTGATACTTATATCAATGTTTCGTAAGTCAAAAAAAGAAATATAAGTGTTCCTTCTCTACAACGACATCCAACGGGAGACACAGATTGTGTGCGTTGTTCGGAGGGAGTCGTTGTGTAGAGGGAACATTAAGACTTGACTTACATTTGCAAACAGCTTGAATCCAGATCAGACGCCGCGTTACGCGGCGTCTGGTCTGGATTTAAGCTGTTTGTCACTCGTCATGATATTCATTCTATCAAAACTTCCACTTATATGTAACCTATGTTTCCTGTTTAGGGAACAGTGGTCAGAGTCGTTGTAAGGAGGGATTCGATATTAGGAGGGCGGTTGTATAGAGGGAGCGCTGTATTACTCTCGATCATCGTTTAAGTCGAATTTACCCGTTTTTCAAAGTTAAAACGTGACTTAGCTCAGTATGAATTCTGATCAGGTGTCGCTTTACAGTGTCTGATCATGGTGCAAACTATTTGATACTTACATCAATGTTTCGTAAGTCGAAAAACGCATATAATTTATAAAGGCAGACGATAAATATATCTTTAAAATTACCCTTTCGCTTTCAATGGCGCTTAAAAGCGCGTTTGAGAACAGTTTGGATCCAGATCAGACGCCGCGTAACGCGGCGTATAATCAGGATCCCAAAACTTTTTGACACTCGTACCGATATGTTTTAAATCATACTATACTAAATATTACTTTGAAACGTGTCTTGCAGACAACAAAATTGAAGTAGACGACAATACAACTGTGAAGGGGGTAAACTATCCCGACTAATTTGATCTTGAAAGGGTTAAGTACACGAGGCATGCACGTCGACAGACTGTGCTACATGTACGAGTATACGGGTTATTGCATTATGAGAGTGAAAGGGTTAGCTATGCGTAGTACATGCCTGTATTCTGCGCCTTCAGTGCTCTCTCACTACAACGGCCCTCCGAACAACGGTTCCTTCCTTACTACAATGCTCGCCGCTGTTCCCTAAACAAGACATTCATGTCTAACGCTTTCACTGCTGCGATATCGTCTGCTTTAACGGCATACGTTACCAATTCGTGAGACACCTAGTGGCTTTTAACGAAGTACGATAAATCGAGCATCGTTACCCAACGAAATCGTGCATATCGGTTACCTCCCGTAGATACTTTCGGTTTCAAACAATCTCCATTAATCGCGTAATATAGACGTTAAATGCATGAAATTGTACTTGATAAATGAAAGTACGTGAAACTTGGCAAATACCCTATCAAATAAGGCTAAGTTAATAACCCAGAACACTTCAATCAAATTGAGTATAAGCGTGAACCCGAGATCACAGAAAAAGCCGTCTGCTTATTTAGGCCGTTATAATATGTATGAAAGTGTCTATAGTTGCAAAAGAAGCATTATAACTAATGCTGTTTTACCATTGTCTTATTGTTCACACCTATATCTTTTAATGTGAGAAGTTTCATCAATTTATTTCGGGCAGATTTTGATTGAGTGAGTGTTTTCATTGAATAGGAGCCGAAAACAATTAAGAAAAATACATATATATCAGGCAACAAACTATACTCTTTGCATCAGACTTTTAGTGAGCATCACTTTTTAACTGTTTGAATGTTTGTATGTGTCTATTGTTACTTTACATTATTTTAGAAAGGCAAAATAACGCATGGCGAATATTTGTCGGGAATGGCTACATCATACATTGCAAATACCCATAGACAAAACAATACAACTATAACCTATGTTTTTCTTTTTTGCCATTGTACTAAGATATGTTTGAAGAACCTATGCTGAAATTTTCATAGAAATCCATCGGAGAATTCATTTGGTCACAAATGTCCTTAAATTGTATTTCTTAAAGTTATATTCGTATTGGATATTTTGACAGAAGTAACATCAGGTCGAGTGACAAACACGTTAAGCCAAGATAAGACGCCGCGTCAGATCTGTGTTCAAGCTGTTCGCAAACGTACGCTAAGGGTATAAATGTTATTATTATCGGAGTTTGCGGTATATAGATTAACCCTTCATTGCCTTAGCCCGAATACAATATAGTACACCCTTCCTTCAACGTCCCTCTGAACAACGACTCCCTCATCACAACAACGCTTTCCACTGTTTCCAAGACAATAATGTCTAACACGACGTCTGATTTGGACTCGAGCAGTTTGCAAATGTAAGCCAATTTCTCTCCCTATAACGACTCTCTCCGAACAACACACACACTCGTTGTCCATCGGGTGTTGTTGTAGTTGTGCAAACAGTTTGAATCCTGATCAGACCGTTTGACACTCATTTCAATATTGACCTAAAAATTAGATTTGAGAAATGAAAGCAGACAATAATAGTTTAAAATTGATGACAGTGAATGGTTCATTTTGTGTAATTATGCTCTTGTGTCAATTGTCTAAATCCTGCTTTGTTTAGGTTCAATGGTTGAAGTTAGGCTGCGCCAATAATTTGTTTGAAATCCCCAAAAGCATTTCACTACTTGTTGAGACGAAATTGAAATACAAAAAGTGACTGAAAACAGCTGAAAGGCAAAGGCAATATTGGTTGTTGGCTATCTGATTGAAATTGTAAATGTTGCAATAGTGTCTCAAACACAGTGGAGAATCTGTTATTCTTTCCCAATAAACGTGTTTACGCTTAAACTATTATTTGCAGTGCAAACAGTTTGGAGCCGGCGTCTGATCAGGCTCCAAACTGTTTGCCACCAAGATAAACATGAAATATCAGAATTGTCCAAAAGTTGTTCTTTTCTACGGAAACGCAAACGCCTAACAATAAAAGTAGAAAGTAACAACTTGTTGGAAATGTGGCTATTCATTTTAACCCGAGTGGCAAACATTTTGCAGCCTTGATTACCCGGCGTCTGACCCGGCTCCACAATGTTTGCATTGGAAATAGTAATCATAGCATAAACGCGTTTATTGGGAAATAATAACGTTTTCTCCGCTGTACCAATAAAACATCGCAGCTACGAACATTTAAATCAGGCTCGATAACGGCTCCACTGATAAAAATTGTTCAATTTTATACAGTCATCTTCATATTAACCCATTTATTACCAGTGGATTCTTCCATGTTTATATATTGGATTACTCCATTTTTATCAATGGGATACCTGGTCAAAATATTCATTTTCATTTTGTTTTATATTGAAATTCCTATCAGCAAACAGTGTAGACTCTGATCAGATGCCGCATAATGCGGCGTCTGATCAGAGTCTACACTTTTTGCCTATATCCCATATATGGGATCGTGGGCAAAAATGGGTTAAACTTATACGCTTTAAATACGCCTTCTCATGTCTTTGATTTATTAATCCACTGACCAAATAGTTCAACTTTATACAGTCATCTTCACTTTAAAAGAAAAAACAACAACATTTAATTACATGATGAAATGAAATAATAAATTGATAGGTTTACAACAGTATGGGCACCAATTCCATGAACTCTGTTTGGACCTGAGTGCGCTTAAAATTTAAAATTGCTAACAGTTTGGATTCAGATCAGACGCTAAGGTTTTTGACAATCATATTTCTGTATTTTTTTATTCAAATATCTGAATTCTAAACGTGATGACCCCTTATGAGATCGGACAAAATTCAGTAACCTTCGTCAAACGAACGGCTATTCTCGTCAACTGTCAACCTGTTCCGAACCATGCTTAGCAATGTTTGGAACGGGTCGACAGTAGACGAGAATGGCCAAACGCTCTCCGTAGAGTTTCCGATTTTGACCGACATTGGCCTGGTCTTATTAGGGGTTTTAAACTTTAAGCAATAACAACAAACGATAGTTGTTTTCCCGTCGATATCCGGACAGAAAAGGGGATGTTCAAACAAGATAGCAATCTTGGAGTGCCAACACGTAACCGACATCCTGTATCAATCAAACTAAATTAATGTTGACTTGGAGAATAGCAAAATAAAGAAACGTTTCCAGTACTTCATTGTCATTTGAAAAAAACCCATATAATGTCATCCAGGCGCCCGTTTCATAAAACTTCGTACGACAAATGTTGTCGTAAGTCAGATTATAAAAGTCTCAATTATTATTTATTTCTCCATCTAAGCCTGTCTTGTGACATCTTTTAGGAATCGTCTTGAAAAGACGATTCCAAAGAGATGTACCAAGACAGGATTAGATAGAGAAATCAGAAATTAAATGTAATATAAAGTTTTGACTTACGATCGTTTTTTATCGTACGAAGTTTTATGAAAGGTCCATGAAGTATCAAACATTGTTGACCATGTCACTGCCTGAACAACATGTACAGTGGAGAATCTGTTATTCTTTCCCAATAAACGCGTTTACGCTTAAACTATTATTTGCAGTGCAAGCAGTTTGGAGCCAAATCAGACGCCGGGTAACCCGGCGTCTGATCAGGCTCCAAACTGTTTGCCACCAAGATAAACATGAAATATCAGAATTGTCCAAAAGTTGTTCTTTTCTACGTTTTATTGTTTTGCGTTTGCGTACGTTTGCGTTTAAACGGGAAAGAATAACAGATTCCCCACTGTAGAATGAACACTGGCTCTATTAGGCCATGAGGCGCCTGAATGGAGTCTGAAAATTTGATTATTATATACAAGTTGTTAAATAAAATGCTGTTGATGCTTGTGAGCATCAAGCAGCTTCGATGCGGCGGCTGGTCTGGATCTACCCTGTTTGCAATAAAATTAATCTGGTTTTCGCATAGTATTAATAATAAATTGTGTAGTTGAAGACGTTATTATTTGCCAGTTGCTTACAGTCTGCAACCCGATCAGAAGTTGGGTAAACCGGCGTCCTATCGGGCTCCAAACTGTTTACCATTCAGATGTAAATAGTATTGTCAAAAATTGCCATTTTTTATATTTATTATTATGCTAAATTTATTATTTCCAATGCAAACAATTTGGAGCCATATCAGATGCCGGGCAAACCGGCGTCTTATCATGCTCAAAAGAGTTTACCATTTAGACTTGGATAAATAGTGTGAAATTCTACATTTAACTCATTATCCCCTGAAACTTCCAATGGACAATTCCAGTTTGCAAGAAAGGATGGCCCATATTCGACTATTTAGGGCTGATTCTTGTAATATTTTACAAAATGACAAACAGTGAAGACCCTGATCAGAGGGCTCCTGCAGGAGCCCTCTGACCAGGGACTTCACTATTTGCATAGGACACGTGTACTCTTTACAGGTACACTTTTGGTAAAAGACGCATATATGCGTCACTAGGGCTCAATGAGTTAAGTGCGTTGCTTTTGCGTTTAACTAGTTTAAGTCTAGAGCAAATGTTGTCTCATCTAAATTGAAGCGGATAAAGACTTAAATATGGAAACCAATTGATGGAACTTGACATCTGATTCAAGGTCTTTGCAAAAAGCTTGTAAATTCGACCAAATGGGAGAAGAAACTTGAAAAAACTAGTGACTGATTTTGAAACGCAAAAGCGTTTTCAGGATTAACCCTCTCACTGCCATGACGTCATCAGCTTCGAAAACATAGCGTCTTCTTTATTTCTCATATTTGAATTTAAAGAATTTTGACTTAAGATATATCAATTTGAAAGACAAACAGTTTGGATCCTGATTAGACACCGCGTGATGCGGTGTCTGATTAGGATCCAAATTGTTTGCAAATGTTCGTTGTACTCGGGGTAAGGCAGTGAAGAGGTTGAACCAACTTTTTCTTTGAACCCAACAGCAAAACTACAATTTAGTGGAGAAAAACCGTGAAAAAGAGTATTCGGCAAATAAATCTTTTGGCATCACTTCTCACTTCATGAACTAATTATAGGCGTCTCCTTTAGTATTATCATTATTCTTTTTGTCCCCTTAGAGCACTTGTCAAAGAGTTGCATTAATTTATTTCACTGCTTAATTATTATCTGCTAATATATAATCTTCATTATTTGTCAATTCAAGAATTCCACATGTGTTAACACTAACTCTCATGGCCTGGATGTCTAGCGTTGAAGACGGCTGACCACTTAAGCTGGTTGAAGATAAAGCAGGACTCGCCTTTAGGCGCATTCCGCTTTACTTTCAGCCTGCTTTGAGTGACAATCGGCTAGAATATAGAGAATATTTCTCATACTTATCATGTCTTGATTGTATAAATTGGAATTATTTACTTGGAGGTATAGATTAGTTGTTGTTTTTCTTGTTTTTTTTTATTTCAATTCATTTTATTGTAAATTTCTTTTTGGTCATTTTCACTTCGTAAGTACATGTACATGTATATAATTTCGTGCGAAGCGCTTTTAAACGTAAAAGTCCTGTGTGAAAAAACGCTATATAAATCTGGTATGATGAAAATGATAATAATAATAACAATAATAATGATAACTATGATAATAACTAGTTGCGAAATGGCTTTTCCATGAAGTAATGGGTTAACCACTAGAACACAGAATACATACATGGAGAATCTGTTATTCTTTCCCGTTTAAACGAAACGAAACGCAAACGCAAAACACTAAAACGTAGAAAAGTGCAACTTTTGGACAATTCTGATAATTCATGTTTATCTTGGTGGCAAACAGTTTGGAGCCTGATCAGACGCCGGGTTACCCGGCGTCTGATCTGGCTCCAATCTGTTTGCACTGCAAATAATAGTTTTAGCGTAAACGCGTGTATTGGGAAAGAATAACAGTTTCTCCATTGTACGGTTGCTTAACGTAAAATAAAATTAGCCTAATGGGTATTGTGCTTTACTTTCAAACTGCTTTAGGCTAACCATCTGCCAAGCTATAGGAACTATTTATACACATTCATGATTGCATAAAGAATAATTATTTTCCTCAAGAGAGGAATTTATTACATGCAAATGCGTAAAAATGCGTATTGATCAATAGAGTAGAGTGTTAAGATGTTAATCTCTTTCTTCTCTCTCTATATTACACGTCATTGTCGGATCTTATTTTTGTATCTGGGGTATACGTTACGTAAATTTTGATGGTTTTATACTCGATTCTCTTTGGAGAAAGCACATAATATATAACTGTGATAAAACAGCACTAAAACCGGGTTTGAACTTTATTCCGTATATATCGGGTATTAACAGTCTGTAGTTTATATTGTACATGTATAGTCAAACTTGTATTAAGCGATCTTTCTTTTAAGAAGCATGCGTGAAAACAAAAACAGGTACATGTAGCTGTTAAATGAAGGATAAGGTAATACAAAAAGCTCCGGCTTTCTGTACTCTATCTATCCTGCTGTTAGCAACCATTTATATATATAAGCGATTGATGAAGATCATTGTAATAAATGATTTTACGTACACTCAAAAGATAATACAGTAAAACATCTGTTTTACGACCACTAAACATTAAAGACAGGTGGCAGCGTAAGGCAAAGTGACAGTGAAACAGAAAACTCCTACAGGAGCTTTCTGTTTCACTGTCACCTTGCTTTAAGCAGTCACCTGTTGCACTCACCAGTGGTCGTAATAGAGGGGTTTTCTTATACGTGTAATTGCAATTGCTTAATACATTATCACATAATTGTTTTCAGTGTTTTAGACAGAAGGTTGCTCACTGCAGACAGAAATTAAAGTAGATGTGTTCCATTTGGGGAGTTGTCGGTACAGTATGGTCAATACACTTATTTGGCATGTAATTTGTAATTCTGCTTTTTCCTACTGTGATTAAACAGTTTGCCCAAGTTTTCAAGTTTTACATATCAGAATATAACCCCATCCTAAGCGCTAAAAGGAACACATATTAATCCATTTGCACAAATTGGATTATTCCATGCTTATATATCGGAGTAGTGCATTCTTGATTTAAGAGGTGCCTGATCTAAACTATATTCACTTTTGTTTTGTTTTATTTTGAAATTCCTACCAGCAAAAAAAGGCAGACTCTGATCAGCCATCGCATTAAAGGTCTATTACATATATGGGATCTTGGGCACTAATGTTTTAAGATACATGTAAGTAGATTACGACTCACCCATTCCACCCTGAAACTTTTAATAAACAATTCTAGTTTCCAATTAATTCAAGTCGAGTTATGAATATTGACGGTCATTTTAACAATATATTGCACAATGACAAATATTGCAGACCCTTATGTTACAGGGATCTGTTTATGGTCTACACTGTATACATATGGCAATTGTTCTTTATACAGGTTTAATGTAAAGGTCGAAAAATACTCATCCCATGAGTTCAATATTTTAAGCGCCTCTGAACAAAGTTTAACCATGATATACAAGTGCATGTATTCTGACAATACCTCAGTTAATGATCTCATCTGACATATACGAGTAGTGAAACACATGGAATCGAACCGGCAACCGCTATGAAATAAATTTAATTAACCGCTTTACGAATAAGGTGAATCTTTTTAAGCAGGGCTTTACTGTAGTGCAAAGTACTTCAAAGCTATTGTATCGAATAAATTTAATCAAGCGAA
This sequence comes from Gari tellinella, assembly GCA_922989275.2. Taxonomy (NCBI): domain Eukaryota; kingdom Metazoa; phylum Mollusca; class Bivalvia; order Cardiida; family Psammobiidae; genus Gari; species Gari tellinella. The sequence goes on from OV277858.1 coordinate 94,428,585, forward strand.
ATGCACTTTACTTGATTAAATCAAGATGCAACATTCTTGGTTTATTCTTTTAAAAATCTAAGACCGTCTATTTCATTCATTTTTAAACCTGCACTGGCATACATATGAATACGTCCATATTTGAAAATGGTGTGGGTCCTAATCAGACGCAAACTGTCTGAGCGTGTAACCAATAAATTCCTAAACTGTTTTGCACTCGCATCAAAAGTCGTGCATACATTCGCAGTTTGAGAAAAGCTTCAGACGAATTGTTTTAGCTCACATTGAATCTCAACGTTGCGTCTGTCAGACAATACATTGCCTGGCACACTTCTTGATATTGGTACTACAGTGGATAAGACGTAATTCGTTTCAGTTTAAAAGAAATCAAACGCAAATGCAAGTTGATAAACGAGAGCATCGCATGCGGGTGCCACGCTCGGCTGTTTTGTAATCTTAATAGATTTAGAAGGAACAGTGAGATATTCTTATTGCCTTTGTCTGTCTTGGACTTTTTGTCTGTCTGTCTACTGTGGGTCTCTAAATGCCATTGACCTTTGTCTGACATCACCAACTTGTACTGTCATCAAGAATTACCTGCGTTGAGTACACATGTCAAATCTAAAGTCTCTATCACATGCAGTTGTAAAGCTATGACCAATGTTAGATTCAACCTATTTCACATCTGAATGACCTCTAAATGACCTTGACCTCTGTTTGCAGTTACCAAACTTGTACTAACTAAAGAGCTTTCAGCGTTGAGTAGACATACTAAATATGTTCAGTGTCTATCACATGTTGTTTGAGTGTTATGGGAAATGCCAAATTTGACAAGTAAATGACCTTGACCTTAGTCTAACATGTATTTAGCTCTAGAGCTGCTTGAGTTAAGTACACATACTAAATGTCAAGTCTGTATCACATGCCGTTCCATGTTATGACTAAAGTTAAATTCAGCCTATTTGACCTCTGAATGAAATCTAAATGACATTGACCTATGTCTGCCATGACCAAACTTGAACAGAACTCTTGCCGAGAGTAGACATGCCAAATATGAAGTCTCTTTAACATGCAGGTCAAAAGATATAGTCAATATTGAATTCACCCTATTTTTCCTCTGAATGACCTCTAAATGACATTGACCTTTGATGGCCAGGACCTAATGTTTACTCAGCTCAAGATCTGTTTTAGATGAGTACACATGTAAAATTCAAATTCTGTATCACATGTAGTTCTAAAATTATGGCCAACGAATATTATGGTCCGACAGCTCTGAAAATGCTTTATCGTAAATAAGCTAATCTTTTTACAAAACCATATGTGACCCTTTTTAACTATGCGTGTAATCAGAAATGTTTAAACTATACAAGTATATTTGCATGACTTAATTGCAGTTATTCTCGGGGGAATATTTCTAAATGATATAAATACCGTTGACAGCTGATATTCGACCATCTAAATAATACACACATTGCTCCGGAAATTACAAAATTCCATTAACACTTCAACCTCTAAGAGTCACGTGATTAAACTTAAAATAGCAAAATAGCAAATAGCGGTTATAGCAAATAGTAATAATAGAAAATACCTTGTATCCTTATGTTATGCCAGGTAACTTAGATTACTCGGCATGCGATAGAGACACAAACTATTTGACACTTTCACTAAAAATCTCTTTTTAAAAGATATAAGAACCATTTTCAAGCCCGTCAGCTGAACAAAGGTATGGTAGATGAATATTCAGCACGATAAAGTTAACTGTATTGGAAAGTTTCGAGTGTTTAATTAACAATCAAATAGAGAAGTGCTTATCTGATGCTGTGCTTTTGGTTTATTACCATCGAAAGTCAATATATGTCAGACCAGAGACGTTTGAAATGAAGTGTTTATTACTCATTGAACCCTAGAAACGGGTATACTCGTCATTATCGAATAGTGTACATGTACACAGTAAACTTGTCATATGCAAACAGTGTAGACCCTGACCTTTTAGAAGAAGATTGTAAAACACCTACCGTGAATAGTCAAAACATTGTCAATACTTTGATTGAAAACTGGAATTGTTCATTTGATATTTCAGGAAACAATGAGTTACAGTGGAGAAAACGTTATTCTTTCATGTTTAAATGCAAACGAAACACAGACACATTGCAATAAAATGAACAAAATAACAAAATTTTGACAAATCTGACTATTCCTTTTTATATGAGTGGCAAACAGTTTGGAGCCTGGTCAGACGCCGGGTTACGACGAGTCTGATCTGGCTCATAACTGTTTGCAATGGAAATAATATATAGTGTTAGCGCATACGCGTTGATTGGGAAATAATTACGTTTTCGCCACTGTAACCACCATCTACATGTAGTAATAAAATATTTCAGTAAGTAAGTAACCTGGCTTGAACTAAATTGTTTGCAACCCAAAGTCATGTGGTGCTTAACACATTCAACCTTTATAGTAAAGTCGTCATTTACAAATAGTGTACCTGTGAGGATTACACTTGCCATATACAAACGGTGTAAACCCTGATCAGAGGGCTCCTTATGGAATCCTCTGATTAGGGTCTACACCACTTGTCATTTTGCAATATGTTGTTAAAGTCATACCCAAATAGTCAAAAATAGACTAGACGTATTTTGAAACTGGAATTGTCCATTAAAAGTGTCAGGGGTGAATGAGTTAACATTAGAATGCCAATATGTAGGGAAAAAAGAAACATGTATAAATACAGTTTTCTGTGTCTCGCAGCGATGATGTTAAGGAAACACATTTTACAATGGCGATGTTCTTCAAGAGTACATGTATTACATATTGCTTTGTAGTTTGATGAACTTAATATAATTACAAGCATGTTATTTATATGATGTTTTTTACAATGATATACTGAGACTAGGCTGTTTCATATGATAATCTGTATGATGTATGTTTCATTGCTGTTTGGCGAGCTGTATCTCTGTGACCAGGTATATGTTTTGTGTTTAGTTTAGTAATGGACTAAATAATCTATCTTGGGTCGCATATCCTTAAATGCAGATGCCTACAGCATGTTGTTTGACACTTTATTGACTTTGACCTTGACATCTTTGACTTAGATTATTGTTTTTTGTATTTAGATTATTTATGGACTAAATTACTACAACTAGGGTCACAAAACTGTACATGATTATACGTCCCAGTATGTACAACACGAGATTTGGAGTTTTTTACAATGACATCTAAGACTTTAATTTTCTTTTTGATTTTAGGCCAGTTGTGGATGAAGTGCTGCAACTACAGTGGAGAAGACGCTATTCTTTTTCGTTTAACGCAAATGTGAAAATGTCAACATTTTGAAGTTTCTAAATATATGTTTTAATCTGAGTGGCCAAAAGTTTAGAGCCTGGTCAGACGCCTGATCTTGCTTCCCCATGCTACTGGAAATAATAGTTTTAGCGTAAACGCATTTTCTGGAAAGAATAACGTCTTCTCCACTGCATATTGAAACCGACAGTACAAGAAAATGCATACAGTAAAGCCCTTCAATTAAAGCGTTTAGTAATTGATTGTTTGAAAAAAAATATGAAAGCTCAGCGCAATAAAAACGCAATACAGAAGGCTCATTGCAAAGATTTCTTTCTGACTTTTATCTTGCTTTAAGCAGTCACCTGCCTCAAAGAAACATAGTAATTTGCACCACGGAATGGTTGTAATAAAGGGGTTTTATTGAATTGATATCTAAGCAATAAAGGGAATGGTAGACTGTCTACAACTTGGGGAGATTGATTTAATCTTTCAGAGAACTGTCTAAAAGAACAGTATTGCACTACAAAACCAATACGCTTCCATTATACCGAAAACTCACTACACCGTATAGCATAATCCCGCTTTAACCCCTTCAACGCCTTACCCCGAGCACAACTGATATTTGCAAACTGTTTGGATCCTGATCAGACGCCGCGTTTGATCAGGATCCAAACAGTTTGACATTCAGTTCAGTATTTATTAAGTCAATTTACCTTAAATTTTAATTTTAGAAATTAAAATAGACGACAATTGTTGAAAGCTGGTGACGTCATTTGCAGTAAAAAGGGTTAATTCCGGACTCGGCAATAAAGCACAAAAGCACTCAGACGAATTTATCCAGCCTCTAGCTCTTATTGCAGTGTAAATAGAATTTATGTTCAAATATTCTTACGGTATTTATTACAGGAAAACAAAGGATCAATACCCTAATAATGAGAACTGCGCGCCACCAATTTATCAAACAAAGTCTCCACTTTAACAGAATAAACAGAAAATTAACCCCTTCAAGACTATGCAGTCATCAACTTTAAACAAAATGTCGTTTGCCTTTATTTCTCAAATTCAACGTTTATGTATTGTGATTTAAGAAATATTGAAATGAGTGTCAAACAGTTTGGATCCTGATCAGAAGCCGCTTCACGCTTCAAACTGTTTGTACATAACCGCTGTACTCTGGGTATAGCAGTGAAGGGGTTTTGAGGTAACTAGATTGAATTTAGACCAGTATGTCGCCTCTATACCAATCTATTTTGAAATAGTGTCAAATTCATTCAAACATGATTTTATGTTTGCCTTTTTATATATTATAAGAAGAAAATAGTGTCAAATTATCTTAATCCTGATCACACGCCGTGAAACTAGGATTTTGATTGGGGTCCAAACTGTCAGTAAATCCAATAGTTGAAGAAAAATGGTCAATCATAGATTCCTTATAGAACAATTCCCACGCAATATATCTGATCGAAGGTACAGTTACCAATACGTTGTTTTGTTCTCTGCGCCATCAGTACCTAGTAATTTACACAATTATGTGGTCGTTATAGAGAGGTTTTACAGTATGTAGCAACTAAGGACCTTTAAATAGACCACATGAACCTTTTGAATCAAGATGAGAGGCCGAATAACGCAGTTTCTAATTAAGATCTCAGATGATCGTCTTTCTATGTAGATGAGTTTTTTCAAGACCAAGACCTTAAAACATTTTGAAGGCTGTACCAATGGTGCTTGTTTAATATATAATCTGTACTCCCTGATATTATCAATACTGTTTCCAAACTTGTTATTACCCCCAATCTCCCTTAAACTCAAAATTGACAAGTTAAGGCTCCAAGGTTATAAAGCGTTAGGGTTGAGTCCGAGTTTGTTCGCAAGCATTTGATTGGTCAGATTTGAGCATAGGCTCAAATCTGACCAATCCAATGCTGAGGAACGACTTCAGACACAACTCAAAAGCTTCATAATCTTGGACCGAGTTTTTAATTGGACGTCCAGTCCAATGTTGACTGTTTTAGTTTGTTTTTGTCAATGTATTGCAGTATTACAAACAGTGCAGGAACCCTCTGATTATGGGTCTTCATTATTAGTACAGGACAAGTGTACACTGCTCTACACAGGTACGATTTTCCCTCCTTATAACGCCCATCCAAACAACAGTTTACAACAAAGCTTGCCAATGTTGCCCAAACATGGCAATTACTACATCTTAAACCCCTGCCCTGCCATAACGTCATCTGCTTTCAATAGTTTCTTGTCTACATTTATTTCTCAAACCTAAATATAAGGTAAAATGACTAAAGTAATATCATAATCAGTGTTTCAGAGCAAACACAATATCAAACCCCTTTGCTGCCATGACGTCATCAATTTTAAAGAAGTGTCGTCTGCAGCGTCTGTCCAGGGTCCAAAATGTTTGCAAATAACCATTGTACTCGGGTTAACCCTTTCCCTTATAGAAGCGACTTTTAGCACATGCCTTTTATTCATCCGATGAAGAAAATAGTTCCAAATTATACCGTAATGAATATGTGTCATATTTAATACTTTCCTTATTCTAACAGGTAATAGCTAAAACCAGGCTGAAAGTAAAGCAGAATGCGCCATATGGCGCAGTCTGCTTTACTTTCAACCTGCTTTAAGTAGCCACCTATTTTCAAAACTAGAAACAGGCTATCTGGTAATGGGTTAAGGCAGTAAAGAGATTAATGTGAACAACTCTCTCTGAAAAAACAAAACCCATAGTTACGCGGTGTCTGATCAGGACCAAATCTGTTTGCAAACGCGCATTAAAGCATCATTGTGAGTGAAAGGGTTAAGCTGGCTCAAATTTCGAGTTCTGACTGTATTATATCTCTACATGTAAAGGTAGGTACAAATTCAATCGTCAAGGTGGTGAAACAGAACTTCTTAAGGCTAGGAGCGTAATTGGAATCACATGCAAAACAAATAAAAAAGATATGTTCCAAAGAATTTCCTCTCGTTGCCGACAGCTTCATCATTTGTTTAGAGTAGTTGTGTACAGTCGTAACTGCTTTCGGTGTGTGTATGGCATTTTGTCGCGAAAGGACATGAGTAAACAAATCTTAATGTCGTTTATGTTTTCGATCGGATTGCGAAGCAAATGCGGCCTTTATATGGACGACATATGCAACACATCCGCCCATCTGACGTCAACAGTTTGGTAAAGTCCTTTGTTTGTGTGAGTTATAGCAATCCTATAATACCAACATCATCCGAATGTGGCATGTGTGGACGCAATGAGGTCAGCATCATATGTCATTGGTACCTCGGCCACTTACTGTTCCGTGAATTACAAATGTAGATATCTTCTAAGTTCACCTGTTCATATGCCCTTGTTATAGTCAAAGCAGATCGCTTAAAGCAGATACTAAACAGAGAGACCACTCATTTTGGAGTAGTGTGGTTTACGTCCGACTTACCTGTAGCACCAACATGCCTTCGATACCGACAGGGACCGCTTTTTCAGTGATACAGTGGAGAAAACGTTATTCTTTCCCATTTAAACGCAAACGTACGCAAACGCAAAACACTAAAACGCAGAAAAGTACAACTTTTTGACAATTCTGATAATTCATCTTTATCTTGGTGGCAAACAGTTTGGAGCCTGATCAGACGCCGGGTTACCCGGCGTCTGATCTGGCTCCAAACTGTTTGTACTGCAAATAATAGTTTTAGCGTAAACGCGTTTATTGGGAAAGAATAACGTTTCCTCACTGTAACGATGTTGTGCAGTGGAGAGAAGACCATATTATTTTCACTAAAACCATTATTTCCATTGCAAACAGTTAGGAGCCAGATCAGACTCCATCAGGCTCCACGCTGTTTGCCACCATTTTAAAATAAATCGTGAGAATTGTCAAGAAGTGTCATTTTCTACATTCAGTGCAGGTTTTATTTTTGCGTTTTGTTTGCGTTTAACGAGAAAGAATAACGTATTCACCACTGTTTCCTTATTTCCACCAATTTTTACGAGCCTTTACATTACACCCTCTGTCCGTAGCAGATTAGGACGCCCGTCGTAATAACATAACATTACATAACATAAAAGCAATAGCAGTACTCGTATAGTGTTTTATTAGTCTTACCATACAGTCTATCAAATGAGACGACTATTCTATACATTATGTAAAAGAGTACAGACTGTCTGGATTAAAAATTGGACACCGAGTTACTCGATGTACAATCCCCGTACAAACTGTTTCCCCACTCATAGTACATGAAGTTTCTAATTGAAATATGCTGATAAATAAAATATGATAAAGGCTGGGAAAGAGTTTATTATATACATGTCCCTAGAACTACAGTGTAGCTTTAATAAAACTTACACGTTAGTAATTAATACATGTAGTATTTAACTCTTTCAACGCCAAATGAGTTAACCATCTGTTTAACCCTTTCGCAGACAAATCATCTGCTAAATTTTGTCGTCTGTAACTTTATGCAAATTTAATTATGTTGAAGTTATGACCGAAGAAATATTGAACGAGATAAATCGAATTAAAGAAACCTACAGACTAGTAGCATATAGTTTGGATCCAGATCGGGATGCAACTGTTTGCAAATTACCACTGAAATCGGTAAGGCGGTGAAGGTGTTTAAGTTCAAAGTCCTACCATGACGAAATAATTAATTTTACTGTAGTACACCTAGATACTTACATAAGTAGATGAATCCGAAACCAGTATTTGAAACCATAGACACTCAGACAGCTCTAGTTACACTTTAGCTCGAGTTGAAATAGGAAGACTATTTAAGGTCAAACATCCTTTCTATATTTATTTAAGGAAAACAATAGATCGGTTACAACATTTGTTTTGGCGCGTGCCATGCTCTCAAAATTCATAAGATTAACCCTTACAATATGAAAACAAACTTTGCACTCGGTAATATTTTATTATTTCAAATGCAGTACTGGGACACAAATATCTTTACCAAGATTCCGAATGGGAATAAAATCATCGCCATGGATTGAAGTTGACTTTTTAAAACAGTTGAATCTTGATCAGAGCCGCGCTGCGTTTGACAACTACACGTATTTCGATATGTCTTTAGTATGTTGGCATTCGTATAGCTTTAAAACAAACGTGCAAACCACAGTTTTAGAGTAGACGCTGTTTTGTCAGTTACATGTAAACCAAATGGCTAGATGTTGCGATAAGAAGATTAAATGATAGTTTGGAGCAGTTAAGAGTACCAAAAAAAAATGAAATAGCTTTGAATTAAGTGGTCTATTCATAATATATATTGCTGAGCTAGACTTGATATTAATTTTGGAGAGAAAGAAACCCTACATACCGGCGGTAGTAGTCCAGTGGTAACACTGTTGGACTACGGTACCAGGGGTCGTGAGTTCGATCCCCCGCCTGACCAGCGGTCTGACTAGGGGATTTTTTCCGAATCCCCGATGATGTACCGGAATATTCTTGAGCAAGACATGTACTGCGAATTGCTCCTCTCCACCTAGGGGTTAAAATGGTACCTGTGAATGGTCTGAGCCGGTACTGCGGCTGCTTTAGCGCCATATGTTAACAGTGCTGAACATTGTAGGCAAGATGGCTCAATGATCAGGGGGTAAATGTACAGTCGGCCGAGCGGTCATTCGGACTGAAAGTAGACTTTAACTGGTACTTTACTTTACTTTAAGTGAAATTACCGTGGAGAAAACGTTATTCTGGCCCAATATGGCGGTTTGGAAACGCTAAATCTATTATTTGCATTGCTATCAGTTTGGAGCAAGAAGCCGGATAACCCGGCGTCTAACCAGGCTCCAAACTGTTTGCCGTCGAGATTTAAATAAACATTAAAATTGTCAAATAGTTGTCATTTTATACATTTTATTACAATGCGTTTGCGTTTCGGTTGCATTTAGACGGGACAGAATTACTTTTTCTCCGCTGTATGTGTTTTACATGTACAGTAAAACCTCTCTATTACGACCACTAAATTATGTTAATTATTAGGGTGTTTACGGTAGGTGACCGCTTAAAGCAAGTTGACAGTGAATCAGAAAGCTCCTTTAGGAGCTTTCTGTTTCACTGTCACCTTGCTTTAAACTGTCACCTCTCTATTATACAATCACTTAGCCTTCGTTTTAGTGGTCGTAATAGCGAGGTTTTACTGTATTTGGATATTGACTGCTCCTCAGTTCAACTGATATAAACACTCATATGAAATAATTTGTCAAGCGATATCTTTGAAACTCGTGAAACTGGCGATATTACAGCAGGATAAGTGCTAAGTTGTATAACGTTCTAATTGAGGAAGTAATCATACGCCAAATTATGTTTCGTAACACGCCTCCTCGTTGACATATTTAACCCTTTCACCACCAAAGTTAACCCTTATAATGCTGAAGTGTCGTCTGCGAAAATAAATAAAAATGTATGTTTTAAGGTTTTCAGAGTGACGAAATGTTGGAAATTAGTAGAAAAATAGTTTGGATCCAGATTGGACATTTCATATTGAAATTCAAGCTGTTTGGCATGCGTTACAAACAATATGCTTGAAAAATTACGAAGTGACACGTAATGCGGTGTCTAATCATGATCATAACTATAGTTTCAAATATTCATTGTCTTTGGGGTAAGGCAGTGGATGGCTTAACACCACATGATTTGGTAGTACAGCGTTCCCTCTCTACAACGGCCCTCCGAACAACGACTCTCTCCTTACAACGACATTCAACGTTGTTCCCACTAAAATTAAGTTTTATGCTTGCACTGATGCATCATCATCTACCTAAAAGTGTTATCTGCTTTTTTTCTTACATAAATGACAATTTGACAGAAAAAACATAATGACAAATGACAAACAGCTTGAATCCAGATCAGACGCCGCGTAGCGCGGCGTCTGATCTTGATTCAAGCTGTTTGCAAATGTTAACCATGTTCCCTCCCTATAACGACACCCTCCGAACAACGCACATATTTGTTGTCTCCCATTGGGTGTCGTTGTAGAGAGGGAGTGCTGTATAATCTTTGTTGTATTTGAAATTCAATAAATATAACTATTTAAGTGGCAGTATTAAAAATTCAGAAAAAATGTATATACGGACATTAGAAATATGCAATATTGATATGCTTGGCTTGTATCAAACATACATTGCCTACTGAAATGAGAAATTGACTCATTAAAACAAACTTCCTGTATAATAAACTCGACCTAATTGTGGAATGCATGTCATTATTCATTTGGTAGTTTGTACAGAAATAAGGCTCGTTACAACACATACAGGGACTAACAAAATGGCTCATCAAGGAGACATTGTCCCAATTATGAGTCTGTTTGTTTGTTATGTTAACTAATTTCATTCTAAAACTACAAATGGACAATTCCAGTTTACCAAAATGTCATGTCCCATATTTAGAGATTATCTTAACTATATCTCGCAAAATGACAAACAATGCAAACTATGAGTAGAGGACTCCTTATATCGTCCGCATAGGAGAAATTCAAGCTGATGCATTTCAAATTGAGGAAATGCTTTAAACGAATGTCAAACAGTTTCAATCTTAATCAAATGCCGCGCAATACTCGGGCATATTTCTGTACGGGTTCAGTTTATGTGAATGACCGAACTCTCTACGCAGAGTACCGATATTGACCAACATCGGCACGAACCCAAAAGGGACGTACCGCCTTAACCCTTTCACTCTCAACGACGTATTAAAGCGCGTTTCCAAACAGTTTGGATCCTGATCAGACGCCTCGTTTGACACTCTTATATATGTTGTCAAGTCACACAACCTTAAATCTAACTTTGAAATGTGTCTTTCAGAAAGCAATACTGAAGCAGACGACAATAAAGCGGTTACGGGGTAAAATTCTCCCGAATAATTTGATCATGAAAAAGTTTAGCAGGCGTGACCATCAACATATGCTCGTAAACATATATTATAGAAATGCAGTTCTTTGGTGATATTACGATATTATCTGAATAACAACTTTTAGACGTCTTATTACGCGGTTCACCATATAGTTACAATAAAACCCATCTATGATGACCATTATATTATGTAAATTAGTTTATATTTGAGGCAGATGGATGCTTAAGGCAATATGAAAGTAAAATAGGAAGCTCCTTCTGGAGCTTCCTGTTTCACTTTCACATTGATTTAAGCAGTCATCTGTCTGTCGTACAACCAATTAGACTTCTTTTTAGTGGCCGTAATAGAGAGCTTTTACTGTAGTTGTAAGCATTGATACATACATGTACATGTCTAATCGTAAATCTTCAGTACACCCTCAATGGCTTTATTTGATAGGGAAAGGATTTTAGCTATATGCATTATAGATTGGATATCTTAACCCTTTGCCCCATAGTCTATTTCTCGTTTTGAAGACAGGTAACCACTTAAAGCAGATTGAAGGTAAGGAGAATTCTGCTTTACATTCAGTCCGCTATATAAGCTACCGTCTGCTAGGATATAGATATATTTATTTTGGTACAATTTATGATTGTATAAATCGGAACTATTTTCTTTAGGTGAGGAATACTAAAAGGCGATTCAATGGGAGTTCTAAAAGGGTACATGTACCGCATCTGTAAGGGAGAGACGTTTTACAGTTGGCTTCACAAGGACGAAATATTTACTTTTATGATTATGCTTAACGTGTACAAAAATAAATAACAGTAGTTTTTCAATGGCGAATATTGACAGAAACACAATGTTTAACCTCTTTACTGTCATGACGCAATCAGCTTTAAACAAATTGCTTAATTCTCAAGTTAAATTGCTTGGTATTTTGAAATATATTTTGAGTGACAATTAGTTACCATTTTTCTAGAGGTAATGCAGTGAATGAGGCCCGAGGGATCCTTTGGGCAAACCAGTGAAGGGGGCATTAAAACGTTGAATTTCTTACTGTTAAAGCCAACCAATATGTTCACAAATATTTCATTCAGAAACCATCTTTCTGTACAACGTTTAAAATTATAAGCAATTAGGCATGGAAGAAATTATCCGCCTTACCTGATGTGATAAGATATCTATTTGAAAGATAATATTTCAAGTAATGATAATATATCATGGTAATTAACGGAAATATGCAGGAAAAGGGTTTCTAATATCATGCCTTATCAAATGACATTCATTTTACCAAGAGAACGCCTAACGGTGCGTTATCACAGATATCGTTGAGGATACACACGATCTTACAATAAAGACGTTATTCTTTCCTATCAAACGCTTAACAAACACCCATGTATTTCCAATGCAAACAGTTTAGAGTCTGACCAGACGCCGGGTAATCCAGCATCTGATCCGGCTCCAAATTGTTTGTAAATTTTAAGAATTTATTTCAAACGTAACTTTCTAAATTGCGTTGAGTTGAGTTTGTGTTTCGTTTGCGTTTTGACGGGAAAGAATGACATCTTCTCCAATGTACAAGAGTTGCTGTTTGAATTCTGTTACAGTGGAGAATCTGTTATTCTTTCCCGTTTAAACGCAAACGTACGCAAACGCAAATCACTAAAACGTAGAAAAGAACAACTTTTGGACAATTCTGATAATTCATGTTTATCTTGGTGGCAAACAGTTTGGAGCCTGATCAGACGCCGGGTTACCCGGCGTCTGATCTGGCTCCAAACTATTTGCACTGCAAATAATAGTTTTAGCGTAAACGCGTTTATTGGGAAAGAATAACAGATTCTCCACTGTATCAAATGGGTCATTACAGAAATAAATATTGATGGAACATTTAGGCTCAATCCATTCATCCCTGACGTTTCAAATGGACAATTCTAGTTTCCATTGAAGTTTTGTCGAGTTTCACAACAATGCAAAATGACAAACAGTGCAGACCTAAATCAGAGGGCTCCGCTATTTGTTAAAGATCGATGTTTTCTTCATAGGTACACTATACAAGCGTGCACTAGTGTTGGGAATCGGATTCAAAACTTTATTCGAGCATCGGCACATGTTCGCGATTGATCATCGTGTAAAAATGGTGATTAAGTTGTATACTGCTTCCTGCTTATTTCACAGAAATGACAAATGGTGCTGGTAGTTTTGCAATTACATGTTTTGTATACAGTGGAGAAGACGTTATTCTTTCCAAATACGCTTAAACTATTACTTCCTTTGCAAACAGTTTGGGGCCTGATCAGACGCCGGATGAACCGGCGTCTGACCAGGCTCCGAACACTTTACAACTCATATTGATATGAATAGTCAGAATTGTCAAACAGTTGTCATTTTCACCATTTTATTGCAATGCGTTAGCGTTTCGTTTGTGTTTAAACTGTATCCAGAAGAGCATTTTAAGTCTCAATCTAGATGTCTGAATTGAATAAAGCCTTGGATTATAAATTTAATACTTAGACTCATTACGGTACCACTGTATATGGATTATTTGCTGCTTGTGGTAAAAAAGTCAAATTTGTGGTAAGTTGTCATCCTTTTCAAAAGTCTGTACATGTACGTTTAAAACATGTAGCAGCTAAATGCAGTTCCTTTAGGAGCTTTTTGCTTTTCATTTAGTTTTGCTTTAAGTTGTTATGTCTTAGTATACTACAGTGTAATTTTCTGTCATTTGTTATCACGTTTAAATCTACTTGGAACTGTACTGTGTAAATTGATTCAATTTACCTGGTGAAAAAGGCATTCCCTTCATTGTTGTCAAGCATAGGTCATTGACTGAAAAGTGAAGTTGTTGTGGTCTACAATACAATTGTTAAATGATGACTTTTTACTCAAGTCCCGATTAGAAGTTTTGTTAAATGGCTTAAACACACCGATCAAGACATCCGTCTCCAACACACGTTTTCAGAGTAATACAGCTAGTTGGTTTAACCCATTGATTCCTAGTGACGAATACACACGTCATTTACAAACAGTGTACACTTGGCCTATACAACCAGTGTAAACATAGATCAAGGTCTACAACCTGAAATAGTAAAATAAAACTTGACTCAACCATTTGAAATTCAAGGGTTAATTCAAACATTGTTGCTGTTGGTTTTAACCCTTGTTCTTGTTGAATTCACTAGTATCAGATATATTTCGTTGTAGTAACAAACACATGTTTATATTATATGACTCGCATTCTGAAAAAAACATATATGGTCCAGCGTATTTCAATAATTATTGACGCTTGAAATGGTATTTTATACTTTTATTTATGCTTTTCGGTGGATTACCACGAAATAGCAGTGGATTATCACTTGGTAATTTCACTGCTTTAAGCAGTGGGATTATCGCCACGCGCGCTTTTATTATGAATTTTCCCCGTAGTGCTCCCCAAAAATCGTAGTCAATCGTGTCTTATCGTTAAATTCCGTCAGTCCGATTTGTCGCGAACCACTCGTGAAACGGAAGAACACGAATCCAAAATCGGGAGCAACGACGTAAATCGGATGACGTCAAATCAATAAATAAGTGACGTCATCGTTCGGGAAACTGTTTCGTTAATGTGTTCGATGTAAACTTGGGTCTCAACACGGGGTAAATCATGTACTTTCGATTTCACAATTGTCCAACAATTTCGTTTAAAAAGTGGCTTAAAAGCATAAATAAATAGAATAATTGTATTTTTTCAGTATAAGATCGAATTTAATCCATTGAGTGAACACCAGACTGTTATATTTTCACGAGTGGCGAAGCCACTCGTGAAAATATAACAGTCTGATGTTCACTCAATGGATTAAATTTCTATCTTATACTGAAAAAAACAATTATCCTCTATATCATTTAGAAACCTCGAAATGACACGGACAATAACAATCAGGTCGATGCATACCAACTGGTAACAATCAAAACATAATTTCTGGACGTAGGTTTCTTAATCCGAGCAAAGCAGTACTCATTACGAGACGAACATAGTTCGAACCTAGCACCGAACTGAAATTCCTTCAGAGTGAAAAGAGTAGAAAAATGAAGAATGAAACAATGGAATGTTGAAAGCCAATCTTTAAAAATGAAGTTTTCAGAACTTTGATACTTGTTTAAGTGTTTCAATTATTTAGTGAACTTTTCAAAAGATTTTTTTGAATTTGGATATAAAATACATGCAATCTTTTCTAAGAGTAATATTTTGTATAGAAGGTATACCAGACTCTCTTTTCATACAGTCAAGTACTACAATGCACAGCCTCTCTTATGCGATCAGAGGCTTTATGTTTTACTTTCATGTTTGTGCTTGTATCTAGGGCTCAGTGAGCTAACAGTATTTGGACTGCTTAGCAAAGTTCATTATAGAAGAAATATGTTTTACCAAAAGTAGTCAAAGATGTGAAGATAGCAGTCTAATACAAAACAGATATACTTAAAAAAGAAACGTATCCTCGACTTTGATTCAAAATTGTGTTATAAAAGTCTAAAGCTAAGGAATATGAAGACTTAGACCGCCGTCGACAAAGGATCAAGTAGAGCATAAAAGTTAATAATTGACCCCATAAATGCGCCTTTTCATTCTTTAAATTATCCTTCGACTTAATAAAATTATTTCAATTTAAAAAGTAATGAATATGCATCATAAGAAATATTTTATCCTCACAAATGTAACTTGTAGCTTAAAGCAGGTTTAAAGTAAAGCAGAATGCTTCTTAACACATTACGACATAAATACGCCTTTTTAAACCTCTTATTTATTCCTCCATTAGAGAAAATAGTTCCATTTCATGCAATAATGAATAATGTACTATATGAAATATTTTGTTTATCCTAGTAGATAGCAGCTTAAAACAGGCTGATAGTAAAGCAACATGCACATGAAGGCGCATTCTGCTTTAGTGTTAGCCTGCTTTAACCCTTTTCCCAATACAAGCGCCTTTTAGCGCGTTTAATTTATTCATCCGCTGAAGAAAATAGTTTCAATTTAATCAGTTATGTAGATATATTATAGGGTATATTTTCTTTATTCTAGCACATGATAGCTTAAAACAGGTTGAAAGTAAAGCAGAAGGCGCCTTAAGGCGCATTCTGCTTTACTTTCAACCTGCTTTTAAGAAGTCACCTATCTACAATACTAGAAATAGACTATCAGGTAAAGAGTTAAGTGGCTATCCGTCTTAAATACAAGAAACAGACTATGGGGTAATGTGTTAATGAGCATTCTGTCTGACTTTCACCAACACTCTGTCTTCAATACTGAAACAAGATATTATTGGAGGATGGTTATACATGTATTACAGGGAAGCTATGTTTGTCGGTACCTTTATCATAGTGATGATGTTGAACTGTGTACAAAAGTGAAAATACAAAGTGACGAATTCTTCGTCATCTTGTTTCAAAGGATAATGCCACTAATACTCTATAAAGGCACATCATACATTTAAAAACTTCAGATGAATTTACCAGTTCAAAGGCATCTCAAGTTGACAGTCTGTTGAAGTGTTTATTTGCGTGTGGTGCATGGAGGCTTTAGTAATCTAAATACACCAAAACCTCTCTACAACAACGGGAGAGAAAGGTTGTGTACGCTTTGAGGGAGTTGTAATAGGGACGGGAACATTCCCTTTTGAGTGATGAGCAACTTGGCTTACATCTTCAAACAGCTTGAATCCAATCAAACACCGCATAACTGTATTCAAACTGTTTGTCATACATTGTATGTCCTTATTTTTATTCTGTCAAAATATCAAATATTTAACTTTAAGAAAAAACAGTAGACGACAATTTGAAACAGACTATATTGCATTTTAGCAGTGCAAAAATGTTGGATTTAGTACATGTAGTAACAGTTTGCTGAAACGACTGTTCAAAAGAATAATCCGTTTTCAGTAACACTCAGTTGATAATAAAATAGACAAGTCCTGTAGGAGCTCCTTGTTTTATTGTCACCTTGATTGAACATGTAATCTATCATTTAGTCCGACCAATGAGTCTTCGGTTAACCCATTGTCCAATAGCAGCTCATATACACGTCCATTGCGAATAGTGTAACTATGTATAGGTCACTGGTCCTCTGTGCAAACACTGTAAACACATACGAGTGGTACTCTAGGCAGAGTGTGGCCATTTTATATACCATTTTGCAATTAATCGTTAAAGACATCCATAGAAAGCAAAACATGAACAAGAGCTACGGTAAAACCCCTCTATTACGACCACTAAAATGAAGGCTAATTGACTACATAACAGACAGGTGAAAGTTTAAAGCAATGAGTTTTCTGTTTTACGCTCACCTTGCTATAAGCAATCACCTGCCTTGTTCACCTGTACCACAATTAGTGGTCGTATTAAAGAGGTTTTACTGTAATTTGCAACTGGTTATTTCCTTTTTGAAGTTTGCGAGGCCAATGGGTTTAAATGTGAAATATTTATCCTGCTACCGTTTAAAAGAAAATAAACGGAATGCAATAAATGTAGAAAAAAGTCTCATGATTTATTCTTATCAGAGTACCCGGCATCTGATCTGGTTTCAAACTGTTTTTCATTGGATATAACTGTTTTAGCATAAACGCGTTTATAGGGAAAGGATAACACCATATCCAACGAAAGCAGTATTAAGCATGACCGTACTGTATCTTTGATTGGAACTGCGAACATACCCAGGTAGCAATAAATATGCATCTTGCAGAAGCTACAGGAGTCTAGAAACAATGGATACGACGTTAATCTTTCCCGAATGAACTCAAGAAAAAATACAAACGCTCTGCACTTAAATGTAGAACAAAACAATGTTTTGAAATTTCTAACTATTTATTTTAATATCATTGGCAAACAGTTTGGAGCCAGATCAGACATCGAGTTACCCAGCGTCTGATCTGGTTCCGAACTGTTTGCAGTTGGCGTAAGGTATTTAGCATAAATGCGGTTATTGGGAGGGGATAATGTCTCCCCCACTGTATGATCTACGAAAAGCCATCAACTGCGAACTGTATAAATATTTAAAGAAAATGCAGCTCAAAAGGATTACTGTTCTCCGGGGGTTACACCTAATCACCCAAGCAGTTGCAACAACTGTACTGCAAGTATGGAATACATTTCTGTCAGCACTCACGCGGTAGACCTATGATAAAAATTGACATTAAATTCGTAGCGGATTTTTCAAGATTTTACTAAAGTATAGACCATTTTGTAACATAAATTTACATTCAAGTGTAACGTAGATAAAAGCGTCATAAGTGACTTTTATAATTGTGATGACTCTCTTCATCTTGGTTTACACGCTATATACAGGAGAGAAACCGTTATTCTTTCCCAATAAACGCGTTTACGCTAAAACTATTATTTCTATTACAAACAGTTTGGAGCCAGATCAGACGCCGGGTAACCCGGCGTCTGATCAGGCTCCAAACTGTTTGCCACCAAAATAAAAAATAATTATCAAAATTGTCCAAAAAATGTACTTGTCTACGTTTTAGTGTTTTGCGTTTGCGTTGCGTTTCGTTTAAACGGGAAAGAATAACATATTCTCCACTGTATGCTGGACATGCTCATAGACCGAACCACATGTGCAAAGATAAAGATGCTGATTTTATTATCGCTAGGTTTTATTGAGTTAATTAAATTCAGAAATTCGGAGAATAGGGGTACGTATGTACATTGTAGTTACGGGGAAGAAAACATCTTGTTAACTATATACAGTAACCAAACCAGGCAGTTCAATTGTAAATTAAAGCATAGTGGTTCAACAGTGTGATGAAATAAACCATCACCTAATGATGATTTGATATATAACTCTGTCACCATCAAGGTGTACTTAAATAAAACCACTTTAATGCCATATTTTATGCCAATTTGTGTGTATTCAAATCTGTCTGCGAAGTGTTATTAGAGTGAAGAAAGACACCAGCATGGAAATAGACTGGTGCCACATGTCAGGAAAATTAAGTCACGTCTTTAGAGAAATTGTGAGACCGTTTGGATCACGACTAGACCCTATAATTACATTGTACATGTATATTGGGTCATTCGGTATGTTTTGCCAATTGCACACATAGTTTTCGGCCACCTGCAAATACCACTGCATGTATACAGACTTGATTAGAAACTGGAATTGTCCATTAAAAATTCAGGGATTAATGCGTCAAACAAAACCATCGCACAGATCTCCAAATAAGGGGGGTATTTTGAAAATAAAAGTTGTTTTAAACCACCATAGGACTTGATGCTGGCATTAATGATAAAATTCTCGCATTGTTAAGTTTGATAAGCCCTCTGATCCGAAACGTTGTAGCCACAAGGCCCTCTTCTTAAAAAAGCAGGTGTTTTATGAATTGACTAAATATAATTAAACATTTAGTAGAGAGTCTCGGTGTCTCATCTAGACTATAAAGGCTTAAAGATCCCACAGGATTGAAGTTTAACACGTTAGCAAGCTCTCGTTTGTAGGTTTTGTCGTCTGTGTGAGTTATTACAGTGAATTTATCTACCCTTCCGTTTGGGAAATGTAACTATAAAGCACTCCCTCCATACAACAACATCAAGTAGGAGATAAAGAATGTGTGTGTTAGCTGGAGGTAGTTACAAGGAGGGAAATTTGCTTAGATTTGCAAACAGCGTGAATTCAGATCAGACGCCGCGTAACGCGTGACTGTGAGAAAAACAGCAGACAATAACTAACAGCAGACAGGATTGCAGTAGTGAAAAGGTAAGACATAATTATCATGTTTGGGGAACAGCGGCAAGCGTTGTTGTAAGGAGGGAATCGTTGTTCGGAGCGCCAGTTAACCCTTTGAACCCTAGTCACGCCTATAGGCGTCCTTTTCATACAGTGTACATGTGAATAGTATACTCGTCCTGTGCAAACAGTGAATACCCAGATCAGAGGGCTCCGAAATGCCAATCACTGACAAAAACAACCCTTAAAAGTCAGAAATGGACTGGACTAAAATGGAAACTGGAATTGTCCATTTAAAGTTTCAGGGAGGAAAGAGTTAAGAGAGGTAGCACTGAACCACAAGTAACTTAAGGTTTCTCTATCCAAATTGTCTGCGAACGCCATCACAAATTTGCTTATTGCGGACTGAAAGATTAAAAAGCTAATTTGATTTTCGGGACAATGGAACGAAAACATTCTACCATAGTTGACAGTTTATCGTCGATCACGTTTGAAATCGAACCAAAATCCGGAAATTACACAGTGTGAAAAGTTTTTTCGGCGTTCAATTAACAACTCAACAGGACAAGTGCGTATCTGCCGTAATTCAGTTTGAAGTTATCACTTTAGAGGATCAAATATGCCAAGAGAGTTTGATGGGATTTTATCAAACCATCCACTGGCAGAATAGCCTTGGCCTAGAACTGAAATCTGTTTTTATGTCTTCAAAATCAGATTTTAGACCCTTTTGCCAGGATTAGCATAGATACAGTGTACAGTGGAGATGACGTTATTATTTCCTGATAAGTACGCCTTTGCTAAATGCCATGCTCATATTTCACGTAAATGAATCTATTGTACATGGCCAATGGCACTTATATGTTGCCGATTACCAATAAAATTGAGTTGATTTGATTTGAGTTGAGCTAAAATCCGTATGTCCACTGCAAACAGTGTGGAGCCAGATCAGACACCGGGTAACCCGGTGTCTGATCAAGCTCCAAAATTTTAGTTACTCAGATAAAGTACAGTGTTCCCTCTCTACCAAATCGGAGACAAAAATGTGTGTGTTGTTCAGAAAGAGTTGTTATAGGGATGTAAACTAAATACCCTTAGAGTAAATTTGCAAAAACAAATTGAACTCAGCTCAAACGCAGCGTAACGCGGCGTCTGAACTGAGTTCAAACTGTTTTACACTCATTTTTATGTTCCTTTTAGTCAAATTGTCCCATACGTAACTTTGAGGAAAAACGACAATGTTTAGCATACCATTTTGCAGCAATGAAAAGCGTTATACATAATTGTCTTATTGTCTTTCTTGGGTAACAGCAGCAGCCATATATTTTATGAGGGAATCGTTGTTTTGAGGGACGCTGTAGGGAGGGAGCACAGTAAATCGTCATCAATTTTTAAAAACCTGTCCTTTTTTGTTTTACATATTATTGCATTGTGTGTGCGATTAGTTTCATTTTGAAGGAAAACAATAACGTGTTCTCTACTGTACATGTACTTGCAGTGGATAGAGAATGTAACCCCCCCCCCCCCCCCCAAAATACACGCGTTAACGCTAAATCTATGATTTCAATTGCAAATAATTGAACCCGACGTCTGATCAGGCTCCAAGCTGTTTGGTACATGTACTCGGGTTAAAATAATTCGTGAGCAATGTCTAAGAGTTATACTTTTCTACATTTAGTGCATTGTGTCTGCGTTCCGTCTGCGTTTAAACGGGAACAAATAACGCTTTCTCAACTGTACATATGTCTTACTTTTATCCTGTTACCCTCTAGTTTAGAGACGGAATCTCGTTTTCATAAATATCCGGGTTATAGGAGATGATTCACCGGCACGTCTTTTCCACTGTACGAGGTCTGAACAGTGGAGAAGACGTTATTCTTTCCCGATTAAACGCAAACGAAACGCAAACGCATTGCAATTAAATATAGAAAATAACAAGTTGTCGACAATTCTGAGTTTTAGTTTTCATTTGAGTTGCAAACAATTTAAAGCCTGATCAGACGCCGGGTAACCCGGCGTCTGGTCTGGCTCTAAGCTATTTGCATTGGAAATAATAGTTTTAGCGTAAACTCGTTTATTGGTTAAGAATAACGTTTTCTCCACTGTAATAACGTAGAAACCTACTCATATGTCTTTATTTACCCTATAGCTCCTGTGTTCTGTGTAAATAGAACTTATGCTTGTATATCACTGAATTATTTATTACCAAGGAAAACTTTACATCGATAAAATAATAAAGCGTAACGCCCTGTGTCAATTTAAAACTATATAAACAGAGAAAAGACGAATATATGGCAAGCTGATACACATCACCCTAGACTTGTTGATATTTGAGAATTTTAGCTTTTTTACCCTTTGACTGTCTTACTATCGCCGGGTTTAATACTGCTTTTTGAACAATCGTTTCAAGGTAAAATTTAAGGCAGTATACAGACAGTTTTATGGCGTCTGATCTGGATCCAAAACATGTTTAGATTCGGGCTTTTAATTTAATATAATGCACGTTTAACATTAACCCACAGACCAATGGGATTTCATATAGGCAACGTCAGTATCCAATTAAGTTTAGTCTTAAATTTTGGCTCCTTATTTAGTGTTAATTTTCAATACATTTATATTGCAAAATGACAAACAGTGCAGATCCTGATCAGAGGGCTCCTTTTTATTTTGGTCTGTACCATTTGCATTGGACAAATGTACTCTTCACAAGTACACTGTTGCTGTATTCTAACTAATTGACATTCACTATTTCACTGCCTTACCCTACGTTTCAGCTATTTTATCTTAAATGAATTCGTCCATTCTTCCATATTGGGTGAGTGCATTTTTATATAAGGTGTGCCTGGTCTCAATTTGCACTCGGTTTTTACGTTAAAACATCCTACCAGCAAATGACGTAGTGTTTGATAAGAATCCGCATTATGCTGCGTCTGATCAGAGTCTATATTGTTTGCCTGTGTCCCTTTTCAGGGAACTAGACAAAAATGGATTAAATAGCAATATGAACAAACACATTGGAAACTGATAAGAAACAAAGAAAGTCTACTGCTGATCGGAGGCGAATCTATTTATTACAGCGAAGAAAACGTTATTCTTTCTACTGTCGAACTTTGATATCCGAACTCGCTTAACTCGAAATATCCGATATTTCGAAACATGATTTTGCCTTATTCCAAGCTCGGTTAGGTGAACATACCCGTGTTTCAGAGTTAAAACGCGGCTTAGCCGCGTTTTAACTTTGAAATACGGGTACATGTATGTTCGATATATCGAAGTTTGACTGTATTTATGAATTGAATATAAAGGTATTTACGCTAAAGCTACTGTTATAATAATTGCAAGCTGCGTAGGACAAGATCAAACCCCGAGTAATTTGGCGTCTGATCAGACTGTAATTGTTTGCCTCACATATTAAAACAAATAGAAATTTCGACTGAATGTCATTTTCTACATTAAAGTGTATAACGTTTCGTTTTCGATTAACCCTTTACCTCATATCCTGTTTCTAGCTTTGAAGACAGGTGACCACTTAAAGCAGGTTAAAAGTAAAGCAGAATGTGCCTTAAGGCACATTCTGCTTTACTTTCAGCCTGCTTTAAGCTACAATCTGCTAGGCTATATAAAATATTTGTAATGGTAATTGTTCATGAAGGTATAAACTGGAACTATTTTCTTCAGCGGAGGAATAAATTAAATGCGATAAAAGTCGCTTCTATGGGGGGAAGGGTTAAACGGGAAAGAATAACGTCTTCTCCACTGGAAGTGTAGCAATATTTTTTCAGTCGAATAATGTTTAACTTGTGGAATGAAAGCAGATGATCACTTTTCATTCTGGTACGAATAAGTTTTAACATTGGTCACAAATTAAAGGTCAATACCCCAGCTTACGTAATAGAGTCACGCAACTTTAAACGTACGGACAAGTTATATATGCTTTACCAGATTCATAGACAAATTGGATTACAAATAAACAGACAGCGATTTGATAACCGACTATGGTCAGTTGGGTACAATAATAGAGAGAAACTCAAATTTATGACCCAACATTTACTACAACAATCTGGTACAATTCTTGCCAAATACACGCTTTTATGAATACGAAATATGTCCGTTGTAAACAATTTGGAGCCGGGTACCCGACGTCTGATCAGGCTCTAAACTGTTTGCCATATCAGACAGAAATTGAGAGTCGGAATTTTTAAAAAGGTCTCATTTTCTATATTTCATTGCAGCACGTTTGCATTTAACTTCCTCAAAACGGGAAAAATAACGACGGTCATTTCCATTCTACAGTGGAGAAAACGATATTCTTTCCCAATAAACGCGTTTACGCTAAAACTATTATTTGCAGTACAAACAGTTTGGAGCCAGATCAGACGCCGGGTAACCCGGCGTCTGATCAGGCTCCAAACTGTTTGCCACCAAGATAAAGATGAATTATCAGAATTGTCAAAAAGTTGTACTTTTCTGCGTTTTAGTGTTTTGAGTTTGCGTACGTTTGCGTTTAAATGGGAAAGAATAACGATTTCTCCACTGTATATATCGTATACGATTGTAGGTCAAAGCTTAATGTGCGTGAAAAAGACTATAAAAAGTAGAGAATGCGTTTTGATTTTCCCTTTGAATGAAACGGTACGCAAACATAATTTGGGACGCAATGTTAAAAATGACGGCTGTTCGAAAATTCTGTTTGAGTATTCATTTTTTATTAGAGTGGCGAACCGTTTGAAACCTTACCAGACACCGAGTGCCTCGGCATCTTATCTGAATCCAAACTGTTTGCAATGGAAATATTTGGTACAGTATAAACACGTTATCTTTGAAAGAATGTATTTTCCAATATATATTATTTGCAAACAATGTAGATCCTAAAGGAACAATCTGATTAGCAATTTAGGGGTGTTTTCTTCAGTGCATTGCAAAATGACAAAGAGTACCGTCTACGATGTTTGCAAGGACAAATGTGTTATTTACAGTTATCTACCGTGTTCTTAAATGACGAGTATAAGCGTCACTAGGGTTCAATGAATTATTCTCCTGGATTTGTAAACATTTAAACAGGCGATTCTATGGTACAGGGGAGAAAACGTTATTCGTTCCCTTTTAAACGCAAACGCAGTGCACTAAAATGGAGAAATTGACATGTTTTGACAGTTCTGACTATTCGTCATAATTTGAACGGCAAACAGTTTAGAACCTGATCAGACGCCGGGTAACCCGGCGTCCTATCTGGCTCCAAGCTGTTTGCATTTGAAATAAAAGTTTTAGCATAAATGCGTTTACTTGGAAACAATAACGTCTTGTCGACTGCAGTACAGTGGAGAATATGTTATTCTTTCCCGTTTAAACGAAACGAAACGCAAACGCAAAGCACTAAAACGTAGAAAAGTACAACTTTTGGACAATTTTGATAAGTCATGTTTATCTTGGTGGCACACAGTTTGGAGCCTTATCAGACGCCGGGTTACCCGACGTCTGATCTGGCTCCAAACTGTTTGCACTGCAAATAATAGTTTTAGCGTAAACGCGTTTATTGGGAAAGAATAACAGATTCTCCACTGTACCATGGTTAACAACGCCCGTGAGACGTCCTAACAAGCCCGACTTTACTAGAGTTTGCAAATAGTTTGGACCCCGATCTCAAGCCTTCGAAACGAAACGAGGAGTCTATTCATGATCAAAGCTGTTTGAACCACATGACTTGATTTTGTAGGCGTAAGTATACATACAATTTTATTTCAATATCAATGTGTTCAAAGCTGATGACGATATTGTAGCAGGCATAGAGTTAGTAATTGATTTACCATTTATTGTGGCCGTATAGGCTGTAATCGAGCTAAACGGTTCCGCACATAACCCCATGAGTTTTGCCTTCTGGTAAAAATAAACGTTATAGTCGAACTCCGATCATTCGATTCGCTTTTGTAAGATGAAATAGCATTTTGTTCTATATATGTATGGCGATAACTCAAAGTCGCTTTGGTCGACATTCTCGTATTTCAAAATAAAAACGTGATTAAGAGTGCATTTTAGTTTCGAAAATTGCTCACAACTGTTATATAGCATTTGAAAAGAGTTTAGCTCGTCGGACGAATGTCCGGAAGAGCTTATATTGAGCGACTTAACGTGGAACTATAGATCGAACCCCTATAGTCAGGCAACATTGTGGCCGGCGCATGCGCATTAAGGCCTTTGGCTACCGGAAGTCGGTCTTGCGGGCGAGCGGATATGCGTCTTGACGACACAGACTGTTTTCGTACGTGTTTATACTAGAAAATTTATATAAAGGAAATGTTGATACGAATTAGTATAATCCTTCATAGCGCAGTTAGTATAGTGGTTGACAAGCAATCAAAAGGTCATAGGTTCGAGACCCATCCGATCCAAATATTTTTTATAGTGTCCGATTTATTGACTTGTCAATCCATAACGCAGTAATCAAGAGACATGTTATGTTTAGTCTTCGTTGATTAGAACTAGTGATGTTTACGGTCCAAGTATATGTCCACTTACCTGTACGTTTTAGTTTAATGACTTACAAGTCAATTAAATCGGTATACATGTAAACGATTTGATCGAACTATAAAGCCACATATTGAAGCTTATCAATACGCTAACCGTTTCCAGATCGATATTGCCCATAATAATTATGTTAAAACAATATAATAAACCTTGTATGCAAGTCCATGAATAAATAATAATGCATTTTAATGACAAAGTTTTAATTCTAAGGTAGGTAACTGTATCTAAACAACAAATACCCCACATTTTAATAAGAAAATATGTTATTACAACAAATCCTGACTGTAATATTTTCTAATTTTTTCAGACTGACTAGTTCATCAACCATATATTTGATTAAAATGAAAACAAATATACATTGAATGAGTCAGTTTTTTGTAATTCAATTTTTTAGCATTTTGCAAAATTTAAATAGCTGATAACATCTTTCTGAACACCTTTATTCAAAATGTGTTTAGCTTTTCTTGTAATGAATGTTGTGGACTACTTATTGGGTCAGAATTATAGTCATTAGTTTTATTCATTTTTAAGAAAAATAAAATCATCAAAATTCTAGGTTTTTGTCAGAAAAAAGACCTTAAAGACAAACCACACGATAAATTTTGCCTATATTTACACACATTGTTTCTTAGGCTATTATCATTCTTCATGAAAAGTTTCATAACAATCGTATGGAAACTACGCGCAAATGCGAAGTACCTTAAGGTCGGCAAAAGAACACCGTTTGTCGAACCAATGACAACTGAGAATGGTCCGTCTGCGGGTCGATCCAACCGGTGTTCGGCTGGATCTATAGTCACTATAGACGACTATAGACCGGATTATAGGTCCACGTGAAGTCGCTCATTGTCACTCAGTCGTTGGCGGCCTTTAGCGTTGACATTGCCGTTGCCGTTCGCATTAGACGATTCAGGAAAGTATTCCAGACTTCAATATCAAACGAATTTTGCGTTAAAGTTTTGAAAATAGCACCCAGCCGCTAGTATAGCCTTTCGCCTACAGTCGTCATACTTATAACACAAATACATGTTCTTTGGGACTAGACCATGTTAAAAATGACCCTAGTTACAATGGCCTTGACCTCAGTCCATGTGTTTCAATTTCGAAATATGCGTTTACGTTTTGGAAAGTGTTCACAACTTCTATACCATTTTACCATTTTACCTACAGCGTTTGGACATGCAGTACGGATACATTTTGACATTATCTTTTCATCCATGTTCAGATTCTGACCACTATGCCATTTAACTTGGCCTCAGCATATGTGTTTAAGTTTTAAAATGTGGGTTTCCGTTTTGAAATGTGCTTCCAACCACTATACATTTTGACCTACTGCGTCCATCCTTCTAGAAGATGCCTTCAGACAAGACTGTTCCTTCCATATGAAACATTTGACCTTGACCTCAAACTCTGCCTTTAATTTCGATATGTGCCATCGACTAGCTTTGTTCCTCTGACAACTATTGTTGCTTACTGCAGCGCAAATGTAATTACTTTTACACTGTAATAATCGGCTTCATTGATACATGTACATTCATAAGCCTGTCAGTGCATCATGTTTTGAGTGGCCGCCTAACAAAGTTTTTTCTGTACGTACAGTTTACAGTTTATATATGGCCAAGCCATGTTCCTGTTTTGAAAAGCGGGTACGTTCAAGTTACCGGGTTTCACTGTATTTGTCGCTGTGCTTATTTAGTTTGATCAAATGCTATTAACATCATTCACTGAGGAGGAGTTTTAGGTCACCAGTGAATGGTATCAACAGTTTAATCTTTTGTTATCTTTGCACGCTACATGTAGCGGTAAACCAATGATTACATTTGAAAGTGTTTGGACACAGAAGAGACGCCGCATCATGCGGCCTCCCATCCGGCTAACAGTACATGTAACATACTGGCTCAAAGGTTACAAAGCGATTGAGTCGAGTACGAGTTTGTTCTCAAGCATTTGATTGGTCAGATTTGAGCCTAGGCTCAAATTCTGACCAATCAAATGCACGACAATATACCTTAGCGTTCAGAGAGTTAACTCCCTTTCAATACCTTACCCATAATGCACTGTTTATTTACAACAGGTTAGATCCTGATTAAACGCCGCGATACGATCAGGATCCAAACAGTTTGACACTAATTGCAATTTTTCTTAAATTATAATATCTGAAATTTAAGTTTAAGAAATAAAAGCAGACGACAATTGTTAACAGCAGATTACGTCATAGAACCGAAGGGGTTAATAATGATACAGTACTCTAACCCGTGTTTTATTCTGCTCAAGGGAATCACTTGGAGATGTTATCTTTTACATTTTATTACTGGGTGAAAATCATTTATACTAGAAGTTCGGTAAAATGATTTTAGACCCATTTTCATCAAGTTGTTGCCATGACAACGACAATAAAACATGCAAAACAAACCTTAGTAATCCTTATCAGCAGTTTCCATATAACATTTATTCTAATGATTGCTGCAATTTCCCATTAACCCTTTACTCCCCGAAATTTCAAATTGACAATTCAAATTTAGTCTTATCTATGTTAGACTATTCAGGGCTGGTTGTTTTCTTCAATTTATTGAAATATGACAAATAGTGCATACCTTGATCAGATTGCTCATTTAGGAACCCTCTGATCTACGGCTTTACTGTTTGTATACAGTGGAGAATATGTTATTTTTTCCCGTTTAAACGCAAACGTACGCAAACGCAAAACACTAAAACGTAGAAAAGCACAACTTTTGGACAATTCTGATAATTCATGTTTATCTTGGTGGCAAACAGTTTGGAGCCTGATCAGACGCCGGGTTACCCGGCGTCTGATCTGGCTCCAAACTGTTTGCACTGCAAATAATAGTTTTAGCGTAAACGCGTTTATTGGGTTAGAATAACAGATTCTCCACTGTACCGCAAATGTACTCTTCACATGTACATTGTACACTGTTTGCAAAGGGTGCGTATATATGTGAAACCATTGTTAAAAAGGTAAGTGTAAATCCCTTCCATTCATGCTTTCTCAATGCAGGACTAGCTGTCGGTTTTAAATGCATGCATTGAAATTTCATTGAACCCTCCCTGTACGTTTGCTTCGGAAGTTTGTTATGAATCAATTGGCTACTATCCGTTATACAAAACGTCAAATGGCCATCATTTTTGAATATACAAATAGTCATTTCTCATAATTTATATTACTGTTTTTCCGTTAAAGTTCGCTTAACTACTTCACCCTTGAAAATATTAATGGACAATTCCAATTTCAAAGAAAATCTAGTCCATTTGTGTCTATTTAGGGATGATTTTGACAAAATATATCACAAATTGCTTCAGGGGGCCTCTGATCAGGGTCTAACTTTGTGTATGGGACTAGTGTAATCCTCATAGATATCCTGTTTTTAAATGACGATTATACTCGTCAGATAGATAGATTTATTTCAACATAAAATGTACAATAACATGGCAATCTGTTATTAAAAACATACACAGTAAACAATAAGCAACAATATGTATGATTGAATACAGCCATGCCACTCAACAGTATATGCCAAGGAATACACAAAATAGAGTAAGAAATACTCTTATTTCCATTGTGATCCTTAAGATATAGCATTGTATGACATAGGAGATTAAGGTTTGTAAAAGCTTAATTCAGGCAGCCATCATCTTTCAAATTGCGGACTCCATATCAAGCTTAGTACAAATGTAAACCGCCTCTCAAATTGAAATATCAGTTTTGTTAGAAACTGCAACCAGCAATATTTTCTTCAATGCAGGTCTGGGTGCATGTTTTACATTAAACACGTACAGGACAATCTATACCCTGATCAGACACCGTACTATTAGATTATAAGCAACTCGGTGTCGATTCATGATCCAAACGGTTTGCAAACGCCAAAACATAAACATTTTGCAGTGGATGTAACATACTTTACACATGTACAGTGGAGAATCTGTTATTTTTTCCCGTTTAAACGAAACGAAACGCAAACGCAAAATACTAAAACGTAGACAAGTACATCTTTTGGACAATTCTGATAATTATTTTTTATCTTGGTGGAAAACAGTTTGGAGCCTGATCAGACGCCGGGTTACCCGGCGTCTGATCTGGCTCCAAACTGTTTGCAATAGAAATAATAGTTTTAGCGTAAACGCGTTTATTGGGAAAGAATAACAGATTCTCCACTGTACCTATAACCCTTTTATAGCCAGTTGATTCTGTAATGCTTAAATTTTGATTAATCCGGTTTTGATGTAAGGTGTACCTGGTCTAATTTTTTATTTTTAATTTGTTTAATATTGAAATTCCAATCAGCAAACATCGTATACTCTGATTAGACCCCGCATTATGCGGCGTCTGATCAGAGTCTACACTGTTTGCCTATGTCCCATATATGGTGTTGCGGGCACAAATTGGTTAAAATGACATTATTGTTTTTACTTTAGCTGGCAAATTTGCAGCAGACGATTTATTGCGTTGAAATGGTGTTATTCTTCACGTATTCCCATCTGCTATTCTTCTAGAAACGTAATTTATTTAACCATTTTTCTGCCAAATTTAACCATCAGTTTTAACCCTTTCCCAAGCGATAAATCGTCTACTGAAAATTTATCATTTGCAATTTTGTGCATAATTCATATTTAAAGGTCTGGGAATAGAACTATATATTTGAGTATCAAACTGTATTGATCCAGATCAGACGCCGCGTTACGCGGCGTCTGATCATGATTCAAACGGTTTGCAAAGTCAAATTTGTTGGCTATGGCGAGGAGAGGGTTAAAAGCTGAAATTCCAGTTAGTTATATTGAATTATGATGAAAATGTTAAAATTTTCGAATTTTGACACAAAGCAGCCTTCAGTTCACATGCTAACCCCATTACTCGTTCACTGCCATACCGCCGTCTGCTAAAATATTGTCGTCTCCTATTTTCTTCAAATTTAGACTCCTGGCCTTTTAACTTTAGCAATATTGACATGAGTGTCAAAGAGCATAGATACTTATCAGACGCTGAATTACACGGCGTCTCATCTGAATCCAAACTGTTGTCAAAATTGCAAAAGGTCGATATTTGGCAGTGAAATAGTCGATGTTCATCTGTTGAGGTTAAAAATTGCTGATTCTGTTTAAGTCAGCAGTTATCATTGACTTTTACAGTCACACTAAGGTTGAGCGAACTTTAGTTATTAACCCTTTTGAGCTATATAGGCGACTATTGAATTCCACTTTGCTAACTGTTTGGATCCAGATCAGACCCCGCATAATGCGGCGTCTGATCAGGATCAAAACTGTTTGACACTCATACCATTACTTATTCAATCAGAACGTGACACTTTTAATTTTTTGGCTTAAAACTGCAGACGACAAAGTTCAGCTGGGGATATTTTGTATGCGAAAGAGTAAAATCTGATGGTCAAGTATGGGGATGATACGGATAAAGACTTCTATGAATATTTGAACTGCCTTTTTAGGACATATGTTGTTCAGAAATACTACATTGTTCGTTGCAAATATGGGAACTCTTGAACAAGGTACACATTCTATATTCATCGATTATTTACATGTAGCCCCCTTTTCACTGCTTCACCAACAATACAATAGTTATTTGCAAACAGTTTTTATCCAAATCAGACACTTTGCTGCTGTTTTGCAATCATGTATATGTTTTACAGTTAACTTTTCTGGACTTTTTTGAGAAATAAAAGCAGGTGACAGTAAGTGTTGTCTTACTCTTTTAACTGCCAATGGCACCAAAAGGCGACTTTGCAAACAGTCGTATCGACAGTTCGCCAACAGTCAAAACAACTCTAAAACTATTTTTAAAAGTATTGCAGACTATACTACCAAGGCATTTTGGCGGTACGAGGGTTAAAGCATACGATAAAACTTGGCAGGGAAAGAGTTCAAACAGATTACGCATGACAGTGAAGAAGGGAAGTAAACACTACTTTATCTACAACAGTTGCATCAGTGCAGAATCTAATCAGACGCCATTATTCAAACACGGTAACTCTTTTCGTTGAACGCTGCTTGTAATGTGCAAAGATCCTATTTGTTTTGACTTGAGTTTAAACTATAGCTTGGCCTCTCTACCTAAAGTTAACCCTTTTATCGCCACATTCATCGTGCGTTTCCTACCCCTTCACTGTCATATTATCGGCTGCTTCAATATTGTTGTCTGCTATATCGTTTTAAAGTTAGACGTTAGGCGAGTGTTAATACTCGTTAGACTTTAGACGAGTGTCAGTTTACGCGGCGTCTGATATTGATTTAAATTGGTTGCAAATTCGACTTTAGGCGGGTTTAGCAGTAAAAGGTTTGTTTCAAATGTGCATCTGGCAAATGATTTTGCAGTATAACCTGCTGAATGTCGTAACATGTAAAATGTGTCATTCTGTAAGTTAACTTAAATTAAATTTAAAACAGTTGATATGTTCCATAGCTAAAATGACTTCCAAGATCGGAGTGTATAGATACACTTAATGGCAGTTTCGGAAGAGATATACGTATTCCTTGAGTTTGTATCATATTTCCCGAGAAGATGGGACAAAAGAGTAAGAACACGAATATTCATTTTGATTATATTAACAATTAGAAACTATCATCATTATTTACCACGACCATCATTGTCATTATATTAGGCATACTAATATTCTTATACAAATATATGTAAGTATGTTCTTCACTTGTTTCAAAGTTTATATCGTCAGAACGCTTCTGTGTTTTGTTTATTAATTGTTTTTTTTAAAAAAGAAAGAAAGAAATTGCATAACACCGTGCAGACGACACATTTAAGCAAACGCTATTTTTTCTATGAAATGAATAAATCTGGCGGATATACTCGGCGATTAAAGGGTCTAATTGCAAGAGAATGTTTATGCATTCTGTATAATGGATTTATATACAATACGTATTATCACTAAATCAACACAGACAGAGCAAATACAGTCATACGATCCTCTTAGGACAAACCAAACCATGTGCTGCTGAATCCTCAAATGGACTAATTCGTTTATGCTAATAATCATTTTACACTTTATTGTAGGTAATAGTCCCCCACAATATTTCAATGTTTGACAAATAAAGAAGATCCTACATGTAATTATTCAATATTTCCAATCAGAGGACTTCTCTACAAAGTGTTTGCAAATGAAAGGGATATAGTTTTGCAGCCAGCAGTTAATTGCAATTTGATGTTATGTATTTATCTTTGCACTTATATGCTGATACTCCTTATTGGGTAACAGTTAATATACATATTCAAACAAAGCAGCATTCGTAGGATTATTGTGTAAAATCAAAATTACATTATGGAGGCCCTGGCAAGCTTGCTGTTCATGAGCCGGTTTCATACAACTTTGTACGACAACTTTGTTGTTAGTCAGGTTGTAAACGTCTTAATTTTTATTTATTTCTCTATCTAATCCTGTTTAGTGACACCCCTTTGGAATCGTCTTGGTAAGACGATTCCTAAGAGGTGTCACAAGACAGGATTATATAGAGATTAGATAGGATTAGATAGAGAAATCAGCAGTTAAATGTATTTGAAAGTTTTGACTTACGACCATTTTTGTCGTACGAAGTTCTATGAAACGGGCCCCTGGTGGCTCTATCCGGCAAGTCAAACTTACACATTTTACCCCTTCATAACCACTACGCGCCATTTGCTGTAAACAAGAGCCGTCTGCTTGTATGTTTCACAATTAACTTCTAGTTAAGTTGCTAAAGTTATATCGTAATGGGTGTCAGACTGTTTGGATCTTGATAAGACGCTGCCCTAAGCGTCGTTTGATCGGGATCCAAACTGTTTGAAAAGATCATAAAGTACATCAGGCAAGGCAGTAAAAGGAATAAAAGAACAATGTTATCTAAGCTTAGTGTATTGAAAACTCAGACGAAGGAAAATATAACAAACGATTGCAAACATAAACTAATTCTCAATTATAGAACACATGCTAAACAAAGCCAGACATATACCAATTGTTGGATGTTCAAGTTATACTAAAATTATTTAAATATTGAGTCTTGGTAATAAATACAGTAAACACAGTGGTTAAGAAAACTCATACAGTCATGTTTGCCCTCCCATTTGAATAAGATGTGTCCCTATGTAAAGTAAAATGTTATTCTTTCAGTCATCTGATAGGCTCAAAACTGTTTGCCCTTCAAATATAAATAATCAGTCAAAATTGTCAAAACGTTGTTATTTTTTCTACATTTTATTTAAGGAATAATTCGAACATTTATTGTATTCATGGAGGTATGAAGAAAAAACCCTGGTCACACTGTATGAAACCGCTCACTACTGAGCTTAAGAAAGTAGTTAAATAGAGAATCTGACACGAATATTCATTTGTAATTCTTTTAAAACGAAGGTTGTAGTCCCTCCTCCATATATATTTTCCGCCAAAACGCGACGTTGTTTTGTAGTAACGTCACGTCAATGACGTCAGTTGGCGTCCTGCTTCATGCAGCGCTTGTAGAGAGCAGTTGGACTAAAAGAAAGTAGTACTGACAAGGCGTGGCCGCAATTTTATTTTTTTCATGGAGCTATGAAACAAAAATTACAGCCAATCACAGCTTACCAAATGTAATGAAAACAAACAATATTAAATTATAGCAGTGTGTTTGCGGGGGAAAAACCGTCTTCTCAAGTGTAGTCACGTCGCGTCGGCGTCGGAGTTGGTAAATGTTTTGGTGCAAGTATTGAGATTCATCAATACATATACTACAGGAAAATAGGAAGCTGATATTTGGAACGGATGTTTCCTATAGGTTGATCATTGAGGAAGTGTACTTAACACTGAAAAATAGTTTAACATTTTAAAATTATTAGAGCTGTTTTAGACCATTGACGACTGAAATGTTTAGGGTAGAGTTTTGATGCACCAGTATTTTCACAAGGAAGCTAATATTAAACACTAGGACTCCCTATGGGTTAAACATTGATGAAATGTAGTTAAAACCGGAAAACAATTAAAAGTTGTATCATATTTTAACTTTATTTATACTTAATTATTTTACTGAAGTCCCAAGGTTATTTAATTGCAAGTGTTGCGATTCAATTATGTTGCATGACATATTAGTACTAGGATATTTATGTTTGGCATGAAAGTGCTCTATGAATTCACCATTGCTGTGTACAGTAAAAACAAAATATAATTTAATCGTTTTACAACTTTTACCGTATTTGAACAGGGTATAGGCAGACAGAACTATTTTAAAGAATATTTGACAATCAGAATCAGCTGTAGACTAATACTTGTTCTATGTAAAGTGCTCCCTCTTTACAATAACATCCAATGGGGTACTTAGATTACATTTGCTAACAGGTTGAATCCAGATCAGACGCCGCGTTACGCTTCAAGCTATTCGTCACTCGTCAATATGTTGTTGTTTGTTTCAACACGTGGAACAGCAGACGACAATGTTAAGAAGACGATAGTGCTGCAGTGAAGGGTGAATCAATTATCGTTTTGGGAGGAACAGCGGCAAATCGTGTTGTAAGGGAAGAATTGTTGTTCGGAGGGTCTTTGAAGGTGGAAGTAGCACTTCATACAATCTCCTTAACCCATTACCCCATATCATGTTTCTAGTTTTGAAAATAAGTGACAATTTACATGTAAAGCAGGTTGAAAGAAAAGCAGAATGTGCCTTAAGGCACATTCTGCTTTTCTATCAGTCTGCTTTAAGCTACCATCTGCTAGAATACTGAAAATAGTTCTTATCATACATTTTTATAACTGTATAAATTTGAACTATTTTCCTCATTGGAGAAATAAATTAAAGGCGTAAATGGGTTAAAAAGGAATCCTTACATAAACTCTCTCTGGATATGCCACTATTTAATTTAGCAAGGTTTATCTAAAAGTTGGAGAAAAAAAATCA
This sequence comes from Gari tellinella, assembly GCA_922989275.2. NCBI lineage: Eukaryota > Metazoa > Mollusca > Bivalvia > Cardiida > Psammobiidae > Gari > Gari tellinella. The sequence goes on from OV277858.1 coordinate 94,464,762, forward strand.
TCGAAGTTTACTTTTCGTTCATTGCTTTCAGGGTCAGAAAACTATGTAATGAATCCATTTATATAATTCAGATTTAATACTTTCCGCTCCCACAAAAGCAGAAAATATGTATGGCGTACACAATAGATAACCAGTAATTAATAGCACATTTATAATGGCCTCTTGCACTCTAGTAAATTGGAGTGTGTTACTGTGGAGACGACGCTATCCTTTCCCAACAAACGCGTTTATGCTAAAACTGATATTTCCAATGCAAACAGTTAGGGGCCAGATCAGACGCCGGGTAACTGTTTGCAATTCAAATAAAAATATATTGTTCGAAATGTCGTGTCGAAAAGTTTTGCTTTAATTTTTATTATTTTGATTCAATGCGTTTGCGTTTAGGTTCGTTTAAACGGGAAGAATAGCGTCCTGCTCATCGTAACAGTGGGATGTTGGTCTGTGACCATGAACCATATTCAGTTCTACTGACGATCGATTAGAGTGAATCTCACTGAGTTTCCTGTTCGCACAATGACTGTTCTGATGTGGTCCATTGCCCACTGTATGATAGAACAGCATACAAAACACTTCCCTATTACAACCACTAAAGTTATATCAATTGTCAGGCGTGTACGGCAGGTGACTTCTAATGGCAAGGTGAACGTAAAACGGAAAACTCCTTCTGTTTTACTTTCACCTTGCTTAAAGCTGTCACATGTCTTTTATGTTATCAATTGACCTTACTTTTTGTTGTCGTAATAGAGACATTTTAACCCTTAGCCCGCCAAATAAATTGTCGTCTGCTATATTTCTCGTCTGCTTCAAGTTTCAAAGTGTTTCAAAGTTGCTCAAAATTGCTGAAAATGTTGTCCGAGTGTCACACAGCTTGGATCTGGATGAGACGCCGAGTTACTCGGCGTCTCATCCAGATCCAAGCTGTTTGCATATTGAGCTATAGTCGTGAGTGGCAGGCTAAGGGTTAATGTATTTCCTATGGTTGACACATGTCACTCCTGAATATTCTACAGACTATTCTACTTTCCAAAATGTCCAGTCTATTATTGAAATATATTTGGTTGTTCTGGACAATTTAGTGTAGACTGATAAACCGCGCATACCCTGAACAGAGGGCTCAATCAGTAGCTTTCTGATTTGGGCTTACATTGATTGCAATGCAAAATTGTACTCCTTACAGGTACATTAATTGTCGCAGCCAGTGATCAGTGGGTTACAGGATGAGGTAGGGTCCACCTTGTGTTGATCAACACTTTTATACCGAGGCGTTGACATATTAATTAGTGTGTGCCCCAATAAAGAAACACAATAAGCTGTTTATGCTTTAGTTTCAGTCCTAAAACGTTATTGTATGTTTGTAAAATGCATACACATATTTGAATTTGTGAAATTTTAATGCCTTTAAACGAACCACAAACGTATCTTTTCAATGGTTGAAACTTGTTGACGATGCGAATATTAACCCATTTGTTCCCAAGATCACATATGAAGGATATATGCAAACAGTGTAGAATCTGATCAAACACCACATACTGAGGCCTCTGATTAGAGTCTACACTGTTTGCTGATAGGAATATAAATGTAAAAGAAAACGAAAATGAAACATAAGACCAGACGCCCCTTAGATCAAAATGGACCAATGTTTTGGATCAGATGATGCGTTGGATCAGATGATGCGTATTGCTTACTCTATATAAATTTACACTAGCGTGCGAAGGGTTAACCCTTTTCCATTTATCATTTATCAGGCAGTTACAGTGGAGAATCTGTTATTCTTTCCCAATAAACGCGTTTACGCTAAAACTATTATTTACAATACAAACAGTTTGGAGCCAGATTAGACGCCGGGTAACCCGGCGTCTGATCAGGCTCCAAACTGTTTGCCACCAAGATAAACATGAATTATCATAATTGTCTAAAAGTTGTTCTTTTCTACGTTTTATAGCTTTGCGTTTGCGTACGTTTGCGTTTAAACGGGAAAGAATAACAGAGTATCCACTGTATGTTGTCTGCTTTCAATTGTCGTCAGTATAATTTGGTAATATTATGATATTTTTATTTTTTAATTGAAGAAACCTAAGAACGAGTTTCAAACAGTTTGCAAAATTGGTCAAGCCGCGATTGGCAAGCAAATGGTTCATTAAAGGTTTTAGAAAAATGCATCTCTCACGTGATCAAGTAGGTAACTTGCTGATAATAATTGCCAGACAAACTATGTAGCTGATTATTGAGTTCTTTTAAACGACACGTTCTGGAGACGAACGTATCAATTAGGCTTGTCTCCTCATGATAAGGTACGGTAATTAAGAGTAGTTTCAGTCATATACGGAGGCTTAAGATTGTTCATTTTTGTATGATATCTAATGCAAACATATGAGGGGGAGCATGTCATTTCTGTGGTCGTGTGTTCAGTCCCGTTACAACATGAACCTAAATGAACCATATTCCAGGGCACTGAACATTTTTGTGTATTGTTGAGGTAAATTTCTTTTAAAGACTTTGATACTATAATTCTTATTGCGGCTTTATGTTTTCGAATAACTTTATTAAACTTTCTATCAAATAACATTGATACAGTTATGCACACACTTCATAGTTTTAAATGGTATTATAAGATAAACTATTAATAATAGGTAATACTAAAAGCGATCTTAAAATATGTAAAAAAAAAAAAAAGAAAAGAATCTACTGTTATGTATAAAATGAGTTGGTGAAAGCTCAATCTCATTTTTTTTTATATTAAACCAAGCTATAATTGAAGCCATTGAAACAGATTTTTAAGTTTTATAATTAAAATCTAGCTATATTGACCTAGAAATGTTTATAGCGTTCGAAAATACATGTCGACTTTTGTCATTAGAAAAGTACGGAATGTTATTTTTGAAAAATTGATATCTAAGATGTTAACCCTTTTGGTTGTAATGAAAGTCTATTTAAATTAAAATTCAGAGATAAACTGATATATTTCAATAACACAGTTTAGAAATTGTATTTTATAAACGTTATTGATCCAGTAACATTACGTTTTGAAGCACCCTCCTACAGTGGAGAATCTGTTATTCTTTCCCGTTTAAACGCAAACGTACGCAAACGCAAAACACTAAAACGTAGAAAAGAACAACTTTTGGACAATTCTGATATTTCATTTTTATCTTGGTGGCAAACAGTTTGGAGCCTGATCAGACGCCGGGTTACCAGACGTCTGATATGGCTCCAAACTGTTTGCACTGCAAATAATAGTTTTAGCGTAAACGCGTTTATTGGGAAAGAATAACAGATTCTCCACTGTAGCTCTATATTATAAGTAATAGCTATCCGGCCGAAATCTGCTCCGAAATCGATGGGTGAATTAGCGGTTTAATGCTTGCAAGTTTGTTCGACCAGTAGCGTCTTCCGTAAACTTGGTTTCATTTAGCAAAACGCCACCATTTTTATGAGCGACAATATAAATTTTCTTACACGTGCGCATTTTTATGTATTATACTTAAGTGAATTCGGCTGTACCATGCCTGACATAATGTATGCCCCACTTTTCGGTAAGAATCATATTGTGTCGATTTCTTACTGAGATGGCTAGCAAAATAAGAAATTTGTTTCCATAACAAATATTCGGGTTGGTTTACAAAATTGTGTAAAAGTCAAGTGATCGATACAGGCGACGATAATTCTTGTATACTTGGGTGCGGTCATCAGTGTTGTCGTCTTTTAGTGGGCACAAGGGTAGCTTATTTACACATCTATTGAGGAGCTGTCTATTTTTGATTAAAATCGTTCATAACTCCGAAAAACAAATGGCTATGACATCATCGACGTGTATAGGATAAGTATGCTAATGGGTTTTTTACCGAATGTAAACGGAATAACTTCCGTAAAATCTCGTTGTTCTTCAAATGAAAATAACCCGATTAAAACTCGACTTGTTACGATAAATTTAAAAGGTTTGTTAGCAAATATTGCCTCACAAGTAACACGTATTACTTCTTCTTATATGTTACGAATATCATTGCCATAAATTTCATGTTTGAAAAAATGCTCGACTTTGGTAATTTGAGAGCAATATCCCGGCTTTAAATTATTTTGGCATTTGATTTTGATACATGTAAGAAGACTGAGTTTTAATGGTTTAAATAATTATTAGATGGAACTTTAAAATGTATTTGTGTTTCGCTAGGGGTAGGGATAGGGGTGAGTGTAATTGATCTTCAGACAGAGCATGCGACGAACAACTGTGACCGGTCGAAATTTTCGGATAAGAATTTTAAAGAACCGAGATCCCTTTTCATTGTAGGACATTCAATTGGCTCCTCGCTGTCAGTAACGGTCATAAACTTAAAAACAAATGTTAAACAGTTATTTTAATCCTTTAACTCTCAATATTTTTGTTTTTATTTTTTCGATTTTTACCCCTTCACTGTTTCATTGTCGTCTGCTTCAATTATGTTGTCTGCAATGTCGTTTCAAAGTTTAAACAAATAAGGCAGTATAATTGACTTTATTTCAAAACGAGTGTCAAACAGTTTGGAAACTGATCAGACGCCGCGTAACGCAGCGTCTGACCTGGATCAAAAATGTTTGCAAACACGCTTTAACGAGCCATTGAACGCGAAAGGGTTAATACGAGTACAAACAAACTCATATAGGTATATGAAATGAAATCATAAATGTTACCTACATATGTCGACAACTGAATTGAAATCTGAGATCTGTAAACATGATAACGGAATCATTAACCGTAAAATGGTCACCACTTTTACTGCCATGACGTCATCAATTTTAATCATAATCGTTTGCTTGTTTATTTTGTTTATTAACGTCTGTTTCTTCCATCTATTGGTTAATTGGTCGCCCCAGAGAGAGGGGAGCGGAAACAAAGAACCCGGGCGCAATGCCCTACTCTTATTATCGAAAGAGTTCTCTGGTTCTTTTAGATGCCAAGTGTAAGGTACTCATACACCGGACCTCGGTTTATAAAGTATCATCCGAAGGACTTATCGTTTGCTTTTATATCTCAAAATTAAATTAGTTTAATTAAAGAAATATTGAAATAGGTGTTACGCGGCGTCTGATGAGAATCCAAACTATTTACAACATACCATTGTACTCGAAGAAAAGCAATGAAGAAGTTACAATGTAGTCGTAAAATATTTAAATCGTCTCATAGAAAAAAAACCTTTACGCGTAAATGATATGTTTATGCCCCTTTTCTAAATGAAATATTGCCTTTTATGAATCCGGATGCTCTTTTGAGATTCTATGAAAATATTGGAAACTACAATCTGCTGAAAAGAACAGGAAAATCACATTAACCCTTGCTACAGATGCCGTTATTCTATTTGGCAACTTTTATTGGGAATATTGGAAAACTTTCCACGGAGTCTATAGTCTCCATCCAAGGGTTCCTAGGCTACAGTGGGGAAGATGCCAGTATCTCCCAATAAACGCGTTTACGCTCAAACTTTATACCATTGCAAACAGTTTGGAGCTAGATCAGACGCCGGGTAACCCGTCGTCTGATCAGGCTCCAAACTGTTTGCCGCTCAGGTTAAAATAAATTGTGAGACATTTCTCACAAACTGATATTTTCAACATTCTATTGCAATGCATTTGCGTTTCGTTTGCGTTATATTTGCGAATACAGTTTTCTCTATCGTTCATTCAGCACACTGTGAAATGAAACCTCATAAATAGTTTAGATTGGATTCCTTCCTTCTTGATAGAGGGGACAATATGTGGAGCGTACAACACAGGTCTCCGGTAATTAGAAGGGTGTTTATAATGTCTCGTGCACTCTAGTAAATTGGAGTGTGTTTAACTCTGGAGAGTTGATCTGTGCGATTAAATCAGCCTCGGTTACATGTACACTAGAGATCGATTATAGTAAATGTCTATAAGGAGCTTCCTGTACGCACCAGGACTGTGCCCTAATGTTGTCTATTGTCAGACGAACGATACAACATTAATTTTCTAGTACAAGTACTACTGTTACAATTATTGTATAGCCACCAAAACCAATAAGAGCCCTCTGATCAGGATCTACACTGTTTGCATATGTAATTAGTAATCTCTACATAGGGTTGTATGGTTGAAAGGGTTAAAAGAATCACAGTGACCCGACACGATTGATTTTCAAACAAATTGTAATAAAAGGTATATATAGAGACAAGGGGTACAACTGATTTTCAGTTTATTCTCACTCTTCCTTAATAAAACTTGTCATATCGTGAATAATAGTTAATGAAACTACAAATTGTGTTGCACTTCTGTCTAGCTACATGTAACATAATACCCTTCCATAAATACATAATATAAAACCAATTGTTATCATGCAATTTCAACAGTAACTGCGTCTAGCTACTGAAACAGCAGAATTTCTGGCGTAAGGACACGGTGTGTCCTTTTCCGATATAGCGTTGGCTACTACCACTGGGGGCCAACGGAGTATTACGAGGATCGTTTCGCACAGAAGTCCTGTATATGTTCCGCACCGATAAAGTGCATATTTTGTGTACCCAAAACGAAAGTAAAACACGAATTTCCTTGAGTGTCTCTCAATTTCGCATATACTTAGCCAGAACATATTATCAAATAGGTCCGATGGTAAGTAGAAAGGTTTCTCGAGCAATCTACGTACACATTTCATAGTATTCATTGTATTACTTGCAAAAAATTATAGTCATTTATCCTATGATGTAAAATGTTTCAAATGTATGCTTTTTGGTAAACAATGCTATTAAACATGATATGAACATTACCTTTTTAGATTGATTGTATCAATAGAATATTATTTGGGTTATAACGAATCTGTAGTAATTCAATAAATGGATTTTAAATCGAGTTTAACAAATTAACCGTGTATAGGTGCCGCACAGAGTATGTATATGTTACTAAACGAAGTCCATTTTATATGTATATGTTACCAACTGAAGTCATCATTGAATTTATAGGATGAAAACCGCTCGTATCATGCACTTACTGTTGCCTACCGTTATTTCGAAAATAAATGATCTCCACCAAATCTGTTGATAGTGACAGTCCAGTGAGAAAATTTTTAAAGGTTAACACACAAAAAAAACCGGTCCATTTCATGTAACTTAAAAGTGCAGGACTAGGAAATGAATTCGATCAATCAACTGTTGCGGAAGCAGATGAAGCTGACAGAGTGGTTGATTTGTCCGATCAACTGGAATACACTATAATTGTTATGTACGAAACAAATTCAAAGCGACATAACGTCTTTAAAAATGTTGCATCCCGAATTGAAAACCTCATGAACACCTTCGTCTATGTAATTAATTAATCTGTGAAAGTTTGCAGCATGTTCTTTATAGGAAAATACTCAAAGGGCTATAATTTTGTAAAACAGAAACAGCCAATATTCCAAACTACACGAACACCTTCATATATAAGCAATTACTCTGGGAAAGTGTTAACAAAAGTGTATGAGAAGCTGCACAAGAGTTTTCCTATATATATTCTATTTATGAAACAATGATCTAATAATTACCTATATACTAGCAGATGGTAGCTTAAAGCAAACAGAGTAAAAATACATTAATGTTCATTCTGCTTTACTTTCAATTTGCTTTAATAAGTGACTATCCGTCTTCAAAACTAGAAACAGGCTTTAGGGTAATGGATGAATGTCTGTTATATTACACGTTTTATCAAAAGCGAAGAGAAAATAAATGGATAGTACCAAGTGTAACCATGCCACATGGTCGGTGACGTAATATGTGGATACCACTGGCAGTCAAATTGTCAACAAAAAGGCCTCCATTCGGAACTTCAATCAAATGTAAGAAATTTGTTTTAGCCGATTTCAGCGAAACATAGCCTATGATACGGGGAACTGGATTCTTTACAGTGGTAGCAATGGATTTGTCACCAAGGTAACACATTTTGCCTGAAAATGGGGCAAATTAGTTGGCAATATCTAGTATTAAATTGTCGTGGTACCGGTATCATTGTGTGTGTTAACATTTCTGGATATTTGTTTCACTTTTAGACAAAAAGTATCCATCTAGTGACAAAAACATTGACATAATTCGAAAATAACTTACATATGTATTAATAAACTTAGAATAGGCTATGTTTCCTTGAAATCGACTCATAAATAAAAAAAAAACAAAAAAAAACATTTGATTAAAATTCCGAATCGAGGCTTTGTGGTGATAATTTAACTGTCAGTTGTACCAAAATTAACGTCACAAACCACTTGGTATAGTCACACTTGTACCGCTTGACTGGACGGCCTCATCGCTAAAAGTGCGCCCACACTTGCTCTAGGTCGGGCGTACGGCGGTCGCAGAAAGGTTAAATCGGGCAGCGGGCATTATATAATGTTGTGAAGACTTGTAGCCTAATTCCCTGCATGTATATATTATGCAATAAATATGTTTAAACTAAACGTGAAATCGGAAGATTCGTGCGCTGGCCGAAGAAATCCTACGGCGGCAGTGTGGCGGCCGCACGGCAAATCCCAAAGTTTTACATGCCGTAGAGGTCGCCGCAGTATTATAACGCGGAGTTATAAAAACAAAATTCGTTTCTACGATGGCCGTAGAAAACGACACGCCGTAGAGCGGTTCTGCGGCTGCCAATTTTACTATTGGGCATTTGCACTTTTGTTCATATGTGTCTATTGATCTAAAAGTGGGTTTGGATGTTCTTATGAGACATAATGCTGTCCATATATGGCCTTTGAGTTCTCGGTGTGGTTGGACTGACATGAGTTACAATGTATGTGCACATGTAGCAAGCCAATGTGTGTAGCAGGAGCAGCATTAAGACTGCACATCAACGGCCGCCGTATGGCCATCGTGCGATCGCCGTGGGTTTTATTAGAAGTAACGGCCGCCAAAGAGGCGCCGTACGGCTGCCGAACGGAGACCGCACTGACGCAAGTGTTTTAACCCCAAAACATCAAACCTCGCCTTGCGGCGACCGCAGCAAATGTGACAACAACACACGGCGTTCGTAGGAAATCTACGGCGGCCGGAAAATTGATACTCGCCGTAGAAATATAAATCCGTGCGACTGCCGTACGGCCGCCGCAGCAAATGTGAGCTATATACATTTTTCCAATCCATTTTTTGTCACTGCAACAGAAATAAATTAATTGACTTCAGGAGGTAACACATACACCTTCTGTTGGTAACGTATACACGTAAATGCGACTTCAGGAGGGCACATACACAGTCATAAACCCTTCAGGGTACAGTGATTGATTCAAAGTTGTATACATTATTGTGAAAAATAAGTTGAAAAATTATAAAAAAAAATGAAGCTATTAATAAACATACATCATGTCTGAGATGGGGTTCCCGAATATTTGTAAATATAGTGGAGCATTCCAATGTTTTTTTCAATACTCGCCCGGTAATATTCATTTAAGAGTGACAAATTGACATCTGTGCTTGAAATACATACTTATTTTCCATAAATAATACAAGAAATGGTATGTAAACAGTTTATTCAAGAACCTATATTGTAATTCAGTTCATATGTGTGTCTATGGACACAAGTGGTTAATGCGAATGTCAGCGTATAAAAAATAGCACTCAAATGGATGTGTTTACATGGATTGTAGGTGCGAAACATATACGGGACTTCTGTGCGAAACGGGTCTTCGTGATACCTCGTTGGCCCCCAGTGACTACTGTACGCTTATCGAGCATATACTTACAGTATATTCAAATTCAAAATCATTCTCACTTAAAATATCAAATTAACAATTTAGATTTCCACTTTAAAAATGTTGACATTGTTTCGATAACACCTGTACTTATTCAATGTAGAATGGGTTGCGACTAAATCCTGGGAAATACCGCATAAATTGCGGAATATCCTCGGAATTTTGAAATGGTACTTTTCAAACATCGGATTGTTGTTCTTCACCTAAGACTAAATTGTGTCAATTGTTAAGAAATTATATTAAACTGATGTTTAATGGTATAAAAAGATATGCTTGACCTAAAATATTAACTGTGTGTGAGAGAAAGTTCTCATGGTTTAGTAAATTTATGCAAACTGAGAAATAAAAACTGATTTACTTTATATAATGACAAACAGTATATATCATGTATGTGTCCTCTAATCTGGGTCTACAATGTGTGTGCATCACGAGTTTACCAGTCACAAGTAGACTTTTAGCAGCTTAGCATTTTCAAACTTAACCTATTTTTTCCATAACATAACAAAGACAATTCCAATTTCTAATTATTGGGTGACAACGGGAAATAATAACTTCGCTTCTCCACTATACTTGAAACGTGACCCAAGGTGTTTTCGCTATCAATACAGTGGAAAAGAATATTATTTCCAGTTAAAAAGCAAACGAAACGCAAAAGCATAACAATTAAATTGTAGAAAAAGAAACCTTGGTGGCAATTCCGACTATTTATATGAAACTGAGTATCAATCAGCTTGAAGCCTGGTCAGACGCCGGGTAACCCGGCGTCTGACCAGGCTTCAAGCTGTTTGCTATGGGAGTAATTATTTTATCATTAAGACGTTTATTTGGAAAGCAGGTCGTCTTCTCAACTATTCTTGTCTGGATATTATTGAAGCAAATGACAGATTTATTTCCATCGCAGGTTTCAGTATCGGCTGTCCCATAGTTGTCCTATGCACTGTTTTGTAAGAAACCTATACCCGAAACGACTTACAGTTTGGATCCTGAAACGTGGTGACCGATCTTTACCACTTCCTTTAGAAAACACTTTTTAACCTATTTAAACATGGCGTCTAGTAAATGGGGAATCGGCAAACAGTGTAGACCTTCATTGATGAGACGCCGCATCACGGTGTCTACACTGTTTGCTACTGAATATGAAGTGTTCTGATGTAAGCACATAGGGTGAGTTCATTGCAATATGCAGACATAAACGGGTTCAAGTACAGATTTGCAGACCAATGGTAAAAGAAAACATGTTTACGGAGCGACTGGTTCAATTCGACTCCCGTCCGCTCAATAAGGCACAGTAATTAAGAGAAAGCCTGGCTATATAACATTTCTTACAAGTCTAGTCGAGTGTAATACTAATTAAGACCCTACGTGACACAACCCAGTTAGTTCTGGGCATTTTCAGAGAATAACCAACTCAAGTTTCAGGGAAGATATTAAATAACGAGTTGAAGGGTTTACTACAGTGGAGAATATGTTATTCTTTCCCAATAAACGCGTTTACGCTAAAACTATTATTTGCAGTGCAAACAGTTTGGAGCCAGATCAGACGCCGGGTAACCCGGCGTCTGATCAGGCTCCAAACTTTTGCCACCAAGATAAACAAGAATTATCAGAATTGTCCAAAAGTTGTTCTTTTCTACGTTTTAGTGCTTTGCGTTTGCGTACGTTTGCGTTTAACGGGAAAGAATAACAGATTCTCCACTGTAAGTCCATTTTTCCTTAAAGGGATTCTTGGTCTAGAAAAGTTCCCTCCATTTTATTTTTGAAATAAATTCCTGTTACATGTACCAATAGATCAGACTCTACTTTATGCGGTGTCTGTGGACCACTAGATACAAATGGATTAATAGATGCGTCATTGTGGAGGCAGGGCTTGTGCGTTTTTAGCGTATTGTTGTAAATAGGGCGAAAGAAATATAAAAGCGCATTTCGGGGTTGCATTCTTATTATACTAAACATCTTTGACTTGCAATCAGCGACCGTTTGATATCAAGGTTGACGACTTGTAATTAGACTAGGCCAATGTTGGTCAATATCGGAACTCAACGACGAACGATTGACTATTATTATCAACTGTCGACACGTTCCGAACCATGCTTTAGCATGGTTCGGAACGCGTGGACAGTTGACGAGAATAGACGATCACTGTACGTTAATTGACGAATTTTGTCTTATTAGGGGTCATCAACCTTACTGTTTCCTGTACACATCCAAAACGTCTGAGGACAGCATATGCAGTTGGCTTGTGGTGGTGACAGGGGGGTGATTTCATCCACTGCATCCACTACAGAATAGTACATGTAAGACTCCACAAAACGGCGCCATGCACGTACAAACTCGTGCATCCACATCATATACACGCATCTGCGCTATACTATGAGAAAAATTGTGTCACAGTGCCGTAAAACTCACAAATCAAACAAACAAAATCATATTTAAAACTTCCATTGATCTCAATGAACGTTATGATGCTAGTAAAGTCACATTTGTGAAATAGACAGTGACCCAGGGCTGCCATAAGTCGATCATGAAAATGCCGAATATTTCCAAATGTTCAATTTTCTTATAAGCGCGATTTTACGAATCGTACCTATAATTCTTTACCCCATAGTATGTTTCTAGTTTTGCAAATACATGACTACTAAAAGCAGGTTGAAAGTAAATCAGAAAGGCGCTTAAGGCAAATTCTGCTTTACTTTATTGCTGCTTAATCGACTATCTGCTAGAATAACAATCCGAAGATTTCGGAATATCCAAAGAAATTGACAGGGTAATTGAGAGAATAAGTACATAACAAAAACGAAATACAGACGAATGATCTTATCACATTGACGATTTGAAACGAACACTTTCATTTGACTATATCTGTATCTCATGTGCTCATTTTCGTCTCGTTAACATAACCTCCCGGTTTAGGGCCATGATCTGTAAAGATTAGCTAAATAAAGATTTTGAGTTGAGTTGAGTTGGTTTCCCTGCTGACGGAATTGAAAATTCGAATTTACGTCTTCATCGAAACCTTCCGTTTGTAACGCACTCAGCACCAGTCGAATTATCACCATAAAAAGAAGATGTACAGTTTATTTTATTGCACTTGAAACGTGACATGGACAGCAAATTATTGTAGACAGCAAATTATTGCAAATTATCGCTAGCCACTCATTGCAGGACATAGTTCACGTCTATCAAACGTCACGTTCTAGAGAGAAATGTATTAATTAGGCATTGGTCTCTCGATAGTATACAGGGTCCAAGGTTATACAATGTTTGGGTTGAGTCTGAGATCGTTCTCAAGTATTTGATTGGTCAGATTCGAGCTTTTGCTCAACAAGCAGATATCAAATGTGACCAATCAAATGCTTGAGAACGATCTCAGACTCAACTGAACCGCTTTATAACCTTGGATCCAATGAATTCCCGGGTTAGCAAGCTGTGAAATGAATTACCGTAAATAGTTTAGATTGGAGTATTTCCGCCCTGATAAACGTAGAATAGATATGTAACGTATTCAATAGACCTGTGGTAATTATTGTTGTTTAACTCTTGAGAGTAGGCCTATATATGTACAATGTACCCATTGGCGGATCCAACGATTTTTCTCTGAGGGATTTTACCAATAGTGTTGATATACCGATACGTTTGAGATCATTTCAACTGCGAACAGTATGGGGACAGAAAAAAATGTTGACTGAGCAGGCCATTCAGTTTGAAAAGAATCATCAATGTTTTCAAGGAATTGTCATTTCTTATACATTTTAGCGCAGTACAGTAAGACTTCCATATTACGACCACTAAATAGAAAGCTAATCGATTGTATAAAAGACACGCTACAGCTCAAAGCAAGCTGACAGTAAAACAAACAGCTCTGTTTTTTTCTGGAACTTTGCTTATAAGTTTATCTTTTGTAAATACCTAATAATTAACACACTGTTATGGTCGTAATAGAGAGGTTTTACAGTAGCTGTGTATTTCGTTTATACGGTAGAGAATAAAGTATTCTCCGCTCTACGACAACAATTCAATGTTTCCTTCTTCTCCTCTTTCCTGTATATTCCGGGGAAAGTTGGGGAGTGTGATACGTCCAAACTCGGCTCCCTCTGGATCCGCGAAGTGACCATAACTCATCTTCAGTTACAAAGGGTGTCAATTATAGTAAATCTCTTGAAGCGTTCTGTTCTCTCGATGACAACTCTCTGATATTGTCTATTTGGATGGAACAAGTGTAATAAAAAACAAAACCGCATTATTCGAAATATTTACATAAACCCCTTTCATTTTTCAATTAAAAAATGAGGCAAGGTTTTCTATTGTTAACCCATTAACCCCTGGAACTTCAATTTGATCATTCCGGTTTCCAACAACGTCTAGTTTATTCTTTTTACAGATTAAGGTTGTTTTGTACAATTTACCGGTATTTAAACATAACAACCTTGGCCATCCGTGAGCTCTATTAGGGACCCTCCGATCTCGGTTTATGCTATTTGCATACAACAAGTGTACTCGTCACAGGTAAACTGTTAGTAAATAATGCGTATACATGTACAGTAAAACCCCTCTAAACCGGAACCTCTAAATACCGGAATTATCTCTAAACCGGACAAAAACTTTGGTCCCGTTTCCAACCCATCTTTACGCCTTTGATTTATTCCTTCACTGAAGAAAATACAATCGTGAACATATATCATCAGAAATATTTTCTACATTCTATCAGATGATAGCTTAAAGCAGGTTGAATGTAAAGCAGAATGCGCCTTAAGGCGCATTCTGCTTTACTTTCAACCTGCTTTTAGTGGTCAGCTACCTTCCATACTTGAAACAAGTTAAGGGTTAAAACCCCTCTAAACCGGAAACCCCTCTAAACCGGATGCTTTTGTTGTCCCCACACATGTCCGGTTTAGGGTTTCACTGTACTTGTCGATAGGGTTGAATGTGTTCAGTACGGTGGTTGTTTAAAGGACGTGTCTATATGAGCTTTCTGTGTTACTCATCTTGATTGGAGTTGACACCTGCCTTACTAACCATTATTTAGATTAAGTTTACATTGTAAACATTGACGAGACTTTATTGAAAACTGGAACTTTCGTTTTGAAGTCTCAGGGACGAAAGAGCATGCTTAGTCATATTCCATGTATATCTTGTTGATATACATGTAGGTGCTTTTCTAATTAAAAGCCTTCCTCTTTCAATACAGTTTTACGAAGGGCTGTTTAGTGAATGTTTCACGTACTTAATCGCTGTACGACGTACACGAGCATCAAGTCATTTAAAAAGACATAAAGCAAGTATAGATGCAAGTGTATAATTGAAGACTGGCAATTAATGGCCACAGGGAAACGATAACACAGAAAATTCCTAAATGCGATTTCTTTATGTAGATGCCGAAAACAAATCTTTATGCTTTCGCACGACTAAGTCAGTGTATATTGTTTTTGGCCTCTCTGTTTGTCTGACTACAACGTTAACCTTGGCCATAACTTTGGAACTCCATGTACACGGACAGTACAAACTCAGCAATATAAGACAACGGTCAATGTCATTTAGAAGTCTTAGTTACATTAGTGAGCATAGTGTTACACAATCACATCTTTCAAAACACACATTACATGTAGAACATAACAAGATTTGAAGGAGTGTAAAACACATATATATCATAATAGCAACGTATCAACCTACAATGTAACGGATTCAGAATCGGGGCTATATGGCCTATTTTGTATCGCAGTGCCGTAAAACCTAACTCATCCATCCATCCAGTGAGTTTAGTCGGAACCCAACGTGAGCCAACGTCCGTTAATAATTTACACAAAACGACATGTTTTGGTGAACACGTTTGCCAACCACGCGAACAAGACTCGAAAGTAAAGTGCCGGTCGTGCGCCGAGACGAACGATATAATCTAAAATGACACAACAATAAGTTTTCGGTTTGCCCTTCAAATTTATAGTGCATATTTTCTTAAATGAGCCAACCTTTGTCGATACTTGTTGTACCAGACAAAGCAGCTTACAATATTATATATTACTATCATTTTTTGTACGTGGTAAAATAAGCGTGTGTGATTCGATTCGTATTAATATGTTCATACGCATGGAAAGTACGAACATGGACATGGGAAACAATGGTATTATTGTTGTAGAGTATTCAACAAAGATAGCGGTCGTGTGATTAAGGGCGTTTGCATCAGCGAACTTAGTTGGCCTGTGATATTTTTATTGAACGCACTGCTGATTGCTGACAGTTCCATGCTAACCCTATTTGAGCGCGAGTCTATACCCCGGCACATCTAAATTTGTCGTCTGTTTCAATAATGGTGTCTGCAATACCGTTTCAACGCCAGGTTAAAAGCAGTATGGCTGACAAAATTGCGATACGAGGGTCAGACAAAAATTGGATCCTGGTCAAACGCCGCGTTATTCGGAGTCTGTACTGAACCAAAATTCGACTGTTGCCTCCTACGGTGACAGTATAGAGTGGAACTTTTTTTCTAAGTTGAGAAATAAATTAAATACGCAAAAAGGCGTAATACTATGTTATGGAGAAATGGCTAAATGATGATTGAATATTATTCTATAAAGATAACAATATTCCAAAAAGAGAAATAAAATAGCATTACATTATTGCCTTGCTCTATCCTCATAGTTCGACCTCTAAGTGCATTTTCCATGATTTTTTTTAAAAAAGACCCTGAGGTCGAACTATTACAGCAAAGCAATGTTAAAATTTAATGATATATATTATTGTAATAAAATTGCGGTTTTAACTGTGTTTAAAGCAAACCCAACCATTAGCAATACACTGCCTCTATATTTCATATCAAACCCTTCTTAGCAATAACATGTACACTGAGAGCAAGTGTTAAAGTATTCAGGCGAAAAGTAGGTCAGTAAATCGAAATTATTGATGATTAACGATACCATTAATTACATGTATTGTTCGACAATATTGACCTGACGTTGAACTTTATGCATGAATGAATTATAAAAAGATGACGCAGTATAAATCAATATTCGATAGCTTACGTACAATTTCGGGTTGTTTCGGCTGATTACGTGAAACTTGTTACAGTTGTAATCCGCAGTGGATTACATGTAACTCTCCACATTGAGCAAGTTCAAAAGATTATTATTGTTGATAAACTATTATTCCCGAGTCTCCTAGTATAATCGCATCTACTAAAACGCATCATGTTGCGCTTTCGAGTGGGTTTTAATCCAGGTAAGATCATCGATGTTCTCACCTGCGACTCTTGCCAATATATACCTAATTTACAACCCCCAGATGTAACTGATCTGCAATAGGTGTGTCGTTAGAGCAAGGGATTTGTAACATCGAGGTTCCGGGTTCGAATCCCGATAGAGGGGAAAATATTTTTATTTTATAAAATGTTTTTTTTTTTTTGGTGAAGCCTAGACTTCTTTTATTCATTACTATTTACATATACACAGACAATAACATACATACATGCATGAGAACTAACAAATCAGCAAGGTCATGTAAGAATAAAACTATACAATCTTTGTGTTGACCTGCTAAATACCGCAAAGCGGTAGTAAGTAAGGGTAGTTTAATTGTCGTGATTAACCCTATGATTAGAGTATTCAGGTATAATTAATATTCCTTTATATTATGGGAACAATGCTTTTTGAACTCTTAAAACAAAAGGATTCGTAAATCCTTTATATTTTAAGAATTCGAGAAGTATTTGTGTTTCATAAACGAAAACTTTATAAATATCAGTTTGTAGTGTCCAGTTTTCGCTTAGAAAGTACGATTTGTATATACTGAAACCAACAATAGTTAAAATTATATTGACGTAAAAGTAGTCCGTGTTTGTTATCTTATATCCTATTAAAAGTGTTTTAAGATTTTTTATATTACGTTCTATACCACATGTTTTAAACAGCGACACAATTTTTATCCAAAATGGTTGCACTTCTGAACAATTGATGAAAATGTGTTCATCGTCTTCGAATTCATGACATATTAGACAGTTTGGAGAGTTTTCCATTTTCCACTTGTATCGTATTGATCTTGATGGGAAAATGTTATTTATTGTTTTATACTTGTATTGTTTGTGCCTATTATCGTAAATTTTATTAATAAATTTATATATTTCCGACCATGGTAATTTGTCGTCAAACTTGTCATTCCAGAACCTATGTATTATAGGTTCATGAAACTTTTCAGACAGAAGCTGTTGATAGATAGTTTTATTGTTGCTTTTTATAAAATCTATGTTACGAATATATAAAGATAAAGACGTTTTAACTTTAGTTTTAAAAGAATTTTCGCTTTTGATTAATTGCTTCCATCTGTTTGGAATTGCTTTATTAAGTTTTGCAATTTCACTTATCCAGTTTCTTTTATCTAAGAGTTTTTCTAATATATACTCCTCTTTTATTTCCCCTCTTTTGTTAATAATATCATTTATGAAAATCAAATCTGAGTTTATCCAGCTTGTAAACACAAGGCATTTATTATTAATTTTAATAAATTTATTTCCCCATATAACTTGTTTTCTGATGTCACTAAATGTCATGGTGCGTTTCTCTTTGAATGTTTTAATGCGTATCCATGATTCTAGTATATTTTTATAAAATTCAGGAATATTTGTTGCATTTATACTTTTGATGCTGTCTGAATTGTAGTAAAATACCAAAAAATCATTTCCAAAAGCTTGGAAATAATATTTTGGTATTAACTTCCAATTAGCGTCGTCATCTGATAACATCGATTTTATCCATTTTAATTTTAATGTAGTAATGTAAGTTTCTAAGTCAATCATTTGAAGTCCACCCTCTGATCTGTTCCCTATTAAAGTTGCTCGCTTTATCTTTTCACGCTTTCCACTCCATAAAAAGTCATATATAATACTATTTATTTTAGTTATAATCTGCTGCGGTACTATAATACTATGAAATAAATATGTAAATTTTGGTATCAATAGAGTTTTTATTATTTGTATTTTCCCATAAAAAGTTAAATTACGCTTACGCCAGTTCTCTATAATGCTTTTACAAGTTGAATATTTTGTGTCCCAATTTAGCACGGAACACTCATCTTTATTGTGTCCAAAATATACCCCTAGGGCCTTAATAGGACCATCTGGCCATGTAATATCTCCTACGTTATCTTTATGTAATTTATTTTTCCCAATCCACATTCCTTCCGTCTTGTTTTTATTTAATTCAAGTCCAGAGTATTTTCCAAATTCTTTAATGATGTTTAAGGCCGAAACGATTTCTTGTCTATTTCTGAGGAATAATGTTGTATCGTCAGCAAGCTGAGAGATTTTAAGCGATCGCTTCTCATTAGTAAGTTTAACCTCAATTCCTAAGATGTTATTAGAATTTCTTATATTTATAGCAAGAACTTCTGCTACAAGAATGTACAATAGAGCAGATATCGGACAACCCTGTCGAATACCTCTTGAGGGATTAAACAGTTGTGATCTGTATCCACTATTAAAAATACAAGATTTACAGTCTGCATATAAGACTTTAACCCATGTGATAAATTGTTCTTTAAAACCAAAGCGCCTTAAAACACTAAAAAGAAAGTTCCACTCGATTGTATCGAACGCTTTACGAAAATCTAAAAATAGAATTGCGCCTTCTATTTGTAGATTGTCAGTGTAGTCTATTATATCTTGAATTAAACGTAAGTTGTAACCTATAAATCTATTTTGTATGTATCCTTGTTGGTCTAAATGAACAATTTTGTGAATTACCTTTTTCAGTCGATTTGCTAATGCTCTGGCTGCTATTTTGTAGTCATTGTTTAAGAGCGATATTGGCCTCCAGTTTTCTAAGTCTGACGGATCACCTTTTTTGTATATTAATGATAGAGCACTTATTTTTTGTGAGTTTGACATTTCCATACAATCAAAACATTCATTTAAACAATCAGTTATAATGTTTTCAATGAGTGGCCAGAAATGTTGATAAAATTCAGAAGTAAGGCCGTCTAGACCTGGACTTTTATTTGTTTTCATTTGCTTTACTGCAATACTAAGTTCGTTTATGGTAAACATACCTTCACAGCTCTTGGCATCTTCTTCTGTTAATGTATTATTAAAAATTGTATTATCCAGGTAGTCATTTATATTACATTGATTTATATTACTTGATGAATATAACGTCTGATAAAATTTAACTTCTTCTTCAAGTATCTTAAAATTATCACATATTTGTTCGCCATTGCTGTTAAGCGACGTAATTGACTTCCTTGCCTGTCTGGATTTTTCAAGGTTAAAAAAATACTTAGTGCTTTTTTCACCTTCTTCAATAAAGTTTACTCTTGATCTTATTTGTGCACCCTTTGCTTTAATATCATATAAAAGTTGAATTTCATTTTCGAGACGTAGTATGTTGTGTTTTGTGTTGTTATCCGATTGTCCGTTCATTTCATTATCTTTTGCAAAGAGGTTAGCTAATTCATGTTCTAGTACTGCAATTTGCTCTTTTCGCTGTTTTGTCTTTTGTTTAGCGTATTTTATCGAAGTTTCTTTGATATCTAATTTGGTAAGTTCCCATAAAGTTTTTGCTGATTCATGTTCATACTTTTGCTGATTATTTTTAATTAAGTTACCTATGGTATTTGTAAACAAGTCATCTTTTAGGTACATATTATTAAATTTCCAATATCCTGGTCCGCGTGTATTTTGCTTCGAAATTTTGATAGAAATAGCAAGATGATCTGTGTATTTAATGCATGCTGGTCTAATATCTACTTTATTAATAAGGGGCATTATATTACTTTCTATTAGCCAAAGATCGATTCTACTTCTTTCTTTTTGATTTTTCCTTTGCCAAGTGAACTGCAATTTCGATTTATTTTTCTCTCGCCAAGCATCTGAAAGGTCCTGTGTTTTTATGAAATTTATAAGTGATTTTACTGGTTTGCATGTTGTTTTTGATTTGCTTGTTTCGTTATATCTATCCACTGATTCTAGAGTGTCGTTCATATCGCCTCCTATTATTTTTATCCCTTGTGCGTTATTTTCAACTAGTTCATGAATGTTATTAAAATAAATGTTTCTGCTTACTTTATCATTGTACGCGTAAATATTTACAAGTGTGTATGTTGTGTCATCTAGCACGATATTTAATAGAATGTATCTTCCTATTGTATCTATATGAGAGTCGATAGTGTTATATGACAGTTGTTTATTTATAAATATTGAACAGCCTCTGCTAGAACTAGTACCAACTGCATGAAATATATCCCATTGATCAAATTCATACCTAATCAAAGTGAATATATCTATTGTAAAGTGTGTTTCTTGGAGAAAGAGTATATCAACTTTTTGTAATTTAACATATTCTCTTAATCTCAGACGTTTATCTTTACCTCGTAAACCTTGGGCATTTAATGAGAGGAAATGTATTTGACTAGACATTAAAGATTGTGAAAACGTAATACGAGGGCAACAGCCCAATATAGACATACAAAGGGGAAGAACCGCGTTCATTCCATAGCAATATATACATACTATAACAGTATCGCTTCACCACGAAGACCAGTAGTTTACATGATAAGCAGGTGTTTACCCGTAAATATGTACCCTGCTTAACCCAGACCTCTGGAACAGCATTTTCCAATACTGCACAATCAGTCAGTTTATTTACACCTGTAATTTTACATGATATACAATTACCAAAAACTTGTACAGAGTTTAAACTGGTCCGTCAGTGCAGTTTCGTTCGATACTACACTGTCGGTCCAGCCCGAACGCCGATACATACATGTATATTTATATAATATATATCTTATTGTTTTACATGATAAACATGTACATTTATATACTATATGTCCTATTATTTTACATGATAAACATATAACAATCAACAGGTTTAAAATACTTGTACTTAGTTTAAACCGGTCTGCCCGTGCAGTTTCTTTCGATACTACACAGTCGGTCCGGATTGAACTTCGATACATACATATACAAATGGGCCGAGATGCATGCCTCGGTATATATCTTACTGCTTTACATGATACAAAGTTATCCATCCGTAGTTTTAAACTGCATGTGCAGAGTTTAAACCGGTCCGCCAGTGCAGTTTCGTTCAATACTACACTGTCGGTCCGGTTCAAACTCCAATTAAAATTTAAAACATGTACAAATGGGTCGAGATGCATGTCTCGATATATATCTAATATATTGACTTCGTATGTCGTAATTCAGCATAACTGAAAAGTACTCGAACAACAGTGTTGACTCTGACGGGGCCAGACCTGATGTGGTCTGCACTCGTTGTATGTATAATATGTATAAATAAACACTACAATATTTACAAATTATATATCGCCATGCATACAGTGTAGACACAGATATGGCGGTAACAGTTGTTACTGTCCTATGTGGTTCTTCACTCATGACTGTATGTCATTCTGCTTTTTGCATTTACATGTTTCCGTTTTACTGCGTTTGCAGATAACAATAGATTCGATAATTTTGTCGAAAGCGCCTTTTTGTTGCTTACGGTGTGTTTAAAAGACATCACATATTTAGAATAAAACATTTTTTGAAGTATAGAACCCGATCCACAACGCGTGGCAGATAAACAGCGTACATATTAGCGATAAGCTTAAAGCAAGTGACAGTACGATGTGTAGATCCAGATAATATCTCTCTGTTCGGAGTGATATAATCGGGGTTTTCACTGTTGTCTTTATATGTAAATAAATCAATAAGTGAGCTAGTTTTAGGTATGCAGATGATGCAAACATCATATCCTTCGTAAATGAAACGATTTTGAACTGTAGCGGTGTGCTATATACGATATCACCCAAGTGCGACTGTGTGTACACATCAGTCAGATTAGAGCACGTGCTGTTTTCTATAAAATGTTATTGTATAGACCAAACAGACGCTATGACATAATGTTTTTAAAAATAACAAAAGAATCGTGTTCCAATCGATATAAATGTTGTATGATAACTTAAAAGAAACAGCATTAAAAGTAAAAAAAAAAGTGAAAAAATGTACGAGTATTGCATGGGATTCGAACCAATGACCGTACGGAAAAATAATCAATAGTCATCTTCCTTACCACTTGCGCTAAATACCTGTCGATATTTGTAGAACCGGGCAATGCTATATTTTCTCGGTGCCGATGTAGTTACAATGTGCGTTCTCGTATAAATGATAACGAAGTGTTCCGAAGCTATATTTAGAAATGCAACAAAGTGTGTAATTATGCTAATAGAGGTCACCAACGTCAGGTCAATATTGTCGAACAATACACTAAAGGGTTCCAGATAAGGGGAGTATTTCAGAAATTAAAATCTTTATTTGTGCTTTAAACCCTATGGTGTCACTACTCATTAGAATCGTCTCAAAGAGACGATTCTAATGAGAAGTAACACCATAGGATTTGATACTGAAATAAGTGAAAAAATGCTGGATTTGTTGGGATTTTTTCCCTCTTATCTGGAACCCTGCT
The DNA here is from genome assembly GCA_922989275.2 of Gari tellinella. Taxonomy (NCBI): domain Eukaryota; kingdom Metazoa; phylum Mollusca; class Bivalvia; order Cardiida; family Psammobiidae; genus Gari; species Gari tellinella. Next base: position 94,487,898 of record OV277858.1, read on the forward strand.
AAAGTACAAAATGAATTGGGGTAAAATCGAGTGGCAGTTGTTGCCATGAAATATTGATGCACCTCTCACAGGCAACCTTTTATTTATGTAACACGTGTTTTAACCCCTTCACTGCCGTGACGTCATCAATTAAAAATAATTGTCGTCTGCTATTGTTTCTATAATTTAACTTTTGGGTATTTCGATATCAGAAATTTTGAAATGAGTGGCAAACAGTTTGGATCCTGATCAGACGCCGCGTTACGCGGCGTCTGATCAGGATTCAAAGTGTTGGCAAATTAATCTTGCACTCGGGGTAAGGCAGTGAAGGGGTTAACTTTGGTATCATATTCCCAGCCTCTATTGTTCAGGAAACAAAAATGAAGTTGAGGTTGGGGAAATGTATTGTTTAAGATTACAAAAGATTTAGTTAGTGATAGGTAGTCTGGTATGAGATAAAATGCTAAATATAGTGGAACCCGTCTAAACTGGAACCTAAAACTACCGGCATCCTATCTAAACCGGTCAATAATTTTGATCCCGTTTCCAACTCTACTTTATTTGAATAAATTACACCATAATGATGCCTTTTTACGCCTTTGAATATTCTCTACAATGAAAAAAATAGTTCCACATAATACACTCTTGAATATCATTTATCATACATTTTCTATATTCTAGCAGATGATAGCTTAAAGCAGGTTGAATGTAAAGCAGAATGTGCCTTGAGGCGCATTCTGCTTTACTTTCAACCGTGGTGGGCTATCTTCCATACTAGAAAGAAACTATGAGGTAATTGGTTAAAAACCCTCTGAACTGGAAATCCCTCTAAACCGGAAATTTATGATGTCCCCCTCACATGTTTGTCTTAGATGGTGTTCACTGTTTAAAGTTATGGTAGTAAGAAGAATAAACTTATGATAAGAAAATGCTGTAAAAATGATACAGCATTTGCTTTCCAAAAAGAACACGTATATACCTCTACATGTAAGTATTGCATTTCATTTACAGACAATGGTAACAATATAACATATAACTACTTTAAATAAAGGTTTGTGCATCTAAAAGCAAACATATTTTTATAAATTAGTTTTAATCACATTCCTCCATTAATGATATAAGGATTCTTTATTAAAACAAAATGTACACACATTCATATCTAAATAATGTAATTGTGTTTGTTTTCATTACATTTGGGTATAGTTCGACAATATTGACCTGACGTTGAACTTTATGCATGAATAAATTATAATGAGATGACGCAGTATAAATCAATAATCGATAGCTAATCGTACATTTTCGGATTGTTTCGGCTGATTACGTGAATAGTGTTACAGTTGTGATCCTCAGTGGATTAACACTTTACATTGAGCAAGGTTAAAACATTATTATTCCCGAGTTTCCTAGTATAATCGTAACTACTAAAACGGATCATGTTGCGCTTTCAAGTGGGTTTTAATTCAGGTATTAGATTATCGATGTCCTCACGTGCGACTCTTGCCAATATATACCTAATTTACAACCCTCAGATGTAACTAATCTGTAGTAGGTGTGTCGTTAGAGCAAGGGATTTGTAACATCGAGGTTCCGGGTTCGAATCCCGATGGAGGGGAAATATTTTTATTTTATAAAATGTTATTTTATAGACCAAACATACACGATGACATATTGTTTTAAAAAACAACAAAATAATCGTGTTCCAATCGAAATAGATGTTGTATGAATACTTAAAAGAAACAGTATAAATAATAAAAACAAAATGAAAAAGTGTATGAGTATTGCATGGGATTCGAATCACTGACTGTATGTAAAAAATAATGTATAGTCGTCTTCCTTACCACTTGCGCTAAATACCTGTCGATATTTGTGGAACCGGGCAATGCTATATTTTCTTGGTGTCGATGTGGTTACAATGTGCGTTCTCGTATAAATGATAACGAAGTGTTCCGAAGCTATATTTAGAAATGCAACAAAGTGTGAAATTATGCTAATATAGGTCACCAACGTCAGGTCAATATTGTCGAACAATAGCTGTTATTGGCTTGAATTTATTGTTCATAACTCCATAAAAATATAAAGTCTCGCCTTGTCAGGACTATTTTGTTCTTAGTCTAACTGTTCACCACACGCGCTGCAATATGTTTGATCAAGTGATTCATAGGCCTAACTGAATCCTTTCAATGCCATTATGACGTAACAGTTGTAATAATTTCCGGCTTTTTGTGCTGTTGGTCGTTTTCTATTTCTTCATTGAGATGTAACAATTCGTATATCGACAGGATGGAAGTTAAGCACAGTTGTGAAAATTACAATATGGCATCACTCACTTTCAGATAGAGATATAGGATTTTTCGAACACTAATTAATTTTATTTGAGCCTTGTTTGTACTCACAAGGAACCAATAACGTCCAAAACAAAGACGATGAGAACATTGACCTAATCATGAATTTAAGATAAATAAGCAAACATGGAAGTTTCTTTATTTATTCTAGACCGTCTTATTGCATTGCCCCCTTGGACGAAGACTGGGGTGTTCCTCATTGCATGCACAATTAAACTTGTTAAGAACATACGTTTAATTAATATGATATAGCAGTCCTTGACACTGAAACCATGAAAGTCCGAGGAGACCTTAAAACAGAAAGCGCCTTCATTGCATTTGGCTTTACGATGGCTTGCATTAAGCAGTTATATTCCTTTACACACTCCATGCATTCAGTCAATATCAACATATCACTTAGCATTTTGTCTTCACTCAAACACGATGATATGCTTGTCTACTCATCTGTTGGACAAGACAGGAGACTCCATGATGATCACATGACATTTGTTCACAGTTTACCAAAGCCAACACAAAGGAGAATATATGTACGTAACTTGCAAAAAGTACAGCTGTAGTTTGATGCTTTAGAAAATTGTTTTTGACATCTAACGAAATAATACAAGATTCATATATACACCGTATGTTATATCTATTACAGTCTGTAAAGTTCAGAAAACGCGACATAATCAGTAATTAGTAGTGCCTTTACAAAGTAGTTTTGATTATGTCGGTGTAGCATAATGTATACGCTGAAACCTCACTGACAACAAAATGTGTTTGACTATTCAATTTCTGGGATTTAGAATCTTATTTCTAAACTTCCCAAAGTATTATAATGTTTCTTAGGAACTTTTGCATCTACCTTTGTCACTTTAACGGCTTTTACCACAGAGGCTTTCCTATCTTGTGGTTCTGTAGCCCGTTTCATAAAACCTCTTACGACAAATGTTGTCGTAAGTCAAAACTTTAAAATACTTCTGATGTCTCTATCTTATCCTGTCTTATGACATCTTTTTGGAATCGTCTTTTCAAGACAATTCCAAAAAGATGTCACAAGGCAGGATCATATGGATAAATAAATAATAATTGAGACTTTTATAATCTGACTTACGACAACATTTGTCGTTTAATGAAATGGGCCCAGGTTCTTAATTGTCATAGGGAATGTTTCTATTTATTAAACCGATAATCCCCTCTGCTAAGAACTAAAAGTAAGGCAGGTCGGTGGTTTTAATCAATGCGCTGCTACGTAACAAATGAGATTAGACGAAATCATCTTCCTCAAACCATTATCATCTTATATCATTATCACTCATCATTCATGCTGGCTATATGACCCATTCTACAGTGGAGAATATGTTATTCTGTCCCGTTTAAGCGCAAACGTACGCAAACGCAAAGCACTAAAACGTAGAAAAGAACAACTTTTGGACAATTCTGATAATTCTTGTTTATCTTGGTGGCAAACAGTTTGGAGCCTGATCAGACGCCGGGTTACCCGGCGTCTGATCTGGCTCCAAACTGTTTGCAATGGAAATAATAGATTTAGCGTAAACGCGTTTATTGGGAAAGAATAACAGATTCTCCACTGTATATGACCCATTCTATGTCGTAGTGCTGTAAAACCCAACTCGTCCATCATCAATTTACGATTTGTAGTTTTTATAATTTGTTCTGAAGTCGTAGGCCTAACTCTTGTTGTGGAGTTTTCTAGATGTGGGTTTTAATATTAGCAAATTGACTAGGGTGAAAGTGTGTTAAATGTGAAGTTTGGTACCTTCAAAACCGAGTTCAAACCCTAAGGATATGTGGACTACTGATCGTTGCAGAGCGGCACTCCTTCCTCTGCAAACTGGGTTTATGAATTTAATGTATTTTAGTGTCGCATCGCGTGTTCGGTGTCTTATGTATTGTACTGTTAATTGTAGGTTGTTGTTAGAGTGCCGTGCACTCTGTATGTAGCATATCTTACAGACCATTCTTCTCTTTTTAGTATGTTAAGCAGTAAATTTATATAAGAGCAGTCCAAAACATATTGACAAATAGCTTGTTTGTAGCATTGAAGACAGGTGCCCACTTAAAACAGATAGAAAGTAGCGTAGAGTACGCCTTTATTGACTTTTGACTTAAATAGTCATTTTTTAATTTTTTGAGTAATGTGTTCAGATTAACTAAGAAAACATGAAAACATTGTACTAGGAAGCTGATGTTTCCTGTTATTTTGGTCATTGTCGCGGCATAGTTAGAATGGTTAACTATTTTGAACTTCAGTCATAAATGTTCGGGAATTAGTAGTTTTTTGGCTGAAATCTCAAAGTTAATGTTGAGAGTAAGCATTGGAATTCACAAATACTACATGACATATTTTACCAAGGAAGCTGTTATTTGGAATGGAAGTTTCATGTGGGTAAACCCTTTCACTCTCAATGACGCTTAAAAGCGCGTTTGCAAACAGTTTGGATTCTGATCAGACGCCGCGTAACGCGGCGTCTGATCAGCACCTAAAATGTTAGCCACTCATTTTGAAATGTCTTCAGTCATGCTGCGTTAATGTTTAACTTTAAAACAACATTGAAGATAACACAATTGAAGCTAACAACAATGAAACGGTGCAGGGGTAACAATCTCACGAAGTATTTGGCAATGAAGGGGTTACATATTGATGTACTGATACAATTTGTCTAGTCATAGATAGCGATTTAAAGAGAATAAAAACATTTACAGAAGACGAGCTTTACTGTTCTCGAATATATCTTGTTTCTCTTACTTTCTCTCTCTTCATGACTTTACACTCGGTGCATATTCAAGTACTACATGTATTTGTGAACAAAATGTAACCTGTAATCGACTTACAAAATTCACAATTTCTTACAAATCTGATGTCACCTCGTTCACGGAGTCTCCGTAGATAATATAAGAGAAACTCTATATTGTAAAATCTCGATTCTATGAAATCGCGTGGTTCGAAAATACCCATATTTCAAAGTTAAAACGTGGCTTAGCCACGTTTTAACCTTGAAATACGGGTATGTTCGACTCAAGCAAGATCAACTTATCAAAATTCAACTTACGAAATACTGGTTAGATTGATTTAAGCGAATTCGAAGTATCGAGTTTCGGTTGTATTGTAAAAACAGCCCAGCCACTGAAACAGCGAATTGATATACACAACATTTCCACTTGATGAAACAATACTTAGGCGTTGTTATCTGTTTGGGTCGATCTCACGGGTATACTAAACTAATGTAACACAAGTCTGGGACCTCGAGGTGCGATCAAGGACTGGAGGCAAGATAATTCCTTGTACAGTATGTATATCCCTTTACACTAAACTGTCAAATAAATGGCTATATCGTTTTCGAGTTCTTTCGAACTTAAATACCGGTAGTATTTGCAAAAGAAAGTTTGGTTAACATTTTGGGAGACAATATGTAGATTCTAAAAATATCGAGGGATATAAATGAAAATATCAACGGACAAGTGTTATATACAGACGAAAAACCTTTAAACTGCCTCAATAGCATCAATGTTTGCTTTCACAGTTTTTCTCGAAGTAACTCGTATGCCTTGAGAATGGTTAAAAAAAGTATGAAACGATTTTAAAATGTTTTGATTCAGCTCACTTCTTAACGCGTCTGATCAGGATATGATCTATTTGACACTCGTATTGATATTTCTAAGTCATACTATCTTAAATATAATTTTGAAACGATCTTGCAGACAACAATACTGAAGCAGACTACACTATTACGGTGAAATGGTACGCACACCATGATTATTTAGGCTTTAAAAGGGTTAAACAGTCAACAAGTCATTGAGTATATGCCAATTTTATTGACCTGGTAGGGCCTAGTTTCCATGAAGACCTTTGCATTTCAATTTTGGGGGCGACAGCACACTCTTTTATTATCGGAATTTACCGCGGCGTCTGATCTGGATTCAAGCTGTTTGCAGTCTTAATTTTCTTTCCCTATACATGTAACATCTCCCGATCAACACACGCAATTTTGTCTTCCATTTGGTGTTATTGTAGAGAGGGGAACACTGTACACATCTTTTTTCGAGGATATGGCTGCACACCCATATGTTTCTTCATCTTGAAAGTATCGGAAAATACGGAACTATACCCATCACAACTAAAATCAAATGTATATTAGTTTATCTTTGCCAAAGGTTAGGTCCGCCCTGCCAGGTGAAACAATCGGTCTATAAATAAATAGTTCGTATCTACTAAACGCGACTTGGCAAGCTTTTGAAAAAAAGCTTGGAGACATATTAGACGCTATTTACCCCTTTTATGATCAACTTTTTCGGGCGAATTTTACCCCTTCATCGCTTTGTTGTCGTCTGCTTAATAAATGTTGTCTGCATTACACGTTGTAAAGTTAAATTCAAGGTTGTATGACTTAATAAATATCGATAAGGGTGTCAAACAGTTTGGGTCCAGATCAGACGCTGCGTTACCCGACGTCTGATCGGGACCCAGTATGTTGGCAAACGCGCTTATTTTCAATGTTCTTTAGTTCAAATATCATTTAATTTAAAATGTGATTTTTTTTTTCGCGGACAAAAGTTTAAATTTTGTTGTAAACGACATTTATCGTAATAAGAGGAATATCAAGTGCGCATTCTCTAGAAAGACACCTAATGGGAGACACATATTGAGTGTGTTGTTCGGAGTGAGTTGTTATAGGGAAAGAAAATTAAGACGTTATTACATTTGCAAACTGTTTGAATCCAAATCTGAAGCTGTTTTGCATTCGTCATTATATTTCTTCTGTCGAAATGTCCACTTTTTTGTCACTTTGAGAAGAAAACAGCAGCCGAAACTTATAAGCAGACGATATTGCAGCAGATAAAGCGTTAGACATAATTATCTAGTTAAGGGTGTTGGGAGGACCGTTGTAAAGAGGGAGCACTGTAATTTAGGGAGCATTCGGAAATTACTTTTGTTTTGAAAATAGCTGATGTCTGCTTTAAAAACGACACATATATTTGTAGACAGTGCACTAAAATATGTCTTTTTCTCTATTGCAGTGGATAATCTGTTAATCTTTCCCAATAAACGCGTTTACGCTAAAACTATTATTTGCAGGGCAAACAGTTTGGAGCCAGATCAGACGCCGGGTAACCCGGCGTCTGATCAGGCTCCAAACTGTTTGCCACCAAGATAAACAAGAATTATCAGAATTGTCCAAAAGTTGTTCTTTTCTACGTTTTAGTGCTTTGCGTTTGCGTACGTTTGCGTTTAAACGGGAAAGAATAACAGATTCTCCACTGTACGACCACTAAATGCTATCAGGTTGTCGGTGTTTAAGTATGTGCATGCTTAGAGCAGGGATGTCTCTGTTTAGATCAAGGTGCAGAAGGATCTCTCAATGAGCTTTAAAATAGCTGCATTACTTTCATCTTGATGTACATGTACGTAAGCTGACACGATTTCATTTAAATCATGAATTTCAATACATTTTAGTGGTCGTAACAGAAAGATTTTACCAGTAAAATTAAGCTTAATTTGATTAAACTAAATTGTGACTCTAAATTAAGTTAATATCTATGTGTTATGACAGTGACAACTTAAAGCAATGTGAACGTTCAACAGAAAACCCCTTGAATATTTCATCCCTGCAACTTTTAAAGGACAATTCCAGTTTCCACTTTAGTCTAGTCTATTTCAGACCTTTAAGGGTTGTTTTTGTCAATGTTTGACATTATGACAAACAGTGAAGACCCTGATCAGAGAGCTCCTTTCGGAGCCCTCTGATCTGGGTATTCACTGTTTGCATAGGACATGTTACATGTAACTATTCACATGTACATGTACACTGTTTGAAAAGGACGCCTAAATGCGGGACTAGGGTTCAAAGGGTTGAAGAGATTTCTGTTTTCGTAGCTTCACCATGATTAATATTTCCACCAGTATACATTCAAGTATCCCTCTCTAACGTAGTCGTAATAGAACGGGTTTTACGGAATCCTGTTAGGCCAACAATTGTTCTGTTTTAAAATTTCAGTCAAATCTCTTGTAAAAACGTTGAAAAAGATGCTAGATTGCAAGGGTACACTATCGCATCTTTTTCGGCGTTTTGCTCAAGGCGTTGTAAAAAGATGCAAGATTGCACTGTAGGATTCGTGCACAAATGCATCGAAAAACGGTTCGAGATCGCACCTTGCAATTTCACACCTTTACAACACGAGTAAATGCCTGAAAAGATGGCAGATTGTACTCTCGTAGTCTCGCATCTTTTTTACGTATTTTACAATAATATACTATGGGATTTGATGACATAAAGTACCGACAAAAGATGCGAGATTGCAAGGTTGAAATCTCGTATCCTTTACGGCGTTTCACTAAAATTGTAAACCAGAAATAGTGTTGGCCCTAACATGATTCGTTTGTTTTACTGTAATCCTAACAAAGGTTTGACTGTACACATCTGAAAGCAGTTTTAATTATTGCTCAAAATAAACAAAATCAAGTGTTTGAAATTAATACTTCGTGTAGTGTGCAATTTTGTTTTCTCACATTGATTAGGAGAAGTACCAACACCACTGGGTCGAGTTTTTCTGGTATTCTGTGCTAAATATTTCCCAAAAGGAGATATTGGATAACCTCTAAATCAACTGCACGGATTGAGAAAACATCTTATAAATCATATTGCACTGTTTTCTTTTATGAAACGTATGTATGATTGAAGAGCGAGCACAGCAGATTTCTTTGTAAAGTGATGAATTGATGATCATCGCAGAATTGCTATTTATAATTTAATTTTAATAGTAGTCATACGCCTTGAGTTAGATAATAAATGTTGCAGTTAAACCTCTCTATTACGACCACTAAAGTGTGTAGATTATTAGGTATTTACCAAGGGTGACTGCTTAAAGCAATGTGACAGTAAAACAGAAAGCTCATTTAGGCTTTAATGCTAGGTTCACACCAACGGCGAATGCCGCGCTTTAAATCGGCGAGCAAAGCGTCGTCATTTTCGTTAACTTTTCCAAAAGCATCACGATCTCTTACGGTCTGATAAGCTCTGATACGCTCTGATACGAATTGGTTGCCGCTTTGGGGCGAATCATTTCCCGACTTGTTACGGTTCCTCACGCATTGATCCCGCTTTGACCAGGCTTTGTTGCGCTTGAAATCACGCTTTTATAAGCTTTATTACGCTTTATCACGCTTTGATGCGATTGTGGCGCTTTAAATAAGGCTCTGATACGGTTATCGCGCTTTGTTGTGTATTGGTACGCTCTGTTCAGCTCTGTTACGCAATGGAAAATGTCAAGATCGCTGATTTAATGCCGCTTTTTATCCAGAGCCCATATAACGATGCAGTAGAACCACAAACTTTTTGTACATTTGACTCAAGTATACGATGGCAAAACAACAAGATCCAGAAGTTCCAAATATACCAAAGCATTATCTATCTGAAGAAGACATGATGTTTGTCTCCCAATTGTATAACTACATCCTAGCCCTTGAAAGCGTGAAAGAGCGTGAGAGAGCGTAAGGAAGTTTGCCAAGCGTAACAAAGCCTAACAAAACGTGTCAAGCCTTGATCGAAGCGTCTCAATTCGTGGGAAATCATGAGAGTCCTTCATGAAAACGTAACAAATCGTAACAAAGCGTGTCATATCTTGATGAAAGCGTCTGACCTCGTGTCAAATCTTCATGCCAGATCGTAACAAATCTTGAGATATCTTAACGAAGCGTGTCAAGTGGTGACAGACCGTGAAGAATGGAGTCCCCGCTTTGAACCAAGCTCTGTTAAGCTTTCCTACGCTTTGAGTCAAGCTTTGCTGAGCTTTGTTACGCTTTGTTAAGCTTTGATAAGCTTTGATACGCTCTAGGCGCTTTAATCAAATCGTGACAGAGCGCCCAAAATTTTTAAACAGTTTAAAAAAATTGGGCGCTCTTGCCGAATGTCCCGCTTTACTCCAAGCTTTCCCACGATCTATTACAACACTGACGCTTTAATCAAGCTTTGTTACGCTTTGGTGCCGCTTTGCACGCCGCTTTAAAGCGCCATCAAAGCGCCGTTGGTGTGAACCTAGCATAAGCTGTCACCTTTCGTTTTTGCAATCAATTAGCATTCATTTTAGTGGTCGTAGTATAGAGGTTTTACTGTATATCTTGGAGAATCTGTTATTCTTTCCCGTTTAAACGCAAACGTACGCAAACGCAAAGCACTAAAACGTAGAAAAGTACAACTTTTGGACAATTCTGATAATTCTTGTTTATCTTGGTGGCAAACAGTTTAGAGCCTGATCAGACGCCGGGTTACCCGGCGTCTGATCTGGCTCCAAACTGTTTGCACTGCAAATAATAGTTTTTGCGTACACGCGTTTATTGGGAAAGAATAACAGATTTTCCACTGTATCTTGGACGCACATGAAACCCATGTTTTATGACCATACTAACAGCCCAGTAAACGTAAAGCAAAAAATTTCTACAAGTATACTTTTCTCTTGTACCTGCCTCCTTCCAATTTGCGCCAAGTGTATTAATCCATGCTAACATATTAGATTAGTCCACGTTTGATCTAAAGGGTGCATAAAGTTTCATTTTCGTTTTGCTTTTGCATGATGTGGCGTTTGATCAGAGTCTACACTGTTTGCCTATGTCCTATATATGGGATCGTTGGCAAAATAAGGTAAAACGAAGTTTGCACCTGTATTGAACACAGTCGTTGCATCTGCCTACGGGTGACTAGGTCTGCAGAGTTCGCACAGAAGGTCAGTAGACTAGAATAATCGATATTTATAAACAGAGTCTCAATATTGATTGACATTTGCCCGATCTCATTTTGGTTGTAACTTAAATGACTTCCGCGCTGATAACACATAACATATGTGAAGCTTATTCATTCGGTCGCCAAAAAGGGTAAACGAATCCAACTGTTTGCAATGAAAATAACAGATTTAGCGTAAACGCATTTATTTGGAAAGAATAACATTTTTTACCTAAGCCTCTATATAACTTGTAATTCGTTATTCTGACGTTTCCTAATGCAAGGGAAACAGTTTTAACCCTTTACCTCATACATGTAGCCTGTTTCTAGTTTTGAAGACATGTGACCACTTAAAGCAGGTTGAAAGAAAAGCAGAATGTGCCTTGAGGCACATTCTGCTTTACTTTCAACCTGCTTTAAGCTAAAATCTGCTAGGCTATATAAAATATTTGCAATGGTAATTGTTCATGAGGGTATAAACTGGAACTATTTTCTTCAGCGGAGGAATAAATTAAATACGCTAAAAGTCGCTTCTATAAAGGGAAAGGGTTAACAGTTCCCCTGTTAGACGAACTGTTTACATTCACGAAAAAGATGCGTAGAAGTTTTAAAATCAGGGTCCTTGAGAAGTTTTCCGTTCTTAGGATTGCCGTATTGTATGAAACAGTATTGAATGGTTGTCATTGATTGTTGTATGAGGAAGGTTTAATAACTTTTTTCATACTTAATTATTATTTATAACAATATTTGTTTATGAATGAGACGTATACACATCAAGTATTAGGTTATTAGTGATGACATTTTGAACTGTTGCCAGAGGCCGAAAGACCTCGGGCAACAGTTCAAATGTATCCCCGGATACCTCGGGCGAATAGTTTTGACTGTTCCCCTCGCCACACATGCAATAACAGTTACTGTACTACACAAAACTGTACAAAATGCACTGCAATAATAGCAATACACGTGATAACAATAACAATACTAAACTAAAAATAATGATAAGAGAAATAATACATACAATTATAATACATATATTGATAATACTAATGTTGATGATTATTAATATTTATAATAAGGATACGAATGATAATAACAGCTTGTGCAAACAATGTATACTTGATAAAAAACAATCGGGGCGTGTGATTGTGTCTCCATTTGTTTGTCGTGAGTATTTGAATGTTCATCTGTAAGCTCATTTAACGCCGATGACAATGTTTTTTCTTGTAAATCATTTGAGCACGTGTTTAAAAAGTCAGGTCAGAAGTATGTTGGTAAAAGGAACTTAACAAGTAATAACGATACCACTTATTACACCAACGTACATAACGAATTGGCCTAAACGTATTGGCAGTTGTTGCCATGAAATATTGATGCATCTTTCACACATAGCCTTTGTTTAGACTACAGCCGTTTGTAGTGGAACTATACGGGTATGAAATCGACAGAAAATACTATTAACCCATTACCCCATAGCGTGTTTCTAGTTGAAAACAGGTGAACACTCAAAGCAAGTTGAAAGTAAAGCAGAATGCGCCTTAAGGCGCATTCTGCTTTATTTTCAGCCTGCTTTGAGCTACCATCAGCTAGAATATAGAAAATATTTCTTACGATGCATATTCATTACTGTATAAATTAGAACTATTGTCTTCAGTGGAGGTATGAATTAAATATATGGAGTAATGGTTTAACAAAATACTCATTTGTTATATTAACATAATGATCCTTATAGCGACGAGTATGATTAACATTAACCCTTTCGGCGCCGGAGTCGCATAATGTTGACTTTGCAAACAATTTGGATCAAGATCAGATGCTCAGTATCCAAACTGTTTGACACTCTTATCAATATATCTCAAGCAATACAACATTACATCTAGCTATGAAACGTTCTTGCAGGGAATTGTACTGAAGCAGACGATAATAAAGCGGTGAAAAGGTAAACATTTCCCGAATAATTTGGCGCCGAAAGGGTTAAAAAACAGTGTTCATGTCAAGAGCACACTTGTTTAATGCGAACAGTGTAGACCCTGATCAGAGGAAACAGAGATAGGATTTAGCTTATAAAAGCTTGTCTTTTTTTAAGAAAACCAAACCATACAAACAGTATAAATAATGGAGTAAAATGACAACAAAGCGATAAGATTTTCTATTTAACTATTATTACGTAAATACTGTATGAAGATAATCGCTTATTGGACAAATGTTGATGCTAGAAAAGTTCAAGAACGTCTGAAACAGGATGAAAGATGAATCGCTTAAGAATTCGCCAACAAAAAGTACACGCCCCTTTTGTCTCTAAGGTAAGGTTATAAAACACATAATTCCACACGAATATTTTCTTTTTAATTGCCGATTTAATGATGCCATATGACGTTTATTCTGTCACTATAGTTCGACGGGGGTCAAAATATTTCGTTACACCAATCGTTTACTATTCCACCATTGAGGTGTAACAACTATATTAACAGTGCTGAAGTTTGGAGAATTACAATATGGTGCCACAGTCTTCCAGATGAAAATAAAAGATTTTCGAACACTAATTAATTTTATTGGACCCCAGCTTGTACTCACAAAGAAGCAATACCGTCCCAAACAAAGACGATGAGAATATTGATCTAATCCTGAATTTCAGATGAATTTGCAAGCTTTGCTATTCTTTTATTACTTCCAAATGGTCTTATTGCATTACCCCTGGGACGAAGACTTCGGTTGTTGTTCATTGCATTTTCAGTATTATAGTTATAAGTATTCATTGGCCCTTTCACTACAATTATGACGTAAAACCCCATCTAGCACAATCACCGTCACACTTCCGTCTGCTTATATTTATCGCATGCTTTTATATACAGTAGAACCTCTCTATTCCGACCACTGAAATGTGTCACATATTAGTCGTTCAAGACAGGTGACTGCTTAAAGCAATGTGAAAGTGAAACAGAAAGCTCCTACAGGAGCTTTCTGTTTCACTGTCACATTACTTTAAGATTTCACCTGTATTTTATACAGACAATTAGTTTTCTTTTATGTGGTCGTAATAGAGGGGTTCTATTGTATACAGTCTGGATATTATGCGTTTTTTATAATAAAGAAACATTGATATAGATGAAGAAGAATAAAAAGAAAAGAAGAAAGTTTTGTTTTACTTAAACTATACAGTTTCTCGCCGTACATAAAGACATATAAATATTTACAATATAATATAATATATAAGGTCAAATCGATAGCTAGACTTAGATCTATATCTACTTAATTTCATCAAGAGCTACCAGACATAAGTGTCAACCCGTTTGCAAATGTAAATGTTATCGACCTTGGCAGTTAAAAGGTTAAACAAATCTTAATAAGGGGAGATCCTTTGAAATCACAGAAAACAAAGCAAATACTCGGTTTAATTGAGTCTGTTCATGAGCAATACTGAAATATGCAACAGTGCTCACGCCCCCTAGCACCGGCTTAAGCGGAATTCAACTTTCAACTGTAAATGCGCTGAAATCAATGATTCCTTTCCCCCATAGCATTATTCTAGTTTACAAGAACGATGACCACTTAAAGCAGGTTAAAAGTAAAGCAGAATGTGCCTTCAGGCGAATTTTGCTTTACTTTCAACCTGCTTTAAGCTACCACCTGCTATGATATGAAACTATTTTTTATGGTTCATGTCTATGACTGTATAAATTGGACTTGTTTTCTTCAGTTGAGGAATAAATTAAAAGCGCTGAAAGGCGATTCCATGGGGGAAAGCGTTGAAACAGACAACATCTCTGTCTGTCTGTTTGCTCCTTTCTCTTTCTCTCTCTATGCCCCTCTTTCTATCTCTTGAGGTTGTTATTCTTACTCCATTTTCAATTACGTTGAGTGAATAAAATGTGATTGAATATCGACCGAAGAAATCATGACTTCTTGTTGCTCCTCTTAAAGAGTACTTAGAAAATTTAAGAGGAAACTGATATTGTTAAAACATTTCAGCAACTGACATATGTGACCCGATAGACATTTTTTCGGCTTTGTGAAACATTACTTGTGCGTTGTAATGTGTTTGGATTGATCCCTTGGGCATACTAAACAAATGTTAGACAAGATTTGGACCTCGAAATGTACGTCCTGGCTGGAAGATCTTAAACACCTTTTGCAATCGTTTGATCCCAACAAGACGCCGACTTTCTCTGAATAAGATCAGTATCCGCGCTGTTTTGGAACTCTTAATACAGTGCCATCTTTCTACAACAACAACAAAAGGGAAACAAAGATTGTGTGTTGCTCGAAAATAGTTGTTATAGGGGGGCAAATTGTCTTAAACTTGCAAACAGCTTGAATCCAGATCAGACACCGCTTAACGCGGCGTCTGATCTGGATCCAAGCTGTTTGTCACTCGTCATTATGGGTTTTTCTGTCAAAATATTCATTGTGTGACTTTGAGAAAAAAGAGAAGACGTCAGTTCAAAGCAGACGAAATTGCAACCGTGAAAAGGATGGACACAATTGTCTTGTTTGGGGAAACGACGGCAAGCGTTGTTGAAAGAAGGGCTTCATTGTTCAGATGGTCGTTGTTGGGAGGGAGCAATGTGACAGCCCGGTAGCTAAATGACATTCTTTTTCATTTGTAAACTATTGATAGTTTGAAGATTTAAACATATATAAGCAAAAACTAGGTCACAGTGTCAAATACCACCCAAAATGTTTATTAGCAGTGAAATGCAATTTGTCGTTGTTAGCAGACCAGTAAATATACTCACAAACAGTTTTTTAAAAATGAGTGATACCGACAATGGGCAACCTTTATTTTATTATCGAGGCCAAAGCTCACTGTCATTGTAATGGGTACATTAATATGAAAATCGTAAGATACAGCGCTCCATTTCAAGATGTGCTTATACGGCAACGTTGGTGTCCGTTGCGGATGTGAAGCAGGAATTATAATTCCGCCAAGTTTCTTCAATTATCAAGGTCGAAGGTCAATTTTAAGACGTTATCTCAAAACAATGCGAGACACTACGTCTACCTAAGATATATCTACTCACTCAAGTTTGTATTCGTAGCTGACGCAGGACATGAACGATATATTCATGAGAACCTTTTGCTATAATGCGTTCATAGAGGATGGTCAATGTCACCGTGACTTTTAAACACTTTCTATTTAAGCGCATTCATTTATTTCCTGCGCCAAAGACATTAGTTCCAAATCATACAGTCATGAATATGCAAGATACGAACTATGTTCTATATTTTAGGAAATGGTAGCTTTAAGCAGGCTAAATGTAAAACAGAATGCGCCTGAAGGCGCATTCTGCCTTATTTTCAACATGCTTTTAAGTGGTCACCTGTCTTCAAAACTAGAAACAGGCTATGTATGGGGTAAACGGTTAAATGTTACACGGCACTGCTACATCCAAAGATGCATTATTATGTATCGTTTGGTTTCCTTGGAGTATATGGTATAAAACGATTGCTCATGACAAGTTCCTTTTCTATAACAGAAGCCATGGTGAAAGTTTGAGTATCATAACATTTTACATGAATGTCTCCCATCTTGAGATGTAGTCTAACACCTAATTTGGTACCCATAGGAGATGTATTATTGTAAATATGGTCCGGGCAATTTCTTTTTTATAATTGAGGTCAAGATCATGGTCGGTCATTGTTGCCAAGATCTGGTACTCGATGCGCCACAATTTAAAAATGTATTTGCACATTATAAGTTAAACAGTCTTTTGTTGTTGTTGTTGCTGCTAATGTTATAGTCCCGCTTTCCAGGGCACGTGAGGTTTCATACTCGGCAAAGGAAAATAAAGTTGCCCAAGCCGTTAGGCCTGATACAAAATCCCCACGTACCCTGGGAAGAAAATGTACAACGAATATATTATACTGCAAACTTTTCACTGTTCAACCGTATCGTTTCCAACCATTTCTGCATTTGTCGTATCAAGCGCTCAGTAAACGATAAAAAGAATCGCGTCAAAACGGATGACGTGCATCTCGATACGCTGGTAGACGTCGGCGAGAAACTTTTCCAGAAAAGAATAAACGACGGTTGTTCAAATATCCAAACCGGATTGGTTTATTAGCCTATATGGACGACTTATTAATGGAAGCTGCACAATTAAAGGCGAACACATTTGTCAAGCAGTCGGCCATCTTTTTTCTGCAAAATAAGGCTAAGGGAACTGTCAGCCAATGAAATAGCTGACAGGGTACATTGGTTTAAAATACGGCTCGTTAGCCAACCAAAAGTAAGGAATTTACTTTGCAGTATTATGAAATATGGTATCTCTTACTGACATGGTTTAGGCAATATGCTCAGGGAAATGTCAGCCTTACATTTTATCTTTAACTAGCAATAAAGACGGAGTTCTTAACAAAAGGTATAACTGTACAATGCCCTTTGAAAATGTTGGTCATTGATTAATGAAAGCAAAATAAGTGTTTGAATTAAGTGCTTTGTATAAAATCTCATTTCATCTCTCAAATCAGTGGATTAAAAGAAATATCAAACCCACAGGGACGAGTTTTCCTGGAATTCTGTGCAGATATTCACCTAAATGAACAATCGGATAACCTCTAAATCAACGGAATGAGTTGAGAAAATGTCTGATAAATCCCAAATTATACGGTCTGCTTTTAAGAACGTATTTATGATTGAACAGCGTGCATCGCAAATTGCCTCTTCTTTTGTACAGTGTAAAATGGCGACTGCCTCATGGAATTATTACTAAAAAAAATATTTCATAGACATCAGATCATATTTGTTAAACTCCGTATGTGTTTTGTGTATTTAAGAAATAATCTATGTTCTACCGTTGTGAAACGGTATTTTACAACGGTCGGGAGTTGTGGTGCGCAGGAATTGACCACGAAGGCCGAAGGCCTGAGTGGTCAATTCCTGCGCACCACAACGACCGACCGTTGTAAAATACCGTTTCACAACGGTAGAACATAGATTGTTTCGATTCTAACATGACCAGATTTAAAGAAATTCATTAGAAAGGAAATCAAATGTTCCATACTTATTTCCTCAGCGGATGAAGTTTTTCGACCGAATAACTTTTTCCGCGGCATTACAAGAATCTAACACACATAAGCAAATTTACATTTACTGATCCACAATCTGGCATAGAACAAACATTACACCAAATAAGACAGAAGAATGAGAAAATTACAGTTACGTTACTGGTTAAAAGTATATGGTCTTTACGGGCTATATGAATAACGAAAGAAATTTAAAAAACATAACGTATGAACGCACGAGGTCACGTCATGTCATATAACCGCGGGAGGAGCGGGGTAGGGAAGAGCGTGGTATAACGTCTCAGGTATACCACGATAGACCTGTTCTTTGTTTATAGAGACGAATTCACGTGTCATGTTAGAATCTTCATTAAACAGTACCCCACTTCTTTCGCCACCGTGCATAGAACAAGATGATTTATTTTACCACAATGAAGGCGTTTTCGTTCGAGTGGACTTATTTGCAAAATATTTTTGCTGCGTATTAACCCTCTTTAACTGCCAGACCCAATACAAGTAACATTTGCAAACCGTTTGAATCATGACCAGGGGCCACATCATGTGGCGTCTGATCAGGAACTAAACTGTTTTAAAGTTACTTCAATGTATCTTAAGCTAAAAAAGTAAAACAAATTCTAACGTAAATATATATATACAAGCCGACGACAGATTCAAATCTTTCACTCTCAATGACGCTAAAAAGCGCGTTTGCAAACAGTTTGGATCCTGATCAGACGCCGCGCAAAGACCAGGATCCAAACTGTTTGACATTCGTTTTGAAATTTCTTCAGTCATACTGCCTTATTTTTTAAACTTTGAAACGACATTGCAGACAACAAAAATGAAGCAGACGACAATAAAACGGTGAAAGGGTAAAACTCTCACGGACAATGTAGCAGTGAAAGGGTTAAACAGACGCTATCATGGAAGCAATTGTGTTAGACGAGTAATGATGTCACAATGACAGTGAAAGGGGTAATATATGATCTTAGAACTACCATACACGTACAGTCAACGGTCGTAAGGCGCTGTTGGGTATATGTTTTATTTGGTTTGCTTACTGGTTAGCACGATTTCTGTCGTTGCAAGACAAAGTGTCATCATACTTGCCAGGATTGCACAGTTCTGTTGAAGTGACTGACATGTGTAAAGAACTAAGACATTTTTGTGAAGAATTAGACATTTTTGTGCAATAGGGTATAATCATATAAAATGACTAAATTCAATTGAATCATCAACCTCTACAGTGGAGAATCTGTTATTCTTTCCCGTTTAAACGCAAACGTACGCAAACGCAAAGCGCTTAAACGTAGAAAAGGACAACTTTTGGACAATTCTGATAATTCTTGTTTATCTTGGTGGCAAACAGTTTGGAGCCTGATCAGACGCCGGGTTACCCGGCGTCTGATCTGGCACCAAACTGTTTGTATTGGAAATAATAGTTTTAGCGTAAACGCGTTTATTGGGAAAGAATAACAGTTTCTCCACTGTATAACAACATAATGATAGTGGTTCCAAATACATACAATGAACTGTTCACTCATTTATACCTGGATATTGCAATGAATTCTCCCTGTCTCCTTGCTGGAACATTTCATTATAGTTATACAACGGTGATCTATAGAAACTGCAGTGTTTGTCCATACAGCAAAACATTTCATATACAGTGGAGAATCTGTTTTCTTTCCCGTTTAAACGAAACGAAACGCAAACGCAAAACACTAAAACGTAGACAAGTAAAATGTTTGGACAATTCTGATAATTATTTTTTATCTTGGTGGCAAACAGTTTGGAGCCTGATCAGACGCCGGGTTACCCGGCGTCTGATTTGGCTCCAAACTGTTTGCTATGGAAATAATAGTTTAAGCGTAAACGCGTTTATTGGGAAAGAATAACAGTTTCTCCACTGTACTATAGTAAAGCGTAACGCGGCGTCTCATCGGGGTCTTCATTGTTTTCCAATGTCGACGTAAGTACACAATAGGCTTAAATGGGTTAAGCACAACTAGTTCAAGATCATTGTAACTGTACATGTATTTATTGGCTTAGACTAATGCTCATCGACATTTTCAAGGTACCAATATGAATAGATGGTACTTATTCTTTTTCCAAGTTATAAGTGCTACGTAACCCCTAACCCCTTATCCTGTTTTCTTCTAACTACATGTACCACCTAATGCAGGTTGAAAGTAAAACAGACTTAGCGATTAAACTTTCACTTTCACCTTGATTTCAGCTATTATTGGCTAGGGTATACAATTTACTGCTTATATTGCATTTTCATGACTGTATAAATTAGAACTACTTTGTTCATTAGCGGAATGATTTATAGGTGTAAAATGCGTTTTTATGAAGAAGTAGGTTTATATACACATAGAATTGATTTAAAGGTTGTTCAGATCTGCTGAAATAAGAATTGGAAGAGTACCTTGAAAAGGGAGACGACTTTCTTTCGTTGTATATTAGTCAATTTACCTTAAGCCATTTTTGCCCACGATCCAATATATAGGAAATAGGCAAACATAATGCGGCGTCTGATCAGAGTCTACACTGTTTGCTGATAGGAATTTCAATATAAAACAAAATGAAAATGAAAACTTTGACAAGGCATTCCTTTGATAAAAATGGACTAATCCAATATATAAAATATGGAAGAATCCATTGGGCGTAAGTGGGTTAGATTTCAATTTCAGGAATGAAATTAGACGGCATTAGTTTGAAACAGATGACGTCATTGCAGTCTAGGGGTTAATTAATTTCTTTTGTAAAATTCGAAGATATGACCACATGAAGGGATGATAAAACATTAATGCTTTCTGCAGATAACATTACTTCATTTGGCAATTTTTATCAGGATAATTGAAAAAGTCCCATGGAGTCTAGTCTTCGTACAGGGATTTCCGGGTTAGCAAACTGTGAAATGAATCCCCGTAAATAGTTTAGATTAAATTCCTTCCGCCCCGATAAACGTAGAATATATATGAAGCATATTCAATAGGTCTCCGGTAATTATTAGGATATCTATAATGGCTCGTGCCTTATGGGTAATTCGGAGTATGTTTAACCTCGTAGAGTTTGTCAGTGACTAAACATCACTTGATTTCCATGTGATTATAGTAAGTATTCCAGAGTTACCTGTTAACTCTTCACCCAATAAACATGCTTCTAGTTTTTGAAGACAGAGTACTACTTAAAATAGGATGAAGCTAAGCAAAATAATATTTATGCACATTCTGCTTTACTTCTTTCAATATGTTAAAAACTACTATATTCTAGCATATAGGACATATTTCTTATTCTTCAATTACATAACTGAATGAAAAGGAGTAATTATTTACTTAATAACAACTCTAGTGTTTGCATTTGTCTGAACTTTGACGGAACACTGTATTATAAGCTTATACAACTAATAAGCCTTCTTTCTAACGGTCGTAAAATGCAGGCTTTACTGTACATCAAAAGGTGTCGACATTTCAAAACATTTGCGTCGAAATAGACTGTTTGACACTTGTACCAATATTTCTTAAGTCTAAACTTACAATATTTGAATGTTGAATAACATACCGAAACGTTAAACAGACGATATTATGTTTATGAAAGGGTTAACACATTCAACCCTAGCGACGAATATACTCGTCATTTAGAAACAGTGAGCCTGTGAGGATTACTCTTGTCCTATGCAAACAGTGTATACCTTGATCAGAGGGCTCCTTAAGGAGCCCTTTGATCAGGGTCTACATTATTTGTCACTTTGAAATATATTGTGAAAATCAACCCTAAATAGTCAAACATGGACTAGACGTATCTTAAAACTGTCCATTAAAAGTTTCAGGGTTGAATGAGTTAAATTAGACGGTGAACCCCCATCACTGCTATGGCGTCACAGCAATTGTCATATGCTTGGTTTTTTTTTAAATTTAAATGTTCGTTATTTTTTACTTGGGAAGTATAAAAATGAGTGTCAAGCAGTTCAAAACTGTTTAAAAAATAACCATTGTATACATGGTAAGCAGTGAAAGGGCGTGCAGTTGACGGTGAAGGATAAAATGGTGACAAAGATTTCCAGTAGCTGCATGTAATCTCCTGACGAATGAGACAGTCGGAACTCCTGCTTTGATATTTGTTTTTGTAATATTTTATCCAAAGATAAATGTTCTATTACATCAGAGGTATAGCATTAAATGTATTAAACTTGACATAGTTGGGCTGTCTGGAAAGTCATACTCGTTCTCCCTTGAAACCTTTAATGGAAAATTCCAGCATTGACTACGTAGAGTTGTTTTTTATAATAAATCACACATATTACAAACAGAGCAGACCTGATCAGAGGGCTCCTTTATGAGTCCTTTGATCAGGGTCTACTCTATTTGCATACGACTGAATGACTTTAATTAACGAGGTTGACTCATTTAGTCTAACAACTAATCCCCCATGAGGCCCTCAATAAAAGTATTGCATACATAGACTTCTATACGAACAAAACGACAAGACAAATATATACAATATAATTCTTTACATGGTTGTTAATGAAGGGTATACTCGTCGCTAGTGTTGAACGTGTTTAATCTCAGAACGCTTATATCTGGCATACTGTACATATGCTGGATTATTTAACACTAATATCACTTTATAAGAATAATATGTAAAAGAAATACAGTAAAACCTCGCTATTACGACCACTAAAACGAAGGCTAATTGAGTGTATAATAGTCAGGTGACAGCTTAAAGCAAGGTGACAGTGAAACAGAAAGCTCCTATAGGAGCTTTCTGTTTCACTGTCACCTTGCTTTAAGCGGTCACCTATCGTAAACACCCTAATAATTAACATAATTTAGTGGTCGTAATAGAGAGGTTTTACTGTAATAGTTTTTGTTATACAAATACAGGTTATGTTATCTCCCATTCAAGGCTACATATTAAATGGAAATATTGATGTTGCCGAGAACGATGGCATTGTAATGTACAGGCATATTAATAACGAGCATAATACAGTCAAAATGCGATACTTCGAAGTCACGTTAGTTCGAACATACCAATGGTTTTTAGCTAAACGTGGTATGTTCGACTTAAGCAAGATCGATTTTTCAAAAACAACTGGTGATGTGTCGATTAAAGCGAGTTCGAAGTATCGAGTTTCGATTGTAATACAGTGAAGGGGTTGGAATATGCCAAGAAATTACGAGGATTCTTTATAGATGCTATATATTCTGGATATTTATTTGAGTTCTTGAGTATGTCCTAATTTTGCTAAAATGAAAACATTCAGCGTTCACTTAAAACTTAAAAACAACATTATTTATTTTGGAGTATGTTTTATTGGAGTGATTTAGTTTGTTACGGTCTTTATTGATGTATCAAGATTACTATAAAAAATAAGGTATTTGTCGTTAACTATTTCGTTATACTGTCTATTAGTAAATTCAGACACTTTTGTTCTCGATGAAGAAGAAATATACTTGTATCGGAAATAGACATGGCCAATGACGAATACATGTGCAAGGATTATGTAACAGATAAGCTTTGTAAAAGACAAAATTCGTTTTCTGTTTAATTTTACAGTTAATGCTGATATAAAGACCTACATAATAGTATATACAACATACGGTTCAGATGAAACTATATGATATAATACAGTCTAACTTCGATATCTCGAAGTCGGTTTTGTCGAACATACCCGTATTTCAAAGTTAAAACGTGGCTAAGCCACGTTTTAAATTTGAAATAATTGTATGTTCGACTTAACTGGGCATAAAATAATGCAGTCTATATGTTAAACTATCGGATAGTTCGAGTTAAACGAGTTCGAGATATCGAAATTCGACTTTTATTCCAGAAAACTACCTATTTCACACTAATATTTCCAATGTGTCAGTATTCAAATACGTTATCAACTTAGCTGTAGTTTACCAAAGGATTCGCACCTGTCTACAAGGAGGTGATATAAAACAATCATAATCAATTTCGTAAACACTAGCTGTTTCACATCCGACTTGATTAATGAAACCATTTAACTTTAATTCCATCAGTAAGTAGAAGCCGAATGTATAGAGCACCTCTGTTGTGACTACGCCTTGATGTCACTGTCTTTCAGATGAAAATTCAGAATATTTTAACACTTTAATCTATTGGACCCCAGCTTGTACTCATATAGAAACAATACCGTCCCAAACAAAGACGATGAGAACATTGATCGAATCCCTAAATACAAGATGAATTAGAAAACATTGCGGTTTCTTTATTACTTCCAAATCGTCTTATTGCAATGCCCCTGGGACGAAAACTGCGGTTATTCCTCATTGCATGCACAATTAAACTTGTGTAAAACAGTCATTCAAAGGAGAATGGACAGCTATATTTACGGATACAGCTGCATTCAGGACGTGCGTAAACAGAAATATTAACACATGTGTGCCCACGATCCCATAATGGGGCATAGGCAAACAGCAGAGACTCTGATCAGACACCGCATTATGCGGCGTCTGATCAGAGTCTACACTGTTTGCTGATAGGAATTTCAATATGAAACAAAATGAAAATGACAAGTTTGACCAGGCATCCCTTTGATAAAAATGGACTGATCCAGTATATAAACATGGAAGAATCCACTGGGTATAAATGGGTTAATAAAGGAGCATTTTGCCTTTGCCCTGGTTTCGGAAACGACTTGTCATTATAGAATTACAGGCTTACTGAAGGAATAACCTCCTTATTCTTTACACAAGTTGTCTACACACATACACAACATTCACAGTCCTAATAACAGTGTACATGTGTATAGAGCGCTATTAAAATCAAACAAATTAAGAATTCGTCTTACAAAATTTAGGCTAGGAACACTCTAGTACTACAAATTGCTGTTTGACACACTTCTTCCTTACTTTAAACTGAATTCATTTCATAATTTTCACATACAGCTATATACAATGTACACATATTATAATATATTTCATTTCTTTCTAAACCACTTCACTGAATTGCCTAGAATACAATGGGCTTTTTGCAAACAGTATCTCGACGTCTGATCAGAATTCAAACTATTTGACACTCAATTCAATATATCCTGAGTCGAAAACCTAAAAATAAAATCCGAGAAATAAAAGCAGGCGGAAATTGTTTCAAACAGTTGGCGTCATAGCAGTGGAGAGGCTGATAAACAAGCGGGAAAATTAATCTTATATAATTATAAAGTCTAGTTTCAAATATGCTGTTTAGCTAAAGTAAATCTTGCCGACATAAAAAACACATATACACATTGACATTGTTGGTTTAAAGAAATATATTAGCTTAATGCTGTACTTAAGATAAAAACTATCATTTGCCATTATTTGTTACTTGCCAAGGAGACGTCACTGGTTAGGAACTTGGTTACAGTGGGGCGAGGGTCATGACTTTTTCTCGCGTGTACATGTAAAAACATACTCGTTCAGCGAGTTTACACAGCCTCTTGACAAGGATTCATGATAAAAAAACGTGGTAAGTGCTTTCGGCTTCCATTTAAGAAGAAATTTAACGTCGCCTGCGTTAGAATTCAGGTGAATTGAGGAAATAAAAGCAAGTGATTCCCACTGGCTACATGTAGATGCACATATTTTTGTTATAAATTGAATTAACGTGAGAAATTGCAGCATTTAACACAATAAGATTATCTATTTGTTCGTGTTTTTCTAATATTGAAGCATTTTTTAAAGAAATATGTCCGATTTGTAAGTTTGGTGTTACTTATCAATGTGATGTAGAGGTTACAGGTCCCTGACGACTGTTTGATAAGTGTTACAGGTTCTTCTTAACAGTGTTACAGAGTATTCACGAATCTAGAAATGGGCGAGATCTCGTTAGAAGACCCCAGTTTACTCGATATAAGTCTGGATATTGAAGTAAACGGCAATAACAGTATATGCGGTACTTCCAGCAGCCGGACTCCCGTGCAAATGTCGTAAAAGCAGATGAAAAAAAGCAGTTTCTTTGTAAAGAATATCAGTACATTCTTTGTAAAGAATATCAGTACATGACCACAAGTTCAGACATTCTTTAGCGCCACAAAAATACCCCTGTTGGAAGGTATTGAATTATTCTAGAACTATTCGAGAATGATTTCTTGAATATTCATGAAAACTTGTAGAAGTGGCCATTAAACGTTCATGAATATGCTGCAATAATTCTAGGAATTTGATGTTTTTAGAACCATTGTTCTAGAATTGCAGAAGTTCTTGAACTCCTTTTGTAGAATGTGCAAAGTATTTTTGAAACCCTAGAACTATTCTATTTAACGTTCATGGGTATTCTAAAATTCCTGAACACTTTTCACAGGGGTAGTTTTCATCGAAAAGAAAGGTAAATTGCACTTTGTGCAATAAAGCTTTCAGTTCAGTCTATGACTTTAATTAACACGTAATGGCGTATCACAACAAAACAAACTGCTTTATTAATTATACAGCGGACGGTTTAATAATCGGAAAACTCTGGCAAGACATTGGCATGTTTATCATTCTTGGAAAAAGAGTGCCTTTGAATGTGACACTTGCGGAGCAGAACTCAATACCAAAGCCTTGCTCATTGAACATCTCGAAGACAAACATGGACCAAAGAATCTGGTCTTTGTTTGTGGAACTCATTTTCATGTAGGCCGTCGTTTCGACGACACCATAAAAATGCAAATTTACTCACGCTTGAGATTTGAATTACTTATTAAATTTTGCAAAGTTGATAATATGCACGGGTTCGAGTGCGGTTCGATCCTATTCTCGGTGGAAGATCTATAACGCATTCTGTTTTATACATTTAATAGACTAACAGTCGTATTTGCAAACAGTTAAGAGGCTGGTGCCGCGCCAACTTTCTTGATGACTCACCAGGATCAATCTCGAAAAAGCAGGGCTACCATAAGTTGGCATGAAAAATCCTAAGATTTCGAAATTTGCATTTTTCAATTGCGAATTTACGAATCGTACTTCTACCCCATAGCCTGTTTTTAGATTTGTTGACACGTGACTAGTTAAGGCAGGCTGGAAGTAAAGCAGAATGCGCCTTATGGCGCATTCTGCTTTACTTTCAGCCTGCTTTAAGATACCATGTTCTAGAAAAAAATCCGAAGATTTAGGAAAACTCCGGAGAAATGGCAGCCCTGAAAAAAGATCTTTGATCCGATTCAGACACATACTTATTCAGCTTCTCTGTGTTTATACGGTCAGAGTAAAGCAGTGAACGGGTTAAACTTATATTTTATATATGACGGATCGTTTGGCACATATGATTTATTTGTCTGAGAAATAGTTAGAAAGCTATTAATTAAACTTAAAAATATTGAGCAACTTATTGTGAAAATTTGCATTCAAAAAGAGCACAAATAGTGCAAATCGAGACCAGAGTTCGCCTGTGGTCAGATATGAGACTTGCCTATTAGGAAGAATTTACCTTGCACACCATAATGTCTAAATTAAAGGTGGCTTTCAGTTTTTTCATTAAGTACTATGCTTTGGTTGACAAGTTATGTAATGGACTGAGATAACCATACGATAATTTTGCAGGTTCTTTTTTATTACATGTACCGGTTATGTTTTGCCTTTGGAGCTGTTCTACACGTTAGATTATTTTAGTGATCGCTTTAGAGATATTTGCAAGTATATATTTAACTTTTAAGAGTCTGGTTTTCATTTTGGGAAATAAATACAGCAACAGAATCTTTGAAATTGAGTACTTTTTATTATTTTTGCATCGTGTTAACTACATGTATTTCGAAATTATTAAATACGACGATGGTTCTTTACATATGATAGAATATCAAGTAGGCACTTAACCGAACGCAGTAATACGTAATAATGACAGTCAATCTCATTTACAACCGCTAAAACGAAGGCAAGTTGATTGTATAAAAGACAGGTGACAGCTTAAAGCATTGTAAAAGATAAAGGACCTCTTGCTATACATGCTTTTAAGATCCATTCTCTCTCAAACAAAACAAAAATGTCGATAAGAACCTGTAACCATTTATTACCTGTCGTCAGAGAACCTTTAACACTCTCTGTTAGACTCTGTAACCTTACTAACCACTTGAAATCAGGAAAATTTCATTGATATACGATATTTTTAATGTGATTCTCTTGCAAAGATGCAATTTCAGTATTAATCTTGCCAGAAACATTAATTTCAGGCGAAATTATGCAGTCATTTATAAGAATTGATCGTTGTGAACAAAAACCTTGATTACCGCGTCGTTTTATTAACTATTTCAAGCGTAAATTCCATAAATGGAACGAATTAAGCATGCACGACGCTTAGAAAAACATCGGACTATATGGTGACAATAACGATTTACAGTGTTTATGTCAATTTGACCTTTAATTACCTCTTTTGCGTTCACTTCAGCGTGCCAAGTTTTGTTTCACGACGAGACTCTGAAACATGTATAGTCAGGACTCCGATACCACCTGTCGCGAGGACCCTCACCCAACTGTAACCAAGTTCCTAACCAGTGGACGTTGTACTGTATAACCTTTCTCTGTATTTCTGTCTGTCAATTTGTTTCCTTCTCTTTTTTCTGTCTCTCTGTCTCTCTTTCTCTCTTTTGTTCTCTCTGGTCCTAACTGTCTTTGTCCGTTTTTAAAATGCTCTATATTCTATGTCTAAATGTCTGTCTCTCTACATCGCTGTCTCTGCCTCTCTGTCTGTATGTATCTCTCTGTCCCTGTCTCTCTATATATATATATGTCTCCCTGTCTCTGCCGCTGTCTTTTTCTCTATCTGTGTATATCTCTCTGTTTCTGTCTGTATATATATCTCTCTCTGTTTATTTCTTTCTTTTTGTCTCGCTCTCATATTACTCTCGTCGGCCTTTTCAATCACTCCTAGTGAAGAAAGTGTGACGGATAATCGACTAAAGAAATCACCACTTCTCTAAAACCTCCTGTCGCCCCCTCTTGGCGTCTCACTTGATAATATAAGAGGAAACTAATATTGTTAAAACATTTCAGTCACTGATAAATGTGACTCGATAAACATCATTTCCGCTTGGTGAAAAATTACTTGTATGTGTTTGGATCGATCTCTGGGGCATACTAAACTAATGTTAGACAGGCCTGGGACCTTAAGATGTGATTAGGGATAGCATATAATATAGTTTCGTGCGTACAATTTCACAGAAAACGGTTTAAATACCATGATGACCTTGATAATTGGGACAGACATACCAGGGAAAACAGTGAAGACTCTGATCAGGCTGCTCCAGTAAACTCACCAAAGGAATGGTTAAAAAACAGATAGGGGGAGTATTTAAAAAACCAAACATCTTTATTTGTACACCGAAAACCAATGCTGTCACCATACATGTAGGTGTTGGTGCTAAAATGAGTTTGGTGCTAAAATAATGGATTTGTTCAGTCTACTCCTTCTTATCTGGAGTCATGCGTCTGATCGCGAGATACGAACGATTCAAAGAATCATTTTAGACGCGCTTAGCAAAGGATGAGATAATCGCCTCACTGGCAAGGGTAATAAAATGCGGAACCCGACGTCTGATCAGGATCCAAACAATTTAGGCAAAAAAACTAAATCTTTCAAAAGAATTATTGTAGACGACACTTTAAATGCAGACGATGTTTTAGCGACACGTGTAAGAGTGTTAAAGCAGACGGTAGAACTTTGCAGTGAAAGAGTTACATGGTAACACGACTGTCTTGCAGTAATCGAAACATTCAAGGAGATTTTTGCTTCACACTTATCCTGCAATAAGTGTTTGCTTTTCTTAAAGACCATCTATTCTTCCTTTTATAAGGTAGGTCTGTATGTACAATGCCGTTGGGTCATTTCGTTTATTGATTAAAAATAGGGCAAATAAATGTGTAAATTAGACACTTCATGTAAAATGCCATTCCGTCTATCTAGCAGATTGATTAGAAGAAATGTCAAATCCACAGGGATGGGGCTTTCCTCTTATTCTGTGCCAATATTTTCCCAAATGAACAATCGGATAACCTCTAAATCAACGGAATGGGTTAAGAAAACATCTGATAAATCATGTTGCTCTGTTTGCTTTTATGGAACGTATTTATGATTGAGCAGCGATAATCGGAAAGTGCCTTTTCCCTTTGTAAAGTGTTAACCAATTACCCCATAAATACGCCTTTTAACGCCTCTAGTTAAAACATCCAATGAGGAAAATTGTTACCATTTATAAATTCATGAATATGTTACATGTATATAAAAAGTATTTTCTATATTCTAACAGATGGTAGCTTAAAGCTGGTTGAAAGTAAAGCAGAATTCGCCTTATGTGATCACATGTTTTCAGAACTAGAAACAGGCTATGGGGTAATGGGTTAAATAGTTGAGTCGTCGAATAATTACTAACAATAGCACTGTTGTTGGTGCTGTGTCATGTAACAGTGGCCAAGACGTTATTCTTTCCTGTAAATTCGCAAACGAAACGCAAATGCATTTGACAATTTTGAAAGTTCATTTTAATCTGAATGGCAAACAGTTTGAAGCCAGATCAGACGCCGGGTTACGCCAGACGATCTGGCTCCAAACTGTTTGCAATCATGAAATAATATATTTAGCGTAAACGCGTTTATTGTGAAAGAATAACATTTTCTCTACTGTATAACTGGACTGGTGGCATGTCTGAAATAGTCCATTATAGGAATAAACAACATATTTTTGACGTTCATGACGGTATGACTACATTAGCTTCGCAGGGGGTAAATTGCGTAAAAGCCCGAAGGGCGTTTTCGTTAAATTTACTCCCCGAAGCTAATGTAGTCATACCGTCATGAGCGGCAAAGAGATGTTGTTTATTCCTTATATTTATATTTATATTTTCTGTCTTGTCAAATTAATGTGTTTATTGGCCAGATTTGTTTTTCTGTATAAGAATTTATCATATACCGGTCAAAGAGGTTTGATAGATGTAATGTCGATGTAATAGCCATTCCAGTTTCTAAATATGGTGAGAAAGTAGTCCCAACTACATGTACTCTAACTGTATTAAAAATTCAGGATTTTTTCCAGTAAACTGTCTCTCTGTGAATGGAAAAGACTTACAAGGCAAACAAATAACAGTGCAACTTGAATATCTATTGCCAAAGCACATTCTAAAATTACAGGTCGCGGTTGTTTTCTTAACCTATTTACACACATAGCAACGCGATGGCAACGACCTATGGGTCTGTATCACTCCGCTAGTGTCATATGACCGTCGACCAATGGGAGCTTAGTGTTAAGTGCCCGATGTAGTCTATTTGAAGAAGTCCACGAATAGCACGGGCGAAATCCGAACTGGCTAAATCCAGATTCAAAGTGTAGGTTCATCGGCAGATGACTGCATATTTTTTAATAGGATTACATAAAGACTTTACAGGGTCAATGTAAATATTGAATTTTAACATCCATCCTTAAAGAAGGATTGAAGTGTAGACGACATCATCCTAATGAGCTTTCTCCTTTGTTCTCTTGCTAATGTCAATTAATACATAACTCCTTGTTGCGTCATTAACAGATCAATACTCTTTCCACTTTAATCTAACTTTATATCTGTCTGTTTCTACCTTTCCTATATCACTTTTGCTTTTCGGTAACAATACGTGATCCGGAATATAATGGTCAATCTTCGACAGTATTTCGTAACGAAATAGAAGTGGCGAATCCAGTTCCCGCGCTTCATATAGCTATACTTACAAGATAAAGAAACTGTACATTTCGTTTGAGAGAATTTGTTTTGCATTTGGTTTGAAGGATATTTGTTATAGTTTTATAAGTACATATCATAGACATATTTGGTATCAAAATGCGCAATGTTGTATTGGCTACACGATAGTGGTTTTTGAAATATGATTTAGTAATTTGCAGATCATAATTTTGTGTGTGAATGACGATGGTGTGAAAAGTAAAAGTTGCAAATGTAGTTTCTTTATCGTGTAAGTATATATTCGTTTGTTGACAACGTACATACTACACAGTTCACTATAATGCAACGATTGGATTCGTCGGTTATACAGTAGATAAGACGGTATTATGTTCATCCCTCTGCATGTTACTTATTTGTTAAAGGTACCGCATGCATTATTCCTAAAATGCGATTTACCTGCATATTGCTTTTTTGTGTAAATATCTTCAGGAAACCAGACGGATTGGGTCCACATGAGACGCCGAGTTACTCGACCCCTCATTTGAATCTGGACCGTTTGCTTCAGTTATTGTAAACTTACCAACAACGTACAGAATGTTTCAAACTGCTTTTTCTATGTAACTTTATTGTCAAGGAGAAGAACTTAATAAGCCTTAGCTTTCGTTCTAATCCTGTAATAGATACGTTGTATATTGTATGTAAACTGTACATTTTCTGAAATAAATATGTTTAAACTAAGACGGCATTCTTTCTTCCTGTTTATACCAAAACGAAACGTAAATGGTAACGCATTGCAATAAAATATAGAAAGTGAAAACATTTTGACAATTCCTCTTATTCATTTTAGGCTGAGTGGCAAACAGTTTCGAGTCTGATCAGACGCTGGGTTACCCGGCGTCTGTTCAGACTCCAAACGAATCGCAATTGAGATATCGGTTTAACCTAAACGTGTTCATTGGAAAAGAATAACTTCTTCTCCACTCTATACAGTACATGTATACGGTTTTATATTCGACGGAAACAACCTACGCATCAACTGTTTTTGGTTTAAGCTGAACACCGTCACGGCGCCGAAATGCCTCCCTCTGTGAATGACCGTATTTGCAAAACTTTTAATCTTAGAACTTACATAACGACTGGCACATATAGTTAACGGTTCTGGTTGCCTTTCTTTCTTTGCTTGCTCGTTAGCAATTATCTGGAAAGCGTCTCAAGAAAATTGAATCAAATTTGCTGGGAATGTGGAGCACTGTTCAAACAATTGAATTTTGTGGATAGCTGAGAAATTGTTGGCGAAATGTGTAAATCTGAAATGACGAGGCTTAATTTAATCAAATTGTAAGGACCGATTGATGGTAGCTCCTTGCTCAAGTGATACATTGTTACGGATAACTGTTACAAGGTTAAAGTCGAAGAAACTGTGTTACTAATAATCGGATAACTTACAGTGGAGAATATGTCATTCTTTCCCATCAAATGTGTCTATGCTAAAATAAATATTTCAATTGCAAAACGTTTTGAACAAGATCAGATGTCGGGTAGATCTGGTCTTATCTGGCTTCAAATTGTTCGCCACACAGATTTAAATAATAGTCAGAATTGTCTAACACTTACGCTTAATTCTGCAAGGTATTTGCGTTTAGTTCAGTTTACGTTTGTTCCGTAACCAATAACGTCTTCTCTAATGTATGACAATTGGCCAGGCTATTTGAGGTTCCGATATACCCGTGCTCTTTATATAATTCGCATTTATAATTAAGAAGTTTTATATACCCTGTATAGATTCGATGCAATAAATATGTAAATTGAAGTATAAACATAAGCATAAAATGCACTATAATTTTGATATATGTACATAGTGCATTTTGACATAAAACAGTCAATATTGTATTGAACGCCCAACGAGTAGAAAATCTATAAGCCTAGCGTTAAATACAGAGGGATGTCTAATATGGCAGTAAACAAAATGAAGGGCTCACTGGATTGGTTTTCTGCATTCAACATCGAATACAAACCTAATATCGAGCAATAAAATCGTAATCCACTATAAAAACCGATATCCCGAATGTCGATGTTTCTCTGTTATAATCTAATTTCATTTAAAAAAGAAGCTATAAAAAGGTTAGATTGTCTTTTCAGTCGCACTTTTTATAGAATCTATACTACATTTACAAATGTAACACATCCGGGCCAGACGCTGCGTTAGCATAATTATATAGAATGTATATCCGAGATTGGAAACAACATCCCATATAGAGCTATAATGGAGAAGACGTTATTCTTTATTAACCCATTACCCCATAGCATTTTTCTAATTTTGAAGATATTTCGTCAGAAATGTAAAACACAAATAGTTATTTCCTACATTTATTGCATTTAATTGCGTTTTGTTTGCATTAAACGGGACATATTATCGTTTCTTCCACTAAATTTATCAGCCTCAATCGACTGTTGGTAGAGGATTATCCATTTCCCCCCTCAATGACGTCATGTGAAAACAGTTTTGATCTTGATCAGACGCCGCACAGTGCGGCGTCTGATCAGGATCAACACTGTTTTGCCACTTGGTTTGAAATTCCGTCAGTTACACCTTAAAGTTAACTTTGAAACGATATAGCAGACAACAATATTGAAGCAGACTACAATATGGCGGTGAAGGGGTAAAAATCTCAGGATATATTTGATGGTTAACAAATAATATTATAAGCATCCCCCAACTAAAAAGTTTTTAATGATCGTCGTTATAGGGAGTTATCGGAAAGTTACTCTGAGAAATCATATATCACGAATGTGCAATAGTATACTCGACTGACATCCTCGGGTGTAATCAAATGTGAAATTTGCACTGGTTGTTTTCAAAACATGGCTGCTATCCTATTTCTAAATAACTGTATACATATTGACTTATGAAATTTACTAAAAACATAACATTCTCACTTAGCTTCGAAAAATGCGTTATCGCGTTAATCCTCTTTTTTGTTAACCATTTCGCTCTCAATGACGCTTAAAAGCCCGTTCGTAAACAGTTTGAATCATGATCAGACGCCGCGTAGCTGTTTGACACTCGTTTTGAAATTTCTTCAGTCATAATGCCTTATTATTTAATTTCGAAACGACGTTTCAGACAACAAAATTGAAGCAGACGACAATGAAGCGATGAAGGGGGGGGGGTTAAAAATCTCACAAAAACTTTGGCAGTGAAAGGGTTAATGCCTTGTACATGTACAGTGGAGAAAACGTTATTCTTTCCCAATAAACGCATTTACGCTTAAACTACTATTTCCATTGCAAACAGTTTGGAGCCAGATCAAACGCCGGGTAACCCGGCGTCTGATCAGGCTCCTAACTGTTTGCCACCAATATCAAAAATAATTATCAGAATTGTCCAAAAAATGTACTTTTCTACGTTTTAGTGTTTTGCGTTTGCGTTTCGTTTCGTTTAAACGGGAAAGAATAACAGATTCTCCACTGTACCCAACCGGAATGGTAAATGGCCAAGAGTGCAAATATCGATTCTTCCAAAGGTGTATCAACTTCTATAACTTTGTTATTGTCAGGGCAATCGTAAGAATGTCAACTAGGGCGACAGAATAAACGAATAGATTAATTAAGTTAACCACCACCAACTACACCTACTAGTACTGTAGAAATGACCTTATGCTTTCCCAATAAACGCGTTTATACTTAAAATAACTATTTCTATTTAAGAGAGTTTGGAGTCAGCCCAGACTCCTGGTAACCCTGCATCTGACTAGGTTTCAAATTATGTTCTATCATATAGTTTTCTTAGTTTTAATGTACTGCATTTGCGTATCGTTTCGTGTAAACAATATAGAATAACATCTTAACTGTAAATTGCCAGTACAAGTGTTTACATATGCAACAGAATGAATAAATGGATTAACTTTTACATGTAGCCTGCTAAGGGCAACTTGACAACAGATCTACGAACAAATTTGGATCCAGATCTGACGACTTGTAACCCGGCATCTGTTCTTGATTCAATCGATTTGGTATTTCACTTGAAAAAGCCTGATAATTAAACTCTGAGACCGATCTCTTTGCAATAAAAGCAGTGTCCATGTTAATTCAAGTTTACGCCCACTATATATTATATCTGTTCTTGGACCAAACAAATTATTTATACATGCCATATAACATGTAATAACCCTTTCACTCGCAATAACGTCATAAAGCGAATTTTGCAAGCAGTTTTGGTCCTGATCAGACGCCACATCAGGAGCAAAACTGTTTGCCACCTGTTTTGAAATTACTTCGATTTTACTGCCTTAAATCTAACTTTGAAATGATAATGGAGAAAATAATATTGACGCGGACCAATATTTGGCGGTGAAGGAGTAAAACACCTCACCATGAATTTGATCATGAAAGGGTTATCGCCAAGTACAACTAGGTTATTTATACGCTTATACAGTGGAGAAAACGTTATTCTTTCCCAATAAACGCGTTTATGCTAAAACTATTATTTGCAGTGCAAAAAGTTTGGAGCCAGATCAGACGCTGGGTAACCCGGCATCTGATCAGGCTCCAAACTGTTTGCCACCAAGATAAACATGAATTATCAGAATTGTCCAAAAGTTGCACTTTTCTGCGTTTTAGTGTTTTGCGTTTGCGTACGTTTGTGTTTAAATGGGAAAGAATAACGTTTTCTCCACTGTACGAATGAAGAGTCCTATGCAAACAGTGGATACTTACATGTACATGTATATCAAAATGTCCTTAAAAATCAGGATCTTCACTGTTTGTCATATTGCAGTACAATGACGAAAACCCTAAATAGTCAAAACAGGACAGTCGGCTAGACTGAATTGAACACTGCACAAAGTCATGTCCATTTGAAGTTTCAGGGAGGAAAGGGCTAAAACATGAAAGTAATACAGAAACTAAATAAGTTTTCTACTTTACGTTCGTTCTGCTTTAATAAGCCACATTTCCTTTACAATATGTAAGGTAAAGGCTTTGTTAATCATATATTGGGTCACCCTTTTGAAAGAGTTATCATTACTATATAAATTATAATACTACTATAAATTATATTAGTATTCGTTGTGGTGGTCTTAAAGGCGCATTGTCTATCACTGCTAACTGCATTTACCATCTCATCTAGTCCTTTTTGTGCTAAAATTCTCAAACAGACTATTCCACGTATGAAAAGTGACCAAATTAGTTAATTTAAGGGCAGTGTTTAGAACATACTTAAGTAAAACAATGACACAATCTGTTAAAAGCCCCTATATAAAGGACCACCATGCATGTTTGAAAAATGAACGCATTGATTTCCAGCATAGAAAGGACTAACAGACATGGGTGAAAGGGAAATCCCCCTGCTACAGTGGAGAATTTGTTATTCTTTCCCGTTTAAACGCAAACGTACGCAAACGCAAAACACTAAAACGTTGAAAAGTACAACTTTTGGACAATTCTGATAATTCATGTTTATCTTGATGGCAAACAGTTTGGAGCCTGATCAGACGCCGGGTCACCCGGCGTCTGATCTGGCTCCAAACTGTTTGCACTGCAAATAATAGTTTTAGTGTAAACGCGTTTATTGGAAAAATATAACGTTTTCTCCACTGTAGTATCGCTTTCACTGTCTTACCCCGAGCACAACAGTAATTTGCAAACACTTTGGATCCTGATCAGACGCCGCGTAAAGCGGCGTCTGATCAGGATCCAAACTATTTTAAACTAATTTCAATATTTCTTAAATCAAAATACTTAAAGTTTAAATTTGTGAACTGAAAGCAGCCGACAATTGTTTAAAATTGAATACGCCAGGGCAGTAAAGGGGGCAAATTAAGGAGAATATCAATTTTCATTTATCAAATTCGTAATAAAGCCTTTAGCATGTCTTTGATGACAGGGTCATATTTTATCGTATGCATTTTTATTTTCAAATTAAAATATTTGTGGCAATTTTAATTGAATACAAGGGTCAAAACGTGTGGATATTGATCAGTCACCAAGTTATCCGGCGTCTGATCTGGATCAACACTGTTTGAGGATATAAGTGTTAAGTAATAACACGACAGTGTTTAGAACAAGGTTATAAAGTGTAGCTATTTAATTATTCCATTCACATGCCATGTTATTTGGTATTCACCTGTTATCGAGTTACACATATTATTCTGTTTGAGATTAATCATCGCTATTATTTTAGATCATGGGTGCTATTCATATTATGTAATCCGGAAAATCCATCGATTTGAACTCTAGAAATACTATTGCTCAGGCATCAGGTTATTTCATTAAAACTTTTGAATTGATCACTTGTTGAGATGACCCGTTGTGGGTGAATTCTGAAAACAATACTCCTGGAGCCGATTTAAAATGTTTTCATTGCCATTTTGTTGCATGCCTTAACCCATTACCCCATATCATGTTACTAGTTTTTACGGCAGGTGACCAATTAAAGCAGGCTGTAAGTAAAGCAGAATGCGCCTGAAGGCGCATTCTGCTTTACTTTCAGCCTGCGTTAAGCCACCATCTGCTAGGATATAGAAACCATTGCGTTTCGAACATGTTTATGGCAGTAAAGGTTGGAACTATTTTCTTCAGTGGAGGAGTAATATAAATGAACTAAAAGGCGCTTCTATTGAGAAAAAGGTTATATGCGCCGTCATTATAGTACATGTAATGTCACATAATACCGGTATTCCAGTGGTTTTGGCATCCGATTAGCGTCCGGAATGGGTGGAGGAATGGAGTCGAAGGTTCGAGGCTCTCTGGAGACCTTTCTGATATTGGTTGGTTAGTCCCTAGCTATAGCTTAAGAGTGTATCAGCCACCTGATCAGAGTCAAAACTGTTTGCATAGGACAAATGTACCCATCTCTAGTAAACTGTAAATATGTAGGTATGCTCGTCGCTATGATTGAATGGGTTAATGGTTTTACCCAATTTGTGCCAACGATCCCATATATAGGACATAGGCAAACAGTGTAGACTTTGATCAGACGCCGCATCATGCTGCGTCTGATCAAGGTCTACACTGTTTGCTGATAGGAATTTCAATATAAAACAAAATGAAAATGAAAATTTTGACCAGGCATTCCTTTGAAAAAAAAATGGACTAATCCAATATAAAACATGGAAGAATCCACTCGGCATAAATGGGTTAATTGTTTTAGTCTACTTTGTACATGTCTACATTGCTCCCTCTCTACAGCAAACCCCAATGGGAACCATCTGTTGTGTGCTGCTCGGAGAGAGTTGTTATAGGGAGGGAAGATAAAAAAAATCAAAGTACATTTGCAAACAGTTTGAACCCAGATCAGACGTCGCATAACGCGGCGTCTGATTTTGGTTCAAATTGTTTTTCACTCGTCTTTATGTTTCTTCTATCAAAATGTCCTAAATGTAACTCTGAGGCAAACCAGAAGACGACCATTTTAAGCAGACTATATTGCAGTAGTAACAACGGTAGACAAAATGGTCTTGTTTGGGAACAACGACAAGGGTCGTTGTAAGGAGGGAACCGTTGTTAGGAGTGGTGTTGTAAGGAGGGAGCACTGTAGTTTGCGATTAGGTTTGTTATCGATACTCTATCATTTATTTAGTGTAAGTTACAGCGCAGGAGACGTTACCCGTTGAAACGTAAACGCATTGCAACAAAAATAAGAAATGGCAGTTTCTTGAAATTTGTTACTGTTAAATTAAATCGGAATGTCAGACAGTTTGAAACATGTTCAAGCGCCGGGTTACCCAAACTTATTGCAATTGAACAAATAATTTCAGTGTGAACGCGTTATTGGGAAAGAATAGCGTTATCTCAAATGTGGCTACCCCTTACAACTTTTGAATGACTCGGCTATGTACAGTACTCCCTCCTTGTAACGGCCCTCAAAACAATGATTCTCTCCGTACAACGATGTTTGTCGTTGTTCCCCCTAAACAAGACATTTATATCTAACATTTCACTGCTGAAATATCGTCTGCTTAAACTTGTCGTTTTTCCAAAGTTACATTTTGTATATATTCACAGAAGAAACATAAAACGACAAACAATTTGAATCCAGTCAATTTAGTCTTAATGTTCCCTCCCTATAACAACTCCCTCCGAACAACACACACAATATTTGCCTCCAATTGGGTGTTGTTGTAGAGAGATGCTAGTGTTCACTTGCACCGTGTTTCATGTAGCACGATATCCCTTGCGTCTGTTAATAACGATATTCTACATTCAGCAATCGGCTATTCTCGTCTACTGACGGTCCGTACCAAGGTATGCTTGTCAAAATAACTGGGCGAACTAAACCATACCCAAACACGGTTCGTTAATGACGTTAGTTGACGAGAATGGATAATCGCTCTAGGTAGAGTATACCGTGCTTCCTCTCTAAAACGACACCCAAATGGAGACACAGATTGTGTGCGTTGTTCGGAGGGAGTTGTTATAGGGAGGGGAAAATAAGACTTGTCTTACAATTGCAAACAGTTTGAATCCAGATCAGACGCCGCGTAACGCGGCGTCTGATCTGGATTCAAGCCGTTTGTCACTCGTCATTATATTTTTTGTATTAAAATGTCAACTTATATGTAACTTTGAGAAAAAACAGCAGACGACAATTTAAAGCAGACGATACTGCAGCAGTAAAAACGTTAAACATAATTGTTATGTTTAGGGAACTGTGGCATGGGTCCTTATGAGGAGAGAGTCGTTGTTGGGAGGGCCGTTGTAGGGAGGGAGAACTGTACATATTTACTGACACTTTCCATTTTTTTTCATGGATACTGTATTAGGTGAAGATGTATATGTATATGAGATGTATATACTGTAACTGCATTTTCTCGAGCCAGTTAGGAATATACTACATGTACCTTAATCATTGTGACACGTTATCTAGATATTGATGAAAAGTCATATCGTACTTATACCTGGATTATAATGAGCGTAATCAATCTTGCTGAAGAACTATATGCCGTAAATAACCGTAACATATGAAAATACATGTATATATGTACTACTGGATTGCGGATGTGTGTTTTTCGTTTAAACACAAACGAAACGCAAACGCAAAGCAATGATATATAGAAAATAGCTGTATTCTGAATTTTCTAACGATATGTTTATCATCTAAGCGGCAAACAGCTTTGAGTCTGATCAGACGCATTGCGGGGCTATTTAGTTCAATTTTACAACGATAAAGAGCAGACAGATGTCAGACACGGGGGATACCTACATTTGTCTGGTCCTTTGGATACTACAGTCTTTCTTCAAGAACATGCACTTCTTCGCTGTTATGATATCATCTGCTTTACCTCTGTCGCAGCCAAATTGATCGTGAGTGTTTTACCCCTTCACTGCCATGTTGGCGCCTGCTTCAATAGTGTTGACTGCAGTATCTTAAAGTATAAGGCATTTTGACTGACAAAAGTTCGATACCAATGTCAAACAGTTAGACTCCTGATATGACACCGCGTTACGCAAATAAGACGAGGGTAATATTTGTAAGTTGTAACGTATTCAATCCTAGCAAGAGTACATGTATACTCGCCATTAACAAATTTTGTATATTTGAGCGAGTACACATTTCTATGCGAACAGTGTAGATCCGATTCCTGCAAACAGGATCTTCAACGTAATGATATTTAGCAAAACATGTATATTGTTTTAAACCAACCTTAAAAAGTCCTAAAGGAACTAGACTAAATAGAGTATTGGAATTGTTCATTAAACGTTTCAGGGGAGAATGAGTTAATTATTCTTGTTTAGAGTAGAAGTATTAGCATGGATTTACTTGTACTTTTAGTTTTATCGAGCGATCTACTCCAACGAGATTGGTTTATCCACGTGACTATACTATCAGACAGGCTAAACAAGTATGACTAACAGTATACATGTAACAGTACGTACACTTTATCCCGGAAAACTTTACGTAATGTGCATTTTGCCAACAATTTCTTTCCATATGACACACTGAGAAACCTAGTCTCCAGCGTCCTTTAGCATGTAAACAACCCTTGTAGTACGACATCTAACGATCTTCAATACTCTCCAATAAGAATTCATTGTGCCCCCATGTTTATATAATTTTCAAGGGTACGAACGAATTATTTACAAATCGGAATAACACACGCAAAAGTGTACTAATCAGCTGAAATGCATCAATTGTACCGCATACATTAATAAGATTTAGCTGCTTAGATGTCTGCTGCTTTGTTTGATACATTAAGCATAGGAAAATGTTGGGGTTTTTAAGAGAAATTTACTCGGGACTGTTCGCTGTTGCTTGTGTGCTCATTTGGACGCCATTTTAGAATTATTGTTCGCCTATGCACATCACCTCTGACATCGTTTGTGTGGATAGCCAACGACACCATGCAAACAGATCGTTTTCGTGTAAATTGTTACGTTTGGAGACCATCGATGGGCATCGATACGGTACATGAACGCGCTACTGGCACATATTTTTCTAATTAATATAAGTGCTTCATTTAAAATATGTATTCGTGTTTATCGATCAGCGTTTCATTTAAAAGATACGTGTTTATCGG
Organism: Gari tellinella; assembly: GCA_922989275.2. Lineage (NCBI taxonomy): Eukaryota > Metazoa > Mollusca > Bivalvia > Cardiida > Psammobiidae > Gari > Gari tellinella. The sequence continues at coordinate 94,530,070 of OV277858.1, forward strand.
AAAGGCTGATATTTGAGGAAAGAGAGAGAGAAATGATATTAGTTTAGAGCCAAATCACATCAGAGAGCTGATCCATTATAATTAGAAACCATGAAATGAAACGGACAATTTCAGATAGGTCGACGCATACGTATGTTTTCTACCGACTGATAACAATCAAAATATAATTGCTCATCGTAGTTTTTTAATCTGGGCAAAAGAGACAGTCATTACTAATTATGAAACGAATATACGTACCTAGTGCGTACATAGCACCAAATTGGAATTCATTAAGTTTGAAAAAAGTAGAAGGATCAAGAATAAACCGATGGAATTTTAAAAAAATAAAATAAAAATCACTCATTTTGAAGAAATTTGGTAGTTGTTTAATACGATGTGTCAGTTATTCGATGCTTTTGTTACATCGATTTTAAATTATGCGTCAGAAGTGTGTTGCTTTAACAATATGAAAGACTTAGAAAGTATTCATTTGAAGTTTTGTAAACGTATATTGGGTGTAAAACTATCAACAAGTAATGCAGGTGTTTATTGGCATCTTGGCAGATTTCCCTTATATATTGGTAGAAATATGAGAATATTGAAATATTGGTTTAAGGATTTATATGTTAAATGTTATATACAAGTCTTATCGAAGATCTGAATAGGGGTTATTTGAACTGGGCATCAAAAGTAAAAAAAAAAAAACAACTGCTGAGTAGATATGGATTTTTAAATGTATGGGAATACCCTGATAGTGTTGACTTAAAACGGTTTATACATGTATTTAAACAACGCATGATAAATTGTTTTATCCAACGTTGGCCAGGAGCTATTCAAACTAATCGTGTCCTAACTTAATATAAAGAAATCAAGGTTGTTCAAATACTGATTTCTATAAACACATATTTGAGATTTGGATCATTGCTCAACACAAACAACAACCGGACATTTCAAAATTTGATGAAGTTAGAAGACAGATCTTATGGGGAAATAGATTTATCAAATCTAAAAACAAAAGCTTAATTTATAAGAAATGGATATATTCCGGAATTCTGTTTGTTAATGACATAATTAATAATGTAGGACAAATACACCATACAAGTATAGTAAATAAATTAATTGACAAAAGAAAGTGGTTTTCAGAAAGTAAAACATTAACACAATCAATACCCAAGAAGTGGAAACTGTTACTAAATTCTGAGATGTCTCGCAGAACTAAAGTTAAAGCTTCTTTACAGTTAGTGTTTTTTTAAACGCAACTTGAAAGATTGCAATAATAAGTTTATATATCAGCATATTTTATCTAACAAATTCCAAGAACCTATTGCACACCGATACTGGATAAATAAATTTGCAAACATCAAATTGCACCATGTATATACTTTCATCAATAACATATTTGATAACAGACTAAAACAATACAGATATAAAGTTATCAACAACATATTTCCCGTAAAATCGATAAGATTTGTTTGGAAAATGATACCTTCTAACTCATGTAACAGGTGCAATGTCACAGAAGATTATGAACACGTGTTCATTACCTGTTCTGCTGTTCAAACTTTCTGGCAAAGTATCGTAAGAATTTTCAAAATATGTGGGATAGACACAAACATAAAAACCCTTCAAACTGCTATATTTGGCTACAAAATTTACAATGAAGCATAATTTAATGTTAATTTAATGCTAACACTTGTTGGATTTACATATATAGAGCATATTTCTTAAACAATAACTGGACAAATCAAATTGATATTTTACACTTGTTTATTCAGGAATGTAAAGTTTTGTTTGAATTGCTCAAACGAACAGGAAAACATAACTCTTTTATTATAAAATTTTCAAATGCACTGAGCGAGCTTTAGAAGTCGCATCATATTATATTACATGTACAATGTTACTGGTTTTTGTATATATATATTATGTAAATATATTAAACAAATATCCCCAACTAATTCATAGGCGATTTAACACAAATTTCATTATAGAAGCCATAAAAGTAATCCTTGAGAACAATATATTCACATTCAATGGTAAATTTTATACTCAAGTAAAAGGAACAGCTATGGGTACTAAATTCGCACCTACATATGCTACACTTGTATTGGCTTACCTCGAAGAATCATTGTACGAAATATCGGAAAGAGAATTTGGAGTAGACTTTGGAAACAACCTTAAAACACTTTGGAAACGTTACCTTGATGATTGTTTTATGTTTTGGGACATGTTTAAAAGCGACCTCGAAAGATTCCACTGTATTCTAAATAATTTACATCCAGATATACAATTTACCATTGAATGTGACGAAAAATCTCTCCCTTTCTTAGACATTTCGATAATAGAAATTGACACAACCTTAAATACCGATATATACTTCAAACCAACTGACTCCAAACAATATCTAAACTACAAGTCATGTCACCCCAACCACACAATAAATAGCATACCATATAATCTAGCAAGACGAATATGTACTATTGTTTCAGATAAAAACACAAGAGATAAAAGATTATTTGAACTTTCCCTACATTTAAAAACAAGAGAATACGCATTGTAGACGCTGGAATCAAAGAAGCTAAGAAAATCCCAAGAGAACAACTATGCAAAGTACAAATAAAACAAAAAACTGATAAAACACCATACGTATCTACGAACAATTTTAAAAATCCAGAAATGTTTGGGATTTTTTCTAACAGCCTACATATCCTTAAATCAGACCCTAAAATGAGCAAAATTCTTGACGAAACCAAACTTATCAAAAGTAAAAGACAACTTCCAAATTTGAAGAAATTATTAACTAAAGCCAAATTCTCCATTAACCAAACAAATAAAGTTGTAAAGTGCGGAAGGTCAAACTGTAGCCTCTGTCAACATATTACAGAAAGTGACTCATATAATTTTAATGGAAAAAAATTCAAAGTAAACGCAAATATGTCTTGTGATGTTAAAAATTGTATTTATGTTATTACCTGTAATGGATGCAAAGAATATTATATAGGCCAAACGGGTGACAAACTCAGAACAAGAAGAACAATCCATGCGCAGCAAATTCGAGATCCATCAACACGCCAAATTCCCCTCAGTGCACATTTAGACCAATGTTCCAATAATGACCCTAAATTTCAAATGTTCCCTTTCTATAAAGTACGTTCAACGAAGGCATCTGCTAGGTTAGCCAAAGAAAACTATTTCATAAAATGTTTTAAACCGAAATTAAATGCCTAAAACTACTCAAGTAATACTCTTATTAAAAAACTTCATTGACGTGACGTCAAATGACGTCAAATAACGTAACAACGTCGACGACGTCACCAACGACGTAATGACGTTATTTCCATTGACTACTGAGGAGCCGAAAGGCGAAACTAGTTTAGTAGAGGAGTGTAATGTTTTTATTAAATATTTTTTAAACAAAGGCATAATCTTTCTTATTTTTTAATTCGATATATATCTTAACTTGTACCGGACCGACTTTTGTCGGACCTTTGCATTTCCGTTTATATTATGTAAATATATATTATATTGAATAAAAGAAGTCTAGGCTTCACCAAAAAAAAAAGAAATCAAGGTTGTATTTAAATTTGAACCATACCTAGACTTGTGTACAAACATCAGCAACAGAAAAGTGTTGAAACAAATGCGTGTCTGCACATAGACTTCATATACAGACAGGAAGATACGGAAGAATAAGAACAGAGAGAAATGAGAGACGATGTAATATATGTGAAAACGGTGACATTGAGGATGAATTTCATTTCATTTTAAAATGTGTACCTTACAAGAATATAAGAAGACGATATATTGATGAGTCCTATAGAATAAGACATAGTGTGTACAAACTATACGAGTTATTACAATATAAAAACCGTGACATTATTAAAAAACTTGGTTGCTACATAAAATGCGCCATGAAGATAAGGACTAATTTAAGTAACGATGCATATCGATAAATATATACTCTCACATGTATGCTAGTATAAGAATCATGTTATTGACTTTGACTTTATATGTTTATATGATGTATGGACGATAAACTTCATGTTTAAGTCCACAAGAAATACAATATTGTTCTGTTCAATATTGTTCTGTTTAAAGGTTTCAATGATTTAGTAAACCTTTCAAACATTATTTTGTGTAAACGAGTAGTCTTGTTTTGTATACATGTAGAAAAGTATGTCTCTTTTGTAGGACCAATTTGACCTTTCAGTTGGTATTGTTTGAAAGCGCCTCTGGCATTCGTCTTTTCCACAAGGCAATTTGTGCTTTTTTTATACCTTTTTTCTACTATTTGCGAACATGGTGCAAGTACACAAGTTCCACATATGGTCGTCGAATTCTGACAGTTTCCTCTTTTTACCGATGAGTGGCAGTTTTGATCCTGATCGATTGTGTATCAACTCGGCTACTGAACGGAATCCAAGCTCTTTACAATCATATTCACGATGAAAACTGATACCTCGGAATTTCGAATTCTAGACGTTTCACCTTAAAACTATTATTTCCTTTGCAAACAGTTTTGAGCCAGATAACCCGACATCTGATCGGGCTCCAAAATGTTTGCCACTCAGATTAAAATAATAAGTATTGTCCTACATTTTATTTCAATGCATTTTGTGTTTGTTTAAACGGGAAAGAATAACGTCTCCTCCGCAGTAATTTAACATCATACATGTACAAGGTAGCCTGTTTCTCCAAGCATGATACATGTACATGCTAAACCCCTTCTCCGCCACGATATCATCAATTTCAAAAGTGTCGTCTGCTTCTATTTGTGAGTATCAAATTTTATGCATATCTTCTGAAGTAACTTTGTTACATGTGTATCAAACAGTTTGTATCCGGATCAGACGCCGCGTTACGCGGCGTCTGATCCGGATCCAAACAGTTTGAAAATACAACTCTGCACGGGGTAGTGCATTGAAGGAGCTGAATATACAGTTCTGAGAAACATAAACAAAAATAAACATTATCCTTAATGAACTAATTACGTATCGCTTGCGTCTTGTCTTATTTATTTTATGGGGCCATACCGGTAATGGACGAGATGATGTATATGTGAGCCCTTACATTTCTGAAATATCGTCTGCTTAACAGTTGTCGTCTGCAGTTGTTTCCAAAATGTTATTTTTTAAGCTATTATATTTCAAGAAATCTAAACATGAGGACAACTAAGTTTGGACCATGATCAGATGTCGCGTTACTTGACATCTGATCTAGATCCAAACTGTTGTCAAATGATAGTAAAGTAGCAACTACATGTAGCAGTCGAAAGGTTACATGTACATGTAAGCCCTTCCTCTTGTACTCTGTTAAAATTAAGATTTACATATCGTATATCAACCCCTGAATTGTCATCTACTTTTAACAATTGTCGTCTGCTTTTATTTCTCGAATGTGAATTTTAGGTGTTTTGACGAAATATTAAAACGAGTGTCAAACAGTTTGGATCCTGATCAGACGCCGCGTTACGCGGCGTGTGATTTAGGATCCAAACTGTTTGTAAAAAATCATTGTACTAAGGGTAAGGCAGTACGGGATTAAACGTAACATTGCATTGACAATGGAGAACATACAATTTGGTCTGTTCAGAATCCTCCTTACTGTTGACGCTCGCTTCTAAGTTTCTTTAATTTAGTTACAGACGGTAATTGTAAATTAGACAGTAGGGCGCATCGGATCCCAAAGAGGTCTTCTGTATTATTTAAAATATTATGTTACAAGCTGTCATCTGTCTTTTACATCTCTTAATAAAGTAATCGTGACTGATATTATATACAGTAGCTACTTTGTATTTACTAGTACATGTAATTAGTATTAAGATGTACCCCTTTACAGCCATATCGTCGTCTGCTTCAATAGTGTTGTACAATTGTATGCGGTGCATTGTATATATTCAAAGTAAGATTAAAGGCACCTTGGCTGAAGAAATACTCGAACGCGTTTGAAACAAGTTCGATCCTGATTAGACCCCAAGTAACGCGGCGTCTGATCTAACTCCACAATGTTTGCAAAGTTGACTTTAGACTCATATGATTGCGAAACAATCACCATTGCCGTGCACGAAACGGGTACATATACATGTACATCATTCGCAAGCAGTATATATCCCGATCAGAAAGAAACCCTCTGATCGGGGTATGCACGATTACTGTTGTCATAAAACAACTATCTTTGGGACAATCCCCTCAAACGTCATTGAAAGCCGATCATAATTTAGAAAATGAAAGAATACCTTTGAAAAACTCAGTGCAGAAGACTTTTTATTTTAAAACTAACGCGTTTATGCCTAAACTATTATTTCAAATGCACACGGTTTGGAGCCAGATCAGATGCCGGGTAGCCCGGCGTCAGAACAAACTCTAAACTGTTTGCCACTGAGATTAAAATTAATGTTCAGAAAATTAAAAGGAATATCTACATGTAACACAGTATGTAAACTCCGGTGTATACCTCCGGAAGCTGCGATCAGCGAGTCGACAAAATGTCGCGAAATAAGCCACACTCAAGCGAAGCCGGTAAGATTTACCGTTATTTTACAGCCCTTTGTATACAAACAATTGTAATATATGGTCCAGTACACTTGCATGATAAATTATTTTCAGTTCACCAAATATCTTCAGAATCTGAAGCAAGATCTCTCTGCAATAAGCTTCTGATCACTGGCACCGCTTACCGACGCGCCGAAGAAGCGCGATTTAAAACTGTTCCAGTGACACCTATAGTAAATTTCTGCTATCACATTATTAATTATCACTCGCAGCGAGAATATATTAATGCACCTGAAGTGTCTGTTATTGAAACATAAACAGAAAAACACAACATAATGTGTTTTCTACAAACTGAAATGGTGTATGACTAGCTGCTTATTTATAAAAATTCACTGTATAACCAGCCGTGATTTCACTGTATGTTAGCTGTGATTAAGATATTATGTCCTAGATTACCTTAGACGTTTTGGATGTCAAAGTTTCATTTTAATCCGATATTGTATGCATACCAGAGATGTCATTATGAGAACGAGACCTCAGCAATACAGTAACACACCTGAAACAAACACCACTGGTCCCACAACAGGTGATTGCATAGATCTTAATTAGTCTATGTTTGGGGTTTGCATCCCATTAATCAGAATCTGTTTGATGAAAGTTGATAAAAAAAAATAACTTGTATCACTTTACGTAATAATTTGGCCCGGACCTTCAAGCATGAATAAAGATTTAGGTAAGGCCTGCGTAATGAGATTGTGTATACTAGATACTACCGTCAGTACTTTGGGATGGACAGTAATTTTCCATAAACCGACTGGTGCCCAGTGTCCTACACAATAAGTTTTATATCCCTTGCTCTGTTTGTTACGAGTGCTGAGCTGTACAAACAAAATGAAGGAGTTAATTACAAAAAAATGGACTCCATTGAACTTAACAACATTGCTAAAACTGGTGCAAGTCGCTACCAACTTTCAAAATTGCTACAAAGATATAGTACTTTTATAAGATCTTCCAACGGTTCTCCTGCCATAAACACTACATTTGGCTTATGTACAGGACTACCGAAAAGTAGAAAAATAATCTCTTCAAACAAAACGAACTCATACTCATTTACATCTGTTTGATTTCAATTACCATGGCCTTTGATATAGAAACAAACCCTGGGCCAGTAAGATCAGATCTTTGTGGCATATGCTCGACAGTAGTAGGTTGGCATCCTGATCGTGGCATCTACTGCGAGGCGTGTAGCACATGGTATCACGCCCAATGTCAAGGTATGAGCACATTTGCATATGACTTTCACTCTGTCTATAGGAAAGACCGAAAACGACGTACAGGAGGTGGAGTGTTCATCTTGGTTTCAAATAACCTGATAAGTGACTCTGTAGACATTCAGACCAATTCCGAAATTATTTGGGCGCACATCAAGCAAAAAGGCAAGCAAGACCTGTATGTATGCAGTGCCTACCGTCCAGACCGCGATTTCAGTGTGACTGAGGAGATTAGCCAGACTGTATCTACAATTTATAACTCAAAAACACAGTTATAATTGGCGGAGATTTCAACCTTGGTGATATCAACTGGAAAACCCGCACTGTTCATTTGGGTGCCTCACACACTGAAGAGTGTAGTAAACTACTAGATTTTGCTGACGCTCACAACCTAGTGCAGCTGGTCAAAGAACCTACCCGTATCATTGACACAACTCAAAGCTGTCTTGATCTTTTGTTTATAAATAACTCCTCCCTTGTGGACAATGTAAAAGTAATTCCTGGCTTCAGTGATCACTGCATACCATTCTTAGACATAACTTCCTGCCCCAGAATGAACTTCAAACAAAGAAGGAAATAAGCCTTTTTGACAAAGCAGACTGGATCAAGATCAAAAAGGAACTATCACTACTCAGTAATTGTTTTTTTTAATTTACGTCGCTTTCAACAGTATTTCAGTCATATCGCGACGTCCAGCTAATTATAGGTGGAGGAAGACCCCATAAGTCCTTTATGCACTGTTTCATGCACAAATCGGCAACTGGGTAGAACCACCGACCTTCCGCAAGCCAGCTGGAAGGCTTCCCCACATGAAAAATCTGAACGACCCTAAGGGGGTTCGAACTCACAGCGGTTAGGAGCTTAGTGATGCAAGTCACAGTGACTATACCACTAGGCCACGGAGGCCCCCTCACTACTCAGTAATAAACTTAAAGCCACAGCACACAGGTTAAGCGTCCAAGAACTATGGGATAGTTTCACAACTAAACTCAAACAGCTAACAGACAAATACATTCCATCAAAATTCGTCAACGGTAAACAACACCTGCCATGGATTGACTCAGAAATAAAAAAAACTAATCAAAAAGAGGGACAGACTTTACGCTAAAATGAAAAAAAAAGCAAAACCAACACCCAAAATCCCAAGCTGAAACAAATAAAAGTTCTCATTCAAAAGAAAACACGATCATCATACTGGAACTATGTCAAATAATATTGTGTGTGACCCTTCTGAACATAAACAGGGAACCACAAAAAAGTTCTGGAGTTTCATAAAAGGCCTGAAAAAGGATTCGTCTGGAGTAGCACCATTAAGAGAAGAGGGATTCTTGAAATCTAATTCCAATGACAAAGCAAACATTCTCAACCTCCAATTCTCTTCTGTATTTACAAAACCTGATGATGACCCTCTTCCAGATCTAGGAAACAGCACAAATCCATCTATGAAAAACATCAAAGTCACTGAAAACGGGGTTAGAAAGTTACTCCTTAATCTTAAACAACATAAAGCTGCCGGCCCAGACAATATTAAACCCAGCATACTTAAAGAATGTGCACCAGAAATCGCTCCCATCATGACCACCATCTTCAATAAGTCACTACTCACTGGACAAGTCCCATCAGCTAGCATGGAATCAAGCCTACGTCACCCCAGTATTTAAAAAAGGAGAAAAGTTTCAGGCAAAACAACTACTGCCCAATTCCACTGACCTGCATAGCCTGTAAACTACTAGAACACATACTGTAGTTGTAAGCAACACCATTGACCACCTTGACAAACATAACATCTTAGTAGACAACCAACACGGCTTTCGTTCACGCAGATCTTGCGAAACCCAACTAACAGGCTTCCTACAAGAACTTACACAATCAGTCAAACAGGGGCAAGTCGACGTAGCTGTAATGGACTTCAGCAAGGCTTTCGATGTAGTTGACCACAAAAGACTCCTCCTCATTACCTCAAACTAAATCATTACGGCATAAGGGGAATTACTCTAACATGGATCCAGGCATTCCTTGGCAACAGAACACAACAAGTGGTTGTTGATGGCTCCTTCTCAACAGAAGTCACTGTAGACTCTGGCGTACCACAAGGCTCCGTGTTGGGCCCTCTTCTATTTCTTCTCTTCATCAATGATCTTCCCTCCAGTGTTACTTCAAATGTCAGACTCTTTGCAGATGACTGTTTTGTGTACAGGAAAATCAGGTCTGAGACAGACACACTTACCCTGTAGGAGGACCTGAACAACCTGGAGAGATGGGAGAGAAATGGAAGATGGCTTTCAACGTGGACAAGTGCCATATCCTTCACATTACAAAGGCGGTTCGAAATATCACTAAGACCTGTTACACCCTCCACAACCAGCCACTAGCTACAGTACCTCAAGCAACTTACCTAGGCATTGAAATATCCTCAAACCTCTCCTGGACACCACATATAAACAAGATAACTAGTAAAGCCAGTCAGAGCCTAGGTTTCCTAAAACGAAATTTCCATTCAGCTAAGCCAGAGACTAAGACGGCAGCATACAAATTAATAGTTAGACCAACCTTAGAATACAGTTCATCAGTCTGGGACCCATACCAAATCTGTGACATCCAAAAAATAGAAAAAGTACAAACAAGAGCTGCAAGGTTTGTTACAAATAACTATTCTAAAGATCCAGGCACCGTTACTGAAATTCTAAATAAACTACAATGGGATTCTCTCCAAAAAAGAAGACAGCTTAGTCGCCTTAGTCTCTTCTATAAAATGCAAAACGGCCTAGAAGACTTAAGACCTCAATACCTAGTACCTCACACAAGACCTTCTAGACACTACCATAACCTATCTTACCAAATACCTCACTCAAATTCAGACTATATTAAATATTCTTTCTTCCCTAGGACTACGGTCTAAACATTGACAATCGTCAGAATAATCTGTTTTGTAATGTATAAAGAGCATATTGCATGAATATTCGTTGCCTTCGTTTGATAAATTCCCATATAACAATTTAACACAACGAACTCGTTTCGTAACGGATTCAGAGATCTCAGCTAGTCATACAGTTTTTTCCATTATAAATCGCAGCTAGTTATACAGTCGTATTGCAGCTGGTCATACAGTAAATGAAATTAGGTCAAATTTATTTGTGACGAAGTTTTCGTGTAAAATTCACATTTTTCCATGGAATATTATACTTTTCAGGTAGGTGTTTCATTCATTTTGCCATTTCTATCATGTGTGGTGCGGAAATGCTTCAATTGACAGAATTTATGATACTTTTTGAAGCACCTGTTCGTTTTCTCTTGATACGCAGCGATGATCAATCAAAGATTTAACATTTATTTATCATATCATTGTAGGAAGAGCTATGTGGAATGTTTTTAAACTGTATCACCATCGTAGATTGTGTATTTAATATAAGCTAGCGTGTTCTATTATGGCAAACTTACTTGTCAAAGTGGTCGGAGTCAATCTGTCAGACAAACTATCGGTAAATATCTCGCTTCGCTGATCGCAGCTTCCGGAAGGTATACACCGGAGTTTACATACTGTGTGTAACCCCTTCGCTCCTTACCCCGAGTACAATAGTCATTGCAAACAGTTCGGATCATGATCAGACGCCGCGTAACGCGGCGTCTGGTCAGGATCCAAACTGTTTGACACTCATTTTTTAAGAATAAAAGCAGACGACACTTGTTTAGAACTGAAGACGTCATGGCAGTGAAGGGCTTTATGCATTTGCCTTTGCGCATCGTCTGCGTTTACACTGAAATAACGTCTTCCCACTTAACCTTTGAAAAGTACATTTTCGAAGAGTACATTAGATAAGTCATCAGCGTGACCATCACTGTTATGTTCTATGAATTAGTCATAAGTTACGTACCTGGTTTATTCATATCTGCTGATACGTTCCAGATATATAATAGTACAGATTTCTGTGTGAATTTGCGTGTTGAATACAGTCCAAAAGAAGATGAAAGATGAAGGTTTGTTTGTGCTTGTGGCATTGGGGGAGAGCAAAGACTCATGTTTGGCTGTTAACCCTCCCCCAACACCTCCCCCCTCCACACACACACCACCACCACCACCACCACTACCACCCATAGAAGCCCCGCTAAATGCATTCAGTTTATTCCTTCAATGAAGAAAATAGCTCTAATTTATTCAGTCATGGACGTGTACAATTATAAAATAGTTTCTGTATCCTATATTTTCTGAATAATAGCTTAAAGCAGGTTGATAGTTAAGCAGATTTAATTTCAACTTGCTTTAATATTTAAGTGCCTTAAACCTTAAAAACGTCTTTTTCATTATGCCTGTTAGTCGGGACTACTTGAATAGGCATAATGTTTTGATCCAGATCAAACGCCTCGTGACTCTACTGTAACTCATTCACAGCCTAGGCCTGGCTGAACTGACATTTGTAAATAATGTGAATCGAGATCATATAGAACTTTGACGTCTGAATACGATTACTGTTGACGGAGTCTATTCATTCGAAATAAATAAAAAGGTATAATATCTAGATATAATATAGGCAGGCGCCAAATGTCATACAGACGATGTTATGCCAATAAAAATGGAAAGAAACATTATATTTATTAACTTGAAACATACATGTACACTGGATAAGATGTTCTTTCTTTCCCGTTTATAAATACACAAACAAAACGCAAACGCCTTGAAAATGTTGAACAATAATAAGATTTTGAAATTTCTAACGATTTTCTGTAATCGGAGTTGCAAACAGTTTAGAGCCTGATCAGGAATCGGGTTACTCGGCGTCTCACCTGTCTCCAAATTGTTTGCATGGATTTAATGCTTTTATTACAGTGCCCCCTCTCTACAACGACATTCAGTGGGAGACAACAATTATGTGCGTTGTTCGGAGGGAGTCGTTAGAGGGAAGGAACTCAGCCTACATTTGCAAACAGCTTGAATCCAGATCAGTCGCCGCGTAACACGGCATCTGATCTGGATTTGTTTTTCAATCGTCATTAAGTTTTTTTCTGTCAAAATGTCCAATATGTAAATTTGAGAAAAACAGCAGACGATAACTTTAAGGACACGATATTAAAGCAGTAAAAGCGTTAGACATAATTGTCTTGTTTAGGGAACTATGACAAGAGTCGTTGTAAGGAGGGAATCGGTGTTGGGAGGGCCGTTGTAGGGAGGGAGTGCTGTATTACGACGTTAACCTTGAAAGGATATCATCTTCTACACAGTAACAGTTAGAGTGTTTTTATTTTTGAGATTAGTTTATGCACGAAGTTTCCATTTGCTGACGTTGCGTTTATATCCCCAAACGTGGTATTAAGATGATTGAAAGCCAATAACGTTCTGTTATTACAGACGCACATGTACTGAGAACAATTTAATGCACAATGCCATACGTCGATGTTAGAAGTTCGAACAAATACGAGAAGACATTATTCTTTCCAAATAAACGCGTTTACGCTAAAATTATCATTTCCAAAGCTAACAGTTAGGAGAAAAAATATGAAGAGGTCACGTGGCGTATAAGTTTGACTGTGTAAAATACAGCACATGTATTAAAAGGCATATGCCTTTTAACGTTTTGTCTAGAAACAAAACCGAGATATCTGGTGAATGCTTCAGCAGTTGCTGGTAAGAAAAATGAAGCAGATGCCAGTTGTTGTATATTTCTTTAGGTCAGCTGGAATGCATGTGGAAATATGCTTGTTTAGCCCTTTACCCCATAGCCTGTTTCTAGTTTTGAAAATGGGTGACTACTTAAAGCAGGTTGAAAGTAAAGGAGAATGCTTTACTTTCAGTCTGCTATAAGTTATTATCTGCTAGAAATAAGAAAATATTCCTTCTGGTACATATTCATGATTGTATAGATTGGAACTATTTTCTTTCGCGGAGGATTAAACAGAATGCGCTAAAAAGCGCTTCTTTAAGGTAAAGAGCTAATCTTGTGCACGCTGCGAGAAATGTTGTGATTACTGCAACAAACAGTTTTGATGCATAAGATCAGTATCTAAACTGACAGACACTCTAATGATATTTTCCGAAAACAAAGATATGCAGATTACACATCTCTGAAAATTGTTGCAGCCGATTGATATTTCTTATGATAATGTCATAGCTTGCTAAAGGATAAGTTTATATATCCTCTATTAAGTATAACCCTTTTGGCTTCGTTTTGAAGCACTTGAATGGGGCAAAGTACACACAAGAGTATAACCTTGACCGCAAACGTTCAATGACGTTAACAAATACATGTATTTGCCCTCGGAGTATACAAATGTTAATTGCAAACAGTTTGGGTCCTGATTAGACGCCGCGTGACGCGGCGTCTGATTAGGAACCAAACTGTTTGACAGCCGATACAATGTTTCTTTATTCTAAATATGATTAAATGGTTGACTAAATGAATATAAAGAAATTTGCTGTCATAACATTACCTGCATGCAATGTTCTTTGAATCTATTTTAAAATGTTTTATCTATTTGTTTGTTTATTTATTTTGCTATTTTATTGTAAATTTTTTTAAATTTTAAATTTGTTTTTTATAATGTATTTATATTTTGTCCGATAAAACTATAAGTGAAACAAAAACATGAATGTGAAACGGATTTATTCTGCGTTTTAACTGGATCCAACCTGTTTACAAAATTTACTTCTACAGTGGAGAATCTGTTATTCTTTCTCGTTTAAACGCAAACGTACGCAAACGCAAAACACTAAAACGTAGAAAAGTACAACTTTTGGACAATTCTGATAATTCATGTTTATCTTGGTGGCAAACAGTTTGGAGCCTGATCAGACGCCGGTTACAGATTCTCCACTGTATATTGACTGAATTGATATCGATATGAATGTAAAGCAGTTTGGACCCTAATCAGACGCGTACTCGGCGTATGATCTGTCTTTGAAATGTTCGCAATATTGTCTGAGGCTTTACAAGCATAAAAAATGTATTGACATGTAGGAACGAATACAGTAACCTTTCTTTACCACTAAAAATAGCGACTGCAGTAAACGTTACTATTGCCCTTTTAAACTGAACTAAACACAAACGCTTTGCATCTAAATAGAACATGACACCATTTTGAAATTTTTCATAAATTATCTACTAGTTATCTGAGTGGCAAACAGGTTGGAGCCTGATCAGGCGCCAGGTTACCCGGCGCCTTATCTGGCTCCAATCAGTTTGCAATAGTAATAATTGTTCTTTTCTAAAAGGCGAATTTATTGGAAAAGAATCAAGTGTTCTTCACTGTTTGTTGGTAAATCACCAAATGCAAGGACTTCTCGGTAGTATAAACTAAATTCTACCAAAGATGGAACACACGTAATTGTAAACTGTGAACATTATAAATCTATTAGGGATACAACTATGGACATAATACCAAATAATGAGCTGTTAAGCGAATGTCCTGTTGTAAGAACTACACAGAGACCGAACCCAAATTTGGCCGAAATATGTAAACGGAAGCCAGGACTGGTGTCTATTTAAAAACACGTTTTTATTATTATAGGAAAAGAATTTATGCTAATCATTTCACTCTCAATGACGCTTAGAAGCGCGTTTGCAAACAGTTTGGATCCTGATCAGACGCCGCGTCGCGCGGCGTCTGATTAGGATCAAAACTGTTTGACACTCTTTTTGAAATTTCTTCAGGCATACTGCCTTTTTATTTAACTTTGAAACGAGTTTGCAGAATACAAAATTGAAGCAGACGACAGTGAAACGGTGAAAGGGGTAAAAATCTCCCGAATAGTTTGAGCATGAAAGGGTTAAAAGTACATTTCAGAAAAACACTAACATACAATGTATATACAGTGGAGAATCTGTTATTCTTTCCCGCGTTTAAACGCAAACGTACGCAAACGCAAAGCACTAAAACGTAGAAAAGTACAACTTTTGGACAATTCTGATAATTCTTGTTTATCTTGGTGGCAAACAGTTTGGAGCCTGATCAGAAGCCGGGTTACCCGGCGTCTGATCTGGCTCCAAACTGTTTGCACTGCAAATAATAGTTTTAGCGTAATTGCATTTTTTGGGAAAGAATAACAGATTCTCCACTGTATCTAATGATCACTGTCGGAATTCGAACACTTTGCGCGAAGGCATAACACATTTACAAAACTTGCTGAACTAGCTACATGTAGAGAGATAGACGAGCACATTTCAAGTGTTTATTTTATCCTATTTGCAGTCAAGAGAATTGATTTTCATACTACATGTAACAATACCCCAAAAGTATCTGTCGGTGAACGTCGCAATATAAGATTTTATTTCCACCTTTAGACTAACAAGTCCATGAGGTAACACATTCAATACATTCATCAAGATGACATTGATCAACAGAAATAATCTATATCATTCAAGCTAGTTTTCAATGCGTACATATAAATTTTCAGCGATATAGCCACCCTGAAAAAGTTTGTTCTAAAAATAATTAGACTGCAGACTGATACAAGTCATCTGCAAACAGTTCAGACTAGGGTCAGACAGTTCCTTCTATGGAGACTCTGTCTGATCTTTGGTTACTCTGTTTACCAAACATATACATGTGTATGGGTATATGGGATAGTAGAATGCGAATTAAAGTAATGTTTCTTATTCTTGGTTGAATGTCAACAATAATTACATTCTAATTACATGTACCTTGAGTTTAAACAATATTTTATTCAGAGAAAATGATTGGACAACAGGCCTATGTGAGTAACTAAATTACCTTTGAACACTATATATATTGACCATGACCTCAATCATAGAAAAGAATTGTTCGGAGTATGTTTTCTCTACTACATCCGTTAAGGATACCAACTTTGATGTGATCCTGTAGTTCAAACGGTTTTGGATTCTGATCAGACGCCGCGTAAAAAGAGATGAACAATGATCCATTTAGGTTAGCTCAAACGCATACGTCCCCCTTTTACCAATTAACCCCTGTACTTTTGAATGGACAATTTCAGTTTTCAATTCTAATCTAGCCCATATTTGCATATTCATGGTTGTTTTATTCAGTATAGCAAAGAACGAAGGACAGTGCATGCCCTGACCAGAGGACCTATGCAGAATCTCTTAATCTGCGTCGTCACGGTTTGTATACATACATGTATAGGACAGGAGTACTCTTCGACGCAACATTATTCATAAAAGACGCGTATATGTGTCATTAAGGTTCAATGAGTTTGAGAGCCAAATTAAGAAATTTGATATTTTATTTCAATAATTGCAAACATGTCGTAAACATTGTTTTTCGGCGGAGCTGACTGTTTTCTATTTAGACACACTTTAATATTTGGCCACACATTTCAACCAATAATATTTGATCAGAAATTTAGAATTAAGAGCACCTGTTGAAACTGAATAGTCTGATTGGATAGTAGCCAGGGCTCCAGATAAGGGAATTGTTTCAAAACTTAAAATCTTTATTTGTGCATTAAACCCTGTGGTGTCACTATACATATGAATTGTCTCTTCAAGACAATCAAAATGAGTGGTAATACCATAGGGTTTGGTGCTAAAAGAGGTGAAAACATGTGATTTGTTTAGTTTACTCACTCTTATCTGGAGCCCTGTAGGCTGGTTTATGTCCCATTACAGTTTTACATGATGTGGACTGTGGGTGTAAAGTTTAGAGATACAGGCTGTCTGTTTACTACACTAGGCCACAGAATTGACAAAATTATGCTATGATCTGAAATCTATTTATAGATATACAGAGGAAGCTAGGTGTTTCATAATTGTTTACAACCAATTTGTTTTAATTGTTAACTATTTGTACACATTTGCCATACATTAAAAGCAATATTTTATATATGAATAGCCTCAAGTGAGTTAAACACAATTGTGTTGTTTCATCATTATTTACAAGAGTGAAGTACAGTAGATTGTTGTATCTGTACATTTGTGTATGCTATAGTTTGTTTCAAGAAACTCTATGAATGGAACAATAGATTAATGTGAGGATCTCCTACCAGTAGCTAGGATATGAGTTAAATTATTGTTTTGTTTTGCATTTCTGTACATGATAGTTTTGCATTTTAAATAAAAGTTACTGTTTCAATTGAATACTTGTATTTTTTGCTTTTCAATCCAAGATATATATTCTTTGAAAACCTCAATTTAATTCAATTTTGCACACCCATCTATATAGCCTTAGTTCAACCACTCATTCCGCCGAATATCTTTTTTAAAGATATTTCTTGTTATAACTTATTAGCATCTAAGTACACTCATGTGAAGTTTAACACATAAAAAGTGATATGAGTAAATTAATATCAGCAAGCGGTGAAATATTTTGTGGTTTTACCCCTTTACCTTCCATTGTGTTTTCTGTTTTGAAATTGTCGTCTGTAAATTTTGTCAAAATGATATTTGAGTATATCTTAAAAATGAATCCTTTAGACGAGTGTCAAATAGATCAAGATAAGGCGCCGCGTAACACAGAGTCTGATATTGACCAGACTGTTTGCAAATACGAGTAAATATTGTACTCGTGGTAAGGCAATAAAGGGGGCTTACAGTGGAGAATCTGTTATTCTTTCCCAATAAACGCGTTAACGCTAAACCTATTATTTCCAGTGCAAACAGTTTGGAGCCAGATCAGACGCCGGGTAACCCGGCGTCTGATCAGGCTTCAAACAGTTTGCCACTCAGATAAAAAAGAAAACTAAAAAATGTCAAAAAGTTGTCCTTTTCTACATTTTAGTGTTTTGCGTTTGCGTTTCGTTTGCGTTTAAACAGGAAAGAATAACAGATTCTCCACTGTAAAGACATCGAATCATGTTTCCATTAAGGACAGGACTGGGTGGTGTTTGGCCGGCGTCTGTGACGTACTGTTTATTATATTTACAGTGGAGAATCTGTTATTCTTTCTCGTTTAAACGAAACGAAACGCAAACGCAAAACACTAAAACGTAGACAAGTACATTTTTGGACAATTCTGATAATTGAATTTTATCTTGGTGGCAAACAGTTAGGAGCCTTATCAGACGCCGGGTTATCCGGCGTCTGATCTGGCTCCAAACTGTTTGTAATAGAAATAATAGTTTTAGTGTAAACGCGTTTATTGGGAAAGAATAACGTTTTCCCCACTGTGTATACTGACAAATATTTTCAAATTAAACACTTGGATATGAGGGTCTGGATGTTAACGTATACATAATTAATTTGAGGCTAGAGGTACATGTGAAGAACTGGAGTTTTTCAAATGAATTACTTCTTGTTCCGTGGAGAACAAGATTAATGGTTTCGCATATCAATTCTATATTCGAAAAACATATTTAAGTCATTAATTAGTTTCCACTTTATGATTTACAACCAAACTTGCGTTAAGCGACCACTAAATCACTACAGTGGAGAATCTGTTATTCTTTCCCAATAAACGCGTTTACGCTAAAACTATTATTTGCAGTGCAAACAGTTTGGAGCCAGATCAGACGCCGGGTAACCCGGCGTCTGATCAGGCTCCAAACTGTTTGCCACCAAGATAAACATAATTATCAGAATTGTCCAAAAGTTGTACTTTTCTACGTTTTAGTGTTTTGCGTTCGCGTACGTTTGCGTTTAAACGGGAAAGAATGACAGATTCTCCACTGTAAATAGATGGTGAATAAAGAGCGATTAAGGCATGCGACGGCTTACATGTAATACGGCGCAAAAGTAAAACAGAAAACTTAAAAAGGAGTTTTTTGGTGTGTTTTGTTACAGATCTAAAGCAATTACTTGTCTACAAAGGTGTCTAATCAGCTTCGAAAAAATGACATGCTGTTGTTTCATGTCCCTTTCATTCGATGTCATGTCGAAATGTCCCTCAGTTGGAAACCCGAACGCAGACCATATCCCTGAGGGAACTCTTGGTTGTTTCAAGTGCACATTTATATGTTCTTTGAATAATTTAACCCAGAACCGTTCCATGTTCAGTGGAGAAAATGTTATTCTTTCCCGTTTATACGCATACATGTACGTAACGCAAAAACATTGCATTAAAATGACAATTGTTTAACAATTTTGACGACTCATTTTAAACTTAGTGGCAAACAGTTTGGAGCCTGACCAGACACCGGGTTATCCGACACAGGGTTAACCGACGTCTGATCTGGCTCCAATCTATTTGCATTGGAAATAAGCGTAAACGCGTTATTGGGAAATGATAACGTTTTCCCCACTGTATTCAGGTACAGTGAACCATTTGTATACATGTAGCTATATGTAGTGGTGCCCCCATTATGTCAACCTTGCAAATGTCACTGTCATGTTTTTGTTTTGTTGTTGTATTTGTTTATGTGTTGGTGTTTGTCTTTTTAATTATTATAAAAAATAGTTGACGTATTCCTGCCTGAATGCTCAATAGTCTGACCCTGTGTCGAGTCTGTCGACTGAGCTATCGTAGCTGTCTTCAAAGATTTTTATGAATAAATGTCATGAGAAAACAATGAGACTTATCGCATGTTCTAATACAAATATAGGAGCCCTACGACCAGGACCTGTACTGTTTTATTTTTTCATTTTGAAATATATTATTAAAACAACCAAAGAGTCAAAAATGAATTTGACTTATTGGGAAACTGGAAGTGTCTATTTCATGTTTCAGGAGAGAATGGGTAAAGAGTTGGTGAGAATCAATTTGGGAAACTTTCGAATTCCAGAATAGTTATTTGTCGATGTAAAAAAGTACATGTCAAAGTGAAGAAGATGTTACAGTGGAGGATCTGTTATTCTTTCCCAATAAACGCGTTTACGCTTAAACTATTATTTGCAGTGCAAACAGTTTGGAGCCAGATCAGACGCCGGGTAACCCGGCGTCTGATCAGGCTCCAAACTGTTTGCCACCAAAATAAACAAGAATTATCAGAATTGTCCAAAAGTTGTTCTTTTCTACGTTTTAGTGCTTTGCGTTTGCGTACGTTTGCGTTTAAACGGGAAAGAATAACAGATTCTCCACTGTACTCTTGTCCCGATTGAACGTGAAAGAGGAACAAACGCATTGCAAAAAAATGAAGAAAATGGCGGACTTTGAATATTTGACGATCAAAGTTTAATTTTAATAAGCAAACAGTTTGGAACCCCGTCAGACGATGAGTTTATCTGGCTCCGAACTGTTTTCATTTGAAATAATGATTTTAGCGTAAACGTTGTTTTGGGAAAGAATAACATCTTCTCAACTACTGAACATTGTTAACTCAGCAGCAGTGTAGAATCAGATGGAACACTGTACTGGTACATGTATGATGAACTGTCTACTGTCTAGTTTAACCCTTTCGTCTGCTGTTAAATTGTTATCTGCAATGTCGTTTGAAAATTAAACAATAAAGCAGTATGACTAAATACACGAGTGTCAAACAGTTTGGATCCTGATCAGACGCCGCGTTACGCGGCGTCTGATCAGGATCCAAACCTTTTGCAAACGCGTTTTCAAGCGTCATTGAGAGTGAAAGGGTTAACGTTGTCCTGTTTCGCGAAGATATCATGTACATGCACGGTAATAAGCATTAAAATATACATAAACCTTATCCTGCGTAACAATTTACTTCACGTAAGCAGTGGAGAATCTGTTATTACTATTCTTTCCCAATAAACGCGTTTACGCTAAAACTATTATTTGCAGTGCAAACAGTTTGGAGCCAGATCAGACGCCGGGTAACCCGGCGTCTGATCAGGCTCCAAACTGTTTGCCACCAAGATAAACAAGAAGTATCAGAATTGTCCAAAAGTTGTTTTTTTCTACGGTTTAGTGCTTTGCGTTTGCGCACGTTTGCGTTTAAACGGGAAAGAATAACAGATTCTCCACTGTAAGTAAAGGAATTTAGATCTACCTTTAAAAGATAATATTAAAGTGCAGCGCTTTAACCTCTAAACCGCCGTTCTATTAACACATTGAACCCTAGCGACGAGTATACTAGTCATTTACAAACAGTGCACCTGTGAAGATTACACTTGTCCTGTGCAAACAGTATAGACCCTGATCAGAGGGCTCCTTAAGGAGCCCTCTGATCAGGGTCTACACTGTTTGTCATTTTGAAAGATATTGTTAAAATCAACCCTAAATATTCAAAAATGGATTTGACTTATTTTGAAATTGGAATTGTCCAATCAACATTTCAGGGGTGAATGAGTTAATACAACAGTCACCTGAAAACAGATTGGATCCTGATCGGACGCCGCGTAATGCGGCGTCTGATCAGTGTACAACCTTTTTACATTTTATTTCAATATTTCTCAAGTAGGATTAAAATAGGACTACCTTAAATTTATATTCGTGAAATAAAAGCAGACGACAATTGTTTGAAGCAGGTGATGTTATTGCAGTGAAAGGGTTAAAAAAGTCAATATGAGACTTTTTAATTATTTACATTCAAACCGTCCTATAGATATAATTCACTAGATAACAGGAAGAAATTGCAAATGTCAAGAATCTTAGCTGCTCAAAGCAACTCGAAACTAATCTTTTGGTGGGAGCTTTCTCAGTATGCTTGTCCTGATATGTCAGTTATTACACACTGCCTTAACTCCATACTCCTTAAACACACACATAGTTCCATTTTACATGTATAGTCAGGCATTATGCAACATCAGAAAGTTATATACGAAGTAGATCTACATGTTTTTCTATAGACTACATGTAGCAGATACAGTGAAGAAAATGTTATTCTTTCCCGTTTAAACGCAAACAAAACGCAAACGCATCGCAATAAAATGTAGAAAATTACAATTTGACAATTCTGAATATTGATTTTAATCTAGACGGCAAACAGGTACGAGCCTGATCAGACGCCGGGTTACCCGGCGTCTGATCTGGCTCCAAACTGTTTGCATTGGAAGTAATATATTTAGCGTAAACGCGTTTATTGGGAAAGAATAACGTTTTCACCACTGTAATAGCTTAAAGTAGGCTGGACGTAAAGAGAAACGCGCCTTTATACGCATTCGATTTTACTTTCTTGAAACATGATGTCAGTAAACTTAATTGTGTCTTCTTTACTGACGACGAGCTAAAGGCTAATGGGTTAAACGACCCAGGCTTTAGCCCCTTCACTGTCATGACGTCATCAATTTTAAACAATTGCCAGCTGCTTTAATTTCTCAAATCTAAATCTAGGTATTTGGACTTCAAAGATATTCTAAAATGAGAGTCAAACAGCTTGGAGCCTGATTAGACGCCGCGTTACGCAGCGTCTGATCAGGATCCAAACTGTTTGCAAATAACTAGTGTACTCGGGGTAAGCAGTGAAAGGGTTTAAAGTACAATTACTAAGTAAGCCTGACTAATGTCTTCTCGAACTGTCTAACTATGCAGCGCGCAATAGTGTATAATGATATGGTTGTATCGTTTACGTTTCAGATAAGTGCTCATCAGTCATTCAAGTCTAATATAGGGTTACAGCCTGTCTACTCCAAAGTCAATGCAAGGTTAACACATGTAGATCTATATATATGGACACATTGTCTTGTACAGTAAAACTTCTCTATTACGACCAGTTGATTGTTGTAATTATCAGGTGCATTTGATGAAAGTGGCTGCTTAAAGCACGATGTCAGTAAAACAGAAAGCTCCTATAGGAGCTTTCTGTTTTACGTTCACCTTGCTTTAAGATATAACATGCCTTTTATAAAATCAATTAGCCTTAGTTTCATTGGTCGTAATAGAGAGTATTTACTGTACACTGTACTCTAGTAAATCAGCAGAGTAGATTCGATCTCTGCAATGCCTTACCCCGAGAATAATTGTTAAATGTATTTGCAAACGTTGTGGTCATGATTAGACGCCGTATAACCCGGTGTTACTTAAGTCAGTTTACCTAAAATTTAAATTTGATAAAATGAATAAAATAATTAAAATGACATTCGTTTAACCCATTTGTGCCCACGATCCCATATATGGGACATATGCAATCAGTGTAGACTCTGATCAGACGTCAGGTCAGAGTCTCACTGTTTGCTGATAGGAATTTCAATATAAAACACACAAAAAATGAAATTTTTGACCAGGCATCCCTTTGATAAAAAATGGACCAATCCAATATATAAACATGGAAGAATCCACTGGGCACATGTGGGTTAAGCAGGTGTCGTCATGGCAGTGGAGGGTGATGTCATGGAAATGAAGAACGACGTCACGGGGCATTGGAAGAGTACGTAATGGCAGTGAAGCGGTTAACTATAGGAGATACGGCATTATTCTTTTCAGTTTAAACGCAAACGTAAACGCAATACAGTAAATTGTAGAAAATAAGTTTTCGTCAGTTTTTAATGTTCATTTGTATCTGAATGGCAAACTGTTAGTTGGTGGCAGACAAAAACGATATGCCCTGCACTACACAATGTCATACATGTATTATTTAAGATGGCCATTTGAGGTTGTTTGCTGTAGAAATACTTTACAGTAGTCCATATAAACTCTGTCATCTACACTGTAAAAACATGTCAAATTATATCTGCTTTCCAAATCTATCGCCCTTATAATTCTAAAAATATTTGTTCATGTAAAACAGAAAAATGAAATAAATATATCGAGGCATGAATAATGTAAGATAAGCATTAATTTGCATGCGACAGAACTGGGGTCCGTTTCATAAAACTTCTTACGCCAAATGGTGTCGTAACTCAAAACTTAACAATACATTTAATCTCTGATTTCTCTATCGAATCCTGTCTTGTGACATCGTTTTGGAATCGTCTTTTCAAGACGATTCCAAAAAGATGTCACAAGACAGGATTAGATGGAGAAAAAAAGTTTTATAATCTGACATACGACAACATTTGTCGTACGAAGTTTTATGAAACGGGCCCCTGGTTTGCTGCTCCCTTTAGACAGAGATACCATCAAAATAGACCTCACTTACTCATCGTATGCCTCAACTAGTGGAAAAAACCCAACACTCACACGTTCCCCGTATACCTGAACTAGAGTGGAGAAAACAACCTTCATACACGCTTCGTATATCACAACCATAGTGGAGAAACTGACCTTAAACGCTCTTTGTATACAACACTGTCCCGCATACGCTCTTCATATACAGCGCTCCCTCTCTACAACGACACCCAACGGGAGACAAAAAATGTGTGTGTTGTTCGGAGGGAATCGTTACAGGGAGGGAAATTGACTTACATTTGCAAACAGCTTGAATCCAGATCTGGATTCAAGCTGTTTGTCACTCGTCATTAAGAATTTTCTGTCAAAATGTATATTATGTTACTTTTAAGCAGACGATATTGCAAAAGTTAAAGTGTTAGACATATAATTGTCTTGTTTGGGGAACAGCGGCAAGGGTCGTTGTAAGGAGGGATTCGTTGTTGGGAGGGCCGTTGTAGGGAGGGAGCAATGTATCTCTCACACGCTCTTCATACATGTATATCTCAACTGAAGTGTAGAAAACAACCCGAAAACGTTCTACGTATACCTCATACATGTACGCTCTTCGTATACCTCTTATACAGTGGATTAAACTATAATTCAGCTACAGTGGAGAAAACAACCCTCATACACTCTTCGTATACATCAACTACAGTGGAGAAAACATCTATCATATGCTCTTCATTTATCTCAACTTTATTGGAGAAAAAACCCCTCATAGGCTTCTCATGTACCTCAACTACAGTGGAGAAAGTAATCCTCATACGCCATCCATATACATTAGCTATAGTGGAGAAAATAACCCCCGTACCTCAACTTCAGTGGAAAACTAACCCCATAAGCCATTCATATACATGTACATTAGCTATAGTGGAGAAAATACCCTCATACGCTCTTCGTATGTTGAAAACTACATGTAACCCCATACGTCATTCATTTACTACATTGGACAAAAAACGCTCCTCATATACCTCAACTTCAGTGGAAAACTAACCCTATACGCCATTCATATACCTTAGCTATAGTGGAAAAAATAACCATCATACGCCATTCATATACCTTAGCTATAGTGGAGAAAATAACCCTCCTACGCCATTCATACAGACCTTAGCTATAGTGGAGAAAATAACCCCCATACTCTCTTCGTACATGTATACTTCAACTTTATTGGAGAAAAAGCCTCGTACGCTCCTCATATACCTCAGCTATAGTGGAGAAAGTAATCTTCATACGCTCTTCGTATGCTTCAACTTCAGTGGAGAAACTAACCCCATACGCCATTCATATACCTCAAATATAGTGGAGAAAATAACCCTCATACGCTTGACTCAACTATAGTGGAGAAAATAATCCTCATACGTTCTTCATATACCTCATCTATAGTGGATAAAAAAATCTCATATGTTCTTCGCAAACTTTAAGTATATAGAGAAAAAATTACCCTCATACGCTCTTTGTATACCTCAACTTCATTGGAAAAAATGTAGTTTTACCAATAAATGCATTGGTTCTAAAACTCGTATGTCAACTGCATTTACACACACGACGTCTGGTCAGGCTCCAAACGGTTTCCCTCTAGGATTAAAAGTTAAAAACTAATCGTTTACATTTTCAAATCACTGTCATGTCCTACATTTCTGCGCATTGCGTTTGTGTTAAGTTTCGTTTAAACGGGAAAATAACACATTCTCTACTGTACCTCAACTATAGAAAAAAAAAAGTTTTTAGCGCATGGTCTTTACTCAAATTCTAATTAAGTCCTAAGTACTGTTTTCGCAAGCGCGGGTCAATATGAACCCGTATTTGTCAGGCTCAGGGCTGCATGTATTCTTGTACTAGCTCTTGCAATCATCTTTCAAGCTTAGAAACCCGTGAAATCTCATTTCTGCAGTGTCTATATAACCCATTTTAGACTTTTAAGGCTGAGTACCCCTAATAAGACAGGCCGATGTTGGTCAATATCAGGACTCTACGAACAGTGATCGGGTATTCTCGTCAACTGCCGATATGTTCCGAACTATGCTTTAGCATGGTTCGGAACAGATCGGCATGTAACGAGAATGGGTGATTGCTGTACGTAAAGTACTGATTTTTGTCCGATCTCATTAGGGGTCCTCAACCTAAGTTTCGGTATGAATTGTTAATGAGCCTTTCAAGATTTAAATAATACAATAACGAAAACACTGACTGAAGACGTTTTCAATCGGTATAACCCTAGACTACTATCAAACCTCCTATTGATCAAGACAGTCCTACATAAAGATTCAGAAATAATCTTTAAAGCTGGTTGCTGCTTAATGCAGGAAAGAAGTAATGCAGAAAGCTCCGTAAGGAGCTTTCTGCATTACTTCTATCCTGCATTAAGCAACCACCTGTTAAAACGATTATTGTATCTTTCTTGAAGGGTCGTAAATCGCAATGTCTACTGTAACAAATACGGGTCTTCCCAAACCTTACAAAGTAAATAATTGATGTCAATCCTGTGCCAAAGAGAATCAAAAACTTTTCGTTTTCCCCCTACTTAACAACTCCCTCTGATCGATTGCGGGGCACTTGGCGTTGCAGTGTAGCATAGCGGCTGTTTATTCAGACTCAGAGTTTCGGTGAGATTGGAAAACCGGTGGCGGCAGTGACAAAAGTATTGGGCGAAAGTGATCATTTAATAGTATGTGGAAGTTTTCTGTGGATGATGGAATATGCGTCTCTTAGGTGGCTGGAGTATTTTCTTCTCTTAACAGTAAGTGTGAATTCATATTTATTTACTTGTATGCCAGGATTTTTTGTAGATGTTTCAAGAGGTTTTGTAGGGTTTGATCAGATACTGCTCATATGTTTACAGTCGTTGTTTCCTAACTGGGCTAGGCACTTTAATTAACAGTCGCATGTACACAAATCAATGTAGGCCTTATTGTGTTAGGCTTTATATGGAGATAGGGGAGTCGAGATTGCTCGGGGTTTTGCCACAGTATGCAAATGACTTTACAGTCATGTCTGTATTTAGAAACCATTGATTGAAGGTCCATTGTCATCCTTAAGAACAGATGACCGCTTAATGCACGGCAAAAGTCATGCAGAAGGCTCCTATAGGAGCCTTCTGCATGACTTTTCCCCTGCATTAAGCTAACATCTGTCACAAAAACAACCAATGTATCGTGATTTTAGTGGTCGTTTAACATGGATTTGACTGTAGCAGTCTCTGTATAGAAAATATTTCAAGGAAGATTGTTAACTCCTGCTTATTCAAAAGATGGTATGATTATGTTAAGGTTTGTTGTGGATTTAATTACAGAAATTCTCATTTGAGTTGTCAGCTTCATTCTGTCTTAACCGTTCTTCACAGAATCAGCGCATTGTAAGCCTTAACCAATTACACCATACTCGTATATACTCATTTTGCGCATTTTATTTATTCCTCCTCTGTAGAAAATAGTTTACACAATCATGAATGTTTATCAAAATAAATATTTTCTATATTCTACCAGATGAAAGCTTAACGCAGGCTGAAGGGAAATCAGAATGCGTCTGAAGGCGCATTCTGCTTTATTTTTAACTATGTACTTTATGTGGTCACCTATTTTCAAAATTATAAAAAGTCTATGAAGTAAATGGTTAACCTTTTCACCATAGAAATGCATTTGCATTCGTCTAAAATACCCTCGTAGAGAGTCTTACATTTAGGAAACTTTTATATATTCAAACAGGTGACTGCTTTAATCAGACTGAATATTATTCTAGCAGAAGTTTCCGAAAATAATATTTCTGCCCCATTTCAGCCTGAATTGAGTAACCAGCTGCCGTAATTTATCAACCCTTTCACTTTCAACTATAACCATCTGCTTTCACCCCTTACCGCCATTTCATTTCCTAAATAATATTGCCTAAACTAAGAATTTTAAGTAAGATATAACCCTTTACTCCATAGTCTGTTTCTAGTTTGACGAGAGTTCGAGATATCTAGTCTCGACTGTTTATATTCACAATAAGTCATCATAGTGTTAGACGTCTGAAAAAAAAGTTAAGTTCACAATTTACTGTTTTAGAGTTTACTTTTACAATACATGTATATGGCAAAATTACAAACAGTTCAGATCATCATCAGAGGGCTCCTGCAGTATCCCTCTGATCAGGGTCTACATTGTTTACATGGGGCATGTCTATACTTTGAATGTACACTGCACTGTTTGTCACGGACGAATATACCCGTCGTTAGGGTTGAATGTGGTTTTTTTTTTATTTAAAGACCACTAATGATCATAGCAAGAAAGTTTCTAATGACATGGGACTGCTTACTACATGTACATCGAACACTAATGAAGAAGCTTCCATACTTGGAGCTTTTGGCATTATTAATATTATGCATTAACCCTGTACCCCATATACTGTTCCTAGTTTTGAAGACAGGTGACTACTTCAGGTTGAACGTAAACCAGAATGTGTCTAAAGGCATATTCTGCTTTTCTACCAACATGTTTTAAGCTACAACCTGCTAGGATAATCATAACGTTAGATATAACCCACATTCATGACTGTATAAAGATGAACTGTTTACTTCAGTGGATTTGCGTAAAATGCTTCTTTATTGGGTAATGGGTTAAGCAAATAAGCTGTTTTAGATACAACACAGGGATTGTGATTGAGTGGTCGCTTGTACATGCCAAGATCTAACCTGGTCACAGTTGCTTTAGATAGGATCGACTGGATATGATTATAAATGATATGTAGTAAATCGAATTTGTGTTCATACAGTGGGAAATATGCTATTCTGGCCGTTATTCCCATTTGTCCATGCTTCTTAATGTTATCAATATAATATTGAGTATACAGTGTACAAGACGTTATTACGTGTATTTCCCATTTAAAAGCAAACGAAACGCAAACGCATAATATCAATATTACAGTGGAGAATCTGTTATTCTTTCCCGTTTAAACGCAAATGTACGCAAACGCAAAGCACTAAAACGTAGAAAATAACAACTTTTGGACAATTCTGATATTTCATGTTTATCTTGGTGGCAAACAGTTTGGAGCCTGATCAGACGCCGGGTTACCCGGCGTCTGATCTGGCTCCAAACTGTTTGCACTGCAAATAATAGTTTTAGCGTAAACGCGTTAATTGGGAAAGAATAACACATTCTCCACTGTATAATACAATGTTTAAAATGATAACTTTATGACAAGTCTTCCTATTCATTTTAATCTGACTGACAAACAGTTCGGAGCCTGATCAGACGCCGGGTAACCCGGTGTCTTATCTGGTTCTAAACAGCTTGCATTTGAAACAATTGTTTTAGATTAATCGAATTTTTGGAACAAATAACGTCTTCTGCGGCTGATACACGACTCTATTATTTCCGAATAAAAGCATTTGTTTCCCTGGAAAATGCTTTGCCTCTAATAAAATAGAAACAAATCTTGAGAGGTTTCAAAAAGGTGTCAGATTCTACATTGAATTGCATTGCGTGTGTGTGTTTGTTGCATTACGCAGCGTCCGATCTGGATCGAAACTGTTTGCAAAGTCGACATAGAGTCAACATAGAATCGCGTACGGGAATAAATGGTTAAACTGAATTCAAGTTTCCCTCGAGCCGTAAAGGTCACTATACACTATTACTAAATCATTTTAAGTATATAATCAGAGAAGATAAGTATGTTATGACAAACATAATATGTATATTATTCAGTGTTCCCTCTCCACAACAACACCCAATGAAAAACAAAGATTGCGTGTGTTGGGCGGAGGGAATTGTTACAGGGAGCGACAATTTAGACTTGGCTTCCCTTTGCAAACAGCTTGGATCCAGATAAGACGCCGCGTGATGCGGCGTCTGATCTGGATTCAAGCTGTTTGTCACTGTTCATTATATTCCATCTGTCAAATTGTCAACTTATATGTAACTTTGAGAAAAAAGCAGTCGAAAATCTTAAGCAGAATGTAACTGCAATAATGAAAACATTAGACATATTTTTCTTGTTTAGGGAACAGTGACGAGTGTTGTTGTAAGGGGGGATCTTTGTTCGGAGGGCTGTATTTTTAGGGAGGGAACGCTGTATATCGTTTCAACCTGAACGAATTCATTAGTTAGATTAGTTAGATCGGAAAAAAGTGCATCTAGCATTTTTCGAAACAGAGAAAATAGTTAACCCTTCAGTCCCTCAATACCTTGTTTTTAGTATTGAAAATAGATTGTTGTTAAATGCAGTATGAAAGTAAAGTAGATGCACACAAAGGCTTATTCTGCTTTACATCCAGCATGCTTTAAGCTACCATCTGCCAGGTTATACAATATATTCCTTCTGGTGCATATTCATGACTATATCATAGCAGGGAAAAATATTATTCGGTGAAAGAATAAATTAGATGCCAAAAAAGGCTCATCTAAGGAGTAATGGGTTAAAAAGAATGACTGGGAGCTCTGAGTAGAATACCAATATTGACCACCACTGACACGACAGTGGAGAAAACGTTATTCCTTCCCGTTTAAACGCAAACAAAACGCAAATACAATTCAATCAAATGTAGAGAATTGCAAGGTATTTTTTACAATTCTGTATGTTCATTTAAATCTGAATGACAAACAGTTTTGAGCCCGGTCAGACACCGGGTTACCAAGCCAAGCCTGTCACTCCCATTGACGCCTAATGATGCGCGTTTGAAAACAGTTTGGATCCTGATAAGACGCCAAGTAAAGCGGGTCTGATCAGGATCCAAACTGTTTGAGACTCGTATCAATATGTTTCAAGTCATACTACATTAAATCTTACTTCGAAACGATCTTTCAAACAACAAAATGGAAACAGACGACAATGAAACGGTGGAGGGGTAAAACTCTCACGAAAGAAAATGCAGCGAAAGGGTTACGCGTAAACGTGTACATCTTACATGTATTGGGAAAGAATAACGTCTTGGCTGTATCAATATTTATTCAATCAAATGTTTCAAATGTTTGAATTTCCCTCACAATTGACAATGACACATTTAGAATACTAAATTTGTCTGCATGCACAAAGATTAAATGAGATGGTTAAATTTCGCGGTGAATTTGTTAGATGTGCACAGACTGAAAATGACAAAACTTGTAACTCAAGATCAGTCGAGGTTAGTGGTTGTTTGATGATGATAAAACTCTGTTAACAATAGAAATGCCGACTCCGATTTGACATTTCAAATTTAACATCAGTCGTCCGAAATCTTTTCTCGTTTTGTTTTCACGGCAAAGTAATCATCTGTATTAAAGTGTTGTCTGGAAAATAAATCAAATTCAGTTTTATGCATTTTACTGACAAAACATATAAACAAGCAGATACGAGTGTCAAAAACTGAAAATCTCTAGTTTAGACGCTACCCTGTAAGACGTTTATTCTAAGTTCGATCTTGATCCAAACAGTTTGCAAGTCACACTTATTAAGGACATGGTGTTAATTTGCAATACACGCGTTTACGCTTTAACTATTGCAAATAGTTTGGAACCAGATCAGACACCGGTGACCCCACTCAGGTTAAAATAAGTCGTTGTAAAGTTGCTATTTTCTACAGTTTATTGCAATGCGTTTGCATTTCGTTTCTTTTGTGTTTCAACGGAAAAGACTAATTTCTCCACTGTATATAGGAATTAATCATTTTCATTAGTTTGATTTGAACTGTCAAATTTCAAATGCCAAGGCGGTAGTGGCCCAATGGTTAACACCTTGGACTGCGGTACCAGGGGTCGTGAGTTCGATCCCCCGCCGGACCAGCGGTCTGACTTGGGGATTTTTTCCGAATCCCTGATGATGTACAGGAATGTCCTTGAGCAAGACATGTGCCGCGAATTGCTCCTCTCCACCCAGGGGTTAAAATGGGTACCTGTGAGGGTCTGAGCCGGTACTGCGGCTGCTTTAGCGCCATATGTTAGCAGTGCATATGTTATCTATATTGTAGGCAAGATGGCTCAAAAATCAGGGGGTAAATGTACAGTTGACTGAGCGGTCATTCGGACTGAACGTAGACTTTAACTGGTACTTTACTTTACTTTACTTTTTTATTATTCTAAGCTCATGATTTTACATAAAAACACGGAGAAAAGCATATCCCCTTTTCTGCCGTAAGATCGTCGACTACATTTTAAAGGTTATACAGATTGATAGAGAAATACTTCAAGACAAACGTAAAACAGTTGGTATCCAAGTCACAAGTCTGATCTGAATTCAAACTGTTTGCCAATATCAGAAAAATCGTAATCGGAAGGGAAATGAGTTAAAACCAGTGCAGATCTAGATGAAACAGCGCAAAACTCGATATCTCAGCAGGATATAAATTGCTTTGCTATATGATGAGTATAATTTTCTGCAAGATGGGTTTTATGGGACATTGTCTATATAACGTCCGCATAAATAATAATTAAGTCTATCTATAAGCACAAAGGGGGCAGTCATTGGCATAAATGAAGCACCATTTTAGGAGAAGTAGATGGGAGAAAGCTGTAGGAAACGCAGAATGAATATTACTCTATTTACTGCCGCGTGCAAGAAAATTGGCATTTGCAAACAGTTTGGATCCTGATCAGACGCCGAGTAACTCGGCGTCTGATCAGGATCCAAACTGTTTGATACTCATCGCGACGGTTCTTCAGTTAAATATTCTAAAATCTAAATTTTGGAAATAGAAGCAGACGACACTTTGAAGCGGATGATAGTCTCGGAGTGAATGGGTTAATTAAACTTCACATTTCCGTCAGTCATCATAGCTCTGGGCTGTCCAAGAAGGAAACCAGCTTCATTATTGCTTATCTAATCTGAGATTCCTGTGTTGTCTAAAATTGGCAGTACATGTTTGCATACAATTAGGCCTCTATAACTCGAACTAAACCGTATTTAAAAGGACCACAGATACAGTAAAGGATCTCTCTTACGATCACTAAAACGAAGGCTAATTGGTTGTATAAAATTATGCTTTCTGTTTTAGTGCCACGTTGCTCTAAGCTGTAATCTGTCATGAACACGTAATAAGCAACATAGTTTCGTGGTCGTAATAGAGAGGATTTACTGTAAAATGAGAAATATGACAATATCCAAAATACTTTAAGCTAACAATAAGGTCGCCACCAAACCCTACAAAATGACTACTCATAAGAATTGTCTACTGAAGACGATTCTAATGAGTAGTCACATCATAGGGTTTGGGTGGAGATTTAAGTTTGTAAGTATTTGAAATACTAACGTTTTGGAGTTTTGTTTCAAATTTCAAAAATTTGATAACCCGAACCTCACCTATTATTAAATCTTTTACCGCCAATGTCATATGCTATGATATTTGTAAATAGTTGGAATCCTGATCAGACGCCGCGTAACGCGGCGTCTGAACAGGATCTAAACTGTTTAACAAAAATATCAATGTTCCTTAAGTAAACAACGTATAAAATCCAAATTCTTTAAATGGAAGCAGACGAAAAATTAGAGCAGACGATATCACGAAAGAGACTGAATTGGACGGGTTATTATGTCATAATGCAAGTGAAATGGTTAAAGTTATTATTTCAGTTTAGCTATGTTTCAGCACAGAAATGCAGATACATGTACGCTTGAGTCAAGATATATCTAATTATCGATGTCCAACTGTATGGAAACAAGAATCCTGGCAAATCGAGAAAATCCATTCCATGGTTATATAAAAAGGCAGTTAGTGCTTGAAAT
Organism: Gari tellinella; assembly: GCA_922989275.2. Taxonomy (NCBI): domain Eukaryota; kingdom Metazoa; phylum Mollusca; class Bivalvia; order Cardiida; family Psammobiidae; genus Gari; species Gari tellinella. The sequence continues at coordinate 94,564,304 of OV277858.1, forward strand.
CTAAATTACTTTTTACGCCCTGGAAAAAATTGTCTCGTCAGCGTTTTCACCATCGAACCATTGCCTGATCTTATCGTCGGCATACAGTTTCGATTTCAAATTTCAGATTATAACAAGCATACATGTAGGAAATATAAATAGAAATTGTCCAGGTCAAATATCAAGTTACATGGTGTATGATCTTGGTCATATATGTGTGCCGAACACAGTACCAGTCTAGTGGTCAGCAGGATAGAGGCAAACAGATGCCACGAATATAATTTGTAAATATATTAACATTAGCAGACGATGACACAGGAGCAGACGAGACTTGTCATTCAAACCAACCACTGCTTTATCCCAATCACAATGGTTATATGCAAACAGTTGGGATCCTGATCAGACACCGCGTCACACCGCGTCTGATCAGAAGCCAAACTGTCTTGCACTCATTACAACATTACTTTAGTCAATTTACCAAAATTTTGAATTTGACCAGTTAAAGAGGACGAACATAATTTAAAGCAGCTGACGTCATGGCATTAAAGGGGTTAAACCTCTTTGTCTGCCAATAACGATGACATAATAATTGTGTATACACTTTGGAATTAGATCTGACACCAAGACGAATGTTGATTTTGGTTTGGCGAAGAGGTGGGGTGTCCAGTCGAAATACGTAACATTATACATGTTCGTATTTAAGAAAATATACAAAATAAATCATACTTTACGCCATCTGTAGGCATGGTTTACGACATATTTAAAGCAGACCGTATTATGGCTTTTATGGCAGCTCTAAACGGATATATGTGAAGTTTAAACGCCATGGGGAATATAGAATAAACAAATTGCTTTGTAGTTAGTTGTATCATATCGATTTTCAATAAAGAAACACTATGTGGCAAGTATTTATCTGACATTAGAGGAAACTCACTAATATAATATAGCAATATATATACATTTCATTATACTACGGTCGTGACCTGCGGGTATACGTTTGAGGAAAACGTCATTATCTCCCTTTATTGCAAAAAAAACCTAAACGCAATGTCATAATCTTTAGAAAATTACTATTTATTTCGTTTTCACTTATTTCAATCGTGATAGAAAACAATTTAGAATCTGGCCAGTGTTATTTGGCGTTCCATTTGACTACAAACTGTTTCAGGGGACATCAGAATATTTAGCATTAACCCTTTCATGATCAAATTTATCGTGAGATTTTTACCCCTTCACCGATTCAATGTCGTCTGATTCAATGTTATTGTCTGCAATATCGTTTCAAAGTTAGATTTAAGGCAGTATGTTTGAAGACATTACAAAAAGAATGTCAAACAGTTTTTATTCTGCTCAGATGCCGCGATACGCGGCGTCTGATATGGATCGAAACTGTATGCAAACGCGATATAGGCGTCATTGAGAGTGAAAGGGTTAAAACTCCCAATTTCAATGGCTATTTGCAAGCAGTCGGGATACTATTCAGACGCCGCGTGACGTCTGATCAGGGCCCAAACTGTTTGACACTCAGTGTTATATTCCTTTAGTCAAACTACCTAAAAATTCAATTTGAGAAATAAAGACAGACAAAGGGGTTAATGTTATAACAGTTATTTCCATTACAAACATATTTGAGCCCAATCGGATGACGGATAACCTGATGTCTTGTCTGGCACGGAGTAAATATACTCCGTTGGACTGACTCCTAACTGTTTGCCACTCCAAAAACACCAACATGAAGCTACCATTTTCTCACATAACTACCCCTGTTTTCAATGGCTGTTTTCAATAGCGAACAGCGATCGCAAATATTCTTGTCTCCAACATGTGTGAGATCAATTTGAATGACGTCACTGTAACGTCACTATTTATAACGGCGTTTTGACGTCACCGGGATTCCCAAAAATGCCTATTGCTTTAAAAAAAATAACTTAAAATCGTTTGTTATGTGAGAAAAAGAATCTGTCACTCGTCGATGTTTAAGAAAAGCTGATCTCAAACTCGTCTAGAATAGAAAAGTTATTAAGCTCGCCAAGGCTCGCTTAATAACATTTCAAATCTAGACTCGTTTGAGATCAGCTTGTCTTAAACATCGACTCATGACAGATCCTGTATTACTCCAATGTTATTGAAATGCGTTTGCGTTTAAATTTCATTTAAACGGGAAGGAATAACGCCTTATCCACTGTACTCAAATATACGCACATAGCATGGTAAGGCCTAATTTTGTTTGACAAGAACCTCTTTCAATTGAAATATAGATTAGTTCCAAAAATCAATTGGGCTAAGTTTGCTGATCAAAAAATGGATTTAAATTGGTAAACAGAACGCTGTTGTGTGTTAACTCTATTACTGCCATAAACCATCTGCACACATGTGAAAATCGACGTCTATTTATAATGTTCAATTTACAGCGCTGAAGTCGTTATTCCTTCCTATTTAAAAGCAAACGAAACACAAACGCTATGCAATAAACTATAGAAAAGTACTATTTTCTGCGACATCAGTATTGGTTTGAGGATTTCTAAACTGCTTATAGAATAACGTCAGCAGAAATCTGGTCAAAGTGTCATTTAACCCTAATACCGTCATATGTGACTGATATAACTTTGCAAACAGCTTGGACCCTGATCAGAGACAGCGTCCGACCAGGGTCCAAAATGTTTGCACACAGTTCGATATTTTGGTTAGTCATTGTACCTGAAAAGTAAAACAGAAAGATCCTACAAGAGCTTTCTGTTTACTTTCATCATGCTTTAAGCTTTAAGCATACACTTGCAATAAACAACTAATAAATAACACAGTTAAAACTGTTTAGTGGTCGTTATAAAGAGGTTTTATTGTATTTGTGAAAGTTTATCAGTAAATCTATGCGTCTGTGGATTTCTTGAATATTCTGCTATAGAGTATAGTTTGCAGACATTCTGAACTCAACACTAGCACGTTCAGATCTAGTTTAGAAGACATATACGGCCAAAGTGTCATTTAATCTGATACCAGGCGTATTACATGTCCTTCTGTCTGGGTTAGGGATTGATTAGGAACAAATCAGGGATGGTATTTACCATAAACAGATTCCACGTGTTTTGGGTTAAATACATGTAATGTTCATCGGCGACAGAATTACAGAGAATCGACAAAACCAATCCATGAAATTAATCTATTATTCCATAAATACGCATTTTAACGGCTTTAATGTATTCCTCCACTAATGGAAATAGTTCCAATTTATCCAGTAATAAATTTGTACCATAAGAAACAGTTTCTATATTTTAGCAGTTTGTGGCTTAAAGTAGGCTGAACGTAAAGCAGATTGCGCATTAGGCTTTTAGCGCACATTCAGCTTTGCTTTCAATCTGCTTTTAGTGATCAAATATCTTCAATAATAGAATCAGGCTATATGGGGTAACGTGATAATTAAGACTTTATTGGAAGATTTCAAACACATGACTTTGACAGCTTTACTCTTTCACCACTGAAAGTTTTAATAGAAAATTTCAGTTTCCAATTTAGTCTATTCAATTTTTCACCAGTTAGGTCTGACTTTTAGAATATATTTCTAAATTTCATACAATGCGGACCCTGATCAGAGGATCCTGTAAATGAGACCTATGATCTCGGTTTACATTGTTGGCATTAAGTCAAATGTTCTTTTCACAGGTAACTTGTTTACAAATGACGGTTATATAAAACGCCACTAGGTCTTAATGGATTAAAGCAGAGTATACGGAAAAAAGACAGTTTATTCGTTGAATTGCTGCTTATTTTATTCTTGCCATATGATAAGCAGCCTAAAAGATACACTGTTCATTTCGTCAGTCTTAACAGCAGGAATTTACTAAATATGTCAGGGAAAGGTCCACTGCTAAAGTAAGAAAGAATTGCCATTTGGTACAGTGAAGAGGCGTTATTCTTTCCCAATAAACGCGTTTACGTTAAAACTACTTTTTGCTATGCAAACAGTTTGGGCCAGATCGGACGCCGGGTCACCCGGCGTCTGGTCAGGCTCCAAACTGTTTGCCACTCAGATTAAAATGAATAGTTAGAATTATCAAAATGTTGTCATTTTCTCAATTTTAGTTTGTTGCGTTTGCGCTCCGTTTGCGTTTAAACGGGAAAGAATAACGTTTTCTCCACTGTAAATGATTTACAGTACAATATAATTATATTACTTAAAATTTAGACTTTGAAAACATATGTGATATTACATGTATAACCTACATGTACATGAAGTTCGTAAAGCGGCACAAGTTAATAAAACAGAATACACAAAGTATATCTTAAGTTACTGTATGCAACCATGATTTATATAACAGCATACATTTGATATCAGATCTTATAAACACACATTCAATGATTTTGTTGACAAGTCCATTCTTAACCCACTACCAAATAAATTCGCCTTTTTACGCTTTGAATCTAATTATTCGTGAAGAATGCAATTCGAATTGATACATACAAATGTATACATGTACCAGAATAAATAGTTGCTATACCCCAGCGAATGGTTGCATGGGTACGCCTTTTATCTATTGCACTGAAGAAAACAGCTCTACACTATTAAGTTATAAATATGTACCATAAGAAACATTGTGATAATGTTTTTTGTCGTTACTATTCGATTCAAATGATATTCAGTCTTGTTACACACCTTGCTACAACATGCACCACCAAGAAGTCTGTTTACGAGGAAAATTGTCTAAAACATCTGTTACAGCCAGGTACAGTAATTTCAGGCTATTGCGATATTCTGGCTATTGCGATATTCCGGCTATTACGATATTCCGGCTATTACGATAACTCAATACAGTGCCTCTCTTACAACGACATCCAATTGGAGACACACAGTGTGTGTGTGTTGTTTGGAGGGAGTTGTTATAGAGAAGGAAAGTAAAGACTTGGCTTACATTTCAAACACTTTGAATCCAGACCACGCGGCTTCTGATCTGGATTCAATCTGTTTGTCACTCGTCATTATATATTTATTCTGTCAAATTGTCCTCTTATATGTTACTTCAAACAAAACAGCAGACGACAATTTTAAGCAGACGATATTCCAGCAGTAAAAGCGTTAGACATAATAGTCCTGTGTCAATGGTTGTTGTAAGGAGGCAGTCGTTGTTTGGAGGGCATTTGTAGGGCGAGAGCACAGTATATGAATATATAGGACGTTTAACACAAACTGGTGTCATATGTACACAGACGTTACAAAGAAAGACCCTAAAGCATGCCGTCCTTCGTTTTTGCCTGCTGTTGCATGGCTGTTAATGTTTCTATTGATGGGCAATTTATCGATGTGTTCGTTATATAGGGACGTTACTGTATTTGCTGAAACAGATGTTTTCTTCAAACGCTTCAGGCCAACATGGAATTGACCCTTTCAGCAATATGGCGAATCATTTTAATAGGCATGATCCATCAGATTTATCCATCTGATGAAGTACATGTAGAGAGGACGTTGTTATTTCTCGAAGAACGCGTGTGTGCTAAATCAATTACTTTGTACGTCCATTGCAAGCAATAGGGGGCCTCATCAGATCCCCTGTAACTCGGAGTCTTATCAGGCTTCATACTGGTTGCAAATCAGATACAGTATAATTATATTAATGAACTGTTTCTAAAAACTACCACGCTCTATGTTTTGTGCATAGCGGTTGTAAGATGTGTCATTTAAACCACGGACATATAACTACAAACTATGCGCAGGAAAAAATAACTTTTTTTGTGTACGTGAATATTTGAATTTGCATGGTAAAATTTTTAAATGTTAGACGAGGGCGTAACTGTAAAGACCTTGAATGGCAAGAGTTAATTATTCCTGAATATTTTGAACAGCATTGTGGATAAACCAGGGGAAATGGGCAAACAGTGTGAACATGTATAACAAGATAAGATGCAACAAAACGAGTGCTTGGTGAGAATCTTTACTATATGAAATAAACATATTTTATCAGCTACAAACAAAATATATTTTGGAACCTTAAAAAGGACTAATCATTCTGACAGAAATATGAGCTGAATATCAAACAAGGTTTCTGCATGAGCTTTCTGTACTTTGTTCTGTATTATTTTAGTCATTTACGTATCGAAATATCGCTAAACAGGAAAACCTCTATATTACGACCACTAAATTTTGTTAATTATTATGTGTTTACAACAGATGACTGCTTCAAGCAAGTTGACAGTAAAACAGAAAGCTCCTTTTGGAGCTTTCTGTTTTGCAGTCATCTTGCTTTATCACCCTGTCTTTTATACAACCAATTAGCCTTCGTATAAGTAGTCGTAATAGAGAGGTTTTACTGTAATAGAAACTGAGTCAGATACTGGCGGTTTAAAAACTTTCAGTGCACTTTGCAAGCAGTTTGTGGTGTCTAATCAGGATCCAAATTTTGTGGCACTTGTTTCAATACTTCATCAATCAAAACTGAAAAAATATTTACATTTGGCTTAAAATTGCAGACGATAATTTTGTCTGCGAAAAGATTTAAAACAGACAGTTAAATTTGGCAGTGAGTAAGTTGAATGAATAAAATACGTTTGCATTGCAATAAGACGGAATGCGTTAACTCTTCACACGCTAGCGGCGGATATAGCTGCCACAGTCATAACCTTTGCAAACAGTTTGGATCCAGATGAGACGCAGCGTGACGCGGCGTCTCATCAGGATCCAAATTGTTTGCCATTCTGACCCTGAATTTAAAAGAATTTTTGAAAAATTCTAATTTTAGAACAAAAGCAGACGACATTTGTTGCAGATGAAAATATTACCCAGCATGCAAAGTGTTAAACCAATGTGAAGTTCCGTCACACAAGGCACTGTGCTAGCTTGCCTGTCTGATACATGTTTCTGCAGAAAGGAGAATTAAGAAACTGCACTATATGGAATAACAGTGCGTGTATTTATTGGAGCTATAGCACATTGTATCTAGGTAAGTCAATAAAGAAATATAGAAAAAACTCTCTATAACGACTACTTAATTAAGTTCATTATAATGTGTTTAACCAATTATCCCATAGCCTGTTTCTAGCCAGCTTAAAGCTATTATCTGCTAGAGTATAGAAAATATTTCTTATGAGTTTTATTTGTGACATTTTAAATTGAAACTATTATCTTCAGTGGAGGAATTAAGTAAAGGTATAAAAAAGGCGTATTTTGGGGGTAATGGGTTAAGGCAGGTGTCTGCCGCAAGCTAACTGCCTTGCTTTAAGTTGTCACCTGTCTATGCAACCAACCATACTTCATCTTAGTGGTCGTAATAGAGTGTTTTAATTGTAGCATTTTTTCAGTGCATCAGTAGATTTATAGCTTTCAAAAATTAATGATTTCACGACTTTCACATGCCTAAATACATTCTCGCATTTGCAAACATTTTGGATCTACATTAGACGCCGAGTAACTTGGTGCTTGAACCGGACCAAAGCTGTTTTACACTCATATATGTCGTATGCAGTCTACTGTCAAGATGCATTAAACGCTTATGTCAAGAAATAAAAGCATAATTATAATATTAATTAACAAAAGGTTACAATAGCAGATGCTATCCTTGGTATTTAATACTGCTACAGTGGAGAATCTGTTATTCTTTCCCGTTTAAACGCAAACGTACGCAAACGCAAAGCACTAAAACGTAGAAAAGAACAACTTTTGGACAGTTCTGATAATTCTTGATTATCTTGTTGGCAAACAGTTTGGAGCCTGACCAGACGCCGGGTTACCCGGCGTCTGATCTGGCTCCAAACTGTTTGCACTGCAAATAATAGTTTTAGCGTAAACGCGTTTATTGGGAAAGAATAACAGATTCTCCACTGTAAGTATATTACAGAGAGTATGATCTCACGTAAAATACCCTGGATACCGTGGATACTTTGTAATTTATGTACTTAATGTATATTATGTATTATTTCTCTACCATATATCCCTTTTATCTTTGTAAATGGCCAAAGGTAATGTATATTGCTGATACATGTATGTTAATAAAACTAAAAGCTTGTAAAAAGAAGGCAAACACATATATTCGACCATAACTTACAATTACATTTATTGAAAATAGTTGTAAAAGTTTTTTTTTGCTAAGGGAGAGCTCTGCACAGGGTCTGCAATGTTTTTGTTAATTTTTCTTCTGAAATATTTTCTAAAAACAGTCTTTGAACTATACAAAAATGTTCGTTTGTTTTCAACTTGAATCGTTTTCTAGAAACACTCAGCATACAATGGAGTAGGCGTTATTCTTTCCCGTTTAAAAGAAACAAAAGGAATACGCAAATGCAGTGCAATAGACTACAGTGGAGAATCTGTTATTCTTTCCCAATAAACGCGTTTACGCTAAAACTATTTTCTCAATTGCAAACAGTTTGGAGCCAGATCAGACGCCGGATAACCCGGCGTCTGATCAGGCTTCAAACTGTTTGCCACTCAGATTAAAATAAATGGTCAGAAGTGTCAATAAGTTGTCATTGTCTATGTTTTATTGATATGCGTTTGCGTACGTTTGCGTTTAAACGGGAAAGAATAACAGATTCTCCACTGTATATGCAATAGGCATAACGGTTTAACATAAACCTTTTTATTGGGAGAGAATAACGTATTCTCTGTTAGACAGGGACATATCCAAGCTGTTACGAACATTTACAAAATTATTCATTGATAGTGTCGACGACATATGGCAGCTTGCTGCAGGAAAACATTTCTTAATGAGCAATCTGGTTATGTGTAAAATAATATTACTGCTTTAATGCGGATCAGCATTACTGCAGAAAAATCCCAATACGATTTTTTGTTTTATGTGTATCCTGTAAGGACATCCCCTTTCTTCAAGACAATGAATTCCGATACAGTTTCCGGTACATGTACAGTGGAGAAAACGTTATTCTTTCCCAATAAAAGCGTTTACACTAAAACATTTATTTCCTATGCAAACAGTTTGGAGCCAGATCCGACGCCGTTAACCCGGCGTCTAATCAGGCTCCAAACTGTTTGCCACTAAGTTTAGAATGAGTCGTCAAAATTGTCAAAAGTTGTGATTTTACCCATTTTATTGCAATGCGTTTGCGTTTCGTTTGCTTCTAAACGGGAAATAATTACGTTTTCTCCTCTGTAGCTGTGATTCATCAGCGTTCAATGAAACTTTGATGCCTCGCACTTGTTGATGGAGAACTGGCAGTGATGTTTTCTTGGTTCAATTAACCTCTCACCTGGTAATGGCAACTTTACTAGAATATGTAAACAGTTTGTATCCGGATCAGACGCATCGATTCCAAAATGTTACGCCTTCATATTTTGATTTCTTAGGCTAAAATGACTATAAATGAAAGTGTAACCCATTTGTACCTAGTGCCGTATATATGGGGCATAAACAAATACATGTAGCGTAAACACTGATCATAGTATGCACTGTTTGCTAACTGCGATGCCTATCAAAAATAAAAGATTAAAGAAAGATTTTGACCAGACGCCCCTTAACCCTTTGAGCCCTAGTCCCGCATATAGGCGTCCTTTTCAAACAGTGTACATGTGAATAGTACACTTGTCCTGTGCAAACAATGAAGACCCAGATCAGAGGGCTCCGAAAGGAGCCCTCTGATCAGGGTCTTCACTGTTTGTCAAAATGCCAAAAATGGACAAAAACAACCCTTAAAAGCCAGAAATGGACTAGACTAAAATTGAAACTGGAATTGTCCATTGAAAGTTTCAGGGAGGAAAGAGTTAACTGAAAACTACACTCAACCGATATAGATACATGAAAGAAGCAACCTGGCAACTGGGTAAAATTGTTAAATGTATTCGCAAACTGTCTGGCATCAGATCAGACGGCGCTTAACTGTTTGACACGTATATCAATATTTCTTAAGTCACAATGCCTTAATTTTAAATATGAGAATTAAAATCAGACAACAATTGTTTAAAACAATGATGACAACATTGCAGTGAATGGGTTTAAGTTTTCAAATACTCATAGGACGTATATGTACCCTAAATGTTATTAATAACTATTCATTGTTCGCAGTTGAAATAATTGTCAAAGCACAAGCGCGTTTATTGGTGAAGAATTACCTCTCAATACTGTACAGATTGTGTATGAGTTTGATATGGAACTTTCGACAGCAGTGCAATACATTATGTAACACCAGACATAGTTTAATGATTTAAACATAAGCAAAATTGATTTTGAAGTTTAGAAGGTTTGCGCTACATTGGCTTGCGAACGAAACATTTGTTGTAGTGTAAAGGACATCAACCTTTCCCAATTCACGTGTTTATTCTAAAATGCATACCCATTGCAAACAGTTTAGAGAAAAAGCAAACACAAATCACTTAAATGTAGAAACATTTCACGTTTTGTCGATTTTGACTTTTCATTTTAATCTGAGTGGCAAACAGAATGGAATCTGGCTCCAAACTGTTTGCAATAATGATAATAGTTTTAGTGTAAACGAGTTTACTGGGAAAGAATAACGTTTTCATCCACTGTAGCCTAGATGACCACTCTGCTTTTCTTTCAGTCTGATTTACACAATCATCTGTTGTCAATACCTAAAATAAGCCATGGGGGAGGGTTAAATCATACTGGTACAGTGTACACATAAATTATTTAAAGTGAACATAATTAAAGTTCTTTTGGAACGTTCTGTTCTGGTTTTTTTTTTACTATCATTATTAAGTCTCAAGCTCCAGTGGAGCGCAATCTGAAGAGGGTCTTTACTGGTTTACCAAATTATATTACATTAATACAGGTATTTATATTAACCGTAAGAACATTTTACAATAAAAGTTACATGTAATTCCAACAAGCAATTCAGACAAAAGGGAGTAATGCGGTCAAAATAAATATTTCAAAGACGGTCGAACAATTTGAATCCGATTTGGCATAATTTTATTTGTCTGATTAGAATTCCAACTGGTTGCAAAGTAATCATACTAAATATTTCATTGCACCGTTTAAGCGGCGTCTATTCAGGATCCAAACTGTTTCAAACTAGCCATTGAAGTCAGGTAAGGCATTGAAGGAGTAAACACAAGAACAGTGGAGAATACGTTATTCCTTCCTGTTTAAACGCAAACGAAACGCAAACTGATAACAAAAAACGTAGAAAATGACAACTTGAGGACAATTCTGACTATCTATTTTACTCTGAGTGTCAAACAGTTTGGAGCCTGATCAGACGCCGGGTTATCCGGCGTCTGATCTGGCTCCAAATTGTCTGCAACGGAAATAATAGATTTAGTGTAAACGCGTTTTTTGGGAAGGAATAACGTCTTCTCCACTGTACTACTGTACTTTCGTTATACACTAATCTATCTATCTACAGTGGAGAAAAGTTATTCTCTTCAAGTAAACCTGCTTATGTTAAAGCAATTATCTCATAACCCGGCGTCTGATCAGGCTCCAAATTCTTTGCCACACGGAATAAAATGCATAGTCCGAATTTTCAAACTTGAAAATGTAATTTTCTACGTTTTATTTTAATGTTTCTCGGTTTCGTTTTCGTTTAAACGGGAAAGAAAAACGTCTTCTCCGCTGTACCTATAATACCCATGGATTATATTTGGAATTATTCGAACATTCGTAAACAGACTCGTTTTTATAAACCGCATTTCAAGGTTTTTTACGAATACGTGTGGGACGTCACGTGTTTCGAATAGTGTTGGGCTTACTAGATGTCTGAAATCATGTTCTGGAATGCACAGGGGGTTAATCGGCTTCATTTCCAGCGATTGCGTTAATGCTTCGGAAACAGCTTGAAGCCCGACCAGACACCATCTACCCCTGTGTCTGATCTGGCCCTAAACTGATTGCAATGGATGTGTAGGTCTCTGTATCCGAGTGGTTATAGTAACTTAGACTAACAATCATTTACATGTATCTCTTCGTCACTGACGGTTCGAATCCAGGTCTGGAATTTCAATCTGTTAATCCTTTAATTATCAAATTATTCGGGAGAATTTTACCCCTTCACCGCTTTATTGTCGTCTGCTTCAGTATTGATGTCTGCAAGAAACGTTTCAAAGTTAGATTCAATATTTTATTACTTAATAGATATCGATAAGAGTGTCAAACAGTTTTGGTTCTAATCAGACGCCGCGTTACGCGGCGTCTGATCGGAACCGAAACTGTTTGCAAACGCGCTTTAAGGCGTCATTGAGAGTGACAGGGTTAAATCCTTCAAAATTCCTTTTAACTGGCTTTTGGAAGGTCGTGATTATACTTAGGTTCCTTTTTGTGGATGAAAGCTGAAATTTGAATAAAGGACTGCTTGGAATCGTCACCCATCTGTAATTAGCCGGACGTCGCGATATAAAAAGCTATAGTCTACTTACAGCCCGAATGACCGTTCAGACGTCTGTAAATTCAGATATGACAAAAATAATGTAAATTACGACCTAAATTCGTTAACAATCAAATTCAGCAATGGATATCAGCTTTTGGTGCAAAATAACACCAAAGTTTGTTAGAACAGCACTGCTACATGTAACCCTATTACCCTGTGCAAATTAGTACACTGCCTCAATTCAAACCTCCACATGGCTTTTTTCCGTTGCAATTAATACATTGACCATGGCTGTGAGGGTAAGAACTAATTAGCAACCGTTAGTGTTTTGTATGCGCAACGTACGGGCAATTTGTCACAGCAGCTGAAAATAGCATACATTGTAAATACAAATACACTGTTAACCCTGTCACTGCTAAGGCCGACAACACTGACGTTTGCAAACAGTTTGGATCCTGATCAGACGCCGCGTCACGCGGCGTCTGATCTGGATCCAAACTGTTTGTCACTCATATTAATGTTTCTTAACTACAAAAACACATAAAACTCTATTTTTCAAAAGTAAAGACGTCAATATAAGCAGATGATATTATGACAACGGCTATAGAGACATTCCTACTTTGCCGCAGATATAGGGCTTAATTGTCAAAGGGATTTTTTCTGTTTATCAGACCGAAATTACTCCCTCTGCCAAGAACTAAAAGGAAGGCAGTTCGGTGGTTTTGATCCACTGCGCTGCTTGGCAACGAATGAGAATAGCCGAAATCATCTTCCCGAATCTCATCCCATCTCATCATCGCTCATCATTCACTGACGCTATTTGACCTATTGTGTGTCGCAGTGCCGTAAACCCCAACTAATTCATCCATGTTAGACGGGATATTTCCGTCTGAATGACAGTAAACGGGTTGATATAGATCTAGCGTTCTGCAATATATTTTTTTTATATGAGCCTGAATCATTTTCCGATGCCATTTTGACGAACGCTATGAGTAACTGGTTGGCGTTTGATAAATTTATAGTCATTCCTCTCGGTTATATGTGTTGTTGTTTGCTGACATAACTGTATGAGGTATTTCTCCATAATAGTTTGCAGAGCCAGTCCACAAGAAATTTCGACAGGGAATTGTTTGTTGTAGATGTCTCTCAAATCCTTTGAAGATACAGCATATATGTACAGTAAAATTCCTTTTATTACCACCACTGAAAAGAAGCTTAAAACAAATTGAAATTAAAACAAAAGGCTCCTTTAGGAGCTTTCTGTTTTACTTTCATATTGCTTTAAACAGCAAACTGCGATAAGTACAGTACATACCTAATAATGAAAACAAATGAGTGGTCGTAATAAAGGGCTTTTAGTTTACTGTATAAGTTTGATGTCGTTTAACTGCCTTTAGACTGACCCTATATTGGCTTATCCAAGCTTAATGGGTTCTTGATGAAGCCCATTCACTGCCATGACGTCTTCTACTTTAAACAATTTCCGATCAGATTAATTCAAGTTCAGTCACTGAGTTACATCGGTGTCTTATTGAGTCCCAAAACAGTTGCACACCAGAAACGTTTAATGGACCATTCCTGTTTTCAATATTAACTTGTCGATTTCTTTACTTTTAAGGTTTAATTTTTACAATATATGTCAAAAAGACAAACAGTGTAGACCCCGATCAGAGGGCTCCTTTAGGAGCCCTCTGATCAGGGTCTACACTGTTTGCACGGGACATTGGGACGTTGTTTGCAAATTACGCATATATGCGTGACTAGGGTTTAAAGAGTTAAGCGACCACCCTATAGAAGACCCTGTGTTAATTTTAGATAAACGTGGCTGCTTATTGCAGATAATGCAGAAAACTCTTATAGAAACTTTCTGCAGTACAGTAAAACACCTTATTACAACCACTTAAATAAGGCTAATTGACTGTATAAAAGACAGGTAACAGCTTAAAGCAATGTGAACGTAAAATAGAAAGCTCCATCAAGAACCATTAATCGTACTATAAAAGGTGCTTCTATTGGGGGAAAAGGTTATAAAGAAATGCCAATAAACATATCAAACAGTATTTTCTGTAAAACAGGTATTTTTCGCGTCATTAATATTTCGCGTAATGCGATTTTGTATTAATTCGCGACATCGTGCAATATTTCTAGCAGGTGGTAGCTTAAAGTAGGCTGAAAGTAAAGCATCTGCTTTACTTTCAACCTGCTTTAAGAATTCGCCTATTTTCAAAACTAGAGACATTCGCGAATTAACTCGTAAATTATATTCTCGCGAATAAAACCGGTTTTACAGTATTCCAAATCAGAACTATTTGCACCTACCAACTCTAGTTTGCCTTGCAGGATAAAGTGTTACAGGATAAAGTGTTACAGAAGAATATATCAATAGCTATTTCATTCCCCGACACTTTAGCTGATACTGTGGAGGTCCTACACGTTATAACATTAGCCTTGAATACCGCAGAGATTATTTTCATTACATGAAAACCGACAAGTCATTTTTCTCTACGTAGAAACGGCATTTATCGGGAAACATCTATCCGTGCGGAAAGTCTTTTAACAATATGATTGCCAGTTTTTGGGATTGAAATTCAGGGAAACAGTCGTGAAGCTATTAGAGAATCTTGAATATGTCAGATGTATTTTAGTGTTGTTTTTATTTGTTTGTGCAGCTTGATATACGATGCAAAAGCTATAAAAGTGTTAAGATATTTAGAAAGAGATTGAACGATAGAATGAAATGAAGGAAAATGGACACGAAAGATACATTTGATAAGACGAGAAAGAGAAAGAGATAGAGACATATACATGAAGCTATTAGAAAATATTGAATAATTGTATGCCAGAATGACTTCATGTTTTTTTTGGTATCTGATGCAAGAAACGATGAAAGGGTTAGTATTTTTAGGAAGAGATTAACCGATAGAGAAAGAACGAAAGGAGGGAAGATGGACACCAATTACATTTCCATCAAAGCAAAAGAAAGACATTACGGTAATTACAAAGCTATTGATGCCTTCAACATGCTTGTACTTTGATATTAAGGCACAGTGGATATGGCCTTAAGCTTTCCTGGGGATTCCCAATAAACCCCTTCATGCTTAACCCTTTCACTCTCATTGACGCTGAAGATGGCGTTTGCAAACAGTTCAGATCCTGATAATAATGCGGCGTCTGACCAGGGTCCAAACTGTTTGACACTCGTTTCGAAATTTCTTCAGACATCCTGTCTTATTTTTTAACTTTGAGATGATATTGCAAACAAATAAATTGAGGCAGACGTCAATGCAACGGTGATAAGGTAAAATTCTCACCAAACAATTCGCAGTGAAAGGGTTAAATAATAATATACATGTACGTTGCTATTTTGTACATTTTATTGCATGGTATTTGTGTTAAATTTCGTTTCGTTTGGAAAGAATAACGTCTTCTCTTGTGTAAATTGTAAACGTTTTGGACCAGACGCCTACAAGTTCCAATAAGGCGCCAACTTAAATAACTGTATGCAAATCATAATAAGATATAAAACTTACCATTATTTAGATCTACTTACCTTTTTTGTAATGCGTTTGTGTCTAGCTTTGATTAACCCTATTTGTGCCTGAGATGTTGCAATGAAATGTCCATGCGTGCTTTACTGGAAGATTTCATTATAGATACATGTATACAAGTATAATCTAAAGACACGACAGTATTTGTTTTTACAGAAGAACATTTCAAATGAAAAAACAAACAGTGCAAATCCTGATGAAACGCCGCCTCATGGAGCTACAAAATGATTCCTGACTGTTACAATCGATACTGTCCATACAAGAGCTACATGTATTTGGCAAAGCAATTATCAATACACATTTTATCATTCTATTCATCAGGGGCCCGTCTCATCAAACGTCATACGACAAATATTGTCGTCAGTCAGATTTTTTTCAAATATTCCCGTCTTGTGACATCTCTTTCAGGTTGTCTTGAAAAGACAATTCCAAAGAAATGTCACAAGACAGGATTAGATGGAGAAATTACCAATAAAATGTATTTTAACGTTTTGACTTACGACCGTTTTTGACGCACGACGTTTTGTATAACACTTTGACACTGAGATTTTCTTTTGCTGTCTTCTTTAAAAAGACCCTTTCAACTGCCTCGTTACAGTACTGAACCTTATTAAACTAACAATTTTTGCGATTCGCTTGCAATTCGATGGCAATTCGCTTGCAATTCGATGGCAATTCGCTTGTGAATATTTTCCAACGTAATTAACGCGTTAAGTTAGCCTGAATTGTATAGTTCACACATATTCGCAAATATGCCTTCGTTAATGTTTTTCGATTCCATTTTTGTCATGACCGATTCGGAAAAATCGCGTAAAACGACTCAAGCACACGATTTGCTTTTTGAAGCGCCCGATTCGATGGCGATTCGATGGCAATTCGATGGCAATTCGCTTGCGATTATAAATTTAATTTAATAAGGTTCAGTACTGTAACAGGACTCTATTTCTGTCTTTTATTAAGTCTCACCCGGATCCTATTTGCTTTCTCAAGTATTCTTGTTAACGTTCCATATAAAAAATTTCTTTTATCTCGGGTTAGACGACTTTATGTCTGCCAAGAAAGACTTTAGACAAACGACATCAGTTTTCATCCCACAAGCAATCAGACAGCTGCGAGTAATATACACACTGCTATGTTCCCTAATTCATCTAAACTTGTTAGAGAATTCAGGATTAGATCAATATTCTTATCGTCTTTTCTGTGGACGTTATTGCTTCTTTGTGAGTACAAGACGGGACCCCATATATAACCTTGTTAAAACAACTCTCTCTTTCTATCCGTCTTTTTAGACACTAGAAGATATAGGCGCACCGTTAGGTGTAATTCGCACGAACGTGTAAAGATTCCACATTCGATAACAATGCTAGGTTATTAGATTAGGTGGGCTTTGTATGTTTGATTACAGGATTGTGATACCTTCGTAAACTTACAGCCAAACCTTGGCCACGTTTACACCCTTATTAGATAAATAATAATTTATTTCCTTATACCATTTAATATATTATTGCAGAACGAAAGTAATGCAGAATGCTCCTTTAGGATCGTTCTGCATTACTTTTATTCTGCAATAATCTTACACGTTTTTAAATACATTTCACTAATCTTCTTTTAAATGGTCGCACGATCCACGTGTTGCTGTATTGTCTAACAGAGAAAGGAGACATTAATATTTAACGAAAATAACTTCCAATCAGTTTGTGTCCGCGTCAATGTTAGGTTTTTTACTTGGTAATTCCAGTTACCTTTAATACATCACCATATCTTATTAAGTTTGTCCGTGTCATTAGTCCGTTGGCGCCAAATTTCTAACACCCTATGTGTTTCCCCCAAGGAGTGTTGTAGTATTTGTATACTCGATTCATTCATCTTGACAGCCGTTATTAGTTGCGCATACAGATAATAGTTATGTGTGTTTCTTAAGCTTAGACAAACCGATTCCATTTGTTGGTTTGTTGTTTTCGGGGGATTGTGTAACGTCCCTGTAACAACGAGGTCATAGTGTTCATTAAGTTTTGTCGCAGGATTGAAATCAATGTTATAAAATAAATAAAAAGGTACAAAAACTGTATTCATATTATTTTAACGCTTTACCTCATACATGTACATGTATCAGGTTGAAATTAAAACAATGCGCCTGAAGGAACATTCTGATTTACTTTCAGCCTGTTTTTAGTAACTATCTGCTAGGATATTGAATTTTTTTCTAATGGTTCACAAACTGTTCATGATTTATAAAGTTGACATATTTCATTCAATGAATGAACCAAACAAAACAAATGACAAGCATAATATATTTATATACATACCCTGTGTGGTTTTAAACAAGCAATAAATAATTTATTCTCGAACAAAAACCATTTCCTAAATATTCATTACTGGTGATGGGAAAATATCAATCTTGCGTGCTCGATTGCGCAACAAATGCAGCAACTTGAATGCGCACCTATTTAGATCACTGAAAGATGTTTATGGAGCAATGGGTCATAATAAAGGAGGATTGGAAACGGAACCAACGTTTTTGTCCGGTTTAGAGAGAATTCCGATATTTAGAGGTTCCGGTATAGAGTGGTTTCACTGTATTGAGTCCATTGACTGGCGACGTATACTAGATATGTGCAAAGTTCTGAAAACACTAAATTTATGAAGAAACTCAGCGATATGTGTACCATTGTTCCCGTCGCAGACGGGTCTATTTTCTCTTTAGACCTCAACGCTCTGAAACAATTTAACCAATCAGGAATGATCAGATATACAGGTCAAGGACAACGTGACTTAAATGCAGTACTCTAATTGGTCAATAGGCTGAAACGGCCTAGACTGATGTCCTGTTGTGTTTTATTTTCCATACATTTATCTTGGAGTTTAAACCTTGCAAAACATTGACAATAATGATATACAGTTTAAATTATTGCTGTTACTTTATTATAATTTCTTTTAGCGTTGATAATTTCTTCTGTTTATAAAATGAAATAGAATAGACATGGTAATTTTATATATGAATACTGTAACCCCCCCCCCCCCCCCCCCACACACACACACACACACACACCACCCCCCCCCCCCCACCACCACCACCACCACCAAAAACAAACACCATCAAAACACCCCAAAAGACAAAAAATAACTTTATATCTTACGGAATATCTTTTTTAACAATTACTTTTTATTGTACACTAAGACCTAAAGCCCTTTTATGTCATTCATTCAGTAGTCTCAACATTATCAAATACATTGTAAATGTTTAAGTGTCAATCATAATTTATTGGAAGAGTATCCAACTGAAAGCCTTGTACACCCTGTTGTATTGAAGACGTTAACATGTACAATCATGTACATCCATAAGCCTGAAAGTACCACGAAGTTACAGCACTGCCTAGGTCATGCATTTCCCCAATAGACGCGCCTTTAGCGGATCATCTTTCTTCCTCCGCTGAAGAAAATAGTTCCAATTTAAACAGTCGTGAATATGTTTCATGAGGAATATATTCTTTATTCTGGCATGTGGTAGCTTAAAGCAGGTTAAAAGTAAAGTAGAATGCGCCTTATGGTGCATTTTGCTTTACTTTTACATGTAACCTGCCTTTAGGAGTCAACTATTTTCAAAACTAGAAACATGCTATTGGGTAAAGGGTTATTAGTCAATATAGACTAGAGGCAACCATTGGTAAAGCTGTCCCATTGACTCATTAACCCATGAACCTACTAATGGCCAGGGGCCCGTTTCATTAAACTTCGTACAACAAATATTGTCGTAAGGCGGATTATAAAAGTCTCATTTGTTATTTATTTCTTGAAAAGACGATTCTAAAAAGATGTCCCAAGACAGAATTAGATTGAAAAATCAGAAATTAAATGTATCTTAAAGTTTTGACTTACGCTGTTTTTGTCGTAATACGTTTCATGAAACGGATCCCAGGTCCCCTTCCCAATGAAGGATTTTTTATTACTTTTTAGTGTTATTCTTTTCAAAACGACAAACAGTGCAGACCTTGTTGAAAGTATATTTAGCAGCTTGCTTTTCTGATCTGGATCAACACTGTTCGCAAGTAACAAGTAAACTCTTTATGTGTACAACTGGTATTAGTAAAGGTCGATTATACTCCTCGTTAAGGCTCATTGGGTCAATGCAGATAAAATTACAGTCAACCATGGTCATCGTCGTTCAAATTATATTTATATGCACGTATATATACAGACGTGTATACAGTACTGAACCTTATTAAATTAACAATTTTTGCGATTCGCTTGCAATTCGATGGCAATTCGCTTGCAATTCGATGGCAATTCGCTTGCGATTCAAAATACTAACTTTACCCTCGGGTAAGTTTTCTTGAATGGTATATCTCACAAATGTTCGCAAATATGTCTTCGTTAATTTTTTCGATTCAATTTTTGTCACAACCGCTTCGGAAAATTCGCGTAAAAATATTCAAACGTGGGTTTTGTTTTTTGAAGCGCCCGATTCGATGGCAATTCGATGGCAATTCGATGGCAATTCGATGGCAATTCGCTTGCGATTATCAATTTAATTTAATAAGGTTCAATACTGTACCATAAAATCTATACCATGCTGAACACTAACATAAATAGCTGTCTCCGAAGTCTGTGACACACGATATGTATGATATATAGGCTGCAATTAGTAAAATAAAACCTCATCAAACATTGATGAGAAAAAAAACATATTTCTTTATGATTTCTCTACGATAATCTATATACAACGTGAACCAAAGCGTTCACTGTACTGGTGCAAAAACATACTTTGTTTGAAGCATAATCACGAGTATAACGGTTATTTAAAGCAGTGTACATATGAAGAGTACACTTGTCATATACAAATAGTGTAACCCCAAAACACGTCACAAAGCCTAGTTGCAGCTAAAACTATGACCATCACCTCAATTGCCGTGACGCCATCCCTCAAAGTCATGACGTCATCTGCTTTGAAACAGTTGTCGCCTGCTTTCATTTTTCAAATTTTGATTCCATGTTATTTGGCTGCAGGAACTTCGATAAAAGTATTGAACAGTTCTAATTAACTATCAGACGCCGAATTTTTCGGCGTCGGCTGATCAAAATCACAACTGTTTGCAAATTTCATTACGGGTTAATCCTTTACCCCATAGAAGTGCTTTTTAGCACATTCAATTGATTCATCCTCTGAAGAAATTAGTTCCATTACATGCAGTCAGGAACTTTTTCCATAAGAATAAATGGTAGCCTAAAGCAGGCTGAGAGTAAAGCAGAATGCGCTATAAGGCGCATTCTGCTTTACATAAAGCTTACTTTAGGTGGTCACATGTTTTTCAAAATAAGAAACAAGCTATGGGGCATTTTTTTAAAGTAGTGAACGCGGTTAATGTAAGGGGCTTTGGAGTTGTTGTAAAAGCGGGGTTTTATGCCCTGTTATTATAAATTTCATCCCACGAGACTAAAGCCTGTTGGCAACATTGGTGAACAGACTTTTATTTTCGATGAAAATCTTATTTTGTCTGGTAAATGTCTGTTTATAATACATTATCATTCCAACATCCAATAACGAACCATTTCTACAAGTTTTTTTTAAACTGGTATGCAATAGAGAAGGAGTCATTATTTCCCAATAAACTCGTTAACGCTCAAAAGTTATGTCCGATGCAAACGATTTGGAGCCAAATCAGACACTGCGATTAATAAAAATCAACATTTAAAAAAAACAACAACAAAAAATCCAACAACAACAGTCATTTTCTATAATGTATTGTATTGCATCTGCGTTAATTTGCGATTTAATCAGCACAGAATTGCCTCTGCCTAACTGTACAAAACGTCATGTTATTACATGCATGCTCGCTGTGAAGAAAGCTTGTTTCAGCAGTACTCCATATAAACGCCTTTTTACGCATTTAATTACAATTCCTCAACTGAAGAAAATAGTTCCAATTTATTGTCATTCAAGTGCAACATAAGAAATAGTTCCTTTATCCTAGCAGATTGTAGCTTATTGTAGCCTTAAAGCGCATTCTACTTTACTTTCCACCTGCTTTTAGTGGCCACCCATCGCAAATACTAGAAACAGGTTATGAGGTTAAGGGTTTAAGGACCTGACAGTTGAAGTTGTCTTATCTGGATCCAAACTGTTTGCAAACTAGTCTGAAGTCGTTTATTGTAGCGAAAGGGTTAAACTTGTTTTAACAAGAATATGTCAGAAATTAAAAATGTCCTTTGGGGATTTAAGTCGAATGTCGGTATATCTAGAAAATAAATATGATGTTGATAGCAGATGAAATGATAACATGTTTCTGAGTATATCAATCTCCAGAGACCACGTTGCTAAAACGAACATTCTTATACCCATATTGACAGGGAAGACTACGTAATAATTTCACTTTAAACGCAAATGAAATTCAAAAACAATGTACTAATAACATGTAAAAGGCTGGTTTGTTAACGATTCGAACGATTTTAATTTTATCTGAGTAACACACAGTTTTGAGTTGGATCAAATGCCAGATTGACTGGCGTCTGATCTGGCTCTAAACCGTTTGCAATTTTAAATAATAGTTTGAGCATAAACGCGTTTATTTCGAAAAGAATAGAACATCATCTGTAATGTTTGATGATTACTTAGTCGGTGTGGTTGAACACTGAATTATACCGAGTCGAACCAGCGTTGTTTAAAATAAGAAATAAGTATCTTAGGGTCGTGCGGTCCTTTTACAGTGGAGAATCTGTTATTCTTTCCCGTTTAAACGCAAACGTACGCAAACGCAAAGCACTAAAACGTAGAAAAGAACAACTTTTGGACAATTTTGATAATTCTTGTTTATCTTGGTGGCAAACAGTTTGGAGCCTGATCAGACGCCGGGTTACCCGGCGTCTGATCTGGCTCCAAACTGTTTGCACTGCAAATAATAGTTTTAGCGTAAACGCGTTTATTGGGAAAGAATAACAGATTCTCCACTGTACAAACTCATTGCTAAACATTGATACACGAGGGAACTTTAACCCTTTACTCTATAACCTGTTTCTGATTTGAAAAACAGGTGGTCACTTAAAGCAGGTTGAAAGTAAAGTCGAATGCGCCTTAAGGCGCATTCTGCTATACTTTCAGCCTACTTTAAGATCCATCTGCCAGGATATAGAAAATATTTCTTATAGTGCATGTTCATGACTATATAAATTGAAACATTGAAACTCTTTTCTTCAGTGGAATAATAAATTAGAGGCGTAAAAAGGCGCTTACATGAGCCTTGGTGGAACGGGTTAAGGTAGTCACTCCTACTGAGATCCAGCCAATGTCGGTCATTATCGGTACTCTACTTATAGAGCTGTAGCGATCCATGCGAGCACATACAATGCTTCGAGTAACGGAGCTACATCGTTAATTAACCTATTACTCCATAAACGCGCGTTTCCCGCCCTTATTTTATTCCTCCACTGAAGAAAATAGTGTTTACTCTTTACCTTTTTGTGCCTCGTGTCTTGAAATCTAGACGCATGCTATGGAGGCTAGGCTAAACCTGAGATTTATAGATGTGTATAGTTTTTATTACTGTGGTAAAATACATGTATCTCCCATATAGCTAGTGGAGAATACTTTATTCTTTCCAAAAAAACGCGTTTAAGCTTAAACTATTATTTTCATTGCAAACAATTAGGAGCCAGATCAGAGGCCTGGTTACCCGGCGTCTGACCATAATCCAAACAGTTTGCCATTAAGACTATACATGTATATAATACATTGTCAGACATGTCAAAAATATGTTATTTTCTGCATTTAATTGCGTTGCGTTTGCGTTTCGTTTGCATTTAAACGGGAAAGAATCACGTCACCTCTACTGTATACGGTCTTAATTACTGTAGTAAAACCTCTCCAATAACTGTCCGTCTCATTGACCATGTCATCAGTACACTAGGGAAGCGTGTTCTATGACAATCTCAACTATCTCATTAACACCCGTCATGCTGAACTGTCGTCTGCTTCAAAACTAAATATATCGTCTGGAACGAAACCAAAATTAGTTTTTATGCTTTTTAAACTGAAGAAAAATTGAAATTGAGTGACAAACAGTTTTGGATGCAGATCAGACGCCGCGTTACGCGGCGTCTGATCAGCATCCAAAATGTTTGCAAATGCGAGTCAACTCGCGCTTCTTAGCATGGTATAGTAAGGGTTATCACCCGGCAGCCGATTATTTCCCGGGGAATAAGTCTGCATGCTCATAATTCAGATGCCTAATAATGTCCTTGATACATCAAACCATTTCTTCATAAATAGGCTTAAACTAGATTGAAAGTAAAGAAGTCTGTTCATTTTAGAAGTACATGTATCATTTGTCGTTCATATAGCCCTTAACATACACAAATGTAGCACCAGTCAGCATCAATCACAAATACAGCTGTTTAGTGTTTGTATTAGATAATCGTTACTGTACCATAATGATATAGGCTGTTTTAGTTGGATATGGATGTTTTGTAGTTGTGAACTATGGTGAACTATAGAAAAATAACACCCCTTATATGCACCATGCTTAGCATAGCTTACGGCAAACGGTTTTGGTCCAGATCAGACGCCGCGTCAGGCAGCTTCTGTCTGGATCCAAACTGCTTTGTACTTGTTTATTCAAATATGCTTCAGTTTAAACTGACACATTTTTTAGGTGCACGACTACGCAGTGTGTATTAACGCTATTCAAACCTTTAAACTATAAAGCTGTAAAACTGATAAGGATGCAAATTGTTTGACACCCATTTCAATATTAATTATAATGTTATTATATAAAACTAACAAAAAAGCAGATAACAATTGTTCAAAGCAGTAATGGGGTAACTATTTAACCAGTTCTCTTCTAACAGAGGCCATATTGTCATTTGCAATCCAAGCAAGGCGCCAAGTATATCGGCGTCTACATGCTCTGGATCCAAACTGGCTAACACCGTGTCGATAATTCACAAGTCAAAATGTCCAATAAGTTTCATTTTAACCAAACGCACGATAAACAGTGGAGAAAATTACGCAATAGTTTAATTGTAAAACAAAACCATTTTTTGAACGTATCATTCGTTAATATTTTTATCGGAGTAGCAAACAGTTTTGAGCAAGATCAGACGCCGGGTTACCCGGCGTCTGATCTTGCTCGAAACTATTTCCTATGGAAATGATATATGCATGTATGGTGTAGACGCGTTTGTTTTGAAAATAAAACGTCTTCCCCACTGTATAGATTGTACGTATCAGCAGTTCAATGGTTTTGTATTTGAATTTGTTCATCACAGAAGACAATTTCTGAGCAGACGAGGTTAAATAATTGTTCGAACCCGAGTTATGTCGTGTTTTATCAAATTTCAGTCAATAGACCGCATTAGAGGTCGGTCATTAAGCGGACAGGAAATGTCGGGAGAATTGTGGTAATCGATAAAGCACTGGTTGTACAGTGAGTGTAACTCATGGTGATTTGTTTACCCCTTCACCGCCTGACCACCGTCAGCTTTTAACAATGTCGTCTGCTTTAATTTCTCATTTTTTGATGCTACACATTTTGAATTATATCACGTCGATATGAGTTTCAAATAGTATTGATCCTAGTATTGACTCGGCGTCTGATCAGGATCAAAACTATTTGCAAATGCGAACGCATTTTGGGCAGGAGTGATAAGGTTAACTAATTCTCCCCTGAAACATCAAATAGGCAATTCCAGTTACCAATTGCATGTAAGTCTAGTTAACTATTTTCTTTTTTGGTTTTCTTTTAATATAAAAAAAAACATGACAAAGTAATGCAGATCCTGGTAATAGCTAGTATTCTTATCTGAATACACTGAATAAACATTTTAAGTGTACTCTTCAATGGTACACTGCTTGTAAATGACGTGTGTACATGTATGCGTCATTAGGTAGTAATAAGTTAACATAGAGGAACTTTTCTTCCTTAAAGCCGCATTGTGCTTTTGAGAAACCTGCATAAAACGGTTGTTTGGGGTCCCATTTGAACTACGTGGGACGTGATTCTTTCACAAAAACCGGTTTTATCTAAGCAATTCGCTTTTTAAATTTTATTTATAATATTTTTGTGCTAGCACCAATTAAAAAGCCTCCCTTGTGAATGGAAAGAAGGACAACTCTGTAAATACAGGGCTCCAGATAACGGAAGTATTTCGAAAACTTAAATCTTTATTTCTGCTTTTAAACCCAATGGTGTCATACTCATTAAAAGTGTATCGAATAGACGGTTTAATCAGTAGTAACACCATAGCATTCGGTGCTGAATTGAGTGAGAAAATGTTAGATTGGTTCAGATTACTCTCGCTTACATGTTTAGCTGGAACATCTGGATAACCCTTATTCTGCTGCACAGACGTCTGCTTCGACATTGTCGTCTGCAAAATGTGTTCAGTTTGGATTTATGCATTGTTTTAATTAAACAAACCTTAAGACGAGTGTCAAATAGTTTGGATCCAGATGAGACGCCACGTTACGCGGCGTCTTTTTAGATTCAAATAGTTTGTAAACTCCGTAAAGTAGGCACAGGGTTAAACACTATGAGATTCAATAACAATGTGTACATATCTTTCACTGTGGGTGAACGGTCAAATAAACTATAGAAAATGTATACCTTGAGCTTGCTGAAAATGACTGTTTCAGCCTTGTCCGCTCTCTAACTCAAACATTTCTTTTTGGATCTTCACCAAACTTGCTACAAATGTTTATTAGTATAAAATCTAGGTCAGGTTTAATAACTAGCAAAATCGCATAAGGCATGTCTGAGTTATTGCTGAAAAATGCTGAAACAGTCATTTTTTAATACATAAAGGGCAAAAACTCAGATATGCCACATGCGATTTTTGTAATAATCAAACTAAACCTAAATTTTATATACTTAAACATTTTCAGCAAGTTTAATGAATATCCGATAAAAACTGTATGTGTTAGAGTGCAAAAAGTGACTGAAACCGTCATTTTTCATTAATAAACAGGCAATAACTTAGATATACCTTATGCGCTTTTAGTAGTAATCATACTAAACCTTGATATTATATCAATAAATATTTTCAGCAAATTTGGTGAAGATCCAATAAAACGTATTTGTGTTAGAGAGCAAACCTTGCTGAAAACAGTCATTTTTTAATACATAAAGGGCAAAAACTTAGGTATGCCACATGCGATTTTAGTAATAATCAAACTAGACCTGAATTTTATATGAATAAATATTTTCAGCATGTTTGGTGAATATCCGATAAAAACTGTTTGTTTTAGAGTGCAAAAATGACTGAAACAGTCATTTTTTATAAATTAACAGGCAATAACTCAAAAACACCTTATGCGATTTTAGTAGTAATCACACTAAACCTTGATTTAATATCAATGAACATTTTCAGCAAGTTTGTGGAAGATCGGATAAAAGATATTCGAGTTAGAGAGCGGACAAAAAGTGTGATAGTCTAACTGACTGATGGATCGACCGTCGAAGGTAATTGCGGTTGCACACGGTGATGTTGACTCCGGCTGTATCACGTGATACTAAGCCGTGTGGTAAGGTTTATGGCAGACGCTCTATTTTCGGTTTGTTATGATTTTAAATCGCCCTTTTTGGTGATTTAGGTCCGTCTTCATCATTTCATAGATCAGTTTGGCCCATTAGAATGTTCAAACATTATTATTAACCGTTATTGTATTTCAGACATTATGAAAAGGTCTGAAAACACAATGGGACTTTAAATTCAACCAAGTTGATCAGATTTACTATAGTGCAGGAGACCCTAGCGTCACCGATTGGACTGCAAAATAAACATTAAGTTTACTTCTTCTCGGAAATTGTATTTATTCGGGCAAAAACTATTGCTATTATGTAATTCAGACGAGAATCCAGAATTTAAGGGGGAAAATGTTGAACTTTGAAGGTAATTATTTTGGTGTGTACGTCCCTGTAGAATCAAACTATAATGATATTATCCCGGTATACAGACGAAATGTGTGTGGATATTGCAATATGCAATCTTATCCCCTTCACTATCTTACCCCGAGTAAAATGGTTATTTGCAAACAGTATCCAAACTGCTTGACACTCATTTCAATATTTCTTATGTCAAAATATATTTTTTCAAAAAAAGGAATTGAGAAATAAAAGCAAATGGCAATTGTTTAGTATCGGTGACAGCAGCGAATGGTTTAAATAATTTGGATTTCAACTTTGCCAAATGACAAGAACCCTAATGTCATTAAGCCCGTCTCTGTTATGACGTCATCACTTTTAAACAATTGTCGTCTGCATTTGTTTTTAATTTTTTAATTTATGTAGTTCGATTTATGAAATGTTTAACTACATGTATGTGTATAGTACGCTGTGAGTGACATTTTTAAAAGTTTTGTTTGTTTTAGCAGTTTAGGTATTTATCAGATTCACATTTATATAGCCTGATTAGGATTCATATAATATGGAATTCAAATCACTTTCTACAGCACTGAAGTTGAGAGCACTATTTGTCTGCTGATACGGTAAAGAAGATTTGTGCGTCTGGTCATGCTCCAAACTGTTTGCGACTCAGATTACATTGTAACATGAATAATCATAATTGTCGAAAGTATGTCTCTTTCTACGTTTTATTGCGATGTGTTTGCGTTTTGTTTGCGTTTGTAAAAAACGGTCAGAATAACTTCTTCTACACTATAAAGCGAAACGAAAACGTCGCAAATGACAATGTATTAATAGCAAAACAATATGAATGTCATTTGTTCTTGTAATTTGGTGCGTGCGATTGCAATATTCTTGAACAACAAATTGTTTTTGAACTTTGGCAAATGACTGACTTGCAAGCAATTTGCTACGAACACATCGTCAGTTGATTCCTACTTGATGGACTTTAACTAGATTTTACAAACTGTTCAAATCCTGATCAAATACATTAAAACCTGTCTATTACGATCATTAAAATGCTAATCGGTAGCATAATAGACAGATGACTGCTTAAAGCATGGTGAACTGTATATGTAAGAGTAATATGAACGACATCTTTTACGTTCACCTTGCTTTAAGCAGTCACCTGCATAAACACATGATATTTAACATAATTCAGTGGTCGTAATAGAGAGGTTTTACTGTTCTTCATTGGTATGTGGTGTCTATTCCAATCTAATGATAATCGTATCGATATACAACCATGCTGCTTCAGTATTGTATACATAAACTCATTTAAAACTGATTTTTTAATGCATAATTCCAGTTGACAATGTTATTTAAGTTTGTTCCCCGCAATATTGTGCAATATGGCAATCAGTGCAAACCATGGTCAGAGGGTTCCCATATATATATTGGAGCCCTCTGTCCTGAATCTAAACTGTTTGCATAGGATTCGTGTACTCTTCAATAGTCCAATGTTTGTAAATGACGAGTATTCTCGTCGCGAGATTTGAAGTCGTTAATGAAGTGACTCCTGAATGAAGAGGCCGATGATTTTTAATGGCATGTGACCGGTTTATGCATGCCAAACTTAATGCTAAAAATACTCCAAACTGTTTGCAGTAGGAATAACTGTTTAAACGCGTTTATTGGGAAAGAATTACATTCTCTCCACAGTATATGCGAGTATCAAACGGTTTGCAAAGTCAACTTTAGTCGAACAATGTGGTTATAGAGTGGAGAAAACCTTATTCTTTCCCAATAAACGCGTTTACGCTATATATTTTATTTCCCATGCAAACAGTTTGGAGCCAGATCAGACGCCGGGTAACCCGGCGTCTGATCAGGCTCCAAACTGTTTGCCACTGAATTTAAAATGAGTCGTCAAAATTGTGAAAAGTTGTCATTTTACCCATTTTAATGCAATACGTTTGCGTTTCGTTTGCGTTTAAACGGAAATAACGTTTTCTCCACTGTAGGATTGAATCCATTTAAAAATGAAATATAAAGCTACTGAGAATAAACAACACTTCACAGCAAAACAAACGAGGCAAATGCGTTTTCTTTTCTTTTGACCCTTATCCTGCTGTGATATCGTCTGCTTCGAAATTGTCGTCTGCAACATTTGTTAATTTCAGATTTATACATTTTTTAAGTATAGAAACCTAAAGACGAGTGTCAAACAGTTTAGATCCAGATCAGACGCCGCGTTACGCGGCATCTGATCTGGATCTAAACTGTTTTCAAAAATCAGTAAAGTCGCGATCAGCAGGCAAAGGGTTAAAATGGTTTGGAAGTTTTTTAAGAAAATGTCTGTCTATTTGTATAAACTTTATACGCCATTGTAGAACAAAGTAAAATATTTCTAACAGTTTTTGTCTTTCTGGTTTTTTGGAAATAAATATTCCCTTATATACTCTATGGATTTAACTCTTTCACTCTCAATGACGCCTCAAAGCGCGTTGCAACCCGGTGGGGTTCTGATCAGACGCCGCGCAACGCGACGTCTGATCAATACCCAAACTGATTGACATTCTTATCGATATTTATTAAGTCATACAACCTAAAATCTAACTTTGAAACATGTCTTGCAGACAACAATACCGTAGCAGACAACAGTAAAGTGGTGAAGGGGTAAAATATCCCGAATAATTTGATCATGAAAGGGTTAAATTGTAGAGTTTCAGAGACTTCTCTGTTGTAAATAACTAGTGTGTTTTCCACTCTGAAATCTCTGCTTTCGGTGGAGATTCTGCTATTCTTTCCCGTTTAAACGAAACGAAACGCAAACGCTAAACACTAAAACGTTGAAAAGTGCATCTTTTGGACAATTCTGATAATTCATGTTTATCTTGGTGGCAAACAGTTTGGAGCCTGATCAGACGCCAGGTTTGCAATAGAAATAATAGTTTTAGCGAAAACGCGTTTATTGGGAAAGAATAACAGATTCTCCACTGTATCTCCTATATAACGTGTACAGTGAAGCTCAAATGAAACTTAAACGTTTCTGAGTTACTAAGCCCCCTCTCTACAACGACATCCAACGGGAGACCAAAATATCGTCATTAAGTGTGTTTCTGTCCAAATGTAAAATAATGTAACTTTAAGAGAAGCAGCAGACGACTATTTAAATCAGACGACATTGCAGCCGTAAAAACGTTAGACATAATTGTCTGTTTAGGGAACTGTGGCAAGCGTCGTTGTTAGAAGGGAGTCGTTGTTGAGAGGGTAATGGAAGGAAGGGGACGCTGTATATCTAAATTTCATCGTATTAAATTAATTCTACTAAATACGTTAATAAGAGACGGGGAATATAATTAAACTACTCAAATTTTGCTAAGCACCTAGGGTAAAACTCTAAAGGTTCCAATGTATTGAACCTATTACTTTTTCACCGAATAACATCAAACAGTTTTATTCGATTTTCCAAATGTGGAGATATTATTGTCAAGGGTTCAATTTACGGATTCTGATAATTTTACACTTGTCTATGTCCTGTAGGCAAAAACCGAGGACATTATCAAAATGTGAAATTTCTAAGAATTCACAAAAAAATTCATATTCATTGAATTCTATATTGTTAAAACGGATAAAACTGAACATTAAAAGGTTAAACATTGTTTTTACCAACGAATACGATATTTGTTTGTTATATATCCAATATTCCGCTTTACTTAACTCTTTCCTCCCTGAAACTTTAAATAGACAATTCCAGTTTCCATTTTTGTCTAGTCCATTTCTGACGTTTAAGGGTTGTTTTTGTCAATGTTTGGCATTATGACAAACAGTGAAGACCCTGATCAGAGGGCTCCTTTCGGAGCCCTCTGATCTGGGTCTTCACTGTTTGCACAGGACAAGTGTACTATTCACATGTACACTGTTTCAAAAGGACGCCTATATGCGGGACTAGGGCTCAAAGGGTTAATATACGTTATACATGTAAGTGAGCATCACTGTATACATGTATGTATTTGAAAATATAAATCATTTGTGTTACATGTAATATATTGCGAAGCAATTGTCAGTATACAATGAACAATTAAGTTGATTTATGGCATCTAAATGTATTGAAGAAATTAAGCCGAATTTGCGTAACGAATTTTAACCCCTTCATCGCCTTATCCCGAGTACAACAGTAACATGTACAGTGTTCCCTCCCTACAACGTCCCTCCCAACAACATCTCCCTCCTTACAACGACCCTTGTCGTAGTTCTCTTGACAGGACAATTATGTCTAACACTTTAACTGTTGCAATATCATCTGCTTAAAATGGTCGTCTGTTATTTTTCTCAAAATTACATATAAGTCTATTTTTATAGAATAAATACATGTATGATAACGAGTGACACACAGCATTTATTAGTGATCATTTTGAAAGAAGTAATAAAATGATGAGTGACAGAAGAGTGACAGACAGATTGATTCCAGATCAGACGCCGCGTAACGCGGCGTCTGATCTGGAGTCAAGCTTTTTGCAAATGTAAGCCAATTTCCCCCTCCTTATACAACAAATTATTCCGAACAACGCACGCAATAGTCCCCCCCCCCCCCCTTCTTGGTGTTGTTGTAGAGAAGGAACACTGTTTAGTGAAAAGATACAGTT
Source organism: Gari tellinella (assembly GCA_922989275.2). Lineage (NCBI taxonomy): Eukaryota > Metazoa > Mollusca > Bivalvia > Cardiida > Psammobiidae > Gari > Gari tellinella. The sequence continues at coordinate 94,596,575 of OV277858.1, forward strand.
TTTTTGTATGGAATAATTTATGTTATTCCCGTCCTTAAATCGTATAAAAGTAAATTTAAAAGAATGTGTAGTGTCGATGTTTAAGGCGCGTAACTGCCTAAAGCATGATCTGAATGATCTAATTAAGGGTGCGGACAACTTACATGTATATGATTGGGCCAAGTCAATATCGGTACTCTACGGAGAATATTCGGCCATTCTCGTCAGTTGTTGATTGGTTCCGAACCATGCTAAGCATAGTTCTAAATGGGTCGACAGTTGACGAGAATCGCCGATCGCTGTCCGTAGAGTACCGATTTTCGTCCGATCTCATTGGTGGTCCGAAACCTTAACGGTTGCTGCAGACTTTCATATCAATGTTTCCGTTGCACTACGCGTAAGGCAAATTGTAACTTGATAACACGTTAATTGAATGTAATTTATTATTCTAGGATGTTTATAATAATCGGAAATGTGATTTGAACATGCAGGCGCAAATTGGTTGCAATTAATTTTCAAACCGATTTAATGCAATATGGAGTTGAATTACTTTAAATTCTAATTATCTTTAAACGAACTTAAGACAAATAAATACATATGAGAAAACGGCAAAGCGATTAACCCCTTCACTGCTATGACGTCATTGTCGTAAAAATTAATTGTCGTCTGCTCTTCAAATGATTTCTCAAACTTATATGTAAGGATTTTTCTGAAAGAAAATAAAAGAGTGTCAAGCAGTTTGGATTCTGACCAGACGCCGCGTTACGCGGCGTCTGATCAGAATCAAAACTGTTTGCAAATAACCATTGTACTCTGAGAAAAGTAGTGACTGGGTAATTGAATGACTTTGGGATATCAACACTTGATGCATACACAAATTATCGCAACAAATGTATTGGGCAACCGTTTAAAGTGCTTCTGAATGCCACCTTAATACAGACAAAATATATAATCGCGGAATCTTTGGAGCTTTGTGCATTGTTCACGTCTTGCAATAAGCAACCATCTGCCTTGAATGATAGCGATACTTATCTCCTTAACTGTCGATGAGGACCGTTCTAACTGTATTCAATAACTCCTGGGCTGATCCCACATTATTTAACTAATTGCTGATATGTAATCTCCTTTTGTTCTAAGCGCAATTTCACTTAACTAGGTTTACAGGAAGATAACTACTCAATCTGAAAATGCTGGTACAGTTGAAATGGCGCTATTCGTTGTCTTTTTAACCAAACGAAACGCACAATGTAGTGTAATGAAATACTGAAAATGTCCGACGGTTAAGTATATTCAGAATGGCAAACAGTTTGTAGCCAGATCGGACGCCGGATTACCCGGCGTCTGATCCGGTACCAAACTATTTCAAGTGACAAAATACTTTGCGCCTTTATTGGGAAAGAAAAGTCTTTTCTCAACTGTACCAGGATTTTAGTCAAACATGATTGTGCTGGACGACGCTTTAATTCAAATTAATAAGAGAAGTAACATTTCTTTTCAAGAAATCCTTTAGGGGGGTTCTGCATTAAGTGTGTCCTGCTTTTGGCAACCACTTTTTGATTAAATCGCGTTTTGAAATAAGATTTACTGCTCACTCACTTTGCTCAGTTTTCTAGCTGCTTCTGGTTATATCTACTTATTGGCCTTGAGATAAAAACAATTGGTTTTACAATTTATTTAAATTGAATTATTCAGACACGTTCATTTTCCTAATCTGTGAACGGCATTTCAAATTCGGGACTAAAATATATTACACAGATATGTTCGGCGGTAACAATGGAAATATATTACTGCGTTTGTGCTAAAGTATTTCAGTTCTCTCCATTGCTAAAAATTCAGATCCAGATCAGACGCCGGTTAACCCGGCGTCTGATAAGGCTCCAAACTGTTTTCGTTAAGATTCGTTTAAACGGGACACAATAACGTCTTCGCAACTGTTTACGTAAGTACAATAATAAATTATTCGTAGTTCAGTATAATTACAGTATATTATTGGGGAGAAAATGTTATTCTTTCCAAATAAACGCAGGGCTGCCATAAGTTGACATGAAAAATCCTAAGATTTCCAAATTTGCATTTTTCAAGTGCGATTTTACGAATCGTACCTTCACCCTATAGCCCTTTTCTTGTTTTTTTGACATGCGACTATTTAAAGCAGGCTGTAAGTAAAGCAGAATGCGCCTAAGGGCGCATTCTGCTTTACTTTCAGTCTGCTTTAAGAAACCATGTAGTGAAAAAAAATCCGGAGATTTAGGAAAAATCCGGAGAAATGGCAGCCCTGTAAACGCGTTTACGCCTCATCTATTATTTTCAATGCAAACAGTTTTTTGGCCGTCCAGGCTAGATCAACATTCAATATTGTCACTTTTTTCATTTGTTTGCAATGCATTTGCGTTTCGTTTGTCGTTTAACTCTTTCCTCCCTGAAACTTTAAATGGACAATGCCAGTTTCAATTTTAGTCTAGTCCATTTCTGGCTTTTAAGGGTTGTTTTTGTCCATTTTTGGCCTTATGACAAACAGTGAAGACCCTGATCAGAGGGCTCCTTTTGGAGCCCTCTGATCTGGGTCTTCACTGTTTGCACAGGACAAGTGTTCTATTCACATGTACACTGTTTGAAAATGACGCCTATATGCGGGACTAGGGTGCAAAGGGTTAAACAGGAAAGAATAATGTTTTCTCCACTGTAGCACTTATACCCGGCGTCTGACCAGACTAAATATTTGCACTCACATTGAAGAGTATTGTCAACCATTTCAAGCAACTGCAACTTTCTACATCTTGAGTTGGCTTTTCGTTTCGTTTAAAGGGAAAGAAAAACGTCTTCTCCCAGTACTTTTCTATCAACATTTTTAAATCTGAGTGGCAAACAATTTGAGAGTACTACAAGACGGTGGGTTACACGGCGTCTGATCTGGCTGCAAATTGTTTGCAATTGACATAACGTTGTTATCGTAAACGCGTTTATTGGGAACGAATAACATCTCCTCTATACAGTGGGGAATCTGTTATTCTTTCCTGTTTAAACGCAAACGAAACGCAAACGCACAGCAGTAAAATGAAGAAAATAACAACTTCTTGAGCATTCTGAATGTTGATTTTAACCTGGACGGCAAACAGTTTGGAGCCTGATCTGACACCGGGTTACCCGGCGTCTGATCTGGCTCCAAACTGTTGGTAATAGAAATACTAGTTTTAGCGTAAACGCGTTTATTGGGAAACAATAACGTTTTCTCCTCTGTACAAATTCCAGTACATGAATACGCTAATGCCTTGTTGGGAATCTATTACATGTATTCCTGGAATGAAAATAAAACTTCCATTAGGATTATCATGACATTGAAATTATCGAGTTTGTTTAGTCGTTACGGGATTGTCCGGAGGCTTATGAATGAGCTAGCTAACAAGATTACCAATAAAATATTGCCATTTGTATGTTGATCCTTTTAAGGCTCATCGATCTGGTCAACGATTTTTATGTTCAACGCTTTCCCGAACAATGCCGATTTGATTAACGTTTCAAACAGTTTGGATCCAGATCAGACGCCGAGTAACTCGGCGTCTGATCAGGATCTAAACTGTTTGACATTTGTTACACTGTGTCTTTGTCGCTTTTGCCAAAATAATTGAAATTTGAAGAACAAAGGAGACGACAGTCGTTAAAAAGACTGAAATAAAGTTGTACAAAAGTTAACCCACTCACTGCTAAGATTTCGTCTGTATCAAAGATGTATTCAGTTTATATTTGTTAATATCAAACTTTAGACATTTTTAGTGAAAAAACTTTCATGTGAATGTCAAATAGTTTGGGTCCGGATAAGACGCCGCGTGACCCGGCTTCTGATCAGGATCGAAACGGTTTGAAAATAAGGATCGGCTTGGGGTCAGGCGATTCAGGGGTTAAACTATTAGAGATTCATTCATGATCGAGTGAGTACTTGGTGACATGTGTTCCTAGTACATGACTTACATGGAACCTTTTCAGGGTAGAAGAAAAGTTGACACAAAACCTCCATTAAAGACGACGTTATTCATTCCCAACAAACGCGTTTATGCTAAAAACTACGACGATTGCAACCAGTGTGGTTCATTTGTAACCCAGCGAGATTTCAGGGTAAAGAAAAATATTTTTGTTTTATTTCAAACATGTTTTATTCATCAAGCAAGGCATCAAAAATAAAAGCAATTCCATACAAGCATTGTATGCATATGTACCTGTAGTAGATTAATATTTTAACCGCCATAGGCGACGAAAGCCTACATTGAAAAAAGTTTAGATTCAGTTCAGGCGCCGCGTCATGAAAGTGAAGAGGTTCAGCAGACATTTGTCCTCTTATACATGTTTCCAAAATGTTGACTCAATCTTTATCCGCTCAAGAAGACAACCACAATAATATCGTAGGATATTATCAGTTTCCATTAATTTTGAAAACTGTTTTGGGAAAAAACAGTGAAACGATTAAAAATAGTAAACTTCTACTGAATAAACGTTATACTCCGAAGTAAATATGATGATCATAAACTGATAGAATGAACTTTCACTTTCTGTTGTGTACGAATAATTTTTGGACCAGAAAAGTGGCATGCTGATTTGAAATGCGTCGGCACCGAGGATTGGCGAATCCACAGTTATTGAAAAAAATTATTCCCTGAGATTGTTTAACCTTTTCAACCCTAAATATATCTTGTAGGTATTTATAGTCCTTTTGGACTCTTCAAGTACAGGTTTTTTAACCAGTCTACTGTTGTAATTTTGATATGACAACAAAAAACCAATTAAATATCAAACAGTGCAGACCCTGATCAGAGGGCTCCTATAGGAGCCCTCTGATCAGGGTCTACATTGTTTGCATATGTAATCATTCATCTCTACAGAGGGCTGTATGGTTGAAAGGGTTGATGAAATTTAAAGACCATTTATATATAGAAAATATCCCAATATACATGGTTTAATTTTCATGTGTTTCAAGAAATCTTTTACAAAATAGAGTTTAGGCCAAATCCAGTATTCAGACTCTTTACAGTATTACATGTATTCAATGTTTCAAGTTTTGTGAACATGTATATAGATGTAAGCATGTTCAAATCCTACTATCAAAGACATTTAAAAAGTAAATATTATTTTCTAAATTACACTATGCATCTCCTGCTTTTCTTTTCATTCTACACCAGTGTATCTCTGTTTGAAAATTCAAAAACGTTGATTCATGTTAGTGGTACCCAACTTCGTTACCAATGTAGACATTGATCAAACGCGAACTTGAGATATTCACTTTGGTCTCATGTGATCATTCGTATACCAAATACAGCGTTCCCTCTCTACAACGACACCCAATGGGAGACAAAAAATATGTTCGTTGTTCGGATGGAGTCGTTACAGGGAGGGACATTGGGTTTTATTTGCAAACAGCTTGAATCCAGATCAGACGCCGCGTAACGCGGCGTCTGATCTGGATTCAAGCTGTTTGTCACTACTCATTCAGTTTTTTCCGTCAAAATGCCCATTTTGTAACTTTGAGAATAACAGCAGACAACGACATTGCAAAAGTTAAAGCGTTAGACATAAAGGTATTATTTAGGGAACTGCGACAAGGGTCGCTATAAGGAGAGAGTCGTTGTTGGGAGGGCCGTTGTAGAGAGGGAGCACTGTACATGTAGATGTTAGCGAATATAGCCCCTTCATTGACATTACACCATCAGCATTAAATCATTGCTGTCTGCTTTTATTTCTAAAATCTAATTGTTTGGTAAAGTGCCTAAAGTAATATTGCAATGAGTATTAAACAGTTTGACGCGGCGTCTGATCATGATCCCAACTGTTTGCTAGTTACAATTGTACTCGGGAGAAGGGCAGGGAAGGGGTTACACGTACACATGAAAACCCGAAATGCGTTATAATTATGTAGAGCGCAAGGCATCAAAACATTTCAATCGCGAAATGAGAAAAACCAGAATCATTGCAATACAAGCAGTATAGGCACAGTCCCACTGCCAGTTAAGATCCAAATCAGACGCCTAGTAAATAACAATCTACTCAGGGTTCAAACATTTTGCAGAAGGTATACTAAGGTCACGTTTAGTTCGATAAGGGTGATCGATTTTTGGATTGACTTACTTTGAATATGGTCTCAGTTATTGGTACGAGAGAAGTCACTAATTGATTACAAACCTGTTATGGTGTTATGCATGTATATACACTCATCGACCTTGAGCATTATACTACAGTCGAGAAGGTGTTCTTCTTTCAAGTTTAAACGCAAACGAAACGCAAACGCTTTGCAATAAAATTTAGAAAATTGCAACCTTTTGACAATTCTAAATGCTCACTTTAAATCTAAATGGAAAATAGTTTGGAGCCTGATCAGACGCCGGGTTACCCGGCGTCTGATCTGGCTCCAAACTGTTTGCTATGGAATTACATTGTAATAGATTTACTAGGAAAGAATAACATCTTCTCCACTGAAAATGAAAAAAACCCATACATTAGTGTCGGCAATTGCTTTGAGTTTGAGAAACGGTCTACATGTATTAAATTATTACCTGGCTTAATGTTGATCGATCTAATTCTTACGTTTTTGTCGTGACTCGCATTAAAATTTGCGAATAATTTTCTTCTTTACCATGTTATACTGGTATACGTTTGAAAGTTGTCGTCGCAATTTTTTTCCCCAATTTAGCTTTTATGCCTTAACCCATTACATAATAGATACTGATTTCAAGTTTACTTATTCCTCCACTGAAGAAGAAAATAGTTCCAATCGATAGTCGTTAATATGCACCATAAGAAACATTTTCTATGTCAGTTGATATGGATGGTTGCTTAAAGCAAGCTGAGAGTAAAGCAGAATGCACCATAAGTATTCACTTCCAATCCACTTAAAATGGTCAGATAACTTCAAAACTTTGAAACATGCTATGGAGTAAAGGGTTTAAGTGGATATATAATTACGCGTGGTAAACAGGTTGTATCCTGATCAGAAAGAAAATGTTCAACCTAATTCACCCTTTCAATGCCTGGCCCGGAGTAAAAGGGTTAACGCGGGATCTGATCAGGACCCAAACTTTTTGACAATCATTAACCCTTAGCCTGCCACTCACGACTATAGCCCCATATGCAAACAGCTTGGATCCGGATGAGACGCCGAGTAACTCGGCGTCTCATCCGGATCCAAGCTGTTTGACACTCGGACAACATTTTCAGCAATTTTGAGCAACTTTGAAACTTGAAGCAGACGAGAAATGTAGCAGACGACAATTTATTTGGCTGGCTAAGGGTTAAGATACTACTTTAGCCAACAGACAGAAAACAATAATTAATCACTAAACGCAGACGACACTTGTTTAAAGCAGACGACGTCATGGCAGTGAAGGGGTTGCATTTAGCGAGATGAAGAACAACAAGTTTAACTGAGTGAAAGTATAGAAAACTAATGATGATTTTTATAGTTGTGCCTGTGGTATGTGTTTTCTTCACTTTTATCTTGCTTTAAACCATTACCCACTAACATGTTTCTAGTTTTGAACATAAGTGACTACTTAAAGCAGGCTAAAAGTAAAGCAGAATGCGCCAGGTTTATGATATTATCTGCTTGAATATAGAAAATGTTTCTTATGATTCTGTATCAATTGGATTTATTTTCTTCAGTAGAGGAATAAATTAGAGGCGTAAAAAGCGTATTTATGGGGTAATGAGTTAAGCAACCAGCACGCTCCCAGATGATAGATACATGTACATGTACATGTACATGTAGCGAGCATGTAATGTTTAAGAATGTCAAATGTAAGCTTTTGAAATATACGGAAGCCAGACCATATCCTGACTTTGAAAGAATTTAAGAATGTTTGTGTCCCTTTTCTTGGCAATATCTGCTAGCTACGGTGTTCCGTTAGGATCATATATGTTTCATGTTGACGCGACAGCACGGTCAATTGAATCGAGAACGCGATAGAAAATATATATTGCGTTTTCGTGGTGTTAATACTGCGCTCCAATGTCGTTGCTGTCTCAACCTCATGTTCGAAAACGCGTTTATTCAAAGCCCGAAAACGCGATTATTTTCATCGCTTCCTTGTGTTGATTTATCGCTACCTCAGTTTCTCATTTTCATTCGAGAGAACAAAGTCACAAAAGCGAGATATTTATGACAGATCATTGTGTTTTTGCGATTTCTCATTTAGGGTAATAAATGTAGCACGAAACTGTGATGGCCATTACAGAACTCCGTAGTTTTTCCAATTTGCACGTTCTGCAATTATTTTCGTCCATCCTTTTACCAACTTGTCCAACTAACCTAGCAAATACAAACCGTTTAAACTCAGATCATATGCCGGGTTACTCGGCGTCTGATCTACGACTGAACTGTTCACAGCTAGTGTGGATGCATTCTCAGACAAATCGCTTTAAATCTTAATTGAAAAAAAGCACGCATATAGTTTTGTATGATGCAGATGATAGTTTTGCAACTGAAGATATTAGCCGTGGAAAGAATTAACATTACGTTCCATCATTACCTCGGATCGATATGCAGTGTAATTTCTTAACCATGAATTAATTCTATAAACGGCACGAAGTGTTATGGCTCATTACTGTCCGTAGATTACATGCACAATTAAATGCCTCCTTCATAAGGGAATAACCGTACAACATGATGCTTTGAAATAAACCTACATGTACAGTGGAGATGTTATTAACCCTTTCCCCAATAGAAGCGCCTTTTAGCGGATATGATTTATTCATCCGCCGAAGAAAATAGTTCCAATTTAATCAGTAATGAATATGTATTATAGGGAATATTTTCTATATTATAGCACATGATAGCTTAAAGCAGGCTGAAAGTAAAGCAGAATGCGCCCTAAGGCGCATTCTGCTTTACTTTCAACCTGCTTTAAGTAGTCACCTATCTTAAGTACTAGAAATAGGCTATCAGGTAAAGGGTTAAATGTATGTCCCAATGAACGCGTTAATGCTCAAAACAAATACAGCGCTTCCTCTCTAACAAAAATTGTGTGCGTTGTTCGGAGGGAGTCGTTATAGGGAGAGAAATTGGAGGACATTTGCAAACAGCTTGAACCTAGATCAGACGCCGCGTAACGCGGTCTCTGATCTGGATTCAAGCTGTTTGTTTCTCGTCATTAATGCATTTTCTGTCAAAATGTACTTTATGTCACTTTGAGAAAAACAACAAATGACAATTTTAATCAGACGATATTGCAGCAATGAAGGGTTAGTCCTAATTATCCTGTTTAGGGACCTGCGACAAGGGTCGTTGTAAGAAGGTAGTCGTTGTTGGGAATGACGTTGTAGGGAGGGAGTGCTGTATAATCTATTATTTTTATTAAGTCGACTGCGAACAGTTTGGAGCCATACATCAGATCATTTTTGACGAGCCCACTTGTGGTAAGCTCGAGATAGTTGCCACAATGTCATCATATGTCAGGTGTATGATAGTGCGTCCGTTCATGTATCCGCCAGGCCGTCCGTCCAGTCTTGTCTAATCTATATCTCTACACTCCATCGATGAATTGTGAAATGACTAGGAATAAATGTTATTTTTGCAGGTAAGGCATGTCACGCGCAAAAAACAAGATAAGTAGCTGAAAGGTCAAAGTCAAACTAACAGGTCAAAGGTCACAAACATATATTTTTTGGCTTGTCCGGTCTCTAACTCGGAATTCCCTGAATGGATTGTAAAATGACTTGGCATAAATGTTTATCTAGAACGTATGACGTGTCGCGCAGAAAAACAACAAGTCCGTAGCTAAAAGGTCAAGGTCAAAGTCCGAGGTCAAAGTAAAAAAACACATGTATTTTTGGCTTGTCCGGTCTCATACTCGGTGTTCCATGGAAGGATTGTAAATTGAATAGTTATAAATGTTCATCTAGAAGATATGGCGTGTCGAATGCCAAAACCAAGTCTAGAGCTGAAAGGCCAAATTCATAATTAGAGGTCAAAGGTTAAAACAATTTTTGGGCCTGTCCGGGCTGCTACTCCGAATTCCATTGATGGATTGTAAAATGACTATGCATAAATGTTCATCTAGAAGGTACGGCATGTCGAGCGCAATAAAAACTATGTAAGCAGCTAAACTGTCAAGGTCATAGTTTGAGATCAAAGGTCGAAAACATGTATTTTTGGCTTGTCCGGGCTCTAACTCGGAACTCATTGAATGGAATGTAATATGACTACAGTGATGCTCACTTATAGCGAACTTGGATATAACGAAAAACTGCTTAATACAAACTAAAAATAAATCCCCGATTGCTTCCTTCTTTATTTCAATGGCCTCATGCTTGCTTAAGATGAAAACTGGATATAACGAAAAACTGGATAAGACAAACTGATTTTTAGGTCCCTAAACTGGATTTTACCTGTAAAATGGTTCTGTTAATACAACATGCTGGTCATTATCACAGTTTGACAAGTGGCTTACAAAGGTGACAGTACTTAATTGCTTAGCTGCTCATCACCTCTGAAAACAAAACATAACACAACCAACATGTTTTGTACATATGCTATTGATGGAATGTTCAAACAGTTTACTTTGCACATTATTTGTTGGATCCAGACCAGATGCCTTATAACTGGGTGTCTGATCAGACTTCTTGCTGCTTGACACCTGTATTCTGCAAAAAGATAACAACCGCTGATGCTTTATCAACATAGTAGAACTTCTTAATATTAATAATTAAGTTTATTTATTAAATGTTCATAATAGGTTGAGTTTTCTATTAATACAATACAGGGAACAGGTTAAATATTCAAGAAGAAAAATGGCATTTCTTATAGTCATTTCTTTTGTCATAGCCAATCTTATTTTGTTATTATTTAATTATTCTATTTGGTACAAAGAAATATTTAAGATTTAATTACGATGCCTTCTATATTTCTTTCTTTCTAATCAATTATGAACTAGAAGTATATTGAGTAAAAGTTTCTTTATATGCAAACTATTCACAAAGTAATTTCGATGTTTGGATAAGACGAAGTTTGGATAAGACGAACTAATTTGCAAGATCCCCCGAATTTCGTTATAAGTGAGCATCACTGTATTGATAAATATTTGTGTACAAGGTATGATGTTTCGTGTGCAATAAACCAGGTCAGTAGCAGAAAGGTCAAGGTCATATGAAGAGGTAAAAGGTCAAAAAGGTGTATTTTTTCATGCCTTTTCCTACTTTTGCAAAGTAGACCTAGACCATGCATTCCAATAGGAGCTACCTGATAAGGGATGCTCTGTCTAACTTCTTCTGCATGTACTATTGGTGAATGGTCAGCAGGCTAGACATGCTTCCCGTGGGCATGATGTATTGCGATATATCAAACAGCTTATTGTTCGACAATATTGACCTGACGCTGGTGACCTCTATTAGCATAATTTCACACTTTGTTGCATTTCTAAATATAGCTTCGGAACACTTCGTTATCATTTATATTACGAGAAAGCACATTGTTACATGTAGCGCATCGGCACCGAGAAAATATAGCGATGCCCGGTTCCACAAATATCGACAGGTAATTAGCGCAAGTGATAAGAGAGACGACTATACATTATTTTTCCGTACAGTCAGTGGTTCGAATCCCATGCAATACTCATACATTTTTTCACTCTTTTTTTAAAATTTATACTGTTTCTTTAAGTAATCATACAGCATCTATTTCGATTGGAACACGATTCTTTTGTTATTTTTAAACACATTATGTCATAGCGTCTGTATGGTCTATAAAATAACATTTTATAAAATAAAAATATTTTCAACTCTATCGGGATTCGAACCGGGAACCTCGATGTTACAAATATCTTGCTCTATCGACACACCTATTGCAGATTAGTTACATCTGGGGGTTGTAAATTAGGTATATATTGGCAAGAGTCGCAGGTGAGGACATCGATTATCTTACCTGGATTAAAACCCACTCGAAAGCGCAAAATGGTGCGTTTTAGTAGATGCGATTATACTAGGAGACTCGGGAATAATAGTTTATCAACAACAATTATTTGGAATTGCTCAATATGGAGTTTTAATCCACTGAGGATCACAACTGTAACAAATTCACGTAATCAGCCGAAATAACCCGAAATTGTACGTAGGCTATCGATTATTGATTTATACTGCATAATCTTATTATAATTTATTCATGCATAAAGTTCAACGTCAGGTCAATATTGTCAGACAATACCATGGCGTCTCATCAGGCTCTATACTGGTTGACACGTGCTCTGTAGTAGATACATGTACTTGGTTGAAATTGATTGACCGTGATAACACCGAGTCTCAAACCCAGTTTTGTGATACCGTGGAGAAGACCTTATTTTTTCCATTAAACGTATTTACGTTAAATCTTTTATCTCCATTGCAAACAGTCTGGAGCCAGATCAGACACCGGGTAACCAGGCGTCTGATTTGGCTCTAAACTGTTTGCCATTCAAAGTAACTGAGCATTCAATAATTGTCAAAGTTTGCAGTTTTTGATATTTGATTGCAATACGTTTGCGTTTCGTTTGCGTTTAAATGGGAAAGAAAAACATTTTCTCTACTGTATACAATGACAGTCCTGAAAATGTGCAGTCAGTAAAAAAGACTTAGCATATGGCGACTCTACAAAAGGCGAACTACAGATCTAATTAATCAAAGTTCTGTTAGATGAACTCTTTCGTAGCGAATAATGATGTCTGCTAAAACACTGTAGTCTTACTGGTTGTACATGTTGACCTTTCTGATAGTTTGACGTCAAATTGACGAACGAAATATCAAATGTCTAACAGGTCATATTCTGAATAGACACTGAGTTAATTGGCTTCTGATCTGGATCCTACCTGTTAGACATTTAATATTCGTTCGAAAGAGTAAAGCCCTTTGAACTATAGTCACGTATATGTGCAGTCTACATGTGAATATTACACTTGTTGTATGCAAATAGCGACACCCTATGTTAGAGGGCTCTTGCTCTTGAAATGCTCTCTGATGGGGTCTGCACTATTTGTCATATTAAAAAGCAGAAAATATTGATGAGACTAAAATTGTAAATTGGACATTGGAATTGTAAATATGAAGTTTCAGGGAGGAAAGGGTTAAATAAATGATTTCCAACCAGGAAATAGTTTATGTACAGTAGAGAAGACGTTTTTTCCAACTAAACGTGTTAACATGTATACCAAAAACAATAATTTCCGTTGCAAACAATTTGGAGCCTGGTCAGACGCCGGGGTTACCCGGCGTCTGACCTGGCTCCAAAATGTTTGCTACTCAGATAAAAAATAATTTTCAAAATACTGTTATTTCCCTAATTTTATAGCAGAACATTTGCGTTTAGTTTGCGTTTAACGGGAAAAAATCACGTCTTCTCTGTATAGTGAACACTGCTTGTGAGATTTATTTGTTTTCCGCAATGTCTGAATCGATACATCTCCCGAAAATCAGCCCGAGCAAATCAGAAATTACTTTGATGAAAACAAGTGGGAAATATCTTTCTTTGGGGCAGGTTAATTCCGGAATTGTCTGTGGCCAAGTGAATATCAGACCAAAATAGGATTAATTAGACGGTGCACAGTCAGAGTTGATATTGAAATAATAGTGATTACTTTCCTTAACCCCCATTCGCTGCCATGACGTCATCTGCTTTGAACAATTGTCGTCTGCTTTTATTTCTCAAATTTAGATTTCGGGCAATTTTGCTGCAGGGACATAGATACGGGTGACAAATAGTTTGAAGCCTGGTCGGACGCCGCGTTTCGCGGCGTCTGGTCAGGATCCAAACTGTTTGCAAATTGAGTTGCATTCGGTATGAGGCAGGAAAAGGGTGAACCCTGCCTAAGATGCTGTGCATTGTCAGATAGGGACCATGTTTTCTGTTTCGTGTAAGAGCCTTATATCAATTATGTTAACCTCTTCACTGGCTTACATGTACCCGAGTACTACAGTTATATGCAAACAGTTTGGATCATGATCAGACACCGCGTGACGCGGCGTCTGATCAGGATCCAAACTGTTTGACATTCATTGAAATATTTCTTAAATCAATATACCAAAAGTTGTAAATTTTATAAATATAAGCAGACGATTATTGTTAAAATTGATGATTTCATGACAGTGAAAGGGTAAAAAATGGGGGGAAAAGTATATACATGTATATAATAATATATTCTTTAAAAGATCGCGAACACTGTAGCTCTATTTGATAATTGAACGAAATCGTCAAATCCATTGAATTTTACATTGTAACGTTCTAAGAGATGTTAAAATTGGTACAATTGAACATTGAAAGGTAAACCATTGTTTTACCAACGAATGACATCTCTAAGAACATTACAATGTAGAATTTAATGGTTTGAAAATGTTGGTGAATTCTCAGAAATTTCATATTTTGACAGTCCCACAGGACCTACAAAAGTGTAGATGTTAACAAAATCTGGAAAGTGAACTATTGGCAATAATATCTCAGAATTGGGAAGAAATTGAACAAAATTGTTAGAAGTTATGCCGTGATAAAGTTACAGATACAATGCATTGGAACATGTGGATGTTTTACCCATGGTGTTTAGCAAGTTTTGAGTAGTATATTTATATATTGAAAAATGATATAATGACATTGTAGATTTTGTCCCTATAACAAAATATGTTATATGAAACAGGGCATATATACCCTGACCAGGTTCTACACTACCTGTATTTGACAATGTCATTAGACTGAAATTGGTCAGTAAATAAAACATTATTTTACAAAACAGACATTTTGGCAAACAATTTGGATTCCCTTCGCTTAAACATCACGGTGATTGCATTGCGTTTCTTTTGCGTTTAAACGGGAAAGAATAACATATTTTCCATTATTCATGTAGTTATAATGTTAACATGTGCGTCATTGTTTTTATTAAAGTTGTAAGGCTGATGAACTCTAATAAGACCAACATCGGAACACTTCGTACAGCTATCGGCCATTGTCGCCAAATGTCGGTCCGTTACGTACCATGCTTTAGTATGGTTCGTAACGGACCGACAGTTACGATAATGACCCATCGCTCTCCGTATAGAATACCGAGAATTACCAATATTGGCCAACTCTCATTATGGATCTTCAACCTTAATGGGAAAGAAATAAACGTTTCACCCTATCATTGTCATTACTCGGAGGTCATGAGGTTGGGGAATTCCCCTCCCGTTTTTCATTAATAACTGTCTGTTAACTTGTTAGTTTAACGAGACGAGTGATTATTGCATTAGAATTCCAACACGAATTTTACACGCCATGACCCAACATAATGGGCTGAAATTTGGCGTCCATATTTCCACACAGTCAGATTTGCCTCAAAGCTGCCACCAAAAACTTTAGAAACAGTTGTCTAGGCAACATGTTGCATCTAAGTGCAGGACATAAGTAAAACAGATATAGCTCCTATAGTAGTTTGCTGCTATACTTGTGTCATGTATTAAACGGTAATCTGTATGTAAAGATATCCACGTGCACTTTAAAGACAAGTTCTCCTGTGAATTCCAACAGTTGAACAGGGATGCTTCAATAATTATCTAATTCACGACAACTGTTACTCAAAGAAAAAACGTGATTCTGGTACAGTGGAGAAACTGTTATTCTTTCCCAATAAACGCGTTTACGCTAAAACTATCATTTCTATTGCAAACAGTTTGGAGCCAGATCAGACGCCGGGTAACCCGGCGTCTGATCAGGCTCCAAACTGTTTGCCACCAAGATAAGCATGAATTATCAGAATTGTCCAAAAATTGCACTTTTCTACGTATTAGTGTCTTGCGTTTGCGTTTCGTTTCGTTTAAACGGGAAAGAATAACAGATTCTCCACTGTATTTTGTACTGAAGAGAAACACTGGAGAATTTAAACGAAGCTTGGCGCAGACCTTGTGCAAGGGAATATAAACAAGCTTTGGATATAAACTTTATTACATGTAACCCTTTCATGATCAAATTTATCGCCAGGTTTTTACGCCTTAACCGCCATGTTGTCGTCTGTTTCGATATTGTTGTCTGCAATATCGTTTCAAAAAACGATTTAAATATGTTCTAAATTCCAGCAGACGGTAGCTTAAAGCAGACTGAAAAAAACCAGAATGCGCCTCCATGTGCATTCTGCTTTACTTTTAAAATGTCTTCAAAATTAAAAACATTTATGGAGTAAATGGTTTAGCAAAATTCCCTTAAAGGCACACTCCGTTTTAGTTTCCGCCTACTTTAATCTACCGTCTGCTAGGATATAGTATATATTTCTTATGGTACATATTACCGGTATAGACGGCTGGATAAAGAAGAACTATTTCTATAGTGGGTTGATTAGCCCTTTTAACACGTTGGACCATTTATGCTGATTTTTGGGTTGTTTATGAAAATATTTTATAAAAACATACAATGCAGCCCCTGCCCAGAGGACTCCTTAACTCTTTCCTCCCTGAAACTTTAAATGGATAATTCCAGTTTCCATTTTAGTCTAGTCCATTTCTGACTTTTAAGGGTCGTTTTTGTCAATGTTTGGCATTGTGACAAACAGTGAAGACCCTGATCAGAGGGCTCCTTTCGGAGCCCTCTGATCTGGGTCTTCACTGTCTACTATTCACATTCACTTGTTTTCAGCAACTCAACTCAACTCAAAGTTATATCACAGAATGGATTTAGCAGTGACCGACCCTTACACCGGTTGGGAGTTGTGATGCGCATGAAATAACCACGAAGGTCGAATTTATCTAAACTTCTTTTCCCTGCCATGTTCTATCGTCTGTTTTAACCCTTTCACCGCCAACATATCGTCTGCAATTGTAATGCCCCATGTACTAGTCAAATGTAGAGCTTTTTGTACTGCAGAAATATCGATAGCAATATCAAACAGTTTGGAGCTTGATCAGATGCCACGTTTTGCGTCTTGTCAGCATCCAAACTGTTTGCAAGGTCGACTTGTAGCGTCATTGGCAGTGAAAGAGTTAGTTAGAAAGTGTGCATTGTACTTCGAATACTTACAGTGGGGAATCTGTTATTCTTTCCCGTTTAAACGCAAACGTACGCAAACGCAAAGCACTAAAACGTAGAAAAGAACAACTTTTGGACAATTCTGATAATTCTTGTTTATCTTGGTGGCAAACAGTTTGTAGCCTGATCAGACGCCGGGTAACCCGGCGTCTGATCTGTCTCCAAACTGTTTGCACTGCAAATAATAGTTTTAGCGTAAACGCGTTTATTGGGAAAGAATAACAGATTCTCCACTGTATATAGTCTTCTAAAAGTATTTTATTGGTCCATTTCCCGATGATTTCCATCTCGCCAACCCACCAACGACGAATACTTTGGTCGCCAATTACCAGATCGATGGCTAAAACAGCAACAATTACTCTTGTGGTTTAAAAACAAATGAACCCGTGCAAATTATCATCAATTTAACTCATTCTCTGCTGTTATATTGTCTGTTTAACCCTTTCGCTGCTCAGGCTGAATAAGGGATATTTGCAAACAGCTTGGATCCAGATCAGACGCCGCGTAACGCGGCGTCTGATCAGAATCCAAGCTGTTTGACACTCATCTCAATGATGTTTATGTCAAATTGCATTAACTTCTACATTTTAGAAATGAAAACAGACGACACGTTTGCGAGCAGATGATTTTAGAACAGTGACGGTGCTAGGCAGGTTATGACGTCATAAGTGCAGTGAACATGTTAAATTCGTCGTTAGCTTTTATTTGTAAAATCAAATTTTTCTTATGAAAAACAGATATGAATGTCGAATACCTTGGATCCTGATTCAACGCCGAATTCCTCGGTGTCTGGTCAGGATCCAAACTGTTGGCAAAGGTCAATACAGTATTGACAGGCAGTGAATTTGGTTAATGAAACGCTGTGATAATTTTAGAAGTGACAGTAAAATTGTAATCGATAAACCGTTGGCATGCTGGTCTTCAAATATAGCTCGGTACTTACAGTGGGGAGAATTTTAACAGATCTAAACACAATCCAGTAAATTGTAGAAAATGACAACCTTTTAAGAAATAGTAAACAGTTTGGAGTCTGATCAGCTGCTGGGTGACCCAGCGTCTGATCTGGCAATGAAATATATAATACTTTTATTTGGATATAGAGTAAAAACCTCCTCTAAACGACCACTTAATTGTGTTGACTGCTTAAACCAATGTGATAGTTAAACAGAAAGTTCCTTAAGGAGATTTCTGTTTTGACTGTCACATTGCTTTAAGCTGTACTTTGTATTTTACATGTATACAGTAATAGTAATAATAATAATAGTAATAAAGACGTTATTTAATGAGAGAGCTCATTTGGTAAATACCAATCTTCCACGAGGCCCTCAACATATATACATGTACAAGCACACAAAACAAAAGGCATTTTCATACAAAACAAATAATTAACAACAATTTAACAATACCAACCGTGATGCAGCAATTTACAAGAACAAAAGTATCTTAAGCATCTGAAAAAGTACACATGTTAAGTGTACACTTGTCCTGTGTAAACAGTGAATACCCAGATCACATGACTCCTTATGAGTCCTCTGATATGGGTCTGCACCGTTTGTCATTATATACAACGCGGCGACTTGTCAGGATCCTGTTTACAAATACATAATAATAATAATAATCTTTATTTCCTCCAGATAAGGAGAGCATACTGTAACTGTTTTAAATCGTTCAACACATTTCGAGTTAGGTCTAGCCAAAATTTTATTATTAGGAGTTGCTGCAGGTGCCCTCTAACCAGGAACTTTACTGTTTGCATTAGACAAGTGTACTCTTCACAGGTGTACTTTTGGTAGAGGACGTATATATGCGTCACTAGCGCTCAATTAGTTAAGCAGTCATGTATATACATATCTAACGACTGTGACGCTTATTTATTAATTATTTCTCTTAGCTCTGGTGGAACATGCATGTTTACTCGCCCTTTGCAAACAGTGTACAGTGAAACCCCTCTAAACCGGAACCTCTAAATACCGGAATCCCCTCTAAACCGGACAAAAGCTGTGGTCCTTTTTCCAATCCTTTTTTTATTTTTACCCATTACACCATCAGCACGCCTTATTACGTCTTTGGCATTTTCTTACACTGAAGAAAACAGTTTGTACACTCGAGCGTATGATAGCTTAAAGCAGGTTGAAAGTAAAGCAGAATGCGCCTTAAGACGCATTCTGCTTTACTTTAAACCTGCTTTAAGTGGTCAGATATATTCCATACTAGAAACAAGTTAAAACCCCTCTGAACCGGAAACCCCTTTAAACCGGACATTTATGTTGTCCCCAAACATGTCCGGTTTAGAGGGGTTTCACTGTACATGATTGATAATAAGTTAACAACTCATTTATCCATGAAACGTTTTATGGACAATTCCAATTTCCAAATAAGTCTGGTCTATATTTTACTCTTTAGGTTCGAATTTAACAAAAGTTTGCAAAAAAAACAGTGTAGACCCTGTCTAGATATTAATGAAAATTTGGGATATATAACTAATTCCAGGAATCATTGTGTTCAGTTTATAATATACATTTGACAGTGTTAGGATTGGCAGCATGCATGCACGAACAGGTGCCCAGTCACACGAACATTTAACAGAATAGCTCTGCTACGTGATTCGATGAGTAGGCATGCATGAAAACACGATAAGAGATATAATGGCATTAGCTCATTTACCACTAACACTTCAAACGGGCAGTTCCCGTTTCCAGTTGTTTTAACAATATTGCAATATGACCAATTTAGTACAATTTCTGATACAGTGTACAAACAGGGGAGAAGATATTATGTTTTCCGCTTTAACGCAAACGAAACGCAAAAGCGTGATAATAAAATATAGAAAATGATCACTTGTTAATTCTTACTTTTTATTTCAATCTGAGTGGCAAACAGTTTAGAGCCTGATCAGACGCCGGGTTACCCGGCGTCT
This sequence comes from Gari tellinella, assembly GCA_922989275.2. Taxonomy (NCBI): domain Eukaryota; kingdom Metazoa; phylum Mollusca; class Bivalvia; order Cardiida; family Psammobiidae; genus Gari; species Gari tellinella. The sequence continues at coordinate 94,616,452 of OV277858.1, forward strand.
GATCTGGTTCCAAACAGTTTGCAATAGAAATTATTGTTTAAGCACAAACACTTTATTTAGGAAAAAAGTCAAACCACGTCTTTCTCAACTGCAGACATTGCATAATTATGCACCTTGATTGGCATGGTTTTCTGCTACTCATGATAGTGGTAATAATCTGATAATCTGATGCCCGTCACATATTTCAGTGCCATGCAATAAGATTTGCGATTACGCCATTGTCTATCCAATGTGAATGATGCTTAAATGACGTCTGCTTCGAAACTGTCTTTTCATGTTCATACTGCGCATGTTCTGATATCTGGTGATATAGGTAGATCTATATAGAGGCTTGAGTATCCAGGTTTCTAGGTATTCTAACATTGGCGGTGATAAATATTATTCTTATCAAGTGATGAGTAGTTTATAGAGCATATTGTCCACACCAAGGAATAAAATGGTTAAACTAAAGAGTTAACAGGACTAGCAGAATCCTGAATCATACGTGTGGAACAGTAAGTGTATACATTTATGTAGCGTGTCCCTTGTACATAAAATCTTGTTAAACATAAATTGCGACTACTCGTATACGACTACAGTGGAGAAAACGTTATTCTTTCCCAATAAACGCGTTTACGCTAAAACTATTATTTATATTGCAAACAGTTTTGAGTCAGATCAGACGCCGGGTAACCCGGCGTCTGATCAGGCTCCAAACTGTTTGCCACCAAGATACAAGCATGAATTATCAGAAATGTAAAAACAATTGCACTTTTCTACGTTTTAGTGTTTTGCGTTTGCGTTTCGTTTCGTTTAAACGGGAAAGAATAACAGATTCTCTACTGTATGTACACGATAACACTGATCTGCTTTTGCCTTTCGCTGCAAGGAGCCGGGTTACCTGTCGTTAAATAACTGTTTCGGCATTAAACCTACTTCTACTACTACATGTACTACAAAAACAACTACATGTACTATCACTGCTACTACTTCATTGTACTACTACTACTACTTTTATGTATACTACTTTTACTTCTACTACTACTACTTCTATCACTGCAACTAATACTACTTCTATTACAAATACAATGTACATATATAAACTGTTATAATTACATTTACTGTATATAGTCTCATCAATGAACCCAAGGACGTCAAGTTAAATTTGCGACATCTGTCTCAGGAAGATATGGTAGAATAAAAAATAGCTCGATGTTCTTTCACTATACCCACGTGGACTACTTATACTTCTGTTGCTGCTGCTACTGTCTTATTCAAATGTTAATGTATTTTGACCTAAGAAAAAATTGAAATGTGTGTGAAACAGATCGGATCCTGATCAGACGCCGCGTGACGCGGTATCGATCAGGATCCAAACTGTTTGCAAATAACCATTGAACATGTACTTTGGATAAGACAGTGAATGGAGTGAATGGGGTTATAACAGGTTTTTGAAAGAAACCCAACTGAACATGCATTCCAACACGCATACGAATAAAAACTGACACTATCACTCATTTAGACATTTGATCAGATCCAGACTGGCTCTGGGTATGAAGGTTAGCATCATTGCATTGCTTGACACTGTAGTAAGTGTATATCTACTTCCGGTCTTTGTGTTCTACACAACTGTCTGAGCCTTTTCCCCCATAGAAGCGACTTTTAGCGTATTTGATTAAGTCATCCGCTGAAGAAAATAGTTCCAGTGTATACCCTCAAGAACAATTATCATAACAAATATTTTTATATAGCCTAGTAGACGATAGTTTAAATCAGGCTGAAAGTAAAGCAGAATGTGGCATGTTTTATCTGCTTTAAGTGATCTTCTGTATTCAATTATTGTGGGTAAAGGGTTAAGATAACGCACCCTCATTGAGGACAAGGACGCTCAATATCGGTACCCTAAGTCGAGCGATCTGGTCGATCTCAATAGGGGTGTACGACCTTAAACCTCATTGTTTTCTGTTTCGAAACATGTACTTAGTATCTATGTTAAAGCTGATTGTAGAAAAATCATTTTGACTCCTAACTTATTCCACGCTAAAGTCGACTTTGCAAGTATAGTTTGCATCCCGACGTCATGCGTTGTCTGGTTACTAGGATGCAAAGTGTTTCGTTTAGTCAGTCAGAACCTCAATAAATTGAATTTGACAAAAACAAATGGCAGACGACAAATTTTAGCAGACGATATATTGTTTGCGAAAGGGTTAATAACGATGGGTTAGAATTGGCGTAAGTGTTCATTTGATACGGTCAATGGGTTTATGCACGACACATGAGTGAAGCATTTGGTTTCTGAAATCTGTGTTTCAATTTGTTTCTCAGATCGTTCACATTCTAATTGATTGCGATTACTATATAGATAGAGGCAATTCACTGCGTTCATTACTGATGTAGACGATAATGCTAACCTTTATTACCCTATAAATGTGCTCTACAAATCATGGCTGTCAAAAGAAGCATATGTCAGAATACATTATACAGAGCTCCCTCCTTACAACGGCCCTCCCAACGACGACACTTGTCGCAGTTCCCCAAACTAGAGAATTATGTCAAACGATTTTACTACGTCATCATATCGTCTGCTTAAAGATGTCGTCTGCTGTTTTTCTCAAAGTTACCTATTGGACAATTTTGACAGAAGAAATTGATTGACGGGTGACAAACAGCTTGAATCCAGATCAGACGCCGCGTAACGCGGCATCTGATCTGGATTCAAGCTGTTTGCAAATGTAAACCAATTTCCCTCCCTATAACGACTCCCTCCGAACAATCACGTACGTTTTGTCTCCCATTGGGTTTCGTTGTAGAGAGGGAGCACTGTACTGTATAGAGTGAAGAAGACGTTAGTCTTTCCAGTTTAAACGAAACGAAAACGTAATGCACTAAAATATAGAAAGTGACAACTTTTTGATATTTCAAACTACCTATCTTTAATCTGAATGCAAACAATTTGGAACCAAACCTTTTGCATTGCAAATAAGAATCTTATCGTAAACGCGTTTATTGGGAAGGAATGGCATCTTCTCCACTGTATTTATTTTTTATCCCTTCGCCTACATTGACACTTTTTGAAAACAGTGTAGACCCAGATCAAGCAGCTCTTGAAGGAACTGTCTGATCAGGATCAGCATCAGCACTGTTTCTTTAATCCATTGCCTCATAAATACGCCATTTTACGCCTTGAACCTCTTCCTTCACTGAAGAAAATATATCCTATTTATACAGTCATGAATATATACATGTATGATAAGAAATATTTGCTATATTTTAGCAGGTGATAGCTTAAAGTAGGCTGAAAGTAGATCAGAATGCGCCATTCTGATTTACTTTCAATCTGCTTTAAGTATGAACCTGTCTTCAAAACTTGTGGAGTAAATGGCTCTTTCTTCTGGTTGTTTTCCTTATTGTTTAGACAAGCTGTTTGACACTCTGACCCTGTCTTTAAAGGAAATTTAGAAATTCTATTTCAAGACCAGTAGTAGACGACAATTGCTGTGAGACGGAAATAGTACTCAATAACAGTGATACTGTAGTGTACAGTGGAGAATCTGTTATTCTTTCCCAATAAACGCGTTTACGCTAAAACTATTATTTGCAGTGCAAACAGTTTGGAGCCAGATCAGACGCCGGGTAACCCGGCGTCTGATCAGGCTCCAAACTGTTTGCCACCAAGATAAACAAGAATTATCAGAATTGTCCAAAAGTTGTTCTTTTCTACGTTTTAGTGCTTTGCGTTTGCGTACGTTTGCGTTTATACGGGAAAGAATAACAGATTTTCCACTGTATATACACACCGTCCTTGCTAATATTCAAAGAGTAATGAGTACTATTTTGACATGTTGCGAACAACTTATCCCAAGATATTACAAGTACGTTGATCTATATCATAAGCATCTAAACGGATTGACACCCGTGCAAATATTTCTACTGTTTTAATCATTAGAACTAGGCTATTTTCATTTTACCCTTATCATGATAAGCACACTTAACCATTTCAACCATACAGCCCTCTGTAGAGATTACTGATTACAAATGCAAACAGCTCCTATAGGAGCCCTCTGATCAGAGTCTGCACTGTTTGATAGTTTCATTTGTTTTTGTTGTCATACCAAATTTGTAATAGTAGACTGGTTAAAAATACTTGTACTAGAAGAGTATAAAAGGATTATAAATAACCACAAGAGAAATGTAGGGTTGATAGGGTTAAGAAATGAACTGAATTGTTTCAGCGTTTAAGCGAAATAAACGACAGAAAGTGATCGGCAAATTCCATGAATCGCACCGCAAAAATTCAGTTCATTTCTTATATACTTACATTATAGTTGCTGCAATTTCTAAAATCAAATGAATCTTTTATAAGTATGCATGTGTGTATAATCAATATTAGAGGTTGTTACATGTAACACGAATAATGTGTATCCTGAAAGGACTATCCATAACTGCATTACTGATTAAAAACGCAACAAAATGATTTGCGGAGAGTAGATCAATCAACCCAACCTCCTCGGCGAAATGTATCCATAAGCCCCGCCCCTAGATAAATTGCGTCTATACGACTTAAACGTCATTTTTGTCAATGGAATTCAAACAGTTTGAATTCAGATCGGACGCAATATACCCCGGCGTCTGAGAAAAATTCAAACTGTTAGACAATGATTTACTCCGTTTAAAAGGGAGTGTTTATTTTTCATTACTTCACAGACGACGGATTTGTGGTAGACGATAATTAAATTGATAAGGTTTATAAAATCTCTTGGACCATTTTTTACTAAACAAACTTACGTTACGAAACAAATACAATAAAACTTCTCTAGTACAACCACTCGATCTTAAGGATGTCGAACTGTCTTTTTGAGCATTATGAAATTTCTGAAAAAACTCATGGATTTTTTTAAGTTTTATGTCCTAGTCGTAGTTTACAGCATACACTGTTTTCATAGGTACAGTACAAGTCTCGCAATGTTTAAAGAATCCGCGGTCCGTCGCAATTTCAGCGACCGCGGACGGGCGTATTTGTCCGTCATGATATTTGAGGTATTCCGCAGTCCATCGCAGATAGTGATGGGTCCGTGATGGGTCCGTGATGGTGTCTCACCGGGGTTCTCGCCGCCGGACGCGATCGTTATCACCGCGGATCGTGGTGATATCGTCACGGACCGCGATGCACCACTGCGGATCGCGCTGGTCCTTACCTGGATTGATATTTTGTTTCCTTGGTTAATTTCCACAGCCTATTTGCTCCTATATTGCGCACAATAAAAGGTGTTCAATATATGAAATAAATCATTCGAAAAAAGTTCACTGTGGCTTATTTCCAACCGAAACCGTTCTGCATTCGACAAGCATCTATTTGTTTGGCGTGTTTGATTTATGTTTACAGAACCTGATTGTGAATTGTCTGGTTCTGTTCGGAAAAATACGATGTGCAATATTCGAGTCTATTTTCTACTTAAGTGTTGCCAAAAATTCATTTCTGATAAAGAAACACGGTACAACCGATTATCCAACAGCAAAAACAGCCTTTATGATGTTTCAACTTTGCATACACGCGTATGCCATTTTGGCTCTATATATAGTAAAGTTCCACTTTTAACCCTTTCATGATCAAATTATTCGGGAGAATTTTGCCCCTTCATCGCTTTATTGTCGTCTGCTTCAATGTTGTTTTTTCTGCAATACACATTTCAAAGATATATTTAATGTTGTATGACCTTATAAATGTCGATACGACAGTCAAACTGTGTGGGTCCTAATTGCGTCTGATCAGGCCCCAACTAGTTACAAACGCGCTTTAAAGCGTCATTGAGAGTGAAAGGGTTATAAGTAAATCGATATTACGGTTTCAATTTCACATCAGTCTAAATACTAGTATCATAAATCTCCTGAAAACTATTCCCAAAATCTATGAGTCCGCATTAGTCTTCTATGATTCCTGTGTAGATTAGCCTACATAATTATCAGACTGGCAGACGAAATAACTTTGAGGGTGTATTATGTCATAGTGGGAATCATTTATAATGGAAGTGAAAGGATTAAAGAATAATTATTAATTATTCTAAACTCAAAATACGTCACTCTTACGCAAACATTCTTTCTTTTTAAACGGATATTTCTTAATTTAAATGCCCACTAGTCTTAAATACCAGACGCTTCAAAGATAGATAGATAGATAGATAGATATGATTTTATTCTTCCTTCAGACTAACAAGTCCATGAGGCATGTTATACATGTACAAACAAGCATAGGCATGTAATACATATACACACAAACAGTTATGACAATAAAGATGCATTTAGCGGAGAAGATGTAAGTAAAGAAAAAATAAAATTATGATTTCAGTAATATTGACTTTAATCAGAATTGATGTCATTATCACCATTATCATAACTTAATATTCTTAAATCAATTATCAAATATCTATTATATTTGTGTTAGAAAATACTGATGTTATAAGAATAAAATATATATTTTACTAATAACATTTAAACAATTATTGGAACTCGAATTTAAACTAAAACATTCATTTGCACCGAAAACTTATACTAGTAACATTTCAACAACTATTTGAACTCGATTTGCATAGAACATCTTTACACCCCAGCAAACAGACTAGACGTAGACTGAACTACTCCAAACAAGCAGTTCAACCTGGTACACTCATTTTGCATGTAAGTACATGTACATGTAATTATGAAGAATTTGAATCATCTTCATCATAACTACAGTAACAGTCATCAGATCAAAGAGGTTTAGCTTGAAATGCATAGTGAACAAACATTGATAAATTTCTAACAGTCTTAACATCAAAACAAGTCATTAATTTTGTAAATTTCAACATACTTGGCCTTTTCCAATAATATTCTGGAATATATTTTATTCTTAGATCTTGGAATAAAAGCAATATCAAGACAATACTGAATCTTAAAATGTCTTTTTTAAACACTGCATGCAATCGAATTATACTGTGGAGAAATGTTATTCTTTCCCAATAAACGCGTTTACGCTAAAACAAGTATTTCAATTGCAAACAAATTGGAGCAAGATTAGACGCCGGGTTACCCGGCGTCTGATTAGGCTCCAAACTGTTTGTCACTCAGATAAAAATATGTAAACATATTTATAACAAAGTTGTCATTACATGTATATGCATTCAAGTGTTTTGCGTTCGCGTTTCGTTTGCGTTTAAACGGGAAAGTATAAACGTTTTCTCCATTGTAAATGTAACAGATTTTGGTCATTTACAAACTTACTAAAAACTCGGAACATCGAATCCTGTTACCATACAAAAACCCGGACTAGAGAGATTCTTAAGCAGTTTATTGGTGGTGGGGTTTAAAAACAACATTTTAAACAGTTTTTATTGAATGGCGTTTTAAAAATGTGGCAACTAAATGCAGGATGGCTTTAAGACAGGTAGCAGCTAATTGCAGATGAGCAGTAATTTAGCAAGCTCTGTTGTACTGTTGCGATCAACCACCTGCCTTAATGACTATTTAAGCCTGTTATTGTATCCTTTGTAAGCAAATAGAATAAATATATTTCGGACGGAAAATTGATTTCGCCGGTTGCCGGTTACACACATGGGAAACTGAAGGAGCTTCCTGCCTTACTTTCACCTTTATGTAAGCAGTAACCTGTCCTAAACACCTAATAATTAACACAGTTTTAGGGGGGGGGGGGGAAGGGAAGAGAGAAAGAAATAACTGTTTTAGTAGCATATTCATAAAGCCTAATAAATGCAGGTAAATTTGACATTCGCTGCAGACAGTGGAAAATACGTTATTTTTCCCCGTTTAAACGCAAACGAAACGCAAGGCACTAAAACGTAGAAAATGTCAAGTTCTACATAATTCTTACAATTCCTTTTTATCTGAGTGGCAAACAGTTTGGAGCCTGATCAGACGCTGGGTAACCCAGCCTCTGATCTGACTCCAAACTGTTTGCAATTGAAATAAACCTTTTAGCGTAAACGCGTTTATTGGGAAATAATAATACATTCCCCACTGTGTACGTCTTCACAAAAAGGAGCCGATGGTGACTGGAGCTGCAAGGATCACATGGCTTTGGGCGGCCGCACAACCTTCTTATAGCATAATCCCTTAGCCTGCCGAGTGTAGCGTCTTTAATATTTGCAAACAGTTCGGATCCTACAGAAGACCGTAACTCCTAGTAAGGGTTAAACCTGACTAACTCTCATTTTCTGTCTTTCTTCAGCGAAATTAAGCAACGAATCTTATTTCAGTTATTTCACAAACATTTTAGAAGCGGGTGATAATTCAGCATAATGAGGGCCAAAAGTAAAGTGTCAAACATTAAAACAACGCTTTGGGTGTTCTACACCGGAAACGACGACCCTGGCGTTCCAGCGCAGGGGGTTAGATAACAAAACCCGGCAATCAAAAATAAAAGCGCCGCCTTCAATCAACAAGATGTTACAGCTCAATGGCTCCGTGTCTTAAACAATTAGAGTTGTTGGAAAACGACTGATTTTGCTGTCACCAGGCTTTCTACATTTTTTGTCATCTGCATTAAGTTACCCGTTATGCAAATTGGTGACAACTTAATGCCGAGCAATAGTCATGCGGAACATTTTGCAGACAGATGGCAGCTAATTGCAAATCGAAGGTCATTCAGAGCTATCTGCATTAATTCTCATCTGCATTAAGCTTCCACCGGTCTGTATATATAATTACTCATCATTTATAGTAAATTAAAGTTTTAAAAAGCCTAATTTCAACATCTCATTTTTTTTAAATCATAATTATGTGTGTACATGTATATGGTAGAATTTTAACTGAAAAGATGAGACTCAACCGTGATGAGTTGATAAAAAGGTAGAATTGGTTATCACATTAACCCTATCAAAGAGTACACTCGTCATTTCCTTGCACTGACAGTGTAACTGAGAAAAGTACACTTGTCGTGTGCTAACCGTGCAGACCAGGATCAGAGTGTTCATAAAGGAGTGCTCCGGTCCGGATCTGCACTGTTTATGAAAACAATTATTTGACACATTCAACCCTATCGACGAGTATACTCGTTTTTTTAAACTGACTTCTATTGACACAATGGCAAATCGTCTGGACAGCATGTCGTTGATCTCGCGTTTTTTGTGCGATAAATGACTTTTTGTTCACGTGACTGTCTTTCCTTAACGGTCTTCTATGTTCTGATCATGGAGGAAGTATACCCTTCCTCCATGGTTCTGATGGAGGGAACAGCACCATGACGATGGATCAGCAAGGAATGAATCAGACGGGGCAGAAATGACCAAATCGAATGCCCAAATTCTTGCAAACAGTGTAGACTCGGCTGTCGTACTACAAGTCCCATACTGTTGTTTTAATACAAAAGCGCCGGTGATACAACAGCAATTGGAAAATTAATAAATAATACATATAAACAAACCTTGATAACTATGAAGACCCAGATCAGGGGGGTCCTAGAGCCCTCTGATCAGTATCTATCCCGTTTAAGGATACGATCACATCGTTATTGGTTCACACATTCAATTGTATCTACGAGTATATATATGCATTCGTCACTTACTAACAGTGTTACCTATGAAAGTATACTTGTCGAATGCTAAGCATGTACATGTAGATCCAGATCAGAGGTTTCTTCGAGTCCTCTGATCAGGATCTACACCGTTTAAGGATATGACCACATATCGTAATTACGTCACACACTGAATCCTATCGACGAATATACTAGTCACTTTCTAACAGTTTACCTATGACAAGTGCACTTGTCGTATGCTTAACAGTAAGCATATAAACCCAGACCAGAGGACTCCTTGTATCTCTGATCAGGATCTGCACCGTTCAATGTACAGAGATGATGGTTTAGGAGTGCAAACGGATTTTTTTAATTTATGATTGATGGCACCCCACACAAATTTCATAGCTCAGGTGTGAAAGTGATACGCATATCACCATAATATATGCCTTTTTGTCGAGAGAAGAAAAATGAAGAGGCAAAATACTTCTTTAAGTTATGTAACATCAAAGTTTTTATCAAGTTAACTTATTGATGTGTCAATTAGGCTTTCGTGACCTTCCAGTTTCCAACTAATACCTTCTTTTTCGACCAATCATATGACTCAGATTATTGTAAATGATTTCGTTTAACTCCGCCCCCAATTAGAAAGCCAATCATAAAAAATAACGATTTTAACACTGTATGCCATAAATCGGACAGCTTCGGAAATAACCAGTTAGTCTAGGCACGTGATTCACTTAATCGGGGCACTCAATGGGGAAATGTGGCAGATAACGAGTGACACTGAGAGACAGCAATAACGAAGTACTTACATAATTAATTTGATTGATTTTTCTTAACTGTATGGATGTAAGATCTATCTCTATACGTATTATGTACATTGTAAGCATGGAGAAATGTGTAATGTCTCCATGATTGTAAGCGATCATCTCAAAACCAGATAATACATTTTAATTTTAAATGTCATCAACATTATAGTTATTTAGAATGAAAGTAAACGAAAAGTTGTTTAAAAATTTCTAGTAGATCCTTATCATACACTGAGTTACAGTCACTAGATAAGTATCTACACCGTTAATTACCACATTTATAAAACAATATTTTCCAATATATGTATATGACTGATGAAGACTTTGTTGACTCTTTTAAATCAATAATATAATCTAGTTTTAAAACGTAGTTTGCAAAAGAACGCGAAACCACCTGTTTGTCTTTTTAAAATTTTCACATATGGATTGAAGATGACAGTAGACATTCAGAATTTCACAGTTACAGTATCGCAGATCCAATATGGTGTTTACAGACACGGGTCGTCAGAGATAAATAAAAAAGTAATATACCAAGTTAAAGTCTACTTTCAGTCCGAATGACCGCTCAGCCGACTGTACATATATATGTTTGCTATTTGTATAAATTTCTTATGTATTTGATTGCCGAGAGAGAAAGTATGTATAATGGTTATGGAGGCAACTGTACACATACTCTCTCTCCCTCCCTCGCGCTCTATTATCTCTCTTTCTCTCTCTCTCTCTCTCTCTCTCTCTCTCCCCCTCGCTCTATTTCTCTCTTTTCTCTCTCTCTCTTTTTATTTCTCCCTCTCTCTGGCTCACTAATGCCCGCTCTCGAAAAAGAATTTGTATTTGTTAAACTATAGGGGAAGGACCGTCTCTAAGTTGGTAGAACTTGTGGTCCAACCCCATTTTATGTATATAATTGAAATAAAATCAGGACTGCAACTTATCCGGATTTTTTCTAAATCTTCGGATATTCTTTCTAGTATGTGGTAGCTCAAAGCAGGCTGAAAGTAAAGAAGAATGCGCCTTAAGGCGCATTCTGTTTTACCTTCAGCCTACTTTAAGCAGCCACGTGGCAACACAACTAGAAACAGGCGATGGGGAACAGGAAAGATTTGTAAAATCGCACTTTAAAAATGCTTATTTGAAAATCTTAGGATTTTTATGTCAATTTATGGCAGCCCTGTAAAATATGTTTAAACTAAACTTATTTGATTGCCGTTTAGTATGCGATGTCATAAAAAGGGTAAATAGGGTTTAATTCTGTTTATGAAAAGAGACGAAAAAGTAAGCTCGGTCGAGTTAGTTGATATGTACATTTAATTCAATCATGCGACCGTAAACAGTACTGACCGTTCGCTCTGAGACATTCCGGGAAGAAGCTCTAACAGCATATTATTTCCACATGAAAACAGCTGTCTGTCTGTCTGACTGACCCTCTGTCTGTTTACATGCATCTGTTTCTGTCTGTTTGTCTTTATTCACTCTTTCAGTCTGCTAGTCTATATATCTCTCTCTGTCTCTCTATCTATATATATATCTATCCTCCATCCCTCCTCTCCCCCCCCCCTCTCTCTCTCTCTCTCTCTCTCTGTCTCTCTATCTCTGTGTGTGTCTTGCTCTCTCTGTCTCTCTCTCTCATTTGCATATAAATAACACTGCCTTCTATAACTATCTATCATCTCAACTTTGACCTCGGCTAATGTAAAAAAGGATTACATTCCTCAGAAAAAATACAAACCCGTGTTTGACAGAGTTGATCGATCAAAAGTAAAAACTGTAGCAGCATAGTAGATTTTGAGACCAAAATCAATCGTGTAGATGCGTTTGGTCTTTATATCATTATTCAATCTACTATAAAACCTCTCTATAATGACCACTAAACTGAAGGCTAATTGACTGCATAAAAAGACGGGAAAGCTTGAAGCAAAATGAACGTAAACATGAAAGTTTCTGCAGAAACTTGTTTTACGTTCACCTTTCCTTAAGCATGCACTTGTTTTTAACACCTGCTAATTAACACAGTTTAGTGGTCGTGATAGAGAGGTTTTATTCTGTATCTTTAGCTACTTTTCTTAGGAGGAGGTACAAGTTTACGGGATTGAAAACAAATAATTATTTTCCCAAGTTTCACAACTCTTCCCCCCCCCCCCCCCCTTTAATTCTCGTGTTGGTTCTAAACAATTATGACAGAATGCGCCAGACATTTTTAATCTCTACCCGTACGATTTTCAATAAAACATAGAACCTAAAGAACCTGCTACCTAAAACCATTTAGTGGACGTTATAGAGAGGTTTTACTGTACTATTAGTTTCTCGTCTTCTAAGAAGACACACGTTTACGGGAATGAATTCAAATAATGGTTTTCCCGAGTTTCATAACTCTCCCCCGTTTTAACTCTCGTGTTGGGTCGAAACAATTATGACCGAATACGAGTGACATTTTTAATCTCTTTCCGTATGATTTTCAATAAACTTAGACAGTGAGCTAAAACACATTATACGTAGACTTTTTTTTAATCCTTTATCCTTTTTTTTTTGGTAACCTGACTATAGACTTTAGTTTAACATAAAGAACCTGTTTCAGTTTCGGGGTTTAAGAGTAGGCTATTTACATGTATATTATATTTCGTTATGAATTCGAAATATGACTGTATTCCAAAAAGGTTTCTACATTTAAAAATGCACACGTGTATGAACAAGTAAGCTGTTGCATATCTTTTCTTGATAATTTTCACCTAAAGCGATTCAGCGACTCCAACTCATACAGGTAGCGTCCACGATGATGCCTCGCAATCCGCGATGATGCCATCGCAATCAGCGATGACTCCGCCGCGGAAATATCCCGTAGGGTAAATTTCTGTCCGCGGTGGACACACATTTTGTCCACGATGATCCAAAAAAATTGTCCGTGCTGGAAACCCGCGGACATTCAAAAGTGTCCGTGCTGGGAGCGCGGACTTTTTAAACATTGCGAGACTTGTACTGTAGGTTGCATTTTGTTACATCCGATTTCATTTCAATTTCTCAGAATATAAGCATGAAATTTTCATGGTAGTACAGTTTTAGTATAAATTATAGATAACTTAATAGATAATAAGAAATTTTTTTGAAAAAAAATATTTTTGGTAAAAATACACTAAAAATTTAAAAAATGAGAAAAAATGGATTTTTTAGATAAAATGATCTATATCTTTTTTAAAAGTTCCGGGACCCTGTGTTTTTATTTGCTATTTCACTAAAACTTTATGGTTGCAAGGCTAAAAACAACAAATAAAAAATTTGGTAATAAGTTTGCAACAATTTGTAGGGCAATTTTCACTGTGCCTTATTCTCCCATTTTAAAAAAGTGGGTGGGGTAAATTTTACTCCTTTCCGGTGAAATCAAACATTTTTATTTTGGATCTTGAAAAAACATTATTTTCAGTTATTCTTACTATGGTAATATAAATTAGGATACTTTTTGTACAAATAGATTGTTTGAATAAAGATTGAAAAACCGTAGTACAAAAATGTAGTAGTTTTTATGAAGCTTCAATTTTAGTGGGGGGGGGGGGGGGGGTAGCCTTGAAAAATCTCAAATTGTGCAAAAGAAAGGTCCGGTACCCCCACTTTTTTCACCAGTTTTGTCATAGAAACTAATTTTACTGTCTGTATGCAAAGTTTGAAGAATTTGGTAATTACTTTCCAAAGGTGTACCTACCCCCATAACTGATTAATCACTGAAACTCAAAATGGCCAATTCCAGTTTTCAACTCGGTCTAGCTCTTTTTTACGTTTATTGGTTGTTTGACTGTTCATTGACAAGTTTTGACAGGAATACGTACTTACATGTCTGTGGAAATATCAAACAGTGCAGAACCGGATCATACAGCTCATGTATGTGACCTCTGATTGTGGTCTACATTGTTTGCGTATTTCAAATGTACATGTGCACTGTAAATAACGAGTATACTCGTCCCTAGGGTGCAATGTGACATTTACCTTTATGAAGATGACTAAGCTCGACTCTGCGAACAGTTTTGATACTGATCAGACACCGCTTTACGCAGCGTCTGATTAGTTTCCAAACCGTTTGACACTCGCATCAATATCTTTTCAGTTCTAAACATTGACTTTTGCATAAACGATTGACAAAACATATATTATATGCGAAAAGGTTACATTTGTAGAACATGTGGTTAAATGTTTACGGTTAAAGGGTTCGATTAAGATGAAAGTAAAACTTAAGGTCTTTTAGCAGCTTCTTGTTTTACTTTCATATTGATACAACCCTTTCCCTCATAGCTTATTTTCAGTGTTAAAGACAGCTGGTTGCTTAAGGCAGACTGGACGTAAAGCAGAATGCTCCTTAACCCTTTCCCCCATAGCCTGTTTCTAGTATTGAATATAGGTGTCCACCTAAAGCAGTTGAAAGTAAAGCAGAATGCGCCTAAGGCGCATTCTGCTTTACTTTCAGCCTGCTTTAAGCTATCATCTTCTAGAAAATAGAAAAAAATTCTTATGATACATATTCATGACTGTATAATTGGAACTATTTACTTCAGTGGATGAATAATTGAATGTGCTAAAAGGCGCTTCTATGAGGGAAAGGGTTAAGCTACGAACTGCTAGGATAAAGGAACTTATTCTTATGGTACTTATTAATATTATTTATCATAGCAGTTATTATAACTTTAATGTGGAACTGTTTTTTACAGTTGTGGAATAACTCAAAGGCTTAAAAAGCATATATATTTGGGTAATGGGTTACGCCGTAATTTGTCAATAATATCGCCAATTCGAATTCCACTCTGTGATCGTCATAGAGAAGGTTTACTTTACTGTGAAACCTCTTTGTAACGACCATTAAAACGAAGACTAATTGATTGTATCAAAAGTTAAAAACAAGTGACAGCTTAAAAGCAAGGTGACAGTAAAACAGAAAGCTCCTACAGGAGATTTCTGTTTTACTGTCACCTTGCTTTAAGCAGTCATCTGTCGTAAACACCTAATAATTAACACAATTTAGTGATCATAATAGAGAGGTTTTACTGTATTTGCACAAAATACTCTGTGAGATAGGCAGAAAGTATCCAGGCTTACAAATTGCACATTCTGTGATTGAATGTCAAGATAAAGCGATTAATGTGAAGCGTTTCTATGGATGTCCTTGGCAAATTTACATATCTAATGTAAATTGTATCATCTTTTCAATATGCTGGTACATTGGACATTTAACCCTTTGAACCCTAGTCCCGCATATTGGCGTCCTTTGCAAACAGTTTACAGGTGAATAGTACACTTATCCTATTGAAACAGTATAGACCCAGATCAGAGGGCTCCTAGAAGCCCTCTGATCTGGGTCTTCACTGTTTGTCATAATGCCAAACATTGATGAAAACAACCTTTAAAACTAAGAAATGGACTAGATTTGAATGGAAACTGGATTTGTCCATTTAAAGTTTCAGGGAGGAAAGAGTTAATCAGGAGTCCTCTTAACAAAATTGAAAATAATGTCCGCTTAACAGTTTGTTTTATTCTCAAAATAGTTCACCCACTAACCCACAGATAGATCTACGCCTTTTTACTTCTCTAGTTGTTCCAATATGACCACTAAGGAGCGTATTCCTCCCCATCGACTACCCCACCTCACACCACACCTCAACCACGAAGTACTGGGCATTAAAGAAGGCATTGCATTTCTAGTATACATGTATATCGGGCTGGTTCATGTAGTTAAAAGTGACTGTTTATTTTCAGCCAGATTGAATCCACTTATGTCTTGAGCGTCCCATAAATGAGACAAAGGCAAACAGTGCATACTTGGATCAGACGCCGCATAATGCTGCATTTGATCTAAGTCTGCATTGTTTGCTAACAGGAACTTCTATCAAATGAAGTGGAAAATTAGACCTGGCACCCTGATACTGAAGAATGGACATATTCAATATATATGCATGGAAGAATACACTTGGCATGAATTGGTTGATCAGGAATCTGTTACTGTGTAGGAAATATTTTCTAATGGCTTATCTATTACATGTAGCACATGGTAGACACGTGGAAATCTCTTTACCAGGAATAAATAGAAAGCATCTAAGGACATTTTTATGAATTAGTTCTAAATTGCTTTCCAGTCGGATTGAAATAAGTCAAATTTTAAAAAGTTGCCATTTTCTACTTTGTTTGCTCAGCTTTTGCGTTTAGTTTCGCTTAAACGGGAAAGAGTACTGTTTTCCCAATGCATAGAGAGAAATTCGGGCATATTTCTTTTCCAAAAGTAATAAGCTCAATACCCCATAGCTTGTTTCTAGTACTAAAGACAGGCACATGTAATCACTTAAAGCAGGTTGAAAATGAAACAGAACCCACCTTAATGCCCATTCTGATTTACATTCAGCTTGCTTTACGGTATCATCTGCTAGGATATAGAAACTATTTCTCATGGTACATATTCATGACTATTAAAGTTGAAAAGTTTTTCTTTAATGAAGGAATAAGTTAAATGGGTGAAATTGCGTAACTATGTAGTACATGTTATGGGTTAAGCTGCTGACATAGGTCTGTAAATATATCCACGGCCATGCATCATAAATGGGAATGTATGCCTTTTTGATCTTGTCAGACAGTTTCTTTGCAATAAACCGCAATTTGCTCGTATTGATTGGACAAAGTTGATCGATGACCGTGTACTAGATTTCGTTAACCCTTCGCCGTCATAGGAGACTTAAGTCTACTTACAGTTTAAACGTAGTTTATTCCCTCCTATATACACGACGTATACATAAAATTGGGGTTGGATCACAAGTTATAACAATATTAGATCCGACCCTCCCCCTTGAAATGTAAATCTACAATAAAATAGCAGTGTCATGTGGTTGAAATCTAACGAAATTACTATAACTATAATAGAGAGAAAGACTACAGAAGAAAAGAAAAAGAGATACAGAGACTGTCAGAGAGAGAGGGAGAGAGAGGGGGAGAGAGAGATAGAGAGAGAGTTGCAGCTAGATATACATTCATGGTTTGATTATTCGAACGAGGTACATATGTATGTGCGAGTAGTCATCTGGCATAAATAATAGATAACCTATACAAGTGGTTTCATTCTATAGCTGGCATTGGAAGAAATAGCTTCAGACATTGAAATTTAGTTGTAATACTGTATATAGTATATGGTATAAGAGAGACAACTATAACTGAAAAGTCACGCGGCGACTGATCAGGAACCAAACTATTTGGGACTAATATTGACTTTTTCTGTTGTCATACATGTACATGTACAACCTTAAATCGTACTTTTCAAATAATGTTGTAGACACTAGTTGTTAAGGCATACGATAACATTGCGGTGAAGAGGTTTTAATATGGAGGAGAAACGGTTTAAAAATCACGGTGTGACGTTATATTATTTTACGAACAGTAAGCTTTTTGATCGCATATTATTGACATTGGAGGAGATGTTATTTTTTCCCACTTTAACGTAAACTAAACGTAAACGTAATGGAATAAAAAGGAGAAAATGACAGCTTTTTGACAAGTCTGAAAATTGATATTTATCTGAGAAGCAAACATGTTTGTGTTAACGTCGGAACTGGCTCTAAACTGTTTGCAATGTAAAAATTTGTTTTAGCATAAACGTGTTTATGGGAAGGAATAATGTCTTCTCTTTTGTACAATGATACAGTGGAGAATCTGTTATTCTTTCCCAATAAACGCGTTTACGCTTAAACTATTATTTGCAGTGCAAACAGTTTGGAGCCAGATCAGACGCCGGGTAACCCGGCGTCTGATCAGGCTCCAAACTGTTTGCCACCAAGATAAACATGAAATATCAGAATTGTCCAAAAGTTGTTCTTTTCTATTGTTCGACAATATTGACCTGACGTTGAACTTTATGCATGAATAAATTATAAAAAGATGACGCGGTATAAATCAATATTCGATAGGCTACGTACAATTTCGGGTTGTTTCGGCTGATTACGTAAATCTTGTAACAGTTGTGATCCTCACTGGATCAACACTCCACATTGAGCAAGTTCAAAAGATTATTGTTGATAAACTATTATTCCCGAGTCTCCTAGTATAATCGCATCTACTAAAACGCATCATGTTGCACTTTCGAGTGGGCTTATCGTCGATGTTCTCACCTGCGACTCTTGCCAATATATACCTAATTTACAGCCCCCAGATGTAACTAATCTGCAATAGGTGTGTCGTTAGAGCAAGGGATTTGTAACATCGAGGTTCAGGGTTCGAATCCCGATAGAGAGGAAAATATTTTTATTTTATAAAATGTTATTTTATAGACCAAACAGACGCTATGACATAATGTTTTTAAAAATAACCAAAGAAAACGTGTTCCAATCGAAATAGATGTCGTATGATTACTTAAAAGAAACAGCATAAATTGTAAAAAAAAAAAAAAAAAGTGAAAAAATGTACGAGTATTGCATGGGATTCGAACCACTGACTGTACGGAAAAATAATCTATAGTCATCTTCCTTACCACTTGCGCTAAATACCTGTCGATATTTTTTGCAACCGGGCAATGCTATATTTTCTCGGTGCCGATGTGGTTACAATGAGCGTTCTCGTATAAATGATAACGAAGTGTTCCGAAGCTATATTTAGAAATGCAACAACGTGTGTAATTATGCTAATAGAGGTCACCAACGTCAGGTCAATATTGTCGAACAATACGTTTTAGTGCTTTGCGTTTGCGTACGTTTGCGTTAAACGGGAAAGAATAACAGATTCTCCACTGTACATGCTGTTATCAAATCTATTTTGTGTTTTCAGATGGTTTGAACAAGAGTACACCTAGTGTAAGAGGACCATTCCACTGTGATGCGGCTCTGTAAGAAACACCACTCACGGAAGCCTACTTCCACCTGCAGAAATTGGCAACTCGATGACAACTCGACAAAGCAGCACAGTGTCCGATAGATTTGTCCACAATTATTTAAAAGCTCGTGCGCCAGTTTAGATAACACTAAGCCAGTTTGTAACGACGACGTACATCAGCGGTAGACATATACCGTACTTGTAAAACGATCAAACCATGTTGAGTTCTCACTGCATTGGTGCATGGTGTCACTTTGCAATCGTCATGGCAGTACCATGGTTATCAGATGTACCAAAAACACGAGCAAACACGACGGATGAATCGCAGAAAAAGTCCCTGTCTGCCGCAATAAAAGGAGATATAATTCTGGGTGGTTTGTTTCCAGTACATCAGAAAGGTGACGGAGATACACCGTGTGGTCCAATCAATGCCGACCGTGGTATACAGAGAGCAGAGGCCATGCTTTATACATTGGATATAATAAACAAGAATGATTCCATTCTCCCCAATATCACACTTGGTGCCACAATTTTCGACACTTGTGCTAGAGGGACGTATGCCCTTGAACAATCGCTTGAGTACATACGTGCATCATTTTCATCTTTGGACCAATCTGAATTTTATTGCAAAGATGGGTCTAAAGCCAAGGCGGATATTGAGCCAGTAGCCGGGGTGATAGGTGGATCATACAGCTCTGTGTCAATCCAGGTGGCAAACCTGTTACGCCTTTTCAAAATACCCCAAATAAGTTACGCGTCAACAAGTGCTCAATTAAGTGATAAATCAAGGTATGAATATTTCGTACGAACAGTTCCACCAGACAAGTTCCAAGCCTTGGCTATGGTTGATATTGTAGAATATTTCAACTGGACGTATGTTTCAACTGTGGCGTCGGAGGGGGAATATGGTGTTTCTGGTATAGAATATTTTCAGCACGAGGCGCGTACTAGAAATATATGTCTTGCCGAGACATTAAAGATACCAGGGAATCCAACTCGTAAAGAGTTTAATGGAATAATCGATAAACTTCTCCGTAAAAACAACGCTAATGTTGTTATACTGTTTCTACGAGAAGAAGACGCCAAAGGTCTCTTAAGTGCTTGTCGGAGTAGAAATGTAACAGGAAAATTCACATGGATTGCCGCCGACGGCTGGGGAACTCAGAAATCCCCCGTGGTTCACAATGATCTCGTTGCCGAAGGCGCGTTGACAATAATTCTCCAAGCGACTGAAATTTTTGATTTCAATGATTACTTTCTGAATTTAAAACCTCGGTCCAATGTAAGGAATCCGTGGTTTAAGGAATACTGGGAGATGGTTCATAACTGTAAATGGGCGAGCTTGGAGAACCCTATCACCGACCCGTTTGTTACTATATGTACTGGTCATGAGGTCCTCTCTCGGACCAGGTACAGCCAGGAGTCCAAGGTCCAGTTCATATTCGACGCCGTATTAGCTATTGCTCACTCCATACATAGACTGGTGAAAGACAAATGCAAGGTGTTCTCTAAGGATTGTCCCGCTGTTAAAAATATTGATGGAGAAACTCTGCTCAAGAAGTACATTCTCAACACTACATTTGATGGTATGTATGTTTGTTACACAGGTGCTTATATTGTATGTACATGTATGTTACGGCTGTATATGTAGATAATTTAAAAATTATTTATAATTTTAGGGAGACTATGGCACCTCTGTAGATGTCCTAAAATACAGGTATAGAGATGCCATATACTATTTTATCTATATTATTTTTTTATCATTTGTTTAATGATCTAGATCTTCATAAACACAGTAAACATACATACAATACAAGCACCTGTGGTGTGTTACAGTGTATAAGATGTTACAGTGAAGGTCACTTCTAAAGAAGTCCTTAGGTCCGTCTGATTTCCTTCGTTGTATCCAAATTTCGTTATATCAGGTCCATTTTACTATACAGTAAAACCTCTCTATAACGGCCACTAAAACGAGGACTAATTGGTTATTTAAATGACAGGTGACAGCTTAAAGCAAGGTGACAGTAAAACAGAAAGCTCCTACAGGAGCTTTCTGTTTTACTGTCACCATGCTTTAAGCAGTCACCTGTCAAAAACAACTAATAAATTAGCACACTTTAGTGGCCGTTATAGAGAGGTTTTACTGTATTTAGTTAGAGATGTAGAGTAAATGTTGTTTAATTATAGCAAATATTTCGTTATATACAATTTTGTTAAAAACGAGCTTCACTGTATATTTTAAACGCCAACTAAACGCACAAATGAAGAAAATGGCGGCCTTTTGACACCTTTGATTACTAGCTAGATCCGAGAGGCAAACGGTTTGGAGACTGATCAGACCCCGGATAACCTGCCATCTGATCAGGCTCCAAACTGTTTGCAAAGGAAATAGTAGTTTTAGCGTAAACGCGTTTACTGGGAAAAGTAACGTCTTCTCCACTGTATTTGTGTATCAACGAAAAAAACAACTAATAACCCTTTCATTGCCACATTTTATCGTCAACCTTTTTGGTGTGTTCGACATACATGTAATATTGTCTATTTTATAAACCTCATTCGACCCTTTTTGAACCCTTATCACGTGTATCAGTGTCCCTTGCAAACAGTGTTCATGTGAAGAGTACACTGGTCCTATGAAAAACAGCGAAGATCCTGATCAGAGGGTTCGATCAGGGTCTGCGCTGTTAGTAATATAGCAATATAAAGCATAGTTTTACAAAATATTCAAAAAGACAAATAGTGCAGGTCCAACTCAGAGGAATGGATTTGCTCTGTTGGCATAGGACAAATGAATGTTTCACCAGTTCACTGTTTCTAACTGACACATACATGTACAGTAAAACCTCGCTATTACGACCACTAAAACGAAGGCTAAATGAGTGTATAATAGACAGGTGAAAGCTTAAAGCAAGGTGACAGTTAAACAGAAAGCTCCTATAGGAGCTTTCTGTTTCACTGTCACCTTGCTTTAAGCGGTCACCTATCGTAAACACCTTAATAATTAACATAATTTAGTGGTCGTAATAGTGAGGTTTTACTGTATATGCAGCAGTATGGATAAAGGGTTTAACTCTTTCACTTCCAACAACGCAAAAAGGAGACTTTGCAAACAGTTTGGATCCCGATCAGACGCCGCCTAACTCGGCGTCTGACCAGGAACCAAACTGTTTGACACTGGTATCGACATTTCTTCGGTCTAAACAACCCTAAAGCTGGTTTTAAAAGCATTGCAGACGATATTACCAATGCAGACGATATTTTTGGGTTAAAGCAGACGATAAAACCTGACAGTGATAGAGTTAAAAAAGACGCCGTCAGCTTCTCTAAAACACCTATTTATATACAAGTAAATGTCAAACACATTGCATGCCAGACAAGTCGCCGAGTTTCTTGAGGTCTGGTCTGTACCCAAACTTACTATTGAACAAACTCCATTAAATCGGGTCAATGTAATAACTTATTGGTTTGCGTGTTATGTAAATTAGAGGTCAGAAATTAGCTTTCACAATGTAGCATCTGATGAATAACATGATACAGTCACTACAATAGTCCCTGTCCAATATTCCCTTCACCATTTTATGATCAAATTTATCGTGATAGTTCTACCCCTTTTCCGCCGTATTGTCGTCTGCTTCAATATTGTTGTCTGCGACGTCTGATCATGATTCAAACTGTTTGACAATCTTAACGATATGCCTTAAGTCAACAAACCTAAAGTTTAAATTTGAGAGATAAAAGCAGACTACAATTGTTTACAGCCGATGACGTCACGGCAGTTAAAATGGTTAAAGCTATACATGGAGTGACATGGCCTGATTGAATATCTTCCTTTGGCCTCATTTACATATAATTATGGTTCCGCAACATAAACTATTGTCTTTCTCAGAATTGCCGTCTGTTTTGTTATTCAAATACATGGTTTCAGAACTTGGATTCCAGAAATATTATTACGAGTGTCAAACAGTTTAGATCATGAGCAAATGATGATTTGCGCTTACTCGGTGTCTGACGTGGGTAAATACTGTTCGCATATGGCAAATATACGACCAGATGTTAAATAATAAAAACTCATAGATTGGTCTGATGTTTGAGAATCTGTTTTGAAATCGTGAGCGTGTCTACAGGTACAAGGTTGCGTGTATTTAACCCCTTCACTGCCATGACGTCATCAATTTTAAATAAGTATCCGCTATCGTCTGCCCTTACTTCTACACTTTTAAATGTAAGAGCGTTTTTTTACTTAAAAATATTGAAATGAGTGTCAAACAGTTTGAATCCTGATTAGACGCCGCGTTACGCGGCGTCTAATCAGTATTCAAACTGTTTGCAAATAACAGTTGTACTCGGGATAAAGCAGTGAAGGGGTTAACCCTTAGCCTGCCACTCACGACTATAGCTCCATATGCAAACAGCTTGGATCCGGATAAGACGCCGAGTAACTCGGCGTCTCATCCGGATCCAAGCTGTTTGACACTCGGACAACATTTTCAGCAATTTTGAGCAACTTTGAAGCACTTTGAAACTTGAAGCAGACGAGAAATATAGCAGACGACAATTTATTTGGCGGGCTAAGGGTTAAGACAAAAATGTTCCTTTCGAGTCATTGCCCTCACATGTATCTTCAGTGTTTTCAAGAATAGCTAAATAATCTTACACTCACGATTTAATAACTTAGACATATAGCTTTTCTAATGATGAGATGCGGAGTTCTGTCTGATGTAGATAAAATATAGTGTTCTATGGAAAACATTCTCTTTATCTTCAACCATCATATTTTACGGATAGTTTCTAAAACACCAGGATGTTTCATACCACAGAACGGTGTAGAATATTGCATCAGATAAATTCAATATTGTCCTCCTTCATGTCTGCACCAAAACCTTCTGTGTATTTACATTTTGTACTCGTTAAAATCACATTTTAGAAGAAATTGTAATTAGTATTTACCCATGAAGTTTGGTACAGACATAAATATTATACGTTTTGAAGTTCTCCCCTGGCATAGAGTCCTGATGTATAATTATAATCACATCAAATTGGGAACGTTTTTTATTCTGTTGAGCTTTAAGCATTTTCATAACACAGTTTGGTGTAGAGTTACATGAGCCATGGTACATGTATAAGAAATACCAGCATTATTGCATTGCAAACAGGAAAAACCCATTCAGAGACACGGCGTTAGTCTTGAATCAAGACTATTTGGCAATTACCGATATTAAAAGTTGTTACCTTCAGCGTCTGTATACAGTTATAATGTTACTTTCTAGCCAATGTAGACCATATTCTGAAGCCAAGCCTCAACACTTTTACGTTGTGCACTACGTGTTGTTTTTTTAAAGCAGACTATTGGTTTATTTTAGTTTCCGTTATTTGTTAAGGATTTTCGACAGCAATTTAGCGTATGCGTATACATGTACATTGGGTTAGATATTATTTCTTTGTAATAAACCTGTATTTTTTAAAACAGTTGTACTTATTGCAAACAGTTTGAAACCTGATCAGACGCCGGGTAACCCGGCGTCTTATCAGGTTCCAAACTGTTTGCCACTTACATCAAACTAAAGGTTCAGTTTGTTAAAGCTGTAATTGCTCGTCGTTTACCTAAGAAATAATAACGTCTTCTCCACTATATCTAATTGCTTCTTCTTTGTTTTTGTAACAGATGGCCATGGTGCACGTGTCCAGTTTGACGAGAGAGGTGACGCGTTAGGTCGCTACAGCGTCATGAACTACCAGCTCAACAGGACAACCCGCAAATACTGGTACAGGCCGATAGGGAGCTGGGTGGAATCCCTCCAAATAAACGTGGACGATATTATCTGGGCAGGGGGCACCAAGGATCTGCCCACCTCCCGATGCAGCCAGCCGTGCAGCTTTGATGAGATGAAGCATGTCGGAGAAGATGGTGACATGTGCTGCTGGGTTTGCATTAAATGTCAGAACTGGGAATACCTGAAGGACGAGTTCACGTGCAAAGACTGTGGGGAGGGAAAATGGCCACACCAACATCGCCGCTCGTGCTACAATCTCCAGGAGCAGTACATGGCGTTTGATTCAGTATACTCTATAATTCCTATGGCTCTATCAGGAGCTGGGATAGTCGTTACGCTCTTTGTTATTCTAACATTCATTCAGTATAATGACACCCCAGTCGTTATGGCATCCGGGAGAGAATTGAGTTTCATTCTACTGACAGGCTGTTTATTCTGCTACCTAATGACCGTTATCCTCATTCTCAAGCCATCTCTTATTGTCTGTGCTGTTCAACGCTTCGGTGTAGGATTTGGATTTGCGATAATTTATTCATCACTTCTTACAAAAACTAATCGAATATCAAGAATATTTGACAGTGCAAGAAGGTCTGCAAGAAGACCTCCTTTCATTAGTCCAAAGTCTCAGATAATTATTTCATTAATTCTAGTATGTCTACAAGTAGTTTTTACAATAATCTGGCTGGTGTTAGAGCCGCCTGGAACACGGTTGTATTATCCTAATGGGAAACGAGACGAAGTTATACTCAAGTGTAGGACAGAGGACGTGTCGTTTCTCGTCTCGTTGTTGTATAATATATTACTCATTATTATCTGCACCTTTTATGCAATCAAAACAAGGAAGATTCCCGAAAATTTCAACGAATCAAAGTTCATCGGATTTGCCATGTACACAACATGTATCATCTGGCTCGCATTTGTTCCAATATACTTCGGAACACTCAACTCATTTCAGGTA
Source organism: Gari tellinella (assembly GCA_922989275.2). Taxonomy (NCBI): domain Eukaryota; kingdom Metazoa; phylum Mollusca; class Bivalvia; order Cardiida; family Psammobiidae; genus Gari; species Gari tellinella. The sequence continues at coordinate 94,642,288 of OV277858.1, forward strand.
AGACATGTCAAATTGTATTACAGTGAAGAAAACGATTTTTTAGTCCCTATTAAACGCAAATAAGACGCAAACGCAGTGCAATAAAATGTATAATGTTAACAAAATGTGAAAGGTCTATCGATATGTTTTATTCTGAGTGGAAAACAGTTTGGTACAGTGGAGAATCTGTTATTCTTTCCCGTTTAAACGCAAACGTACGCAAACACAAAACACTAAAACGTAGAAAAGAACAACTTTTGGACAATTCTGATAATTCTTGTTTATCTTGGTGGCAAACAGTTTGGAGCCTGATCAGACGCCGGGTTACCCGGCGTCTGATCTGGCTCCAAACTGTTTGCACTGCAAATAATAGTTTTAGCATAAACGCGTTTATTGGGAAAGAATAACAGATTCTCCACTGTACCTGGTCAGACGCTAGGTTATCATGTGTCTGATATGGCTCCAAACTGTTTGCAATTGAAATAATTGTTTGAGCATAATCGTGTTTACAATGTACTAGGAAAGAATAGCGTTTTCTCAACTGTAACCCGTTTGACCGTTCGAACTTCAAGTGTATATTAAAAGTGTTCAATTAACTCTAATCCATGTTTTACTATTTAGGGTTGTTAATTGAAATATATGGCAAATTTGCAAATAGTGAACACGCTAATCAGACGGCTCCTACAGGTTCCTCTGACAAGAGTCTACACTGTTTGTTTATGGCAAGTGTACTCCCCCATATGTACACTGTTTATCTACGACACATATACGTGGAACTGTTAACTCACTGATCATTGAAACTTCATTATTTAATGGACAATTCGTGTGTCCAGCTAAGTTTAGTTTGTTTTTTACGATGCTGGGTTGTTTTATGATATATTTCAAAATGACAAGCAATGTAGACCCTAATCATGTGGCTACTTTAGGAGTACTCTGATCTGGGTCTACACTGTTTGCAAGTGTTAGCACGGTAAACTCTTTACAGTGTACATTGTTTGTAAAGGAGGAGTATACTTGTCACCAGGGCTCAATCGTTTGACAATGCATTATATTGAATCAGTATGATTATCACTGAATACAAATGGCAGTTTTGTTTAGCCGTCACTGTTATTCAATTTCTCTTTCATTTAGCTACCATATGCATATTGTTTTCACATTTATACCTAATACTATTCCAGCTTAAAGCAAATTAGATGTAATGTGGAAACCGTAATAACCCTTTCACAGCCATGTGAGACTCAAACATAAAAAAGAGATTAAAAACACATTTTAGTGAAAATGACGGCGACATGTCAGAGGAACTCTCAGACATTTTGCAAACATTGATGTGTCACATGTCAATGGTTTTTTACCAAACCTATTGCATGTTCTTGACACATGTAACCGTTCAAAGCAGTTTGAAAGTAAAGCAGATTAGTTTACTTTCAGCCTGATATGAGCTCCCATCTGGAAAAAATACTTAAAATGTATTTTATCTTTCTTATTCAGGCCTTCCTCCTGACTGAGGACTACGTTTTTATTGTATGAATAATAGGACTGGTAGAAAATATGTATTTATCGGGATAAAGTGTAAATCGATTATCAGTTAACATGGGTGCTTGATTTCATATAACTCATTATATTTATATTCCCTTTTAAACTTTACAGTGACTGCTTGAAAAGAAAACGAAATACTATGTAATAAATGTAGAAAGCACTTTGTTTCTTACAATGTATCTTAATCTGTGTGGCAAATAGTTTGGAGCCTGATTAGACGACGGGATACCCGACGTCGACTCAGACTCCAAATTGTTTACAATGAGTTTAATGGTTTTCGCATATATACAGTGGAGAATCTGTTATTCTTTCCCAATAAACGCGTTTACGCTAAAACTATTATTTGCAGTGCAAACAGTTTGGAGCCAGATCAGACGCCGGGTAACCCGGCGTCTGATCAGGCTCCAAATTGTTTGCCACCAAGATAAACAAGAATTATCAGAATTGTCCAAAAGTTGATCTTTTCTACGTTTTAGAGCTTTGCGTTTGCGTACGTTTGCGTTTAAACGGGAAAGAATAACAGATTCTCCACTGTACATGTAACGCACTTATTGGGAAAGTATAACGTCTTCCCCTCTGTACATATATCTCCTCTATATTACATGTACTCACAAGATACAGGTTTAGTTTTTATTGTAAACATATTCATTGTAAATACGGTTTGAGTGTCTCATGAAGGATAAGTAATTGCCAAATGCTTTGTACCCTATTTGAATTAAATCTGTATTATTATTATAATAGTTTAGTATTATTATTATATTTGGTATATTATTTTCATTATTATTAATACTATTATTATTAGCTTTATTATTATTATTAGCTTTATTATCATTATTATTATCTATGATGATGATGATGATGATGAAAATGATGATTATTATTATTTAAAAAAAATATATTCTATTATTATAATATTCAATAATGTTATCATTATCTATCACTGACGTTTCATGTCATTATTATTAGTAGTAGTACTATTATTATTACAGTGAAGACTCTGTTATTCTTTCCCGTTTAAACGCAAACGTACGCAAACGCAAAGCACTAAAACGTATAAAATGTACAACTTTTGGACAATTCTGATAATTCATGTTTATCTTGGTGGCAAACAGTTTGGAGCCTGATCAGACGCCGGGTTACCCGGCGTCTGATCTGGCTCCAAACTGTTTGCACTGCAAATAATACATGTAGTTTTAGCGTAAACGCGTTTATTTGGAAAGAATAACGTTTTCTCCACTGTACTATTATCATAACTATTATCATTATTTTTATAATTACTATTATCTATCCCTGCTGTTTCAGGTGCAAATCACCACACTGTGTGTCTCCATCAGTCTTAGTGCCACTGTGGCCATGGTGTGTCTCTTCACTCCGAAGATGTACATTATCTTCTTACAACCGGAGAAGAACGTTCGCAAACTGACCATGATGATCAATTCTATGCACAGGAAAACAGGTAAATATAGCCTGACCTTAAACAAACAAATATATTCAGTACTTTAATATATAGACAAGGGAAACCCAAACCGAAAACACGACAACTTTTGTTCAAAAGCCCTTGAAATCCTATATTATACAGTGGAGAATCTGTTATTCTTTCCCGTTTAAACGCAAACGTACGCAAACGCAAAACACTAAAACGTAGAAAAGTACAATTTTTGGACAATTCTGATAATTCATGCTTATCTCGGTGGCAAACAGTTTGGAGCCTGATCAGACGCCGGGTTACCCGGCGTCTGATCTGGCTCTAAACTGTTTGCAATAGAAATGATAGTTTTAGCGTAAACGCGTTTATTGGGAAAGAATAACAGTTTCTCCACTGTAATACTGAGTATATGTTTGGGCCAATGTACCGATGGTGACAAGAGGTTGGCTTATTACAGTGGAGAATCTGTTATTCTTTCCCGTTTAAACGCAAACGAAACGCAAACGCATAGCAGTAAAATGAAGAAAATTACAATTTCTCGACCATTCTGAATGTTGATTTTAACCTGGACGGCAAACAGTTTGGAGCCTGACCAGACGCCGGGTGACCCGGCGTCTGATCTGGCTCCAGACTGTTTGTAATAGAAATAATAGTTTTAGCGTAAACGCGTTTGTTGGGAAAGAATAACGTTTTCTCCACTCTACATTGTATTTTCTCCCATCTAAAAGAAACTAATTGCAAGCACTTTGCAATAAAATTAGGAAAAACACATGTGTTTCTTTAATTACAGTTTTGAGCCTGATTAGACGCTGGTTAGCCCGGTTTATCAGGCTCCAGGCTGTTTGCAATGGAACTATTTATTTCAACATAAACCCGTTTATTGGGAAAGAATAACATCTCTTTTGCTTTACATGTACAATATGCTCGAGTCGCTTATTATATTGCACTATTACAAGATGTTTAACCCTGATCATGCAGGGCTGCCATAAGTTGATCATAAAAATCCTAAGATTTCAAATGTTAAATTTTTCAGACGTAATTTTACTAATCGTACCTTTACCCAATAGTCTGTTTCTTGTTTGGAAGACACGTGAATTCTTAAAACAGGTTGAAAGTAAAGCAGAATGCGCCTTGAGGCGCATTCTGCTTTACTTTCAGCCTGTTTTAAGCTACCATCTGCTAGGATAAAAATCCGAAGACTTAGGAAAAATCCGGAGAAATGGCAGCCCTGATCAAGTAAACAACACACAACAAAATAGTATGGTCAGCTTTAACCCTTTCCCTTATAGAAGCGACTTTTAGCACATTCATTTTATTCACCCGCTGAAGAAAATAGTTCCAAATTATACCGTATTGAATATGTGTCATATTAAATACTTTCCTTATTCTAGCAGTTAATAGCTTAAAGCAGGCTGAAAGTAAAGCAGAATGCGCCTTTGGGCGCATTCTGCTTCACTTTCAACCTGCTTTAAGTAGTCACATATCTTCAATACTAGAAACAATGCTATCAGGTAAAGGGTTAAATCTGTGTCTAATAAGCACCACATGAATAACTACATGTATTGATGGTGTCGCATACAGATACCGGCTTAAAAAAGATGACAATAGAGCTCTCGGAGTTACTTCCATTTTATTTCTACTCATTGGCCACGTTTTAAATTTCAACAAAAAATGTACATATAAAATAAAGAGTACACATGTCCGATGCAAATAGCGTAGACTTAGATCAGATGGCTACTAAAGGAACCCTCTATCAGGGTCTATGCTGTTTGTCATATCTAAAGCAATCCCAAATCACATGTACATTCAAAAATGAACTAGATTTATTTGGAATTGAAATTGTCCATTTTTAGTTTTAGGGGTCAACAAATCAAACGTAATAAACACAAAACATTGGTTGTTTGGCACATGGCAAGTTCTTAAGCAGCTTTTTTTTAGAACTCGGCATGACATGGGTTCAATTTGTTTTAAAATTATTTTTTATGAGGGAGACTGAATCCTACTTCATTTCCCCACGCTGCCTGCATCACATTTCTGCACCGGGTTTTTTTCTTTAAATATGCACATTCTTTGTCAGTCTGTATTACAGTGGAGCCTTTTGTTCTTTACCAGTAAGCGTGCGTTTATACAATTTGGAACCTGATCAGAGTTAAGTAACGTCTGACCAGGCTCCAAAGTGTTTGCCATTAAACTAAAATAAACAGTCAACCTTTTCAAAACAACTGTTATTTTCTACAGTTAACTGTCTTTGCGTTCAGTTTCAATTAGCCCTTTACCCCATAGGGCAGACAAGTGAGCATTTAAAGCATGTTGAAAGTAAAACAGAATGCGCCTTAAGGCGCATTCTGTTTTACTTTCAGCCTGTTTTAAGCTTCCACTGTCTAAGATGGAACATATATTATGGTACATATTCATGACTGTATAAAGTGGAACTATTTCCTTCAATGGAGGAATGATTTAAAAGCGTGAAAATTCGTTTTTATTGGCTGATGGGTTCATCGGGGAAACACTGACGTATCTACTGTATTTCATGGCACGCGCACGGTTCGGGATTTTAATTCAAAGAGACAAGCCTTGTTTTAATGCATTATTTGTGAGCCATAGAATCCATTGGAATCAAATAATACAGTCACACGTCATAAATAGACCTTTAGTCGCGTCTTGAATTTTCCCTGACTTCTTTTATCACGTGCCAGCATTCTAAAGTAAACCCGTATGTTGACGAAATATCGTCTGCACTGAAATCGTCGTCTGCAAAATTTACAGCATCTAGACGATTATCAAACAGTTTTGTTCCGGATCAGACGTCGCGTGACGCAGCGTCTTGTTTGGATCCAAAACGCTTGCAAAGACATATTTTAAACTGTATATTAGAATAACATTATTATGGGGCATATCTATGACTGTATTAAGTGGAACCATTCTCCTCAACTAAGGAATAATATAAGGACGTTAAAGGGCGTACATATGCACATATGGTGTAATGGGTTAAACTGTCGTCAGTCTTTAAAATCGTGAACGGGTCATCATACGATTGCTGACTATAGCTAGGCTGTTATATTTTGTATGTAAACAATCAACTAATGGCATTCTACAGAATTCCATCCGTTAAACCGTTAGACAGTTGATAGATTCATGCAGGGAAAGAAACACCGAAAGTTCATTCAGGAGCTTTCTGTATTACTTTTGTCTTATGTTAAGAAATCATCGGCTATAAGAAATCATCATATTTAGTTGATAGTACAGCGCTCCCTCCCTACAACGGCCCTCGGAACAACGATTCATTCCTAACAACAACAATAGCCGTTATTCCACTGACAGGACAATATTGTTCACTTTTTACGGCATTAATATCGTCTGCTTAAATGTCGTCTGCTGGGTTTTTCAAAGTCGCAAAATAGACATTTTAACAGAATACGGCGTCTGATCTGGATTCAAGCTGTTTGCATACATGTATGTAAGCAATTTTCCCTCCATATAACGACTCCCTTCGAACATCGTACACAATATGTGTATCTCAATGGCTGTCGTTGTAGGAAGGGAGCACATTATTCGGCTCCAGAGATTGGATGCTGTAATGATCTTTGAATTCTTGTCTTTCTTTTGAAAGCGATTGGAATGGCAAAGATCTTGTCAGCTCTGTGCTCATAATTTATACCGCCCCTACAGAGAATTTGTGATTTAACGGCTCCTTGAGTCTGTAATTAAGTTTGTTCTGTGTAATTCCCTAAAGAGTAAGGATCAATCTATTGTGTGTGCTATTCTTTATTCTGCTATAGTGTCTACTTTTACAATCATTGTATCCTCTTTCTACATGAAATTTACATTATGCTTATCTACTTAGCGGAAGCAACAATAGCATATTGTTTTATGTTTCAAACAACTTTATCTCTGATAAGACACCTAGTTACCCAGCCTCAGATCTCGATCAACACTGTCTGCAAATGTAAGACAAAAACCATTGCCCATAATAGTGATGGTAGTCTTGTAAATCTTTCACGTGAGACTAGGTTTAAGATAATTGCCTCATACGGTCTTTATGGTGTGTTTGTACAGACTGCATGCCAATAAAACTCTATGAGTACCACTGCATCATAAAAACAAAAGATGGCAATTGTCACTGCGTGGACAAAAATCGTCATTTACAATGTACAGAGAAATCGCCGTAAACCAGACTAATTTACCCTTTCCCCCATAGAAGCATCTTTAAGCACATTCAGTTTATTCCTCTACTGAAGAAAACACCTCCAATTTATACAGAAATGATAATGTACCATTTGAAAAAGTTTCTAAATCCTAGCAGTGATTGCTTAAAGCAGGTTGAAAGTAAAGCAGAATGCGCCTTAAGGCGTATTCTGCTTTACTTTTTCAACCTGCTTTAAGAAGTCACTTGTTTTTAAAACTACAAATAAGCTAAATGGTTAACTCATTGAGTCTTAGCGACGAGTACGAGTATACTTGTGCTTTTAAAACCGTGTACATATAAAGAGACCCAGATCAGCGTGCTTCTAAAGGAACCATCTGATAAGGATCACCACTGCTTTCCATTTTGCTGTATACTGCATGATGCAACTATAAATATCCATAATTAGACTTAAATTTAAAAAGAGATTTTTTCGGCGTTTACTCGTGTTGTGAAAAAAAGGTCGAACATTTTTGCGAAATTGCATCCTTTTTCGATGGATTTTGTCCACGAATCATTTAGTAAATGTGTTGGAAATAACGTCGCTAACAGGTGCGAGATTGCACGGGTACGTCTGGCATCTGTTTATGATGTGATCACCAATCGCTTTCTGTTTACAACGTCATGAGTAAAACGCCGAAAAAGGATGCAAGATTGACTCAGATTGTACATTGTATCTTTGCAATCTCGCATCTTTTTTCGACTTTGTTTTTATATAAGCTTACTAAAGGATTCGTGGGCATACTGCATCGAAAAAAGATGCGATGTTGCACCTTTGCAGTCTCGCATCCTTTTAAGACGTTTTTACATGAATAAAAGATGCACTCTCGTATATTTTTACGACCTTTTTTACAAAAGAATACTATTGGATTTGATGACAAAAAGAAACAAAAAAACGATGCGAGATTGCAGCCTTGCAATCTCGCATCTTATTTCGGCGTTTTACTAAAATTGTTAAACAGGAAAATTATTAGTCCTAACAGGATTCCGTATGTGCTCCACTGTACACCTCTCATACAGACATATCCAATGCAGACACTCTCCCTTAACGTCTAAGCTTGATATTTCCCTGTAATAAATATGGTGAAAAATAAGAAAAAATGATGAAATATAACCGACTTAGCAACGCTTCAGGCCCCCTTTATGAGTCTTCTAAGAGTTGAAAATGAAAAGTGAGAAAATCGATGTGGTTTTAGTAGGTTCAAGGGAACACTGTGCTCAAGACGTGTTTTAATTGCGCCTACTTGAAATTGTTTTATTTGTCAAGGAGACCTTGGCGACCCTTCCGTAACGCCGTAGAGAGTAGTTGCGTTATTATGACCAAGCGAAAGGATGGGGTTTCTTTCTCGATATTTAACCCATTTGTGCAAAGTGAGCTCTTCTATACTTATAAATTGGATTTGTCCATTTTTATGTAAGGGGTGCCAGGTCTAAATTTTCATTTTCGTTTGTTTTAATTTGAAGTTTCTATCAGCAAACAGTGTAGACTGTGATCAGACACCGCATTATGCGGCGTCTGATCATGGTCTGCCCTGTTTTCATATGTCCCTTTTATGGGATGTATACACAAATAGGTTAACTCCTTCGCTGCAATGTCGACAACCCTGTTGGCATTTGCAATTACAGATTTGATCAAGATCACAGACGCCGATTAAATAAATCAGCTTCTGATCGGATCCAAGCTATTTGAAATTCGCATCAATGTTCATTTAGTCTACATATGGGGAACTGTTTGAATCTCAAGAAATTAGATGCAAAGTTTCAAAACATCAAACTTATTTGGTTAGCTTTTTGCTTTACCCTTTCAATGACTTACTCCAAATGCATATGTTATTATCAAACCATTTGTATCCTGATCAGACGCCTCATTACGCGGCGTCTGATCAGGATCTACTCAGTTTGAAACTCATTATGATATTAATTTATTCACATTTTACATAAAATTTAGATTTGAGAAATAAAAGCAGACAAAAATGGTTATAAGTAATGACGTCATGACAGTTAAAGGATTAATTAAGACATTAATAAATCTCTTTGATTTTAAAATGTACAGCAGAGAAAACGTTATTCTTTCCTAATAATCGCGTTTACGCTCAAACTATTATTTCCATTGCAAACAGTTTGGAGCCAAACCGTTTGCCACTCAGACAAACAAAAATAATCAGAAATGTCAAAAATGGTAATTACATGTACATGTACCTACATTTTAGCGATTTGTGTTTGCGTTTTGTTTGCGTTCAAACGGGAAAGAATAACTTTTTCTCCACTGTAATAAAGACATAAAAATCTCTTTAAGTTTATAATGTACCGTTATCACAGTAGTGCAGATCACAATGACAAACCATGTGCTTCTAAGATTCATTTAAAATTGCCTTTTGCGACCATTTACTAATAAGGCATTGAATAAATTCAAAACTTCTAGGTGACACCAAAGAGAGTTCTTATCATTACTGAAATATGCGTTCTGCATTAAACTGCCAAGATACATGTATGTAGCTTCGGGACCTTGTTTGGATGGTCGTATGAACTAGTATTTCGGTTGTGTAAAGGATAAAACGTTATTCTTTCCAAATAAACGTATATATGGTAATTGCTGAAACATGTACAGCGCCCCCTCTCTACAACGACACCCAATGGGAGACAACAATTGTGTGCGTTGTTAGGAGGGAGTCGTTATAGGGAGGGAAATCGGTTAACATTAGCAAACAGCTTGGATTCAGATCAGACGCCGCATAACGCGGCGTCTGATATGGATTCAAGCTGTTTGTCACTCGTCATTAAGTTTTTTTCTGTCAAAATGTCAAACATGTAACTTTGAGAAAAACAACAGACGCCAATTTTAAGCAGACGATATTACAGCAGTAAAAGCGTTAGACATAATTGTACTGTTTAGGGAACTGCGACAAGGGTCGCTGTTAGGAGGGAGTCGTTGTTGAGAGGGCCGTTGTAGGGAGGGAACACTGTATTTCCCGTATCTCTATTGGAAACGTTTGTAGCCTGCTTAGACTCCAAAGACTTTGACATCTGGTCGGGCTACAAACTCTTTGCAATGCAACTTCTACTAAATTGCCTTTTTTTTCAAAAACCTGTAATTTATTACATTTTCTTTTATAGCGTTTACGATTAGTTTTGTTTTAATTGGCTTGGATAACATTTATCCAATTTTATGACGCTTTAGTTAATTATTTCTATTTTAATCGATTACTTAATGTTTTATGGTTAGTATTACTCAAATCGTATTACACAGATTATTTCAGACATGGCACAGATATTTTCAACTTGCACATACGTTTAATGTAGTTTACACTCTCTTTCTCAAACCGGCCCCCCCCCCCCCCCACACACACACACACACACACATCTCTCGTGGGCTCGGGATTGCTTTTATTGTAGAAATATTTGACACATTCAACCTAGCGACGAATTTTATCGTAATTTACAAACACTGTTCTTATAAAAAGTACACATTGTTTAAATCAAACCCCTATATTATTATAAAATAGTGAACTAGATTTAATTGAAATGTCCATTTAAAGTTTCATGAATAAATGAGTTACAATATAATAATTATTCGTCTCTGTTATCGTCGTTTGGTAGGACATGTAGCAGAAACGCATTTTAATCCATTTACATGTATGCCTGAATATTGCAATGAATTCTTTCTGTACGCTTGCTGGAAGATTTCATTATACAGTGGAGAAAAGGTTATTCTTTCCCGTTTAAACGCAAGCGAAACGCAAACGCATCGCAATAAAATGTAGAAAATTACAATTTCTGACAATTCTGAATATTGAATTTAACATGGACGGCAAACAGTTTGGAGCCTGATCAGAAGCCGGGTTAACCGGCGTCTGATCTGGCTCCAAACTGTTTGCATTGGAAGTAAAATATTTAGCGTAAACGCGTTTATTGGGAAAGAATAAAGTTTTCTCCATTGTACCTAGATAAAAAAAAGGGTGATCTAAAGACATTGCAGTGTTTTTCCATAGAGCAAAATAGTTCATTGTATGACCCTGATAAGATCCCGGGTAACGCAGCTTCTCATCCGGGTCTACACTGTTTGCCAATACTTTTTTTTAGTAGACACTAGGTTTAAATGGTTTTAGATCAAATATGTTGTGTTCCGTGTTTACAAACGATAATGTATCATAGTAAATGGATAAAATGGCTGAACAGTTTCATTTTGAAAATAAAAGAAGTAGTTCCATGATTATTTTGTCATGTAATATTTGATATATGTTATATAAAAACACTACATTTGATTTTGATAGGTTTGTTTTATTACTTTCAAGTCGTACTTGAAATATTTACATTGACCCTGTAAAGTCTTTATGTAATCCTATTAAAAAATATGCAGTCATCTGCCGATGAACCGTCACTTTGAATCTGGATTTAGCCAGTTCGGATTTCGCCCGTGCTATTCGTGGACTTCTTCAAATAGACTACATCGGGCACTTAACACTAAGCTCCCATTGGTCGACGATCATATGACACTAGCGGAGTGATACAGACCCATAGGTCGTTGCCATCGCGTTGCTATGTGTGTAAATGGGTTAAGAAAACAACCGCGACCTGTAATTTTAGAATGTGCTTTGGCAATAGATATTCAAGTTGCACTGTTATTTGTTTGCCTTGTAAGTCTTTTCCATTCACAGAGAGAAAGTTTACTGGAAAATATCCTGAATTTTTAATACAGTTAGAGTACATGTAGTTGGGACTACTTTCTCACCATATTTAGAAACTGGAATGGCTATTACATCGACATTACATCTATCAAACCTCTTTGACCGGTATATGATAAATTCTTATACAGAAAAACAAATCTGGCCAATAAACACATTAAATTGACAAGACAGAAAATATAAATATAAGGAATAAACAACATCTCTTTGCCGCTCATGACGGTATGACTACATTAGCTTCGGGGAGTAAATTTAACGAAAACGCCCTTCGGGCGTTTACGCAATTTACCCCCTGCGAAGCTAATGTAGTCATACCGTCATGAACGTCAAAAATATGTTGTTTATTCCTATATTGACACAGCAATTTAGTGTTGAAAAAGTAAATACCTGAAAATGGTTCACTAACAAAATGAACCGACCAATTAAAACTGACCGGTAATAATCAATTGTGAATATTCTACATTACTACTTAAAGTTTGCTCAGCACCAAATGTATACACCTTTATAGGAACCAATGCATTGACACACTTTCTCGCGTAATAACTTTCCACCGTTTTGTTCAATTTCAACAAAATCAGCAGGAGTTGTAGCCAGAGGTCCGGGTACTATTGTGACTTACACATGTAACCGTCCAATGTAGGTACTTTCGTAAAATATGATAAATATCACTTGTTCATAGAAAACTTCAAACTTTACAAATTTGCCTTTTGAAATAATGAATAATTGAATATGCTCTGGCGTCGCGCACGATGTTCGTTAAATCGACGTCCAAAATTGACGTTCAAAGCGTGTTTTTGCGTCGCGTTTGAACTGTTTATTAGCGTTACATATATTATACATGTATAACAAAGTTTAATTTTTAAATGAAGATCTAGCTACCCTCTTTACTTTGACATTGATAATTCACAAATTTACCAGATAATTAAGCACATGGTATGTTTACGCATGATTTCTAGCGAGACTTCACATTGTTAAGCTACAAAGAATGCACTGGTAAATTTGTTATCTTAACTCTTTGAGTCCTAGTCACGCATATAAGCGTCATTTGCTAGCAGTGTACCTGTGAAGAGTACACTTGTCCTATGCAAACAGTATAGACTCTGATCAGTGGGCTCTTTAAGGGGCCCTCTGATCAGGGTCTACACTGTTTGTCATTTTGACATATGTTGTAAAAATCAACTCTTAAAAGTCAAAAATGGACTACACTAGAATTGTCCATTTGAGGTTTCAGGGAGGAAAGGGTTAAAGTAATGTTTCTCCGTTTTTGGTGTACATATAAAAGTAAGCCCGGTACAAAATATGCTTTATAAATAGCGCTGGTACCAGAGTTAAACGTGTGTCAATTATTTTTTATGATAATGAGTACAATTGAACATTGAAAGGTACGCATTGTTTTTTACCAACGATTAACATCCTTAAGAACATTAAAATGTAGAATTTAATGAATGGTAAAATATCAGATGTTTCGTATGTTGATGATTTCTTCAAGTTTCGCTTAAATAAACTGATCAAGTGTAAAATAATCTGTAAAATGAGCCCCTTGCAATAATTTCTTCAAGTGTCGATAGAATTGAACAAAACTATTGGAAGTTATACGGTGAGAAAGTGATAGGGCCAATGCATTGGTACCTATGAATGTGTATACCTTTGGTGCTTAGCAAACTTTGAGTTTTATATCAACCCGTCAATGCTATGACGTCACCTGCCTTAAACAACTGTTGTCTTTTTTTTTTACTTTTTATTACCCATTTTTTTTATATCAATATGATTGTCCGTCTACCAATTGCTACTTGAATGTAAATTGCAAACCGTTTAAATCCAGAACAGACGCCGCGAAACGCGGCGTCTGATCTGGATACAAACTGTTTGTAAATAAATAAGGTATTCGAGGGTAGGACAGGGAATGGATTAATCAATGACCTTATCTCAAAAACAATCGCAGATTATCGGAATCTATCAAATCCTGTTGGTCTTTGTGCGACGTCTCTTAATCAATCGGACGTGCAATTAAACAGACAAGTTCCTATCTATCTTAATAGTACGTGTTTATCAGTGAATATGTATTGAATATTTGTCAGACAACTGGCACTGTGAAGGGGAATAGCTTCAATATTCACCAGACAGTGACGGTAAAAGACTGTTTTAATCTGATCGTTGATTGCCTACCTAAAACAATTCCCGCCATCAATAATTAACCCTTTCATGATCAAATTGATCTTGAGGTCCTTACCCCTTCTCCGCCATATTGTCGTCTGCTTCAGTATAGTTGTCTGCAATGTCGGTTCAAAGTTAGATTTAAGGCAGTTTAACTGACGTTATTTCAAAACAAGTGGCAAACAGTTTTGAAGCTGATCAGACGCCGCTTTACGCTGCGTCTGATTAGGACCAAAACTGATTGCCAATGCGCTTTATGACGTCATTAAGTGTTAAAGGATTAAGCTGTCTTCCGTACAGTGGCTATCGAACCTTGTGCTGCCATTATACTGTCTGCTATGAAATAATCGTCTGCAATTTTTATCAAAATCAATCGATTCCGTTGAATGAATCTCAACATAAATAACAAACAGTTTGTTTCCAGATCAAACACCGCGTGACGCGGCTTTTGGTCTGAATTCAAACTATTTCCAAATAACGTTGACAGAGACTTGCTTATAACGAAATTGGATATAACGAAATATTCAAGGCTCCAGATAAACACTAAAATCTTTATTTCTACTTTAAACCCTATGGTGTCACTACTCATTAGAATCGTCTCTTCCAGACGATTCCAATGAGTAGTAACACCATAGGATTTGGTGCTGAAATGAGTGAGAAAATGTTGGATTTGTTCAGTTTACTCCCTGTTATTTGGAGCCCTGAATATTGGATATAACGAAACAAATCTTATAACCCATCTCTAATTAACGTATAGTAAAAGGACATGATATAACGAAATTTGGACATAACGAAATAAATCTGACTGTCCCTAGGACTTCGTTATAAGTGAGTTTCACTGCATACAGTGGAGAAAACGTTAATCTTTCCCGTTTGAACGCAAACAAACGCAAACGCTTAGCAGTACAATGTAGGAAATTGCAACTTTTTGACATTTCTCAGGATTTATTTTAAGCTGAGTGGCAAACAGTTTGAAGCCTGATCAGACGCAGGGTTACCCGGCGTCTGATCTGGCTCCAAACTGTTTGCAATTGAGAAAATAGTTTTAGCGTAAACGCGTTTATTGGGAAAGAATAACAGTTTCTCCACTGTACGCAGACAGTAAAACACTCGACCGACAGGTAAAAGAACTAACATCCACAGGTGATTTTATAAGAGCAGTAGTTTGATAAATCTACGTATCCTGATAAAATGCCAACGCACCTATGAATTAAAAAGACAAAGACGTATATATACGTCTCTTAGACTATACAAGTACATTGTTTGTTAATGGCGGCTTTATTAGTCGCTAGGGTTGAACGTGTAAAATGTCATTTCAAACAGTCAGAAAGTGTTCAGTTGCATCATTTGGAACTATGGGGCTGGCAGATCTGGGGAAACATCGTATCTAATGCAAAATGTGTTTTATACGCATCTTATACAACTATTATTACAATAATGAGCCTTTTGTTTAATGACGTATTGAATATCTGTGTTTGTACTATCCTCACTAAACTCTCATTACATTGTCACTGGTAGTTTATTCTTGGTATGCAAGCATGCCCCTTGGTTATAGAACGTTTGAGAAGAGTATGTACATGTACAGTAGAACCTCTCTATTACGACAACTAAAAAGAAGGCTAATTGTCTGTATAAAGAACAGGTGACAGCTTAGAACAGTGTGAAAGTGAAACAGAAAGCTCCTATAGGAGCTTTCTGTTTCACTTTCACATTGCTCTAAGCAGTCACCTGTCTTAAACGACTAATATTTGACACAGTTTAGTGGTCGTAATAGAGAGATTCTTCTGTAACTTGAGATTAGAATCGTCTGAAAGTCTACTCTTCGAAACTGTTCCAATTATTCGTGACAATACAGGGTTTGACAGAGACATAAAGGAGAGTACAGTGGAGTAAACGTTATTCTTCTTTCATAATGGTCGCATTTACGCAAAAAAATTTACTTTTCAGTTCAAACAGTTTCGAACCAGATCAGACGCGGGCAACCCGGCGTTTGATCAGGCTTCAAACTGTTTGCCATTCAGATAAAAATGAAGATTCAAAATTGTCAAAATCTTGTCATTTTCTACACTATTTTGCAATGCGTTGGCGTTGAAACGGGAAAGAATAACGTTTTCTCAACTGTATACAGTAAAACCTCTCTATTACGACCACTAAAACGAAAGCTTCTTGATTTTTTAAAAGACAGATGACAGCTTAAAGCAAGGTGACAGTCAAACAGAAAGCTCCTATAGGAGCTTTCTGTTTCACTGTCACCTTGCTTTAAGCAGTCACCTATCCTACATACCTAATAATTAACACAATTTAGTGCTCGTAATAGAGAGGTTTTACTGTATTTGCGATCTATAGTTTACTTCCTCTTGAAGGGGAGGAGACATTATTCTTTCCAGTTTGAACGCAAATGAAGCGCAAGGACATTACAATAAAACGTAGAAAATGTCATTTTTAGAACTTTCTAACAATTCATTTTGATCTGAATGGCAGATAGTTTTGAGCCTGATCAGACTTCTCATCTGGCTCCAAACTGTTTGCAATGGAAATACATTTGTAATTGATTTAGCATAAACGTGCATATTGGAAAAGCGCAAATTATACTCCCTCTTATATTGATTCCCTTTATAGTACCATTTTGTAATGTAACCAACCTATATAATTACTCAGAGTTGGTGGTAGGTGAGTATATACACGATCCTACATGTACGATCCTACATAATGTTATACATGTAACACTATGGCACTCCACACCAATCACACCCGTCAATAAATTAGAAAAGCGTATCTACATTTAGGTATACAGTAGAGAATTTATCCTTTTTCACAATAAACACGTTTACGCTAAAATCCTTATGTTAGCTACAATCAATGTGAGCCAGATCAGACACCTGGTAACCCGGCGTCTGATCGGACTTCAAATTATTTGCCACTCGGTCCAAAATCAATCGTTCTTCTATCTTACAGACTATTACATTATTACATAAAGACTTATAGTGAGCTGAAATGTAAACCGACAAAAATGTTTGCAATCCATATATTGTGGGTCCAGAACAAAATTGTATACATCAGATGGCGCAAAAATTCTATCTATAATTGTGTTCTACCCATCATTAAATTTCGCTCGGCACATGCCCTTGCTTGAACTTTAAATTTGATAAAAATTGAATATTGGACACTATCCTTTCCCTGTATCATATATAATTACATGTGTACTAGTCAAAGTTTCCTAAGCACCAGTGCAACAGATATGCACCTTCATAGGCACCACATACATTGACCCTATCACTTTCTCACCGTTAAACTTCAACATTTGTGTTTAATTCAATCGACAATTGGAGACAGTATTGCTTGCCAGGGGTTCATTTTAAAGTTTCTGATAACTTTTACACTTGGTTAAGTTCTTTAGGCAAAAGTTGTGAAAATTCTGAGATTTAACAAAACTTTTTTAAATTCATTAATATCTATATTGTCATGTTCTTAGAGATTTGTTTCTTTTGAAAAAACAATACTTTACATTTCAATATTCATTTGTATCCATTACAAATTTGTAAAGCATTTTCTTTAACTCAAAAACACAAATTGTAACTTCTGCAGTTTTCTGTGAACAAAGTGATTTTTTCTCTTTTTACCAGTGCACCTGCACACTGGCACCAGAGTCATGGACTTTTTATGTTATTTGTTTATTGTATGTATACCTCTACAACTCCTGCAAAGATTGTTGAAATTGTACGAAACTGTGGAAAAATATAAATTGAGTAAATGATAGGATCGATGCATTTGGTTCCTTTGAATGCGTATACCTTTGGTGCTGCCAGTGTGTTCGAGTAGTATATTATGTCAGTTATATAGGAGGATGGACATTCGACAAAATAATTGACTAAATATCACACACTTCCTACACTTTGTACTTCATTATACTTTACATTGAAGACTACGTTATTCTTTCCCAAGAAACACGTTTACGTTAAAACTATTATTTCTTTCGAAAACAGTTTTGAGCCAGATCAGACGCCCGGTGACCCGCGTCTGATCAGGCTCAAAACTGTTTGCCACTCAGTTTAAAATAAACAATCAAAATTATCAACAAGTTGTCATTTTGAACATTTTATTGCAATGCATGTGCGTTTCGTTTACTCGGAAGAGAATAACGTCTCCTCCGCCGTACTTATGTTCAGACACTTACGTCGTACAGTGGGGAATCTGTTATTCTTTCCCGTTTAAACGCAAAAGAAACGCAAACGCACAGCAGTAAAATGAAGAAAATAACGACTTCTTGACCATTCTGAATGTTGATTTTAACCTGGACTGCAAACAGTTTGGAGCCTGGTCAGACGCCGGGTTACCCGGCGTCTGATCTGGCTCCAAACTGTTTGTAATAGAAATAATAGTTTTAGCGTTAACGCGTTTATTGGGAAAGAATAACGTTTTCTCCACTGTATACCCCCATGTTCCTGTTATCGTCGAATCATTTTTTTTTTACACGCGGCTATTGTAATTGAATCCTAGAATATATTGTATAGCCCCGTATGTTATAAGAAAACATGAGATATTAGCCGTATTGAATCGTATCTACATGTATGTCAATATGACATAGACAGATTAATTAGTATTCCATGTAAAATCTATCACTGCTACATGTAATTAGTAACGTCCTTCGTCGGATTGATAGTAATAACGATTTCACTACTGCAGTGGAGAAAACGTTATTCTTTCCTAATAAACGCGTTTACGCTAAAACTATTATTTCCCGTGCAAACAGTTTGGAGTCTGATCAGACGCCGGGTCACCCGGCGTCTGATCAGGCTCCAAACTGTTTGCCACTCATGTAAAATGAAAAGTCAGAATTGTCAAAAAAATCCCTTTCTACATTTTAGTGTTTTGCGTTTGCATTTCGTTTGCGTTTAAACGGGAAAGAATAACGAATTCTCCACTGTACGAGGGGTGTTAACGACGAGTGTAGTAAACGTGTACCTACATGCATGAGGAGTACAGTTGTCATATGCGATCGGTGTAGACCCTGATTCTAAAGAAGTCCTCTGATCAGGGTCTGTACTGTTTGTCATTTTGTAATAAAATGTTAAACAAATAACCCTAAACGGTCAAATATGGACTAGACTTCAGTGGAAACTGGAAAGTTTCATATGAAGTTTCAAGAGTGAATAATCTGAAATACATGTAAATCGATACCAATAACCTGTTCATCTATTGCAGAGATCAATATAGATGTTTATGCTTTTTATGCAATTGATCTATGGATTACCATTTTCATAAATATCGAATATTGCTGTATATACATGTAGTAGTTATTTACGCTCGTACAGTGGAGAATCTGTTATTCTTTCCCGTTTAAACGCAAACGTACGCAAACGCAAAGCACTAAAACGTAGAAAAGTACAACTTTTGGACAATTCTGATATTTCATGTTTATCTTGGTGGCAAACAGTTTGGAGCCTGATCAGACGCCGGGTTACCCGGCGTCTGATCTGGCTCCAAACTGTTTGCACTGCAAATAATAGTTTTAGCGTAAACGCGTTTATTGGGAAAGAATAACAGATTCTCCACTGTATGATTGATTATTCAATATTCTCAAACATCAACATTCTTCTCACGAAAACCTTTACCCATTACATGTACCTCATAGCCTGGTTTAAGTTTGGAAGATCTGTGACCACTTAAAGCAGGTTGAAAATTAAGTAGAATGTGCCTTAAAGCATATTCTGCTTTACTTTCAGCCTGCTTTAAACTTCCATCTGCTAGTATATACATGTAGCAAATATTTCTTATTATACATATTCATAACTGTATAAATAGGAACCATTTTCCTCAGTTGAGGAATAGAAGAAAGGCGTAAAAAGGCGTATTTATGGGGTAATGGGTTAACCCATTTATGCTTATCCTCTACAAAATAAATACTAGCGAACAATGTAGACCGTCATAAGGCGCCTCAATTTGCCGCGTGTAAGTAAGGAATGCACTGTTTGCGTGTTTGTATGCAGCACGATCAATGTATGGACAAACACTCCAGTGTCTTTTAATCATTTTGTGTATCTGTAATAAAATATTTCAGGAAGTTCATATAAAGAGATAATTGCAATATCTAGGTATAAATGGGTTCAAACATTTTATTTGTGAGCCACGTTCAACTCTCACGTCCTAGTAGTATTTCACGTGTGAGGATCTAGAATCAGTTCTATGTACACACAATGTTTATCCAAACTCTCACACTGACTCCTTGTTGTTCTTTATTTAACCCACTATCCCATAATTACGCCTTTTAGGCCTATAAATTATTCCTTCAATCCAAAAAATAGTTCCTCTTTAAACACCCATGAATATCTATCGTAAGAACTATTATCAATGTCTTAGTAGATTGTAGTTTAAAGTAGGCTGAAAGTAAAGCAGAATGCGCATTAAGGCACATTCTGCTTTACTTTTAACCTGTTTTACCTGATCGCTTGTCTTGAAAATTAGAATCAGGCGTTGGAGTAATTGGTTACAGTCCACTATGAGTCACAAAACCAGAAAGAAGCTCTCTGGTTTTGCGAACAGCATGGACTCGTAAATCGCTTGAGAAACGTGGTAGAAACTGATATGATTCACATTGTGTTCATTGTCCGAAATACCTATTTCTCTTGAGTTGTCACATATTTCTACTGACAGAACACAAGCAGGATGAAAAGTAAAACAGAAAACTCTAACAGGAGATTTCTCTTATACCACCACCCTGTTTTGAGTAGCTAGCCTACATACAATGTATAAAACCGATTTTGACCGCCAAATTGTGTTCATTATTAGATGTTTCAGAGCAGGTGAATTCTTAGAGCAAGATGAAAGTAAGACGAAACGCTCATATCACTTTGCTCTATACTGTAACGTGTCTTTGATAAAACAATTAGCCTTCTTTTTAATGTTCATAATAGAGACATTTTACATCTGAATAAATCGATTAAATCAGTTTTTTTTTAAAAACGATAATAGTCACAGGGCGTGTCTCAGAGAACAAATGTGCTACGCACCCATTTTTACGCTTACTAAAACACTTGATCTGTTCGTACTTTGTGCCGCACATATAAACTATTATGTTGCCTCTGTCTTTATTTGTGTTTATGTGGTATTTCCTGTGTTCAGTTTCAGATATAACGCAAAGTAATTTAACCAATTCTGTTGACGCTAACAAGACTATTGATTATTCAAGTAAGTAAGTATGCATATATTTCCCGCCAGCTCCATTCGGCTATACCTGAATGATTCCATAACCCCTTCACTGCCTTGCCGAGAGTACAGTGGTTATTTGCAAATACTTACGATGTTTCAAAGAGACTAAAAAGCAAATGGTATTTTTGAGGAAATAACGAAAATACTCCAATAACAGCAAACGTGCTGCATCATCGTGCATATCTCATGACAGAATATTATCGGTATGAAACATCCTAAAGAAATATAACTGAATATTTATGTTGTATTGTTGGGTTTTCTGTTTTTGTTTTTGAGGGGCTGGTGTGTTACTCCGACCATATCCGGAGTTGATTTTTGCTTTGGACTTCACTACATAAGATTCAAGTAAACATATTTTGTTTTAACTTCATCGCACAGGTTTGACTACCACCGAGCTCAATGCTTCTTTTCTTTTTCTTTTTTTTTCTTACATAAACATGTTGCCTAAACTGATATGTACAGTGGAGAAAACGTTGTTCTTTCCCGTTGAAACGCAAACGAAACGCAAACGCATTGCAAAAAAATGAAGAAAATGACAACTTTTTGACAATTTTGAATGTTGATTTTAACCTGGACGGCAAACAGTTTGAAGCCTGATCAGACGCCGGGTAACCCGGCGTCTGATCTGGCTCCAAACTGTTTGCATTGGAAATAATAGTTTTGGCGTAAACGCGTTTATTGGGAAAGAATAACGTTTTCTCCATTGTATGTGTTTTGTATGTGTTTAGCATCCATTTACAAAAACAAAGTTTTTTATGCCAGATTTTGTTTCCAGTCTCTTTTAAACTGTTTGACACTCATTACGAAACATGTTTTACATTTTAGTCAAAATACCATAAATCAAGTTTGACGAAATAAACGGAGAGGACAAATATTATTATTATTATTATTATTATTATTATTATTATACCCGATTTATATAGCGCTCTTTTCACACAGGAGTTGTGCGTTCAAAAGCGCTTTCACATGAAATTATATAAATGTACCTACAAAGCGAGAAAGACAAATAACTACATTCACAATAAAAATGATACAATATTGAGATGCATGGAAACATGGAATTTCTTCCAATATTATTACCAAGATTATAAAATTGTTATAGTAAGTTTGTAAGATCAATTTTAAAAATATAAAACAAATGACGTTACATGTATGATAGTGGAGGAATTTACCCCTTCACCTTCAGGATTTCGTCTGCTGCAAACATTGGCAGACTTTTTTATTTTTCAAAATTACATTGGAGACGTGTCCTGGCTAAGAAATAGTTAATATAAGTGTCAGACATCAATCGATGCACCGAGTTGCTCCGCGTCTGATTAGGAGCCAAACTGTTTGCAATTATCAGGGTACTCGAGGTAAAGCAGTGAAAGAATTAATAGCCCGGACAGTTCTGTTACGGCCAGGAATCAGCTGTTGAGGACAAACCTCAGAAGGAACACTTGTAGACCCAGCTCAAGGACAAAACAAGACTATAAATGTGTCATATTAACCAATTTACTCCTAGTAAAAAGTATACAGTAAAACCTCTCTATTACGACCACTAAATTATGTTAATTATTAGTTGTTTACGACAGGTGACCGCTTAAAGCAATATGACAGTTAAACAGAAAGCTCCTATAGGAGCTTTCTGTTTAACTGTCATCTTGCTTTAAGCAGTCACCTGTCTTTTATACAATCAAATATCCTTTGTTCTAGTGGCCGTGATAGAGAGGTTTTACTGTATACCTCATTTACAAACAGTGAATATACATTTTATGGTTGATATTTCTAAACAATTTGGACCCAGATAAGAGGGCTCCTTAAGAAGTCCTCTATTCAAAGGCTTCATTGTTTGTTATTTTTATCGCGAAAAGTCAACAGTATCTAGCATACATTGACTAGACTTCATCGAAAATTGGAATTGTCCATTAAAAGTTCCAGGACTGAAATAATTGAAAGACGTATAGGAGGTCGTATTCTAATGGGGAATCAGCCGAGAAGGGCCATATGGATTGCCGTTGTTATTTCTTTAGTTACCAGTTACGCATGTCCAGAAACTAAACATGTATCTATAGAATGAATAACAGTTCAGCTATATACTCATTAGAATATTGCTATAATACCTAGTGTTATCTTAGAGTATTATAAGAGAGAACTCTAGTATGTTTGAATACTCGTACTAGGTAGTTTAAGCATATTGATAGCTATTACTAGCATGGATACTTTAGCAAATGTATTAGTCTGCATGGATAATATTGACATATTGGATATCATTGACATATTTAACCCGATCGACGAGTATAAACAGTGTACATGTAAAGAGTACAGTGGAGAATCTGTTATTCTTTCCCGTTTAAACGCAAACGTACGCAAACGCAAAACACTAAAACGTAGAAAAGTACAACTTTTGGACAATTCTGATAATTCATGTTTATCTTGGTGGCAAACAGTTTGGAGCCTGATCAGACGCCGGGTTACCCGGCGTCTGATCTGGCTCCAAACTGTTTGCACTGCAAATAATAGTTTTAGCGTAAACACGTTTATTGGGAAAGAATAACACATTCTCCACTGTACTTATGTATTATACAAACAATGTTCACTCGGATAAGAAAGGAGCCGTCTGATCAGGCACTGCACTGCTTGCAATTTTGCAGTACAAGTTGTATATTGAAAACACCATAAATAGTCATATATTGACAACACTTAACTTGATAAAGGAAATGTTCATTAAAATGTTCAGAGGTGAGTGAGTTTATATACATGTAGATACAGACAGAAAGGTTGAATGGGTTTCTGCGAGAGAGTATGCTAAAATCAATTGTACATGGATATTGTAATGTCTCATTATGGTCTACACTTTGCGCAAGTTTCCTGTTAAGAAGACACTAGGCGTTAAAAGGTAAAACACAACATTGGTAGGTCTACGGTTGTCCTGTGCAAACCGTGTAGATCTATATCTAAGGAGCACTCTCTTCAGGGTCAACACGATGTGTCACTTTGAAATACATTGTAGAGAAAACATTACTTTTAATAGACAAAGAATTAACTTAAACGCAAAAGGAATTGTCAAATCATAGCTGTATGAGTGAGTGAATTACATGTAAGGCAATATCAAGTTAAGATACCTTTGTAGAGATATTGACTTTTCGAATAACTTCGAACGATATTTTAAAAAGCCAGAATTTCTAGATGAAAACACATTACACATGACTAAAATCAGAAGATTTTCAGGCCAATACAGTAAAACCTCGCTATTACGACCACTAAATTATGTTAATTATTAGGGTGTTTACGATAGGTGACCGCTTAAAGCAAGGTGACAGTGAAACAGAAAGCTCCTATAGGAGCTTTCTGTTTCACTGTAACCTTGCTTTAAGCTGTCACCTGTCTATTATACACTCAATTAGCCTTCTTTTTAGTGGTCGTAATAGCGAGGTTTTACTGTATATTCATGTAGGCGAAGTCAGCAAAGTTTTCATATCCATTGAACTCTACATTTTAATGTTCTTACCGATGTTATTCGTTGGTAAAAACAACCAACGATTTGAACATTTGTGTAAAATCTCAGAAATTTCACATTTTGATAATTTCCCCGTGTTTCGCCTACAGGAACTAAACAAGTGTATAGGTACAATGTAATCAGTATCTTTAAACTAAACCTTTAGTCAAAACATCACCAAATTGGAAGAAATCGAATAAAAGTGTTGGAAGTTATGTAATGAGAATTGATAGAATAGTGCAGACCCATACATGAAACCAAACAGTTATACTATGTCTATACTGTCTGCAATATATGAGGTCTCAACTAGTGACCGGGTTATTAGGTACTCTGTCCGACCCGCCTGGCTGCTTTTAACTTTCCAGCATAGTTTTCATTGCAGTTTTATGTTTTCTAGCTAAACATTTCAGATATTAGATCTATAAACCTCCTGCAATTGGGCTAGTATTTGCAAACAGTTTTGATCTTTACAAGACGCCAAATAACTCAGCGTCTGATCAGGATCCAAACTGATTTATATCGAAATTGAGGTTACAACATATTAAGACTGAGTCTGTATTTATATATAAAAATATATCTCACACATTCCGCAGACAACAAATGATATATAACAACAGCAGAACGGTAACACTTTATTCTGCCGTAATGTCGCCTGCTTCGAATTTGTCGTCTGCAAAGTTTGTGCAATTAGATTCTTTTCCGTAATTGTAAATAGAAGACATTTACTAGCGTTGTCAAAGAGTTTTGCTCCAGATCAGACGCCTCGTTACGCGGCGTCTGATCTTGAGCAAAGCTGTTTGGAAAGTTGCGACTGGCAGGATATAGGTTAATGCATTTTGTTAATACAATCACATAGAGATAAGATTGGATTGTTTACTATTGATCTCTACAAACGATAGGCAAACAGGAGTTGTATCATGTCGGCACTGGAACTGTTTTACAGTCAACCCGTTGTTAACCCTTTACTCCACAGACACGCCTTTTGCGCTTTTGATTTATTCCTCCGCTGAATAAAATATTTCCAGTTTATTATATGTATCATAATAAATATTTTCTGTATTCTTCATTGTATATGTAGCAGATGGTGCCTGAAAGCAGACCAAAAATAAAACACAGTGCTTATCCTGCTATACTTTCAACCTGTTTTCTGTGGTCAACTGTCTTTAAAACTAGAAACATGCTTTGGGTTAAAGGGTTAACTCACAGATCCCTGAAACTTCAAATCGACAGTTCTAGTTTCCAATTAAGTCACGTTCATTTTCTGCTAACGGTATTTGGTGTGATGTTTGCAAACTGACAAACAGTTAAGACTCTGATCAAAGGGTTCAATTAGGAACATATTGATCTGGATCTTCACTGTTTGTATTTGACGTGTGTACTCTTCTCAGGTTCGCTGTTTGTAAATAGACACCTAGATCAGACACTGTGGGTAGATATAACAGCCCTGTGTCTAATCATCCTTCGTCTTGTTTGAAGACCGTTTTAAGGATTCTTTTACAAACTTTTTAGAATCTAATATTTATGTACATGTATACATGTATAATTATTCATTGGAGAAATTGTTGTTTTCCCCCACACAAGCGCCTTTATACTTAACCAGGTATTTCCTTTGCATGTAGTTTGGAGCCAGATCAGAAACCCGGCGTCTTGTCAGGCTCCAAAATGCTTGCCACTCGATCAAAACAAATCGCTAGAATTTTCAAAATACTGTCATTTTCCACAATTTATTAAATTACATTTGCGCCTTGTTTGCATTTAAAGATGTCTCTTCTGTACTATTTTAGAGCAGACGACGGTATTTTAAGTATACATGTACAATATATACTACTCACATTTTGCTACATGTAAGCACCAAGGGTAAAACCTCCATAGGTTCCAATGTATTGAACCTATCACTTTCTCACCTCATAATTTCCATATTGTTTGTTCGATTCCTTTTAAATTTAATAATAATTTTGCCAAGAGTTCACTTTACATATTTGTATAACTTTTAACCATGTCTAGGTCCTGTCTAGGTACTAGATTCTGAGAAATCACCAACATTTTCAAATCCGTTGAATTCTACATTGAAATGTTCTTAGAGCTGTAATTCGTTGGTAAAATCAATGTTTTACCTTTCAATGTTCAATTGTACCCATTATAACATCACTAAGAACATTACAATGTAGAATTCAATAGATTTGAAAATGTTGGTGAATTCCCAGAATTTTCACATTTTGATACTTTCCTCGGGGTTCGCCTATACATTGTAGGACCTAGGCAAGTGTTTAAGTTATCAGAATTTGTAAAATAACCTTGGCAAAATTATCTCCAAATTTGGAAAGAATCGAACAAAATTGTTGGAAGCTATGCGGAAAGAAAGTGATAGACCAAATGCATTGGAACCTACGGAGGTTTTACCATTGGTGCTTAGCAAACTACAAACGAGGCTTAACTCTTTGAACCCTAGTCCCGCATATAGGCGTGCTTTTCAAACAGTGTACATGTGAATAGTACACATGTCCTGGGCAAACAGTGAAGGCCCAGATCAGAGGGCTCCGAAAGGAGCCCTCTGATCAGGGTCTTCACTGTTTGTCATAATGCAAAACATTGACAAAAAAACAACCCTTAAAAGTCAGAAATGGACTAGACTAAAATGGAAACTGGAATTGTCCAT
Source organism: Gari tellinella (assembly GCA_922989275.2). NCBI lineage: Eukaryota > Metazoa > Mollusca > Bivalvia > Cardiida > Psammobiidae > Gari > Gari tellinella. The sequence continues at coordinate 94,669,588 of OV277858.1, forward strand.
TTAAAGTTTCAGGGAGGAAAGAGTTAACGCAAACGTTATTACAATGAATACAGAAAATGTCATTGTTTTTAATTTTCCCCATAGTTCGTTTAACCCTTTACCCCATAGCCTTATCTTGTTTTGAAGACAGGTGACCACTTAAAGTAGGAATAAAAAAGCAGAATGCTTTAAGCTACCATCTGCTAGAAAATACTTCTTTGTTTATCACTGTTTAAATTGGAATTATTTGTTTAGTGGAGGAATAGATTTCATGCGCTAAAAGGCGTTTAGAACTATGGGGAAAATAGTTAATCTGAGTTGAAAATAGTTTCAAGCCTGATTAGACACCGGGTTACCCGGCGTCTGGTCTGGCTTCAAACTGTTTGCATTTGAAATAATGATTTAAACACACGTGTTTAGTTGGGATTAGAAAAACGTCTTCACCATTATAGTTGGCTGTACGCATGCTCGCTTATAAGGCTGAGTATATGCATGGTGGCATTAAGTAACATTTGATTGTTTTAGCCTATCAATAGATACAATGGTTATTTGCAAACATTTTTGATCCAGACCAGACTCCGAGTAACTTGGCGTCTGAACAGGACCAAAAACTGTTTGACTCTGATTCTGATATTACTTAAGTAAATTGACATTTAAATATAAGTTTTAAAAGAAATAAAAGTAGACGACCATTGTTTAAAGCAAATGACGTCATGAGAGTGAATGATGTCAAGTCAAGTCTAGTTCCCCAACAGGGGGTTTGCTCATTAGAAAATAGATAGATTTCATTAGCTTTCAAACCGATTGTACTCGCTTATGTCGAAGATATGCTACCCATGTAGATTCTTACTTTGTCAGAAATGTATTACACTTGTTCAATATCAATAATTACTAATATAGAGTACAATGTATACTGTAGTTATATAGGTATTATATAAGCAATATATGCTGCTACATGTATTTCGTTAATTCATATTACCTTGTTTCAAATCACATCGTCCACGCAATTTGAAAAACAACTTTTTTCAAATTATGTTTTGCTTCAATTTTTAACGTTATTTGAAAAAGTTTTTCATTTTGCGTTACAGTGCCCCGTCTCTCAACGCAATGTGAAATATTTGTTCATCTTGCGTTATTTTTCAAATTGCGTGTCTACATACCCGTATTTCAATTTTAAAATGTGGCTTTCTTTGAAATACGGCTATGTCCGACATACAGTGGAGAAAACTTTATTCTTTCCCGTTTAAACGCAAACGAAACGCAAACGCAATGCACTTAAATGAAGAAAATTACAACTTTTTGAAGATTCTTACTATTGATATTAAGCTGAATGGCAAACAGTTTGGAGCCTGACCAGAAGCCGGGTGACCCGGCGTCTGTTCTGGTTCCAAACTGTTTTTAATAGAATTATAGTTTTAGCGTTAACGCGTTTATTGGGAAAGAATAACGTTTTCTCCACTGTAAGCGAGTTAATATCATTGTAATATAGTGAAATGATTATTGGTAAGTTCGGCTAAAGCGGGGTTTAGTTATCGAGGTTCGACTAGCTACAGTTGAGAAGACGTTATTCTTTCCCATTAAACGCGTTTACGCTGAAACTATTATTTTATTTGCAAACAGTTTGGAGCCTGGTCAGACGCCGGGTAACCCGGCGTCTGATCAGGCTCCAAACTGTTTGCCACCTAGATTAAAACAAATAGTCAGAATTTTCTATAAGTTTTCATTTTCTACATGTTGTTATTCAGGGCTGCCATAAGTTGATAAAAAATCCTTAGATTTCAATATTTTCAATTTTTCAAGCGCGATCTTCCGAATTATACCTTTTACCAATAGTCTGTTTCTAGTTTTTAAGACACGTGATGCTGAAAGCAAGTTGTAAGTAAAGCAGAATGCACCCTAAGGCGCATTCTGCTTTACTTTCAGTCTGCTTTAAAATTCCATCCGTTGGATTAAAAATCCGAAGATTTCGGAAAAATCCGGGGAAATGGCAGCCCTGATTATTTGCGTTTCGTTTGCGTTTAAACGGGAAAGAATCACGACATCTCCGCTGTATTTCAGTTCCCTGGCAAGACAGATTAGAAACAGAAATTGTTGATTGTTTGAAGGTTGTAGATCTAATTTAAAATTATTTGCTGTATTAATTAGGTTGTTTTGTGACAGTAATATATAATTATATTTGAATTATGGACATTGGAGTAATTTAATTATTTCTATTTGCAGATAATCCAGCAGAGCTCATTCGTCTGAACGTACATCACTTCGCAAAAAACTTCAACAACGCTAACCAGGAATTAGATGGTCCAAACGAGAGAGACAGTTTGACTTCCTTATAACCCCACAACACACTCGATAACCCGGAATTATATGACACAAACTAGAGAGTTCTAGCTTCTTTATATGCCAACACCACATTTATACGGACTGGTATCGATTTAATCTTTTCTATTCCTTTTGCAGTGTATATCCAGATCAGCGGCCGCTTTTAGGAGTCTTCTGATCAGGGTCTGCATTATTTGGTTTCGTAAATAGTTTCCAAAAGCAGTCCTAAAGTTCAAATTGAGCAGTCCATTTGACAATTTCAACAAAAAATGATAAACTCATTCGCCCCTGAAATTTCAAATGGAAAAAATCCAATTTCCATGTAGTCTACCCCATTTTTGACTATTAATTTTATAGGGTGATTTTTATAATAAATTTTAAAATAGATGCAATGTAGACATTGATCTAGGAGTCCTCATTAAAGGTGCCCTCGTATCTGGATATATACTGTTTGAAAATGACATGGGTACAGTGGAGAATCTGTTATTCTTTCCCGTTTAAACGCAAAGCACTAAAACGTAGAAAAGAACAACTTTTGGACAATTATGATAATTCTTGTTTATCTTGGTGGCAAACAATTTGGAGCCTGATCAGACGCCGGGTTACCCGGCGTCTGATCTGGCTCCAAACTGTTTGCACTGCAAATAATAGTTTTAGCGTAAACGCGTTTATTGGGAAAGAATAACACATTCTCCACTGTAATCTGCATGGGTAAACTGTGTGTAAAGGACGAGTATACTTGTCCCTAGGATTGAATGACTTAATTAATAGGCATTTAAACAAGTATGGCGGCTACGTTTTAAGAAAGGCGTGATAGGTCAGTGCTCAATGCAATACAAACGTAACCCAGACAACTTTTGCATGGTGCAGTCGAGTGGAAAGTGCGTTATTTTTCCAAAATAAACGAAATTAACGTAAACAAAATGCAATGAAAAGTAAAAACAATGACGATTGATTTTTTACTTAGACCATTGTATACATGTTTTATCTTATACAGTAAAACCTTCTCTCTATTACAATCTCTAAACAACATTTAATGCTAATTGATTTAAAAAGAAACAGGTGACAGTTAAAAGCAATGTGACAGTAAGTAGAACAGAAAACTTCCATTGGAGCTTTCTGTTTTACTGTCACCTTGCTTTAAGCATTCACCTGTCGTAAATACCTGATTATTAATACAATTTATGTATAGTCTGTATGGTACCAAAATAATGTCTTTAGACAAAATGACACACCATTAGGTTCGGATGTTACGCAATATACCGTGTGTTAGTTTGCACACCTTAACGGATTCTACAGCTTTAAATCGAAGCGGCAAAATCCACGGTGTACCAGATACTATGTTTGTGGATCACATTTAGGAATTGCAAGAAGGCATCATGGATGTCCAATAAGTGTTTCAGCTTCTGTCACGTGGCCATTCATGGACGAGGCAATGGTATCTGTCACTGCAATCACCTAACCGATAACTCCAAACATACGCCTTCATTCATCCACTTAAATAAATAGTTCCACTTTATACATCTCATGGATATCCACAATAAGAATTCATAAATTCTACTAGATTGTGGTTCAAAGCAATACAAACGTAAAACAGAATGTTCTTTAAAGAAAACTCTGATATTTGTTTTCAGCCTGTTTAGGCAATCATTTGTCTTAAAACTTGAAATCAAGGCAGTGGATTAAGCGGTAAGGGATTTGTATCTCTTTTGGTCAAAATCTTATATGGTTATATTCTTTAATTTTTCATGACTGTAAGACTTTGTTTAATACATTAACTGCATAACTGGCTGAACTGAATACAGTTTAGAATGTTATTATTAACCGTTTTATGCCGAGTATAACGATTATTTGCAAACAGTATGTATCCTGTTCAGACGTCGAGTAATTCGGAGTCTGACCAGTCTTCAAACTGTTTGCCACCTTGGTAAAATGCAAAAGTCAAAAACCTCCAATCAATACAGAACAAAAGTCAGATAGAAATATCCTGTAGTTCGTATTCTCTTTTCCAGTCATCCGGGTTTTTAATGTAATACGTATACTCTCGGTCCTTCATTCGGATGGCGTCGGTCTTACTCGAAGAAAAAAATAATTCTAAATTTCGGTAAAATCGCGCTTTTGCAACTTATGTAAGACATTCGTAGTATTCATAGGACCTTTTTAGATAATAATGCGTAAAACATAATGAGATTAAACGTCCTGCTGCACAAACTTATGTAGATTTCGGGTTTGTTGTCCCGAGTGCGCGTGCTCGCTAAGTGTAAACAAACGTAGCACTGGAAAAGAGAATGAACAACTTTCTGCAATGCGTTAGTTCCTTGTTTACCGTACGCAATGTCTTTGGAATGACCGCTTGACATTTGGCTGTACCAAAATGTCGAATGTGACTTAATCGGAATTAACATGCGTCTACTGATGAATTCCAAACCCAGGAGTCGCTTTGGTCGAACATACCCGTATTTAAAAGTTAAAACGTGGCTAAGCCACATTTCAACTTTAACCAATTAGTGCCTATAGCGTCCAATAAAGGGTACTTGGGCAATCAATGTAGACTCTGATCAGACGCCGCATAATGCGGCGTCTGATCAGAGTCTACATTGTTTGCTGATAGGAATCTTAATACAAAACAATATTAAAATGAAAATTGATACCAGGCACCCCTTATATAAAAATTGTACGAAACCAATTTAAAAACATGGAAGACTCCACTAGGCATAAATGGGTTGAAAAACGAGTAAGTTTGACTTAAGCGATTTCGTTAAGATCTATAATGTCGTGTTGTGGTGGTTGTCATTTTGAAGCATTCAATGCTGTTTTTTGTATGATAATATGATCAGATTATTCACTTTGTATATCAATTTAGTACTGAAAGGTGCATTTTGAATGTTCAACGAAAGTAACATAATTGTTTGTATATGTGTGTTTTTATCAAGATGTGATGTAACATGTTACTTTAATCAACTGTAAATAAAGTCCTTACCTCTCCTGATTGTTTACAAATGTCCGAAATGAGGTAACAAGCAGTCACAGAAACGCTAAATGTAAAATGTAAAGAATTTTTTTTAACACACACACCCTAGCGACGAGTATACCCGTCATTTACAATATATACACATGTAAAGGGTACATTTTCTCGATGCAAACAGTGAATACTTACATCTCTGATCATGGTACATGTATGCAATGTTCGTCATCTGTGGTACAGTGGAGAATTTATTATTCTTTCCCGTTTAAACGAAACGAAACGCAAACGCAAAACACAAAAACGTAGACAAGTACATTTTTGGGGCAATTCTGATAAAAAAATTTTATCTTGGTGGCAAACAGTTTGGAGCCTGATCAGACGCCGGGTTACCCGGCGTCTGATCTGGCTCCAAACTGTTTGCAATAGAAATACTTGTTTAAGTGTAAATTCGTTTACTGGGAACGAATAACGTTTTCTCCACTGTATATGTTGCAGAAAGCATCTCTAAATATTCTTAAACTGGAATTATCCCGTTCACTGGCACTTTCACTCGAAAACGGTTAACGTAGAGAATATGAATTTTATTCAGTGTAAAACTGAATAATCTTTTACAATTTTGCATACAGTCAATGCATGTATGTTCAAAAGATTTGTTACAATGCCTTTCAATACAAGGGGAAATGCAGTAATACCGTTCATTAAAGATCAATAAATGGGTATGTTTACAGTTTGATAAAGACAAACGGTTGCTAGATGAATGAGGGAAATGGGATACAGAAATCCCATTTATCAGATAATTTACATTATGCAGTCATCTGTCTTAGATGCATTTGAATTACTGTTCGGTTATGAAATACCCAGCTAGCACCATCACTACCTTGACGTCATCTGCTTTAAACAACTGTCGTCTGCTTTTATTTCTCTAAATTTACGACAAGTTGGCTGCAGAAACATCGCAAAGAGTGTCAAACAGTTTGGAGCCTGATCAAACGCCGAGTTACTTGACGTCAGAGTAGTATCCAAACTGTTTTCAATTTACTTTTGTGCTCGGAGTAAGGCTGTGAAGGGGTTAATTTTAAACGATGTGAGCTGATGAGAAATCTCAATAATTAACTGCTTGCCTTTAAACTTAACCCATCACTAACTTACCCTGAGTACAATAGTTATTTGCAAACATGTTGGATCTTGATCAGACGCCGCGTTACGCGGCGTCTGATCAGGATCCAAACTGTTTGCCACTCATTTCATTATTTCTTAAGTCAATATACCTAAATTTTAAATTTGGGAAATTAAAGCATACGACAATTGTTTGAAATCGATGACGTCATGGTAGTGAAGGGGATAAAACTTAAACACGCTGTGCAATTCTCGTCTGCAACACTTGTTTGCATTTTTCTTCCAAAAATATCATCAATGTGTCAAATAGTTTGGATCTAGATGACATACCGGGTTACACGGCGTGTCGTCTAGATCAATGGTTAAAGTAACGTCCTAAAGTTAAAGTAACGTCCTAAACTCAAACTGTAACTAGTTTGAGATCTTAAGCTTGGAAACATTAACGAAAATAGATTCTTAATTATTATTAATGAATAATAGTTATCGCATTAGAGTATTTATGCTTCATCAGTAGTTCGTTTTATTAGAGGAAATATAATCTTACAACAAGAAGTAACGTCTTAAACCTTACGCTGCCATTATGACGTAATAACACAGTCGCTGCCATATTATCGTCTGTTTATATTTTTCGTCTGCTTTGACATAAAATTTGTAAATTAATGCGAGGTTTCCTTTAGAAACATTTATATGAATATCAAACAGTTTGCATCATGATAAGACGCCGCCTAACGCGGCGTCTGATCAGGATGCAAACTGTTTGCAAATTCCAGTGTTGTTGGTCTGGACAATGATAGAGTTAACATAAAATAAAAAATATACAACATATATAATAAAACATCTTTGCATTTTTGTAACAACTGAAAGAAAAGTATTTAGCATACATTGAACATTCATTGTTAAAGTCAATGTATTCAAGATTTAACTTTGAAGGCAATATGTTTAACATTTATATAAAAGGCAGTGTATTTAGTATCTAACATTCAATGTTAAAGTCAATATATTTTAAGAAGTGGCGTTAAAGGCAATAAACTTATCATTCAACGTTAAAAATTTAAAAGCCATATACATGTATTTAATATTTAACGTTAAAGACAATTGTATTTAACATCTTAGCGTTAAAGACAATATATTTAAAATTTAGCGTTAAAGGCAATATAGTTAACATTTAGCGTTAGAAAGTAATTATATTTAACATTAAACTATTTAATGATTTTATATTTAGAATGTAGCATGTGGTTAATATTTAGCGTTAAAATGCAATATATTTAACATTAAACGTTAAAGGCAATACATTTAACATTTAGCGTTTCTGTACGGCGTACATGGTTGTGAACATCGGAAGTCTACTGTAAATCCACCATATTACGATCACTCAATACTTGTTGTAACCAAGTCGACGGTGTGCAAGACAGGTGACAACTAAGAGCAGAATGAACGTTAAGAAGAAAGCTCCTAGATGAGCTTTTTTCTTTAACATTTATTCTGCTTCCCTTTAAACAGTCACGAACCTTAAAAACGAAACAATGACACAGATTTTGAGTAATCGTAATATGAGAGGATTATTATATTTTTTACAATTTTGTACATAATGTGTATTACAGTCAATACTCTATTAAGCGATCACTTAATATAAAACATGTTCCCCATAGTAGTCTTAAGGACAGGTGGTTGCTTAATGTAGGGTAAATAAATACAGCTAGCTTCTATAGAAGCTTTCCGTATTATCTTATCCTGCATGAAGAAGTCACCCGTCTTTTGAGACCACACTACTTCTAAGAGTGATTGTTTAATACAAATTGACTGTAGTTTAACGTAAATGTGCTTCATCACATCCTCATCATAATCATCACCATCATTATCAACATTATCGTCGTCGTCGTCATCATCATTATCATCATCACCAGCACAACTACTCCAATCACCAATAATGTCATTTCTATACATAAGAATGACATTTATCGGGGGATTATAGTTAGAAATTACAGTTAAGATGTTATTCCCCGAACAAGTATTAACCCTTTTACTCTCAATGACCTCATGAAGCGCATTTGCAAACAAATGTGACCCTGATCAGAAGCCATGTAACGCGGCGTTTGATCGGAAGTAAAACTGTTTGCTATTTGTTTTGAAATAACTGCCTTACGTAAATCTCACTTTGAAACGATAATGCAGACAACAATATTGACGCAGATGTGGCGGTGAAGGGGTACAGTGGAGAATCTGTTATTCTTTCCCGTTTAAACGCAAACGTACGCAAACGCAAAGCACTAAAACGTAGAAAAGAACAACTTTTGGACAATTCTGATAATTCTTGTTTATCTTGGTGGCAAACAGTTTGGAGTCTGATCAGACGCCGGGTTACCCGGCGTCTGATCTGGCTCCAAACTGTTTGCACTGCGAATAACAGTTTTAGAGTAAACGCGTTTATTGGGAAAGAATAACAGATTCTCCACTGTAAACACCTCAGGATAGATTTGATCATGAAAGGGTTAACCACTTCGCTGCCATGAGGTTATCTTACACTGCAATGACGTAATGCTGTAATCGATTGTCGTCTGCTGATAACCTATTTCTAGTACTTAAGATAGGTGACTACTTAAAGCAGGTTGAAAGTAAAGCAGAATGCGCATTAGGGCGCATTCTGCTTTACTTTCAGCCTGCTTTAGGCTATCATGTGCTACAATATAGAAAATATTCCCTATAATACATATCAATTACTGATTAAATTGGAACTATTTTCTTCAGCGGATGAATAAGTCATATCCGCTAAAAGGCGCTTCTATTGGGGAAAGGGTTAAGCTCTCAAGTTTAATATATAGATATTTTGACATAAGAAATGTAGAAATAAGTGTCAAATAGTTTAGATTCTGATAAGACGCCGCGTCCAAACTGTTTTAGAATCAATTGGTACTCCGGATAAGGCAGTGAAGGGGTTAAACAGTACTTTTTTAAACTCTGTCACTGCCATTGGCGCCAAAAGGCGAATTTGATAAAAAGTTTGGATCCTTATCAGACGCGGCGTATCCCGGCGTCTGTTCAGGATCTAAACTGTTTGATTCTCATATCAATATTTCTTAAGTCACACTACCTGACATTTAATTTTAAAATGATCTTGTAGACGACAATATTGAAGCAGACGAAAATAAAACGGTGAAGGGGTAAAAATATCCCGAATTATTGGCGCCAAAAGGGTTAAAAATAACTTTTTAAAAATATCTAAAACAGAGCAATATTCCATTTGATATGAACTAAATACCATTCCTTTTTGTTAAATGGTTTCTAACAAATTCCCTTTTTTCCTCTTATCAATTGGTTTGAAATACAAACCCTTTAAATTCTATTTAAAATGTTGTTTCGTGAAACAAACCTTGTTTTGTATCAAACAAAACTATCCTTTTTGATGTTTTAACCCTTTACTCCATAATCCTGTTTCTAGTTTTGAAGACGTGTCCGCCTGACCCTTTACACAACAGCCTGTTTCTAATTTTAAAGACGGCTGACCACTTAGAATAGGTTGAAAGTAAAGCAGAATGCGCCCTAATGTGCATTCTGCGTTACTTTCAACCTAATTTAAGCTACCATCTACTTATTTTGGTTCAAGTTCATGACTATAAATTTGAACTACTTTCTTCAGTAGAGGAATAAATTAAATGCGTAAAAAAGCGTATCCATGGAGTATCGGGTTAATATTTTTTTTAAACTGTGTAATGTGTTGAAGAAAGGTGTTGTTGTCTTGTAATGTTTATGGTTGAGAATCAACGTTGAAACGTGATGAACTGTTTATATCTGCCATGTAAATATATTTGTGCAAGGTCAAATAATAAATATTTACAGAAACTTTACCTCTTTCTTGATAACCATGGATACGACTTGAATCTACAGATACGGCAAACAACCCCGCTATTAAACTCATTCGCTGCAATGACGTCATCATCTTAAAACAGTTGTCGTCTGCTTTAATTGCTCAAATTGAAATTAGTAGTTTGGATCCTGACCAGACACCGCGTTGCGCGACGTCTGATCAGGTTCCATCCTGTTTGTTAGTAACCGTTGTAAATGGGGTACAGCAATGATGGAGTTAACGTAACTCAAAAGAAGGTTAAATACAGTGGAGAATGTGTTATTCTTTCCCAATAAACGCGTTTACGCTAAAACTATTATTTGCAGTGCAAACAGTTTGGAGCCAGATCAGACGCCGGGTAACCCGGCGTCTGATCAGGCTCCAAACTGTCTGCCACAAAGATAAACATGAATTATCAGAATTGTCCAAAAGTTGTACTTTTCTACGTTTTAGTGCTTTGCGTTTGCGTACGTTTGCGTTTAAACGGGAAATATAACAGATTCTCCACTGTATTTGGTAAAAACATTCATTCCTGAAACGGCAAATTGACAATACGATTTTGCAGTTAAATCTAATCCATGTTCGACTATTGTTTGTTGCTTTTTATAAAAAAAATATAGCAAAATAACAAACATTCTGATAGAGTATTGACAGCTGTGTGAAAGTGTTCATTATGGAAAAAATTCCTAAACAGTGAAGTTCCTGGTCAAAGGTCTCCTGCATGAAATCTCTGATCTTGGTCTACATTGGTTGTATAGGACACGTATATTTTTCGCAGAAACTTTGTTTGTAAAGGACGCATATACTCGACCCTTTGGTTATAAACGCATTTCGCTGTTTAAACTCGAAATAAACTCATTCACTGCTACAGTGGAGAATCTGTTATTCTTTCCCGTTTAAACGCAAACGTACGCAAACGCAAAGCACTAAAACGTAGAAAAAAACAACTTTTGGACAATTCTGATATTTCATGTTTATCTTGGTGGCAAACAGTTTGGAGCCTGATCAGACGCCGGGTTACCCAGCGTCTGATCTGGCTCCAAACTGTTTGCACTGCAAATAAAAGTTTTAGCGTAAACGAGTTTATTGGGAAAGAATAACAGATTCTCCACTGTAGCGAGTAATTCAGACTATGTTCAACTGCGATACAGTGTAGAAGACGTTAATGTAGATTTCATTAAATGTGTTTAATGTTAAACTCCCTATTTCTATTGGAAAATTGGGGCCAGATCAGATGCCTGGTAACTGTTTGCTATACACATTAAAATGAACTTTCAAAATTGCCAATAAATTGTCATTTTCTACATTTTATTGAAATGCGTTTGCGCTTCGTTTGCTTGTATACGGAAAGGAATAACGTCTTTTTCACCGTTATACAGTGCTCCCTCCGTATAACGGCCCTCCAAACTACGCGTCCCTCCTTACAACAATGCTTGCCGCTGTTCCCCAAACATAACAATTATGTCTAACACTTTCACTGCTGCAATGTCGTCTGCTTAAAATTGTTGTCTGCTGTTATTTCCCATAAGGTTACATATTAGTGGATTCAAGCTGTTTGCAAATGTAAGCTCTTAAATGTCCTGTGGCAAGTGTCGTTGTAAGGAGGAAGTCGTTGTTGGGAGGGTCGTTGTAGAGAGGGAGCACTGCAGTACAGTTTACAATCACTCAGCCTATCCTCTGATACCGTCAAGTAATGAAGCTAATTTGTTCGAGAATCGATATTTCAACTCGTATTAGAAAAGCGATTACTTTCAAATATCAAAACACTGTCTTGAGGGATTTCCGAAAATAATTAGCCCGTGGTCGTTAAAACATTTTATTATTTACGCGACAAAACAATTAGAACGTGCACTGCGTTGCCAGCAGCTTTGCGCGACGGTTCAATACAAGAAGAAATTTTACCAATGAATCCTGGGTAAATTTGAGACAATTTTTACATTTTGTTTTTCAATTATGACAGATTGATTTTAACGGAAAGGACTCAGTTTCTCCTGAAATGTGTCATTTTTAAACGATTCTATTAGATTATTTTTTTTTATAAACACGAGCCATCAGCTTGTGATAATTTGTTTTAAAAAGATGTCAACTCTAGGGGTGACGTTTTCATCAAGAGACTGTATTCAAACTCAGGTTAATTAACTCCTTCCCTGCCTTACCCCTGGTAAAATAGTTATTTGCAAACAGTTTGGATCCTGATCAGACGACGCGTAACGCAACAACTGTTACCCATTGGTCACGAATGCCACACTCTTAACTCTTTTACCATCAGTATACGTTATAAATGCACTCTCATCCTATGCACACAGTGAAGATGTCTGATCGGGGTCTTAGTAGTTTGAAATTTTGCAATATATTGTAAAAACAAACAAAAAAAAACCAGCCCAAAAGTGTCAAATTGTACTAGACCTGATTGGAAACTGGGAATGTCCATTCGAGTTTCCAGGGATCAATGAGGTAAGGCAAATATATTCCAGCCGGGGGAAGATGAGTAGAATGACGTATAATGAGTTGAAACTGCATTTAAAATGCTTACAATGAACAGACGTTTAACATTGGTGTGAAAAAGGAAACATCGTTTTTGCATTAATATCTAACAAACCGGAAGTTTCTCAATAAATAAACAACTCGTAAATCGCGAAGCAATCTTTTGAATATGTATCGTATATCAGAAATACGAAGTGCAGTTAAAATAAATAGTTCAGTTTTGTCTTTCATTAGGCGAATACATAACGCGTAACGCGGCGTTTGATCTGGATTCAAACTGTTTGGCACTCTTATCAACATTTCTTTAATCAGAACTTCAAAGTTTTGAATTTTGCATTAAATTGCAGACGACAATATAACTAAGTTGAGCAGACGGTATTTTGTTTGGGAAAGGGTTAAAGTAAACGGTTGAATTTGGCATTGAAAGGGTTAAACGGTAATTTATAAAAGGTGAGTTACTGTTTATGTATGCATTTTCCTGTGCAAGCAACTGACCCTTTCCATGAAGTTATACCGTCTGCTCCGGAACAGTCGTCTGCCTCACTTTGTCACAGTTACATCTTAAACGTATGAGCACAGAAACATCAATTCTAGTGTCAAATAAATTGGATCCCAATCAGACGCCGCGTTACGCAAATGTACCTTTAGATACAGTTAGCCTCGTGAAAGTTAACTACAATGTGCTTTAAATGTAACCCATTCACTGCCTTTCCCCGAGTATACGATGTTTATTTGCAAACAGTTTGGATCCTGATCAGACGCCGCGTAACGCGGCGTCTGATCAGGATCCAAATTGTTCGACACACATTTCAATATTTCTTAAATCAAAATACCAAAAACTAAAATGTGAGAAATAAAAGCAGACGACAGTTGTTTAAAGTTGATGACGTCACGGCAGTGAAGCCTATTTTTTGTTTGAAAACAATTGACTACTAAAAGCAAGTTGGAAATAAAATAGGATACGACTGAATGTGCATTCTGCATTATTCGATAGATTTAAATATTTTTAAAAGAGATCTATCTATTCACATCTATTTTATATAGTCACTGATTTTGTTCTAACAAACAATTTATAATCAAATTACTACATCGATTTTCAAAATTAATATTCAAACTGTGTCCCTCAAGTCTGTTTTCGTGCATTTCTCCGGTTCCTTCTTAACTCATTCACCCCTGAAACTTTTAATGGTCAATTCCAATTTCAAAAAAGGTCTAGTCCATATTTGACTTTTTAGGGTTGATTTTAACAATACATTTGAAAATGACAAAAAGTGTAGCCTCTGATCAGGGTCTACACTGCTTGCATGGGACAAGTGTAATCCTCACATGTGCACTGTTTTCAAATGACTAGTAGACTCGTCCCTAGGGTTGAATGTGTTAAAAACATATGTTAAACGCAACACATATCAATTTGCCAACATAATTTGTTCATGCCGTGAAAAGCTATTTACCGAGTGTTAAACCACTGTGATTACTTAAAGTAGGGCTGAAAGTAAAGCAGAGATCTCCTAGTGTAGTTTTTGCTTGACTTGCTATCATTGGGTTGTAAAAACCTCCAACAGCGATTTTTTTAGAAAGAAACAATATGTGTTTGTGAAACACTATGCCTTCTGATGTGACCATGACCTCTAAAACCATGGATTTGTTCAACATGACCAAACTTGTATTGAGCTAAAAAGCTTTTTGAGTTGAATACACGTGTTTAATATGACGTCTCTATCACATATATTTCCAGAGCCATGGCTAATATTGAATAAACGCTATTTGACCTCTAAATGACATTGACCTTTGTCTGACGTCTTTTATGTGTAGATACAAAGTGGAAAGAATCGACTGCAGAAGTCAACCAGTCAAGCTCGTGTATGATTTAACGAGCACCAACCGGGCCATTTCGACAATCTACGTCGGACTCAAATGGCCGTGTTAATAACTTCCATAAATTTTGTTTTCTAAACACTTCCTGATATAAATGTTTGTCTATATAGAATATTTAATACATGTATATCGTTAAAGCTGATAACAGGTCTAATTTATGATATGCCATTGAGAATTTTGATTATTCATGTATTTCTTAATACCGTACTTCCGTTTAAACGCCCCCCCCCCTTCAAAGTCCGATTTCCAAATATTTAATCAGCGTCTTTACATGCTTATGACGACACAGTATTACTGTTGTAAGTAGTTTGGATCCAGGGGTCCGTCTTACGAAACATCGTACGACTAAAAAGGTTGGAAGTCAGATTCTAAATTCTCAATTATTATTCGTTTCTCCATCTAACCGAGTCTGGTGGTACAGTGGAGAATAATATAATGTTACAGGGATAACGTGTAAACAGCGATAACGCGTAATCCCTGAAGGGTTTAGGCATAACGCGTAATCACTTGACGTTTTAAGGAATTGATGAAATGTCCCTTTTTATCAAATAAATAGATTTGTATTATCATGACAATTCTTTTGGTTTAAAACATAATGCTTTCTTGAAATATCATGGTCTAA
The DNA here is from genome assembly GCA_922989275.2 of Gari tellinella. Taxonomy (NCBI): domain Eukaryota; kingdom Metazoa; phylum Mollusca; class Bivalvia; order Cardiida; family Psammobiidae; genus Gari; species Gari tellinella. The sequence continues at coordinate 94,684,789 of OV277858.1, forward strand.
TGAACGACCAGACAAAATTTCTTGCACAAGTGAATAAATATAAGTGAACAGTAAGCAAATAAGCCAGGACAATTAAGAACTCAAGACACCTGCCATGTTGATAAGGTTAACAACATATTTCATAGCGTGGTACTTGCCTTTGAACTTAATGAACTACACAAAGTAAGATTCATTACTTTAACCAAAGGTAAATACCCAATATTTAAAAAAAAAAAACTTCAACGAAAACATTCCAAATTACACATTTTCCCTGGTAGATTCGGCAGGGTGTTCGTGAAGACCCTGATTTTTCAATGAGTTCACGTATTCCCTGATTACACGTTATCCCTGTAACATATATACTATAAAGTCTTTCTTGTTTATGCCGTCATTGTACGCGAGCTAAACGCAAATGATGCTTGATGTAAACTCGTTTGTAAATGCGTTTGAAAGTTTTTATGCGTGTGTTACTTATGAGTTAACTTACGTTAATACTGAATTAAGATAATCAGGGCTTCCTTGATGCAGGAATGATAATAATGCTGAGAACCCCTGCAGGGGCTTTCTGCATTGGATCTTTCGTGCATTGGGGGACCACAGGTCACCAAATATCAACAAATCTCTAAATCTGGTTAATTTCTTATTACGGGTTTAACTGTTTTCACAGTCAAATAGTTGGTGGCGGATTAAACTGTGTAATATTGTACTCGCATATAATTGTCCACATTATGGTTATGGAGGGACCTGTACACATACTCTCTCTCTCTCTCTCTCTCTCTCTCTCCTGCTCTCTCTCTCTCTCTCTCTCACTATATATCTCTCTTTCTTTCTCGTTCTCTCTCTCTCTCTCTCTCTCTCTCTCTGGCTCACTAATGCCCGCTCTCTAAAAGAATTTGTATTTGTAAAACTGTAGGGGAAGGGCCGTCTCTAAGTTGGTAGAACTTGTGGCCCAACCCCATTTCATGTATATAATTGAAATAAAATATTGGAATACATGAGCTCTTATCGAAGGTGTCTCAAATGGTTTACGGACGTTTCGCTACCCGGCGTTTCGCTACCCCGGACGTTTCGCTACAGTCGTTTCGCTTCCTACCGAGAAGTCGCTTCGCAGGCCAATATTAAAGTTATCTTAACCTTTATTATTGAGGTTGATTATTATATGGCGTACTAATGTACGTTCCTTAGACAAGTTACATCAGGAAACAAACTGTTTAAATTCACAAGTTAAATTTTACAACACAGTCTTTATTCGAGCCTTATCATTTGTACATACTGTTGTCAAATAATACACGAGGTTACATTAGCGATGTGCGCACGAGTAACGTGTCAAACACGAGATTAACATTGACAAATAAAAGCAGACACCACTTATTTAAAGCAGATGCCGCCATGATGTATCCAGTCCGTAGCTAAAGATTTTTTCTTATTATATGGGCATTGTCGCATAGTACAAATGTGCAAATCAGTTTGGATCCTTATAAGGCGCCGCGGTTTTGAAAAATCATGTTGTCAGCTGCTTAAGTAGGAATTATTTTGTCTGATACACAACGTAATACGACCACTGCCAGACACGTGCCATAAGTAATATGGCGATGAGTATCAAACAGTTTGGTCAGATGTCGCGTAACGAACCATCGGATCAGGATCCAAACTGTTTGCAAATAACCGTTGTATTCGGAGTAAGACAGTGAATTATTTACTTCAAATGAGTTCATTCATTCTTCAACGTTAAAGTTTAGGTAAGTTGAAAAAAGGCAAAACGTAGGTCTAATAAGGAGTGCAAAACAGTTTGAAACCTGATCAGACGCTGCGTTACGCAAGGATCCGAACTGACCGCAAAAACAGTGACACGGGGTAGAGCTTAACTCAAAAGGCCAGCTTATATGTTACAGTTAAATTTCAGGTAAATTGCCGACAGTTATTAGAAAAGTGAATGTGATCACTTTTTTTTCGAATCGGCACGTGTGCCGGTATACAATAAAACATGTGTTCATCCAACGTCCACTCAATGATTTAGCACGGTGCTCATCAATTACAATCTAAAGCTGCTTAATGCGATGCCAGTATTATATATTGAGAAAACAATAAATCTCATTTTTCTTCGGTTATCTATTTTACACGTTTCAGGGCAAATGCATTAAATACATTAATTTGGCGCTTCCCCTTCTCTTCTTTTAGTATATTTTGGTAATTTAACGCTTTTCCTCCACTGTCTTTAGTATATTTTGGTAATTGACCATCAAATAATATAGTATTTCTTTATTAATGACTTGTTTCTCGAGTTCTAATTGCTAAAGATATACATGTTTTTTAGTTTTCCCTATAATAATTATTGGGTAGCGAACGTACAGGTAGCGAAACGTCCGGGGTAGCGACACGACTTCCCGTTGGGTAGCGAACCGATTGTTGCGGAACGTCCATGGTAGCGAAACGTCTGGAAACCTCACAAACATTCAAGTTTAGGATATTTAACCACAAAAAAGTTGAAAAAAATAACCGGTTTGTATTTCAGTAGACTTTAATCACACATTTCTTTAGCAGCTTGTTCAGAGATCCTTGGTTGCTTACATTCCGCCGGTGATTTTTATCAAATGTATCAGTGTTTGGTATGCTTTTTATCAAGGTTCCTGTAAAAGGCCAGTATGACCCTTAATTATGCAAGAGCCAACATAATTATAGCTGGACTTCTAGCCTTTAGCACAGGGACTTGATTACAGGAAGTAGTTTTATGAAAGCCGATGGGTTCTGTGGGCTAAGGTCCTTATAGTTCGCCGTTTTAGAGTATCGGAACCCATGCAATATGTACATGTAGCGTGATTTAAAAAGATGTTTGGATTCTTTTCGCAGATGGTACGTGTGGATTTAGTATACCGAGTAATACAATTTGTCCGATATATGATCGGTATCTTACAGCGCATAATATGCCTTTCTTTCAAACCTACGCTGTTTGTTGCTTTTATAGAAACTAATATAGTCAAGTGAGCCTAAAACTATAATAAAGTGTGCTCAAGATATTGTGCAACAACAATAACAAGAAGGAACTACTACTAAAAAATCTAAATAAGGGGAGATCCTTTGAAAGCACAGAAAACAAAGCAAATACTGAAAATCGCAGACTCGGTTTAATTGAGTCTGTTCATGAGCAATACTGAAATATGCAACAGTGCTCACGCCCCCTAGCACCGGCTTAAGCGGAATTCAACTTTCAACTGTAAATGCGCTGAAAACCCACCAACACCACGTTCAAAGACAATTGAACGATGCTCCGACAAGTCAACGGAGGAATCTACAAATACAGCAACACCAACAATATATAGTCACTCCATGTGTGAACTAGCTCAACCCTGTTTCTCCGCGAGATGTCACAATACATGATTAGATGGAGAAATAAGAAATTAGATGTGTTCTAAAGTTTTGACTTACGACATTTCGTAAAATGGGTCCCAGAAGTGAGGCCGAGTAACATTGAGTCTAATCACGATCCAGACTATTTCACAAGCTGACCCAATTTAATGAGACCTTTTCTCAAAATTCTAAAATTAGAATAAATAGACGACACATGTAGCAGCCGAAACTATTCTTGGCTTACAAATGCTTTAACGTTCAACAATTTTAGATAAATTCAGCGTTTTATTTTCATTATTATTGGAAGATAGGTGAAAGGCGTTTCCTTAGAAAGGTGTATTTAAACTGGTTAATACGGTACAGATAAAATTGCCTAGCGTACATTTAAAACTTATCCGGGGAGCTTGACGGAGCGTCATTCGAACACCCTATAAGAAGGAGGCAAGACTGGTTTACGGTCTACATTTTGATATATCTTTTTGACATGGCTTATAGCAAACCATCAACAGATTTAAGTGCCTCAATTAACGCGGGATCGGAAGAAAGTTATGACTTTTTCTGCCAGCCGTGTTGCTCAGAGCAACATTTAGAAGCTGTCGGTTATTGCCAGGAATGTTGTCAATACCTATGTGTAGCCTGCATCAAATATCATAGAAAACTGACATTAACTAAACATCACACAGTGCTAGACAAGTCAGCCATGCCTAAAACGAAACTACCAAAGAGAGCTCAACACACTGACATAATAACGGAGAAATGTCTTAAACACCCTGATAAAGTACTGGAGTATTTCTGTACAACTCATAACAAGATATGCTGCAACGTGTGTGTTACTTCGGACCACAGTTACTGCTCGGGAAAGAGTTACATACCAGATGTATCTGGAGGAATAGCAAATAGTCAGGAGTACCGCAAATTGAGAGTAGCAATAATTCGGCTTGTAATGAAGATAACAAAACGAGAGGAACAACTAAACGATAGAGGCAAGAATAACCAGGAGTACCATGATAAAGCACTGGACGATATTAAACACTTCAGAAAACAAATCAATGAGCTCCTTGATAAACTCGAAGAAGATACAAAACTGAAAGTGACCAAGTTTCATCAAGAAAATATCGGAATTATCAGGACTGCTTCTGAAGCGTACCAGTCATTACTCTCAGACGTTAACTCAATGGCAACAAACATGGGTGCATCAAAGAAAGCTGGAAAACACAATCAGCTGTTTGTTCAAGTCAAATTGTTCTACAATCGTATATCGGAGGTGGAGAGACAGATGAAAGAAAACGGAGTGTACAAAATAACGCGATACGCTTTTAACAAAGACGAGAAAATTCAACAGATGATGTCTACGATGTCTGCAATATGGTCGCTATCCGTGGGACAGGATGTCATGCCCACTAAGGCACGGTACGTGCAAGAGGTGAATGTGAAGGCGGATGGCGATATGGAGGAGGAGTGTGGGATCAATGGTATCACAGTTCTTACCAATGAGCGCGTGATATTGACCGATTACAGCAACAAGAATGTCAAGTTAATCGACATGAAGGTAAATAAAGTGATATCCCGTCTATCTATGACATCAGCCCCGTGTGATATAACAGACATAGCACCAAGTCAAGTAGCCGTGGCTTTAGAACTTGATAAGAAAATAGTGATAATTACCGTTACAAATACCCTGTCGTTAAGCCAAACTATTGAAACACCTGATACTAGAATTGTTGGACTATGTTATAATGGATCAAACTTTATTGCTGCATGTGTCAAACCAGCCTGTATCAAAATCATCGATATGTCAGGTAAGACTTTGAACACAATCAGCACTGGTGACAATGGTGAACAGCTCTTTACTAAGCCTTGTCGTATTACTGTTAGCCGGGGTAAAGACGCCATCTATGTCACTGATACTGAGGCCAACTCTATGACAAGTATTACACTTGGTGGCCATGTCATCTCGGTCTACAGGCATGACAAATTAAAGGATCCACAAGGAGTAGTTGTAGGCATGGATGGTGCCGTGTATGTGTATAGCTATGGCACCCATACCGTCCACCAGCTTACTACTACTGCGGCCCTCAAGCAAATCATACTGAAAAGTTACCAGAGACTAGCAGACTGGCCCGCTACTATAGCTTACCATGAAGACATGCTGTATATAAGCAGTTACGGTGCAGATCAAAGCTCCATCAGAGTATATCAGCTTGAATAAATAGCACTTACACAGATATGTTGTTCATACAAGAAAAGTTTAAACCTCTTTGTAAAACTTTGCAAACAGTACTTACCCTGACTAGACGCCGCGTTTTTAACGCAGCGTCCGAACAGGGTCTTCACTTTTTGCTATACATTGCACATATCAGCACATTTAAGAAATGAAGTGAAATTTGTCCGCGTTTTAGCGGAATAAACGACTGAAAATGGAATGCCGATCATTTTCTGTCGTATTTTTGCTTAAACGCCGACAAATTCAGTTCATTTCTTCTATTTGCATTATATTTGGTGTAATTTCTAATATTTAATGAACATTTTATTAGTATGCATATATGTTTAATCCATATTATAGGTTCTTTACATGAGTAATGTGTACCCGTAAATGAATAGCCAGTCGTAACGGAGTTACTGAAGCAACGCAACAAAATGATTCGCGGAGAGCAGACCCATAAGCCCCACCTCCTCTGCGCAATATAAAGGTATATCCACAAGTCCCGTCCTCTCGATAAATAGCGTTTATACAATTTAAACGCATTTTCAATGGATTTGAATGGGCTTATGTAAATATTGTTTATAACCGCTCAGCTTCAACAAGCGTGGTTCGTATATTTACTTTTTAATCGTAATGAACAACGTGGTTGATCTACGTCTACCATGTTCGCAAGTTCATATCACAAATGACCAGTTACGCCACTAATTAGTTGTTTGTGTTCATGCTTGTTTATTAACACGTTAACACTTGTATACTTAACCCATTTATGACGAGTGGGTTCTTCCATGCTTATATTGGATGTGTTCCTTTTGCATTTAAGGGGTGCTTGATCTAATTTTAAATGTTCATTGTGTCGTTGATAGAAAGCCATGTAAGCAAACAGTGCATACTCAGATCAGACGGCGTCTGATCTGAGTCAGCATTGTTTTGTTATGTCCCTATTATGGGACGCAATGTACAAATGGGTTAACCGTTTGATGTCCGGACATTGCAATGGACTCTCATTGTATGCTTCTCGGAAGATTTCATTTCATTGGTGATCTAAAGACATTTATTCCTGAACATTACAATGAATGCTACCTGTTGACTTGCGGGACGATTTCATTATATATATGCAGTGATCCCTCTCTTCAACGACACCCCATGGGAGACACAGATTGTGTATGTTGTTCGGAGGTAGTCGTTATAGAGACGGACCATTAAGACTTTGCTTACATTTGCAAACAGCTTGAATCCAGATCAGACGCCGCCTAACGCGTCGTTTGATCTAGATTCAAGCTGTTTGTCACTCGTCATTATATTTATTCTATCAAATTCTCCACTTATATGTAATTTTCTGAACAAACAGCAGACGACAGTTTTATACAGACGATATTGCAGAAGTAAAAGCGTTAAACATCACTCTCCCGATTAGGGAATTGCGGCAAGGGTCGTTGTAAGGAGGGCATCGTTGTTGGGAGGGTCGTTGTAGAGAGGGAGCGCTGTACATGGGCGATCTAAAGACATTTTGTGCCTTGATATTTGCAATGAATGCTACCTGTTGACTTGCTGGACGAGTTCATTATGTACATATAATTTGATGATCTAAATACCGGTATTACAATAAACTCTCTTATGTGTTTGCTGAAAGAGTTCCTTATAGACACACAAATGTGTTTTAAAGATATTTGTACCTGAATATTGCAATTAACTTTCCCTGTGTACTTTGCTGGTTAATTTCATTATAGATAATCAATGGTGATAAAAAAAGTCGCTGTAATGTTTCCCATATAGCAAAACATTTTATATGAAATAGCGTAACACGGCGTGTCATCATGGTCTATACTGTGAATCAATGGCCTCTTTAGTAGACACTGTGCTTAAACAGGTTGAAGATAAAACACATATCTAGCATTCGACAATTACCTATCCTACAGCTTATCTGAAGTAACAGACGAGCTGTAAATATTGACACTGCACATGTATTACTCTATCGTATTTTACATGTACAAATAGAATGTTATCTTTCAAGAGCTAAGACAAATATGAGCTCTACGTGTATGTGTTATAAGGAAGCACTCACCACATCATAAATTGTTCGGTAAAAATCCTGACTTCGCCCGCATCTGAAAACAATTTGAATCCAAATCAGACACAGAGTTACTGCGAATAAGGATCATATCTGTTTGTGACACGTTCCTTTTTTGTGTCAAAATGCCATACCGGAAAAACGTAGATACACTAACAACAAAAATGCAACCGACTATTTTAACCAAAGTTAATTATGACTGAAGAAACCTTCTTTCAGTATCATTATTAAGATTACAAGAATTATTACTGTCATTATTTTTTTACTAAACATGAAAAAACCAAGAATGGATAGGCAGTTCAAAGTATTTGGTTGACAATATCGACAACGTGAAATGATCTGATAAAGTTAAAGCTCAGTGAATTACTTTTGGGTATAGCAACTGGGAGAAGCTACTTGGCGGATATAATAAAAGGTTCAAAATTGGGAACGACATAACTTTACTATTTCGGCAGATTTACAATCATAAATACAATTTCTTCCATTCATTATCAGTGTCGAAGAAAACAATAAAAGATATGACTAGAATAATATTTTGGTTTCCATGAGTGGAGAAAGGGGGACATTAATAGGAAAATACTTATAGATGGAAACATACATGGATGTCTAAATATGGTCGATGTAGAACGTTTTATAAGGTCAATCACATTAAAATGGATAAGACCCATATTACACGAAGAGGACTCGAAATGGAAATGTATCCCCCTTAAAACTACTTGATCAATTTGGAAACAATATTCTAATATTTTACATGAACATAACATATCTAGATGCATTGTCAAACCAGATATACAACCTCTCATAATATAACGAAGATATTTTAAAGAGGCTCGCAACCGGATTTAGCATTAAAAATAGTAATTTGTAAATACATGTCAAATGCTTATATAAATGGGTAAGATTTAGATTAGGATAATAAATTCTGTTAAAAAATGCATTTCAAAAAAAAATGAAGAAGCTCTGGTGGGATTCGAACCCGTGACCCTCCATGCGGAGACAAACATGAAAACAAAGGCAAACGCCTTAACCACGCGGCTACTGGGGCTCTCTATCTATATGGTAGCGAATTAACGTACTTCACTGGTAGCGATTGATTTATACATATTCGACTGGGGTTTATGTCTGAGCCCGTGTAGAGAAGCAACAAAAACAACTATACCGTCAGCTGACGCTATAGAAAAACGATGGAAAATATCTAAAAGAAACTAAGATTCGGTGACGATTCTTGAGACATTTTTTGGACTCATCATATTTTTTTAATGTCAGAAGCCAAATAATGCCACAAATTTGCTTTTATTTGAGTATTTTATTTTATTTTGACAAGTACACCATCCGGTTGCGAGTCCCTTTAAAGACGTATTTTGAGTATAAATCACTGAAGTAACATTCTAACACTCTCCCTTGCAAAATTAATGATTTAAGCAAAACTATTGTGTCCGCTTGGAAGGAAAACTCTTATTTTCAAATCTCGGATTTACTCGGATTTTTCTTTTATATAAAATTATCGGATCAAAGGATATTCTTGATAAAAATTAAACGCTAGAAAGTTTTAAAACAAATATAATTGAATCGATTAGATTAGTATAATAGCATTTCCAAAACACCCTTGAATCAAGAGAATCGAGTTCATTAATAGTTAAGACAGTCTAACTGAAATTTACTTTTCACAAGCACAGCATATTGGATATACAAAGAATGTTACATCAGAGTGAAAAATAATACTTTTATAACTTGAAGCATTCTTTAACGATTTGTGGAACAGAATTTTTAAATGGAGACTGGCAACCAGATTTAGCATAAAAAGTAGTATTTTATAAATGTATGCCAAACTCGTATAATTAAAAAGTAAATATTAGTTTAGGATAAGAAATTCTGTTTAAAAAATGCATTTCAATGATTGAGCTACGCGGGCTATTCAATATACAGCGATCGATTAAAACTACTTCATGTGAGAACGGTTTCAATTAATTCGAAACGGAAAGTATCTTAAAAAACAACAACTAAGAATTGATGACTTTTCTTGGTGATGTTTTAGAATGATCATTTTTGTTTAATGCCTGATGTATGATAATGCTACACATTTGCCTTTTATTTGAATACACCATTTGGTTGCGAGTCCAATTAAGAAAACATACACTGGAATGACTTAGACTATACACGATAGTTTTTCTTTGATAATCGTGTCAAACAATTTAACTTGACAAAGATCCAAATTGTAATATTTGTAACATGAAAGACGGTAAAGACGATTTGCAATTAGTGGAAATACTACTAAAAGTATTCAAATTATGTGGATTCTAAAATAACATCTACTAGCATTACTTAAAAACGTCCATATCAGGATATACGGTTAACAGCACTCGTTCTAATGATGTGAATATGGTTCTCAACCTTAATTGATTTTGCCAAGGATAATATATATGTGATAAGGAAAGAAATATATACAATACAGTCAATCTAGATTAATTACCACTTTATGTATTCTTTATTGATGTAAACACACAGATTGACAATATTCTTAGTCAATTTCAACAAGCACTTGACTACGAATATGAAACTATGCACCATATCATATTGATCATGTGTTGTTTTATTTGCATGTTTTTGAAATGTATATACTATGTGAAAATATTTAATAAACGAAGTTGAAAAACTTCACATAGAAATGTAGCCTATTTTTTTCCAAAACGAGACTGAAAACTATTTGGCTTAAACCTTTCCTCCATAAATACGCCTTTTTAAGACTCTCATTTATTCCTCCACTGAAGAAAATATTTCAAATTTATACAGACATAAACATATTTCATAAAATTAAATTCTATAATTACCAGATGGTAGTTTAAATTAGGTTGAAAGTAAAGCAGAATGTGTCTTAAGGCGCATTTTGCTTTACTTTAAACCTGTTTTAAGTTATCCCATGCCTTCAAAATTAGAAACAGGCTATGGGGTAAAGGGTTAAGATATTGTTGTGCCTGAACATTGCCTGGAACCTGTGCTGAGAAGAAAAACAAAACATTGCGCTGAAATGCCATCGCCTGAAGTTCATTCTGCCACTGTGTTATTCGTATTTAGTAACAGAATCCAAGTCATTGGGCCTTGGTGTGTTTTTATGAGTTTTTTTATTACTACTATTTTAGTATTTGTCTTCGTTTGGATTTATACACGGAGTACATACGTACAAAAAGAAGTAATAATACAAAAAGAAAGTCATCCCGGAGTAATCTTTATCTAAAAGTAATGAAGAAAGAGAATGAATAGACATTTAAAATACAGTTAATGACTTTCACTTTCTTTCATTTAATTTACTCCTTCGGGGTTTCTTTCTTATAAATATATGTAATTAAAGTACGTAGGTATAGGCGTATACAGGGGTGAAAACGTTATTGCATTAGTGTTCTCGTTTGACCGAAACGATACGCAAATGTAATTTGATAAAACATAAAATATGAAGGTTAGTGTAAGTACATGTATCGATGCTCAATTCAACAGTATAAAACCGTTTGGAGCCTGGTCAGAGTAAGGTTGACTCTGTGTTGATCTGGTTCCTTAGTATGAACGGACATGTGTTCTTTAATCAATTACATATTTTAGGACATATTAGTGTATTCACCGCTACATATATACCTTTTTGAATTAAATGTTCAAGTTTGTACACATGATAATGTATAAATGTATAATTATGCTTGGGAATAATGCGTGTACATATATTTTGTTTGCAAGTACCAGTGCTGACAGGTCATTTAGCGGCTTACATCTGGAAACAGAGCAAATGTTAAAGCCTCCACTGGTCAGATCAAAAGAGAGATAATAAAAGAGAGGAACTACATACTATAGAATACAGTATATATGCTATTATTACCAAATAGGTCTCGTAGCAACATCTTCCACGCATTTATTTATACATCACCAAAATGCTCTTTCACGAAACACTTTGGATCCTGTCCAGAGGCACTGATACAAACTGTTTGAATCTCCTTAAGTAAAAATGTATCAAATTTTTTAAGAGTTCTTCTTGTAATGGTTTCACATTGAAATACAGAGGTGTGGAATGAAAAGAAAACCAGGAGATTAATGTTGAACATTTGACAACCCTCGATACCGCTGCATTTCAAAGCAGTATGATACTTTCCTGGTCCGGAAATTATTCATACATAAAGGAACGTGAAAGTAGATTCTACTAATTTTACGATTATCATATATCTTCCGAACGTGATGTTTATTCACTAGAAGTCTATTATCTTAAATCGTGTAACTGTTTCATCTAACATAGTTCTCAAAATGAATCGAGTTTTTGTTTTTAAGGAATTGATAATACCTGCCGATATTATTGAGTGTTGTTTTCGTGGGTGGATGAGGAATGAGTAAAAGTTTTGAACTCGACGCAGGCCATAGGTGGTTGCAAAGAGTTGACACCATCAATAAAAGCAGATAAAACTAAGCAGCCGATATTATGACCAGGGCTGCCATAAGTTGACATGAAAAATCCGAAGATTTCCTAATTTGCATTTTTCAAGTGCAGTTTTACAAATCGTACCTTTACTCAAACGCCTGTTTCTAATTTTGTTGACGTGTGACTACTTAAAGCAGGCTGAAAGTAAAGCAGAATGCGCCTTAAGGCGCGTTCTGCTTTACTTTTAGTCTGCTTTAAGCTACCATGTAGAAGAAAAATTCCTAAGATTTAGGAAAAATCCGGATAAATGGCAGCCCTGTATGACACTGCTGTGTAAGAAGGCTTTACAGCACAATGGGCCTTATTTATAAAGAGCTTGACAATCTGACAGGGTGTTTCTTACAAGACAATCTCCCCTTAAGACCATTATAAGCATCATCTTGAATTGGACGCTGAAAACGTATCTAGGTTAACAGTTAAAAGAACCTGTAATGGTATGCCAGGTGGCAGTTTTATGCAAGATAAGAATAAATCAGAAGAACCTTTGTGAACTCTTTGGATGCAGTACCGTCGTCTGTTTTAAATACTGAAACGTCTATAGTTGAGGTTAGTCATTGACGCCTGCCTTAAAGCAAGTTTCAGACATACAGTATGTAAATACGCGGCGATTATGTAATGCATCATTTAATATCATTATATAAAGCTCTTTGGCTATATATGCATAATAGTATGGCCGTACACATATGAATTGGGAGAAAGCCATTAATCTAGCCCAGCCAATATATAATAGTATACATTAGAAAATAGAGGTTAATCAATTCCTTTGGATTGATATAAATAATATATATTACGAGAATGGGTTGTTATCTGGTTAAAAACGAGTCCGCAGGACGAGATTTTTAACCTGATAACAACCCATTCGAGAGATATATTTTTAATATCCGTCGAAAGGAATTGATTATTCTCTAGTTTCCAATGTATATACATTTTAAGGTACTTCGCGGATGCGCTTAATTTCCATACAAGGTGTTATGAAACTTTTCATAAAGAATGATAATAGCCTAAGAAACAATGTGTGAAAATATAGGCAAAATTTATAGTGTGGTTTGTCTTTAAGGTCTCTTTTTCTGACAAAAACCTGGAATTTTGATGATTTTATTTTTCTAAAAAATAAATAAAGCTAACGACTATAAATATCGCCCAATAACTAGTCCACAACATTCATTACAAGAAAAGCTAAAAACATTTTGAATAAAGGTGTTCAGAAAGATGTTATCAGTTATTTAAATTTTGCAAAATGCTAAAAAATTGAATTACAAGAAACTGACTCATTTAATGTATATTTATTTTCATTTTATTCAAATATATGGTTGATGAAATAGTTTGTCTGAAAAAATTAGAAAATATTACAGTCAGGATTTGTTGTAATAACAGATTTTCTTATTAAAATGTGGGATATTTGATGTTGAGATACAGTTACCTACCTTAAAATTAAAACTCTGTCATTAAAATGATATCGTCGTGGCTAAAGTGATATCATCACTAACTAATTTTAATGCATTTCAATGCTGAAAATGACAGGTTCTTGAAAACGTCGACGGATTGCTATATATGTTATATCGTTGTAAATTATTTGTTAAGTAGATCTATGAACTTTCTTTTTCGAAGGCCTAAAAATGTTGTGTACTTGTAAATGTATTGAGGGCCTCGTGGAAGATTGATTTTCGTTTTGATGGCATTAGCCGGAAAAACATACATATGAAAAAAATACTGAAACTTACAACACAAAACAGTTACGACATGCAATGGAAATAAATCACGAGACATAATTTACTTTCAGACAGAGCCTACTTGATAAGCCCTTTAACCAAACCTTGTTTAGCTTATTTCTTCTTTATCTTCACAAAAAGTGTACTAAATCACGTTTTGTTAAGCATTTCACACACGCTCGGTTACAGCCTGTGGAAAGATTTCGCTTGATTATAAACAGAACAGAACAGAACAATAATTTTATTTGACTTGTACACAAGATACATCGTCATACTTGTACAATACAATATAAATACAAACTTTTACGTGAATCAATAGGCTTATCCAAACCTATACCATTATACATGATATACATATACGTTGTTCTTTGTCTCAACTGGGAGAGTAAAAACTTGTTACTATACTATGGATAAATAAAGTTTACTTAGTTCTTAAACAAAGAGATCTGGGTCCATGCCTATAAAACGTTTGAGCCGAGTCCGAGAACGCACACAAGCCCCTGATCGATCAGAGTTGAGTATATGCTCAACTCCGACCAATGAGAAGCCTGAGACCGATCCCAAACCTAACTCAAACGTCTCCTAAGCATGGGGTCTGGTATTTTCAGAAAGGATGTATTAATTACTCTTGTACAATATTTACAGATATGTTTCTTAAACTAAATGCTTCTTTAGTAAATAAAGCAAATTCCGTAATATTTTTCTTATCATGACTAAGAAACAGTTGCCATAACTTAAACATTGATGGCCTTACAAAGTAGAATTTTTTCTAGATATTTATGTCTTATCTCGTTGTAAATTAGACAGACACAAATAAAGTGATAAATATCTTCTATGTCCGAAAGATTACTAAAAGTACAAACTCTCTCATTTCTTGGAATTCTATTAATGCCGTAACGACTTGTCTGGATTCTAAGAGAATGATATGATAACCTTACCTTTGTTATATAAAGTCTTAGGTCGTGGGGTACAACGTCTAGATATAGCTCATATGAAAAATTTGGTTTAAAGTGCTTATACTCTTCCAAAATAGGACTGTTTTGTACTGACTCATACCATTCCTGCACAAAACAATCAACAACACGCTGTTTGAATAAAGCCGGGAATGTTTTAACCGCAACTGGATTCAAATTATTAAAAATCTCAGAAAAACCATAAATATCAAGCAAATGTTTAACATGCCAAACCCAATTTTTCTTACCCTGTTCGAAGTCTCCCATAGCCAAGTTATACAATCTATTCAAAATTATGTTGTCTGTTTGGGTTACTGTGCATCAATATTTAATTACGTTATAAAAACGGGTAATAAAAAGAGGATAGCGACATAGGTCCCCATACACACCAATGGTACTTGAATTTATTGGAATGTTTAGAATGCGTTTGCAAAATTTAAGTTGAACCCTCTCAATGTCTTTTGATTTGGTAAAACCCCATATTTCGGACGAGTAATTAAAAATGGAACCCACAAACGAGTCAAATAATTGGCAAAGCGTTTTTGGCTTTAAAGGTACTCTACTACAATTAACTAGTAAGGTATACAGTGCCTTTAAAGCTTTTCCAATAACGAACTCATTATTAGCGCCAAAATTACCGTTATACTTTAAGACAGTTCCTAGGTAGTTAAATGTATCTACATTTTCGATAGGCAAACCATTATAAGTCCATTTTTCATCTTCACGCAAAGCATTTCGTTTTCTAAATACCATGACTTTTGTTTTTGCGTTATTCACTTCAATGCCCCATTGTTGATAATATGTAAGTTTCATGTAAGGCTAAGGGAGACTCACCAAACAGGACCATATCGTCTGCAAACAATAACAATATGAGAACAATATCGTCTATCAATAAACCAGACGTTGGTTTTTCTTGTAAAAATAACTCTAAATCTTCTAAAAATAACGAGACTAGGATTGGCGAAATTACCTCCCCTTGTCTTAATCCAACTGAGTAAAATAAATAATCTGAATAGCTATTACAATGCTTCACACACGATTTAACATCATCATACATGTTTTTAATAATACGCAATACTTTGCCTTGAATACCAGTTTTAAACAATTTAAGCCATAATGCATGTCTATAAATACTATCAAAACATTTTTTCAGGTCAATAAAAACAACGATTATTTTTAAGATAATTTTGCACAACTGTATTCAATGCAAAAGTAGCGTCCACTGTATACTTCCCTTTCCTAAAACCAAACTGAGCATCTGATAAAGAATTAAATTTATCACAATAAGCTACAATCCTCTGATTTAGAATAGAAGTAAATAGCTTAGACATACAGCTTAGAAGCGTGATTCCCCGATAATTATTGCAGTCATTTTTATCCCCCTTTTTATACAAAGGAATCACTTTACCTTCTCTCCACTGATCAGGAAAACAACCCGAATCTAATATAGCATTAAATATGTCACATATATAAGGAGATAAAATATATATCCCTTCAATAAAGTATTCATTCAAAAGACAATCCTTTCCATAGGCTTTATTAGATTTTAACTTTTTCACTGCCTTCAACACTTCATCATGCGTAATTGGATAATCAAGTTCCTCATCAAATTGAACAGAATTAAAATCAAAAGTGGAACAAAAATCTTCAGCTTCAGCATTCTTACATTGATAAATATCATTCTCTAAGTTTGAAAAATAATTATAAAAATCATCAACCGAAATAGACGAGCCCACTGTTGTATTTTTTTTTTAAACTGTTTCCAAAATGCCTCCGGCTTGCAATATTTAAACCTTTCTATTTGTTCGATTTGTTATAAATAGATGTCATATTATATCTTTAAAATGCAACTAAGAAATGTCCGTCAAAAATTTTGAGCGGTAAAAAATTGACAAGGAAAGAAGTTAGAATATAGGCTAGACCTGTGTTATTATTATTATTATTATTATTATAGGGTGCTAAAGGTTATTTCAGTGGCCATGGAAAACAGTTTGGATCCTGGTCAAATCAAGAACAGTTATGCGTCTGAACAAAAATACAAACAATCAGCAACTTCCGAAATTACAAGGAACTACGTCAAATGTAAACTTTTGGTAAACGGAAAATTGAAGCAGACGACAAATAAATTCCGTTTTTGATGAGTTGCTTGTAAATCGATTATGCAAATATGGCTATACAGGTTAAGCTGTGAAGCTTACAATGCAAAATAGTTTATTCCAACAGTTTGTATGTTAATTCCTTAACTGCCATGACGTCATCTGCTTTTAACAATTTTCGTCTGCTTTTATTTGTCTTTTTTGTGTAAATTCTCTTAAGTAATATCGTATTCAATGTCAAACAGTTTGGATCCTGATAAGACACCGCGTCCCGCGGCGTCTGACCATGATCCAAATTGTTTGCAAATAATAATGACTCGGGATAAAGCAGTGAATGAATAAATATTCCATTGATTTTCTAAGAATATTGAGTTGGGCTTTGTACAGTTAAGCAGTGCTTAAATCGAACATACCTATTAGTCTATGTGTTTCTAGTTCCTACAGTTGGGGTTTTAATCTCTTACTTGCTTTAGTCATATATGTTAAGGTTAAAATTTTCAAGGTTCGAAATGAAAACATGAACATACATTTTAAGATGAAGTTTTAATCCCTTCAGAGTCAGGCTCGACAACAGTAATATTTGAGGCCTCTGATCAATATCCAAACTGTTTGTTACTCATATAAATGTTTTTGTAACAAACATATATCTAAATTTCTAAATTTTACAAATAAAAGCAGACGATATTTTGCAAGCAGCCGATAGTATGAGAGTGAATTGTTTAAGATGGATTATGACGTCATAATGGCAGTGAAATGGTTAAAGTTCGATTAAATCCAATCCACACACATTAGTTGGTGTGCCTTACTGATGTGTTATAGAAAGTGCTTATTCTATAATCCAGGTCGAAGGTCAATAACAAGGCCACATGGACCTTACAGTGGTACGAAGCACCATGTCACCCCAATATGTACTCACATCGTAGTGTGGGTACCCTTAGCTGTTGCGATATAAGACATGTAATCCGGACAGTATTTTGCTATAATTGAGTGCAAGGTCTATGGTACATGGACCATCCTCGTTTCTAATAAAGTCTAGTCCGAGTTTACTATCTAGGTTGGTTTTTTACAATTTACAGTAAAACCTCGCTATTACGACCACTAAATTATGTTAATTATTAGGGTGTTTACGATATAGGAGCTTTCTGTTTCACTGTAACCTTGCTTTAAGCTGTCACCTGTCTATTATACACTCAATTAGCCTTCGTTTTAGTGGTCGTAATAGCGAGGTTGTACTGTATTTCAAAATGACAAACATTGCAGACCCTTGCCATATGGTTGCTGCAGGAGCCCTCTGATTAGGGTCTACGATGTTTGCATAGGAAAAGTGTACTCTTCACAAGTACGTAATTCGGATCCTGATCAGAGACCGAGTATCGCGTAACACGTACTATTTAAAAATATATATTAGCCGTGCCATGAGAAAACCGGCCTTATTGCATTGCAAGCAGTGTAGATCAAGGTCTTTTTTTATTTTTAAGTTCTGGACGCCGTGTCAAAGACCCGGTGACAACGGTGCTTGTTCTGTACAATGTTGCAATGCAATAAGGCAGGTTTTGTCATGGCGTTGCTCATATATATTTGAAGAAAAAAACATATACAATAGTCATATCCTTAATAATCAACACAAACTGGTCATTTTTCAAAAGTGGAATTCGAAAACATTAATTATCGAAAGGGTTAACAAATGCACTCAGCAGGTGAAATATTATTTCTGTCAGACATAAACTCACTCACGCATACAGAACATATCAACAACCCGCCTCTCAATTTGTTACAATGCCCGCAGAAATGACTTTGACACATTTCATAATGATTTACATCATAACAAATGAAACATTGATGTATGTGACATGCTCCAAGTCCTGTCCTACTGCGCTGTCGACAATGAAATTAAAACGGCGCTGCTGTGATAATTCATATAACGTGAAAAACGATCGTTTGACATATATGGCAGTTTTTTATTCAAGAAAATCCATCAATTTCTTCCCTGCCATTTAGCTATGACGGTGACAGATACTGTAGAGTGTATATGAGGAAGCAGGGAAAGTGTGTGTTTCTCAGGGCATGGGGGACAATGTCGGACCAGGAAGTCATGGCCGCCTTAGCGGGATGTGATGTTATTGCTTGTTCACGCACCAGGTGATCACGTGACGTTGACAATCTAATTTGTATACAGAGAGTGTTCAATCGACGTTTCATGTGCAGTACTTATGAGTAAAAGTAGCTTAATGAAGAACAAAGGATTGTAGAATTTCTCCCGCATTAACCTGCCAATAGAATATATAAACCCTGTGTTATTTTAAAACGCTTACAGATACTGAAAACAAAGTTCGTCATTAAATATACTTTTTGTGAATATATGTCTTGTGCCTATGCAAACAATTAACTTTTAGTTTATGAAAGGATTTACATGTATGTTAAAATACCTTTCCAAAGAAAACAAATAATGATCTCGGTCGGGATTCGAAGCCGTGTGGAGAGTGCTACACACGATATTCCCTAAACTTTAGGACATCGCTTTAGCTTAATCCACCACGGGACTTTTCTAATTTGTTGTTGTTGTTTTGAAGAAGGATATAAGTTTGCTCAAAGCCATACAATGATGAATTATCCCACTCCTTGCAAATCTTGTTAACTAAGTCTTGTTAACTTAATATTTTTAACTGAGACTCGGTGATTGTTATTGATGATATTTGTTTAATGTTATGTGCACGATCCAAACTGTTTGACACTGGTAACGGAATCGTTGGTCATACTGCCTTTAATCTAACTTTGAAGCAATGTTGCAGATAACACCATTGAATGACGCGGCGTCTGGTCTGGACCTCAAACTGTTTGCCATTCATCTACAACCGTTCGTTACTTTATGAAATTTAAAAACTAATTTTGATTTATTTCGCAGACGATATATTTTAAGCAGACGACAATTCAGCATGATAACGGATAACTATTTTAATGAATATGTAGATATAGACAGACAGACAGATAAATGGTTTATTCAAGTGGCATCTGTTTATAATTACAATAATATATATCAACACTTAATATATGGGAGACTACTGCAGGAGATTAGCTACTAACAAATTATATGTTTTTGTCTCCCTGTTGTACATATTGTTTTTTAACAATTCGAAACCTGCGGATATAAAATGGCATTTCCCTATTTTTCTTCGTTCCCTGTAAGTTCCGTACTTTTGAAATGCTATCCTAAAATATGATTAAATATCCTCAGGTTATTTTCTAGTTCGATTTATTGTTATATTATTTCTCAAAATATTGTAATATTGAATAATACTTTTGTAAAGTTTCATTGAATTCAGTTCAGTACTTTAGTTAGAAAACTTGGGACACAATTGTGTAGAATAAGCTCACTTTGATATTGGCCTTTAGTAAATGACCTTGAATTTTGACTACATGTAGTCCCCAGAGAGTGATAACGGGACAACCGTATTTGTCTCGAGTTTCGTTGAATTTGGTTCAGTGCTATGGTCAGAAAGTTGTACAGTGGAGAATCTGTTATTCTTTCCCGTTTAAACGCAAACGTACGCAAACGCATTGCACTAGAACATAGAAAATGACAACTGTTCGACAATTTTGACTATTCACGTCGATCTCAGTGGCAAACAGTTTGGAGCCTGATCAGACGCCGGGTAACCCGGCGTCCGATCTGGCTCCAAACTGTTTGCACTGCAAATAATAGTTTTAGCGTAAACGCGTTTATTGGTAAAGAATAACAGATTCTCCACTGTACAGAATGTAAATGTTTAACAAACGTGCGAACTGGCGTACAGAACTGGACGAACGTACAAAACCACGACTATTAATACATCCATGCCATACATGTATACTCAAACGCAATGAAAACGCACCAGCCGTAAAAGTTTAGTTAATTTGTTTCTGTGAAAGGACTTTTGAAATTTCTTTTTAATAAGACAATGGTGAAGCATTTTAACACACATTTTCACAACAGTACCTGTAAAATGCATGGCAAGTTCTACAAAGTAATGTCTTAAACAAGATAGGTCGAATTTCAAAAGTCACAAATTTCAGATTCTGGTAAGACTACCCACTTCATCAACCACAGCCTGGCAATACCGGAGCGTTTACGGCGGACCACATGCTGTATTCGGTATTGTGGAATACCATTCCACTCCTGTACTAGTGCGTCAATCACATCATGACGGTTTTGAATTTGCAGAACGCCGTTGTACACACGACGTCCAAACTGGTCCCAAATGTACTCAATTGGTTCAGATCAGGCGAAAATGCCAGCCAATGAAGAATATTGATGTTGTTATTGGCTACAAACGTCGTTTATAGCCAATAACTTTCGTTGAAGTCACTCTAACTGAATGCGGTGTTGTGTTATCTGCTGTTAAATCATGACGTAAGCGTGACGTTGACGTTGGACGTCATTTAAATGTCCCATAACTTTGACGTTGGTATCTAATTTTCGCGGCTTTTTATTCATGTATATAGACAGACGTTTATTTTAGGGCTAAAATGAGTCAATACACATGAATACTACACTGATAATACAAATATGGGCATTTGCACGGACGACACGTTGACGTCATTGTGTTGCTACATAACAAACAAAAAAACATTAGCAGTGTGTACCAATGCATGACATAAGCTTGGTTAAATAACGAAAATCAGAAACTAAACCTAGTTGGAAAAAATATTCATATTTTAGAAGTGGTGCGTTTTCATTGCGTTTGAGTATATATCGGGTATGAAATACGGAAACATAAAATGTCGTGTTTTTTTTTTAAAAAACAGTCGTTTAACTGCCTTACTACCATGACGTTATATGAGTTGAAGAAGGCAGTGACTAGAGAGACGGACCCTTTACTCTAGACTGGGAGTCGAGTCTAGCGAATAATGTGGAGGCGGACTAGAGATACGGGCCCGTAACTCTAGTCACTGCCTTTCAACAATTGTCTGCTTTTATTTTCCAAATTTTAGTCATTTTGACTTAAGAACTACTGTTTATATGGATGTTAAACTGTTTGAAAATAATAAGTGTGTCTACCCTGTCCTCATAACACCCTGTTCCTTAGAGATGACTTGTCATGCTTAAACTATGTCCTGGTATTTGGCAATTACGGTATTCATAGAGATGTATTGTTGTGTTTGGGTTATTTGTTGTTTGTTTTTTTTGTTTGTTTTTTTTATTTTGTTGTTTTTGTGGGGAGCGTAATATATTGCTACTTTGTCCTGGTAATGGTCAATTCCTAATAGAGAATGGTTGACATGTTTCCAATCTGCCCTAATAACAGCCAATTTCTCATAGTCACGTTGTTCGTGTTTCTACTCTGTTCAGAAACTCAACTCTGACCAATCACATGCTTGAGAATGGTCTCAGACTAAACTGAAACGCTTTATAACCTTGGATACCGACAGTTTGGTTTTAAAATAATAAACAAGTCTACCATATCAAGTTATTAACTATTAACATTTATTGATACTAATAACGATACTGATAGTATGTATAAGTCATCATTTAAATATTAAAACATATGAAACAAAGATACGAAGGACACTTGACGAAGGCAACATGGAATTGTAAATAGGGCACGTATGGCCTCCAAATATAACACAGTCACCTCGGTTTTCTTTCCTAAGAATTAATTCTGTTGTCCTGGCTACATTGGAATGTCATGAATTGCCTCAAATATATTTTCATTGTCATTGTATCGTCTACATTGACCCTTTCACTGCCGTGACGTCACCAATTTTAAACAAGTATCGTCTGCTTTTATTTTTGAAATTTACATTTTAGGTATTTTGACTTACGAGTTATTGAAATGAGTGCTAAACAGTCTGGATCCTGATCAGTTGCCGCGTTGCGCGGCGTCCGATCACAATCCAAACTGAATGTAAATACCTATTGTACTCGGGGTAAGGCAGTGAAGGGATTAACCTCATAAACAGTCTGAAATAGTTAAGATTATGATCAGACTATTAGGCACAGTCAGAAAAGAAAATATTAATTATACACTGAGTGCAAAATAGACGAAAAAACAACAGAGCAAAAACATGAAATATCGAATGCTGAAAATGCAAATGCGAAAACAAGTAACAACGCTATAAAGGAACAATAGCTCAAATTAAAACAATTACATTGTACAATTAGAATTAGACAAGATAATCGAAAATAAATTTAAAGGAATTTTTATTCATGCAAAGCCATCGGGATAAAATCTAATGAAGGGGGGGAAGTAAAATACTTTACTAATTTAGAGAAAAGAACAGCTGAATCAAAAATTATTACACACTTAACTGTAAACGTAAGTTTGATCAATAAATCAGATATATATTTTCTTTTTTATACATTTGGCATGATATAAATGATTATTTCACATTTTTACAATTATTGTACACATAACTTGAACAAAAGTGTCAACATGGCAATAACTGGCTGCATGTACCATACAGTTTAGAAGACGTTATTCTTTCCAAATAAAAGCATTTACGCTGAAACTATTATTTCCATTGCAAAACAGTTGGAGCCATGGAGATGAGACACAGGATAAAGCGGTGTCTGGTCAGGCTCCAAACAGTTTGTCATTCGGATTAAACTATATCTTGAGAAATTTAAAAAAGTTTTTACACTTTTTACATTTTACTGCAATACGTTTACGTTGCAACGGGAAATAATAACGTCTTCTCCACGGTATCAAGTTTACAATTATGAATAAGAACAAGAATATATCATATAAATAATTTGCATGGTATTTTAATACGTTTCAAATAAATGCGTATTAATCCCTTTCAACCAAGCAGCCCTCTGTAGATATTACTGATTACATAATAATGCAAACAGTACAGACCCTGATCAGAGGACTCCCATAGGAACCCTCTGATATCAGGGTCTGCACTGTTTGATATTTTCATTGGTTTTTTTTGTTGTCATACTAAAAATGTAACAGTCGACTGGTAAAAAAACCTGTATAAGAAGAGTCCAAAACGAGTATTAATACGCACAAGGGAAATTTAGTGTTGAAAGGTTTAACACAACAGTGGTACGTGCACAATGGAGATTACAGGTATTCTTTTGAAAAATAAACAGGTCTATGCCAAAACAGTTATTTCCATAGCAACATGTTTGGAGGCAGATCAGACGCTGGGTAAAACAAATTGTAAGAATGTTGATAAGGCTGTCATTTTCTCCATTTTATTGCACTGCGGTTGTGATTAAATGGGGGAAAATAGCGTCTTCTGTTTACTGTACTTTACTTCATTATTCTGTACTTTATCTAGTCTAAACAGTTCAAATATATATAGAGAGTAAAACGATATTACTTCTAACAACTCGTGTCTATCTGAGAGGCAAACAGTTTGGAACCTGATCAGACACCGGTTTATCCGATGTCTGGTCTGGATCCAAACTGTTTGCAATAACATTAATTATTTTAGCATAAACGCATGTATGAACGCTATTTACAGGATATGAATGCAAACTTGTATAGCTATGAAGTTTAACATACCCTTTATAATAATTTACCCCCTCAAAATGAACGCATTAACCCATTTGTGGCTAGCGTCATGCAGAAAAGAGACATGGGCAAACAATGTAGACACTGATCAGACGCCGCATGATGCGGCGTCTGGTCAGAGTCTTCACTGTTTGCTGGTAGGAATTACAATAATTAAAAAATCGAAAATGAAAAAAATCAGAACAGGCGTTAGATAAACTGGACCAATCCAATATATAAGCATGGAAGAGTCCGTTTTGCATTAATTGGATAATGCTTATTCGAATAACTTACTAACAATACATTTCCGCTTACAAATATTATATACATGTATAAAGAATAACGTCATTGTAATTACAGACAACGTCTCATACACGATACAAAAGAAAATGCATTTACTCATTGACACCTAAGGCTTCAGATCAACAATACCTGTTAGTTAATTTCAACTATTTATGAGTTGTTGTTTACAATAATCTGCAAAATGACAAACAGTACAGACCATGATCTCAGGGTTTCAATGTTCGTACTCGACTATAGGGGTGCTGTGTTCACCCATTGAGCAATAGTGCTGAGCATACTGGGTCCGTTTCATAAAAGTTCGTACGACGGCCGTAAGTCAAAACTTTAAAATACAATTTATTTCTGATTTCTCTATCTAATCCTGTATTGTGATATCTGTTTGGAATCGTCTTTTCAAGACCATTTCAAAGAGATGTCACAAGACAGGGTCAGATGGAGAAACAAATAATAACTGAGACTTTTAAAATTGGATTTACGACAACATTTTTTGTACGAAGTTTTATGAAACGGTCCCTGGTGCTTTACAATGTACGCATTTCGAATAGATTAGTCTAATGAGTAGTTACTGCAGAAGGTTTGGTGTCAAAGAATGGACAACAATAATGCCAATATTTTGGCTATATCCTCTCATCTGGCGAATGTGATTCTTGTGGACAATTTGAGACAACTACCAAAGCCAATGATTTGTCACTGTTTCTCTGGATAAACATCACCGTAAGAAGGGGGCGTCACTCCGTTTGCACCTGGAGCTTCAAAGCCAGAGAACTCATTCCTACCTGCAATCTTTCTCTGGAAAAAGATCAGCTGTCGAGTGTGCATGGTTGGTTTGAATGTTCCCCGGACTATAACATCGGGAGTCTCCAAGATCCGAACAACCTGCCAGCCATACTGGCCCATATGATTAATAACTGGTTCCCAGTCGGTCGTGACATTCATGTCAACACCTCCAAATCCTAATGCGTGCGTTTCCACCTTTGTTTTAAAGTAATGTTCTACCATCGTGCCTTCATAATACGGCGTGTTGTCCTCCATGCGGGAGACTGGCTTCTCGAAGATCCACAGACAGTTCTTGTTCATTACAACGTTTGCCGTGAAACCAGACTGACGACACATGGTAGAAACAGAATTGTCCTCGAATATCTCAACAAGTTTCCAGCCTGTGCCTAGATATTGTGACATGACACCGGTCCAGTCTATGATAGAGTTGAACTGACCCCGTGGAAAGCTGTGCTGGAAGGTAGATACCATAGGACAGCTGACGATCTGATAGACGTAGCGCTCACTGTTAGGGTGACGGGGCACTTCATAGAACACATCCACACTCACCTCTGTAAAACACAAAAATGTTTTACTAATTTGACGTTTATGGAAAAAACATGGTTACTGGCTAGCATTGCAGGGCTGCCATTTCTGCGGATTTTTCCTAAGTATTCGGATTTTTATCCTAGCAGATCGTAGCTTAAAACAGGCTGAAAGTAAAGCGGAATGCGCCTTCAGGCGCATTCTGCTTTACTTTCAACCTGTTTTTAGCAGGCATGTGTCTTCAAACCAAGAAACAGAATATGGGGGAAAATGTACAATTAATAAAATTGCGTCTGAAAAGTTGAAATTTTGAAATCTTAGGATTTTTATGATCAAGTTTTTTCAACTTATGGCAGCCCTCTCAGTGGGTTCAGCCAAACAAGTTAATATTTCAAGAAATTAAGGATGACATGCAAGAGGAACGTTACAATAAGTTCAACAATTGGTTGTTCATATACTAAAATTGAAATTAAACTGATCAAATTTAAGCGATGCAAGTGTAACAAAAGCCCTAACAGTAACAAAACTGCGTTCAATAATATATAAATATTAGATGGCAGTTTGCGTGACATTCAAATTGTCAACCCGAGAAACAGCATGTCACCCCGAGGCGTAGCCGAGGGTGACATTCTTGTTTTCGAGGGTTGGCAATTTGAATGTCACGCAAACTGACATCTAATATTTATTCTATTACACCGAGCTTATCAACCCTGGATTTGGAATCGTCTTATTCGTTTTTTATAAAATGTGTTGTGAAAACCAATTCAGCGCGGACATGTACATAACGCGGGAAATGACGTCGCCGTCTTACGACGTCACTTTATAATAACCTTCTAATGTATCCAATAGCGAAAGTCATGTCAATGCTGACAGTACGTTTGCGGACGGAGTAAAAAAGCAATGTACTTTAGAGTGACGTCACTGAAAGAATATCATAAAGAGTGACAGTATATTTTGGATAGATGTAAAAGACATGCAAAATGTTAACTGTAGGTCTATGGGAATGTAACATTGTAACTCAAAGCGAGGTGTAATAAACGCATATACCCCCGGTGTAATCATTGGCAATACATTTATATTCTGAATCATTTCGAAGTTCAAATAAGGTCAAGGTCAAATTGAGGTTTGGTAATATAGGTGAATTGGTAACGGTCCAAGACAACAACTGTATTAATATCAAAGCATTGTAGTCAGTAGTGTTGATGGTAGACGGAAAGGTAAAATCTAGGTAACCGAGAAATATCCTATATAAAATATTCTAGGTCCAAATTACGTCAAGGTGAATATTAATTTAAGGTTGGGTAGTATGGATGAATTGGCAATGGCCCAAGGCAGCAACTGTGATCCAAGATAACAGTTGTATAAGTTACACAGCATGGTAGTTAGTATAGTGTTGACGCTAGACGAAACTGTAAAATCTAGTTAACCAATAAATAGCATCTTTAAATATTCCTAGTCCAAATTAGGTCACGGCCAAAGTTAAAAGTAGTTGGTGAAATTGTTGTATAAGAATGGTCAAAGGCAACAACTGTATAAATATCCAAGTATTTGAGTGAGAGGTGTTGATGCTAGGTGAAACGGTAAACTGGTTAACCTTGTAATCGCGGACGGCAATCACTATAATATTACGTTTCCTCTATCGACGCCGGGGCATAAAATGGTTATTGATCTAAGATCATTGTCAATGTCTAATTAAGCGATGAATCATTTGCAATGAGCATATTCGTCCTACACAAACAGTATACATGTACCAGTGAAAAGTACACTTGTCAAATGCAAGCGGTGCAGAGGGGTTTTAGGAAACCTTTGAATTGGGTCTACACTGTTTGTCATTTAGCATAATACTGTAATAGCTGAACACCCAATAATAGTAAAAAACGGACCAAACTTGACTTGAAAAGTGCAATGTCAATATTTAGACGTTCAGGACGGAAGTTGTTAAATTATTAAAGCAAACTATTTTCAGCAAACATGTCCTCGTGAATTATATGACAACATACATGCAGTTATTCTCACTAGTTCTGTTCTCGGCTCATTACACCTGGTGCTAGCAAAGTAACCATTATGTCACGAGCAAAGGGGAATAACTCGCCATCATGTAATAATAATTATATTTAATACATACGCATCATGGGCATGGTTCCCGTCCTGTAGTATTGCCACTGAGCCTGTCTCTCCATCATATGTTGCTGCATCTGTAACTCCTGGCCAGCCATCCCTGTAAGCTCAACGCTGACCAATCGGCCGCCATTTTGTGTGATGTTATTGATTGTCTGTATAATATGAAGGTTGTCTGTGGCTGTTCCGGTGTGAGTGTTGGCCCTCAACAGCAAGTTCCCAGACCACTGCACGAACATCTGATTCACCAACATAGATTTCTCCACCCTCAGCTCCCACTGCTGACCCATTTCCTCTGGAAACAGCTTTCGAAATATTCCTTGAAATTTAGCCGTTATTTGCGACTGTCCCATAGCTGCAAACCCGTAAGATTTTGTCGACCCCGGAAGTGCAACAAACACCAACATCCGGTAGCCTTGTGCGTACCAAGAAGCTAATGTAGGATAGTATGAATCAACATTGGTTGACTGAAATGAGACATTAGGCTGCAGGAAGCTCATTTTGGCGTTAATATCGAGTGTTGCGTTCATGATGACATGGTCATATTCCACAGGCGTGCCGCTGTAAGGCTGCTGTGGGGGCAGGGCAAGTGGTGCCGTCTGCCCTTCAGCCGCGCCTTTAGATGGCCCACCTTTCTTACTACCTTCGGCACCCATCGTTTTTGGTTCTGCAAGAAAATAAGATACATGTGAAACCATTCTAAACCGGACACTTAAGAAGCGACATTTTTAGTCTCTAAATTAATTGACAACCTGCAGCTGGCGTCTAAATACTTGATACAAGTAAGGCAGGAAACAACCCATAATTGTTTTGATTTAAAAATAAGTTAGTGGCCACTTTATATAAATGTAGTAAAACTAAATTATAAAATTCGTTTTACATCTGCATTCATTATTTAAAGAGGCTCGCAACCGAATTTAGCATTAAAAATAAGTAATTTGTAAATATATGTCAAATGCTTATATAAATAGGTAAGATTTAGTTTAGGATAATAAATTCTGTTAAAAAATGCATTTCAAAAAAGAAAGAAAGAAGAAGCTCTGGTGGCGAATTAACGTACTTCACTGGTACATGTAGCGAATGATAGTACTTTATTCGGCTTGGGTTTATGTCTGAGCCCGTGTAGAGAAGCAACAACAACAACTATACCGTCAGCTGACGCTATAGAAAAACGATGGAGAATATCTAAAAAAAACTAAGATTCGGTGACGATTCTTGAGACTTTTTTTGGACTAATCATATTTTTTTTAATGTCAGAAGCCAAATAATGCCACAAATTTTATTTTAGTATTTTATTTTATTTTGACAAGTACACCATCCGGTTGCGAGTCCCTTTAAATTCAAATACCACGCAGATATAAATAATTACAGGACAAAATTAAATATCTTTCTAAGTATTGATTATCTGCAATTTATCCATGAAAACTTGAAAGTGTCCGTTTACTAGTAATTATTGCATAAAATATTGTTTTAAATGTTATTTGTTTGCATTCATTTGACGAATAAAATGTAATGGAAAAAGGTTGTATTTGCGATATAATTTAGGTCCTTTTACATGCATGTTGTACAAACTACGAATCGTTGAAATGTGTTTGTGTTAAAAGCTCTTATTTGACAGATAAGACCTTTTAAATTTTCAATGTCATGAACAGTCATGAAAAGAGGTGTGTGTTAAAAGGTCTTGTCTGCAAAATTAATTAAAATTAACAACGTAGTCATGTTTTGCTGTTTAAATTATTATCAATATCAAGCTTTTAACATTACACATTAATAGCTAAAATTTCATTTGTGTGACTTTAATCCCTTATTTTCCATAACCAACCAAACCTTTAAACTCATTCTTCTCGAAAGAATGAAAACTGCATATACGACCTTTTACCACCATTGTGGAGGTAATGACGAGTGACAAACAGCTTTAATTTAGACCAGACGCCGCGTTACGCAGAATGTAAAGCCAACTTCCTTCCCTATAACGACTCCCTCCAAACAACGCACACAATAGTTGTTTCCCATTGGGTATTGCTGTAGAGACGGAGCACTGTATATAAAAGACAGGCGACAGCTTGAATAAGGTGACAGTTAAACAGAAAGCTCCTGATGTAGCTTTTCTGTTTTACTGCCACATTGCTTTAAGCAGTCAGTTGCAGTAAATTCTTAATAATTAAAACAAATTTAGTGGTCGTAACAGAGACTTTTAACTGTAGTTTGGATCCTGATCAGACGCCGCGTTACTGTATACAACTCGTTTCTAAATTTCGTCAGTCATAATGTCCTAAATCCAGCTTTGAATCGATATTGCAGACAGCAATATTGAAGCAGACGACAATATGGAGGTGAAGAGGTAAAAACTTCATGATAAAGTTGACCATGAAAATGTTAAACTATTATAATATGCACATGGGAAAGCGGTTTTTTCAATCTAACCATTTAATGAAATATCTATTATTTAGTTTAGTAATACTCGCTATTATCTGGAAATCCGGGTGTAGCCACGGGAATGTATAATTGCGCAATGTTGTTTAGTTTACTCATACTAGCGTGAACTGTGATGGCAACTTTCAATGACGAAACATAGAGGTCTTTTTAAAATTACTTTAAACAACAAACCTGAATAAAGCTTATAAATATACATGTAGATACACGTCTAACATTACATATGCGCTACGGACGAATGATCTTACCTATATTTATAGTCTACTCTAAATAGGGCCACAATTTCTTAGGAAATATCTACTTATGATTATAAAAGATACAAGCAAAATTGTTAGTAGTGAAAAACTTTATCATGCACTTTTGAACAATCTTTATGTACATGTACACAGTTTTGCTGTATAAGCATGACGTAATCTGAATTAACGTTCATAGAAACAAGTGGCATCTGCTTTTCTTTGTCAAATTTGATATTAGGTAAATTGACTAAAGTAGATTTTATCTGTCATGTCAAAACAGTCTTAACCCAGATAAGACGCCGCCTAACGCGGCGTCTGATCGGAATCCAAACTGTTTGACACACATACAATGTATCCATATCTTTGAATAGTCAAAAATAGTCATATAATAATATACCTAATCTATATTGACACACGATGCTGCATGACCCCACCACCAAATCAATCCATTTGGATTTGAATATTTTTCTTATGTTAAGAACTTAAGACATGTGATTATATACTTCTAGCACAGAATTATATACAAATATGGTGTATAATTTCGTGCTTCAAGCAATATAGTTGCAATATCGTACCTGTATTGGGGATACATATTTACTTGTTTAGTACTGCAGCTACAAGCAATATGAAAGTAGATTTCGTAAAAATGAAAATAAAAGAACGTTATCATAATATGAAGGATACCGGTACACTTGACACTTTACTTTAATGCAGGCAAAAGTGATGCAGAAAACTCCAACAAGAGCTAGAGTCTACTGTTGCTGTGTGCCCATGTGATGTAGACTGTATACATGTTTTTATAAAGCACATCTTAAATTATTATTCTCCTTACTTTTACACACCTGTTGAACTAGATCTAGATCTATGTGAGTTTGAAAGAGGTAACTAGTGTATACATACCTCAGAAATGTGTATCCCGCTGACTTCCGTAAACACAGCTAAATGGACCAAATTAAAATGCAGTATAATCAGTCAGGTGTATATACCTTAGGCCTATTTACATACTTTATATGTATATTTTGCAATCGATTGTGTGAGCAAGGGAATGTACTCTGTATAGGCCGATGATATGTGGATCGACTATATCTGCAACGCATACATGTATGTATAACCGATAGTTTGTAACATACAAACATTATAATAAAACCACATAGCCTACTGACTACTGAGTATATCATGTTAAGATGGAATGAAAAAAATGTATACGTCTATATAGCACGATAAAGGTGAAGATATAAAATGGAGCTATGTATCTTAATTCACAATTCATGTTTTAAATATCGTCTGCTAGAAAAAAGTGTCGCCTGCTTAAAATTGTTTGTCAATGAGCAAATATTAGATTTTATACCTTAATCTAATTTTGTCTAGATGTATTTAACCCATAACCTGCCAATCGGCGCAAACAGGCGAATTTGCTAACAGTTTGGATGCTGATCAGACGCCGCGTAGGATACACGGTGTCAGATCAGGATCCAAACTGTTTAATGCTCGTACATCTATCGATATATTCAGTCGTATAAAAGAAGCCCTCGGTCAGTTTAACTTGTTAAAAAATATTGCAGACGACAAGTTATCAGTGCAGGCGATATTTTGACGATGAGAGGAAACACTCTCATGGAAGCAGTACACAGGAAATAACAAAATAAAGTGCACGTGAGGGCGTGTGACAGATATTCTGTCGAAGTTTTAGACTTTACCACCAACTTTACTTAAAATTAAAAAAAAGCCCATGTACTCAATGAAACCTATCCATGGGCATATCAAGCCAGTGAAGCCACTAATTTAAAGCCGACACATTCAGGCTGAATATTGGTAAGTTGATTGTCTGTTTGCAGCACGATATTTTTACCAAGAGACCCATTGGCATTAACGCTCACATGGTTACATATAGGTACTTATCAAGCATTTGATTGAACAGATTTGCGCTTGTTCTCAGCAAAAGCGTAAATCAGACCAAACAAACGCTTAAGAATGATCTTGGACTCAACTCAGCAAAAGCGCAAATCTTATTATTCAAATGTTTGAGAACGATCTAATAATATAAGATTAAACTCAAAAGCTTTCCAACTTTTGGGTCAGAGGAGCTAAAAGTCTACCATTATGGCGATAACTAGTAATTAAGGGTGTATCAATGTCATAAGCCAATTTTTCAAAGTAGGCCTATCAAACTTTTTTTCTAACATTGTTTTTTTGGAAGAGCTGTTTATGATGAATGAAAAAATGAAAAAAAATATATGGTGGTGTCCTTTTTTTAGCTACAGCGGTTTGAAAAAGGTATGTCAAATTTGGACTTTTTTTTCAAATTTTACCCATTCAGAGTACAAGCTTCAGTAAAATTTATTTCAAAACAAAACAAACATGATAATTTGGGTTTTCATTATTAATTTGATGTCTATTAGGCCGTGAGCCGGAGGGGTTGTTTGGTACCAATCGGGTGAATAAGGTTCACTATGATTTTCGGAAAGATCAATGTGTGACTAGTTAAGAAATGTATGATAGCAGTAAAATCATGGCAGCTTTGTTGACTTTTTAGGCATTTTTGTTACCCCACCCACCAAGTTTAACATTGCAAAAGGACCATCATTATCACAATCATACTTTTGGTAATGTATGAATTTTTATTGAAACATCATATTGAAAATGTATTGTAAAATGCCACTTGACATTATTGGAATTGTTTAAGTAATTTACTTTGGCGAAAAAGGCATATTTGTTACCCCACCCACCAAGTTTACCATTGTAAAAGGACCATCATTATAACAATCATACTTTTGGTAATGCATGCAAATTTATTGAAGTATCATATTGAAAATGTTTTGAAACATGTCATTAGACATTATTGAAATTGTTGAAGTAATTTACTCTAGCAAAAAAGGCATATTTGTTACCCCACCCAACAAGTTTAATATTGTGAAAGGACCATCATTATCACAATCATACTCTTGGTAGTGCATGCATTTTTATTGAAGTATCATTATAAAAATGTATTGTAACATGCAATTAGACATCATTGGAATTGTTGAAGTAATTTACTCTAGCAAAAAAGGCATTTTTGCTACCCCACCCACCAAGTTTAACATTGTAAAAGAACCATCATTATCACAATCATACATTTGGTCATGCATACGTTTTTTTGGAGCATCACATTAAAAAAGTATTGTAACATGCCATTAGGCATTATTGGAATTGTTTAAGTAATTAACTTAAGCGAAAACAATAACGAAAAATCCCTGTTTTGACTCCTGGAATCTATTGATGCAGGTGGCATAATTAAAGTAATCGCCCTGTTCGTTCGTTCGTACGAAGTCAACCATATCTTAACATTTTATATAGCATGAAAACAGCTCACTAGAATGATTTTACACTTCTACAGTTGTTGCCTTGAACCATTCCCAGCTATTTTTTAGCTATTTCTTGGTAAAATAGATTTTACCGTTTCTCCAGAGTTATTACTTCTTTCTGGAATGATTTGATCATTGCATACTGAATACATTGAACCTTTCGAAATCCAGGAATATCACCAAAGCTTGGTTTGGCCTTGGACTTGACCTAATTTGGACCTCTAAAAAAATTCAGAATAAACAGTACTGCTAAGGGTGCCTCCGGGGTTCTCTTAAAGCAGTAATGTTCTAAGACATTGTTACTCTCTTCTTATGCTAAGGCTAATATTGTACAAATCCTTGACTCTGCAATTTTCAAATACACCTGCTAGCACATACCAGATGAAAAACAAATATTTCGGGTCAAAGGATTTAAGTTTAAAGGCAATCTATTGGCGTTAACTTACAAACCATTGACAACAGTGTTATGAAAATGTCTAAACATCTAGTCGGCATTGACGAATAATCAATGCATTACAACCACTGAAGTGTAGGTTGTATTTCTTATGTAAGAATACAAATTCTCTCATTTCCTTCACTCTCAATGTTTTCAGCCTCTTCCAGTGGACGTTCTTCATCATTTGATTCTGTACTAGTTGCCTGATTATCACAGTTGCACATGTTCGTACTATTCAAACCATAAGAAATGCATACACATTTAGGCAAAGTACATTTACTAGCACAGCTCCCCGCTAGTCGGTCAAGCATCTACGTCGGATCTGTTTTCTATCCAGCAAGTCTTCTAATAGCTGATCAATCTCACCCTCTTTCACAACTTTCCATCCTCTTCCTACATGACTTGGAATATCATCGACTCCAAATAGCAGCCTTGAGGTTAGCTCTTAAAGTGTGCTTAACTAAAGAGTCCAGACATTCCTATCTTGTTGTATTTCTGTGGGTTAATTGTCATACGGAATTGTTTCTCTTTGTTAGAAAGAAATTACCCCCTCTTCTAAGAACTAAAATTAAGGAAGACAGGTAGTTGGTTTTAATCTTATTTGCTGTTTTGCAAAGGACGAAATTAGTCAAAATCATCTGTGCGAAGTCATCGTCATCATCGCGTCTCATCATTTCCCCATCATTCACTGGCGCTTTATGACCCATTTTGTGGTGTAGTGCCGTAAACCAAAATAAATTAATCCATCCATCCAGGCATGAGGTGTAGCTGGTGGCGCTCTATCTTACCCTATGTGGTACATAATAAGCCGTACCGCTGAACATTCACTTTTGCTGATGACGCTTACAGGGCATAGAGCTGACGTTTATATCTCAAGTCTGTATATCAAAGCAGGAGGGGTACCCCTTTCCTATTCAACGTCTGGGAACATTATTGAGCTTCAGCATTACCATTCATCAATTTCAGTGCGCGTGTTTTATTCTTACCAGCAAATGCGCTGACCGTGTCACAACATGTTAAGACATACATTCAATTCAGTGACTTGCAAACATCATTGTCAATCGCGTCCTCAATTTTCAGGATATCATATATAACTTGTGCTTGTCTTTGTCCAGCATTTCTTAAATATGTTCATTTGCTTCTTCTTGGCTGCTTCAAAGACCCTGTACCTCCTCGCATCCATTGTATTTTATTTTGAAGCATTTGATTTCAACGTAAGGTGCGATATTTTCCTCTGTAACCTAGGGGCCTCCGTGGCCTAGTGGTATAGTCACTGTGACTTACATCACTAAGTTCCTCACTGCTGTGAGTTCGAATCCCAGTAGAGTCGTTCGGATTTCTCATGTGGGGAAGCCTTCCAGTTGGCTTACGGAAGGTCGATGGTTCTACCCAGTTGTCGATTTGTGCCTGAAACAGTGCATAAAGGACTTCTGGGGTCCTCCTCCACCTATAATTAGCTGGACGTCGCGATATGACTGAAATACTGTTGAAAGCGACGTAAAAAAAATAATCAAATCAAATCCTCTGTAACCTTTGACTGTGCTCAGTTTTCATCCATTGATGCACCAGGAATGCTATAAGAATATTATTATTGACCTTATTTCTACAGAAGCGTCTCCCCTGTCTACATCTATTCTATCACTGTCACTGCCGCCTCGAGTACCATCGATAGAATAGTGCTTGCGCAGCCACAAAAATGCATTGGTATCTTTTGACTTTCTATACGAGGTTCATTCCGTCAATCACAGAGACAGACTTTTTCGGGACACCTTCAGCTAAGCCAAGCGTTTTCTGTTAGCTCAATGCTCATGCAGCATTGTTTGATTTCTTAGCAAACCATTTGATGTTGAGAATGACTATTGCCAAAGAGCAATAAGTAAAATAATGATTTATCTGGAGATTGCGTGTGTGTGCCATAACTATGATGCGACCGAACAAAAAGCATTATCAGCTATAAGAACTGCCAGTCTTCCACTGGATTTCACTTTCATGCTGCTTGAGGTCTAAACTTTGTTGCTCTTTATTCCATCATGGTTGATCTCCTTTAAATTGTGCATACGAGCATTGACCAATCTCATCATTGACCAATCGCATGCGCACTCAGAAGGTATTTTGCGATGTCTCAAGGTACTGCATTAACGGTGGATATGCTAATCAGATCTTGATTTATTTCAAATGGGTTGAACCAGCCTCTTATTAGATATGTTACTTTAGTAACTTTTTCCTCGTATTTCTGCATTTGTGACCTTTTCAGCTGTGTGTGAGGGTTCTCGTGTTTCGTATCTTCAAGAATGTCTTTAAATTTGCTGATAGATGCACTGTTATATAGTAACGCTTGGTGGCACAAGTGTTCAAGCGGAAGTGTATGGTCCCAATGCGAGTTTGTGTGTCCTCATTGACAGTGATCTCTGTGGTAGTATCAAGGTAAACACAAGGTTGGGTGATATGGATAGATTATGAATGGTATAAGGCGACAACTGTATAATTATGTATCCAAGTATTTGAGTAAGCGGTGCTAGACGAAAAGATAAAATCTATTTAACCTTGGCATAGCACATAAAACATATTCTTAGTCCACAATAAGGTCAAGGTCAATGCCAAATTAAGTTTTGTTGATACTCGTTGATTGGGAATTATCGAATGTAACAATAGTGCAAGTCTCAAAGCATTCTAATAAAAGTTGTTACACGTAATGCTAGATGAAACGGTAAAATCTAGTTAACCAATAAACATCCCTTATTAAGATATTCTAAGTCCGAATTCAGTCACGGTCAATGTCAAAATGGAAGTTGGGTGATATGGGTGAACTGAGAGTGATTCTAAGCCATAACTGTGAAAGTTTCATAGCATTCTACTAAGCGGTAATAATGCTAGACGATGCGGTAAAATCTAGTGAACCAATAAAACAGCCCTCATAACATATTTTAGTTCCAAATTCGGTGAAGGTCAAGGTCAAAACTGAGATAAGGTGACATGGGTGAATTGGCAATGATCAAAAGCAGCAAGTATCAAATCATTCTTATATGCGGTATTGATGCTAGACGAAACAGTAAATCTAGTTAACCAATAAACAACCCTAATAATATATTCGTAGACAAAAGGTCAATGTCAAACCGAGGTTGGATGATATGGTTGGATTGGGAATTACCCTAAACAACAACTGTTTAAGTACCAAAGCATTTTATTACACGGTGTTATTGCTACAAGAATCGGTAAAATATGTTTAACTCGTACGCACCGCCAGTAGGATCACTATATGCCATCCTCATCAAAAAACATTTGTCTAAAGGCATAAAAAGGTGATTTTTTCGTCAAAAAAAGTGGTAGAAATTTGGTTTTTACCAAAGTTAAAACCTTTAATAATGTCAATAACATTTAATGGCATGTTTCAATACCCGTTTTGATATTAGGCACCAATAAAAATGCATGCAGTACAAAAAGTACGATTGTGACAACAATGATCCTTTTACAACGTTAACTCGGTGGTGGGGTAACAAAAATGCCTCAAAAGCCAACAAAGCTGCCATGAATTTACTGCTATCATACATTTCCTAAAAGCAGAGGGTTTGGGCTTCCTGAAAATTATAGTGAACCTTATTCACCCGAATGGTACCCGTACCTCAAATTTCAGGTGCCTGGCTCACGGCCTATATGGTGGTATTTTCACATATAGAAACCAAATTTAGACAAAGCAGGCACCAGGTTTGAACAATATGGATCCTTGAATATCAAAAATATGCTTTGTATAGGACATGATTTTATTAGATTTTTTATTTTATGAAAAAAATTTAAAAAGTTTGAAAATGAAATAGTTCTAGCATTAAACTTTTTTTTATATTCTACCAGATGAAAGCCCATGCTAAGGCAGTTCAAAATATGAACAGAAATTGAAAGGTTAGTGTTGAAAATTTTGAGTTATTAAAGTAAAAAGAGTTATCTCCCCTTACAAAATTTACAAAAAATGACCATATCGATGATATTTAGAGCTTTATAAATTTCACATTTGGTGCCTTTCTTTTCTTAAATTAGTTTTTGTATGAAGAAATACTACCATAGATAGGAAATAAATAACACAAAACCAAATTATCATATTTGTTTTCATTTAAAATGGATTTTATTGAAGCGGGCTGTTTGAAAAGGGCAAAATAAGAGGAAGTGGTGGGGTAAATTTTACATGGCCGTAGAGCCAACTGTTGTTCACCAAAATGTACACTTTTTCTATTTTTTCATTCATCTTAAATAGCTCTTCAATACAAAACCATCATAGAGTGTTTTCATATACTTTGACAATTTCCCAAAGTCATGACATTGATACACCCTTAAGTGCATTGATGTTTCCAGCACATTGACCTGTGACCTCATTATCTTGCCATTAAAATCGAATTTACAATTGCATTGATGCCTATGATACTCTCATACTTTGAAACCTACCTATTACGACCACTAAGAAAAAGGCTAACTGATTGTATAGTTTTAAGACAGGTGACAGCTTGAATAAGGAGACAGTAAAACAGAAAGCACCTAACGGAGCTTTCTGTTTTACTGTCACCTAGGTTTAATCAATCATCTATCACCTACTAACGAACACAATTAGTGGTCGTAAGAGAGGGGTTGTACTGTATATGTGTATATTAAAGGTCAATACTTTTAAACAGATACTGCATTTGGTTATTTATTGTATAAAATTAAATTAAGTAGATATCAATGCCCTTGACATTGACCTTTGACATTGGGCAACGGAAATAACAAAGGACGTGCAACAATCTTTGCGAATTTTGGATTTCGAATCAACATGAAATTGACAACGTCAGTAAACAGTTTCAACAAAATCGGCTTAGTAAAATCTGATTCTAGGTCAGTAAGCTAAAATATATCTTCAAGAGTGCAGCCATATTGGATTTCGGATCAACAAGAAAGTAACAAGAATTGTTCAGGACCATACACCGGTCATGTCTACGAATTTTTATTTAATTGGTCCAGAGAATTTGAGTTTGATTTAAAAACCCTTATTCAAGATGACTGCTATGGCATGACCGCACCATAACGAATTTTGATCAACATGTTTGTTTCTGTGTTTGGTCATCATGATGCATTGATCATAGTATGAAGTTTCAACAAAATCGGCTCGGTGGAATTTAAGAAGGGGCGTATTAAGTAACAACGTTTGGTCAGGATCCATGCATCGGTTTCAAGAAATATTGATCTAGTAGATTTAAAATAGACTGTCAATATACTCGCCATGGCGGCCATATTTGATTTCCCTTAAGGAATAAATCGAATAGTTATTGGAAGCCCCCTTCAGGGGACTTCCTCGGTGCTGTGGTTGAAAGAAGCCATTTTCTTAGAAGGAACTTCGGCTTATGGCACAACGGTGAAAAAAATTGGAGCACTTTTGTACAACCAGTCAAAAATGAGTTGTCTGCGCATTCCTGCATTGGGTTGCATAAATATTCGCAGCAACTGGACGAAAAAAAGTATATTTCGGTCTGGAATAAAACTCGTACCGGACTTTATCACTTCGGTTTGGAACAAAACTCATATCCGAACGTATCCGTTCAAAACAGCAGATGATAAGTGCTTGTGTTGTGGCCGTAATGAAAGTCTCTTGCAACCACTAAAATAACGCAAATTGATTGT
This sequence comes from Gari tellinella, assembly GCA_922989275.2. NCBI lineage: Eukaryota > Metazoa > Mollusca > Bivalvia > Cardiida > Psammobiidae > Gari > Gari tellinella. The sequence continues at coordinate 94,724,879 of OV277858.1, forward strand.
ATGAAGGGCAGATAGCAGCTTAAAAGCAAAGTTAAAGTAGAAAATAACCCTCCTACAGGAGCTTTCTGTGTACGTGTACTTTTTACTTGTCCTTAAAGCAGCATTGTCTTAAGCAGCCACCTGTCTAAAACACCTACAACTCAACGCAAGTTACTAGTCGCAAATAGAAAGGTTTCATTGTACAATGGACATAAAATATCTTCTCAAAGGCCTCAAGTATTTCTTTTCTCCAACACAGCATAGTTTTGGATTCCTTCCATATATAATTGGATTCCTTCCATATATACATGTCACTTCATTAAAACTGCTCAGCTTCCATGACTTCCTGTGTCCATGGAAGTATGAAAAACCCTGGTCATATGCAAGCGGTTTCATACAAAAGTGTGACCAGCCTTTTTTCATACCTCCATGAACACAATAACTATCCGAATTATTCCTTATAATTCAATATCACTGATGAATTTAAGAAACAAATAAAGTAGAGAATCTGACACGAGTGTTCATTATTTAACACTTTTAATCCGTTTAGTCCCTCCGCTATACATGTGCATATTTATACTATAAAACGCGACGTTGTTTTGTAGTTAACGTCATCGTCAATGATGACATTTGGCGTCTTGCAGCGCTTGTGGAGAACAGTTGCACCCGACAAAGCATGGCAGAAGTTAATTTTGTTCATGGGATTATGAACAAAAATCACAGCCAATCACAGCTAAATAAAAATAATGAAACAAACAATATCATATTATATCAACATGAAAGTATCAACGTTTGGCCAGTACCATGCACAAATCAGTTCTGCGAAATTTCAACAAAATCTGTCGGGTAGAATTTCTCGCATTCTGCTTAACTTTCAACCTGCTGTAAGCTACCACCTGTTTGGATATTAAAATAGTTCTTATTATACATAGTAATGATTGTAAAAAAGTGCAATCACTTTCTTTTGTGGATGAAGAAAATAGAGGCGTAAAAGTGTGTATTTATGGTGATACGGGTTAAAATGAGAATTAGTTATGTTTGAATATGCTTACATTGTGCTGGTGACTAACAAACTTGTGCTGTACAAATAGTGCAGACTGAGATCAGAGAGCTCATAAATGAGCCCTCTGACGAGGAGCTCCATTTTTCAACTGAATGGTATGGTGATGTCCCTTCAGGTTTTTTCACGCCCTTCTGATACACGCTTTGACATGTGAAATTTATTTACGAAATTGTTTTGATGAGCTGCACATTGAGTCACAAATTCACCGACTTTACAATATGCGCCGTTATATATCTATAAAGCATACCTTTTTATCATCTATTTAATTCAGTTCTATTTTGATTGATGAAAATCTTTGCACGATCATTGTTGAACGTATTAGTTTTCTCAGAATGGAAATATATTATTTTTTCTCAATTTTTGATTGAATCTTATTTGTCTCCTATGAAACCACCTTATGGTGTCTCATTAATGATTAGGGACATAAATTACATCAGTCGTCAACTTTCTTCTTAGAATGTCCACAGAATGACCAATTTTGGTGTAAATTTCAAAAAAGTTCAGAGGGGGTGGTGCACCCCATTCCCCAACTCCCCAACCCCCGCTCCGTCAACCCCTCAAATGCCCTCCCCAACTGATTCTGGATCCGACCCTGTATTCAACTTATTTTCCAAATATCTTATTGTGTACTGCCCCCTGTTGGGTGAAAACCGCAACGAATACTCTCTGTGAAGGAGGTTACACTTTCATTTTATCCAACCGGGCCACACACTAAACTAGCTAACAAACAACCGTTTACAATGATGTTAAGGTAGTACTGTCATTAACATGTATGACTTAAAGGGTATATTTGTTCGTGTACTACCGCATTTCTGTGTGTTAATATGAAATTAGTGGTAAATTAACCAACTGGCAGTTTGAATCTAAATTCGGCCTTTGACCGTTTCTTACCAAATGGTCAAAACACTATAAATCTTTATTTCTTTCTTTCTATTTGATGCTGCTTTACAACCTTATCGGATAATACTAGCAGGTGCACTAATGAAGTAATCCAGAACGCCAAGGAGGGAAGCCATTTACAATTTTTCAGGCTTTAGTTTTGATCTTTAGTCTTGTCACCAACCCCAGCAGTCCTTTTTGTATCAAATTATCAAAACAGTCCGTTAGGGTATCTTTTGTTAATATGTATAGCAATTCAGAAATTAGAAAAAAAACATCTTTTTAGAGGTTTAGACACCAAGTGTTTCAAGATTCCCTGTGTCTGTCAAAACTTTTTCTGGCTAAACTTCGTGACCAAGCGTTTATCCATGGAGACGACAACACCAGGGGCATGGAGATAAAACCGGGTCATTCCCTGGCAATATTCCTTTTTTGATATTTCAATGAAACACTCTCTCGAATGACCAATATATGTGCTACACCTCGTCCAACTCCATGGGTGGCACCACGGAATTATACAAAACGGAATAGCAACTAAGCGAAGTTGAATAGGCGAGTATCTGAGCTCTCGCGGCGGTTGAATTTTGCGAGATTATGTGTCACGTGACAACATCTTCACTTTTTTGCCTCGTTATCCGCCATTTCTGGCGTGAACTTTACCGACTTGAGTGTTTTTATTCATATTGACATTTTATAGGATTTAAACGGCTTGGTGGACATTCCTATCAATTTTCGGGAATAAAAACCCGTGAACAATGCTTCGAAAACACACATTTATCATATTGACTACCGATAGACAGTCCCTTATCAAGTCTCGCGAGTCTCGTATCCGCCGCACGAGATTTACGATATAGCGCGAGGTTTCGATTCCGTCAGTGTATAATTCTGTGGTGGCACCATCTTTGTTTACCAGCATCAACGTTGACTTGACTCGAGCCTCAACGTAATGACGGCAGCATCCCGTTACGACTATCCAGTGTGACAGTGTTGTGGTAGAGGGCCCTTTTGGAAGTGGGCTGTTTTGACCTGCAGTCGTTCAGTTTGCAATTTGCAAGCAGAAATTCTTTTACTCAATTTGATTAGAACAATATCAAATATGAAGTCGGGTAAAGCTGCAGGACCATCTGGCATTGTGGTGGAAATGATCCAAGCAGCAGGTGATGCAGGTGCTATCATGATTTGCGACCTTGTAAGGGCAATCATTCATGAAGGCAGGATCCCTCTGACTGGGAGGAGAGTTTCATTGTCTGCATCTACAAAGGCAAGGGTGATGCTCTAGAAAGAGGTAACTACCGTGGTCTCAAACTCATAGACCAGGTCATGAAAATATTAGAGCGAATTGTGGATAGCCTCATCAGACAGTTGGTGACCATAGATGACTCCCAGTTTGGCTTTGTACTAGGCAGAGGCACTACAGACGCAATATTTGTTGTTCGTCAGATGCAGGAAAAACACCTAGCAATGGACAAGAAGCTTTACATGGCCTTTGTAGATCTAGAGAAGGCGTTCGATCGGGTCCCTCAGAAAGTGATATGGTGGGCCATGAGAAAACTTGGCGTTGAAGAATGGATTGTCCGCCTGGTTCAAGGAATGTACGCAAATGTGCGTAGCTGTGTTCGTGTTGGAGAGGGTCATAGCAACGAGTTCGAAGTGAAAGTCGGTGTACACCAGGGCTCTGTACTCAGCCCATTGCTCTTCATCATTGTACTTGAAGCCCTCTCCCGCGAGTTCCGGACGGGCGTCCCCTGGGAGGATCTCTATGCAGATGACCTAGTAATCATAACAGAGTCACTTGAGGAATGTGTCAGGAGACTAATGGTTTGGAAAGAGGCCATGGAAGAGAAAGGACTCAGAGTAAATGCTGGCAAAACAAAAATCATGATCTGTGGCACTGGCATGGACCTTCTACAGAGTGTTGGCAAGTACCACTGTGCTGTTTGCCGCACAGGTGTGGGCAGAAACAGCATCTTCTGTAATGGTTGCAAACTCTGGGTCCACAAGAAATGCAGTGGTCTCAGGAGGCTGGTGGAAGATCCTGACTTCAGATGTTCCCGCTGCCTGGGAACCGCTCGCCCCATTGACTGCAGAGCACAGAAAGAGGTCCAAGTTGGCCAAGACAAGCTGGAGGTGGTTCTCTCCTTTTGCTACCTTGGGGACATGTTGTCTTCAGCAGGCGGCTGTGACCTTGCAACAACGGCTCGTGTTAAGTCTGCCTGGAAGAAACTCAAGGAGCTACTGCCTGTCCTCACGTCACGCCACCTCTCATACAAGACACGCGGCCGCATCTACAGCCTGTGCGTGCGAAGTGTTATGCTCCACGCCAGTGAAACCTGGCCTCTGACCAAGCCAAACTTCCAGCGCCTGCAGCGTAATGACAGGGCCATGATCAGACAGATTTGCAATGTCAAGCCAGAAGATGTGACCACTGTCCATTCCAGGAAGCTGCTAACGCAACTTTGCATAGAGGACTTGGAGCTCATCTTGAGGGAAAGACGACTTCGATGGTATGGGCACGTTGAACGCTCCACTGGAGCTATTAAGTGCGCCAGAGATATGAAAGTTGCAGGGAAGGTTGGGCCGGGGAGGCCCAAGATGTCATGGAGGGAGCTGACTGTAAGAGACCGCCAAGAATGGGCACTCGCAGCAGTTGACCCACATGATAGAAAAACCTGGAGATCCTGTGTAAGAACCGCCATGTGTGCAGCTAGCCAGTTACCTGGAAGAGAGCCCACTATTGTGGACAATGCTCCCACCCCTGCACGTTAATCGAAAATCTGATGATGATGATGATATCCCTTAAGGGTCAAAGGTTATTGCAATTTCAAATATTTAACCTTTTGACAAAACAACTTGCTGGAGTAATAAATTACATTGTAATAAGAATTGTACTATTTAGATCTAGTTAAAGACAATATATCATTAGAAATTATTAACTACAACCAGTTTTAACAATTTATTATATTTCACTGTTAGTTGTTTACCTATTTATGATTGACATTTCATGCTCATATTGTATATCTATTGGTGTACATTGTATACTCAGCAAAAATAGAAACTTTACATGGGATTCTGATGCGTATAATTCTGTCTACAAATACAATTTTGCAGAAAACTTATTGTCATTGAAAACTTTGGATCAATGTCTGCATGTTCTCGACAATGGTGATGAAAAAAGTCCAAACGTCACGTCGTAATTTGACGTCAAAATGCATAGGGGTCGATTTCAAAATTCTCAGAGATGTGAACGTGTGCGCAAGATGTGTTTAAATTCATTTTCCGGTTTTATTTTAGTGACTTTTTGCATAAAATTACTTAAGTAGCGTGCATGCCCATAGTCACGCCTAATGCAAGCAACACTCCGTCTCTGATGTATCGTCTAATGACGTCATATGAGATGACAAGCAATTTTCGTAATCGAGCATGTCTGAGGTCGTTGGTCGTGTCAATCTGGTAATAATTCCGCATCCGTCGCCAAGTTTAACCCATACATGCTCTATGGGGTTTAGATCAGGTGACACCGCAGCCCATGTCATGACGTTGACGTTATTCTGGGCCTTGTGCGTGCAGTTAAGATCTGCCAAGTATACGGTCTACAGGTACGGGTCGGACCGTGTCGTTGCTTCAGACGATTCCTTATTGTCTCAGCAGTGACCCAAACCGCCGAGAAGTAATCGTTGTTGGAATGAAACGGTTGCGTCGGTACGTTAACGTAAGAGTGCGGACGTCTCTACGTGACGTCAACGATCTTGGACGATCCTGGACTTACTCCGTAATTCTGTAACGAGTAGTAAGCATATGAATTGTCTACAATATGCGTCCAAAATGACGCGTAACATCAGTTACTGACGCGTCCGCCGTAAGCATGCAAAATGGTCTGATTTCTGTGATTTTCAGAAAGCTGTGGAATCTCTTTTGTCGGACGCAGAAGTTTACAATTTTGTTTTTTCGGTGTTTGGCTAAAACCTGCATGTGTCTGTTGCATTAGATGAACTTGAAATCAACGCTGAATAGGTCAACTCGACGTCAGTGCTAAATACCGGAAGTGGAAGCGTGCTACGTCGTGCGGGGTACAACTGAACGATAGTGTGGCTCTGTATGGTCTTTATCGATTTCTCAATTATGAAATGTGCGTATATTTCATGAAACGTCATTAAAACATCACTAAAACCGGCTTTGAAGAATGTAAAGTTTCTATTTTTGCTAAGTATATATATGTGTTTGGGCCAGAGGCCTTTATCACAATAAAATTTGAATTGAATTGAATTGACCTCTGTGTTCACGACCTGCTATGACCTGAATTTCCCGAATTCTGCATACTCATATACTTCTGCATATTGACAACTCATTATATGACATGTATTGAGTGTGTATAAGCATGGAGAAATTGTAATTTCTCCATGGTATAAGTTATAGATCAAAAGTTCTTGCCAACTTTAAGGTTGGGAATAAATTTCTCCTTTTGACATCTTTGACCTTGATCTTTGGCTCATGACATGTCTAAAATATACATATTTAAATTTCTCTATACTTGAGCAATATGTGCACCAAATGTGAAGTCCCTATCACTTGAGGGTCAAACGTAATATATAGCCTTTTTAGCTCACCTGGCACGAAGTGCCAAGGTGAGCTTTTAGGATCGCTGAATGTCCATCGTCTGTCCGTCTGTCCACAATTGTTCGTTAACACTCTAGCACTTACAAATTTCATCCAATCTTCATGAAACTTCATGACAATGTTTTTCTTGATGAAATCTAGGCCAAGTTCGAATGTTGGTCATGTCCGGTCAAAAACTAGGTCACTAAGTCAAATCATAGAAAAACCTAGTTAACACTCTAGAGGCTACAAATCTCAATGGATCTTTATGAAACTTGGTCAATATGTTTGCCTTATTGACATCTAGGTCAAGTTTGAATATGGGTCATGTCCGTTCAAAAACTAGGTCACTAGGTCAAACCATAGAAACACCTTGTTAACACTCTAGAGGCTACAAATCTCAATGGATCTTAATAATGAAACTTGGTATGAATGTTTGCCTCATTGATATCTAGGTCAAGTTCAAATGTGGGTCATGTGCGGTCAAAAACTAGGACACTTGGTAAAATCATAGAAAAACCTTGTTAACACTCTAGAGGCTACAAATCTAATTGGATTTTTATGCAACTTGGTTAGAATGTTAGCCCAATTGCAGATATCTAGGTTAAGTTCGAATATGGGTCACTAGGTCAAATCAAAGAAAAACAGTGTTAACCCTCTAGAGGCTTCAAATCTAATTGGATTTTTATGCAACTTTGTTAGAACGTTTGCCCAATTGAGATCTAGGTCAATTTCGAATATGGGTCATGTCTGGTCAAAAACTAGGTCACTAGGTCAAATCAAAGAAAAACAGTGTTAACCCTCTAGAGGCTACAAATCTCGTTGGAGCTGAATGAAATATTTCCAGAATGTTTGCCTACATCAAATCTAGGTCAAAATCAAATGTGGATTGTGTCTGGTCAAAAACTAGGTCACTAGGTCAAATCATAGAAAATCTTGTTTTACACTCTAAAGGTTGTTTGTGGGTCATGTCCAGTCATAATCTAAGTCACTATAGGTTAAGTTTATATGGTGTACCAGGTGAGCAATTTAGGGCCATGGTAGCCCTTGTTAGCTCATCTGGCAAAAGTGCCAAGGTGAGCTTTATGGATTGCTGGATGTCCGTCGTCTGTCCAGCTGTTCACTATTGGTTCGTTAACCCTCTAGCGACTACAAATTTCATCCTATCTTCATGAAACTTGTTGACAATGTTTTTCTTGAAAAGATCTAGGTCAAGTCCAAATGTGGGTCATGTCAGGTCAAAAACTAGGTCACTAAATCAAATCATAGAAAAACCTTGTTAACACTCTAGAGGCTACAAATCTCATTGGATTTTAAAGAGGCTCTCAACCGGATTTAGCATTAAAAATGGTAATTTGTAAATATATGTCAAATGATTATATAAATGGGTAAGATTTAGTTTAGGATAATAAATTCTGTTAAAAAATGCCTTTCCAAAAAAGAAAAAGAAGAAGCTCTGGTGGGATTCGAACCCGTGACCTTCCAGTGCGGAGACAAACAAGAAAAATGAGGACACGCCTTTACCGCCTCAACCACGGACGCTCTCTATATATATGGTAGCGAATTAACGTACTTCACTGGAAGCGCTTAATACTACATCATTCGGCTCTGGTTTATGTCAGAGCCCGTGTAGAGAAGCAACAACAACAGCAAAACCGTCAGCTGACGCTATTGAAAAACGATGGAATATATCTAAAAAAACTAAGATTCGGTGACGATTCTTGAGACTTTTTTTGGACTGATCATATTTTTTTAATGTCAGAAGCCAAATAATGCCACAAATTTGCTTTTATTTGAGTATTTTATTTTATTTTGACAAGTACACCATCCGGTTGCGAGTCGCTTTAATACAACTTAGTCGAAAACCTTGTTAACACTCTAGAGGCTACAATCTCATCCTATCTTCATGAAATTTTGTCAAAATGTTTGCCTCATTGATATCTAGGTCGGGTTTGAATGAAAGTCATGTCTGGTCAAAACCTAGGTCACTAGTTCAAATCAAAGAAAACAGTGTTTACCCTCTAGAGGCTACAAATCTCATTAGATTTTAATTAAATATTGTCAGAATGTTTGCCTACATCAAATCTAGGTCAAAATCAAATGTGGATTGTGTCTGGTCAAAAACTAGGTCACTAGGTCAAATCATAGAAAATCTTGTTTTACACTCTAAAGGTTGTTTGTGGGTCATGTCCAGTCATAATCTAAGTCACTATAGGTTAAGTTTATATGGTGTACCAGGTGAGCAATTTAGGGCCATGGTAGCCCTTGTTAGCTCATCTGGCAAAAGTGCCAAGGTGAGCTTTATGGATTGCTGGATGTCCGTCGTCTGTCCAGCTGTTCACTATTGGTTCGTTAACCCTCTAGCGACTACAAATTTCATCCTATCTTCATGAAACTTGTTGACAATGTTTTTCTTGAAAAGATCTAGGTCAAGTCCAAATGTGGGTCATGTCAGGTCAAAAACTAGGTCACTAAATCAAATCATAGAAAAACCTTGTTAACACTCTAGAGGCTACAAATCTCATTGGATTTTAAAGAGGCTCTCAACCGGATTTAGCATTAAAAATGGTAATTTGTAAATATATGTCAAATGATTATATAAATGGGTAAGATTTAGTTTAGGATAATAAATTCTGTTAAAAAATGCCTTTCCAAAAAAGAAAAAGAAGAAGCTCTGGTGGGATTCGAACCCGTGACCTTCCAGTGCGGAGACAAACAAGAAAAATGAGGACACGCCTTTACCGCCTCAACCACGGACGCTCTCTATATATATGGTAGCGAATTAACGTACTTCACTGGAAGCGCTTAATACTACATCATTCGGCTCTGGTTTATGTCAGAGCCCGTGTAGAGAAGCAACAACAACAGCAAAACCGTCAGCTGACGCTATTGAAAAACGATGGAATATATCTAAAAAAACTAAGATTCGGTGACGATTCTTGAGACTTTTTTTGGACTGATCATATTTTTTTAATGTCAGAAGCCAAATAATGCCACAAATTTGCTTTTATTTGAGTATTTTATTTTATTTTGACAAGTACACCATCCGGTTGCGAGTCGCTTTAATACAACTTAGTCGAAAACCTTGTTAACACTCTAGAGGCTACAATCTCATCCTATCTTCATGAAATTTTGTCAAAATGTTTGCCTCATTGATATCTAGGTCGGGTTTGAATGAAAGTCATGTCTGGTCAAAACCTAGGTCACTAGTTCAAATCAAAGAAAACAGTGTTTACCCTCTAGAGGCTACAAATCTCATTAGATTTTAATTAAATATTGTCAGAATGTTTGCCTACATCAAATCTAGGTCAAAATCAAATGTGGATTGTGTCTGGTCAAAAACTAGGTCACTAGGTCAAATCATAGAAATATCTTGTTAACACTCTAAAGATTGATTGTGGGTCATGTCCAGTTATAATCTAGGTCACTATAGGTCAAGTTTTACATGGTGTACCAGGTGAGCCATTTAGGGCCGTGGTACAGTACTGAATCTTATTAAATTAACAATTTTTGCGATTCGCTTGCAATTCGATGGCAATTCGCTTGCAATTCGCCTGCGATTCAAAGTACTAACTTTAGCCTCGGGTAAGTTTTCTTTAATGGTGTATCTCACAAATCTTCGCAAATATGCTTTCGTTATCATTTTCGATTCCATTTTTGTCACAACCGCTTCTAAAAATTCGCGTAAAAATATTCAAACGTAGGATTTGTTTTTTGAAGCTCGCGATTCGATGGCAATTCGATGGCAATTCGCTTGTGATTATCAATTAAATTTAATAATGTTCAGTACTGTAGCCCTTGTTCAAATATTTAACCTTTTCATCTCTGTGACCTGATATGCCCAAACCCTACATATTCATATACAAAATCGTTAAATGTACATCTTCAAATGGACAACACATATGCCATGTATTGGTTATACAGTAGAACCCCTCTATTACGACCACTAAAACGAAGGCTAATTGTCTGTATAAAAGCCAGGTGACAGCTTAAAGCAATGTGAAAGTGAAACAGAAAGCTCCTGTAGGAGCTTTCTGTTTCACTTCCACATTGCTTTAAGTAGTCACCTGTCTTAAACGACTAATGTTTGACACAATTTAGTGGTCGTAATTATATCAGAAGGGTTCTACTGTACTTCATAAGTTATTTCCAACGAAAAGGTTGCAGACGAACAGACTAACAGACAGGGATAGATTTTTTGGGGTGTAAACAGTCATACTTATTGAGTAATGGATACTTTACCTCATTTCATCTTCATGTTTCAGGTGCCGGAAATGTAAAAGAAAACTGGTTCCTAACGTTCTTGCAGCTTTGCTGATTACTGTTCCTGTGATAACTGTGGCTGTGTACGTATTCAGAGTACAGATATATGGATTACAGAAAGAAATTCATCGACAGTACACTTCTCAGTTAGACATTGGTGAGTGGACAAAGAACACATACACAAGTTGTGAGGGAAATTTTATTGGTTATGGACACCAGTTTGCTGTACTTCATGATGTTGTTATACAACCTGGGGGGACAAACTTCAGTATTCCCTGCGAGCCAGGGTCTTTACCGCAGTACTGGTTTGATTTTGGGAAAGAAGGGACGCATTTAGACCAATGGATAAAAAAGATAGTTTCAGGCAAAACAACAGAATCTGTTGATAAGATTGAACAAGCCAAAGTACCTATCGGTGTTGCTGTAAAGAGATATGAGTACGCTAATCTATATCATACTATGACAGACTGGTATAATGTCTTCTTGGTGGTCAAACTGTTAGATCTGTCTGTGGATGATGTTCAACTTGTTTTGTTTGATACACATGCCACAGGACATCTTGATGAAACATGGAAAATGCTGTTTGGGAACAACATTTCAGTACCCAACATGACAAAGCCAGTTCACTTCAAGAAGGTTATATGGTGTGTTCTTGGCTATGAATCTCCACTTAACTACCATGGACTGCAGGAACTTCCATTTATAGAACCATTTCATTCCTTCTTTCTGCAGCAGCATGGTGTTAAGGCAGCTAAGACTTTAGACTGTGATAAATTATCTATACTTTTCTTATGGCGTAGAGACTACATTGCCCACCCCAAATCAACAGGGCTTATATCAAGAAAAGTACACAATGAAGATGAACTATTAACATTCTTTACTAAACAATATCCAAAGGCAAACATAACAGGATTACAGCTTGATACGCTCAGCTTTAAAGAACAGGTCCAAATCATATCACAAACTGATATTCTTATATCCATGCATGGCGCAGGACTGAGCCATATTTTGTTCCTTCCAAAGCATGCGGGAGTTGTCGAACTGTTCACCTTGTATTGGACTAAAAGTGGCATGACCCATTTCAAGGCAATGGCGAGGTGGAGAGGGTTGGCTTACAGTTCCTGGCAAAACCTCAACCCCAGTAATGAGATGCCCCAGTTCTACACTTACATTCCACCACCATCCTTAGAGCAGCATGTTAGGAGTGTGTATAAACAGTTGTGTTCATAGAAAATAAATTTACTGTTTAACCCATTACCCCTTAAATATGCCTTTTTACATCCTGAATTTATTCCTTCACTGAAGAAATTAGTTATGTAGCATCAAAAATATTTTCTTGCGTCTTAACATTCTGCTTTACTTTTAGTCTGCTTTAAACTACAATTTGCTAGAGTGTAGAAATTATTTCTTATGATAAGTATTTATGACAGTATAAAGTGGAACTATTTCTTCCATGAAAAAAAATGACATGCCTTAGAATGTATATCTATGGAGTAAAGGGTTAAACACTATCCCTATTAGCTCAGAGTCAAACAGATTACCAGGGCTACAGAAAAGAGGGAGTATTTAAAACTGAACAAATAAACATTTTTTACTCAATTCAGGACCAAATCCTATGATCATGTGACTTCTCATTAGAATTTTCTCCAAGAGACGATTCTAATTAACAGTGACACCATCAGGTTTAATGCAGAAATAAAGATTTAAGGTTTATAAAAACTTCCATTATCTGGAGCCCTGATCAATTATGTTTGCTTAGGACATGTGTAGTCGTCATAGGTACACTGTTTGTAAAGAATGAGTATACTCGTTGCTAAGGTTGAACCCTAGCAACGAGTATAATTATCTTTTACAAACAGTGTTCTGTTGATTGGGTTAAAGTCGGCTGTTAGGTTACTTATTAATCCATTAACCCCTAGTGACGAGAATATGAGTAGTTTACAAACAGTGTTCTGTTGATTGAGTTAAGGTAGGTTGTTAGGCTACTAAATATAATCCATTAACCCCTAGTGACGAGAATATGAGTAGTTTACATACAGTGTTTCTGTACCATTGAAGAGTTTATTTTTCCTTTGCAAACAGAGTAAGTCTCAGATCAGAGGACCCTCTGATCAGGGTCTGCACTGATTTTTTTTTTGAAATTATTGTATAAAATAACACTAAAATTCATTAAATGGTATAGACTTTAATCGAAGTTAGAATTGTTCATTTGAAGTTTCTTGTAATATAAGTTGAAGGCTTGAAGCAAGATGAAAACAAAGCAGAAATCACATGTAAGACATTTTGTAAGTTATTCTTTTCATCTTGGTTTAAGCTATCAAGTTTACAAGTTTTACCATTTCATTGAGACTAGTCAGGCACGTGATTGTGACATAGAACATGCATGCTTTCAACATTGGTTATATAACAGGAAAATAGTGTTTAACCCTTATTATGCTGAATTGTTGTCTGCTTTAAATGTCTTGTCTTCCAACTTAGTGTGAAGAACATCAAAATCAAAACTGTTTTCCTGTTTGCAAAGGTGCTCTATTTGTAAGAGACACTAGGGCTCAATGAGCTGTCACAAACATGTGCAGGCTATACATACATGTACAGTATAACCTCTGTCGATCGACACCTCTCTTGAACGGAAACCTCTGTTATCCGACCCTGCTGTTTGGTCCCGGCAGTTTCCCTATATATTTTATGTAACCTAACTCTCTCTTGATCGGATCCTCTGTTAACCGTTATCCGACATACCTTGACGGACCAAAAAAGGCAAACTAGAGGTTTTTCACACCCCGTTATCCGATGGTATGCTGACCTTTGATCATTGACCGACTATACACGCGCAGGTGATAATGACACATATTGCTCGGATGGCCGTGTAAGACAAAATGTATGTTTAAACAATGAGTGAATAATGTGAGGGTTAATAAGATAACTTCAGCCAACATGTGTAAGCAACCCATTCAGGGTCGCAGTGCCGAAAAGACCAACTCATCCATCCTCTCCAACAATAAATGTAGCTAACCATTATTTCCTGATCAAATTGGACAGGTATCTGCCAATCGTCCTCACCGTCAAGTTGTCAACATTATAAGTACGAAATATATATCTAATGCGCCCTCCGCATAGGTCGAGTCAATAGTAATAATCACAGGCGTAAAAATGTATGCTCAAGTTATATTGGGAGAAAATAAAAACATTCTCGCGTTTTGAAGTTTTTGTTAATTTCCCGCTAATGAGAGAAGATTGTACTTGTATAAAAATGTAAATACGAATGTGCCGGTGTTTTAGTCGATCCCTTAATATCTACATTGTGCGTGTTAACTTCCGATTGTACACTGATTATACACGTTTATGCATACTGTAGAAAGAACGATCATGGAAAAACCATGTAGATCCGGAGCTGGGAACTCCTATTTTAAACTGGAAGAACCTGACAAGGATATGCTGCAGTCATGCAAGCATATTTAATAAGTCAATCGGCATCGAGAAATTCGCCTCACAGCGACAATCTTTGGGTGTGTAAACTTGTGAACTTAGGCCTAATTCCGTTAACCGACAACCTCTCTTAACCGACTTACAAACATGGAACCATGGGGTGTCGGATAACGGAGGTTATACTGTAAACCCAATATCTATTACCCATAGTCGTTTAACCTTTTCCCTCATAGAAGTGTCTTATAGCGCATTTGATTTTTTCCTCCTCTGAAGAAAATACAGTAAAATCTCTCTGATATGACCACTAAATTATTGTGTTAATAATCAGACATTTAAGACAGTGACTGCTTAAAGCAAGGTGAATGTATGTTCACTTTGCTTTAAGCTGTAACCTGTCTTTATGCAATCAATTAGTCTTCATTTCATAGGTCGTAATAGAGAGGTTTTACTGTATGTCCAATAAATACAGTGATAACCATACATGTGCCATAATAGATATTTTATATATCCTAGCAGATGGTAGTTTAAAGCAGGTTGAAAGTAAAACAGAATGTGCATTATGGCACATTCTGTTTTACTTTCAACCTGCATTAAGTGGTCACCTGTCTTCAAATCAAGAATCAGGCTATGCAGTGAAGGGTTAATACATGTTTGACTGTACTGTTCTCTGTATTATCCTGTTGAGTTCTACAAACACGCGGTTGTTATAAATTATTCAAGTTTGTCATGTATAACTTAAGGTCACTTCTTGTATGTCTATTTACATGTTGTTAATAATTGAGTGCCCTAAGTGTGCCATAATACTCTCAAAACACACTTTCAGACAGAACAATGTGTGTGGCATTCTGAGGGTCTGCCAAGGGTTCGGATTATTCCTCCATCGGTTATATAGTCATGAACTTGTACCAAAAGAAATATGTTCTATATCCTAGCTGATGGTAGGTTAAAACAGGCTTATAGTAATACAGAATTCGCCTTTAGGCACATTCTGCTTTACTTTCAACCTGCTTTAAGTGGTATCCTATCTTCAAAGCTAGAAATAGGCTATTGGGTAATAAGTTTACCCATTTAAGCCTAGTGTCCCCTAAAGTTGGCATAATCAAACAGTGTAGACCCTGATGAAATAGTAAAACATGTAACACTGGGTCTCATCAGGGTCTACACTGTTTGCTATTTCATATGAAATGTTCCCCTGTATGGACAAACAGTGTCCTGTCTTTAGATTCCCCTTGTATGTATCTATAATGAAATCTTCCTTGAGGCACATAAGGAGAGTTCATTGCAACATGCAGGCATAAATCATCACCAGGGCTGCCATAAGTTGACATGAAAAATCCTAAGATTTCCAGATTTGCATTTTTCAAGTGCGAAATTTACGAATCATACCTTTACCCTATAGCCTTAAGGCACATTCTTCTTTACTTTCAGCCTATTTTAAGCTACCACCTGCTAGAATTAAAAAATATTCGGTATGATACATATTCATAACTGTATAAATTGGAACTCTTTTCTTCAGCGGAGGAATAAACTGAATGCGCTAAAAGGCACTTCTATTGGGGAAAGGGTTAAGCACTAATGTAGTACAGTACAATCATGTAGTACGCCAAAAGTAAGCTAATGTCAGGTAAATATTGTTATTCATAGAGATATGAGCCACTCTCGCCAACTGATGGTCCATACAGAACTATGCACAAGCATGATTCTGTAAAAGACATCAATTGATGAGAATGACAGATCAATCTACCAACAGTACCAATATTACCAAACATTGGCCCATTACGAGGGACTTACTACTTTAGTCCATAGATACACTTTTTGTACCCATTTAATTCCTCCTCCAAAGAAACAAGTTCCATTTTATACAGTAATGACTGTGCAACATAGATATGTCCTTATTCTTACAGATGGTAGCATAAAGCAGGATGAAAGTAAAGCAAAATGCAAGGTGAGATAAGAATGTAAGGGGCATTCTGCTTTATATTAAGTCTGCTTACTTTCAACCTGCTTTAAGTGGTCACCTGCCTTCAAAACTAGAAACAGGCTATGGAGTAAAGGGTTAACCCATTATCCCATAGCCTGCTTCTCATTTTGAAAATAGGTGACCCCTTAACCCTTTCCCCCATAGAAGCGACTTTTAGCGTATTTAATTTATTCCTCCGCTGAAGAAAATAGTTCCAGTTTATACCCACATGAACAATTACTATTACAACTATTTTATATAGCCTAGCAGATTTTAGCTTAAAGCAGGCTGAAAGTAAAGCAGAATGTGCCTTAAGGCACATTCTGCTTTACTTTCAACCTGCTTTAAGTGGTCACCTGTCTTTAAAACTAGAAACAAGCTATGAGGTAAAGGGTTAAAGCAGGTTGAAAGTAAAGCAGAATGTACCTAAAGGTGCATTCTGCTTTACTTTCAGCCTGCTTTAAGCTTCCATCTGCTAGTATACAGAAATTATTTCTTATTATACATATTTATAACTATATATTCTATAGTGAAGCAATAAATTAAAGGCGTAGCTAAGGGGTAATGGGTTAATGCAGGAGACAGCAATGCAGAAATTTCCTATAGAAGCAAGGACCTTCTATTTATTGGTCACTAATTTCAACATAAATTGTACATAAGTAATTTGGGCATATTAATAAGGAAAATGGTTCCTTGATTGTACAAGCAATGTAGTACTCACTTGGAAATATATTTGATCAGTGTCTGGTAGAGGACAAAACATTGTTAAAAAAAATATGAATACTATTTAATAGTGTCAGCACTGAACAGACATAGAGTTTGAAATGTGACAGCAACTTTGGGGTAACACTGTTTGTATAGTCAGAAAAGGCATAGAAAATGCCCTTTTTCAGATAGCTTTGTTCTTGATTTTGTGTGGCCATTTTATGTATCAGTATTTAGAAGTCGGGTTTAACATTCCTATACAAGCTTACAGCATTAGTTTTGTTCTATTTTGTATAGTGGGAACTTTCTTAATAGTGTTTGTGTTGCATAATATGTTGTCAGGACCCAAGATAAGGGGAGTATTTTAAAACCCAAAATCTTTATTTCTGTATTGAACTCTATGGTATTTCTACTCATTAGAATCATCTCTTTGATACAATTCTAATGAGTGTGACACCATAGAATTGGTTCTGGATTTTGTGTAGCTATTTTATGTATCAGTATTTAGAAGTCGGGTTTAACATTTCTATACCAGCTTACAGCATTACTTTTGTTCTATTTTGTATAGTGGGAACTTTCTGAATAATGTGTGTGTTGCATAATATGTTATCAGGACGCAAGATAAGGGGAGTATTTCAAAACCCAAAATCTTTATTTCTGTATTGAACTCTATGGTATTTCTACTCATTAGAATCATCTCTTTGATACAATTCTAATGAGTGTGACACCATAGAATTTGGTGCTGAATAAGTGAAATATGTTTGATTTGTTCCGTTAAGTCCCTCTTATCTAGAGCCCTGATGTTATAATTGAATTTATTGTTGTTAAGTTTTCTATTTACTGTTTATCTTTTAGCAATTCCTTTACACATTCACCTCTGAAACCATATAGTAAACTCTCTCTATTACAACCGCTAAAGTGTGTTAACATTATCAGGTGTTTATGACAGGTGACTGCTTAAAGCAATGTGACAGTAAAACAGAAAGCTCCACCAGGAGCTATCTGTTTTACTGTCAATTTGCTTTAAGCTGTCACCTGTCTTTAATACAATTATTTAGTCTTCATTTGTGTGGTTGTTGTAGATAGGTTTTATTGTAGAAATGGACATCAGCAATTTATTGCAAAATGACAAACTGCAGACCCAGATCACAGTGTTCTTTGATCTGGGTCTACTTAACTTGTATTTGCTGAACCTGTTGCCCCATAAATACACCTTTTTATAATATTATCTATTCGTCCAATGAAGAAGATAGTTTGACTTTATACAGTCATGTAAGAAAAAATATACTTCATCTTAGTAGATGGTTGCTTTAACCCTTTCCCCCATAGAAGCGACTATTAGCGTATTTAATTTATTCCTCCGCTGAAGAAAATAGTTCCAGTTTATACCCTCATGCACAATAACCATTACAAATATTTTATATAGCCTAGCAGATTTTAGCTTAAAGCAGGCTGAAAGTAAAGCAGAATGTGCCTTAAGGCACATTCTGCTTTTCTTTCAACCTGCTTTAAGTGGTCAACAGTCTTCAAAACTAAAAACAGGCTATGAGGTAATGGGTTAAGAAGACTGAAAGTAAAGCCTTACGGCACATTCTGCTTTACTTTCAATCTGCTTTTATAGGCCATATGTGTTCATAACTAGAAACAGGCTATGGGGAATGGGTTAAGAAAAGTGTACTCTTCATAAATACAATGTTAGTAAAGGATAAGTGTACTTGTCCCAAGACTTTAGTGAATTTACCCATGTTAACTGTTTTCTTCAGGGAAAGAATAAATTAAAGGCGTATACATGTATAATAATTATGGAGTGATGGTTTAATCTCTTTTTAGCTCACCTGGCACGAAGTGCCAAGGTGAGCTTTTAGGATCGCTGGATGTCCGTCGTCTGTCTGTCCGTCCACAATTGGTTTGTGAACACTCTAGCGGCTACAAATTTCATTCGATCTTCATGAAACTTGATGACAATATTTGTCTTGATAAAATCCAGGTCAATTTGGAATGTGGGTCATGTAGGGTCAAAAACTAGGTGTAGAGGTGTAAATTTTTCAGAATTGTTACTCGCCCTGCTGGGTGATAATGACATTTTGCCCATTAGTTTCTGTTGTAAATTATCAGAAAATCTGCTCGCCCTGATAACATGTTACTCCCCATGGCGAGCAGGCGAGTAGAATTGTACACCCCTGAGGTCACTAGGTCAAATCATAGAAAAACCTTGTGAACACTCTAGAGGCTACAAATCTTATTGGATCATTATAAAACTTGATGACAATGTTTGTCTTGATCAAATCTAGGACAAGTTTGAATGTGGGTCATGTCTGGTCAAAAACTGGGTCACTAGGTCAAATCATAGAAAAACTTTGTGAACACTCTAGAGGCTACAAATCTCATTGAATTTTAATGCAAACTGGCAAGAATTTTTGCCTAACTGATATCTAGGTCAAGTTTAAATATGAGTTATGTCGAGTCAAAAACTAGGTCACTAGGTCAAATCATAGGAAAACCTTGTTAACACTCTAGATGCTACAAATCTCATCCAATCTTCATGAAACTTGGCCAAAATGTTTGCCTCATTGATATCTATGTCAAACTTGAATGTAGATTATGTCAATGTCAAAAACTAGGTCACTAGGTCAAATCATAGAAAAACCTTGTGAATACTCTAGAGGCTACAAATTTTATTGGATTTTTATGCAACTATATCTGAATGTTTGCCTAATTGATATCCGGGGGCCCGTTTTACTATAAAACTACTTACGCAAATTTTTTGCGCAAGTCAAAATTTTAAATTTCAGTTTATATTTTTTATTATCACTTGCTACAAACAGCAAATAGCCAGATCAGAGGACACGCTTTTTTAGCCCGCCCTCTGATCTGGCTATTTGCTGTTTACAAACATTTATGATAGAAATATAAGAGTAGATCTAAAACAATTATGACTTACGCAAATTTTTGCGTCTGTAGTTTAGTAAAACGGCCCCGGGCAAGTTCTAATATGGGTCATGTCTGGTCAAAAATTAGGTCACTAGGTTAAATCAAAGAAAAACAGTGTTAACCCTCTATTGGCTACAAATCTCATTAGATCTGAATGAAATCTTGTCAAATGTTTGCCTACATCAAATCTAGGTCAAAATCAAACATGGATTGTGTCTGGTCAAAAACTAGGTCACTAGGTCAAATTTAAGAAAAATCTTGTAAACACTCTAGAGATTGATTATGGATCGTGTCCAGTTATAATCTAGATCACTATAGGTCAAGTTTTCCATGGTGTACCAGGTGAGCGATTTAGGGCCATGGTGGCCCTTGTTTGTTTCTTTGTAAGTGTGAGATAACTAATTCAACAGGACTTTAGTTTCTTTATATTTTTGTCATACTAAAGACAAGTACAATGTACAACATAAAGACATATGTTTACAATTTTTGCTTGCCATTATACATGTATGTGATTCCTAGTCAGTCATATTTGGTCTACTTCTATATTTATAGACTGTGATGATGCCATACCGTTGTTGTAATATTGTAAGCAGTCAAACTTGCATTAATCCATTACCCCATAGCCTGTTTCTAGTATTGAAAGTAGGTGACCACTTAAAGCAGGTTGAAAGTAAAGCAGAATGTGCCTTAAGGCACATTCTGCTTTACTTTCAGCCTGCTTTAAGCCCCAATCTGCTAGGATATAGAAACTATTTCTTATAGAACATATTCATGACTGTATAAAGTGGACTTATTTCCTTTGGTGGAGGATTAAATTAAAGGCATAAAAAGTTGCATTTATGGAGTTATGGGTTAAGTGATTACACACAAACAAGATTATCCTTTTTCATATCCTTTAGGTGACACCTTAAATGCAGAACAAAAGTAATGTAGAAAACTCACATAGGAGCTTTCTGCATTACTTTGTCGTGCATTAAGTAGTCACCCTGTTGTTAAAGTTCACTAGGTTTCTTCATTCAGGGGTTGTTTAAAACAAGATTTACTGTATTTATAATTATATTGATATTGATCATATTTTATTGAAAATATCAGTGAATTTATATTTTATAGTCTTCATTGATGAAGATTTGGGCAGTGCAGCAAAATCTCTATATTACACATTGCCACTAAAAGAAGGTTTAATTGATTGTATAAAAGACATGTGACAGCTTAAAGCAAGGTGACTGTAAATCAGAAAGCTACCAAATGATTATTAACGAGCACTCAGGTAAGCTCCTCTATGCATAAAATACAGGTGACAACTTAAAGCAAGGTGACAGTAAAAATGAAAGCACCTAAAGGAGCTTTTTGTTTTACTGTCATCTTGCTTTAAGCAGTCACCTGCCATTAACACATTATAATTAACACATTTTACTGGTCGTAATGTAGAGGTTTTACTGTAGTATATTAAATTGTTGTCATTTAAATTATGCTACAATACAAGTATGTATTATTAAAACAAAGTGAAAATGTTACTTCTGTTACTGTTGCCTCATCCAATCCACTGATTTGTCTTAACCCTTTCCCTCATAGAAACGCCTTTTAGCACATCTAATTTATTCACCCACTGAAGAAAATAGTTCCAATTTATACAGTCATGAATAGGTAATCCCGTATTATAAGAAATATTTTCTGTATTCTAGCAGATACTAGCTTAAAGCAGGCTGAAAGTAAAGCAGAATGTGCCTTAAGGCATTCTGCTTTACTTTTAACCTGCTTTAAGTAGTCACATATTTTCAAAACTAGAAACAGACTATGGGGTAGAGTTAATACCATTACTTCATTAAAGCAAATTTATCCCGTCACTACAGCCTCCGGTGACATAATAAAGGGGTAGCATGATAAAACTAGGTTTATCTGTACAGTAGAAAGTTTATCTTAATAGTAGCTGTATGAATACACCGGAACTATTTTTTATTTTCATTACTCTTTGTTTATAGGAGTGTAAGTCTGTAAGAATATTTGTTATTAGGGCTCAGTGTGTTATTAATTGACTGCATACCAAAAGCTGTGTTTTCATCCTTTTTGCATGTGACTGCTTAACCCTTTCCCCCATAGAAGTGACTTTTAGCATATTTAATTTATTCCTCCATTGAAGAGATAAGTTCCAGTTTATACCCACAATTACCATTACAACTATTTTATATAGCCTAGCAGATTTTAGCTTAAAGCAGGCTGAAAGTAAAGCAGAATGTGCCTTAAGGCACATTCTGCTTTACTTTCAACCTGCTTTAAGTGGTCACCTGTCTTCAAAACTAGAAACAGGCTATGAGGTAAAGAGTTAATGCGGGATAAAATGCAGACAGCTCATGTCCGTAGGAGCTTTCTTCATAATCTTTATCCTGAATTATACCACACCTTGTGCATGCCCCTATATAAACAAAGAAGGAAGCAAATTGTATTTAAATTGAAGTGTTAGAATCAAAATAATAATTTAAAACCAGTGTTTTATTGTGCCATCGAACATGGGTAGTCGTTGAGATGCTTGTAATTAAACCACTCGGCCTACGGCCTAGTGATTAAATTACTATGCATCTCAACTTCTATCCGTGTTTGATTGCACGATAAAACACTGGTACCAGTTTACTATTAAGTGTACCTGTAAAGAGTATACTTGTCCTGTGCATTATTATGTAACCGTGTAGACTCAAATCAGAGGGATCCTAAGGAGCCCTCTGATCTGGGTCAGCTCTGTTTGTATTGTTTTGCAATTTATTGTAAAAACAACCCTAAGTAACCAAAAATGGACTAGACGTAATTGGAAACTGGAATTGCCCATTAAAATTGTTCAGGGGTAAAGAGTTACGTGGCCATTCTTTGAAGAATCATATATTTTTCTGAAGATAGATGACTTGTTAAGGCAGGACAAAGTAAAGCAGAAAGTTCCTGCAGGAACTTTTTTGCAATCTAATTGGTGAAGCATAAAGCAGTCATTTATGTTTAGAGATATTCATGCTTCTTGACACAATGCTTTTTGTGTAAGTTTAACTAAGGGTACTTGGTTTTCAAATACGAGGGGTGATTGAGAAAGTCCATAGCCTGAGGCATGTTGAGTAACCTTTTTATAACGAAAAAATAAAGTTTAGTTAGTTATTTACATGGGATTTCCCATAGACAACATTTTCGCATTGTGTATGCCCTGAAAGCAATATGGAAGACAATCTAACACTTTGCGCACACCTCTATATAAACAAAGAAGCAACGTATCTGTGTTTGAATTCTCAATAAAACACTCAGGCGCAGTAACGTCTAAACGTGATGTCATATGGCTTAGAAAATGCGCAGCCAAGAAATGTAGCACCGTTGCCTCAGTGCAAAAAAATTGGGTTAAATTGAAGTGTTAGAATCGAAATAATTAATTGATACCAGTGTTTTATCGTGGCAATAAAACACGGGTAGGAGTTGAGATGCTGGTAATTAACAGCCTCGTGATTTAATTACCACGCATCTCAACTCCTACCCGTGTTTTATTGTCACGATAAAACACTGGTATGAATTTATTATTTCTTAAATATTAAGGAACAGTAGAAAATAAAGAAAGGCACTAAATGAACGGGGTCGATTGAGAGACATCAGTTGCAATAATTGGTTTCCAAGTTTCATTCATTCAAAGTTTAGACTTTTTTCAGTGCAAAGGGAGGTAATTTAATAAATTTCTTTTTCAACTGATGATTGTACACAAACTGCTATTTATGAATGATTCTCCAAATTTGCGATTTTTTGTTGTTTGCTACTTATTCAACATTATTGCTAACTTTTATGAGAAATACATGGCTAACATCTCGTTTATGACTAATAAAGCAGTTATAATAAAAGGGGAGTCACCTCCCTTTGTACAAATGTTTAAAGAACTTAGCACTGTTGGTATCTTTCAACTTTATTTTTTTCAGTACAGATATATTTGTCATTATTTTCAACATATTTGCCCCTCAAATTTATACTACTGTTCCAGTGGTCCTGTTTCAATCAGCCCTCGTAAATGCTTATGTTTTGATGAAAAGGATTTAAAAGTAAAGACAACAAAGTATTTCAATATTTTATACCACAAAAAAACGTAAATATTGTTGAATAGATATACAGAAATAAAACATGGCAAA
This sequence comes from Gari tellinella, assembly GCA_922989275.2. Classification (NCBI taxonomy): domain Eukaryota; kingdom Metazoa; phylum Mollusca; class Bivalvia; order Cardiida; family Psammobiidae; genus Gari; species Gari tellinella. The sequence goes on from OV277858.1 coordinate 94,748,814, forward strand.
TCTAACTACGGACACACTCTGGTAGTTGCATAATCTGTGGAGAAGACATTATTCTTTCCCAATAAACATGTTAATGCTTAAACAAATAGTTCCATTGCAAACAGTTTGGAGCCAGATCAGACACTGGGTAACCCAGCTTCTGATCAGGCTCCAAGCTGTTTGCTACACAGATAAAACTATATTGCCAGCATCTCACACAAATGTCATTTTCTACACTACATTGCATTGCGTTTGGTTTTGTTAAAATGGATGAGAATAGTGTCTTAACCACTGGTATCAGTACAGTGTTCATAGCTCAGTGCTATGTGAAATGGCAGTTGATTACTCACACCTAATAGTCCTCTCACAAAATACAGCCACACCAATCAATCCATCCATCCATCAATCATGTAATCCCTCAAACCACAATACCTAAAATCATTCACCCCAAAAGCAATCATATTATACAGCCATAAAAACCAGTGATGTTTAATAATGTATAACACTGATAAATATAGTGAGCATCCCAAATTCAAAATATTGCCGTTAGAATTGTTACCAAGGTGCATATACATTTATATGTACTCCCCAAGTGATTCCAAGTGCATGGTAATCTGTTACAAATTATACTTTTTTGCATTAGATGACACAACGCACCTTAATTAACCCATTTGTGCCTAGTGTCCCATAAAAGGGACATGGGCAAACAGTGTAGACTCTGATCAGACGCTGCATATTGCAGCGTCTGATCAGTCTTCATTGTTTGCTGTTAGGAATTTATTATAAAACAAAATAAAAATTCATTTTGTTTTATCAAATTATTGTTTATTATTAAATTGAAAATTTAGACTAGGCACCCCTTAGGTCAAAAATGGACTTATCCAATATAACCACTTGGAATAAAGCATGGGTTAATATAAGTATGGTATATGCTATATATCATTAGCAGGAAATACTAACCTTATTTTGATTCTATTACATTTATTTTGATATATTGTTTTGAACACAACCATAACCTTTATTCAGTTTGATAAATAGTTCTTTATGAAATATTTTTCATTTTTTGTCAAAGGCAAGGTGATACTTAGAATTGTTCTTATAGTAGTAAGCACACAAGTTCCCTATTTTTATAGAAGTCACTTTTAATGTAGCAAACTGTTGATCTCTGTTTATGGAATAAGTTAAGCAGATTGTTGAACAAACTTTAAAGTTATTATGAAGGCAAACGTTCAAATGTCTTCATCAATATACATAGATCTTTGTTTTAGGTAAATCTTTGTCAGGTAGTTCTCTTGTTTTGTTATAGTAGTACCAACAGCCATCTTTCCTCTGTAACTTTTTTACATAACCATTATGTGGCCAGCGAGAAACCTGCAATTTAGATAAATAAAATAATTCAGCAACTTTCTTAGTGTGAGCATGCAACCAAATAATTCATTCTCACATTAAACCCTTACCCTATAGTCTGTTTCTAGTTTTGAAGACATATGACTACTTAAAGTAGGTTGAAAGTAAAGCAGAATGTGCCTTATAGTGCATTCTGCTTTACTTTCATCCTGCTTTAACTCTTTCCTCCCTGAAACTTTAAATGAACAAGTCCAGTTTCGATTTTAGTTTAGTCCATTTGTGGCTTTTAACCCTTAGCCCGCCAAATAAATTGTCGTCTGCTATATTTCTCGTCTGCTTTAAGTTTCAAAATGCTTCAAAGTTGCCCAAAATTGCTGAAAATGTTGTCCGAGTGTAAAACAGCTTGGATCCGGATGAGACGCCGAGTTACTCGGCGTCTCATCCGGATCCAAGCTGTTTGCATATGGAGCTATAGTCGTGAGTGGCAGGCTAAGGGTTAATGGTTGTTTTTGTCCATTTTTGGCATTATGACAAACAGTGAATACCCTGATCAGAGGGCTCCTTTTTGAGCCCTCTGATCTGGGTCTTCACTGTTTGTTCCAGACAAGTGTACTTTTCACATGTTCACTGTTTGAAAAGCACGCCTATATGCGGGACTAGGGTTCAAAGTGTTAAGCTACCATGATAGGATATATAATGGAAAATATTTCTTATGATACACATTCATGACTATTTAAAGTGGAACAATTTTCTTCAGAGGAGGAATAAATTTGAGGTATAAAAAGGCATGTTGATGGGGTAAAGGGTTTAGCAAGAAGAAAGTAGAGCACAATGCTCCTGTAGGCACTTTCAACATTTAATATTCCCTTGTGGATCTTTTAAGTCACCAAAACATAAACCAGTCTACATGGAATTTTGGGTAGTTTAATAAATACTGCTCTGAATTAGCAAACAGTGTAGACCCAGATCAGAGGGCTCCTATCTGGTTGTAATTCATTATAAATTTCTAAATCTTACTTTGGTTTAAATCAGAGTGTCTGTATTGCAAAGATTTATTTGATATGTTGGGCACATTCTTATTTCCTTATCTTGCTTCAAGCAAATATGCGGCAGATCAGAAAAGTGACTGATTAGAAATTTTGTTGAGTATATATGTGGCATTTACAAACAATATGTTTGTGAACATCACACGTCCTATGCAAATAGGTGAATAGGGGCTCCAGATTTTTTAAAAAACTAAAATATTTATGTCTACACCAAATCTATGGTGAGACTACTCATTTAAATCTTCGATACAATTCTAATGAGTAGTCAGGCTATACTATTTGGAGCAGACATGAAGGGCAAAATATTGGAATCCCTCTTATCTTGAGCCCTAAAGGAGTCGTCTTATCATGGTCTATACTGCAAAAAAACGAGCCCTAATATAGTTGTTGTAAATCTGATTAGACTTTTTAGCAATGACCTATCTGTAAGATGATTGCCTTACAGAGTACAGGTTAAATCAACAATATCGCCATCTATCAGTATTTAAATGGACCCCTTTGATAGAGGTCCATGCTTATAAAACTTTTGAGGTGAGTCTGAAATTGTCATCCTCCTGATATTTAATCATAATGTAATTAAATTGAAGCTTTTGGAAAACAGTGTAGACCCAGTTCAGATGTTCATGGAGGTGCTATCTGATCAGGGTCTGCACTGTTTTCTTATAGGCGTTGTCGGCTATTAGCCTGCAATCTTTCTTGAGGAAAATTGGCCTTATTCTATTAGCCAATGTAATGGTTCAGATGAATGATGTACAGCGCTCCCTCTCTACAATGACACCCAATGGGAGACAAAAATATGTGCGTTGTTCGGAGGGAGTTGTAGTAGGGAGGGAAATTGACTTACATTTGCTAACAGCTTGAGTCAAGATCAGACGCCGCATTACGCAGCGTCCGAGCTGTATTCAAGCTGTTTGCCTGACTCGTCATTATGTTTTTTAGCTCACCTGAGCCAAAGGCTCAAGGTGAGCTATTGGGATGGCCCTGTGTCCGGCGTCGTCCGTCGTGCGTATGTGCGTCGTCGTTAACAATTGCTTCAAATGACATCTCCTCCTATACCCCTTGACAGAATTCAACCAAACTTTACAGAAATGTTCCTTAGGTCAAGCTCTTTCAAATTTGTTCAAAGAATTAAAAACAATGCAGAACTCTGGTTGCCATGGCAACTAAATTGAAAAAATAAGGAAATCTTAAAAAGTCTTCTTGTCAAAAACTGCAAGGGCCAGAGCTTAGATATTTGGCACATAGCATCATCTACGGGTCCTCTATCAAGTTTGTTCAAATTATGCCCCAGGGGTCAAAATTGGCCCCGCCCCGGGGGTCACAGTTTTACAAAGAGTTATATAGTGAAATTTTCAAACGTCTTCTTCTCTGAAACCAATGTGGCCAGAGCTTTGATATTTGGCATGGAGACACTTCTAGATGTCCTTTACCAAAATTGTTCAAATGGTTGTGGTCGGTTGCATAACTAGGTCACAGGAGCTAAAAATAGATTTTTTCAATGAAAACTTAAAAAATCTTCTTGTCTGAAACTACAAGGGCCAAAGCTTAGATATTTGGCACATATAATCGCCTACAGGGTCTCTATCAAGTTTGCTCAAATTATGCCCCTGAGGTCAAAATTGGCCCGGCCCCGGGGGTCACGGTTTTACATAGAGTTATCTAGTGAAATTTTCATACGTCTTCTTCTCTGAAACTAATATGGCCAGAGCTTTGATATTTGGCATAGTGACACTTCTAGATGTCTTATACCGAAATTGTACAAATGGTTCTGGTCCGTTGCATAACTAGGTCACAGGAGCTAAAAATAGATTTTTTCAGTGAAAACTTAAAAAATCTTCTTGTCTAAAACTACAAGGGCCAGAGCTTAGATATATGGCTAATATCATTGCCTACAGGTCCTCTATTAAGTTTGTTCAAATTATGCCCCTAGGGTCAAAATTGGCCCCGCCCCGGGGGTCACTGTTTTACATAGAGTTATATAGTGAAATTTTCAAACATCTTCTTCTCTGAAACTAATATGGCCAGAGCTTTTATATTCTGTATGGTGACACTTTTAAATATACTTTACATATTTTGTTCAAATGGTTCCGGTCTGTTGCATATCTAGGTCAGTCCTGGACATAAATCAATATCTCCATTTTTCCAATTATTCTCAGGTGAGCGAATATGCCCCATGGGGCTCTTGTTTCTGTCAAAATGGCTCATATGTTAATTTGAGAAAAACAGCAGACGACAATTTTAAGTAGACTATATTGCAGCCGAGAAAAGGTTGGACATAATTATATTGCTTTGCGGCAATCGTCATTATAAGGAGGGAACCATTGTTGGGAGGGCCGTTGGAGAGAGGAAACACTGTACATAGTGGGCTGAGTTCTATATATGAATATTCAGCCCAAGAAGTGCTAATTAGTCAAGTCTTCCCAATATACTTACTGGGTTATCTTTCTTTAAATCATTGTATTCATATTCGTCTCTGTAGCCTGCCACCTGGAATCTCCAAGCCTCCTCAGCCTCTGGACTCCACTCCTTTGCCCTAGTCATGCTGGTTGGCTTGTGTAATGCCATAACTGAAACACAAAATTATGCATTGAAGAAGTCTTCAAATGTATTTTGTTTTTCACAGACCTACTTACCAACTGTACCAAGTCAAGATAGAGCTTTATTAAATTTTGAGCTTTATTAAAAGTTTTTATAGTGCAACATGTACTAAGAATCAACCAAATGGCTAAATCTACCAGGACTCAAACTTGCAACCCCTGTTTTATAGTCCAATACCCTACCTACTGTTTAGTACCACATCACTACAAAAGCTAGCTTATGGACATATATTCAAGGCAGGGGACAGATGCACTTTATCATTAATTATTTTTGCATTATTGTAAATTTAACCCTTTACCGGTACTCCATAGCCCTTTACTTGTATTTATGATTGGTAACCACTTCCTATGGTGTATATAAATTAGATTTTTTTTCTTTAGTTGATCGGGGAATAATTAAATTAAAGGCTTAAAATTACTCAGTATCTATATACTAAACACATTGGAATCTGGATCTTGATAAATACGCTGCAGGGCGTTAAGCCCCCAAAACACCTGCTGATAACAGATTTTATCAAATAATTTAAATGCACTTAGTTTTAATCAATGCAAAACCCTTTGTAACAAACACTGTTCTATCTGCCCTTTCATCCAGTCACTCAGCATGTACACAATATTTTGTCTCTTTTGGAATATGGTGATGGTAACCTGTTAAACACTGTGAGTGTTAATATAACCAAAGACACAACTAAGTTTTTATATCACTATATAGAGACAACTGAACACTACCTCCTGGAGTGCAACAAATACACCAATGAGAGAGAAGCTCTAGCCAAGTCACTACAAGAGCGATACGCCATCCCAGCTCTGGATATCCATACACTACTAGAAATAGAAGAACATGAGCATATAGACAGTTGGAGGGAAACCATACAGGCTGAACTCGGAACCTACATAGAGGCAACCGGCAGATTCGGAACTCACACCGTCTCCCTAGCGCAACCTTGATCCGACATCCACACCATATTCACATAAGTTTACCAGTGTAACTTACCAAGAAGCAAACTATACCATTGTGAAAACCTACATAGAGTCATTACTCATTAGTGACAACAGTCCGTGGATAGAGGATAACAGGAAGGTTCACGTGTACCAACTCTCCTAAAGTGCAATCCTGATCCGACATCCGCACCATATCAATAGCATACATATGAGAAAATTACCAGTGAGATATAGTCCACATGAGAGCCTCTACAGCAGAGACAATTGTGACGACGAGTCTGTGGATTATGGATTTACGGTAAATATTTAAGTTTGCCATATATAATGCTGCACTCAGCAGAGCCTAATAATACGTTATTTTAAATCCAATAGGCATTATCAAACCTACTACAAACTATATTATACTACGCGACCAGAAACTGTACATAAGTTTAAGGTACGAGAATGCGGTTCTCCTACGAAGAGTGCAAGCCTTGGTCATCAAATCCTTTCTCTTGTTTTCTATCTTTCCTATTAACTGTTTCTGACTTTTCTATAATTTCAATTACTCTTCCTTTTCTAAAGCAGACCAACGCGCTATAATAGTCAAGTGTGACGGCAGCGCGAACCATGTAGATGTAGATAGGACAACAACAACATCCCTGTGAAATTCAACATTTAAGTTCTCATTTAATGATTATGGTCATGGATGTACTGTCCTTCCATTCAACTTTCATACATGTAAAATGCATTCTAGCCCAAGGCAGGTATTTCTCACTGAAAAATGAAGGGGTGTATGTTGTGGCTGTAGATCTCGAGGTGGGATCATTAGACCGACCGGTTAGCTCAGTCGGTAGAGCGCCGGGCAAGTGTTAAGGTGGTCGTGGGTTCGAGGAACATACCAGTCTAGTCGAGAGTGCAGTAAATGTTCGAGAAGCGTCTAAAGGTCGATATGTATCCTCTCTTATGATCTACCGCCGTACCGGGAAATGTTCAACAATGTCCCCGCTAAAAATGTGTGTATCTTTGTGTGAGAATAATTCCATAGGTTCACGTTAAGACGTGTAATGGAATGGGTCATATGAATAAAGATATTTTCTTACCTTTCGTTGTTTTGAAAAAGTCTCAAGATTGAAAATAGAAATGCATGCGATAACGGAAATAAAAAGTGTTGTTTACACCGTTGCTTACCAACTGAAGTAGCATTATAGAACGAGACTTTTGATTGGTCGATATTGACAGTGGTCTAATCCCGCGCCAATTGTTATATTTACGGGAACATTTTGCGGCATGGTGTGGGTCTAAGGTAGTGTTGTGAATTTGGTGTCCTCTGATCTAGAGTATCCTCCCTTATGGAGAGCGCATGTCAGAGGTCACTGAGGTCAGTCTATATATTGACCAAGTGGCGGGTAATACGGTGAGTATTCTACTGACAGCCAAGCAAGACACCCGTCTAGGCCAGTCGTGACAACTTATATACAGAGTGGGTGAGTCAGTTTACTTAGTTACTCTTGATGCTTTATATGTGAACACTTTATTGGCGACGAGGATTTAAAATGGAAAAGTAAAGTAAAGCTACCTTGCCAGTTTGTCACGTATTTTCGCGGCAAAAATTTCTCGGAAAAATTTAATTTTTTCGTGTCAGTGGCGGGAATTCTTTCTTTGTTAAAAGAAAAACATATAAAGTATCATGACAGGTTGATTAAGGGATATTTAAATGCAGCACTGCTTTTATTTATTCTGTTCTTTGCTTCAACATTTAAGTAAACGTAAGGTCAAGGTGCGCCTAATTAGCATTGGCTAATTAATGTCTTAGGGAATTTGATTGAAATTTCATTCATATTTTCCTATGTCAGTCTCTTAGGACAGTTTACAAACCCCGTTAGCTACCTATGCCAGTTATTTCTTAGAGAAATTAAAAAGTAATTTGTTAATTTGCTCTATGTCAGTTTCTTAGGGAGATTGAAAGGTAATTTTTCATTGCCCTATGCCAGTCTAGTTCTTAGGGAGATTGTAAAGTAATTTTTCATTGCCCTATGCCAGTTTATCTCTTAGAGAACATTGAGTTTTCGTGTTGCTCTATGCCAGATTATTCTTAGGATAGCTTATGGATTGAGTTAATTGTCCTATGCCAGTTTTACCTTGAGTCGGCTCACCCATGGTTGTATTGTGTATGAAAAAGGCGTGTTTCATATACTTTGGACTCTTATGATACTCTGTATATATAATTTGAATATTTCATGATATTTCATATCTGAAATATTTCATTTTGTGGTCACGGACTGTCCGTCTTACGTTAAATTTTGTGGTCTTTCAGATGCAAGAACGTAAGTCGTAAATTTTGGTTGTCTAGCAAACTCCAAAAAGAATATTTTGGCGAGGTGTGCTGCGAGGTCTTTCAGATCCGGTTCATAAGCCATTATATCAAAAGTCTTTCAGACTATAAACCACACACACACATACACACAAAGAAGTCTTTCAGACTATAAACCATCACCACACAAGTCTTTCAGACTATAAACCATCACTGCAGTCTTTCAGACTATAAACCAGTCAGATCATAAACCATATGTCGGTTAGGTGGTTTGCGTAGTCTTTCAGGCCCAGACCATAAGCCATTGTATAGTTTTTGAACTGACCAAGTCTTTTTCTGTAAAGCCATTAAATGTCTGTAAATATTAACACAGCATCCAGGGATGAGCTTATGTTTATACCAGGAATAGGGAGGGAGGGGGTTGATAGAATAATACAGTTTAGGCAATATTTTGGACCCTTATCTAAAGAAACATTGCCAATTGTTTTGCCCGGGGAATTGACTAAGGACGTACTGAGGTATGTGGACTTTTCAGTTCCGCATACTGATGTCTTTCCTCCCCAGGTTTCAAGTTTTAAAGTTGATACTACTGTTCCACAGGGTGCAGTGGTGTCTCCGAAACCAATAAATGATCCTATCCCCTCCACGCCTATTTCGGGTTTATTAGATATGCATAAACTGCAGTTAGAAATTCAGGAAACTTTACGCAGAATATTGCAGAACAGTATACCTGTTGTTTTAGAACATGTCATGCGGTCTCATGAAATTAAAAGTGAGTTGTCCCTGGGTGACTATGAGACTGAAAAGAGACAGTTACAGTCAGCTTTACAGAATAAAGAAGTCATGTACAAGAAAGGGATCTCTGATTTGCGGTCTTGCAAATGCAAAGGAGATGCTAGCCCACCCCATTTGTCGTCTTCCAGACATGAAGAATCATCAGCTCGTCATTCTCATTTGTCTTCCAGGCATAGGGAAGAGAGTGGTGATAGTTTATCCTCTTTCAGAGGTAAACAAAAGAAAGTGTCAAAAAGATCTGCCAAGTCCTATCATCAGTCTTTCAGACATGAAGATGATTCTGATTACAGTTTACCATCTTGCAGACGTAAACTGAAGCAAGTGTCAAAGAGCAGAAGATCTGCTAAAAGTAGAGCTAGGCATGTGAGCTCAGACTCCAGTTCTGAGTCGAGATCAAAGTCAAGGTCAAAGTCAAGATCGGGACATAGGCAGCGGCATAGACCTCATAGGTCAGGGCGCTCGGAGTCGAGGTCACAGTCGAGGTCAAGGTCACGATCAAGATGGAGTCCGAGACATAAATCTCATAAGTCTTATTATCGTAGCTCAAGTTCGAGCTCTAGCTCAAGTTCTCCGGAACGCTGGCATAAGCGCAAGAGTACCAAACACCATGATAAAGCTAGACATGGGAAACTGTCGAGACACAGTGTCTCTGACACGTCAAGTTCAAGGTCAAGGTCCAGATCCCATGGTCGTCGGTCCAAACATAAGAGCTCTAGGAAATATAGAAATTCCAAGTGCCATCAACATGACAGGGGAGTACCAAAAGGGCTCCCAAAGAATTTGAAATATGATGGAGAATCTTGTTGGATGGCTTGGAAACAAAAGTTTGAAAGTTATAGAGCAGTATTAAAGTGGACCGACAAAGAAAGCAAAGTTTATTTGCACTGGTGTTTGGAAGGAAAAGCTCTAGACTTCTTCACCATCATGGCTCAAACAGGTGAAAAGTACTCATATCGCAAGATGATGAGAAAGTTGGACAAGAGATTTGGAGCTAAAGAGTCAACTGAAACAGCAAGAGTTAAGTTTCAGCAAGCGCGCCAGAAGCCGGATGAGGCACTTGAAGATTGGGCAGATCGCGTACTATCTCTGGCAACAACTGCATTCCGCAATCTTCCTGAAGGTTATTTAGAAAAGGAAGCCATTGCAAAATTCAGCCAGGGCTGCTCTAATAAAGAGGCTGCAAAATATGCCAGTCTAAAATGTCCAACGAGCATGCAGTCCGCATTGAATGCAGTTAAGCATCACCAGTATGTTTCCCAAGTGGTTGATTTTCAGGAAACTTCCACTAGTGGGGAAACAGATAGCGATGAAGTAGCCATAAGTATAAATAAAGTTGAACCTCTAGTAGAAAATAGACTCAAACAAGTTGAGCAGATAATGGCAAAAAGAATGAATAGCATAACAGAGAAAATACAGAAAATATTTCCGTCTGTTAGGTCACCGACCTGCAGTCAAAATGTTGTATGCTATTTCTGCAAACAAAAAGGCCATATAAAAATAGATTGCATAAGGTACCAAAATTGGTTCAAGAAAAAGAATAAAAGAAAACAAGAGCAATCTGAAGCAGAGGTTAAAATGGCTACATGTGATCAATTGAAAAGTGTTGTTAAGGGTTCTTCTTCAGTCAGTGTGGCTTTCAGTCCGGTGACTGATCAGAAATCAGATGTAGAAACTGCTGTGGGGCAGACGGAAATCGAGGCTTTCAGTCCGCCGGAAGCTCTGTCTCACGATAAAGCAGCGAAGATTCACCGCGTTTGTGCGGGGTCTTCTTTCATCAAATTGAAAGTTGGGGGGAAAGTGGTTACGGCTAGGATTGATTCTGGTGCCGAGATCTCTATCCTTTCAACTCGAATTTATGAGAACCTTGAACAACAACCCAGTAAAGTCAAAGATGTGGTGATGCAAATGGCTGATAATGATTCTATTTTGAAGGGCTTTATTGTAAATCCACTGAAGGTGAAGCTGGGATCCCAGATATTTAAAGAAAGAATGCATATAGCACCAATTAAGGATGAAATGTTGTTGGGGCATGATATAATGCATCATCTGGGTGTGATGTTAGACATGAAAACGGATACATTCATTGTCAATGGTGAGAGAATCCCAGTTGTCACAAGCTTCAAGAAAGGAAAGCCCAGATTGGCCAGAATAGTGACGCAGGAAGACATTGTAGCTAAGGCTTTAAAGTTCAGTTCTGAATGGACTTCCAGTAACTCAGATACTGAGGACTTGACTAGTTCTGAGCAAACTTTCAGTTACTCAGATGCTACAGAGTTGGCTAGTTCTGAGCGGCTTTCAGTTACTCAGATGCTAGCGATATGACTTCTAGTCGGTCATCAGTGGCTCATGAGGGACAGGTTGTCAATTGTTCAAACCGTGCTCCACAAGTAGAAGCTACAATAGAGTTACAGCAGAAAGATGCTGTGACCGACAAGAAAGCAGTGTTAGAAAGCTTACAAGATCAGTTAAGTGCCACAGTAAACCATTTGAATGTAGAACAGAGACAAAGGTATAGAAGGGTCTTTGCTAAGAATGGTTTGGATCTTAGTAATTTCACTGCAATAGAGCATGCAAAGAGTCAGCTTGCTCAGGGCATTGGGGAACAGTACATGACTATAAAACATGCTCAGGCTAAGCACAGTAATGCGGTTGCACTACCAAAGGTTTTGGTAGTACTGTGCTCAGAACATATGTAGCTGGTATAAGGCCTACAGGTCTGCCATAAAGGGGTTGTTATTACTGTGTCGGAGTTGACAATCAAGGGGCAAGGTTCACAGGTTGTGGACGGTACTTAAGGTTATAAAGTAGCCCATAGGAGTAATACAACCATAAGGAAAGCACATAGTAAGGGGCAGCTGTAGGAAAGGTCAAGTGTTGCCAGCGAAGTAGCCTGGTGTAGAGCATGTGAAATGTGGCCCATTCAGGTGTCAGTCTTTCAGACGGCCTGAGTGACAGTCTAAAGATAAGTTAGACTGCTGTCAAGCTTGACAGAGGTAATCCTGAGCTTTCAGCGGGATGAGCCTGATCCTGGCTTTCAGTCGGAATTGTCTAGCTTGACAAACCAAGCTTAACAGGGGTAGTCTTGAGCTTTCAGTGGGACAAGCCTGATCTACGGGTTTCAGTCTGGATCGCCTAGCTTGGTAAAGTTGGTAAATCTGAGCTTTCAGCTTGATTGCCATGATTTTAGTCTGGTGCAATGGGTATTGAGTCAAATATCTGACTCCGGTAGAAGGGATGGTTTTTTAGGGAACTTTAGGTTCTTAAAGGAACCGGGGTTTTGGTTTTTTAGGGAACATTAGGTTCTTAAAGGAACCTGGGTTTTTGGTTTTTGAGGGAACTTTGGTGTTCTTAAAGGAACAGGGTTTTTGGTTGTTAAGGGAACTTTTGAGTTTGTAAGGGAACTTTTGGGTTCTTAAAGAAACAGGGTTTTTGGTTTTTAAGGGAACTTTCGAGTTTGTAAGGGAACTTTCGGGTTCTTAAGGGAACTTTTGTGGTTTTAAGGAAACCTCTCCCCAGGATCAAGACTTTCAAGATAAAGATGGGGGGAGTGTTGTGAATTTGGTGTCCTCTGATCTAGAGTATCCTCCCTTATGGAGAGCGCATGTCAGAGGTCACTGAGGTCAGTCTATATATTGACCAAGTGGCGGGTAATACGGTGAGTATTCTACTGACAGCCAAGCAAGACACACGTCTAGGCCAGTCGTGACAACTTATATACAGAGTGGGTGAGTCAGTTTACTTAGTTACTCTTGATGCTTTATATGTGAACACTTTAGTAATAAAGCTTTTGAGCTGAGTCTGAGATCGTTCACAAAATTTGATTCCTAATATTGGGACCTGGACTAAACAATTAATACAGTCTTTAAAACATATTGTGTCATTTTTACTAAGACATTCTGTACATAGCTCAATTGATCACCATCCAAAATGTCTTATTCAAAGCAGGAACGTAGATTAGATATATGTGTATTTAAAGCGACTCGCAACCAGATGGTGCATTAAAAAAGTAATTTGTAAATATGTGTCAAACGCTTATATAAATGGTAAAGAATTAGTTTAGGATAAGAAATTCTGTTTAAAAAAAATGTATTTCAATAAAAAAAAATATTGGTCTCTGGTGGGATTCGAACCCGGGGCCCGGCATTGGCGGACAGAAGGCAAAATAGGGGAAATATCTTAGACCAATGGACCACGGAACTATCCGTTTATCTCGGATCGATTTAACGTATTTCAATGTGTAGCGATCGAAAGCGCATACAACTTCGTAATTCGGCTCGTGTTTATGTCCGAGTCCGTGTAGAGAAGCAACAACAACAACTATACCGACTACTAGTCGGTATAGAAAAACGATGGAAAATATCTAAAAATCTAAGATTCGGTGACGATTCTTGAGACTTTTTTTGATGTCAGAAGCCAAATAATGCCACAAATTTGCTTTTATTTGAGTATTTTATTTTATTTTGACAAGTACACCATCCGGTTGCGAGTCCCTTTAAGGAGTTCTAATAAAATGACGATTTCATTGTATCTGGATAGTCTCCAGGTTTTGCACCAATTAAAATACTGTTATATTTTCTCAATGTGATTAAAAGTTATGTAGATCCACAGCAAATAATTTGCTGTGGATCTACATAACTTTTAATCACATTGAGAAAATATAACAGTATTAGAATATCACTTAAATCACATATAAGATCTTGACAGGAAAGGACCGAGTAGACCAGGAAAAACTACTGCCGCTAGCCCTGGCAATCAGAACAAGAGGCCATAGCAAGAAGCTATCTATCTATCTATCTCTGAATACTGGCAACCCCTCTCACGAGTGTTACAGCCAGGAAAAAGTGCACGTCAGAACTGTTAAGTGAGTGAAAGGTAAAAGAAAAACCTAACAATAGATATTGTCAAGTATAGTGAGGAGAGAAACTCAATAAGTTTATTCTTTCGTTTCAATCCTTTTCCTAAGTATTGTAAAATAACGTTAGCATGTATAATTGTAATCATATGTACTTCTGGAAATAAATATGTTTAAACTAAGTATAGTGAGGCTTAAAAGAAGAAAATCAGTTGTTTAAAAATGGGTGAGTTGAGATAAAAGGGAAAGAATAAAAACACTGAACATGGATTAGTACTGCAACTTCACCACCTGCCTCTTAAACTGACCTAGATCAGGCAGGGTAGCGGTATTCATAGGTAGTTAGTTCCAAAGGGTGATGCTGTGTGGAAAAAAAGAAAACTTCTGATAGTCCATGTTAACCTGTATCTGTCTGAGGGAGAGGGGATGCATATGTCTGGTGAATCTGCTGGGTGTTTGTATGTAAGATGGAAGTGGTATTGCGACTAGGTTGTGGTAGATCTTATAGAGCATAATTAGTCTAGAGTCATATCTGCGATGTTCCAGAGACCTCCATCCAAGGCTATTCTGCATTGCTGTAACACTTGCAAGAGGGGGGTAGTCGTGTGTGACCCATCTAATGGCACGACGTTGGACATTCTCAATCTTGTTGATGTAGGTTTTAGTGTAAGGCGACCATATGGTGGAAGCGTACTCCAACTGTGGCCGGACCAGGGACTTAATTATATGCTAGTTCACGCACTTTCTGATTACTAGTAGTGATATTACGCTTTATAAAGCCAAGAGATTTGTTTGCATTGGAGGCGATTCGAGAGATGTGAGTGTTAAAGCTGAGATCAGAGGATATGTCAAGTCCTAGCAGTAGGTATTTAGCATGGGGGACAGATTCTAGAACTTGACCATGGAGATAGTAGCTGTGTTTTATGACGTTTTTACTCCTAGAAATATGCAGGACTTGACATTTAGAAGGGTTAAACTCCATGTCCCATTTCTCTTCCCAGTCTTGCAGTCTGTCAAGGTCTTGTTGGAGTGATTCACAGTCTGATAGAGAGTTGACAGAGAGATAGATAGCAGTGTCATCAGCAAAGAGTCTGACCTGGGACCTGGTGACACTAGAAGGAAGTTGATTAATGTAGATCAGAAAGCAGAGGGGTCCGAGGACAGAGCCTTGCGGGACCCGGAGGTGACTGGGACTTCAGCGGAGCTTTCACCGTCCAATACAACTGTTTGGCACCTGCCGGAAAGAAAAGATCGAGTCCAACCGAGAACCCGAGGAAAGACACCATATTCTTGGAGGATGAAAAGGAGCTTGAGATGATTGACCTTGTCGAAGGCCTTACTGAAATCAAGGAGAATGAGATCAGTTTGGCATCCAGCAGAGGTGTTATTTGTGAGTTGGTCAGTTAGTTCAATTAGTTGGGTTTCACAGGAGCGTCTCTCTCGGAATCCGTGTTGGAGGTCATAGATGATGTTGTGAGAATTAAAGTGTTGAGAAAGATGAGACGCCACAATGTGCTCAAGGGTTTTACATAGGATGCAAGTCAGAGATATTCTCCGATTTCAGGTTTTCTAGGAGTTTAAGTACACCAGACTTGGAGACCAATATATCACCCATGATAGGGTACTTACTGAACTGCCGGGGGTGCCATTGACGAAGTTTCTGTGAACAGGCCTGCTTAAGTGAGAGGGGTGATATTCTCGAAAAGACTGACTGGAATTGTCTATTGAGGATGTTGGCTTTCTCCCTGTTGTTGGATTGCAGTTTTCCTGTGTCTTGGTCTTTAAGAGGGGAGACGTTTTGGGAATCCTGTTTCGAGTTTTTTAGCAAGGCGTATAGTTTTTTGGATGCAAACTTACCATCTTCAATTTCATTTGAGGCAATGTCCAGTATATTCTCTAGGTAGAGGTTATATGAGCTGGCAAAGAGACACTGTCGCCTGAACATCAGGAAGTATTCATTTGGCTTAAGGGTAGTAAATGAGTAGAATAGTTTGCCAGAATGGGTCGTATGTGCCAAAGACACAAATGACTTTCAAACTAAGATAGACAAGTTCTGGCAAGACATCCAGTACTCCACAAGACCCACGCATGCAGAAAGTAATGTAAGAAGACCTGAGCGGGAGTTACAGGCTGCGTAACCTACATCCTGTAGAAGAGGTATCAAGGTAAATTTATGTACAAGTTCATATTATATTCTACGTGTACAGTCAATTTTGCATTCAGCAATCAGCCAAATAGAAAATATAATTATGTTAAATTCTGTCAAGACGGTCACTCACTGCAGGCCATAGGAACACAGAATAAAAGAGGTCCGTCTAAAGATCCAAACCCACTCAAAACCACTTAACAAACAACCAAAACAAAACAACCAAAACTACTTTAATTTACCTTATACCGCAGGTATTTCTTAATACCTAATCAAATAAAGCTTTTAGATGGCAAATTTAATCTAAAATAATGAAAAAAATGTTAAATTATAATTAAATCTACGATGTTTTTAGCTCACCTGGCACGTAGTGCCAAGGTGAGATTTTAGGATCGTTGGATGTCCGTCGTCTGTCTGTCTGTCCGTCCGTCCGTCCACAATTGTTCGTTAACACTCTAGCAGGTTCAAATCTCATTGGATCTTGATGAAACTTGGTCACAATGTTTGCCTCAATGAAATCTAGGTCAAGTTTGAATGTGGGTCATGTCCGGTCAAAAACTAGGTCACTAGGTCAAATTATCGAAAAACCTTGTTAACACTCTAGAGGCTACAAATGTCATTGGATCTTCATGAAACTTCATTAATATAATTGCCTCAATAAAATCTAGGCCAAGTTCGAATGTGGGTCATGTCCGGTCAAAAACTAGGTCACTAGGTCAAATCTTCGAAACACTTTGTTAACACTCTAGAGACTACCAATTTCATTGGATCTTGATGAAACTTCATCAAAATGTTAGCCTTAATGAAATCTAGGTCCAGTTTGAATGTGGGTCATGTCCGGTCAAAAACATTTCACTAGGTCAAATTATCGAAAAACCTTGTTAACACTCTAGAGGCTACAAATTTCATTGGATCTTCATGAATCTTCATCAATATGATTGCCTCAATGAAATCTAGACCAAGTTCGAATGTTGGTTATGTCCGGTCAAAAACTAGGTCACTAGGTCAAATCTTCGAAAAACCTTGTTAACACTCTAGAGACTACAAATTTCATTGGATCTTCATGAAACTTGATGAAAAGGTTTGCCTCAATAAAATCTAGGTCAAGTTAAAATGTGGGTCATGTCTAGTCAAAAACTAGGTCACTAGGTCGAATCATCGAAAAACCTTATTAACACTCTAGAGACTACACATTTCATTTGATCTTCATAAAACTTGATGAAAAGGTTTGCCTTAATGAAATATAGGTCAAGTTCAAATGGGGCTTATGTCTTTTCAAAAACTAGGTCACTAGGTCAAATCATCGAAAAACCTCGTTAACACTTTAGAGACTACAAAATTCATTGAATCTTCATGAAACTTGAACAAAATGTTTGTCTCATTGAAATCGAGGTCAAGTTAGAATGAGGGTCATACCCGGTCAAAAACTAGGTCACACGTTGTACATGGTTACATGGTTACCAGGTGAGCGATTTAGGGCCATAGTGGCCCTTGTTTAAATTTTACACACTTGAAAAGCTTTAAATATTAAGGAAAGTGTAGTAATGCAAGTTTTTAAGTTGGTTTGGGAGTTTTTTTTTGTTCTTTAGACGGATCACAAGTATAGAAAGCGTCTCACTCAAACCTACACCAAGCAGCCATCTAGCTGCATTCAGAAAGCGCCACTTCCAATTGATACAGGCGGAGTGACTGTAGTTTTCTATTTTGTCAATATACAGTGTTCCATCCCTACAACGGTCATCCCAGTAACAACTCCCCACTTACTTACTGACCCTTGCCGATGTTCCCTTAAACGGGACACTTAGTTCTATGTCTGAAACGCTTTTACTACTGCAATATCGTCTGTTTAAAATTGTCGTCTGATATTTTTTCTCTCAAAGTGACATAATTATAAGGTGAGATTTTGATAGAATAACTATAATTATGACGAGTGACAAAAAGCTTGAATCTAGATCAGACGCCGCGATTCAAGCTTTTTGTCACTGGTTCAAAGTTGAAGCTGGTTGCAAATGTAAGCCAAGTCTTAAGTTTTCCTCGCTATAACGACTCCCTCCGAGCAGCACACACAATCTGTATCTCCCTTTGGGCGTCGTTGTCGAGAGGGAGCACTGTATATTTTCATTAGAAATGAACAAAAGAAAATTACAGAGTAGAAAATTAAAATAAAACAAAACGATGATGATCTAGCTAAAGTTGTCACTCCTCTTGATCGTTTTCATACTTAGGGCTGCCATAAGTTGATCTTGAAAAAAATCGAACTTTTCTATTTTCAAGCGCGATTACCTAAAGCCAGTTAAAAATAAAGCAGAATGCTTTACTTTCAACTTGTATTGAGCTACAATTTGCTAGGATAATTTTTAGAAGGTTTCAGAAATATCGGGAGAAATGGCAGCCTTGCATACAATTTATCAATAGTACCGCCGCTGTATAGATCTACCTTTACAGTGTCTTCTTTTCTCACGAGTGTTTATCATTGTAAGAGAATATCAAAAGTAGTATTAGCCTATAGACAGTTTTCGCCGGATCTTCACTAAATTTGTTGAAAATGTTTATAGGTGTAATTTTTTTGTCAATTCCGATGACTAAACGAAATCGCACAAGTCATATCTGAGTTGTTAGCTATATTAGTATGTCTAGGACTCAATTGCCTTTGTTGCCAACAAAGATGATTAGTTCAGTCTGTCACTTTATTGTCCTCTCTCTAACTCTATCAGTTTTCATCTGATTTTCACCAAATTTAGTGTGAAGATATTGAATGTTGTAAAACCTTGGTAACGTTTGATAACTACTCAAAATCACATCTAGCATGTTAAGAGTTATGGTCCTTGAATTATTAAGAATTGGCTGTTTCAGCCTTATCCGCTCTATAACTTAAATATTTTTTCTCGGATGTTCAACAAATATGCTGAACATATTTATTGGTCTAAAATCTTGATCAGCTTATATAATTACCCAAATTGCATAAAGCATGCCAGAGTTATTGTCCTTGAATTATTAGAAATGTATTGTTTCGGCATTGTCCGCTCTGTAACTCAAATAGATTGTATCCGACAAAAGTTGAACAAAATTGCTGATAATGTATATACAGTGCTCCCTCCCTACAATCGTCCTCCCAACAACGATTCCTTCCTCACAGTAATTTAACGCTTTCCGCCCCCAACAAGTCCAGTATTGCCAATATTTTCACGGCTGCAATGTCGTCTGCTTAAAAAAATTCTCAAAGTTACGTAATGGACATTTGGAAACAGAAAAAAAACTTAATGACGAGTATCAAACAGCTGGAATCCAGATCAGACGCCGCGTTACACGGCGTCTGATTTGATTTCGATCTGTTTGCAATTTCCCTCCCTATAACGACTCCATCCGATCAACACACGCGCGTTTTGTTTCCCATTGGGTGTCTTTGTAGAGGGAGTGCTGAATGTGTGAAATCTTGGCCAAGTTTGATAATCAGCTGAATCGTTAAAGACATGTCAGGGGCATGTCATTGAGTTACCCGGAATTGTCAGTTTAAATCTTGTCCACTCTCTAACATCAATACTTTAATCGCATCTTCGCCAAATTTTCTGAAAATGTTAGTGGCTTTGTAATCTTAGGCAAGTTTAATTGTCAGCTAATTGTCACAGTGAATTACACAAAATTGTAATTTTAGCCTTGTCCGGTTCTCAAACATTGACATTTTTCACTTGTACCGAGGGAGTTGTTATAGGGATGGAACATTAATACCCTTAGCATACATTTGCAAACCGTTTGAACCCAGATCAGCCGCAGCGTAAATGTTTTTGTTTATTCTGTAAAAATGCCCAAAACGTAACCGTGAGGAAAAAAAATGCAGAAAGAAAATTTCCAAAGCCGACGATATTTCAGTAGTGAAAGCGTTAGTTATGAATTCCTTGTTTGATGGGATGCAACAGCGGCACGCGTTGTTGTAAGGAGGAAATCGTTGTTCAGAGGTTCATACTGTCTGCCAATGTGCCACATCTCCATTCGTTATGATCTATGATTAGTAGAAAAGGAATTAGGCTACTATTTCTTTTTAACAACCTTGAGTGATGTAAAGAAACTGAAGTGTTTATTCATACAGCAGATGATTTCATATGAAATAGCAAACGTCGCAAATTATGGCATATCTGCTGTCTGACAAGGGCCTACACTGTTTTCTAATGTCTATTTTTGTAGACACTGCTGCAGTTTCACCGGATTTTCCCGAAATCTTCGGACCTTCGAATATTTCCGAAGTCTTCGGAAATATTTCTGTTCTTACTTTTAAAGTTTGGAATTTAATGCGTTTTATACTTGGGGGACATTGGTATACGATGGTTGTCCCAGCATTTGTGGGCTTTGCTTATAATTTATTTGTCTGACGTTCAATCGTCATGATATTCGGCAAATAGCTTCAGCCATTCAATTTAAAACAAGAGCCCCATGGGGCATAATTCGCTCACCTGAGAATAACTGAAAAAATGGAGTTATTGATTTATGTCCAGGACTGACCTAGATATGCAACAGACCGGAACAATATGAAAAAAATATGTAAAGTATATTTAAAAGTGTCACCATACAGAATATAAAAGCTCTGGCCATATTAGAGTCAGAAAAGAAGACGTTTGAAATTTTCTCCGTATAACTCTATGTAAAACTGTGACCCCCGGGGCAGGGCCAATTTTGACCCCAGGGGCATAATTTGAACAAACTTGATAGAGGACCTGTAGGCGATGATATGTGCCACATATCTAAGCTCTGACCCTTGTAGTTTTAGACAAGAAGATTTTTTAAGTTTTCATTAAAAAATCTATTTTTAGCTCCTGTGACCTAGATATGCAACAGACCAGAACCATTTGTACAATTTTTGTATAGGACATCTAGAAGTGTCACTATGCCAAATATCAAAGCTCTGGCCATATTAGTTTCAGAGAAGAAGACGTTTGAAAATTTCACTATATAACTCTTTTTAAAACTGTGACCCCCGCGGCGGGGCCAATTTTGACCCCAGGGGCATAATTTGAACAAACTTGATAGAGGACCTGTAGGCGATTCTATGTGCCAAATATCTAAGCTCTGGCCCTTGTAGTTTCAGACAAGAAGATTTTTTAAGTTTTCATTGAAAAAATCTATTTTTAGATCCTGTGACCTAGTTATGCAACCGACCAGAACCATTTGAACAATTTTGGTAAAGGACATCTAGAAGTGTCACCATGCTAAATATCAAAGCTCTGGCCACATTGGTTTCAGAGAAGAAGACGATTGAAAATTTCACTATATAACTCTTTGTAAAACTGTGACGCCCGGGCGGGGCCAATTTTGACCCCAGGGGCATAATTTGAACAAACTTGATAGAGGACCTGTAGGCGATGATATGTGCCACATATCTAAGCTCTGACCCTTGTAGTTTTAGACAAGAAGATTTTTTAAGTTTTCATTAAAAAATCTATTTTTAGCTCCTGTGACCTAGATATGCAACAGACCAGAACCATTTGTACAATTTTTGTATAGGACATCTAGAAGTGTCACTATGCCAAATATCAAAGCTCTGGCCATATTAGTTTCAGAGAAGAAGACGTTTGAAAATTTCACTATATAACTCTTTTTAAAACTGTGACCCCCGCGGCGGGGCCAATTTTGACCCCAGGGGCATAATTTGAACAAACTTGATAGAGGACCTGTAGGCGATTCTATGTGCCAAATATCTAAGCTCTGGCCCTTGTAGTTTCAGACAAGAAGATTTTTTAAGTTTTCATTGAAAAAATCTATTTTTAGCTCCTGTGACCTAGTTATGCAACCGACCGGAACTATTTGAACAATTTTGGTAAAGGACATCTAGAAGTGTCACCATGCTAAATATCAAAGCTCTGGCCACATTGGTTTCAGAGAAGAAGACGATTGAAAATTTCACTATATAACTCTTTGTAAAACTGGCCCTTGCAGTTTTTGACAAGAAGATTTTTTAAGATTTCCTTATTTTTTCACTTTGGTTGCCATGGCAACCAGAGTTCTGCATTGTTTTTAATTCTTTGAACAAATTTGAAAGAGCTTGACTCAAGGAACATTTCTGTAAAATTTGGTTGAATTCTGTAAAGCGGTATAGAAGGAGATGTCACATACGCACGACGCACGACGACGGACGCCGGACACAGGGCCATCCCAATAGCTCACCTTTAGCCTTTGTCTCAGGTGAGCTAAAAAGAGGCGAAAGAAAAATAAAATAAGATACATATAAAGTACGATTATCATGCGTGGTTAATATGCCTATGGTAGACCTATGGTAGGTGTATTCGGCGCAGCCCAAATTTTGCATAGAAAACCGCTATACCTGTGCTGGTTAATAAATTGATATTTTTTCCAGTTACATTAAAACTAAGCGCGACAAATTATCGTTCAAACAGTTTAGATCCAGACGCGGTGTCTTTTTTTGAAATCTTAAGATTTTTATGAGCAAGTTATGGTAGCCCTGTGTATATGATAGGCAGAAATATAGTGAGTTCTATTTAAGAAATAATAAATTCATACCAGTGTTTTATCGTGCAATCGAACACTGGTAGGAGTTGAGATGTGTAGTATTTTAATCACGAGGCCTTTAGAACACACCTCGCCCACACCCCTATATAAGCGTAGAAGGACCGTCTTAGTGTTCGAATTTTCATTCTAACACATCTCGCCCACACCCCTATATAAGCGAAGAAGGACCGTCTCAGTGTACGAATTTTCAGTAGAACACTCACGCGCTAAACGTTCTGACGTAACGTCATTTGGCTTCGAAAATGCGTACGCCAAGAAATGTAGCGTCGTTGCTTCGATGCAAATTAAGGGTGTATCAATGTCATGACTTTGGGAACTTTTCAAAGTATATGAAAACACTCTATGATGGTTTTGTATTGAAGAGCTATTTAAGATAAATGAAAAAATAGAAAAAGTGTACATTTTGGTGAACAACAGTTGGCTCTACGGCCATGTAAAATTTACCCCACCCACTTCCTCTTATTTGTCCTTTTCAAACAGCTCGCTTCAATAAAACCCATTTTAAATGAAAACAAATATGATAATTTGGTTTTGTGTTATTTATTTCCTATCTATGGTAGTATTTCTTCATACAAAAACTAATTTAAGAAAAAAAGGCACCAAATGTGAAATTTATAAAGCTCTAAATATCATCGGTATGGTACTTTTTTGTAAATTTTGTAAGGGGCGATAACTCTTTTTACTTTAATAACTCAAAATTTTCAACACTGACCTTTCAATTTCTTTTCATATTTTAAACTGCCTTAGTATGGGCTTTCATCTGGTAGAATATAAGAAAAAGTTTAATACTAGAACTATTTCATTTTCAAACTTCTTTACTTTTTTTCATAAAATAAAAAATCTAAAAAAATCATGCCCTATATAAAGCATATGTTTGATATTCAAGGATCCATATTGTTCAAACCTGGTGCCTGCTTTGTCTAAATTTGGTTTATATATGTGAACATACCACCATAGACATGAAATAAATAAAGAAAACCCAAATTACCATGTTTGTTTTGTTTTGAAATAGATTTTACTGAAGCTTGTACTGTGAATGGGTAAAATTTGAAGAAAAGAATCCAAATTTGACATGCCTTTTTCAAATCGCTGTAGCTAAAAAAAAAAAGGACACCACCATATATATTTTTTTTCATTTTTTCATTCATCATAAATAGCTCTTCCAAAAAAACAATGATAGAAAAAAAGTTTAATACTTTGAAAAAAATGGCTCATGACATTGATACACCCTTAAGGTTAAATTATGTGTTAGAATCGAAATAATAAATTAATACCAGTGTTTTATCTAACAATCGAACACGGGTAGTCGTTGAGATGCTTGTAATTAAACCACTCGGCCTAAAGGCCTCGTGATTAAATTACTACGCATCTCAACTCCTACCAGTGTTCGATTGCACGATAAAACACTGGTATGAATTTATTATTTCTTAAGTAGAACACGTTTTAACGTGACGTCATATGACTTTGAAAATGCGTACGCAAAGAAATGTAGCGCTGTTTTTTCGGTGCAAATTAAGGTTAAATTATGTGTTAGAATCGAAATAATAAATTAAAACCAGTGTTTTATCTATCAATCGAACACTGGTAGTCGTTGAGATGCTTGTAATTAAACCACTCGGCCTAAAGGCCTCGTGATTAAATTACTACGCATCTCAACTCCTACCAGTGTTCGATTGCACGATAAAACACTGGTATGAATTTATTATTTCTTAAGCATCTCAACGACTACCCGTGTTCGATTGTTAGATAAAACACTGGTATTAATTCATTATTTCGATGCTAACACATAATTTAACCTTAATTTGCACCGAAGCAACGGCGCTACACTTCTTGGCGTACGCATTTTCGAAGCCAAATGACGTCACGTTAGAACGTTTAGCGCGTGAGTGTTCTATTTCTAACACACTTCCCGCACGCCCCTACATCAACGAAGAATGAACGTATCAGTGTACGAATTCTCAATAGACCACTCACGCGATGTAACGTTCTAACGTGAAGTCATATGGCTTCGAAAATGCGTACGCCAAGAAATGTAGCGCCGTTGCTTCGGTACAAATAAAGGTTAAAATTATGTGTTAGTATCGAAATAATAAATGAATACCAGTGTTTTATCTAACAATCGAACACGGGTAGTCGTTGAGATGCTTGTAATTAAACCACTCGGTCTAAAGGCCTCGTGATTAAATTACTACGCATCTCAACTCCTACCAGTGTTCGATTGCACGATAAAACACTGGTATGAATTTATTATTTCTTAATTCTAACACACCTCGCCCACACCCCTATATAAGCGAAGAAGGACCGTCTCAGTGTACGAATTTTCAGTAGAACACTCACGCGCTAAACGTTCACTAACGTGACGTAATTTGGCTTCGAAAATGCGTACGCCAAGAAATGTAGCACCGTTGCTTCGGTACAAATAAAGGTTAAAATTATGTGTTAGAATCGAAATAATAAATTAATACCAGTGTTTTATCTAATAATCGAACACGGGTAGTTGTTGAGATGCTTGTAATTAAACCACTCGGCATAAAGGCCTCGTGATTAAATTACTACGCATCTCAACTCCTACCAGTGTTCGATTGCACGATAGAACACTGGTATGAATTTATTATTTCTTAAATCGAACACGGGTAGTCGTTGAGATGCTTGTAATAAAACCACTCGGCCTAAAGGCCTCGTGATTAAATTACTACGCATCTCAACTCCTACCAGTGTTCGATTGCACGATAAAACACTGGTATGAATTTATTATTTCTTAATTTGAACATTGATTGGTCTATCAACTATTTCACTGCCAACGGCGCCCAAAGGCGACTTTGTAAACAGTGTTGATACTTATCAGACGCCGCGTTACGCAGCGTCTGATCAGGATCCAAACTGTTTGAGACTTGCATCGACATTTCTTCAGTCAAAGCAGCTCTAAAATTGACGTTTAAAATATTGCAGACGACACTACCAATGCAGACGATATTTTTGCGATAAGAGGCTTTAAACAGACGATAAAACTTCGCAGTGAAAGAGTTAAATGTTTCAGGGTTTCATGATCGAGCATAGTTCGGTACGCCTGGTCAGCTGATCAGCACTTTGGATCGCTTATGTGTAGTACCGATATTGACCGACACCAGTGACCCGATTTTATCAGGATGTACTACCTTAAAGGAAAGCAGGTGATCGGAGACTTAAAATAGTTTTTTGCTTTGGACACAGAAAAAAACACTCTTATTGAGTGACTGCAATGACAGGCTTAAGGCTGAGGATCCCTAATGAGATCGGGCCACTATCGGTCAGTATCGGAACTTTACGGATAGCGATCGGTCATTCACGTTAACTGCCGACTTGTTCCGAACCATGCTAAAGCATGGTTCGGAACAGGTCGGCAGTTGACGAGAATGGCTGATCGCTGTACTCATAGTACCGAATTTGATCCGATCTCATTAGGGGCCCTCAACCTTAACAGTGTACTATATTAGCCCAAATGTGTTTATGAAACCAAAGATTGGTTGATCATGAGATGGGCCGCATATTACTGCGCATGCCCGATGCTGGTACGACCCATAAGCACACCTATTTGTCACACGTCAGGCAACGTGCTTTTTTCGTATCATTTATCATGCATACAGACATGGCTTGACCCCTTAACAATGACCTAATGGCCCTATCTCAACCGACCTACATACTCCATTCATGAAAAAGACGATAAGAGAATAACTTACTTCATATATCACTGTTACGACAAGGCAAAGTGGTGAAAATCGATTCAGTCCAATTTTTATATTGGCATACTTTTAAACTGTTCTTTTTAACAGACAGGCTGGAACTAATACAGAAAGCTCATGTGTGAGCTTTCTGCTTTCATTACAATCAACTTTTTTCCTCCACTTAACAGCATGTATATGACATGTTTCACCCTTTCACCATCAAAGTTAACCTGCCGTTTAAACACAATTTCGTCTAGTAAAATATTATCTACAATCATGTAATTTTATGTGAAATTCATTCTTTGAAGTTTTGACTTAGGAATACGTATGTGAGTGCCAAACAGCTTTGGATAGATCCTGATGTCTATGCCTTTTAAAGGGTTAATGTGCATGACCCTTCTTCGGGACAGGACGTGCGCATGAAAATGCGTTTCTATCAGGATCATCTATAGACGTAAAAGGGCATTGCTTTGATGGACAGGGTTAAAAATAATGACAACCAGTCATTAGTTCAGTAACGAAATCGATGGCCATCGATTGCGAGTTGGCTACCGGTTTGAAATACAGTATCGTTTTATGCTACAGCCTTTCTCGATGGAGTACATGATCGCCAGTCTGCCCTAGTACACCTTCGTCCTCGTGTGCGTCCGCGTCCGCGTCCGTTCATCAACCTAACCAGAAGATTAAAAAGAGTTTGAGTTGAGTCTGAGATCGTTTTCAAGCATTTGATTATTAAGATTTTGAGTTTTAGTTGAGTTTGAGATTTATGAAACATTTGAATGGCCAGTTTTAAGCTTGGACTAGCAAAGGTTCAAGTCTGACCAGTCAAATGTTTGAAAGCGACCTCAGGGCCCGTCTTATGACAAATATTGTCGTAAGTCAGATTATAAAATTCTCAATTATTATCTATTTTCCATCTAATGCTGTCTTAAGACATCTCTTTGGAATCGTCTTGAAAAGACGATTCAGATGAGATGCCACAAGACAGCATTAGATGGAGAAATAGGAAATAAGATATATTTTAAAGACTCGACCTTTTTTGTCGCATGACGTTTCGGAAGACGGGCCCCAGGACCCAGAATTCCCTGCAACTCGATAGTCTTCTTTACATGGAGGGATTGTGATCATTCTTAGCAGTTTGTACAGTATCTTATTTGACTAAAACGCGTGTCGCACACAAAACCGAACAAGTAACTACAGCCAATGTCAAGGTCACATCCAGGGTTTAAAGGTCAACAAGGGAAAACTTCTTTCATTCTGTATCTATTAATTAACTCTTTCCTCCCTAAAACTTTCAATGAATAATTCCAGTTTCCATCTAAGTCTAGTCCATTTATGACTTTTAAGGGTTGTTTTTGTCAATGTTTGGCATTATTTTTTTTTGTAATTAATTTTATTTCCGTCAAAAAGACAATGCATAACAAATACAATAATCATGCTATACATCAGTTATACAGAACATGCAATATATCGTCAAGACATGGCATCTTCATGAATCAGTTTTATGATAACAATATATTACCGAATAACGAACAATAAACATGAGAATTGCATTTGAAGAAATTGTCGATTAAAAAGTATCGACATATTCTGACGGTCATAGTTTTTTGGAGGGTATAGATGAGAAAATGGTGGTGATTATGAAAATAATAGAAAAAAGTAAAAAGAATAGGTGAGTAAAAGGAAAGAAAAGAAAAGAAATGGGCTTTTTTGTCAGTAATACATTAAGAAAAAAAAACATGTTTAGTTAAGCATTTCGGATACTTGTATAAGCTAATAAAAATGTCTCCATTTTAATTCATATTGTTCTAATTTGTCTTGGTTTAGAGCAATATGTTTTTCAATACTAATAGCGTTTTGAAGATTTTGTTTAAAATGTAATATATTAGGTTTCGTTTTAAAAAGTTTGCATCTGTAGATGAAGTATTTTGCATATATAATTATAAAGTTGATTTTGTCGAAATATGGTCCATTTTTTAAAATTCCGAATGAAATTGCCTTGCAAGATAATTCTATGTTAATATGTTTTGATATTAAATAGGTGTTTAAATCTGTCCAAAAAGTCTGGGTGTGGTAGCATTCCCAAAATAAATGTTCTGGCGTTTCGATGTGCATACTACAAAACTCACATACATTTGTAGATACCAAATTAAATTTGATTAACATATTATTTGTACGTATGATCCTCATAAGGTATTTATATTGAAAGTTTCTTAGCTTAACATCTATTGTGCTTTTAATACCTATTAAATATATTTTTTGCCAATCAAGATTTTCTTCTTTGGTGATATTTTGCCATTTTTGTTGTGCGGTTATTTCATTTCTTGGTCTAATTTTCTGGCTATAGTTATATAGAAATTATGCCAAACAGTGAATACCCTGATCAGAGGGCTCCTTTCGGAGCCCTCTGATCTGGGTCTTCACTGTTTGCATAGGACAAGTGTACCATTCACATGTACACTGTTTGAAAAGACGCCTATATGCGGGGCTAGGGTTCAAAGGGTTAACCAGCCGGAGACTGTTGATAACCAAGGTGTGTCGCGAATGATTATCCCATCCTTACACCAAACCATTGGATAAAGCTATAAATCTTGGCTGTACATGTACAGTCAAACCCCTCTATTACGACCACTAGATTGTGTTTATTATTAGATGTTTACAACAAGTGATTGCTTAGACCAAGGTGACAGTTAAACAGAGATATCCTATAGGAGATTTCTGTTTACTGTCACCTTGCTTAAAGCTGTCATCTGCCTTTTATACAATCAATTAGCCTTGGTTTTAAGTGGTCGTGATAGAGAGGTCTTACTGTATTTTCAAGTATAGATCTAGTTCGTTATGAATCGTCAGTTGACGAGAATGGCTCTACGCAGAGTTCCGATATTGTAAGACATTATTCCGATCTCATTTGGGGCGTACTACCTTAACCCTTTCATGATCAAATTTGTCGAGAGTTTTTTACCCCTTCTCCGCCATAGTGTCGTCTGCTTCAATTTTGTTATCTGCAATATCGTATTAAAGTTAAATTTAAGGCAATTTCGAAACAAGTGTCAAACAGTTTGGGTTCTGATCAGACGCCGCGTTACACGGCGTCTGATCAGAACCCAAACTGTTTGCAAACGCGCTTTGAGGTATTATTGAGAGAGAAATGGCTAAACATAAGACTGATATCTCCCTTCCTTTGTGCTAGCCAGTGCCTTACACGGGGCATGTAAAAGAACCAGTTAGCCTAGAGGTCATCAGAGTACTCACTACTGGGTATCTTGTAATTGAGACTTGTATACCCTGGCTATTACAAAACCGCAACAAATCAATTTGACTGGCAAAGTTTAAAATTCAATAGGGTCTTTAACTATTACGTCACAACGAAAAGGGGTATTTATAAGCTGCTTAGTTACTAATGTGTGGATGCTAAGCCAATTCAGGATAATTGCCACAAGGAATACCCCCGATACAGATACCAGTTTCATAACCTCGGGCCCTGGTACAAGTGTACAGGTTAATAAACTCCAAATGTTCCATTATTTGCCCCCTCATATCGTCATTAAACCCTATGGTGTGACAACTCATTAGAATCGTCTCTTTGAAATGATTCTATTGAGTAGCCACATCATACTGATTGGTGCATACATAAATATTTAAGTTGAGCTACATGCACAGTAACTCTTCTCTATTATGGTCGCCAAATGTTGCAAATGGTAACTGATAAACGTGTTGAAGTCCATGACAGGTAAAACAACAAATGAAAAGAGAGAGAGAGAGAGAGAGAGAGAGAGAGAGAGAGAGAGAGAGAGAGAGAGAGAGAGAGAGAGAGAGAAAGAGAGAGAGAGAGAGAGAGAGAAAATACAAGAAAGAAGGATAGTCAGTTAGAAATCTCCCTTTGGAATGTTTGCATTATGTATCTTTGGTATGCATGAAAATACTGCCCTGTTGTTATTTTTAGAGATTAAGAGCTATTTTATGACTTTTATTCGAACCCCTGCGATGACTTCATAGAACCCCGAGTAGAATCTAGATTTTTTCAAACTGTTTGGATCCTGATTAGACCGCGCGAAACGCGGCGTCTGATCAGAATCCAAACTGTTTGACACTTATTACAATATTTATGTAGTAAATTTACTCAACATTTAAATTTGAGGGAAAAAAGCAGACGATAATAAAATTATTGTTCCAAGCAAATGACGTCATGCAAGAGAAGGATGGTGTCATGGTAGTGAAGAGGTTAACTTGTCGCTTCAAATGAAAACTAATCTGTATACTAACATGTACCACTAGGAAGATTTATTGATCCATTTCTATGACAACCAAATTTCTACGAATTCTGTTATTGTTCGATTAGCAGATGCTTTGAAGCGATACTATTTGTTATTATTCTAGTGTTAAATCCACAACACTATTTCACGTGTGTGGTTCCAATATGGTTTTTGGACTCTTTTGACCTTTAAAATGTGTCGATTGCTAATCAACGAAACTCATTGTCGTAAAATTAATGAATTGACATACCATCAATGCAAGTGTACAACGCGTTTCGTGTACTCAACACTTGATTTTGATAACTTCTCTTTGAAAATTCAAACCAATAATCGCTTCAACCCTTTTGCTGGCATTTTGACGTAAAAAGCCTTAAATAATATTTGGCATGATATAGTCTGCGTATTTGTCGTATGTTTTTATGTAGAACATTTGGACTTTTTATGAATTTTAATTTAACAGTCATTGGCATGAGTGTTAAACGGTGTGGCTCAACATTGCTTCAAATAAGAGTAAACTGAGCAAATCCAACACTTTCTCACTCATTTCAGCACCAACTTCTATAGTGTAACTGCTTATTAGAATAGTCTCGATGTGACGATTCTAATGAGTAGTCCCATCACAAGGTTTAATGCCGAAATAAGTATTTTAATTTTTGAAATACAAACTGTTTGCATGCGCTAGTGTTATAGAGAGCCTGGAAGAGAAAGGGTTGATGCGTACAGAACATTAGACAGTTAAGCGGCGATGCTAGTTGTACACGGTGTTGTATTTCGTCATACCTGTACGTAGCACACCTATGGAAAACGTACCGCGGTGACCGCCTTCATGTCTGATATACTTTTCATTAACAGCATGGAGATATACCTACCATTGACTTAATACCTCCAGACTGGAAATGTTGTACTTCACGATAACGGGCTAGTAGTGTTTTGAATTAAAGGAAGAGCGATTTATGAATTTTATTTATTAAATTAACGAACATACAACCATGTGTGATATACTGAAAGCTGAATTTCAACTGAAGAACTTTGGGTTACATCATGATAAACCCGAGAGTTTTGTCACAGCACAGGTGAGATTTTAATAATTCTAAGTGTGGGTGTACTTGAACAATTTTAAGTATTATAAAAAGTATATTTGTCTATCTGTCTGTGTCTCTCTGTAGCTCTCTGTATGTCTGTGTGTTTGCCTGTTTGCCTGTTTGTTTCTCTCTCTGTCTCTCTGCATCTGTATTGTCCGTCTGTCTGTCTAGCATGCAGTCTGTCTCTATATCTTTCTCTCTCTCCCTCGGAAGAGACTATAAGGTATTTGAAACAGAGATCTGTTTTACACGAGAATGTTTGAGCATGATTATTACCGACAGGCAGATGTTAGCAGTTCTATCTACTTTACTTTCGTTTTTCGTTTCGCTGTTTGTAGTTGTAACTTATCTTCTTATAAGTTTTTGACTAAACTGGACATTGGCAAACAGTGTAGACCCTAATGAGACCACAGGGACGCGACACGATTGATTTTTTAGAGAGACAAAATGTCAGAATGTATATATAGAGACAAGGGATACAACTGATCGTTAGTATAGTCTCACCCTATCTCGACACAACTGGGCATATCATGAATAATAATTGATGAAACGACACCCTTTTTCCATTTCTGTCTAGCTAATATAATACCCTTCCATAAAAACATAACTTTAAAACCAACTATAAGCATGCTCTTTCAACAGTAACTGCGTCTACTTACTGAAATCACCGATTTTTTTAAAACGGGTCAGGTGTTCGTCCCTGGCCGACACAGCATTGACCACTACTGTACGATTGTTTCGGTGGTAATATCGAGCATGACAGTCCTACAGTTCCATAGATATACGTTTTTGACACCGATCAAAGCTGATTTCTTCTCAAAACATATGTATATATATATATATTAATGTAGGGAAGTTTTGTACATCTATGAGTAGACTTAGATTATCTTCTCATAGGTTAGCAGTTGAAACAGGGAGATGGAATAAACCATTGCCAATAACATTCAATGATAGAAAATGTAGTGCATGTTCCACATTGGAAGATGAATTTCATTTTGTATTAGAATGTATTCAATTCCAAGATCTAAGAATAAAATATATTTCAGAATATTATTGGAAAAGGCCAAGTACATGTATGTTGAAATTTACAAAATTAATGACTAGTTTTGATGTTAAGACTGTTAGAAATTTATCAATGTTTGTTCACTATGCATTTCAAGCTACACCTCTTTGATCTGATGACTATTACTGTAGTTATGATGAAGATGATTCAAATTCTTCATGATTACATGTACATGTACTTACATACAAAAGGAGTGTACCAGGTTGAACTGCTTGTTTGGAGTAGTTCAGTCTATGTCTAGACTGTTTGCTGGGTTGTAAAGGTTTTCTATGTAAATGAATGTTTTTGTTTAACTTCGAGTTCCAATAGTTGTTTAAATGTTACTAGTATAAGTTTTCGGTGCAAATGAATGTTTTAATTTAAATTCGAGTTCCAATCTGAATTGTTTAAATGTTACTAGTATAAGATATATTTTATTCTTATGACATCAGTATTTTCTAACACAAATATAATAGATATTTGATTTAAGATAATTAAGTTATGATAATGGTGATAATGATATCAATTCTGATTAAAGTCAATATCACTGAAATCATAATTTTATTTTTTTCTTTACTTACATCTTCTCCGCTAAATGCATTTTTATTGTCATAACTGTTTGTTTGTTTATGTATTACATGCCTTTGTTTGTTTACAACATGCATTACATGCCTCATGGACTTGTTAGTCTGAAGGAAGAATAAAATCATATCTATCTATCTATTCATTATAACATTTTTTTCTCAAAAATCAATCGTGTCGCGTCCCTGTGTTCAGTACGAAGAGCTTTACTGTACATGTAAACATGCGAATTTGTTGTTGGTACGACAATGTTATACTGACGATCAGTTGTATCCCTTGTCTCTATATAGTATATATACATTCTGACATTTTTTTTCTCAAAAATCAATCGTGTCGCGTCCCTGTGAATGAGACGCCGCGTCATGCCGATGTTTGCTACATCATGAAATATTTTGCTGTGGGGATAAAACACTGCAGTGTCTTTAGATCACCCTTGTATATCATTATTTACAATGAAATATTCCTACAAGTATACAGGAAGAGTTCATTTCGATATTCAGGGGAAATAGCGGGTTAAGGAACAATTTCAAAGGCGAGAGATTGGGAGTCGGCATGAGCGACGGTTTATGGTCATGTAGGGCTGCCATTTCTCCGGGTTTTCCCTAAATCTTCGGGTTTTTTCTAGTACATGGTAGCTTAAAGCAGGCTGAAAGTAAAGCAGAATGCTCCTTTAGGCGCATTCTGCTTTAATTTCAGCCTGCTTTAAGCAGTAACGTGTCAACTAGAAACAGCCGATTGGGAAAAGGTACGATTCGTAAAATCGCACTTGAAAAATGCAAATTTGGAAATCTTAGGATTTTTTATGTCAACTTATGGCAGCCCTGGTGATGTACAGTTTATGGGCGAACCTTTTTCCCCCTTATCAATATAACACTGTCCTCTATTATAGCCTTTGTATGACCCAACGTCACCTATGAGTAGTAGTCTATCAAAGTCCAAGGCAATTAGAACATTATATAACTACATGTATTAAAGTCAATCGAGTTATTGTATTAAGCGACCACAACTTGAAGTCACAAGGCAGGGCTGCCATTTCTCCGGATTTTTCCTAAATCTTCGGATTTTTTTCTAGTATATGGTAGCTTAAAGTAGGCTGAAAGTAAAGCAGAATGCTTTACTTCCAGTCTGCTTTAATTAAGTGGTCACATGCCAACAAAACTAGAAATAGGCTTTTGGGTAAAGGTACAATTTGTAAAATCGCGCTTGAAAAATGCAAATTTGGAAATCTTAGGATTTTTCATGTCAACTTATGGCAGCCCTGACAAGGAGATCAGGTGACGTACAATGACTTACAAAAATAATACAGAAACTCTCACAGGGAGCTTTCAATAGAATTTGTATCCTGTATTAAGGCCTTTCGCTACCGGAAGTCGGTCTTGCGGGCGAGCGGATATGCGTCTGGACGACACAGACTTTTTTCGTACGTGTTTATACTAGAAAATTTATATAAAGGAAATGTTGATATAAATTAGTATAATCCTTCATAGCGCAGTTAGTATAGTGGTCGACTATAGTGGTTGACTAGCAATCCAAAGGTCATAGGTTCGAGACCCATCCGATCCAAATATTTTTTTTAGTGTCCGATTTATTGACTTGTCAATCCATAACGCAGTAATCAAGAGACATGTTATGTTTAGTCTTCGTTGATTAGTACTAGTGATGTTTACGGTCCAAGTATATGTCCACTTACCTGTACGTTTTAGTTTAATGACTTACAAGTCAATTAAATCGGTATACATGTAAACGATTTGATCGAACTATAAAGCCACACCTTGAAGCTTATCAATACGCTAACCTTTTCAAGATCGATATTGCCCATTATAATTATGTTCAAACAATATAATAAACCTTGTATGCAAGTCCATTAATAAATATTAATGCATTTTAATGACAAAGTTTTAATTCTAAGGTAGGTAACTGTATCTAAACAACAAATATCCCACATTTTAATAAGAAAATATGTTATTACAACAAATCCTGACTGTAATATTTTCTAATTTTTTCAGACTGACTAGTTCATCAACCATATATTTGAATAAAATGAAAACAAATATACATTGAATGAGTCAGTTTTTTGTAATTCAATTTTTTAGCATTTTGCAAAATTTAAATAGCTGATAACATCTTTCTGAACACCTTTATTCAAAATGTTTTTAGCTTTTCTTGTAATGAATGTTGTGGACTACTTATTGGGCGAGAATTATAGTCATTAGCTTTATTCATTTTTAAGAAAAATAAAATCATCAAAATTCTAGGTTTTTGTAAGAAAAAAGACGTTAAAGACAAACCACACGATAAATTTTGCCTATATTTACACACATTGTTTCTTAGGCTATTATCATTCTTCATGACAATTTTCATAACAATCGTATGGAAACTACGCGCATATGCGAAGTACCTTAAGTATCCACGAGTTATGAAGTTTGCATATGGTTATTACATGTATATTGACGCGGCGTCTGACGAGGGTCCGATCTGACAGATGTATACATTGAATTTATTGCTATACTCAAGTAAATAGTTCCAATTCATACAGTCATAAAAATGTACTTAATTAAAGTTTCTATACCCTAGCATGTGAGCTACATGTAGCCTAAAGCAGACTGAATGTGAAGCAGAATGCGCGTTAAGGCGCATTCTGCTTTACTTCCAACCGGCTTTATGTGCTCATCTGTCTTCAAAACTAGGAACATGCTATGGAGTAAAGGGTTAAATCTTACCTGCTTTAAGTGCTCGTGCATCTGTCTTCAAAACTAGGAACAGGCTATGGAGTAAAAGGTTAAATCTGACCTGCTTTAAATGCTCGTGCATCTGTCTTCAAAACTAGGAACAGGCTATGGAGTAAAAGGTTAAATCTGACCTGCTTTAAATGCTCGTGCATCTGTCTTCAAAACTAGCAACAGGCTATGGAGTAAATGGTTAAATCTGACCTGCTTTAAGTGCTCGTGCATCTGTCTTCAAAACTAGCAACAGGCTATGGAGTAAAAGGTTAAATCTGACCTGCTTTAAATGCTCGTGCATCTGTCTTCAAAACTAGCAACAGGCTATGGAGTAAAAGGTTAAATCTGACCTGCTTTAAATGCTCGTGCATCTGTCTTCAAAACTAGCAACAGGCTATGGAGTAAAGGGTTAAACCTGACCAGATTTAAGTGCTCGTGCATCTGTCTTTAAAACTAGCAACAGGCTATGGAGTAAAGGGTTAAATCTGACCTGCTTTAAGTGCTCGTGCATCTGTCTTTAAAACTAGCAACAGGCTATGGAGTAAAGGGTTACATCTAAGGGTGAAACGATTAATCGCGATCTGGATTGAACCGCGATTTTATGCCCTCGATTCGATCTGATTCAATTCGATTTAGGAAATGTCATTTTCGATTCGATTTATATGTAGAAAACTCGCTTCTATCCCTACTATATATCTATCTATCGTTTCATACTGCAACACCATCATATGAGCATTACGTCCAGCTGCGCGTCTGTGTGATAAATAGCGAATTAAAATGTACCTCTATTATATACGGTAAAGTATTAGTTCGAAAGATTGGAGATCCCGCACAGGCTTTTTCACCCGTTACGAGTACGTCTATGTTTACTTTGCCGGTTTCCTGTGTCATTCTACGCATGCGTGAGCAATTGATTGTCTCAATTGTGATGTAATTCTTCGTTCACATTACGTATCTCGGTACTGCTTGGACTATTTCAAATAAATTAATAATTCTGTAAACGTTGGATATTTTAATATCTTCAACCTAATAAGCTTATTACTTTAAAAAAAAAAAGACGTACAATCCAGGTAAGAAAATTAAATTATAAACTATTGTGATTTATTTTTGATACCGAATATACAGCCCGACATACGTTTCAACACCCGGATAATAGGTGTAAGAATGTATGGTGAATTCCCGCGATATGTCAAGTAACAATATCAAAGTCCGCTCCGTAATCGAAAGCAAAGGCGACTGACAGCATTGTTAACGAACTTAAACCGGTGAGTGAAATTCAGGAACAGTAATATTCAGATGTATCGATTATTATAATCTTCATTTAAGATGAATAACTATCCACTCCTTTACACCCTTCTGTACCTTGCTAACAGAGTAGACCGTTACCAGGCAGCTGTAAATGGTTGATGACAATGGTCTACACTGCTGCTTGCGCATAGAAAATCATAATAACATAGAAGAATTGGTATAACTATACTGCAAACCATCCACATAATAAATAAGGTGTATTGTTATGATCAAAATCTTATAAGTCAGAAATATACATGTATTAAACCCTTCCATGCAGTTTTCCAAACTTTAACCCCTACTTTTTGGCCCTGAATGTTCATATATATTGTTTTTTAATATCAACTGTTATTGCAGGATGTCATCTACTTAGTACATTCATTTATTGCAATGTAAAATCGAATCGAATCGAAAATAATCGAATCGTGTTATAAAAAATCGAAATCGAATCGAACCGAATTTTTTTGAATCGTTTCAGCCCTAGTTACATCTGACCTGCTTTAAGTGCTCGTGCATCTGTCTTCAAAACTAGCAACAGGCTATGGGATAAAGGGTTAAATCTGACCTGATTTAAGTGCTCGTGCATCTGTCTTCAAAACTAGCAACAGGCTATGGAGTAAAGGGTTAAGTGTATCTTTGAAACCAATATTGCAGGCACTAGTGTCAATACATACAGGAGAGTGCATGGCATTGAAATGGCTATAGCAGGCGATCAAATCTGGTGATGAAAGAGTTCAAATGTAGGATTAACTAAGTACAGATGGACTTGATATTATATACGGTCAGTCACCTGTACTCTTAACATTTAATCTCCTCAACTATGTTGGACCACCGTAACATTGTTTGGCTTTGCTGATGCTTTTTACCCATTACTTCATAGTCTATTTCAAGTTTTGCAAATAGGTAACCATTTATGGCAGGTCGAAAGTATTCTGATTTTCTTTAGTCTGCTTTAAGCTACAATCTGTTAGATCTAGTATATAAAAATATTTCTTATGGTGCATATTAATGATTGTATAATAGTGGAACTATTCTCTACAGAAGAGGAATAAATTGAAGGCGTAAAAAGGCGTTTATATATGGTAATTGATTAAAGAAATACTGAAGATAGACAAGGCCATGACAAGGTACATGTATAATGGACACAGGACAGGGTGTAATGGTTAAATGTTCCTGTTAAGTCTCAGACTGATCTTCTTCTTGAAGCTTTTTGCTTTTGAAGTGGATATGCATTACCTTATCATTGATCATCGCACTTAACTGTTATTAGTTTAAAGTGCTTGCTTTTATCCCAAAGACGTACTGTATGTTTGTTTTCAAACATGTCATCAGCTTAGATTTTACAGTTCTTTAACCCTTTACCTGATAGCATTGTTTCTAGTATTAAAGATATGTGACTACTTAAAGCAGGTTGAAAGTAAAGCAGAATGCGCCCTAAGGCGCATTCTGCTTTACTTTCAGCCTGCTTTAAGCTATTAACTGCTAGAATAAGGAAAGTATTAAATATGACACATATTCATTACGGTATAATTTGGAACTATTTTCTTCAGCGGATGAATAAAATGAATGTGCTAAAAGTCGCTTCTATAAGGGAAAGGGTTAAAATTGATGACGTCGTGGCAGTAAAGGAACTATGTCAAGCACAAAGTTCTTGTTCTGTAACCCTTTACCATACAGCCTGTTTCTAGTTTTGAAGACAGTTGGTCCCTTAAAGCAGGTACAGTGGAGAATCTGTTATTATTTCCCGTTTAAACGCAAACGTACGCAAACGCAAAACACTAAAACGTAGAAAAGAACAACTTTTGGACAATTCTGATAATTCTTGTTTACCTTGGTGGCAAACAGTTTGGAGCCTGATCAGACGCCGGGTTACCCGGCGTCTGATCTGGCCCCAAACTGTTTGCACTGCAAATAATAGTTTTAGCGTAAACGCGTTTATTGGGAAAGAATAACAGATTCTCCACTGTAGAACGTTAAGCAAAGTGTGTCTTAGGGTGTTAATGTGCTTTTAAAAGTTTCATCTGCTATATAGGATATAGAAAAAATATTTCTTATGGTGCATATCTATGACAGTATATTTAAGTTTTTCTTCAGTGGATGACTAAATTAAAAGGTGTAAAAGGGCATTTTATAGAATAATAGGTTCAGCTATCAGTCGATTTTCAGACTTTTTCCTGAATGCCCAGTAAAACATGTTTAACTCTCTGCACTCTGCGGTTTTTGATAATCATTGTTAACAATTTGATTTCTCAAGTTTAAATTTTAGGTAGATCTACATGTATTTTGACTTAAGAATCATTGAAATGAGTGTCAAATACGTTGGATACTGCTCAGACGTAGCGTGACGCGGCGTCTGATCAGGATCCAAACTGTTTGGAAATAACTATTGTACTCGAGGCAAGGCAGTTATGGGGTTAACCGAAAGGGTGCCCTTAGCAGGATATATGGGGTCAGAAATATCCGATAACCCCAGAGATACGGTTATTAAGTTATGTAAGGTCGACTCGTGCCTCTACGGCTTTCTTAACGTGCATCCGTCTCGTCAAATTTAATTTCTTTCGGGTTCAAAGTTTAGTAAGGCAATAAAAAAAATGCCTCTGTTTATTGTGTCAGACTTTCGGAACTACTCGGCATATTCCGCCATACGCCTAACTCATTTGTCCCATAGGTTGAAAGTAAAACAGAACACTCCTTAACACATTCAGCTCAAGTGACGAGTATACGCGTCATTAACAAACAGTGTACCTGTGCAAAGTACATTTGTCCTATTCAAGCTGTGTAGATCAAGATCAAAGCGATCCCAAAGGAGCTGCCTTATTAGATTATGCTCTGTATGTCAATTTGCAATATATTGTTTAAACCAACCCTAAATAGTTGAAACTGGGCTCACAGGGACTTATAGGGATACTGTAATTGTCAATTAAAAGTTTCTGCGATAAATCCTGGCAAAATCTGCTTTACTTTCACCCTGCTTCAAGCTGCAATCTGCTAGGATATAGAAAATATATACACGTATTATACATGTAGTACATAAATATTGATTGCTGTATAAAGAGGAAATATTTTCTCTTCTTTGGGTGAATAAAAATACTTAAAAAGGGTATATTTATGGGGAAATGGGTGAAAATATTTGAGACTGACGGACGTGACCGAAGTGTCCCGACTATTATTTTAATATATTTATCCTCGTCATGCTGGGATGCCGAGAAATTGGGCTTCCGTCGGCTTCACAGGATGTACGTAAATGTATAGATAACCTGTATACCATGGAAAATTAACTACCCGAATCAAAACATCAGTTTGTTGTAGATATGATAAAATACCGACATCTGATAGCGAGCCAACATTGTTGTTTTTAGAAAAAATGTGGAGATCTTTTTTCTTTCATTGCAGCAGGCGCCAGTAGTAAAAGCAGTACACGTGCAGCACATTTGGTGAAATTAACTATTTAAAGAGTCTTGTCTCGCCACTTAACTATTAACCCCTTCACTGACATGACGTCATCAAATTTTAGCAATTATCGTCTGCTTTAATTTCTAAAATTCAAATTTTAAGTATTTTGACTTAAGAAATATTGAAATGAGGGTCAAACAGATTTGATCCTGATCAGACGCCGCGTTACGCGGTGTCTGATCAGGATCCAAACTGTTTGCAAATACTTATTGAATTCGGGGTAAGGCAGTGAAGGGATTAACATGCTAGCTTACTAGAGGTGAAGCCATGATAACCTTTGCAAACAGTTTGGATCATAATGAGACGCCGCGTAACGCGGCGTCTCATTATGGTCCAAACTGTTTGACACTTTGAATTTGTTCTGAAAAGAAATGGTTTTTTTACAGAATACCAGTAACATACGACTATAATAATTGAGGCAGACTAAAACATTACCCAGGGTAAAATCAAGCCCCATTAAATTACGACAAATTCAAACGGCCACCATTGATGTCTGGATATTGCAATGAAACCGTCATGTTTGCTTCCTTCAAAATTTCTTTATAGATATACATGTACAATGGTGGTCTAAAGGTATCGCATAATTTGTCCATGTATTACAGCATAATTATGAAATAGCTAACAGTGGAAACCCTTGTGATATACAGTAAATTGCAACATCTCATCAGGGTATACACCGTTTATCAATGTATGTAGTCGGGAAAACATTATTCTTTTCCCAATAAACGCGTTTACGACAAAACACTAAATTGTTTCCAGTGCAATTAATTTGTAGCCTGATCAGACGCCGGGTAACCCGGCGTCTGATCAGGTTCCAAACTGTTTGCCACACAGATTAAAATAAATTGTTAGAATTGTCAATGAGTTTTTATTTTCTAAGTGTGTTACAATGCGTTTGCGTTTCGTTTGCGTTTAAACGAGAATGAATAATATCTTCTCGAATGTGAACATGTGTAAAAGATAGGCATATTAACCCTTCGAACCATAGAGCGTTGTATGCTCGCGTTCTGTGCAAACAGTTTACCTATATGAAGAATACACTTGTGCAAACTTATGCAGACAGTGCAGACTCAGATCAGAGGAATTCTAGAGCAACCCTCTGATCAGGGTCTGCCTGCACAGTTCGTAAGTTATCAAAACATAACTAAATATAGTAAAAAAGGACTAGACGTGTATATTCCGTGTGGATAATAATTTATATTAACTTATGTATGTCAAGTGGGTTCTTCCATGCTTATATACTGGATTAGTTTATTTTTTAATGTATGGGAATGCCTGGTCTAAATTTTCATTTTCGTTCTGTTTTAAATTGAAATTCATATCAGCAAATAGTGTAGACTCTACAGCCTATACAGTGTTTGCCCATATCCCTTTTAATGACGCTAGGCATAAATGGGTTAAAAGCAGGCGATATTTTGAAAGTGAAACGTTAAAAACAGACACTATATTGGCAATTAATGGTTAAAAGTGATTAACGACTTAGAATCATGCGAACGAAAATTAAATGCGTGCAGTGATATATATTTCCCGATATTTAATTACCCGTACAAAACCGTCAAGCTCTTTAATAATAAAAGCCGTACGGTAAATTTCACAAATTTGTTATTTCGCCGCCATAATATGCTTTACCTTACTCACCCCTGGGTCCAAAGTTATAAAGCTTTTGGAGCTGAGTCTTAACTCAAACTCAAGCATTTTGTTTATCTAATTTGAGCTTTGAAAGGTTATAAAGATTTTGAATTGAGTCTGAGATCGTTCTCAAGCTTTTCAGATTTTTACCTTGGGACGTTATAAAGATATTGAGCAGAGTAGGAGATCGTTCTCCAAATTGTTTGACACTCGTTTTGAAATTTCTTCAGTCATACTGCCTTATTTTTTAACTTTAAAAAGACATTGCAGACAACAACATTGAAGCAGATGAAAATAAAACGGTGAAGGGGTAAAATTCTCACGAAAATGTTGGCAGTGAAATGGTTAACGAAAGAGAATAAAGTCTAAGAAGTCCACTGTAACTACACTTGGTTAGGATGTCCTTTGTATATCTGGTTGCGATCAAAGTGACCTGGGGTTGACAGTGACAGCCATTGCGACATACACATGCCCCTAGATTTCTACCTTGGATTGAAAGGAATTCTTCCTGATAAAGATTCTCAAGGACTGTTTTATTTGAATGTCGATAAACCCTTATCACTTCAATCCCTTTCGCTGTGTCACTTTGCCCAAAACTTTTCATCTGCTAAAATGTGTCGTCTGCAAAATTCAATTTTTTTTTAATTTTTAAACAAAAAAGTGACTGATGAAATATTGATACGAGTGACAAACAGTTTAGATCCTGATCAGACGCCGCGTAACGCGGCGTCTGATCAGGATCCAAACAATTTTAATGTTCTACTTCAGTCGACTATGGCGATGAAATGATTTTAATTTTAAAAATTATTAAAACATAGAGTTACTCAGCGTCTGATCGGCTTCAAAACTGTTTAACATTCATATCGATGCTTCCGTAGGTGACAGATAATAAAGTAAAATACATGTATTTCCAAATGAAAGAATAGGAGAACACGATTATATAAATAATAAGTGGCGATATCGTCGGAGAAAGTCGGTCAGCGGGGCAAGCGCCGCCTAGCAACTTGTCCTTAAATGCTGGGTAAATATTATGTTCCACTGTTTGCATGTTACAGCGGAGAAGAGGTTATTCTTTCCCGTTGAAACGCAAACGAAACGCAAAAACATTGCAAAAAAAATGTAGAAAATTACAATTTTTGACAATTTTGCATGCTCGTTTTAATCTGAAAGGCAAACAGTTTTGAGCCTTATCAGACGTCGGGATACCAGGCTTCTGATCTGGCTCCAAACTGTTTGCAACGAAAACATAGCTTTAGCGTAAACGAGAATTTTAATCATTAAACACAATCATTCTTTTGGGATGTCGTAACAGTAGGATTATACTGTTACAGTGGAGAATCTGCTATTCTTTCCCGTTTAAACGCAAACGTACGCAAACGCAAAACACTAAAACGTAGAAAAGTACAACTTTTGGACAATTCTGAACATTCATGTTTATCTTGGTGGCAAACAGTTTGGAGCCTGATCAGACGCCGGGTAACCCGGCGTCTGATCTGGCTCAAAACTGTTTGCAATAGAAATAATAGTTTTAGCGTAAACGCGTATATTGGGAAAGAATAACAGTTTCTCCACTGTACTTTGTATGTTTAGGTTGTACCGAGCTCCCTCTCTACAACAGCATCCAATGAGAGACAACGACTGTATGTTTTGTTCGGAGGGAGTTGTTATAGGGGGATTGGGTTACATTTGCAGACAGCTTGAATTCAGATACGCAGCGTCTGGTCTGGGTTCTAGCTGTTTGTCATTCGTCTTTATGTTTCTTCTGTCAAAATATCCCATACGTGTAACTTTAAGAAACACCCGCAGACGACACTTTTAAGCAAACGATATTGCAACAGTTAAAAGAGTTAGACATAATGGTCTTATTTGGGGAACAGCGACAATGGTCATTGAAGGGAGGGCGTCGCTGTTGGAAGGGCCGTTGTAGGGAGGGAGCACTACATGTCATACAGTGGAGAAACTGTTATTCTTTCCCAATAAACGCGTTTACGCTGAAGCTATTATTTCTATTGCAAACAGTTTGGAGCCAGATCAGACGCCGGGTTATCCGGCGTCTGATCAGGCTCCAAACTGTTTGCCACCAAGATAACTTGTGACATGAATTATCAGAATTGTCCAAAAGTTGCACTTTTCTACGTTTTAGTGTTTTGCGTTTGCGTTTCGTTTCGTTTAAACGGGAAAGAATAGCAGATTCTCCACTGTAAACAAGGAAACTTTACAGTCGAGAAGGCAATATTCTTTTTTTTCAATAAATCCGGTTTTGCTAAAACAATATTTACAAGTACAAACAGTTTTGAGCCTGATCAGACGCCGGAAACAGAAACAAATCGTCAGTATCTGTTTTTTATTGTATTGCGCTTGGATTTAATTTGTTTACACGGGAAAAATTAACATCTTCTACATCGTTACCATTGGCAGAATTATAAAGGGGTCGTGTGCGAGATTTTTACATATACACATGTATCTATATCTTATATTCGAGTTATATTTGTTACATAAAAAACATACGTAACACTACAGTAAGATGATAATTATATAGCTCTCATGCTTTCTATGAGATATGGGGTTGTAATAGATATATAGCAATTAATATGATATTGTGATATGCTGAATGATGTGTAACCATGGACAATTAAGATGTAATAAAAATTGTGTCAAATGTTTTAAAGAGTTTGAGTTGAGTTTGATATCGTT
The DNA here is from genome assembly GCA_922989275.2 of Gari tellinella. Classification (NCBI taxonomy): domain Eukaryota; kingdom Metazoa; phylum Mollusca; class Bivalvia; order Cardiida; family Psammobiidae; genus Gari; species Gari tellinella. The sequence goes on from OV277858.1 coordinate 94,793,770, forward strand.
CTCACGCATTTCATTGGGCATTTTTAGCAAAAGTTCAAATCTGACCAATCAAATACTTGAGAAGGATCTCAGACTCAAACTAAAATCGTTATAACCTTGGGTTCTGTAAAAAAAAAAACATACATGTAACACTACACATACTGATATCAGTGATATGTGAGTTATAAAAACTGAATAACATATGTTCGTGAGGGGAATTCCAAATGATTGCGCAATAACCTGTCACCAAAACTGACCCCGGTGAATATAGGCTAGATACTCCCTGAAATAATGTGTCTTATCAAAACTTTCAAACGTAATCACGTGATGTCCCAAAATATAAATAATCATGTGCCCTGACTGACGAATAAAAGTCACATGTCTAATACATATACATTTGTATTATACTTGCATGTACAGTAAAACATGTATTTAGCAACCTTTCTCAGTAGAGGAAGCATTTCTTCTAAAACAAATGCATAGCAAATATTCGAGGCTAGACAAAATTTATTAAAGTTATCTCATAAACGTTTGAGTGCTCATTTGATTGAAAGAGAACTGTCTGTTTCTGTTTATTACAACTTGCATCACCTTTTAGCATATACTTTATACATATACAGTAAAAACTCTATATTAAGATCAATATCAAGAAGGCTAATTGATATTATACAAAACAGATGACATATTAAAGCAATGTGATTGTAAAAAAGAGCTTTCTGGTTTACTGCCACATTGCTTTAAGCAGTCACCTTTCTCAAACAGCTAATAATTAACAAATTTTAGTGGTGGTAATAGAGTGGTTTTACTGTATATAACCCAATCAATTCTAGGATATCGTCTGATTTTTAATTTAAAAAAAAAACATTTTCTGTTATTTCTCAAAATTATACTTTTTCGGATATTCGATTAAAAAACTGTAATGTAAGTATCAAAACAGTTCGATCCTGGTCAAAGGTCAAGTTTATAGGTGCTTGATTAAGATCTTAACTTTTTAATTCTTTCAAATGTCCGTGCACCCTGCATATCGCAGTTGACCCTATCCCCATAGCTTGTTTTCAGTATAAAGGACTGGTGGTTGCTTAAAGCAGGCTATATACTATAGGCGAGTGTATGGTTTAAAATAAATAATAATAACAATTACATGTAAGACTTTATTTCATGTGGAAGTCAGAGGTAACGCGTTGAACTAGAAACACATTTTACTGGTTCGAACCCATGGTCCTTACTTAATTGTTACTTAAACCGAGTTCCCATGTATCAGTGGTATTATATCAAATCGGGCATAAAAAAGAACCAGTGGGGCCTGTTTCATAAATTTTCGTAGAACAAAACCGATCGTAAGTCAAAACTTTTAAATAAATTCAATTCCTGATTTCTCCATCTAACCCTTATCTTGTGACATCAATTTGGAATCGTCTTTTCAAGACGATTCGAAAGGGATGTCACAACACTCGATTAGATGGAGAAATAAATAATAATTGAGACTTTTATAATCTGACTTACGACAACATTTGTCGTACGAAGTTTTATGACATGGGCCCCTGAAACGCATTTTAAATGCGATTGCGATGTGTTTGCATTTAGTTTCGTATAAACAGGGAAGGGGCGGGGGTTATCAGTGACCATAGCCTTACTCTATGCTTTACCTTCCCTGAGACATTTTCACCAACTTTACACAGGACAAAACTAATCCAGAAACCCATATACGGAGATTTACCTCATGCATTTTCTGACTGGTCACTTAATACCTGTACATGTTTAAATGTACTTTCACAGTTGTGTGGGTGTGTAGTGTGTGAGTGGGTGGGTGGAGGGTCCATTAACCCCTTCACTGCCTTATACTGAGGAAAATGGTTATTTTCGAACAATTTGGATCCAGACCAGACGCCGCATACAGCGGCGTCTGATTAGGATTCAAATTGTTTGACACTCATTTAAATGTTTCTTAGGTCAAAATACCTAATAAATAAACTTTAAATTTGAGAAATAAAAGCAGACGACAAATGGTAAAAATTAAAGACGTCATAACAGTGAATGGGGTTAACATTCAACAATGAAATTATCGCTCCATGATTAAGTATGAAATTTTCTGTTAACCCTTAGCCCGCCAAATAAATTGTCGTCTGCTGTATTTCTCGTCTGCTTCAAGTTTCAAAGTGCTTCAAAGTTGCTCAAAATTGCTGAAAATGTTGTCCGAGTGTCAAACAGCTTGGATCCGGATGAGACGCCGAGTTACTCGGCGTCTCATCCGGATCCAAGCTGTTTGCATATGGAGCTATAGTCGTGAGTGGCAGGCTAAGGGTTAATACATGTAGAAAGAATGTACTTGAAATTCGGTACATGTATACTTTAAGCGACCATCGTATGAATACTATTTTATGACATCAGTATGGTCACTTAAAACGTAGCACACAGAGAACGAGACGCAATAACTCGGCGTCTCAACTGAGCCCAAACTGTTTGTAACAATCATCACTGGTTCGTTCACAGCATGTAGAAGATTAAACACCCATCTGTGGTTAGAGATCACCATGTGTCTTCATTAATAGGACCCTCAAAACAGGATAATTATCCACACGACGTCTACAGGGTTGCCATTCACCTTTTACCCCGTAAATACGCCTTTTTACGCCTTTAATTTATTCCTCTGCTATAGTAAGTAATTCCAATTTCTACTGCTATACAAAGAAGAATCATAAATAATTATATATTTACTATATTCTAGCAGAAATAGCTTAAAGCAGGCCTTAAGGTGCATTCTGCTTTTCTTTGAACCTGCTTTAAGGGGCCAAATGTCTTCAAAACTAGAAAAAGGTTATGGGGTAATGGGTTATTGTCTCCGACATTTTCTGACATTTTCGGATTTTTTTCTGAACTTCTCCGGACTAGATCTATCTGATTTTTCCTCTTAATCTTCGGATTTCTGTTACTTTCAACAATTGAATTCTTCTACGATTTTTACTTAGTAAACATTGATATTTCTAATATCGCCCTTGAAAATTTGGAAGTCTTAGGATTTTTATAGCAACTTATTGTAGTCCTGCATTTATGTGACATCCAGTGTGTTATGCTGAGGTATCACCTGTTTCAAAATTATTGTCTGCAACAGAAATCGCGTAGTTGTTTGAACCCTGTCCCAAATAGTTAGTATAATGAAAGACAGGGTCCCGTTTCATAAAACTTCGTACGACAAAAATGGACAATTCCAGTTTGCAATAAAAGCTGGTCCATTTTAGACTATTTAGGGTTTGGTTTTTTTGTAATAAATTGCAATATGACAAACAGTGAAGTCCCAGATCCTTTAGGAGCCCTCTGATCAGGGACTTCACTGTTTGCATACGACAAGTGTGTTCTTCACAGGTACACATTTGGTAAAGGACACATACATGCGTCACTAGGGCTCAATGAGTTAAGTCAAAACTTTAATATACGTTTAATTTCTGGTTTCCCAATCAAATCATGTCTTGTGACATCTCTTTGGAATCGTCTTTTTAAGACGATTCCAAAGAGATGTCACAAGACAGGATTAGATACAAAAATAAATAATAATTGAGACTTTTATCATTTGGCTTTCGACAACATTTGCCGGGCACCAGGTTGTTTCATAAAGCAAGCTGAAAAAGCAGGATATTCCTTCAGTAAATACTTTCAACCTGTTTCAAGGAACAATCTGCTAGGATATAGTAAATATATTTTATGGTACATATTCACTTTTTAAGTTGAACTATTTTCTTCAGTGGAGGGTCGACTTAAAGGCATAAAAGGATTTTGATAATGGGTTAAGTCTACTTTATGTGAAGAAACATTAGTTCAAGAGCCAGATCGCGCATGGTATGACACCATAAGTGTACAAGATAATTTCTAATCGAGGAAGCCAAAAAAAGGACAAATGGATATATTAATAATATTAAATATATTATATATAATAATTCCACAATTTACCAATTGTCCCATAGAAACGCCTTATAACGCCTCTAGTGTGTTCCTCTACTAATTTATACAGCAGAAACTGCGCTTTAAGAATTATATTGCATATCCTGACAGAGGGTAGCTTAAAGCAGGCTAAAAGTAAAGCAGAATGCGCCTTACGTCAATCTTCTTAGATAGAGCATCTATCTCCAAAACTAGAAACATGCAATGGGGTAATCATATAAATGGATGGGCTTGGTTTCACGGCGCCGCGACACAAAATAGGTCACATATAGCGGCAATAAACTGGGTAAAAGTATAACTCGCTTGTTTCCTATATACATACTATTGCTATTTAAAACTAGTTAAACGGAAATATCTGTTCAAAATAGCTTTTAAGGCAGTACGCCAAAATAATTTCTGGTCAATGTCGGTATATATCGGTACTCTTCGTAAAGCGATCGGCCATTTTCGTCAACTGACGGCCCATACCTAAAGCTCGACATTAATGTATCCGGTCTCATTATTGGTGTGCTACCTTAATGCGCTAATGAGACCAGTGTCAAAGGGGGACTTGAAATGTATAATGAAAAAATTCTTTCTCACGGTCAAGTAAATGTTACATAATAAAAATGTCCTTATAGAAGATAAACAATTTAATATATTGCATCCGCATGGGAAGAGCTAGTTCAGAGGAATTTTCAAACAGCATTGATTCAGATCAGTCCCCGCTCAACCGGCGTTTGATCATGATCCTTATGTTTGTATCTCGTATAGTTATGATTATTTCCAATTAAAATAGTTAATACATTAGAACTGTGCAAATCAGCAGTTTTAAAGCAGTCTATATAATGACACCACAAGGGTGGACCATGCTTTTGGTTCTGTATCACGTGTCGTCCACCCTTATCTTTATACAGTCAATCTTGTATCAAGTGTCCAGTGAAAAGATAATATAGTTGCAACTTTTATGACAGGTAACAACTTAATACAGGACAAAAGTAAGAAAGAAAGTTTTTGTCCTGAATTAAGTGGTCATTTGTCTTAACTCATTCATCCCTGAAACTTTTAATGGACAATATCAATTCTTAAAAAGGTCTAGTCTATTTTGGACTATTTGGGGCTGATTTTAACAATATATTTCAAAATGAAAAACCAAACAGTGTATACCCTAATCAGAGGGTCTACACTGTTTGCATAGGACTAGTTTACTCTATACAGATACATTGTTTGTAAATGACGAGTATACTCGTCGCTGGGATTGAATGTGTTAATTAATAGAACACCAGACACATTGGCTCGATTGTCGCTTAGTATAAGACTGGCTGTATATGAATAGTGGCCGACTGAGAGGTCCACTGGCTCATTAAAACGCTCCCCTGTTGATTAGTTACGTCAGGTTGAATAGTTTGTGCCATTAGTACAAGGACTTTTAACCCTTTCATGATCCAATTATTCGGGAGAGTTTTACCCCTTCACCGCTTTATTGTCGTCTGCTTCAGAATTGTTGTCTGCAAGACACGTTTCAATGTTTGCATTAAGATTTTATGACTTAATAAATATCTATAAGAGTGTCAAACGGATTGTGTCCTGATCAGACGCCGCGTTACGCGGTTTGTGGCGTCATTTAGAGTGAAAGGGTTAAACTAGTGTTAAGGCAGATATCTACTGAAACTCTGCATGTTATACATGTACAGCGGAGAAGATGTTATTCTTTCCCAATAAAGGCGTTTTTATATTTGTTCAGTTAGTCCCTCTTATCTGGAGCCCTATAAAAATGCATTTCGGAGCAAACAGTTTAACACTATTATTGAGCTCGGAGAAGGTACACAACTTTGAGACACCTAAGGTCTACATCTCTGCCACCGGGCTAGTTTTCAATGACGATCTCAGACCAACCCGAACTTTATAGATTTCACAACCAGAATGGTTCGATACAGATTGCAAATGTCTGGAATATTCCATATCATATATTCAGTCATAATGACAAATAAGTCACCGTATATGGACTCATGTAGAGTACAAGTGTATAACATGTGGTTATTGTAAGCTGATATATGTACGCATATTGCAACCGAATGCAGAACGCTAAAACTTTAAATGGAATACTTTTATGACTTTCTTGCAAATAATTATGCACCAGATGTGATAAATGTATGCCAAAACGATTGTAAAGTTTATTTTAGATAATGTTGGGAAGTACTATTCATTGTTCATATTCCCACGAAGCGTGTTGGGTCAATGCAATCATTATATGCGTGTTATTTATTGTTAAAATTATTAGATAATATGTAATGAAATACATATTAATAAAACAAGAGCGTGTCCCAGTTACACGAATGCCCCCGATGATACAGGGAGGGGAATCCAGACTATCAAACGTAAAAGTTAGAGAGCTGAAACTGTAATGGAGCGCCATTTTGAGGACTTCAAGGGCCATTACTCCAAAGGGCCTAGCATAAATTGGTGCCGCTGGTTATCCAAATTGGTCTCCATTTTATGTCAACAAACATTTTCAGAAAGTTTGGTGATGATCAGATGAAAAGCAATGTGTTTATGAAACACAAATGCCCCCAGCCAGAATCATGTTCTGTAATGTAATGCTTATTTGCAAAAGTAGGTCAAAAGTCATGGTCGTAGGGTAAATGAAACATTGGCATGGTTGGAGAAGTCTTAACACAGGAAACATATAAAGTATGGAAGCTCTAGGCCTACTGGTTCAAATGTTATAGGCGTATAAAGATTTATACAAATAAAGGTCAAAGGTCAAGAACGTAGGTATGGTTGGAAAGGTCTTGACACAAGAAATATATAAACAAAATATAAAAGCCGTAGGCCTACTGGTGCAAATGTTATAGCCATTTAAAGATTTCAACAAAAGTAGGTCAAATGTCATGGTCACAAGGTCAAAAAGTTTTGTATGGTTAGAAAGGGAAACACGTGTCAAGTATAAAAGGCCAAGGTGCAAAAATGCAAAAGTTATATCCAAGGTTAAGGTTTTTGGTTAAAGTTTGATTAAATAGGTCAAAGATCGAGGTCAAGGTAATATGGTCAAAGATGTTGGTATGGTTCGAAAGGTCTTGACACAAGAAATATACATACAAAATATTAAAGCCCTGGGCCAACTGGTGCAAATGTTATAGCAATTTAAAGATTTTTACAAAAGAAGGTCAAATGTCAAGGTCAAGGTCAAAAAGTTTTGTATGGTTGGAAAGGTCTTGCTATGAGGAATACACATGCCAAGTATAAAATGCCCAGGTGCAAAAATGCAAAAGTTATAGCCAAGGTTAAGGTTTTTGGTTTAAGTTTGATTAAATAGGTCAAAGGTCAAGGTCAAGGTCGCATGTTCAAAGATGTTGGTATGGTTGGAAAGGTCTTGACACAAGAAATATACATACAAAATATGAAAGCCCTGGGCCTACTGGTGCAAATGTTATAGCCATTTAAAGATTTTTACAAAAGTAGGTCAAATTTCAAGGTCAAGGTCACAAGGTCAAAAAGTTTTATATGGTTGGAAAGGTCTTACCATGAGGAATACACATGCCAAGTATAAAAGGCCCAGGTTTAAAAATGCAAAAGTTATAGCCAAGGTTAAGGTTTTTGGTTAAAGTTTGATTAAATAGGTCAAAGGTCAAGGTCACATGGTCAAAGATGTTGGTATGGTTGGAAAGGTCTTGACAAAAGAAATATACATACAAAATATGAAAGTCCTGGGCCTACTGGTGCAAATGTTATAGCCATTTAAAGATTTTTACAAAAGTAGGTCAAATTTCAAGGTCACGGTCACAAGGTCAAAAAGTTTTATATGGTTGGAAAGGTCTTGCCATGAGGAATACACATGCCAAGTATAAAAGGCCCAGGTTTAAAAATGCAAAAGTTATAGCCAAGGTTAAGGTTTTTGGTTAAAGTTTGATTAAATAGGTCAAAGGTCAAGGTCAAGGTCACATGGTCAAAGAAGTTGGTATGGTTGGAAAGGTCTTGACAAAAGAAATATACATACAAAATATGAAAGCCCTGGGCCTACTGGTGCAAATGTTATAGCCATTTAAAGATTTTCACAAAAGTAGGTCAAATGTCAAGGTCAAGGTCACAAGGTCAAAAAGGTTTGTATGGATGGAAAGGTCTTGATACAGGGAAGACACATGCCAAGTATAAAAGGTCCAGGTACAAAAATGCAAGAGTTATAGCCAAGGTTAAGGTTTTTGGCACAGACAGACGGACGAACGGACGGACGGACGGACAAACCAACAGACATGACAAAAACTATATGCCCCCGAATCGTAGATTCTGGGGGCATAATAATGCATTCAACAATGACATGTATGTACAGTGGAGAATCTGTTATTCTTTCCCAATAAACGCGTTTACTACTACTAAAACTATCATTTGCAGTGCAAACAGTTTGGAGCCAGATCAGACGCCGGGTAACCCGGCGTCTGATCAGGCTCCAAACTGTTTGCCACCAAGATAAACAAGAATTATCAGAATTGTCCAAAAGTTGTTCTTTTCTACGTTTTAGTGCTTTGCGTTTGCGTACGTTTGCGTTTAAACGGGAAAGAATAACAGATTCTCCACTGTATACACGTACTTTATACCTGTAATGTTTAACTCTTGGTGTCTAACTGGTATTCGTTTCTTCTTCTCTCTCGTTTTGTTTCGGTCAGATATGATAATTTAGCGAATTATCAGATAGCCATAGATTCATACATGAGTAGCATTTTGCTGCTAAATTTGTTTTATACGATTAATAAACCAATGAATGTCAATGCCGACATGTATACATACGCTTGTTTAACAATAATGTTTAATTTTTAACTATATAGTCGAAACTCGATAGTTTGAACTCGCGTTAGCTCGAACAGATCCATATTTCAAAGTTAAAACGTGGCTTAGCCACGTTTTAACTTTGAATTACGGAGTTGTTACTAAAGCAAGATCGAATTATCGGAATTAAACTGATGAAATACTGGTAAGGTTGATTTAAGCGAGTTCGAAATATTGGGATTCGACTCGTGATATATGAGCTCACTGGTATTCGTATTCTCATCTCTCTCATCTCAGAGATGGTGTTGTAGCGAACAACCATGCAGAAAGCGACAAAGTCGATAATGAGTAGCAATTGTCTGTTCCATATTATTTGGCAAGTCATCTTAACCCTTTCCCTTATAGAAGCGACTTTTAGCACATTCATTTTATTCATCCGCTGAAGAAAATAGTTCCAAATTATACCGTAATGAATATGTGTCATATTTAATACTTTTCTTATTCTAGCAGTTAATAGCTTAAAGCAGGCTGAAAGTAAAGCAGAATGCGCCTTAGGGCGCATTCTGCTTTACTTTCAACCTGCTTTAAGTAGTCACATATCTTCAATACTAGAAACAATGCTATCAGGTAAAGTGTTAAATTGTTTCAGTCAATCAAGCATTAATTGCAAGTTTTGACTAAAACTGTTTATAAGACATACTTTTGGCAAGTTTTCATGACTGTAACTCTTACCATTGTCATCTGTTTTTCTTACTTTTAATACATGTATTCATATGTATCCAACTCTTTCGCAAGTTAGAGATTTGTGCAATTGTGTTATTTTCTATTCATTGTTTTGAAAACTGTAGTATTCATTGTGTTAAATTGTATACATGTAAATCCTTGTATAAGAGGAAATAAAACGTATATAAGACCATTAGACAACATTATGGTCATATTGTCAATAAGCTTCAGTGAAACTTACACTCATTAGCCTAGCCATAAAAGCCATAGCGTAGATCCAGATTAAAATTCATCAGCTGATATACATCTAATGTTTTCGAATTGGAGCTGTTGTTGCATTAAACTTATATAACATTTTGTCTGTACATTTTCAGTGGCGATGGCACCCCGGGGCGTATGTGGCCTACAGAGTGATCGTGGCTCTATACAGTATCGCGTGTTTCCTGGCCGTCACTCTCATGTCCATTGGCAATGACATGAGCATCATGGTCTTCCTGACTATCTGGACATACCTGATTCTCGCCTTGTACCTCATCATTGCGGCCATGATTGCGGTGGTACATTGGTGCAGAGGTTATGGCCGCCTGGGAAACTACACAGACTCGTTCGCCTTCGAGACTGGTAGCCCTGAGGGAACAAAACATCAACCAACATTTGGAGTTGTGAGCGGAGTGTTTGAAAGCGATGCAGATTTGAAAAAAGAAAAGCAAATAGAAAACGGCGATGCAGTGACAGTCAACAACACCGATCAATTTGACGGCAGTGGACAAAACAATACAGAAAACATTGAAATGAACTGGATTATGAAACTGTGTTGGGTTTTGGCGGATATGGTGTATGTGTTTGCAATCGTCGTGTCCCTTGTTTATTTCATAGCACTGTTCCCCTTAATTGGAGTCCATAAGGGATTCGGGAACGATCTCAATATGCATGCGTTCAACTCTGTTATTATACTGATTGACGCTGCCATCGTCGCCAGGCCAGTTCGGCTTCTACATGTCATATACCCATTCGCATATGGACTTTGTTATATTATTTTCAGCGTGATATTTTGGTCTCAGGACAAGGAAAGAAACGTTTTGTATCCTGGCGTTCTCGATTGGAACCATCCGGGACATACTTCTGTCGTCATTTCCTGTTTGGCGATCATAGGAATTCCCTTTCTTCAGTTGGTTCACTTTGGATTTTATCGCCTGCGACTTGTTTTGTACAGAAAGCTGTACGATGAGGAATACAACTGATTCAGTCAAATGTCCATTACAGACGATGCTTTCGAAGTACTGTGAACGTATCTATGATAGGGGAATTGGCTCACATATCGTACCCGTACCTTGGTACAACACTGACAAATAGTAATAATCAACGGACCCAACTCATGGCCAAACAACGAATATTGTATAATTAGAATCTAGTATCTCCTGAAGGCAGGTGACATGCTAATGGATGGCTACATGGTTCAGAATGCTCTTCAAAGATGTTCCGATAGGTCCATTAACTCACTGTTACACCTTAAATACGCATTTTATTACCTTAATTTATTTCCACTTTATACAGTCATGATCAAATATGCACCATAAAAACATTATTCCAGAACCTAGAAGATGGTAGCTTAAAACAGAATGAAAGTAAAGCAGAATACGCCGTATGGCGCATTCTGCTTTACTTTCAACCTACCGCATTAAGTGGTCAACTGTCTTAACAACTAGAAGCGGTCACTGGGGTAATGGGTTAAAGTCATGAGACACGGACACTGTTCAACCTACTATAAAGTAGATAAGATGAACTGGCAGAGAAGAGAGTCAATTTTTGCAGATCAGGTACCAAACTGGTTGCTACATCACTCGTATGTGTTTTCAAATATAGAAAAAGGTTAAGAATGAAAGAAAACGGCATAGGGTGCAAGAGATATTTGGCCAGTCTTCAACAGGTTATGAACTTATGAGTCTTATGACATATAGAAAAATCTGTGTTGAGCGAAATATCAAAGGAAGGTCTTTATGCAGATATTAATCATTTCATCTCCAAAGGATATTTAAATTAACGCTGCAAACAGATTATATTCAGATAAGACACCGCGTAACACAGTGTCTGGTCAAGATCAATACTTTTTGCACTATTCTAGTATTAACATTTCTTCCGTCAAAACTTCCAAATTCGCTGTACTTATTTACGCGGTAAGCACCATCCTACATATGAATATCTTAATATTGCCTTAACCAGTGGTAGATCTAGTAATTCAACAAACGTTTGGCGTCGTTTTTTATGTTTTGTATATTATTATTTGTATATTCAAGCAAGAACACTATATACACATTATTCCTGATTCAGGTAAAGTGGAGAAGGCGTTATTGTTTCCCGTTTTTAAAACGAAAACAACACGTTGACGCATTGTAAAACAAATGGAGAAAATGACGACCTTTTGAAAAGTTCGACAAGTTATTTTTATCCAAGTGGCAAACAGTTTGGAGCCTGGGTCGATGCCGGGATTCCCGACGTCGGATATGGCTCCAAACTGTTTCAATTTGCAGGTTTTCAATTTGCATGTTTTCAGAAACTCGTTGAAGGTTAAATAACATCTTCTCCACTGTACAGGTACCTAGATAATCGACTATTCCCCCGAAGGTTTCGGGAGTCTCAATAGTATGTAGAGCGTTGCCATACCGTCATAAAAATTATTACGCCTTTTATAGATGTGCCAGCTATATTATATTGAAATACACATTTTTTGTAAATTTTGTCTTACTTTTACGTGTATGCATAATAGGAAAATGGATGATCCTTTGACGACTGCAAAGTATGATTTGCTATCACTTTTTAATAGAGTTTAATGCTTAGAACATGATTATCCAATTTATGCCTGGATATTGCAATGTACTCTCCCTGTATACTTCCTTGAAGATTTCATTGTATATAGATAAACAAGGGTGATCTGAAGACACTGAATTGATTTGTCCATACAGCAAAATACATGTATGTCATATTTTATAGCAAACAATGCATACTCTGATGAGATGCCGTGTAACGTGACGTCTGATCATGGTCTACACTGTTTGCCAACTACTATGCTTAAACGGGTTATAGTAAATAAGACACTTGTGTATGTTTGAGTTTTCGAGGTTCGACTGTACTATGTTTGGTTTTATTCAGTGTGCTACGTATCTGTACTTGAAATGTTCCGTAAAAATCTGCACATCAACCTATATTGAGTATTGGTAAATAAAGTAAAAGGAACGACAACTCTGCAAAGGATAATACAGCGAAGCTCACTTGTACCGAAGTGATCAAGACTGACGTGACATCAGTTCAAATCCAAATCCAATTTAGGGGCTCGTTTCCTTAAACTTCGTACGACAAATGTTGTCGTAAGTCAGATTATAAAAACATATTATCTATTTCTCCATCTAATACTGTCTTGTAACATCTCTTGGAATCGTCTTGAAAAGACGATTCCAAAGAGATGTCACAAGACATTATTAGATAGAGAAATCAGAAATAAATGTACATGTATTTTAAAGTTTTAACTTACGACCGTTATTGTAGTTCGATTTTTTATGAAACCTGACCCAGGACGGTCTGATTAAATATTTTGTTACATCAGTCAAAGAAAGTGAATATTTTTAGGGTTCTTTTTATATCCAATATTTCGTTGTATCCAGTTTCGTTATCAGGGAGTTTCACTGTATGAGGATAATATGTCAAGCAGGAAAAGTTTACACGTGTACATTTGAGTGCTATAGCTACAAAGATCTTGTTTTATATAAGCCGCTTCAGAAGCAATTCGACCTACATACATTTCAAACAATGTAGACCCAGAACGGCTACTGAATATCCAACAGACCTGGTCCATAGGATACAAGCCTTTGAGTTAAGTCTGAGATCATTTTCAAGCAATTGATTGGTCAAATCTGACCAATTAAATGCTTGAGGTTGATCTCAGACTCAAATCAAAAGTTTTATAACCTTGGACCCAGATCTTGGTCTGCATTTCTTTTTGCAATGGAAGTTACAAAGCACCAATACCTGCGACGAACACCAATATGATTAGATCCCGATTAAAGTTTCAAGAGCATGTGCTGATCTGGGTCTTCACTGTTACATTATCCGGAGGTATGTTCGCTTCTGACGCGGCTGTTTTGTTCTCTGTCATGCATGTTCGTGCATGGAAGTGTCATTGCTTTATTAGTGCTTTGTTGTAATAAAAGTATCCGAAAGACATTGTTTTATCTTTTGTATTGCAATTGAATTCGTCTTAACATATTATCAAATAGCCTGTTCCTTGTTTTGTAAACATGATCCCATTTAAAGCAGGTTGAAAGTAAAGCAGAATGCTCTTTACTGAACATTCTGTTTTACCTTCAACCTGCTTTAAGTTACCATCTAGAAAAAAATACCGGAAATGCATTTTACGTCTTGACATATATGTCCATGCCTTCCTTGGTGGAAACTACAGTTTACCATTTAAAGCAGATTGAAAGTAAAGCAGAACGCTTCTTATGGGGCATTCTGTTTTACTTTCAACCTGCTTTAAGGTATACCACCTGAAAAAAATACTGCAAATGACGTCTATGTTTCATGTCCATGACTGCTATAAAAGGGGGATACGGTTCCTTAGTGTATATACATGTATAATGATATTATTACATGCGTAAAAATCGTAATGGAGTAAATGGTTAGACAGCCATTTATAGGAAGAAACACTGGTGTTTCGTTAGATGGCCGACTACTTCGTGCAGGAAAATTTTAATGCAGAAATCAGGATATTACATGAGTGTTCATAATTAATGGGATTTATTAAACGAGTCTTTTAGAAAACGATAAAAACGAAGCTTTGTCCAGTTTTTATCCTTTTCTAAAACGACGAGTTTGATAAATCCAATAAATTACGATATTCTTTTTATAACATAACCTAGAAAAGTTATGTATCGCAGCCTTTAGGTCAAGTGAATGCTAAACGCGAAATAAGTAGATCTATATGTTATAACTTATGTTATTATGTCGGTAAGTAGCTTTTAGCTAATGTTATATAATTATGTTGTGAAAACACCCGACTATAAATAAAGTTTCTTGTATCTTGTATCTATACAGGAAAAAAGTTGTTCCAAATTAACCCCGTCCACTAGCATAATGTTTATGTTATTATATGTATTAATAAACACTTTAATGTAGATCTAATATTGATTAATTACACCAATAATCTATCAATTGAATCTACATGAAGGAATGAAGACGTTGGATATTGAACGCATAGAACGCATTTTAATGACGTCACAAGTAAACGACGTAGTGGCGTTACTGGCGTACCTCATTTGCATAGTTAATCAACTAGTTATATATGACAAATAAACAACGAGTGTTATCCTCTGATATGCTATAAGGGTATTTCGTCAACAGTTTCATTCTGTTTTAAGTAACATGCAGTGCGTCTTCTTTTCACAAACTTGACTTTAATAAAGAAAATTATTTCTACAAATAGCAAATCATGTCATGACAAAAAATATATCCCTTTCAAAACACACCGTAGTGACTCATTGATCATTATTTGGTGATAAGACAAAAACACACCGACCAGATAACATGTATACATGTACATGATAATACTGTTTGTGTTTATTTTTATCATAAATGCAACAACAACTTCCCGCCGTAAAGGGTAATGAAAAGGTTAATTCCCTAAAGAAACATTTCTTTTATGAATGAGACGCATAAAAGATATATATAGTGTAATTGTAAGTTTCCTTCGGGCGCTATATAGCTACATAACAAGTGTACGTGTGTAGCGAGCATTTAAAAAGAATATTAACCCTTTACCTGATAGCCTATTTCTAGTATTGAAAATATGTGACTACTTAAAGCAGGTTGAAAGTAAAGTAGAATGCGCCCTAAGGCGCATTCTGCTTTACTTTCAGCCTGCTTTAAGCTTCCATATGTTAGAATATTGAAAATTTTCCCTATACTATATAATCATGACTGATTAAATTGGAACTATTTTCTTCAGCGGAGGAATAAATTAAATACGCTAAAAGTCGCTTCTATGGGGTAAAGGGTTAATAAGCATGTGCATGCATGCTGTTGCTTATTGCAGGTTAACAAGTAATACAGAAAGCTAGCTCCCATCAGAGCTTTTTGTGCTATTTGTTATCTTACATAAAGCACTCGCATGTGTTTAAAAGTGTTAACTTTTTTAAAATAACGGCCACAGAATGCATACAAAATTGACAGTATACATTATACGTTGACTAACAGTAGATCTTGTTATTTGCAAACAGATTGGATCCTGATCAGACGCCGCTTAACGCGCCGTCTGATCAGGATCCAAACTGTTTGACATTCATAGCGATATTACATTATAGCCAACTTATCTATAGGCCTAGTTTAAATCTAAAAAATAAAAGCAGACGACAATAATTATTGCAAGCAGACTACGTATTTGCAAATAAAGGGTGTGGGGAGTAAATAATACAATGCGAGTGAGAAAGGCGGCCATCTTATGTAGGCCGCTAACCTGTAACTTGTTTACATTCGCAAAACGGTTTGGATCTAGATATTTCATTGTTACTCAGAGTAACTTAGTGTTTGATCCAAACTGTTCAACACGTGTATCGATCTTGAAATCTTATTTTGATAAATCAAAGCAGACGACAGTTATGATAACCAGATGACATCTTGGCTGTGAAGAATACAAGGCGGGGGGCCGGTGGCCATTTTGCTTACGTAACCTTAAGATTGCGAAGTGCAACTTGTCTATATTCGGAAAACTTTTGGGATCAAGATCAGATGCCGAGTAACACAATGTTTTATCAGGATCCAAACTGTTTTAATACTTGTATCAATGTTTCTTCAGTCAAAATAGTTTTTAATCTAAGTTTGGGAAATAAAAGCAGGCGACATATTTAAGTAGACGATATTCAATTACATGTACTTATATTAACTATACATAGTCGCTGCGATATTGCTTTAAATAATTTCTGGAACACATTGCAATTTTAAAGTCCAATGTATACCGTAAAACCTCTCTATTACAACCACTAAAACGAATGATAATTGATTGTTTAAAAGACGGGTGACAGTTTAAAGCAAGGTAAACGTACTATAGAAAGCTCATTAGGAGTTTTTTTCTATTCGCCTTGCTTTAAGCAGTCATCTGCTTTAAAACCTGATAATTAATATTGTATCTTGTGGTCTTAAAAAATAGAGGTTACACTGAATTAAGATATTATAACTACATGTATTGTGTTATATGTATAGGGTGTATGTAATGCTTGTAGTAGTTGTGTAATAAAATACCATATCACAAGAATCGCGTATACCAACCACACAAGTTCATGAAATGTAAAAATGTACCCTCCCCACGTCAACTAGGCGACAAAATCCACTATGCAAACACTTTAGATCCAGACCAGACGCACTTAATCAAGATTCTAAGTGGTTGGCATTATTATCAATATATTTATACAGTCAGAACTTAGAAAGTTTCAATTTTGCATAAAACTACAGACGACACATTTTAGCAGACCACATGGTTAAAGGGTGGTTTTTGATATCGAAAGGGCTACAATATATTTATACAGGGCTCCATATATCCGGATTTTTCTTTATTTCTCCGGCCCTATCGATTTGTTCGGAAATTTTCGGATTTCTGCTTTTACTGTTACAATTTGGGTTTTATGCTTTATTAGCTCACCTGGCACGAAGTGCCAAGGTGAGCTATTGTGATCGCCCTGTGTCCGACGTCCGTCCGTCCGTCCGTCGTCAAACTTTTTCTTCAAAGATCTTCTTCTTGGAAACCACTGGGCAAATTTCATCAAAACTTCATAAGATTGTTCCTTGTAAGGTACTCTCTCAGAGTTTTTCAAATATAGGTCATCCAATTGAAATTGTGGTTGCCATGGCAACCAATTGAAAAAAACCTTTACAAATATTCTTGTTAAAAACTGCAGGTCCGAATTGAAAATAATTTTACCCAAATGTGCCATTGGTGACCCTCTACCAGATTTCTTAAAATAATTTTCCTTTCTTAAAAATATGGCCGCTATATATTGGGTGGGGCATATTTTCCTTATATGGCTATATAGTGAAAACTTTAAAAATCTGCTTGTCAAAAACTACTGGTCCGATGCAAATGATCCATGGGTGACCCTCTACCAGATTTCTTAAAATTATTTTGATATCTTAAAACAACGTGGCCGCCAGTGGGTGGGGCACGTTTTCCTTATGTTACTGTATAGTAAATACTTTAAAAATCTTCTCCTCTGAAACTACTGGTCCAAATTAAAAGTAACTTTACACAAATGGTCAATTGATGACCCTCTACCAGATTTCTTAAAATCATTTTATTATCTTAAAAAACATGGCCGCCAGTGGGTGGGGCACGTTTTCCTTATGTTACTGTATATAGTAATTTTTTTTAAAAATCTTCTCCTCTGAAACTACTGGTCCAAATTCAAAACAATTTTACACAAATGGTCAATTGATGACCCTCTACCAGATTTTTTAAAATCATTTTGTTATCTTAAAAAACATGGCCACCAGTGGGTGGGGCAAGTTTCCCTTATACTACTGTATATTGGTCTGATTTAAGAATAATTTTACACAAATAATGATTCATGGGTGACCCTTTGCCAGTTATTTTTTCAAATAATATTCCTAGCTCAAACAACATGGCCACTAGTGGGTGGGGTGAATAAGTGAAAACGTAATCATTACTGGTCCATTTACATGACCGTAAGCATGGGTACCAGGTGCGCGATTTAGGGCCGCATGCGGCTCTTGTTTACTTAAGGGAATTTTGATACTGGTGTCAAGCAGTTTAGATCCAGATCAGACGCCGCGTTTGCATAATAATGTTCACACAATTTGGCAATCTTAGACTTGTTTTAGCAACTCATAGTAGCCCTTGATATAGTCTTGGCGAGATAGTTTTAAACTATCTTTTGGATTTTGAAACTCGTTTAGACTAATTGTTGAAGCTTGGTCATGGTTCTATAAGTTCGGTAAGTAGATAAAACGCCCGTACACTACTGATATTGACTGACACTGCCCCGATCTCATTAGAGCCTAATAACTTAATTCAATACAAACTAATTAATGCACACATCTGTATAAGTAGTTTGCAGTCTGTCATTCTGTACTGTATGAGATTGTAATTTGCCTGAATACTGTCCAAATATCTTATTTTGAAGGGGTGTCCGTGGCCCTATAGTGGAATACTTACTGTGACTTACATCACCGTACATGTATAATCTCCTCGATGCTCTGGGTTCGAATCACGGTCTGGGTATTTAGATTTTTCATGTGGAGAAGCTTTCCTGTTGGCTTGCGGAAGGTCGGTAGTTCTACCCAGTTGCCGATTTGTGCCTAAACAGTGCATGAAGGGCTTCTGATGTCTTCCTTCATCAATAATTAGCTGGACGTCGCAATATGACTGAAATACTGTTATTAAAGACACGTAAATCATAAGAAATCCAAATCCTTCTTTTGGAACTCAGTCCAATCCGTCACTGTTAGGATATCATCAGGGCTGCCATTTCTCCGGATTTTTCCTAAATCTCCGGATTTTTTTCTAGTACATGGTAGCTTAAAGGAGACTGAAAGTAAAGCAGAATGCGCCTTAAGGCGCATTCTGCTTTACTTCCAGCCTGCTTTAAGCAGCCACGTGTCAATAAAACTAGACCCAGGCGATGGGGTAAAGGTACGATTCGTAAAATCGCACTTGAAAAATGCAAATTTGGAAATCTTAGGATTTTTTTTGTCAAATTATGGCAGCCCTGTATCATTGTCTCAACGCAATCTGCTTTCGCCTAAATTTAAAGTTCCCGCCTTACACCAAGTAGAATCTATAATTTATTTTTTGCAAACTGCAGTTATGCTCCTGATCAGACGCCATCCAAAATGTTTGACGCTCATTTCACTAATCTTAAGTCAAGAGCAAATACATGTGCCTGGAACTTAAATTACAGAAATAAAAGCAGACAGGAATTGTTTAACCCTTTCCCTCTAAATGACGTCATAAAGCGATTTGCAAACAGTTTAGATCCTGATCAGATCAAAAATTGTTTGCCACTTGTTTTGAAGTTACCTCATTTATTCTGCCTTAAATCTAACTTTGAAACGATATTGCAGACAACAATATTGAAGCAGACGACAACATGGCGGTTAAGGGGTAAATCACTCCTGATAAATTTGATCATGAAAGGGTTAGGCGCATTCTGCTTAACTTTCAACCTGCTTTAAGCTATTGTCTACAATGATAAAGAAAATATGTTTATGGTACATATTCATGACTGTACAAAAAGGAACTATTTTCTTCAGTGGAGGAATAAACTTGAGGCGTAAAAAGGGTATTTATGGAGTAATGGGTTAAACCAGAAGACGCTGCGTGAAAGGGTTTATATTTAGCCATAAGGACGGAAGAAATATCGATATGAGCGTAAACCATGTGGATCCTGATCGAGGAGACCCGGGAATTTCGGTGTCTAACCCAGGGATGCCATAAGTTGCTCATAAAATCCTAAGATTGTCCACTTTTCAAGCGCGATTTTAGGAATCGTACCTTTAATCATTTCGCTGCTATTGTCTATAACACTAACATAATCAGTATGCAAACGTTTGGATCCAGATCAGACGCCGCGAACTGATTGAAAGTCATATCATAGCTGGATCTAAACTGTTTGACACTCAGTTCCATGTTTCCTAAGTAAAAAGCGAATAAAAATCCAAATTTACGAGAAAGAGGAGAAATCCGAAGATTTCGGGAAAAAATCCTTCGTTCCGGAGAAAATTCCGAAGATTTCGGAAAAGAACAGAGAAATGGCAGTCCTGGTCATCTAAGGGTCATATTGTTTGTTGCAAATGCTTGTGAAACCGGGTCACATCGGGGCTGGGGTTTCAGTATTTAGGGATAAGTACACCAAAATCGATAAAACAAATATTGACATGTTCGAGACGGTTTTGTCTGTTTGACTTGGCTCAGCAATGAATTAGTCGAGTTGTGTAATGGGCAAATAGACTATCACATGTGCATTGTGAAAAATGCAGACACAGAACTTTCAGCATGGAGGAAGTATAGGCCTACTTCCTCCATGCTTTCAGATAGACAAAAATATGACAACGAATAAGAAAACTTCCCCCATTTTTCACTTACAACTAACACACAATCTTGATAATCTTCATCTTCAGCGACATAATAACGATGTGTCGAATGACCACGAATGAATAGCATGAAATCGTGTTTTGACCTCTAGCATGGAGAAAGTCCTTTCTCCATGCCTCTAGATATCAGTCAAAATTAACCCTAAAAAGTAAAAAATGTACTTATAGGTAAATTGAAAACTATAATTGTCCATGTGAGGTTTTAGGGAGGAAGGGGTTAAATAAAACTTGAATGTAATTGTTCTAAATAAACTCGTGAAGGTGGATAAATAAGGTCCTAGATCTAGAACCATATGTAGATCTAGATCTATAGGTATAGGCCTAAACTTATTATTAATTTTATAATTTATCTATATCAAAATAAAATGCCTAGAGCTGTCAGATTTAATCATTAGGCGCTTTAAAAAAAGATCAAAAATTGTTATTTGATTACTGTTGGTCTTTTCTTATCGTTCTGTGACCAAAGAATCATCAATTTCTAAAACCACGCTCTGTCGCAGAGCATACGGAAGGGAGGTAATTGGGGTAAAAAAAGCCCGGATGTTAACTCTTGGAAGGCCGCCATTTTGCGCAAGACGGAAACGGAGAGCCGAAGTCGCTAACCATCAGATCGAATTTTCACGAAAATGTGAGTTTAAAATGATTACTTTATAAAAGGAACATTGAGCAAGATACTTTAGGCATTAATGGCCATAGAACGATTCAAATTTGTAGTTTATTTTGCCCTTAAATGACTTAAAAAGTGAATGGCGCATCTCTGGTATGCTGACCTAATTTGCACGGAAACTTCAACAAAGTTGGTCAGACAAAAGAAAGCGTCAGAATGAAATAAACTGACGTTCTTGTTAGGTTTGGTTATTGTTTGTCATTTTCGATAGTTGGTAACGTTTCTATGTACTGGGTTTGATGTTAGTTTGTTCTCAAACTTCTCGAAAATCTTTTGACGTTTCTTATGACGTCATGCAGGCCACGGCTTTCGGCGTTAATTTGACCTCATTATTCGCTTAATTGAGATCGATCAGCCTTCCTGTTGATTTCAAATAGACATAATTGGTTTGGGAGTAATAGGAAATTAAGCTTAAAGGGTTTGGATTAGTGTTTTATTTGTTCTTGAAGTTGAATGTTTGGCATGCCTTCCAATTGGTCCCAAATGTGACATTTAAGGAATTGACAGATTGTAATCCAGTATTCTCTTTTCCAGTCATCCGGCTATTTAATGTCATACGCATACTCTCGGTCCTTCATTCTGATGATGTCGGTCTTATTCAGAGAAAAAAATTAATTCTAATTTAGGTAAAATCACGCTTTTGCAACTTTTGTAAGACCTTCGTAGTATTCATGAATAGGACCTATTTAGATTATAATGCGTAAAAAAGAAATGAGATTAAACACCCTGCTGCACAAACTTATGTAGATTTCGGGTTTGTTGTCCCCCGAGTTCGCGTGCTCGCTAAGTGTAAACAAAGAGGGTATGACGTCACACTGGAAAAGAGAAAATGTCTATCTACAGGGCTCCAGATAAGCCCACGTACTCAGTGAAATACGTGAACGTTTCGACCTTGTACGCGTTAATTTCAAAATATTGAAGTACTGTGTACACAAGAAATTCTCGGGGACACTCGTATCAATTCAAAAGCCGAGTTTTTGTCATACCGATATTTGCAAATACGCCAAATAGTCAACTGCGACATGTCAAATTTTATTGATTTGCGGTCTCGTAATGAAGCTTCGTTTTACTGTATGGGTTTTTTTTTTACTTGCGCACCGTTAGCAAAGGATGGTTACTAGTAACGCACTCGCATATACATCTATATCTGCATTGATATATGGACGATAAAATCCAAGTTCTCCGAAAAGTGTTTTGGTTGAAAACCTCGCAACAAAATGTTAATCTTAGCATGGAAGAGTCAGAAAAACGATAGAAAGTTGAAAACTATGGGTTGTCAGCTATCTGATTTAAAAGGAACTAACACCTAATGAAACTTGTGGTATTTTGTTGAACAATATAAATTCGAACGTTGTTTCATCGGTGGAGAAAAAACCCGCATAAGCGGCTAAAATGTTAGATTCTTGAAAATCGTCATTTATATACATGTAGGTAAATTATGATTTTCAAGAATCTAACATTTTATCTTCTACTTCTACTTTATTACTCCCTACTGTCAATTTCTGACAATGACAGGGAGGTCAGGGACAGTGTTAAAAAAGTAAAACATAATGATAAACAATGCAGAGCTAAAAGGTCAATTATAAACAGACTTTACAGAGGTTAAACAAGTTTAAAAACAACTTATGCAGTTAGGGCTTGTGAGATCTGAGGCTGACAGTGAAGCTTGTGAGACTGTCACTGGCCTTAGTGCTGTGTGGTAGATTATTCCAGTCTGATGGTACGTGGAAAGAATGACTTTGAGTGATACGGTGTCCTTAGACCTAGTAGTAGTAGAGAAAGGTATGACAAAGTTGAGATTTCTTGATGGATGGAGATGTTTATGGTCTACAACTATTGGGTTATTTGAAACATTGTATAGCATAATTACTGAGGCATTCTTTTTCCTTTCTTCTAAAGTTGGCCATTTAATCCGCGATCTGCCGATGAATTGAAAATCCATGTGTTCTGATTAAAAAATCTGGGGACCCGACTGATTGTTTTCAAAATTGATCAGTACTGTACTGATTAGAAGCAAAATTATCTGGAGCCCTGTATCTACATTGTCAATTTAGGAATAATTAAAGAAATTGGACATCAATTGGTCCATTGAAGTCATATACATATATGTATTTAGTTTCTGATGTGCATGACAATAACAAATGAATTAGACTTAGTGATTTCTGAAATTCTGACTTTCTTATTAACAGTTTTTGTCCTACAGACTACAAAATTTGAAGTTATACATGTTATAGGTATGAACTTGTACTCAATAGCACATTAACATATAGTAACCAGTGTTGCAATTGAGCTTATGAAGATTAAAACTTCTAAAGATCTTATTGGCCATATTCTAGGCAGTTGCTAATTTTCTTCTTTAAGGTCATCAATATGATGTCTAATTAAGCTTGGTATTGTTTGGAGTGACAATGGGTTTAGAGGCAGGCTCATCTCCTAAAGTATCTGTAACCCCCAGAAAAGGAAGATGTGGCAATTGTAAGGTAAGTTTCAACTTTGAAGTGGCCTGGATTTTTGTTCCAGGGACCTGTAAAAAGTGTTTAATAAAGGCTCTTACAACAAATATTTTCATTAAATTTACTGGAAGACTGTAGATCTAAAAGGGTATGTCAGTTAGAAATCAGAAGAATGAGTCCTTGGGATACACATTCTGTAAAACAAAGAGTCCTGTTGAACATCAATATTCATTCATTCATAAATTTTGGAGACAAAAATTGAGTTCTTGAGGTCAAAAAAGGTTTTAAAAAAAGGCAAGAGAAGTGAGTCCCATGGGACTTGCAACTTTTTGGCAAATCAAAATGAGTCCCAGGCAAATTTAATGAGTATTGAACACTGGATGCGCAGGTAAAAATTCTTGTTGCATTTGTATACAGTCTTTGCCTTAATTAATTTTTCAGACCACTTGTCCTCATCTGACAAAAACTAATATTATCACTGTTATAAATAAAAAGTTTCTGATGCAAATATCACTTGCCCGAATTAGAAACCACTTGCCCAGCTCTGGAAAAAATTGAAAAGTTTGTCAATAGAAACTCAGTTCAAGCTTCAAGAACACAGGCTTTTATCCATGACCAGTCAAAATAAAGTATTTTATGGAAACCTAGAGCTCTAAATTGCCTTTCATTCTATAGTGAATCAGACTGATTTTTCGCTTTAAAGTTTAATTTAAACATTTACACTTTACAATTGCTGATGAGCTGCACAAGACAGTGCATTTCATCAACACATCAGGACATAAGGATATTAATTTGTCATGAAAAAATGAAACGCTAAAAACACAGGGCTCAAGATAAAAGGGAGTAAACTGAACAAATCTTATGATGTTACTGCTCATAAATTGGAAATGTCTCGAAAAGACGATTCCAATGAGTAGTGACACAATATAGGGTTTGCTGCAGAAATAAAGATTGTAAATTTTGAAATACTCCCCTGATCTGGAGTTCTATGTTGAATTTCTTGTCTTTTTACAGGGATGTCTCAGTGCCAATTGTGGAAAATGTAACTACTGTAAAGACAAGATATCATTTGGAGGAGAGAACCTAGTGAGGAAGGCTTGTGTACAGCGTAAATGTAGCATGCAGGCAAAAACAATGGTAAGCACACATTCTTGAACTGTAAGTTTACTTGTCTGCTTGGACGTATTGAGTTCAAATATTTTAAACCTTTTGTTTTCAGCTTACCTATTGAGATATTGTGATAGTCTTCCACCAGCCTGACCGTTTTTTGTTAACTATTTCCTTGAAGAGCTGCTTCTTGGAAATACAGAGCCAATTTCATGAAAATTTTAAATGTCTTGTCAGAATCTACTGCTCAATAAAAATCATTGTAGGAAATTGGTCTATATGGACGCCAAACTCCTATGTGAAATGAGCGCTATATAAATTGGGTATAATGATAATAGTAAAAACTAATGATTTAACATCACTAATTGGTATATTTCCAAACCATTTGAAACCTGCATATTCTTAATCTATTATATTCTGCCCAAGAAATAGCTGCACAGTAATTGTGCAATTTCACGATAAAGAAAAAATCTACCTCGTCATCATTTTCAAAATGTAACTTTTCCAACATTTTATTTAAAAGACAGAATGAATACAAAATGTTTAAACATTTTGCTGGGAAAATTGTAGTTTTTTTCCTCTAAATTTTGATTTGCCATGCGAGGATTCTAAGTCTTGGAAAACAGATCGTGCTACACCATTATGGTAAATTGGTCATGTATTTTCAGTTTACGAAAATCACATTACCACATACTGATACTTCCCTTATAGAGCTTTGCAGCCACTTCACATTTCATACTCTGAATAAAAAAACAAATCAAAAGTTATGAAACTTTGCCCAAGTCAAATGTACCACCAATGTCAAATTAAAGCACTTATAAATGAGATTGAGTGATGTTTAGAATTTGAAATACAGATGTTGAGGTAAATGACAGGGCGGCATATAAATAGGAGTAAACAGAAATCCAACAGTTTCTACACGTGTGTAATTATTCATTAGAATCGTCTCAAAGAGACATCACACCATAGGGTGATTTTAGATTTTGAAAGACTCACCTTATTGCTTGAACTGAGATTAAACTATCTAATTGATTAGATAGTTTGATAAGTTAGCAGGGCTTCAGATAAGCCCGCATACTCGGTGAAATACGCAAACGTTTTGACCGTGTAAGTGTTAATTTCAAAATATTGAAGTACTTTGTATGCGAGAAATTCTCGGGGACGCGTGTATCAATTCAAAAGCCGAGTTTTTGTCATACCGAGATTTGCAAATAGTTTAAATAGTCAACCACGACATAGTCAAATTTTATTGATTTGCGGTCTCGTAATGAAGCCTCGTTTCATCGTATGGTAATTTTTTACTTGCGCACCATTAGAAAAAGGGAGGTTACTGCACACTCATATATACATCTATATCTTCATTGATATATGGACAATAAATACAAGTTCTTCGAAAAGTGTTTTGTTTGAAAATCTCGCAACAAAATGTCGAAATCTTAGCATGGAAGAGTCAGAAAAACGATAGAAAGTTGAAAACCGTCGGTTGTCAGCTATCTGATTTAAAAGGAACACCTAATGAAACTTGTGGTAATTTGTTGAACGATTATATAAACTCGAACATTGTTTCATCGGCGGAGAAAAACCCCGCATAAGCGGCTGAAATGTAAGATTCTTGATGTATCTTCTACTTCTACTTTATTACTCCCTACTGTCAATTTCTGACGATGACAGGGAGGTCGGGGACAGTGTTAAAAAAAGTAAAACATAATGATAAACAATGCAGAGCTAAAAGGTCAATTATAAACAGAGGTTAAACAAGTTTTTAAACAGAGATTAACAAGTTTAAAAACAATTTATGCAGTTAGGGGTTGTGAGATCTGAGGCTGGCAGTGAAGCTTGTGGGACTGTCACTGGCCTTAGTGCTGTGTGGTAGATTATTCCAGTCTGATGACAAAGTTGAGATTTCTTGATGGATGGAGATGTATGGTCTACAACTATTAGGTTATTTGAAATTTTGTATAGCATTATTACTGAGGCATTGTTTTTCCTTTCTTCTAAAATTGGCCATTTAAAAGGCGATCTGCCGATGAATTGAAAATCCATGTGTACTGATTAAAAAATCTGGGGACTGATTGTTTTCATAATTGATCAGTACTGTACTGATTAGAAGAAAAAATATCTGGAGCCCTGAGTTAGGTCTTTAGTCTCACTCTGTTTGAAATGACAGTACTCAGTAGTATTTTGTTACTACTTGCAATGTTGTTCATGTACATATTTTGTGTATTTTAAGACGCCAGCTGTGGAAAAAGACCACAAGACCAAAACTAATGCCACACCTACCAAGAAGGGAGCCAAACTGCCTAAGATAGTTCTGGAGTCCATGGCTAAGGTATGAGAACAATGTTACTACGGCTTTTACAATTTTTGTACCTGTGAAAAGTACACTTGTCTAATGCAAACAGTAAAGACCAAAAATCAGAAGGCACCCTCTGATCAGGGTATGCATTATTGTGTCATTGAGCACAAAAAAGTGTAAACATAAATAATCCCAAATAGTAAAAATTGAACTGTACTTTTTTGGAAACAATAAATATCTTATTTGAAATTTCAGAAGTGAATAAGTCAAATTAGAAATAGTATTATCAGGGCTCCAGATAAGGGACTCAAGATAAGGGGAGTATTTCAAAAACTAAAACCTTTATATCTGCTTTAAACCCTATGCTGTCACTACTCATTAGAATCGTCTTGAAGCGACGATTCTAATGAGTAGTAACACCATAGGATTTGGTGTTTTATGAGTGAGAAAGTGTTGGATTTTTTCAGAATACTCCCTCTTATCAGGAGCCCTGTGTTATACAGTAAGTTCTTGTTTCAGTCTGAGTTGAAGTCATTCATCCCCGAGATGGTCAAGTTGGCCACTGGTCGAGATGAGGTGTGGCACAGTAGGAGGTCGGCTAAACCAGCTTGGTGGCCTGGCAATGTGAAATGGGCCACAAGTACCAAGAACTGGCAACTTGAGGTTAGTACTAATGACACCCGGTCATTTACCTACAGGTGAGAACATGCTATATATTCGGCTCTAAATGACCTTTTTGTGTCGATGGGCTGTAAAACACCATTCATTCATTATTCACCCCTCATAGTGTGTTAGTGGTGTATAACCCATTACCCAAAAGCCTGTGTCTAGTTTTTAGCTCACCTGAGCCAAAGGCTCAAGGTGAGCTATTGGGAATGCCCTGTGTCTGTCATTGTGCTGCGTTTGTTGTCCATCGTTGTTAAGAATTGCTTCAAATGACATCTCCTCCTATACCGCCTGACAGATTTCAATCAAACTTTGCAGGAATGTTCCTTGGGTCAAGCTCTTTCAAATGTGTTCAAAGAACTAAAAACAATACAGAACTCTAGTTGCCATGGCAACCAAAGTGGTAAAAAGGAAATCTTAAAAAAATCTTCTTGTCAAAACCACAAGGGCCAGAGCTTAGATATTTGGCACATAGCATCACCATCAGGTCTTTGTTGTTGTTGGCTGATAAGTATTAACGTGTATCCCACGCACTGTTAGCTTCATCCCATCCGGTTAGCTTGGTCTGCTATGGCGTAATTTGGCCATCAGGTCTTCTATTAATTTTGTTCAAATTATGCCCCGGTGGTCAAAATTGGCTCCGCCCCGGGGTCAAAGTTTTACATAGACCTTTGATATTTGTCATGGTGACACTTCTAGATGTCTTTTACCAATAGCGATGAAATGGTTCTGGTCTGTTTCAGGAGCTTTAAATAGATTTTTCAATGAAAACTTAAAAAATCTTCTTGTCTGAAACCCTAGTATCCAGAGCTTAGCTATTTGGCACATAGCACCATCTACAGGTCCACCATCCAAATTGTTCAAATTATTGTCCTTGGGTCAATATGACCCCACACAAGACATGAGTAATTTTCTCCATTTTGTCAGCTATTCTCAGGTGAGCGATAAATTGCCCCTGGGCCTCTTGTTAAAAGGATGATCACTTAAAGCTGGTTAAAAGTAAAAAAGAAGGTGCCTTGAGGCGCATTCTGCTTACTTTCAGCCTGTTTCAAGCTATTATCTGCTAGGGTATAGCAAATATTTCTTATGAAACATATTCATGACTGTATTTACGGTTGTGCAGGTTGCTAATCCTAATCCTATTGCCTGTATCTAGTTTTGAAGCCAGATGACCACAGCAGGTTGAAAGTAAAGCATTTCTTATTACGCATATTAATGACTGTATAAAGTTGGACTATTTTCTTAAGTAGGTGAGTAATAAGGGATAAAAAATGGGGATTTATAGGGTAATGAATTAAGCATACTTTGTTTTCAGATATAAACATTGAAATTGAAATGGGGTTGGTTCAATGTAAGTTTGACTGTCCTTTCAAAGTCTTTTAAGACTCATCCAGAAGTCTATTATGTTACTTGATTTGAAGTGTAATTAATACAAAAATATTATGTCACCTCAGTATATCAGCTTTAAGATGGTGCTGTACTTAAACCAGGCTAAACATAAAGCAGACATCTTGCTGTCTGTCAGTCTGCTTTAAGTAATCATCTATGACGATGTTAGAAAACTTTAGTACAGAGTGGCATAATGATTTGTTGACCATCAGACAATCATACCGGTCAAAAATGTGTTGACCTTTTACAAATTACAAAATTTGGTTGCCTCTGACGAGTACTCATTTTGTAGACTGCAAGTTTATACATGACTCAGAATAATAGAATCAAGCACGGCTTTTGGTAAAGACGGGGAATTCTATACTTGAGGTTGGTCTGTTCCTGTCGGAAACTCGCTGCGAGTTTCCGACAGGAACAGACCAACCTCGGGTATAGAATACCCCGTCTTTACCAAAAGCCGTGCTTGATTATTTTTCTCGCTTAAAATTACCCTTAAAAACGAATAAATCAAAGGAATTATAAAGACCTACTTTTTCACGTATCAAACATTCCATATCCAATAGCAACAAACAGCTGTTTAAAGGTCAAGCTATTTCAGTTTGGCTTTGACATTTATTTGTATACAAGTTTTAAGAAAAAAACATGTCCAACTTTAGATCACAACTCAGAAATACAAACGGTTTTCATTGAATCTAAGCAATTTTGCATAGTAAAAGTAACAAAAACGACCATTGCTTTAGTTATACGTTCTACTTTCAAGCCATAACAACAACCGACGTCAATAACGTCACGTAAGAACGTGGCTTTACGCGTATATTCGATCAAGTGAAACAATCGACAACAACCACATTAATCACTGTTTAAAACATCGGATCATTGAATTGTCGAAAACCACAGACAAGTGTAGGGTCTACTGTAAAATTCTCAATGTAATTTTCTCTGTGAACGTAGCTTGTTGTCCATTTTAAGTTTTAGGGTATTTCTGTAAGTTTTACCGCCCTTTCTCTTGCTTTAAAGCCAATTGGGCGGAAGGATACAGTACCAGACAAGGTTTACTGTACGGCTATTTATAGTAACAAAATGTTGTCTAGCACCCCTGAAAAGCGAGAAATTAAAATCTTCATACCTGCACCAAACCCTATGGTGTGACTTCTTCTTGAAATCGTCTCAAGGAGACATCCCAATGAGTAGTCACAGCATATGGTGTGATGCAGACATAAGGAGAAAATGTTTAACTTTAATTCACTCTCTCTTATCTGGAGGACTGTAACAAATGTAATTGTGTATCTCCTTCATTGAACAGAATCACTGGCTGAACAATTTGAAGTCTGTGGTGCGTAGTTGTTACAAGTATATGGGACAGGAGGACCAGCTGTCTCCGTCCAGCAAACCTACAACCAGACCTGACCTGTCTCAGCCTGGCAAACCTACAAATAGACCTGACCTGTCTCAGCCTGGCAAACCTACAAATAGACCTGACCTGTCTCAGCCTGGCAAACCTACAAATAGACCTGACCCTGATGTCACCAGGCCAGATCCACCAGCAGCACTGGTATGTCATTCCAGTTATACAATTTTATTCAATATCATTATGTCTGCCTGCCATAGAAAAAATGGATGGATACAGATACAAAATGGGGCCACATTTCTCTCTCTTAGGGCATTACTCCATACATATGCCTTTTTATGCCATTCATTTATTCCTACATTGAAGAAAATTTAGTTTATACAGTAGTAAATATGCCCCAAAAGAACTCCTTGTTTGATATCCTAGCAGTTGATATCTTAAAGCAGGCTGAAAGTAAAGTAGTAAGCCATACTGTGCATTTTGCATTACTTTCAACCTGCTTTAAATGGTAATATGTCTTTAAAAATTATAAACAGCATATCAGGTAACAAGTAAAAGTATTCTGTAAATTATTTCTATTTTAAAAGAAAATTGTCCATTTCATAAAATAGCTATTTACCCATTCCCCCATAGCTTTTTTCTAGTATTGAAAATAGGTAACCACTTAAAGCAGGTTGAAAGTAAAGTAAAGCAGAATGCGCCATAAGGCGCATTCTTCTTTACTTTCAGCCTGCTTTAAGCTTATACATACTAGAATATAGAAATTACTTCTTAGAATTCATATTTATGACGGTGTAAATTGGAACTATTTTATGCAGAGGATGAATATATTTAATGCGCTAAAAGGCGCTCCTATGAGGAAAAGGGTTAAGTTGTTCACAAAGATCCCCTGACCAATCAATCAGTTCACAAAAATTATCTCTTGTACAAATTTGCATTTTGACCTGCATTTTAAAACAAGGTCACTATTACTCGGACTAGAATTTAACAGAATTGTTTACCTCACACCTTATCTTATTGTAACAAAACATCAGGCACATGTTCACATACACGACTCCTTGTTTGAGTTTGCACTTTTTTGGTCAAAAGCTAGGTCATCTGTATTTTAAATAGAATTTTTCTATCCAAATCTCACAAAGTTCACCTTTACTTTTCACAAGTATCACCTCTTGAATGAGTTTCCATTCTATCTTTCAATAATAGTTAAGCCATTATAACTGTAAATGGAACTGTGTAAAGATATTCATAGTATCTCAAGCGTTTGCAGTTACAAAGCAATGTGTAGGGTTATACTCTGGTCACAGTAAAGGAACCTAGCCGAAAAGGCCAGGGGGCCTCTTTGTTGGATAGTCTATGCAATCCACATGTCTGTTAAAATGTAACATATTACTCAATGAACTTATCCTGTATTAGAAATGTGGGTCAAGTAACATCCCCCCCTTTCGTCCCCAATAACCCATTTTGAGTGAAAGATGTTTGCTTAAAACACATACCAGAATGCAAATAAAGCAGAAACTCCTTCAAGGGTGCCTTGTTTTACTCTCATCCTGCTTTTAGTGTCCATATGCTGGGAAGCAGGAGCATTTTTCCTATGGCTCCTTTTCAAGGCTATTATGGAGTAGGTAGATGTACCAAAAGGCTTTCCTATAGGGGAAAGAATTAATACAGAGCTATAGTGACTTATCACTCTGACATATCTGAAGATAAGATTGAAACTACTGCAATTATACAGTGCTACCTCTCTTTAGCAACATCAGGGATCTGTTAAAGTAGGTGCCTGCTTAATGCAGTCCAAATATAATACAGAAATCTCCGTCAGGAGATTTCTGTATTACTCTTGTACTGCAGCAGCATTAAGCTGTAACCTTACTTGAACAACCAAACCAAGACTTGATTTGAGTGTCATTGAATGATTGAAGAGAGGCTTTACTGTACAATACTGATAAGAAGATTTCACTACCTGGCAAATTACAGAATTTATGTGTTGTATTTTCAGACTGGTGGGTTAACTGTGAGACTGGAACAGGAACCAATTTCCCCTCTTAAGATATCGACTTTTCCCAAAGGTGAGTACCAGCCAGAGTGCACTTGTATGAATCTAGTTGAAAATGGACTAGACCGAACTCTTTGCATGCCTTGGTAATATTTAGTATTACAATTTCCAAAATTTCTTTTCAAAACAGGGTCAGATTGTCCAACTGTTCTGATGCTGATGAGATGCGGCATCTCATAACATCCAAACTGTTTGCAAAGGTTCTTGTGCTTTCACCACGTAATTTTGGATTTTCTTTAAATCTGAGTGGCAACCAGTTTGGAGCCTGATCAGACACTGGGTGTCACGGCATCTGACCTGGAAATATTAGTTTTAGGGTAATCATGTTTATTGGGAAAGAATAGTCTTCTCCACTGTAAAATTGAGTTGAGTTGAGTGTTTTCAGTGGTGAATGAGTTCAATTTTGCCAATTGTCCTTCTGTTGATGTACTTTGAAAGGTTGGGGCAAATTGAAAATGTGAGCAATAAAACCTTTCTATTAAGACCAATGAAAGAATGTCTTAGTTGATAGCATTACAGACTGCTCAACAGCTTATCCCTTTCCCCAATAGCTTGTTTCTAGCTTTGAAAAGTGGGTTACCACTTAAAGCAGGTTACGTAAAGCAGAATTGTGCTGTCTGTTACAAATATTTTTGTATTTTACAGGCCTTCTGTTCCCATACTGTGCTGAGATCTATATCTGCTACTTCTGTGAGAAAGAATTCATCAACAAGCAGAGAATGAGAGATCACCAGAAACAGTGCAGTGAGAGACCTCCAGAACTGAAGCAGTACCAGGCCATTGCCACTGTCAGTCAGGAATGTCTTCACAAGGACCCTCCACCCATGAGTCCCCAGCAACCAATCAGGCCAAAATATTCTCCTCTTCCTCTGAAGCAGTTCTGTGGGCATCTGAACTTAGTACCTAAAGCTACAGCTGCCAAACTGAGGGCCAATAGAGCTAGCCTTGAGATAGATTGTAACCTGGAAGAGATAGAGCCGTCCTCCCCCTACACTCCTGTAACGCCTAGAACCCCCAGGTCACTCATCTCCCAGCTAAGTCGGGAAGACTCCGGGGGTCAGGCTAGAAAACGCCTTAGTTACTCCTTCTCTATTGATAAGGATCATAATGTTAAAGTAGGCCAACAGTCCAGTGATAGTGAAGACGAAGAACAAGGGGACAAGTCTACAACGTATAACAAAGAGACCAACTTATTAACTATACCAGTGTCCTCATTGTTAGGTCAGCGTATAAAGAACAATGTGCATGTTGATTCGCCTGTGTCTGTTGTTGATAATAAGGAAGTATTCTGCAGGACACCTGTGAAAAACAGTTTTTTGGAAAAGCTCAGAAAGAAAGCATCTTCATATCCCGTTATGTACAAGCCTAGAAGAATTGCAAATCTACACAAGCAAAATCACCTGTATAAATTCAATCGTCTTCAGACCAGGGAGTTTCTGTGCAAGGCCAAAACTGGGCTTGATTTATCTAGCTATAATAAATTGAAACACTTGAAGAGAGCCAAAGTTGTGGTTGCCAAGATGACGCGACAGGAGCTGCTCAAATGGGAACCAGCCTATGTGCTAGACAGACTGTTGTTAGGTAAATATAAAAGACAGTCAAAGACACTGCCCCACATCATGGGTGTGAGGAGAACTTGTGTTTTTCCACTTGGTCCTACTCTACTCTCACCAAATATTGACAAACTGCTTGGTCTGAAGAAGAGATCCACACAACAGCCTAAAAGTCCTGTAAACACATCGCTTTCTATTGGGAACTTTATATCGGAAGAAATAGAAGAAGAGATCTCCAAGCAGAAGTTGACACTTTACAGAAGCCTATTGTATGAAATGTCTGTTACCAAGCCAACAGTTGTTATTGAGAACATAAGTTCTGTAAATAAGCCAAATGAATCTCCTGCCCTTCTTAAAAACTTGTCCACACCAGTGTTTCAGCTCACTGCCACTGACAAACATGGTCCACATAATGTAATAACTGAGCAGAAAAACTCCACAGGTCTGAAAACTTTTACAAATGTGAAGCAAGAAGCTGTTCCAAG
Source organism: Gari tellinella (assembly GCA_922989275.2). NCBI lineage: Eukaryota > Metazoa > Mollusca > Bivalvia > Cardiida > Psammobiidae > Gari > Gari tellinella. The sequence goes on from OV277858.1 coordinate 94,828,310, forward strand.
TCTAACTCCGTCACGGTACAGTACCCTCAGGTCTATGTTAGTACCACAGCAAGTGTCTCCAGTTAAAAAGTTAAAAGCAGGTGACCAATCTTCTGAACACATTCAAAAGACAGTAGTGGAGTCTCCCAAAGCGAACTGTGTTAGTCCGTCATTTCTATCTCCGGCTGTTAGTAATGTCAGTGGCAAGCAGCTGTCCCCCGGGGATGATGCTGTGTCAGTCATGTCCTTATCTTCAGACGGAGAACTATTTAATCCTAGCTGTTGTATCTCATGTAGAAATAAGAGTCCTTTGTCCTCTAGTCAGTGTGGTGTAGAGTCTTGCTCCAATAAATCACCACTTCCTAAGAATATTACAATGCCTAATATGGGAGATGTTTTGAAGCCTTTAAACGTGTTGGTTGATGAAGAACCCTACAAGCCACTGTCTGTGCAATGCCAGGATGAAGTATTGTATGGGATTCCTTCCCCTGTATCAACACGGAGCGAGTCCCCGCTCCCGCCTACCTTCACCAAACATGCTTCAACACCAAACATCATGGTGTCTGCCCCTAATCCAGACTACTCACCCAGTGTTAAGAACACAGTAGAACAGTTGAGCAAGCTAGACACACCTAGATCTCATAGATCGAACAAACAATACATCACATCTACAGTTAAAAAAGTGGACTCTGACAGTACGGACAGCCCTCCTGTGTCGGGTAGACTGATGTCATTGAGGAGCACCATGCGATCAAAATCACTGACCCCTGCATCAAGTCCCTATAAACCGGAGTCCCCTGTTAATGCCTCACTACCGAACAGTTCTACCAAGTCATTGTCTAAGAGACCACTGGCTGTGAAGTCGGTGTCTATGTCTTCTGTGAAACGAATGTTACTGTGTGAAAAATTTGGGAAAATGGATACCCGGTCTAGTAGTAAAGATTTAATAGGCACTGACCATAAATCTTTGAAATCTGGAAATGTAGAGTTTGGGGTGAAAAAAAACTCTTGTGCACTTGAGAGAGAACGAAATAATCCATACTTCAGAAAAAGTCAGAGTGATGTTAGCTTGGAAAGAAGAGATTTGCGTTCCAGAGGTGTGAAACGCAAGTCTTCAATCCACAATAGTGATATATAGGTTAACAGTGCTGAATGGTTACGACAGTGTGTATAGATGATATTTATTTTAGTGTTGATCAATGCAGATATTTTGGGCCTTCCCCACGAAATTAACATGATCTGATATGATTTCAATATTACAACATTAGATACATTAAATATTTTCTTTCAATGTTTAAGACAAGTGTTTGATTAAATAAGGCTAAAAGCAAAGAAGAAAGCTCTTAAAGTACTTTTAGCCTGCTTTAACCCATTATCCCATAGTATGTTTCTAGTTTTAAAGACAGGTATCAAGTCACTTAAATCAGGTTAAAAGTAAAGCAGAATTCTGCTTTACTTTCAGCCTGCTTTCAGCTATCATTTGCTAGGATTTAGAAAATACTTATGATGCATATTCATGCCTGTATAAATTGAAACTATTTCAGTGGAGGAATAAATTAAATTAAAGGTGTAATAAAGCATATTATATGGGTAATGAATAAGCAGCTACTTGCCAGGATGTTGGAAAAGTGTTATATGGCTTTTGATCTTAACCTGTTGAGTCCTAGCGAGTAGTAATACTAGTATACATGTCATTTACAAAGAATATACAGTTACCAGTGAAGAATATACTTGTCCTATGCAAACTGTGTAGATCCAGGCCAGAAGGCTCCTACAGGAACCCTCTGATCAGAGTCTGCACTGCTTGTCATTTGACAATTTTTTGCAAAAACCAGTGCTAAATAGTCAAAATGGACTAAGACTCAATTGGAAACTGGAATTGGCCGTTTGGAGAGTTGGGGGTGAACAAGCTATAAAGACATTGTTAAGAGGAATAGGAAAGGCATGAAAAGGCACTCATTTGGAGGAATTGGTTAACTTAGAACAACATTGATCTGGGTCAGATGTTATAAAGAGTCTGAGATTGTTCTCAAGCATTTGATTGGTCAGATTTGAGCTTTTGCTAGCAATAAGAATGATCTCAGACTCAATTCAAACTGTTTATAAGCTTGGGGCCAGTAATGCTCAAACTCTAATGGCAGATGAACAAAACTTTCCTTTTTTGTGTCAAATGTTTGATATCATGTTGGGTATATGAATTGAACAAATATTGTGAACATAAACCAACAGTAAACAGTAGTATGAAGACATATTTGGTTAGAAGTTTTGCATGTTTAAGTTTGCACCAATGTCGAAGATAGACCATCTTTTGTCACTGCTGTGTAAGATCGAAAGGTTAATCAGTTAGTTTTTGGAAAGATAAAGAGGTTAACCCATTAGACAATTCATAAATTATTGTCATCCCTACAATTTACTATTATAATTAACCCTATATAGTAAAAAAAGTGGACTTAAAATTTAAAATTGGAACTGTCCATTAAAAGCAGGACTACAGATAAGAGAAGTATGTCAGAAACTAAAATTATTATGTCTGCACTAAGCTCTATGGTGTGACTGCTTATTACATGTGCAGGGCTCCAGATAAGAGGGAGTAAACTGCACAAATCCAACATTTTCTCACTTATTTTAGCACCAAATCCTATGGTGTTACTACTCATTAGAATCGTCTCTTCGAGACGATTCTAATGAGTAGTAACACCATAGGGCTTAAAGCAGAAATAAAGATTTTAGTTTTTGAAATACCCCCCTTATCTGGAGCTCTGCATGTGTCATGGAAACAATTCCAATGAGTAGTATCACCTTAACATTGGGTACTGAAATGAACAATAAATGCTGCATTTGATCATTTTAGCAGCCCTGAAAAGTTTCAGAGGTGAATGAGTTAACCCTTTACTCCATAGCCTGCTTCTTATTTTGAAGACAGATGCCTACTTAAAGCATGATGAAAGTAAAGAAAAGTGCGCATTAAGGCGCATTCTGCTTTACTTTCAGCCTGTTTTAAGCTAGGATGTAGAAAATAGGTCTTATGGCATATCCTTATGACGGTATTAATTGGAACTATTTTCTTCTGTGGAGGAATACATTAAATGTGCTAAAAGGCAGTTGTATGGGGTAAAGGGTTAGGACAGTTGTGACTTCATCTTGATTTTAATTTTAAACCAAATTTTAAGTAAAACTCTTTAATGATAACCTGTGATAAATGTTTTAAATATAGCCAAACTTCATGATAGTATTGTACAGCCTAGTCTTTGACCAAGGGAAAAGTGACCCTTCAGTCATTGCAACAAATGATAGACCCTTGCCCAGTTCAGCCCTGTGATTTGTGATATATATGTATAGTCGTTTGCTCGCTTCAGTACAGTGGAGAGCAAGTTATTCTTTCCCGTTAAAAAGAAACTTAAACGCATTGCAATCAAATGTAGAAAATAACAATCTTTTGACAATACTTACTGTTTATTTTAGTCTGAATGGCAAACAGTTTGGAGCCAGATTAGACTCCGGGATACCCGGCGTCTAATCTGGCTCCAAACTGTTTGCAATGGACATAATTGTTTAAGCATTAACATGTTTATTGGGAAATAAAAACACCTATACTGTAGTAGTGTAGACAAAATGGCTGTTTCTAACTCTAAGCCATCTTCAAGCCCCGTATGAGTTTGAGACACAATGTTTGATCTTTGTTTATACTATATGTTATCTTTGAATATCTTATTTTCTTGTAAATCGGCTATAAATTATGACATATTGATATAAAGCAAGAAAAGAGATTATTTTATGAATAAAAAAAATGCTTTGTACTTGTGTGGTGTAGTCTAGATATGCCATTGTTTGACATACAGTAAAACCTCTTTTGAGTGATCAACAATCAAGAAATATTGGAACTTAAACCATTAGATACTCATTTAATTTATTTCTTCACTGAAGAAAAAAGTTCCAATTTATTTGGTCATGAATATGTAAAATAAGATCATATATGGGTATTTTCTATATCCTAGCTGATGATTACCTTTCTTTTAAAGCCATCAGAGGCTTTAAAAGTGTATTTAACCCTTTATTCCGTAGCCTGTTTCTAGTTTTGAAAATAGTTGACTACTTAAAGCAGGTTGAAAGTAAAGCAGAATGCGCCCTTAAGACACATTCTGCTTTACTTTCAGCCTGCTTTAAGCTATTATCTGCTAGGATATAGAAAATATTTCTTATGATACATTTTCATAATTATAAAAGTGAACTAGTTTCAGTGGCGGAATACTATTATGGGCGTAAAAAGGCGTGTTTGTGGGGTAATGGGTTATGGAGTAATGGGTTAAAGCGTAACACAATGACAAAAATATTGAATGTAGCTGAAGGGAGGATTAACTGTATTAACCCATTACCAAATAAATATGTCTTTAACGCCTCTAATTTATTACTTCTGAAGAAATAGTTCCATTTTATACTGTCAAGAAAATGTGCTATAAGAAATAGTTTCTGTATCCTAACAGGTTGTAGCTTAAAGCAGGCTGAAAGTAAAGTAGAATGCACCTTAAGGCGCATTCTACTTTACTTTCAACCTGCTTTAAGTGGTCACTTTATCTTCAAAACTAAAAACAGGCAATGGGGTAATGGGTTAAGAAATTAAAGGGTGAACTGATGGATATGTTTGCAAGTACTCTGTACACACCTTGTTTGCAGAATTTTCCTGTATTTTCAAGGTGTATAATAATAATGGATGGATAAGATGCAAGTATATGGTTTGATTACAGATATATTTCTCCACAATAAGTTGTAACTGCTTTTAGGGGCAAGGGTTCCTGATAAGAGGGAGTAAACTGAACAAATCAACATTTTCTCACTCATTTTGCACCATATCCTGTGGTGTTACTACTCATTAGAATTGTCTCTTTGAGACAATTCTAGTGAGTAAAGACACCGTAGGGTTTAACACAGAAACAAAAAAATTATTTTTAGCTTGTCTGTTTAACTCAGTTTAACTTCCAAGGGTCATTTTCGACAATGTCAATGTCATTCAGAGAAAAAATAGGGTGAATTTAACATTGGCCATAGACGAGTGTTGGCCCCCACATGCGGTGGTCTTGTTTGTAATACTCCCCTCATCTGGAGCATTGTAGGGCTCCAGAAAAGGGGACTCTTGACTAATATATGTATTATTTCACCAAACCCTACGGTGTGATTACTTATAAGGAGTCACATCATAGGATGGGAGCAGACATAAAGGAGAAAATTTTGGAACACTTGAATATACTCCATCTTATCTAGAACCCTGTAATGCTTATCATCAATGTATATGAGGGTAGTCAGTTGTGAATGATACAGAGGATGAGCTGTCTAAGGGACTTTATTTCAAATAGCTACTTCCACCGATCTACATGTATTTCAGTTTTTGTCAAAAATAATAAGTTACAAGTTTTGTGGCCTTTTCTTGCATTTAGTGAGTTGTAAGGGGTTTCACCTAGTCAAAATTGTAACTTGTACAAGTTTGGCATATAATGCCGCACAAACTACACATGTCCAAAAATGAACTCTAGCTTAGTTATTTTTATACATGCAGCATTTATATTTTTATCCCAGAGCCTTTAAGAGCAAATAATTACCATGACAATTTTATGGCAGATTAAGCCTGTATATCTGTACACCTGTGTGAATTTAACCCATTTCCATATAAATACGCCTTTTTACAACTTGAGTTATTTCTCCAATGAAGATAATATTTCCTATATGTACAGTCATGGATATGTATCATAAGAAATATTTTCTTTATTTTAGCAGATGGTAGCTAAAGCAGGTTGAAAGTCAAGCACAATGCACCTGAAAGGTGCACTCTGCTTGAATTTCAACCTGCTTTAAGAGCTCACCTGTCTTCAAAACTAGAAACAGGCTATTGGGTAATGGGTTAAAGGGTTTTATGAGGCTTTGAAGTATTAAACTATTAATATAGTAAAAACCCTCTATTATGACAACTGAAAAAAGACTACAGTAAAACCTCTATTTTATGACCACAAAATTGTGTTAATTATTATGAATTTACAATGGGTCACTGTTTAAAGCAAGGTGACAGTTAAACAGAAAAAGCTTCTTTAGGAGCTTTCTGTTTTACTGTCGCCTGTCTGTTATACAATCAATTATCCTTTGCTTTAGTGGTCGTAATAGAGAGTTGTTACTGTAACTGATGGTATTTAAGACATGTAAAAACTAATAAGTAAAATGAAAGTAAAGCAGAAATCTGTTGTAAGGTCTTTCTGCTTCACTTTCATCTTGCTTTAAGCATCAACCTTTATAAAACACTAAAAAGTAAAAATTTTGTGGTTATGATAGAGGGGTTTATCTTGGTATACAGAGCTCCTTATAAGGTGCATTAACCCTTTCCCCAATAGAAGCGACTTTTAGCGTATTAAATTTATTCCTCCGCTGAAGAAAATAGTTCCAGTTTATACCCTCATAAACATTTACCATAACAAATATTTTGATATAGCCTAGCAGATGTTAGTTTAAATCAGGCTGAAAGTAAAGCAGAATGTGCCTTAAGGCACATTCTGCTTTACTTTCAACCCGATTTAAGTGATCACCTGTCTTTAATGTTATAAACAGGTTATTGGGTAAAGGGTTAAAAAAACTCAAATCTGTATGCCTCCACCAAAGCCTATGCTGTGGCTACTAAGAATTGTTGCTTAAACACAGGTTTGGTGGAGGTAAGGAGAAAATATCGGAATTTATTGGTAAATGCACTTTAATTGTGAGCCCTTGCCCCAAAGTTGTTAAAGTTTGAGTTGAGTCTGAGATCGTTCTCAAGCATTTGATTTGTTAAATTTGAGCAACAGCTTTAGAATGTTCTGAGATGCAACTCGGATCAGTGAAAATGAGATGATGATCTGTTTAATTGTGTCCTGGAGTTGTAATATGACTGAAAAATACTGTTAAAGCTACTTAACCCTTTCCCCCATAGAGGTGCCATTTAGTGCATTTGGTTTATTCCTCCGCTGAAGAAAAAATTTATACATTCATGAAAATATATTATAAGGAAAATTCCATTTAAACTAGCAGGTGGTTTCTAAAAGCAGACTGAAAATAAAGCAGAATGAGCCTTAGGCACATTCTGCTTTACTTTCAACCTGCTTTAAGTAGTCACCTAATTTTAAAACTTGAAACAGGCTTTTGGGTAAAGGGTTTAAACCCTTTTTCAACATCAACAATATCAATTCAGATTCTTTACAACATGGGACTCAGCTGTATAACGATTTATTCACAATGTTTCTACCATAAATGTGTGTTCAAAATGACATGGAGATTTTTGTATTGTGTGTCAATCAGTTTCAAAGTATTGCCTGTTGGTTTATCATGCTTGTTATGTTTGTTATTTGTTTTTAGTTCATACACAGTGTACCATAACTTGTAGACAAGCTTGTTATAATTTGCCATGCAAAAGATGGTTTAGTTACACAGGGCTCCAGATAAGAAGAAGTTTACTGAACAAATTCAATATTTTCTCACTCATTTCAGCACCAATCCTATGGTGTTACTACTCATTAGAATTGTCTCTTCGAGACAGTTCTTATGAGTAGTAACACCATAAGGTTTAATGCAGAAATAAAGATTTTAGTTTTTGAAAAACTACTCTTATCTGGAGCCCTATTAGTAGCATTTAACCCTGTATTCCACAGAAAGACATTTTAACGCAGTTAATATATTCCTCTGCTGGAGAAAATAGATCAAGTTTAAACTAATAGTCATGGATATGAATCATAAGAAATATTTTCTATATTGTAGCAGATTACTTTTAACCTGATTGAAGTGGTCACCTATCTTCAGTACTTGAAACAGACTAAAGGGCAAAGGGTTATCCAATAGGATACAATCAACCATAGCAACCAGTTTACTTGTAATTTACATACAGTGTGCCTGTGAAGAGTATACTTTTCCTAGGCAAACAGTGCAGACCCTGATCAGATGGCTCCTACAATAGTCCACTTACCAGGATCTGCACATTGTCATGTACTATTAAAAATCAATGTTAAGTAACTAAAATTAAAGTACTAGCCTTTATTGTAAACTGGAATGTTCCATTAAATGTGTTGACCTATGAACAAATAGCCTGTTTCTAGTTTTAAAGACAGGTGATGTTGACTTCTTAGTTCTTACAGCAGGTTGAAAGTAAAGCAGTAAAGCAAACTTTGTCTTCAGACAAATTCTGCTTTACTTTCAACCTGCTTGAAGCTAACATCTGCTAGGCTAATGAAAATATAATTGATCGTACATATTCATGACTGTATAAAGTGGAACTATTTTTGTTGTCGAGGAAAAGTTAAAGGCTTAAAAAGGTGTATTTATGGGGTAATGAGTTCCATTTTTTTGTGCATGATTTTGCATGAAACCCTTTGGTGTCACTCATCATTAGAATTGTCTCGAAGAGACGATTCTAATGAGTAGTAACAGTTTCTTACACCATAGGAGTTGGTGCTGAAATTAGTGAGAAAACAATGGATTTGTTCAGTTTAAGTCCCTCTTATCTGAATCCCTGTAATAACAAAAGAGTTATTTAACAGTGTTATTTATAGCAATCCTTTGTGTATATTGCTCATCCACAGTTCCATCATGTCAATACTACCGTATATGCTGATGATGGAATGCTGCCATATATTTATAGTTGTATAAATATTCACAACTTTAAAACATACAAATTTACTATTTAAAAATTATACAGTGGCCACTAGAAAGGAGACAGAAGTGGGATAAATTGCTAGTCCTGTGCAGTTTAATGGAGGGAATAAGTAAAGTAGGAAAGTTTGTGGGATCTTCTACATTGATTTGATCTTGTTTTAATCCTATTCCCCATAGCCTGTTTCTAGTTTTAAATTCTTATGAGCACTTAAACCAGGTTGAAAGTAAAGCAGAATGCACCTAAAAGCGCATTCTGCTTTACTTTCAGCCTGCTTTAAGGTAGAATCTACTAGGATGTCGAAAATATTTCTTATGATGCATATCCATGCCTTTATAAAACTATTTTCTTCAGTGGTGGAGTAAATTTAAGGTGTACTTATGGAGTAATGGGTTAAGGGCAAACTTTAGTGAAATCCTGTTTCCAGCAGCCACTAGTAGGTAGATGGATTTGTAGTCTTGTAAAAAGACTTAGATTAAAGCAGGACACATTTTTCTGTATTACTTTTGTCTTGCATTAAGCGATTATCTGTCTTCACCCATTTAGATCTTGAGACATGTATAATTTTATGTACGAACAGTGTTCTTGTGAAGAGTATACATGTCCTTTTCAAACAGTGTATACCTAGAACAGAGTGCTCGTCAAGGAACCCTATGAATAGGGTCTGCACTGTTTGGCATTCTGCAATAAATTGCAAAAAACAATCATAAATAGTTGTTAATAGACTAGACTTAATTGGAAAACTGGAATTGACCATTTGAAGTTTCAGGGTTAAAGCCTGCTATTTTGACAGGTGGCTGTTTAAATCAGGATGAAACAGAAATATAGCGGTGACATTAGCTTTATGGTTTACCTTCGTCTTGCTTTGAACATTTTCACCCTTGTGACATCATATGGGCAATTTCATTTTACAATTAGGTCTATTTTTCCAGTTTTGCATTTTAGGGTAGATTTTAAAACTATATTACAAAATTACTAACTGTAGACCCAGATCTGAGGGCTCCTTTAGGAGCCCTCAGATCAGGGCCTACACTATTTGCATAATGCAAGTGTATTCCTCACAGGAACAATGTTTTTTAAAGTACAAACGAACTCATCACTAGGGAACAATAGGTTAATCACCCACCTGTCCTTTACAGACAACAAGTCTGTATATTATTGGTTGTAATGTTTTACTATAGTTGACTATATGACACTAGTATAAATGTGCACTGTATATCAAACCTGGATTGTGATATAATGTTTTAGTTCAGTATTGCAATTATGCCTAATATGTTTTAAAACTCATTTTGAATTGCAGAACTGTGAAATTAAAACATATTTCATAGCATTTACTGTTGTTACTTATATATATACCATAATGGCTTCTAATTTATACATGGGAGAAGTCGACATTATATTATTGGATTTTTCTGACATGGCCGAGTTTTTTTTAGAACAGAATAGTTTATAATGGTGAATAGGTTACAGGATTACAATCGATACACTTTCTTACTTTAGTCTAGATAAGCATGATCCTCATGCAGCATGACACCGCTGCGCTAATTTTACTGATATGTTATTCTTTCCCACTAAATGCATTTATGCTAAAACTATTATTTCCGTTGCAAACAGGTTGGACACAGGTCAGGCTGGGTAACCAACCTGTTTGCCACTCAGATTTAAAAGATGTAGTATTTATCTACAGTTTAGTGCATGGTGTTTGCGTCTCTACTGTACATTACACACAATAAATACAGTCATCCGTATCCCTAGCTGGCTTGACAAATCATCGAGTTGATCATCCCATTTAAAGTTTTGGAATATTCCAATCTAAAAATAGCTCGGCCAGGTCAGAAGAAAGCACTAATGCAGCGATCCTTCTCTTCAACAACACCCATTGGGAGACAGAAAGTGTGTGCGTTGTTCAGAGAAGAGTCGTTTAAGGGAGGGAAATTAACTTAGATTTGTCACTGGTCATTAAGGTTTTATGTCAAAATGTCCATTATGTAACTTTGAGAGAAAACAGCATGCGATATTGCAGCAGTGAACGCGTTTGACATTATTGTCTCGTTTAGGGAACAGCTGCAAACATCATTGTAAGGAGGGAGTCGTTGTTGGTGGTCGTTGAAGGGAGGGAGCATTCCACTTTAGTAACCTATAAACGTGGTTGTGCATAAAGAATTCTGTCCAATGTAAACAGTTTTCATCCAGGTCGCAGACCAATTATTGCGCGTCTGATAAAGCTCCAAGCTGTTTCACATTCATATTTTCATAACTTATTAGTATTTTTTACTCACCTGGCACGTATAGGTCCAATGAGCTGTTGTGATCATCCCCTGTCCGTCGTCCCTTTGACCTCAACACTTACCAATGAACCCTCTGAAAAATTGTTCAAAATACTAGTGTTTGGGTATTTCGCTTTATCGAACATTGCTCGCTGCCAGTTGAGTTACTTCGAAACAGACGACAAAAAGCGGTGAATGGGTAAAAATCTCCCGAATAATTTAATCATGAAAGAGTTACAACCGGTGTACCTGATCAGAGTACACTTGTTCTATGCAATCAGTGTAGACCTGTATCAGAGGTTACAAATAGTTTGGACTCGTCAGATGCCGGGGTGCTCGATGTTTTCTTTGGATCAAAACATCAAGTACAGTCAAAACTGTATTCGAACTCGCTTAAATCGGTCGTACCAACATTTCATAAACTGTCTTTCGATAAATCGATACAGCTTGCGTCGAATATACCCGTATTTTAAAGTTAAAACGTGGCGAAGCCACTTTTAACTTTAGAATATGGGTATGTTCGAACTAACACGAGTTCGAAGTATCGAGTTTCGACTGTAACTGCGAAACAATTAAATTTGAATGAAATGCGCACATTTTAAAAAGGTAGTTTACCATTTGCTGCAATCAGATCACGTGCTTTAAATTTGTCGCCGGTTGTGGCAATGTTTTCCGTGAGTTTATTCTGCTCTTACCGAAGAAAGATCAGTACGAGCCTCAACAGTTTTGATCCTGATCAGACGCCAAGTTACTCGGTGCGTGATCTGGATCAAAACTGTTTGAACACTTGACATTGTTGTCGCGATTGACAGCGAAAGAGTTGCATATTTTAAAGTTAATGACTTCCTGCTACACACGAGATTGAATATTTTACTGCCGCGCTGTTCTTTTGATTTGTCGTCTGCTTCCACAATATTGTCTGCCGAACTTAACTGGACCACATCGCTGTCATGGCGTCATTTGCTTTAAGCTATGACTTAATAAATATCGATAAGAGAGTCAAACAGTTTGGGTCCTGATCAGACGCCACGTTACGCGACGTCTGATCTGGACCCAAACTTCAATCGCACTTTAAAGCGTCATTGAGAGTGAAAGGGTTAAACAATTTCCGTCTGCTTTTATTTCTCAAATTAAATTTTAGGTAAACAGTGCTCCCTCTCTACAACATCCAACGGGAGTCATATATTGTGAGCGTTGTTATAGGGAGGATAACATTAGAGTGAACCAGTTTGGATCCAGATCAGACGCCGCGTAAAATAGCAGAAAGCATTGTACTGAGCAAATCGTTGTTGGGAGGGCCGTTGTAGGGAGGGAGCACTATATTAAAACTGACCAACATAATTACAGTGGAGGAAACGTTATTCTTTCCCGTTTAAACGCAAACGCAAAACACTAAAACGCAGAAAAGTACAACTTTTTGACAATTCTGATAATTCATCTTTATCTTGGTGGCAAACAGTTTGGAGCCTGATCAGACGCCGGGTTACCCGGCATCTGATCTGGCTCCAAACTGTTTGCACTGCAAATAATAGTTTGTATTGGGAAAGAATAATGTTTTCTCCACTGTACGTAATGCGTGTCAATCAGGTTGGATCCTGATCAAACGTATCTTTAGGCATTACGCGGCGTCTGATCAGGATCCAAACTGTTTGCAAATAATCATAGTACCCAGTGTAAGGCAGTGAAGGAGTTGAGAAGAAGTGTCATTTATAAGCATAAGCTGTCTTGGAATCGATTCGAAAGCAAAGGATAGTAACGTTCTAAACAATCTACAGTCGAACTGCGATATCTCGAACTCGCTTAACTCTAACTATCCGATAGGTCGGCACATGAACCGCATTATTTTATGCTCGGTTAAGTCGAACATACCCATATTTTAAAGTTAAATCGTGGCTAATACGGGTATGTTAGATTTAACCGAGTCGAGATATCGAAGTTCGACTGTAACTTCCACCTGCTATCGCGACTACACTTACTTAGCAAACAGTTAATAACCGTACCATAAACTACATTGAATTCCAAACTATAGTCGGCACTTTGTTTTCAGTTTCTCCATTTGAAGCAGGCGTGAGTTATAGCAGAACAAAGTCAAGGGCAATAAAACTACAGTGTTCCCTTCCTACTACAGCACCCAATGAGAGACGCCTATTGTCTGTGTTGTTCGGAGGGAGTTGTTATAGGGTGGGGCTAATACCCTCAGAGACATGAGTACGAATTGACTTATATTTGCAAACAGCTTGACTCCAGATCTAGACTCAAGCTGTTTGTCACTTGTCGTTATGTTCTTTTTCTGTCAACATGTCAAATATGTACTTTTGAGAAAAAAACAAAAGCAGACGACAATTTTTAGCAGATAATACTTTAGCAGTGAACACTGTCTTGTTTGTTAGATCATCGGCAAAGATTGTTGTAAGGAGGCAATCGTTTTTCGGATAGCCGTCGTATGGAATAGCAGTGGCATAGCACTGTACGAAACGTATGTTAAGAAGTGCAAAGGTTATGTTCAACGCATGACTGAATATTTACAATTGTGTTTCGTTCCTTGTACAAATACCCAGGTATTCACAGCGTATTAAACGACTACATGTATTAGCTTCCTGGTTCAAATATGACTAAATAACAGGAAAGTTTGGATAAAAGTGACAAGGCATCAACATGTTGCTTTTAAAAATACACAGTATTTTACTGGTCAGCCTGTTTGTTTTTGGTGTTTTAACAGCAGGTAGGTTGTAAAAAAATTACTTCTACTTATTGTGCTAAATTTTCAAGCGTGAGTTTTGTGTATAAAGTTTTGGTTCTTTAATAATTTCAGTTTAACCTCTTCACTGTCATAACGCCGCCTGCTTTAAACAAGTGTCGTCTGCTTTTATTTAGAGTTTAGTTAAATTAACAAAGTAATGTCGCAATGAGTGTCAAACAGTTTGGATCCTGATCAGACGCCGCGTTACACGGCGTCTGATCAGAATCCAAACTGTTTACGGCTAAAATAAAAGGTCTTGTAAAAGTTACGTGTACATACACGTCATTTTAAATCAATGTTTCTGTGAAGTGTAACCTTATCCTATGTAAATAGTGAAGACCCAGAGTGGGGGCTTCTTTAGTAGTCCTTTTTATCAGGATCTGCACTGTTTGTACGGTTGTTTCTATGTACTTTATTCTTAAGCTTTTAATCCCTAGTGTCTTTTAAAACAAATTGTATCTGTGAATTGTACTCTTACCCTTTGTTAACATTATAGACCCAGATCAGGGAATTTCGTTAAATTTCAGCAAGTCATACACTTGTAATTGTTGTCTGAAATCATTTTAAATGTTGGTCAATCATCATTATCACAAGTGTAGTCGTAGAGGTATCTAGTTGCAATATTTCCCTCGATTGAATAACATCGAATACCGTAATAGTATAATTTGCCATGGCGAACAAAACGGCTTTAGATCTATAGCAAAATTTACTCCTAATGGACCGGAAGAAAACTAAACATTTTAAACGCCCGAAGCTTGTTTTTCAGGTGCATTTTTGTTTTAGGTTGGATCTAGTATAACAATTGCTTTACTTTCTCAAAACCTGAATTAGTTTCTTCTCTTAAACTTGTATAAGGCGACAATCGAAAAGAATCTGTACGGGGTATTTGACTCTTAGTCTTTGCATGCTGGGTATTTTTTCGTCTGTTACAAGTGTCGTCTGCTACGGTTCTAGAAATAGAAATGTTAAAATTATTTTCAAAACAGGGGCCGAGTGTTCAACAGCTTGGATCCTGACGAGACGCCGCGTTACGCGGCATCTAATCTGGATTCAAATTGTTTGCACAAGTAATAACGATTCCGCTAGCATTAACTCATTATCCCCTGGAACTTCTAATGGAAAATTCCAGTTTGCAATAAAGGATGGTCCATTTAAGACTATCTGGGCTTGTTTTTTGTAATAAATTGCAAAATGCCAGGAGCCCTCTGATCAGGGACTTCACTGTTTGCATAGGACAAGCGTACTCTTCACAGGTACACATTTGGTAAAAGACGCATATATGCGTCACTAGGGCTCAATGAGTTAAAAGAACGGTTAAATTATTCTCTGCAAGTTTACGTGTAAATAACGAGTATGCATGCACGTCGCTAGGGTTGAATGTGTTTGATGGACAACTTTGAAGCCCTGTGTTGTTTGCAGGGAGTTGTAATAGGGATGGAAAAACCAAAACCCTTAGATTTAGAGTGCTGAGCACGATTTTGCTTGCATTAGCAAACAGTTTAAATCCAGATGTGAGGCGGCGAATCTAAATTCAAGCTGTTTGCTACTCGTAAGTTCGTAACTATGATTTATTTTCTGTCAAAATGTCCAATATGTAACTTTGAGAAAAACAGCAGACGACAATTTTAAGCAGACGACATTGCAGGAGTAAAAGGGTTAGACATAACTGTCTTGTTTGGGGAACAGCGGCAAGTGTTGTAGGGAAATATCGTTGTTGGGAGGGTCGTTGTAGGGAGGGAGCACTGTACTGGCGGTCATACGGCCGAACAGGTCAATTAATACTGTTATTCTTTCCCGTTTAAACGCAAACGTACGCAAACGCAAAGCACTAAAACGTAGAAAAGAACAACTTTGGACACTTCTGATAATTCTTGTTTATCTTGGTGGCAAACAGTATGGAGCCTGATCAGACGCCGGGTTACCCGGCGTCTGATCTGGCTCCAAACTGTTTGCACTGAAAATAATAGTTTTAGCGTAAACGCGTTTATTGGGAAAGAATAACAGATTCTCCACTGTACCTATAGTACAGTGGTACAGATGTTATTCTTTTCCGTTTAAACACAAACGAAACGCAAACACAATGCAATAAAATGGAGGAAATGGCAGCCTTTTGAAAATGTTGACGACATACATTTATCTGAGTGGCAAACAGTTTAGAGCCTGATCCGACGCCGGGTTGCCCGGTGTCGGATCTGGCTCTCAACTGTTTGCAATGGGAAACTATTTTAGCATTATTGAGAAGGAATGACGTTCTCCACTGCATTATAGTCATATAAGCAACAATGTAACATTTGTTCCTCTTCTTTTTTAAAACAGCGGAAGATGGCGAAAATTCTGCAGAACCAGAGAGTGAACATTCATCCGAAGGATCCGAAGAAAGTGAACCAACAACAGAACCGGAGGGTGAAAATGGACCCGGAGAAAGTGAACCCACAACAGAACCGGAAAGTGAAAATGGTTCTGAAGAAAATGAACCAACAACAGAACCGGAGAGTGAAAATGAAACTGGAGAAAATGAACCCACGACAGAACCGGAGGGTGAAAATGGACCCGGAGAAAATGAACCCACAACAGAACCGGAGGGTGAAGATGGACCCGGAGAAAATGAACCCACAACAGAACCGGAGGGTGAAAATGGACCTGGAGAAAGTGAACCAACAACAGAACCGGAGAGTGAAAATGGACCTGGAGAAAGTGAACCAACAACAGAACCGGAGAGTGAAAATGGACCTGGAGAAAGTGAACCAACAACAGAACCGGAGAGTGAAAATGGACCTGGAGAAAGTGAACCCACAACAGAACCGGAGAGTGAAAATGGTTCTGAAGAAAATGAACCCACAACAGAACCGGAGAGTGAAAATGGTTCTGGAGAAAATGAACCCACAACAGAACCGGAGAGTGAAAATGGTTCTGGGGAAAATGAACCCACAACAGAACCGGAGAGTGAAAATGGTGCTGGAGAAAATAAACCCACGACAGAACCGGAGGGTCCCGTCGGGTTGCCCGATGACCTACCAGAACCCGACACAGATGAATGGTGGCCTGGACCGGGAAACACAGGGACGTGGTGGCGCACCGTTAGACCGACATCCACACCGAAGCCAACCACACAACGCGCTCCTTCAACGTCACCTCGGCACCCTTACAGCGGAAAACTAGAAGGTACGTTTAGGAGAGCTTTCTGTTTTACTGTTGCCTTGCTTTAACCCATTTCACTCTCAATTGACCAAAAGGCGCGTTTACAAACAGTTTGTGTCCTCATCAGGACCCAAACTAAATCTAACATTGAAACGTATTTTGAAGACAACAATACTAAAGCAGACGACAATAAAGCGTTGAGGGGTAAAAATCTCCCGAATAATCCGATCATGAAAGGGTTCAGCTGCATTTGTCTTTTATACAAGAAATTATCCGTCTTTTTAGTGTTCTACATGTAAGTAAAGAAGTTTTAATATGCAAGGGAAAAGACGCTATTCTACCCGTTAAAAGCGCAAACGAAACGCAACACGATAAAATGTAAAAGACTGACATTATTTTCAAAATTTCTTACGATATATTTTAATCTTGAAGGCAAACGGTTCTGAGTCTGATCAGACGCCGGTTTACCAGGCGTCTTATCTTGCTCCAAACTGTTTGCATTTGAATTTTTGGTAATAAAAGGGTTTACAAAAATGTATTGGGGAATTAATAACGTCTCCTCCACTGTATAGTATTGCACCAGGGAAGAGATTATTCTTTTCCAATATACACGTTTCTACAACAACACCCGACGGGAGACACACACTATGTGTTGTTTGGAGAGAGTTATTAAAGGGAGGGAAAATGAATACCCTTGTAGTGCTGTGCATGGCATTGCTTACATTTGCAAATAGTTTGACCCTATAACTGGGTTCAAACTGATTGCCACTCGTCTTTTTGTTTCTTCCGTCAAAATGCCCAAAACATTACTTTGAAGAAAAAACAGCGGACGACACTTTTTAATCAGACGATATTGCAACAACGAAATCGTTATAGTCACAGTTGTCTTGTTTGGGAAACAGTTGCAAGCATTGTTATAATGTACATACAGTGGAGAATCTGTTATTCTTTCCCGTTTAAACGCAAACGCAAAACACTAAAACGTAGAAAAATACAACTTTTGGAAAATTCTGATAATTTATGTTTATCTTGGTGGCAAACAGTTTGGAGCCTGATCAGACGACGGGTTAGTTTTAGCGTAAACGCGTTTATTGGGAAAGAATAACGTTTCTTCCACTGTACATTGTATATAAGGTCAAGAGGGAATCGTCGTTCGGATGGCCGTTGTAGGGGGGGGGGGGGGGGGGGGCACTGTAGAGTAAATATCTGTGTTGCAAACAATGTTGCGCCTGGTCAGACTTCAGATACGTACGTACCACAGGTACTTGGCACATACATCTAGATCTATTACCCCCAACCCCCTTTTTTTTTTTTACTATACTTCTATTATAAGTATTTAATTTTTTTTCAATGGAGGGGGGTGGGGTAATAGATCTAGATGTATGTGTCAAGTACCTGTGGTACGTACCCGGCGCCTGATCAGACTCCAAACTGTTTGCAAAAACTGTAAATTACTATTCATCGTAGTACTCGGGGTAAGGCAGCAAAAGGGGGTTACAGTGGAGAATCTGTTATTCTTTCCCGTTTAAACGCAAACGAAACGCAAACGCAAAACACTAAAATGTAGAAAAGGACAACCTTTTGACATTTTTGAGTTTTCATTTTTATCTGAGTGGCAAACTGTTTGGAGCCTGGTCAGACGCCGGGTTACCCGGCGTCTGATCTGGCTCCAACCTGTTTGTACTGGAAATAATAGGTTTAGCGTAAACGCGTTTATTGGGAAAGAATAACAGATTCTCCACTGTAAATAGTTTACATTTACGATTTTGGAAAACAGCATACGGACCCAGATCAGACAGCCTTGAAGGAGCAGTCTGATCAAAGCCTGTTCTGTTTCCTTATACAATGTGTTGGGCATGACTTTGCACCCTTGCTTTGGCAGATTTTTCCTGATCCTTTTAGCCATTGTAATTATTCAGATGATAGATGACCAAAGTGGGCGGTGTTTTATATACGAATATTCAGCAGCAGAAGGTTTAAGGTTGGGGACCTATAACGAGATCAAACCAAAATCGGTACTCTGCGTAAAGCGATCGACCATCTTGGTCGACTGCCGGCCTGTTCCGAACCCATGCTTTAGAATAGTTCGGAACAGGTCGACTGTGCACGAGAATGGCCGATCGCTCTCCGTAGAGTTCCGATATTGGCCGACATCGGTCAGATCTCATTAGGGATACTCAACCTTAATCATGAATGTGTGTCTCTTCAGATGACAAGGAGAACCTTAGTGCTACATTGAATGCTGTCCTGGTTGCCATGGGTGTCGCGTGCAGTATAATTCTGGTAGTCCTGGTTCTCTTAATATGTAAGGGGTAAGTACACCAACTTTTATTGTTCCAGTGTTTTATTTTGTTTTGTTTTTCTTTTTCTTTTTTAACAAAATTATTTCCATGAATCTCTGATAAGGATATTCACTTGATTGCATTGGGTAAATACAGTAAAACCTCTCTATTACAACCACTAAAACGAAGGCTAATTGATGGTGTAAAAGACAGGTGACAACTTAAAGCAAGGTGACAGTAAAACAGAAAGCTCCTAAAGGAGCTTTCTGTTTTACTGTCACCTTGCTTTGAGCAGTCATCTGTCGTAAACACTTAATAATTTACACAATTTAGTGGCTGTTATAGAGAGGCTTTACTGTATACTCTTCTACGTGTACCCTGTAAATAGATGAGTATACATGTGTCAAAATATTTTTTCTTTTCAGTTCAAGATCCAAGACATTTGAAATCGAGAAAGGTTGTACGGGCGAGAAATGGCCGGAAATAGTCACAGACTCTAGGAGCACTCCGTCATCTCACAAAAGTGTATTGGATCTACCACCATCGTACACAGCACTCTGACAAAAGCCGATTGGTGTTACAGCGCTCCCTCTCTACAACGACACCCAATGGGAGACAAAAAGTGTGTTCGTTTTTCGGAGGGAGTCGTTGTAGGGATGGAAATCGGTTTACATTGGCAAAACAGCTTGAATCCAGATCAGACGCCGCATTACGCGGCGTCTGATCTGGGTTCAAGTTGTTTGTCACTCGTCATTAATTTTTGTTCTGTCAAATATGTATTATAACTTTGAGAAAAAACACAGACGACACTTTTAAGCAGACGATATTACAGCCGTTAAAGCGTTAGACATAATTGCCCTGTTAAGGGAACTGCGGCAAGCGTCATTGTAAGGAGTGAGTCGTTGTTCAGAGGGCCGTTGTAGGGAGGGAGCACTGTATATCGCAGTAACAAAAGTGAAAACTTTACCGGGGAGAAAACGTTATTCTTTCCCATTTAAACGCAAAATACATGTAGTGTTTCGAAAAAAAGTTCATCAGGATAGTAATTAACTCAATTTATGAAGTTTTAGTAAAAATGATTTTGATAAGTCACTAAATCATAAATGACACGTAGTGTTGTTTCTAAGTAACAATATAAGTGCAAACATAACATTGGAGAAAACGTTATTCTTTCCCGTTTTTCAAAAACGCAAATGAAATGTATAAACGCAGTGCAATGGATTGTTGAATATGATATAATATACATGCATATGTTTTGTTGTTGAAAGTTTCTAGCGATTTATTTTGTTCTTAGTTGATCACAATTAGTTAGAAGCCTGGTTCGGTGCCTGGTAAAACACGGTGTCGGATCTGGCACGTTCCTTATTCTACAGTGGAGAAAACGTTATTCTTTCCCAATAAACGCGTTTACGCTAAATCTATTAGTTCCAATGCAAAAAGTTTGGAGCCAGATCAGATGCCGGGAAAACCGGTGTCTGATCAGGCTCCAAACTGTTTGCAGTCCAGGTTACAATCAACATTCAGAATTGTCAAAAGTTGTCTTTTTCTTCATTATTTTGCTATGCGTTTGCGTTTCGTTTAAACGGGAAATAATAACGTATTCTCTATTGTAACGTCCATTGAAACTAAGCCTCTGATCAGTCTCAAAACTGTTTGACACTCACATCAGACAAAAGTTACAACATTTCAAAGAAACGGTCATTTCTTTCACATTTTATTGTATTTCACTGTGTTTTCGATTCGTTTAAACGGACGGATATAGATCTAGCGTGCTTTGCTCGCTAGAAACAATCAATCAATCAATCAATCAATCATATAGTCAATATATCGGAGTCAAATAGTTTAGATCCAGATCAGACGCCTCGCCATGCGTCGTCTAATCGGACCCAAACAGTTTGCTTAATTATATGTAAAGCGTTATATAGAGTCTGACAGCGAAATGGCTAAACTTTAAGATACGACTTCGCGGCGTCTGATCAGAATCCAAACTATTTGACTTCGATGTATTGACTATTTGATTGATTGATTGATTGATTGATTGATTGATTGGTTCTAGCAAATGCCGGTGTTGCTGAAGGCATTGGCAGTGAAAGATTAACCCTTTCACTCTCAATTATTTCGTGAGATTTTTACCCATTAACCATTTCATTGCCGTCTGCTTCAACTTTGTTGTCTGCAATGTCGTTTTGAAGTTTAAAAATAAGGCAGTATGGCTTAAGACATTTCAAAACGCGTGTCAAACATTTTGGATCGCGGCGTAACGCGGCGTCTGATCAGGATCCAAACTGCTTGCAAACGCGCCTTTAAGCGTCATTGAGAATGAAATGGTTAAGAGCATTAAAATGCTAATATCAACCAGTTTAGATCCTTTCTATAACTGACGAGTTACTTAGCGTCTGGTCAATGCCTAAACTATTTGCAGAATGCTAATGTTTGTTTTTATAGTTGGCAGTGAATTGGTGTAGGGTAAAGTGATAAAGATACTAACTCTCATTCAAATGCTACTGTCTGATGTTATACAATTATAGCCCTTTCATTGAGTCGATATGACGAATAAGCATCTGGCTTACAGATTGGACATTGATCAAACACCACGATACGCGGCGTCTGTTCATGATCTAAACTATCTGACACTTATAGATATCGATATTTCTTCTATTAAATTGCTTTAAATATTGTTTTGAAATAACGATAACAATATTCCAAATAGGGAATTAGAATAGCTTTAAATGATTACACTACTCTATTATACTATTTCGACCTCTAAGGGTATTTTTCTTTGAAAAGGCCCTTATAGGTTGAACTATAAGTATATAGCAATGTTTAGATAAAAGTTTAGGAAATATCTTAAAAGAATATGCAGACCAATAAATGACACAGTGGCCACTCAATCATAAAACAATCCATTATTAAACGATAAACATATTTTATTATTTGGTATTTTTATGTTTTATATTTCTACAAAACAACCTTACATGCCTAACTACTCTTTTGAAAATAAACCAAAAACATTTACAAATACAATAAATATATATTCTCAGGATATTGGTATATCTGGATGTTACATAAAGGCGACATCACATTGGCCTCTTGCATAAATTCCAAATATTCCCCCCATAAAGCCATCGTCATTGGTTCTGCTTCTCACAATTTCAGCATCATCAGTACAGTACAGTACAGTACAGAGAAGCTTCATTATAGCTTTCATGTGCTATCTTGGTGTCAGTGGCCTCTTGCGTAAACTCCAAATATTCCCCCCATAAAGCCATCGTCATCATCAGTAGTTATGCGTGGCTCAAAATAACAGGGCCACATTTCGTGAGGGGCCACATTTTTTGAGGGAGAATAAATTTCCATACGATATCGGTAAACGGATTAAACCTAGACTCGGGCAGATAGCGTCGCTGTAATAAGGGCTTATCGATCGTCGCCAACTAAGACCAGCCAGCGTTACCTTTACCTTCGAAGAACGCCGACATTGAGAGTTAGTTCGTTATTGCGATTACCGCATTTACCGGCACAGATTGACAGTGAGTGAGACGGAAATAGCCGATATTACCCGAGTCAATTACCATAATATTAATACAGTTCGTCGATTGGTCTACGGTAATATCCGAACGGGTACGGGGAGAGGTCATTATTTACCTACATGCGAAGTTGTTTATATAAATACTTAAGTCTACTACCATCGATCTATTTGTGAAAGAATAGTTATAGTTTGAAAACTGAAACTACATAAACATATTAATACAACATTTCTTCAAGAGTGAAAACTGAAAATGAAGCCGGTTCAAGCATATCTACCAAATTACGAATTTTGGACTAATTATTACCAGTCTCGCGCATCGTCAGAACACCCGAAATACTTTCCACATGAAAGAAAACGTTGCGGTCCGAGGGAGGAGTATATCTGTACAAACGGGGACAGTAAAACAATTCCGACTGAATACGGCGTAAAAGTTGAATTAGTTTCTCCGACGAAGCAAGTTGTCGAGCGAGCTGCGAGGGAAATACAACGACAGAGCGGTAACTTGGTGAAACGAAGTGTACGTAAAAACAGGCAGAGAAAGAGAAAAGCAGGAACACACATCGATGAAGTTGGATGCGACCGATTCTGATTATCCGATACGCGCTTAGACCTGCAATGTTAAATTAAGGTCCAGGAGGTTGCAATGTCACAAGCCTACATCGACGCATTTAGAATGGAAAATAATCAGTCATCCAATGAGACAGAAAACAAAAACAGAAAAATTAGTATACATTTGGATGGGATTCATCACGTGTCTATCTTCCAAAATGGCGACGGACAGATAGTCTTAAATTTAAGGAAAGGGACTAGTTCTGTGACCATTTCTAAAGACGTTATGCTACAAATATGCGAGTTAAAAAGCATGCTTGTCCAATGCTGTAACTTTATAGATTGTTAACGGCGAGCAAAATGATAATTTTACACTGGAGATATTACCGTCGGGAGTGTATTCAAGTTTCAGTAAGGTGCCTCCTCAAGCATCATTTAAACAAATGAGTCAACTCCTCGTGTCAATAGTTAAACTCCGCCCATTTAATGTTCACCTCCTCCCGATAGTACGAACTATGCGCATTGATAAAGGAGGGAACCAGATTGATCAATTCATTCTCATACTAGTTTTCGCCGGGTCAACATCTTCGCCGAAATGATTGCCTGCGGTATTTGCGAAAAAGAATTTAAACGTAAAGACAACATGTTGCGGCACATGAAATCGCAACACGGACACGACGGATCAGACAATGAATCTAAGAAAGACTACCTAAGTGACAAAGATACTACCGATGAGTCAGACATGGACACAGACGCTGGAGGGAAGGAAGACACTATATAGACCCTTGGCTCGATATGATTGAATACATATATAAAACGCTTCAACCGGAGTTCCGCCAAAAGGTATCTGAATTATTGGAAGAGGCCGATGTTACGGAAAAGGAGGCGAGGAATAAAGCATTCGACGAACTGTTGCCAAAGTACAGGAAGCTACTCGTCAATAGATATTTAGTTAGAGTTTTGTGGTTTGATTCCGTCAAACACGACCCCATTCATACGGCCATCAGAAGGACAGCGAGGCGCCTAGCAGAAGAAGAAGACTACGAGAGTGAAGAATCCTGGAAATACGCAGCTAATAAGCGGAAGTACCTTTTCGACAAATTACTGAAGGAATATAATCCACCGGAAACGAATGAAAACCGTTAAATGAAATAAAAATGACTGTCAGAATTAAATATGTACTAAACTACATGTCAACGGGTAAAGTGTACAGACACTTGAACATTAGATTACATGCTAGCTTTTGGATATCAATTCGCTGCGTTTATAAATATATTTCTGTTGAACTGACACACTCATTTCAATTGTATTTCTTAGAGTTTTTATCAATAAATTATGGAACAAAGATATCGTGTTGCTTAAGCGTTATTTCCCCTATCTTTTCATACGCAAGAAAGATAGAGAGAGAGACAGAGACAGAGAGTAAGAGACAATCCCGTATAGTTAAAATGGGTAAACGCATAGCAACCCGATTCTCTATATACTACCTTTCTTTCTCTTTCTCCCTCTCTCTCTGTCTCTCCCTGTCTCTCTTTGTCTCTCTCTCTACCTCTTTGACTCTATCTCTGTCTCCATTTTTCTCTCTCACTCACTCACACTCTGTCTCTGTCTGTCTGTCTGTCTCTCTCTCTCTCTCTCTCTCTCTAACTCTTTGTGTGTGTCTCTTTCCCTCTGTCTATATATGTATCTCCGTCGCTCAGTCTCAGTTTCTGTCTTTACTCTCTCTGTCTGTCTTTTCTCTCTCTCTCTCTCTCTCTCCCCTCTCTCTCTCTAGCTCCCTACCTCTACCTCTCTCTCTAAATATGGATCTCTCCCTCTACCTCTCTGCCAATGCTCTCTGTCTAAATATGGACCCCTCCATCTCTCTATCTCTCCCAATCATTGGCAGAGAGGTAGAGGGAGAGATCCATATTTAGAGAGAGAGGTAGAGGTAGGGAGCTAGAGAGAGAGAAAGAGGGAGAGAGAGAGAGAGAGAGAGAGAGAGAGAGAGAGAGAGAGAAAAGACAGACAGAGAGAGTAAAGACAGAAACTGAGACTGAGCGACGGAGATACATATATAGACAGAGGGAAAGAGACACACACAAAGAGTTAGAGAGAGAGAGAGAGAGACAGACAGACAGACAGGCAGACAGACAGAGACAGAGTGTGAGTGAGTGAGAGAGAAAAATGGAGACAGAGATAGAGTCAAAGAGGTAGAGAGAGAGACAAAGAGAGACAGGGAGAGACAGAGAGAGAGGGAGAAAGAGAAAGAAAGGTAGTATATAGAGAATCGGGTTGCTATGCGTTTACCCATTTTAACTATACGGGATTGTCTCTTACTCTCTGTCTCTGTCTCTCTCTCTATCTTTCTTGCGTATGAAAAGATAGGGGAAATAACGCTTAAGCAACACGATATCTTTGTTCCATAATTTATTGATAAAAACTCTAAGAAATACAATTGAAATGAGTGTGTCAGTTCAACAGAAATATATTTATAAACGCAGCGAATTGATATCCAAAAGCTAGCATGTAATCTAATGTTCAAGTGTCTGTACACTTTACCCGTTGACATGTAGTTTAGTACATATTTAATTCTGACAGTCATTTTTATTTCATTTAACGGTTTTCATTCGTTTCCGGTGGATTATATTCCTTCAGTAATTTGTCGAAAAGGTACTTCCGCTTATTAGCTGCGTATTTCCAGGATTCTTCACTCTCGTAGTCTTCTTCTTCTGCTAGGCGCCTCGCTGTCCTTCTGATGGCCGTATGAATGGGGTCGTGTTTGACGGAATCAAACCACAAAACTCTAACTAAATATCTATTGACGAGTAGCTTCCTGTACTTTGGCAACAGTTCGTCGAATGCTTTATTCCTCGCCTCCTTTTCCGTAACATCGGCCTCTTCCAATAATTCAGATACCTTTTGGCGGAACTCCGGTTGAAGCGTTTTATATATGTATTCAATCATATCGAGCCAAGGGTCTATATAGTGTCTTCCTTCCCTCCAGCGTCTGTGTCCATGTCTGACTCATCGGTAGTATCTTTGTCACTTAGGTAGTCTTTCTTAGATTCATTGTCTGATCCGTCGTGTCCGTGTTGCGATTTCATGTGCCGCAACATGTTGTCTTTACGTTTAAATTCTTTTTCGCAAATACCGCAGGCAATCATTTCGGCGAAGATGTTGACCCGGCGAAAACTAGTATGAGAATGAATTGATCAATCTGGTTCCCTCCTTTATCAATGCGCATAGTTCGTACTATCGGGAGGAGGTGAACATTAAATGGGCGGAGTTTAACTATTGACACGAGGAGTTGACTCATTTGTTTAAATGATGCTTGAGGAGGCACCTTACTGAAACTTGAATACACTCCCGACGGTAATATCTCCAGTGTAAAATTATCATTTTGCTCGCCGTTAACAATCTATAACGTTACAGCATTGGACAAGCATGCTTTTTAACTCGCATATTTGTAGCATAACGTCTTTAGAAATGGTCACAGATCTAGTCCCTTTCCTTAAATTTAAGACTATCTGTCCGTCGCCATTTTGGAAGATAGACACGTGATGAATCCCATCCAAATGTATACTAATTTTTCTGTTTTTGTTTTCTGTCTCATTGGATGACTGATTATTTTCCATTCTAAATGCGTCGATGTAGGCTTGTGACATTGCAACCTCCTGGACCTTAATTTAACATTGCAGGTCTAAGCGCGTATCGGATAATCAGAATCGGTCGCATCCAACTTCATCGATGTGTGTTCCTGCTTTTCTCTTTCTCTGCCTGTTTTTACGTACACTTCGTTTCACCAAGTTACCGCTCTGTCGTTGTATTTCCCTCGCAGCTCGCTCGACAACTTGCTTCGTCGGAGAAACTAATTCAACTTTTACGCCGTATTCAGTCGGAATTGTTTTACTGTCCCCGTTTGTACAGATATACTCCTCCCTCGGACCGCAACGTTTTCTTTCATGTGGAAAGTATTTCGGGTGTTCTGACGATGCGCGAGACTGGTAATAATTAGTCCAAAATTCGTAATTTGGTAGATATGCTTGAACCGGCTTCATTTTCAGTTTTCACTCTTGAAGAAATGTTGTATTAATATGTTTATGTAGTTTCAGTTTTCAAACTATAACTGTTCTTTCACAAATCGATCGATGGTAGTAGACTTAAGTATTTATATAAACAACTTCGCATGTAGGTAAATAATGACCTCTCCCCGTACCCGTTCGGATATTACCGTAGACCAATCGACGAACTGTATTAATATTATGGTAATTGACTCGGGTAATATCGGCTATTTCCGTCTCACTCACTGTCAATCTGTGCCGGTAAATGCGGTAATCGCAATAACGAACTAACTCTCAATGTCGGCGTTCTTCGAAGGTAAAGGTAACGCTGGCTGGTCTTAGTTGGCGACGATCGATAAGCCCTTATTACAGCGACGCTATCTGCCCGAGTCTAGGTTTAATCCGTTTACCGATATCGTATGGAAATTTATTCTCCCTCAAAAAATGTGGCCCCTCACGAAATGTGGCCCTGTTATTTTGAGCCACGCATAACTACTATCATCATCGTCTGGTTTTGTGTCCTCAACAGGAGTTGGGTCTATTTGTTCATTTCTTATGCCGGTGTTGGCACACCCATCAATTCTCACGTTGACGTATTCCCTCTCACTGGGAAGAGCTTGAAGGTTGTCAATGACATCATTGGTTCTGCTGCATACAATTTCAGCGTCATCAGTACAGTACAGAGTAGCTTTATTAAAGTTTTTATCTTGGTGTCAGTAGCTGTCGGTGATATCTGTCCAGCCACTCTTTTAAGCTCATCAGACACGGTTGACTTTTGTTCCAATTCTACAGCTGACAAACAATCATCAGTGGAGAAAATGGCCAACAGTTCACGGAATACACTGAATGATTCAGCCTCCATCTCACGAAGCTCACCTTCACTACAGAACACTCTATTGTAGCCATTTTTAGACCTTGGGACAGCTTATTTTCACCGGTGGTGAAGGTTGACTTGAAAAACATTCCAACACTGTCAATTGTTAGACGGGTTCAAATAGCAATCCTAGACGTGCAATCGCAGATCTTTCGTAGCCTACAAATTTCATCTATGCCATCAAGAAATCCTGCTGCTTTCTTGACAAGCCTATCACGTACAATTGCATCTAAACAATATTTCCTCTCAACGAATTCTGTTGTGTCAGCTGGTTTCCTTGCTGTACTTTGTCCCTCATTATCATCTTCTTCCTCATATTCGAGCCAAAGAACTTCATGGCGTAACACTTTTATCTTTCATGATCTCTCCTCCTTTAGGGCAGTGGGTTATCACGGTTTGACCATATCTCGGGAAGAATGCCCGGGACCTTTAAATTAACTGAACCCTCATCTACGTTCGTTTTCCTGAGACCTGAAGTAAACAAGTATGATTTGAATTATTTTGATGAACTTTTTTAGATTTTATTATACCTGTATTTTTTTTGTTTGAAAAGTGGAGACATCATTTAAGAAACAAAACAAACAACAAGAACACGAGCAGGTTTACATCAGCAGCAACAACACCGCATTTAAAAACATCAAGAACAGTGTCATAATAAGTGACAAATGTCCCCGAGGTGTGTTGTTACTACAATGTATTCATTAGGTTGTAAAATAAAATAATTCAGCAGGTATTGTACTCCTTCAAATGTTGGTTTTTGTTCAATTGAAATGGTTTTCACAAAATCAAATAGTTTGGAAAATCTAGAAACCTCTTGTTCAAATGCACCTTTACGTCGGCACGATGACGCCGTGGTCATAACGACGTTTGTCACATTGAGGATTATTTTCTAAATTAGAAATGATCACAGAGTTATAAATAGGCAATGTTTAATTAACCATATTTGACCTCTAAATAACATTGACCTTTGTTGGACATTACCCAATTTATACCCAATCCAAGAGCTTCTTGAGTTAACTCTTAGCTGGGCACATTATTACAAAAATCATGCACTTGGTGATACAAGCATCAAATTTGGTATGTATACTGGTATGCCCCTACTTTCAACAAAAAGCCCGTTAGCCACGTCAAAATTAAAAATGGCGGCCATTTTTCAAAATGGCCGCCATTTCAGGCTCTATTATACAGTTTTATCTCTACAATCGGATATATTTGACCGATTTTCAAACTTTTTGTGTCTAATTATATGTTTTCAAGCATACAGAAGCTAATTATGTGATCCACAGACTTGTAAGAAGTTCATTTAATCGTGTTATAAGCAAAACTACAAAAGCGAAGTGTGTGTCAAGGTGAAAACCAAATTCACAGGATTTTATAGATTATACACTCAATTTACCTTCTGTCATGTTATTTAATGATATTGTCTTCAATTGCTTTTGTCTGAAGATGCTATTTTTCACATAACAACTACATAAATCTGTACACATCAGTTCTAAAACAAAATCACGAACTTGGTGATACAAGCATCAAATTTGGTATTTAACTGGTATGACCCTACTTTCAACAAAATCCGTTAGCCACGTAAAATTCAAAGTGGCCTCCATTTTTTACAAGATGACTGCCATGCATATGATAAGGTTTATTTTTGAGTCGGCAATACATATACTATGATCGTTGACCAATTCTTTTGTAATATTTGACATGTTTGACCAAATTTCACTATAACAATGTTTTTAAAAAGCATAAGGAAGCCAATTCAGTCACCTCAAGCTGAACAGAAGTTTACTTTAAGGCAAAATAGCAAAGCTACATCGTTTGTTTTCAAAATGGCCACCATTTTATATTGGTATAAGCAAAATCATTTCTTAAATTTGATCAACATTTATGTTTTTTGTGTCAACATAGATGTCATAAAGTATCAGGAAGCTTATTCAGACAACTTCTTTCTGAATTGAAACTAATTTTATTGCACAATCACCAATCTAGACAAAAAAAGTGTTTTTTGCTCACAGTTGATCGTTCCTTTTTGCAATAGTGATTATAATATCCTTTCTGATCTTTTCTACCGTATATACTTCTGGCCACTTGTCATACTTTTGGTGTCAAAGCATTATGATAAGAACACCGAAAGCTAATTATGTGATCATTTACTTTATAAAGAATCTTGTTCTTTAGGGTAATGACTTATTTTAATGGCATATATGTGGTTTATGCACGGACTTATACAAAAGTGTATAATTATGTGGTTTATGACTCTTTTAGCAGTTATTTCTTAGTGTACATGCTGTAGTTGGTGTATAATCGCTTATACTTATGTAGGTGTTCATTTTCACATTTCTAAATATCGGTATATTAGTCTGAACAAGGAAGGCCACATCCTAAATACTTGTACTTGCATCTGTCCCTGCAAACACTTAACTTTAGTATCTATGTTTAATCGGGTATTTGCAATCATATCACTAGGTAACAGGGTTGTCCAATGTATCAGCAATGTTTCATTCATTTCAACTCTATGAGATACTTCCAACATGACACAAGCTACATGTCTTTGGTATGCAGAACATTTGGCATGTTCAACAGAGGGGCTTGACCTTTAGGAACTGCACCTTAAGATCTATACCATCAAGCTAACATGTCCAATCAAACACAATAATCTTATCCCATGACTTGGCATAATTGATGCAATGATTTCCAGATTTTATTGCTTGTACATTATGATTTATGATTATAGACTGGACTTTGCACATGCACCATATCTTTCAGTTTATGTATTCTATGCAGCCTTTTCTCTTTCTTATATGGGAATTTGGCGTGAAACAAGCTCATGTTTGACCGTTGACCAATTGCAACCAACACTTTCTGTAGAACAAGATAGTTTGAATTAGCATTTGAAATTCACATCGACATGAAATTTTATGTCATTAGCTTTTAACATGGGAGTGGTGTGGTCTCCGGTTATGGCTTGCAATTCATGCATGAACATTTGAGTTAACATTGTATAATTTCTTAAAATGTTGTTGAAGATTACACAGGGATCAATCTCAAATACATGTATGATATTAGCAGTACTATGTGTCCACATCAAATAGCTTTAGCAAACAGCTGAAACGCTCTGTCTTTATGCAATTGTACCACAAGAAACTTATACTATATTTGACTATGTATCACATCATATCGCTTTTAAAAGTCTGTTGTCAGAATAGGTAGACTATACATCCGTCCCTATGTTTGCAGAACAGAACTGTTACATTTTTTACACCAAACTCAGGAATGGAAATTCTTTAAAAAGATTCATGCGGAGTTTTAAGGGTCATACTCTCAAATGGTTGCATGTATTGACTTTGAAGAAGAGACAAGACTTTTCGTGTAAAGTGTATTTCTGAACATTGCGGAAATCTGATTTTATTGAAAGGAGTCCACATTGCCTTCATTTTTGATAACCATTTTGATTTGCTTATTTGATTGGTCAAGCACCATGTATCAGAACGGTTGTATTACGTAAAAGAAAACACACTATCCATACTGGATCTGATATTTCTCCATATTGTTTTCATCACGCTCATGGTCATTCATCTATTTCATATCTTAACTTATTCAACAAGTATAGTAGACGTTAAGCGTCTTCAAGCAAAATAAAAACTATAACTTTTTTCATGGCGCAGCCTTTCTTTATTAACAGTGAACATCTGGTGTACATATACCAAACTTAATGAAGATGTTGTTTGTGCAAAAATTCATGCTGTCCAAGATGAAACATTAACAGATCAAGTTTGTTGACTTTTACCTACTATACAGACAAAGACATCTAAAACATATTTATTGGTGTAAAATGGCCCCTTTCTCTGTTGTGAAAATCAGTTTAACCAGTGTCATAATACAATAATGCATGAGCCACAAAAGCCCATCAGTAATTCCTGCAAGAAATAATCAGTAATTTAGGTGTTGGGTATATTCATTCATTTTTTTCAAATTCCACCACCGAATCTTTTACTTTGAAATTTTGATTTTCTTCAAAATATATAAGAAACACTGGTTTGTCGTCCGATTACTCGTCTGAATTTTAAACGATATTAACCAATTTATCAGATGCTCCCTTGTTCACATGATTGCTTACACGCTCATGCAGTAGTAAGATAAATGGTATCCATGAATTATCTGGTCACTATTACTATGGACATGAGTCATAATGGACATCAACTCTGTAGGCATATTGTTTGATTTAAATATAATAATGACTATTGGGATATGCGGCAGTAGACGGTATTAAATTTTGGTCACATTTATAACATGTGGCGGAATGCAGATACATGTACGTGCGTCTTACATAAACATGTACTTTTTCTGGTAAGAAGTTACAAAGTGGTTAAATGATCTTTAGAATTAGCATGATGTTTGTTGTTGGTACATGGATTAATTGTTATGTTAGATAATTAAGGAATTTTGTTGTTTTGTTAATGCAATTATATTTAAATTGAGAAAAAAGAAACATATTCAAGACTTGTCAGTATACTTGAAAGATAGAATATTGTATGGTAAAGTAATTGCAGTGTCAGATAAAGTAGTATAGTTTGGGCAATCATTGTTCAGATAAATGAAATTATAATTATGAGAAAACAGCATTCAGCATACAACAGACAACAAGCTTTGGTCAGCTACGGAGTAAAAATATATGTGTGGCTAAAATAGGTCATTAGACAATGATATGAGTTTCTAACCGACCGGAGGCTCCCATGAATAGTTCTCTCATCCTGTTTAAAACATTCTTTGACACCAAAAATATGACAAATCGTCATATAAACCAGATGTAAGAAAAGATATTCTACATTAGAGACTATGTTGGCAAACATATGCAAACAAACTCAACAAATTTATCATTACGCAGTTAAGTAATTTTTTAAAAAATATACTGTCTTTTGTTATTGTGCAAACACAGCAGTCTGATGCTGACAAAATTAGCTTCCTTCTGCTGTAAAAATATAATTATTTAGACTCAAAAAGTGTAAAACTATGGCAATGTACGTCAAATGTAAGAAAGAGAATCGTAAATTTGAACCAAAAATAGTGGCCATCTTGGAAAAAACTATGTATTTTGGTCACAAATTGGCCATTACATGATAAAGTAAGTTTTAAAACACTTTGAAATAGACCTAGTTAGTTTCCTTATACCTTAAAACATATACTTAGACACCAAAACTGTAAAGAACGGCCATATATGTCAAATATTAGCAACAAAACTGTATTTTCGATCCTGCAATGGCGGCCATCTTGAAAAATGGCCGCCATTTTGATTTTTTCAAGTGGCTAACGGGCTTTTATGAAAAACAACAGATAGATGTGCAAGTGTGCCAAGTTTGATGCTTGTATCACTAAGTGCATGATTCACCCCAAAAAATGTAATAATGTGCTGAGCTATCTTTCCTCCCTGAAACTTTAAATGGACAATTCCATTTTCCATTTTAGTCTAGTCCACTTCTGACTTTTAAGGGTTGTTTTTTGTGAATGTTTTGCATTATGACAAACAGTGAAGACCTAGATCAGAGGGCTCCGTAAGGAGCCCTCTGATCTAGGTATTCACTGTTTGCATAGGACAAGTGTACTTTTCACATGTATACTGTTTGAACAGGACGCCTATATGCGGGACTAGGGTTCAAAAGGTTAAGTACACATTCCGAATATAGAGTCGCTATCACATGTACATGTAGTTCCAAAGTTATGGTCAATGTTAAATTCACCGAATTTTACCTCGAAATGACCTCTAAATAACCTTGACCTTTATCGGACATAACCAAAGTCGTGCTGAGCTTAAGAGCTTTTTGTGATGAGTACACCTATAAAGTCTCTACTCTATGCTTTTCCAAAGTTCTACATCTATCTACATGGTACGTCGTCACAGTCACACTTGACTATTACGCGACGGGTGGTTGTCAGAAGAAATAAGAAAAATGAAGAGATAGACAGGTAGAAAAGTGGGATAGTTAACAGATAGGAAAATAGTAAAGAGTTTCCAACTTCGTTTTCGCCCCTTTAACCTGAACCTCTCCGGTTACGGTGGCCGCGGCCGGCACAGCCCCAGGAATCATTAGGAGGTACTTGAAGTTGGAGGGAGACCTATTTAGAAGTTTGATAGGGATAACTCCTGCTTGAAGGATACCAAGTCAGGAGAGTCAACAGCTGCCGAGGGCAGGCTGTTCCATGTAGTTATGGTTTTAGGGAAGAAGGAGTTTCTGTAGTAGGCTGTAGAGTTATGACCAAGGTTAAAGTTGTGTACAGACAGACAGCCTACAACTTCTTCTACTACTATTACTGATGTTGCTACTATACCACAACTACTAGTCTACTGCTACTACTTCTACATCTAGTACTACTTCAACTACTATTACTACTACTTCAACAGATGATGCTGCTGCTACTACTACTGCTCATACTCCTGCTGCTACTACTGATTCTCCTACTTCTACTTCTTCTATTACTACTACTATTACTACACATACTACTACTACCACTACCACTGCTATACCACTACTACTACTACTACTACTACTACTACTACGACTACTACTACTACTACTTCTTCTTCTTCTTCTTCTTCTCTTCTTCTTCTTCTTAGTATTATTAATACGTCCCCAACAGCAATCGCAAAAACAATTCTTCTTCTTCTTCTTCTTCTCTTCTTCTTCTTCTTAGTATTATTAATACGTCCCCAACAGCAATTGCAAAAACAATTTTAGAGGTAACGTCTGTTTCTTCTACTGCTGTTTTAACTAGTTCTACAACTGCTGCAACTACTACTTCTACAACTGCTTATACTACTTTTTTTCTAATTCTACTTACTGCTGTATTATTTTTGTATTCTACATAAATATTATAATTATTATTATTACACGTGTATTATTATTATTATTATTTTGTTGATATTATTGTTTTTGTTATTATTAGATCTATTATTAATAAATATATATAAATACATGTAATAATAATTGCAAAAAGGTCTAACCCTTTTTCCTTTACAAGTTTAATGGTTGGCAAATTTATCAGTCGAATGTTCGATTGAAGATGTAAATCTTTGTGAGAAAATGTGAAAGATTGATATAATAGCCTGAGCAGAGATTAATAGAGGATCTATCTTTCAAGCGCGATTACTTAAAACAGGTTGTACATTGTAAGGAAAGCAGAATGCGCCTTATGGCGCATTCTGCTTTTCTTGCAGCCTGCTTTAAGCTACCATTTGCTAGGATAAAAATCCGAAGATTTCGGAAAATCTGGATAAATGACAGCCATTTTTAGAGCGTCAGTCTTCTACATTTTTTTTAACACAAAATCAATTCAAATCAATTTTACGCTATTTAATTACCTCGCAACAGTCTGTAGGTCTTTTCCTCATACTGGCTGAAATTCTCTGTCATTTTATTTAATTGTGAAATATATTCCAGTGATATTCAACTATATTCCAATGTCTTCCTATAGCAGTTTTGTGTCTACCAAAATGGTAATGACGTTGTTTCTTATAGCGACAATGACGTCAAAGTTGACGTAAAAGTTGACGTCGGAAAACGTCGTATATGACAAGCGGAACTGTTCGGCCGATTTCGACTTCTTCTAGCGCAGAGCTCGGAACTTAGGTAAGTTCCACTATAGTAAAACTACTATACCGGAATGAGGTCCATATTGTCAACAGAAAAGCGTTAACAACCTTCAAAGGAAGTTATTCTTTCCCAGTAAACGCGTTTAACAATAACTATTATTTACATTTTCAAACAGTTCGGAGCCAGATCAGACGCGGAGAAACCCGGCATCTGGACATGCTCGAACTAATTTGTCGCTGCCTTAAAATATCCGTAATAGTTTACAATTAACGCTACTTTTCTTCATTTTATTACATTGCGTTTGTGTTTCGTTAATATGATAAAACATGCATTATGGAGTCGATAACTGGTGAAACATATGTTGTTAAGGTTGAGGTCAACTTATATATATCGGCTATTTTCGCCAACTGTCGATCCGTTCCTATCAACGCTGAAGTATGGATCGAAACGGATGGACAAATGGCGAGAATACCCGACTATGTCCGTAGAGTACCGATATTGACTCACTCGAACATCGGCCCGATCTCACTAGGGGTCATCAACCTTAATAGCTGTGAATTTACCGAATTACACCAAAAACAAAGTAAAAACAATAATGATCAGACAGAGCGGTAACGGTTAAGGTTGAGGACCCCTAATGATATCGGACCAAAATCGGTACTCTACATACAGCGATCGGCCATTTTCGTCAACTGTCGATCCGTTCCGATCCACGCTAAAGCATGGCTCGGAACGGATCGACAGTTGATGAGATCGCTCTACTCTGTCCGTTAAATATAATAAGTTGAATAACGACCCGTTTGTAAGGTATTCGAGTAAAAAACAATGACCTGGCAGAGCAGTTGATTGAACAATGTCGACCATTGGATTTGGCAAATGAAGATAAGAACATGATTGTTCCAAAAAAGCAATTAAGATGGTACATGTATAATGAAATTGCTCGTTTCTAATAGTATTTTCTGATAATAATAACAATATTAACAGGGCTGCCTTAAGTTGATCTTAAAAATCCTAAGATTTTCAAATGTTCTATTTACTTAAAACAGGACGAAAGTAAAGCAGAATGCGCATTAAGGCGCATTCTGTTTTACTTTTAGCCTGCGTAAAGCTACCATCATCTAGGATAAAAATACGAACATCTCGGGAAAAACGGAGAAAAGGCAGCCCTGTTATAATAATAATGAATTAAACGAGAGAGCCCATTTGATAAAAATCAATCTTCCATGAGACCTTCAACTTCTATACAATGCATTTTATACACAACTTTATAAATACTTGGCTTTTACGATTTCCCCATTTATTATCAACACATTTGGATCTTGCACATCTCCTATTTCTTATGCTTTTTATTATTTCCCCACGCCACTTGACATTTCCCTTTTAATGGGATTAAATTATTACTTCCCCCCTATTATCACCTTATCATTATCTTACAAATCTAGATCTACCATTTCCCTTTTTATGGACTTTTGTTTTTTTTATTGATTCCCCACTTACTTATCATCGACACACATCTGACATTTCACTTTAATGGGTAAATTATTACTTCCCCACTTATAACATCGGTACCTTACACATCTAACAGTTTCCCTTTTATGAACTTTTTTTTATGATTTCCCCACTTATGTATACGTATTATCACCACATCGGAGGTTTGCACATAGATCTGACCTTTCCCTAATTATAACTTCCCCACTTATTGTCACCACATCAGGGACCCGTCTTACGAAATGTCGTACGACAAATACGGTCGTAAGTCAAACTTTTAAAATACACATAAAAAACTGATTTCTCTGTCTAATCATGTCCTGTGGCATCTCTTTGGAATCGTCCGGTTCAAGACGATTCCAAAGAGATGTCACAAGACAGAAATAAGTAATAATTGAGGAGCTTAGAATCTGACTTACGACAATATTTGTCGTACGACGTTTCGTATATAAGACGGGCCCAACACATAGGATTTACACATTCTCAGATTCCACCAAAACATTTCGTGCAATTACAAAGAGCAATAAATCTTACGTGACGTCCCATGCACCAAGGGAGACCACTGCAAGGTGTGCTATTTATAGGTTAACCAGAACAATGTTACATAATGCATATTATATCGAACGACCCGCTATATGCACTGTTGGCTAGACCGCGGTGTAGTTTATATCTATTTACATAAGAACTATAGAATAAACCGAGACCACGCGGAGCTTTGGGTCAGTTTGACAAAGGTCACTATAGAATAAACCAGAATGGCTAAACTTGGATATTGGAAAATCAGAGGGGTATGTTAACTATATTGCTAAATCACTTTTGAATGTTAGATCTAGATCAAGAATCTATAGCTTTTAGATCTAACTCTAATAAATTGGTTTTAAAAACAAACAACTTCAAGTCTTGCACTTGATTTTTTTGTTTTGTTTGTTAACGTCCGTTTCTGCCATATATGGGCTAATTGGACGCCCCAAAGAGGTGGGAGCGGATACAGAGAACCCGGGCGCGATGCCCTACTCTTTTTTATCGAAAGAGTTCTCTGGTTCTTTTAGATTCGAAGTGTAAAGCACTCATACATCGGACCTCGGTTTATAAAGTCTCATCCGAAGGACTTGGTCCGGCGGGGGGTCGAACTCACAACCCTGACGTCGTAAGAGGGTGTTTTACCCCACGACTACGTCCGCCGGTAAGTGAACACACGTTACACAGTCTTTGAAGACTAGATTTCTCTATTTCGACCAAAATATGTCCATCTGTATCGTCCCCGGATTAGCATAATATGTCTGTCTATCCGTCTCTGTATGCCGGTCTGTATATACATGATACCTGTCTGTCTGTCTGTCTGTCTCTATAAATATACGTATATATGGTTATCTCCCTCTCTATATATGTATGTCGATCTGTATCTGTCTGTCTGTCTCCCCCTGTCTCTATCTCACGGAGTGTGTCTCTATCTGTCTAACCGGAGATCTCTCTATCTGTCAGTCTGTATGTCTCTCTTTGTCACTCAGTCTGTGCGATCTGTTTCTGTCTGCCCGTCTCTGTCTGCCCCTCTCTGTTCTCTCGGTGTCTCTTCTCTCTCTGTGTGTGTCTATATCGCTGTCTGTCGCTCTCTCTAGAGCATCCATGGCAGCGAAAGGGTTAAAATTACGATTCCTGCAATCGCGCTTGACAATTTGGAAATCTTAGGATTTTTATGAGAAACTTATGGTACACATGTAGATCTAGCCCTGCTAAAAGTTTTGCAAAAGTGTGCCCCAGTATTGGGACCGCAAGCTACAGTCACCTCTTTCCTCCTCAGCCGAAGTGCAGATCTCTTATATTCGACTGTGTTTAACTCTTTGAACCCTAGTCACGCATATATGCGTCATTTGCACACAGTGTATCTGTGATGAGTACACTTGTCCTGTGCAAACTGTGTATTCCCTGACAAGGAGCCCTCTGATCAGGGTCTACACTGTTTGTCATGTTGACACACATATTGTAAAAATCAACCCTAAAAAGTTAAACATGGACTGGATTAAATTGAAAACTAGAATTGTCCATTTCAGGCGTCAGGGAGGAAAGGGTTAAAGCAGGTGTCGGCTTAAAGCAAGATGTAAAACAGCAAGCTCATGTAGGAGCTTTCTAGCTTAAAACTATCACATATTTCAGGCTCTGTTAGGGAAGAAACCTCAAAGGGTAAATTATAAGCCAGATTCCCCTGAGACAGACGGTTGGATCCGTATGCTTATAGTCCTTTAACAGTTTACCCCCTTCTCTCCTCCACGACCTTACTGGATCCTGAACCTGTTCTAGATTTGACTGTAACTCGTTCACCCATGAACTTCAAATGGACTATTTCAATTTTCAGTAAAGTCTAGTTCATTTTTGACAATCAAAGGGTGTGTTTTTAAAACAATATCTTGCAAAATAGGAACCTGTGCAGACAATGATCAGAGGGATCTTATTGGAGCCTTTTGATCAGGGTTTTCACTTTTTGCATATAACATGTTTACTTCCACATGTACGCTATGCAGAACGTCACTAGGGTTCCAAGACTATTGAAGTGTTAATTAGAAGTACATGTATCTTTAGTACGCAATATTGTATTATTAACATTGTTCCAAATTAATAATACAGTAAACCTCACTATTACGACCAAGAAAACATATAGGCTAATCGATTGTATTAATGACAGGCAACAGCTTAATGCAAGGAGAAAGTAAAACAGAAAACTTCTGTCTTACTTTTACCTTGCTTTAAGAATCCACCTGCATTCAACACCTTAATAAATACAATATTTTGGAGGTAATAGAGAGGTTTTACTAAGGTTTTACTGTATATATCGTGTACATGCATTTATAAGGCAGCGTGGTGCATGCAGGGCTCAGGAACACGTAGCACCAAACCTTATGTTGTTTACTACTACATATACAATGGAAAATCTTAAGTCAATTGCAACAGTTTAACCAGATCAGAACCGGGTAACCCGGTGCCTGAACAGGTTCTACGTAGACAGTTGGCTCATTTATCAAGAAATTTCACGAAATTATCATTTTCTACATTTTATTACATATATATATTGCATTTGCGTTTCTTTTGAGGTTATACGGGAAATAATGGCGTCGATCTTCTCTGGAAGAGTTGAGTTTTACAGCACTGCGACACTAATAGGTCATACACATGTATATAAAGCGCCGATGACCTATCTTCTCTACTGTATGCATCCTGACGAATACTTAACAGCCCTGAGTTTCGTGACAACCAAAATAGTTTAGAGTTTGCAATGATCCCTTATCTAAGGTTATATCGTAGCCAATGTATTCCATGCAAGTGTGTTGAGTACCTGTGAATATTACAGGGCTCTAGTAAAGGGGCTTATTTTTTCTCTCGAAGAGACGATTATAATGAGTAATAACACCATAGGGTTTGGTACTAAAATAAGTAAGAACATGTTGTATATGTTCAGTTTAACCACCCTCCTTCCTGGTCTGGTTCCCTGACATGACCTATACGCATAAGGAAGTTTCTTAACCGTCAGCATGCTACGTAATTTTCGTCTGCAAAATGTGTCGTCTAAAGCAAATTTCAGAGTTTATTAATTCAAGGGCTCCAGATAAGAGGGATTAAACTGAACACATTTAACTCTTTTTTTTCACTTATGTCAGCACAAAATCCTTTGATGTAACTATTCATAAGAATAGTCTCGAAGAGATGATTCTTATGAGTAGTCACACCAGCGGTGATAGGCTTTAAAGGGACTCGCAACCGGATGGTGTACTTGTCAAAATAAAATAAAATACTCAAATAAAAGCAAATTTGTGGCATTATTTTGCTTCTGACATTAAACAAATATGATCAGTCCAAAACAAGACTCAAGAATCGTCACCGAATCTTAGTTTTTTAGATATTTTCCATCGTTTTTCTATAGCGTCAGCTGACGGTATAGTTGTTGTTGTTGCTTCT
Source organism: Gari tellinella (assembly GCA_922989275.2). Classification (NCBI taxonomy): domain Eukaryota; kingdom Metazoa; phylum Mollusca; class Bivalvia; order Cardiida; family Psammobiidae; genus Gari; species Gari tellinella. The sequence goes on from OV277858.1 coordinate 94,869,377, forward strand.
CTACACGGGCTCAGACATAAACCCGAGCCGAATAAAGTATTATCGATCGCTATCAGTGAAGTACGTTAATTCGCTTCCATATATATAGAGAGCGCCGGTAGCCGAGGTAGTAAAGGCGTTTCCTCATTTTTCATGTTTGTCTCCGCATGGAGGGTCACGGGTTCGAATCCCACCAGAGCTTCTTCTTTTCTTTTTTTTGAAATGCTTTTTTTAACAGAATTTATTATCCTAAACTAAATCTTACCCATTTATATTAGCATTTGACATATATTTACAAATTACTATTTTTAATGCTAAATCCGGTTGCGAGCCTCTTTAACAATTATTTAATGCCAATTTATAAAGATTTTTGTTGTTGAAGTACTCCCCTTATCTGGAGCTCTACATCACCATTTCGATCTAATATCACCCGCGTGTCAAACAGTTTGGACCCAGATAAACCGCCGAGTTTTTTGACGTCTCATCTTGATCCAAACTGTTTGCATTAGTTACCTATCACAAATTCACCTGCATGCATCATACAGAAGATTAACTTATACACCCCTGAAACTTTTAATGGACAATTCCAATTTCAGAATACGTCTTATCCTTTTTTGACTATTTAGGGTTGATTTTAACAATATATTTCAAAATGACAAACAGTGTAGACCCTGATCAGAGGGTTCCTTAAGGAGCCCTCTGATCCGGGTCTACACTGTTTGCATATGGCAGGTGTAATCATCACAGGTACGCTGTTTGTAAATGACTAGTATACTCGTCGTTAGGGTTGAATGTGTTAAGCAGATAAGCGATATTTATGCAAGCCTGCATAGGCCTATACTCATTGTAGATAGCTATAGGCCAATGTACAGTCAAACTTGAAGTTAGTTAACCCATTACCCCATAAATACGCTTTTTTACGCCATTAATTTTTTATATGAATATGAATAAGTATTGTAAGATAGATTTTCCATATTCTAGCAGATTATAGCTTAAAGCAGGCTTGAAGTAAAGCAGAATGTGCCTTAAGGCACATTCTGCTTTACTGTCAACCTGCTTTAAGTGATCACTTAGTTTCAAAACTAGAAACAGGCTATGGGGTAATGGGTTAATAGTTATCAATAAAAAGATGTGCATTTGTATAGTGAAGGTTTACTGTATTACTTCTGTCCGCATTAATCCTTTCACTGTATAAGAATGTACATGTATATGCTGAAATGTACTATATTTTATATGTTTAGGAAATCATATTTGTTCCATATCGTTTGCTCATATACAAGTACCGCGGTTGTGATTTCTGACGCGAAGCCAAAATAATTATAGACTGTTTCAATAGTCAACATGTACCAGTTTATGTTGATTTTATGGCTTTTTTTTAAAGTAATTTCGACAAACGAAAGTAAAACACAAAGAAGTACATGTACAGATCATGTCCGAGGGTCTACACTGTTTTCAAAATATATGTTCAACGGTTTCTAGTATTGAAATGATTTATCTTCCAGGCGTCTTTCAAAATCTCGACATGAACCAACAGTCAAACATTCATTTAGCGGTGGCTCAGCAGCAATTTCTCTTTAACCCATAACCCCGTAGCCTGTTTCTAGTTTTGAAGATATGTGACCTCTTAAAGCAGGTTGAAAGTAAAGCAGAATGCGCCTTAAGGCGCATTCTGCTTCACTTTCAGCCTGCTTTAAGCTATTATCTGCTAGAATATAGAAACTATTTCTTAAATTTTTTATTTGTGACAGTATAAATTGGAACTATTTTCTCCAGTAGAGGAATTAATTAAAGGCGTAAAATGGGTATTTATGGGGTAATGGGTTAACCAAGTTGGGACCCCGTTCACATGTCATATTTAATAAATCGGCGCTTGATCAGCATCCAATCATTTGGACACTCGCTATGCTTAACCCTTTACCTCCATAAATACGCCCATTTTTACACATTCAATTTACTCCTGCACTAAAGAAATCTGCACTGAAGAAACTATTTCAATTTGTACAGAATATTTACCCCCAGAACTATTTCTGTATTCTATTCCTAGCAGATGGAAGCTTGAAGGATATTAAGATTAATCAGGACACGCATTAAGACAAATTCTGCTTTTCTTTCAACCTGCTGTAAGTGGTCACCTGTCTTCAAAACCAGAAACAGTAAATTACAGGCTATAGGGTTTCGGGTTATGTCAAACTATCTAAAAAATAAACGCAGACGGCAATCGAAACAGCAGACGATAACTAGTTAACTCTTTACATGCTGGGTAATTTTTTTCGTCTGCAACAATTGTCGTCTGATTTTGTTCTAAAAAAAAATTTCCCCAAATTTCTTTTAAATTCTGTCAGAATGGCAAACAGTTTGGATCCTGATGACACGCCGCGTTACGCGGCGTCTCATCTGGATCCAAACTGTTTGCAAAGGTTATGCCTATGGCAGCTATATGGCCGCTAGCGTGCAAAGAGTTAAAGTTGAACTATGATCCCATTCACTACAAAACAGTCGTCTGCTTGTAAAATGTATTCTGCTTTTATCTCTCATTTATATATTTTTAGACAGAAGAAAGAAAATAGTCAAAAGGTTTGGATCCCGTTCAGACGCCGAGTCACTTGGCGTATGATCAGGACCAAAACTGTTGGCAAATTCCCATGTACCCAGACTGAGACAGTGAACGGTTCGGGGTCGACATCGTCTGTATCAGGTGCATGTAAATTATGAAATTAGAATGCATACACCGCACCGATAACCTTGAGATAATTGTAGTGTGAGCACCAGAGCATATCTCCTGCTTACACTGTAATTTGCTTGTAGTTTGGATCCAGATCTCTGCATCTGACTGGCATACCAACTTCGTGACATTCTGATTCATACCTATAGATTTCGACTCTCTGTTTTGAAATTAAAATGCCGCATTATCATTATGCAAGCAGACTTCATTTGTTTAAACAATCTTGCCTTCACAAGAGTCACATGCAAAGCTTATTATATCAGAACAGACGACAGCTTGAAACAGAATACATGTAGTCCGTTTTGTAGACACAGGTATACTACATGTACGTGGCTGACTAGACTCATCAAATTTGACTTGGTTCTACCTTGCCTGTCGGAGGTTTGGTCGTGCGCACACGAGAGAGAGGGGGAGAGACAGACAGAGACAGACAGACAGACAGACAGAGACAGAGAGACAGATAGTCCACATGTGTAAAGTTAGATCATATGGAGCTATTTTTCGAACAAGCCATATTCCCTCATCCTGCGACGGCACCTGTTCACAAATTAACCTGCCGTCACAGGGGTTCAGTGATGATACTAGTAGATACAGACGGACATACATACATACATACATACATACATACATACAGGCAGGGAGATAGAGAGAGACGGACATACATACGTACAAATAGACAGACAGGCAGATAGAGACAGAAACACATGGAGAGACAAAGTGAAAGAAACAAAGAGAGGAGCAGAAAGAGAGGTACATGTAGACAGACAGGCACGAAGAGACAGATAGTTAGACAGAAACAAAAAGAGATAAATATGTAAGAAATAATGAGTAATCTGAGAACAAAAAACAAACTACAGAAAATGGAAATGAGGAAGAGAAACTAATGACAGAGCGACAATAAGTACAAATGTATATACTTAGACCGTGGAGAATCTGTTATTCTTTCCCGTTTAAACGCAAACGTACGCAAACGTACGCAAACGCAAAGCACTAAAACGTAGAAAAGAACAACTTTTGGACAATTCTGATAATTCTTGTTTATCTTGGTGGCAAACTGTTTGCACTGCAAATAATAGTTTTAGCGTAAACGCGTAGATGTAGAATACAGAAATATTGAGAAAGGGTTTGATAGAGAATGTGCTGCAGAAGAAAATACAGAAAATGGATAGAGAAAAAAAAGATAAACACACTTAACGCAGCGGAAGAAAGGAGAGCCACATTCTAGAGAGAAAACAGCGTGTCCGTCTTCAGTAATATACATGTACATGTATATCCAAACCTTGCATTAGGCTTATATACGAATGTAATGTACGGAGCTGAAAAGGCCGCAGCTTGAATTCAACGATTCGGTGATTCTTTTCAGTGCACCGTACTTGTGACCTGAGTCACCTGACCCTATACATGTAATGACATAACTTTGCAGGGCTAAGCTATCAGCGAAATCAACAATACACCTTGATGACTTATAATTAGAGTGATCTTGTTTAAAATAATTTCTAAAGAAATATTGTTCATTAAACCTGGAAATGTTCAGTCTTCTTTCTGCCGGTGTTAATACCTTCACTGCCTTACCCAAAGTACAAAATTCATTTTCAAACAGTTGGATCCGGACCAAATGCTGCGTTACGCGACGTCTGATCAGCATCCAAACTGCTTGCAAAAAGCTATTGTATATTGTACTCATGGGCAGGCAGTGAAGATCTTTACACGGGAATGTTGTTGTTGTCCAGTATGCTCTAAATACTTCCAGTCTAAGCCAGCCCGTGAGGTGGCAAAGCGCAGAGCACAACATCCCAGCAGAGCAGTTGCAAATAACACTCATTGGTGAATGTTCTGCTGGCAGATCAACTCGGAGAGCATTTGCAAATAACACTCATTAGTGAATGTTCTGCTGGCAGATTAACTCGGAGAGCAGTTGCAAATAACACTCATTAGTGAATGTTCTGCTGGCAGAACAACTCAGCACAACACCCCAGCAGAGCAGTTGCAAATAACACTCATTGGTGAATGTTCTGCTGGCAGATCAACTCGGAGAGCAGTTGCAAATAACACTAATTAGTGAATGCTCTGCTGGCAGATCAACTCGGAGAGCAGTTGCAAATAACACTCATTAGTGAGTGTTCTGCTGGCAGAACAACTCAGCACAATATCCCAGCAGAGCATTTGCAAATAACACTCATTGGTGAATGTTCTGCTGGCAGAACAACTCAGCACAAACCCCAGCAGACCTTTGCAAGTGACACTCATTGGTGAATGTTCTGCTGGCAGAACAACTCAGCACAAACCCCAGCAGACCTTTGCAAATGACACTCATTGGTGAATGTTCTGCTGGCAGAACAACCCAGCACAACATCCCTGCAGAGCATTTGCAAATGACATTCATTAGTGAATGTTCTGCTAGCAGAACAACTCAGCACAACATCCCAACAGAGCTTTTGCAAATAACACTCATTAGTGAATGTTCTGCTAGCAGAACAACTCAGCACAACATCCCAGCAGAGCAGTTGCAAATAACACTCATTAGTGAATGTTCTGCTAGCAGAACAACTCAGCACAACATCCCAGCAGAGCTTTTGCAAATAACACTCATTAGTGAATGTTCTACTAGCAGAACAACTCAGCACAACATCTCAGCAGAGCTTTTGCAAATGACACTCACTGGTGAATGTTCTGCTAGCAGAACAACTCAGCACAACATCCCAGCAGAGCAGTTGCAAATAACACCCATTAGTGAATGTTCTGCTAGCAGATCAACTCGGAGAGCAGTTGCAAATAACACTAATTAGTGAATGTTCTGCTGGCAGAACAACTCAGCATAACATCCCAGCAGAGCTTTTGCAAATAACACTCATTAGTGAATGTTCTGCTAGCAGAACAACTCAGCACAACATCCCAGCAGAGCTTTTGCAAATAACACTCATTAGTGAATGTTCTGCTAGCAGAACAACTCAGCACAGCATCCCAGCAGAGCTTTTGCAAATAACACTCATTAGTGAATGTTCTGCTGGCAGAACGAATTCAGCACAACATCCCAGCAGAGCATTTGGAATTAACACTCATTGGTGAATGTTCTGCTGGCAGAACAACTCAGCACAACATCCCAGCAGAGCTTTTGCAAATAACACTCATTAGTGAACGTTCTGCTGGCAGATCAACTCGGAGAGCAGTTGCAAATAACACTCATTGGTGAATGTTCTGCTGGCAGAACAACTCAGCACAACACCACAGCACATCATTTGCAAAACATTTATTAGTGAAATTTCTGCTGGGATGGTGTGCACTGCACTCTTCCCCTTTCACAGACCTTGCATCATCCTATACACGTGTACCTTGCGGTCCCTGGTAAAAATCGTCTCACTTTCGTTGGGACGTCACACAGGGTCGCTAGACTTACACGGGAAAGAATAACGAAGGGGCCTCCGTGGCTTAGTGGTATTGTCACTGTGACTTACATCACTAAGCTCCACACCGATGTGAGTTCGAATTCCAGTAGGGTCGTTCGGATTTTTCATGTGGGGAAGCCTTCCAGCTGGCTTGCGGAAGGTCGGTGGTTCTACCCAGTTGCCGATTTGTGCATGAAACAGTGCATAAATGACTTCTGGTGTATTCACCTGTAATTAGCTGGACGTCGCGATATGACTGAAATACTGTTGAAAGCGACGTAAAATCAAAACAAATCAAAGAATAACGTCATTTCCTCTTTATCTGTTTCAGCTGGCCGAGCCCATCAGATGTCTCCTAGTATACGTTGGAGAAGACTTTGAAGACAAACAGTATGAACAGGAAGATGGTAGGTACAACAATCATAGGCAACCGTATCGAGCTTTAGAGAAATTTGAAATGCATTGAATAAATATTGAAATAAGTGTCAAACAGTTTTGATCGTGATCAGACGCGTCTGGGGCCCGTTTTACTAAACAACTTACGCAAAATTTTTGCGTAAGTCAAAATCGTGTAACTCTTATTTTTCGATCATAAACGTTTGCAAACATCAAATAGCCAGATCAGAGGACGCGCTACAAGCGCGTCCTCTGATCTGGCTATTTGCTGTTTGTAGCAAGTGATAAAAAAAATATAAATTAAAATTTAAAATTTTGACTTACGCAAAATTTTTGCGTAAGTTGTTTAGTAAAACGGGCCCCAGATCACGATCAAAACTGTTCTCTGTTTGCAAAAGAATATTGTACTCGGGTAGGATTAACCCTTTACACCCCTTTACTGCCATTTGTATCAATTTATACATTTACATTCGAGTCATAATAACAAACGACAAATGTTGTCAGATAGGAATTTCAATATAAAATAATCCTAAATCTTCGGATTTTTTTTCTAAAACATGGTAGCTTAAAGCAGGCTGAAAGTAAAGCAGAATGCGCCCTAAGGCGCATTCTGATTTACTTCCAGCCTGCTTTAAGTAGTCACGTGTCAACAAAACTAGAAACAGGCTTTGGGGTAAAGGTACTATTCGTAAATTCGCAATTGAAAAATGCAAATTTCGAAATCTTAGGATTTTTCATTTCAACTTATGGCAGCCCTGCCTTTTGGGTCACATGGCACACCTATTGAAGAGTTTTGTCAGCTTTTATGACTAAATAAATAATTCGGTAAAAGAAATTCAAATACAGCAATGCCATAGTGAGTGTCAAAAAGTTTGGACCCTGGTCAGACGATGTTTACTATAATGAAGAATTATGTAGAAATTGGTGGTGCGAGGCATAACTAAATATTCAGGTTTTGTTTGCTTTTAGCTCCCGGGTACAGTCGAGAGGCGTGGATGGGAGTGAAACCAGAGTTTGCAAAAATATTAGACTTCCCAAATGTGAGTACTGCATGATTACCATTCTCCCGTTGATTGCGTCCTAATTGATGTTTGCAAACTGTTGAATCCTAACTACTAGTTACTAGACGCCGAGTAACTCAAACCGATACACTTATCCCACACTTGTTTACCAATGTCATCGTCAATCGTCTGCTATACCGGCGTAAGTAGTTCAGTGGTACAACACGTTGGATTACGGTATCAGGGGTCGTGAGTTCGATCCCCCGCCGGACCAGCGGCCTGACTAGGGGATTTTTTCCGAATCCACGATGATGAACAGGAATGTTCTTGGGCAAAATATGTACCGCGAATTGCTCCCCTCTACCCAGAGGTTAAAATAGGTACCTGCGAAGGGTCTGAGCCGGTACTGCGGCTGCCTACACGCCATATGTGAGCAGTGCTCAATATTATAGACAAGATTGCTCAATGATCAGGGGAGTAAATATACAGTCGGCTGAGCGGTCATTCGGACTGAAAATAGACTACAATTTGGTCTATAACTTTTTTAAACGACCTTGGCTCATTGTTAGGGTTAAGACTTACCGGTAATGCGAGTTTTGTTTTTGTTTTTGTTTTAAATTGACAAGAAACACCGACACAACGGGAACAGACCTTGATCATACAGTGTCCCAGTTTACAACAACACCCAAGGGGAGACAAAGATTGTCCTCGTGTTTTTTTCGGAGGGAGTCGTTATATATATAGGAAGGTACATTGCCTTACATTTGCAAACAGCTTAAATCTAGATCAGACGCCGCGAACGCGGCGTCTGATCTGGATTCAAGCTGTTTGTCACTTCTCATTATGTTTTTTTTCTGTCAAAAATCAAATAGATGGCTGAGAAAAACAGCAGACGACAATTTTAAGCAGACGATATTGCAGCCGTAAGAAGGTTGGACATACTTGTCTTGTTTTTGGAACAGCGACAAGCGTTGTTGTAAGGAGGGAGTCGTTGCTCGGAGGACTGTTGTAGAGAGGGAGCACTGTTTCTAGTACAAACATACAGACCGTATAAGGTCACACTCAAAAGGTTTTAATAATTTGAATCGTTCTATTTGGTCACCTGGAAACACAAACTTGTAAATTATAGTATACTAAGTATAGTAATAAATTTTAACGTCCACACATATGTACATCACACGTATATTATGCCTGTTGAATCTTCTGACATTTTATCATATCACACGTGAACTCCGGAAACTTCAAATAACCTGGAAGCTTCAAAAAAAGAATAAACTTGTCGCTAGGGTTCAATAGGTTACATAAAAATTTCAAAAGAGTTTGCGTTTCTAAGATATTAACTTGTAAGATAACTATAGCCGAAACCTTTACAATAGAGATTTTCAAATCAACTTTTTCCGTTTTTGGAAGAAACAATTCGAGCTTACTTTGACTCGAGAAGAGTTTTTTTTTCAATCAACAAGTTTATAGCATGATAAATTGATAAATAATGTAGATCCTAGTCAGAAAATCTCTTATCTGGGTCTACACAATGTTTGGAAAAGATGTACATACTCGCTCCGGCACGTTAAAGTATTAACCCTTAGCCTGCCACTCACAACTATAGCTCCATATGCAAACAGCTTGGATCCGGATGAGACGCCGAGTAACTCGGCGTCTCATCCGGATCCAAGCTGTTTGACACTCGGACAACATTTTCACCAATTTTGAGCAACTTTGAAGCACTTTGAAACTTGAAGCAGACGAGAAATATAGCAGACGACAATTTATTTGGCGGGCTAAGGGTTAATCCCTACACTACTTTACCCGCATACAATATTTATTTGGAAACAGTTGGGTGCCTGATCAAACACCGCGTAACGCTGCGTCTGACTAGGACCCAACTTGTTTGATTCTTATTTACAGTTTTTCTTAAGCCAAAACGCCTAAAACTTAAATTTGAGAAATAAAAGCAGACGACATATTTTTAAAGCAAGTGACGTCATGACAGTGAGGGGATTCAGATAACGCGATAGGTGACCCAAGGTCGCGATGATTTCATGCCCATTCATGAAGACTGTAGCATTGAGGTTTTAAAAAGTTCAAATGAGATACAGAGATATTTAATATAACCCATTTACCGTCATCGGCAACTGAAGTTGACTCTGCAAACAGTTTGGATCCGGATCAGACGCCGCATTACACGACTTCTGACCAAGTTGTAACCTGTTTGGCACTCAGATAACATTCTTTCAGTTTGAGTTTCACAGACTTGAGTTTTGCATAAAAGTAAAGACGCACAATTTTAACAGCCGGTTAAATTTTACGTAGAAAGGGTTCACGATGACGGGTCACGATGCGTTTTGAAATAGGCTCGACGAAGGCCATCGGCAGAAAATTGATAAAAAATAAAGCATTTCATAACTAGGTGTACATGTATATATTTACCCTACAAACTCTAAAGTCATAATTGAATAGTGGTCATTGAGTGTCACGAAATACACCGGAGAAAACGTTATTATTTTCCTTTGATTATTGTTTTTGGTCTGTCTGTCTGTCAGTTTGTATGTTTGTCTGTTTATCCGCAACTTTGGCAAAAAACTGCATGTGATAGAGATTTCATATTTGGCATGTGTACTCAACTAAAAAGCTCTTAAGCTCAGTAAAAATTCGGTCTGACAAAGGTCATTGTCATTAGAAGTAATTAAAAAACTTTACATTGGCCATAACTTTAGAAATACATTAGATACATGTAGTAAGAGTTCATATTTGCAATGTGTACTCGAGCTGCTCTTGAAATCAATACAAATGGTTATGTCCAACAAAGGCCGATGTCATTTAGAGAGAAATTAGACTGAATGTAACCAGGGAGATTAGATTAAGAGCTCCTGATGTAACATTGGCGATAACTTTAAAACTGCATGTGACAGAGGACTTTATATTTTGCATACGTACTCAACTCAAAAGATTTTGTGTTCAGTACAGGTTGGATCGTGTCACGCAAATGTCAATGTCATTTAGATGTCATGGTCACCTCAAGGGACATACCGTACTATTTCACAAACACATCTTGTGTTGTACTTACTCTGTTAAGCATTAATTGACTGACATTTGGAACCATTTTGTATCAAAGTTAGAAGGCGATTTATAGAACATCTGGCCAAGAGCTACACTGCTCAAAGCTCAAACCGATAGTTGTTTAATTAGACATAAATCTTAAGACTATCATATCAGACGATATTATATATAAGACTAAGTTGACCCGTCACTTCCTGTCCCAGAGTACTCTTTGTTTGACCCTGATAACGATCATTTTGTCAATTTACGTCAATATTTAGTTTAATAAATAAAAGCAGACGACAATTGTTTAAAGCAGATGACGTCATTGCAATGAAGGGGTTAATTCTAGCATCATTTGTTTCCTTCACAGCTTCCCTACTACATTGACGGTGACATCAAGATAACCCAGAGTAACGCTATTCTTAAACACATCGCCAGGAAATATAAACTCGGTGAGTAGAACAGAACAGAGCACATCTTATAATTTTTTCAAGGAGGTATGGGGAAGTGATAAACATGTAATAACAAGCATCACTTAAAAATACATGTGTAGTAACCGATCGTGGTTTGTATTATTTGTGGTAAACTTTTATGGGTTTGTTTACGCTCGTAATGGGAGTCACATCATAAAAATCCACCATTTGAAAACCATTGTCCGCCGCCACCCTTGTTTCAGAATCTAGTCATTGTTTATGCCCTTCGACGATTAATCGTCGGTAGGGAGGCGATATTGTTTATCCCTGTCTATCCGCACCCTATTCGTCTAACAGCTTTAGTTATGTTACTAGGGGCCCGTTTTACGAAAGGATGTACGACAAAAACGGTCGTACATGTAAGTCAAAACATCAAAATACGTTTAATTTATTAATTCTCCGTCAAATCATGTCTTGTGACACCTCTTTGGAATAGTCTTTTCAAGACGATTCCAAAGAGATATTAAACGAAGAAATAAATAATTGAAAAATTTGGAATTTGACTTAAGACCGTTTTTGTCCTACGACTCGTATTTATTATTATTGTTGTTTCTCCGTCTAATCCTGTCTTGTGACACCTCTTTGGAATCGTCTTTTCAAGACGATTCCAAAGAGATATCACAATACAGGATTAAACGAAGAAATAAATAATTGAAAAATTTGGAATTTGACTTACAACCGTTTTTTGTTCTACGACGTTTCGTAAAACGGGCCCAAGGTACATACAGTGGAGAATCTGTTATTCTTTCCCGTTTAAACGCAAACGTACGCAAACGCAAAACACTTAAACGTAGAAAAGTACAATTTTTTGACAATTCTGATAATTCATGTTTATCTTGGTGGCAAACAGTTTGGAGCCTGATCAGACGCCGGGTTACCCGGCGTCTGATCTGGCTCCAAACTGTTTGCACTGCAAATAATAGTTTTAGCGTAAACGCGTTTATTGGGAAAGAATAACGTTTTCTCCACTGTATTCATTACTGTATTCAGCGGAATTATTTTCTGCAATTGGAATAATAAATTAAATATCTATTGAGTGATGGTTTATTGATCACAATGTTTTTTCATTTTATAGTCTTTCAAATTGTGTATATTGTATTCCATGTAGATGGCGCTGATGCCAAGGAGAAAGCCATTGTTGACATGCTATTGGACTGTGCTATGGATCTCCGGAATGGCATCGTTAGGCTCTGTTATAACAAAGATTATGTAAGTTTTATAAGTAGAAACACGTCATTAGCTTTAAGCAATACATATTTATATGCTGAGCTCCAGAGAATGAGAGTATTACTTTTTAATGTTAATGACCCATTTTACCTCTACTAAACCCTATACATATATTTTGACATTTCATTCGACTGGTCCTTTGTGTTATGAGAATACAGTATTATACATATTTACTTTCTCTTATATGTTATTTCAAATTACTCATTTAACACAATGGACCCTCATCAAATTTTCAACCAGTGTAGATCCAGACCAGAATCCTCTGATATGGGTCTTCACTGTTTGCTAGTGTAGACCAGAATCTATTAAACCACCAACAATTCCAAGTAGACTGGTTCATGATTTTGTCCCTAAAATGACCCACATTGGACGTTTTGACAGAAGAAATATAAAACAAGTGACAAACAGTTTGACCCAAGATCAGACGACGCGTTACGCGGCGTCTGATCTAGGTTCAAATTGTTTGCAAATATACTGTAAGGATATAAATATCTCCTCCCTATAACAACTCCCTCCGAACAACACACATAGATATTTGTCTCAAATTAGGTGTTGTTGTAAGGAGGTAGCACTGTTCAAGAGTTGATGCCAATTATAGACAGTTTGAATCTATATCAGACGTCTACTAGATTATCATGTGACCAGGCCTAGTGCATACATATATAAAGAGTTGAGTCTGAGTTCGTTCTCAAGCATTTGATTGGTCAGATTTGAGCCTAGGCTCAAATCTGACCAATCAAATGCTTGAGAATGATTAAAGACTCAACTCAAACGCTTTACAAGCATTGGAATAATGCATGTTAAATCTGTGCTTGATTTTTACAGGAAACCCTAAAAGAAGATTACTTCAAAAACCTCCAAAACTCTCTAGCACTGTATGAGAAGAAATTGAAAGACTCCGAATGGTTTGCAGGGAAAAATGTAAGTGAACGATTATTTGTGAAGTTTTCAGGGAATTCTTGGATGGCACATGTACATGTAGTTTAAAAGTAAGCTGGACGTAAGTCCTTCTAAAGAAGCACTCTACTTTACTTTTAGCATTCTTAACCCATTACCCCCATAGCCTGTTTCTAGTTTTGAAAACGGGTAACCACTTAAAGCAGGTTGAAAGTAAAGCAGAATGTGCCTGAAGGCACATTCTGCTTTACTTTCAGCCTGCTTTAAGCTAATATCTGCTAGAATATGGAAAAAAATCTCATAATACTTAAACATGACTGTATAAATTGACACTTTTTTCTTCAGTGAAGGAATAATTAAAGGCGTAAAAAGCGTATTTATAGGGTAATGGGTTAAAGCAACAATTTGTTGTAAATACCGAAATCAAGCCATGTCGTAAAGGGTTAGGGGAGTGTGAGTTAGCTGGGTTTAGTTATACAGTAATACCTCTCTATAAAGTAATAACTCTCTATAACAACCGCTAAAAAGAAGGTTGATTAATTTTTCGGAAGACAGGTGACAGTTCAAATCATGGTGAAAGTAAATCAGAAAGCTCCTAACGGAACTTTGTATTTTACTTTCACATTGCTTCAAGCAGCCACCTGTATTCAACACCTAACAATTATCACAATGCAGTGGTGGTTGTAATAGGGGAGATTTAGTGTACATGTTTATACTTTCTTATTGAGCAACCAATGAACATTGATTCAGGGCTCGAGATAAGAAGAGTACATTGTATTTCAAAGAGAATTACATGTTTCTTTAGTTCTGCATTTAAAACATATGCTGTCGCTTATATTTAGAACAGTCTCTTCTTGACGATTCTAATGAGTAGTAACACCATAGGAGTTGGTACTGTAGTGGGTGAAATGCTGTTGGATTTGTTCAGTTTACTCCTTTTATCAAGAGGCTGATTTACTGTATTTCTATTGTCTTCAGGTCACTGTGGCCGACTTTCCATTCTACGAGCTGTTTTTCCAACTTCTAAAGATGAAGCCAGACTGTCTAGATGGCTACCCGGCAATCAAGGCATTCCAGCAGAAATTCGAGAGTCAGCCGCAGATCAAAGATTACGTATCGAAAGATGCTGTTAAAAATATGCCCTGTAATAACAAAACCGCACAGTTTAAATAGGGTCCACATAGGAGCGATTTGCATCAGATTTCACATCGAGAGGTTAAAGTATCAAATGATCCATGCCATGAGAAAAACCTGACTCATTAAACTGCAAACAATGTAGACTCTGACCAGACTGCTCCCTCAAAAGCTGTCTGATCAGGGTCTACATTGTTTGCTCAGGCATGTCTGTCCCAATACTTAGGATCATTACCGTATATACATGTATTGGTTTTTTTCTTCAAAATGTATGGCAATGGGTTCGGACAATCGCAAACACACGCTTAGAAACCAGAATAGCCAAGAATTACAATAATTGTACCAAGTTGGGAATATTGTAAGGACACAGATTGCCATTTGTACATGGTCAAAGTACCTACGATTGTGTACCCATGAAATGTTACAACAACTCACAGGTTTGGGGGAAATGGTGTTACCACACATGTTTAACAAAGAAATCCTAACCGTTTTGAAAGAGTACGATTTCGTTTAATGAAATATGTTTTTAATGCAGTATTAAAAAAAAAATCAACGATGTATTGTCTTTTGACGTTATGTTAGTCAATATATTTACCGTTCGCCTACTTATACGATTTGTCTTAATTTCTCAAACATGGTGGAATCAGATCAGATGTCGAGTAAAGCGTTTGAATACTGGTTTAAGATTTCATCAATGAAATTGCTTATAATATAAACCCTTCACTGACTTACCCCGGCTATAATGGTTATTTTCAAACATTTGGATCCTGATCATACGCCGCATTATGCGGCGTCTGATTAGGATCCAAACTGTTTGTCACTTCTTCCGATCACTTAAGTCGAATAACATAATATTTAAATTTGAGAAATAAAAGCGGACAGCAATGGTTTAAAGCAAATGACGTCATATAAGTGAATGATTTTTAAATTTCATTGGTAGTAAATTATACATATGACACTTTAACTCATTACCCCATAGCCTGTTTCTAGTTTTGAAAACAGATGACTACTTAAAGCAGGTTGAAAGTAAAGCAGAATGTGCCTTAGGGCACCTTCTGCTTTACTTTCAGCCTGCTTTAAGCTACAATCTATAAGAATATAGAAAATATATTTTTTGCTACATCTTTATGACTTCATAAATCTTTTCTTCAGTGGAGGAATAAATTAAGGGCGTTAAAATCGTATTTATGGTGTAATTGGGTTAAAGAAGACATCTATTCAGCAGGCGAACGGTACACGTTTTGACATCAATGACTTAAATCTACAACGTATTCATTCCTCATAAATATCATAAAACAGCATTTATTTACAAGCATGAAAAATAAAATCTTGTTTTACGAATATAGTTATTGTTTTTCTTGACTTCTATCATATCTACCTTTTCAACTGCATTTTGCAAGATTACTTATGTTTGCCTATAATTTAGTCACATATCTATCAGAAATATCAACTTACCTTTGCGAAATATGATCTTTAGATCTACCCTTCAATGCCTCACCCTGAGTATAGTTGTTAATTGCAAACATTTCGAAACGCAGCGTCTGATCAGGATACAAACTGTTTGACACACATTACGATATTGCTTTAGTCAGGTTATTTTGAAGATTTAAATGTGAGGAACAAAGGTAAACAACTATAATTGTTAAAAGCAGAAAAAGTCATGGAAATAACGTATTACGCCATGACAGTAACGGATTACGTTACGGAAGAAACATTACGTCATGGCAGTAACGGATTACGTTATGGCAGTAACTGATTATGCAAAGGTAGTAACGGATTACGGAACGGCAGTAACGGATTACATCATGACAGTAACGGATTACGTTACAGCAGAACAGATAACGTCATGACAGTAACGGTTTACGTCATGGTAGTAACGGATTACGTTACGACAGAAACGGATAATGTCATTGCAGTAACGGATTACGGAACGGCAGTAACGGATTACGTCATGACAGTGATGGATTACGTTAAGACATTAACGGATAATGTTACGGAAGTAACGGATAACGTCATGGGAGTAACGTATTACGTTATGGCAGTAACAGATTACTTTACGGAAGAAACAAATAACGTCATGACAGTAGCGGATTACGTTATGACAGTAACGCATGACGTCATGGCAGTAACGGATAACATTATGGCAGTAAAGGATTACGTTATTGCAGTAACATAGTACGTCATGGCAGTACGGAGGGTCTTCCTTCAGTGCCTGTCCTGTCTGTTATATAATATAATATAATGTAATGTGGCATACAGATCTTGCCAATCTGCATCTTAATGTTTGCAGGTGACCACCTATTCTACACTTGGAATTAAACAATTTATCAATAATTATTTTATTCAGAGATATGTCATTTTCTTCATATAATGCAAAGCTGTGTGCTAACTAATTTCGCTGCAAACAGTTTGATGCCATGTACCATTGACACAGTAAGACTTCAGATTGGGCTTAGTTTCGTTTAACTCTTCATCCACAAAGTAATTAATTCTCATGGGTTATTAGGTTCCCTTGAGGGTACCTTAAGTTACCAAATTATGAACCAGTCTATCAGTCCAATACGGCGTCTCATCAATGTATATTTACATTCGCCCCGCACTGTCCTTATATAACACTGTTCTAAAAAGAGACTTGCATATTTCAATGAATGGTCATTTAAAATCCAGTTCTAGCCGGCTGGTTTAGGGGCGGAGCTATACTGATCACTTTCAAATAGGTACGGAAGTCCATATGGTAGGCGTGGTTTTAACGAGCAGTAATCAAGTATGGCCTGTGAGTAAATCGGTTTTAAAAAACGCGACCTAAATTTAAGATGCTTATAATACAAATATTTCGTAAATTCGTGTGCTTTTAAATGTCTCAAAAGGGGTTTTAAACATAACGAGAAAGTTTACCGGGTAAAAGTCTAAATTTATCCAGTAATTATAATATGTGATTGGGACTACTTTCAGTCCATATATAGAGATGGTTACTACGATTAGCAACGCATAGCAACGGGCAAAGTGTCTAATAGCACGGTTATGTACATTTCTCAGTTCACAATGGAATATAAATATAAAAAATAAATTGCGTACTTCCGTTATTCATGAGCTGATGGAACTTCAATGCTTTTACTAGCAAAGTTAAGCGAGAAGCCCTTCGTAACGCGGCGTCTGATCTGGATCCAAACATTTTGACACTCCTCTTTAGGTTTCTTTACTTAAAAAATATATAAATATAAATTTAACAAATATTGCAGACGACAATTTCGAAGCAGACGACATCATCGCAGGATAAGGGTTAATTGGCTCAGTGGAGAAGATCAGAACATGAGAACAGTGGCCTCCTGTATTCACGAGTTTCTAGCCCAAACTTGAATGACCTCTGCTGATAAATTGACCCTTTCACTGCCGAGGCCGAAAACTATGACAATTTCAAAAAGTTTAGATCCTGTTTGAGCGCCGCGTCACGCGGCGTCTGATCAGGATCTGAACTGTTTGACACTCGAAGGCAATGTTTCATAAGTAAAAAAAAAGCATATGAATTCCAAAATTTATAAGTAAAAGCGGAAGAAAAATGTAAGCAGACGATAAAAGCAGCGTAGATGGGTATTTGCGTCATAATGCCATGGTATATAAGCAACTGAAGTATGCATACACACAGTCCTGTATACATGTACATGCATACATCTATTCTCTCTAGTCAATTCTATGCAAACAGATCAACACTTGTACTACTAATGTATATGGCTTATTTTGATTTATTTGACCAATGAAGATAATGATGCACCCTTGAACAATTAATAATAATAATGCATCCCTGAGGCTACTGTTGTAAATCCTTTTTAAATATATTAACCCCTAGCATACTTGTTCTTTTCAAACAGTGTATATGTGAGGAGTACACTTATCATATGCAAACAGTGCAGATCCTGGTCAGAGAGCTCATGTAGGATAAATTGCAAAACACAGACCTAAATATTCAAGCATAGATTAGAATTTACAGGAAAGGTGATCTGTCCTTTTGAAGTTTTAAGGTCAGGTAAGGTCAACAGGAAGACGGGCTGATATGCTAAATCCGTATCCTTGAGATTAGATAACTGTGATGCAGCATACAATACATGTAGTTTAAAACATTCAATCCAAGCGAGGAGTATAATCGTCACGTACAAATAATGTACCTGAGAAGAGAACATTTGTCCTATGCAAACAATGAAGACCAAGATCAGAAGGCTCCTAAAAACGCCGATCCGGGTCTGCACTGTTTGTCAATTTGCAATATATTGCAGAAAACAACTACAAATAGTCGTTAATGGACTAGATTATAGACATTTCCTCAGTCCTGTGATGGACTCCACCCATTGTTCTCGATGAAAGTAACTGTAAAGTAGTGGCAAAGTGTGCATATCCAATGTCACCAATCTCAAGTTGTCAAGAGATGCCCTCATACTCAATGGGTTTTCCAATGGCTTTTACTAACCAAACAAAATATAAAGTGCGGGCCTCACATGAGACGCTTCAATGGTTCATAGTAATACAAGTATGCATGAAAATCATGCTTTTAGCAATGGATCTGCCTGTATAGGGATTACCACCGAAAGAAGGCCAGGAAATGTCATTAACTGAAAACTGGGATCATCCATTAAAAGTTACAGGAGTACATGTAAATTTGTTAAACATACTGGTATATACCGATTTTACTGACCTGGCAGGGCGAAGTTTCGATACAGACCTTTGCATATCAACTTTGGCGGCGGCAGCACGCTCTTTTATTATCGGAATTTACCGTTGTCGTCTGCCGGTTTTTTTTATCAATATTACATATTAGTGGACAATTGACAGAAGGAATATAATGAAGAATGGCAAACAGCTTGAATCCAGATCAGACGCCGTGTTATGCGGCGTCTGATCTGAATTCAAGCTGTTTGCAAATATAAACCATGTCTTAATTTTCTCACCCTATAACAACTCCCTCCAAACAACACACATAATCTTTGTCTCCCGTTGGGTGTTTTTGCAGAGAGGAAGCACTGTACATACTGTACACTGTACATGGATATGGATGGACGCATAAATTGTGTTTCTCAACATGCATGTTAAAAGTAATAGACAATAACGATATAATACGGAACTACAGCTAGCACCCCTAAAAGCAAAAGTGAATTAGTTGATCTTTGCCAAAGGTAAGCTCCGCCCTGCCAGGTGAAAATAATCGGCCTTTACCTTAGGTTTTTCATAGAGGGGTTTCCAATATAGAGGGATTTTAATCAATTACCCCTTATCTTATATCTAGTATGGAATATAGCTGACGACTTAAAGTAGGTTGAAAGTAAAGCAGATTTTGCCTTAGGGCGCATTCTGCTTTACTGCCAACTGCCTGCTTTAAGCTATCATTTGCTAGAATAAAGAAACTATTTGTGATGATACATAATATATTCATGAATGTATAAAGTGGAACTAATTACCAAATACGTAAAAATGCGCGTTTATTGCGTGATGGTTTAAAATAAAGAAGAGTTGGAATGGGGGCCAAAGTTTGTGTCCGGTTTAGAGAGGTTTCCGGTAATTATAGTTTCCGGTTAGGAGGGGTTCCGCTGTATTCTATACGTACAAAGTACACAAACAATGTGTGATTGTATTAACTCTTTGAACCCTAGTCCCGCATATAGGCGTGCTTTTCAAACAGTGTACATGTGAATAGTACACTTGTCCTATGCAAACAGTGAAGACCCTGATCAGAGGGCTCCGAAAGGAGCCCTCTGATCAGGTTCTTCACTGTTTGTCACAATGCCAAACATGGACAAAAACAACCCTTAAAAGTCAGAAATGGACTAGGCTATATAATGGAAACTGGAATTTTCCATTTAAAGTTTCAGGGAGGAAAGAGTTAAGTGCCTGTCCCTGACAGCTAGGTACCTTACCCCGAGGTGCAATAGTACCAATATCTCCAAACAGTTTTTCAAAACCAGGAACTCGATGTCTGATCAGGATCTTAACTGTTTTAAACATAATTATGAGCCGTGCCATGATAAAACCAGACTAATGCACTGAAATGTACACTGTATGACATCAATGTGCATCTAAAGCATTGTATTTAGCAGTATTATATACGGTATTTGACAGAACAGATCAAATTCAGATGCCTGGGATGACATCGGTGCTTGGTGTGTACAAGGTTGCAGTATAATAAGAATGTCATTGTAATGGCACGGCTCATATTTGTATCACAGACTCCCAAAGAAATACCACTAAATTGCAGTTACTAAAGCGTATGTATAGTTCTTACCTCCCCTTTAACTACATATTTACTTCACTGACAATGGTCATTAGCAAACAATTTGAAACGTGATCAGACGCCACGTATAACGCGGCGTCTGATCAGTCAAATCCAAACTGTTTGACACCCAATTCACATTTTTTGCTAAGCCAAAATATCTAAAATTTAAATTGAGAAATAGAAGCAGACGACACTGTTTAAAGCAGATGACGTCATGGTAGTGAAGGATAAGAATCGCTTCAATTATAGCACAGTTATTAACCCTTTATTGATCAAATTTATCGTGAGATTTTTTTTACCCCTTCAACGTTTGATTGTCGCCTGCTTCAATATTGCTGTCTGCAAGATAGTTCAAAATAAGATTTAAGGAAGTATAACTGACGTAATTTCAAAACAAATGGCAAGCAGTTTGGATCCTGATCAGACGTCACGTTACTCGTTTGAGTCGAAACTTTCCCGTCACGATGTCTTAAATTCAGTTGAAATTTGACCATAACCGTAGTTCATAGTAAAACATGGCTGAGCCAAGTTTTAACCATGAAATAGGGGTATGTTCGATTTAAACGAATCCGACGTCCGAGTATATGTATCAAACTTTGTCTAAACAGCCTTTATAAACCGATGACAGAGGTATCAGTTATTTACTCTGGTCCTCCGAAAGAACCAGAAAACTTTTTCGATAATGAGATTAGGACATGGTTTTCTGAATCTGCTCTCCTCTCTTACGGGCACCCAACTAGCCCATAGATCGCAGAAACGGACGTTAACAAACAAACCAAAAGAAAACTGGGTACATGTATATCTGAACCCAGTTGAACGTGTAGGAAGAGAGTGGCGAAATAAAACAAATGCTGTAACATTTTGACGTGAACAAGATGTAACAAGATGCAAGTTAACAAACAAACCAAAAGAAAACTGGGTACATGTATATCTGAACCCAGTTGAACGTGTAGGAAGAGAGTGGCTAAATAAAACAAATGCTGTAACATTTTGACGTGAACAAGATGTAACAAGATGCAAGTTAATGGTAGACTGTACTTCGCTTTTTAACCACTTGAGCCCTAGTGACACATATATGCGCCCTCTACCAAAAGCGTACCTTTGTAGAGTACACTTGTCTAATGCAAACAGTGAAGTCCCTGATTAGAAGACTCCTGCAGGAGCCCTCTAATCAGTGACTTTACTGTTTGTCATTTTGTAATATATTATTATAAACAATTCTAAATACAGTGAAACCTCGCTATTACGACCACTCAAACGAAGGCTCATGATTGTATAAAAGAGAGGTGGCAGCTTAAAGCAAGGTGACAGTGAAACAGAAAGCTCCTAGGAGCTTTCTGTTTCACTGACACCTTGCTTTAAGCGGTCACCTATCGTAAACACCCTAATAATTAACAAAATTCAGTGGTCGTAATAGAGAGGTTTTACTGTAGTTTAAAATGGAATAATTGAATACTATCAACGTGTATACTGGTAGTTGACTAAAAGAGTATCTGCGAAGCTTACGCTTATCCAATGCAAACTATGAAGACCTAACTCACAGGGTTCCTGTTTTTAGTTTGAACACAAGTGACCACTCTGCTATTCGTTCAACCTGTTTTAAGCTTCACTCGTACTTGGCTATAGAATTTGTTGAAATAATGCATACCTATATGTTGCCATTGTGGCAGTCATATGGATGTTTATGTGATTGTTTTTTCTTCAAATTGCTGCTGACTGCTACAAAGTATGGCAAATTGAAAACAAAGGGAAAGGTCTCTTTCATTTCAAATCTGAAATATGCAACCCTACTATCACTCATCATAGCAAAGGAACATTTTTTTGCAAGTGAACCGAATATACGGCCTATTGGATTTTTAAATGGCTGCCATTGTGAGAAATTCTATTCAGTATAATACTACAAATTTCATGATAAAGTTCCCTATAATTTATTGCTGGACTACTTTCAATTCTAACTCATATTGAGTTGATTTCTTAAGGATATAGCAAATATTTGGCGGATTTTTATTTTTATTTTATGGCGGCCATTTTGTTTCCCCTTTTTGACCCCTTAAAAGTTAAAATCCAGTTTGGTGTCTACTTGTGTTGGATTAGCACTCTTCCATAAGTTATCAAACTAGCCATCATTTTAAGCTGCATGCAATGTACCTTCCTAAACTAATACAAACTCAGCTTGGGTGGAATTTTTTTTATGGCGGCCATTTTGTTTACCCTTTTTGGCCCCTAAAAAGTAAAAATCCAGCTTGGTATCTACATGTGTAGGATTCAGCACCCTTCAATTAGGTAATAAAACAAGTCAACGTTTTAAGTTACTTGCAATGTACCTTCCTTAACTAATACAAACTCAGCTTGGTTGGAAAAAAAATATGGTGACCATTTTGTTCCCCCTTTTTTGGCCCCTAAAAAGTCAAAATCGAGCTTGGTATCTACTTGTGTTGGATTCAGCACCCTTGAATTATGTTCAACAACACGCCATCTTTTTTAGCTACATGCAATGTACCTTCCTAAACTAATACAAACTCAGCTTGGATGGAAAAGAAACGATTTATGGCGGCCATTTTGTTTCCCCTTTTTGGCCCCTTAAAAGTCCAAATCCAGCTTGGTATCCACTATATTTGGATTCAGCACCCTTAAAATAGGTTAAAACACTAGGATACCAAGCATTACCCCAATTTGCCTTCACAACATTTTAGGAGCACATTTTCCCGAATTCGGTCTAGTCTAACTAGTAGTATAATTTGCTACCTAGGATATTCTGCATTAGCTTGTCAGGCATTTAAGGCATTTTTTAAACTAAAGACATATCTATGTTGTTTTTCAAATAATTGTATTAAACATAATTTGGAACTGTTTGATAACAGTTTATTACCAGTACTTAACTGTGGAAGTGAGGTTTGTGGTTTTACAAAGGCAGATAAACTAGAGAGAGTCCAGCTTAAGTTCTGTAAAAAACACCTCAAACTCAAAATAATTTCACTTTTTAGAATCACTAGTTTTTAACAATGTAACTGTTTGGTTACAGCAGTGGGGTGGGGGGACCCAGAACTTTTAGCGTTGTCTGATCAGGGTCCAAACTGTTTGTAAATATCCATTGCACTCGGGGTAAGACAGTGACAGGTATAATCATTAACACATGTCCTAATTCTCGACCATTGCCTTACATGACTTAGCATACATGCACAGCAACAGTAGTTTAAATAATTGGTATAGTCGTAAGATCATCCGTAGTCCAGTAGTCCACCCCCGAGAAATAGTGCCAATTTATTGCCTCAAAACAGGGTTTTGTCACGGGAGATTCGCCCTTTTGTAATACAGTGGTTCCAGAGAATATATACTATGTATAGGGTTACGGGTAAAACTAACGGAATGCTTCAGTTGACAACATATAAGGCATGAAGGGTCGGGATAAGGCTAATGTAACCCCAAAGACGAGTATACTCGTCTATAACGAACAAATAATCTATGTTCTACCGTTGTGAAACGGTATTTTACAACGGTTGGGAGTTGTGGTGCGCAGGAATTGACCACGAAGGCCGAAGGCCTGAGTGGTCAATTCCTGCGCACCACAACGACCGACCGTTGTAAAATACCGTTTCACAACGGTAGAATATAGATTATTTCAATTCTAACATGACCAGATTTAAGGAAATTCATTAGAAAGGAAATCAAATGTTCCATACTTATTTCCTCAGCGGATGAAGTTTTTCGACCGAATAGCTTTTTCCGCGGCATTACAAGAATCTAACACCCATAAGCAAATTTACAATTACCGATCCATAATCTGGCATAGAACAAACATTACATTAAACAAGACAGAAGAATGAGAAAATTACTGTAACGTTACTGGTTAAAAGTATATGGTCTTTACGGGCTATATGAATAACGAAAGAAATTTAAAAAAACATAACGTATGAACGCACGTGGTCACGTCATGTCATATAACCGCGGGAGGAGCGGGGTAGGGAAGAGCGTGGTATACCGTCTCAGGTATACCACGATAGACCTGTTCTTTGTGTATAGAGACGAATTCACGTGTCATGTTGTATACCTGTAAAGAGTGCATTCTGGAGTGAAATAAACTTAACATCCCCCAAGGTTATTTAACCCTAAGAGTGCTGAGCGCGACTTGAAAACATTTACAAACAGAAACCTAATCAGATGCCAATTAACCGTTTCATGGTCAAACTATTCGGGATAATTTTTACCCCTTCACCGCTTTATTGTCGTCTGCTTCAGTATTGTTGTCAGCAGGACACGTTCCTAAGTTAGATTTAAAGTCGTATGCCTAAATAAATATCGATCAGAGTGTCAAACAGTTTGGATCCTGATCAGACGCCGCGTTACGCGGCGTCTGATCAGGACCAAAACAGTTTGCACATGCGCTTTATGATGTCATTGAGAGTGGAAGGGTTAACATGACATAAGCTGCTTGAATCTCGTATTGATGTTTCTAAAGTCAAAATACCTAAACATGGAATTCAAGAAATAAAAACAGACGACAAATTTGAAGCGGACGATAAAACATTTGCAAAGAGTTTAACTAATAGAAGTTCATCGTCCTGGTGAACTTTAATGTAGGGATAGTCGTAGTCGAGTTTAGATATCACAATGTCTACGCTTGGATACTGGAAAATCAGAGGGGTAAGTAGGTGAAAAATTCTGTCTATCTGTGGTGAAATATAAACATATTGGTCCAAGGTTATAAAGAGTCTCAGTTGAGTCTGATGTCGTTCTCAAGCATTTCATTGGTCAGATTTGAGCCTAGGCTCAAATCTAACCAATCAAATGCTTGGGAACAACTCCAGACTCACCTCAAAAGCTTATAACCTTGGACCCTTGCTTACTTATCTTTGTCATCTATGTTGTTGGCGTAACACTTATTGATGTACCTATTTATGTCTGTGTAACTATATACATTTAAAATTCATCATTTTAAGTTGTATTTCACTTCATCTATATGTTGTATCTATTAGATATACTGCACAACTTCTAAAAATGAACATGTTTAAGCTAATAATCTTTTCCCAACAAATCTGCAATTTATATAATTATATGACTTGGTTAACCCCCAAATGGCGTATTTATGAGATAATGATGTAATAATATCGTTATCAGCTGCACACTGTGTCTGTTACAGCTGGGGCAGCCAATCAGATGCCTCCTTATCTACGTAGGGGAAGGGTTTAAAGAGGCGCAGTATGACATGGGTGACGGTAAGTATATAACAGTCTACAGTCAGTGTTGTATGAACACTCCTCCCCTATCCTGACATGTAATGTTTAACCCCTACATTGCCTTACCCCGAGTATATATAATGATTATTTGCAAACAATTTGGATCCTGACCAGAGGCCGAAACAGGATCCAGACTGTTTTGACACTCATTTCAATATTTAAATTCTAGAACTAAAAGCATACGACCATAAATATTGTTTAATTTTGATGATGCCATGACAGTGAATGAGTTGAGAAAGTTGGACTTGGATTAGAACATTGCGCTTGATATTTAACCGAGGGTTTCCATATAAGATACACTATAAATTGCTGACTTCACAGACTATATTATCATCAACTTGCATTTAAATGCATCATTTCATGTTGTAATGGATATTTCCTTACTGTAGTGATCTAGGTAGAAGCTGTTTGCAAATGTAAGCTTAGCCTTCTGAAGGTATCAATTTTGAAAGTTTCCATCCCTATCCCTCTGAACAACATCCACACTCTTTGTCTCCCATGTGGGTGTTGTTGTAGAAAGGGAGCATTGTAGTATGCCAGATTTGCATTTTTGAAGTTATGGCTGTATAAATATTGATACAAGTTGCAAACAATTTGGATCCAGCACCGTGTTTCCGATATGTGCATATATATGTTACAGTCAATCTGTGTAATCACCCATTTCACGAAATGACTAGACAATCTGTAAAATTACTTTTTCACATCGTCCTTTAATGTTAATATGATAATATACAATAATACTTTTGAAAAGTTCAAAGATTTCATAAAAAAAACCCACCAAAATCTCACTACAAAACCACACAATTCGTCCAAAACATAATTATGTTTAAACATAAAAATAATACAAAATATAGCCTGTGACATTACATGAAAAAACATTCAATGCTTTCGTATTTACAGCGTTCAATGTCTATAACATCATTCCTAAATTGACTGAAATAAGGTGTGAAATAAATGTGTTTTGTGCATGAAATCTGTGAACTTTTAAAAAATAATTGTATATTATCATAAATTGTATATATCATAAAAGCACTATGTGAAAAAGTCATTTCACAGATTGACTAGTCATTTCGTGAAATGATTAATTACACAGATTGACTGTAACATATATAAGCATGTACATAGTCTTTCTTTTAAAGTTTTAATGCTTATAAAATATGTTATGGCATTTTGGTTCTACTTTAAAATCTTTTCTGTTTTGTTGAATATAGCCCCGGACTTTAATCATGATGAATGGTTACGTGACAAAGTAAGGCTTGAAGATGTGTTAGATTTCCCGAATGTAAGTAGATTTAACAACTGAAAACATTGTTTGTTGATTTTATATCACCTGAGTCAAAGGCTCAAGATGAGTTATTGGGTTGGCCCTGTGTCCGTCGTCGTCCGTCGTGCGTTGTCCGTTGTCGTTAACTACTGCTTCAATTAACACCTCCTCTTATACGGCTGAACACATTTCAACCAAATTTTACAGGATTATTGATTTGTTCAAGCTTTTTCAAATTTGTTCAAAATTTAAAAAAAACAATGTAGAACTCTGGTTGACATCATGGCAACCAAAGTGAAAAAATAAGGAAATCTTGAACAATCTTTTTGTCAAAAACTATCAGGGCCAGATCTTATAGATATTTTGCACATAGCATCACCTAGAGGTCCTCTATCAAGTTTGTTCAAATTATGCCTAAGGGGTCAAAATTGACCCCGCCCCATGAGTGAATTTTTCAAACATCTTCCTCTCTGAAAGTGATAAGGCCAAAGCTTTTATATTTGGCATGGTGACACTTCGAAATGTTCTTTACCAATAGTGATGAAATGATTTCGGTCCGTTGCATATCTAGGTCACAGGAACTAAATGAAAACTTAAAAAATCTTCTTGCTTGGAACCCTAATACACAGATCTTAAATATTGCCACATAGCATCATCTACATTTTGTCTAAATATGCTCATTGAGGCAAAAATGACCACGCTCCGAGACATAAATCATTCTCTCCATTTTGTCAGCTATACTCAGGTGAGCGATATATGGCCCATAGGCCTGTTGTGATATTATTTAGGTCTATACTGTAAAGAATAAATGTTTTATCAATATAAGGAACGCATGTTTCTTCATTTATACAGCGCGGTGTGCTCGTAATTGTTTTGGGTTATTTGTTTTTGCCTTTAGGTCAGTTATACAATGAAACCCCTTTAAACTAGACATGTGTGGGGACAACATAAAAGCCGGTTAAGAGGGGGTTCCGGTTTAGAGGGGTTTAAATCATTACCCCATAACCTGTATTCCGGTGTTTAGAGGTTCAAGTTAGGAGGGGTTTTACTGTAGATTGAATACTGGACTCACAGTCACACGTACGTGTCAATAATCTCGGATAATTGTTGCAGACGACAAAATTTGCCGACGACAATTTTATAGCGTGCAGATGGTTAAACGTCAAGGGTTTACCGCGAATCACATTTCTGTTATTTTCAGTCCATTTTGCGTTATTTAATTTTTCAAAGTTTAAACAACACAAACTACATGTACATGTGTACCGGTAATACAATGATTTTCAAAATCAACCGAATTTGATCTGTATGAATACACGTACATTAATCCAAATTATATTTTGCAAATATTTTCATATAATAAAAATTATGCTTTCGCATTTTACTCCATAACGAAGTCATGTTACGCTTTTCTTTTAATTGTCCACTGAAGAAAATAGTTCCTTCAAATTCAGTCATTAATATCCCAGTAGATGATACAAAGCAAGTATAGATTGATCAGATTAACTGCATGTATTTATACATTTTATTCAATTATTTTGTATATATAATGTAATACTCTTCTTACTGCTATGAAATATGTACCGCTTATGTATACATTTTGTTTATGGCGACAATCATGCATAGCGTATTTGAGCTAAATAAAAACTGAACTGAACTGAACTGGTAGCTTAAGTCAGACTGGAAGACAAACATAGTGCGTCTTATGTTTCCAGTATGCTGTGAGTAGTCATCTGACTTCGAAACTAGAAACATAATACGGGGTAATGGGTTAACTCTTTTACGGCTAATTGTGACTTAATTGGCATTTTAAAATAATTGGTTTGATGGACTAACTAGCACTTTTGCACAGTAAAATGATATATTTGTAATGTTCACGAAAGCTCTCTATTAAGACTACTATTTGATTCAAAAATTATTATTTTCAAGGCATGTGGCTGCTAAATGCAAGATTGAATTGAAGCTTTCTACATTGCTTTCATCTTGCTTCAAGTTGTCACCTGTTTGTAAAATCACCAACATTATATAAAGGGGCTATAAAAGCGGTTTTACTGTATATCACAAAATATTGTCAATATCAAATAATTTGACCTTTATGAAAAAATATGTAAGTGTATACTTTTTTACATTTTACAAACTACAATTATTGTTATCCTCATTTTCAAAGCTTCCATACTACATTAGTGGTGACGTCAAGCTGACACAGAGTAACGCCATCTTGAAACACATTGCTAGAAAACACGGTCTTGGTAAGTTCAAATAATTATTCAATGTTGGTTTATTTTATTTGCAAGGATTTTCCAGAATATTATCTGTTCTGTGTCCAGACTATTTGACACAGGGTTAATGGAATCCCTACAAGATGTTTTAAATTTTGAATAAGTATTTAAGTATAGGTATTTATAGTTCACATAGCTACAGATAAAGGATATACCGGTGTTTCAAAAATAAACTTGTTGTGTCTGCATTAAGCCTAATGGTGTGACCAATCATTAGAATCGTCTCAAAGAGATTTGTGCCGAAACGAGTAAGAGCATGTTGGATTTGTTCAGAGTACTCCCTCATATCTGGAGCCCTGGTTAATTTAAGCTATTGGAATGAGGTGTTTGACACAATGCAATTTGACAATTCAGGCTGGAAACCGAATAGACGCTCAGTATCTCGGTGTCTGGCCAGTACCTCAATCGTTTGTCTTACAAATTTAGGTTGCTCTTCAGATGACATCACATCAAACCATGCTGACAGCAATTGGAATATTATATTGTTAACTCTTTAACCCATAGCCTGTTTCTAGTATTTAAGATATGTGACCTATTAAAGCAGGCTGAAAGTAAAGCAGAATGTGCCCTAGGGCACATTCTGCTTTACTTTCAGCCTGCTTTAAGTTAATATCTGCGTCACATAAAATTCCAGGACTACAATGAGTGGATAAACTTACCATGGCCACAAGAGCGAAGGAAATAAAGTGTTACATACTCATATAACGTTTCAGTACAACCGTAGCTCAGCGAGAATTATACGAGAATATACATACAATAACTATGAACTAAACATACACAGACGACGGTTGATTTATATGGGAAATTTGTTCTGTTAATATTATCGGTATTGGCCTTAAACCACTTTCTTCACTGAAGCTTCAAATGGGCATTTCCAGTGTTACCAATCTAGTCCATTTAATTTACTTGCATTACAATGTGGCATACTGTACAGATCCTGATCGGAAGGCTTCTTTAGGAGCCCTCAGATCTGGTTCTTTACTGTCTGGCATATGACAAGTATACTATTGATGTATACACTGTTTGCAAATGGCACACACATACGTGCCGGGTGTTCAGAAAGACTAAACCAAACATAAACTGTAAACTGTTTAAGGAAATATCGGATTCTGATTAGACGCCGAGTTTTAGTTTTTCTCTGCGCCTGAATCAAACTGCTTGCAAATACTGATGGTAAGCACAGCGAAACCGCTCAATCACGACCACTAATTAATGTATTTATTTTAATGATTAAAATAAATGGCTGATTAAAGCGGGGCGAAGGTTAAACAGAGAAATTCTTTGAGAGCTTTCTGTTTTACTTTTATCTTGATATTTGAGCTGTTTTTGTACCAGTCGTTCTTGTAACCAGTTTGCATTGTTCCTGGTGGTCGTAATGGAGAGTCTTTTGTTACGGTAAAATAGCTTTTGATGCAAAACGTTTGCATGCACGTGAAACACGACTAAGTTTAGACGAGTATAGAAAAATATCTACATCCACATGCACATGTATACGGTATTTCTTAGGACAGGTGATGATTCAATTCGGGGCAAAAGTAATACAGTCAGCTTTCCGCGTTGCCTTTGCCCTGCATATGAACAGTCGCTATATAGAGTACACTGGTCGTATTCCAAATTGCATTAGTTGGAGCCCTAGTCGCCGGTCTTATTCGGGGATTCGTTAGGGCCTTTTACAAATGTTCGCTTGACTCAGGTTTCACTGTAATCTTAAAATAACTCATGGTAGATTATTTTCTAATTGTTTGAACCCCTATTAGAGGATTTAATATTCATCACATAAGTCAGCACCTAAACTTACTCAGAACAGAAGGAATACAGTGTAAGAGACGTGTTTCTTTCCAAATGGTGAAATTATAAGTTGTTTCATGTTACATATAGATGCCAAACAGTCTGGATCCAGATTGGACGTCGTGAAATTCGGCGTTAAATCAGACTCCGAACGGTCTGCCTTTCAAATGAGGTAACAAAACATTAGAAAACTCTAAATATTACTTTTCTCATTTTAGTGCATTGCGTTTGCATTGCCCTTTATGCTTAAACGGGAGAAAAGGTTCCGTCTTCTGTACTTTATGTAAGGGTGTGCGAACAAATATGTATTATGTACTCATAGTTTTCGTGATAAATGTAAATATTATATATATGCTGAAATAAGCACACAGTTGGTTTTTTATGAAACGATGAACAGACTTAAGCCTGACATAGAGTTGCAGGGGATTTTCCTAAGAGCCATCTGTAGCGCTTCTGCCCTGAACAGGACAGTCAAAGCGACATATTGGATGTTACATATGCAATATAATACTGATCGAATAGTCGCTTAATACAGGCTTGACTGAAAACACATAAACATGTAACGATATCTAGGAATTGGTGATTTATACCTTGCCTTCTTAAAGAAGCGCAACTGAACTAGCCTTTATATTCTATCAGTAAAACTCTTTGCATGTCAGGAATTTTTCTCGTCGGCAAAATTAACATCTTCAATGGTTCTAATTTCAATTTAAACAGGGTCAGAGTGTCAGGCAGTTTGGATCCTGATGAGACGTCGCGTAACGCGGCGTCTCATTAGAATCCACACTGTTTGCATAAGAAACCAAAGTGGCGCACATATCCGCCGCAAGCATGAAAAAGAGTTAAACAAATTAATATCTAGTAGAGTCTATGTACAAGACATTGATCTTTTTTGAACTCTCATTTATTTTGTTTTCAGAGAGTCTTCGAAAAACAAAGGTCATATCATCTCATAATGGGAAATATTCACGCTTATCAAACTGTATGTTTTGTGTTATTGTTGCGTTCTCTTTATATTGTCGTCGCCTTACAAATAACAAAAAGTGCAGCCTGAGCGTTAGATCCACACTTTAGCTCGAACAGATGACGCAGTACTTGCTCTAGATTCTAACGGTCGTTGAAAATAAATAAAATTAACTATTACATGAAATTGTAGGTCGATATATAGGAGAGAACGTAAATAAGCTTAACCCCATATGCTCACAGTAAACAGATGTATGCATCTAGCTTGAACATGTATATTTAGGACCTACGGTGTTTTTGCTTTTGTCACTCAATTCGATTACCTACCTTTGAACATTTTTTTGCCAGTGTCGACAGAGCGGTTTTTACCTCCCTTTGATTACTGACAAGAAACAATTTAAAACAGTTTGGTGTCGCGATTTTGGTTAATTTAGAACTTAACAAAAATAACTTGTATTTGCATAAATGTAGTATTACAATCAATTGAAAGCTGGATCCATAATGAAATATTCATACTTTATCATTTGTGAAATATATTGATAATATAAGGATAAAGCATGTAAAATGTTATGAGTCAGCCTTCACAATAACATGGTATGCTGATTTATTTTATGTCCGTGAGGATACCATCAGATAGCTGGTTTAATATATACAATATTTAGACATAAAAATATCTTGAAATGTGTGTCTACATAGCTCCAGGTGAGGGAAGTATTTGAAATAAAAAACATAAAATCTTTATTTTTACAAAAACCCTGCGGTCTCACTACCCATAAGAATCGTCTCTTCAAGACGATTCTGATGGAAAGTGATAAAGTGGGTTTTTGGAGCTTAAACGAGTGATAAAATGATTGGCTTTTGTTCAGTTTTAACCCTCTTACCTGGAGCCCTGACTTACCTTTGTCCAAATGGTTTGCTCGAACCGTTTACTGTACAAATAGTACAGGAAACCAGTTTCTTTAAAGTTCTGCAGATGGAAACAACCATAACGTTACTTGTAAAAAGTTTTACCACAAAGTGTAATCTTCTTTGCTATGTTGTTTTTTCTTGTGTTTATCCTTCTCCTGCATTCAGCGTACACTTTGCCTTTTGAGAAAAGTGTAGACCCAGATCAGACAGACTAAGAAGGAGTAGTCTGATCGGGGTTGTACTGCTTTCTTATAGAATCGGATAAATACATCTACACCCTTTCAAGGGGAAAAGGGTTTCTATATTAGCCAATATAATAGTTCAGATGATCGCTGTTTATTGTGGGCGGAGTTTGATTATAGTTGCTTTTGGATGTATGTGAATATTCAGTAGGAGAAGGGTAACTCGTATGCTATTGTGTATTTGATGTAAAAAGCTGCTGCTATATTGCAGTGCTCCAGATGGGGAGCGTATTTTAAAACCTCAAATCTTTATGTCTGCGTTGAACCCTGGGGTGGCTACTCATTGGAATCGTCTCTTTGATACGATTGCAGTGAGTGGGTATGCCGCGGAGTTTGATGCTGTTATAAAGGGGAGAATTTTGTATCTATTCAGGTTTACTACCTCTTATCTGGAGGCATTTACATGTATATTATCAAGCTAGTACCTATACATTGGAGATGATGAAGGCTAGTATTGCCATAAGCTCCAGATCATGCCTATAAACCTTAAACTACATGTATTAGATACTTGAATCGGGATGCACGCACTTAGTTTTTGTTACCAGTTTAGCTTATCTAAACTGCACGTTAGTAGAAGACATGCCTCTATCATTGTAGCTACATTATCATTACTTTATTTTACTTTCTACAATTACATAATTAATGGGTGATCTTAAGATATTATCACTAAATTGTCGTGGGCTCCATGGCAACAAAAAAAGAAGAGACGTATTCAAGCACCTTAAAAATCAAAAATGCCATATTTATTGCCTTCAGGATACTCATTTCACAAGCGACCAAGAAAAACAAATCTACGCACAATGGAATGGACAAGTATACCTCAGTTGTTTTTCATCTAGTTCAAGAGGAGTTGCTATTCTATTTAATAATAATATTAAAATAAATGTTAACAGAAGCGTATGCGATACAGAAGGCAATTTTGTCATTTTGGATCTGACTTTTGATAATTTTAAATGTACACTGGTTAGTCTCTATGGGCCAAACAAGGATACTCCGGGTTTCTTTAATAACATTTTCGAAATTATAGATGATTTTGGAAATGATTCATATGTAATATGCGGAGATTTTAACTGCATTATAGACCCTCAAATGGATTACAATAATTACAAAACAATTAACAACAAAAACGCTAGAAATATAATACTTGAAAATATACAAAATAGACAGTTAGTTGATATATATAGAGACCTCTACCCAGACAAAAAGAGATTTACATGGCGACGTACTCGTCCACTTCAACAGGCACGTTTAGACTATTTTCTTGTTACGGAAGACTTGGTACAGTTCTCAAAGTCATGTGATATAGAGCCAAGCTTGAACTCAGATCATTCTATCGTAAAATTAAACATGTTATTTACAAACGTTCATCACGGTAAAGGATTATGGAAACATAATGACTCTTTGTTGCATGATTTACAATATGTCCAGCAAATTCAAGCTATGATTAAACAGATAAAGACTCAATATTGTATTCCTGTGTATAATTTGGATAACATTAATAATATACATTGCAGTGACATACAGTTTACGATACCAGATGATCTGTTCTTGGAAACTCTTTTGATGGAAATCAGGGGGGAATCTATATCTTATGGCTCTTATAAAAAGAAACAAATAAATAAACAAGAAACAGACCTACTTAAAAAAATTAAACAATTAGAGGACAATCTTACAAAAGAAAATTCCCAAAACTTACAAAACTGCAGACAAAGCCTTTCAGATTTAAGAGAATGTAAACTTAAAGGTCATGTAATCAGGTCTAAAGCCAAATGGATAGAGCATGGTGAAAAGCCTTCAAAATTCTTCTGTGGTCTAGAAAAACATAACTATATTAACAAAACAATAAACAAATTAGAGAAAACTAACGGAAGTCTTATTTCAAACCAAAATGAAATTCTAGTCGAAACACAACAATTTTATAAGAGACTATACTCAAATCACGATAAAGATATTTTTAATCAAAGTTTCAATGCAGAATTAAATGTTAATGTGAACAAAATCACAAAAAATCAAGCCGAAAATCTAGAGGGTCATATAACTTATCAAGAGGCTAGTTACACTCTAAAAAACATGAAAAACGACAAAAGCCCAGGTAGTGATGGTTTCACTACAAACTTTTTTAAAATGTTTTGGAAAGACTTGGGTTATCTTGTTGTTAGATCAATAAATTCTGCATTTGATAAGGGTATACTTTCAATAAGTCAACGTCAAGGAATAATTACATGCATACCGAAAGAAAATAAACCTCGTCAATTCCTTAAAAACTGGCGACCAATTACTCTTCTTAATACTGTTTACAAAATAGCATCTGGATCAATAGCAAATAGACTTAAAAATATTCTACCAACTATCATAAGCGTGGAACAAACTGGATTTTTGAAAAACAGATACATTGGAGAAAACATACGACTCATATACGATGTTATGCAATATGCAGAGGAGAATGATATTCCTGGACTTTTGCTACTTATTGACTTTGAGAAGGCTTTCGACTCTCTTTCTTGGAAATTTATCCAAAAGGTTTTAGATCTTTTTAGTTTTGGGGAATCTTTTAAAAAATGGATATCCGTATTTTATAATGATATTAAGTCAAGCGTTATTCAAAATGGTTTTTTGTCTGACTTTTTCAATATTGAAAGGGGCTGTAGACAGGGAGACCCGCTATCGCCCTACATATTTATCCTCTGTACAGAAATTTTAACCCAGAAGTTGAAAGCAAACAAGCATATACAAGGCCTAACTATAAACGGCACGAAACATATACTGTCCCAGTTCGCGGATGACACGTCAATCATATTAGATGGGTCAGCAATATCTCTCAACCAAACACTGAATGAACTAAGTGCTTTCGCAAGCCTCTCGGGACTAAATGTAAACTTCGATAAAACACATGTAATTTGGTTTGGTTCAAAAAAGTATAGTTCAGAATCAATTAAGACAAAGTTCAAACTAGTGTGGGGAAATCAAGAGTTTAAGCTACTTGGTGTTAAATTTCATGTTGATTTAGACAAAATGATTAAATTAAACTATGAAGAAAAGGTAAAATCTCTTAAACAAATGATACAGTTTTGGAACAGAAGATTCATCACTCCAATCGGAAAAATAACAGTGATAAAAACTCTTTTTTTACCTCTATTCAACCATCTATTCATTGCATTACCGGATCCAAATGAGAGCATTTTAAAAACCTTAAATGAATTATTTTATAATTACCTTTGGAAAGGGCCAGCAAAAATTAAAAAAAGCGTAATTATTAAAGACTATGAAGAAGGTGGCCTTAGAATGATAAACACGCATAATTTTATTAAAGGTTTAAAGTGTACATGGATACGAAGGCTATATCAAACAGACGCCTCTTGGACAACATTAACAAGTCACTTTTTAAATATTGAAAAGCTTATAAATAGCGGCCAGCATTATACAGAAACAGCATCACACAAAACAAATAATATATTTTGGAAAGACGTTTTAAGAGCATATACTTCCTATTTAAGGGCATTACCGGTTAAATATAAAGAACACTGTCTAAAATGTCCACTATTTTATAACCCCCATATACAAATTGGAGGTAAATCTATCTTTTTAAAATCATGGTACGAAAAGGGAATACGATATACGAATGACTTATACAAAAATAATAAAATACTTACTTTAGACGAATTTGAGCCATTGCACAACATCAAAGTGAACAGTTTATTCTTCATTGGAGTTACAAAAGTAGTATCAAAATATGTAAACACCTATAGTAGCACAGAACCGGAAAATGACGTCCACCTTCCATTTATACCACACCTTTTTGAACGAGTCTTTAATAGTAAATCTGGTAGTAGAGTCTTCTATGACATCCTTAATTTAAATAATGCTGAGCCTACAAGCAAGGAAAAGTGGAACTCACATTATACTTTTACACAATGCCAATGGAGTTTATTTTATAACTTACCTTTCCAAACGACAAGAGACAGTAACTTACAATGGTTACAAGTAAGAATACTTCATAGACTACTACCAGTTAACACATACTTGTTTACTCTGAAGTTACGTGAAAATGATCTCTGTAGTTTTTGTAACAAACTACCAGAGACAATTCCCCATCTATTCTATAACTGCGAAAAAACAAACTACTTTTTAAAACTAGTTGAACGAATTCTAAATAATGTCAATGTAAATATACAATTAAACGAAGTTTCCATCCTATTTGGAGGGAACTGTAAAAAGTTAAATTCATTATATTTATACCTAAAACAATATATATATACTGCAAGGCAATACAATCAAAATATGTGTATCGACTCTTTTAAAAGATACTTGAAACACAAAATTGATTCTAATAGTCTAATAGCAATACAAAATAATACAGAAGAAGACTTTGAAGTAAAATGGGAAATAGTTAGAAAATTGTATAGGCTATTGGCATAAGTTACAATGTATACCAAAGAACAAAACTTGAAACAATCCTAGTATAAAATAGAGGCATGTCTTCATATCTCTCATATTACTTTCAGCACACTATTTTTTTCCATTTTTTTTCCTTTTCCATTTCTTTTTACACACACAAAAAAAATTATGTTCAATATATTTGAAGATTTATATGTTTACTATGTATTGTAAGGTGTATAGTGGGATGGGTCTCCGACCCACATACACCTATTCACGGAGACAAT
The DNA here is from genome assembly GCA_922989275.2 of Gari tellinella. Classification (NCBI taxonomy): domain Eukaryota; kingdom Metazoa; phylum Mollusca; class Bivalvia; order Cardiida; family Psammobiidae; genus Gari; species Gari tellinella. Next base: position 94,907,221 of record OV277858.1, read on the forward strand.
AAAATATTGAACTGAAAAAAAAAAAAAAAAAAAAAAAAAAAAAAAAAGTTAATATCTGCTGGTAGATAGAAAATATTTCTTATAGTACATATTCATGACAGTATAAAATGGAACTATTTTCTTTGGCGGATGAATAAAATGAATGCGCTAAAAGTCGCTCCTATAAGGGAAAGGGTTAAATAAAAACAAGAAGAACTGAAGAACAACACAGTAGTTTACAACCGTTTTTACAACCCTTTTTTCACCAAGTTACAATAGTTAAAACGCTCTTGAGATAATACGACCTTGTGACAGCTTAACGCAAGAAAAGGGTTAAACGGAAAGCTAGAAGCTCTGTGCAGGGCTGCCATCTCCGGATTTTTCCGAAATATTTTGGATTTTATTCTAACAGATTGTAGCTTAAAGCAGGCTGAAATTAAAGCAGAATGCGCCTCAAATCGCATCATGCTTTACTTTCAACCTGCTTTAAGTAAACACGCTTAGAAAATATATAATTGATAAATCTTAAATTTTTTCAAGATCTGCTTATTATGGCTGCCCTGTTTCTGTTTTACTTTTATCTTTCTTTATGCAACCATCTGCCTTATACGACAAAACAATTAGATCATTTGATGGTTTTAAAGGGACTCGCAACCGGATGGTGTACTTGTCAAAATAAAATAAAATACTAAAATAAAAGCAAATTTGTGGCATTATTTGGCTTCTGACATTAAAAAAATATGATCAGTCCAAAAAAGTCTCAAGAATCGTCACCGAATCTTAGATTTTTAGATATTTTCCATCGTTTTTCCATAGCGTTAGCTAACGGTATAGTTGTTGTTGTTGCTTCTCTACACGGGGTCAGACATAAACACGAGCCGAATTACGAAGTTGTATGCACTTTCGATCGCTACACATTGAAATACGTTAAATCGATCCGAGATAAACGGATAGTTCCGTGGTCCATTGGTCTAAGCGGTTTCCCCTATTTTGCCTTCTGTCCGCCAATGCCGGGCCCCGGGTTCGAATCCCACCAGAGACCAATATTTTTTTTTATTGAAATACATTTTTTTAAACAGAATTTCTTATCCTAAACTAATTCTTTACCATTTATATAAGCGTTTGACACATATTTACAAATTACTATTTTTAATGCACCATCTGGTTGCGAGTCGCTTTAATAGAGAGTGTTACTGTAGTTAACGTGGAGCAATTTTGTCGTCTATTTAGACGGGACTGATACCAAGGAGAAGGCCCATGTTGACATGTTACTGGACTGTGCCATGGATCTCCGACACAGCAGCGTGAAACTCTCCTACGACAAGGACTATGTAGGTGACATTTATCAACTTCGGTTAGCCCCTTCACTGTCATGACGTCATCAAACTTAAACATTAATTTTGTCGTCTGCTTTTATTTCTTTTTTAAGGTAGTTTGACCTAAGAAATATTGGAATAAGTGGCAAACAGTTTGGATCCTGTTCAGACGCCGCGTGACGCGGCGTCTGAACAGGATCCAAACTGCTTTCAAATAACTTTTGTCTGGATTATGCAGGCAATACAAAATGTAGGGGTTAGACCAAAAGTTCAGCCATTTAACCTACCATTATGACGTAAATATCGTCAAACAAGGATATGCCATATTGTCGTCTGCTTTTATTCAATTTGGATTTTTATGCACTCTATCGTTATATTTCCAATAAACGCGTTTGTGCTAAAACAAGTATTCCCATTGCGAACAGTTTCGGTCAGATCATACGCCGAATCTGATTAGGCCCCAAGGTTATAAAGCTTTTGAGTTGAGTCTAAAATCATTCTAAAGCATTTGACTGGTCAAATTTGAGTTTTTCAAATGCATAATAACGATTTCAGACTCAACTCAAAAGCTTTGAAACGTTGGACCTAGGCTCTGAACTGTTTGTCACTCTGATTAAAGGAAACCGTGAACATTTTCACGAACCTGTCATTTTGAGCATTTTAATGCAATGTGTTTACTTTCGTTTAAACGGGAAGAAATAACATCGTCTCCACTGTACCCATTTAATATAATAATATTTAGGTTACATCCTCTTTACAGATATTTCATAACGCACAAAGAAATACATAGCTTGTACGACCTTTTTTAGGAAAATGTGAAACACGAAAAAATAAATAGATCGTATTTCAGGAAAATGTTAAACACGAAGAAATAAATAGCTCGTAATATATTTGAGGTAAATGTAAAACACGTAGTAATAAATAGCTCGTATTTCAGGAAAATGTGAAACCCGAAGAAATAAATAGCTCGCAATATATATATTTGAAGAAAATGTGAAGCACGAAATAACAAATAGCTTAAATTTCAGGAAAATGTGAAACACGAAGTAATAACTAGCTTATATTTCAGGAAAATGTGAAACACGAAGTAATAACTAGTTTATATTTCAGGAAAATGTGCAACACGAAGTAATTACTAGTTTATATTTCAGGAAAATGTGAAACACGAAGTAATAACTAGTTTATATTTCAAGAAAATGTGAAACACGAAGTAATAACTAGTTTATATTTCAGGAAAATGTGAAGGAAGAATACTTCAAAAACATTCGCACCTCTCTAGCACTGTATGAGAAGAAGCTGGGTGGCAATAAATGGTTTGCAGGAAACAAGGTACAGCGCTCCCTCTCTACAACGGACCTCCGAACAACGACTCTCTCCTCACAACGACCCTTACCGCTGTTCCCAAAACAAGAAATTTATATCCAATATTTTCATTGCTGCAATACCGTCTGCTTAAATTTGTCGTCTGCTGTTTTTCTCAAAGTTACATATAAGTGAACATTATGATAGAATAAATATAATGACGAGTGACAAACAGCTTGAATCCAGATCAGACGCCGCGTTACGCGGCGTCTGATCTGGATTCAAGCTGTTTGCAAATGTAAACCAAATTACCTCCTTGTAACGACTCCCTCCGAATAACGCACACAATGTTTGTCTCCCATTGGGTGTCGTTGTAGAGAGGGAGCGTTGCAATAATATAACCCTTTAAACTTCACAGGCCACTAAAGTTGACGATGCAAACAGTCTTGACCCAGATCAGACGCCGCATTGCGAACACGTTTCTCAACGAATCGAGGTAGAATTGGATTGAACAGACTTCAGTTTATTGGAAGTTTCGGTGCCATATGACCATTTCATGTGTCGCGGTGCCGTAAAACCCAACTCAATCAATCAATCATTGAAGTTTACCTTCTTGTAACAGGAGAGTAAAGTGCACATTAGTATCTGAAACGATTTACTTTTTCAAACCTACCATTAACTAAGTGCAATAAAACAGAAACATAACATTCAGAATCCCTGTTTGCATGTGAATTTTGTTAATAAAATTTCTTAATAAATATGAATGCCTGAATATATTTAGCTCATGGAACCCTGAAGCATTTAATGATTAATTCCAGTTTCGAATTAAGTCTACTCGTTTTATGACTATTTATGGATGACTTCTGCAATACATAGAAAAATGACGAACAGTGTATACCCTGTTCAGGGGAATTCGTTCTATAGAAGCTCTATGGTTTTGGTACACAATGTTTGTATTAGACAAGTGCACCTTTTATATGTAGAAGTAAACTGTTTGTAATAGACAGAAACACGTGGTGCTGGCGTCAAGGAGTTAGTATCACGTGTTTTGGTTATTGGTTTCTTTTTTACTAACTATCTATACAAATTCATATGTTTTATACTGTGTTTGGCATTATTCCATTGTTAATAGACACTGTAGGGGGGTGGTCGATTCTAACGCTGTAAGAACTTGTGACCAGCCCCAATTTCCTTACGTATATTGAAATAAAATGTGTTCAATCCTAACTACCAAGAAACGTCCAAAAAGCTGTTGTTTAATCAGTTGGCCGAGACAATTATAATTCGTTTTTATAAAATATTTTGTTTTTTATCTTTAGCTCACAGTGGCGGACTTTCCTTTCTACGAGCTTCTTACCCAGCTAGAAATGATGAAGCCTGGTATTCATGATGACTACCCGGGAATCAAGGCATTCCTGCAGAGATTCGAAAACCTTCCAAAGATCAAAGAATACGTTGCGAGTAATGAAGTTAAAACGATGCTCGTCCATAGTAAAAAGGCGGCATTTAAATAGAACACATCAAACAATTTTCATTAAAGTTTTGCTATATAAACGCCTCAGTGCACCATATATCAAATATTGATATATTTGTATAATTGAACCGTGCCATGAGAAAACGAGTTTATTGCATTGCAAACAGTGTAGATGAATGCTAGCCACCGCGTCAAAGACGCGGCGGTTGGTCTTGACCTTCACTGTTTAACACCCACGTACATCTAAATCATTTTATGAAGCTGTATTTGGCAGTATTGACCAGACTCAGATATAGAACCTGGAATGGCAACGGTGATTAGTGTGTACAATGTTTCAATTTAATAAGGCTGTTTTGTCATGGCACAGTTCAATGTATGCGACAGCATACACCAGTGTATACATCTAATCAAATAAAACCTTCTGAAATTTAGCTAAACTGATAATACATAAAAATAAATGTTTGTAAAAATGCATATTGTCTAAGTATCCAAACGGAATAAAGTATAGCATTTGCTCATCATGTATTTTATTTTTTTATTTCAACCGCCAATTTAAAAAGCAAATTTAAATGAAGCTTGTCTTATCATTCCAATAAATCCCTGCTTCTGACGCGTATTTACTGTAAAACCTCTCTATTACGGCCGCTTAATTTTGTTAATTATTGGGTGTTTATGACAGGTGACTGCTTAAAGCAAGGTGACAAGGAAACAGAAAGCTCCTTTAGGAGCTTTCTGTTTCACTGTCACCTTGATTTTAAGCTGTCATCTGTATTTTATTCAAACAATTAGCCTTATTTAGCCGTAAGAAAGTGGTTTTACAAAAAGTATATCAGACATCCAGCTGTCTTTCCTCCCTGAATTTCAAATGGACATTTCTAATTTCTACTAAAGTCAACTCCATTTTTTACTATTGTTGATTTTAACAATATATTGCAAAATGACAAACATTGCAGACACAGATAGGTGTTTCATATGCCAAATATACTATTTTTTTTTTTTCGAAGACGAGTATATTCGTCTCTAGGGTTGGATGTTACTAGTAACCGGCAATTAATTGTGGAAGCATAGAGGTATTCTTTACATATGTCCCACACAGCCTGGTTATTATGTTTTGTTTATTGTTTTTTGTACCTCATGTTACATATTTTAAATGTACTGAGAGCAACAAATAAAGTGTAAACTGTAAACGGTATTCTTTATATATGTCTCTGCTGAACAATAGAATATGAGCGACGAATGTACATTGTATATTTATAAATAGTGTTACGGCGTAGAGTACCCTTACTCTTTTCAAACAGTGTAGATCCAAATCCCAAAGGAGACCTGGTCAGGATCTACACTGTTTGTTATTTACCGAAATCAGATTGTTGCTTCATGAGCCCTCTTATCATGGTCTACACTATTTGCCATTAAGAACCATATATATGAAATCAATTCTCAATATTAAGAAATGAGTTGGGCTTGATTTGAAACTTGAAGTACCACTTAAAGGCACACTCCCGCTCAAATTGGTGTTTAAAACGCGCAATTTCTTATATGTGTGCATTTTCTATGTATTAAAACTAAGTGAAATCGAGTGTAAGAAGCCTGACATATGTACCCACTTCGTAAAGAATCCTACCTAAATGTGTCGAATTCTTATCGTGGTGGTTTACATTATAAGCGGGTTTGTTTACAAATAAGATTACGGGCTGGTTCCGAGAACTTTCGAACGATTGCATAAAGGTCACGTGATAGGTTCGGCCGCGACAATGTGTATACATTACATCAGTTTAGCGGCCAAACTTAAAGGAGTTATCTCTCTTTGATTGAAAAGCACTCGAGTTGTTGTATAGAATTATGCAAATGAGCTTTACCGAGTATGTCCGTAAATTTTCGTCGCTATTCAAAAATAAACAAACCTGATTACTTGTTTCCACAAATTTTACTGTTCGTTAGCAATATTGCTTCAAATATCACCACGTATTACTTCTTTTTATATGGAACGCTTACGATAGTGACATAAATTTCATGTTAGAAAAATGTTCGATTCTGATTATGTGGGAGAAATATAGTGGCTTTAAGCTTCAGGGGTGAAGTAGTTGATTCAGAATAAAGATTATACTGAAACTTCATCAAATTTCTGGCACTTTTTGCATTATCTTTATTTTGTTTTAAGCAATCACATGCAATGATGCTTGTCCAAAATTTTCAATTAACTAGTCACATTTTACAAGTTTGACTGAAATACGAGACGGAGTATGACTAAAATCAAGGGTACCCGATGTCTGATCTGGCTCTACACTGTTTGTAATAGACATACAGATTTTAGCATGAATACATTTAATTGGAAGAGAATAACACCACATGTCTCCGATATGTACTTGAAGCACATATTCACTTGTGCAGCTTAATCTATATCATCCTTGTGCCTACATTGGCAAATAGCGTAGACATCGATGAGACGCCGCGTTACGCGTATAAAATTGTTTTTGTTATAGATGGATTAAGTTCAATATTCAATCCAATGGTATCTTCTACTTAAAGTATGGCGTCTGATTTTACTCCTCAATATTTTCATTTTGAGGCTTTTTATTTTAGACAAAGGTAAATCGACATGTGTGTCAGACATTTTTTCTCTATTACGCTACCCGTCTTTGTCTGCAAGTCTGCTACTCGTCAGAGATCAGGGGTAAAATTGTAATTTTGGTACCATTGTCAAGGTGAGACCCTAGGCTATCTATACCTACCTCAACAAAAAATTCCACATTAAGCTTTGTAGCATAAAATAATTCTTGTTCTGCTTCAAACATCATTTTTTACATAAAATGATTAAAATAACTTTTCAGTTGTTGTTGGTGTGTATTGAAGGCATATATATATAACAAACAAATCACCTGTTGGTGGTGCACTACAGCATATCTGACACGAAGTATGCAGCGTCTAACCTTTATTCTAAAAATGCACATATACAGTCGAGACTCGATAAACCAAATTTGCGTTTTTTCGAACTAACATGTACCTATAATTCAAAGTTAAAACGTGGCTTATCAATGTTTTTACTTTGAAATACATGTTTGTTCGACCTATGCGAGATCGAGTTATCGCAATTACTTCAAATAAGACTTATAAAATATTGTAAAGGTCGTTTGAAGCGAGTTCGAAATATCAAGTTTCGACTGTACATACAAGCGCACACATGTCAATTGTCGGCCCTTTGCTTGCCTTGAGACCGTTATTTGTCAACATTTTGTATCCACATTGCAAACAGTTTGGAACCAAATCAGACGCCGCGTCAAGCGGCGTCTGATTTGGATCCAAACTGTTTGACACTCATCCTAAGATTTCTTGAACTGGAAATCGAATAAATCTTAATTTAAGCATTTTGCAGGCGACAATATCAAAGCAGAAGCTATTATGCAGGGGGAGTATTAGATATCTTATAAGTGTTGTTATTCAGTGCATGAAACCATCATTAATGCTTTGATGCACATTTGTAAAGCTTTAGCCCTTTCTCTATCAAACTGTTGTCTGCATCGATTGTGTCGTCTGCAATAAATTTTCAAGTCAGATATAGGATTTTTACTGCAAAGTTCAGGTATGAGCGTCAGGCGCTGAAATCAATACGAAAACCGTTTGCAAAAATCGCCTTTTGGCGCCATTGTCAGTGAAAGAGTTAAAACCGCATTGTGCGCATAAATGCAGTTAAACACAGCGTCTGTGCCGCGTTGCAAGCATAAACGCGTTATATAGCTTTTTCAAGTCTCCTAACCCTGAAACTTGTAGTGTACAATTCCAGTTTCCAATTAAGTCTAGTCCATTTATGGCTTTGTAGGGTTGTTTTCTGCAATATATTGCAAAAATGGCAAACAGTGCAGACCCTGAGCAGAAGTCTCAAATTTGCATAGGACAAGTGTACTGTTTCCAGGTGGATCTACATACTTTGTCGTTAGGGTTAATCGGTCAAAATATCGCAGTATGTCAATGACTTACATATTGAAGTACATGTAGATTAGGCTGGTGTGTGCACATAAAGTGCACACTTTATGTAATAGATTAAGTAATACCACTTGGGTTAGGTATAACGCACGGAACACTTCAGAATGTCAACGCTGGCATATTGGAAGACCAGAGGGGTAGGTACATATTTATCCTTTTGCTTCCAGGCCTTAAAACATAATTATGCAAACAGTTTGGATCCGGATCAGATGCCGCGTATCGCGGCGTCTGATCATGATCCAATCTGTATGACAGTCATATCAATGTTTGCTAATTTCAAAACACTAAGAGCTCCAAATTTTGTAAATAAAAACAGACGACAAATTTAAGCAGACGATATTATGTCATCGATCTGTTCGACGGATTTTGGCCTCATAATGGTAACGAAAGGGTTGATAACTGCTTTATATTTGAATGCATCAATATTAATATGTTATAAGCAAAACTAGGATCAAGTTACTAAAAAGTTACGATTTGAGATTTACAGATTGTTACTCGAAAGGTTACAATGGAGACGACGTTATTCTTTCTTGCTTAAACGCAAACGAAACGAAACGAAACGATTTTTTGTCTGTTCTCTGTCTTATGGTTCTACAACTCAATTATAGTTATAAAGAAAATGCGTGTTAAAACATTCAACCCTAGCGACGAGTATACTCGTCATTTACAAATAGTGAACCTATGAGGATTACATTTGTCACATGCAAACGAAGACCCTGATCAGAGGGCTCCTTAAGGAGCCCTCGGATCAGGGTCCACACTGTTTTCTCATTTTGAAATATATTGTTAAAATCAACACTAAATACAATATAGTCATAAATGGACTAGACCTTTTTTGAAATTGAAATTGTCCATTAAAAGTTTCAGGGGTGAATGAGTTAATTTATTCCCTGAACAACAGACAGTTGTATGTTATGCCAGTGTCGCCGTACTGTATGAACGGTCAGAGGCCGTGGCCGTATCAAACAGCGTGGTACTGAATACAGTGTTCCTTCTCTACAACGGCCCTCTCAACAACGACTCCCTCCTTACAACGACACTTACCGCTGTTCCCCAAACAAGACAAAATGTTTAACATTTTTACTGCTGCAATATCGTCTGCTTCAAATTGTCGTCTGCTGTTTTTTCTCAAAATTACATTTTGATTGAATAAATATAACGACGGGTGACAAACAGCTTGAATCCAAATCAGACGCCGCGTAAAGCGGCGTCTGATCTGGATTCAAGCTGTTTGCAGATGTAGGCCAATTTCCCTCACTATAACGACTCCCTCTGAACAACGCACACAATCTTTGTCTCCCATTGGGTGTCGTTGTAGAGAGGGAGCGCTGTAGTACGAACGTTGACAATAATTATGTCAGCAAGTCACGCAAATATGGGACTATCTTACACAATGAGGTCAAAAACAGTGTGAGTAACTCTTCACAATTTAATACTGTATCTGGTATTGATTGTGGCTCGGTTAACTCTCAGCCATATCTTAATTCGTCAGATAAAAAAAATATCACTGTTCTTCTACAATCTTGTTCATGTTCTGGTGTTGATTTCTGTTGTAATTGTTTAGTCCATGAGGCCCATATGTTATCTAACACTATTTGTAAGATTTGTAATGTGTCAAAAAATAATTCATGTTCACCAGTTAAGAATAATGAATGTAATAATTTCATTACAAGTAAAACAGTTCATTGCAGAAATGCATCCCTGTATAGATCTGAATTCATGTTCCACTTCAATAAATAGTCAGTCCAGCACTTATTTCTCGATTGACAATTTAAATGATATCGTCGACAACTTCCAGCCATGGTTTCATAAAAAAGGACTATTTTTTTTCATCTAAATATACATTTCTTATATCCAAAATTAGAAGAAATCAAACTTTAGCTGGCGCATCAAAATATTAACATTTTGTGTCTTTGTGAAATAAAGATATTTCAAGATGTTCCGGAAAGACAGGCCTTTTCATGGAGGCAATCCCTTGATATATGTAAAGGATGAACTGCCAAGCAACCTTAGACAAGATCTCGAAACTCAAACCATTGAATCCATTTGGCCTGAAGTAAGACGACCAAATTCAAAGCCATTCTTAATATCTGAAGTATATAGGTCACCCTCGTCGAAAGTTCAATGGATACATGATTTCAACTGTACTTTAGACAATTCACTATTAGATGAAAAGGAATGTATAATTATTAGTGACTTCAATTTTGATATGCTTAAAAATGATAATACACTATCAAAGACTTGGATAGAGACAATGAAATGAGCAAACTTTGTCCAGTTAGTAAAAAATCCTACAAAAATCACTGATGTTTCTGCTACATTGATTGATCATGATTTTTCAAATATTCCTGAAAATATTGTAAATGCTCATGTTCCCCAATTTTCTATAAGTGATCACTATGCTATTTGTATTTTCACGTAAACTTTCATACTGTTATGATAAAGGTCCTGTCCATAAAACCATTACATACAGATCTATGAAGCATTTTGATGAAAGTAGATTCCTTGAAGACCTAACCATCAAGCCGTGGCCTGTTCTTGATTCATATGACGACATTGGTGATTTTCTAGTGATATTGTTAATTTCTTAAGCAATTTCCAGCTTTTCGGCGTACAAGAAACATGGGATTCTGATTTTGATGTTGGGTTCTACTTGAATTATTTTCCGAACTTTTCGATGTAAAGCAAAGCGCTCGTTGGTGGGAAGTAGATCTATGGGTGGTGTGATAGTATTTGTTAAACAATGTATATCCAAGTATATAACGAGAATCAGTCCAGACTTTAGATATGGTGTTATACTTCGAATTGACAAAACCCTTTTAAACCTAGAGAATGACTGCCTTTATGCCTCATTGTACATATCTCCCGAGAACTCACCATTCTATGATGAAACTACCCCACGTGGTTTCAGTGTTTTTGAAGAGCAGTTGGTTAGTCAAGATGACACAAATTTCCAGCTAATAATAAGTGGTGATTTTAATGCCAGGACCAGTAACAACGACGACTTTGTAAGTTTAAACACATCTATTCCAGAATTAAACGAATATGCAGAGGTCCTGGATAATGATATTGCTGTTCAAAGGTACAATGTTGATGTTACAGTGAACAAATTTGGTCGATTATTGCTAGAGTTTTGTAAAACGTATAGATGCTACATAGCAAATGGTAGATTTGGCAAGGATGCTGGGAAGCGCGACTATAGTTTTATCAGTACAAATGGGTGCAGTGTTATAGACTATTTTCTTGTTTCGAAAACATTAATAGAGAACATAAAATATTTTGAAATTAAGATTAATGTTGAAAGTAGTCACATGCCAGTATGTTTGGAACTTAACGCTTCCATTTTAATCAACAAATCTATGTCATGCGGCAAAACTTCAACTCTCGTTAAATATGATAGCCATAAACAAAACTGTGATGCTTATTTCCTGAACTTATGCGATCAAATTGAAGAAGTTTGTTTTAATGAATTTGAAATGCAGTTACAAAACGCCGACGAAAGCATTGATACAATATTAGAATCATTTGAAAATACCATTGTACTTTGTTCTGAGCATTTTCAGTTATATAAAGCATGGCAAACCAAAAAATGACTGGTTTAACAAAATGTGTAAATCCAAAAAGAAAGATGTGAAAGCAAAACTAAGAACTTTTCGTAGCAGTAGAACTATAACTGATTTGAATAATTACTTAGAAAGTAAGCGTGAATATAAGTATATGTGTAGACGGCAGAAACATGACTATTTTGATACAGTAGCTAAAGGTCTACCAAAACCAGTAAAGACTTTTGGAATGAACTGAAAAAAAATTGAGAAAAGACAGCAGGCAAATAGTGACATTACACTTACTAAGTGGCATGATCATTTTTTCACGTTATTTTATGTACCTGTAAATGCAAGTGAACCGGAAGGCACAACAGGAGTTTATGAGTACGAAAATGATGTTACAGGTGAATGTTTAGATAGGGAATTTTTTTATTCATATATAAGTGATACTGAGATATTAGAGGCCGTTGGAAAATTAAATATGAACAAATCATCATCTGGTTATATTTCCCATAATCAAATAAAATTTGGAGTTACAGCTTTGCTGCCTTACATGCGGAAATTATTTGATAGAGTATATAGTTCAGGAGAATTTCCAGAAACATGGTCCAAATTTACGATTATCCCTATACATAATCAAAGTACTGATAGTACTGATGTGGCGTTTGTCTGTAAAGTTGCGGAATTTACCAGCAGTCCAAAAGTGATAAAAACTCGAAAACCTAGAATTCAAAGTCGCTTCTATTTCAGTCATATCGAAACATCCAGCTAAATACAGGCGGAGGAAGACCTAAGATGTCCTTTATACACTTATGGGTACAAATCAACAACTGGGTAGAACCTCCAATCTTTTGCAAGTCAGCTGGAAGGCTTACTCTCATGGAAATTGGAATTCAGAGATGAGTGATTATCACAATGACTTTAAAACCACTGGGCCAATGGGGTCATTCATGTAACTAAAATCACGAAGATGTCTCAATATCTGAATCCCAACTGCAATACTTGGTCCATAATATTAAACGCTTCTTTGCCTTACCAAAAGTTATGTTTATTTGCAAACAGTTTGTATCCTAATCATAAGTACTAAATTAAAGAAATAAAAAACTAACAATGGATGAAGTCATGTCAGTGAAATGGTTAAAAGAACAAGAGGGTCATGATGACCCTTTATCCCTCCCCTGAGTAAAATGAACTAAATAGTTTTATATTTGGATTTCGCCCATAACCCAAATCATCTGAGGACTTAAAGTCATATATAAAGGTATAGTTTGTCATACTTTCACTGATTCTAGACGCTATATAGTGTAAACACTGTGGCATCTAGATATTCACAAGGTTTGGCTATGAGTTGACCTAGTGACCTACTTTTTGACCTCACATAACCCACTTTCGAACTTGACCTAGATTTTGTCAAGGACAACATTTGGAGCAAGTTTAGTGAAGATTTGCCCAAAAGTGTGGCCTCTAGAGTGTTCACAATTTTTTTTAAAGATTTGACCTAATGACCTACTTTTTAACCCCTTATGACCCATTTTCGAACTTGACCTCGATTATGTCAAGAACAACATTTGGAGCAAGTTTGATGAAGTTTGACCCAAAATTGTGGTCTCTAGAGTGTTCACAAGGGTTTGCTATGATTAGACCTAGTGACTTACATTTTGACCCACTTTCGAACTTGACCTAGATTTTGTCAAGAACAACATTTGGAGCAAGTTTGATGAAGTTTGACCGAAATTTGTGGTCTCTAGAGTGTTCACAAGTTTTTCTATGATTTGACCTAATGACCTATTTATTGATCCCACATGACCCACTTTCAAACTTGACCTAGATTTTGTCAGGACCAACATTTGGAGCAAGTTTGATGAAGTTTGGCCCAAAATTGTGGCCTCTAGAGTGTTCACAAGGAAAAGTTTACGGACGACGGACGCCGACTCCGGACACAGCACGGTCACAATAGCTCACCATGAGCACTTCGTGCTCAGGTGAGCTAAAAACAAAGCTAGTGAAGGTCAAAGGGATAAAATCTGAACTAACCTGCAATGTATCATGTCAACGTCAACAACAGAGCTAAAGTTAAATCCTCTTTTTAAAGCTTCAGATGTACAAATATGGGTAACACTATATGCCATGCACTACTTTGTAGCGTGGCATAAACATGCTTTTTTTCAACTCATACAGGGAAAACGCATATTGGCATTACTAAACAACAAGATCATATGTCTTCTCAAAATTTTAATAAAGTAATAATTCTACATGAAACTAGCGTATTGAGTCAGCCAAAAAAACATGTAAAGTAATAGATATTATAAGATCAATAAAACGTGTAAACACGCAAATGCTTCAATAGTCTTCTGCCATAGGTTTATGTTAATGGCTAGTAGCTATAGCATGGCAGTACATTTTGTAGTTTTGAAAACAGGTGACCACGTAAAGCTAGTTGTAAGTAAAGCAGCATGCTTTACATTCATCTTGCTTTAAGCTGAAACTTAATTTCAACACATTACTGAATATTTTATTTTCACAAATTTTCAAAAATAGAACCAGGCTATGGGGTAATGGGTTAAAGCGCTCCAATGTGAAGGAAAGGGTCATATAATTGACGATTTAACTCCTTCCAAGTGGCTGCTAAACTTCCTCAGTCCAGAAACCTATATAACCCGATCTTATTTCTCAGTCCAGAAGCATTCGAGTTTCAGGTTTTACTGTAATAAATACTACACATCCCATTATCACGACAGTCTTACGAATGTCATTGATTCGGGTACCGGTAACCTATCTAATCCGATATTTTTTTCTCAGTCCAGAGGCATTCGATTTTCAGAGGTTTAACTGTAATAAATACTACACATCCCATTATCACGACAGTCTTACGAAAGTGATTCGGGTATTTAAATAAATGCTTCAGTTCTTTCTTTTCCTCATATACAAACAAGTGTCTAGCTATTACACCTATATACTGTCATCACGCCGTCTTCTGTTTCCATGTCAACCTGACTTGTTGTCTGTTGCTGATGCTGTGTTTTGAGGAACTTCTTCAGCAAGTGTTCCAGAGATTTCATAGCTTTGCCCTCATCCTCCAGTTCTTTGCGCATTCTTTTCTGCTCCTATAAAAAATAAATGAAGGCAATTTGTGAAATTAGCTTTTCAGAGTTCCAGATAAGGGAAGTATTTTAAACACATAAATCTTTTTTTCTGCATTAAACCCCACAGTGTCACTCATTAGAAGTGTCTCTTTTAGTCACACCATAGGATTTGGTGAAGAAATGAAGGAGAACATGTTTAAAAACTGGAGTTTACTCCTTCTTATCTGGAGCCCTGACTTTTGACTTTGATATGCACTTTTAAAAGGTGTCTGAAAAGATAGAGTCTTCTATATATCTGAAATTTACTTTCCCATGCCTACCAGTGGGTTCCAGATAAGAGTGACTGAACTAAATATTTTCAGCATTTCCTCCTTAACGTTTAAACTTTGTTTTGACTACTCAATAAAATTGTCTCTTCGAGAATGAGTAGTCACACCATATAATTTTGAGCAGGCATAAAAAATTGTTTTCAAAATATTCCCCTTGTCTGGAGCTCTGACATAGGATATGCATGTACAATTTGTCACACATTTTTCATCTACCGGTAGATAAGAGTTACTTGACAACTCATAACAATTTGCAAAACTCATCAATACCATTTTTACCTGATTAGCTCTTAGAATGCACACCTTGTAACCATAGTAACCTATGCAAACAGTTTGGATCCTAATGGGATGCCAGGTAATGTGGTGTCTTATTAGAATCCAAAATGTGGGACACACTGACCATGTTTTGAAAAGACATTTAGAAAAGTCTATTTTTAGAACAGTAGCAGACGGCGATAGTTTCAGAGCTAGGAGGGTTGGGGTTAACCTAGCTTTACTGGTTCCAGCAATAAATACCAATATCAAAAACTTTTGCAAACAGCTTGGATCCAGACCAGGCCCCACTGAACTTGAGACTTGATCAGAATCCAAACTATGTCACAAAGTTCCTGTTTCTATAAAATAAAGGTTGAGCCAAGTTTTAGAAGTATAGCACTCATCATTTTCATATGGCAGTTATTCAGTGTTGAATAAGATAAATACACATTTTAATGCCTTTACTTTATTCTTCCAATAAAGAAAAAAGTCCTGAATACAGTATCAATATAAGAAATACATATATTTCTATATCCTAGAAGGTCGTTGCTTAAAGCAGGTTGAAGGTAAAGCAGAATGTGCCTAAAGGCGCATTCTACTTAGTTTCAGCCTGCTTTAAGTGGTCACCTATTTTCAAAACTAGAACGGCTATCACTAAAGGTGAAAAATACCCCCACTATACAGCACTCTGTCACACTCTGCAGACGTTTTCAATAAGGTTTTACAATAAGGTCAAAGGCCAAGGTCATAATGATTTCAAAATGGTATATGACACTCTGCAACTCCTGAGTAACATTCATGCCGAGTATCAAGTAAATCCGGTTGAAAGTGAAGGAGGAAGTCGCCGTACAAGATTATGCCTGCCAATTTTAAGACCAATTTCAAGGCCAAAGGTCAATGTCACAGAGATTTGAAATTTGTGTCTTGTACATCTACTACTCCTGAGTAACATTTATGCCAAGTATCAAGTGAATCAGGTTTAAAGTGAAGGAGGAGTTCAAAGTACAAGATTTTGCCTGCCAATTTCAAGACTGATTTCAAGGAAAAAGGTCAAGGTCACAGAGACCTGAAATTTGTGTCTTGCACATATACTACTCCTAAGTAACATTTATATCAAGTGAATCAGGTTGAAGTTGAAGGAGTTGTTCAAAGTACAAGATTTTGACTGCCAATTTCAAGACCAATTTCAAGGCCAAAGGTCAAGGTCACAGAGACCTGAACTATGTGTCTTGCACATCTACTACACCTGAGTAACATTTATGCAAAGTATTATGGCAGAACACTACTCCTTTTTGTGTCAAAAACCTTCTTACAGATCGGACATTTTTACAGTTATACAGACGTACAGAAGTAATTTTCGCAAAATGGCGGTAGTGTCTTCAAGGCGGACCATTCCGGTCACGTTATTCTTGTGATAAAACGTTAATAATTGGTCAGTATGAAATCGAGAGACTTTTTAAGTTTGTATAAATGAAATAAGCAATATAAACTACTTCAGATTTGATACATTAATGGTGGCTGTTGATATAGTGTAGGCGTTATTACGGTATCCGCTGGTAGCAAGAAAGGTCCGTGTTTTACACAATGGCCTAGGTATTTTTGGCTCAGTCGGAACACCTCACAAGTTTCTGCTATTCTCCTGTTCAGAGTGCTTTGCCAACAGAATTTGGAATTGGCCAAGATGTTACGATGGGGTCCTAGATAAGTCAACATCCGATTTGAGCGTGATTAACCGACAGAAAAGGTTTATGAAACAAGGGCCACTATGGCCCTAAATCGCTCACCTGGTACACCATGGCAAACTTGACCTATAGTGACCTAGATTATGACTGGACATGTATACCCACAATCAACCTATAGAGTGTAAACAAGATTTTCCAATGATTTGACCTAGTGACCTAGTTTTTGACCAGACATGACCCATATGACATTAAATGCCCGGATGACTGGAAAAGAGAATATGCCGCCATATACGGCTTCTGATCAGGATCCAAACTGCTTGAAAATAATTTGAGCACCTATCATGCAATAGATAGTCTTTCTTTCTGATCAGGATCCAAATTGATCAAAAAGTAATAGTAATAGTCACTACCAGATATATTTAACAAGGACCACCATGGCCCTAAATCGCTCACCTAGTTCACCATATAAAACTTGACCTATAGTGACCTAGATTACGACTGGACATGACTCACAATAAACCTCTAGAGTGTAAACAAGAATTTTCTAAGCTTTGACCTAGTGACCTAGATTTTGACCAGACAGAATCCATGTTTGATTTTGACCTAGATTCGATGTATGCAAACATTCTGAAAATATTTCATTCAGATCTAATGAGATTTGTAGCCTCTAGTGGGTTAACACTGTTTTTCTTTGATTTGACGTAGTGACCCAGTTTCTGACCAGACATAATCCATATTTATACTTGACCTAGATATAAATTAGGCAAACATTCAGACCAAGTTGCATTAAAATCCAATGAAATTTGTAGTCTCTAGAGAAATCACAATGTTTGTCTATAATTTGACCTAGTGACCTAGTTTTTGACCAGACATGACCCACATTCACACTTGACCTAGATATCAATGAGGAAAACCTTTTGACAAAGTGTCATGAAGATCGGATGAGATTTGTAGCTTCTAGAGTGTTAACAAGGTTTTCCTATGATTTGACCTAGTGACCTAGTTTATGACCCGACATAACTCATATTCGAACTTGACCTAGATATCAATTAGGCAAACATTCTGACTAAGTAACATAATAATCCAATGAGATTTATAGCCTCTAGAGTGTTCACAAGGTTTTTCGATGATTTGACCTAGTGACCTAGTTTTTGACCGGACATAACCCATATTTTAGCTTGACCTAGATATTAATTAGGCAAACATTTTAATTAAGTTTCATTAAGATCCAATGAGATTTGTAGCCTCTAGAGTGTTCACAAGGTTTTTCTATAATTTGACTTAGTGACCTAGTTTTTGACCCGACATAACCCACATTCGAACTTGACATATATTTCATCAAGACAAACATTGTCATCAAGTTTCATGAAGATCAGATGAAATTTGTAGCCGTTAGAGTGTTCACAACCAATTGTGGACGGACGGACAGACAGACGATGGACGACGGACATCCAGCGATCCTAAAAGCTCACCTTGGCACTTCGTGCCAGGTGAGCTAAAAAGCATTAAAGCAAATATAGTCTGTTCTAAAACTAAGTGTCAATAACTGTGGATCTTAAGCTCTACACGGCTTCTGATAACGATCTAAAATGTATGAAAGCAAATCTTTCATCCGTTAAAAGGTGGCTTTTGATCAACTAGCTTTTCTTGAAAAGTCGTCGGTTCTAAAAGTTTAAACACGGAATTATACAAAACGGAATAGCAACTCAGTGAAGTTGAATAGGCGAGTATCTGAGCTCTCGCGGATCTTCACTTTTTGCCTCGTTGTCCGTCATTTGTGGGGTGAAAATTTACCGACTCGAGTGTTTTTATTGACATTTTATAGAATATAAATGACTTGGTGTACATTCCTATCAATTCACGGGAATATAAACCCGTGAACAATGCTTTGAAACAGACATTTATCAAATTAACTACCGATAGAAATTCTCAAATCTCGCGAGTCTCGTATGCGCCGCACGAGATTTGCGATATAGAGCGAGGTTTCAATTCCGTCAGTGTATAATTCTGTTTTTTAAACTAATAAAAAAATGTCAACCATTGTGGATCCTGAAAAGTATGGTGTAAATGGCAGGCTTATTCAGGCTATTAAGTCTATATATACAACTGTTAAGGCGCAAGTGCGTTCAAACGGGCAATACAAGGAAGAGCTCACATGTCCAATTGGACTAAGACAGGGATGTCCTTTAAGCCCAGTACTTTTTGCTCTATTTATTAACGAGTTGTACGAGTTACTGTTGGAAGAAGGTACTAGAGGTATACAGTTATTTCCAGAAATTATTGAAATTTTTATGTTGCTGTTTGCTGATGATATAGCTTTAATATCTGATACTGCTGTAGGGTTGCAAAGGCAGTTAAAGCTGCTACAAAAATTCTGCAAACAAAGTAAATTGAGGGTTAATATAGGTAAAACCAAAGTGCTGGTCTTGAAGAAAGGCTCCTTATCTGCCAAGGAAAAGTGGTTTTACAACAATAGTAAACTTGACACGGTTAATGGATTTATATATGTTGGCAGTTTTTTCTCTAGCAGATTATCTCTGCCAAAATGGCAGAGGCAGTCTCGACTAAAGCAAAAACAGTCTTGAACTATGTTTTTGGCACACTAAGTAACTTGCCAAGTATACCTGTTAACACATTTTTTAAAATATTTGATTTGAAAATATGCCCAATTCTTTTGAACGGATCTGAACTATGGAGTATACAGAATATGAATTGTATAGAATTAGTGCATTTATAAGCTTGTAAACGTCTTTTGAAAGTTGGTTTAAATTCATGCAATGATGCTGTTCGTGGTGATTTGGGTAGATACCCATTATATATTTACTCGGCAAAACGGAGTATTAAATATTGGCTGCGAATTCTGAAACTACCTAAAGGTAGATATGTAAGACTATATTATGAAATGTTACTATACTATGACAACATTGGACATGATAATTGGGTCTCACTTATACGATATAATTTAATGTCAAATAGATTTGGTTTTGCTTGGTTGCAGCAATCAGTTGGTAACGAAAAACTATTTTTAGGTAATTATGAAGAAAGACTGAAAAATCAATATGTACAGATATGGAATGATAGTTGCAATGCAAATAATAAACCTCGATCTTACAAAGACTTTAAGAATGTATTTGGAAGATAAGTCTACGTAGATACAATTGAAATAAACAAATTTAGGGCTGCTCTAGCTCAGTTTAGGTGTTCTTCTCACAATCTGATGATTGAACGTGGGCGATATTACAACATACATGTGGACGAGCGGCATTATGTATACTGTGAAGCATGTCTTGAAGACGAGTTTCACTTTATTATGCAGTGTCCTCTATATTCTGAGCTACGTAGCCAGTATATTGAAAATACATTCACAAATGCTCCATCCTATTATAACTTTATACTTTTAATGAAATGCAAAAAGGAAAGTACTGTCAGGCATCAATTTTTATTAGGTCGTGTATAAAATGTTACAATGATGTGTACGATAGTTAACCCTTTCTATTAAATATGCACCGAGGTGCGCCTCTGCATGGCTGAAAGATGAGATTTGAGCTTTCTGTTTTGCTTTCGACATGCGTATGTCTTTGTCTGCTTTGGTAATTCTATATATATGTAACCAGAAAGAGTTAACTAACTGCTAGCAGATTTATATAGGAAGCGTTGTTTCTTTGATTAATTGTGTCTCTATTGAAGTGTGTCTCTATTGAATTGTGTCTTGCACATATTGTGATTATCAGCTTATATGTAACACTACCAGTGTCCACTGCATGCTAATTGTGTACTTATGTAATATTTTGTGTATGGGCCGGAGACCTTATTATACAATAAAATGAATTGAATTGAATTGATACTTTCGAAGTCTTTATTGGTATGTTCAAGTCAGTACTGAATAAACATGCTCCTCAACAAACTAAACGTGCAAAATAATTAAAACCAACCTGGCTGGATGAAGAATGAAATAACCGACGCTATTTGGTTGAGGGATTCTTTTCATAAAAACTCTGACGTAATTAATTATAAATGTTAGAGACAAAAAGTAAAGACACTTATATGTAAAGCTAAACAATCATTTTATAAGGAAACAATAAACTCGAATAGACAAAACCCAAAACTTCTCTGGAATAGTCTTAATTTATTATCAGGTTTAACTCGTTATCCCCTGAAACTTTCAATGGACAATTCCAGTTTGAAATAAAGGCTGGTCCATTTCGACTATTTAGGGTTGTTTTTATACTATATTACAAAATGACAAACAGTGAAGACCCTGATCAAAGGGCTCCTGTAGGAGCCCTATGATCAGGGACTTCACTGTTTGCATAGGACAAGTGTACTCTTTAAAGGTACACTTATGGTGAAAGACGCATATATGCGTCACTAGGGCTCAATGAGTTAAAACCGAAAATACAAACTAGTAACTGTCATATAGAGACGAAAACTGTGTTAAGATTACTAACCCTCATATCACTGCAAGTGAATTCAATAACATTTTGCATCGGTATTTAAAACATTTCCAAATGATAAATCAAATAATTAATATAACGTACCAACGGCTATTTGTGATAAGTCAAATAATCATGACCAGTCTCATACATTCTCAATACATTGTAACATTAATAACGAATGCATTTGTTGAACAACAGCTTTTGAAAATCACTGGACACAGGGAAGTCTACATGCTCTGATGGCATCAGCGCACGGTTTCTGAAGTTGTCAGCAACAATATTAACTCCAATCCTTACTAAATTATTCAATTGCAGAATAATAAGCAGCACTTATCCAAAAGTCTTTAAAGAAGCCAAAGTAATTCCAATTTATAAGAAAGGACTGAAGTGTGACAAGTCTAACTACAGGCCTATTTCCGTGTTACCAATCATTTCACTTATTCTTGAACGTCATGTTAGTATTGCATTAAAACAATTTTTGGAAGAAAGTAACCTCGTCAATCAGGTTTTAGGTCTAATCATTCTTGCCAAACATCTCTTGTTACAATTTGTCCAAAACAATGTTCACCCAATACAATTTAGAAACGAGCAGATAAGCTTCAGCACTGAGTAAACATTACTAGGTGTAACTATCGATTGTGGATTGTCTTTTGATTGTCACATTAATAATGTTCTTAAACAATGTAATTCCCTACTGTATATTTTATCTCGTATCAAAATGTTTCTTACCGGTCCAATGAGAAAACTTTTTTTTCAATGCATATATTCTTCCCAATCTTGATTATTTTTTTGTAATTTGGGGTACATGCAGTGTTTCAAAGGAACAAAAGCTTGTCCGTTTTCAAAAATGAGCCGCAAGACTTATTCTCGTAGATAAAGCTATTGAGACCCCTTCTTCAATTTTATTCAGAGAACTAAATTGAATGACATTTCCTGAGAGAGTTGTATTTCGAAAAACGGTACTTAAGCTCAAAATATTTAATGGCTTAGCTCCATATTATTTAAATGATATGTTTACGCCTACTTCCAATGTCCATAACAAACACTTAAAAGCTTTCCGTTATATTGCCACCTTACTTTAAGCACCTGTATTTTACATAGGTGGTTCTCTCGAAAAAAAAATTTAAAAAAAAATAAAAAAAATTGTACCCTTACTCTTTTTATATATAAATATAGTAAGGGTACAATTTTTGTTTTTCAGAATTTATTTTTTTTCAGATTTTTTTTTCGAGAGAGAACCACCTATGGTATTTTATACAACCAACTAATCTCCCTTTAAGTTGTGGTCATAATAGAGAGGTTTTACTGTACATGTATATTCCGTTTCAGCTGGGACAGCCCATACGATGTCTTCTCGTTTATACTGGTGAAGAGTTCGAAGATAAACGATATGAAGTTAGCAATGGTCAGTTTAGACTCTTTTATAGTGAAGCTGTCATTTCCCTGTTATGACGTCATCTGCTTTAACCCTTTCACTCTCAATGACGCCATCAAGCGCATTTGCAAACCGATTTGATCCTGAGGATCAAAACTGTTTACCACTCGTTTTGAAATTACGTCATAAATTTTAATTTAATTTTTTCTTTCTTGATGTCAAAACATAGTCTTTCAATATTCTTGGTCAAAGATTCAAGAAGCATTAGACCATGGATCTGAAACTTACTGGACTTACTAGAAACCTGGATTTCTCAATTTAAAGTTCACGGGTGGATTAGTTAACTGAACATGCATGGCTTTCTAAGTAAATTTGTCAACTGAAACAGTTTGCTAATTTTACCCATAACTCTCCCGAAATCAAAAATCTGGACTCTAATAGTATTAAATCTACTGATACTGATAATATACTGAACTTACTCAGCTGACCTCATGCGTTTACAATCCCGTGAACCGCGAAAACACGTCATTTTTTCCTTAATGAACTGAGAAAAAAACTAATCAGGATCAAAATTTGAAATTTGAAATTATGCACCTTATTATACTAGCAATGTTTTGCATTTTTTGTATGTTCTAAAAATATACATACTTTGTAAAATACATAAATAAAAAAAGTTGAAAGACTTCGTAAAAAAAGAGTTTTGCAACACAATGTAAATGTTATATTTCAGTGTGTGCGTTGAGGCTGGGCTATTTGTAGGTGTACAGTGGAGAAGACGTTATTCTTTCGCAGTAAACGCATCTACGCTTAATCTTATTATTTCAATTGCAAACACTTTTGATCCATATCAGACGCCGTGTAACCCGGCGTCTGATCCGGATCCAAACTGTTTCCCATTTAGGGTAAAATGAGCATTCAGACATTTCAAAACGTTAACATTTTATACATTATCATTATTGTGCCTTCGTTTGCGTTTAAACGAGAGAAATAATGTTTTCTCCACTTTATGTGCTATTGTATTGTGGGGGAAAAGGATGTTGGCGGGTGTACTATGGGGAACATGTGTTGTGTGTTGGCGGGTGTATTGTGGAGAACATGTGTGTTGGCGGGTGTATTGTTGGGAAATGTGTCTTTGCGGGTGTATTATGAGGAAATGTGTATTGGTGGGTGTATTGTGGGGAATATGTGTGTTGGCGGGTTTATTATTGGGAAAATGTGTACGGGCGGGTGTATTGTGGGAACATGTGTGATACCGGGTGAATTGTTGGGAACATGTGTGTTGGCGGGTGTTTTGTGGGGATGTGTATTGGTGGGTGTATTGTGGGGAAAAGGTGTGCAGGCGGGTGTATTATTGGGAAATGTGTATGGGCGTGTGTATTGTGGGGAACATGTGTGTTGGCGGGTATATTGTGGGGAAAATGTGTGTGTGTGTTTCGTTGGTGGGTGTAATGGTTGTTAGTGTATCAAGAAGTACAGTATTCGACGTAGCCTTTGAGAAAACATGTGTTTCAGTTTAGATTTAGATATTATTTTGTCAAATTTAGGCCCAGAGTTCAGCCTGAAGGACTGGACTGACGTGAAGGCAAAGATCGGGAATGAGTTGGATTTCCCAAATGTAAGTATTGACTATTGAATGGAACAACTTAACAATATGATGGTCAAGCTATCGACCGAACTGCCCGGATATACTAATTGATAAGTTGGTCGACTTCAATAGTTGCATTAATTATTCACCCTTGAGACTTCAAAGGGAAAATCATATCAATTTACAATAAAGTCTGAATTTTCTGACTTGTTAGTGTTGTTTTAAAAATTCATTGCAAAATGATAAACAGTGAAGACCCAAATCAGAGGGCTCCTTTTGAGACACATACCTATGAAGTGCTAGTTTTACAATAAAGAATCACTTTGATTTTTTGTAGCTTCCGTACTACATGGATAAAGACGTCAAGATATCTCAGAGTAACGCAATTTTGCGACATCTTGCGAGAAAATACAAGCTTGGTAAGTTCTGTAACTTGTTTTCGCTTATCCTATTACAGTAAAACCTTTCTTTTAACCCTTTACCCCATAAATACCCCTTTTAACGCCTTAAATTTATTCTTGTACTGAAGAACATAGTTCCAATGTACACTGTAACAAATAAAAATCAATATAAATATTTTCTATATTCTAGCAGAGTATAGCTTTAAGCAGGGTGAAAGTAAAGCAGAATGCGCTTAAGGCGCATTCTGCTTTACTTTCACCCTGTTTTAAATGGTCACCAGTCTTCAAAACTATAAACAGGCTATGGGGTAATGGTTGGACAGTTAAAGTATAACATCTACAGTACTGAACCTTATTAAATTAAATTGATAATCGCAAGCGAATTGCCATCGAATCGCGCGCTTCAAAAAACAAATCCTACGTTTGACTATTTTTACGCGAATTTTCCGAAGCGGTTGTGACGAAAATGGAATCGAAAAAAATAACGAAAGCATATTTGCGAACATCTGTGAGGTACACCATTCAAAAAACGTACCCGAGGGTAAAGTTAGTACTTTGAATCGCAAGCGAATTGCCATCGAATTGCAAGCGAATTGCCATCGAATCGCAAAAATTGTTAATTTAATAAGATTCAGTACTGTATCATGTGCTCAATGCAGATGGCTGTGCTACGCTGCGTCTGGTCTGGGTTCAAACTGTTTGCAAATGTAAGCCAAGCCATGCTCAGTACTCTTAAGTGTATTTATTTTCCCTCCTTGGAACAACTCCCTCCGATCACCACGCTCACAGGTTGAATCCGATTGGGTGCTGTTATAAAGAGGGAACACTTTATTTGTGTCAGGTGTCCCATAAAAGGGACATAGGCAAACATGCCGACTCAGATCAGACGCCGCTTAATGTGGCGTCTGATCTGAGTCTGCACTGTTTGCTAATAGAAAGACAAAAGACAAAATGAAAATTAAAAATTAGATCAGGCACCTCATAAATAGAAAATGGAATCGTCCGATATATAAGCATGGACAAATCCACTGAGCATAAATGGATTAAACTGTTACCTGTGTATAGTAACAAAGCTACATACAGGGGAGAAGACGTTATTCTTTCCCGTTTAAACGCAAACGAAACGAAAACGCATCGCAATAAAATGTAGAAAGTGACAACTTTTCGACAACTCTTACTTTTCATGTTAATTAGGGTGGCAAACAGCTTGGAGCCAGTTTGGGTTACAATGCGTCTGATCATCATCTAGCTCCAAACTGTTTGCAAATAAAAGGAAATAACAGTTTAAATGTAAAGGCGTTTCCTCGAAAAGAAAAACGTTTGCTCCACTGTAGCTCTTGTTTTGGGCGTTCTGAAGGGAAATTTTAATGCATTTCTCTCCCCAATAGATGGCGCCGATGTCAAGGAGAAGGCCACTGTAGACATGTTGCTGGAAGTTGCTATGGACCTCAGAAACGGCTTAATTGCACTGTGTTATAGCACGGATTATGTAAGTTAACATATTCAATCCTTAGATGCGCACCCCTATTCTATGCAAACAATGTAGACCGAAATCAGATGGCTCTGTACTTTTTGTCGTTTAACCCTTTCCCTTATAGAAGCGACTTTTAGCACATTCATTTAAGAAAATAGTTCCAATATATACCGTAATAAATATGTGTCATATTTAATAAGTTCCTTATTCTAGCAGGTAATAGCTTAACGCAGGCTGAAAGTAAAGCAGAATGCGCCATATGGCGCATTCTACTTTACTTTCAACCTGCTTTAAGTAGTCACCTATTTTCAAAACTAGAAAAGGCTATGGGGTAAAGGGTTAACAATAAACATGTATTGTTAAAAACTACCTTAACTCTTCACTGCCAAATTAACCGTGAAGGTTTGTTTTTACCCCTTCATCGCTACACTTTCTTCTGCTTAAATATTGTCGTCTGCAAGATCATTGCAAAGTTAGATTTCAAGCAGTTTGCCATAAGAAATTTTAATATGAGTGTAAAACAGCTTGGATCCTGAACAGACAACGCGGCGAGGCTGTTGAATATGCATGACCCAGAGATATGTGACGTCATACATCTCTGGCCATGTGTCTTTCATAGGTATAATACATTTTCAATTTTTTATCATTTAACAAAATTTGAAAAAATTTCTCAACCTCTATTGTCGTTGACTTGCATGGCAGTGAAAGAGTACAATAGTAAAAGGAATGGTATTAATATATAAACTGATCTATATTAATACTAGTTTAATTCCCTATGTGGAATATTGCTAACAGTTATATTTATAGTGAAAAGTGGACAATATTAATTTGGAAACTGAAACTGTCAGTCTGTTGTTTCCTGAATAAATGAGTGATTGTTTAATTACATTAAAAGAATGGACTACATTAAATTGGAAACTGGAATTGTCCGTTTGAAGTTAACCTATATCGTTAGATTTATACCTCTTCACCACCACAATGTCGTCTTTTTCACTATTGCTGTTTATAATATCGTTTCAAAGTTAGATTTAAGGCAGTATGACTGAACAAATTTCAAAGCGAGTTGTAAACATTTGTGCTCCTGATCAGAACTGTTTGCAGGTGCGCTTTATGACGTCATTGAGAGAGAAAGTGTATAGGGGTCAATGAATAATGTTTTCCTCTGTAATGAACACTACCTATTTATATTCGTTGTAGATCAATACAGAAGAGAAAACCTTATTCTTTCCAAACAAATGCGGTTTTTGCTGAAACAATTATTTTATAACAAAAAATTTGGAGTCAGGTACCCGGCGTCTGATCAGGCTCAAAATTATTCGCCGCTCGGACAAAATTATATAAATCGTCTGAAATCTATAACAACTTGCATTTTCTACATGTATATTTTATTTGAACTTCGTGTATACATTTAGTAACAATTAAAAGAAAAGAAAAACGTCTTTTCTGATGTAGATTGTTTTCGTTTTTGCAGGAAAATCTAAAAGAGGACTACTTCAAAAAGATCCCTGACTCTCTAGCGCTATACGAGAAGAAACTGAAAGACAATGATTGGTTTGTAGGGAAAAATGTAAGTCAGCGCTTGATTAACCCTTTCCCCAAAAGAAGCGCATTTGGGCGCATTTTAATTTATTCCTCCACTTAAGAAACTAGTTCTAATGTTATACAGTCATGGAATGTACCAAAACAAACAGTTTGTATAATCTAGCAGAGAGTAGCTTAGAGACCATCGCGGCAGTTTCTTCGCATTTTCATAACATTCAGATTTCTTAAAAAAAATGCATGGTGCTAGTATATACCCTGTTATGCAGAAATATAAAATAAAAATAGGGGGGGGGGGGGGGGCAAAATTGGATCTTTTCGAATAGCTTGTGTTTGGGTATACTCCTAAGTATCCGGAGACAAGTGCTTTTGATCATAAAAACAACACATTATCCGTTAATAAAGGGAACACATCAAATAGTTTCTTTTCAAAGTTTTTCTCCTACACTTTTTATATTCAGATTTTGACAATATTTTTCACAAATATTGATGAAGCATTATTTTCCTGAAATCACATATTAACATTATAGGTACCGGAATTATTTTTTCTGAAAATACAAATGTTTGCATAGAGAGTAACGCATGTCAACCCACTTACATATAGGGCTATCTACAAATACTATATACATGTAATTACGACTTTTAAAAGCTAAAATGTGTCCAAAACCATACTATTTAATCGTCAACAGTATATCACTATTCAAACACTATTATAGAGGGGAATCTGTTATTCTTTCACGTTAAAACGCAAACGAAACGAAAAAGCACAGCAGTATAAAATGAGGAAAATAACAACTTCTTGACCATTCTGAATGTTGATTTTAACCTGGACGGCAAACAGTTTGGAGCCTGATCAGACGCCGGGTTACCCGGCGTCTGATCTGGCTTCAAACTTTTTGTAATAGAAATAATAGTTTTAGCGTAAACGCGTTTATTGGGAAATAATAACGTTTTCTCCACTGTATTTATCACTGACCGTGGTCGTCAAACGCAGATATGACCTCATAATTTAGCTTATTGAGATAGAAAAATATTAATTTCAAATATGAACTATGTATATTTAAGATATGATAAAAGTACTGGTCAAACGGAGGTTTTCACCAATAATACCTCCTACAGGAGCCATCTGATATATGACCACACAGTTTGCATAAGACAATTATATTCTCCCATGTTCGCCCATGTGAGATAGAGATGTTCCCCATATGTGGAATCACTCTATCCTCCATACCACGTGACGTCTTTTATTGTTTGCCCCGCTTTACCACAAGCGCTGCATGACGCGGGTAACTAATAGTGCGCTCACATTTGCCCTACGGCGGCCGTACGGCGGCCGCAGAATCGGAAAATCGGTAGTTTCCCACGGCCGCCGTAGAAATCCTACGGCGGCCGTACGGCGGCCGCACGGCTGCCGCACGGCGTATACCCATATTTCACAGGCCGTAGAGGTCGCCGTAGAATTATAACGCGGAGTTATAACATTTTTTAATTCCTACGGCGGCCGTAGAAAACACTCGCCGCAGAGTGGTTCTACGGCTGCCGTACGGTGGCCGTACGGCCGCCGTACGGCCGCCGTAACTCAATTGTCACTTTTGTACTTTTGTTCATACATGTAAAACATGTGTATTATTAAAAATGGGTTTAGATGTTCTTAAGTGCTGTCCTAATATGTCCATTGAGTTCACGGTGTAGTTGGACTGATATGAGTTGCGTGAACATCTAGCAAAACCTAGTTATGTAGCAGGAGCAGCATTTTGATTGCAGAGAATCTGGTGGAGCTTCCACAGCTGCCGTACGGTGGCCGTACGGCGGCCGCACGGCGGCCGTACGGTGGCCGCAGGTTTTTTAACCTAAAAAAATAGAAACTCGCCGTGCGGCAGCCGCAGCAAATGTGAGCGCAACACACGGCGGCCGTAGGAATTCTACGGCGGCCGGGGAATTGCTACTCGCCGTAGAAACAACAAGCCGTGCGGCCGCCGTACGGCAGCCGCAGCAAATGTGAGCGAGGCATAAATGACGTCATTTCTTATGACGTTACTATAAACAACGTTGTGTTTTGGCGTAACAAAGTGAAAAGAAACTGTAATTATTTCGTTATTGATATCATGTTTTAATGATTAAAATGGGAGAAAAAATCCGCCATTCGTTTTGTTGATGTGAGATAGGAATTTTCTCCCCCTCGGGTCAGAAAATTCATGCAGGGACTCGGCAAGCCTCGTCCCTGCATGAATTTTCTGAACCTCGGGGGAGAAAATTCCTATCCCACATCAACACTCATGGTGGATTCTTATACTCTTCACAGGTTCATTAACCCCTTCACTGCCTTACCCGAGTACACTAGTAATTTGAAAACAGTTTGGATCCTGATCAGACGCCGCGTAACGAGTCGTCTGATCAGGATAAAAACTGTTTTACACGCATTTCAATATTCCATAAGTCAGAATAACTAAAAATTGAATTTGAGAAAGAAAAGCAGACAATAATTGTTTAAAATTGATGACGTCATGGCATTGAAGGGGTTAAATGAAAAGGACATGTATACACGTCATGAAAGTTCAATGGGTTAAATAGTTTAGATTGTCAAATGTTGCCTTATTATATTACAGCGTTCCCTCTCTACAACGATACACAATGGGAGACACAAATTGTGTGCTTTATTCGGAGGGAGTCGTTTTAGGGAGGGCAATTGGTATACATTTGCAAACAATTTGAATCCAGATTAGACGCCGCGTGAAGCGGCGTCTGATCTGGGTTAAAACTCTTTGTCACTCGTCATTAAGTTTTTTCTGTCAAAATGTCCATTACGTAACTTTTAGAGAAAAAAAAATAGACGACAGTATTAAGCAAACGACATTGCAGCCGTGAATAGGTTGGACATACTTGTTCTGTGAAGGGAATTGCGACAAGGGTCGTTGTAAGGAGGGAGTCGTTGTTTGGAGGGCTGTTGTAGGGAGGGAGCGCTGTATTACAACTATTTGTCTTCAGGTCACAGTGGCGGACTTTCCATTCTACGAGCAATTCTATCAGCTACAAAGGATGAAGTCTGATATCCTTATGGACTACCCGGGAATAAAGGCATTCCTAGAGAGGTTCGAAAACCTGAAAAATATCAAAGAATACGTGGCGAGGGATGACGTGAAAGCACTGCCCATTCATAATAAAATGGCTGGATTTATAAAATAACAATAAGAACAGGGTGATTTATATGAAGAAACAAATACCACTATACAGTGGAGAGGCATATTCTTTATATAAAAAAAACCACCAAAACAACAACAAGCAAACAAACAAAAACACAGGACTCTAGATAAGAAGGAGTAAACTGAACAAATCCAATATTTTCTCACTTATTTCGGTATCAAATCCTATTGTGTTACTACTCATTAGAATCGTCTCTTCGATACGTTTCTAATGAGTAGTGACGCCATAGGGTTTAGAGTAGAAATAAAGATTTTAATTTTTGAAATACCCCCTTGTCTGGAGCCCTGAATACACCCACCTGATTCTGCTAAAATATTTGTTTTCCACTGCAAATAGTTTGGAGCCAGCTCAGACGCCACTCAGAAAGATTTAAATAAGTTGGCTAGAATTTTGAAAAGGCTGAAATGTCATGCTTTTTATTAGATTACCTTTGCTTTAACTCATTTGTGCCCACGATCCCATATATGGGATATAGGCAAACAGTGTAGACTCTGATCAGACGCCGCATTATGCGACGTCTGATCAGAGTCTATACTGTTTGCTGATAAGAATTTCAATATAAAACAAAATGAAAATGAAAATTTTGAGAAGGTATCTCTTTGATAAAAAATGGACTAATCCAATAAATAAACATGGAATAATCCACTGGCCGCAAATGGGTTAAGTTTCCTTCAAACGGGAAAGAAAAAACATCTTCTCATCTTCTCCACTGTATACATGTATTATACGGATATTTGCACTATGCTGTACATAATCGAACTGATCTTACTCAAACCCGTGTACAATTGAAATTGTGCTGAGCGACCAAAAGGACTCCTTCATGAAACATAAACACAAATCTTATGACAGGCGACTGCTTTATTAGTGATAGGGGATACCAGTATACTGCAAAATGCAAAACTTCATCGTCGTCTATTTAACCCGGTTTTGCACTATAAAGAACACGCATTTCAAGTCATTATTCATAGCTCTATTTCGAATACTAAAATCCAAGTGTCTCACCATAATCTAAGTTGTTAAAACTCTTTAGAATCGTATCATCGATAGAATCTTATGAATAGTATTTCAATTCAATTCAATTAACAGCATAGCATTATGGAATTATGGGGATATATAAAGTAGATAGATAGATAGATAGATTTATTTCGGTAAAAAGTGTACATAACATGGCAAAGCATAATTAAAGCAATCATATAAGAGCCATGTAATGCGCACTAGAAACCAAGGATAACACAAAAAAAGGAAAACTATTTTCCTTATTTCCATTGTGGTCCTTAAAAGACTATGCGTCGGTCGGGAATAAATGTTTATAATGCTTAGTTATTTCACCCCTACATAGGAGATATTATTATATCCCGATTTTAAAACGCAGTCGAAACGCACACGCAATGAAATTACAGCTTTTTAAACAGCCTGTTCATTTATTTTAATCTGAATGGCAAACAGTTTGGGGCCTGGTCAGACGCCGGGTTACCCGGCGTCCAATCAGGCCAAAAACTGTTTTCAATGGAAATAATAGTTTTAGCATTTATAAACGCGTGGTTTGGATAAAATAACGTCTTGTCCACTGTATCAGGAGCTCATATTATCCCAAGCGTGTGTCATATACAGTGGAGAATCTGTTATTCTTTCCCGATTAAACGAAACGAAACGCAAACGCAAAACACTAAAACGTAGACACGTACATTTTTTTCGACAATTCTGATAATTGTTTTTTTATCTTGGAGGTAAACAGATTGGAGCCTGATCAGACGCCAGGTAACCCGGCGTCTGATCTGGCTTCAAACTGTTTGCAATAGAAATAGTAGTTTTATCGTAAACGCGTTTATTGGGAAAGAATAACAGTTTCACCACTGTATCATATATGTGCCATTATAGTGTTAAAATTACTCGTATTAAATACAACATAATGAGTAAAAAAAAAATTTGTTTCTGTTATGCACAACAACAAATCCCATCATAATCCATTGAAGGGTGTAACATTAATGTTTATGGCAGGTGGCTGATTAAAACGAGATAAAAATTAAAGCAGAAAGCTGCTAGATCTAGTCATGTACGAGTATACTACTAATTAAAGAAATCCAGCATTCTAAAACAGAATATTCTCTAATTCGTTAATAGATCTAATAATGAAATTTGTTAAGTGAAATGAGTTTTATGGTTTGCTTTATAGTTCAATGGTGTGACATAAATAGGGAATCTAACCCTTTTATAATCCAAATTATCGTGAGGATTTTACCCTGTCACCGACATATTGTCGTCTGCGTTAATATTGTTGTCTGCAATATCGTTTGAAAGTTAGACTTAATGCAGTATAACTGACGCAATTTCAAAACAAGTGGCAAACAGTTATGATCCTGATCAGACGCCGCGTTATGCGGCGTCTGATCAAGATAAAAACTGTTTGCAAATGCGCTTTATGACGTCATTGAAAGTGAAAGGGTTAAGCATGGTGAATACATAAAACTGAAATCCATTGGACCAAAGATAAAAAGGACTGCTGTATACTCGTCCAATTGAGTTCAGTATAATACTCAACATTGTTAGGTTGAAGATCTCGAACGAGATCGGACTAAAATCGATACTCAACGTACAGCAATCGGCCATTCCCGTCAACTTCCGGTCCGACAATTGATGAGATTTGCCGATTGCTCTCCGTAGAGTGACAAATATATAGTTCAAATTTATACAGTCATAAATATTTACGATAAAAATCTATTTTATAGTTTAGAAGATGTAAGCTTAAAGCAGGCTGAAAGTAAAAATGAATGCACCTTAAGGCATGAAGTTCTGCTTTACTTTTAACCTGCTTTAAGTGGTCACCTATTATCAAAACTAGAAACAAGTTATGGGGTTAAGGATTAATAATCTCGTACTACCGATCGTAAGAGGAATGTTCTGCAAATTTATGCCTGTATTAAGCAACCACAAGTCTTTAAAGATACCAATTTGTTCTTATTTGGTATATTACTAAGAAAACTTGTAGTTATATCTGCAATACTTTTGTCCTGTTGATCTATTAATCAACCGATCGCCTTTAAAAGTTACCAGTCCTTTTCTACTGATTGTGGTACAGTTATTATCGTCTGTTTCTTCCAAATAATATCAGTTTTGATCGCGTTACCAGCGTCTGATCCGGATCCAAACTGTTTGCAAATAAAATAGGATTGTCACATTGACAGTGAAAGATGTACATCCTTCACGGCCACGACGTCATCAGTTTCAAACAATTATCGTCTGCTTTTATTTTTCAAATTTATATTTTAGGTTTTGACTTTTAAAAGAAATATCTAAATGAGTGTCAAGCAGTGTGGATCCTCTGACGCCGCGTTACGCGGAGTAACGCAGTGAAGGGGTTAAACTCCATTCAAGAGAGGCTGTGCATGCTGTATATACATGAGCATCTCGTTTTTACAACATAATCTGACATTGAACACTCAGACATAGCTACGGAAACTTGCATAGTTAAATGTCTACACTTGACAGTAGACAGTAGGAGACTGCCTGTTATCTTACTCTATCTACTATATAATTAGTGATGACACATGTAGTGTGTGGTTATTGACTAAGAGTAGAGATCCACAATGCCTACACTTGGATACTGGAAAATCAGAGGGGTACGTAGAATCTGTTTATCTATTTCACTTCAATATTGAGGTGTGTTAAAAGAGTATCGGAGTTGACTGCCCTAGCATAGTTAAAGTCAAAAGATATTATTGATTTATGTACATCAACTAGTACTGCTGAAGCAGCTTTTACAGTGCATTATATTTAACTGATATAAAGTATACAGTTATATAATTATTTACTACATCACCCCTTCATTGCCATGACGTCATCAACTTTAATAACAATTGTCGTCTGCTTTTATTTCTCAAATTGTACTATTAAGGTGTTTTGAATTCAGAAATATAAAATCGGATGTCAAACAGTTTTTACCCTGACCAGACGCAGCGTTACGCGGCGTCTGATCAGGATAAAAAAGGTTTGCAAAAAAGCGATGTACTCGGGGTAAGGCAGTGAAGGGGTGTTAGCTGTCAGATGTATGTAAATACATACACATGTAACTTTAACTAGGCTGCGTAACACACATTTTACTGAACATAGTTAAGTGCATACACTCATTATCTTAAGCTGTGTGATGAATCTTGACATTCACTACAGTGAAATGTGTGTTAAGATCATGCATAGATATCTTAGACTAGACATCTAGGACTACGGTTCTTTTAAGATATCTATGGTTAAGATCACGCCAATATAAAGAGTCAAGACAACCTCTAAGGATACGTTATGTATAGTAGTTAATGCTAGATATTGATGATGCAGAGCTCCTAAAGACTCTTTCGGTATTACTTTTCTCCTGCATTAAGACCAAGTTGTATATAAGATGGTTTATCTAGACTGTTATAGCCTAGCTGGTGGCCGAGCAACACTGTTTACTATAAACAGCTATACATGTTTACATGCATTATACACACTGTAAAGCATGTTGGAGATCTAGTCAAGCATATATCGATCTAACTTTTTCACTGCCAAGCTCTTTCATCGTCTGCTTTTTACCGCCAAAATATCGTCTGCATTGGTTGTGTCGTCTGCAATATTGTTAAAGTCAGCTTTATGGCTGTTTCGACTGAAGAAATGACGGTACGAGTGTCAAACACTTTAGATCCTGATCATTGGCGTCTGTTCAGGATCCAAACTGTTTGCAAAGTCGCCTTTTTAAATGACGCCGTTGGAATTGAAAGAGTTAATTACTAGATCTAGTATGATGGTTACCGCTGTCGCAAGCGTGTCAATTAATCATTGTTGAACCTAGGGAAACGGTAGAACAATGAAATATGTAAACCAGTTGAACCCTAGACATGCATATATAACTATTTTGCAAACAGTTTACATTTGAAGAATATACAATCATGTATCTATACACTTGTCCTATCCACAGTGGATACCAAGATGAGAGGACTTCTAAAGCGGTCCTCTGCTCAGTGTCTGTCTGTTTGTCACATTGTAAAACAGTGGCATAGATCTAATACAATCCTAAATAATCAGAAATGGACTAGAATGTACCTGTATTGGTAACTGGATCATTTGAAGTTTATGTGGTGCACACATTATCAGCTTAGTTTCACGTTGTTATACAAAGTAATTACTTTTTGCAAAGTAATCAGTCTTGAACATTTTCTCGCTATCAGCTATACTTTTTACACATATATGCACTGCTCTTTCAGCTTGCACAGCCTATTAGATGTCTGCTGGTTTACACAGGAGAAGACTTTGAAGATATACAGTATAAACAAGGAGATGGTTAGTAGACTACAGTACATGAATCAATCGATTAAAGTACATGTCCTTATAAAACCTCCCGCGATAGAAAATGCAGGCGATGAAAAGGCAGCTTTAAGTTGTATTTTGTATTTAATGTATCGCGTATTCTTTCATTCAGTGGTCATACTATGGGGATTGGCTCTCTATATTGTCAAATAATACGTTATATAATTATGTGATTTATATGATAAAGCGTGAAAATTAGTGTCATCGAAGTTACCAGTTTGATATTTCGAGCATATGAACTTTGAAAGTCACTTATCCACGGTATCGACATGTACACTGGTTAGAAGTTGATATGAAAATGAAATAAATAGTCCGAACACAATATGTTTCCTTACTATAGCCTTTTATTCTATATTTTAATTTACGCTTGTTCTGTTTTTTTCAATTTGCGTATTCTCCTGTTGTTTTTAGCCCCAGATTACAATAGAGACTCCTGGCATGGAATCAAACCTCAGTTTGCAGACATCTTAGATTTTCCAAATGTAAGTATTGAATACCATTATTGTTGCTAGACATTGCTTGTACGTATAGTAGTTTGAATTTTGACTCGGTTAGCTACACAGTGCTGAAGACGTTATACTTTATAACAAAAAAGAAACGGGTTTATGCTAAACTAATAACCAACTATGTCTAATGCAAACAGTCAGAAGCCAGTTTCAGTCGAGAAAACGTTGTAGAAAAGCACAACTTTTTGACAATTCTGATTTTTTAATTTTTATCTGAGTTGCAAACAGTTTGGAGCCTGGTCAGACGCCGGGTGACCCGGCGTCTGATCAGACTCCAAACTGTTTGCGCTGGAAATACTAGTTTTTCCGTTAACGCGTTAATTTGGAAAAAGAATAAAGTTTTCTCCACTAAATGAAGCCCAGTAACTCAAAGATATGTTTTCTTTCATGGGGGAATAAATTAGCGGCGTTAAAAGTGTAGTTACTGATGAACCGGTTAAACAGTAGGATTGCTGTTGTTGGATGTTTGTTAAGACTGATGAATCATCTTCTCACGATCGATCTCAAGTACACATGTTTCTGTATCTTCATTTTTGGCAGCTTCCATACTTCATTGACGGCGACATTAAGATTACACAGAGTAACGCTATACTGAAACACATCGCCAGAAAACACAGCCTTGGTGAGTTACCTCTTATGGTGGCATGGTTCTGACATGACATGGTTACCACTTAGCTTTTCTGGGGAAAAATCCAATAAATATCTGACATAAATATCTAGTAAGTGCAAAGTATCCTCTAACACCATAAATACGCATTTTTACTCCCTTCGTTATAGCTACATTAACCCTTTAAACCATAGTCCCGCATATTGGCGTCCTTTGCAAACAGTGAACATGTGAATAGTACACTTGTCCTTTAGGAGCCCTCTGATCAGGGTGTTCACTGTTTGTCAAAATGCCAAACATTGACAAAACAACACTTAAAAGTCAGAAATGGACTAGACTTAAATGGAAACGTGAATTGTACATTTAAAGTTTCAGGGAGGAAAGAGTTAAGAAAAGATGTCCTCACCTAGGAGGTCCTGAACGTCAAACACAGAAGGCATGCCCAATATTTTCCAGCTGATAGCTTAAAGCAGGTTGGAAGTAAAACAGAATGCTCCTTAGAGATAACTC
The DNA here is from genome assembly GCA_922989275.2 of Gari tellinella. Lineage (NCBI taxonomy): Eukaryota > Metazoa > Mollusca > Bivalvia > Cardiida > Psammobiidae > Gari > Gari tellinella. The sequence continues at coordinate 94,945,126 of OV277858.1, forward strand.
TGCTTTACTTTCAAGATACTTGTAGTGGTCACTTGTCTTCAATTCTAGAATAGGTTATGGGGCAATGGTTTAAGATGAACGGGAGCAGGAAACATACTTTCTTGACAATTTGGAGCAAGACCAGCCACCATCTCTGCGTCTGAGTCATTTGGATCGTTTATCTTTAAATAGGAAAAAGTCAGGATTCGAAACGATTGTTTGCAGGTGCCTTTTAAGTCGACCTCGTTGTCAGTTGACGGAAAACTTCAAAGTTGGAATTAGAAGATTTTTAGTATTATAGCTTTAAAATATTGAAGAACTAAAATAGTCACGCAAATCTGCATTTGTTCTAAGAACTAATTATTAGGTAATACTAATTTCGTACTCGATGAATGCTTACAAATGAGTTCCTGTTAATTGTTTTATCTCCCACTCAGATGGCGCCGATGCAAGGGAGAAGGCCATTGTTGACATGTTACTGGACTGTGCTATGGATCTTCGGAATGGCATCGTTCGACTATGTTACAACAAGAACTATGTAAGTTCACTAACCAATTGAACCCTATACGATTCATTTACAAACAGTTAAACTTTGAAATATACATTTGTCATATGCAAACAGTGTAGACTTAGATCAGAGGGCTCATACAGGAGTAATCTGGTCAGGGTATGTATTGTTTGTCACTGTGCAATACTTTTTTCTCTTTTTTTAAAAAAAAAAAAAAAATTAAATATTTATAAAAAAAAAAAAACACAACAAAAACTAGAGTTTCAGAGGCCAGTGAGTTAGGTCTAGTTTGTCAATAAGAAGAAGTAAAGGAGACACCACGGGCCGTATTCCAGTAGCATCTTAAGATAAAAATAAATCTTAATTAAGTTGAAAAGTTTCTCTTTAAATCCACTGGTTTTCCCTTATAAATAAGAAATTTCTTAAGTGGCTACTGGAATACGACTTAAGGTTAAGGAAATTCTTTTCTAACCTAAGATTATTTTATAAGAAATTTCGTATCTTTAAGGAAAATATTAAGATGTTACTGGAATACGGCCCTACAACGGCCTCATTAGTGAATAAAGTACATGAAAGCGTGAAATGAAAACATTAAAACCAAACTACAAGACCTCTTTCATATCACCTCACTGACGAAGATCCGAAAGCCATCCTTTGATTTTGTATAACAGTGGCATTGCTGTATTTAGTAAGTTGTTGGTGATTACAAACGTGTGTATACATTGTATTGCAGGAAGAATTAAAAGACAACTACTTCAAAAGCATTCAAGGCAATCTTGTGTTGTATGAGAAGAAGCTGAAAGGCAATGATTGGTTTGCAGGAAGCAAGGTAAACGTATAATTCCTTGTCCTTTGAAGACATTCAGCTCTAGCGACTAGTGTACTCGTCATTATTAAACAATGTTAATGCGAAGAGTACACTTTTCCTATGCAAACAGTGTAGAACCTAATCAGAGGGCTCATGCAGGAGCCCTCTGATCAGGGTCTACATTGTTTGTTGTTTGCAATATATTGGTTAAGTCAACCCTTAATTATAGTCAAACATAGACTGGAATTGTTTAGAAATTGGAATTTTTCATTAAACGTTCTACTGGTAGATCTAAATGGCTTGAATAGAATCGATGTAAATCATGTAAATATGATATCTGGTACTGCATATGTAGGGTGACCCTATTATGCTGTTCGGCAGTTCTTGTATTATTATTGGTGGTTTTCCTCAGATTACTGTGGCGGATTTTCCATTCCATGAGCTCTTTACACAACTTCAAATGATGAAGTCTGACTGTCTGGATGACTTCCCGGAAATCAAAGCATTCCTACAGAGATTCGAGACCTTGCCAAAGATCAAAGAATACATTGCCAGAGAAGAAGTTAAAACTTTACTAGTGAATAGTAAAAATGCAGCATTTAAATAGGACAGTCCGCACTCGGCAACTGCGTATATCGAAAAACAGTATTAATTTTCTTGTTATACAGCAAAAACCTGTCTACTACGACCACAAAAGTGTGTATATTATAAGATGTTTACGACATGTGACTGCTTAAATCAAGGTGAGAGTAAAACAGAAAGCTCCTTTAGGAGCTTTCTGGTTTACTTTCACCTTGCTCTAAGCTGTTACCTGTCTTCAATATAATCGATTAGACTTATTAAAATGGTTGTAACAGAGTGGTTTTACTGTACTTGCGTTATAAAATGTCATTTGTAAACTTTTTGAATGCAGGGAAATATTTTCGGCTGCTAAATCTGTCGATTGCTACTGTTCTGAAAATAGAATGTTCTGTTTCTTTTCAAACCAAGGACAGAGTGACAAATAGTTTGAAAACTGACGAGATGCCGCCTTACGCGGCGTCTCGTCAGATCCAAACTACATGTATTTGCAAAGTCCATCATAGTTTCGCCGCTACCGTGCTTAAGTTGAAACAAGAAAACAGTAAGAAACCTAGATTCGGATAAAAGCTGTTTGAGTCCAAAGTGGACGTTGAAGCTGTTGATGCCTAATTTGGGATGCCAGCAAAGTTGTGAATAGCTGACTTAAACTGGCTGTTAAACGTAACTAAACCTGCAATTTGGAAACAATTTGGATTGAAATCAGATGCCGATTAACTCTTCGTCTTAATAGAAATCAGATTGTTTGACATTAGATTGATTGTTTAGTAATTGAAAAGAATATCTTGAAATCTTATTTTGAATTGTTTTCAGCCAAAAATGAAACTAAAGAGATGTCAGAGTTTATATTGGGGACAGCGATGCTGTTATGCTCAACGATAGTGTCAGGGCTGCCATTTCTCTGGATTTTTCCTTAATCTCCGGATTTTTTCCCAGTACATTGTAGCTTAAAGTAGGCTGAAAGTAAAGCAGAATACGCCCTAAGGCGCATTCTGCTTTACTTACAGCCTGCTTTAAGTAGTCGCATGTCAACAAAACAAGAAAAAGACTATGGAGTAAAGGTATGATTCATAAAATCGCACTTGAAAAATGCAAATTTGGAAATCTTAGGATTTTTCATGTCAACTTATGGCAGCCCTGTAGTGTAGAGGCTTGTGGCATCAGTAAACAGGCGTATATTTCTGGAATATTGTTTCTGAGACGATATCATTGATTATATAATAAGTAATAAAAGAGGACCAAGAGTCAACCCTTGTTGTACATCTGTATTAATAGTTTACCAGTTGGATACTAAGCCATGAATTATTGCCCGTTGCTAATAGACAAACCAGCTAAACCATATACCTGCGCCGTTTGGCTTCATGAATAGTCCCTTTAGTCAAGAATGTTCGAAAGCTTTATCATCTAAAATTACAGTTCAATTGCTTAACCATCGTCAAATGCTTAAGAGAAACAAAGAGAAAATATGTAAGAAATAGTTTCTTTACTCACTCTTATTTTGATTACCCATTATTCCGAACATATTTTGCTTTGCTTTATGTCTATGTTATTGATACATGATTGGCACTTGTTTGAAATACAATGTGGTTTTATAAAAACCGGTTATTATCTCGTCTGTTTTTTTCGAAGGTAAAATAACAGGTTAGTGTCGTCACTCCGGTGTCCGCGTTGTCGTCATTGTCCGAAATCTTAAAGTTGACCATTGCGTCTTCAATTTTTCATCTACAGTGCTCCCTCCCTACAACGACCCTCTCAACAACGATTCCCTCCTTATAAAGACCCTTGACGCAGCTCCCTAAACAGGACAATTATGTCTAACGCTTTTGCTACTGCAATATCGTCTGCTTACAGTTGTCGTCTGCTGTTTGTTTCAAAGTTTCATATTGAAAATTCCGACAGAAAAAAACTTAATTACGAATGACAAACAGCTTGAACCCAGATCAGACGCCGCGTTACGCGGCGTCTGCTCTGGATTCAAGCTGTTTGCAAATGTTAACCATTTTCCCTTACCATTACAACTCCCTCCGAACAACGAGCACAATTTCTGTCTCCCATTGGGTGTCGTTGTAGAGAGGGAGCGCTGTACAACCTTCAGTTTTTGTATGCATCTCCATCTTGACATGACCTATTCAAACATGCCAAACTATTTTGCCAATTGACTTTGAACTTAACCTTTGACCTAATTTTACTGCATTTTCTCTGGTCTGTGTAAATAGACAAGCGTTGGCACATGGATTAGCTGCTCTTGCTGTTTTAATTGATTTTATTGTCTACAGTAGAAACTCTAAATATTACGACCACCGAATACTGTTATTGTTTAAATGTTTATGACAGGTGGCTGCACAAAGCAATACGAAAGTAACATTCTGCTTGAATAGTTTAAGTCATAAAATACCTTTCTTACCATCAACTTATCGTCTTTTCAACGGTCGTTATAAATGTGTTTACTGTATTTTCAAACTCAAGACAGAGTGAACAATGACAGATCTGTTCTGTAAATGCGGTGATAAAACTTCTCCAAATATGACAAAGTAAAACATCATAACACATTTATCCCCACATCTCTGGAACTATAAATGGTAAAATAATACTCTTTAGTCTTTTAAGCAAGAGAACAAATGTCCAATTTAAACAAAATAGACCCATCTGATGACCGTTATATCGTGTTTTAAGCTGTCACATGTACTAAACATCTTCAGTGAGTCTTCGTTGTAGATCATTTTATACCAAGGCGAAAACACATATCCTTAGTACTTAGGATAGGTAAACAGTCTGTTTTACTTTTTCAGTCTGCTTCATGATAAAAGCTGATAGGATACAGAAAGCGTTTCTTTTGGTACATATCCATGACTGTAAAAAGTGGAGCTATTTTCTTCAGTGGTTGAATACATTAGAGGCGTACAAAGTGTAATCATGGGGTTAATTTTCAATTAAGAGAGAATGTGCATGCACTGTGTACGTGCAGCTCCTAATATAGATTACGTGCATGATATTGCAAAGTAGACGTCTAGACACAACAATGCGTGTTATCTTGTGCTGTCCTATTTACCTTATTTCACTATAAAGGCACTGTTTCGCTATTTAACATGAACTTATGAAATAAGAATGCCTAACTCAGATATTGGAAAATTAGAGGGGTATGCATTAAACAACGCTTTCACCGCCAAGTTTTATCGTTTGCTTTAAATATTCCTCTTAGCGCCAAAATATCGTCTGCAATAGTTGTGTCGTCTGCACTATTTTCAAAGTCAAATTAAGGGCTGTTTCTACTGAAGAAATGTCAATTAGCGACTGTTTGCAACATTTAAAAGGATCCAAAGGATCCAAACTGTTTGCAAATGCGCCCTTTCGCGCGTCTTTGACAGTGAAAGAGTTAAATACTTAATTAAACCATTATTCAAATTTTATTTTTGTTATATTGTAATTTTAATGACTTTCCTAAAGCAGACTGGGGCAAATGTATAGCAATGGGCGAAGGCCGATAGCGTTGACAATCCGGGCTCATTTTCGATTTAAATACAACAAGATAATTTGTCTTTCAGTGAATCAGTTGGTCATTTTAAACGAAAAACAATGTCATGGTTTAGAGGTCATGGTCGTATTAGTCGTCTTGATTAGCACACAGTTTTCATCAAGATCTGGCGCCATTTAATGCGGCGTCTGATCAGGATCCACACTGTTTGCCCTTTTTACATACACAATAAGTTCACATTTTAAACGTTTTAATTTGGCATGTAACTGCTTACAACAGTTTTTCAGCAGACGACAACCATGCAGTTAACACGTTCATTGATATATTGTCATAATGGTTTGTTCAAGTTTCACTAATTTAAAGAAACAATATTCAAAAAAGTATTTCTACATAAGACCAAGTTTCGTAAAGTTTTGATGCAGTCTACTAACAAAATTATACTTAACAACCTTACCAAATGTATTAAGTTTGCTCTTTATAGACGCACTTCGTTAGTCGGATATACAGATTTAACTCATTTCAAACTTTCTACTTGATTGGAAATAAAAAAGCAAAAGTTAGTATCTTGTACACGTATTTGTTAATGAAATATTGATCAAGATTATCTTCAAATATATAGTCATTGTATTACATGTTTAAGCCATTTAATTATATTTTCATTGTGTGATATTCGCTCTGTTCGGATAAATGTGAAATTTTGCATGTTAGGTGACCGTTATTCTATTAAATAGAATGTATGTATCAACGAGGTACGTTTATGTACAAGTTAAAATTCTGTTCTGCTCTGTTAATATTATTCCCAGTAGTTTTAATAATCAGTTTTCATTGTCGGAGACAATTAGGTCTAATCAATGATTAATCAGGTGTTTAAGCCTTATAGGAAAACTATCAATTAACACTTTTTTTACAGTTCTTACCTTTAATATTTAACCCATCACAACATAGCTTGTTTGTAGTTATGAAGACAGGTGACCGCTGAAAGCAGGTTGAAAGCAAAGCAGAATGCGCCTCAGGTGCATTCTGCTGTACTTTCAGCCTACTTTAAGCTACTATCTGCTAGGGAATAGAAACCATTTTAACCAAATATTTTAAAAAGTGCAATTAATCCTTTATTCTATAGTTGTTTCAATTCTAAAGGCAGAAAAGTTAAGAAAAATACAAGGTTTTCTTCAAAACTTATATGTCACAATTGTGACGTATACGTGCGAATTCATCACAAGGGGTTGCGACAGCCACGTATATGTCACAACGTGACTTTTTGATAGGGTTGACATTAGAACCGTATATGTCACAAAATTGCGAATTTTTCACAACGCGACTTTTCGATAGGGTTGACATTAGAAACGTATACATGTTTGTTTATTATAGTGTCACCCCTAGCGAAGTAGGGCCAGTCACATTTGTGACGGTATACGTTTTGTGACATATAAGGCTCTAACAAAAACGTATATGTCACAACGTGACTTTTGATAGGGTAGACAGTAGAAACGTATAAAAGTTTGCTTATTATATAGTGTCATCCCTAGCGATGTAGGACCAGCCACATTTGTGACGTATACGTTTTGTGACATATAAGGCTCTACCAAAAACGTATATGTCACAACGTGACTTTTTGAGCACGGAAATGTGTACCTTTACAGTATGCCACAATATTTATTAGTATATTATAAGTAGTTTGATCAAATATACCCTTTTTCTCCAACGTGGTTTTGCGGTATCTTGGTGGCATAGAAACAAAGGGAGGTAACTAGTTTTGATCAAGATATAAAAATCTGTTCAATCAAACGCACACAGCTTTGTCGTTCCGATAATATTCGGTCCTGACTGTTCTGAGGAACTGGACATAATAAAAAGAATTGTATTTTGATTTGTTCAAAGTACATCATGGGCGGATCCAGGCGGGGGCGTGGCCGACGTACGCTCACCCCTCCCTTAGATTAACAAAATATATTATATATACTTATTATCGAGCCTGTAATCAATGGAGTCGGAGCATTTTATAATTTATTTACATGTATTTACTTTGGGGGGGGGGGGGGATAAGATCTCCGAATATATACTCAAACGCAAAAGAAACTGTGCATAGAGTTTTAACGTAATTTTGCAGCTATTTATTAATGAAAGTGTGTCGTGTTTGATATCAAATTTTAGCTTATTCAATTTTCTACAATTCAAAAAAGATGTTTTGAAAATAGCGTATTGAAAAAAAAACGCGTTGAACGTTTAAGCGCGGTAGGGGTCATTGGTTTAATTCTGATAAATTCATTTATATCGGGAATTACGTATCTTCGGCTTATTACCTGTACAATAAGACGTCTCTCAGAATTGACGTAACGTTGTACGGCGTGCGGAAGAACTGCATTCCATTCGACCTGGAAAGCATTCTGTAGCTCTTGCAAATTGTTGATTCCATGCCGTGACCGTACCCTACTACCGAAAAGATCCCAGATTTACTCCATTGGATCTAGGCCTTAGGAAATAGCACGTTAACGTCGTTTGCATTCAGATATTGCCGCGTGACGAGAGCATAAGCGGACGCGTATTGTCATGCATCAAATTGGATGAATAGAACGGCTACATGTTTCAACATGCTAATACAGCACTGTCTCGTTGTAGCGGTAGCCGTTTGAAATCGACGTCGTGTGTGCGTCAGTTCCAAGTGACGTCTAATCTGGCGTTAGTAACGCGAGAAATGCCGCTTCGAAGCCGACCTGCAACTTTGCCTGTTTGCTGGAAGCTTTAACGAAGACTACTGATAGTGTTTCTGTGGCAATTAAAGGCCCGCACAACATTATAAATAGAGTACCTCTATTGAGCATCACCAACGTCTCAATTGGCTGACGTTGCGATAGTCTTGGCATAGCAAGTTCTGATTTTACAGTGGTTGCTGTGTGTTTTTCTTACTCCTAGGAGTTCCAAGAAAGGAATGAGAGGTTATTTGACCGATTTCACATTTTACAAGCTTCTGCACGGGCAGTCCATGCAAATATCCTTGTTTGGGACGTTATGTAACGTTTAATCTGATACTGACCAAATGTGTACATTGTTCAATTAAGTGACATGCGTGCTTTACATGGTACGAAATTCACATGCCTACGACCGATAATACCATATTTATCCTAACTTGAAACATGCACAGTTTCTTTTGCGTTTGAGTATATTTAAAACGGTCGATATTTGCATGATTTTGTGAAAAAAATCCCTTCTGGGCCAAAAAACGATATTATTATTAGTATACCCGATTTATATAGCGCTCTTTTCAAACAGGAGTTGTTCGTTCAAAAGCGCTTCACATGAAATTATATAAATGTACCTACAGAGCGAGAAAGACAAATAACTACATTCACAATACATTCACAATACATTCACAATAAACATGATACAATATTGAGATGCATGGAAACATGGAAATTCCTTCAATAGTATTACCAAGATTGAGTCAAAAATGAGTCGAATAAATAAAAGATCAATGGCATGATTAAAAATAGTGTGTTTTTTATTTGTTTGTTTGTTTGTTTCAGTGTAGAGCCGGAGAGTAGTTCACAGGTCGTAAAACGAATGTTTAAAACAATACTCTCCGTGTTGTTTGGTTGAGTACTGTATAATCCATGGCCGCGGTACACCCTTAGTTCATAAACATAAAGCTGTCCAAGAATTACACCATAGACCCCTAGCCAAATGGTTTCAAAGCGATTGGACAATCCCTACCAGCAAGATCCACCAGACAGGCACAAGGTCAATGGTACAATTCCAGAACTGCCATTTAGATCCACAACAGCCACAGCTCAGAGATAGTAGTCATTGGTTAACTACTTTCTACTAATAACAGATGGTGAAGAAGTGTGTTTTCAGACGTTTTTTGAAGGCCACAATTGAGCTCGCATCTCTGATGTCTGATGGTAGAGTATTCCAGAGATTTGGGGCTGCATGCATGAAAACCTCTATCTCCAAACTTTACCAAACGACTTCTCGGCACAACCAGCGATACTGATTCACTTGCAGACCGCAACTCTCTTCAAGGTCTATACCCGTCCAGCATACTAACAATGTACCTTGGAGAATCATTGTACATGGCTTTGTATGTGAGTGTCAGAACTTTGAATTCAACTCCGTGTTGAACTGGGAGCCAGTGAAGCTCCTTCAAGGCTGGAGTGATATTGAAGTGGTCCCGATCTGAGGGTTTTATTCTTCTACAACCGGTATCGTGGTTTGGACTTGGGTGGATTTGGGTTTTCTCCACGAAGCCCAACAGTCAGCTATCATCGGTTGTATTTTCGTAATGGGGCTTACCAAGTTCTACGGAGGGTCACTCCAATGCTGTGACAGCTTATCTGATGCACCATTTCGATGTAAAGCCAATGCACGATTGTCTTCAATCATTTTATCTCGGATTCTACTGGATTTGTTTACATGTGCGTATGGAGGCGGCCATCTTTGTTGCATTGTGGGTAAACCGGATGCGGTCACTAAGCAACAAGGATGCCAGCTTCCAATTCATAAACACTTTAAATTAAACATCTACAAAAGGAAATTTGTGTCATTTAATGAGTATTATGTATGAAAAGTTGAATTAATTCGTTTTAATCCAAATTCCCAACGTCGCACATGTAAATAAATCAGTTTAACTTTGTATCTAATTTTCCGATCACTTTTTGACGGGTCTGACGTCACAGGTGGTTGAAACGATCACTTTCCGACCATTTTTGATCGGAAAAAAAACCCCGTCAAAAGTGGTTGGAAACGTCCCGTCAATTTTGGTCACAAAAAACAGTCAAAAGTGATCGTTTTTTCTACGGGGTATAAATAGACGTGAAAAGTCAACGTCAAATCAGTCTGCATACAAAAATCATAGAGACGAGACCCCCGTGAGCAAATTCACTGTGAATTTGTAATAACCTAAATATATTTATTGAATAACTTATTTAGATTTAGATTTCACGGGTTACAGTTATTATAGGCGTGCATTGGCTAAATTATTATATTTGCCTGTATTTGTTATCTATGTCATCGTTAAGTTTATAATCTGACATAAGCTGTTTAGTATCACCATTGGTGTTTCGGGCCTAGCAAACATACCATTGCTAGCCGAAAATAAAGATAAAGAAACTCTACAACGGATCCAGTTATTTCTACTCCTTTGGCTCGGCGATCTAGATCCCTAGATCTTGTTTTATTTTATTCCCCACATTAAGGTCTTAGACTTTATAAACTACACGCACTAGCGCGTAACATTTATTGGTGGCAGCGGTGGGATCTGTTTATTATATCCAGATCCAGTTATACGAACTCAAGACCTACCTGTTGTTTTGTGAGGAATAAATCTAAAGAAATACAATGAGCCATTTTAGACCGGATAGTTGTGATCCTGAGATAGAGTTTGTCGGAAGAGAGATAGGTGACAGTGGCTGTAGGGAAAGATCTGGATCCAAACCAGATAATAAGGGCAGCACTCAAGCTGCAGGAGAGAGTGTTTCTGAGGGTGGTGACCAGTGTGGCCGACCAGGGGTCACTTTAGCCAACCCAAGGCATAGAAGCCCTGCTTATGGGGACCATAGCAGGCAAAGCACTTACATCCCTCCGACAGTTGAATGGCATTCAACTGAGGGCAGCGCTCAAGCTGCAGGGGAGTACGTACCTGAAGGTGGTGACCATCGTGGCAGACCAGGGGTCACTTTAGCCAACCCAAGGTGTAGAAGCCCTGCTTATGGGGATCATAGCAGGCATAGCTACACAGCAGTTGAATGGCATCCAACCGATGGCAGCGCTCAAGCTGCAAGAGAGCGTGTCCCTGTGAATGGTGACCGACATGGTAGGCCAGGGGTCACTTTAGCCAACCCAAGGCGTAAAAGCCCTGCTTACGGGGATCATAGCAGGCACAGTAACATCCCTACAGCAAATGAACAGTATTTAAGTGCACGCCCAGTGCAACACACTTATTCCAACTATGAGGACGATGACTTAGTGCCTGAGAGAGCAGGAAGAGGTTATCCCTACCTCAATCGTCCGCATGTGAGAGTACCAGCCTTTACTGGAAAGGAAGATTTTCAGACCTGGATACAGAGGTTTGAAGCCATAGCCAGGCGCTACAGATGGAGCAACGAAGAGAGGTTAGACAACCTAATACCTAGAATAGAGGGCGGTGCAGCCGACTTCGCATTTGCTCAACTCCCCCCTCGAGTACTGGAGGACTACGATGATCTAACGCACGAGTTACATAGCCGTTACAGAGTTATAGAGACGCCAAGATCTTATGCCATTAAATTAAGCAGACGGGCCCAAAAGTATGGCGAGTCCATTGAAGAGTATGCGGCAGAGTTAAAGATGCTGTACGACAAAGCCCACGGGTATCGGGATTACAGAACCAGGCAAGAAGACCTCATCAGACGTTTTTTAGACGGGCTTAGTGACGATGAGGTGAAGTTCCAGGTGGAATTTCACAAGGAGCCGAGGACCCTGGACGAGGCTGTTCTGCATGCTGTAAGTATGATCCACATGAGAGGTGGTGGAAGTGTCGAAAGGGTGGATAAAAAGAGAACAAGGAGGACCATTGGCAAGGGTTATGAGGGAGACTCGAACGTAGGTAGTCCAGTGCACAGAATGGATCCCGATGAATACCAGATTGACTATAGGCCAAGCTATGGGGTAAACGTTGATGACACAGAACTTCAAGGAGATGATTGTCCTTTAAGAAGGAATTTCAGTCACACCAACAAAATTGGCAATAGGGACAGAGACAGGCATAAGCATGAGGAAAAGGCAGCGCCTCAACAAGGCCGAGACGGGGAGCAGACCGGAAGCAAGGTTCCAGAATCTCAAAGCGAGATCCTGTTACAGATTCTGGAAACTCAAAAGTCCTTAGTTGAAAGGATGGAGAGGCTGGAACAGGCACAAAATGGTAGTACAGGAAAGCAGGGTATCGAATGTTTTAGGTGCCACTTTAAGGGCCACATTTCTCGAGACTGCCCGAACAGGTTCGAGACAGACCAGATGAGGAATCAAGCAGGTGGACAGAGAGGATACCAGCCAAAACATTTAAACGAGGACGGACCGACCCTTGTGACCGGAGGGCGGTCCAACCCCAACTACATGTAGGGAAGAGGAAAGGTCAAGACAAGCCTAGGATTAGAAGACGAGTTTCACTTTCTACTTGTGTGTCCCTTATATGTTCATAACAGAGAAGAGTGCTTTATGCAGAAATGGAAAAACAAACGCCCATCTTTACCAGTGTTTTACTCCATTATGTCAGAGACGAGTAACGAAAGCATCTATGCACCCTCGAACTTTATATACAAGTCAATGAAACTCAGAGAAGAGTCAATACAGAGTCATTAACTGTTTGAAAATACATGTATAACTTTGTAAATCAGGTGAACACTATGAATATGCATGCCGCTAAAACATGTGATTTCTTTTTAGCGGCATAGATATAATACCGAAAGCTTCTACAGGAGCCTTCTGTATCATTTCTGAGCTGCATTGAGAATTCGATTCTGTATATAATACACCAATGGTATTCGCTTATTTGATCACATAATATTAGATCAACTGTATAAACTAACGTAAACAAGTTGACAGTGAAATAACCATGTTTGCGTTAACTATCAGAATTCATATCCATAGTCAGAGTGTTCTTTCTATTTGTATGTTGTTATCTGTAACATATTGACATTTTTTGCTAATTATATATTGTTGTTTAATGAATATGCATTATAACATAATTTATAGAACTGTGAATGTATTCTGGGCCGACGGCCTTCATTACACCGAATAAATTTAATTGAATTGAATTGATTACAGAAAGGCCAAGCGGGGATTCTCCAGAGGCCAGAAAGAGGTCTGAGGACCTAAGAAGACTTAGGGGTCTACAGCAGCCAAAGGATCTAAAGTGGTCAAGTGATCTAAAGAGGTCAAATGATCTAAAGAGGTCAGAGGATCTAAAGAGGTCAATGGGTCAAAAGAGACCAAAGGATCTAAAGGGGTCAAAGGATCGAAAAGGGCCAAAGGACCTAAAGGGGTCAAAGGATCTAAAGAGGCCAACGGATCTACAGAGAGCAAGGGAGTTGAAGAGGTCAAGGGATTTAAAGAGGACAGAGGATCTGGAGAGGTCAAAGGTTCTTCAGGGGTCAAAGGATCTAAAGCGCTCAAAGAATCTAAAGAGGTCGGAGGATCTTAAGAGGTCAAAGCGTATAAAGATGTCAAAGGATCCAGAGATGTCGGAACATCTCAAGAGGTCAGAGGATAGAAAGGGGACGATTAGGAAGCGGTCAAGTCTATCCGATGGCGTATATATCCAGGGTTATGTGGAAGATATACCTGTGGTGTTCACTGCAGACACAGGAGCCACAAAGACGATCATCTCTAAAGCAGTTTATGAGAAGATTTCATGGGAATCCAAGCCGGTGCTTGAAAAGTCCCAGGCCTTAAAAGGGGCAGATGGTACACCAATACCTGGAAGTGGAAAGGCTATATTCCAACTGAAATTGGGACCACTAGAAGTCCAGCATGAGGCTATAGAAGCAGATATCCAAGATGATGTTCTGATAGGGTATGATTTGCTAATGAGTGGGAAAAGTCCAGCAGACATCCTTTTGAGCAGGAGCATCATGGTAAAAGATAGCAAAGAGATACCGCTCATGTCGAGCGGAAGAGCACCAAAGGTAAATAAAGTCATGGCTGCAGGTGATTTTGTGGTACCAGACAGTGCCGAGGGAGCAGTTGAGGCCATTGTGAAGAGTTTGGGAGAGGATGACGACGATAGTGGAGCTGATTATGTCATCAACCAAACAGAAGTCTTTGAGGGCAAGTATGACTTGCCAATTGGAGCCATATTTGATGACGCCGAAAAGCCGCTGACCTGTAGAGACCAGGGCATGAATCACCACTCATATGGAGTCAAACGAAGACAGGAGGCCGACAATGGTTCAACTAGGGTCACGGGCATGAATCACCACTCATACCGAGTCAAATCGAGACGGGAGGGAGACATTGGTTCAACCGAGGACACAAAGAGGGTGGCCAGGGTAGTTGACGAAACCGCAAGACCCAGGCAAGTCAAGAAGTCAAAATCTCCACTGAGAAGGACCAAAGAAGAAGACGTGCCACAACACAGGAAGTGCCAACATAGGCGACAGGGTGCAGGAGTTCTCCACTAACATTGGTTACCAATTATTAGTGACAATACAGATGAAGAGACATTAACAGTGATTTACTAGTGCTAATGTGCTGGAATTCAAAGACTGTGTTCCTTAATTTATTAAATATGACATGGGCTGTCATTTGGTTAAATTTTAATAGTGTAACAAAGTTTTAGTGTTTAAAGTACCAGTAAATTAAATCTTAGTGTTTAAAGAAACACAGTAGTCAGAGTAGTGTCATCACATTGACTGTGCAAAAGTGATCCATAATCAACTGTATTCTTAAATTTTATAAATATGACATGGACTGTCATTTAGTCAAAGGGTTAAACAAATTTAGTGTTTAAAATTAATTAAATCTAGCGTTTAAAGAAACCCATTATTATCATCACATTGACTGTTTACAAGTGATCCATTTACCAACGGTGACATTCTACTAGGACTACCAACTATTCGGAGCCATGTGAACAGAACTGAACTTTATCAACATAAAGTCTACTTTAAATGTAGACTGGGAGTTTTAAACTAAGACAGAGTGTACTACAAATACTGCTCAGTGATAATGTATGCTGTTTAGTTTAAATTTAATGGACATCATACTAGTTCAAATTTTTGTCATTGAGAGGCGTGAACCGTGTACGGATCACACCTCCCGATGACCAAGATCTGCGATGTAATCATGCTTACATTATCATTGTATTTTCATACAGCGACATAGTCGACTGTTTAGTTAAGCCATTCTTATAGTACTTGAAATGTATTAGGGTTTAAAGTCATATTCATTCATTCTTTCGGAAGATGTAATTCCGATAACTTTATAGATCGAAGATCGGGTTGTTTACGAAAAACCTGAGTTGGCTTCATACAGTTTGCATAACTTCTTAACATATTTTTAAGAATGTCTCATCCAGAAATAAAAGTAAAGTGTTAAGTGTGCTTACTTAAAGGATAAGGATGTAATTCCAAAAACTGCATGGATACAATATTGTACTTCTTTCGAGGAGTCCGAACTTGTTCGATGCAGCTTTCGGTTAGGTTTATCTTTAGTAAATTAAATATTTACAAACTTGGAGGAAAGTTGATTTATGATGACACTTTGTGAATTTAGTCATCTAAAATAATTTTCCTTAGTTTATTAGATATTGTATTAAAAAACAATTATGCATTGTCTTGCATCAACCCTAATTTTAGGGGAAAATAGTTGTTGTTATATCGTGCGCGACTTAATATTTAAGTCGTATTTGTATAAAGTTTTGCATCAGATAGGTGTCACAGCAAAAGTCTATTCTGAAAACTGATTAGAGTTACATTAATGGGCTTTAATTAGTGATTTCAGAAAATTTTCTCTGAATTTACAGCTTTATGGTAAAACCCTTATTGGTTATAAGGTTAGGCAGCAGGAGCTTTGCCTATTTAAGAGGGGGATAATGAAGTGGTCCCGATCTGAGGGTTTTATTCTTCTACAACCGGTATCGTGCTTTGGACTTGGGTGGATTTGGGTTTTCTCCACGAAGCCCAACAGTCAGCTATCATCGGTTGTATTTTCGTAATGGGGCTTACCAAGTTCTACGGAGGGTCACTCCAATGCTGTGACAGCTTATCTGATGCACCATTTCGATGTTAAGCCAATGCACGATTGTCTTCAATCATTTTATCTCGGATTCTACTGGATTTGTTTACATGTGCGTATGGAGGCGGCCATCTTTGTTGCATTGTGGGTAAACCGGATGCGGTCACTAAGCAACAAGGATGCCAGCTTCCAATTCATAAACACTTTAAATTAAACATCTACAAAAGGAAATTTGTGTCATTTAATGAGTATTATGTATGAAAAGTTGAATTAATTCGTTTTAATCCAAATTCCCAACGTCGCACATGTAAATAAATCAGTTTAACTTTGTATCTAATTTTCCGATCACTTTTTGACGGGTCTGACGTCACAGGTGGTTGAAACGATCACTTTCCGACCATTTTTGATCGGAAAAAAACCCCGTCAAAAGTGGTTGGAAACGTCCCGTCAATTTTGGTCACAAAAAACAGTCAAAAGTGATCGTTTTTTCTACGGGGTATAAATAGACGTGAAAATTCAACGTCAAATCAGTCTGCATACAAAAATCATAGAGACGAGACCCCCGTGAGCAAATTCACTGTGAATTTGTAATAACCTAAATATATTTATTGAATAACTTATTTAGATTTAGATTTCACGGGTTACAGTTATTATAGGCGTGCATTGGCTAAATTATTATATTTGCCTGTATTTGTTATCTATGTCATCGTTAAGTTTATAATCTGACATAAGCTGTTTAGTATCACCATTGGTGTTTCGGGCCTAGCAAACATACCATTGCTAGCCGAAAATAAAGATAAAGAAACTCTACAACGGATCCAGTTATTTCTACTCCTTTGGCTCGGCGATCTAGATCCCTAGATCTTGTTTTATTTTATTCCCCACATTAAGGTCTTAGACTTTATAAACTACACGCACTAGCGCGTAACAATATGATTGTACCGAGGAGTCCTGGTTATGATGCGGGCTGTATTTTGCACACGCTGTAGTTTTCGTAGAGAGTTTTGGGGAATCCCATACAGCATCATAGATCATCATCATCGTCGACATTTTCTTCTTCTACTACTTCTTCTTCTTCTTCTTCTTCTCCTCCTCCTTCTCTATGAACGACGAAAGAATAGCGAGGTCTCTGTTAATTGCTCCAAAGAATACACAGTTTACATTGCCATGCGAGGGTTAAAAAATTAGGTATGAAAGAGAAACGGCATACAGTTTTCAGATGTAGTATGGAAGTTTTCCAGATAATTGTACATGTATACTGAAAAGAGCATCTCCCATAGGTTCCTGTCGGAGTATCCCTAAAGACACTATAATAAACAAACTTTTATACGTTTCTACTGTCAATCCTATCAAAAAGTTACGTTGTGACATATACGTTTTTGTTAGAGCCTTATATGTCACAAAACGTGTACGTCACAAATGTGACAACCCTACTTCGTTGGGGGTGATACTATAATAAACAAACAATTACACGTTTCTAGTGTCAACCCTATCAAAAAGTCACTTTGTGAAAAATTCTCAATTTTGTGACATATACGGTTCTAATGCAATCCTATCAAAAAGTCACGTTGTGACATATACGTGGCTGTCGCAACCCTCATTGTGATGAATTCGCACGTATACGTCACACTTGTGACGTTTACGTCTAGAGACATATAAGGTTCTATTCGTAGAGCCTTTTATGTCACAAAACGTATACGTCACAATTGTGACATATAAGTTTTGTAACATATAAAGCTCTACAGTCGTCGACGATTAGTTAATGATCTGATTAATCAGTCCATCACGACTTCCCAGTACCGATCATATACATTAACCCATTTAACCCAAGCAATATATATATGTACCATTTACAAGCAATTTACTTAGCGAAGAGTTCACGTGTACTATGTAAACAATGTTGACCCTGATCGGATGGCTTTTGACGGAGTCATCTGACTTAGATCTGCACTTGTTGTCATATTGCAATATATTGCAAAACAAAACATAAATAGTCAAAAAACCGGATTGGACTTATTTACTGTACTTAACCCATCTTCACGCCTAGTGTCTATCGTAACGTGGCCTCTCATCAGGGTCTGTACTGTTTGTTGTTACATATGAAATGCTCTGGGGCCCGTTTTACTAAACAACTTACGCAAAAATTTTGCGTAAGTCAAAATCGTTTAACTCTTATTTTTCGATCATAAACGTTTGCAAACAGCAAATAGCCAGATCAGAGGACGCGCTTAAAGCGCGTCCTCTGATCTGGCTATTTGCTGTTTGTAGCAAGTGATAATGAAATATATAAATTAAAATTTAAAATTTTGACTTACGCAAATATTTTGCGTAAGTAGTTTCGTAAAACGGGCCCCTGATGTATGGAAAAAGACATTGCAGTGTCCTTAGATCGCCCTTGTATATCTATAATGAAATCTTCAAGCAATCACATAAGTAGAACACATTGCAATATCCAAGCATACTTTAAATTGAATCATGGAACTGTCCATTTTAAGGTTGAACTTGTTTATGACAGTTGAAACACTTTCACCTTGCATAGTATTCCCACATACAGTCTGTTTGTCTCCTGACAATGAGTTATAAAGCTCACACCATAGTTCTGTCCGTCATCTTGTGTATAGATCATCTTGATCTTAGCGAGGTCTGCAGTTAGTAAATGCACATCATTGCTTCTGTAACCACACACATAAACATTGTCATTGTGATCAACACACGCCTTTTGGGGACGTGTCAGTTAGCGATCAGTATAAACAGACTTTACCACGCCGTCAAATGTAAGACTCGTCACTTGATTATTTATTTGGTCAGATGTGTATATAGTCTCGCCATCATTGCTCACACACACATATTGTGGACATTGAAACAGCTGATTTCCTCGCATGTCATTTACTATTCTCTTCATGACATTTCCAGACAGATATGTTATCTCCAGCTTCGGTGGGCGTGTATATGAGACAATCAGTTTATCCTTGCTGTATGCCACACCACGGCACGCACCGTCCACAGTTATCTCCCTTTCTTGGTTTAGTTTATCTGACACATTCAGGAACAGGATCGAGAGTTACTGCCACTTTGTTACTGCTTACTACTGTGATATCCCAGGGCCCACCGTCAACATTCAGCTCACTTATCACTATGATGTTGAGGACCCTTAGTACAGTGGGGAATCTGTTATTCTTTCCCGTTTAAACGCAAACGAAACGCAAACGCACAGCAGTAAAATGAAGAAAATATCAACTTCTTGACCATTCTGAATGTTGATTTTAACCTGGACGGCAAACAGTTAGGAGCCTGATCAGACGCCGGGTTACCCGGCGTCTGATCTGGCTCCAAACTGTTTGTAATAGAAATAATAGTTTTAGCGTAAACGCGTTTATTGGGAAAGAATAACGTTTTCTCCACTGTAAGTAAGATCGGGCTAAAGTCACTACTCTATGTGCAGTGATCGGTCAATCTTGTCCACTGCCGATCCATTCCGAACTATGCTAAGCATGTTTCGGAACGGGTCGACAGTTGGCGAGAATGGCCGATCGTTCTCCGTAGAGTTTTCCGATTTTGACCAACATTGACGCGGTCTCATTAAGGCCTTTCGCTAACGGAAGTCGGTCTTGCGGGCGAGCGGATATGCGCCTTGGCAACATAGGCTTTTTCCGTACGTGCTTATACTAGAAAATTTATATAAAGGAAAATGTTGATACGATTTAGTATAATCCTTCATAGCGCAGTGAGAAGAGTGATTGACTAGAAATTCAATGGTCATAGGTTCGAGACCCATCTGATCCAAATATTATTTTTAGTGTCCGATTTATTGACGCAGTAATCAAGGGGCATGTTATGTTTAGTCTTCGTTGATTAGAATAAGTGATGTTATATACGGTCCAATTATATGTCCACTTACATGTACGTTTTAATTTAATGAATTACAAGTCAATAAAATCGGTATGCATGTATACGATTTGATCGAACTATAAAGCCACACATTGAAGCTTATAAATACGTCAACCTTTTCAAGATCGATATTGCCCATTATTGTTATGTTTAAACAATATAATTAACCTTGTATGCAAGTCCGTTAATAAATAATAGCCCATTTTTATGACAGAATTTTAATTTTAAGGTAAGTAACTGTATCTCAACTTCAAATTGCCCCCATTTTAATAAGAAAATCTGTTATAACAACAAATCCTGCCTGTAATATTTTCTAAATTTTTCTGACCAACTGTTTCATCAACCATATATTTGAATAAAATGAAAAAAATATACATTGAATGAGTTTTTTGTAATTCAATTTTTTAGCATTTTGCAAAATTTAAATAGCTGATAACATCTTTCTGAACACCTTTATTCAAAATGTTTTTAGCTTGTCTTGTAATGAATGTTGTGGACTTCTTATTGGGCTAGACTAATAGTTATTAGCTTTATTTATTGTTGAGAAAAATAAAATCATCAAAATTCCAGGTTTTTGTCAGAAAAAGAGACCTTAAAGACTTACCACACGATAGATTTTGCTTATATTTTCGCACATTGATTCTAAGCCTATAATCATTCTTCATGAAAAGTTTCATAACAATTGTATGGAAACTAAGCGCACCTGCGAAGAACCTTAAGGATCCTCAACCTTTATTCGTTTGAGTGTCGAAAAGTGTAACCATATCGCCGTCAAATGTGCAGTTAATGGTGATAAGCCTGCAATTGGACAGCACGGCACATCCCATTATACTACTGTTAAAATAGTCATGTTCTACACATATGTCCGCAACGTGCACTACCTGCACGGGACCGCGTTTATTTGACATCTCAGTCTGTTGCCTTTTTGTGATCCAATGAACTTCGTTTAAAATATATTCCAGTGTAAGTCGATTCTCTATGATGTCTAAATAGTCTCTGTTTGTTTCAAACTTAAAGATATCTCCTGGCAACCTTTTGGTCATAACGCCTTGCCAGACAATTTACCTGCACATCTCATGGTTCTTATGATTACCTGCACTACAGTAAATCATTGAGGTGTTTCATGTGAGGCCCGCACCATATAATTGATAGTTTGGTTAGAAAAAACCATTGAAAATCCCCTTGAGTGTGATTATGTAAGGGCCTCTCTAGACAATCTGAGATTTGTGACATTGGCTGTGCATGCTACTGTTTAACCGTTACTTTCACACCGACCGAGAAGAATGGGGTGGTAGTCCATCAATTGACTGAGGAAATATCTTAAATGGTCTTATTACAAGAGCGTACTCTGCCTGACGTATTTTATCTCCCAGTATATTGCAGTATCACCTGGATTAAGAACGTCATATGTCCTTAAATGTTCCCATGTTTTCAACAACATAATTATGTCTAAAGCATCTCTATATATTCGACATCATTGGTCGTTCGCTAGTGAGAAGCCGTACTATATATTTATATCTATGATTGCAACGTCGGTTTATCTCTATACAGTAAAATCCCTTTATTTGGACAACTAAATTGTATTAATTAGTAGGTATTTATGACAGGTGACTGCTTAAAGCAATGTGACGGTAAAACAGAAAGCTCCTTTAGGAGCTTTCTGTTTTACTGTCACCTTAATTTAAACTGTGACTTGTCTTTTATACAATAAAATAGCCTTCGATTTAGTGATTGTAATATAAAGGTTTTACTGTAGTTGCCGATTGCATGTAATGGTGAAATATTTATTCAGATAATAGCCAATGTCTATTTAACTCATTATCCCCTGAAACTTCCAATGGACAGTTCCAATTTGCAATAAAGGCTGGTCCATTTTAGACTATTTAGGGTTATTTTTTGTAATAAATTTCAAAAATAACAAACAGTGAAGTCCCTGATCAGAGGGCTCCTGTAGGAGCCCTCTGATCAGGGACATCACTGTTTGCATAGGACAAGTGTACTCTTCAAAGGTACACATTTGGTAAAGGACGCATATATGAACCTTAGCAACCTGTACACTAGTCCATTATAAACAATGTATCTGTGAATAGTACACTTGTCATGGACAACCACTGTTGGTCATTTTGCAATATACATGTATGATCAAAACCCACACAGTGACTATTAACAGTCATAAATGGGCAAGACTTATTTTTTTCTGGATCTAAACAGTTTCCAACACTAATCATATTAACATCGAATCCCAATCTGTGGTATAAGCAATTTGTTTCTCACATGCGTCCTATCTACCTTTAGAGTATTGCTAATTACATGTAGATGTTTATTACAAACATACATAAGTCATTTTTAACAAAATATAAAACAGAATGACGGTTGGATCTAGAACAGTCATTCAGAAACAGGATTACTTGTCAGAATCCAAACGGATGAGTAGAATGTCCTTTAAATAGAAATGCAAACTTATAGTAGTCGTTTCCTATACTTGAAATGATTTTACGTTCAATCCTTATAAGACCTCACTGACACAACCTCTTTTGATATTCTTTATCTTATGTATGTATATCAGTTGATGTTTTTGCTGATTGTGTAATTTGTGAACCAAAGTCGCAAAATATGCAAATAGTATAAACTATGACCAGACGCCTCAAAATGCGGAGTCTGATCAGAGTTTACACTGTTTGCTGATAGGAATTTCAAGATAAAACTAAACGAAAATGAAAATTTAGACCAACCAGCTCTTAGATTAATAATTGACAACCCAATATATAAGCATGGAAAAATCTATTACATGTAGGCGCAAATTGGTTAAAGACACGAACAATGTTGTCCACTTCGTGGTGAAACCTTTCACTTCCATTTTGACGTCATAACGAGTATATCAAGTTTCTACCATTTATTTATCGCCTGCTCGCAAACTTTTTGTTTATAAAGTTAAGAATTTTAGTCAGTTTGACACAAACAACATTTAAAAGTGTCATATTGTTTCGATCACGATCAGTCAGTGCGTTACACGATGTGTGGCCTGGATACAAACTATTTCTATATGTTAGAAAGTGCCCGTGTTTTGTTATTCAAATAAGATAATGTTTAAGTATGATAGAACTTAAATCTGATAGTCAAACTAATTAAAGTAAGTCTTGAATTTGACACACACTTTCAGTAAACTACGTCTTATCTGCATGTGTTGTCTTCTATTTTTATTCTATAAAACTACAATATATAGATAATCCTTTCGGCACCCAAGTTGCATTAGTCGACTTTGCAAACTTGGGATACTGTTCAGACGCCGCGTCAAGCAGCGTCTGACCAGGATCCCAACTGTTGTCAAGACACACTTTTCGATATTTTTTCACGTCATACTACATTGAATCTAACTTTGAAACGATCTTGCAAAAATAATATTGAAGCAGACGACACTAATGCGACGAAGGGGTAAACAATTACGATTAGTTAGGCGCCGGAAGGGTTAGAGTAATTAAAGGGTGGTCTTGCTACTTTTAAATCAATACCGCTTAGTTACATATGCAATTACAACATAGAAAGTTTATTGTTTTGTTCCCATGATTAACGCCTTACAGACCTCCAATGTCAAATTGCTAACCAAACAGCAGGGCTGCCATAACTTGACATAAAAAATCCTAAGATTTCCAAATTTGCATTTTTCAAGTGCGATTTTACGAATCGTATCTTTTCCCCACCGCCGATTTCTAGTTTTGTTGACACGTGGCTGCTTAAAGCAGACTGAAAGTTAAGCAGAATGCGCCTAAATGCGCATTCTGCTTTACTTTCAGTCTGTTTTAAGCTACCATATACTAGAAAAAATCCGAAGATTTAGGAAAAATCCGGAGAAATGGCACCCCTGAAGTAGTACTCAATATGTTTGATACTTGTTATTAGTGATGATATCCAAGTTCAGCATGGACTCATAAAGTTTCTACCTGTACTTAAAATATGCAAAAAAGCATAATGTCTTGCTTTGAGTATATTAACCCCATAAACCTTTCACTTATGTACAAATTAGGTGTAATGCTGAGTTGAAGGTTACAATTTTATCGTATTTTCAATATATCATTCATTGTTAAACAAAAAATGCGGTTTTTATCTGAAATATACACAGTTTCTTCCTAAAAATACCAAGAGTTTATCGAATTTTACACATCAAAAACATTGATTTGTAGGGAGAATCATGTTTGTACGTTTCCATGGCAACCGGTTTACCGAAAATTAGTTTGCGGACGAGTATTTTGTGTCATGTATAGATGTACAAATGGTGTTAGTTACATGCAAATTGGAAAGCATGCGGATCGGCCCTTTTGTATAACCTTGAGCGAATTCACTTGGAATTATGTTCCGATCTATAGGGTCTATAGATCAAAGTGAACACCAGTTGGTTCGACTAATTTGACGTCATTTGACCTGTGAACCTAACCGCAGACAGACCATTTTCAGCTTAAATAGGTTCGACAAACGGCGTTCCTTTGCCGACCTTAATACGCATGCACCGGTTGCAAATTTACCCGACAAAAGGTTCGAACTATAGTTTCAAGTGAAGTCGCTCCTGGTTGATGAATTACCGATGATTACTATTAATGAGGGAAAGCCAATACCAGCTACAAACCGGGCTCGTGTGAATGTAAAAATCACTTCAACAATGAAGAAAAATGGCGATCACTTTTTAAAGATACGTGTAGATTATTCCTTAATACGGGACATTAAATTCTGCATTAAGTTACAAGCTGTTTATAAGTACTGTCAATCCACCTGTTTAGGGAGGCCGCTTATACAACTGTCATAGACTATCCTAGAAAGTTTATATGGTTTTATTCTATGTATGGATATGTTTACACTAGATGTCGTGTTTTGCTTTAATTAAGTGTCGTGTTTGTAAGGGATTTACATTACAAGCCAACGGGGTGAATTAAGTCCGAATTTCAACCATTCACTGCCCTGGTGTCATATACTTCAATTAGTTGTCGTCTGCTTATATTTAGATATCAGGGTGCCGTTTTATCAACGGGCGTACGACCGTCGCAACTAAGATCTTATCGTAGGACCCGTCGCAGCGTCGTAAAGCATTTTATCAAAAAAATCGCAGCTAAGATATCTTAACATTTGGTCGTAAAGTTACGACTGGTCCGGACCAGTCTTAAGAGAGTCTACGTCCGAAAAAAATGGCCGCCGCAGCAGCTTTCATCCCTCGATTCGATTAAGAAATGGCCATAACTTCAATGAAAGGTTGATTTTGCACAATCTAAAGAGGTAAGTTTGAAAGCACACGTACATCGTTCACCAGAGTGGTATTTACATGTATGAAAGGGGGATTACTGTGGTAAACTTCCGATATCGGTGACGAAGTAAGGCGGATTTTAAAACCTAACGATAAGTTATTATTCATTTATTTTGGCCAAGTGTTTACGTTTATACCGATTGTATAGACCCTTACAGATGCACGATATAATATGGTTCATCGTGTTTTAGGCTCTTGCAATCTGCGTTTCTTACGATGAGTTTATAAATAGCTTCGTCTCAACACCGACCTTGACACTTTTGTTTACAAATGGCGGCTGCTTAGAAACGTGTAGATAGTCAAACCAACGTCTACACCGATACTGTATTTATTTATCAATACCGTGCTGCAAACAAAAGAATGTCTGCTTACATTGTAAGTTAGATCTCTCGAGAATTGCGATAGTAGTCTTAGATCTATCTACAAACTAAAGTTATGGGCGCCCATATATTTCAAATTTTGCTAACGTTACCCCCCCCCCCCCCCCCCCCCCCCCACACACACACACAGTCACACACACACCACACACGCCTTCTTCCTCCTCCTGAGTGAGTAAGGATGTGTGAAGTCCACCACAATGTTTGTGTAACATGGTGAGAAAAATATGCAGCCGGACCGGGACTCAAACCCAGGACCCCTTGCTTACAGGACAAGTACTTTACCGATTGAGCCACCAGGCGGCTTACACAAAGTCTCACCATTTAATCATAAACTCAACCTGGCTAGCATTTGTGTCTACAATAAGCAGACGGCGAGCTTTTTTGGACTTGTCGTTGTCCCTGAGGACAGCACCTGTCACAAAACTAGCATGCCATAATACAAGTATGTTGATTAGACTAGGATTTGTTAATAGCTTCTATTTCTTTATTTATTACTTCTACTCCATCAATTCTGATGATTATTAGAAGGGGCCCCTTTTAGGTACACCGTCCATTGGGACTGTACCCGGCCGGTCACTTTATCCCGACACCGACAAACCAGTCGTAATGCTAACCTGAAATCCTGAGAGCCATTAAGGAGGGAAGCTATTGCTACCAATTTTCAAGTCTTTGGTTTGACCCGGCCAGGGATTGAACCCGCAACCTCCCGCACTGTAAGCGGACACTCTACCACTGAGCAATACAGGCGGTTATGGCTTGAAAAATGAAATAAACAAGAATTGTAGAGGTAGCCATCAATAGACCCCCCAACCTAATGATGAGATGGCCATGGGTTTGAATCTCCCCTCAGGCAGACATTTCCCTCTGTTTGAGTGTACTGGCTGTAGAGGTGGGTGTCGTTAGATACTCGCACTCCAAAATTGGAACTGGTATGCGACACCTTTCCAAATGATTCTCGAAATAAAGCAACCCCCCCCCCCCCTCCATACAATAACACGCAAAGTAGGATTACTATATTATGTTGCCGAATTAAGCCTTGCTTTGCAGACATAAAAATGTATAAAGGGTAGGCATTCACACTTTTTTCATTTACTTAATTTTTAACCCACTTTGTACTTTGTCACATATACTCAAATACATGTTTTGGTTCTTTTATATTTCAGCATCAAAAGAGCATAAACCAGCTTCAAGACCCTGGGTCAGTTTCAGCATGTATGAGATTAGTACACATGAATACCCTTCATAGACATTACAAATCCACAGGAGATTCCTAATGACCATAACATTGAGGTATTTATATGCTTATCATATGACACTAAACTTTTGAAAGTTAAACTATTAGGAAAAAATTCTATTAATGTTAAAAGACCCATTCTTTAAAGAGATTCGCAACCAGATTTAGCATTAAAAATAGTAATCACGTGATAAATACTCTACTGGAAGTTTGAAATTTTTAGACTGATTCACGTACTTAAGGGCGCAAGTCTTTTA
This sequence comes from Gari tellinella, assembly GCA_922989275.2. NCBI lineage: Eukaryota > Metazoa > Mollusca > Bivalvia > Cardiida > Psammobiidae > Gari > Gari tellinella. Next base: position 94,972,222 of record OV277858.1, read on the forward strand.
AAGATCTTAGCTTGCGCTCCAAACGTACGCTCTTTTGATAAAACGGACTTACGCCCTAGTCGCAAGCCTCGACGTACGCTAAGATCTTTACTAAGATAAAACCTGTTGATAAAACGGCACCCAGGAGCAAAAAGATCGGTACAAATTCTTAACAGTTTCTAGACTTCATTAGAAAATGCAATGTCCATTATGAAATTCTATTCAGTTCTGTCCTACTTCTTAGTTCAAAATTTATTGGTCTCGGTGTCTTAGGCAGATGTCTTATTATTTAATCTAATATTTCAATGAAGCAGGAATTAATTAATTCACCCCTGAAATTTCAAAAGGATAAATCCGGTATCCAGTAGAGTCTAGTCCATTTTGTTCTAATGATAATAATAATTTTTTTAGTCAATGAAAAACGACAAACATCATACACATTACTCTGTCCGGGCAGCAAATATGATACTGCCCGAGCAGCATCTATACTTTAGACCCCTTTGGTACACCACAGATAAAAGGGTTAGGATCCATTTGATCAGGGTCAACATCGATTGCATAGAATAAGTGTACTCTTCACAGAAGCAGTGTTTGTAACGGAATAGTTTACTCGTCGCTTATGTTGAATGAGCTGAGCTTTTTATTCATAAGTATTCGCTGTTACTTTGTGGTGTCCACGTCTAAAGAGGTGTACCTACCGCGCCCTGTACCTACAGTGCTTTGATTAATACTATATTTTGACCCAGTTCCCATTACCTATGAAAAGCTATCGTGTTGTGTTTTCTATATGTGCATAATACCAGTCTCTATGACACTTAGCTCAACATGCCGGTTTTAGGATATTGGAAAACCAGAGGGGTGAGTGTTAATATATAAATGTTTACACAGCGTGTATTTTCTTCTTCATGTAAAGCACATATTCCGTTGATGTGTGGTTTACCCCTGAACAGACTTGCTAACAATGTAGATCCTGATCAGATGTCCGTTGCGTAACGCTATTATTTCATGTACAGTCGAACCTCTCTATTACGACCATTTAATTTTGCTAAATATCATGTATTTAAGGCAGGTGACTGCTTAAATCAAGGTAAGAGTGAAACAGAAAGCTCCTCCAGGAGCTTTCTGTTTCACTGTCACCTTGCTTTAAGCTGCCACCTGTCTTTTTTCAATCAATTAGCCTTCGTTTTAGCGGTCGTAATGGAGAGGTTCTACTGTAGTTTTATATTAACAACTTTACCTAAAATCTAAATTTGATAAATAAAAGCAGACGACTATTGTTTTTAACGGATGACGTCACGACCATATAGGGAATAAAACAGCGTCGTCTACTAACATTTTAAAATGTTCTCCCTTTTTTTCGGCGTACTGGCAGAAGTCTAAAATCACAGTATCGAATAGTTTCTTCCCTGATCTAACACACTGCTGTAAACTTGCAGATACCTGTCATAACATTTTTTTATCCCTGCTTTTTCACATTCTGTACAGTCAACATTTTATTTTGCGACCACTCAAAAAAGACCTCTTGATTCTTATATACTTATGAATACTTATTGCAGGGATAAAGGTAATATAGAAAAAGCTCCTTATATGATACAGGCACTGGTTATCAGAGATATCGGTGTCATTTCAGACTAGTGGCTGGGCTGCCCTAAGTTGACATGAAAAATCCTAAGTTTTCCAAATTTGCATTTTTCAAGTTTGATTTCACTAATCGTACCTTTACCCCATCGTCTGTTTCTAGTTTTGTTGACATGTGACTACTTAAAGCTGACTGAAAGTAAAGCAGAATGCGCCTTAAAGCGCATTCTGCTTTACTTTCAGTCTGCTTTAAGCTACTTTATACTAGAAAAAAATCCAAAGACTTAGGAAAAATCCAGAGAAATGGCAGCCCTGTAGTCGTTGCTTAATGCAAGATTTACTCTACAGGGCTACATAATATGTACATGTACAGACATTAATTCCTTGTGTAACAGGTAATTTATAATAGGGCTACAATGGTTGATAAGAGGTTGTGCTCGTTGTTGACATCGCTGCATGCAACTCAAAACAGTAGCAATTTGAAGGCACTGAGATCTCTAGATGCAAATACAGTCAAACATTGATAACTCGAATTCACTTAAGTCGAAATTACCGTATATCAGTTACATCAAACTCGCAAACGATTGCCATCGACGGCCATCGATTTCTTTACTGAACGCATCACTGTATTACATTATTTTTCAGCTGGCACAGCCTATACGACTTCTTCTAAATCACATGGGTGAGCAATTTGAAGATCTCAAATATGAGATGGGCGAAGGTGAGATACCTATTACTCCATAGACACACATTCTTTCCACCTATAATTTATTCCTCCACTGAAAACAATACTTCAACTCTATATAGTCATGAGTATGCACCATAAAAACTTTTTTCCCCAGCCATGTGCATATGGTAACAACACACACAATATTTGTCTCCCATTGGTTGTTGTTTTTAGAGACGGGTTACTGTATAAAAGATAAATTAATGTTGGCACTCTCAGGATGAGTTTCAAGGTGACAAACATACTTACTACAATTTATGTGGGAGGTAGATATTGAATTCATTCGCTTTCTTACCCAAAATGCACTGAATTTTGCAACAGTGTGAATCCTGACCAGATACCTATACTTACAATAAGGCATCTAAACTGTAAGTGACATATTTATCAAGCTTTTCGGTTAATATTACTAAGTTCTGAAAACTAAGATATATTTGCAATGACGCATTTAGACATCGTATATAACTGCTGTAGTCGTTGTGTGGGCAGGTATGTAAATCGCTGGTATTAAATGTCATATAATTTGGATAATCCCGGTATCATAATGAAAAAGTTTATTGGGCTAGCATGTGGTCCAACCATTTCATAAACGTGTTGTGTTGACGGATTGCGAATGGAAATGGCCTTTATCTATACCATGCTGAGCACGTGATATTGAATTACATTGACAAATACATGTAGTTTGGATCTTGCCCGGACGCGAGTAACGTTTTGTCATTTATTTTGTTATTTCTTTCACTTTTATTCAAAATGACAAACAGCTGAAAATTTTGCCGACCACAACTTTCAAAGACATATAAATTATGCGATATCTAGATTTATTTTTTTCAGCTTATATTTTTCATACATTTAACCATAGCCACGAAAAAGCAAAATACCTATGAATAGGACACTTATCCTATGCAAATGTAGACCCTGGTCAGAGGGTTCCTATAGGATACCTCTGATATAGAGGGTCTGCACTGTTTGTAAGTTGTTCCATATATTGTTAACCCATTCACTGCCAAATTATTCGTGAGATTTTTACCCCTTCATCGCTTCAGTGTCGTCCGCTTAAACTTTGTTGATTGCAATGTCGTTTCGAAATTGAAAATTAAGGCAGTATGACGAATGAAATTTCAAAACGAATGTCAAACAGTTTGTGTCCTGGCCTAGCGCTTATAAAGCGTTGAGTTGAGTCTGAGTGCGTTCTCAAGCATATGATTGGTCAGATTTGAGCCTAGGCTCAAATCTGACCAATCATATGCTTGGGAACGATTTCAGACTCAACTCAAACGCTTTATAAGCATGGACCCTGGTCTTGATCTTCACTGTTTGACACTCACATGCATCTAAAGCATTTTATGAAGCTGTATTACATACGGTATTTGGCAGTGAAGACCAAACTCAGATACAGAGCCTGGGGTGACAACGGTGCTCGGTCTGTATAATATTGCAATGCAATAAGGCAGGTTTGTCATGGCATGGCTCATTTATTTTGAAGGTCCAGACTACAGCGAGGAAGAATGGCTGAAGGAGAAGTTCACTCTGGGACTTGAATTTCCAAATGTAAGTCAGTATATCTCATGCTTAAAACCCTTTGCTTGCTGGGTAATCCTTTTCGTCTGCACCAATTGTCATCTGTTACTACAGTGCTTCCTCCCTACAACGGCCCTCGCTACAACTACTCCCTCCTTACAACGACCCTTGCCGCAGTTCCCTAAGCAGAACAATTATGTCCAACGCTTTTACTGCTGTAATATCGTCTGATTGAAGTTGTCGTCTGCTGTTTTTCTCAAAGTTACATATTGGACATTTTCACTAAAAAAAACTTAATGACGAATGACAAACAGCATGAATCAAGATCAGACGCCGCGTAACGACGCGTCTGATCTGGATTCAAGATGTTTGCGAATGTAAACCAATTTTCTCCTTATATAATCACGACTCCCTCCGAACAACGCACACATTTTGTCTCCAATTGGCCCGAATAATTGGGTGTCGTTGTAGAGAGGGGCGCTGTATTCTTGAAATAGAAATTTCCAAAATTATTTTCAAAACCGTATCATAGTGTCATTACAGTTTGGATTCTGGTGCGATGCCGGGTAACCTCTTTAGCAGACGATAAAATTGACGACATTGGCGATTTAGTTTACTCAGAGTGGCAAACAGCTTAGGCCCTGACCCTTAACCCTTTCCTGATCAAATGATTCGGGAGAATTTACCCCTTCACCGCTTTATTGTCGTCTGCTTCAGTATTGCTGTCTACAAGACACGTTTCAAAGCTAGAATTAAGGTTTTATGACTTAATAAAAATCGGTTAAAGTATCAAACAGTTTGGGTCCTGATCAGACGCCGCGTGACGCGGCGTCTGATCAGGATCCAAACTGTTTTCATACGCGCTTTAAAGCGCCATTGAGAGTGAAAGAGTTTTAAGCAGACGATAAAATTGGGAGTATCATATTTATCCGTCAGGAGCTGTTATATTTGCAGTTGAATGTCCCTTTTCAGATTCCATATTATATTGACGGGGATGTGAAGGTTACTCAGAGTAACGCCATATTGATGTATCTTGGGAGAAAGTATAACATGGGTAAGTATCATTATATCGTTATATGCAAGGACACTAAGATATGCAATAAACCCTGTAACCCTACAAGTTGTTTCAATGTTTGCTGAACTCTTTCAAGATCAAATTTATCGTGAGATTTTGACCTCTTTTACGCCATTTTGTCGTCTGCTTCAATATTGTTGTTTGCAATATCGTTTCAAAATAGATTTATATTATTATAACCGACGTGAATTGAAAACGGATGTCAAACAGTTTAGATCCCCATCAGAACACTATATTTTGATATTTTCTTATAGCGGCTTGTTAGATTTGACGCTGAAAGGGTTAAAAGTAAAAACAAAAATGTTTATCAAAAGATGTGGGCATGTGTGTATTATTCATGTTTAGTTTATGTACATTTAAAGGTATAATACTGCCCAGTGTATGTTGAAATCGCGTAATTTCTTATATGTGTGCTTTTTCTATGTATTAAAACTAAGTGAATTCGTCTTTCATTTGCCTGATATATGCTCCCTTTTCATTAAGAATCATACAAAAATGTGTCGATTTCTTATCGAGATGGTTAGCAAAATAAGCGATTTGTTTACATAACAAATCTTCGGGTTGGTTTCCGAGAATTTTCGGAAGGTTGTGTAAAGTTCTCGTGATCGATATGGGTGGCGATAATTCATGTACACTGTGTGTGACGTCATAAGTTTAGTGGCCTGGAAGCGGACAAAATTGTAGCTTATTTACACAACTATGGGGAATTATTTCTCTTTGATTGAAAACGTTCATAAATCCGACCTCAAATAGCTATGAGGTCAACGACGTGTGTGTATAGGATATGTTAATGAGAATTTTACCGAGTGTAAACGGAATATCTGCATTAAAATTCTTCGTTATTCAGATATAAAACTCGATTTGTTAAAAAAATTATATCATAGGTTAGTTAGCAATACTGCCTCAGAATCACCACTTATTCTTCTTTTTATTTGTTACGATAGTACGATTATGACTGTGTTATAAATTTTATGTTAGAAAAGTGCTCGGCTTTTAGCTCCTCTATTGCGACCACTAAATAGAAGTTTTATTTATGGTATAAAGGCAGGGGCAGCTTGAAGCAAGATGTAAGTAAAGCATTCATCTCTTTTAGGAGAGTTCTGCTTTACCTTCATCTTACTTCAAGTAGCCACATACATTTAAGACTAAAACGTTAACTCATTTAGTGGTTGTAATAGATAGGATTTACTGTAAGTTGTTTAGATATACAGTCGAACTTCAATATCTCGAACTCTGTTAAGTCGAACATATCCGTATTTTAAAGTTAAAACGCGGCTAAGCCGTGTTTTAACTTTGAAAAAACGGGTATGTTCACCTAAACCGAGCTTGAAATAAGGCAAATTAATGTTTCGAAATATCGGATATTTCGAGTTAAACGAGTTCCAAATATCGAAGGTCGACTGTACTGTACCGTATTTGTTTGTTAGCTGGGAGTACAGAAGAGGAGCGGACCATGGTTGACATTATCCTTAACCACTCTATGGACGTGAGAGTTCTTATAGACAACGCAACGTATAGTCCTAACTATGTAAGTAGTATGACAACCTACTACACTCCTCCCTCTCTACAACGACGTCCAATGGGAGACACATATTGTGTACGTTGTTCGGAGGGAGTCGTTATAGGGAGGGAAAATTAAGACTTGACTTTCATTTGCAAATAGCTTGAATCCAGATCAGACGCCGCGTTACGCGGCATGTGATCTGGAAACAAGCTGTTTGTCACTCTTTCATTATACCGGTATTTATTCTATCAAAATATCCACTCATATGTACCTTTGAGAAAAAATAGCAGAGAACAATTTTAAGTAGATGATATGGCAGCAGTAAAAGCGTTAGACATAATTACCCGGTTTAGTGAATTGCGGAAAGGGACGTTGTTAGGAGGGGTCGATGTTGGTAGGGCCGTTGTAGAGAGGGAACACCGTGAAAAAACGTTCAATAACGGAAAAACTGACCATACAAGAGGGGCAATGACCGTAACCTATATAGTTTATAAACTGACAACCATCTCCCACGTGTTTATTTTCATTTTGAGCTAAACATTGAGAATTTAGAATTTAGATATTCTGTCTTAAGAAATATTAAAGTGAATGTCGAATTGTTTGGACCTTGATCAAACTCCACGCAGTGCCAGGCGTCGTCTGATCTGGATCCAATCATTACAATATTACTTTAGTCATTTTAACTGAAACGTAAATTTGAAAATAAAAGCAATGAAAATTATTTTAAGAGGATGAAGTCATGGCACGAAAGGGTATAATCACCGAATATAAGTGTTTGTGACGGACCCCGAGGGACTCGTTTTATGAAACATCGTACGACAAAAACGGCCGTAAGTCTAAACATAAAAATATAAAAATACATCTAATATATGATTTCTCCATCTAACCTTGTCTTGTGACATCTCTTTGGAATCGTCTTTTCTTTTTCTCATGTAGACATCTAATATTGTCTTTTGATATCTCTTTGGAATCAAGACGATTCCAAAGAGATGTAACAAGACTTGGTTAGATTGAGAAATAAATAATAATTCTGACTTACGACAATATTTGTCGAACAACGTTTCATAAAACGAGCCCCTGGTTCTGTTACCGGCACGTCACTCGGAGTATTGGCCACTTAATTGTTTATTAAAACTTGTTTCAGGATGAATTGAAAGATGCATTATTCGATAAGCTCAACACTCTACACTTTCCCATGTTGGAAAAGCGTCTAGAGGCAACTGGAAACACGTGGTTCATGGGCAAAAAGGTGGGTAATTATTTCGGGAACAAGATAAAAATTGAGAAAATTAGTACAGCAAGGTATATCACGTACTAACTGCATACTCCAACAGCATCAATGTAATAGTATAATTATACCACTTGAAATACGCTCATTTGATTCGTCAGGAGGGGTGCACGCGTGCGTCCGCAAAATTCGATATTGACAAACAAAATGGCTGCACAATCTACCAACCGACAATTTGCAAGAATTTCAAAGGAAAAGTTTAACAATTTGAAAGAAAATGTCATCTCACGTGTATTGTTTTATATTTTTAAAAGTTTGATAATCATTTGAGAGTGTTTGAAAAGGGCATACTATTATATTATAATATTTATTTACATATGTTTTGTTTACAGGCTTTGTATATTAAACAATGTTTACACTACACACACAAGACAATCTATAAAATAGGTATGACATTGTTTAGTAAGTATAGAGAAGTAGAAGATACGAATATTAATACTGGCCGACATGCGGACAATAACATATTGATTTAACTTCTTTTTTAACTATGTAAGACACACCCAGTGAATGTACGTATCAAAATTGATTTTCTAATAAAACCCGGCAATTTCCGCTTCGTCGGTAAGGGTTTGTGCTTGATTACATGTATTCGCATGCTTTTTCTAAAGAGCTACGTTATTTACGCCATCATCATAGCATTAAGTTGTTCGTAGTTTTTCATTTGGTTTATAAGTAACTTAAATACTAACCAGTTTCAGTGTATTTGTCTCTTTTATGCAGATGACCATTGTGGACTTTCCTCTCTACGAGATACTGGACAATACGCGGGTGATGCGACCTGGTGTCTTGGATGGTTTCCCATGCATTACAAAATTCCTAAAAACATTTGCAAGCCAACCGAACATTAAACGCTACATGGAGTCGGACAAGTTCATGAGAAGTCCAATTAACAATAAGTTTGCATCGTTCATCGGCTGACTGTTTAGCGGAATAATGTTTAACTTTTTGCATGCTAGGTAATTTTTCGTCTGCAACAACTGTCGTCTATTGTTCTACAAAATAGAATTTTCAAAGTATATTTTCAAAACAGGATCAGAGTGTCAAACAGTTTGGATTCTGATGAGACATCGAGTCTATTCCACGTCTCATCTGGATTCAAACTGCTTGCAATAGTTACCAAAAGATCGCACGCAGCATGCATAATTGAATTTATTTAAGAAGGAAGCAAGCAGTACTAACCCCAAATTGAACAAATGTATTTATAGAAAAAGGTTTTGATTTATAAACCGTTGCCCGAGAAGCGCGATTTCCGATTTGCCTAGCATTTGTGAACAGGTTGGACCCTGATCAAACACTCCTTTTTCAGCTATTATGTATAGATCAACAGTTTTGACGCAAACGATGTCGTAGCAGGCAAAGCGTGAACCTTCACTACACTAGTTTAATACTAAGCTGGGGCCGTTTCATAAAATTTCGTACGACATAATTATGTTGTCGTAAGTCAGATTATAAAAGTATCAATTAATATTTTAGTTTTCCCTCTTATCTTGTATTGTGACATCTCTTTGGAATCGTCTTGAGAAATCAGAAATTAAATGTTTTATAAAGTTTTGAATTACGGTCGTTTTTGTCGTACGAAGTTTCATGGAACGGGGCCCAGACACTTCATTTGCATAGACAAAACTTATGATTTGTCTGCAGACCGTATCTATATGAAGAACGATTATCGTATGACCGAGGGCATGAAGAATTATAGAAACACAATAGAAATACGAATGCGTCTAAGTTTATCTGAGATGAATAACAATAATAATAACTGCTTTAATCCATTGAACAATAACGATGATTGCGCTCGTCATTTACAAGCTATGTGCCTGTAAAGAGTACAATTGTCAAAGGAAAACAGTCTAGACTCAGATAAGAAGGTTCCTAAAGGAGCCCTCTGATATTGGTCTGTACTGTTAATTTTGCAATACATTGTAAAGAAAAAAGCCTTAATTGCCAAACAATGGACTACACTTTATTGGGAACTTGAATTTTCGATTTTAAGTTTCTTGGGCGATGGGGTTAGCTATAAAGGATACAATAACACGAGCAAACTCTTTACTTTTGAGGACACATTTCCGCTTGTTCATAATATCATGATCCCTGAAAAAGTAGTTCCCCGGAAACCATCGCTGCCATAGACCGTGCCCTCGTCTGTCTTTACCCAGACCCGTTGTCCCTGCTGCAGACCTAGTATAGCTGTGTTGCTGGATTGGGTACTTTTCCCTTGAGGGTATATGATCACATCTACTTGGTTTATCCCATCCACCACCAGGTAGCAACGGAGCTCTACAGTGGTCCAGTGTTCGATTGTTATGGTAAAAAGATAAACACCGGGTACCTGTATTGTTGCCACCCCAGTTGTAGGGTCGTACAAACTTCCCAGATTGAACAAAAGCTTGCTGAACTTGAGCGCGTTTCCGACGTGCACATGCTCCTCGTGGTCATGATAGGCCGTGAAGGCAAACCCTTCCAACTGGCGCTGACCTAGCAGAAGAGAAATCTGACTTAACATCTTTACTGTATTACCTCGAATGCAATGATTGTTTGCAAGCAGCTGAAATCCTGAGCAGATGCTGCATCATGCGGGATCTGATCAGGGTCCAAATTCGTTGATACTCATTGCTATACTACTTTATGCAAGTTATTTAAATTTTTATTTTTTAAACCAGACGACAATTGTCTAAGGTAAATGACGTCATGGCAATGACGGATGACGTCATTGTTGTTAAAGGATTAATGATGGAACACCAGTGATATCTTCTGTTGTCACATTTCTTCTTGTTTTGTTCACATAGAGGATTAATATCACAAAAGACCATGGCATAATTTTGAAGCGCTGTGTGAACGTATCGACAGATTGGCTTATTACTATAGTATGTTGCAAAGTTGTCTTACCATGTTGAAGAACAATGTGAACTTGTCTACATATTCAGTGTGCATGTTGTTTGTTCAATATAAAGTATCTGGGGTGTAGTTAAGGTAGCGTACTTACCCTTGTAGATACTTCGGGATGTTATTCTCTATGTACACGCTTTAATCTTCGAGTTTGTCTCTCTCTGTCAATAGGTTGCACTGCGTTACTCAAGGCCTCGCTTAGCTCTACTGCCGGGAACCCAGAACGAGGCTCACGTGATTAACCGGATATGACTAATTCACGGGACCGACCCGAGCCGGCCACTACACTCCTCCCTCTTTTCTTTTAAAGGGGGAGCCCTAGGTCCTTTCTTCGCCGGAAGTAGCGCTATCTTCTCCCCCTCCCCCTTCTCCTTTTAAGGAGGAAGGCTACATGCCGTACAGCTCACGGCCATTTGTGGCGGCAAGCTGCAGGATGGTCTCTGGATCCTGTTGTCTGATGCGAGCCACAGTATTGGCTGCAACTCCCAAGAATCCTGGTGTGCTGAACCGACAGTCCTTTGGCTTAAAGTAAGGAGCGTCGGTCTCCAGTAGAATCCTACGGTCCTCCATCTGAGCTAACGCAGCTTTGCTATCTTCCGGAGCATACGTTATCAGTGGTGTGTACCCGAAGCGGACATTTGGAAATGTTTGGGTCCAAAGGTCCACCATATCCTTTCCTCCCCGGAAACAGTGAACGTGGATTTTTTGGTTCACTGGCACCACGCCTTTGAGATGGTAAAGGAGCTGGGCCATCTCATCGTCTTGGTCATCCCGGGCAGCTCTGCTGTGCAGCACAAGCACGTGGTCAGGGCGCAGGAATGTAAGGGCCCTATCAAGCACCTTGTGCTGGATCAACCAGGTAGATGAAGGGGTTGTATGATCAATCCCGACCTCTCCCAGTCCCTTGACTCCTGGAATGGACAGGGCCTGCTGAAACCGTGTCCAATCCTCCTCCGTGAACCTGCTGGCTGACTTTGGATGGATACCAATTACAGTACCCACCCCCTGGTTCTCTAGTGAAGCCACTATCTCCTGTGTAGGATAGGTACTGACATCACAAAATACTGCGATGCCACCCACAATCTTCACCTCGTACTCCTGGCAAGGTGAAGCAGATTCCACCAAGCCCGAGACGTCGTCCACCGGTTTAGGAACGTCCATTCTCTCTGCTAGTCGATCCAGATGAAAATGGCTATCCCATCCTTCTGGAACCGATTCTCGTTCAACCCTAGGAAAGTTGGTCCTAAGGTCCTCCACTCTTCGGCTGCCTAGTAGGCTCAACACCACGACCATGACCCTCCAATGGGCTAACAAAGCCGGGGAGTTGACTGGTGTCAGGCAGAATTGTTCTGGGTGCTCCAGTCCTAGGTCTGTGCATAGGGCATTAGCCCACTGCTCCTGTCTCGTTGAGAGTTTCTGACCCCTGGGGATGTCGTCGGCCAGGTTCACCAAGCGGACCAAAGCTTCAAGGTCTGCTGAGTGATTTAACCACTTAGCGCAGAGGTTCAGCGCCGTGGTCTGGTGTGTCCGCACTTGCTCGGACAACAGCTGGTTCTCGTCGAACACACCAGGGACGTGTATGTCCATGGCATGCCTCCTCGACAGTTGCTGCCTGCACGCACCGATGCAGCAAACACCACTCTTTTTCTGAGTGGTGCCCTCCCTCCGCCTCTTCGGTGCTGTCACATCCACACACGACGGGGCTAGTCGCTTGCGATTTTCAACCCTGTGTGCGGCCTCTGGGCGTCGATCGTGACGTCTGTCATCCCGGCGAGAGTAAGAGTCGCTATGACGACTCTCATCACGCCGGCACTCATGGCTGGACCTCTCATGCCTGTGACGCTGTCTGTGTCGGTCACCAGAGCTATGTCTCTGGTGCTCCTTGCGCTTTTCATCATCCAGCCTCTTAGACCGCTCATGTTTGCGAGGGGACCTACGAGGTGGAGGGACTTCGTCCAGCTTTCTAGTAGGAGGTGGAGTACTCCTACCAGCTTCAGTTGATGTGGAAGCCGGAGGTGTTTGCTCCGGCTTGGCCACAGGTTTCTCCTCGACGCCTACCATGGGGGAAGGAGATTGTTCCGACCCCCCTGCTGTGACTGGTTCCAGCAACGCTTCTTCCTCCTCAGGGTCTAAGGAGTCATCAGACAGGGTTGTCTGCGCCATGTGCGCAGCCACACTGTCCAGATCCGGTTTTGGAGTCTGAACAGGCCTCTCCTTCTTCTGTGGGACTTCGGACTCCCGGAGTCTAGCAATGTTAGACTCCACCCAAGCCTTACTACGGAAGCTGGTCTCATGCGCCTCCGTAGCCACGATGTTAAGCCAGGTGGTAGACCTCTGCTTCTTCGCCACCTTCACTTGCTTCAGGAGAAGGCCCTCTTTGACATCCTCCGGTAGGTCCAGGCCTTTTATGACCTGGACCAAGCCCCGCGCTGCTAGCAGTTGTTTATTCCTGCTAGCACGCTCCACCTCTTCTACGCTCAGGTTAGATGCCATCTGAAAAAGACAAACAGATAAGATGCTTTTAAGTTAGTGTTCTCTTACTGTTTAAAAAGTATACTTCCCTTCCCTGTCTTTCCACCACCACAGTCATTGCACATGAACCTGTTGATCTGGAGGGCATCGGACGCAGTCACATTGACGCATGACCCATGAAACCATATGTCGCATGAGTCACACTGGATCATGAAGCGTCCCTGCCAAGGTTGTCGGCAGGAACAATGCATGGTTGACGGGTCGTCTTCCACATCGTCTGCCGAGAGATCAGGGTTCGCCAAATGCTGCTGAATCCATGCGGGATACTTTTTATCCCGACAAGGCTTCAATCTGTCGTGGTTAGCTACGAACAGGGACTTTCGTAGTCGGACCCGGAACAGTGATGCTGAGATCTGTTTAGTTATCACTGCTGGACCTTTCCATGGGGAACTCAACTTTTTGCACTGGCCCTTAAGGACTGCTGTGTCCAGAAGGTATACAACATCGCCTTCTCTGTACGGTCTCTTAAGGATCCTGATGTCGTAGTTCTTTTTCATCCTTTTCAAGGATGACTGCAGGTTGCGTCTGGCTAAAGCATGGGCTGCTCCGATATTTGTCATGAGAGTAGCCACATACTGATCTGCTGGGACTGGAGTCGCCGGCTTGTGGGGGAACATTAGGTATGCAGGTGTATTAACCTCCCTACCCAACATTAGCTTGTTTGCAGTAAACCCGGTACTACGGTTTACAGCACTGCGAAGAGCTCCGGCTATCTGGGGCAGATGCAGGTCCCACTGATTTTGTGAGTCCTTGATATAGCACCTGACAGCATCCATGAGGGTGCGGTTGAAGCGCTCAACCTGACCATTGGCTGACGGTCTATATGGCGTTGTCCGTGCTTTGTGAATTTCGAGCGCTTTGCATAAAGACGCAAAGAGTTTTGACTCGAAATTACGGCCTTGATCGGAAAACACTTCAAAAGGGCATCCAAACCTGGAAAAGAAATTGTCAACAGCCGCTTTTGCTGTGACATCCGCTGTCTGAGATGGCAGAGGTACGCATTCGACCCATTTGGTGAATTGGTCCACCATCATCAGAACATGTTCATGGCCTCTCGGAGTTTTGGGTAGAGGACCCATGAAGTCAATGTGCACGCGCTCCATTGGAGCGCCAGCCTGGTATTCTTGCATGGGAGAATGCCCATACCGGTCGGCTTTCTTGTTCTTATTGCAAACTGCACACGTCGCTACATAGTTTGCAATGTCGTCACTCATCTTATACCAGTAAAACTGCTCTTTAAGACGAGCTTTCGTTCTGGTCACCCCTTGATGACCAGCTGACGGCGGATCATGGTTCATCTCTAAAGCTGTCTGTCGGAGCTTCTCTGGTAGAACCATGTCAAGGTCGTCGTTGACATCCCTGCGTCTATATAGGATGCCTTCAATAAGCTGAAAACGTTCTTTATTCAGCCAATACGTCTTTGCCGCTGGACTCGCCAAGAACAAATCTCTTTCGCTTGGACTCTCTGACGCCGTTATCCATTTGAGGATAATGTCTAGGTCTTTGTCCTCCTCCTGGGCACCTCTTACTGCGGTTAGATCATAACCCCAGCACTTCTGTGTACTTGAGGACATGTTGACACCATACACTTTCACCTGACGCTCACTGTCTGTAGAAGTTATTTCTACAAACACCTCAGGATCATCTTCTGACTGCTCGGAACACTGGATGGCTTGGACAGTTACTTCGTCCAAGTTGTTGTCTTTACCGTTCGCCGGCTTGCCACCTTCGACAATAACTTGTTGCTCTAAATTTGATTGCTGCAAGTTGTCTGATCTTCCCCGTTTCGACGTACTCTGTGAACTCTCACTATGTAGCCCTGAAACGTGACTGGAGTCTCTTGTTCCCTCCGCACCACGAAGGTGAAGAGCACTCTTGCCCTTTACCCCACCAATTACGGTCGTCCCCATGGTCAACGGAACTGCCTCATCAACATCTCTGATGAAACCTCCCCAGTTCTTATCAGCACGCTTACAATAATCGCATCCACCACATGGTAAATCCTCTAATGCAACGCCTGCGGTGTAAGCGTTACAGTGGTCGTCAGGTTGTGGTAGACGGGAAACCGCATCAGCATTCCCGTGCTTCTTGCCTGGACGGTGTATCAATACCATGTTGTATTGGGACAGCTCTTCAATCCATCTAGCTAGTTGTCCCTGTGGCTCCTTGAAGTTGAGCAACCAAGTTAGGCTCGAGTGGTCGGTTCGAACCGTAAATGGTTTTCCAAGTAGGTAGTGTCTATACTGCCTAGTAAAACGTACAACGGCTAACAACTCTTTACGCGTTGTACAATAACGGCGCTGCTCTCGAGTCATGGCGAAACTACCATAACACAGAACACGCTCTTGGCCTTCCTGCACCTGCGACAATACCGCTCCAATTGTTGTATCGGACGCATCGGTATCCAGGATGAACTCACCGTTCATCCGAGGTAACGCCAAGATTGGTGGTCTTGTCAGAAGCCCTTTGAGTTGGTCAAAGGCTTCCTGCTGCTCTTCTGTCCATTTGTAGTTGTATTTACCTACAACCTTGTACAGCGGCTCAGCTACCGTTGAGAAATGTGGAATGAAATTTCTGTGGTAGTTGACTAATCCCATAAATTTCTCGACATCTTTCGAGCAAGTGGGCACTGGCCAGTTGCTTACCGTGCTGATGTCGGACTCGGACATTGATAAATCTTGACCGTTGACTACACGTCCCAAAAATTCGACTTCTTTTTGGAATAACGTGCACTTCTTGGGTTTAAGCTTCATGCCGTAGAATCTAAAACGTTTTAGTGCAGATTCAAGATTTACCATGTGATCTTCAAAGGTTTTCCCAAGGACGAGTATGTCGTCGAGAAATGCCAAAACTGTTTGCCAGTTTAAACCGCGCAGAATCAGATTCATGACCCTGGCGAATGTAGCTGGAGCGTTACACAAGCCAAAACCGAGCTTGACATGCTCGTACAGGCCATATTTTGTGTGGAACGCAGTCTTTTTCCTATCTTCCGGCTTGATGTTCACCTGCCAATAAGCTGAGTTGGCATCGAGCTTGGAAAACCAAACGTTGCCTGAAATTGTGTCAAGGCAATCGTCGATCAAAGGCAAAGGATAGACGTCCTTTACCGTGGCATTGTTAAGCCCGCGGTAGTCAATGCACCAGCGAATGTTACCATCGCGCTTGCGTATAAGGACCGGAGAAGAGGCCCAGTCGGAATTAGATTCCTGGATAACACCTGATTTTATCATTTTTTGCAGGTGTGCTTCTTCTTCGTCAGCAAAGCATGCAGGTGTACGGCGCATGCGTTGCTTTACTGGCTTGGCGTTACCCGTGTCGATACTGTGTTCGACACCGGTAAACGTTCCCAGATCAAACTCTGATGTGGCGAAAACATCCTGGTATGTAACAAGGAGTTTCGTCAATTGGCTCTTTTGGTCTGCGGAAAGATGTTCCGAAGAATCTGCTAACATATCCTTGAGATGTTCAGGGATAAGTTTGACAGGACTGGGTTCGGACTCGTTCTTCGTGACACCCTGGACTGTAAGACGGGGGTCATCGGACTCTGTTGTGTCTATATAACTGGCAACAGGGTAGGCGTAACCAACTTCTTTGCCCTTTTTAAGAAGTTGATACCTGTCAGACGTATTAACGACGCACATCACTGGTCGTTCGTCTGCGCTGTGAACTACTCGTGGGCCAAACACTTTTGAACTTGGGTCTGGTTCCACGACATAGTCGGACATACCTTTATCCATCAGACAGTTGACTTTTTTGACTGAATGAGGAGGTATCACTGTACGACGGCTAACCGAAACTCTGCTGACTTTTGGTTGACCATCAGATTGACCAAAGTCGGCTTCAATAGAATGTCCATTGAAAACCAACTTATTCTGTCCAATGTTGATGACAGCTTTTCCTTTCCTCAACAGGTCCATGCCAAGGAGCATGTCTTGCTCTATGGGTGCTACATAGATTGATTCAGTAAGTGAGATTGGACCAATCTTGAGTTGAAATGGATCTGCTACGAAGCCCTTCATAGACAGTTCTCTACCCGCTGTGTCAAATCTGACATCATGCACTTTAGAGGGCGCAGAATGCAGTTTGGAAAAGATCCGGTCAGAAATAATTGTGACTTCTGCCGCGGAATCAACTATGGCTTTAACTGTCAGACCGTTAACTATGATCGGAACAGTTAGTGTCGCCGTAGACTTGAGCATCCTAACGACTACAGTCATAGGATCCCTATTTATTGGGTTCCCAGACTGATTTTCCTGTAGTGGAGTGCCTTTGGTGGGTGGGGAAGTACAAGTTACTTCCTGCTTGGCTGTCTGTTCTGGACCGGGGACTTGTTCTCGGATCGGGCTGTGGTCCCTTCGCTCGATCCTTGGGCATTTAAAGCATTGCCGTGACGCTTTGGACAGGTCATTGCAATGTGTGAGGTATCGCCACACACATAGCACTCTCGTCTATCTGGACGGTCTGGCGCTGATCGTCTGGGTCTGAAAGACAACTTTTTGAGCTGTTCTTTAAGATCGGCTATCTCTTTTGAAACTTTCGACATAGCCGGGTCTGGGTTTTCTCTTGCCTTGACAGCACAAACATCCGGGGCCGTTGTCTCGTAATTGGTTGCAGTGTAGGTATCTGACCTACTCCCAACCATGATCTTTTTGCTATGTTGATACAGGCGTATTTCATTCATGGCAAGATCGATGGATTCAAAATTGCGCATGAATACACTGTGGCCGGCATCAACGTCTGTCAAGCCTTGACAGAAGCGGTCAATAGCTTGGCGGTTGCAGTAGCTTTCAGGTAATGTCCGGAAAGCTTCTGTGGCAAGATCCTGGATCCGGTCTGCCCAATCCTCAATCGTCTCGCCTTTGTTCTGCGTGGCAATATTAAATTTGGCTTGAGCGGACGCTTGCAGCTCTGCACCAAATCTGCTTTCTAATTTTGCCAACAACCGTCTGTAGGGGAGGCCTGGATTGGTCTGCAAAAGACGTGTGCAATGATCCAATGCTTTACTTGTCAAGCAATGAATCAAGCAGGTTTTGCAGTCTTCTTCGGTCCACTGGTAGGCTTGCGCATACTGCGTAAACTTCATGTGGAAGGAACGCCAGCTTGAGTTGCCATCATAGGACATGGAACGGGGAATGTCCTTCAATGCAGGGGCTCGTTTGGATCTCAGGCTGTCGACATCCATGGGATTACCCAGCGGTACATTTCGACCGTACTGGGGTCCCATGTGCTGCTGGTATGCCGGTGTAGCCTGCTGGTGTGCCGTGGTAGCCTGTTGGTTTGCCGTTGTAGCCTGCCGGTGTGCCGTGGTAGCCTGTTGGTACGCCGTGGTAGCCTGATGCAATCCCAGGGGTGCGTAACCCCCTGCAAATGCAACAGTCTGGTCCGTGAATGGCACGGGAGGAGTCGGAAGTAGCCGTCTCGGTCGTTGCTGCTGAACATGCATCACCGGTGTTGGCATGTAGTGCAAATCATGTTGCACCGGTGCTGATCGTGCATGCATGTCTGCACGCGCTGGCCTGGTCCTGGGCAGAGGGTCGCTTACCCGCACATTCGCATGGGCAAGCTCTGACTGGGATCTCAACATCTCTGCTGATGCTAGCAGTCTGGAAGCTGCCTCCAGTTGCTGCTCGACCAAAGCCTCATTGGAGCTTTGGATTTCAGTCTGCACTGTGGGTGGGGGTAATGGGATGTACCCTTCCTCAATGGTTTCTGCAGGGGTGGGGTAACCCAGACTCGCTTCAAGTGTGGGTTGCATGGTGACCCCCCTATCTGGATTAGGACTGAAATCCAGCAAGGCAATCACAGAATCATGAAGTCGACGAAGGGGTCGTTCGCCAACGTCATAACGCTGCACATTTTGTCCTGATCGTAATAATGACAAAAGTTGTGTAACGATCCTTGACGACAGGCCGGGGAAGTTTATTATTTCTTCCGCGGACGCGAAATTTACTCTTAGACTGGACATTGTTACCAGAAATAAGGTTTGAAAACAAATGGCGGACTACACGTGACTTTTGGCGCCAAATGTTCTTGGAAAAACAATGTTATTTTAGGGCTTAATGGGCCGTAAAACAATCACCGCTGCCACCAGTAAAGTATCTGGGGTGTAGTTAAGGTAGCGTACTTACCCTTGTAGATACTTCGGGATGTTATTCTCTATGTACACGCTTTAATCTTCGAGTTTGTCTCTCTCTGTCAATAGGTTGCACTGCGTTACTCAAGGCCTCGCTTAGCTCTACTGCCGGGAACCCAGAACGAGGCTCACGTGATTAACCGGATATGACTAATTCACGGGACCGACCCGAGCCGGCCACTACAAATATAAAGTGTTGACTGTCCAAACTGCATCTTCTTATGTTGGTATATGGCAAAGTAATTTCATATTGTTAAGTATAGGTTAGACCATGGTTGAGCGCGACTAAACGATATAGTTCCTTTAGTCGCGCTTAATTATGGTCCAACCTATTTAGCACTGGCTTGGGCTCGAGGAAAAATAAAAAATGACAAGACCCTTCGTTTCTGCTTTTTTTTAGATAAAAAAAGTCTTTTTATTTGTAATTTCAATGTGAAATTCGAGACATTTGAGCACATTCCATTAGCAATTGTCTTTAAAATCTAAGTCTCGTTGTACATTTAAAAATGAATTATGAACTTGTCTGTTTATGATATGTTATTATGTTAAGTGCACGTGTTTAATCAAGAATTGAGACCATTGAAGTTACAGTGAAGCTCATTTATAATGAACTCTTTAGGACCGTCTGATTTTATTGGTTATATCCGAATTCAGTATACATGTACAGAGGAGAAAACATTATTCTTTCCCGTTTAAACGCAAGCGAAACGCAAACGCATTGCAATAAAATGTAGAAAATGACCACTTTTTGACAATTCTGAATATTAATTTAAACCTGAATGGCAAACAATTTGGAGCCTGATCAGACGCCGGGTTACCCGGGGTCTGATCTGGCTCCAAATGGTTTGCATGGAAAAAATAGATGTAAAGAAGCGTAAACGCGTTTATTGGGAAAGAATAACGTTTTCTGCACTGTATATACGATGGATAAATGTTCGTTTTCGTTTAAGTTATGGTTCGTTATAATAGAGCTTCACTCGCAAGGAAGAGTTTAGTCCTATGGATGTGTAGTAGTTTAACGTTATGTGTCACAAGACCTTATCTTTATATATAGCAATGTTTATATGCACTGGCCTAGATTTATATTAGATACGTGACCAATTGGTCAATGGTCAATGTTATTGTTACTTATGCAATACTAAATAAAAGGTAAAAAGCTACAGGCCAAAAACTTTTGCTTATAAACATATTTTTTATGTACTAGATCTAAGCTTCCTGTCATCTCTAGCTCCATGCCAGTTATTTTTTTATCAAAATGATAATAAACGTTTAACTTCAGTCCAAACAGACAAACTGTGTTATCTTCTAATAACTTGTATACAATTTAACCTATTCACCAACACATTTATCATTCTCATTTAACCTTTCGCAGACAAAATATCGGTGAAAATGTAATGATTTTCAAAATAACTTCATTTGAAAAAGAGGGACACAACTCCGGAAGAAGTTCGGATAAGGATCACAAACTCAAATACATGGTTTTTATTCAATATTTTCATTTCAATATAATACATGTATATGATATTATACACTCTCTTCAAAAAGATTCAAAATGACATACAGTAAAACCTCTTTATTACGACCACTCAAAAGAAGCATAATTGGTTGTATAAAGTACAGATGATACATTAAAGCAATGTGACAGTAAAACAGAAAGCTCCTATAGGAGCTTTCTGTTTTACTGTCACCTTGCATACGCAGTCACCTATCTTAAATACCTATCAATTACCAAAACGCAACGCAGTGGTCATCATACAGAGTTTTTACTGTACTTGATAGTTTCAGATTCGTTCAATACATAGCAACACCTAAAGCTGGTGTAGACCATATTTGATGAAGTTGCTATATGTACGTCGTCAGATAATGTTCAAATTATATATATTGTATTGATCTATACTGAAGTAATCAATCACTAATCTAAGTAGCATGAATACCCTTGACGACATATAGCTACAATAAAAACTCTCTATCACGACCATTTAGTTTTGTTAATTAGTGGCTGTTTAAGGCAGGAGACTGCTTAAAGCAAGGTGGCAGGCTTTCTGTTTCACTGTCACCTTGCTTTAAGCTATCATTTGTCTTTTAAACAATCAATTAAACTTCGTTTTAAAATAGTTGTCATATTAGAGAAGTTTTACTGTACTTAATTCGTTCACCCCTAAAACATCAAATAGACGATTCCGGTGTCCATACATCTCAAGTCCATTTATGTGCTGCTTTACAATGTATTGAAACTAGGCAAACAATGCAGAGCCTGATCAGATGGCTCCTTTAGGAGCCATCTAATCTGGGTATACGCTGTTTACATAGGACAAGTGTATTCGTTACAGGTACACAGTAATGGAAGACATGCTTGTTGCTAGAGTTCGATGAGTACATGCAGGATGACAATAATATCGAGAGCTTCAAAAGGAGCTTTATGCATTATCTTTACGCTGTATTAACCCTTTCTCTCTCAATGACGCCAAATAATGCCACAAATTTGCTTTTATTTGAGTATTTTATTTTATTTTGACAAGAACACCATCCGGTTGCGAGTCCCTTTAATTCAAGATGGATTTTATATATATTAATATAGATCTAGTCTGAGCAGGTGTCTTATCTGATCAATACATAATTGATTTATGCTACATAATTATATCTAATTTGGTATATATGATAAAATGTCCAAGATAGAAGTTTGCCTATTAAAATCCACGATTTGCTTTAAAGAGGCTCGCAACCGAATTTAGCATTAAAAATAGTAATTTGTAAATATATGTCAAATGCTTATACAAATGGGTACGATTTAGTTTAGGATAGTAAATTCTGTTAAAAAATGCATTTCAAAAAAAGAAAGAAGAGAAGAAGCTCTGATGGGATTCGAACCCGTGACCCTCCATGCGGACACAAACATAAAAAAAGGAAAGGCCTTTACCCACGCGGCTACTGGCGCTCTTCTATCTATATGGTAGCGAATTAACGTACTTCACTGGTAGCGATTGATAGTACATATTCGGCTCGGGTTTATGTCTGAGCCGTGTAGAGAAGCAACAACAACAACTATACCGTCTACTAACGCTATAGAAAACGATGGAAAATATCTAAAAAAAAAATAAGATTCGGTGACGATTCTTGAGACTTTTTTTGGACTGATCATATTTTTTAATGTCAGAAGCCAAATAATGCCACAAATTTGCTTTTATTTGAGTATTTTATTTTATTTTGACAAGTTCACCATCCGGTTGCGAGTCCCTTTAATTCTCAATGACGTCATGAAGCACAATCGTAAACAGTTTTGATCCTGATAAGACACCACGTAACGCGGCGTCTGATCAGGGTCAAAACTGTATGTCACTTGTTTTGACATAACGTCAGTACTGCCTTAGATCTAACTTTGAAATGATATTTCAGCAAACAATATTGAAGCAGACGACAATGAAACGGCGAAGGGTTAAAACCCTTTACGATAAATTTTCTCATGAAAGGGTTAACCGTGAATATGGAAATTATATAGATCTAAGTTTGTAATATTTGTTGCACTTATCCCTTCACTCAGTAAAACGCCGTTACGGTTTTTACTTCCTTGTCGTGCGTATTGGACGATCTGTTCGTATGATACAGTCCAACTCCATATCGGAGATATCTTTAACCCGTTCATGATCAAATCAAATTTATCGTGAGATGTTTACCTTTTCGCCGTCACATTGTCATCTGCATCAATATTGCTATCTACAATATCTTTAAAAAATATAATTTAAGGCAGTACGACTGAAGAAGTTTCAAAACGAGTGGCAAACAGCCTGACGTGGCGTCTGGTAAATATCAAACCTGTTTGCAAATGTGCTTTATGACGTCATTGAGAGTGAAAGGGTTAAATCTAACCGACCAGTTAATGCACTTGCGTGTTGAAAAGTAAGACAGAAGACTTGTTATTTTCCATTTGAAGTTTCTGGCTAGAAAAAATTAAGCAACCTCGTGTATAAAGAACTACAGAAGGGTCATTCAACTAATCCCATACTGACACTTTCTTTTGAAAATCCTTTTTTTGACAGTTAAGAATTGTTTATGCAATGTATTGCAAAATGACAAACACTGCAGACCTCGATCATTCTCCTTTAGGAACCGTTAGATCTTGGTCTACACTGATTATATAAAATAAGTACACACTTTACATGCACTTGGTTGTCAATGGCGTGATGAATTGTCATTAGATTTGAAATATTGTGACAGCTTAAAGTAGTAGTAGTATATTTATTCCTCCATACATGGAGATCTTTAACATATATACATATAACAATGTAAACGGGTTAAACATACATGTAAAATAAACCATGCTATTACACAGCATAAATGTTTGCATAACACGATTGGATACAATTATCTATACAAGTAATGCACATAAATGTTAGCCTGATCACACGGTAACATGTATAAAATATTTACATGTATATCAGTTAGGATATACAATTACGATTATAAGCACCTATAATGCATGCCTATATTATTTACAATTGCAATCATGTGTGCCTCAACGGATACCTATAACAGAGATCCAGACAAGGGAGAGTTAACCAAAATTTCCATCATTTCTTGTTGTTACTTCAGAATCTTCTTCACGAGAAAATGTTAAAGAATAGTCACGACATAAAGCATTTAGTATTTTCTTTTATTATTATTATTTACCTTCACTGGAGCTCTATTATGAGGACCGAAACAACACGCACCCGTGTTTACACTCCGCCGAAACGAAAATGGATGAGTAATACAGGTCCGGTGATAGATGAGTTGAAATGAGGTTATAACAAGACTGCGTTCAATAAACGCGTATGCCCCCGGTGGCATCCTTGACAATATATTTTGAATTTTTTGTAAGTCCAAATTAGGTCAAGGTCAAGGTCAAACTGAGCTTGGTTATTATTGTTGAGTTGGTAATGGTCCAAGGCAATAACTGTATAAGTATCGAAGCATTGTAGTAAACGGTGTTGATGCTAGACGAAACGGTAAAATCTAATTAACCAAGAAAGAGCCCATTTAAAATATTCTAAGTCCAAATTAGGTCAAGGTCAATGTCAAAGTCAAAGTTTGGTGATATTGGTGGATAGGGAATGGTCCAAGGCAACAACTGTATAAGTATCCAAGCATTTGGGTAAGCGGTGTTGATGCTAGACGAAACGGTAAATTCTACTTAACCTTGTTACGGACTGACGGACGTACGTGCGCTCGGACTGACGGACAGGACGATTACTATATGCCTCCGCATCTGTCGATGCCGGGGGCATAATAAAAGCTATGGCAGCAATTTTCGATCCCGATCAGACGTCACTTACTGTTGCGTCTGGACAGGGTCGAAGCAGCCTGACACTCTTCGGTCAACTTCTACATTCACAATAACAATGTCGCCAAATGAAGGCGTCACTGTTAATTACCCATTTGCTTTTCAAACGAAAATTTACGAAACTATGAAAATAACGGGTAATATTTCTACGCACCTGCATGTCGCAATATAAATAGCCACAGCCAAACCTGCATCAGGCAGACAGTCTTCTATAAAAACCGTCCAGTGCCGGACAAAGGCAAGACAGAATGCCCCCGAGGGTGCAATATGTCCCCCACCGTCCCGCACTAAGCTGTCCCGAGTGAAGACTTTTAAGCATTGTCATTGAAAGATTGCTCAACCCAGGTTCGACTGTAGAATAACTGTCCATACTACAACATACATTCGTAAAGTGAATAGCAACACAATACAATAATTACAGTAGACTCTCTTTAACTCGAGTGCAATAAGAAGGAAATTACATGACATCAGTTACAGTCAATGGCATGAAACAGAAAGAGAAAAATAGCAAAATGTTCGCTACGGAAATTCTGTCCTTCTTCCCTACTGCTCCAAACCACAACCTGCCTATGTCATAAAAATAGAACAAAATGAATAGTTTATGTGATGGGCAGGAGGAAATAAAGGTGCACTGTACAGATATTGAAATACATATAATATTACATGGCTTTACCATTGGGACACAGCAACTATACTCAGATCTGTGTTTTATATAATAACGGCTTTGCAAACAAGTGCGGCAATTAACTTCTTTCTTCACACAATAATAACAGTAACACCTCTTAAAGCCGGAAATTAAAACACGACGCGTGGGTACTTGAGAATAAGGTAAAAGTCTAAAACGAAACAGAGCCCCAATGCAGAAGTGGCCGGCTCGTTTCAGCCTTCGTACACAAACGTAATTAATAAAATTCCGACAAAAAGGGTAAAGCTACCACTAACTCGGTTCACTTCTCACGTGTAAGCGTTCAATCTCGGAGCATAGGCTTAAGGATTGTCTGCAATATATAGCTGTTTTTTCCGTAATATAGTTGTGTTACGACTGTATTCAGAATATAAGCACATTGCTCACGGAGACAGAGAATCGCATCATACAGGTAAACTCGTTTACGCCGTTTAACTTCATCAAAATGTCCCACAGCGATTTAGCCGAACTAGCAGTCTTTTCACAGAAACAAAATAGATGCTCTATGATATGTGTGCACATCCGGTTGCATTTCCTGCATGTCCATGAATCCTGGCCGGATATAAGTAAAGCAATACCAAATACAACCTGCTTACATATGTTAACTGTTTGTGGCGAATCCCTAGCTATTTCCCATATAGCTGAAACACCTTTGACTTTGACAATATCACAGTTGGCCAAGCTACCTAATGTCTGGAGCAAATCACAAACTGCCCGCGCTTTCCACGGATGTTCTACGTGCTTGTTAATAGTCTGTTTCCATGAGTATTTAGATGGAAAATGCCCTTGCTCTACAAATTGTTCTAATACGTGCATTATATCATATTTGCGTAGCAAACGGTAAATGTCTGGTATGAAACCGCGTGACTGCCTATCCAGGTTAATACAGCAGATTAGACGCTCAATAAACACTCTCTTTGATAGAAAGGTGCAGGGTAAGCGACATAACTGTCCAAGAAAAAGCAGTTTTCTCTTTTCTATCATTAGCTCTATCGGTGGCACGTCTAACATAACAAGAACAAGATTGGTGTGACAAAATTTACTCAGGCCTTGCATGTTCTTTATACATAGTCGATGGACCCTTTCAAGAAGAAGAATGTCAAACAGCCTGACGTGGCGTCTGGTCAGGATCAAACATGTTTGCAAATGTGCTTTATGACGTCATTGAGAGTGAAAGGGTTAAATCTAACCGACCAGTTAATGCACTTGCATGTTATTTTCCATTTGAAGTTTCTGGCTAGAAAAAATTAAGCAACCTCGTGTATAAAGAACTACAGAAGGGTCATTCAACTAATCCCATACTGACACTTTCTTTTGAAAATCCTTTTTTGACTGTTAAGAATTGTTTATGCAATGTATTGCAAAATGACAAACACTGCAGACCTCGATCATTCTCCTTTAGGCACCGTTAGATCTTGGTATACACTGATTATATAAAATAAGTACAGCGTTCCCTCTCTACAACGGCCCTCCCAACAACGACTCCCTCCTTACAACGACCATTGTCTCAGTTCCCTAAACCGGACAATTATGTCTAACGCTTTTACTGCTGCAATGTCGTCTGCTTAAATTGTCGTCTGCTGTTTTTCTTAAAATTACATATAAGTGTACATTTTGATAGAATAAATATAATTATGAGTGACAAACAGCTTGAATTCAGATCAGACGCCACGTTACGCGGCGTCTGATCTGGATTCAAACTGTTTGCAAATGAAAGCTAATTCTTTATTTTCCCTCCCTATAACGACTCCCTCCGAACAACACACACAATCTGTGTCTCCCACTGGATGTCGTTGTAGAGAGGGAGCACTGTACACACTTTACATGCACTTGGTTGTCAATGGCGTGATGAATCGTCATTAGATTTGAAATATTGTGACAGCTTAAAGCATTTTGACAGTAAATCAGAATGCTCCTACGTTAACTTTAAGGGTGTATGAAACTCCTGAATTTGGGAAATTTTCAAAGAACATGGAAACACTCTATGATGGTGGTTTTGTATTGAAGAGCTATTGAAGATGAATGTAAAAATAAAAAGTGTACATTTTGGTGAACAACTTTTGGCTCTACGACCATGTAAAATTTACCCCACTCACTCTTTCTTATTTTGTCCTTTTCAAACAGCCCGCTTCAATAAAAGCCATTTCAAATGAAAACAAATATGATAATTTGGTTTGTGTTATTTATTTCCTGTCTATGGTAGTATTTCTTCTTTAAAAAAACTATTTTAAGAGAAAACTTTAATAACTCAACATTTTCAACACTGACCTTTCAATTTCTTTTCAAATTTTGAACTGCCTAAACATGGGCTTTCATCTGGTAGAATATACAAAAAATTTAAATACTAGAACTCTTTCATTTTCAACCTTTTTTACTTTTTTTCATAAAATAAAATATCTAATAAAATCATGCAATATAAAAAGCATATTCTTGATATTCACGGATCCATATTGTTCAAACCTGGTGCCTGCTTTGTCTGAATTTGGTTTCTATATGTGAAAATACCACCATAGACAAGAAAAAAATAAAGAGAACCGAAATTACCATGTTTGTTTTGTTTTGAAATAAATTTTACTGAAGCTTGTACTCTGAATTGGTAAAATATGAAAAAAAATCCAAATTTGACATACATTTTTCAAATCGCTGTAGCTCAAAAAAAAAGGACACCACCATATTTTTTTTTCATTTTTTCATTCACCATAAAAAGCTCTTCCAAAAAAACAATGATTGAAAAAAAGTTTAATACTTTGAAAAAATCGCTTATGGGTTTGATGCACCCTTAAGCGATTTCAAATCATAGTCGAACCTGAAAGCTCGAACTCGCTTCAGTTGAAATCTGGTAACTAGAATTCGATTTAGTCTAGCATACAAGTTAATCAAAGATAAAACGTGACTAATCAAGTTTTAACTTTGAAATAACTATAAGATCGACTTCAGCGAGGTGTCTGGCAAGGTGTTATGATCGAAAGGTGTAAATATGTTTACACTTTGAATTTGTGGTTTACTTATTGTTTATATGATTTAAAATGCGTAAATTATATCCTTGGAACATTTAGAAGTTTTTAGAATATTCGAGAAGATCATGGAATAGCAGAGAACACCACTGAATAGTATGGAAACATATAGAATGTTCTAGAAGTTTATATTCACTAGTAAACAAGTTGAGTCACATGCTCTTATTTTGTTGACAGAATGCCCCTGAAAGTCTATATTTAGTAAGTTTATGGTAAACAACTGATCACATGATCTTCAAGAAATTCTATGACTGTTCAATACCTTTCTAGAATGGTAAAACTGC
This sequence comes from Gari tellinella, assembly GCA_922989275.2. Taxonomy (NCBI): domain Eukaryota; kingdom Metazoa; phylum Mollusca; class Bivalvia; order Cardiida; family Psammobiidae; genus Gari; species Gari tellinella. The sequence goes on from OV277858.1 coordinate 95,000,736, forward strand.
GTATATATAGAGACTTAGAACTATAAAGATGTATAACTGTTTTATATTGGATCTTTCGACAGTCATCAGTGTACTAGACGTTTACTTGTAATAGTTTGGATACAGATAGAATCTCTGGATTATAGAAAGTGTGGGAAATTTCAATTAAAAGTGCAGTGTTTTGTCATTCAAAAGGACAGGAATTAGCATAATTTTAAGACTCTCATTAACAGGTATTTACGTGTTTCTTCAACTTGTAGTTTTGTTTTAATAAAGTTTGTTGCTGGCTTTGTCTTTCTGTTGCGCCTGGCTCGTAACAGTCAGAAGATGTCTTTACGCGAATTCGAAGTATCGATTTTCGACAGTAGAACAATGGACATTGGAGCTTAAGTTTATATAGCCTGATTGAACAATGTGTAGGAAAGAATCTTATTTGTGCCTTTTTGAGAAACATATAACATTTTCTTCTGTGGGTCACAAACAAACCCGTCAGCTTCCCAGCCATCAAAACTAACTAGTAGTTCATAAACAAATGTACAAGTATCATTGGTCTGTTCTGACCGTTCTTCTTGCATTTTGTGTATGCTCTTTGACCCTTTGCTAAGAATGTATATGATGTCCCTGCCATCTGTGACCAGGCGTAGAGGGTCTTTAAACTGTCGGTCCTTATGTCTGTGTACAACATGGCCATGAGCCGTTTCAACAACAAGAACAGTTGAGGATTTTCCATCAGCAATAACTATATGTGTTCCTCCCTTAATGGAAGTCACAGCGTATCGGCTCTCAGGACTTGGACGGCTGAAGAGTGACGTTTCTAATTCACACGATAATTTGTTAACTTTGGCGTAGTTATGGTCGAACATACGGAGGGCAATTTCTCCCCTTTTCTCTTTCGAAATGACCACAAATCCCTTTTCCCAAAGTGCTACGCCATTGCAACTGAATTCCATCTTAGACATCCGTGCAAGATTAATCCATTTGTCTGTTGTTTCGACGAGATAATGACCCACTTTGTGATTTGAGGAAACCGCGTAAATACGAATTCTTTCCTTGTAAACACATATACAAAAATCTGAAATTTTCAATTCAACGTTTGTTGAATACCTAGGTGATTGAAAGGTATCGTCGAATACCTCGAGCGTATTACCCTTTTCGTCATACAGAAGAATATCACCACCCGGCAGTAGTGACATGTACGTGATGTGTTTGTCTTGTTGCCCAGTTATTTGAAATGACTTATCATATTTAACGGAAGACATCGTATCAACAACCATGTCGTCGCTTGTTTCATCATTGTTATTTGCACCCGGTGTATTCTCAACGGTGTCATACAAATCCTCGTTGGGATCTGTTGTAACAGTGTTGTGTCTTGCTCCATGCGGTCTTCCGTCGCCAGGCATCGATGTCGACAGCACTGTCCTTGTCGCACTATTTTCAGTTGTAAGCGACTGAGGAGAAACGACTGGTCTACTATTGCCATAATATTCAGAAGACATTTCAACTGTATATGTAGTGACTTGTTGATTGACTCGAACAAGTGTTCTTCCATTTGAATCATTGTTATCTCGACGACAGTTAAACGTGTCATATGTGACTATATTATCTTCGTCCTGCTGTCTTGTAGATGCTCCTGAGTTCACCCCGACACTATTGGCATTCGAACCTTGTAGTCCGATCGCAGTGGTCATATCTCTTTCATCACCTCCACTAGGTCCACTATGCCAGTTGTGATATTCCAACTTATGATCTGACGTGTCGGGGCCATCATGTTTGGCGGCACATACATCACATAAATATACTTTACATTTCCAACAAAAAGCGCATCCGGCCGCTATTTTGCATAAACCACAAAATTTAATGGTGTTCTTCTGTACAATGGTATGCCTATGGCGTGAGCAATTATCTGAAGCGCAGTCTTGACACAGTAAGACATGACAGTCTCGACAATATTGTCCAGCTTCTTCGTTCACTACATAGCCTTTATTGAAACACCATGAGCATATCTCCATCTCTAGTCTTTAGTCATATGGTCAATTGCATCAGAAGACTTCCTGAAATATCAATCAGTCTTTTACCGATTACCTAATATCCTTCTTTCTACTATTTGAGGTATGTGACCACTTATTTGTAATGCGCTTTCTTCTTTTCTTTTGATTTAAGCTACTATATATTAGGATATAAAACATATGTCTAATAGTACACATTCATGACTGTATAAAGGGAAACTATTTTCATCAGTGAATTAACTCTTTCCTCCCTGAAACTTTAAATGGACAATTCCAGTTTCCATTTTGGTCTAGTCCATTTCTGACTTTTAAGGGTTGTTTTTGTCAACGTTTGGCATTATGACAAACAGTGAAGGCCCTGATCAGAGGGCTCCGAAAGGAGCCCTCTGATCTGGGTCTTCACTATTTGCACATGACAATTTAACTATTCGCATGTACATTGTTTGAAAATGACGCCTATATGCGGGACTAGGGTTCAAAGAGTTAAAGACGTAAAATGCGTTTCTATAGGGTAACGAGTTAAACCTTCACTGACAACCCTTAAGAGTAAACATTTACTATACCTAAATGGAAATAAGAATAATACATTTGAAGTTTCAGGAGTGAATGAATTAAAGTTGTTGGCTTCAAAAGTAACTCAGCGTCTGATCAGGATCTAAACTGCCGGACATTCATTATCATATACTTTTGTCAACTTACCTAAAATTTAAGTTTGAAAATAAAAGCACAGTGTCCTTGTTTAACCCATTACCCCATAGCTTGTTTCTAGTTTTGAAAATAGGTGACTCCTTAAAGCAGACTAAAAGTTAAGCAGAATGTGCCTTAAGGCACATTCTGCTTTACTTTCAGCCTGCTTTAAGCTACCATCTGTTAGAATTTAGAAAATAGTTCCTTTTGTATATATTCATGACCTTGTTAATTTGAACTATTTTCTTCAGTGGAGGAAACAATTAGAGGCGTAAAAATGTTCTTTTTATATCGGGTAATGGGTTAAAGCAGATGAGGTCATGGCAAGGAATTTATTGAATGAAGAAGCTATGTAAATAAACAATGAACCAAATGATAAAATGAATAGATGCTGTCTGAACTCGATACTACGAACTCGCTTAAATCGAATGTGCCAGTATTTCATCAGTTGAATTTCGATAAGTCGATCTCGCTTTTAGAACGTCAAACATACCCGTATTTCAAATTCATCACGTGGCTAAGCCACGTTTTAACTTTTAAATATGGGTATGTTCGAACTAACGCGAGTTCGAGGTATCGAGTTTCGACTATACCATAAACCAGATGGATTAGTGGACTGTCTCGCTTTTAGATCCCTTTTACAAAAATCGCAACAATGTAAACATTATAAATTCCTGTACGTGGGTGTTTATGATAATTGTTGCAAATAGCCTAGATTCCGGTGAGACGACGGGTGAGAAGGTTTATCGTCTGGATCGATACTGTTTGTAATAGTTACATCAATTTTATTCGCAGCATTCAGAAGGCCAGCCACTCTGCTATGGAGTATTTCTGTCACCAATTTTATTTAGCTCAATGACCTCTGAAACTTCAACTGAACATTTTCAGTTTCCGTTTAAGTCTAGTTTGAGATTTGTTTTTCTTATACAGTACTCCTTCTTTACAACGACCCTACTAACAACGACTCTAATCTTACAACGACGATTGCCGCTGTTCCAAAACACAATATAAGTATGTCCAACCTTTTCACGGCTGCAACTTAAAATTGTCGTTTGGTATTTTCTCAGATTGACATAATTACGAGTACTATTCATTTTGACAGGAAAAAAAATCATATTGACGAGTGGCAAACAGCTTGAATCCAAATCAGACGCCGTAACTCGGCATCTGATCTGAATTCAAGCTGTTGCAAATGTACGTCAATGTCCCTCCCTATAACGACTCCCTCCGAACAACGCACATGTTTTTGTTTCCCATTGGGTGCCGATATATAGAGGGATCGCTGTAATTTATTTCTGTTTCTGTTTTACATGTGTATACAAAATAACAAAACAGCGAGGAACGTGTTTGCATAAGTCAAATGTATGTGTCAAACTATGTTATGTTGAAGAAAAACAGTACATAAATTTGAATTGTTGTTAGATATTTACAAATGTAAAATATATATTTACAAATATAAAATAATTGACTTACATTTTGCCAAAGTGTTATGTCGTCCGCTCTTTCTAATACGAATTGGAGAGAAGCTCGTCTGTATCCGTTACCATGGGCCTTTATAAACAATATGTACTGTCCAAAAGTCGTTATAATTCCAGAGCTCCAGATAAGAGGGAGTTATTTTAACAAAACAAACATTTTCTCACTCATTTCAGCACCAAATCCTATGGTGTTACTACTCATTAGAATCGTCTCGAAGAGACAATTCTAATGAGTAGTGACACCATAGGGTTTAATTCAGGAATAAAGATTTTAGTTTTTGAAAAACTACTCTTATCTGGTGCTCTGTAATTCAATGGTATTATTTGTGATTGATAGTAACTATCTGCTACAAACGATATTGTGAAACTTACATGTACTTGAACACGTGATCACGCCTAGATATGTATTTCTTTGAGATCATACTTGAGCGTATTAATTACGAAAGTATTTAGGTCACTGCATGAGCATGTACATCTATACAAAAAATTATCTATCGGAAAAGTTTAGGTTTTCGATATACAGGACAAGCATTAAACAATTAAGTTGTCACATTTAATCGTCAGATGATCAATTTTGCTGATAAAGTTTACTTACAATCTGATTTAAGTACTCACTTGTCTTCAAGCGAGAAACAGGCTATGTGATTCACAGCCAAGTCAAACAGACAATATTTGCAAACAGCTTGGATCCAGATCAGACGCCGCGTAACGAGGCGTCTGATCTGGATCCAAGCTGTTTGCCATTCATATTAATATTTTCTCATGTATATAACAAAAAACAATATTAATTGATTTATTTACGCAGATGATCTATCTAAAGCAGACGACAATTCAGCATGATAAGGGCCAAGGGTAATCCCGACGTAATTTTGTCTGCTGCAAAAGGGTGGTGTGCAGTATTTGGCTAATCTGTTTCTTTTTCTTGGAAAAAAATCTAGTACACCTTTGAGGGACAAAAGGTCAAATTGATACCGGGAAGTGTTTCAGTTACCTCTACGTACATGGGTATCATATTTAACCCATATAAGCTTAGATTACTGTCTATTAAAAGGGACATTGGCAAATAGTTTAGACGCTATTGAGACACCGCGTTACGCTCCGAGATCCATAGCCTGTTTGCTATTGCATATAAAATGTTCTGTATGGGAAAACATAGCAATGTCCAAAGATTACCCTTGTAATGAAATCTTCCAGCTAAAGGGAGAGTTCATTGCAATATCCAGGTCAAAGAGATTTAATACAAGCACTTGTGTGAATTATTGATACTTACCACTGTTATCTTAACACAGGCATCCGTACACTATATACAAAACAAATATGTCAGCTTGATACAAACATTGCTACTTTTAATTTTGGGGACCTCCGTGTCCTAGTAAATAGTGGTGTAGTCACTGTGACTTACATCACTAAGCTCCTCAGCTGTGAGTTCAAATCCCAGTTTGGTCATTCGATTTTTCATGTTGTGAAGCCTTCCAGGTGGCTCGCGAAAAGTCGGTGGTTTGTTTGCCGATGTGTGCCATAAATAGTGCTAAAATGGCTTGTGGGGTCTTCCAGCACCTGTCGTGATATGACTGAAATACTGTTAACCCTTTCCCCAATAGAAGCGCCTTTTAACGCATTTAGTTTATTCCTTCGCTAAAGAAAATAGTTCCAATTTATAGTTATGTATATGTATCATAAGGAATATTTTCTTTACTCTAGAAGGTGGTAGTTTGAAGCAGGCTGAAAGTAAAGCAGAATGCGCCTTAAGGCGCATTCTGCTTTACTTTCAACCTGCTTTAAATAGTCGCCTATTTCAAAACTAGAAAAGGCTATTGGGTATTGGGTTAAAGTCTATCGCGGTAGTTTATTCTATTTTTTTCATAACTTTGATAGCCTTGAATATACATGTAATACACAGAAGGGAGCCCCATATAGCCGGCCAGTATCTTTTCATGTGGTAGCTTATAGCAGGGTGAAAATAAAGCAGAATGCTTTTTAAGGGTCATTCTGCTTTACTTTCAACCTGCTTTAAGTGGTCACCTCATTCTTCAAAACTAGAAACAGATTACAAGAAAAAGGGTTGAATCACCTTCCCTACAGGTAGTTACATATAAAATGGCCAACATCATCGTTTCAATCCTTTATTCTTTATATTCTTCTTCCATACATAAAAGTAATCTTCTTTCTGCTCACAAATTTTAACTCATTTACCCATGAAACTTCAAATACACAATTCCAGTTTCCATCTCAATCAAGAAGATTCAATTCCCTCAATCTGTATACACTGGTAAACTTTATTCATACCAAAAATAAGGCTTGATACTTCCAAAGTAAACATGATGGCTGAACAATGCACTTGTAGCCAATAAAATTTACAATTTATAATTTAATTTAAACATAATAGTATGAGCTCATTAAATCCTATACAATCACATACCTATTAAATATGAAGTATTCCTTGACAGAATAAAACTGTTGTATATTATCAATGTGGACAAAGCATAATTATGGATTTTAGAAATTTCAGTGTTATGAGCAGTATTGTTTATGTATGAAATGCATAAACAGTATAGCTTCTCTGTTACGACCACTTAAAGGAAGGCTAATTGACTGCATTAAAGACAGATGACAGCTCAAAGCAAGGTGACAGTAAAACACAAAGCTCTTTAAGCCTTTATTTTCCCTACCGATACCAACTCCCTCTGAACAATACATGCAATATTTGTCTCCCATTGGATATGGTTGTAGAGAGGGAGCACTGTATCAGTTTCATCCAATTTACTCATAAAGCAATACCATTTCTAATATGGCAAACATTGTTGAATGCCTCCAAAAGATTATAATACCATGAACAAAATATGTATCAGCACTAAGTAAAGAGCAGGGTTCCAGATAAGGTGGAGTAAACTAAACAAATCAAACAACTCCTCACTTTTTTTTAACACTGAATCCTATGGTGTAACTACTCATTAGAATCGTCTGAGAGAAGATTCTAATGAGTAGTGACACCATAGGGTTTAAAGCAGAAATAAAGATTTTAGTTTTTGAAATACTCCCCTTATCTGGAACCCTGGTAAAGAGAAAGTGAAAGTTGTGGAGGTCACAAAATCTCTGTATCAAACACTAATCTAAATATACAGCAGTACAGTACACGACTAACCCTTCCAAAATAAACTAACACTATTGCACTTTTTAATATCACCGTTTTGCAATCAATATAACTTATTTTTGCAATCAATGCAACTTAGTTTTGCAATCAATACAACTTAGTTTTGCATGAAATGCAACTTAGTTTTGCAATCAATGCAACTTACTTTTGCAATCAATGCAACTTAGTTTTGCAATCAATACAACTTACTTTTGCAATCAATGCAATTTATATTTGCAAACAATGCATGCTATACTTGTCACTAGGTTTCAATGGGCAAAGTAAGTAAGACCATTATTCTTTCTCGTTTAAATACAAACTAAACGCAAAGCACTAAAACGTAGAAAAGTACAACTTTTGGACAATTCTGATAATTCATGTTTATCTTGGTGGCAAACAGTTTTGAGCCTGATCAGACGCCGGGTATCCCGGCGTCTGATCTGGCTCAAAACTGTTTACATAGGAAATAATAGTTTTAGCCTAAACGCGTATATTGGAAAAGAATAACGTAGTCTCCACTGTACCAGCATATCTGTTGGGTTTTTTTTCTCACACAAATTAAATTGAACAGACACAGCAATACTTATAAGTTAAACTATGCCAGTGCTGAGACTGTCAGTAAAAATCAAGATATACACAAAAAGATGATTAAACAAGTATCATACTAAAGCACCAAGCCTTGAATTAAGTGGAAGTTGCCTTTATCTAATATGTTTCAGCACCGAAAATCATTAGTGAAAAACACAGAAATAAACCCATCACATGAAGCAACGGACAACAACTGCAGTCAAACCTGTATGGAGCTACCACTAACAAGACCTTGTATCTGTTTATGACAGATGGCAGCTGCCAGCATAATGTTGGCCAAAAGTAATGCAGAAGGCTCCTATAGGAGCCAGTATTTAGCTACCAGTAAAAAGACACTGTATTTGTTTTTATGATAGATGGCTGTTTAATGTCAGAAAAGAGAAATGCAGAAGGCTCCTATATCAATGTCTGGCATTAAGCTGCCATCTCCTTTTAACCCATTACTCCATAAATACACCTGTTTATGCCTTTTATTGATTCCTTCATGAAAGAAAATAGTTCTAATTTATACAGTCATATGTATTATTAGAAATATTTTCTATATCCTAGCAGATGGAATCTTAAAGCAGGTTGAAAGTAAAGCAGAATGCACCGTAAGGTGCATTCTGCTTTACTTTCAATCTGCTTCTGGAATTCATGTGTTTCCAAATTTAGAAACAGGCTGTGCATCTCCAATCAGTGGCCACTTTACACAGGTTTGACAGCATTACAAAACAAGAGGGCCATGGCCCTAAATTCGCTCACCTGAGGACATTGAAGTTTGTACCTAAGTTGACTGGGCAAGACAACATTTTAATATAGCTATAAATGGAGTTATCTTCCGGACAAGAAAACATGACAAAAGTGAATTTTGTTGCCAAGCTTATGACCCTTATCCATGACACATCCTCTTATCAAGCTATTTCCATTTCCGGTAAATGATAATTATTTCACTAGCGTCAGCAGAACTGGAGTTATTTTCCTGACAATAAAATATGACAAAGGGGAAAACAAAATATTGCTGCCCTTATGCACTAGGCATTTTCTGTCATCAGTTTCTTTCCATACATAAAATTTCATTACAATAGCATCAGTAGAACTGGAGTTGTCTTCTTGACAAGAAAATATCACAAAGGGAAATAACTAAAAAAACAATGATGTCAGAGTTATGGCCTTTGCAAATGGCACTTCCTCTCATTAGGCTCTTTCCAAATAGGCAATTTCATTTTACCCATTACCCCATAGCCTGTTTCTAGTTTTGAAAATAGGTGGCCACCTAAAGCAGGTTGAAAGTAAAGCAGAATGGGTCTTAATGCACACTTTGCTTTACTTTCAAACTGCTTTAAGCTACCATCTACTAGGATATAGAAACTTATTTCACATCTTACATTTTCATGATTGTTTAACCCTTTCCCCTATAGAAGCGCCTTTTAGCGCATTCAGTTTATTCTTGCTCTGAAGAAAATAGTTCCAATTTATACATTCATAAATATGTATAATACAAAATATTTTCTATATTCTAGCAGATGATAGCTTAAAGCAGGCTGAAAGTAAAGCAGAATGCGCTTAAAGCGCATTCTGCTTTACTTTCAACCTGTTTTAAGTGGACACCTACATTCAATACTAGAGATATGCTATGGGGGAAAGGGTTAAAGGGGAATTATTTTCTTAAGTGGTGGAATAAATCAAAGGCCTAAAAATGCACATTTATGGGGTAATGGGTTAACAAACGTCAGTATTTATTGGGGGAACTTTAGCAGACAACATGTTCAGTTCCGTTGGCCTGATCACTGAGGTCAAATATTACGTAAGAGTACTGTAGCATTAGCAGCACTGGCTGCTGGGAGCTTACCCTTACCAGACTGAAATGATGTCTGCTAAATACCTTCTGTGTGTAAAAAATGTACTTTTTTTTTTTTTAGAAAATGTTAAGTTGGTAAATGAGTGGCAAATAGTTTGGATCCAGATTAGATGCAGCATTATGTTGCATCTGATCTGGATCCAAACTGTTTGCAAATATTGGTTATTTGCCCATAGTATATTAAGGGTAACTCAGGTAAATACAGTTCTGCCTAAATCAAAAATACTGTAAAACCTGCCTAGAGCAGCACTTAAACTGTGCAGGGTGGTGTCAAATGTGACCCTAGGGATTTCATTTTAACAAACTATAGAGGGATCCACCAGGAGATTCTACTGTACAAATATCAAAGCTTAGGGCCTAGTAGTTTTGGGCAAGAAGATTTTTTAAAGATTTTTGCTTTTTTGCTTTTTCAAGCAGAGTTTGTGCTTTTTTTCCTTTTTTTTGAACAACTTCTGTAGAGAAGCATCCAAGGAACATCATGAGCAGTTTGAACTCTCCCTACAATCGGCGGATTTCAGAGGAGATGTCGTTTGAAGTAAATGTGAACGGACAGACGGACAGACGTACTACGGACGGTGAGCGGTCACAATAGCTCACCTTGAGCCTTTGGCTCAGGTGAGCTAACAAACAAACATAAAACACTAGCCAGGAACATAGCACATACCTACATATAGCGTATACATACAAACTTCTATCAAATAGCTAAGGGGAGAAAATCAAAGTAGCAGTTTTTGATATAAGCAGCAGCTTAATGCATTAACCCCTTAATTTACAGCCTGTTTCTAGTTTTGAAGATAGGTGACCAAGCAGACTGAAAGTAAAGCAGAATGTGCCTTAAGGTGCATTCTGCTTTACTTTCAACCTGCTTTAAGCGCTTATCTGCTAGAATATAGAAAATATTTCTTTTGTTACATATTTTGACTGTATAAAGTGAAATTAGTTTCTTGAGTAGAGTAAGAAATTGAAAGCGTAAAAAGGAGTATTTATGGGGTTATGGTTTAAAGACCTTTCTGGTAGGCCTCTGAGCTGCTTTAAAGCATCAACTTTATATATTTATGAAAATGTAACATAAGAAATGTTTACTGTATCCTAGGATATTGTAGGTTTGTTAAAGAAGGCTGAAAGTAAAGCAGAATGCACCTTAAGGTGCATTCTGCTTTACTTTCAACCTGCTGTAAGTGATCTTCTATCTTCAATACTACAAGAAGCTATGGGGTTATGGGTTAATACAACTTTTCCAGTATATTGAAATAGTAACATTATTCAGGTCATAATTCAAACATAATATCACTTAAACTGTAACAATGTACTTCAGCAATCAATGAACACATTGTTCAACTCATACATCCCTGATACTTTTAACCCATTACTTCATAGATATGCATTTTTGATGCATTAAATCTATTCCTCCACAGAAGAAAGTAGTTCCAATTTATACAGTCATGAATATGTATCATAAGAAATACTCTCTGGAGATGAAAACTTAAAGCAAACTGAAAGTAAAGCAAAATGCGGCTTAAGGCACAACATCCTGTTTTACTTTCAGTCTGCTTTAAGTTGTCACCTGTTTTCAATACAAGAGACAGGCTATGGAGTAATGGGTTAACAGAAAAATTGATAGTTTCACAAGTAGGGCTTAACTCTTTCAAAACCATGGACCTGTTTAAAATATACTCATTACATTTGAAACAGTGTAGACCCAGATCAGAGGGCTCCTATAGGAGCCCTCTGATCAAGGTCTGCATTGTTTTCCAATTCAGACCAGTAGTTTCTAAACTACCCAGAATTCCAAGTAGATTGTTTCATGTTTTTGTAACTAAAAAGATCTACAGGGGAGCATAATAACCCACAAGAGTAACTAAGTGTTGAAAGAGTTAACAGTCAAGACAAAAATAACACACAATCTGTTGACATCGACACACATAATTTGCTGCTGAATAACAGTGATGGTCACATGATCAAATAGTTAAACTCAAGCTTACATGATTTTCAAAGGTAAAAGCTGGCTACACCATGCTCTAACATTGAAATACTGATATGTTTCACTGTACAAGTTACTGAATTTTAACTGAAGAAATATTGGCAATTTTGCCGTAACCCATTACCCCATAGATACACCTTTAATTTACTCCTCCACTGAAAAGAATTGTTCTGATTTATAAAGTCATGAGTATAATACATTCTAGCAGATAATAGCTTAAAGCAGGCTGCATGGAAAGCAGAATGTGCTTTAAGGCACATTATGCTTTATGTTCAACCTGCTTCAAGTAGTCACCTATCTCAATACTAGAAAGAGGCTTTGGGGTAATGGGTTAACAGTTATAGATACCTGACTGCACATACACAGTATATAATAAAAATAAAAATTGAGACAATTGACGTTATCATTACACTACCTTTTGACTCACATTGCAGCTTCAAAGATAAATGAGCATTTTTAACAAATGTTATAACTATACTGCAAAGATATACATGTACATATATCATATATATTTTCTCTTGTCAGTCTTCTTCATTTTTATGTATCATATGTTTGTAAATTCTCACTTTTATCTCTTCAATGTTCAACAAAATGTTTTCTTTGGCTCAAGGGTATACAGTATAACCTCCGTTATCCGACACCCCATGGTTCCATGTTTGTAAGTCGGTTAAGAGAGGTTGTCGGTTAACGGAATTAGGCCTAAGTTCACAAGTTTACACCCCAAAAGATTGTCGCTGCGAGGCGAATTTCTCGATGCCGACTGACTTATTAAATATGCTTGCATGACTGCAGCATAATCCTTGTCGGGTTATTCCAGTTTGAAATAGGAGTCCCCTACTCCGGATCTACACGGTTTTCCATTGTTCTTTCTACAGTAGGCATAAACGTGTATTGTCAGTGTACAATCAGAAGTAAACACGCATACATGTAGATATTGAGGGATCGACTAAAACACCGGCATATTCGTATTTACATTTTATACACAAGTGCTTTCTTCTCTCGTTATGCCGAACTAGCGGGAAAATAACAAAAACTTCAAATTGCTAGAAAGTTTTTATTTTCTCTCAATATAACTTGAGCATACAGTTTTACGCCTGCGATTATTACTAGACTCAACCTATGCGGAGGGCGCATTAGATATATATTGTTGACAACTTGACGGTGATGACGATTGGCAGATACCTGTCCAATTTGAACTCGAAATAATGGGTAGCTATTGTTGGATAGGATTGATGAGTTGGTATTTTCGGCACTGCGACCTTGAATGGATTGCTTACACGTGTTGGCTGAAGTTATCTTATCAACCCTCACATTATTCACTCATTGTTTAAACAATACATGTTGTTTTACACTGCCATCCGAGCAATATGTGTCATTACTCATTATCACCTGCGTGTGATAATCGCGTATAGTCGGTCAATGATCAAAGGTCAGCATACCGTCGGATAACGGGGTGTGAAAAACCTCTAATTTGCCTTTTTTGGTCCGTCAAGGTATGTCGGATAACGGTTAACAGAGGATCCGATCAAGAGAGAGTTAGGTTACATAAGATACATGTATATAGGGAAACTGCCGGGACCAAACAGCAGGGTCGGATAACAGAGGTTTCCGGTCAAGAGAGGTGTCGATCGACAGAGGTTATACTGTATTTAAAATGTAATAATATAAGTGGTTCTAATATCCTTTTCAAAATCTTTCTCATTTACTGTAAGTTTGGCAGAGAAAACACTTAATAATTGTACAATAAAACAAAAGTTCTATTGAATCATCCTGATTTTCAGCTTTTGAAATACTCCCCTTATCTGGAGCTCTGCATCCAGTTACTAAACATCTGATCAGGGCCCAATCTCTCTGACACTTGTAACAATATTTCTTCAGTCCAAATGCCATAAACACTAAATTTGAAGAAATATGCAGACATTTTAAGCAAACTTTTTGACGAAATATGCAGACATTTTAAGTAAACTCCATGGTACACCATACTATAGCAGGGAAATACTTAACATTAAACAAAAATCAATTAATGTCCCTGAATACACAATCATCAAACTAACATACATGTAATACAACTTGAAACTAATGAAGAAGTGTTAGCAACCACGTCACAATAAAAGGTAAAACCAGACATTTCAATTGGTATTAACTAAGATTAGCCGTCAGATTAAAGAGAGCAAGAGCAAAAACTGTAGGTTTATATGATATATAAGGGTTCATGTTGTAATGAATTTATTAAACAAGTCTTTAAAATGACAAAAACGAGATTCTGCCAAGTTGGTATCAATTGATGAGGAGTTTAATAAATTTAATACAATAGGAACACAAATGAAATATTCTATGTATAACATGACTACAAACTGGCACAATAACAACCCAATAAGTAATTTGCTTTACCTACTTCCTCTTATCCATTACCCCATAGCCTGTTTCTAGTTCTGAAGTTAGGTGACCACTTAAAGCAGATTAAAACCTGCTTTAAGCTACCATCTGCTAGAATATTGAAACTATTTCTTTTTATATATACTTATTACTGTATGAATTGAACTATTTTCTTCAGTAGATGAATAAATTAGAGGGGGTAAAAAGTCGTATTTATGGGGTAATGGGTTAAGGATTAGTGGGTTGAAGCTGTGACAAGGTTTATGAGAATATTGGAGCAAAAAAAAATAAAAATTATTTTACTCAACTTTTTTGAATGGACAATATTGGGGATCTGGAAACTAAACTCACTTCAAATTTGATAAACTTTCTAATAATCTTATTAGCAAAATCAATGCGAAAAGATATTAAGTGTATGTTTTGCGTCAGGTAATGGCATGATAACATGACGTTATTATCTATATTCAACTAGTTGAATAAAGACCAGTTGTATAGAGAAAATCAGCTATGGATTTACTACCCTCCTGCACCGTTGGCCATGTTATAAACACCATACAAGTATTTCAATCTGGGGAGCTGGGGCCCGTTTCATAAAACTTCTTAAGACAAAAACGATCGTAAGTCTAATCTTTAAAATTCATTTAATTTCTGATTTCTCCGTCCAATCCTGTCTTGTGACATCTCTTTGTTTTCAAGACGATTCCAAAGAGATGTCACAAAACAGGATTAGGTGGAGATATAAATTATAATTGAGACTTTTATAATATGACTTACGACAACAATTGTCGTACGAAGTTTTATGAAACGGGCCCCTGATCTTGGTGAATACTGTTTGCAGTGTCTAAAGTTGGTATTACCCATATAAAATAAGCTCAATGAATTGATGAATCAAACCAAATTTACCAATTGCTCATAATCACAACATAGCTCAAAGTAAATGACAGTTACATCTTCGCAATTAGTCCATCCATTTACACCAATGAGATCTTAGGAGATATACAGACCAGTACATACATAATAGGGCTGCAACGGTTCAGGTACTTCACGGTTCGGTTCGGGTTCGAGTAGACCCCTTCGGTTTTCGGTTATTTCGGTTCGGGTATTAGGATAAGAAATTGATAAAATCAACCAGAAAAAAATTCTCATTTACTGGCACATGTCTACGCAGACAATAGATCTACACACTTTTTCGAAAACGCTATCACTGTCATCTATAAATTTATCATATGTACGAGAAAGATGTGCATTTCTTTCTACCATTTTAGGACAGATTGTAGCGAATTTAAGGCGTGGTTCGTCCAGACCTGTTTTTCATTGAAGTTTCGTAACTAAGCTTTCAGCCTATTTTGTTTGTCTTTCTGGCTGGTCTTCCTTAAATGCCTCATCAGCCTTCTATTTATAAGCGCTAGAAGAACTACCTAGCTCCAATTATATTATTATTTTACTGAAAAAGTCATTAATATTTCAGTTTAATTATTTACATCGCCATTCGCAATTTGCGGTCGCTAAGTAATAGACTGGTTACCCTTTTTCTGATGCTGATTCGACTTTGGTACCTTTGAAGCCGGGCTATCAATCGTGCGCATGCGTTAAGTGCTGGGTTTCCCGGAATTATAAATAGCCGATATGAAAAGAATGAGACGGACAAGAAGCGAGCTATTTAAAGTACTGCAAGACTGTGATTTTACCTTACATTTTGGAATGTCTGACCATCAAAAATATACACGCAGACTGCACGCTGATTGGTAAATTAGCGGTCTAGTGTAATTTACCATACATCGGCGCACCGAACCGAAAATTTGCGGTGCCGACCCGAAACTCGAACCGAGACAAACGAACCGAAAATAACCGAAATTCGGTGAGCCGTTGCAGTCCTAATACATAACAAACATTATTCAACACTAATAATGCTGAATTTTCAAATGAACTCTTCAATCTTCAACTTAATGACCAGTTTACACTGACTTTCAAGATGTTGACCCACTTTGTCCCCAAAATACATAGAAGTAACTATGGCAAACATAGCAGAGTCTGAGACCCAGATCAGAGGGCTCCTGAAATCTGGGTCTGCACTGTTTGCAAATGATACATGATTCTCTTTTCCTGCACTGTACAAGTTAACTATGCTTGCTAATTACCCTAATTAATTACTTTTGCTTACACTCAACTTTAGTACATGTATCACTGCTACAGCTGTTTATCTCATCAAAATATTAACATACCATAATCTACAGTGACATACTGTCAGTAACAACGCCCACCCAAAAGAGGAGAAAATATTTGAAAATATAGGTAGGAGATCAACACAAGATGAAAATAAAGCAGAAAGCTCCTACAGGAGCGTTATGCACTACTTCATCTTGCTTTAAGCAGGAATCTGTCTTAACCCTTTACTACTTAGATACACATTTCAAAACCTTTAATTCATTCCTCCACTGAAGAAAATAGTTCAAATTTATACAGTCATAAATATGCATCATAAGAAATATTTTCTATATTCCAGCAGATGATAGCTTAAAGCAGACTGAAGGCACATTCTGCTTTACTTTCAACCTGCTTTAAGTGGTCACATGCCAACTAGAAACTATGGAGTAAAGGGCTAATACACCATTTACAAACATAGTAGACCCAGATCAGAGGACTCCTGGAGGAGCCCTCTGATCGGTGTCTGCGCTGTTGTCTTTCTTATAACTGTTTTGGAAATTAAATCTTTTAGAGACCATGTAATCTGATCCACTAAGAAAATGAAATATTCTTTTTGGAAATTCAGCAGAACAAGGGTAAAATAAGAAAGCAAGCATTAGTAGTCATGTTGTAGAAATACAGTAAGAATCTCTGACTCTCTAATCCAATATACATGTACATGTACTCTCCAGTAATGTCCCACTTTTATTGCGATTTACAAGGTGATTAAATGATGATTTACAAGACAAAACACAGCTTAAAGCAGGATGAAAGTTAAACAGGAAACTCACACTGGGGGTTGCCGTTTTATTTTCATCTTGCTCTAAGCAGTCATCTGATTTTGGTCTACACTGCTTACACTATCTGAGTACACATTTTCCCATGAAAAACTCATTCAATAATGAGACAGACAAGTAGTACTAGTACCTAGGGTTCCAGATAAGGGGAGTATTTTGAAACTGAAATCCTTATGTTTTCATCAAACCCATGCCATGGTAATTCATTAGAACAGTTATTTGTAAGGTTCTAAGTACATATCCAGAAATGTTTTATTTACCATGACAGTTTCGATCTTCCATTTGTGGATCAACCTCATTAGAACAGGGTTTGGTGGAGACATAATGGAGAAAATACTGGAAACCTTAACCCATTACTCCATAAATATGCCCTTTTACCGCTTTAAATTTATTCCTCCTCTAAAGAAAACAGTTCCTTATATAGGCTAACAGTTCCACTTAACAGTCTTGAATATGTACAGTAAGAATATTTTATATATCCAAATAGATGGTAGCTTAAAGTAGGCTGAAAGAAAAGCAGAATGTGCCTCGAGGTGCATTCTGTTTTACTTTCAACCTGCAAGTGATCACCTGTCTTCAAATCGAGAAACAAGCTATAGATTAAAGGGTTAAGGTAACCCAATCCCCTTATCAGAAGCCTTACTCTGTACCTTCAGACTTTGGTATATTCATGCATACAACAAAACATTTTAGATGAAATCTATATACATCAGGAATGTATTCTTATAATTCTGTCATACATTGCTTGATACATAATCAGGACTCCAGATAAAAGGGAATCAACTAAACAAATTCAGCATGTTCTCATTGCAGCACCAAATCCTATGGTGTCACTACTCATTAGAATTGTCTTGAAGAGACAATTCTAATGAGTAGTGACACCATAGGGTTTAATGCAGAAATAAAGATTTTACTTTTGAACTTCTCTCTGTATCGTGAGTCCTGTTATATTGAAACAACATGCGCTTTGTCTATTATCAGAAATGTTCAGTTTTTACAATTCTATGATTCATGCAAACACCTTTCGGGATTACTTTTAACCTAAGCCCCAGATAAGACGGTGTAAACCAAACAAATCGAACATTTGCTCGCTCATTTCAGCATCAAATCATATGGCGTCACTACTCATTAGAATCATCTCTTCGAGGTGATTCTAAAGAGTAGTGACACCATAGGGTTTAAATGCAGAAATAAAGATTTTAGTTTTTGAAATACTCCCCTCTCCCCTGTTATCTGGAGCTCTGTTGTTAATCTCTTCCTCCATAGCCATATGTGTGCATCATCTATACTCAACTGTTATTAACCCTTCACCCCATAGCCTGTTTCTAGTTTTGAAGATATGTGACAACTTAAAGCGGGTTGAAAGTAAAGCAGAATGCGCCTGAAGGCGCATTCTGCTTTACTTTCAACCAGCTTTAAGCTATTATCTGCTAGAATATAGAAAACATTTCTTATGATTTTTATTTGTGAAAGTATAAACTAGAACTAATATCTTCCGTAGAGGAATTAATTAAAGGCGTAAAAAGGTGTATTTATGGGGTAATGGGTTAAGGTCAGTGATTGCTTACTGTGAGATGAAAGTATAGCAGAAAGCTCGTACAGGAACGTTCTGCTTTATTTTCTGCTTGCTTTAAGCTGCAACTTTTATTCAAGACACTCAATAAATCTTTATTTGTGGCATTTAAATGGAATAAGTAGAGGCCACATGTGGCACTTCTGTGGAGGAAATTGTTAAGATTTTAAAATACAACCAAGAATAACTTACCAACCTTTAATTATTCTTAAATAACATATATATTAGATTCTGTAAAAGTTATTTGCTTAGAAAAAACTACTCTGAAAAAAGTATATATCTTCAATAGTTATACGGCATAAGTACTAGTAAGCAAAAATTGCACATTTATTTCTGAAACATTACTTTTAAACATAATCTTATTACATGTATCCTACAAAGTAAAAGCAAATAAACCTACAAACCTTTCAATGTTTGAAACTCAAGTAAATTAAAGTGTAATCACTAACTGTAGGGATAATCTAACATATAATACAGACAACCCTGTGTTAAGCAGTCAATATTTGGCAGTCATGCATCAAGATGAAAATTTAATGCAGGACAAAAGTAATGCAGACAGCTCCAAAAATGAACTTTTGGATTATTTTATCTTGCATTGAGCAGTTACCAGTCTTAAGGTAGAGCACACCTAACGAGATCAGGCAAACCCAAACCATCGAACCACGCTCTGGCATGGTTCAGTACATTCCATCAGTTTACTAGAATGACTGATCCTACCATGTTGAATATCACTATTGACAGATATTGACCCCATCTCTTCAGGGTTGTACTACCTTAAATGAATCTATTGAACTGCAATTAAATAAAGGAGTTATTGTACAGTAAAACTTCTCTGTTACGACCACTAAAAAGAAAGCTAAATGACTGCATAAAATACACAAGACTGCTTAAAGCAAGATGAAAGTAAAACAGAAAGCTCCTTTAGGAGCTTTCTGTTTTACTTTCATCTTGTTTTAAGCAATCACCTGCCTTAAACACATGACAATTGACAGAATTTAGTGGTCATAATACAGAGGTTTCACTGTATATGCAGGGCTCCAGATAAGAGGGAGTAATCTGAACAAATCCAACATTTTCTCACTCATACAGCACTAAATCATATGGTGTTACTACTCATTAGAATCGTCTCTTCGAGGTGATTCTAATGAGTACTGAGACCATAGGGTTTAATGCAGAAATAAATTTTTTAGTTTTTGAAAAACTTCCCTTATCTGGAGCCCTGATATGTATTGCTTATAAAACATTAGGTAGACAAGTCACAAAGCAGATTCTTAACATTTACACTGTAACATTTTATCTAACCTGAGTCTTTTAGAATTCAAAACAGTAACTGAAGGAACTCTTCCACTGCCAATGTCGCAAATCGTCTTTATTTGCAAATAGTTTGGATCAAGATAAGGTGCCACTTCACAAGGTGCCTGATCAGGATCCAAACAGTTTGAAATTGTTACCATTATATCTACATTTCAAAAAATTCAATTTGGCATAAAATTGCAGACGAAAAATATTTCAGCTGACAAGCACTTTCTAGTTTAATTCACAGAGTAATTCTTAACCCATTACCCCAAAAATATGCCACTTTACACCTTTAGTTTTTTCCTCTACTGAACAAAATAGGTCCAGTTTATACAGTCAGAAACATGCATCATTGGATATAGATTCTTTAGCATAGCAGATGATAGCTGAAAGCAGGCTGAAAGTTAGGCAGAATGTGCCTTAAGGCACATTCTGCTTTACTTTCAACCTGCTTTAAGTGGCAGTCTATCTTCAAAATAAGAAATAGACCATGGTGTAAAGGGTTAAATGAAAGTATAACTTGGCAGTGAAAGAGTTCATCTGTTGCACTACACAGAGATAAAGATGGATTTGTTTTATGGATAATTGGTATTCATATTCCTTTATGGTCAATTCTAAGAATAAATTAGCACTTTGGCATAGTAAATTATGCAGACTCGTTCAGGTAACTGTGCTAGAAATATTCCTTAAAATAAAGGTTTACTATGTTTGTCAAAGATCAGAATTACAACAGCATCTAGTCTTTTGGCCAGTGCAAACCCTGATCAGGTGTCACATTAACCTTTTTCTCCATAGCGAATGTTAAAATCACCTAAGCCAGATAAATGCGAAGAAAGACCCTTTAGGATTACTTTAAGACTACTTTTAAGATGCCATCTGCATTGTTTTTAGTATTTTTGATGAGAAAATGGTAAAGGCATACTATAGTGTTTCTGTTGAGGAAATTATTAACAGATTACTCCATAAATATGCCTTTATACCACTCTAATTATTTCTGCATTAACTCTTTCCTCCCTGAAACTTTAAATGGACAATTCCAGTTTCCATGTTAGTCTAGTCCATTTCTGACTTTTAAGGGTTGTTTTTGTCAATGTTTGGCATTGTGACAAACAGTGAAGACCCTGATCAGAGGGCTCCTTTCGGAGCCCTCTGATCAGGGTCTTCACTGTTTGCATAGGACAAGTGTACTATTCACATGTACACTGTTTGAAAAGCACGCCTATATGCAGGACTAGGGTTCAAAGAGTTAAAGAAAGTAGTCCCCATCTAGGAAGTCCTTAGCATAAAACACAGAAGGCATTTCTAGTATCTTTCCAGATGGTAGCTAAAGTGGTCACTAGTCTTCCAAACTAGAAACAAAGCTATGGAGTTGTAGTCAACAAATGCTGGCTGATCTGGTTGCACATATTTTGCAACACCAAACCCTTTTCCCCTAGACAGCAGGGCTCCAGATAAGAGGAAGTAAACCGAACAAATCCAACATTTCCTCACTCATTTCAGAACCAAATCCTATGGTGTAACTACTCATTAGAATCCTCTCGAAGAGACGATTCTAATGAGAAGTAACACCATAGAGTTTAATGCAGAAATAAAAATTTCATTGATTGAAATACTCCCCTTATCTGGAGCTCTGAATACTCAACACGAGTCCATGACATAGATCATAAACAACAACACATCTCGCCAGTACAAGTGTTATGTCCCACAGCATCCCCAGTTTTTATTGACAGATCTTGAATCAAGGTTTACTTTGTCTGCATGTGCCCCTTCCAGAGAAACATCTCCACCATACCGTCTGATCAGCTCCTGAAACAACAATTAATTACAAACCATTAAACTTCTTAATGACAACAGTATACTATAGAGAACAATGGCGAACAGTGACTGTGTAGCAGGGCTTCAGATAAGGGGAGCATAATCTTTATGTCTGCATAAAACCCTGTGGTGTCACCACTACAAGAGAGGATTCTAATGAGTAGTAACACCAACTCCTTTTGGTGCTGAAATGAGTGAGAAAATGTTGGATAATAAAACAGGATTTATTCAGTTTACCCCCCTCTTATCTCGAGCCCTGGTGTAGAAACCTTGTTAAGTGTTGCATCATCAGAGGCTGCACTGTTATTGCATAGCTATTTTACAGGAAATGTTCTGTTGCATGGACAAGCACTGTAGTTTCTTTAGTGTGTTATACATAACCAGGGTAATTATAGATGTCAATGAACTTTTGCTCATTCATTCAATATCAACTGACTGACATAATAATAAATTTGCAAAACTGTTTGGATCAGACCCAATTAACTCTGCATCCCATTTTTTTCAGCAAACTGGTAATAACAATCTACCATGAAAGTAAACAACAAATATATCAATTTAAAGCAACTTACTTTTGCTAACTTTACAAATGTTTCATCAATATTTGAATTTTCTTTTGCTGAAGTTTCTAGATGAGTTATCATATTATGCTGCTGGGAGAAGCTCTGAGCATCTGTGAAAGGTACCTCCCTCATATTCTCAAGATCTCTCTTGTTTCCTGAAGAAAAAAAATAGAAACGTATGTATCTAGAGATTTAACAGTAACTCATCAGTGTTTTTTTTCCTTCTTTGGACGGTACCCGGGAAAGGACCTGTTCCCAATTGGACCGGAACCTGTTCTCAAGTCAAAGAAGGGACCTGGCAATATGGTAAAAATAGTATTTTCAGTGAAAAAAAGAGAATTTCTGTGATTAGTGTTAGCATTGCCTGTTGATAATGAACTGCTTAATTGCTACTTGATAAGTTAGGTCAATATAGGCCTACATATATTATAAAACTAAACTTCCCAATTTCTTTTTTGTCATCATTTCATGACTTGTTCTTTTCCCATTTGAAGTTTACGCAACAAGAAAAATTCCCAATCTGAGGGATACCGGACCCGTTCCAAATTGGGTGACCCCTTAGCCTGCCTCTAGTTTTGAAGACAGGTGACCACTTAAAGCAGGTTGAAAGTAAAGGAGAATCATTTCCACCTGCTTTAAGCTACCAACTGCTAGAATATAGAAATATTTGATTTGCAACTTTTGGTACATGTTCATGCCTTTAAAGTGGAAATTCTTTCTTAAGTGGAGGATATTAAATGTGATATACGGCACTTCTATGCAGGAATGGATTAATATACCACAGTTTACGCTATTTACATAAATGTGATTTGCAAAGCCAGATTTTTAAAGAAAAGGTATTTTTCGGTACCTATTAGAATCTGAACAATATTTGGACCGGCATATCTTCTGACATCATCTAACCAGCGTGGCATGTTCTCAAAGGAATTCCTCTTGGTTATGTCATACGCTAGTATAACACCATTGGCGCTGCGGTAGTAGCTCTGAGTAATGGTCCTAAATCTCTCTTGTCCAGCTGTATCCCAGATCTGCAACTGTAAACAGATATTACGATATCAGCAATTGACCAAAATACCAACTGTGACCCTGGCCTGACCAGGCCAATGTCTGTACACTATCATTTATGTTGAGTGATTGGGCAACTGGTCTCATCAGTTGATGGTCCAGGTGCTACAAAACTGAGTATGGGCCTTAAAAATTGCATTTACAGCGTAGTTCTTTGCTTATCAAACATAAAAAGTGATATATAAAGCGTATTTTTAGTGTAATTAAATAGCTTTTAGTAATTTCTATACTTTGTCTCAGTGTGTGGATGCGATTGAGTACACCGGCTTATACCGATCAGCATATACCGGGGTATCCCTACCATGTGGTCGGTACGCCGGACCGGATTAGTAAATTGAGTGGGAACGGCGATTCCAAAATGGCCGTAAACATTGTTCTCGCGGGAACTGGTCATTTCGTACCCTTGCCTTTTCGCACCCTATTTTTAGCTCACCTGAGCCGAAGGCTCAAGGTGAGCTGTTGTGATCGCCCGCCGTCCGTCTGTCCGTCTGTCCGTCCGTTCAAATTTACTTCAAGCGACAACTCCTCTGAAACCGCGAGTCTGAGGAAAAAACTAATTTGCTCACGGTGTTCCTTGGATGCTTCTCTACAGAAATTGTTAAAATGAAACTTTAAAGTGGACTACTTATTGAAATTTATTAAAAAAAGTGAAAAACTTTAAACAAGTTTTTTGTAAAAAACCACTGTTCCCACACCTTAGATATTGCATGAATAGTATCTTCTATTAAATCACTTTCAAAATTGTAAAAAATCAAAACCCTAGGATCAAATTTGACTCAACCCTGGCCATATCAGTGCTTTTTGATGCAGGTCTGACAGTAAAAACTCTCTAATGATCCGTTTTATACAGACGCATTGTATCTTCCAGGCTAAGAAGCTACCCTTATACTAAATGCAACATTTTTGCAAACAGTTTGGATCCAGGTCAGATGCCACATAATGCTGCATCTAATCTTGATCTAAACTATTTGCCACTCATTTACATATTTTCTTATATTTAGAAAATATAAGTTATTATTTTTTACATATTTCACATACAAACATTTGGAGCAGACAACAGTTCAGCATAATAATAGTCATTTCTCTCTGAGACCGTCTCCAATTGCATAACTGACCCATAGCTAGCTCTGAACTCAGGTCACTGAGATACATAACAGAAATGAAAGTAACGTCTGCTATTTTATGCTCAAGAACAACTTAGTTCGAGGCATATTACTTTTGGTCTGTCTGTTTGTTTGTTTGTGTTTTGTTTGTTTGTTTATCTTTCTGTCTATCAGTCCACAATTAATTCTTGGCCATAAACAGTATGGATCCAGGTCAGATGCCACATAATGCTGCTTCTAATCTGGATCCAAACTATTTGCCTCTCATTTACATATAGTTTCTTATATTTAGAAAATGTAAATAATGATATTTCTTAACCTATTAACCCATACATATTCTTTTTTATGTCTTTAATTTATTCTTCCACAGAAGAAAATATTTCATTTTATACAGTCATTGTTGTCTTTAACAATTGCTTCAAATGACATCTCCTCATATAGTGCTGAAAAGATTTCAACCAAACTTTACACGAATCTTCCTTGGGTCAAGTTCTTTCAAAATTGTTCGAAGAATTAAAAACAATGTAGAACTCTTGTTGCCATGGCAACCAAGTGAAAAAATAAGGAAATCTTAAAAAAAATTCTTGTCTGAAACTACAAGGGCCAGATCTTAGACATTTGTCACATAGCATCATCTACAGGTCCTCTATCAAACTACAAACTATGCCCCTGGGGTCAAAATTGGCCCCGCCCAGGGGGTCACAGTTTAACATAGAGTTATATAGTGAAATTTTCAAATGTCTCCTCTGAAACTAATATGGCCAGAGCTTTGATATCTGGCTTGGTGACACTTTTATATGTCCTATACCAATAAGGTTCAAATGGTTCTGGTCGATTGCATATCATCTACAGGTCCTCTATCAAGTTTGTACAAATTATGCCCCTGGGGGTCAAAATTAGCCCCACTCCGGGGGTCACAGTTTTCATACGTCTTCTTTTCTGAAGCTAATATAGCCAGAGCTTTGATATTCGGCATGGTGTTACTTCTAGATGTCCTTTATCTATTTTGTTCAAATGGTTCCAGTCTGTTGCATATGTAGGTCACAGGAGCTAAAAATAGATTTTTTCAATGGAAACTTAAAAAAAATCTTCTTGTCTAGAACCCTAGTACCCTGATCTTAGATATTTGGAACATAGCATCATCTACAGGTCCTCTATCAAGATTGTTCAAATTATGCCCCTCGGGTAAAAAATGACCCCGTCCTGGACTTAAATCATTATCTCCATTTTGATGTACAGCTATTCTCAGGTGAGCGACATATGCCCCATGGGGCTCTTGTTTAGGTAACTTTGTACCCTCGAAAAAATTAGTTGCTGCTCCATATTTCATAAATATCTTTAATAGTTTTAATAAAATCTTTATTAAAAAGTGTGTAATAGTTGCTTCATAATATAATATACTGTTCTTAACTCTACTAACAGGCACAACAGCGTCGGTTTGCCCGGAATTACCCGTGCGTGGCGGAGGCAGAAAAGGATGATAGATAGATTTTTACCATTTTTGTTTTATTTTGATTATAAGTCGCTTTCAACAGTATTTCAGTCATATCGCGACGTTCAGCTAATTACAGGTGGAGGAAGACCCCAGAAGTCCTTTATGCACTGTTTCAGGCACAAATTGGCAACGGTGACGGGTCAAAACGGCCCAGATCCATAACGGCCCGGGTCAAAACGGTCCACTTTTGGGCCGTTTTGACCCGGATTCGGAAGTTAAATAATCGCCTATATTATTGGTGAAAATTGCGTTAATGAATAGAGAAACGATGTGTACAACAATATAATTATTACGAAGACAAAATCTACTAGATTGATAGGTTTACGAATGAAAGTAAGAATGAATCCTGGTGAGCTGTATAGTGAGGTGGCGTTTCATCTGGATCCAAACTGTTTGCAATGGTTATTAGAGTTTTGCACATTACAGACATGACTACTAAACTATTCATTACTGGGTGTTTAAGGCAGGTGGATACTTAAGCATTATACATAAATATTAATCTGCATCTTAGATGTGTAAACTATTATATCTGTTTAACTTTAGCTGGATCCAAACTGTTTGCAAAGCCGGCTTTATTTAGATGAAACGAGTAACTTTATATGGTATACATATAAGGGTATTCATTTTAATACGCCAACTGTCAAAATACGTAACAGAAACTTGCATAATGAAAGCAGACATCGATTCTGCTTAAACGTGCTGCTACAGGGTTGGCCAGTAAAAACCGGGGCGGTTAAAACCACCTGGTTTTAACCGGTTAAAACCGCCCCGGTCAATACTCCCTGAAGTGGTCAATACTGGTCAATACCGGTCAATACTCTTTTTTTGTTAAAATAAAGCTCTTAAAGCTTTAAAAGGGTTTAATTATAGTGTAATTATGTATTACAGATGCACAGGAAGCTATTTCAAGTGTATATAGGGGGTATAGGAAGCACAAAGTGGATTTTTCAAATCTGAAAAGCCCACTCTGGTCGATTGAACTGACCACACTTATCGATTGAACTGACCGCTTTTGGTCGACTGAAATGACCACTTGCGATGGATTGAATCGACTCTGCTTGATTGAAAAGACCACCCTGGCCAATTGAACCAGGTGTATTGTGATTCCTGAAGTATTTCTTGACTTCTTTAACTTGCTTTATCACCTGGTCAGGAGTAGTAAACTGTCCCAACAGATTCAGCCAGTGAGCAGAGCAACCATAAAATGTCAGGCTGGGGTGCTCCTTTAGGTTCTGCTTCATCACAGATGTCTTATCACATTATCTGTGACTATGCCAATAACCTTGCAGCCAAACTTCTCAGCAGAGGAGTAAAACAAAGTGTCAGTGTATAATACACCTGTCAGTGTATAATCACCCTGTATCAAGACATTTGATTGGTCACAATCATATCTATGACACTCCCACAGTGGCCACTGCAGTGACATGTGGCAACCTAACACATGATAATCTGTTTTGACAGCAATTTACAGGTGTTGCAAACTTGCAAATACTTGGTTTTCCCATGATTGTAAATAATAGTAGACATCAATGAATCTTCAACATTTAATTGTTGATTGACTATGGGTAAATGACCTAAGGTTAATTAATTGCTGTAATATATTCCCAATGTGGTCAATACTGGTCAATTGAAATTTTGAGTGGTCAATTGAGTTTTTTAATGGTCAGTTGAGATGTAAGTGAAAAGTTGATTGAGTTGAAATGTTTAGTGGTTGATTGTTGTAAAGCTAGCCTTTTGGTGACAAAACTCCCAAACTGATCCTAGGTGGTCAATACTGGTCGATTTGCAATTGACAAGGCCGGTCATTTCAATCAACTACATTGTAGTCCAGGTTGTATCAAATATTTACAAAATGTAATTCAAATTCAATATTTAGATTAAATCATTGATATGATAATTATTCCCAGTATGCTCTTCATGACAATGTATGAATAAGATAGGTAGGGTACTAGTTCTTTATTTTATAAGTAGTTTGATTGAATTGACCACATCAAATGGCCACCCGTCCACTTGTGGTTATTAAAGAAAAACTTTGAAAGACAACATCAAATTATCATACTGTTTTTAAAAAAGATCCTTAACAGTACAGTTTGTATGTACTGTATATATTAAACAACAATTTACATTGCTAGGGGTATGATACATAGGTTTGTTAGAAGTGGTAATTTCAATTGACCAGTAATGACCGGTATTGACCGGTTAAAACCAGTATTGACCGCCCGGGTGGTCAATACTCTTATTGACCGGTCGATTGCCAACACGTTACATGCAAAGTGTGCCGCAAAAGTGTGCCGCTAGAGACACGCGACTACTGTACATAATTGTTTGATTGCATTAAAGGTGTTAATCTTTGCTCTTTGACCTGCTGTTGTGACAGTTTGTTATATTAACACCTCACTGCCTTGCCTCAGATACACTGGGTATTTGCCAACAGTTTTGATTCTCATCAGATCTGTAAAGCAGGTTCTGATCAAGATCGAAAAAACCCTGATTTTAAAACACATAAATGAAACTAAAGAAATTGAAGCAGATAAGCAGATGAAATCGTGGTAGTTAAAGGAGTTAACTTAACATATAGATCTGTTTCCAACCATTATCCAAAGTATTTCTTTAAATCAACATAAAAAGTATCGTCGCATAGCTAATTTAGTATAAAATAAATAAAACAGAACAGAAAAGATCTGACAATTTTGTGACAATGTTGTATACTCATTTTAAACTGAGTGACAACTAGTTTAGATACGTTGGGTTACCCATCCAATGAAAAAACATACTTACTCCATCCAGTTCTTCTAATCTATGTTTAATTTTTTCAAGTTATATGTAAATAATTAAAAAATTATTTTCAAGAATCATATAATAATCATAATACAGTATATTACATTCACGAGTTGGGCCGTTTTGACCTGGGCCGTTTTGACCCGGGCCGTTTTGGATCTGGGCCGTTTTGACCCTGGGCCGTTTTAGTTTTGGGCCGTTTTGACCCGCATTCATTGGCAACAGGGTAGAACCACCGACCTTCCGCAAGCCAGCTGGAAGGCTTCCCCATATGAATAATCCGAACGACCCTACTGGGATTCGAACTCACAGCGGTGAGGAGCTTAGTTATGTAAGTCACAGTGACTATACCACTAGGCCACGGAGGCCCCCATACCATACCCACCAAATGTCACATGCTGTTCGGATCGGGCCATTCGGCATCTCTTGGCGGTGTACCGAATGCACTTACCCGAATGAAACAAGTGTGCATAGGTATTTTCCGGATAAACACGGCATATTCAATCGCGTCCACCCTATTTGTAGGCCAGATCGATGATACATACCTCACCCAGAAATTGGCACATAGTATTAGAGCAGGAGTTAATAATTACTCCCTCTTATCCCGAGCTCATTTAGTTGATTCTTGATAGTCTGATAGGGTTGACATTTTATGTTGTGCTGCTGTGTGTGTATTAAGAAAAGGGGGGGGGGGGGGGGGGGGGGGGGTAGGTGGCATGACATGGGGAATGGAATCCATCTTCCGATCCCTGATGCGCTAATGAAAACAATCATCTTGTGTCGATTTTTTAATCTAAATAAAATTATGAATGCATCGCCTTCTTACCTTGACAAGTTTGTTGTCAATCTGTAAAGTTTTCATTGTGAAATCCACACCGATAGTGCTCGCATGTTTCTCAACGTAAGTCCCAGACTTAAACCGTTGTACGACACAAGTTTTGCCGACATCAGCATCTCCGATTAATACAATTTTAAACAAAAAGTCAAAAGTCTCATCAGCTTCTGAATGAGGATGAAAAGCCATCTGTGAATCTCCAAAAGTTATTGTTTTGATGCGTCATAGAATTTTCTGTACTCCGATGACAAACCGGAAGTTATGGTTTCAGTGCGCATTTATTTTGCACGTTCGTGTAAATCATGCTATCGTCTCTGCAGGGCATAGGTCACCAAATTCGCTCTCCCTATATATATATATATAAAGTGGGTCTATTTCAAGGTAAAAGGCAAGCAAAGTGTGTTTGTGAAACACAAATGCACCCACCAGCAGCATGTTTGACACCATTTGTATGATTAGTAAGGTATTGGCATAGGGAAATTATCCTTGCTTCTTGTCATTTCGCCACTTTCTTGTCAATTCGCCACCTAAGCAAAACTTAGAATTCCGTCACGAGCAGGCTACCGAGGATGTCCGAAAACTACAGAGGATATCCGAATACTAGGACAGTTACACTGAGGAAGATTTCAAGCGCCGAAAATGCGAAAGAAACAGGTAAAATAACAATAATTCACTAAAAGTTTCAAATCAAAGGACATGTTGGTAATTTTATCTCTATTTGCCCGTTGTTACGTTTTTATTGTAAAGTTGTAAAAGTTATTATTTACTTTTAAAGCGACTCGCAACCAGATGGTGCATTAAAAATAGTAATTTGTAAATATGTGTCAAACGCTTATATAAATGGTAAAGAATTAGTTTAGGATAAGAAATTCTGTTTAAAAAAATGTATTTCAATAAAAAAAAATATTGGTCTCTGGTGGGATTCGAACCCGGGGCCCCGGCATTGGCGGACAGAAGGCAAAATAGGGGAAACCGCTTAGACCAATGGACCACGGAACTATCCGTTTATCTCGGATCGATTTAACGTATTTCAATGTGTAGCCATCGAAAGTGCATACAACTTCGTAATTTGGCTCGTGTTTATGTCTAAGCCCGTGTAGAGAAGCAACAACAGCAACTATACCGTCTACTAGTCGGTATAGAAAAACGATGGAAAATATCTAAAAATCTAAGATTCGGTGACGATTCTTGAGACTTTTTTTGGACTGATCATATTTTTTTAATGTCAGAAGCCAAATAATGCCACAAATTTGCTTTTATTTGAGTATTTTATTTTATTTTGACAAGTACACCATCCGGTTGCGAGTCCCTTTAAAAAATTAAATATTTCAAAATCATTAAACAATGTTCAAATTTCATGAAACAAACTATAACACACTGACAAGAGCCTACATTGACCTAATTATTGAACGACCAATCAGAGGTGGCGAATTGACAAGAAAGCATCCCGATGATCCAGAGCAATGACCTCCTTCGAAAACGGTACAGTAATTCACATTTGTATTTATTTCACAAGTTTTATTTGTATATATTCGTGTTATTGAAGGTTCAGTTCAGAATTAGACCTGTGAACAAGTAAGAAATGTTACATCAAAAAGCGCATGCGCGAAAAATATAGCTAAGGGTGGCGAAAACACAGGTTAACAGGCTATATGGAAGCCATTGGCCTATTAGTTCAAATGTTATAGACAATTTTTAAGAATTTTACAAAAGTAGGTCAAAGGTCAAGGTCACAAAGGTTAAAATGTTTGCATAGTCAGAAACCTATTGAGATCTATTATGTAAGGGCCTCTATTCAAAGCTTCAGATGGCTGAGACGTTGCCTGAACAATTTTCTCATGCTCTTACCTGTATTTTCACACCCAGTGAGAACAATGGGGGGGTCAATGAATGGACTGGGGTAATGTCTTTAAGGTGTATAGTTAAATTTTGTTAAAGAAATTCAAAGGCCAAGGTCATGTGGTAAAAAAAACAATTGGTATGGTTGGATGGTTGGAAAGGTCTTGACACAAGTCAAGAAAAATATATACCAAACATGGAAGCTGTAGGCCTATTGGTTTAAAATTAAATCCACATTTAAAGAATTTTACAAAAGTAGGTCAAAGGTCAAGGTCACAAGGACAAAAATGTGGCATGGTGGGATAGGTCTTGACAAAAGGAATGCACATGCAAAGTATAAAAGGTACATGTGAAAAAGTTATACAAGGTTAAGTTTTTGGTTAAAGTTTGATTAAATAGGTTGAAATGTCAAAGGCACATGGCCAAACACATTGGAATGGTTGAAAAGGACATGGAACCAGAAAAATACATACCAAATATGGATGACATATGCCTATTGATTAAAATGATACAGGCATTTAAAGAATTTTACAAAAGTAGGTCAAAGGTCAAGAGCAAAAATGATTTGGTTGGAAAGATCTTGACATTTGCAAGCCACAGACCAACTATGAAATACATTTGTCCAGTAGTGCAAACATTTTTTTCTTAGGATTTCCAACCAAAACTCAATCTTTATCTCTATTTATTTATTAACTTTCATAAGATATTCTACAAAAATAATAGCATCAATGGATTAATGCACATAAGATGTGACTATGACACCTGATACACAATCATAACTTCTAAATGACCTTGACCTTTGTCTGACATGACCAAGTTTGTATCCAGCTCAAGGGCTTTATGGGTTGAGTACATGAAAGGCATATTATCTTAGAAAATACAATCATTGTCAAACAGTTTGAAATCGTTGAGTCACCCAGTCTCATCCAGATCCAAACTCTTAGCCACATTTATCAAACACCTCTCCAGTCTGCATGGGCTAGACTCATTCATCCCTGTGACTAACCCTTTCACTGCCCAATTGTCAACAACATTGTTAACCCCTTCATTGTCGTCTGCTTCAATATTGTTGTTTGCAAGATCGTTTTAAAGTAAGATTCAAAGTAGTATGACTTAAAACATATCGTTATGAGTTACGCTGCGTCTGATCCTAATCCAAACTGTTTGCAAGCATGCTTTTAACCGTCATTGAGAGTGAAAAAGTCAAACTAAACAGTTCCAGTTTCTAATACATTTAGGGTTAATTTTCACAAAAAATCCTGTGAGAATTATCTGACTGGTTTTCAAAAACATGTGTTAGCTAAAACAAGATGAAAGTAAAGCAGAAGGCTCCAAAAGGAGTTTTTTGCTTAACTTTACTATTGCTTTAAGCAGTCATCTGCTGTAAACACAAAATTATGACAAAATATTTTATCAGTTTCATACATGTATACATGTATATGGGATCGGCATATGGCTATGGAGGAGAGAGCTATACCACAAATGTATCAACTGATCTAGCTTGTTCTAAACACAACTTCACCTCTCAGCATGCTAGCGGTGAAATCATGATAACCTTTGCAAACAGTTTTGATCCTGATCAGACGCCGCGTAGCGCGGCATCTGATCAGGATCAAAACTGTTCAAGACACTCTGACCCTGGGTTGGTTTTTTTTTCGTTTTTTTTTTTTAAATTCTATATTTAGAACAGCAACAGATGACAACAGTTACTGTTTGCAGAATTTTTTTTTACCCAGCATGCAAGGTGTTAAAATGATAAAATTACAATATGATGTTGGGGAAAAAATGACAGTAAAGAATGCTATAAATTGTTTCTCATTTTATTATCATCTCCATAACAACTACATCACAACAATGTGACAGTTCACTCACAACAATGGATGGATTTCAATGTCATAAAATGACTCATACAAACAGTCTGAAATAGAACAGCTGACAAATGCATGTAATGGCATGATTGCACAATGTGAATTGAGTTACACGTCTGATAAAATACGCACATCTCAAGCAAGATCTCCAATCGACCTGTGTGTATACTAAATTACATTTTACATTTCTAATAACATACACATACTGATACAATGTACATGCTTCAAGCGAGATCTTCAAAGACAGGTGTATATTTAATATAGGTCAAAAACAAAGCAGAAACGCTCGATCTAAAAAAGCTTTCTTGCATTACTTTTGCCCAGCATTAAGCTGCTACCTGGCAAAAAGACTGTCCATATACATACGGCATAACCTCTCTATTACCACCATTTGATCATGTTTAATAGGCTTTCAGACCACTTGCCTTAACTGCCCTTTCCACTGTTATATGCCAAATGTTGATGCTAATATCATTAATGTTGATGTAAATACCACTTGCCCAAACCAGAAAGCACTTGTCCCAGGCTTCAGGCAAGTGGCGAAGATTGTTGAAGCAAGGTAAAAGTAAAATTAGAAAGCTGTTTTACTTCTACTTTGCTTTAATCTGTCACCTGTCCTTTATTTGGATTCTTTTTTAGTGGTTGTAATATAGAGGTCTTACTGTAATTCTGAGAATTTAAACATACATGTAGATCAAAGGCTCTGAACAGGCTTTCCTTTTGCCTAGTAAGAATAGAAGATATACAAACGTTTAATCACATCATACAATATTTATACCAATAGAAATATGTAATTTACCACAGAGATAAATAAGTTTATTCTTAACCCCATTCAACAATGACAAACTGTACTGAAAACCTTAGAAAAGAGTTTGGATCCAGATTGAGCCCCATTAAATGTGACACCTGAATAGGATCCAATCTATTTAACCCTATACTCCATAGCCTGTTTCTAGTATTTGAGATAGTTGACTACTTAAAGCAGGTTGAAAGTAAAGCAGAATGCCATTGAAGGTACATTCTGCTTTACTTACCGGCCTGTTTTAAGCCATCATCTGCTTGAACATTGATAATATTTCTTTATGATTCATATTCATGGCTGTATAAATTGGAACTTTTTTCATAAGTGGAGGATTAAATTACAAGCATAAAAACGCATATCTATGGAGAAATGGGTTAAGCAGACAACATTTTCAGCACACAATAATCACAGTGTTGAAAAGTTAAGTAAACTGAATCTAAAATAACAAATGATTACCAAAATATAAATGTATCAAACTTTATTTTTACATAATTATTATGTTCAATTAGTGAACCTTTAAAGGTTTTTTATTGAAAAAAGACAAAACTTGCAATCAGCAATATAGAAAAAAGATTGAATGCAATACATAAAATTTATTGTTTGTAGCACAGAATTATATCTCTGAATAATTCCATGTCTGCAGCATGCCATAGCAAAAATGTTACGTAACCAAATCATTCCACTAAGAAAAGATCTCCAAAATATTACCATAAAATGACTTTCACAGTCAAACCTGTATTAAGCTATCACTCACAAGACGATATACAATATATTAAGGGTATTTAAGACAGCTTGGAGCTTAATGCAGGACAAATGTAATGCAGAAGGCTCCTATAGGAGCCTTCTGCATTATCTTTGCCCGGCATTTAGCGATCTTTAAAGATCACCATGCATCTTCATTCAGTGGACACTAAAACAGATTTGACTGTAAATTTTGTTCTGCAATCAATGTGTAATTGTTACTAAACAAGAGTTTCTACTGAATATATACATAATGGTTTGACCATTTTAAATATCATATGACAATCATTAACTATACAGTGCTCCCTCTCTACAACAACACCCAATGGGAGACAAAGATTGTGCGTGTTATCTTGAGGGAGATGTTATATGGAGGGAAATTGGCTTACATTTGCCAACAGCTTAAATCCAAAGTTTATCAGACTTCGCACAACCCTGTGTCTGATTTGGATTCATGCTGTTTGTCATTCATAATTATGTTTTTTTCTTTCAAAATATCAAAATTTTAAGCAGCCGATTTTGCAGCAATGAAAGTGTTAGACATAACTGTCTTGTTTTGGGAGCAGCTGCAAGCGTTGTTGTAAGGAGGAAATCGTTGTTGGGAGCCGTTGTAGGGAGGGAGCACTGTATTTTGGTTAGACCAACCACAACATCAGCTCTTACACAGTAACAGATACATACAGCCTAACTTCACATGTGTAAACCAGTCATTAACAAGAATTGAATTAGCAGTATAAATAGGCCTTTAATTTATTCCTCCACATAAGGAATATTTCCTATATCCAATATCATCTCCCTGCTACATCCTAGCAGACTGTTACTGAAAACTGGCTGAAAGTAAAGCAGAATAAGGCACATTCTGCTTTACTTTCAACCTGTTTAAAGTTTCCCGCTTTCTTCAAAACTAGAGTATGGTGTAATGGGTTAAATATAGATGGCTCCTATAGGTCATTTCTGAATAAACTCTTTGAATCCTATTTAGATATACACATATTTTGTAAACAGTGTACCTGTGAAGAGTATACTTCTCTAATGCCAACAGTGTACAGTCAACGCTGTTTGTTAAGGACAAGTGTACTCTTCAAAGGTACAACTTGTAAATGGAGAGTATACTGACCCTTCTACTGCTGAATATTAATGTATAAAAATCCGCCCACATTGTCACTAATCAATATTAAACTCCGCCCACATTGGCACTAATTAGTATTAAACTCCACCCACATTGACACTAGTCAGTATTAAACTCCGCCCACATTGGCACTTAATGGTATTAAACTCCACCCACATTGACACTAATCAGTATTAAACTACACCCACATTGACACTAATCAGTATTAAACTCTGTCCACATTGACAATAGTCAGTATTAAACTCCGCCCACACTGACACGTGTCAGTATTAAACTCCGCCCACATTGGCACTCGCTAGTATTAAACTCCCCCCACACTGACACTAGTCAGTATTTAACTCGGCCCACATTGAGACTAATTAGTATTAAACTCCGTCCACATTGACACTAGTCAGTATTAAACTCCCCCCACATTTGCACTATTCAGAGAGGTCATTGGTCTTCACTGTTTTCAGGAAGCACCAATACAATGTACATCATGTATATACTAAAATTAGGAAGTTAGACAAGTTGATTTTTTTAACATCTTTCAATCAACCCATTACCCCATAAATACCCCTTTTACGCCTCTGATTTATTTCTGCACTGTAGAAAATAAGTCTAATTTATACATTCATGAATATGTATCATCAGAAATATTTTCAATCTAGCAGATGGTAGCTTAAAGCAGGATGAAAGTAAGGCACATTCTGCTTTACTTTCAACCTTCTTTAAGTGGTCACCTATCTTCATTACTAGAAACAGACTATGGGGTAATGGGTTAAGTGCATGTATAAAACAATCATAATAAAATCATTACATTCTAAAGTCATCATTAAAATCTATCAAAAATCACATCCTTACAAATGTATAAATCTTTCTTTACAAAGACAAACAATAATCAACACATATTCAAATACCTTGGAATAGCCTCATAATTTCCTCCTTATTTACCCTCTTACTCCATAGATACACTTTTTTACACCTTTAATTCCTCCACTGAAGAAAATAAATCCATTTTATACAGTTATGAATATGTATAATAAGAAATATTTTCTTTATTCTAGCAGTGTAGCTTAAATAAAGCAGGCTGAAAGTAATGCAAGAGCATTCTGCTTTACTTTCAGCCTGCTTTAAACTACCATCTGCTAGAATACAGAAAATATTGTTTACAATACTTATTCAAGGCTATTTATATTGAAACCATTTTCTTTTGTGGAGGAATAAATTAAAGGCGTAAAAATGTGTATCTATGGAATAAAGGGTTACTGAAATCATGTTGGAGATTTTTGATTTACTCCCTCCTATCTAGTGCCCAGCTATATATAGTGTAAGCTCTGAAAACTTATGGCTATGAATGGAAAGGTTTGACGTTTAACGGCTAAAATGGAATTGCTGGAAATTGCTTTTGAGAGCAATGGATGATGGATAAGTTGGGTTTAACGACTTTTGAGAGCAGTTCTCAAAGAATAGGGATTAACCCTTAGCCCGCCAAATAAATTGTTGTCTGCTATATTTCTCGTCTGCTACAAGTTTCAAAGTGCTTCAAAGTTGCTCAAAATTGCTGAAAATGTTGTCCAAGTGTCAAACAGCTTGGATCCGGATGAGACGCCGAGTTACTCGGCGTCTCATCCGGATCAAAGCTGTTTGCATATGGAGCTATAGTCGTGACTGGCAGGCTAAGGGTTAATATGCTTAACAAATGTGTCTATGGCACCCTAGGCATAATTCTCAAAGAAGGCAATCTTTAAGCGTTCTATCTGATGGCACAGTTTAACAGCTGGTCCGAGCTTCAAGTCGAGATGTTCCTGTATAGTAGACAGGTTGAGAAGGAGCAAAGCTTGGCCATCAATAGCCTGAAACAAAGTAAAAATAATGTTAGTAAACTGTTGCAGATAAGAGAAAGTAAACTGGACATTTTCAACATTTATTTCTTTATATCCAAACCAAACCCTATGGTGTGACTACTCGTTAGAATTGTCTCTTGGGTTTTGAGCAGGTATAAAGATTTTAGTTTTCAAAAAAATCCCCTTATCTGCCTCTGAAGCCCTGACTATTGGTTAACCCTTTCCCACACTAAGTGACTCTTTAGGGTTATTAGGTTCCCTTGTGGATCATTTTAGTTACCAAAATATGAACAAGAGGGTTAGTCTACTTGGAATTTTGGATAGTTAAAAAAATGCTGCTTGAAATTAGCAAACAGTGTAGACCCAGATCAGAGGGCTCCTATAGAAGCCCTCTGCTCAGGGTATTCACTGATTGCAAATGTAAGGAGTAAAATATATTTTAAACAGGTCCATGGTGATGAAAGAGTTAACCCTTTAAATGTTGAGTTTTTGCAAAATGGACTATCACACTTTCAAACTAGATTTATCAGTAAACAACAATTTAAGCTTGCTACACAATTCCACAGTGAAGCTCAATTAAGTCATGGTCAAAGGGGCCCAACTTTTAACTTTGATAGGGATGGAAAGTTCTTGTCTATGCATGCATGTGCCATATGTAAAAGCTGTTCTTTAAAAGACATACAAGTTGAACACTACAGAACTTTAAAACCAGCTTCAAAACTTATACACTGAGGCTAAGATCATGATCAAAGTCAAGAGAATTTCCCAAATTTCACATGGTTGTAAGTCTTTCCATTTAGGCATATGT
Organism: Gari tellinella; assembly: GCA_922989275.2. Classification (NCBI taxonomy): domain Eukaryota; kingdom Metazoa; phylum Mollusca; class Bivalvia; order Cardiida; family Psammobiidae; genus Gari; species Gari tellinella. The sequence continues at coordinate 95,039,315 of OV277858.1, forward strand.
GCTGCAAGCATGAAAGCTGTCTATCAAAGGGTATAAGAGGTTTGAGCACTTTTTGAAACTTGAACATTTCTAAACTTAAATACTAAGGCTGAGGTCAAGGGGTCCAAAATTTCACATGGCTGCAAAGGTTTTGTCTAAAGACATGGGTGCTGCAAGCTGTAGGTCAAAGGGCAAAGACGTTGTGAACACTTTCTTGAAACTGTTAATGTTAACTTGAACAGCAACAGCAACACCAATAATTGCGTGACAACATAAGCTATATGGAAATTCCTCCGACTAGCCATTCAACCCATTTTAAGCCTTGTATCTACTAAAGTGGGCATTGGCAAACAGTGTAGAGCCTGATAAGACGCTGCGTTATGCAGTGTCTCATCAGGGTTTGCACTGTTTGTTTTATCATATGAAATATTTTTCTTTATGGACAAACACTGCAGTGTCTTAAGATCACCCTTGTATATCTACAATGAAATCTTTCAGCAAGTATACAGGGAGAGATCATTGCAATATTAAGGCATAGATGGGTTAAACCCTCCTTGAAAGGCCACCATTAATTTCCAGAATTTCCCATTTAACCCATTACCCCATAAAGACGCCTTTTTACGCCTTTAATTTATTCCTCAAATGACAAATATAGCTTCAATTTATAAAGTCATGAATATGCTTCATAAGAAATATCTCCTATATTCTAACAGGAGGTAGCTTAAAGCAGGCTGAAAGTAAAGCAGAATGCGCCTCAGGGCGCATTCTGCTTTACTTTCAACCTGCTTTAAGAAGTCACCTATTTTCAAAACTAGAAACAGGCTATGCGGTAATGGGTTAAGGACTACTTTTCTTAGTGTAAGAACATTTAGAGGATTTTAACCCATTACCCAATAGCCTGTTTCTAGCTTTGAAGACAGGTGACCACTTAAAGCAGATTAAAAGTAAAGAAGAACGCACCTGTAAGATTTTTTCTGAAAGGAGTTAGAAAATATTTCTTATGGTTCATTTCCATGACCGAAAAAATTGAAACTATTTCCTTCAGTGGAGGAATAAACTAAATGTGCTAAAAGGTGCTTTTAATGGGGAAAGGGTTAAAGGCGTAATGAGTCATGAGTCAAACATAACTAGGTTACCTGCTCCTTGATGATTCTGGCAAGATGAACACAGTCTGTATTTTTTACAAAGTTGACGACGTCATTGATTGACCAGTGTAATGGGTTACTGGACAAATGCAGAGATTCCTCACGGGGGACAAGGATATGGTCAGCTATATCTAGCACTGGCTGTGATACCTGAAATAATATGGACAATATTAGTTATACAGTGAATGTTGTATCATGCAGCCATACAAGAAAATGTCTCTCTTAACTCTTCTGAGCTGCTTCAAATGAATGAATGGTGTTTTTACTGCCCATCAACATGAACTGCTTCAAATATATCTTCTGCGAAAATAATTTTTTTTTTTTTTAAGTATTTCAAACTGACAAACGGTCGAAGAAGAGTTGCAAACAGTTTGGTTCAAGATGAGATGCTGCGTTTTGCAGGCCCAGATCTGAATCCAAACTGTTTGTAAATGTAAGCTAAGTACCGCTTAGCATGATAAGACTTAACCCTATACCCAATAGCTTTCTAGTTTTTTATGACAGCTGACCACTAAGAGCAGGTTGAAAGTTAAGCAGAATGTGCCTTAAGGCACATTCTGCTTTACTTTCAGCCTGCTTTAAGCTACCATCTATATTTCTTATGGTGAATATTCATGATTGTATACAGTGGAACTTATTTCTGTAGACTAGTGGCGGAACAAGTTACAGGCGTAAAAAAGGCATATTAATGGGGTAATATTTGCTCTGGGCCCAGTTCTCCAGATACAGTGGAGAAAACGTTATTCTTTCCTAATAAATGCGTTTACGCTAAAACTATCTTTTCCGTTACAAACAGTTTGGAGCCAGATCAGACGCCAAGTAACCTGGCGTCTGATCAGGCTCCAAGCTGTTTGCCACCAATATAAACATGAATTATCAGAATTGTCCAAAAGTTGCACTTTTCTACATTTTAGTGCTTTGCGTTTATGTACGTTTGCGTTTAAACGGGAAAGAATAACGTATTCTCCACTGTAAGGGTAGTTCTTCAACAACAGTTTTTTCTATGTCTGCTCCCAACCCTATGGTGTGACTACTCATTAGAATTGTCTCTAAGAGTAGTCACACCCTAGGGTTTAATGCAGAAATAAAGGACAAAATGATTGAATTCTTTAAGCTCTCTTATTGGGAGTCCTGGTCGCAAGGTTGTAAAACATTTGAGTCGAGTCTGTAATCGTTCTCAAACATTTCATTGGTCAGATTTTAGTAAATGCTCAAATCTGACCAATCAAATGCTTGAGAAAAATCTCAAACTCAACTCATATGTTTTATAACCTTGTACCCTGTCTGGAAATGACTGAGGTCAGACTGGTTGACCTACCAAGCTGTGTTTAGGCTTGACCTTGGTTGGTGGACTAGACTGGGTATGGAGAATTTTCTTATGGGTCTTCCTCTCAAAGCTGTACTTTGGCAATTTGGCGCCTCTGGTCTGGATATCAGATGGGGGAGGTATATGATGTGTATATTTCCTCTTTTTGGATGGAGTTAACATACCTAGAAATAGAAACAATATGTTTCTACAGGGCTCTAGATAAGAGGGAGTAAATTGAACAAATCCAACATTTTCTCTCATTACAGCACCAAACCCTATGGTGTTACTACTCATTAGAATTGTCTGAGAGAGGCAATTCTAATGAGTAGTGACACCAAATAGTCTAATGTAGAAATAAAGATTTTGATTTTTGAAATACCTTCCGTATCTGGAGCTCTGTTTCTATCACAACATTTCAATGCTATTCATTCCAGATTTCAATAAAGTCAAAAGACAACCTAACAAGAGCTGTCGGAGAACAGCAAAGCTCGCCTAATTAAACCTTTCTTAAATAGGTAACTATCAAAAGAAAAGTGTATCAGTACATTGATATTCAAGCCACAGGGAACCTCCATTCAAAATATCAACTTCCTAATGCAAATATGTCATGTAGTATAAGTGCATTCCAACACTTACTCCTTAACTAACTTTGAAATTTCAGTCCCAAAACTTTAAGTCCACAAAAGGTGTAATTTTGACTAAATTTAAACTTTTAAAAAAAAAATAACTACGCAACTTCAATGTTCACCTCCATTCCAAATATCAGCTTCCTAATACAAATATTTCATGTAGTATTAGTGCATTACAACTCTTACCCCAAAACTTTAACCATGAGAAATCAGCCGAAAAACCTAAGTCCTCAAAAGGTGAAATTTTGACTAAATTTAAACTTTTTTTAAATTTTAACTACGTAACATCAATGTTCAACCCACAGGGCACCTTGATTCCCAATATCAGCTTCTTAATACAATTATTTCAAGTAGTATTAGTGCATCACAACACTTACCCCAAAACTTTAACCATGAGAAATCAGCCGAAAAACCTAAGTCCACAAAAGGTGAAATTTTGAATAAAATTTTACCTTTTTTTTAAATTTAAACTACGCAACATCAATGTTAACCCACAGGGCCCCTCCATTCCAAATATCAGCTTTCTAATACAAATATTTCATGTAGTATTAGTGCATAACAACACTTACCCCAAAACTTTAACCATGAGAAATCAGCTGAAAAACCTAAGTCCACAAAAGGTGAAATTTTGACTAAATTTAAACTTTTTTTTAATTTTAACTACACAACATCAATGTTCAACCCACAGGGCACCTCCATTCCAAATATCAGCTTCTTATACAAATATTTCATGTAGCATTAGTGCATAACAACACTTACCCCAAAACTTTAACCATGAGAAATCAGCCGAAAAACCTAAGTCCACAAAAGGTGAAATTTTGACTAAATTTAAACTTTTTTTTTAATTTTAACTACACAACATCAATGTTCAACCCACAGGGCACCTCCATTCCAAATATCAGCTTCCTAATACAAATATTTCATGAAGGTATTAGTGCATAACAACACTTACCCCAAAACTTTAACCATGAAAAACCAACGCCGACGCCGGGGTGATTCCATAAGCCCCCCCATTCTCCGAATAGGCGAGCTAAAAAGGTTGCAGCCAAATACAAAACAACAGCTTCCAATCCATTAAAGTTAGTAAATCTGTGAAAGTTTGGAGCAAATCCCTCCAGTAGTGTAGGAAGAGTTAGCTACACATAATTTCTTTATTGCATGGCTGACGACATAACAGAAATATTTTGAAATAGAATAATCTAGAAGTTAACTTTAACCCTATACCCTCTAATAGCCAGGTTAATGGCACAAGAAATGGCAAGGTTAATGTCACAAAACAAAGTGTTTCACTTAAGTGGCTAATTATTTTGACTACACAAGCATTGATTTATGTGCCCGGGAGAACAAGCCAGGCCGAAAAGACAGACAGAAACAACATCACCAATTGGCCTCCCCGCTATATCGCGAGCAACATGATGACAATCAGTGAAAACCCTGATCAGTGGTATTCTGTAGGAGCCCTCTGGTCAGGGTCGGCACTGTTTACAAAGGATACCTGTATAGTTAAACTTCTCTTTTGCGACCATTAAAAAAAGGAGGCTTATTGATTGTATAAAAGACAGGTGACGGCCTAAAGCAAGGTGACACTAAAACAGAAAGCTCCTATAGGAGCTTTCTGTTTAATGCCATCATGCTTTAAGCAGTCACCTGACCTAACACCAATTATTTACTCAATACAGTGGTCGTAATACAGAGGTTTTACTGTACTATGTGTGGTGTAACAGCTTACCATTATTGTAGTCTCCGTCGTAACTTCTGTAATCATCTATAGATCCGTCATCTTTACACTCTCCGTTACTATACGCTCCCCTTATACTGCCGTTATAGCTCATATGATTCTCGGTAGGACGGTGGGAATGGGAATGGGATTTTTTATGAATGAGGTGGAAGCGTTTTCTTTTTCGTCCACGTTTCCCTGGAACTTTCACACCGTTCTCCTTTTGTGAGGCATTCAATGGAGGCCTCCCAACTGGCCTTTTCTTCTTTTTACCGTAATTATAATCTGTGTACAAAAGAGGAGCAACATTATAACGGAGCCTAGATGCAATTTCATATTAACTCCTGCATTTCATATTTTACATGTATTATATATCCACAAAATGATAAAGATCAATGAAACAGCATAAAAGCTGTATGCAATTCCTACAGCCTGCATTAACCCATTACCCCATAAATACGCCTTTAATTTATTCCTTCACTGTAGAAAATGGTGTCAATTTATAGTTATCAATATGTATAATAAGAAACATTTGCTATATACTAGCAGATGGAAGTTTAAAGCAGGCTGAAAGTAAAGCAGAATGTGCATTTAGTAGTCACCTATTTTTTAAACTTAAATCAGGCTATGGGGTAATGGGTTAACCCTTTACGCCGAAGCCTGTTTCTAGTTCTCAAGACAGGGGACCATTCCAAGCAGGGTTGAAGGTAAAGCAGAATGTGCCTTAGGCGTATTCTGCTTTACTTTCAGCTACCATCGGTGTAACAACTCATTAGAATCGTCTCTTTGAGACGATTCAAATGAGTAAAAACACCATCAGATGAGTAAGAAAATGTTGAGTTTGTTTGGTTTACTCCATCTTATCTGGAGCCCTGGGTCTAATAAAAGAAATTGTCAAGCAGACCAGTGCTGTACATATTTGCACCTTTCCTCTTAACTCTTTCCTCCCTGAAACTTTAAATGGACAATTCCAGTTTCCATTTTAGTCTGGTCCATTTCTGACTTTTAAGGGTTGTTTTTGTCAATGTTTGGATTTTGACAAACAGTGAAGACCCTGATCAGAGGGCTCCTTTCGGAGCCCTCTGATCTGGGTCTTCACTGTTTGCATAGGACAAGTGTTCTATTCACATGTACACTGTTTGAAAAAGACGCCTATATGCGGGACTAGGGTTCAAAGGGTTAAGAAGATTTCACTAAATTTGACCCAGGCAAACAAGAACTTCAAAGTATTATGTTACAGTAAGTCATTGACAAATTCCATTACAATCCACCCAGGTTATCGGGCAAACAAGAACTTAAAATAAGCTACTGACAAATAACGTTACAGGTGACCCAGTTTATAAGGAGCATAAAATAAGCCACTGACCAATTTCAGTACAGTTGACCTAGGTTGTCGGACAAACAAGAACTGAAATAAAGCCATTGACAAATTTCTTTTCATTTGACCCATGTTATCAGGCAAACAAGAACTGAGTTAAGACTTACTGTATTTTGTTTTTGTGAGCTGCTGGCAATTCTCTGGACATATCTCCTCCACAAAAAGAGTACTGAACAGGTAAGGGCAGCACTCCAGCTTGATACAGATGTTACGACAGAACTCTTCTACCTGTGCCTCTGTACGACAGACCTCAACGGCAGCCCGGTAAGACTTGCCTTTATACCTGCAATACAAATGCAGCACACATATAACGAGAGTTGTCAGAGAGACAACAAAGCTCGCCTTTGGCACATTTAGAAACTTAAAAGCAGACTAGGAGGTCAATGTCACAGAGATCAACTGTTTTGTGCACATGGAAAGGTCCTGTTTATATACATATGATATGCAAACCAAATATGAAAGTAATTACGCAAGAGTCATAGGAATTATATTTTTCGAAACCTAAACATGGGCCCTAAGTTCAAGGTCACTGTGGGTCAAACTTTTTAAATGCACGGAAAGGTCTTGCCCAGGGTTTTCAATAAGATTTGTAACAAAGGATAATTTTGGAAAACCAACCGATTAGGCGGGGGGGGGGGGGGGGGGGGGGGTTCAAGGGGGCTGCCTAGGCCCCCTGTGGGCCCAGGGCAAAGCCCTGGTAGGGGGACCAGGGGGGCTGCGCCCCCGGCAGAAAACGATTTTAAGCATTTTTACACCCCAAAGAAGAGCTCTCTTTGGCCAATTTTCACAACCTACCGGTGTAACAGCCAATTCTTTCCCCCCTGCTAAAAGTTTCCCCCCCTAGTCAAAATGTTTCCCCGGGGAAAGAGTTGGTTAGCCAATTCTTTCCCCCCCTAAAAACTCATAATTGAGAATACTTTTAGCTAGCCAATTCTTTCCCCCCTAGTTGAAACTTTCCCCCCGCTATATTTTCGCAATTTTGAGGGGGGAAACTTTTGGCTAGCCAATTCTTTCCCCCCCTCTCGGTCAATCTGCGGAATTGTACCCTTTTGACTTTATATGAAGGGGGGAAAGTTTTGGCTAGCCAATTCTTTCCCCCCTATCTGTCAGTCTGCGGAATTGCATCATTTGACTATCTTGGAGGGGGAAAATTTTGGCTAGCCAATTCTTTCCCCCCTCTCTTTCAGTCTGTGTAATTGTATACTTTGACTATCTTGGAGGGGGGAAAGTTTTGGCTAGCCAATTCTTTCCCCCCTCTCTTACAGTCTGCAGAATTGGATGCTTTGATTTTCTTGGAGGGGGGGAGTTTTGGCTAGCCAATTCTTTCCCCCCTCTCTGTCAGTCTGTGGAATTGTATACTTTGATTATCTTGGAGGGGGGAAAGTTTTGGCTAGCCAATTCTTCCCCCCCCATCTCTTACAGTCTATAGAATTGTAAGCTTGGACTTTCTCTTTCAGTCAGATAGGGGGGAAAGAATTGGCTAGCCAAAACTTCCCCCCCCCTCCGAGATAGTCAATGCATACAATTCCGCACACTGTCAGAGAGGGGGGAAAGAATTGGCTAGCCAAAACTTTCCCCCCTCCAAGATAGTCAAAGCATACAATTTCGCACACTGACAGATAGGGGGGAAAGAATTGGCTAGCCAAAACTCCCCCCCTCCAAAATAGTCAAAGCATACAATTTCGCACACCGACAGATAGGGGGAAAGAATTGGCTAGCCAAAACTTCCCCCCCTCCAAGATAGTCAAAGCATACAATTCCACAGACTGAAAGAGAGGGGGGAAAGAATTGGCTAGCCAAAACTTTCCCCCCTCCAAGTTAGTCAAATGCTGCAATTCCGCAGACTGACAGATAGGGGGGAAAGAATTGGCTAGCCAAAACTTTCCCCCCTCCGAGATAGTCAAAGCATTCAATTCCGCACACTGTCAGATAGGGGGGAAAGAATTGGCTAGCCAAAACTTTCCCCCTCCAAGATAGTCAAAGTATACAATTCCACAGTCTGAAAGAGAGGGGGGAAAGAATTGGCTAGCCAAAACTTCCCCCCCTCCAAGATAGTCAAAGCATACAATTCCACAGACTGTCAGATAGGGGGAAAGAATTGGCTAGCCAAAACTTTCCCCCTCCAAGATAGTCAAAGTATACAATTCCACAGATTGAAAGAGAGGGGGGAAAGAATTGGCTAGCCAAAACTTTCCCCCCTCCAAGATAGTCAAATGCTGCAATTCCGCAGACTGACAGATAGGGGGGAAAGTATTGGCTAGCCAAAACTTTCCCCCCTCAGAGATAGTCAAAGCATTCAATTCCGCACACTGTCAGATAGGGGGGAAAGAATTGGCTAGCCAAAACGTTCCCCCTCCAAGATAGTCAAAGCATACAATTCCGCACACTGTCAGATAGGGGGGAAAGAATTGGCTAGCCAAAACTTTCCCCCTCCAAGATAGTCAAAGTAAACAATTCCACAGACTGAAAGAGAGGGGGGAAAGAATTGGCTAGCCAAAACTTTCACCCTCCAAGATAGTCAAAGTATACAATTCCACAGACTGAAAGAGAGGGGGGAAAGAATTGGCTAGCCAAAACTTTCCCCCTCCAAGATAGTCAAATGATGCAATTCCGCAGACTGACAGATAGGGGGAAAGAATTGGCTAGCCAAAACTTTCCCCCCTCCGAGATAGTCAAAGCATACAATTCCGCACACTGTCAGATAGGGGGGAAAGAATTGGCTAGCCAAAACTTTCCCCCCTCCGAGATAGTCAAAGCATACAATTCCGCACACTGTCAGATAGGGGGGAAGAATTGGCTAGCCAAAACTTTCCCCCCTCTGAGATAAGTCAAAGCATACATTTCCACAGACTGTCAGATAGGGGGGAAAGAATTGGCTAGCCAAAACTTTCCCCCCTCCAAGATAGTCAAAGCATACAATTCCGCCAGATAGTGAGAAAGAAATCCTAAAGTGCGAAATTATAGGGGGGGAAAGTTTCAACTAAGGGGGGGAAAGAATTAGCTAGCTACGAGTATCCCTCTTACGAAATTATAGGGGAGGAAAGAATTGGCTAGCCAATTCTTTCCCCGGGGAAATTTTTGACTAGGGGGGGAAGAAATTGTCTAGCCAATTCTTTCCCCGGGGAAACTTTTGAGGGGGAAAGAATTGACTGCTACACCGGTACCGCATTAACTCCAACAGCTCGGACATTCTTAGAGTTCGGAAACCTATAATTATTCATGAAATTTTATTTTTTTTAGCCTCTAATTTTGGACATCAAGATCAAAAGTATTTTCCATGTTTTCGGACACCATGTAACCAGATATACGTTATTCCGGTAAGAGATCATCAGCGTATTTTCAAGATCCAACTGTCTCTTACCTCTGCTAATGCTCGTCAAAACAGTGCTCGGTCGTGTGTGTCATTAACAAGATTGTCAATTTACCAGTGCCGGGAAATAAGCAATTACGTAATCTTAAAGAAACATTGTCCACACCCAACGCTAGTTTCCCACTGCATTAAACAGCCAGAGAACTGCCACATTAGGAGTGCCTTCGTATGCCTATATTTGGCTTTCTCTAGCTACTGTTTTTATGGTTTCGCTTTTCTGTTCAATGAAGCGTAGACAGCAATGATTGTTTTGAAAGAGGACACCCACAAATCACTTGTAATAATAGTGACGTATATTACATGTGACATTCTCTTATGGGTGTGTACGGAATTCCGTGTTTCATTGGTTGATAAATTAGACTTCGAAGACAAAGACAAAGGAATTATTTTCCCGCCTTTTACGAGATGTACCGAACACTAACGAATGACCACTGTTCAACGCATAAATTATTTTCCGTCGCACAACTTTTAGGGAATATACCTGCTATCTTTAAATAGCAATAATAAAACACATTTCTCAGGAATCGTTCTTAATAATTATGTAGATCTATGATGTTGATGTCTTTTTCATTTCACCGAGAATTTATGCACAAGCTTTCTGTTTATTTGACATTGGAATAGCGAAGCTGTCGATAGTGTAGAGCATAAAAATCGGGTCTTGCGTCTTGAAACTATTTTTAACGCTACTTTCACTATCTTACTACACTCAATATGTCAATCAACCCCCTGGTGTGTGTTACGAAATAAACAAAACAAATGGATTCTTCAACTAACGCCGACTTGTTTGATTGCGCGCTAATGTATTTACATCAAAATACGCGGATGAGCTGGAATTCAAGGTGATTATATTGTATATTTTTATTTTAACTTTGTTTTACCATGGAGTACTTAGACATAAGTACTCCGTGGTTTTACCGACAGCTTGTTCAAACTTTCAGCAGCATATGAAAGCACCTATACACACGTGCGTGTATAATTCCGTGGTTTAAATATGCCGAAGATTCGTTTTGATGTTTGGCGAAATTAGTACGAGGGGAAACAATACTTCATTAAGGATATATTTTTACTATTTCCATGAATTAGGACACCGACGGCGATCGAACGTCTCACGTTAATATCGTAAATGAAAACTGAACAAGAAACTAGAAACATCATGCGAAACTTGCGTAAACTCAAACGGTAACAACGGGTTATAACAAATAAATAAGGGACCCATTACTGTTTCAGCTTTATTTGGTCTTCATTCGACCGAAAGCCGAAGTCGCAGAAACTGTTTCCTTTTCTTTTTCTGCAGAAATTGTTGAGATTGGCCTCCCGGTAGAAATTTAAACCGGAAGCTAATAGGTTTACAGATCGTGAGGATAAAAGCCGAGAGCATTACGTATACGCAATAGTTCGGACAATAACAATAATCGGCCCTATTTTTAGGTATATTTAACTCCGTGTTTCAAGATATCTCTAGATGCAGAAATCGGCAATATTGAGTAAAACAGGGACATTCAATAGCATGTTATTGAATTTTCCTGAGTAAAACTACAATTTTAGTGATTCTTCAACTTCATTTCTGGACAAAAATCAACCGATGCAGCAGCGATTTCAACCGATGGGTTGCATCGGCAATCGGTTCTTATTGAGAACACTGTCTTGCCCATATACATATGCATACCCAATGTGAAAGGAATATCTCAATGAACATAGGAGTTAAAGGCATTTTGAGAAACCTGAACATAGATTTTGAAACCTAAATGCAGGCCCTAACTTCAAGGTCAAGGTCACTGAGGTAAAAATATTTGTGTGCATGGTAAGGTCTTGTCCATATACACATGTATACCAGATATGAAAGCAATGTCTCGCTCGATTTTTTAGCATTTTTCGAAAACTAAACACAGATTTTGAAACCTAAACCCTGGCTCTAAGTTCAAGGTCAAGGTCACTAGGCTAAATTTTGTGTATGCATGAACAGGTATTGTCCATATACATATGCATGCAGGCCCTTAAGTCAAGGTCACTAGGCTAAACAAATTTGTATGCATGAACAGGCATGCCAAATATTTAAGGAATATCTCAATGAACATAGACGTTATAGGCATTTTTCAAAACCTAAATGCATATTTCGAAACCTAAACACAGGCCTTAAGTTCAAGGTCAAGGTCACAGGGGTCAAACTTTTTGCGTGCATGGAAAGGTCTTGTCCATATACACACACACATACCAAATATGAAAGCAATACCTCAAGGGACATAGAAATTATAAGTATTTTCTTGAAACTGCTAAAGCGAACGGACACAGGAACGGGAACACCAACGACTGGGTGACAACATTAGCTCTTGGACACAGTGCGGCGAACTAATAAAGTAATATACCAAGTTAAAGTCTACTTTCAGTCCGAATGACCACTCAGCCGACTGTAGATTTACTCCCCTGATCATCGAGCCATCTTGCCTATGAGCACTGCTAACATATGGCGCAGTCAAATGCAGCCGCAGTACCGACTTAGACCCTTCACAGGTACCCATTTTAACCCCTGGGTGGAGAGGAGCAATTCGCGGTACATGTCTTGCTCAAGAACATTCCTGTACATCATCAGGGATTCAGAAAAATCCCCTAGTCAGACCGCTGGTCTGACGGGGGATCAAACTCACGACCCCTGGTACCGTAGTCCAAGTGTTAACCATTGGGCCACTACCTTTAAACCTTAACCCCATAGCCTGTTTCTAATTTTGAAGACAGGTGACTACTTATAGCAGGTTGAAAGTAAAGGCACGTTCTGCATTACTTTCAGCCTGCTTTCAGCTACCATCTAATAGGAAATAAAAACTTTTTCTTTTGGTACATGTTTATGACTGCATAAATTGAAACTATTATCTTAAATGGAGGAATAAATCAAATACACTTCGCAATGAGTCTCGTTTCCCTACTTTTGTGATGCTAATTATAACTTTTACAACAGTCATACCTGGGTTTGGGCAAATGCTCAAATCTGACCGACAAAATCCTTGAGAACAATCTCAGACTCAACTCAAACTGTTTATAACTTTAGATCCAGTGTTAAAGACTTACTTGGCTTTGAGCACTTGCTGTTGCATGTTTGGGTTGGGTCGACAGTCCAGCTCTAGTTCTTTCAGTACTCTACAAGATTTGTAGGCCACATTAATGAGCAGTGTCAACACCTCCTTCAGTACGAGGCCCATAGGACCAGGCCCCACACACTTGGGCAGCTCAGATATTCTACCCTTACTAAGGTAGGGCCCTGAGAAGCACCGATGGTTGAAGAAGATCTTCGGACACCAAGACCCTGTATACAGATGCAAAAGGTTATAAACAAGGCTCCAGATAAGGAGGTAAACTGAACAAATCCTACAATTTCTAACTCACTTGAAAACCAAATCCTATGGTGTGACTACTTATTAGAATCGTCTTAAAGAGACAATTCTAATGAGTAGTGACACCATAGAGTTTAATGCATAAATAAAGGTTTTAGTTTTTGAAATTTTCACCTGACCTTGAACTCTGCAGATTTGAGGCATCATAAACAAGGTAATAGAGAATAGGACACACACTGGACTGGACTGGCAAAACAGAATCAGATACAACAGTATAAGATTACTCAAAATGCTATAACAAGTCAAGCAAATGTTTGTCATGAATGCAAAAGGACAAATCCAGTGTATATATCCAGATCAATTGAGGAAAATAGTTCCAATTAACACAATTATGAATATGTACCTTTAGAAATATTTTCTATATTCTTGCAGATTTTTGCTTAAAGCAGGTTCAAAGTAAAGCAAAATGCGTCCTAATATTCAGGACATGCTAGCTGGGGACCTCTTTCAATATGTATAACTAATTAGAAGCATGAACAAGAGTTGTCGGAGAGACAACAAAGCTTCGAGGCAGCACATTTTGAAACTTAACCCATTTCCCCATAGAAAGTTTCTAGTACAGACAAAAAACTTCTTTATTATGACCACTAAAAAGAAGGCTAATTGGTTGTATGAAAGACAGGTGGCAGCTTACAGCAAGGTGCAAGTGAAACAGAAACTCCTAAGGGAGCTTTCTGTTTTACTTTCACCTTGCTTTAAGCAGTCACCTGCTTTAAACACAATTTAGTGGTCGTAATGGATAGGATTATACTGTACTAGTACTTACCACCTTCATTGCCAGACTTTACATGGCTGTAAGTTTCAGATCTGTATGCTTCTCCATATAAAGATCTGCAAATGAAAACATCTGCAAATGAAACATCAACAGATAGGTCCCAATCCATAACAAGAGGGCCAGAATGGCCCTTGATCGCTCACCTGTCCATGGTGACACTAGGATGGGTCACTTGATTTCAGAAAAGAAGATTTGTAAAAGGTGACCCCAAGGGCGGGGCAAAATTTGACAAACTTTGATAGAGGACCTGTAGATGATGTTATGTGCAAAATATCTAAACTCAGTGTACTATGGTTTCAGACAAAAAGATTTTTGAAGTTTTCATTGAAAAAATCTATTTTTAGCTCCGGTGACCCAGATATGCAACAGACCAGAACTAATTCATCAATATATGTGAAGGACCTCTAGAAGTTACACCATGCCAAATATCAAAGCTCTGGCCATATTGGTTTCTGAGTAAAAGATGTTTGAACATTTCACTATGTAACTCTATGTAAAACGGTGACCCCCGGGGCGGGGCCAATTTTGACCCCAGGGGTAAAACTTGAACAATTTTGATAAAGGACCTGTAGACGATGCTATGTGCAAAATATCTAAACTCAGTGTACTATGGTTTCAGACAAGAAGATTTTTGAAGTTTTCTTTGAAAAAAATATATTTTTAGCTCCGGTGACCCAGATATGCAACAGACTGAAACCAATTCAACAATATATGTGAAGGACTTCTAGAAATTATACCATGCCAAATATCAAAGCTCTGGTCATATTGGTTTCAGAGAAAAAGATGTTTGAACATTTCACTATATAACTCTATGTAAAACTGTGACCCCCGGGGCGGGGCCAATTTTGACCCCAGGGACAAAATTTGAACAACTTTGATAGAGGACTTGTATATGATGCTATGTTCAAAATATCTAAGCTTAGTGTACTATGGTTTCAGACAAGAAGATTTTTTAAGTTCTCATTGAAAAAATCTATTTTTAGCTCCGGTGACCCAGATATGCAACAGACCGGAACCAATTCAACAATATATGTCAAATACCTCTAGAAGTTATACCATGCCAAATATCAAAGCTCTGGTCATATTGGTTTCAGAGAAAAAGATGTTTGAATTTTTCACTATATAACTCTATGTAAAACGGTGACCCCCGGGGCGGGGGTCAATTTTGACCCCAGGGGCAAAATTTGAACAATTTTGATAGAAGACCTGTAGATGATGCTATGTGCCAAATATCTAAGCTCTGGCCCTTTTGGTTTTTGACAAGAAGATTTTTTAAGATTTCCTCATTTTTGCACTTTGGTTGCCATGGCAACCAGAGTGGTTGCCATGGCAACCAGAGTTCTGCATTGTTTCAAATTCTTTGAACAACTTTGAAAGAGCTTGACCCAAGGAACATTCCTGTGAAGTTTGGTTGCAATCCAGCCAGTGGTTTTGGAGAAGAAGATGTTTGAAGAAATTGTTGACGCACAACGCACGACGCACAACGACGGACGCCGGACAAAGACTGACCACAAAAGCTCACCTTGAGCACTATGTGCTCAGGTGAGCTAATAAATATTCTGGTTTAGAGTCAAGGATGTTTAATCTACATTTTAGACGGCAAGAACTCATTTTCTCCTGCAACAACAAATGGACAATGCCAATTTCCAGTTAGGTGTAGTTCATTTTGGCCCATTCAGGGTTGCTTCTTACAATATACTGCAAAATGTCAAAGATCCTGATCAGAGAGCTCATTTATGCCCTCTGATCAGGGGCTTCACTGTTGGCCTAGGACTAGTTGAATATACTCATCCCTAGGGTTCAATAATTTGAATTCTCCCTTCATCTAACAGAAGGCTTTCTCTTTCATAGATACAGAGTCAAAGTTAGATAACATGAACTCAATTAAATCAAACTGGCTCATATATCTTCCGTTAAAGCTCACTCGAGTCAAACATACCCTTATTTCAAAGTTAAAATGTGGCTTAGTAAATTTGACATATTTCAATGTATCGACATTCAAATGCATACTTCTTTGATATTTTTATGAGACTCATTTCTGTGACTGTGACCGATGGATGTGGTCCAGTTGTAGCACGCTCGCCTGAGATAATAGCGGTTGTGAGTTGAATCCCCCGCCAGACCAAGTCCTTCGGATGAGACTTCATAAACCGACATCCATCATATCAGTGGTTTACACTGGGCATCAAAAGAACAAGAGAACTCTGTCGATAATAAGAGTAGGGCATTGTGCCCAGGTTTTCTGTATCCGCCGCCCTCTCTCTCCGAGACATCCAATTTGCCCATAGATGGCAGAAACGGATCTATTAAGATCTATTTTTGTCATCTTTTTCTGTGCTCTACTGATCTATTTCTGTCACAACTTAGCTTTTTCCTTGCTGAACATTTAAATGGACAATTCCAATTTCCATTTTGATCTAGTCCATTTCTGACTTTTAAGGGTTGTTTTTGCCAATGTTTGGCATTATGACAAACAGTGAAGACCCTGATCAGAGGGCTCCTTTTGGAGCCCTCTGAGCTGGGTCATCACTGTTTGCATGGGAGAAGTGTACAATTCACATGTACACTGTTTGAAAAGGACGCCTATATGCGGGACTAGGGTTCAAAAGGTTAAACTTACTCTGAGAAATGTCGCAGCTTTCTCTTACAGCTAAATGCTTTCCTAGGTGGCTTTAGCTGGTACCCATTGCTCTCACACCAGCCCATAGGGAACAGGTTATGGGAATCAATGTCTTCTATATGACTAGGAATGTCTTTTATGTGATCCAGATGTATCCATAGCAACGGACCAACTATTTTGGTGATGGTTGCAGCACATATCTGGTTGGGGTTTTCTGGATTAACAGCCTCCAGTTTCATTCCTCTTTCAAACTCATGATCATCCGTTCCCTATGGTGAATATAAAGATACACATGGTCCAAGGTTTTAATAGTTTGAGTTGAGTCTGAGATCGTTCTCAGGCATTTGATTGGTCAGATTTGAGCTTCTAGCAAAAGCTCAAATCTGACCAATCAAATGTTTGAAAAGCTCAAATTTGACCAATCAAATGCTTGAGAATTATCACAGACTCAGCTAAAACTCTTTATAACCCTGGCCCTTGGTCAAGGCTACAGGGGAAAATGTCAAAGCTCATGGTGCTCCTCTTTTAACTTCAGCGTCTGGTCTTTACAAGAGTTAATTCCCTTGTTGCCGCTGGATAGGAAATGCTTGAAATCTCTTCTCACATACAGTGTTCTGCCAAGGCCGCGCCCTTGCGCCATTGGCGCATAAAAATCACAAACAGCGCATAAAAATCCCCGTAAATGGGCCCGAGGGCGCACTGAAAAAATCGCGAAAAAAAAAAAATTCCCGCTACGACGGTCAATGTTTTAGTCGTTCCGTACTATTAGAGCATTTGAAACGACTAATTTCATTGGATACGTCGACCGGAAGTATCCGCTATAGTCCAATCGCTGATAATCTCTCATGCCTTCTCGTTTGTTTTGTTGAAAGATGGCTGACCAAAAACGAATGGCAGCTACACTGATAGACTTTTTTCAAAGTTCTCGATATACGCGGAGTAAAAATAAGGAAATAGACGAAAATAATATTAAGTATTCCACAGAGAAAACGTGCATGACGCTGTCGCGGATCAGAATACAGCCGTAAGTAGTAAAAACGTTCAATTGATTCTCAAAAACAGAAACCCCTCTACAGCCGACGACCGAGTTTGATAAAGTTGACCGCTCTTCGAAACGCACGAATGGTGTATCCGCCGAGAAAAAGAAGGGTTGAACTTTTCAGCATAGGTGGAGAAAAGATCACACGTGGCTTGCTTACAATGGTGGGTCAGATTCTATGACTTGCAATCTGTGTCTAGACTAAATCACTTTAAGAAAAAGAGCACACAACTGGCGAATGCCGTAATTGGAAAACGAGTTATTTTTATTGTGTTTTCTATCATTTTTATGAGAAAAAAATGTTGGGCCCCAACTTTTAAAAAATGGCCCCCTTATTTCATGTCCAGTGGGCCCTGGGGCCCATAGTTTTGGATTTCTTGGCAGAACACTGCACATACATCAGATTGCGAAATTAAATCCACTAAGTTGATAAACCTATAACAACATAATAAATTCTAAGAGATTTGGCATGATTACCTCATGGAAGAACCTTTTAGAGTATTCATTTTATTCCTCCAATGAAGAAAATAGTTCAAATTTATACAGTCATGAACATGTACCATAAGAAATATTTTCTATATCCTACAAGATGGTAGCTTAAAGCAGGCTGAAAGAACAGCAGAATGTGCCTTCATGCACATTCTGCTTTACTTTCAACCTGCTTTAACTCTTTCACAGCCAACGGGGGCCAAAAGGCGACTTTGCAAACAGTTTTGATCCTAATCATATGCTGCGTAATGTGGCAACTGATCAGGATCCAAACTGTTTGACACTCGTATCGAGATTTCTTCAGTCAAAACAGCCCTAAAAAGCTGACTTTAGTGATATTGCAGACGACACTACCAATGCAGACGATATTTTGGCAGCAATAGGGTCAAAGCAGATGATAAGACATGGCACTGAAAGAGTTAAGTGGTCACCTGTGGTCAACGCTAAAAACAGGGTTCTACTATAATCTGGGGCTGTGTATTGGATACATGTACGAGTAGTGCCTAGACTAGGACAGAGGTGAATGTTTGAATCAGGGTCCAAGGTTATAAAGCTTTTCATTTGAGTCTAAAGTCATTCTCAAGCATTTGATTGGTCAGATTTGAGCATAGGCTCAAATCTGACCAATGAAATGCTTGAGAACACACTCAGACTCAGCTCAAACGCTTTATAACCTTGGACCCTGTATTTTACGTTTCTCCATTTCTTACGTTTCTTTATAACCTTGGTTCCAGATGTGAGAGAGGAGGACAAGTACTTACTGAGGTGAAGAGTTTCTCCGGGGCAGCTTTAGCACTACAGAAGCCGAGGTATTCTCCCCACACAAAGTCTGACTGATGCCATCCTGATAAATACAACACATGTTCATACTTAAATCATACTGCTTGGAAATGAAGCATTGTATAACAATAACTGAGTGAGTGAGTGTGTGATTGTATAACAATATTTACTGGTAAACAGTTTGGATCCAAACTCAGGGCTGCCATTTTTCCGGATTTTTCCGAAATATTCGGTTTTTTATCCTAGCAGATAGAAGCTTAAAGCAGGCTGAAAGTAAAGCAGAATGCGCCTTATGGCGCATTCTGCTTTACTTTCAGCCTGCTTTAAGTAAACACGCTTGAAAAATAGAAAATTTGGAAATCTTAAGATTTTTCATGATCAAGTTTTGGCAGCCCATGTAAACTGTTTGCAAATAACAATTGTAGAACTTTGTGTCTAATCAAGCTCCAAACTGTTTGCCACTGTGATAAATATAAATCACAAAAATTTTCAAAAGCGTTATATACACTGTTTCAGGCACAAATAGAAAACTGGGTAGAATCACTGAGATTCTCCAAGCCACCTGGAATGCTTTTCAACATGAAAACCCCACAGCCTTGAGAAGCTTAGTGAATGTAAGCCAGAGTGATTTGAACCACTAGGCCATGATGATGGAAGCCCCCTAATTCATTGCAGTTTGCGTTTAAGTTTCGTATAAACCAAAGAGAATGAAGTTTTCTCCACTGTACAACAATTGAGGGTGAAGACATGTGTTACCTGGGGGACTTGCCAGTCGTATGCCCTTACACTGGCACCAGGCCACAGGGAATATACCCAGGTACTCCGCGTGACAACACAGCTGGATGCTCTTCCTTTTCTCCTGAGGTCGAAGATCATCCATCTCTATGAGGAAGTACTTGGTGCTTATGACCTTACACACTGTGGCTGGGGCGACCATGTTCTGGCCTGGATACATGGCCTCCAGCTTCATTCCCACCTCAAACCTATGCTCCTTTACCTCTGCTTGATCCTACAAAACACCCCCAAGTACAGACAAACCTCAACAACAGAACCGAATGTGTACAGTAAAACCTTTCTATTACGACCACTGAACTGTTCTAAATATTGGGTGTTTAAGGCAAGCTACTGCTTAAAGCAGGGTGAAAGGAAAACAGAAAGCTCCTTTAGGAGCTTTCTGTTTTATCTTTCACCTTGCTTTAAGCTGTCACATGTCTTTTATATATAATCAATAAACTTTTTTGATGGTCGTTATAGAGAGGCTTTACTACATACAATGAAAATCTAAGTTCAAGAGGTATACAAAAGACAACACACAATCTAAGACATGTTGTGTAGACTGTATTTTATTAATCCGACGTTTCGGTCATACAATGACCTTCATCAGGGAATACATAAAAGTACAAATTATCAACCCTAAGGTGCACATTTTTAGGTACTATATGTCATGTGACATAGTTCTAAAAACAGCTATCAACAATGAAAACAACTATGATGTAATGGTAGTTATGGTGATGAATAGAGATGGTATGTGTGGAAAATCAAAAAGTTTTTTAAAAGTCATAAGAGAGTGTTGCTTATTAATGTTTTTAGTTACTATTTTTCATGAATTGTGACCTTTCTAAATATAAAGAGGCAGTTTTCTGTGTCACTGTAAGTATTATTATGGTGATGACGTTATGATGACGTTGGAATTATGTCATGATGACGCTGTTGACGTCATCATGATTCTAAGGTGATGAGGTTATGGAAGAAAGTGTTTTTCAATACTTGCTGGTCAGTTTATATCAGTTTTTCATAATAAAGTGCAAATTTGGTTTGTGTCCTCAAGGTCTGTAATGTGTGGAGACATCTGTGGGGGGGGGGGGGGGGGGGGGGGGGGGAACTGTTGGTGGCTTTAGTGAAGGATCATCTCCTCTCAGCTGTGTAGCCTGTCTGGATGAAGTTCCTGAGTGGCTGACTTTGCTCTCTCTCAATATGGCTGCCTTCTCCAATAGGTTGTGTTAAGTTAAATAAATGTTTATAGTCCTTCTGTTAAAAAATCTGGATTGTTGATATCTTCATGCTGTTTGACAAGTACTAAGTTCTCTTTATGCTGAGAAGACTTGGTTCAAGGCTGTTGGACTGTTAGATTTGTGCTGATCAATATGGACTAATTTTTCTATTTTTATTTGGTAGCCTGTTTATTTGCTGATCTGTGTTCTATCTCTGGTTCCAAATATTCAATGTGATGTTCTGTATGGGTCCATGGTATTTTCAATTTCTTCAACACTTTGAATCTTGAGATGTTGTCCTGGTTAATGCATCTAGTAGAGGGACCGCTTTTGTCTGCTGTAAGTTTCAATGTGAGGTACATCAGTCTTATCCTGTACTTTTGTCTTAGAACTAAATGATGTAGGGGTACAATTTTCCTTTTCATGGTCGTAGTTGTCTGACATGTTATATGTAGTTCTTCGGCGCAGATCCCTGTTTAAGGGTGTCGGTGATGCCTGTTCAGATGGATCCCATTAGGGATGCAAGGAAGTTTAATATTGTAACCAACTATATAATACATGTAAATTCTGATTATATATTTGTGTTTATAATGTCAGAGAGAGTAAATGTACAGCTCAGTTACAACATAGCAATAAGATGCACTCTAGTGATTACTGGCCAGACTAAAGCTATATTTCGGCACTCATTTGGCAAAGCTGAAAGTTCTTGCAGTAGCTTAAGTTTTACGTGTACCCTGCTTTAACCCATTTCTAAAGAGATACTCATTTTTTCGCATCCAATTTATTTACTCCACTCAAGAAAATAGTTCCAATTTGTAGTCATGAATAATTATGTATAAGAAATATTTTCTATATTCTAGCAGATGGTAGCTTAAAGCAGAATCACTTTCAACCTGCTATAAGTGGTCACCTACCTTCAATACTATAAACAGGCTATGGAGTAAAGGGTTAAGCAAGCTACTGCCCAACACAAATGCCTTATATACACAGAGATATTTCATTGTAGCCCATTACCCCATGGCCAGTTTCTAGTTTTGAAGCTAGATGACCACTTAAAGCAGGTTGAAAGTAAAGAAGAATGCGCCTTATGGCACATTCTGCTTTATTTTTAGCCTTCTTTAAGCGGGGTAAAATTATTATCTGCTAAAGTATAGAAACTTTTTCTGATGATAAATACTCATGGCTGAATAAATTTGACATATTTTCTTCAGTGAAGGAATACATTAGAGGCATAAAAAGGTGTATTTATGGGGTAATGGGTTACTAGCTTTAGTTCATACCTTAAACACATCGACAGGTAGAGTTGTCCCAGTACTGTCCTTCATTGCCTCTGCTAGAATCAGTTCCCACTTCTCTGGGCTGTGTTCATGATAGATTTCTGTAGAAACACCACAAACACACTTAATTCCCACAATTCACCCATTAAGCCATACTGACTCATATTGACGCATTACGCAATATTCTCATACTGACTCATTTTGACACACTTTAATCTACTAGCTTGTATCGAGATAAGCATTGGTAGTTGTTTATTTCTTTTGAGTTAATGGCTTAAAAAGTGGCTTGTTAATGGGGGAGGTTAAATCTTTCCCTGCCAATCCCTTCAATACTTAACATACTAAACAGTTTGGAATCAGATCAGATGCCTAATAACACGATGTAATACAAAGTTTTATTTATGGGATTTGCACACATGACTGGAGGGATTAGTTAATAAAGTTAATGAAGTCATCACTGAGAAACATAGGTACATATATGATGATAATCATATTTCAATTCATATTTCAAAGTTTGAACGTGTTTTAACTTTGAAATATGGACACGTCTGAATTTAACCCTTTCATGATCAAATTTATTGAGAGGTTTTTATCCCTTCACCGCCATATTGTTGTCTGCTTCATTATTGCCCTCTGCAATATAGTTTCAAAATTAGATTTAAGGCAGTATAACTGACGTAATTTCAAAACAAATGGCGAACAGTTTTGATCCTGATCAGACGCCGCGTTACGCGACGTCTGATCAGGATCAAAACTGTTTGCAAATATACTTTATGACGTCATTGAAAGTGAAACGGTTAAGGGGGTTCAAACTAATGAAATTTTATTGTAGAAATACAAGTAATTTCGAATGAAGAGAGTTTGAGATACCGAGGTTCAACAGTTACTGTATGTCACATGCAATTCCTACCTTTGGGTGGCTTGAATAAGCAGTGCTCTGATTTTGCCCAGCCTATAGGATGGAGACGTTTATTCAGGTAGAACATCCAGAAGTAGTGAGCACTGGACAGCGTGCCCTCATACCTCAGGTACAGCCTCCCGCCCACGTTCTCTATCACCTGTACCAGCCATACCTCACGGGGGTTCAGAATATCTTGGAGCTCAATCCTTACACCAGGTTTGATCTGGTCTATAGGTGTACAACCTGTCTCCTGGGAATGCATAATCAAGTGAAGATATCAGAACTCAAGATTCACCCATTATTACTTTAATACATGTAGTTACAATATTATGTCCGATGTGGACAACACTCCCACTCCTGCATGTTAATATAAATACTGATGATGATGATGATGATGAATATTATAACCCATTAGGCCATTACCCCATAGCCTGTTTGTAGTTTTGAAGACAGGTGACCACTTAAAGCAGGCTGAAAGTAAAGCAGAATGTGCCTTAAGGCAACCTGCTTTAAGCTATCATCTGCTATGGTTTAGAAAATATTTCTTATAATACTTTTTTATAACTGTATGAAGCGGAACTTTTTCCTTCAGAGGAGTAATAAGCTAAAGGTGTAAAAAGGCGTATTTATGGGGTAATGGGTTAAAACATTAAATTTATCCCTCAACTAAAGACAATAGTTCTACTAAATATAGTCATGAATACCCACCATAAGAAATATTATCTATATTCAAGCAAATTGTAGCTTAAAACAGGCTGAAAGCAAAGCAGAATGCGCCTTATGGCGCATTCTGCTTTACTTTCAACCTGCTTTAAGTGATCACCTGTCTTCAAAATCAGAAACAGGCTATGGGATAAAGGATTAAAGGCATGTGACTACTCCTTGAAGCTTTCTGCAGTGGATTTAAAGACAACAATTAAAGATAGAAGCAGATGGGAGTTATCAGCCCTGGGGTGTTACCTTGTTAAGTAAGTAAGAGGGAGCAGTCCTGGCCCCTGTAAGGGATGACATCAGAAATTCCCTCCAGTCTGCAAACTTGTCCTTTATTTCTGAAATAAGATATATTTCCCTCAGCAATTTCGGTAACAACATTGCACCCAAAGCGACGATAATACTTGTGCTTTACAAAGAGTGAAATTGGGAAGAATACCCATATTTAATACAAACAGCAGAATTCCATGATTTTAAAAGATTTCTTGACAAAAAGTAGGTGAAAATCAAACCTCACAATAATCCTCGTTAGCACAAAATTATTTTTCATAGCTACATTGAACTGACCTTCAGGTGGCTGTAGATTTTTGCCATTCTGAGCACACCAACCAATGGAATGTATTTCGGATGTGGCCAGCTCACACCAAAAGTCTGCCCCTGTGTCGTCCTCATACCCATCAAAGCGCAGTCTTAACAAGGGTCCACAGGTCATCAACACAGTGGCCACCCAGTAGGACGAGGAATCAGCTTTGTTAGGAACCTCTAACTTCATGCCCTTCACAAAGCCGCTCTGTAAACTGTACTCCACCTGAACAATTGAAACAATATAGTAAAAGCAATATATTTTATCTAATTGCCTAGGACTATTTAAACCCATTACCCCATAGCCAATTTCTAGTTTTGAAGACAGGTGACCACTTAAAGTAGGTTGAAAGTAAAGCAGAATGTGCCTTAAGGCACACTCAGCTTTACTTTCAGCCTTCTTTAAGCTACCATTTGCTAGAATATAAAGAATATTTCTGAACCGTTATATTCATGACTGTATATGTTTGAACTATTTCCTTCAGTGAAGAGATAAGTTAGAGGTGTAAAGGTGTATTTATGGGGTAATGGGTTAAACCCCTTCACTGCTTTACCCCAAGCAATATGGTTATTTTCATGATGAGATATAACATACTGTCTGATCAGGATTCCAATCCTGTGTCTCTCAATATAAATAATGTTATTGCTTTAATAGTTTATCTGTTTCAAATTTAAAACAAATGACTTTTAACCTTTCTACCATACACTTTTTGAGGCTTTTATATGCAGTGAAACCTCTCTATTACGACCACTAAAAAGAAGGCTAATTGGTTGTATAAAAGTCAGGTGACAGCTTAAAGCAAGGTAAAAGTGAAACAGACATTTCTGAATGCTGTGGGTCTGAATTACATGTCTGAACTCTGTTGGTGTTACTTGCATATTTAAATGGTGTGGGCAGGATTTGTATGTTTGAATGCTGAGGGTGGGACTCACATGTCTGAATGCTGTGGGTGGGACTTACACTTGTCTGAATGATGTGGGTGGGACTTACATGTCTGAACGCTGTTGGCAGGATTTATATATTTGAATGCTGAGGGTGGGACTTACATGTCTGAATACTGTGGGTGGGACTTACATGTCTGAATGCTGAGGGTGGGACTTACATGTCTGAATACTGTGGGTGGGACTTACATGTCTGAATGCTGAGGGTGGGACTTACATGTCTGAACTCTGTTGGTTACAATTGCATGTTTAAATGGTGTGGGCAGGAGTTATACGTTTGAATGCTGAGGGTGGGACATACACAAGTCTGAATGCTGTGGGTGGGACTTACACATGTCTGAATGCTGTGGGTTGGACTTACACATGTCTGAATGCTGTGGGTTGGACTTACATGTCTGAATGCTGTGGGTGGGACTTACACTTGTCTGAATGATGTGGGTGGGACTTACATGTCTGAACGCTGTTGGCAGGATTTATATATTTGAATGCTGAGGGTGGGACTTACATGTCTGAATATTGTGGGTGGGACTTACATGTCTGAATGCTGAGGGTGGGACTTACATGTCTGAATACTGTGGGTGGGACTTACATGTCTGAATGCTGAGGGTGGGACTTACATGTCTGAACTCTGTTGGTTACAATTGCATGTTTAAATGGTGTGGGCAGGAGTTATACGTTTGAATGCTGAGGGTGGGACATACACAAGTCTGAATGCTGTGGGTGGGACTTACACATGTCTGAATGCTGTGGGTTGGACTTACATGTCTGAATGCTGTGGGTGGGACTTACATGTCTGAACGCTGTGGGCAGGAATTATATCTTTGAATGCTGTGGGTTGGACTTACATGTCTGAATACTGTGGGTGGGACTTACACATGTCTAAATGCTGAGGGTGGGATTTACATGTCTGAACTCTGTTGGTTGGACTTGCATGTTTAAATGGTGTGGGCAGGAGTTATACGTTTGAATGCTGAGGGTAGGACATACACATGTCTGAATGCTGTGGTTGGGACTTACACATGTCTGAATGCTGTGGGTTGGACTTACATGTCTGAATGATGTGGGTGGGACTTGTAACATGTCTGAACACTGTGGGCAGGAATTATATCTTTGAATGCTGTGGGTGGGACTTACATGTCTGAATACTGTGATGGGACTTACATGTCTGAACGGTGTGGGCATGATTTATATATTTGAATGCTAAGGGTTGTGGACTTACTAGGACTAGGACTTACATGTCCGAACTCTGTGGGAGGGACATACATCTTTGAATGATGTGGGCATGACAGGGCGGGGCTTATATGTTTGAATGCTGTGGGTGGGCTACATGTTTAATTGCTGTGGGCAGGACTAATATGTTTGAATACTGTGGGTGGGAATTACATGTTTGAGTACTGTGGGTGGGACTTATATGTCTGAATGCTGTAGTCCATTTGAATGCTGAGGATTGGACTTATATGTCTGAATGCTTTATGCAGGATTTACATGTCTGACAGTTGTAGGTGGGACTTACATGTCTGAATGCTGTAGGCGGGACTTACATGTCTGAATGCTGTAGGCGGGAACTTACATGTCTGACTGCTGTAGGTGGGACTTACATGTCTGAATGCTGTAAGCAGGATTTACATGTCTGAATGCTGTGGATGGGACTTATAAGTCTGAATAAAGTAGGCGGGCAGGACTTACATGTCTGCCTGCTGTGGGTTGGAGTTACATGTTTGAATGCTTTGAGTGGGACTTACATGTTTGAATAATGTGGGTGGGACTTACATGTTTGAATAATGTGGGCGGGACTTACATGTTTGAATGCTGTAGGCGGGACTCCAATTGCTCCCACCTCCTGCAGATACTCCTCCCACACAAACTCAGGCTCCTCCTCCTCACCTTGACTTTTATTTTCTATAAAAAGATACAATGAAGATATAGTAACTACCTAAAAGAACTATCATTTTTATTGTTTAAGATAATTTGTAACTTCATTCTTTCATGCTTAATGATTCATGAAAGTCATTCAACCTTTGAAAAATGACAAGTTTATGTTTTAAGGGCTGGTTTGTAAAACATGAATGCCCTATTAGTTTTTTATTACCCCTTTACCTCATAGCTTGTTTGTAGCTTTGAAGACAGCTGGCCACTTAAAATGGTTGAATGTAAAGCCTCGTTTCCTTAAGGTCCATTCTACTTTACTTTCAGCCTACCTTAAGATAACATCTCTTATGGTATATTTATGACTGTAGTGAGTGGAACTATTTTCTTCAGCCTAGAATAAATTAACTCTTTCAACACTTAGTAACTCTTGTAAGTTATATGGTTCCTTTGTGGATTTTTGTAACTTCCAAAACATGAACCAGTCTACTTTGAATTCTGGGTAATGAATAAATACTGGTCTAAATTAGAGAACAGTGCAGACCTTGATCAAAGGGTTCATATAGGAGCTTTCTGATCTGGGCATACAAATGTAATGAGCATACTAGTATTTTAGACAGTTCAATGGTGTTGAAAGAGTTAAAGGCGTAATTATAGGTGAAAGGATTAATTCAGAATTGACTGTACAAGGCCTGCTTACTGTTACTCACCATCACTGAATGTTTCCACCACACTCTTCCCCTGTTCATTGTTTTCCGTACTAGCTTGTTCAGCCTCTATACCAACCCCTCCACCCACCACCTTACTACTATCATCAACCAGCTCTGGACTCTCTTCTTTCCCTTTCGTTTGTTCATCATTTGTTTTGGGTCTGCCTAGGTCTTTGTTTTGTCTTAAATTCAGAACGTTTTCTTTAAAAGTCTCCATATCAACAGAGTTATTCTCGTGTTTGTCTGTTTGTGTTATTTCCGGTTTGGCTGGAGCCGATTCAACACTGGGACTGACTGGTCTCTTTGACAGGTCTGTAGGTTTGTCATTAGTGGTGTCACTACCATGACTACCAGCAGATACAGTTGGTTTACTAGGTAACACATTCTGCTGTTGAGGCACCATCATCACCTACAAGTGTGTAAACAGTAGCTTTAGTTCAACCCTTTACTGAAAAGCTTGTTTTCAGTTGTGTAGACAGATGGTAGCTTAAAGCAGGCTGCTGTAAGCTACAATCTGCTAGGCTATTGAACATATTTCTTATTGGACATATTCATCAATGTATAAATTGGAATTATTTACTTTCCGTGGAGGATTAATTTAAAGGCGTAAAAGTGTGTATTTATGGTGTAATGGGTAAAACCTGTATTAACCCATTGCATCCTAGTGACAGGTGTAAACAGTGTATCTGTGAAGATTACACATGTCCAAAGCTAACAGCGTAGATCATGAATCAGAGGGAGCCCTCTTATCAAGGTCTGCACAGCTTGTCCTTTTTGTAATATATTGTAAAAATAAAACACCAACAAAACCTACTCAACGATGATACTTTAATTGAAAACCAATTGAAAATTCAAGACTTTATCCACATTTCGCTTGTATTTATGTAAGAAATGATCAATATTTTGATGATGTCATGATTTGCAATAACATTCTCGCGCTGAAGCATCATTTAGTATGTAACACATTTTTAGGAGTTTATACAAATTTCCCTGCTAAGAATTGATATGGAATAGGGTTAATCATACTCTATCCTGTTGAACTCTCATCATGCTAGCGGTGGATATGTGCCACAGTGAATACCTTTGCAAACAGTTTGCATCCTGATGAGACGCCGTGTAATTTGGCGTCTCACACCATCAGGATCCAAACTGTTTGACACTGACCCTATTTTGAAATAAAATTTGAAAAGAAATTTGAAAATTCTAATCTTAGATCAATAGCAGACGACAAATGTTGGAGACAAAACGAGAGTTGTCAGAGAGACACAAAGCTTGCCATCGGCACATTTAGAAACTTAAAAGCAGACTCGGAGGTCAAGTTACAGAGGTCAACTTTTTTATGTGCATGGAAAGGTCTTGTCCATATACATATATATGCAAACCAAATATGAAAGTAATACCTCAAGGGACATAGGAATCATAAGTATTTTTCGAAATTACCCAGCATGCAATATTTGTCGTGTTATTCTTACTTGCTGTGTGGAGACAGGGGCCAACATCTGTGGTGGAGGGGTCACTAACGTTGCCCCACACGATGCAGCAAAGGGCAGGATTGTTGGCCGAATCTGGGTCAGGTTGGTTGATGATGTGAATATCTGTGTGGGACTTATTGTTCTGGGAACCTGAAATTGACACCAAGACCACACTACAGTCAATCTTGTAATAATCCATAGTTCCATACCTCAGGGTTGTCAATAAGATTTGTATCAAGGGATAATTTTGTGAAACCAACCGATCCGGCGGGGGGTCATATCGTCAAGGGGGCCGCCTAGGCCCCCTGTGGGTCCAGGGCAAAGCCCTGGTAGGGGGGCCAGGGCGGCCGAAAACGATTTTAAGCATTTTTACACCCCCAAAGAAGAGCTCTCCTTGGCCAAATTTCACAACCTACCGTACCGCATTAACTCCAACAGTTCGGACATTCTTAGAGTTCGGAAACCTATAATTTTTCATGAAAATATATTATATTTTGCCTCTTATTTCGGACACCAAGATCAAAAGTATTTTCCATGTTTTTGGACACCATGTAACCAGGAACGTATATAGATATATACGTTAATTCCGGTAAGAGATCATCGGCGTATTTTCAGGATCCAACTTTCTCTTACCTCCGTAAATGCTCGTCAAAAGTGTGCTCGGCCGTGTGTGTTATTAACAAGATTGTCAATTTACCAGTGAGGGAGATAAGCAATTACGTAATATTTAAGAAGAATTACGGACGATTCGTCAAAGTGCAAACTCGTCAAAAAGGCAATATAGTGTAGTGGCAAAAGACGATTCGTCAAAAAAGGATTTTGTGTTGGGGTATATACTAACCTGTTAAATATATATAAAATAATACTTTTTTGTTAAATGTTTAGGTTTATATTGGTAAAATTTGCAATTATCGAGAAGTTGATATGGATTTTCTAGCATTTAAAGTTGTAACATAAATTACTAGATCTAAGTATATGTAAGATAAATATTGATGTCGATTTGTCCAAATAAAATTTAAACATTTATATAGAGTGTACATTTTATTTAGTGTTTAAGTATAATTGATCCATACAAGAGAAAGGTTAGGCTTAAATCAGGACAAAAGTAATGCAGAAATCAGCTATGCCCTCGTCCATACATTAAGCAAATATCCCGTGCCTTATCCTTGATAGAATGTGTTATTTAAAAATCATTTAAAAATTGAGTCTGGATATACATGTATATGGTTTAGACCCTGATATTATGCTAAAATTAACACAGAAGCAATGCTTTAATAAGAAACGGTAGATCTCTAGCGCCACGTGCAAATAACTTTAATTGGCTGGGCAATAATCTGGTGTGAAAAGTTGATCGATTGGCAATTACTCAACTAGTTATATCTGCACTGGTATTAAACTGTTAAAACAACAAACCAATTAATGTAACCATCATAGGCAAAAGTACACTGAAATGAATTGCTCAGTGATCAAACATGTGTCGAACAGTTTGGATACTGATAAGAACTTATCTGATAGCGCGAAGCCTTATGATCATGGTCTACACTGTCTGGCAGTTTGCACCATAATGTAAATCTGTAGATGATAAACATTTAGTTTGTTAACAGCGAAGACCCGAACCAAAGGGCTCCCGGCAGTGTTTGATTGCTCTATATAGATTAATACATTGTCATTTTGCACGATTTTATTGTGTACCTTATATCTGATTGCGCCGAAGCCTTAATTATGACCAGGGTCTACGTACACAATAGTTTGCCCTTAGAGATCAAATATATTAGAAAAGAGAAGTTTATATATTAATACTATTTTAATTCCTTATCTAGAATATCGTGATATTAAATCAGTATACAAAAACCTTTTTGACGAGTTGACTACCCTTTTGTACTATAATTCCCTTTTGACGAGTTGACTACCCCTTTTGTGCTATACTTCCTTTTTGACGAGTTTGTTCTTTGACGAATTGTCCATCACCCTTTAAGAAACATTGTACACACCTAAGGCTCAGTTTCCCACTGCATTAAACAGTCAGAGAACTGCCACATTAGGAGGGCCTTCGTATGACTATATTTGGCTTTCTCTAGCTACTATTTTTATGGTCTCGCTTTTCTGTTCAATGAAGCGTAGACTGCCATGATTGTTTTGAAAGAGGAATACCTAGAAAGATAACAAATCACGTGTAATAGTGACGTATATTACACGTGACTTCTCGTGAGGGTGTGTACGGAATTCCGTGTTTCATTGGTTGATAAATTAAGATTTCTAAGACAAAGACAAAGGAATTATTTTCCCGCCTTTTACGAGCTGTACCGAACAGTAACGAATGACTATGCGGCATTAGTTCAACGCATAAATTATTTTCCGTCGCACACATTTTAGGGAATACCTGCTATCTTTAGAACGGATTTCCGAAAATCTTTTAACAGCAATTGAACACGTTTGAAAATACTTTGAAAACACCGTTTCTCGTCCGATCACCGAAGTTAAGCCGTTGGGTAATAGTCATTATATATATAGTGACTGCACCAACGTATGATGTAGATGTTAAGCAACGTCGAGCCCGGTTAGTACTTGGATGAATACCGGGTGCCGTAGACTTTAATTTATACGCTCCCCCGCAATAGTTTAGTCTTAACAGATAACGATAACTCGGGTGAGACGTTTAAACGAATAAAGCAAGCAAGTGAAAACTATTTTTAGCGCTACTTTCATTATATAACTACACTTAATATGTCAATCAACCCCCTGGTGTGTGTTACGAAATAAACAAAACATAGCGCCGACTTATGTTTGATTTTTAACTTTCTATAAGTAGATTTGTGCTACAGAAAATCGGCAGAACATGATTTTTGTTCTAGTTTTTTCTCTCCAGATTTAAGGAGTCCGTGGGACTTCCAACATGCAAATCAGCAAAGGAGTCCGACACGATAATAAGGAGTCTCGGACTCCTGACTCCCGTTAGTGTCCAACCCTGCAGTGGTGTGTGTTACGAAATAAACAAAAAAATGGATTCTTTAACTAACGCCGACTTGTTTGATTGCGCGCTAATGTATTTATTTCAAAATACGCGGATGCGCTGGAATTCAAGGTGATTATCTTGTATATCGTTTTACCATGGAGTACTTAGACCTAAGTACTTCGTGGTTTTACCGACAGCTTGTTCAAACTTTCAGCAGCATATGAAAGCATCTATACACACGTGCGTGTATAATTCCGTGATTTAAATATGCCGAAGATTCGTTTTGATGTTTGGCGAACTTAGTACGAGGGGAAACAATACTTCATTAAGGATATATTCAAGTTTTACTATTTCCATGAGTACGGACACCGACGGCGATCGAACGTTTCACGTTAATATCGTAAATGAAAACTGAACAAGAAACCAGGGACATAGATTAAATATATCTTATCTACGTCCCTGAAGAAGCTAGAAACATCATGCGAAAACTCAAACGGTAACAACGGGTTATAACAAATAAATAAGATATTTAAACCGGAAGCTAATAGGTTATATAGATCATAAGGATAAGATCCGAGAGCATTACGTATACGCAACAACTCAGACAATTACAATAATCGGCGCTATTTTTAGGCAACTAACGTCCGTCTTTCAAAGTTTCAAGAGGTCTAGGCTTTTGTTTTACTCAATTAACTTGCCGAAAACGGTAATATTTGAGTGAAACTTCACTTTTTGTGATTCTTCAATTTTGTATCTGTACAAAAAACAACCGATGCAGAAGCGATTTCAACCGATGGTTTGCATCGTTAATCGGTTACTAATGAACACACTGATACCCCCATTAATATGCTGTTTTATGCCTCTAATTTATTCCTCTTTTTATGAAATGTTGTATTACAAATATTGTCTTAAATTAGATTCTAAGTTTCTCAATTATTATTTATTTCTCTATCTAATCCTGTCTGGTGATATCTATTTGGAAGCATCTTTTTAAGACAATTCCAAAGAGATATCACAAGACAGGATTAGATGGAGAAATCATAAATTAGTTTTGACTTATAACTGTTTTTGTCGCATGAAGTTTCTTAAGACGGGTCCCATGCATTGATCAGTACTATACACTAGGCATGTAATAGAACCAGAGGGCTCTATCAAACAGGAGTAGGGTACTGCCCGGGTTCCACTGTATCAGTACTCACCTGGAACATGTTTGGACTGAGGGGTACCAGAGGGGACAGAGGGGTGCTGCTGGTAGGGGACAGGAACTGGGTTGTGCTCTGGACAGGGGATCCTGGTGTTCCTATGCCAGCTGATGTGAAGAACTGAGGCGTTGGAATCTGGGTCAGCGGTGTCACAAACTGAAAGAATGTCAGAAAAGTAAGTTTTCCTTTGGAGAACACACTATTACAGTGACACACCTGTCTTTTGTGACTCTAAAACAAGATCGAGTCGAAACTCGATAATTCAAACTCACATAAGTTGGAACATGCCCATATTTCAGAGTTAAACGTGGCCTGGCCACTCTGAAATAAGGGTAGGTTTGACGAGTTCAAAGTATTTACCATAATTAGATTCATTGTCATTAATTGTCTCCTTAAAAGGAGCATTCAGCTTGACACAAACTACCTTAACTCTTTCCTCCCTGAAACTTTAAATGGTCATTTCCAGTTTCCATTTAAGTCTAGTCCATTTCTGACTTTTAAGGGTTGTTTTTGTCAATGTTTTTCATTATGACAAACAGTGAATACCCAGATCAGAGGGCTCCTTTCGGAGCCCTCTGATCTGGGTATTCACTGTTTGCATAGGATAATGCACTTTTCACATGTATACTGTTTGAAAATGACGCCTATATGCGGGACTAGGGTTCAAAGGGTTAAGCTACCATAAGAAACTGCAAACCCATTCTATGTTTTATGCACAAGAATTCTAAAGTGGGGCAAAAGAAATGAAGTATTAATGGCGTAATAGGTTAAACAAGAAACAGCCTTTGTTCAAATTAACATTTAAAGCAAACATCTATCAAGTGCAAATGGAATTGAAATATTTTCTCCTGTCCACATGTCATGTGCGTACCTGTGTTGAGGCTGATGGCAGGGTAAGGGATGTAGGTGAGGTAATTAGCTGACTAGGGCTCGTGCCATTGGTCGGCTTCGGCTGAATGGACTGTGGATAACTGGCCGGTGTGGACGTGATAGACGTGGCTGGACGGATGTTACGTAAGTGAATGCCTAAAACAGAAAACAGACAATTATCAAATAAATGTAATACTGTCAAACTTACATACCTCGAACTTAAATAGTATAGAACTTTCCGATTTTTCTGGAGTTACATGTATATATATTTCATTATGTTTGAACTGACTTAAGTCACACAAATCCCATTTAAAGTTATGTGGCTTCTGATCAGGATCAAAACTGTTTGACAGTCATTTTTATTATTTCTTAAGTAAAATGCCTAAAATTTAATTTGGACAGCAATTGTTTTAAGCAGATGACGATATGGCAGCTAAAGGGATGACTGTCATTGTTAAAACCTCCGAGAGATTTAATATGAAAGTTCAGTATTCAGGGCTCCAGAGTAAACTGAACAAATCAAACATTTTCTTACTTATTTCATACCAAATTCTATGGTGTTACTTCAAATGAGTAGTGACACTATAGGGTTTAAAGCAAAAATAACGATTTTACTTTTTGAAATACTCCCCTCGTCTGGAGGTCTGAGTATTAACTGAATTTTTAAACAGACTTGTCCATTTTCTAATAAATGACCAGTTAAGATATGACTATCGAGTACTTTGTCTCCACTATTTTTGAAAGTATGACAAACAGTGCAGACCTAAATGAAGCCCTCTGAGTAATCTAGGTCTATACTGTTTGCAAAGAATAAATATAATCTGGTTCCAGCACTATAATGGTTAATACCAAATACCTGATAGTCCAAAGTTGGTGCCCTGTATTGGCCCTGCAGGTCTGTATGCCAGCTGTCCAGCAGCCAACGCCTGCCCTACCAGAGCTTGCCCAGCCAACGCTTGTCCTGCCTGCAACACCTGCGCCTGGCGGAGATGACTCGCACCCAAATTCTGGATAGAACCTTGAACCTGACCATGACCTGGCTGTACAGCCAAGGTCATCTGGGGTGGGGCCCAGAGCTTGTTAGCAGAGGCTGCTGCAGTAGCTGTTGCCACAGGTGGTTGATGTATGCGGATGGCTCCCTGCTGAAACTGTGAGGTATTCTGGTAGACTGGTACCCCTGTCACTATCTTGGACAGGCCAGACTGACCTATTTGATTCATGTTACCTTGACCTTGAACATACATTGTCATCCTAGTGGCTGGGTGTTGTATAATCTGTGATGCCATCCTGGGCTGGGTCATATGCAAGGGCAGGGCACCTGCCACAGTACCAACCATATACTGACCTGTCCAAAATAAACAACAATCATTTAACCCATTACCCAATAAATATGCCTTATTATGCCATTAATTTAATCCTCCACCATAGAAAATATTTACAAAAAACTAAAAACTAAAATCTTTATGTCTATGATGTGACAACATATTATAGGAATCACCTCAAAGAGACCATTCCAATGATTGGTTTAATCATAGTGTTTTAATAGGGCAAACATGAAAGAGAAAATGTTGAAATTGTTTAATTTACTCCTTATCTCAACACAGTAAAATCTCGCTATTACGACCACTATAGCGAAAGCTAATTGATTGTATAATAGAATGGTGACAGCTTAAAGCAAGGTGACAGTGAAACAGAAAGTTCCTAAAGGAGCTTTCTGTTTCACTGCCACCTTGTTTTAAGCGGTCATCTATCGTAAACACCCTAATAATTAACATAATTTATTGGTTGTAAAAGAGAGGTTTTACTGTATCTGGAGCCCTTTACTGCTCCTCTACTGCCATGACATCATCTGGTTGGAACAATTGTTGTCTGCTTTTATTTAAGGTAAACTGGCTATAGAAATATCCTAATGAGTGTCAAACAGTTTGGATCCCAATCAGATGTTGTGTGATGCAGTGTCTGATCAAGATCTAAACTGTTTGCAAAAATCCACACTGTATTTGGCGTAAAGCAGCGAAGAGGTTAATTTTAAAGTTCACGACAGAAAAAATACGGAAAACTAATGTCTAATACAGGTAGGTCAAGTATTGTTTAAATCAATAAGGAAGTGTTTATTCTTTATTCATTTCTCAATGGTAAGATGTTATCAGTGACCATGCAAATACAACATCCCCACATTTGCACGGGAGAGCTATGTAGTCTGGGTATTT
The DNA here is from genome assembly GCA_922989275.2 of Gari tellinella. Taxonomy (NCBI): domain Eukaryota; kingdom Metazoa; phylum Mollusca; class Bivalvia; order Cardiida; family Psammobiidae; genus Gari; species Gari tellinella. The sequence continues at coordinate 95,075,615 of OV277858.1, forward strand.
GTACACCTTTTTATGCCTTTATTTTATTCCTCCTCTGAAAAGAATAGTTCCAATCTATACAGTTATGATTATGTATCAGGAGAAATATTTTTTATGTTCTAGCAGATGGTAGCTTAAAGCAGGCTGAACGTAAAGCAGAATGCACCTTAAGGCATATTCTGCTTTTCTGAATTCTGCTTTTCTTTCAACCTGCTTAAAGTGGTCACCTGTCCTTCAAACCTAGAAATGGCTATAGGGTAATGGGTTAACTTATTCACTCCTGAAACGTCAAATGTACAATTCAAGTTTTCCTTTGATTCTTGTTCATTTTGACTCCATGTATTGAGGTCTTCTGGTTTTTTACAATGTAGCACATAAAATGACAAACAGTGTAGATCGGTCACTAGATCCTGATCAGGGTTTACACTATAAGGACAAGCGTACACAACACAGGTATACTATTGGTAAATGACACATGTTCATATCACTAGGTAACAATATGGAAGTATCACTAAGTAACGACAATCTTTCATATAAGTGAAGAAATATAGAAATCCTGATATTTTTGTGTTACACACTATCTCTTGATTGTATCAATACAGTGAAGAAGACATTTTCTCAATAATTCTGCTTGATTCCATTGCAAACAGGTATCATACTATGATGGCTTCTGATCAGGCTTGAAACCGTTTCCCACTCAGAATTGAATTTGTATTTAAAAAATTGTTTCTCCACTTTATTGCAATGCATTTGTTTTTTGTTTCTTCTGACCAATTACCCCCTAAATACTGGTTTTTATGCCTCAATTTATTCCTCCAGTGAAGAAAATATTATGCGCCTTAACATGCTTTATGTGATCAATAGAAACAGTCTATGACGTTACAATGGGTTAACCCATTACTCCATAGCTATGCATGTTAATGAATTTAATTTTTTCCTCCACTGAAGAAAATAAGTTTCAATTTATACAGTATATATATGCATTATGGGGGTACTGCGATATAAATCAATTTTCGAGGCTCGCAGGGCTCCAAGAATTGATTTATATCGCAGGATCTCCATTTTACGAATATCACGTGGGATCATATGTAAATTCTCCCCAGCCTGCGACATTCTTCCTCAAACGGTTTAACCACTTCATAGTACCTGTTTAATAATCTAACTTTATGCGCACCACATGGGACGCAGATTTGGTATTTTGCAAATGTACTAACCTTTTATAGGTAAAAAAATAATAACAACTCTTATATTTGTATTTTATTCAATCTTGTAATTTCTTTAATCACATTGAAGGTTTAAAAAAAAGATAGCTTCAGTTTATTATTTAATCGTCCTCACCATCGGTTCCCTCCTCCACTGCTTCTTCAAGGGCATGTATATTCTGATCTAGTAGTTGTATCTGACCCTCTGTTGTCTCTAGATCCTTGACTAATTTTTTGGTCCTATCTCTTTGTTTTCGTCGTTTTTCAATTAACCGTGCTCGTTCAGTCAGTTTTTTAGCTAACTCCATTCTTGTTTTCGTTCTTGAGATGTTTGTGCTTTTAGCCAGTGTCTCTAAGAATTTGAAAACTTTCGTGCCTTTCTGATAAGTACCAGCAGCCCTTGATGAACGCTCTGTATTTGTAGAGCCAGTGTCTGTCGATTGATCATTTTTAGTAGTATCCATCTGTTCGTCCTGCATATTGAATTGCTAAAGTATTTTAATCCTACATCATCAACCCCCACAATTTATATACTGAAATAATATTCTATATTTATCCATGACATGAATGAGTTGACACAGTACCATTTTGTACCAGTGTTTACCATGATGTGGATTGTACCTATATCATGTTATTGTAAGTTCAATATGATAATACTAAGTTTTGATTCAAACTGTTGTTTATTAAATTTTGTCCTGATAAACTATTTTTGCGACGGATAGGAATGTCTGTCCCGCTTAGGAATTTCTATATCAGATAAAAGTACAGTCAATCCTTCTTATCTGACCTGTACTATCATATAAAATTTATCAGTGATACAACTTAACTGGCAAAATTGTTATTACGGTGTTTATCTAAATAAAATCACCTATATGATTATACATTTCAATTAACACAGTTAATAGACTCCAAATATTCATGCAGAATACTTTGGTGGTGGATCATTTATAATTACGTTTACAATTATGTGTTGTTTATCTTTTTTTGAATTACTTTTAAAGCCTCCACCTTTGCAGCTTCCATCAATTTCTTTTTTTCTTCTCTACTCAATTCAGCATTTTTTGATCGGGTCTTATCTTTTAGGTCATTATATCTATCCAATTCATCCAAAACAACTTTAAATTCCTGTTCTGATATTTGTCCGTCATTCATCGCTTTTGAAATCAAATTCGTTATGCTATTTAATTTGGATTCTGCAATAGTTTTAATTTGATCATGTTTCTTTGCTTTATCATTTAATCTTCTTCTAATAAACTTAACACAAACCCCAGTTACACCACAAACTATTGCAGCAATCTCTAACGGTAACATTAACGGTATTGCAAGTCCAATACCACCCATGATAACACTCCCAGAAATGAGAGTTGTATCAACCCCATCTGTAATATTTATACTTCTTTTATATTTCTTATATAATGCCTGTCTAGTATCCCTTTCATTCATCAATTTCTTTTCTATGTCTGATATTTTCTGCAATCTATAATTCTGCCCATCGTCAGTGGGTAATTCTGGATACAAAGGTGCTGTTGGCTGTTTCATTTTTATTATAAAAGATAAAAAAATTAAAACAATTCAATCAACAATGAAGCAACAGTATTCTCAGTTGTTACATTTCCTGTCTTGCATACAAAATCAATCACACTCCCAGCATTAACAATGAACGGTGTATCAAAATTGTCGTGTTTACTTGGAGTTGTGTGAAGTGTAATTTCACAGCCTGGTAGTACTTTTTCATCCACAACAATCCCAACTGTCACTTCACCACTCTGTCTTTTACTTGAAAGACCCATTCCTAAAATCTGACCGCGACGCATCATAACATAACCAGCACCACTTTCTCTACCGCCATTTCCAAAAGAAAACAATTCGTTTTCTAAAAGTGCACCTCTACTCTCTGCACATATTGAAATGACCAACTTGTCTGTCATAGTATCAACATTATGTCGTAATAAATGGTTGTTAATTGTAAGCTCTTTAAGTTTTTCTTGGAGTGTAGTATATCTATCTGCCTGTGTATTTATCTGATCAAGCATAGTGTTTCTACTGTCATGAACTTTTTGCTGAAATTCTGAAATTCTTTGTTCCATATCAGAAATCGGTTTCACTCTCGTATGTAAATCTCGAACATGCATTGTTAAAGTTTCAATGTCTCCATTGCCTTTCTGCTTTTTAATTCCAAAGATACTCATGTTTTTCTATATACAGTTAAAAAAAAATTAAAATAATTCTAAAACAGCACTCATAGGTAAGCCGTGGTTATCAATTTTACGACCGTTTTCATCTCTCATCGATATTTCCAATTCTGATATTGCTCCGTTTGACAAACATTTAAATTCTGGTTGCTCAAACCTTACAGACACAATATCACCAAACTCTCTATTTTCAATTGACACAACTGCTAATATTGAACTTGGTGCACCATTAAAGAAGTTCTGTGATGTGTTTAGTTGTTCTAAATGTATATATACAGACTTAATTGTTGCCAAATCAACAGATTTATTCCCTATATGAGTGACATCTGCTTCAAATTTTCTTTTATTATAAAACCCTAACATCAGTTTCAGACCTTTACTTATCTTGAGCTCGTTATCAGTAACTAAAGATGCAATACCATTTGTTTCATTCACAGACAATGTGACGCCTAAACTGTGGAATAAATCTACTATCTGGTGTAAACTATAATAACCATCTTGAATTTTATTAGGTCTCTGTACAGATTTCTGTATAGTTTCATGTGCAACATTATACCAGCCCAAAGCGTATGTAAAACTTTTTAGCCCAACCTTTTTACTGCCATCTCTGTTATCAATATACTGTTGTAAATTGATTGTTTTGTCTATATTTGAAATTGTGTGATACATTGTTTTTATTAATCAAAAAATAAAAAATCAATATAATAAAAATGACAATACAGAAAGCGTTCAAGTATAATAGTGATGCGCATTATTCACATGCAGGTGTTTTTAATAAAAAAACAATTAATATTATAAAACAGGCTATTGTTGTTATTATAAACGGTAGAACCTTTAATGCTGATTTTCCAGATGTATTTGAAAATTATTTATTACCTCACGTGGCATCAGAAGATATAGTAAAAAAATGGAATACAGACTGGTTATCATTCTGGCAAAATCAATTAAACTTTGCAATATGGTGTGCTACTACTGGATGCGGTGTTGATTATAATAATCATATTAAGTCTAGTGGGATGAGTGGTTCTCTATATCTATTTCATATCTATTACCAGACTAGAAGAATACTATTTGAAATGAGTATTGCACTTCCACAGGATAAAAGTTGGAATGCATTTAGTAATAGCTATAATAGAGGTGCATATGAAAGAATATGTAAAGAGTTTAATGTAGATCCTAATGCTGATTGGAGACAAAAATTATATCCAAATGGTGATGGGCTTGGAGACATATATACAAGTGGTCATGTTGCATGGAATAGAACAGATTTTAGACATGATAATTCAGATGAACATACTGCTAATAACAAAGTTGCTGAATTGGATTTAAGTAAAATGACTTTCGGTCCTGAAGTACCAGGAGATAGACATTGTGGTATTTCTTCATGTCACTATGATCCTCCTAAAAAAGTTCATATTGATTACATACAACAAGATGATGGTGTTAAAGATGCATGGACAACATTTATTCTAGATAATTCAGATGGATTTACAAGAGCTGGTGTACAACGCATAAACGAATCAATAAGAACTTATTGTTGGGCAATTCTAGGTTCACAAGCTCAAACAGGTACAGATATTCTTGGAATAGGAACTGCTTTTGATGCACAGAAACAATTCCTAGCAAATATTGAAGATGCAATAAATAGTCCTGTTGATCTTCCAAGTCAAATTAGAAATTATCAGAATACATTAAAATATGCAAGAACAAAAGTTAATTATGTATATGGTATAGGATTGTATATGTCTCCAAGTAACATGGAATTAAGAATAGGTCTAATTCAAGACTACAATAATAAAATTGTAATAGCTACCGATCAACAAGTTCTTGGTTTAAATGATACTGTTAATGCAAAACCAGTTCCTCCAAAACCAATTGTAAATCTTCAAGGAACAAAAACAAAACAAACACAACAACCACAATTAACTGCTGCTGATTATAAAAAAATCATTGATTATGCAAAAATCCACACTCTACCTAAAGATTGGGTTAAAAAAGCAGAAGATATTCCTGGCTTCTACGACACATGGGTGAAAGAACATAGTTTCCTAATTGATTCTTCAACAGCTCCATCACCAAAAAATGCAACACTTTCTACTCCAACACAAAAAAAACAAACACCTCCACAAACTACAACAACACAACATGAAGATAACAAAACTGCATTAATCGTTGGAAGCATAGCAATAAGTTTTATCGCTCTTCTTATTTATGAGATTTATTAATATATTCCTTAGCAGTTGTATATAACAACCCAACAACAAGAACAACTAAAGCCCATAAATGTTCACCAAACCAATTAACAATTTTACCAGTTGTTGACAACAACCATGATACAATAGAACCAATTATACCAGGTAAAGCAGTTGCAGCTTTCCCTGCAAGATTAGCCAATAGTTTTCCAAGATTGGACAATTGTTTTTTTATCCAATCTTTTGCACTAGGAGATTTACCTGGAGGAGGTGTCACTGCAACGCTACCAGATGGTAGAGCAGCTTCAACAATAAAACCAATAACCATACCAACTGCAGTTAAAATACTGATAATTGTAATACCTTGTTCTCTGAACAATGTTCTCAATCTTTCACCAAGTGTAGTATCTTCATTTAATATTTTATTTATAGTATCTTTAATTCTATTCACTTGAGTTCTTAACTTTTCTTTGTTAACATTTATCACTTCCAATCTAGCACTTCTCTCTGACTCTAAATCTTTTATTCTACCCTCTATTTGGTTTTTTTCATTCTCATCATTTGTGTTTGCAAGTTTTTCTTTTTCAGCTGCTATTTCTTTGTTTGTTTCAGTAAGTTTTGCCAACTCATTAGCAATTTCCTCTTTCACGGAAGTCATTGCTTTCATAATACCATCCATTTCTCGTTTTGTCATGTTTGTTTGTGTTGAAGTAGTAGTTGTAGTAAAAGATGTTTCAAGTGATTTAACTGCAGTTTCAACTTCATCAGCTGTATTTGTTAAATCTTGTATGTCTTGTGTAGAAGAAATATCTTGCATTGGAATTTGTTCTGCTGCAATTGTATTTCTTGTCTCAATTAATTGTTGTAATTCCTGTCTACTCTCTTTAACTCGAGTAGCATGGGTTTGATAATCATCTACACCTAAAACATCTCTAATAATCCTCACTCCATATTTCTTCTGAATTGTGTCAAATGAATAAAATTGCATTATACCATCAGGTTTTGTACCCTTGTAATATGATAGGAGGTATTGTTTATTATTATCATCCATATCCTCCACACCAAACAAAGGTCTGTCATATTTATCATGTGTCATATACCATTCGGCCTCATCACTATTAAGTCTTATTGGTTCTTGATTTCTATCATAAAATCGTTTAGCCAATATTTTAATCAAAGAAGTTGTTTCTCTTTCCTCGTCTTGACCTGTTAGATTATCTAATGCTTTATATTTAGTATTCAACATACTTTGGAATTGTGTTTCATCAGTTAAAGATGTTCCTGCTTCATCTCTATCATAGTCATCTTTATCAAATTCAGGATTATAAATCTCCATTCCACCTTCAGCCATTGTTTTATTTATTATTAAAAAAAATAAAAAATACATTAATAAAAAACATGTCAGCATATGGAGATAAACTTAACCCCCACAGAACAATAAGAGAACCACGAGGTGTGAAAGGAATTCGTCAGAGTGTTGTAATAACTAATAACCCTAGTACCATTGACCAAAACCAACAACTGTTGGTAAGGTTTCCCAATCTCAGTAATAATGATGTTATTGTTCCCAGAACAGCACGTCTTGCCTTTGAAATTGAACTAAAAAGCACAGATGCCAATGCAACTGTGTTTCAAAACCTTGGTAGAGCCATTATCAAGAAAACAACAATAAGAATATCTGGTAATGAAGTTATGTCAATTGATGACAGTGATATTTATCATTGTTATATTGATTTATGGAGGTCTCCTTCTGAACGCGTTAATATGGCTTATCAAGGTATTGGTAAAGGTAATATGTTAAAACATCGAGTTGGCGCTGATGATGCTTCCTCAGACAAAGAAGACAAAGCTATAGCAAATGCATACAAAAACAGATTTTGTATCCCTCTTGATTTTGAACTGTTGGAAACACAAATGCCATTCTATCAAGCTGGTCTTGGTGATAGACTTGAATATGAACTTACATTCAACAACTATGATAAAGTGATTAAGTCAACCGACTCAGCTGCAACTTACATTATTAAAAATATATGTTTGGAATTTGATATGGTGTCTGATACAGAACTTGTAAGACAAATAAGGCAACAATATGAAGGGAAAATGGTTGTATTATATGATCGCATATTAAGACACAGAAAAATAACAAAGAATAAAGCTGATACACTATGGAATATTAACTTGAATGTCCCTGCACGAAGCATGAAAGGCATATTGATGCTATTTGAAGACCCAGAAAGAACAAGCACTGAATCATATTTCAACCCAAAAATAGAAAAAGTAGAGATGACAATAGAAGGTGTTCCAAATCAACTTTACAGTCAAGGAATGAGGGCATATCAACATTGGGATGAGATAAATAAATACTTTGCATTAACATCAAAGAGAAATAAGCAAACAGATCAAATTTCCAAAGACTTATGCTTCACCACCACGACATTAGAAAAGTATCTGACTGATAATTATGCATTGTGGTTGGATTTACGATCAACAGATGATAACACACTTCACGGTTCTGGAAGAACAGTGGAAAATGCATCAGAAGGTATCACAATTCAAATAACCAAGGAGCAAGGTGCTGATGAACCAATCAATGTCTATTTGTTTGTTATTCAAGACGCGCAGATTAATTTTGAAGATGGAAGATTTAAAGAAGTTAGATATTAATTTTTTTTATCCTATAAGAATAAAATGGAACTACTAAAATATCCTCATTGTGCTATTATTTGTGGTCAGACCGGTTGTGGTAAGACTGAATTTGTTTTAGATTTACTTGAAGGTGAATATAGAGGCGTGTTTGAACATATAATTATTCTCTGTCCTACTATACAATGGAACGAAGCATATAAAAACCGAGAGTGGATTGGAGATGTTAGGAAGCCAAAGACTAAAAATATTGAAATTGTAAATCCTGTACATAATGGTGAAGAAAAATTACAAGACCTGTTGAGAATGTTTTTCAATAAATATGCTGGTTCTTCTACTTTATACATCATTGATGATTGTAGTGCTACAAAAGAATTAACAAAGAAAAAAGATATGCTGTCAGAGTTGGCTTTCTCTGGCAGACATGCAGAACAATCAGTGTGGGTGATTTCACAGAGATATAATTCTGTGCTGAAGGATTTGAGAGAGCAAACAAAATGGTTATGCATGTTCTACACCAAAGATAGAGACAGTTTTGAAAATTGTTTAAGAGAGAATGATGTCATTCCAACATTGGAAGAGAGGCAAAGGATAAAAGGAGAACTATCAAAAGTGAAACATCGTAAATTGATATTGAAAACAGATCAACCTGCTGATTATTGGTTAATTGATTAATAGTAATGCTTTTTTTTTTTTTTTTTTTTTTAACAATGTTTGTTAGCAAATCTATGAAAAATATCATTCAGTTTAGCAATGCTTATAGCAATGCTTATAGAATTAGCAATGCTATTAGTAATGCTTATAGAAATTTAGCAATGCTATTAGTAATGCTTATAGAAATTTAGTAATAAAATAGCAATTATAAAAAACAATGCTACTTGAACTAATATCAATTGTATCTAATTGTGTAAATATATCTGTCGCATGTTTAATAATATTTATTTATTATAAATTAAAAAATATATTCCATACAATAAAAATGAATGTAGAAGAATTATTACAAGATATTCAAGAAGATAAAAAAGATGACACTGACACAAAACGGGAAAGGCTTTCATCCCTTGTTGCGGGTGGTGGTGGTAAACAATATTTAGGTCGTGAATTACAACTCTCAGACATAGATGGTATGTCCGCAGAACAAATCAACAAGCTTTATTGCAGGTATGAAGCACGACTGGGTGCAAGTATGACAAAGACATTGGGGAATTCTTTTATCAACCTGTATGTGATGGGTGTATCGAAATACTTCAATGTGTCTGACCCACCAAAACTGATAGAAGATTTGGAAGAAGACCCATTTATCAATCATGCTTTAACAAACGTTTGTTGTGAAATGTATTATAAATATGGTATGTATCTAGCACCTTTCACTGCAATGTTGACAACGGCAAGGCATATAGATTTAAAAAAAAATATTGACACTAAAAAAAATGACGAGTGAAACTGTAGAAGTGAAACAAAAAAATCCAAAAAGAGTTGAAGCAGGAAAGAAAGGTGCAGAAGCAAGGAAGTTAAAAAAGTTGGAACAAAGTAAACCTTTAGAGATAACAAAACATGTTGAGGAACATGTTGTTGATGAACCAGTAAAGATAAATGTATATAAGAATTATTTACCCATTGGTTTTATGATGGTTGGTATTATGGGTCTAGGATTGTATGTTTATAAAAACAAACAACCTGTTTTAGAAAAACATCCAGAAGTTGTTGTTGAAAATCAACCAGTTAAATCAGAAAAGATTGACCCATTTAATTTTTAATTTTTTTTTTTAAAAATTCATAATATAAAATGACGACCACACCTATAAACGGAAAACAGATTGCTAATATGTTATACCATGCAGGAGTTGAAACAATATTGACAGTTGGATATTCAGAACTTGGTAGAAAAGTCTTTAAAAGACCAGCACCTAAGGTAGATTTTAATATGGGAGACATTGGAATGTTGTCCTTAGATATATTACTTGCAATGTCAACAAGAGATATGTTAGTTAAGCAAGGTATTATACCTGCTGATATTATGAAGTAATTTTTTTTTTGTCATACATAAAAAAAATGGCAAGTGCAGTAGCAATGATGGTAGGCGGTGCATTGGTAAATGCATTAGCATTCACAGGAAGTAATTATTTATTCTCCAAGATGGGAAATAATAGCGATGAAGAAAGGGAAAGACATGACAAAGCGGTGGAACAGTTAGAAGCAGCACAGGTTGATTGGAATAAAAAAAGAACAGAGAGATTAGATTTTATAAATACACAGATGCAAAAGGAACATCATGCAGAGAAGACATTTGATGATGTTGATCAAGCAATGAAGCAGTATTATTATGTTACTGGGAAACAGTTGGATCCTTTACCCCCTCAACCAACTTTGAGTGATTTCTATACACCATCACCAGATCAACAGAATAGAGAGATTGTATTTGTTGTATGTGGAATGACATTAACTGGATATGCAGCATATAAGCTTTTGTAGACAAAAAAAATGACACTTATTGTTTTACATAATCTTTATGCATATAGTCACTAGTTTGTTTTGAAAACACCAAATCATAAGCATGATACTTATTTTTTTTGTTATTCTTAGAAGGCTTAAAACCAAGAGGTCTAATATAAAACGGTGGTTCTTTATCTTCAATTTTCTTAGCAAGGTGACCAGGACACCACACGTCTCCATTGTCTTTGATGGTTATAATTACACTGTCTCCAATGCTTGTTTGAACTGTTCTTGAATTAGTGACAGTATATATTTTATGTAGTTCTAAATCTGTCCATTTCTTTGTATCATAATAACTTTGCTCTTCAAGTAATTCGTCAAACTCTTCTGTTGTGAGTTCATCAGTCTTATTTACATCTTGTGCTTGTTTTGACATTTTTGTTTCTTTATATTAATTTTTTTTTTATTAAGTATAAATAATGGAGAAAGTTTATTATAGTCCAAAAGGATTCTGGAGAGGTAAATCAGCAGTTCAGAAATTAGCAAAAGAAGTTAAGGTTAGCGACAAACAAGCATTAGAATTTCTGAAGAAACAAGCAGTGTGGCAGATTTATTTACCTGCACCTAAGAAGATTGTTAGACCAAAGTTTGATGTAACTGCTAAGAATGAAGTGCATCAAGCAGATTTGCTGTTTTTGCCACATGACACTGTTAAGGTTGGAAGAGTAAACAAAACATATAAGTATGCTTTAACGTTAGTTGATGTTGGGTCGAGGTATAAAGAAGCAGAACCACTGACATCTAAAGACAGTAAAGAAGTTGCCAAAGCCTTTGAGAAGATTTATAGCAGACATTTGAAATATCCAAAGTTGTTACAAGTTGACCCTGGTAGAGAGTTTATGGGTGCAGTAACACAACTGTTGGATAAACACAAAGTCAAAATTAGAAGAGGTAGAAGAGATATACACAGAGACCAGGGTGTGGTTGAAAGATTCAACAGAACTCTGGGTGAGAGATTGTTTGGTTATCAGTATGCTAAAGAAATGGATACCCGTGAAAGAAACAGAGAATGGGTTAAAAGGTTGCCAGATGTTATCAAAGCATTAAATAAAGAGACGAAAAAACCTCCTCCTATTGAAACAAAAAAAGTTGATGCTTCTATTTGTCTCACCGCAAGTGTAAGATACTTGTATCAACCTGGTGAACAAGAAGGTGGTGGTAAGAGACGGGCAACAGATCCAATATGGAGTGTAGACATACACAAGATAGATTATCAAATCATTACACAAGGTATAAGAGTTTATTATTTGAAACCACCAGCACCACGGAGAGGTTTTGTCAAAGAAGAGCTACTTATTGTTCCACCTGATACTGTGACAAGTCACATCCGTACGCGTATGTCGTAATTCCATCGGGTGCTATGTATCTTTTTGTGTCAAGTGGGGAGAGTGTTGTTTTATTCATTTTTAATCCATAGATAATGTGGTGTATAGATCGTAGCATGTTCATTGAATGTGAGTATTTTTTCTTGTTGAATAATGCATCTTTATAGTTATCAAAGTTTATTTGTTTCTTGATAACATATTTTTTCACTCCCTTTGCTTTCTTAATGACCTGCTCATCTGCTCTTAATATTGAGTACAATTTTGGGCGTAGACCAATGTATTCTGCAATTGCAACACTAGAACATTCATCTTTGAATTTGCCTATTACTTTTTTGTTAGATTCATTGTGAAGTGGATGGTCTTTTGGATAGTCAGAAAAGTCATATTCATCTTTCATTTCTGACATATCCTTGTATGCATCTTTTGTTTTAATATCTACCAACAAACTGTCTGTGTCAGTGTAAAGCAAGGTGCAATTTTCACCATACTTCTTTTTCAGTTTGTTGTAATACCAGTCATACATGTGGTGTTTTGATAAGTCTAAAACAGAGAAACCTATATAGATTGGTTTGTTTAGTGTAAGTTTTGTTTTGTTGACATGTATTGCTGATAGCTCATCAGAGAATTTAACACGTCTGTTGAAGTTTGGTTTGACTATTATTTTGCGGAGTTTCTCATTTTGACTTCCATCTGTCTTTACAAGTTTTATATCTACTCTTTTACGTAGGTTTTCCATTGTTTTGCCAAAGACTGAATTATTCATAAGTTTGAAGAAGTCTTTTTCAAATGCAGACTTGGCTTTTTTCCTCAGTTCTGTGTTGAGACGTATGTATGGCTCCATCCAAGGTTTTTCATCAAATTCCAGTATTCTGTGGACTTTCGTTACCTTCATGCCCAGTTTCTTGTACAGCTGTAGGTTTCTGTAGTGCACTACATACTTCTTCTTGTCCATCAGGTTAGGCACAAGCTTCTCAGTGTTCAACACACTGTTGTTGTCAAGTAGCTCTGTTTGATATTCTGAAAGCCATTCCTTTTTCACTGCAAGTTTTTCAGGTGCAAGTGGGTAGTCGTTATGTTCTTTATGTAAGTGTTTAGGATATTCTAAATCAACTTCAAGTATCCAACCTTTGTCTTTTTGTCTTTTTCCTACTTTACCGCTCAACCATTTGAAACCACCATATGGAAGCGGTTGACTCATTGCAAGACCATAGAGATTGTTTGCATCATAATACATTATGTAGTTATCTTCTTCATCTTGATTATAATCAACAACATGAGGGTTGTTTGCTTTAGCATGTCTTTTTGAAACCATACTTATACCACCTCTCATACCTTTTTCTATGAAAAGATGCATGTCAATGTCTGTGAGTAGTTCTAAGTCTATTTGTGTGTATTTGAGTAAAGCATCCCACGATAAACCAGGTGCAGTGTAATAATGTAGAGGGTCAAGTTTGTATGTGTTCATGCAAGTTTTCCTAAATGTTTGAAAGACATCAGCAAGTAAGAGAACATCTGTTTTGAGATATAAGTCATGATAATCACCAATTGTTTTACAGTTAAAAGACTTCCACACATCTTGTGCGTGTTCATAATCTTTTTGTTTGATGCTGTCATCAGTAAGACTGCTGTAAAATTTGTCTATAGGTGGTAATTGTGTTTCATTAAATCTTTCTTGACTGTTAATATATTCATATGGAAAAATTCCTTTGCTAAGAATTATGTCAACCTTATCACCAAACTCATGCTTTGTTATTTTGAAATCAGCTTTGTCTGTTGCATCAACTAACCTCTCTAATGAAGAAGCCATAAACTGGAAACTATCTAAAAATTTCAGTTGCCCTATACTGAATGAGATATACTTTTCTGCATTGTTTGCGATGCAAGTGATATTGCCAGTGGTTGTGTGTATTTTTTGCATTATAAGATGACTGTCATATCCTTTTAGATTATGAAATACAACTGGGATTTTAGTTTTATTTGGTTTGATGGCTAGTTTAAGATTACAGGATTTATGTGCTGCACCTCTGAATTTACCTGTGAAATGACAGTGGTCTCTTACTTTGTCTTTTAATATTTCTTGTTCACATATCCAACAATGAGTTGTGTTTTCAAAGTCTATTTCATTTTGTTCTGTCATAATCAATGGTTTTGGGTGTTTAAAATCATTGTTGATATTCTCTACCTCACATTCTAAATGATTTAAGAAAACCTCCACAACATCTTCACCTCTATATATTACTGGTTTGTCTGTCTTTCCATCATATCTAACTACTTGATAACCAAAACCACAAGCTTCGTGTTCACTTGTTATTTCTGATTTGTCTCCTTTTTGTTCTGATTTTGATTTGATAATACTTTCAAAATCAGCATATATTACATATGGAACAGGCATTTGGTTTTGGTAGTTTTTAAACTTGATATGAGCTCTACCTTTTGATGGCATTTCTATTCTTGTTGATGATTTATTTATACCTTCACAGTCTTCTTTGTGTTTAGTTAGGAGATTTTCTCGTGAGAAACCATAGAGGCAACGATCACAGAAGTGTGTTTGTTCTTTGTGTTTGTTTTGGTCATAGAGTAATCTGTTGAGGTTCTTAATCCAACAGTAATGGTATTTTGTTTCTTTCTGTGGTTCTGTATCAGCATCTGGATCGTAGTCTTCATCTATTATACCTTCCTCATCATCATCATCATTACTTACTTCAACATCTTCTGATATCAAGAGTAAGTTTATTCTTTGCAATTCATTTGACCGATTTGATATGTAATACGGGAAGATGTTTATATTTTTCTTTTTCACTGACACTGTATATCCATAAACATTTATTGCAAGGTTGTTTTGTTTTTCTACTTTTGGTATTTGAGGGATTGATGTGGGAAAATCAATGCCATCCATATTCAAATCTGGACATTTTGTATAACTGTAAATGTTGTTGAGATTGCTTTTTGCTGGGTGTAATGCAGATTTCAAAGCCCATTCTAAACATCTGTTATCATCATTTTTTACGTTGATTGTTGCTTTTTTGTTTGCTATTGCATCAGGCAGGGGTATGTAAGATGAACCTTTTAATGGTTCGTATTTTGCAATGTTCAAATACAGCTTGATACAATGGTCAATCTCTAAACCACTTGCAGTATTTGTGAATTTTTCAATCCATGTTTGTAGGTAAGAAGTTTGTTTATTGTAGTATTCATCTACATTAAGGTCATCAAGAACAGCACTTTGTTCTCCATGGTTTTGACCTACAACCTCCTTTCTTTCTCCTTCAAGTTCATCATGGAAGAATTTAATAGACAAGCCAATTGAAAATTTGACACCATTATATTCTTTGATGTCTTTGTTTATCTGTTCGATGATAATTGCTTTCTTGTCATTGAACAGATTACTTGGGTCTTTATAACGATCCGCATCTATTTGGTATGCTTTGAAGTAGTTGCACAATGGTTTATCAACGAGTTGTAGTTCTGAAACAGGTTCTTTTCGTTTAGTGAAAACCTGTTTCAATTCTTTCATCACATCATTATATTTCTGCTTTTGTCGCCTTTTCTCTTTCTTGTTGTTGCGTTTTTTAGGCAGATTTACTGATGATTTAACATCTGTTTTTTCTTCAACCTTCTTCTCATCCAACGCTCGTATTCCTTTCCTCAAATCGTCATCGGTAATAACACCGTTGCGGTGTAGTTGCAAGAGGTACTGCATATCTGTACTCATTTCTTTTACTTTTATTTTTACTTATTAAATATATTTTTTATTTTGTGTAATAAAACAGAATGGAATGTGCATTCCTAAAAGTTGGAAATCACGAATTATGTCATTCTAGGTCCACCAAGAATTCAAAATATTGCAAACTGCATAACTATTTGATGAAAAAGAGTAAGGTTAAACCCTGTATAAAGTGTGGAAAGGGAACATATGCAAAATACCAAATCTGCGTCCCATGTGGTGCGCATAAAGTTAGATTATTAAACAGGTACTATGAAGTGGTTAAACCGTTTGAGGAAGAATGTCGCAGGCTGGGGAGAATTTACATATGATCCCACGTGATATTCGTAAAATGGAGATCCTGCGATATAAATCAATTCTTGGAGCCCTGCGAGCCTCGAAAATTGATTTATATCGCAGTACCCCCATAATGCATATATATACAGTAATGAATCAGTATCAAAGGAAATATTAAATATTCTAGCAGATGATAGCTTAAAGCAGGCTGAAAGTAAAGCAGAGTGCCTTATGGCACATTCTGCTTTCCTTTTAACCTGCTTTAAGTGGTCACCTGTCCTCAATACCAGAAACAGGCCATGCCATAATGGGTTAAAACAGGAAAGAATAACGTCTTCTCCACTGTAGCCAGAGCTCAAGATAAAGGGAGTACATGTATTTCAAAAACTAAAATCTTGCATTAAACCCTATGGTGTCACTACTCATTAGAATCGTCTCTTCGAGACGATTCTAATGAGTAGTAATACCATAGGATTTGATGCTGAAATGAGTCAGATTTTTTTTGCACTCCCTCTTAATTATCTGGAGCCCTACTGTAGCTCAAAAGTCATTTGACAACAGCTGGTGTTACATACAGAAGACTGATAAATACGTTTAACTGATTGTAATAAAATAAAAAATTTATTCTTTCTTTGTTTACAAAGATGGCAATTGGTTTGGTTTGTATAGAAAATCAATACTATAAATGTAGTTTCTTTTCTTTTATAAGCTAAACGTCAGGTAATTCCAATATTATGTGGCTTCTTGTGGTTGGTTCATCTGAATACACACATTATTTATAAACACCATCAATGATCATGGGCATATTTATCATTTATGAAGCATAAAAAAAATCTTAACTCTTTGCATGCTGGTTAATTTTTTCGTCTGCAACAATAATTGTAGTATGCTATTGTTCTAAAAATAGATTTTTCTGAATTTCTTCTTAACTCAATGTCAGAATGGCAAACAGTTTGGATCCTGGTGATTGAGACGATGCACTAGGCGACATCTCATCTGGATCCAAACTCAGCTGTTTAAAAATATAACTACTGCGGTATACATATGCTGATAGCATGGTAAGAGTTAAAACAATTAATTTGACAAAACCACTAAAACTATTACTTTTAACTCGTATTCTCCCCTGAAAAATCAAGTGGACAATCCTGGTTGCGAATTAGGCCAAGTCCCTTTTTTGACTATTTATAATAAGAATTTAGAGCTGTTGTTTACAATATAGTACAAAATGACAGACAAAGCAGACACTGATCAGAGGAATCCGTTGAAGACATCTGGGTTTACACTGCTTGCATAAGGACAAGTGTACTCTTTGCTAGTACACTGTTTTAAAATAATGCATGAGGAAAAGGTTAACTAGGCTTGACAAGAACAGGGCTCCAATTAAGAGGGAGTACACTTCACAAATCCAACATTTTCTCATTCATTTCAGCACCAAATTCTATGGTGTTACTACTCATTAGAATCACCTCGTAGAGACGATTCTAATGGTTAGTGACACCATAGGGTTTAATGCAGAAATAAGATTTTAGTTTTTGAGATACTCCCTTCATCTGGAGCCCTGCAATACGTTGTAACTTACTCTGACCCATATGCTGCACGACAGCGCCTTCCTGGGCCACCATGGGCTGACCATACTTCATACCTGGTAAGGCAGGTCTTATTGGGCTGATGGCGATTGGTCTGGGCTGTAGGCTAGGCTGGATGTTGGGCTGGGTCTTGGACCCAATACTGTTAGTGCTCATGGTAGCTAATAGGGCGTGGCTTCAGACTCCACTGGCAGCTTGGTACCGACTAGGCCATGCATCTCTTCAAAATGCTCTATGTGTTACCATGTCATTGGCATTTTTCTGTTCAAAAAGAAATTAGGTCTTAAGAAATTTGGTCTTAACTCTTTGCATGCTACTGTAAGTCAGGGCTCCAGATAAATAAATTTCGAAAACTAAACTCTTTATTTCTGTTTTAAACCCTATGGCGTCACTACTCATTAGAATCGTCTCGAAGAGACGCTTCTAATGAGTTTAACATCATAGGATTTCGACCTAAAATTAGAAATTTTGTTCAGTTCACTCACCTTTATCTGGAGCCCTGCTAAGTAATATTGTTTTCTGAACCAATTGTGATCCGCTACAATTTATCTAAAGATTTTTTTTTTTAAAGAATTTAAAATAAGGTCAGAGTGTCAAACAGTTTGGATCCTGATTTTGAACCCAGACTATGCTGCTATCATGCAAAGAGTTAAAGATGCCATCATTTTTTTAGAACTCTTCAAATTCACAGTATGTAAACTCCGGTGTATACCTTCCGGAAGCTGCGATCAGCGAAGCGAGATTTTTACCGATAGTTTATCTGACAGATTGACTCCGACCACTTTGACAAGTAAGTTTGCCATAACAGAACACGCTAGCTTATATTAAATACACAATCTACGATGGTGATACAGTTTAAAAACATTCCACATAGCTCTTCCTGCAATGATATGATAAATAAACGTTAAATCTTTGATTGATCATCGCTGCGTATCAAGGGAAAACGAACAGGTGCTTCAAAAAGTATCATAAATTCTGTCAATTGAAGCATTTCCGCACCACACATGATAGAAGTGGCAAAATGAATGAAATACCTACCTGAAAAGTATAATATTCCGTGGGAAAATGTGAATTTTACACGAAAACTTTGTTACAAATAAATCTGACCTAATTTCATTTACTGTATGACCAGCTGCAATACGACTGTATAAATAGCTGCGATTTATAATGGAAAAACTGTATGACTAGCTGAGATCACTGAATCCGTTACGAAACCAGTTCGTAGTGTTAAATTGTTATATATGTGAATTTATCAAATGAAGGCAACGAATATTCTTCAATATGCTCTTTATACATTACAAAACAGATTATTCTGACGATTGTCAAATGTTTAGACGGTGGTCAGACACGATATCTTGGTTTAATAAGTACCGTTTTTCGAATCCCAATTTTCTATTGACATTGATACATTCAAACCCCTTAAACCCTTTACTGTTCATAACTTCCTATTTATGTATTAGCAAATAGAGACGGTTTCAACAGTTCTCTTATCAGGGCGTACGTTTTGGACTTATAGAAACGTGTTGAAATAGTCCTATAGTCCTACATTGTCCAAAACAATTTTTTTTTCATATGATTTTTAAAAAATATATGAGACGTGGCATGACAACATCAGCCTTTTTACATTGCAACATTGTACAGACCAGGCACCGTTGTCATGACAGGCCCTGTACATGAGTTTGATTTAAGTATCACAACCTCACCACCCGATTGAGTAGGTGGTGGGCATTGGCGTAGCTTCCTATTAGGCAAGTAGGCACATGCCTACACTTTTTTTCCAGAAGTCCAAAAAATAAAAAAGGCTAAAAATGCAGAAAAAGCAATAAAATGGACGTCATGGGGGGTTAGGGGTGAACCCCAATTGTTTTTAAATAGAATCATGTTAGTATTTTGCCTGTACCAAACGCGGGAAAAGACCTCAGAACGCATCTAGAGACTATCTAGGAATATTTTTTTCCCGGGGAGCATGCCCCCGGACCCACTAGTAAGAAAGTGTACCTTATTCATTGGTCTAGCCACTCCCTACCGCACGTCCATGTATAGCTGCCTTTATGCAAAACAATGCTACGGTGTGCACACTATCCTCATATTTGGAACAATTTAAAAGTAAAATAAAAATGAAATAACATCGGAGTGGGTAGGTGTTAGAGATTAATGGAAGACGAACTGCCAATAATTACATTGTATTAACCTGGGGCCCGTTTCATAAAACTTCGTACGACAAATGTTGTCGTAAGTCAGTTTATTAAAGTCACGATTTATATTTATTTCTCCATCTAATCCTTTATTGTGACATCTCTTTTGAATCGTCTTTTCAAGACGATCCCAAAGAGATATCACAAGACAGGATTAGATAGAGAAATGAGAAATTAAATGTACAATGTGTCTTAAAGTTCTGACTTACGATCGTTTTTGTCGTAGCTTTATGAAACGGGCCCCTGGAACAGACAATGTATGTTATTTTTAGCCGACTTTTACATAGATTTATGTCAGAATTTTACCTGTCTTGAACCAGGGACCATATATAACATATATGGTCCCTGCTTGAACGCGCGAAACGCTCTAGAATAAACCAGAGGCCATCTAGGAATCAACCCCTATAGTAAGAGTGCGTTCCCTAAATTGGTATAGTTACTATTAGCTGGGACTTCCTACGGGCATATAGTGTGCTCGATCAACTTGTCTCGACAAGAAAATTCAAAGTAGCGAGTTTGTTAATGAAAAACTTACAGTAGCAGACCCTATGATATGCTAATTGACGTGGGTTTGTTTTTATAAGAAAAGATGCAATCATCATCCATTGCAAAAATGAAAGTTGTCTGGGTTTTTTAAGCGTTTCATTTCATTAATTCTTCATACAAATGTCTCCCCAGACCCTCATTAAATGCATATCCTGCAGGCGTGTAGCTACCTGTACGCAAAAAAACGCAACTGCGTACACATTGTCCTCAAAAATAGAAAAATTTAAAAGTCCAAAAATGCTATTAAAATCGTAGGGGGTAAAGATAAAAGGCTGGAAGACAAGCTGTCAGGAAAAAAACATTATCCTAGAATCAATAATTTGTTATTCTGAATCAAATTTTTACATAATATTTGAATGCGGGAAACGCCCTCAGAACGCACCAGAGACAATCTAGGATTAAAAATTCCCCGGGGGAGCATGCCCCCGGACCCCTCTAGAGTAAGAGTGTTTAAACCAATCAGAGGGGGTAAAAATTATGTTATTGGGACTTTACATATACATTAAAAAAAAGATGATGGTATTTTTCTCTTTAACCCGTTTTGATTGCTCGAAATGCCCTCAGAACTCACCAAAGCCCACCTAGGAATATTTTTTCCGGAGGAGCCTTCCGCATTCCCAGTAAGAGTGCGTTTGCCAATTGAATTAGCTTTGCCCCTGACGTCGACATGTGCCCCCTCAATCACAGTTTGCTTCCTACGGGGCTGCTTTATCATTTTATCAAAACGGACCGTAAATGCAAATGGTTCTGTTGTAGATCTGAATGTTACTGATTGTCGGTTTGAAATTAGAATCCATGATTTCAGGAACGTACATTAGACATTATACGTTCCTGATGATTTTGTCGTCAATGTTTATTCAAATTTTTGCACAGATTTATGTTATTTTATCACCTGTTTTGAATGCTGGAAACGCCCTCAGAACGCACCTGAGACCATCTAGGAATGAAATTCTCCCGGGGGAGCATGCCCCCGGACCCCCCTAGTATAGGAGTGCGTACACTTCCTATTTGGTCTAGTTACGCCCCTGTGGACCAGTGTTGTAGAACTCCAAATTTTCCAGGGGGGAGCATCTCCCCGGACCCCCCTCGAAAATGTATGCCACCATCTTGTAAACGATTAGTTACCTGCGTGCGGTTATTTGTTGTGTAGGACACTGGGCACCAGTCGGTTTATGGAAAATTACTGTCCGTCCCAAAGTACTGACGGTAGTATCTAGTATGTACACAATCTCATTACGCAGGCCTTACCTAAATCTTTATTCATGTTTGAAGGTCCGGGCCAAATTATTACGTAAAGTGATAAAAGTTCTTTTTTTATCAACTTTCATCAAATAGATTCTGATTAATGGGATACAAACGCCAAACATAGACTAATTAAGATCTATGCGACCACCTGTTGTGGGACCAGTGGTGTATGTTTCAGGTGTGTTACTGTATTGCTAAGGTCTCGTTCATATAATGACATCTCAGGTATGCATACAATATCGGATTAAAATGAATCTTTGACATCCAAAACGTCTAAGGTAATCTAGGGCATAATATCTTAATCGCAGCTAACATACAGTGAAATCACAGCTGGTTATACAGTGAATTTTTATAAACAAGCAGCTAGTCATACACCATTTCAGTTTGTAGAAAACACATTATTTTGTGTTTTTCAGTTTATGTTTCAATAACAGACACCTCAGGTGCATTGATATATTCTCGCTGCGAGCGAAATTTAATAATGTGATGGCAGAAATTTACTATAGGTGTCACTGGAACAGTTTTAAATCACGCTTCCACGGCGTGACGGTAAGCGGTGCCAGTGATCAGAAGCTTATTTCAGAGAGATCTTGCTTCCGATTCGGAAGATATTTGGTGAACTGAAAATAATGTATCATGCAAGTGTACTGGACCATATATTACAATTGTTTGTTTACAAAGGGCTGTAAAATAAAGGTATATCTTACCGGCTTCGATCGAGTGTGGCTTATTTCGCGACATTTTGTTGACTCGCTGATCGCAGCTTCCGGAAGGTATACACCATAGTTTACATACTGTGAAATTCCTAAATGTACTGGCTTTCATTCAACAACTATCAAAGTTAGTTCAAAAATAGAATATACTAAATAGAAGTTTGAACATACATGTATCTTATTCCATAATTCACCAACTACTTTACATAAGATAATGATGTAACCCTTTACCCCATAGCCTGTTTCTAGTTTTGAAGACAGTCGACCATGTAAAGCAGGTTGAAAGTTAAGTGCAATCTGCTTTACTTTCAGCCTGAATTAAGCTACAAGGATTATAGAAAATATTTATTGAGGTTCATATTAATGACTGTAGAAAGGAGATTTATTTTCTTCAGTTAACAGGGGTAAGGGATAACAATATATTGAATTGGGAATTTTTCACACGTTTTTTGTTTTTTTTTGAGAGAGAGAGGGGGGGGGGGGGGGGGGGGGGGGGGGGGGGGGGGTTTACTTTATAACCCAATTACAGACAAAAAAATTGAGGTGAAAACCCTGTATTAATCTAATTAATTTTGACATATATATGGTACTAATTTTTAATATGAGGAAAGGGTTTAGACTTAGATCTGCCAGTATACATAAAATAAATAGGACTGGACCCTGATCATCAAGTGGTTTTGGTCCATATTGTAAGTAATGTCATGGTGGTCTTTTAATTCATGAGGTTTGTATGAGATCTAATATCTGTTATATAGCTTCCAAGTGTCTCATAAAATATAAAAGCTTATTGATCAGTTCCATATTCTGCACAGTATATGCATGTAACAGTCTGGCTATACAGTCTTTATCATTTACAGCCCTGTAGTTACACATTCTACTGTAGCGCATGGCTTAACCAAATACCCCATACTAAATATGCCGTTTTATGCCTTAAATTTACTTATCCACTGAAGAAAATAGTTCCAATTTATACAGTCATAGATATATATATAGATATATATCAGCAGAAACATTTTCTATGTTCTTGCAGATGATAGCTTAAAGCAGGCTGAAAGTAAAGCAGAATGCACCTTATGGTGCATTCTGCTTTACTTTAAATCTGCTTAAAGTGGCCACCTATTTTCAAGTCTAGAACCAGGCTATGGGGTAATGGGTTAACTGATTCAGTGTATATTTTGATTGGCCAAAGCAGTCAGTTTTTTCAAGGCGGTTCCAACCCTTACTATGGAAAACATATTTATTTTATTAACTTCCCGTTTTCCTTCTCTACTTTTAGAAAATTAACCGAGACATTAACCAAAACAGCCAAAGGTATGCCTTTTTACCTCTTTAATCTATCCTTTCACTTAAGAAAAGTAGTTTACAGTCATGACTTTTAATCATAATGCACCAAATTAATTATATTTCCAGCATCATAGTTTAAAGAATTTATGAAAGTAAAGCAGATGATTGCTTAAAGCATGCTGAAAGAAAAGCATATGACTATGTAACGTAGGCTGAAAATAAAGCAGAAGGGAGCATTTTGCTTTGCTTTCAACCTGCTTTCAAGCTACCAGCTGGAAAGATATCAGAAGTCAGGGTCCTAGATAAGAGGGAGTAAACGTTACACTAAATCCAACATTTTTTCACTTATTTTAATTTTTAGTATCAAATCCTAGCTATGGTGTTACTACTGACGTTAGAATCATCTCAAAGAGACAATTCTAATGAGTAGGGATACAATAGGGTTTAATCCAGCAATAAAGATTTTAATTTTTGGAAAAAATACTATCCTTATCTGAAGCTCCCAGGAAATGACTTTTGTGTTTAATATGTTCAGGATTTCCCTCTAATAAGGTGGAAACTAATTTATCTTTAGAACTGGAAACAGGATATGGATAAATGGGATAAATTTCACACTTAGAGTGAAAGATTCCAAGAATTTTATCACAGTACATATGTAACTAAAAACTGACCACATGTTTAATAACTCTTTCAGTTTCCTTGTGGATCTTTTAGTGATGCAAAATATGAAGAAGTCTACTTAGAATTCTTGGTCCTATAGGAGCCCTCTAATCAGGGTCTACACTGTTTGCAAAATGTAATGAGTATACATTTTAAACAGGACCATGGTGTTGAAAGAGATTTATAACTTTATTTTATTTGTTTTGATTTTACGTCGCTTTCAACAGTATTTCAGTCATATCGCGACGTCCAGCTAATTATAGGTGGAGGAAGACCCCAGAAGTCCTTTATGCACTGTTTCAGGCACAAATTGCAACTGGGTAGAACCACCGACCTTCCCCAAGCCAGCTGGAAGGCTTCCCCACATGAAAAATCCGAACGACCCTACTGGGATTCGAACTCACAGCGGTGAAGAGCTTAGTGATGTAAGTCACAGTGACTTATATACCACTAGGCCACGGAGGCCCCCTTAGAGAGAGAGATTTATAACCACGCAAGCTACAATGCCACATCCTGTATGGAGTGAGTTCAATGTCATAAAACCCACTTTAACACATTCAACCCTAGCGACGAGTATACTCCGCATTTACAAATAGTGTACCTGTGAGGATTACACTTATCCAATGCAAACAGTGTAGACCCTGATCAGAGGGCTCCTTAAAATTGTTATTTTGAAATATTTTGCTAAATTCAACCCTAAGTAGTAAAAATAGACTAGACTTATATTGAAAATAGAATTGTCCATTAAAAGATTCAGGGGTGAATGAGTTAATTCAGGATTCCAGATAAGAGCTTGGGAGGAAACAAATCCAACATTTCCTCACTGTCTTAAGCACCAAATCCTATGGTGTCACTAATTATTAGAATTGTCTCGAACAACATAGTGTTTAATGCAGAAATAAAAATATACTCCCCTTTTCTAGAACCCTGTCTTTCCCTTCTTTTCACACCTTTATTTACCTTTGGCTCAAGCATATAAATTATTAAGGGGAAAAATGAAGTTTTTAATTTACCCTTTACTCAATAGCCCTTAATTATTTTGTTTTGAAGACAAGTAACCATTTGAAGAAGTTTTATAGTGAAGCAGAATGCTCCATTATGCACATTCTGCTTTACCTCCAGCCTGCTTTAAAGCGACTCGCAACCGGATGGTGTACTTGTCAAAATAAAATAAAATACTCAAATAAAAGCAAATTTGTGGCATTATTTGGCGAGTCTGACATTAAAAAAATATGATCAGTCCAAAAAAAGTCTCAAGAATCGTCACCGAATCTTAGTTTTTTTAGATATATTCCATCGTTTTTCAATAACGTCAGCTGACGGTTTTGCTGTTGTTGTTGCTTCTCTACACGGGCTCTGACATAAACCGGAGCCGAAAAATGAAGTATTAAGCGCTACCAGTGAAGTACGTTAATTCGCTACCAAATATATAGAGAGCATCCGTGGTCGAGGCGGTAAAGGCATGTCCTCATTTTTCTTGTTTGTCTCCACAATGGAGGGTCACGGGTTCGAATCCCACAAGAGCTTCTTCTTTTTTTGTTTTTGGAAATGCATTTTTTAACAGAATTTATTATCCTAAACTAAATCTTACCCATTTATATAATCATTTGACATATATTTACAAATTACCATTTTTAATGCTAAATCCGGTTGCGAGCCTCTTTAAGCTTCCATGTGTTAGGGTATGTATATTTCTTGTTTTACATAATTATTCTGTATATTCATGGATGTTTAAAATGGAGCTATTTTCTTCAGTAGACAAATTAATTAAATGCGTAAAAGCCGTTAAAATGCATATTTAAGGCATAATGGGTTAAGAGCAATAAAAAACATCACCCTTAAGCAGTTTGAGCGCTTAGAGCAAAAAAGAAATTTTTGATCAGATTGGTTGTTTCACTTTCAGTCCACTCAATGCAATTCTGCTTTACTTTCAACCTGGTTGAAAGTAAAGCAGAATGAGCCTTATGGCGCATTCTGCTTTACTTTCAGCCTGCTTTAAGCAACCATCTGCTAGAATATAGAAAACATTTATGATACATATTCCTGACTGTATAAATTGGACTGTTTTGCTTCAGTAGAGGAATGAATCAGAGGCATAAAAAAGTGTATTCATGAGGTAATCATGGGTTAACCCATTTCAGCACCATCTTAGGGTAGAAAAAATATATAAAAAATTGATGGTTTATTGTAACCTGTTCATTGCCTTACCCAGAGTACAATGGTAAAAAAATATATATTTGCAAACAATTTGGATCTTGATCAGATGCTGCATTAATCAGGATCCAAACTGTTTGACACTCATTTAAATATTTCTGAGGTCAAATTGAAAATATTTAAACTTTAAATTTGAGAAATAAACGCAGATGATAACTGTTTGAAATGGATGATGCCATTGGCAATTTGTTATAGTCTATATGTTAAGAACCAAATAATTTGCATATGCCATAACAACTTAAATTTATATTTAAGCAGTCCTAATCATGTCTTTATGATGCAACTTGTATGTTTCATCAGTAATAAATGTATTTCTTTTTTATAAAACATGTTTAAGTTTATAAGGGTTGTATGCCAATGTAATTTTAATATATAATTTAACAATTATTTAATTAGATATTACATTTTTCCTCAGATTATTAAAAAGCATTTGTGATTTAAGTTTTTGGGTTTTTTTTAATATATACAAAAATAAGTGTTATTTAGCTCCTTCTTTTTTTGGAAAAAGTGATTTATTTGTCAATTTGTATCAGGTGATAAAACTGTCAAAATACAAACAATTAGGGTGTAATTAACCATTTGACATAACAAGACTCGTCATTTAGAATAATAAATAAACTTTCAGAAAAAGTATTAAAGTAATTATATAGACAACACATATTTTACACCAGCAGACTGATTCAGAAATAAACACACGTATTATCACAAGCCAGTCATGTCACAATATGTCATTATTAATTAACCGCATTTTCCCCTCTGGGAGCCCCTCATCACACATCATGTATATTGTACGGCTACGCCATTTGCAATAATCGTTCAAATCAAACTTAATTTTTCTACAGGTAGAAAAGCTGCAGAAATGTTTTAGCACCTATGATGGCCTTCTTTTAATCACAAATAGCTTTTTTCCACCATTTGTATGCTTAACCAAAGCTGTTTTCGTATTTAAATATTGATGAAATCAGACCCGTGGTAAGCTGCTGACGACCTAAAAACGCAAATTGTTGAAGCAAATCGGAAGATTTAATGATTTAAATTTCACCAAAAGATCGTTTTAATTCCAAGAAAAAATCGAAAACAACAAAACTATACCTCGATATAGCCGTTACGATAGGTCTTAACCTGCGTCCTGTCGTTTTTCCTCTTTTAAAATTGATTTTCCTTCAGCTATCTAGTTTCTGTTTTCGAGTCGGCAGGGTAAAATGGCACCTCGCGCAGCCTACTGCGCATGCGTGGATATTCAGCAACCTTCAACTTTGTCCACCGAGGGGAAGTAGAATATTAATATTTTTGCAGAAAACTAACAATATTGCAAATTATTTCCTCGCAAACATACACAAATGAGGAGAAAAACGATGTTTTCTATGCATAAATTAAAGGCTGGTGTATTTCTTGCATTTAAAAGGATTCAACGTAAAACATTTAAGTATATAATAAATAATGCCTATAAATAAACCTAGACGCATACGTGTAGGTGTATAAATTTATACAGCATTTTCAAGATTGTTTTGCACGCCGTCAGTTATTTCATAGATTGACCAATGACAACCCATATTTTAAGAAATAAGTCTATATTTACCAGATCTAGATCTAGATCTACTTCGATTTAAGAAATCGTATACATTTTTTGAGAATAAACTGTAACAAATAGATCTAGATGTTTAAACTGCAAATCATAATTATATATTAGATCTAGATCTATACGTAGCTAATGCCATGTCTAAATTAAACCATCTGTCATACAATATGTCGTCCTCTGCTTTATGTCGTTGGCGGTGTATTTTTCTTTAAAATAAGTTTTATGAATGTAGATCTAGATTCTCTAAGTACTGTTTTTTTTTTTAAATTGAAGAACCTAAAATATTAACGGCCCGTGATTTGCTCGGCATATGTATCTGAAATTGGACCCGATTATTATGCTGAATTATCGCCTGCTTTAAATAGATCTAGATCTATATCGTCTGCGAAATAAACATCGATTTTAGAGGGTTTTTTTTTTATTTCTACTGAAGTAAATTTACATTTGAGTGACAAACAGTTTAGATCCAGCTCAGACGCCGCGTTTGGATTTAATATGCGGCAATTAGTGATGTCCTGTTATTTAAAACGCGTCGTCTGTTCAGGATCAAAATTGTGTGAAAATATAATGATTATTTCGTTGCACTCGACGTGGTAAGACTGTTCTATATAGAATCTTCATACATAAGTAATTTCAAAAAGCATTAACCATGTCGTTCAAATAAGATCAGGATCCACACTGTTTGCATTGGACAAGTGTAATCCTAACAGGTACACTGTTTATAAATGACGACTATACTCGTTGCTAGGGCTGAACGTGTCAACTAGGTAATAACCGAAAATATATCCCTAAAGAATTGTCAATATTTGATGTTAGAGGGAGATTTCATATAACTGCTTTTGAATAAAAGTTGTCCTCTGTGTTCACGTGGCTTTGATATAGTATTAAAGAATGTATTCTCTTGTATATGTAATTGTACATACTGAGAAAATGAAGAATAAAACTTGAAACTTGAAAAAACTAAGAGACTATGAATTATCACAGCTGACACTATTTTCCTGAAACTTATATTTCAAGTCTAGATCTAGACCCTATCAGCAGCTCAAAGCAAAACATATCTGATCATATCAGATTTCAAGTTAAAATTTAATTAGTGATACAATAGAGTTAGATTCTATGTTCTATCTATTCGCTGTCATTATTATTTAATTAAAACGTTTCAATCAATAATGACCCTGTTAACATGTTATAGATCTAATTTATACTGTTGACGAACCATTTCTGCTGCACGCTCAAATTGTCAATTTAAAAAAATGTGATAGTTTATACATAATTATTACAGAAAATGTACAGTAGATCTATATATACAATATACAATATTATTGTATTAATTAAAGTATTATCTAACGAAAGTTAAAGCTTATTAAGTTCTTCTCCTTGACAATAAAGTTACATTGTACAAGATGCAGTTTGAAACCGTCTGCACGTTGTTAGCAAGTTTACGATAACTGAAGCAAACGGTCCAGATCCAGATGGGGTGTCGAGTTACTCGGCGTCTCATGTGGATCCAATCCGTCTGGTTTTCTGATGATAGTAACAAAAAAGCAATAAGCAGGTAAATCGCATTTTGGAATAATGCAGGCGGTACCTTTTACAAATAAGAAGCATGCAGAGGCTTTAAAAAAAAAAAAAAAGTGATATTCAGGGCTGCCTTATATTTTGATTTTTCCGCAATAGTTGGATTTTTTTTAATTTCTCCGGACCTACGAATTGTTTTCGAAATCTTCGGATTTCTGCTCTTACTTAAACATTTGGAATTTTCTGCTTTTTGTTTCTTATGAAACATTAATATGAATGTCAATCAGTTAATATCCAGATCAGACGCCGCAATACACGGCGTCTGATCAGGATATAAACTGTTTGCAAAATAAATTTAGTGTTATAGAGCCTGACTGCGTTAGGGTTAATAGCCTTAAAGGTACGATTCCTAAAATCGAGCTTGAAATTTTGGAAATCTTAGGATTTTATTGAGCAACTTATGGTAGCCCTGGATCATATCGACATTGTTTACATGTTTAATAATATTAATTTTCAACTTGCGCATGTTGTTATCTGCAGATTCTCATCAAGTATTCTCTTGTATATTTAAAAAAAAAAAAGTTAGGAAATATGGTTTATATGATAACTATGATAATATAATAATAATTTCACGAGAAATGAAGGTCTATGCAATCGATCTTATCCGTGAGGGGAAATGGGGGGGGGGGGGGGGGGGGTTAATTTGAAATCCGAAATGAATTCCCCGCTAAACCCTCAGGAGTTTTCTAACCATAGCATGCTATTCTTTTTGGTTTATCATACATGTACATTACTTTTATTGCTATACTCTATTTTCATTATTTTGAATGCACTTATTATTACTTATTACTATTAGATCTATTATTAGTATTACTAGATCTATATTATGATTTCTTCTCCTTATTAAAATTATTATCACTATACAGTAAAACCTCTCTATTGTGACCACTAAATTGTGTCAAATATAAGTTGTTTAAGACAGGTGACTGCTTAAAGCAATGTAAAAATGAAACAGAAAGCTCCTAAAGGAGCTTTCTGTTTCACTTTCACATTGCTTTAAGCTATCACCTGTCTTTTATATAGACAATAAGCCTTCTTTTCAGTGGTCGTAATAGAGAGGTTCTACTGTATACTCTTCACCATCATCATCATCAGCAGCAGCAGCATCATCAGCATCATCATCAGCATCATCGTCGTCGTCACAATCATCATCAATATTATTACTTGTATTATTATTATTATTGTTATCATTATTTTTATTGTTGTTGTTGTTATTATTATTATTAATATTGCTATCACTATTTTGTATGTTTACGAAATGAAATTCATATACGTATTTCCTTGAACTTAAGTTTGTTTTAGTGTATTCATAAATTTATGTGTCAGAAGAATGTTTTTGTATGTATAAATGTATACATAAAGAAATATTCAGTTGATAGATAGATTGATTGGTCGATCAATCGATTGAATAGTCGATTGAATGGTCGATAAAATGATTGATTGAATGGTCGGCCGATCGATCGATCGAACGATTGATTGATTTAAGTTATAGCGAGATTGGTTATACATGTATCTGCACTGCATGTCTCTAAAACAATAACAATTAAGTGTCAAACAGTTATACAAAATGTGACGCCGAGTTACAGTCTTGATTTCTCTTCTTGTTCATGATCTCAACTGGATCCAAAATGTCTGCATTACATATATGTAGTCCATCATAAATTGGTCCAGCGCGTGCAGAAATTGCATGTGATATAAACCGATATTAACCCTTTCATTGTCATGACGTCATCGGCTTTAAATATCGTCTGCTTTTATTTCCCAAATTTAAATATTAGGTACTTATTGTAAACGTTACCAAGGTATGTTATGTCAAACGGGTTGGATCCTGATCAGACGCCGAGTTACTCGGCCTCTGACCAGGATTCAAACTGTTTGCAAATAGCTATTGTACCCTGGTTAAAGGAGCGAAGAGGTTAACTATAAACTAGATCTACTTAATAATTCAGATTGTTCGATCGAAGGTACACTATTGTACTGAAACACCACGGTTACTAAACCATTCGGCGCTAAACTAATCGTGAGGGTTTTACCCCTTTAAATATCATATTGTTGTCTGCTTCAGTTTGGTTGTCTGTAAGATCGTTTCAAAGGTAGATTTAAGGTATAGTATGACTTAAGAAATATCGATACGAGTGTAGTACGTGTATCAACATATGTTATTACTCATATACATGTAATACAGTTGTACATAATTATATACAAAACGTGTACCACAAAGTATAAACCTTTACGAGTGTCAATCAGTTTGGATCCTGATCAGACGCCGCCGGTGTTTGCAAAGTCGACGTATATGCGACTTCGCGGTGAAAGGGCTAGGTTATAAAACAGAACTTCTTCTTTACACTTTCACTGCCTTAACCCGATTACCATAGTTATTTGCAAACAGTTTGGATGCTGATCAGACGCCGTGTAACGCGGCGTCTGATCAGCATCAAAACTGTTGGATACTCATTTAAATAGTTCTTAAGTTAAAATACCTATAATCTAATTTTGAGAAATGAATGCAGACGATAATTGATGTCATGGTAGTTTAGGGGTTAATGCGTTAGTTCATGCATGGATATATTTATAGAAAATTGTAATCTTTATTGTTAAAAAAAAAAAGAAAAACAATTCGGTGATAAAAGAGGTTGGTATACAAATTAGGAAAATGAAGATATTTTCTGTCTTTACTTCCGCATTAATTACGTAAGTTTCAAATGATCGATTCCAGTTTCAAATTAAATCTAGTTCATTTGGACTCCATATATACATGTACATGTATATTAAATTTGTCGAATGAGTAGTGGACTGCCCTTGTACATGTATGCATCACCGTGGTTTTAATGGTTTAAATAACCAAAATGGAAGATGCCAAATATTAGTCCACACAGATTTTAGATTGCACACGTGCTTCGTTAGGAGCTTTCTGCATTTCTCTGACCATGTTTGACCCATTTTTAAAAGCCTACAAGTGTCTACTAAAGTAGGCAATAGCGGAAAGTGTAGATCCTGATAAACACGGTTTGAAATGATATGTTGTAACTTGTATATATGAACAAACACGGTACCAGTGCCTTGAGATCATCTTTGGATAACTATAATGAAATCTACCAGCAAGTACATGGGGAGAGTTCATTGCAATATACCAATGCATCAGGGCTGCCATAAGTTGATCATAAAAGTCCTAAGATTTCAATTTTTCAGACGCAATTTTACTAATTGTACCTTTACCCCATAGTCTGTTTCTTGTTTTGAAGACACATGACTGCTTAAACAGGTTTAAAGTAAAGCAGAATGCGCCTTAAGGCGCATTCTGCTTCACTGTCAGCCTGTTTTAAGCTACCATCTGCTAGGATAAAAATCCGGAGACTTAGGAAAAATCCGGAGAAATGGCAGCCCTGATGCATAAATAGGTTGAGCAGACACGTTTCTGTAAGACACCATTTCAAACATTCCTGTGTAATCGCTGCGAATAGGATGTACTGTGCACATTGTCTACTGATAAAAAAAACACTTTGAGATTAGGCCTATTCGTCATATTGGTATGGATATACCGACAAACACATCTTTTCACTGCCCTGACGTCATCAATTTAAAACCATACTTATTGTTGTCTGCTTTTATTTATCAAAATTTTGGTATTTTGACTTAAGAAATATTGAAACGAACAGTTTGGAACCTGATCAGTTGTTGCGTCTGACCAGGATCCAATCTGTATGCAAATAATCATTGTAGTCGGGGTAAGGCAGTGAATGGGTTAAACGGCCACCCAAGCATATATGACAAGCAGTCTTTATGAAGTTGTTAACTGATTTGCAGGATGAAAGTAAATCAGACAATTCAGATAGGCGCTTTCTGCTTTTAATATTATTTCTGCATTAATCAGACATAAAACTATTATGTCTATAGAATATTCAACGCTTTCTTAAAGACTTACCGTTAAACACGAGTTTGACTGATAATCGCTTAACCCCTCGACACCATATTGTCGTCTGCTTCAATATTATTGTCTGCAATATCGTTACAAAGTTAAATTATGAATGACGACATTTCAAAACGAGCGTCAAACGGGTTGGATCCTGATCATATGTCGCGTTAAAACCCAAACTGTTTGCAAAGACGCATTATGGCGCCGTTGACAATGTCTTTTTCACATAAATGAAGTACTTGAATGATACAATTTATGATCATATACAATGGCATTTTTAAAACGTCAAAGATTTCATACACAACACCACATTTATTTCACATCTTATTTCAGTCAAAAATGTGAAACGATGTTTTAGACCTTGAACGCTGTAAATATGAAAGAATGTAATACTTTTTATGTAATGACAGTATTATTATGACACATGCTTTTTTTGTATTTTTATGTTGTTTTTGGGGGTCAAATTGAGTGATATTGTAGTGAGATTTCGGTGGTTTATTTTGTATAATGCATATGGGGCCCGTTTTACTAAACTACTTACCCAAAATTTTTGCGTAAGTCAAACTCGTTTAACTCTAATTTTTCGATCATAAACGTTTCCAAACAGCAAATAGCCAGATCAGAGGACGCGCTAAAAGCGCGTCCTCTGATCTGGCTATTTTGTATTTGTAGCAAGTGATAATAAAAAATATAAATTAAAATTTAAAATTTTGACTTACGCAAATAACTTGCGAAAGTTGTTTAGTAAAACGGGCCCAAGGTGTGTATATATAATGTTTGCAATGTTTTATTTTGTGTTGTCCATACGTGTTGGATATCAACGTGTGCTATATTTTGTGTAGTGCATATATTGTGTTTTTAACGTGTGCCATGTTTTGTGTAGTGCATACAATGTACCACGTGGAATTTATATTTCAGTAATATCTGACATGTTTCGTGTAGTGCATACGTGGTATTTGTTTAATGTCTTATATGAATATGTTTTGTGTAATGTATACGTGGTTTATACGAATGTTTGCTATTTTTGTGTGTAGTGCATACATTGTATATTGTGTATATTAACGTGTTGTATTTTGTCTAGTGCATACGTAGTGTAGATTTAAATTGCCACATACGAAATATTCAACAGACGAAGCGTACAAAGTGTAGTTAAGTCCAACACAATCCTGCCCTTTACAATTTTTCTTTTCTACTGCGTCTCGTTAATTAATCTTAAATAGAAAAGGTTCTCCCCAACTGTGCAAATCACTATTTCCAGTTTGTGCGGCTGGGTTTCCAGCCTGGTCTATTGCCAGCCTTGCTACCAGCAATGAATGGCGGTATGGAATACGAGGACAGTTCGGCCTGTCTCACTTTATGCTGTAGGTGCGCCTTCTCGTCTTGTGTTTTCTGAAGATTCTCCTCAAGCTGAATGTTTTTCTGCCGTAAGTTTTCATTTTCTCGTACACTATCTTGAAGCTGTTTCTCCAAGTCGGTTCTTTCTTTCTCCTTTTCTTCCAATAGCGTTTTCGTTTTCTCCAGTTGTAGTTTAATGTTTCCCGTGTCACGTGAGAAGTTCTCCTGCAGCACCCGGATGTGCTGCTCTAGCGATCTTATTTTCACTTCCAAGTTCTTCCTCTCTCTACCCAAACTCTGTACCTGCTTTTCCAAAGTAATCTTATCCTTGTTAATTGTTTTCAGACGTGTTAGCCTCTCCTCGTGTTCTTCCTTAATCGTCTCCAGCATATTCTGCAATCTCTTATACTCAATCTCTTTCGATCTCAAAGCCCTCTGTAATTCATCCTTCTCCCTTTCCTTTATATGTATTTGTCTTTGTAAATCACCAGTTTTGTTTTCTAGATGGTATTTCAGTTCGTCGTTCATTTTCTTTATCTGGTCATATTCGGCGGACTTGTTGTCAATATGTACCTGTAGTTTTGTAACGGTTTCATTCAGGGCTGATAACTCTTGTTCCAGTTTTACCCTGTCAGTGTTTGCCTTGTCTAGGTTATCGCCCATCTCGGTGTGTTTACGCTGTAGTATCTGTAATTCTAGTCTGTTCTGGTCACGGCCCATCTCAATGTTTTTACGCAGTTGTCGCAGCTCTTCTGTGATTTCTTCTTTCATTCTGAAGACAATAATCTTTACTTTACAAACACAATTCAAATAAAATTAAAATAAAAAAAAGAATACATAAATTATAACTAATATAACTTAATTTTCCAGAAGGTATCGGTAATAGCAAACTATTTTGATTCTGACCAGACATCGAGTCTGCTTAATGCAGGATACAGATAATGCCAAATCTCCTATTGGAGCATTCTGCGTTACTTGTATCCTGTGTTAGTAACTGCCTGGGTTTGAGACCACATAACTTCTATTATTGGTCGCTTAATTCAAGATTGGCTGTAGAGTAATTGTTAACCCATGTTCCTCAATTACATGTAGGTACAACGCCTCTTAAAATAAAACAAGATATGGTATCCTAGATACATGTACATGTTCTTATATATAATTTAACCCCTCATGTGAATTTTACTACCGTTCTCGATATTCATGATCGTAATCATCATCATCATCACCATCAACGAATAAATACAATTTTATTATCTTATTTAAAAAAGTTCGTCCATTTTCGACAAGCTGTCGAACTTTCAGAATGTGGGAAATGACCGAGATGCTGCGATTATGCCTACTTATGTAGATCTTCCTGGCGGACGGCTTGGTCGCTGGAACCGGAAGCTGCTGACACCATAGACTCGGCGAGCACCGTCCCAGATGCCCCATTCCTTGGATCTGGTACACTCACAGGCTGATGTTGATACTGGGAATATAAAAAACTTCATTGTTAACCCTTTCACCACAATAGACGTAAATAGACGACTTTGTAAACATGATCTAAACTGCTACGCGTATCTATACTTCTTCAGTCAAAGTGCCTTAACCCTCTCCACCATAGAAGCGCCATTTAGCGCATATAATTTATTACTCCACTGAAGAAAATAGTTCCAATTTATGTACACTTAGAAATATTTATTATTTTTTAGAAAATGATAGCTTTAAACAGGTTAAAAGTAAAGCAGTATGCGCTTTAAGGCGCATTCTGTTTTATTTTCAACCTGCTTTAAGTGGTCACTTATCTAAAACACTAGAAACAGGCCATAGGGTAAATGGTTGAATACTGAAAACCAGATCTGGCCTAAAGTACTAGATTTAGTTTGTTAAATGAATATCAGTGACCTACATAAACACGTAAACATAAATTCAGAAAAAGGATTTATGTTAAGAAATACATTTCAAAGAAACGGCCATTCGTTAGTTAACCAAACCAAGATGGAGACAGTTGGTGTTCAATTCGTTAGTTAACCAAAAAATGATGCGAACACTTGTGTGCAATTCGTTTGTAAACCACACAACACAATTACACTGTACAATGTGTGCGATTCATTAGCACACCAAAACAGGATGGGCACAATGGTATGCAATTTCGTGATAAAAACCAAAACAAAATGGCTACAATACCAAAGGAGTGCAATAAGTTAGTAAACCAATACAAGATGGGACTCCGATGGCTAATTCATAAGTAAACCAAAACAAGATATGGACAATGGTGTGCAATTCATTAGCAAACCAAAACAAGATGGGAACAATGGTGTGCAATTCGTAAGCAAGCCAAAACAAGATGGGATCAATGATGTGCAGTTCATTAGCAAACCAAATCAAGATGGGATCAATGATGTGCAGTTCATTAGTAAACCAAAACAAGATGGGAACAATGGTGTGCAGTTCATTGGCAAACCAAACCAAGATGGGATCAATGATGTGCAGTTCATTAGCAAACAAAAATAAGATGGGAACAATGGTGTGCAGTTCATTAGCAAACCAAAACAAGATGGGAACAATGATGTGCAGTTCATTAGCAAACCAAAACAAGAATGGGGCAAAAGTGTGCAGTTCATTAGCAAATCAAAACAAGATTGGGGCAATGATGTGCAGTTCATTAGCAAACCAAAACAAGATTGGAACAATGATGTGCAATTCATTAGCAAACCAAAACAAGAATGGGGCAAAAGTGTGCAGTTCATTAGCAAACCAAAACACGAATGGGGCAATGATGTGAATTTCATTAGCAAACCAAAAACAAGATGGGAACAATAATGTGCAGTTCATTAGCAAACCAAAACAAGATGGGAACAATGGTGTGCAGTTCATTAGCAAACCAAAACAAGATGGGAACAATGATGTGCAGTTCATAAGCAAACCAAAACAATAATGGGGCAAAAGTGTGCAGTTCATTCGCAAATCAAAACAAGATTGGGGCAATGGTGTGCAGTTCATTAGCAAACCAAAACAAGATGGGAACAATGATGTGCAGTTCATTAGCAAACCAAAACAAGAATGGGACAAAAGTGTGCAGTTCATTAGCAACCAAAACAAGATTGGGGCAATGATGTGCAGTTCATTAGCAAACCAAACCAAGATGGGATCAATGATGTGCAGTTCATTAGCAAACCAAAACAAGATGGGATCAATGATGTGCAGTTCATTAGCAAACCAAAACAAGATGGGAACAATGGTGTGCAGTTCATTAGCAAACCAAAACAAAGATGGGATCAATGATGTGCAGTTCATTAGCAAACCAAAATAAGATGGGAACAATGGTGTGCAGTTCATTAGCAAGTCAAAACAAGATGGGAACAATGATGTGCAGTTCATTAGCAAACCGAAACAAGAATGGGGCAAAAGTGTGCAGTTCATTAGCAAATCAAAACAAGATTGGGGCAATGATGTGCAGTTCATTAGCAAACCAAAACAAAAATGGGGCAATGGTGTGCAGTTCATTAGCAAGTCAAAACAAGATGGGAACAATGTAGTGCAGTTCATTAGCAAGTCAAAACAAGATGGGAACAATGATGTGCAGCTCATTAGCAAACCAAAACAAGAATGGGGAAAAGTGTGCAGTTCATTCGCAAATCAAAACAAGTAGGGAACAATGGTGTGCAGTTCATTAGCAAACCAAAACAAAGATGAGATCAATGATGTGCAGTTCATTAGCAAACCAAAACAAGAATGGGACAAAAGGGTGCAGTTCATTAGCAAATCAAAACAAGATTGGGACAATGATGTGCAGTTCATTAGCAAACCAAAACAAGAATTGGGCAATGGTGTGCAGTTCATTAGCAAGTCAAAACAAGATGGGAACAATGGTGTGTAGTTCATTAGCAAGTCAAAACAAGATGGGAACAATGATGTGCAGCTCATTAGCAAACCAAAACAAGAATGGGGCAAAAGTGTGCAGTTCATTAGCAAATCAAAACAAGATTGGGACAATGGTTTGCAATTCGTTAGTCACCAAAATCAAGATGGGACAATGGTGTGCAATTCATTATTAAAACAAAACAGGATGGGGGCAATGGTGAGCAATTTATTAGCAAATCAAAATAAGATTGGAACAGTGATGTGCAGTTCATAAGTTAATCAGAATAAGATGGGGGCAATGGTGTGCAATTCGTTAGTCACCAAAATCAAGATGGGACAATGGTGTGCAATTCGTTAGTCACCAAAATCAAGATGGGACAATGGTGTGCAATTCATTATTAAAACAACACAAGATGGGGGCAATGGTGAGCAATTTATTAGCAAATCAAAACAAGATGGGAACAATGGTGTGCAATTCGTTAGTCACCAAAATCAAGATGGGACAATGGTGTGCAATTCATTAGTCACCAAGATCAAGATAGGAACAATGGTGTGCAGTTCATTAGCAAGTCAAAACAAGATGAGAACAATGATGTGCAGTTCATTAGCAAACCAAAACAAGAATGGGGCAAAAGTGTGCAGTTCATTAGCAAATCAAAACAAGATTGGGGCAATGATGTGCAGTTCATTAGCAAACCAAACCAAGATGGGAACAATGATGTGCAGTTCATTAGCAAACCAAAACAAGAAGTTGACAATGGCGCGCAAATCCGTAGTTAATCAAAACACGATTGGACAATGGTGTGTAATTTATTAGTTAATCAAAACAAGATGGGGACAATGGTGTGAAATTCAATAGTTATTCAAAACAAGATAAAGACAATGGCACGCAATTCGTTAGCAAACCAAACAAGATATGGACAATGGTATGCAATTCATTAATCAACCATAACAAGATATGGACAATGGCATGCACTTCGTTAGCAAACCATAACAAGATATGGACAATGGCATGCAATTCGTTAGCAAACCAAACCAAGATATGGACAATGGTGTGCAGTTCGTTAGCAAACCATAATAAGACATGGACAATGGCATGCAGTTCGTTAGTAAACCAAACCAAGATATGGACA
The DNA here is from genome assembly GCA_922989275.2 of Gari tellinella. Taxonomy (NCBI): domain Eukaryota; kingdom Metazoa; phylum Mollusca; class Bivalvia; order Cardiida; family Psammobiidae; genus Gari; species Gari tellinella. The sequence goes on from OV277858.1 coordinate 95,115,465, forward strand.
ATGGTGTGCAGTTCGTTAGCAAATCAAACCAAGATATGGACAATGGTGTGCAGTTCGTTAGCAAACCAAAACAAGATATGGACAATGGTGTGCAGTTCGTTAGCAAACCATAACAAGATATGGACAATGGCATGCAATTCGTTAGCAAACCAAACCAAGATATGGACAATGGTGTGCAGTTCGTTAGCAAACAAAACCAAGACATGGACAATGGTTTTGAGTTCGTTATCAAACCAAAACAAGATGTGGACAATGGTGTGCAATTCGTTACTCAACCAAAACAAGATGGTAACAATGGTGTGCAATTCATTAGTAAGTCAAAACAAGATATGGACAATTGTGTGAAATTCATTATCAAACCAAAACAAGATATGGATAATTGTGTGCAGTTCGTTAGCAAACCAAACCAAGATATGGACAATGGTGTTGAGTTCGTTAGCAAACCAAACCAAGATATGGACAATGGTGTTGAGTTCGTTATCAAACCAAAACAAGATGGTAACAATGGTGTGCAATTCATTAGTAAGTCAAAACAAGATATGGACAATTGTGTGAAATTCATTATCAAACCAAAACAAGATATGGATAATGGTGTGCAATTCGTTAGCAAACCCATACAAGATTGGGACAATGGTGTGTAATTCATTAGTAAATCAAAACAAGATATGGACAATGGTGTACAATTTATTAGCTAACCAAAACAAGATGGGGACAAGGGTGTGCAAATTCAGAGCCGTAAGGCTAGATACCTGATAAGGGTACGACCTGCTAACGGTTTGTGGTCTCCCAACTCTGCTGTGACCTGACCCACCTATAGGAAATAAAGAAGATATTACATTGGAGTCTTAATTATCACGCACTATACCCATTTACCATGATGTCATCTGCTTTTAACAATTCTCATTTGCTTTAATTTCACAATTTAAAGCATATGTAAATTTATTTAGGTATTATTATTACTTTTACATGTATTCTTATCATCATCATTATAATCGTACCAGATTTGTATTGCGCCTGTTTCACACAGGAGCTGTGATTCCAAAGCGCTTCACACGTACAAAGTTCGAAAAATTAAAATAAAAATATACAAAATATATAGCAATGAATGTCAAACAGGTTGGCTCCTGATCAGACCCGGCTTTACGCGGGGTCTGATCAGGATCCAAATTGTTTGCATTTAATTATTGTACTGGAGATAAGATAGTGAAGGACTTAAAGATTAAATTGACATTTGCAACTAACTGGTAGGTCGCTGTTGCTCGAGAGACGGTTGCTAACAACGCATGCCAAGCAAGCATGACAGCACATGGATGTGAAATAAGCTATGCAACAATAAACATCATATACAGTAGAACCTCTCTATTACGACCACTAAGTTGTGTCAAATATTAGTCGTTTAAGACAGGTGACTGCTTAAAGCAATGTGAAATTGAAACAGAAAGCTCCTACAGGAGCTTTTCTGTTTCACTTTCACATTGCTTTAAGCTGTCACCTGTCCTTTATACGAACAATTAGCCTTCTTTTTAGTGGTCGTAATAGAAAGGTTCTACTGTAGTATATCGTAACCTCCGATAGTAAACTACATGTATATACAGTAAACTGATAGCACAATATATGAATAGTCGTTGGTTATGTTTAACTCATTCGCCCCTTCCAATAAAGTTGAGCCCATCTATGACTATTTACAGTATTTAAGGTATATTTTTACAATTTGATAAGAAAACAGTGCAAATCCTGCAGAAGTCCTCTGCCAAGGGTCTACACTGTTTGCATAGCCAAGTGTACTTTTCACAGGTACAGTGCTTTTTACTGTTGTTTCTATGAAGGTTTTACGTACGCTCAAAGCCATGTAATGATATACATTATTTGTCAAATACACGTAGTTAAATCAGGCAGTTAATTGTTAACCATTTCAGTGAAACATTAATCGTATGGTTTTACCCATTCATCGCCTTATTGTGGTCTGCTTCAATATTATTGTCTTCAAACGCTGAGTTTGACCGGGATTCAAACTCTTTGCAAATTCGACTTTAGGTGACTTCGGCGATGAAAAGGTTAAAAAGAAATCAGCTCCCGTTTGGTAACTCGTTATATCGAGGAAATACTGTATCCTACACATACACAACTGTGTATATACTATATAGGTCGAACGTCCACATTTCCTGGGTGTAAAACATAACAAACATTGCAATTTGACACCCGCTGCCTGTTCTATGTTTTAACGCATAGTGTTCACAAAAATGAAAGTTTTAAACTACATGTTATTTATTTGTGTATACACTAATCATGCTTGAATAAATTTAGGTTACAAGGAACTCGATTATAAGGAATTCTCGGCTATATATAAGGAACAGTTTTAAAATCATATTGGGAAGTCCCGATGTACCGGTATTTGTTATTAGCCATGTGTACTGTACGTCTGTTTATGGACATTTTTGTATAGAATGTTTTCTTCCGCTGAAGAAAATAATTCCGTGATATACAGTCATGGATATACACTAAAGTTAAATACATGTATATAAGTAGTCACCTGTCGTCCAAATTAGAAAAATGTTATGGGATAATGGGCGAATACTCTTAAGCAATTTAATACGTGACATCTAGCCATTTGCATGACACCCCATCTAATACCCATCCATAGCAGTTGCCCAGGATGCTAAAGTATAATTTATTACACCCCACTTTGAGTTACAATGTTAATTTCCCATAGACCAAAATGAAACATTCTGCATGCATGTCTTTTACATATATAAAAAAAATCACTGTCTCTATGTGACATTCTTTTTAATGTTTTAGACTGGCAAGTATCTCCCTGTCAACTTTTAGTATTTTCTGTACGAGTTGCTTCCCTTTATCAACTCCTTACACAAATCTAAGCCGCTAGACAATTACTGGCACATATTACTGTCATCAGACGACAACACAACATGGCCTCCAAACGATTTACCACCATTTCAGAAGAGGATATTTGTCAACTAGACATTGAAAAAGACATCCTGTCTTCAATCATTCACTTGTCATAACGTTCTTCTTTCTTTCTTGTAATGATATATATAATATATTATATAAACTATATGATGTCGACGTCGATTCCCTCGTTACGTGCACGGTGGCGTTTAATTGGTTTTCGCTTTTAATTTTATAAAATACGAATGAGACGCCTCCAAAGCCAGGGTTGATACGCTCGGCGTAATAAATATTCTGTTTCACGGGTTGGCAATTTGAATGTCACGCAAACTGCCATCTAATACTTATAATAGCTGCTGATTTCATTTTCAGTGGACCACTACGTCTGCATACCAATGAGACGCCAAATTGGTTGATACCATCATCTTAAACTAATTGAACTCCCATATGTGTGAAGAATTTGCCCTATATGCAAACAGTGTAGACACACAGATCAGAGGGTCCCACTCCCAACGCACCTCTGATCAGGGCCTGCACTGATTGTCGTTTTTGTAAGTATTGCAAATAACCAAATCCTAAATAGTACAAATAGGACTTATACTTAACTTGAAACTGGAATTGTCCATTTGAAGCTTTTGGGATCTACAATAACATCTCTCTATTACGACCACTAAAAAGGTCAACTGACTGCAAAAAAAGACAGGTGATAGCTTAAAGCAATGTGAACGTAAAACAGAAGCTCATAGGAGCTTTCTGTTTTACGTTCACATTCCTTTCAGCAACCATCTGTTTTAAACACCTGATAATTAACACAATTTAATGGGCATAACAGAGAGGTTTTTACTGTACATGGGTGTATGGCGGCACTTACTTGATCCAGAAAAACAAACACGGCTGGATGATTTGTCATCAGTCGTGACGCCTTCCAGTAAGCTAGCCACGTGACCATAACCTTTGCTCTTCAGGGTATCCAGAAAGATTCCATACGCTTCAGGTCTGAGACTGAGAATGTGGTACAAGAACTCTTCCACCCGCTCATGATCGGTTCCCTGTTTCCGTTTCAATGCCATCCACTGATCTGGGGTGTATATACCCTTCTCAATGAGTGGGTCTATTATGGCGCTCATGATAATGTTTTTCTTGAGGAAGCCCCAGTTTTTCAGTATTTTGATTTCGTCTTTCGGGTGTAGCGCTTGTCTCTCTGGTGCGCTTGTCGGACCACTGTCACCGGCGCCGTCATGGCATGTGGTCGGTTGTGGGACTGTCTCTTTCTTGACATCATTGCTGTCCATGTGATATTGGCTGGACTGTGTCAGTGATAAGTAAGATACTATGGATGCTGACTGTGTCTGAGTGTTGCTCACAGTGTCTGAAAAGAACCAATACGTAAAGAAACCGTTTAGAGCCAGACTGGACGTCTGGTAATCCGAAGTCTGGTCAGACTCCTGTTTACCGCTCAGATTAACATATTCAGTATGCCTGAATATTGCAATAAACTATTCCTGTCCTGACGATTTTATTGTAAATAGAAAAGGATGTGCTTGTCCATATCAGCCCAGATCCTGATGAGACACTGCCTTATGCGGCGTCTCATCAGTGCATACACCGTTTGCCGACCCAATAACCAGTTTATAACATTAAATACAGGTGATCACTTAAAGCAGGTTGAAAGTAAAGCAGAATGTGCCTTAAGGCACATTCTGCTTTTCTTTCAGCCTTCTTTAAACTACAATCTGCTAGGCTATATAAAATATTTGTTATGGTAGTTGTTCATGAGGGTATAAACTGGAACTATTTTCTTCAGCGGAGGAATAAATTAAACTTTACGCTAAAAGTCGCTTCTATTGTGGAAAGGGTTAAGTGGTCCAGTTTTGACTATTAAGGGTCGTTTGTTACAATACATTGCAAAATGACAAACAGTGCAGACCCTGATCAGAAGGCTCCTGCACGAGCCCTCTGATCAGGGTCTACACTTTTGCATAGGACAATTATACGTTTCACATGTACCCTATTTGTAATGACGAGTATGCTCGTTCAATGAGTTTAGGAGATATATTACTTACTTTCTGCCTGCTACAGGCAGCCACCTATGACGGTATAGGAAATCTGTCATATATTTGGATAAGATAGAGGCATAAAAAAGTAATTGATAAATATGACGAAAGCCGGGGACAGCAGAAAAGATAATATTCTTTCCCGTTTAAAACGACATTTTACACAACCGCAAAGCTATATAAGAATAAAACGCAGAAATAAGACCTCGTTGAAAATATAAACGATTAGTTTTAAACTGAACAGCAAGCAGTTTAGAGCCTGGAAAGAAGCCGAGTTGCAGTATGGTTTTCTGTATAAAAGTATTAGTGGGAAAGAATAATGCCTTATTCGTTGTAAAAGCGTGAACGTTCTGTTAAACGTACAGATGGCTCTTCTTTATTGAATTATCATTATTATTGTCATAAATATAGCACATATTTTTACTTTTACTTACACGTGTGTTCTATGTATTCCTTCAAACTCGGCGTGTGTAATATTTTGACTTTCAAATATCCTAAATTAGTAAAATTTAAATAAAAACAGGAAAATCACGATGAACTTCGATAAAAAGTATTCCTTGTAATCCACACCTTTAATTGAAAACTTGCCAGTTTTCGACAGTACTAATAAAACAATCGGGCTATTTTTGTTTCGTTTCAGTTCATCGACATAATTCAATGTATTCTCAATAGAATTACACAGGGTGAAACACCTGCGGTTAGAATTCTTATAATGTACTTTTTCGACCTATATTTCGAAGCAATTTGTATCATATTGTGTAAAAACCTCTTTTTATTCCTTGTGTCGTTTTTGTAGATTTATATCTTCCCTTATCGGACCTTGATAATTCGAACTCGCGTTAGTTCGAAAATATCCATATCTCAAAGTAAATACGAATATTTTCGACCCACGCGAAATTGGCTTATCTTCGAAGTATCGAGTTTAGATAACCACGGTTTTACAGTAAAAACCTCTTTATTATGCGACCACTAAAATGCTAATTGATTATAAATGAAAGACAGGTGGCAGATTTAACAGAGTGAAAGTAGAGGAGAAAGCTCCTTTTACTTTCACCTTGCTTTAAGCAGCCCTTTTCTACAAATAGCCATCATCAAACTTTTGATGCTGCTGCGAATAGGAATAGCAGTTTATTATAAATACATCGGTGCTTGTATATAAGAAACCTATCTAAAAGAATATGTACTTAGTTCAAGACAAAGTTAAAGTAGAAATGCCCTAAATGAGCTTTCTACATTTTACCCACCTATACCATTATCTAGAAAGTATAATATTGAAACACTTATAGAGTGGTTTCTTTACAAAAATTCGGTTTTTTTGTATTTGTAGCTTTCACTCTATGCGTCGTTTAATCAGGGTCAACAGTGTAGACTTAAGTCGCCTTCAGCGGGATCATAAGGTGGTGGCGTTCGATCATGATCCACACTATTTGGCAAATAGTAAATTGCCATTCTTATCAATTACATGTATTTTCGGTCAGAATATTAGATTTTTGCATAAACTTGCAGACTAAACTTGGTAACAAACGATATTTTGTCTGCAAACAGTTTACATAGGACAAGTGTATTCTTTACAGGTACACGGTTCGAAAAGGACGCGTATACTCGTCACCAGGGCTCAATGCATTAATGTTGAGGACCCCTTTTGATATCGGACCAATGTTGGTCATTATCGGTAGTCTATGGAGAGTGTTCGGCCACTTCCGCCAACTGTCGACCCGTTCCGAACTATGTCCGATTTCATTAGGTGTTTCTCAACCTTAAACAGTGAAATAAGCTTTTGACTGCCTTACCCCGAATACACTGGTCGTTTGCAAACAGTTTGGATCCTTATCAGACACCGATTAACTTGACGTCTGATCAGGATTCAAATTGTTTGACGCTCATATCCAATCTTAATGCCCCAAAATCTAAATAAAAAAATAAAAGCAGACAACAATTAAATTAAAGCAGATGACCTTATGGCAGTGAAGGGTCTAATTAGAATGATGTACTTTTATTTCGGTCATGACCCAGCTGGTTTGTACTATATGTACCTGTTTGTACAAGAGAGATCAGTCACGCAACGTCATTAACAATGGTCTGGTTTTGATTAGTGACTTTACGTGTCAGAAAACAGTTTGATCCAAGAGATTTGTTCTACGTTTGGCAGCCACAAACTGACATTGCCTATGATTAATTAACCCTTTCAATGCCATGACGTCATCAATTTTAAACAATTATCGTCTGCTTTTATTTCTCAAATTTAAATTTTAGGTATTTTTACTAAAGAGAATTTGAAATTAGTGTCAAACAGTTTGGACTCTGATCCGACGCCGCGTTACGCGGCGTCTGATTAGGTTCTAAACTGTTTGCTAATTACTACTGTAACCCTTTACCTGATAGCATTGTTTCTAGTATTGAAGATATGTGACTACTTAAAGCAGGTTGAAAGTAAAGCAGAATGCGCCCTAAGGCGCATTCTACTTTTACTTTCAGCCTGTTTTAAGCTATTAACTGCTAGAATAAGGAAAGTATTAAATTTGACACATATTCATTACGGTATAATTTGGAACTATTTTCTTCAGCGGATGAATAAAATGAATGTGCTAAAAGTCGCTTCTATAAGGTAAAGGGGTAAGCGGGGTAAGGCAGTGAAAAGGTAAATGAAAACTGATCTTGTACAACTATGACAAGTCTGATATGTATCCAGATCTTTGATCTCTGATATTGTTTTACAGATCGATCGATTTAAGCTAGTTCGAAGTATCGAATTTCGACTGTACTTTTTCAAAAATATCATACATGGAATCTGATACTAACACAATGTCGTCTGGTTGAAATTATTGTCTTTAAGATATTTTTGTAACATCAGAAAATATTCTCTTTGACTGGAGATGAGTGTCAACCAGATTGGATCCTGAGTAGTCATTATGTTACATGTATTTGGCATCTGATCTGGATCCAAAATGTATGCAATAAACAGTTTAATAGCGAATGAAAATGAACGATTAAAAAGTTTAATGCTTCATAAATGTAACTTGCCATGACTTCATCTGCTGTCAACAATTGTCGTCTGCAAATCTCTCAAACAGGATGGATACTGATGAGATGCTACGATACGAAGCGTCTGATCGGGATCTAAACTGTTTGCAAATAACCATTCATGATTGCACTCCGGGTAAGGTAACGTATTAAAGCTTTATAAATATTCCCTCCAAATATAATAATGTGTTTTCTATATAGCGCACGTATGGCTGTATTCTAGTCATTATTTCCTGTATTAACCCATCTCATATATGGGACATAGGCAAACAGTGTATACTCTGTTCAGACGCCGCATTGTACAGTAAACCTGTATTTACCCATTTGTGCCCACTATCTCATATATGGGACATAGGCAAACAGTGTATACTCTATTCAGACGCCGCATTGTACAGTAAACCTGTATTAACCCATTTGTGCTCACGATCTCATATATGGGACATAGGCAAACAGTGTAGACTCTATTCAGACGCCGCATTATGCGGCGTCTGATCAGAGTCTACACTGTTTGCTGATAGAAATTTCAATGTAAAACAAAATGAAAGTGAAAATTTTGACCAGGCATTCCTTTGATAAAAATGGACTAACAAATATATAAACATTGAAGAATCCACTGGGTATAAATCGGTTAATTAAGCAACCATCAAACATATGACGTATTAGAAGTATTTATGACTGGTATATAGCATTGAACCCTAGCGACGAGTCTACTCGTCATGAACAAATCATATACCTAGCAAGAGTACACTAGTCCTGTGCAAACAGTAAAGATCCTGATCAGAGGCTAAGGAGCCCTCCGATCAGGGTCTACACTTTTTGTCATATTGTAAAATATTGTTGAAAACAATCCTTATTACTACAAATTGGACTAAATTTAATTGTAAACTGAAATTGTCCATTTAAGGTTTCAGGGGTGAATGAGTTAATACAGGACAAAGACAGAGACAGAGGTAATACAGAAGACTCCTATAGGAGCCGTCTGCAATAGATCTACATTTTCCTGGCCTTATCCCTTTCACTGCCAAATCTTTAGTGCGATTTTTAAAGAACAGAACAGAACAGAACATACTTTATTCAACTTGTACACACTCAGGTACCTCGTTAAATAACATACACTCGTACAATACAAAACATACATACACATTCACCGTTTCATTGTCGTCAGCTTCAATTTTGTTGTCTGCAATATATAGCGCTTCCTCTCTACAACGACACCGTAGGGAGACACATATTGTGTTCGTTGTTCGGAGGGAGTCGTTATAGGGAGGGAAATTGGCTCACATTTGCTAACAGCTTGAATCCAGATCAGACGCCACGTAACGCGGCGTCTGATCTAGATTCAAGCTGTTTGTCAATCGTCATTAAGTTTTTTTCTGTCAAAATGTCCATTATGTAATTTGAGTAAAAACAGTAGACTACGATTTTGAGCAGACGGTATTGCAGCCATGAAAAGGTTGGACATCAATGTCTTGTATGGGGAACATCTGTAATGGTCGTTGTAAGGAGGGAGTCCTTGTTGGGAGGGCCCTTGTAGGGAAGGAACACTGTCAATTTCAAAGTAAATTTTAAGGCAATATGACTGACAAAGTTTCAATACGAGTGTCAAACTTTTGCAAGCGCGCTTCTAAGCGCCATTGGTTCAGTGGTACGTCTCTTTAACCCATGTATACCCAGTGGATACTTCCATGTTTATATATTGGATTCGTCCAATTTGTATCAAACGGATGCCTGGTCAAAAATTTTATTTTCATTTTGTTTTATATTGAAATTCCTATCAGCAAACAGTGTAGGCTCTGATCAGATGCCGCATTATGCGGCGTCTGATCAGAGTCTACACTGTTTGCATATGTCCCATATATAGGATCGTCTACGGGCACACATTAGACTACATGGGTTAATGACTAATGTGCTTCGTCATTCAGTGGTAAATTAACACAGGTTTCACTGTATTTCTAAAATTGCCCATACCATTTTAAACAGTTATATAGCCTACATATTAGGTAAAACAAGGGGATTTTTAATTTTTTATCTGAACTTCAGCTGTTTTTAAAACACTCAGATAAGTTGTCTTCAAAACTTAGGCTGAAAAAAGATATATTTTCTGTGACATCAAAGCTAACGAAATAACAGCACAATTTATTCGGATTTCTACAAAGTACATCATCTCAATCACAAGGTACATGTAATAGTTATACAAAATACTCGGATAAGAGCTGGAATAGTTTAAAAGATGGATGCTACGTGGTAAACACCAAGTATATGACGTAAAACTTCGATTAGTTGTAGACTCTGATCAGACACCGCAATAGAAACACAGAACCTGATCTGGATCTATTGTATGATTGTTCGAGTTGGGCTTTACGGCACCGCGATGCATATCTAACGCCAGTGTATAATGATATATACACATTACCAGTTGACAGTGCGATACAGAGTGGTGTATTTAGCTCGAGACGTTTTTGGCGGAAATAGCCGATCTGACGAGAGCTAAATGCAACACTCTGTTGCGCACTGTCAACTGGTGATGTGTTTATTATATGCCTTGAATACAAACAAGAAACAACTAAATAGTCGTTTAAATAATTTTATATCCAAAAATTATTAGTTATTTGAAGCAGAACAAGATTTTTTGTATGCCTCAAAGAATAACGCGGCACTCGTACATGTACGTAAATAACGTCACGTCAAAACGAAAGCGACGTCAGAGTAAAATACAAAGTGGCTAATACAAGGTGGCTCTTGTATTTTACTCTGCAAATACACGCGGAAACGCTCGATATCACCCGAAGGCATATACTAAATAGCGAAGGTGCATGCATGTGTTTGAATATACTGATGTTACTATTTGGTGGCGTCTTACAACTCTGCCAATTCGGCCACTGGGGATTTTCTAACACTCCCCCTATCACCACCCCAAGAGGGTCTGTAGATGCAGGGCCCTCTGTACCCCCCTCCCCCCCTGTCCGAAAAATTGTAGACCTGTATAGCAATGAAGTTCAATATGTTAGCTTTCGAATGGTACTTGTTGGATGACTTACAGTGTCCATTTATGGCAATGAGGGCTTACTGATTATCTCCCCCTTTTTAGATTTATTGAAATGTGAGTATGTGCTTATAAATGTCATTTCTGCACAACAGCATGTGTTGCTGTTAATTTTTTATGTAAAATGAACTATATATAGTCTTACATCTTACAAACATCATTTTTCACATAATCTAACATTTCAAAATGGCCGCCATTTTCAAAATGGCCGCGCAAAATGATCATTTTATCATTTTACAAATGTTTTAAGACTGGTCAACTGGTCCTCGCCTGTAAACATAGGTTTCTATATACCAACATGTTCGTCTAACCCTGTAGATATTGGATCCGGTTGATGCAGTTGACAAAGCCGTGGGACAACATCACAATCCAAGATGGCCACCAAGATGGCCGCCAAAATTACAGAAAATAACTTAATTAGGTCTTAGTTGTGGATACAAGTATCGAACCAAATAAACTAAATTTGCCTCAAATGTATTCGAAACACATCAATTATGTATTTTGAACAAATAATTTATATATAATGGCATTTAAAATCAAGAAATCTTACAAAATGGCCGCCCAAAAAGCAAATTTTTCGTTTTTTTCTCATGATAATGAAATTTTAACTGATGAAGAACTAAAGATATCTTGTTTATGGCACTGGTTTCTTTATACTAAAATGTCTGTCTCAGTCTGTAAGCTAAGGAACCAGTTGTTGCAGTAAATAAAACTTTGATTAAAGTAGGCTATTCATGATTGTTTCAAAGATGGCACCAATTAGATATATGCACTACATATTATACAAGTGGACATTTAGAAATACCTGAGCTCGTTCATTCAATTTTTGATAGAAATGGTGCACTTGGTGAAGCAAGCAACATATTTGGCACACATACTCCTAAGGGTCTCTTTTTTTTCAAAAATGTCGCTTGCCACCTGAAACATCCAATATGGCGGCCACTTTTTAAGACGGCCGCCATGTGAAGTCAAAAATCGTACACATTGTCAGATTTTCAAGGTGTAATAAAGGTGTAATTCCACATTTCAAGTACACAGTATGCCTAATATCCTTTAAATCATATTTAAAATTGAACTGGAACACTTTTTATTGAAAATTGCCGCGATTTCATGATCTTGAAAAAGGTTTTTGCATTGATCAATAGGTTTGGTGGTGTTCATACGAAAACTGTCATTTTTCACTGCCCCACTAATGATATAATTATTATGCATAAAACATGCATTTATGTTCTATTCATTCAGATACAAACATCAGAATTGACTACAAAAGGTCCCAAAGTCAAACAATTAAATTGCTGTATACTCAAACAACTAAAAATAACCTTATTACCAAAATAACTCCTTCACTCAAAACCGAATATAGAACAACCTCAAATAATACTAACTTTATCTTTCTTGTTACAAATTGTTAGAAATAACATATATGTAAGTCATTATTAATATGGGTTTTAAAAACAGCATGTATGTTTTGAATAGAGTGATTGTCAACACAGACCTAGGGCACACTGGTGACATCACTGTCGCGAAACTCAGCATGGGGTCCAGAGTCAGCTAAATGTCAGTGTTCAATTATTGTTATATACATGTAAGTGTCCCAAATGTTAACTAATCATCATTATCATCATCATCCAGTTTAGTTTAACCAGTTCAGACTCCATTGATCAATCCTTTTTATAAGGGTGAGGCATGCCTGTCTAGTCAGGAACGAAGTCTCCCTCTCCAAGCTTGGCGATTTTGTTGGTTTGTGTTTTCTAACCCGAGAGCTTCGTGGTCACGTTTTTACAAGGTCCTCCCAAGATATCTCTGGTCTGCCTGGACCCGCTGTGTTGTGATGTTCATGCATCAGATTTGAGATATCCAGCTAGAGCTTCTCTCTTCATAGCCAAGCTATGTGTGGGTAATAAAAGAAGACTAGTAAATGTTCAAGAAATAGACTAAGTGGAGAAGCAAGGATGTGAAATGTCGGAAGCACTACCTGGGCTATTTGCCTTTACTGGCTGTGATACCACTAGTTCCTTTGTTCGGCAAGGTAAACTTAAACCTAAAAAAGTGTTAGAGAAAAGCATTGAGTTCATTCCGATATTTCAAAGGATAGGGGATAGTCTTGAGGTGACAGATGAAGATTTCGGTAAACTAGAAGAGTTTGTTTGTTGTCAGTATGGCAAACCCAAATATTCAGACATAAATAAACTGAGAGTTGACTTATTCAGACAAAAGGTCAAGCCGAGCTCTGAAAGCCTGACACATGCAGATGTCATTGACCTGAGTCTTCTCCCTCCATGCAGATCGTCCTTAAAGATGCACATCTTGCGAGCAAACTATCAGGTATTCATATGGAAGAAATATCTAGAAGCATTCCCATATATCCCTGGTCCTAGTGGTCATGGTTGGAAGATTGACGACACAGGTATAGTGTATGATTGGACAGAAGGATATATTCTTCCACCAGAACTGATTGACATACTGGCAAAGGATTCTGATGATACCACTGATCCAGTTGATGCCGAAAAAGAGAAAGAGGAAGATTCTGATATTGATGAAGAGGTAGATTGGGATAACTACATGGACATGATATTTGATGATGATTACGAAACCGACAATGAAGACGAAAATGAGTGAACTAAACATAGATGGCTACTGTTTATGGCATATGAAGACCATAATTTATGTACAGATTCACTCACTCACTCACTATCCTAGTTTAGTGTCTGTGTTCCAAGTTCGTCAGGGACACGACGTTGTCTGGCTGTCTTAATACATCTTCTCCAGTGATCACGGTCGTCGGGGTCCACTTTCACCATCTGCCACTGTACACGGTCTTGCCTGATGGTTTCTCTCCAGGTCTTTGGGTGTCCGGTTTTCTTATGACTGGCCACTTTTAGATCCATGCATGAGTTGATTGGTCCACTGCTTCTTTCAACATGTCCAAACCAACGTAGTCAGTTAGCCCTAAGTATAACGTCCAGCGGTTGGATGGCCAATGTCTCAAGTAAGGTCTCTGACCTAACATGCTGGATCTGGTCTGGTTTAACATGGCAGATCCATCTGATCATGGCCCTATCGTTCCAACGGAGTCTAGCGAGTGAGGACTGTTAGAGTGCCCAACATTCACTTCCATACAGCATGACACTTCTGATGCAGCTGTCATAGACTTCTCTCTGGTGGCAACAGGGATGGCTCTAGATGTCACGATGGGCAGAAGTTCTCTGAATTTTCCCCATGCTGTCTTTACCCTTAGAGCTCAATTTACAGCCTCCACCAGCACTCAGCATATCTCCTAGGTAGCAGAAGGAGTCTACCACCTCCAGAGTGTCTTCACCAACTTTCATTTCTTGGCAAGGGCAACCCTCAATTGTTCAAGCAAGTCCCTGACACCTTTTACACTTGAAGTCAGGGTCTGCTGTGAGTCTGCCACGTTCTCCGGAACATTTTTGTGTACCCATAGAGTACAATGGTTACACTGTATGGGGTTGCTCCTTACCCCCTTTCTACACACTGCACATGGGTGTTGGCCCGAGTCATTTAGTGCATGCAGTTCAGGCCCTCTGACCATGACTTTTGTTTTTGCGGTGTTGACCCTCAGTCCTTTCGCTTCCATTCCCTCATTCCAAGCTTTGAGTTTCTCAGCAAGCTCCTCCATGGTCTCAGCTATGACAGCAAGGTCATCGGCGTACAAAAGTTCCCAAGGGCAACCTGTGCGGAATTCTCTGGACAGAGCCTCAAGGACAATGATAAACAGCAGCGGGCTGAGGACTGATCATTGATGGACACCGACGTTGACGTTGAAATCATCGCTGTAACTGTTATCCACCCACACTCTGCTTCTTGCATTAGTGCACATACTCTGTACTAGCCGGATAAGCCACTCCTCTACACCTAGCTCCCTCATTGCCCACCATAGTACCTGCCTGGGGACCCTGTCGAATGCCTTTTCTAGGTCGACGAATGCCAAGTAGAGCCTTCTATCTGCCCCGATGTACTTCTCTTGGATTTGACGAAGTATGAAGATGGCAACGGTCGTTCCTCGCTCTGGTTCAAAGTCAAACAGCATGCCATCAATGTCAATCTGCTGTCTAATGCTGTTGTCCAAGACTCTTTAAATAACCTTCATTGATTGTTCCAGGAGCTTCAGACATCTATAGTTGCCTTTTGTCAAAGCGTCATCCTTGCCTTTGTAGCAGTTGATGATGTAGCTTTCTTCCCAGCTCTCTGGCACACATTCTTCCCTAATGATGGCGTTTGCAAGGTCTGACATGATTTTAGTGCCTGTCTCACCCGACGCCTTCAGCATTTCAGCAACAATGCCCGAGGGTCCTGCCGCCTTGCCATTCTTCATCTTCTCCAGCACCTTGCTGATCATTTCAGTGCTCATCTTGATAGGTGGGCCTTGTATAGGAGATTCTTCAGATAGATCTTGTGCATTCCAAGCGAACTCAACGTTTAGTAGCCTGTCGTAATGCTGCTTCCAGGCTCTTTGTTTGCTCTTATTGTCAAGAGAGAGATGCCTTTCATCATCTTTGATGCACTTTTCACCCACAGCATCCTGGTTCTCTTTTCTCATTTGTTTGGCGATAAGGAAAATATCACTGTTCTTGGGGGTCAAGGTGACCAAACTTTGATACTGCAGCCTCTTGCTTTGCTGACAACACAGCCTTCTTGGCAGATCTTTTAGCCTGTGAGTACTCCTCTCTACTACCTCCTTTCTTCCATTCTTTGACGCATCTTCTCTGCTCCTTGATTGAATCGTTCACTGCCTCATCCCACCACCAAGTCTCTTTCCTCCATTGGCGCTTCTTCGTCAGCCCACACACAGTGTTGGCACTGCTCAGAAGGCCTTCTTTCAGCTGTTGCCAACATCCCCTAACACCATCTTCCTTGTATGTATCCATGCTTGCGGTTAAAATGGTGATTAATAGTGCTAATAAAATATTTTAAAGGTAACCAATATGGAAACTGGTGTTTATTTAAGATATCTTTTAAGATGTTGACTGTTAAATTGCAAAGATAGCGTAGAATGTCGTAGATTGATTAACACATTAACAATGACAAGCACTCTTTTGAAAACAAAATATAAAAACAATGTGTCAACTGTTTCTTCTAAAGTCTAATAGTAATTTTGTTTGGACCTTTTATTAAAAGTGTGGTTTTGTGTGTATTTTGTATCAATCTTAAATAGTTTAATGTTATAAGCCTTTTTAAAGACTTACACAATTAAAATACATTGATTTGCATCATTTTTGTGATATTGTTCATCCTAAATTTCAATGCTGTATGTCAATGGCGGCCATCTTGGCCGCCATCTTAGAAAATGACGGCCATCTTGGATTTTTGGAGTGAGGGGTACTGTACTTTTAGTCGTAAAATATAATCTCATGCCCTTGTTCTCTTATGACTATTTCAATTATCCTTAAACATATTTTAATACCTCTTATCATGTGGTATATTTTATTTCGCGATTAAGCAAAAATTGCATGGGCAGATAACTCATGCCCCATAAATCCTTAAAATGGACAGTTTCAAACATCCAACAAGTGCCATTCATTTTCTAACATATTAACCTTCAATACTATATAGGTTACCAATTTTTCGGAGAGGGGGGAGGGTTTCCATTTTCAGCCCGGCAACTACTGTCTGTATGTATTAATTACATGAACTATGGATCGTAATCATATCGTGATATTAGTATTGTAAAGGCCAATGTAAACACAGAACACATTATTTGAAGGACAGGGTTAGGTAATCAAACTTTAGTCACGTTATAAAGGCACTCCGAATGAGACTCTGTGTTGTTGTTGTTATTTTTGCTAGTGTGTGAATAATTGAGGTCCATCCAAGGACTATATGAGGCGCCGTCACTTTCTCCATTTAATTCCATCATGGCTTTTCGTATATAACTGGGTAATCTTGGTTGTCCCTCAAAGGGACTGTGAGTCTGTGGGTTATCAGTTATCGCGTTAATAGTTTCAGGGACACTCGCATGTGGCCGTTTGCTGTTTGTTGCCACTGTTTCGCTGTCTCTTGCTACTGTTCCGCTGTCTCTTGTTACTGTTTCGCTGTTTCTTGCTTCTCTTGCTACTGTTTCGCTGGTACGTGTTAAAGTTTCGCTGTATTTTGCTACTGATTCACTGTCGTTTGCTATTGTTTCGCTGGTGTTACACTCTGTAGTATCTGCGGTTATTGATGATGTACGGATTTCTGCAAAAATAAAACATGAAATCATGTCCGGATATGTTGTTGAAACACATGCAGTCACCATAAAGCGCGTTTGCAAACAGTTTGGGTCATTATCAGACGCCGCGTAACATATAATCTTATTGATATTTATTAGATAATACAACCTTAGATTAAGAGATAATAATAAATGCATACCAGTGTTTTATTGTGCAATCGAACACGGGTAGGAATTGAGATGCGTAGTAATTTAATCACGAAGCCGTAGGCCGAGTGATTTGATTACAAGCACGTCAACGACTACCCATGTTCGATTGCACGATAAAACACTGGTATGAATTTATTATTTCGGTTCTAACACTTCAATCAACCACAATTTGCACCGGTGAAATGGCGCTTCATTTCTTGACGTACGCATTTTCGAAACCATAAACACGCCAGTAACGTCACATTTTAGCCGTAACAGCGTGTGCATGTTTTATTGAGAATTCAAACACAGTTGCGTCCTTCTTTTTTTACAGGGATGTGCGCGTGTTGTGTTAGAATCTAACTTTGAAACGTGTCTTGAGGACAACAATACTGAAGCATGCGACGGGGTAAACATCTCCCGAATAATCTGATCACGAAAGGGTTAAGGAGTATTCTGCTTTTACTTTCAGCCTACTTTATGCTAGGATTTTGGAATTTTTAATGGTGTATATTCATGACTGTATAAAGTGGAACTACTTACTTCAGCAGAGGAATGAATTAGAGGTACAAACATATGTATTTATGGAGTAACTGGTTAACTGTGTGCAGTTGTTTATGTGTGCCTCATTTCTATAGGTATGGATGCACATTAATTAATGTACTTAAAGTGTCATGCTATAACACTATATTCAATCAATGCAGTAAGTGACAGTAAAACAGTACAATTGTCTTTTCTGACTTTTACCCTGCTTTAATTAGGATTTTGCAGTATTCTGATAAACAGTCATGTAAAACTCCCTACTTGTTATCAAGGGAATGTTGAAACATTCCCTTGATAGCAAGTAGGAAGTTTTACATGACTGTTTATCAGAATATTGCAAACTCCTAAAAAAGGATATTGCTTTGAGGAATATTTAAATGCATCAAAAGTCGCTAAAGTGTTAACTCATTGACACCTGGTCCCGTGATTATAAAGCATTTGAGTTGAGGCTGAAATCGTTCTCAAGCAAAAGTTCAAATCTGACCGATCAACAGATTGAGAACGATCTCAGACTAAACTTGAATGCTTTATAACATTCAGCACTAAAACACCAGATGTAAATACCAATTTCAAATTCCGTATAGTTACATTTTGACTAGTTAGGGTTGTTTTACAATATACATGTATTGCAAATTGACAAACAGTACATACTATGATTAGACTGCTCGTTTAGATGCCTTCTGATATGGGTCTACCCTATGTGCATACGTAAAGTATACATATATATATTTTAAAAAGGAACACTGTTTACAAATGATGTGTGTACTCGTCATTTGGTGTTAGTGATTTAATAAAATGAAATTATTCAAACAGTAATATAATTATACAACACATACTTTTTCGGATGTATAATCTTGTGACAAGGATAATTGCAACTAGAACAACCGTCGTAATTACACCGCCACTAACAGCAATGGTTGTACTTCTATGGCCATTCGGGTCTTCTTCATCGTCGGAGTTACCAGTATTGTCGATAAACGTCACTTCCGGCCTGCTTACCAATCGGTCTGAAATGTAAGAAGTTTACTTCGTTGAGCGCTAGCGACAAGTATACTCGTTCTAAACGAACATTCTTACTCCGCACCCAATTCATTATTGTATAAACGTTGGTTAAAGTTAACCGCTGGGTTAACAGTTTGGTTATCTTAACTTTGTGGTTAAACTCTGGGTTAGCGATTGTATAAAAGATTGGTTAATTTTGAGTACACGTCATGGAGTGGCCTATGCAAACAGTGCAGATTCTGAACAGAAGCCAATACAAGTTGTTTAGCTCATTACGTTTATTGCGACGAGTATACTCGTCCTTTTTGTCCTATGCAAATAGTGTAGACCAAGAAAGATGGCTCCTAACGCATCTTAACTGTATATCATTTTGCAATAAAGTCTAAAATACAGCCTTAAATACTATAACATGGACTACACTTAATTATAAACTGGAATTGTCCATTTGAATTTCCCGGGGTCAATAAGTTAACCCATGTGTGTCTAGCATCCCATAAAGGGGACATAGGCAAACAGTGTAGACTCTGAACAGACGCCGCATTATGCGGCGTCGGATCAGAATCTACGCTGTTAAGGAATGTCAAAATTAAACAAAGAAATGGGAATTTCAATATAAAACATAGGTTATCAAATATAAAACAAAGAAATAGGAATTTCAATACAAAAACATAGGTTAATCAACATAAAACAAGGAAATGGGAAGTTCAATATAAAACATAGGTTATCAATATAAAACAAAGAAATAGGAATTTCAATATGACACATAGGAATTTCAATTTGAAACAAACGAAAATGAAAATTTAGACCAGGCACCCCTTTATATATAAAATGGACTAATCCAATATAATCTACATGGAGGAATATATTCAATGCTAATGAGATAAAATGCTAACAGTAAGACATACCTGGTTCTTCCAAGATTGACAAGTTGGCACACGAAGGCGTTGTAAGAGAGAACACAAATACTGTCAGAGTTATGGGATTTTCTCCGTTATATACGCAGGTTTGGAAAATGTCTTTCGTGTTCTCATTTACCTACAAATGAACAGTTTAACCCTTTCACTCTCAGCGACGCTTCAAATCGCGTATGCAAACAGTTCGGATCCTGATCAGACGCCGCGTGACGCGGCGTCTGATCAGGATCCAAACTGTTTTGCACTCATATCGATATGTTTTAAGTCATACTACATTGAACCTCACTTTGACACGATCTTGCAAACAACATTGAAGCAGACGACAATGAAACGGTGAAGAGGTAAAAAACTCATTGAAGATTTGGGAGAGAAAGGGTTAACCCATTGACTGCCATTAAGACGTAAACATCCATCTAACACAGTCACTACCTTTATCGTCTGTTTATATTTTTCGTCTGCTTTCACTTTTCATATTAAAAAATTATGCGTTTTTACTATGGAAACATTGATATGAGTGTCAAACAGTTTGGATCCTAATCAGACTCCGTATTAATTTACGTGCCGCCTTAAAAATGAACTTTACCCAATTAATTCTATACAGGGTCTATTAAAGGGAACATTAGCAAATAGTGTCGACTATTTGCTATTCCGTGTGATAATTAGCGATCTGTTATGTGGAAGAACAACGTAGTTTCCTTAACCCATTTGCGCCCAGTGGATTCTTCCATGTTTATATATTGGATTAGTCCATTTTTTATCAAAGGGGTGCCTGGTCAAACTTTTTATTTTCATTTTGTTCAACATTGAAATTCTTATCAGCAAACAGTGTAGACTCTGATCAGACGCAGCATAATGCGGCGTCTGATCAGAGTCTATAATGTTTGCCTATGTCGATATATGGGATCATGGGCACAAATGGGTTAAATCACTCTTGGTCATCTAGAACAAAACCTTTCTGCAAGGGAGGGATCATTACAATATCTAGGGCATGCATATAAAATGTGTCATCTTCAAGGTCAAAATTTGTCAACTTATACAATCTATCAAGGTGCAAATCTATATTTTACCCAGATACATTCATGCACAACTTCAAAATGAAGAAAAGAATACTAGTACTTTAACGTTTAACTAGTACTTTAACGTTTAACTAGTACTTTAACTTTGCTGCTGCAATATCGTCTGCTTACAACTGTCGTCCGCAGTTTTTTCTTAAAGTTACAAATAAGTCGAAATTTCGATAGAATAATAGAATGAGGAATGACAAACAGCTTGAATCCAGATCAGACGCCGCGTTACGCGGCGTCTGATCTGGATTCAACCTGTTTGCAAATGTAAGAAAGCTTTAATTGTCCTTCCCTATAACGACTCCCTCCGAACAACACACACAATATGTGTCTCCCTTTGGGTGCCTTTGTAGAGAGGGGGCACTGTAGATATACTTACTGCGATATTATTGTCCAGAAACTTTAGGAATTGGCAGTACGGCAGAGCGCATGGGTCTGCATCAATCGGCTCGACAAAGAACAATATTTTAAACTGCCATGGATATGTCTTAGAATCTGCAATGGACACGTTCAATCATCAATGCCTTTTTTCATACAAAAGTTTAGACATCAACAAATAGTGTAGACCATGGTAAGACGCCGTTATTTTGTTGTTTCAGATATACAATGATCTTATGTATGCATGAACAAACGTACATAGTGCAAAATGCGGCGTCTGATCTGAGTTTTCATTGTTTGTTTATGTTTCGTTTATAGAATGCAAGCCACAGCTATGTTAAAAGGAAATTAAACACATAAACAAATAACGTTGAGTTGATTATGCCCGCTCATAAAAGAAAAAAAATACACGCGTGTAAATAACAAGGACTATTAAGTGTTCTGTTACTAACTTTGCAAGCATATGTATTTTGGCAAGTAAACCATCAATTTGGATAGAGTGGTTTTGCAAAGAAATTGGTAAAAAGTGCGAAAAGTAATTTTGGGGTTACATGTAATTGTGAACATTAACATTCGCCCATTTCAATTCCATTGAAAAACGTGACGTGTAGTTCGCATTAACGCAATTGATTTAGGGTGCGGGACTTGTGGATACCTTTCAGAGGATGTGTGGCTTATGGGTATGCTCTTCGCGAATCATTTTGTTGTGTTGCTTCAGTAATGCCGATATGGCTGTTCCTTTCAGGGTACAAATTATTCCTGTTATTAACAACCTCGTATATGGATTAACCATACATGCATACCAATAAAATGTTCATTTAATATTAGAAATTACAGCAAATATGATGTAAATAAAAGAAATGAACTGATTTGTTTTGGGCGTTTAAGCGAAATAAACGACAGAAAATAATCAGCAAATTAACCATGAATCGCTAGCGTGATTCATGGAATTTGCCGACCATTTTATGTCGTTTATTTTGCTTAAAGGTCGAAATACATCAGTACATTTCATAATTACAATAAAAGCCATACCATTCACCGCATCCGTTATCCACGACAGTCTGAAAGACTTGCCAGATCCCTGTACGTGAAGATTTCTTATTTCTGATCCATTGTGTTGGCTGCATGGACTGTTTCCACTTGGAACAGGTGCCTTAGCTACACAGAATAGAGACATGAAGCGTAAAAGGGTAATAGTAATAATAATAATTTATAATAATAACGACTTGATTTCATGTAGATTACATATTTGGTATCAAACAAAAAAACCAAATTTCAATATGGTCCACAAACAAAATTAACATATATACAGCACGAACCATGTGAGAAGGGAACAAAATTGCAACTCTGGAAACAAGTCGTTTGCAAATGTACGCCATGTCTCCATGTCCCTCTCTATAATGACTCCCTCCGAACAACACACACACAACCTGTGTCTCCAATTGGGTGTCGTTATAGAGAGGGAGCACGTTACTACTATTGCTTAATATTGGTAGGTGTATTATGGCACTGGAGTACCTATACGGCTTCCATTGTTTATTAGGGTCATTTATAAGACTACCATAGCTTAATGTTGGTATCGTGAGACTATGACATTTATATGGCTTGTATTGCTTTAAAGAGGAACCTGTATTATACGACTGATTTGTTAAATCGTTGTTATTAACTTAAACCAATAAAATATGTGTTACTACAACTCAAAGAGGTCCATCTGCTATATGTTATTTCTGGTTTCTACTTAAAGCAGAGGCAAGTAAAGCAGAATCCTTCCATATTATAAAATCTAATTTAGCTGATTGTAGTAAACTTTGACGACAGAAATTATGACCTTTTTTATTCGAATACTAGTTATATATGAAATGTTTGCTGAAGTGCTATGAGCCGAGAAACATTCTGAATTTCAATCACGGGGATCGTTTGAACTTTTTAACCTCGGATCCTTATCTTTTTTTTCATTGTGGAAAACGTTATTAACCCATTTATACCCAGTGGATTATTCCATGTTTATATATTGGATTAGTCCATTTGTTATCAGAGGGGTGCCTGGTAAAACTTTTTATTTTCATTTTGTTTTATATTGAAATTCCTATCAGCAAACAGCGTAGAATTTTGCCTATGTCCCATATATGGGATCGTGGGCATAAATGGGTTACATGAACTCGCAGTCAATGACATTACATTACCCCTTAGGGTACTGAGTGCGACGGAACTAAAATTACCAAACATATTGGACCCCGATCAGTCGCCGAGTATCCAGGCGTCTTATTAGGAGCCAAACTAATTGGTCCATATATAAACTTTTTTCGGTTAAAATTTCTAAAGATTCTTACTTTAGTAAATTAAAGCTTAACGAAAACATTTCAGCAAGCGGTATGACTAGTGGCAAGTATATTCAGGTTACCAGGCACACAGTATTGATGACATTATTCGTTTCCAATAAAACCCCCTTTTCTTTAAACGATTATTTATGTTGCAAACAGTTTGGAGTCAGATCAGATGCCGGGTAACCCGGCATCTGATCAGGCTCCAAGCTGTTTGAAACTCAGTTTAGAATATTTGTTCAGAATTTTCTAAAAGCTGCCAGTGTCTATACTTTATTGCATTGCGTTTGCGTTACATTAGAAACGAGATAGAATAGCATCTCCTTCACTGTATAATTTACAGTGGAGAAAACGCTATTCTTTCCCGTTTAAATGCCAAAAGAAAAGATAACGCGTTGCACTTAAAAGTACAAAATAACAACTTTTTGACAAATATGACTATTCATTTTTATAAGAGTAGCAAACAGTTTGGAGTTTGATCAGACGCCGGGTTACCCGGCGTCTGATCTGACTCCAATTTGTTTGCAAGGGAAATAATAATTTTAGCGTAAACGCGTTTATTGGGAAAGAATAACGTTTTCTTCACTGTATAGGCGCAGATGTCTTGCTCAATTTACCGAAGACGAAGTCCACTTACTCGTGCAGTGAAGAAGACGTTATTCGTTCCCGTTTAAAAGCAACAGAAACGCAAACGAATTGCTATGAAATGTTGAAAATGTCAGTATTTTACAAATGTTTAACGATTCATTTCAATCTGTGCCGCCGTAAGTTTGGAGCCTAATCAGAGACCGGGTTATCCGACATCTGAACAGTCTCCAAACTGTTTGTAAGGTAAAAATATTTGTTTCAGCATAAAACCGCGTTTTTTAGGAAATAATAACGCTTTCTCCCCACTTTAAAACGTAGGCACATGTGTCTTGTCAAATCTACTCAGTGGGAAAAAACGTTATTCTTTCCGAAAACGCGTTTACGCTAAAACTATCACTTTCCAGTGCAAACAGTTTGGAGCCTGAGCAGGCTCCAAACTGTTTGTCACTCAGATGAAAATTAAAAGTTAGAGATGTAAAAATATTGACCTTTTCTACATATTAGCGTTTTGCGTTCCGTTTGCGTTTAAACGGGAGAGAATAACGTTTTCTCCACTGTATACTTCACTCACTCGTATACATGTACACACCTGTCATTTCAGTTTGAAATATTTACATTCACCCTGTAAAGTCTCTATGTAATCGTATTAAAAATATGCAGGTCAATTCTCGATGAACCTACGAATCGAATCCGGTTCCATCCAGTTAGAAAGAGGGCGGAGTCTCCGCCGCGAAGAAAATCTTCCATACGGCGGAGAGATACCGACCAAGTTAGGATCTACTTTTAGATTATCCGTTTGGGTATCTCGAAACCCCTATTTAAAGTCGCAGACAGTTCAATTAAAATCAAATTGCGATAAAAAAAAAATTAAATGCTGTTTTTAAGGGAGGTTATCATATTACGCTCCGTCATTAAAGCTGTACGCGTTCTCTCCCTTCTCCGAGTGGTTGTGTATTCTATTTATAGATTAGACAAGTTGTCTTCCAATTACGGTTTGCAATTGACAAGTTCAAACAATTTGTTCACCAGAATTACATAGGAAAGTCGCTCAAACATAAAGCAAATAATGCATTCACACTTACTAAATTGGTAACGTAATGTTCCGTTATGACATATTGAAACTAGCCTATGTGTATTGGATATGCCACGGATAGCCGCCGGTGTGTGTACACGCTGACTGTGTAGTCGCATTTCAGCGTTGCTATTCGCGTTGCTATATGTAAAGCGTGTATAAATACTTGCGCCACCTAATTGTTTAAAATATGCTTTGATAATGGATATTCAGATTGAAATTTTTGTTTTAGTTTCTTACGAGCGTTCTTAAAGCACAGCGAGAAAGTTTACTGCGTAAAACCCTGAAATTATCATGCAAATACAGTACATGTAGTAAGGACTACTTTTGACACCATATTTAGAAACTGGAATGGCTATTACATCGATATTACATCTATCAAACCCATTTGGCCGGTATATGATATATAGAGGATCTTACATGAGTGCTCATTAATTATCATTTTTAATAAACGAGTTGACTAAAACAATATGACGCGAACCTTGGCGAGCGTTATATTTGTTTTAGTTAACGAGTTTATTAAGAATGATAAATAATGAGCACGAATGTTAGATCCTATTTATCACATAAACATTTTAAAACCCTTTTAAGTGAACTGAATCCGTAGTTTTTTGTCATTCCGCCATATGTATTTTCCGCCAAAACTTGACGTTGTTTACAGTAACGCCATGGCAAATGACGTCATTTGGCGCCCAGCGCCATGCAGCGCTCATAGACGAACAGGTAGGGCCGGAGCCCAAATATTGATATTTCACTATAGTTTATTGAATGGCTTTATAACACTCCCAGAGTCGGTTTTATGTGATAAATTCATATACATGAAAACAAATCTGGTCAAACTACACATTAAATGGATGACAGAAAATAAAAATATAAATATAAGGAATAAACAACATCTTTTTGCCGCTCATGACGGTATGACTACATTAGCTTCGGGGGGTAATTTTATTGAAAACGCCCTTCGGGCGTTTACAAAACTTACCCCCTGCGAAGCTAATGTAGTCATACCGTCATGAACGTCAAAAAGATGTTGTTTATTCCTATAATGATACCGTATCATAAAGATATATTATGACCTTTTTATAGTTACTCTTGATTTATGTAATATGATTCATTTGCACTTATGAAGACGTTGACCCTATCTAAATGAACGCGTTTATGATACAAAAATACCCACTACAAACAGTTCTAAGCCAGATTAGACTCCAAACTATTTGCCTCTCAGACAAAAATGAAAAGAGAATTTTCAAAAAGTTAAAATTGTCTACAATTTATAGCATTGCGTTTTGGTAGAGTTTCGATTCGTTTAAACGGAAAGAATAACGCCTTCTCCATTGTTTTATATATAGAAAATAACTCACCTAAATTACAGCTTTCCGTGGAGGAATTGAAAGACGGGTTTCCCTGACAAAAAGGAAAAAGAATACATAGAGCTCTACGTCCAGTTAAATCATTAAATGCAAATACAGTCGAACTTCGATATCTCGAACTCGCTTAAGTCGAACATACCCGTATTTCAAAGTGAAAATGCAGCTAAGCCGCGTTTTACCTTTGAAACACGGGTATGTTAATCTAAACCAAGCTTGAAATAAGGCAAATTCATGTTTCTAAATATCGGATAAATCGAGTTAAGCGAGTTCGAGATATCAAAGTTCGACTGTACATGTAATAATAAAAATCGTTTCAAAATTTAATTATACACATGTTTTGTTTTAGCTTATAAACCATTTCATGTCAACATTTAACGAATCTCTCTTATAACGAAATTGGGTTTTACAATATATTGAATATAACGTTTTCTAAATTCCCAATCTCTAATTAACGTAAATTAACAAGAGCGGTTTAAGAACACCAACGCTTACCTATTGCAAACATTTTAAATACGTGCTTATCGATTGAAAAAAATGTACCTGAAAGAGCTAAGTCAAAGAAAGGTAATTTTGTTATAAAAATTCTAAACTCACATTTTGCTGTTTAAACTACACTACATCAATGTTCTTGAAACCAACAGGAAACCTAATATCAAATGAGCAGCTTTATTGTGCAAATATTTTGTGATGTGTTAGTGCATTCATTACAAAAACTTGCTTCAAAACGTTACCCTAGGGATTTCAGTCTAAATTTCTAAGTCCAAAACAGGTCAAATTAAGCGTCGTGGGTCCGTTTCATAAAACTTCGTACGACAAATGTTGTCGTAAGTCGTATTATAAAAGTCTCAAATATTATTTATTTCTCCATCTAATCCTGTATTGTGACATCTCTGTGAAATTGTCTTGAAAAGACGATTCCAAAGAGATGTCACAAGACAGGATTAGATAGAGAAATCAGAAATTAACTGGTTTTTTTAAATTTTGACTTACGACCGTTTTTTGTCGTACGAAGCTTTATGAACTGGCCCCTTTTTCTTTATATCTTAACCGCTTATCGTCTGCCTTAATATTGTCGTCTGCACTATCATTTCAAACTCTGCTTTAGGACAGCACGACTGAAGAAATATTGTTATCAGAGTGGGAAAAAAGGTTGGATTCAGATCAGACGCCGCGTAACGCGGCGCCTGATCTGGACCCAACATGTTTTGAAAAATTGACGTCAATCGCCTGTGGAAGTTGAAGGGTTTACTTTAAACAAGCATGTATAAAGCGACCATTAAAAACGAATATTGTGTAGTATATAAGATAGACGGCAGCTAAACGTATGGGACAAAGGTAATTGTAGAATGCTCCCGGTACAGGAGAATGAATGCTGTATTACTTTTTCCGTGTTGAGCGGTAATATCTCTTGAAAGCTCACATTGCAGCTTCAGGGGCAGTGGTCGCTTAATACAGGTTTGACTGTAAAATCCATTTATAAATCAGAAGATGAAACATAAGCCTACCTTTCCATTGCCTGACTTCAGAACACCATTATCGCACGAGAGAAGAGTTCCGCTATCACATATTCCCTGTGTCCATGGTGACAACAACGTTATGGTTGTAATCAGTAAAAACGTAAAATAGTGATAAAGTGTATATCCAGAAATCATTGAACTAATTTGTCAACAAAAAATCCGTTTAATGTGATGACTCTCGCGTTACCCTCACATATAACCTTACTTCGATCTAAATTGATGCGCCCTTTATTGTTTGAAAATGTTATCGCATCAACCATACATTTTACTCGCATTTGCAAACTGTTTGCATCCTGATCAGACGCCGAGTAACTCGGCGTCTGATCAGGATTCAAACTGTTTGACAATTGTATTATTTATTATTAGCGACAATTTTGAAAAGAAACATGGCAAACTAAATTAAACTAAAATCGCAGACGATAAATTTGAAGCAGACGACGTTTTGGACTTGCACATATAAGTACAGATAAAGAACAATGAAAGTAATTCAACGCATTATCTGCTGCTGTTATCAGCACGTGTTGATATTATAATAGTTATAATTAGACACAAATATATGCGATGAATTAAACCATTCACTGCCAGGAGAGCATCCGTATGCATTTATTTATCAAATTAGTTTAAACAGTATTTATTTCAAATGTTTTACATACATTGTGTCATATTTACAGAACATAATGTCAAGTAACATTTAAATATGGATTAGAAAACAAGTTACTAAAAACTTATGTGAATTCTTATCCATGATCTCCTTGCAGAAGGAAGTCAACTATTAAGTGCTCTATATTTGAGACTTTCATATTAATTCTCTTCATATCCGACCAGCTGACCTTTCGTCTATATAATAAAGATTACACGAATACTTCCTTTACCGGCCACTCGGGTTACATTTGTCAAATTAATGATACAGTGTTCCCTCTCTGCAACGACCATCCCAACAACGACTCCCTCCTTACAACGACCATTTTTTTTACAATTTCCTACACAGGATAATTATGTCCAACCTATTCACGACTGCAATGTCGTCTGCTGTGTTTCCTAAAGTTACATAATAGACATTTTGACTCAAAAACAACATAATGACGAGTGACAAACAGCTTGTATCCAGATCAGTCGCCGTGTTTCGCTGCGTAGTATCTGGATGCAAACTGTTTGCAAATATAAGCCAATTTCCATTCCTATAACGACTCCCTCTGAAAACACATACCTTTTTTCTCCCATTGG
Organism: Gari tellinella; assembly: GCA_922989275.2. Lineage (NCBI taxonomy): Eukaryota > Metazoa > Mollusca > Bivalvia > Cardiida > Psammobiidae > Gari > Gari tellinella. Next base: position 95,144,841 of record OV277858.1, read on the forward strand.
GTGTCGTTATAGAGAGAGAGCACTGTATATGAACAATGACTGCAGATACATCGCCAAACCGTCACAGTTTGGTCCAGAACAGACGTCGGACTTGCGTGATGTAAATAGTAATACATGTAGTTTACTCGTGCAAGGACAATGAAAGGCTAAATTCGTGATGACTTCCACATTCTTGGATTATTCTTGAAGACAGAATGCGGAACTCTTACTTCAAGAACACACAAAATGTTTCTTATAACCAGTTTGTTAACCATTTCACTACCAAAATTGTCGTGAGATTTTACCCCTTCACCGTTTCATTGTCGTCTGCTTCAATTTTGTTGTCTGCAATGCCGCATCAAAGTTAGAAATAAGTCAGTATGACTGATGAAATTTCAAAACAATTGTCAAACAGCTTGTATCCTGATCAGACGCCGCGTAACGCGTCTGATCAGGATCCAAACTGTTTGCAAACGCGATTTGAAGCGCGATTGAGTGTGAAAGAGTTAACTCTGTGAGTTACATATTAATCCTGCGGGTTATTTACGTTGGGCACCAAATGTAAAATGGCGAAACAGTTTTGACTCAACTGGAACTCAAACCCAGGACTTTTTGTTTACTTTGTAAACACTCTAGCCATTGCGCTATCAAGTCACACAGTAGAAACTATAAACAGGGTCACCCTTATCTCAACCCTGTTACAATAAGTAGCAATTTGACGTCAAAACGGGTAATTTTATAAATCCAACATGTCAACGCCAGGGTTGGGCAAAAAGGTGTTCAGGTCAGTGGTGAAGTGTTATATGATGAGATAATATCGAGGTAATGTGCAATATTATTTTCCATTATTGAAAGTACTATTGTTAGCTGACTGAAAACGTGTAATAATTAATACACGAGAAGTGTGATATAATGTGATAGTATATGCAATATTGTATTTCATTATGGAAATATTGATTTTAGTAATCTGTTCAATGCCGACGCCACTTTTTTCTAATAGTGATTCGCATTCAAACGACTCTGATTGGGCAGCTTTTAATGAAAATATTAGTATTTTTGAAGTAAAGAAAGCTTTAGAAACTGCAAACAAGGCTAAGGCGACCGGTGTTGATGGCATTCAAACTGAAGCTTTAGTAAATGATATTACATTGTTAATTCTCTATTCGCTTTTTAATGTTTGTTTTAGAACTGGTAAGGTACCTGATACTTGGGGGGAAAACAATTATTAATCCTATTCCTAATTCTAACAGTGCTGACTCCTGAGACCCTCTTTCATACCGTGGAATTTCTTTAGCTTCTGACAATTACAAAATATATGCTATTGTTTTAAATGCAAGATTGAATAATTGAACTGAGAGAAACAACAAAATTGCTGAAGAGCAAAATGGTTTCGAAATGAAAGAAGTACAACGGATCAAATTTTATCCTTGATAAGTATTATCGAAAATCGGAAAACAGAAAAAAATCCACTTTTTGTGCTTTTAATGCTTTTCGCAAAGCTTATGATATTTTCAATAGAGAAAAACTTTGCAAAAGCTGCTATATAACAGCTGAATAGGGGGTAATATGCTAAGAGCTATCAACTCTTTATGTACCTCAGTCACAGCTAGTGTGAGACTTGGTTCATGTATAGTAAAGAGTAGTTTGATATCAAGTGTTTGGTTTAAGACAAGGCTACAGTGGAGAATCTGTTATTCTTTCCCGTTTAAACGCAAACGTACGCAAACGCAAAACACTAAAACGTGGAAAAGTACAACTTTTGGACAATTCTGATAATTCTTGTTTATCTTGGTGGCAAACAGTTTGGAGCCTGATCAGACGCCGGATTACCCGGCGTCTGATCTGGCTCCAAACTGTTTGCACTGCAAATAATAGTTTTAGCGTAAACGCGTTTATTGGGAAAGAATAACAGATTCTCCACTGTATATTCTCTCTCTGATCCTTTTTAATCTATGTATTAATGACTTAGCTAATTATTTAAAGTCTTTAGATATTGGTATTAAAGTCCCATTGTGTTTTCAGACCTTTTCATAATGTCTGAAATACAACAACGATTAATAATAATGTTTGAACATTCTAATGGGCCAAACTGATCTATGAAATGATGAAGACGGACCTAAATCACCAAAAAGGGCGATTTAAAATCATAACAAACCGAAAATAGAGCGTCTGCCATAAACCTTACCACACGGCTTAGTATCACGTGATACAGCCGGAGTCAACATCACCGTGTGCAACCGCAATTACCTTCGACGGTCGATCCATCAGTCAGTTAGACTATCACACTTTTTTGTCCGCTCTCTAACTCGAATATCTTTATCCGATCTTCCACAAACTTGCTGAAAATGTTCATTGATATAAAATCAATGTTTAGTTAGATTACTACTAAAATCGCATAAGGTGTTTTTGAGTTATTGCCTGTTAATTTATAAAAAATGACTGTTTCAGTCATTTTTGCACTCTAAAACAAACAGTTTTTATCGGATATTCACCAAACATGCTGAAAATATTTATTCATATAAAAGTCAGGTCTAGTTTGATTATTACTAAAATCGCATGTGGCATACCTAAGGTTTTGCCCTTTATGTATTAAAAAATGACTGTTTTCAGCAAGGTTTGCTCTCTAACACAAATACGTTTTTATATGATCTTCACCAAATTTGCTGAAAATATTTATTGATATAATATCAAGGTTTAGTATGATTACTACTAAAAGCGCATAAGGTATATCTAAGTTATTGCCTGTTTATTAATGAAAAATGACGGTTTCAGTCACTTTTTGCACTCTAACACATACAGTTTTTATCGGATATTCATTAAACTTGCTGAAAATGTTTAAGTATATAAAATTTAGTTTTAGTTTGATTATTACAAAAATCGCATGTGGCATATCTGAGTTTTTGCCCTTTATGTATTAAAAAATGACTGTTTCAGCATTTTTCAGCAATAACTCAGACATGCCTTATGCGATTTTGCTAGTTATTGAACCTGACCTAGATTCTATACTAATTAACATTTGTAGCAAGTTTGGTGAAGATCCAAAAAGAAATGTTTGAGTTAGAGAGCGGACAAGGCTGAAACAGTCATTTTCAGCAAGCTCAAGGTATACATTCTCTATAGTTTATTTGACCGTTTACCCACAGTGAAAGATATGTACACGTTGTTATTGAATCTCATAGTGTTTAACCCTGTGCCTACTTTACGGAGTTTACAAACTATTTGAATCTAAAAAGACGCCGCGTGGCGTCTCATCTGGATCCAAACTATTTGACACTCGTCTTAAGGTTTGTTTAATTAAAACAATGCATAAATCTAAACTGAACACATTTTGCAGACGACAATGTCGAAGCAGACGTCTGTGCAGCAGAATAAGGGTTATCCAGATGTTCCAGCTAAACATGTAAGCGAGAGTAATCTGAACCAATCTAACATTTTCTCACTCTTTTCAGCACCAAATGCTATGGTGTTACTACTGATTAAACCGTCTATTCGAGACACTTTTAATGAGTATGACACCATTGGTTTTAAAAGCAGAAATAAAGATTTAAGTTTTCGAAATACTTCCGTTATCTGGAGCCCTGTATTTACAGAGTTGTCCTTCTTTCCATTCACAAGGGAGGCTTTTTAATTGGTGCTAGCACCAAAATATTATAAATGAAATTTAAAAAGCGAATTGCTTAGATAAAACCGGTTTTTGTGAAGAATCACGTCCCAAGTAGTTCAAATGGGACCCCAAACAACCGTTTTATGCAGGTTTCTCAAAAGCACAATGCGGCTTTAAGTAGGGAACGAAAAGGTATGTGAATTATGTTATGCAGATGACATTGTACTCTTAGCGGAGAAAAGTAATGATCTCCAGTCTCTAATAGATAGCCTAAATATTTGGTATGGCATGAATAATCTAATTGTGAATGAAACTAAATGTAATGTATATTTTCGTCCAAATACATTTTGCAGATCTGAATATGTTTTTACATGTGGTAACTCTATTTGGAATACTGTTGACAGGTACAAGTATTTAGGAGTTATTTTGAAAGAGTGTCTAGATTTCAATATAACTGCTAAATCAGTCGCACAATGCGCAAATCGAGATTTAGGTCTGTTGATTTCTCGTTGTAAATTAAAAGGCGGGGTGCCTTTTAATGCTTTTTCGAAACTATACGATTTAATCGTCTAGCCAGTAATAAACTATCAACGCTGTTCTAACTAGGGCTATGAGATACTTTTTGGGTGTAGGAGAGTATAGAAGCTAATTGAGTTTGTTAATAATTTCGAAATTTTGAAAAGATATGAAAGTTGTCATTTTCCTATATATATAGAGTTACAGAGTAAATTACATGATGAGGTAAATAGAGTTGATATTAAGAAAAATGAAAATATCTCCTACTATCAGATAAACCAGGAAAATGGTGAAAGTTACCATCAATGCTTGAGAGACCATGTTGTAAATGATAATTTTGATAATTTTGAAACATTGCTGTGTGATAAAGAAGCAAATATCAACGAAGTGATAACATTATTTGAAAATACAATACTAGAATGTTCTGAACAGTTCAGAAGAACATACAAAAGAAAAGGTTTGAAATTCAACAAAGATTGGTATGATAGAGAATGTAGACAGCATAAGTCAGTAGTTAATTCAGATCTTAGAAGATTTCGGTCCAGCCGAGGTGTAAATGATTTAAATATTTACATACAAAGCAAAAAGAAGTATAAAAGTATATGTAAAAGGAAAAGGCAAGCTTATTACAAAGTATATGTAGATGGAGTAGAAGAATCAGCGGGTACATGTACATTTTGGAGTAAGTTAAGAGGTTTACTGGGTACTGCTAGAGTTACAAACACTATTGACGCGGACTCATGGTTTGCTCATTTTAATTCTCTTTTTTCGCATAATCAGGAAAATGTCGAGAACACCGATGAATTTGTAGAAAATGATATAGTCGATAATGAAGAACCGGCGCAATCTCTTTTTAACGCATATATAAGCGATGATGAAATACTCGCAGCAGTAACTAAATTAAAAGTTAACAAAGCTTCATCGGGTAATATATCAGCTAAAATATAAAATATGGTATAAAAGCTTTACTGCCATATATACGTATTCTTTTTAACAGATTGCTAAGTAAAGGTGAGTTCCCGGAGGCCTGGAGTAAAGCAATTATTGTCCCAATATATAAAAAGGGAAATATACAGGATCCTAACAATTACAGAGGCATTGCTTTACTGGATACATAACAATTCTATCAAAACGTTTGACATTCTATGTTGAATCATATAATAAACTTTCAGAATCACAGGCGGGTTTTCGCAGTGGATACAGACCTATTGATAATGCATTCATTCTGTATTCTGTTGTATCTAAATATCTAAATAGAAAGAAAAAGTCCGTGTATGTCGCTTTTATTGATTTTGAAAAGGCGTTCGATTCAGTTGAACGAAATATTTTATATGCCTCTTTACGCAAATATGGTATTAAAGGAAATCTTTTTAACGCAATCAAATCAATTTACGAAAAAGTAAAAGCTTGTGTAAAGGCTACACACACGTTAACTGATGAATTTGATTGTCCAATCGGTCTAAGACAAGGATGTCCGTTAAGTCCAATGTTAGTTTGCCTATTCATAAATGATTTACACGATGATTTGCTACAAGCAGGAACAAGAGGTATCCAGTTATTTCCTGACATTTTTGAACTATTTTTATTGATGTTTGCAGATGACATAGCACTCATAGCGGACACTGTGGTAGGTCTCCAGAAACAGCTAAATATTTTACAGTCTTTTTCTGAACATAAAAAAATTAAAGTCAATATAAAGAAAACGAAGATTATGGTTTTTAAGCGTGGGGGTCAATTATCTAGAAGAGAACGTTGGACTTTTTAAAGGTAATTACATTGAAACTGTAAATGGTGTATATTTTACAAATCGTTTGTCACTTCACAGAATGGCAGAGACAGTATCTATTAAGGCAAAAGGTGTTTTTAATTACGTTATGCAATGTTTGAGTGTGTTACCATATATACCTAGGCAAACATTTTTTAGAATATTTGATGTTAAAATTTGCCCAATATTAATGTATGGTTCGGAGTTGTGGGGACTACAATGTATGGAAGCCTCCGAAAGTGTCCACATTTATGCTTGCAAACGATTTTTACAAACAGGCACTAAGGCCTGTAATGACGCTATAGTTGGGGATCTTGGTCGATACCCAATATATATATGTACGGCTAAAAGATGTATTAAGTTTTGGTTAAGACTTTTAAAATTGCCTAGAACTATGATTGTTAGGTTATGTTATGACATGCAAAAATATTATGACAACATTGGTCATATTAATTGGGTTACATATCTGAGACGCAACTTATGTAGTAATGGCTTCGGTTATGTTTGGTATAACCAAAGGGTTGATAATGAAAACTTGTTTATTTTTCAGTATGTTGAAAGACTTAAAAACCAATATTTCCAGCAATGGTCAAGCAATTGTATTTCAAATAAAAAACTTCTATATTATAAACAGTACAAAAATCTATTTAGTATAGAGTCATATGTAAATATAATCAATGTTAGTAAGTTCCGCTCAACATTAGCAAAGTTTAGAAGCTCATCTCACTGTCTAATGATTGAGAGAGGACGACACTACGATATCCCTCGAGATCAGAGACACTGCATATACTGTGAAACGGAACTAGAACATGAACTGCATTTTATCATGGTTTGCCCCTTGTACAAAGATCTACGTTTGATATATATTGCAGGAAATTTAGCACGACATTCATGTTTAAACAACTTTATATCTATTATGTCTTCTGAAAATGAGAATGATATTAAGAATCTAGCTATGTTCATATACTATGCATTTAAAAGAAGGACAGAATTTCTGATCGGAAACACTTTATAGATGAAATATGTAATATTTATAACTTTTTGACTATATCATGTACATATATATGTTTGCTCACTGCACTCCTGTTACTATTCACTGCACACATGTATTTTGATACTGTATGAATGTATATGTTTATGGGCCGGTGGCCTGATTATACAGTAATAAACTATGAAACTACACCAAATTCTGCTGTTTATGGTGAAATGGCATGGGAACCTCCAAGTGTAAAGCAATGGGTTTGTTTAGCTAATTACTGGTGCAGACTATCTCGTATGCACTGTAATCGGCTAAATAAGCGCATTGCTCTGTGGGCAAATCAGAGGGCATCTGCGTCGTGCAGAAACGTACGGCTATTTGCTGTTTTGTCTTATATATATATATACAAAACAGCAAATATATATACGCTTGTACAATATAACCAACAATTGCCCCTCTGTCTACTGCTATAATATTTGCTTCACTCATGAACATTGTTTTCCTCAAATTCGTTTAAGGTTTGTTGTATAAGTTCTGGTGTCAAAATAAAGAGAGTTGAGTCTGAAAAACACTCAAATACAGTACTCACCTTCTACAACGGCCCTCCGAACAACGGTCTCCTCCTTACAACGACTATAACCGTTTTTCCCAAAACATTATAAAAATGTCCAACCTTTTCTAGGCTGCAATATAGTCTTCTCTAAATTGACGCCTGCTGGCTTTCTCAAATTTAGACAGTTTGACAGAAAACCCCATAATGATGAGTGGCACACAGCTTGAATCTAGATCAGACGTCGCGTTACGCGGCGTCTGATCTGGATTCAAGCTGTTTGCAATTGTAAGCCAAAATCCCTTCCCTACAACGACTCCCTCCTCCGAACGCACATATTGTTTGTCTCCCATTTGGTGTCGTTGTAGAGAGGGAGCGCTGTATGACAAATCAAATTCTTGAGAACTATCTCGTGTTGTTGTTGTTGTTCCTAAGAAGGTTTACGTCCACTCGACGCCAGCTATTGTGCATCCTCCCATGCCTTATGAATCTGGGCAAACCTGGCCCTCTTTCGTGGGAACGATCTCCGACTCTACTCCATCTTCATAACCTTTGAACCAAGTTCAAAGGAATCGTGCCCGTTAACTCGTTGACAAACAATATACCTGTGAAGAACCCTTGTTCAATGCGAACAGTATTGACCAAGATCAAATGGCTCCTATACAGGAACCCTCTGACCAGGGTCAACATTGTTTTCTATTTTGCAATACATGTTTTTTGTTAAAAGGCAACCTTGAATAGTCAAAAATTGTTGAGACTTAATTGGAAACTAGAATTATCCATTAAAAGTTTTAGGGATGAATGAGTTAACCCCCTTCAATGCCTAACCCCGAGTACAATACTGCAATCATTATATATCATACATGTAGAAAATTTCCAATAAATTAAGTTTTTTAACCCTTTGAACCCTAGTCACGCATATAGGCGTCTTTTCAAACAGTGTACATGTGAATAGTACACTTGTCCTGTGCAAACAGTGAAGGCCCAGATCAGAGGGCTCCGAAAGGAGCCCTCTGATCAGGGTCTCCACTGTTTGTCAGTAATGCCAAAATTGACAAAAACAACTCTTAAAAGCCAGAAATGGACTAGACAAAAATCGAAACTGGAATTGTCCATTTAAAGTTTCAGGGAGGAAAGAGTTAAATACTAACGTTTTTGTTTCTCAACCAAATACTATGATCGTCTCGAACACAACATTTGCTGAAACCAACAAAACAGAAAACGTGTTGGCAGTGACTGACATGATACTCTCTTATTACAACTTAATCGACGTTATTCAACCCCGTTTTAAAAACGATGGATGAGTAGGGGTTTACGTCACTGCGACACAAAATAGGTCATATAGCGCTTACAAATGATGAGGGATGACGAGATGAGATTACGGTAATTTCAGGAAAGATGGGTTTGTCTAATCTCATTCATTGCAAAGCAGCGCATGGGATCAAAACCACCGACCTGCCTTCCTTGTAGATCTTGGCAGAGGGGACGATTTCGGTCAAATAAACAGAAACATTCCCCATATGACAATTAAGCCACAGAACCGCGACAAGGTAGAAAGGTATATGGGACCGTGTAAACGAAACGAAACGCAAACGCATTGTAATAAAATGAAACCTTTTTAAATATTTTGTTTTTATCTTTCAACCTGATTTATAAGCAGTTTTGGGCCAGACCAGATGCCGGATAACCAACCACCTGAATTGCTCCAAACTGTTTGCATTGGAAATATATTTACAGTTCAAACACGTACATTGTAAGCCTTTCATTATCAAACTTATCGTGAGGTTTTTACCCCCTTCACCGCCATATTGTCGTCTGCTTGAATACTGTGTCTGCAATATCGTTTCAAAGTAAGATTTAAGGCAGTATAACTGACGTAATTTCAAAACAAGTGGCAAACAGTTTTCCTGACGCGGCGTCTGGTCAGTACCAAAACTGTTTGCAAATACGCTTTATGACGTCATTGAGCGTGAAATGGTTAAAGTTCAACATTTAACCGTATAATTTAACCCTTTCGCAAACAGACATAATATCGTCTGCTTAAATTAGTAATTGTATGCCAACTTTAAGTAGATCTATTTGTTCAAAAAATTGATATAAGTGCAAAACAGTCAGGATCCGATCAGACATGGCGTAACGGACCTGGATCCAAACTGTTTTCAAATGTGATTTGAGTCGCCTATGATCACAGGTGCTTGTATTGTATCTTTTGTAAAATCACCTCTTTACTTTTTAGTATACATACATACAGAGGTGATTTTACAGTATAAAAGCAAAAAAATACAATACAAGCAACTGTTCCTTAACCCTTTCCCTTATAGAAGCGACTTTTAGCGCATTCATTTTATTCATCCGCCAAAGAAAATAGTTCCATTTTATACTGTCATGAATATGTACCATAAGAAATATTTTCTATATTCTAGCAAATAGTAACTTAAAGCAGGCTGAAAGTAAAGCAGAATGCGCCATAGGGCGCATTCTGCTTTACTTTCAACCTGATTTAATAGGTCACATATCTTAACTACTGAAAAACAGGCTATGGGGTAATGGGTTAACGGTGAAAGGTTTGATTGGAAAGAGTAACGTCTGCCCTACTATACCATCTACATGTATATCGTTTAAACATATTTTATTTCAATATAATATTATACAGTACAGCCTCTCTATTACGACCACTTGAACGAAGACGAATTAATTGGATAAAAGACTGGTGACAGCTTAAACAAGATAACAGTAAACAGAAAGCTCTTGTGGGAGCTTTCTGTTTTACTGTCACCTTGCTTTAAGCAATCACCTGTCGTAAACACCTAATAATTAACACAAGTTCGTAGTCTTAATACAGGGGTTATACTGTACAGATAAATGGGGTTGGACCATACCATCTGAGCCTATTATTAGAGCTCAGGTGCTTTTAAGTGGTGAAACATAATACTATTTATGCTTTCTAATTTAAAGTTTAGATCTAAAAACGTACTTAACCACCTAGCAACAGTTAAGTACCAATGTTACACAATAAATACGATTCATTAAGGAACATATGATATTTAAAAACGATTAAAGAATGAGAATACTGCTTAATTCAGGGTAATTTTAGAAAGCTGCAATAGAAGCTTTTTGTATTACACAGCGAAGAAAATTTCAATTTCCTGCTTAAAGGAAACAAAATTCAACGAAATTGAGGAAATATTTATATTTTGAAATTTTCACAATTTGTTTAAGTCTCGGTAGTTAATAGTTTGGAGACTAATCAGACGACGGCTCCAAACTGTTTGCAAAATACATATTTGTAATAAAAAACACGTTCATTGAGTTAGAATATCATCTTCTCCATTGTAATTGTCCAGCATTTATGTTGCAAACTTTATACAATACTCCGTTGACAGTTTACCCTACTCTTTAAAGCAGGGTAAATAAGAATTAACTGATAATGTAAATTGAAACGACAAAACAAGAGAAGTAACTGGCAATACAGACCCTTTCACGCTCAATGACGTCAAAAAGCGCATTTGCAAGCAGTTTCGATCCTGATCAGACGCCGCGTTACGCGGCGTCTGATCAGGATCAAAACTGTTTGCGACTTGTTTTGAAATAACGTCAGTTATACTGCCTTAAGTCTTTAACTTATAAATGATATTGCAGACAACAATATTGAAGCAGACGACAAAACGGCGGTGAAGGGCTAAAAACATCACGATAAATTTGATCATGAAAGGGTTAACGTACACCAGATATCACTGACACTATGTAATAACATCAAACATGAACAATTGCGATACCGGCACCCATGAAATAAATGAACTAAGCTGTTTCTGTGTTCAACGCAAAATAAAAATGATCGGCAATTACATGAACAGTATAAACAAATTGTGATTTATCAACCTTTTTTGACGTTCTTCGCAAGAATACCAACACTTTTTTATTTATAACATTTACAATATTTCCTTTTATTTTGTTAACACCAAATATTTCCCCTACTGGTTGTGAAGATGTACAACTTTACCAAAAGAGACATATTCGTCGAACTAACAGACACTTTATTTCCATTGAATTTCATGTTTTGTATGAATGTCGTTTACAGAGGGGGGAGGTGTCTTCCGGTTTTTTAGATGGCCCTATAAATAAATGGGGGTATGTCAGTATTGGCGACCAATTGTTCAATGCTCTTTTTTCGCATTTGTTAATTTTTTTTTCAGTTGGACACCACACCGAGGTAATTAGAATGTACATGGACTTTGGAACAAATTCGGCATGCTTGCTGTTGCATTCTAATGAGCACTCCGAACTGGGTTTGTTAATACTCTTTATTTCCTCTTTTGACAAGAGATTATAAGATTTGACATAAAACATAAAATACATGTAATGATAATTATGTATACATTATGAACGAAACACAAATGAAAAAAGTAACTTAACCCTTTCACCGCCAAATTATTTTTGAGTTTTTTACCCCTACACCGTTATTGTGTCGTCTGCTTCAATATTATTGTTTGCAATATCATTTCAAAGTTTGAATTAAGACCGTATGACATAAGAAATATCGAAACGGGTGTCAAACAGTTTTAATCCTGATCAGACGCCGCGTAACGCGGCGTCTGATCAGGATCAAAACTGTTTGCAAATTCGACTTTAGGCGATTCTGGCGGTGAAAGGGTTAAATACTACTTGAATATAACCAACGATAGCAAAGAATAGAAAGATCATCACTTTAAGTTGTATATAATATATTTATATGATTAAAAACAATCTCAAATTAAATGGTACATAACCAGAGGACATCAATTAGTAATGGTTGAATTATATACATGTACATGTGTTCTAAAGGCAGTAGTTTGAGAATTAATTATATGCGAAGTGTAAAATTGATTAATTTGAACATGCATGTTAATTCGTAACCACCAGTTTTATATAAAAATATACCTGATTTATAACTTACCCTTAGTGTATGATATGTCAAATAAAACATTAACATGGAAAAGCCCCCAAGAAAAGGTCAAAATCAAATATAAGTTCAGTGTAATTGCTTTATTCTATTCCTTATAAAACTCCTTTTCGAAACGAAACAAAAGAAAGTGTAATGTGAAATGCGTTCTAATTGAAATGTAGATAAACCATTTGTTATCAAAACGCACTGAATGAAGTGTCTGGCCAATACGTTTCTAAACAGTATAAACACTAAATACTAATATAAAGCAGTATAAAGCAGTATAGCAATAATCATAATCGTGATTACGGTTTATGCTGATAAAAACAACTTTTCATGCACATTGCAACATACATCTGATGATCATGGCGTTTGCCTGAAATACATTGTAAGTTTTGTCTGACCAGTTCGATTGAAACACCGCTAAGAACATTTTGTTTTGGCCCATTGACAATGGTTCCTGTGAAGAGTCCTAACCTTCATAAATAGTTCACGGAAAAATTGGTTCGGTTGGCATTGTAAGTGTTAACATATACATATAAGAAGTATATGAATGTTAAAGTTAAAGCATTTTATATTACACAGTTTACAACCGTTTTCATTGTAGTCCACAAATGTCAATACGTATATTTTATTTATATTGTCAGGTAGGGTTATAAACGCTTGTACATGTAATACGTATACTTGGGTGAAGCATATTAACCCTTTCAAAATCAATGATGCCAAAAGGCGATTTTGCAAACAGTTTTGATCCTGATCAGAATCCAAACTGTTTGACACTCGTTTTGAAATTTCTCCAGTCATACTGCTTAAATTTAACTTTTAAACGATATTGCAGACAACAATATTGAAGCAGACGACAATATGGCGATGAAGGGGTAAAATTCTCACGATAATTTTGATCATGAAAGGGTTAAACTATTTGAAGTCAGGACCGTTGGCCACTCTTTGTAGCCAATACTCCGATGCGTCGCCACCAGAGTTTTGTTCACTATATCTTTCCAACATGATTTTGTTTGGAACTCTGGGACCCGTTTCATAAAAATTCGTACGACAAAAACGGTCGTTAAGCATAACTTTATAATACATTTAACTTCTGATTTCTCTATCTAATCATATCTTGTGGCATCGCTTTGGAATCGTCTTTTCAAGACGATTCCAAAGAGATTCACAAGATAGGATTCGATCGAGAAATTAATAATAATTTAGACTTTTATAATCTGACTTACGACAATATTTGTCGTACGAAATTTATGAAACGGATCCCTGACGTTTCGCTATAAGCATGCATATATGTAGGGAGATTCAAGGTTGTACTTTATAAGAATTGCAAAACTATCGGGAACAAAACCAAATTGGAGTTTGCATTATCTTAGCATGAATATGCTCAACTTTGGCAGACATCCTAATGAACCTTTCAAATAAAATAATATCTCTAATGGTGAGGTTAGTCCACAGTTCACACCCGTATAACAAGGTTGGCAAGGATACTTTTTTTTGAAATCTTTGTGTTTTACTGGATTATTATTTATTGAATATTACAGTAGAGATCCCATTAGAACGGAAACGAAATGTATTGCACTAAAATCTATTGCACTCACATGACGACTGTTTGACAATTCTGAATCGAGCATGCATTTAAATCTGAGTTTGCAAATAGATAGAAGCCTGATCAAACACCGGCTTTTAACCCTTAGCCTGCCACGCACGACTTAGCTCCATATGCAAACAGCTTGGATCAGGATGAGACGCCGAGTAACTCGGCGTCTCATCCGGATCCAAGCTGTTTGACACTCGGACAACATTTTCAGCAATTTTGAGCAACTTTGAAGCACTTTGAAACTTGAAGCAGACGAGAAATATAGCAGACGACAATTTATTTGGCGGGCTAAGGGTTAAGCACCCAGTTTAGCTAAGATCCATCAAGATCACCCAATACAGATGGTTGCTAAATGCACGGTGATAAGCTATTGAAGACCGTTCCTGTACAACAATTCTTTTAGGAATAATTAATAATCTACAGATGTTCCTTAACCCAATTGTGCACAGTCGATTCTTCCATATATTCGAATAGTTCATGTTTGATATAAGGATGTCTGATCTTAAGGTTCTTTTTCGTTTTGTTTTATATTATAATTCCTATCAGGAAACAGAATAGAATTTGATCGGGGTCTGGGGCCCGTTTTACTAAACTACTTACGCAAAATGTTTGCGTAAGTCAAAATCGTTTTACTCTTATATTTCGATCATAAACGATTGCAAACAGCAAATAGCCAGATCAGAGGACGCGCTAAAAGCGCGTCCTCTGATCTGGCTATTTGCTGTTTGTAGCAAGTGATAATAAAAAATATAAATTAAAATTTAAAAATTTTGACTTACGCAAATAATTTGCGTAAGTTGTTTAGTAAAACGGACCCAAGGTCAGAGTCTACACTATTTGTCGATGTCCGTTTCATGGGACGCTAGTCACAAACAGGTTAATGGTGACTTTCAATCTGATTTTTCCCAGTTCTGCGGCGAAAACACTTGAAGCACGGCTCGAGTGCCTCCAGGGCGGCCTTCTTGAAGATGGAGAATCTCACAGTGTACATAATGGGATCAAGTATAGGTAACATGTACAGGAACGTGGCTACCACCACTCGGATGGTTCTCTGTTCAGCGGTGTCCTCGTTACAGGCCGGGGAACAGCCAATGGTAACCACCAGCAAGAGATAGTAAGGCAAGCAAGAACCTAGATAGGTAGCCATGAAAGCGCCCACATTTCTGAAAGCAGCATGGAGTTGTTTACGTTGGATTTCATTCTTACTGAGGTGTTTTTCTTCTCGAGTCTCCTGGGTTATGGTCGTGGCTGTAATTGACAATTACAGTTGAAACTAAACAGTCACAACGTTATATCGTTACTTAATATACAGTGGAAAAGGCGTTATTATTTCCCATTTAAACGAAATAAAACCCTCGGAATACAATGCAATGACAAGTAAAATGTAATAGAATGTCATCTAATTGCATAAAAACAGGTGGCAGCTTAAAGTCCCATTGTGTTTTCAGACCTTTTCTTAATGCCTGAAATACAATAACGGTTAATAATAATGTTTGAACATTCTTATGGGCCAAACTGATCTATGAAATGATGAAGACGGACCTAAATCACCAAAAAGGGCGATTTAAAATCATAACAAACCGAAAATAGAACGTCTGACATAAACATTACCACACGGCTTAGTATCACGTGATACAGCCGAATTCAACTTCACTGGGGGCCAACCGTATCTACCTCCGCCCGTCCATCCATCAGTTAGTTAGACTAACACACTTTTTTTGTCCGCTCTCGAACTCAACTATTTTTTATCCGATCTTCCACAAACTTGCTGAATATGTTCATTGATATAAAATCAAGGTTTAGTTTTATTGCTACTAAAATCGCATAAGGTTTTTTTTTGAGTTTTTTGCCTGTTAATTAATAAAAAATGACTGTTTCAGTCATTTTTGTACTCTAAAACAAACAGCTTTTATCGGATATTCACCAAACATGCTGAAAATATTTATTCATATAAAATTTAGGTCTAGTTTGATTATTACTAAAATCGCATGTGGCATATCTGAGTTTTTGCCCTTTATGTATTACAAAATGACTGTTTTCAGCAAATTTTGCTCTCAAACACAAATACGTTTTATTTGATATTCACAAAACTTGCTGAAAATGTTTATTGATATAAAATCAAGGTTTAGTTTGATTACTACTAAAATCGCATAAGGTATATCTGAGTTATTGCCTTTTTATTAAGGCTGAAACAGTCATTTTCAGCAAGCTCAAGGTATAGATTCCCGTAAAAAAATTTAATCGCTGACCCCCAGTGAATAAAATTTACACGTTTCACTGGATCTCATAGTGTTTAACCCTGTGCCTACTGTTCCTAACTTTACAGAGTTTACAAACTGTTTGAATCTAGAAAGACGCCGCGTAACGCGGCGTCTCATCGGGATCCAAACTGTTTGACACTCGTCTTAAGGTTTGTTTAATTAAAACAATGCATAAATCTAAACTGAACAAATTTTGCAGACGACAATGTCAAAGCGGACGTCTGTGCAGCAGAATAAGGGTTAACCAAATGTTCCAGATAAATATGTAAGCGGGGTAATCTGAACTAATCTAACATTGTCTCACTCATTTCAGCACCGAATGCTATGGTGTAACTACTGATTAAACCGTCTTTTCGAAACACCTTTAATGAGTATGACAACATTGGATTTAAAAGCAGAAATAAAGATTTTAGTTTTCGAAATACTTCCGTTATCTGGAGCCCTGTATTTACAGAGTTGTCCTTCTTTCCATTCACAAGGGAGGCTTTTTAATTTGTGCAGCACCAAAAAAAAATATTATAAATAAAATTTAAAAAGCGAATTTCTTAGATAAAGCCGGTTTTTGTGAAAGAGTCACGTCCCACGTAGTTCAAATGGGACCCCAAACAACCGTTTAATGCAGGTTTCTCACAAACACAGTGGTTGTTAATAATTAATTAATTTATAGTTAATTATTGATTGCTACTGACCGTACCAAGGCGGGCTCCTATATTCACTTTGCTTTATGTTTGTCTTGCGTGTTGTTTTCTATTTAGTGTGTAGATGTAGGAATTGTATTGCGTGTGTGTGTGTGTGTGTGTGTTTGTTGTGGTATGACTGTGTGTGTGTGTTCTGCTTGAGAGGTGGGTGTATTGTTTGTGTTACGTTTCCTGCTTGAGTCTTTCGTATTTATTTATTAGTTGTCGTAATAGAAGGGCGGTCATAATAGAGAGGTTTTACTGTAAGCTATGCGTACTAAAGGTTTACCTTGTTTTGTTGGCATCGGAGTAGATGGTTCAAACACTATGTCCTCGTCTTTGACATAAGCCTCGTTGATCTCACCGTTACTTTGTGTAGAGGCGTCATGGTTTTCTGCCACTGAAAAAGTTAATCGTAAAGTTTCAAGTTTAACCCAATTGTGGCCACGATCCCATATATGGGACATAGGTAAACAGTGAAGACTCTGATCAGACGCCGCATTATGCAGCGTCTGATCAGAGTATACACTGTTTGCTGAAAGGAATTTCAATTTCAAACAAAAAAAACCATGAAAATTTAGACCAGGCACCCCTTTGATCAAAATTGGTATTGTCCAATATATAAGCATGGAATAATTCACTGGGTACAAATGGGTTAATAATCATTAAATTGTTAAAATACCATTCCCTTACTAGTTACTTGCGATATACAGTCTGAGCATGCTCAAAAGAAACAAAATCAATACTGGTGGTGTTGAAATCAGATGGCAGGTAAAATCAGATTGACGTGAAGACGAAACTTTCCATTTAGGACTTGCTACTTGGCTCTCACCCAGCGGCTACATCGAAACCATATCTGCCTTTGAGTGTCGGTAAAAGTTGGGGCTGTATTAATGTTATACCAGACTATGTTTAATAGGCAGCTTAATTATAATTGGTAAAAAGTAAGTGTGTAATGGACATAACTTTAATTCTAACACACTTCGCTCACGCCCCTATATAAACAAGGACGAACGTTTCAGTGTTTGAATTTTCAATTGACCACTCACGCGCTAATACGTTCTAACGTGACGTTATATGGCTTCGAAAATGCGTACGCCAAGAAATGTAGCGACGTTGCTTTGGTGCAAATTAAGGTTAAATTATGTGTTAGGATCGACGAAGAAATAATAAATTAATACCAGTGTTTTTATCTAACAATCGAACACGGGTAGTCGTTGAGATGCTTGTAATTAAACGCATTAAGTACTACGCATCTCAACTCCTACCAATGTTCGATGCACGATAAAACACTGATATGAATTGATTATTTCTTAAAAAGTAACAAAGGCGCATTCAGTTAAACTTAAAATAACACCATTAGCAAGTGGTTTCCTTTTCATTTCAGGGGTCGTAACAGCAGAGTGTTACGGTCAGTCACTCACTCACATGTCGAGCAGTCCGTTTCCGCTGACGTCCTCGGGTAGACATGGATCACCCGAGGAGGAACGCCTAATAAGGTATAATCTAATCAATATCGGTACTAACGTAAGAACGATTGTCCATCCTCGTCGGCTGACGGGTCAAAATGAACCATGCTCACGTATAGTTAGGTACGAACCGTCAGTTTAGAAGAATAGCAGATTGCTCTACGTTGACCTTAATTAAACATTAATATATAAATTGCTCTTTTCTAATATTTCGACCACTAAGGGCTTTTTTCAAAAATAAATCACATCAAAACACACGTTACATTTTTGTTACATGCATTCAGCCATAAAATCGAAGAGAATAATCTCATAATAATTCATTTTATTGCTGAATGCATGTAACAATAATGTGACGTGTGTTTTGACGTGATTTTCTTTGAAAAAGGCCCTTACAGGTCGAAACATTAGAACAGAGCAATTTATATATGAATATTAATTTAATTCCCTATCTCGAATATTGAAAAAAAAAATTGCTTAATTAAACAGTTTGTTTTCGGAGTTGTACTCACTAGCTACTGTTGATGAGATGGTCTCAAGGTTGTCGGACTTTGTCATTTTACAGTTCATCGCTCCATTGCCTACCCTCATGTGTACATCATGTTTCTTCTTGGGGTGTGGGGAGGGGAACTGTGTTTGGTCAACATCACACAGGTCTGCCCGGTTATCCAACACACGCGGAGACCTGCCGGACGTGTCGATAGCTGCACTTGTGTCCATGTCATGGTCTTTCATACTGTCAGGCATGACTTCCGGCTTGTGCATTCTACAGTGAAAAAAACCGTTAATGATTCTTTCGCGGCAGTGTGGTGAATGATCAGACGACTACAAGGAGTCAGGGGCCCGTTTCATAAAACTTCTTACGACAAATGTTGTCGTAAGTCAAAACTTTAAAATACATTTAATTTCTGATTTCTCTATCTAATCCTGTCTTGTGACATCTTTTTGAAATCGTCTTTTCAAGACGATTCCAAAAAGATGTCACAAGACAGGATTAGGTGGAGAAATAAATAATAATTAAGACTTTTATAATCTGACTTACGACAACATTTGTCGTACAAAGTTTTATGAAACGGGCCCCTGATCAGGCTCGAACTGTTTGAAATTCGGAAAAAATAAATCGCCAGAAAGCGTGTGTTTTTACATTTGTAGTTTCATGTAAACGGGAAAGAATTCTACATAGAATGAAACGGGAAACAGTAAATGCCACTTATACAGTAAAAGTGGCATTATACTTTAAAGCGACTCGCAACCAGATGGTGCATTAAAAATAGTAATTTGTAAATATGTGTCAAACGCTGATATAAATGGTAAAGAATTAGTTTAGGATAAGAAATTCTGTTTAAAAAAATGTATTTCAATAAAAAAAAATATTGGTCTCTGGTGGGATTCGAACCCGGGGCCCGGCATTGGCGGACAGAAGGCAAAATAGGGGAAACCGCTTAGACCAATGGACCACGGAACTATCCGTTTATCTCGGATCGATTTAACGTAGTTTAATGTGTAGCGATCGAAAGTGCATACAACTTCGTAATTCGGCTCGTGTTTATGTCTGAGCCCGTGTAGAGAAGCAACAACAACAACTATACCGTCTACTAGTCGGTATAGAAAAACGATGGAAAATATCTAAAAATCTAAGATTCGGTGACGATTCTTGAGACTTTTTTTGGACTGATCATATTTTTTTAATGTCAGAAGCCAAATAATGCCACAAATTTGCTTTTATTTGAGTATTTTATTTTATTTTGACAAGTACACCATCCGGTTGCGAGTCCCTTTAAAGGGAAAACCAACGGGCAACATTAATACAGTAGAACATCTCTATTACGACAACTAAATTACGTTAATTATTAAGCATTTATGACAGGTAACAGCTCAAAGCAAGGTGACAGTAAAACAGAAAGCTCCTGCAGGAGCTTTCTGTTTTACTGTCACCTTGTTTTAAGATGTCATCTGTCTTTTCTGCAATCAATTAGCTTTCTTTTTAGTGGTATGAATAGAGAGGTTTCATTGTACATGTACTATGCTTAAGGCTCGATCTTCAGTCTAGATGCAGGAGCAAAATAACAACGACTTGAGTAAAGAGCAAAAACGTATAAAACACATGGTGGCTAGATTTCACAATTGTCATTCACCCATGAAACTTTTATGGGCAACTCCAGTTTATAGTTAAATATACGGTGTATTTTTACTATAAATGGTTGCTTCTACATTTTAGTAACATATTGCAAAGTGACAAACAGCAAGGACCCCTCGTGAGAGTGAGCCATCTAATCTAAGTCTATACTTTTTGCATAGGAAATATGTTTTCTTCATCTGTACACTGTTGCTAAATGACGAATATTTCCGTTTTAGGGTTGAACGTGTTAATGCATATAAATGTTACATAATACAGCCTTTTAAACATGTGGCCTGTGATCGCGGCCAACATGAGCAAGAGAATGATAGAATGAACATACATATCATGCACAGTGTCCTTATCTGACACAACACTGTGCAAGATATGCGTGATGACTATACTGGCTGTTAGCACAGGCAAGGACAGAATTAACATGCATGCACATTATCCCAATATGATACAAACTGTGTAAGATATATATGAATGAAAATACGAGTACATAATGCAATAAGTTGACAGAATATAACATATATGTCACAAGTGCATGTGCATTGTCCCTATCTGATATAGAACTGTGTAAGATATATATGACAACTATACGGGCGGCCAGCAAAGGTAAAAAGATGTAATTATGAATATACATGTATATTGTCTTGATATGATACAATCCAGTGTAAGGTGTACATGAGGAATTTACTATCGACCAGCATATGCATGAAGAGGACAGAATATACACGTATATATTGTCTATATATGGTACAAACCTGTGTAAGGTATACATAAGAATATACTGGCGGCCAGCGTGAGCATGAAGAGGACAGAATATACATGCATATTGTCTATATCTGATACAAACCTGTGTAAGGTATACATGAACAACATACTACCGGCCAGCATGAGCATGAAGAGGACAGAATATACACGTATATATTGTCTATATATGGTACAAACCTGTGTAAGGTATACATAAGAATATACTGGCGGCCAGCGTGAGCATGAAGAGGACAGAATATACATGCATATTGTCTATATCTGATACAAACCTGTGTAAGGTATACATGAACAACATACTATCGACCAGCATATGCATGAAGAGGACAGAATATACACGTATATATTGTCTATATATGGTACAAACCTGTGTAAGGTATACATAAGAATATACTGGCGGCCAGCGTGAGCATGAAGAGGACAGAATATACATGCATATTGTCTATATCTAATACAAACCTGTGTAAGGTGTACATGAGGAATATACTGGCGGTCAGCATAAGCATGAAGAGGACAGAGAGGACGGACACAGCCTCGATCTGATACACACTCCAGTGTTCACCGTATACGTTAGCAATAGAGCAGAACGGTAGCCTACTCGGCCTGTCGTTCCAGACAGCGAACGGCATCAAAGCCAGTGCGATACCTGCAAAAACAAACAAGAATTGTAGTATGTGGTTTGCTTTAAACTATCTTTAATCCTTGTATAGTGTTCGAAGCACATACATGTATACACGGTACAGTGTGATGTGCCATGAACTGTTCCATAAAATCAGAAGTAGCCCAGCTTAATGTTAATAATGAAAAAGATATGTGGTTGGTTATACAAGCATCAAATTTGGTATGTATACATGTACATGCATGACCCTGTTTACATATAAAATGTTAGTCAAGTAAACATTCAAAATGACCACTATTTTTCAAGACGGTCGGCATTTACGGTTCTTGTACGGCAGTGTGTTTTCAACATATTACATGTATGCCCAATTTGCTTATTTTTGGAGTCAAAATATTGTTTATGCATACGAAAACTAACTAGCTAATCTCAGATTGTTTTGATGCTAACTTTTATTCGTTAACATCAATAATGGACAAAAAGATATACTTGTACATGTTTGACACATGACGTCACACGTATAGAAAACGAGGTCGGAGTAATATACAAACAGGCTCCGAGATTATAAAGCGTTTGACCTTAGTCTGAGTGTGTTCCCAAGCATTTGATTGGCCAGATTTTAGCCTAGGCTCAACTCTGACCAATCAAATACTTAGGATTTCATATTCTCGCTTTTCAGGGGTGCTAGATCACATTTTGTTACTATAAATAGCCGTACGGTAAACATTGTCTGCACTGTATCACTCCACGCTATTAGAATAAATACCGGAAGGTAAAAAAGGGCGGTAACTCTTACAGAAATACCCTACATCATAAGATGGACAATAAGCTACGTTAACAGAGTGAAATGATCTCGGGAATTGTACAGTAGACTCTACAATTGTCTGTTGTTTTCAACAATGCAATGATCCGCTGTTTAAACAGTGATTTAGTTTGTTGTTGTAGGTTTATTTTCACACATTATCGAGTATACGCGTAACACCAAGTTCTCAAATGATGAAACTGACGCCTGTTGTTATGGCTTGAAATTATAACGTTTATAAGGGAAGAAATGATCTTAATGATAAATTTTACTCTACGAAATCGCTTGAATTCAATAAAAGCTGTTTTGTATTTCTGAGTTGTACACTAAAGTGGAACATGTTTTCTTCTTAAAACGTGTGTACACATGAATGCCAAAGACAAGCAAAAATAGCGCGAGCTTTAAACAGCTGTTTGTTGCTATAAGATGTATGCTACGGAAAAAAGTAGGTCTTACAATTCCGTTAATTTACATGTTTTTAGGGTAATTTTAAACGAGAAAAATAATCAAGCACGGTTATTGTTAAAGACGGTGGATTCTATACCCTCGGTTGGTCTGTTCCTGTCGGAAACTCTCAAAAGCTCGTTTCCGACTGGGAACAGACCAACCTTGGGTATAGAATCCACCGTCTTTACCAAAAGCCGTGCTAGATTCTATTTGGGTGTTTAACGGGCCATACAAGTGGCTGACTGGATATATTGACTTTAGCGAATACAAATAAACAACTGCAATATTCCTGTAAATTCAATTTCTTTAGTTTGGTACTGTTCAAAGAATTACACACTGTCTTCATGTTTGATACACGTTTTGGTTTGCTCATTTGATTAGTAAATAGCAATATGAATGAATGGTTGCCATGAGTAGAAGACAACACAGTACCAAGACTGTATCGGGCTCGAATGTTATAAAGCGTTCGAGTTGAGTCTTGGTTCGTTTTTATAGAGGTGAACGCGATGTATATAATGGGGATGAACGCGAGGTACACATAGTGGTGCACGCGAGGTAGATACAAATAGGGGTGAACACGAGGTATATTATAGGAATAAACAACATCTTTTTGACGGTCATGACGGTATGACTACATTAGCTTCTCAGGGGGTAAAGCTTACCCCCCGAAGCTTATGTAGTCATACCGTCATGAGCGGCAAAAAGATGTTGCTTATTCCTTATATTTATATTCTATTTTCTGTCTTGTCAATTCAATGTGTATTT
This sequence comes from Gari tellinella, assembly GCA_922989275.2. Taxonomy (NCBI): domain Eukaryota; kingdom Metazoa; phylum Mollusca; class Bivalvia; order Cardiida; family Psammobiidae; genus Gari; species Gari tellinella. Next base: position 95,168,679 of record OV277858.1, read on the forward strand.
TGATCAGATTTGTTTTTCTGTATATGAATATATCATATACCGGTCAAAGAGGTTTGATAGATGTAATCTCGATGTAATAGTCATTCCAGTTTCTAAATAAGATGAGAAAGTAGGCCCAACTACATGTACTGTAACTGTATTATAAATTTAGTATTTTACCCAGTAAATTTTCTCTATGCGATTGGAAAAGACTTACAAGACAAACAAATAAACAGTGCAACTTGAATATCTATTGCCAAAGCACATTCTCAAAATACATGTCGCGGTTGTTTTCTTAACCCATTTACCCACATAGCAAAGCGATAGCAACGACCTATATAGGCTTCGTAGTCGATCAACTGGGTCTGTATCACTCCGCTAGCGTCATATGACCGTCGACCAATGGGAGCTTAGTGTTAAGTGCCTGATGTAGTCTATTTTAGGCAGTCCACGAATAGCACGGGGGAATCCGAACTGGCTGGAACCAGTTTCGATTTGTAGGTTCACCGGCAAATGGACTGCATATTTTTTTAATATGATTACATAAAGACTTTACAGGGTGAATGTAAATATATAGAGGTGAACGCGAGGTATATATAGGATTGAACGCGAGATATATAGATTGAGGGAAACGCGAGGTATATATAGGGTGAACGTGAGGTATATATAGAGGTGAACGCGAGCTATATTTAGAGGTGCACGCGATGTATATATAGGGGTGACGTGAGGTGTGTTAGAATTATTATTAAACATTTTCATGGTTTGTATTTCAAAATTAAAAACGCGGCGTCTGATCAGGTTGCAAACTGTTTGACACTCATTCATGTTGACCATATTGGAAACTGGCATTCACATCAAATATGTTATCGACGTAAATTAAAGTCGTTATTATTATAATTATTTTTGTTATTAATATACTTTTTAATTCAAAATACCTAAACTTTAAATTTTATAAAATAAAGCTGTCGAGAATTGTTTAAAATTGATGACGTCATGGCAGTGAATGGGTTAGTTAATTAGGGAAAGCCGGTAACGCATGCCAACAGGTAATGGAGCACGTTTGTACCATATTTTATTTACAGATACATTTTATAATATAAAACGTAGGTATAGTGAAGCGTACAACAAGCGATCATTCAACTATAAGGACATATTTCAGAGCGGAAATAGTTTACCTTATATCAGGAAAAATGTATTATACATGTATATAAGTAGTGTTCCTGTCCAGATGTACTAAGCTGTCATCTTTTTTATCATATTTAACCCTAGGGATGAGTATACTCGTCATCAAACAACAGTGTGCATGTGAATAGTATACTTGTCCTATGCGGCAAACAGTTTAGATCCTGATCAGAGGGATCACGTAGGAACCCTCTAGTCTGGGTCTGTACTGTTTGTAAATTTGCAATATATTGTTATAAAAAGCAACCCTAAATCGTCAGCTATGAGCTGGACTTAATCGGATATTCATGATATTGGAATAATTTTCTGTTTAAGAATTAGGGGTGAATCGGTTAAAGGCTGCAAAATACAGTAAATCCATCTATAAGAACCACTTAAACACTGTCATTTGGTTGTATGAAAGACAGGTGTCAGCTTAAAGCAAGAGTGAAAGTAAAACAGAAAATATGATTTTCATTCTTACTCGCTTCAAGCAGCCAACTGTCTTAAACAACAAATAATGAACTTCATTTAGTGGTATTATAAGAGAGACTTTATTGTACTCTTAATTAACGCAGGTAACTGTATAGTTTCAAGCAACACGTATTCGTTATTTGATGAAGAATCCTTAATTACGCTGCAATTTGACTACAGTGACGTAATTACAACACGGTATTAACCCTTTCACTACAATAGCCATCGCCTGCTTGGATATCTCAAATTGATAGTTCACACAATCTGACTGCAGAAACCTCGATAAGAGTGCCTGCGACTGATCAAAATTTAACTACAGTCGCAACTCCATTCCTCGAACTCACTTAAAGTATTTTATGTGTAACATGCACCGAAACGAATCTGAAACACCTACAGTGGAGAATGTGTTATTCTTTCCCGTTTAAACGCAAACGTACGCAAACGCAAAGCACTAAAACGTAGAAAAGAACAACTTTTGGACAATTCTGATATTTCATGTTTATCTTGGTGGCAAACAGTTTGGAGCCTGATCAGACGCCGGGTTACCCGGCGTCTGATCTGGCTCCAAACTGTTTGCACTGCAAATAATAGTTTTAGCGTAAACGCGTTTATTGGGAAAGAATAACACATTCTCCACTGTATATACCAACTCATTCAGTACATAATTCTACATCATTTTCCAGAGTTTAACGGTGTATTACAGAAAATATGAGTATATTTGTTTTATTACCCTACTTTTTTCTTAAAAAGAAAACAACTTAAAATGACTACCCCTTCTTTTATTTAAAAGTTTAAAAATAACAAGTATTAATAATAAAAAAAATAAAATTAAATAGATCTATGCATTTATACCGAAGACACTGTACAAGCAGAAAATGCACAATACATTAAAAAATATCTTCTGTTTCGTAAAAACTAGTTTATGTGGTCATCTGTTTCTCAAAAATCACTTTTTTACATTTTTTCATAAAAATGAAGCAGGGGCATTTGGAGACCACATTGAAAATTATCTACATTGTCTCTAAAACAAAAAGAAAAACAATTAGAAAGGTTGATAGTCTATAACTTGAGAAAAAAGAAAATTTTGTTTGAAAAGGTCAATATTTGCGGAAAAGCACATTCAAGCAAAATTGAAGTTTTTGGTACAACATGCACTGTCGTTTGCAAATATTTGTGGATTCCACAAAAAATGTTTGTCAATTGAATAGTTAGTGCCTGTTTTACAAATTCTGCTCAGCAAGGATAATAATATTCTCCAGCAAGAAAAAATAAAAAGACAGTTAATTTTGTATAATGCAACCACATTAACCCTTTCCCCCGTAGAAGCGACTTTTAGCGTATTTAATGTTTTCCTCCGCTGAAGAAAATAGTTCCAGTTTATACCCTCGTGAACAATTACCATTACAAATATTTTATATAGCCTAGCAGATTTTAGCTTAAAGCAGGCTGAAAGTAAAGCAGAATGCGCCCTAGGGCGCATTCTGCTTTACTTTCAACCTACTTTAAGTGGTCACCTATCTTCAAAACAAGAAACAGGCTATGTGGTAAAGGGTCAAATACCGGTTGACGTGCAGACCTCTTCACTAGACATGCACATTATTTATTAACCCTTTACCTGATAGCCTATTTCTAGTATTGAAGATAGTTGACCACTTCAAGCAGGTTGAAAGTAAAGCAGAATGCGCCTTTAAGGCGCATTCTGCTTTACTTTCAGCCAGCTTTAAGCTTCCATGTGCTAAAATATAGAAAATATTCCCTTTACTACATATTCATGGCTGATTAAATTGGAACTATTTTCTTCAGCGGAGGAATAAATCATATCCGCTAAAAGGCGCTTCTATGGGGTAAAGGGTTAACGGCGAGTATATTCGTGGGGTTGAATGTGTTTAACCCTTCACTGCCATGATTCAAACTGCTTAACATACCGAAATAATTGTCGTCTGGTTTTATTTTTTCAAATTTAAAGTTTAGGTAAGTTGAATAAAGCGACATATTAAACAATGACGCTTTACGTGGTGTCTTAAGTAGCGAGATCAGAACTGTTTGTAAATTTTAGTCAGGTAGAGGTCGCTACGAGTTGACCGACTGTCCGATACTGAATACATTATAAACAGTTTCGATCCACATACGTCATGTTAAACTCGGCATCTGGTGGTGTTATCTGAGCTATTAAAAGAAAACTGTGTTAAATAGAATAACGATGCAGACGACAATAACATCGGCTGCTAAAACTTTCTGACGTCTGAAATCAGACACGTGTCACGTACAAAGGCACATGATGCCAATCCTAAGTTTGTCTTCTGCATGATACATGTACACACATTATTTAATAGATTCGATTTTTAGAGCCTTTAATTCATGTCTCCACTGAAGGAAACAGTTCCAATTTATAGTCACGAATATGCCCTGAAAGAAATAGTTTCTATATCCTAGCAGATGGTAGTTTGTTTAAAGCAGGCTGAATGTTAAGCAGAATGCTCCTTAAGGAGCATTCTGCTTTATTTTAAGCTTGCTTTAAGCTACCATCTGTCTTCAATACAGAAAAAAGCTATGGGTGAAAGGGTTAAGCTGTCTCGTTCTTCTAAATCTGTAAAATGTCTCACTGAAACTAAAAAAAAACCCAAAAAAACAACAAAAAACAACAACAACGCAATCCGGATAAAAATACAATGCATTCTGATAACTAACCTCTTCACTGCCTTAACAAGAGTGCAATGATATTAAAAAAAAAAAGAAAAAAAAAAGGTTTCGGATCCTGGTCAGACGCCAAATTGCACATATTGAATATATCGTGAGTCTAAATGCCCAATATCTAAATTTAACAAAATACAATCCTACGAAAAGTGTTCAAAGATGACGTCATAGCAGCGAAAGAATTTTTTCTTTAATTCAAACTGAATGTCAAAAGATGTGTATCCTGATAATGCTTACATGTAACATGTGTTTATCTTATCTGCAGTTTTAAACATTTTTATCTTTCCCAAATTTAAATTCAATTAGGTATTTTGACTTAAGAAACATTGAAAATATTGTCAAACATGTCGGATGTTGACTAGACAGCGCGTTGTTTCCAGTTCCACTGACTGTGCATGTTTTCCCCAGAATTTTCCTGTAAATTGTATTGTATTCAGTTCCATCTACAGCAGTTTGAAAGTAAAGCAGAATGCTCTTTAAGCCGCATTCTGCTTTATTTTCAATTTGGCTTAAGCTATCAACTGCTAGAATATAGAAATTATTCCTGATGATACATATTCATGAAAGTATTTTATTCAGTGTAGGAATAAATCAAAGGCGTAAAAAGGCGTAATTATGGTGTAATTAGTTAGAATAAAGAAGAGTTGAAAACGGGGCCAAAGGTTTTTGTCCGCTTTATAGAGGGAATTCCGGTTTTTAGAGGTTCCAGTTTGGAGGGGTTCCACTGTGCATATATAGCACATACGTGTGGCTATACTTTCTTACAACGCTTTCAGATGTGCAAATACTTTTTATGATAAAAACTGCCAGCCTTTCTTTGTACATTTTCATGTTGGGTTTTATTTCTTCGTAATATCTTTGCTAATTCTATTCTTTTGATCTTAAGAAAGTGTAACAGCAATTATTAATTTAGTACCCAATAGCGGCGTTTTTGTCCAGTATTTTCGATATGATTTCAAATGATTTTTAGTGTTTGATTAGGGTTTGTATGTATAACCCATTACCTCATAGCCTGTTTCTAGTTTTAAAACCAGGTGACCACTTAAAGCAGGTTGAAAGTAAAGCAGAATGCGCCTTAGGGCGCATTCTGCTTTACTTTCAGCCTGCTTTAAGCTATATTCTGCTTGAATGTAGAAACTTATTTCTATGTAACATATTCCTAAATGATTAAAGTGGAATTTTCTTCTTCAATTGAGTAATAAATTAAAGGCGTAAAAAGGCGTATTTATGGGGTAAAGGGTTAATCTGCACACTAGTTGTTGCGCTACTTCATTCCAATGCCTTTAACACTTTTAACGCCGACTTTGCATACAGTTGACTTTGCAAACAGTTTCATGGGATCCTAATCAGACGTATGCCGAGTGAGGCGGCGTCTAATTAGGATCCAAATTGTTTGACACTCGTATCGATATTTCTATCTATAAGTAATACTACCTTAGATCTAAATTTAAAATTTTCTTGCAGACAACAATATTGGAGCAGACAACTATAGGACGGCGAAGAGGTAAGAACCGCATGATTAGTTTGTCGTAAGGGTTAAAGAGACTGAAAAAAACCAACTAGAGACAGCCTTATCTGATCTTTTCATTTATCGCATTTGAATTGTACATGTATGTAGCGAAATTTGACACGTTGAAACACTGAAGGGGAAAATCTAAAAAACTAAGATTCGGAAGGTTTTTCTTGAAGATGTTTCTATGCCAATGTTTGTTTTATTAACTCTTTCAATACCAAGTTTTTATCGTCTGCTTTAACCTATTAACCGTTAAAATGTCGTCTGCATTGGTAGTGTTGTCTGCAATATTTAAAGTCAGCTTTAGGCCTGTTCTGATTGCGGAAATGTCGATACGAGTGTCAAACAGTTTGGATCCTGATCAGACGCCGCGTTACGCGGCATCTGATTAGGTTCCAAACTGTTTGCAAAGTCGCCTTATGGTGCAGTGAAAGAGTTAATACAACATGCACGATTATACCAAACTATTTTTTTTTCTGAAAATACACCATTTGTTTTCAGTTTCTTTAAAAATATCCGTCGCCTAATCATACTCAAAACTGTTTGCCACTTGGATAATAATACAATGTCAGAATTTTACCCCTTCACCTCCATGACGTAATCAGCTTTAAACAAGTGACGACTGCTTTCATTAATCAAATTTATATTTTGGCAGATAAGAGGTTAAAAAAGCTGTTATTTTCTACATTTTTATTTCATTTCGTGTATGTTTAGTTTCGTTCAAACAGAAAAGATGGCGTCTTCTTAACTTCTTCAAAGTATGTATGTTGAAAACAAAAACATCACCGGGTACCTACCACCTATAAATGCGATGATACAGCCAATCTTGGAAAAGGTTTTCTTGGGTTGATCATCGCCGAAAGGGTTTTTGATGCTCCAGATGAGGTCGATAATAAGAAGAACGATACACATGGCAGACCACTGGTAAGAGACCAAGCCTAGAGTAACGTGCAGATTCAGACACACCGCAAATATCTTGAACACGTATAAATCACTGTAGGAAAATAAGCACAAAATTAACGCCTTCACTTTCGTTATGACGTAAAAAGTAGCCCGTCTTACAAAGTCAATAACAGTCGCTGCCATATTATCGTTTGGTAATATATTTCGTATGCTTATACATATAAAATTTGAACTTTAATGCGATATGTCGTTACATGTAGATAGTAAAAGCTCCTTTCACATCAGCCGTACGGCAGCCGAGCGACCGATTTTTAGGGCCCGGATAAATTGCAAAATTTCGTACGACAGCCGTATGAATTTTCGACGTCGCACGGCAGACAAAACGTCGAATGCTGGATTTTCAATATGCAGCTCATTTTGCACCCAGCCATTCGATTTTTTGTCGTACGATTTCCGCGCAGGTCCAGTATACCGCAAGACAAATCGCAAATGTCTCAAGACAGCCGTACGACGGTCGTACATGTACGACTGCCTTGCGACCTCTAAAAATTGCAAGGAAAATGAACATTTTGAAACTGCAGCTTGCGAAGTTGCGGCTGCCGTGCGACGCTGAAAATACACTAGGCTGTCGTTTGGCTGTCGTACGTAACCTTGCAATTCACCCCCCCCCCCCCCACGAAAAAAAGAAAAAACAATACAACAACAAAAAACCCAAACAAAACCCGGTCGCATGGCTGCCATCCAGCCTTCGACGGTGCGACTGCCTTGCAGCGTAGAAAACGTGTACGTCTATTGTACGAAACCTTGCGATTTACCTCTAAAAACCGGTCGCACGGCTGCCATACGGCTGATATGAAAGGGACTTACTATGAGTGTCAAAGCGGTATACTCGCCAGAGTTAGTTAACAATGCATGTACAAGGCAAATATCTGAGTCCAAGGTTAAAAATATCTTGAGTTGAGTCTCAGATCCTTCTCAAGCATTCGCAATGATTGGTCAGGTTTGAGCTTTTACTAGCAAAAGCTCAAATCTGACCAAACAAATGCTTGATAACGATCTCAGACCCAACTGAATACTTGACATCCTTGAATTCAGTCCTTAAGGTTATAACGCGTTTTGTATTTAGTCTACAATCGTTCTGATACATTTGATTTGTTAGATTTGAGCTGTTGCTTGCGATTTCAGACTCGGCTAAGAATCTATAACCTTGAAACCAGAACGTCCACCGTGATTTTAGACTGACCTATAGAGTATACTGAAAGCGTTGATAACGGTGTGGATGGCAAACATCAAGTCGCCCACGGTTATGAAGATGTAATAAGCCATGCGGTAGTCTTTCTTCACCAAGCGGCCCTTGTACACGATGGTCAGCACACCAATGTTCATTATTGTACCTGAAATAGGCAGTGGAGAAGACGTTATTTTTTCCCATTAAATGCATTTGTGCTCAAATCATTATTTCCATAGCAAACAGTTTGAAGCCAGATCAGACGCCGGGTAACCCGGCGTCTGATCTGGCCCGAACTGTTTGCCACTCAGATAAAGATAAATCGTTATAGCTTTTAAAATGCTTGAATTTTCTGCATCAATAGAATAGCCATACGAGTTGGCAGACTTTGAAAAGAACAAAGAAGTATACATGTAGCCTTTTATTGAGTCAGTCACAGTTTCTGATATTTCTGGTCAAAATTGGTATATATCTATATAGGAATATCATATGTATAACACTGCAAATTTTTTATTAAAAATAAAGAATAGGCCCACGTCCAGGAATTTCTAAAATATCTAAGATCTGCACATCAACAGTATTGTTAAGGTTAAGCTGGAATTTGAAAACAAAATAAAACCCAGAGAGAATAAGACTTTTAAACTATTATGTCTTCTGCTTGTTTTCTCAAGTCAGACTTAGGTATGTTTTGACTTAAGAAATATTTATAAGAATGCCAAACAGTTTGGACCCCCCCCCCCCCTGGCGCGGTGTATGATCAGGATCCAAACATGTTTGCAAAGTCGCAGTTTGTTGCTTTTGGCAGTGAACGAACATAGGCGACACGTGGCGTCCGGCCAGGGTTCAAACTATTTGGAGTTGTATCATAACTTGTATCAAGTCAAAACTTAGAAAAATGACGAGTTGCAGTAGACGATGTATTGTCTGTGAAATGGTTTAATTAAAAGGTGTAACACTTTCACTCTCAATAACGCTTAAAATGTGTTTGCAAACAGTTTGGATCCTGATTTTTGAAACGACATTGCAGACAACAAAAATGAAGCAGACAGCAATGAAACGGAGAAGGGGTATATATTTCACGAAAGATTTAACAGTGAAAGAGTTAAACTGTCGGGTGAGGAATAACTCTACGATGGAAGACGCTTTTGTTTCCCAATAAACGCATTTATGCTCAAGTTATGTCCATTGCAAACAGATTTGGTAACTCTGCGCCTGGTCAGATTCAAAACTGTCTGTCAGTTAAAATGGAATCGTCAGAATGTTAAAGATATATATTTAAAAAAAAATACTTTTTACGTTTGATTCACTTCGTTTGCACGGAAAGGAATAACAACGGACGACGTGCTCATTACATCGATACTCATGTGGCCTAATTAACCTGGCGATCTCTTGTGTTAATACATGTACATGTATTAATAACCTGAATATCAATGTGAATAAGTTTAGGGTTAGCGTTAGCTTCTATGTCTTTCTATTCTAAAGTCAGAGCCAAGAGAAAATTCGGTTATGTGGCTAGCCACGTAAAAATGATAAAAGGAAATAGCTATATAACACAAAGGTTATGAGTACAAGATCTATTGCAAACCTGCTAGTCCAATGAAACCTATGACGGCAAGAATGATGATCTCAGAGTCCTGCAGAGGTTTGGTTAGATTGGTATCGGTGATGTTATCGGTGTTGTTGGCCATATCGATGTGAGAGTTCACTGGTGAGAGGTCAACAAAATTCGGCAGCGCACTCCGCGCCAAGTCTCCCGAAACCTCTCCCTTCATGATTCCTGTACTTGCAAAAGCAGGAAAAAGACCATTAACCCATTTGTGCCCAGTGGATTCTTCCATGTTTATATATAGGAATTATTCCATTTTTTATCAAAGGGATGCCTGGTCAAAATTTTCATTTTCATTTTGTTTTATATTGAAATCCCTATCAGCAAACAGTGTAGACTCTGATCAGACGCCGCATAATGCGGCGTCTGATCAGAGTCTACACTGTTTGCCTATGTTCCATATATGGGATCGTGGGCACAAATGAGTTAATTAACACCTTCACTGTCATGACGTAATCAATTTTAAAGCCACCTTATGTAATTGGAAACATTGCATCAAACGGTTGTTTTAAATCCCATTTGAATCACACAGATCGGGATTCTTTCATTCAGTTTTATCTATGAAATCCGTTTTTAGAATGTGTTTACTTATTTCTGTACATTTATTATATTGTGTGTACTCTACATAATGAAAGGGTCGTTATAGGAACTATTTTGCCCAGATGTCTGGCTTAATCGAGGGAGTCACTACCCTAAAAAATGAACCCATTAGCGACCCATCGATTTAGATTATATAGAAAACATAGAGGTTGGGTGGGGTGTAAATGCAATAAAATAATTTTTTTTTTTTTTTATGTACAAATATAACAAGGAATATCAAGGACACCAATCGTGCAGACAGAGGCGATGCTTGTCTGATAACTCTTATGTCAATCTATTTAGCCCTTCACTCCATGCATATGTCTTCTAATGCCCCTATTAGTTGCTCCAGTGGACACAAAAAGCTCCACTCTGTGCTTTATAAATATGCACTGTTTGAAACATGTTCTATATCCTAGCATAAAGCAAGTCGAAAGCAAAGCAGGTTGCGTCTGAGATGCAACTCTGCTTTACCTCCAACCCACTTCAAGCTGTCACATGACCTGTCTTTAAAACTCAAGAAACAGGCTATTGGGCAAAGGGTCAAGTCTTGACACGAGTAAATTTTAAGTTAAAAGTGAGGTCCAGATTAATCAAGACCAGGTCAAAACAGTTTGAATATTTGTGCTTGGTTATATTGTTTCTTATGACTAGTTGTTGGGGTAAGTAGTGAACACCTTTACATAAGATCAACCAATTGAGGGTCTCTGAATCGAGAAAAAATAAAAATCTATCCAGCATGGCCACTGAAGAAGGGCTATGAGTTGGCAGTATCAAAGACAGAAGACAGCCCACAGCATAGCGAAAGCAAAGCAGAAAGCCTCTAAATGAGCTTTAGACCCTACCTAAACCCTGCCCCGGGCGGCCATCTGTCCCGACTACCATACTTCCTCACTCAGTGGTCACTATAGAGAGGATGACTGGAATAATGTCAAGTAATTGTAAAGAGATAAAAATTAGAGAGTGGTCTGTCCTATACCCAGGTAAAATTTTAGTTTCAACAGCATCTGTGTAAAGCATTTCAGATATGAGGAAAAAGTCAAGCCTTGCTTTTTTAATTGGATTTCTCCTAAACCATGTATATTCTTTAGTTTCCAGATGATCTTCTCTCCAACAGTCTATCAAATTATTTTCAATCATAAGGTTCAGAACTGAGTTTCTAGCATTTGGGTTATTAACATGAACATAGTTGAAACAGTCTATATTTGGATTAAGTATGAGATTAAAATCTCCACTAACAATAAAAAACGAGTTATCATATTTGGATATTCTTTCATTCAGGTTATTGTAAAAATCAGGACTGTCTCTGTTTGGGCCATAGATATTAATCAAAACAACATTTTTTTCTGCAATTTTACAATCTAGAATTAATAAATTACCATTTGTATCTTGTTCAATATTATTTACTTTGTAATCAAAGTTATTATTAATGAATGTGGCAACACCTCTAGATTGACTGTTGAAATTACCGAAAAAGCACTCGTAACCCCATTGACTTCTTATGTATCTTTCCTCATTAACAGTGAAGTGTGTGTCTTGAAGCATACATATTGAATATTTCTTACTTTTAATAAAATTAATGACATCTTTACGTTTCTCTTTGTCGCCTAGTCCCTGTACATTCATAGAAATTATATTAATTTTTTCACTCATTTAGAACAATAAAATAATAATTGTTCAAATCACAATATCAGCCCTCACATGAGTTGAACAGTCAAAATCTACACTTTATGGTGGTAGATTTTTTTTTTATCTTTTTAAAATAACATTCATCTTCAACAGTATTGTTTCAATTATGTGTACAGTAAACAATTGCTTCTACATTCATCTATAATAATGCAAAAAAATGGGGGGGGGGGGGGGCGGATTGTACCTTTCTTTGCTCTAAAAACCCATTATCCCATAAGTACGCATTTACCATATATCCCAACTGAAGAAAATAATACCACGTATGCCCTCTTATAAATATTTTCTATATCCATACAGGTGGTAGATTAGAGCAGGCTGAAAGGCGCATTCTGCTTTTCTTTCAAACTGCTTTAAGTGGTCACCTATCTTCAATACCACAAACAGGCTGTAAGGTAATGGATCAAAGTTCACTTATCTATCAAAATTGAGTATCCGCCTTTATATGAGTAAATTAAGAAAACATTGCCTTTCCTACTGATAATAAATTTCAGAAAGATAAATAAGTAGCGTGTACAATAGTTTTTAAGTTGAAGTACACTAATCGAGTTCAGTTCAATGTTTCAAGATTTTAGTACTCGTTATGTACGACACTAGCGATATTGTGTCTGGGAAAAGGTTTACACATTCAACCCTAGCGACGAGTATACTCGTCATTTACAAACAGAGTACTTGTGAGGATTACACTTGTGCCATGAAAACAGTGTAGACCATGATCAGAGGGCTCCTTAAGGAGCCTTCTGATCAGGGTTTACACTGTTTGTCATTTTGTAATATATTGCTAAAATCAACCCTTAATAGTAAAAATGGACTAGACTTAATTGAACATTGGAATTATCCACTAAAAGTTCCAGGGGTGAATGAGTTAAAGACGGTGAATAGTTAAAGTAGATTGTTTTTTGCTTCATTCATCGGCAGTTAAATGCTCATAAACTGTTATACTTTAATCAGGATTAATAATTCAGACATTAATCGATTCCATACATCGGCAGTTAAATGGCTATAAACGCCAATAATAACTAAGTAACTGTTGTTTGCTTCCAGTTGTGTCCATAAATAACTACAATTTGTAAAACGGTTTGAATTTTGACCCGAAGCCGAGTTACTCGGCTTCTGGTCTTTATCCAAACTCTTGTATAAGTCGTCAATATCCGTACAACTGATCATGTGTATCTATATATTTCGCGTAAGTCGTTAAAAGTTAATATTCCCGGATTTATATAAACCTTTCTTAAAAACAGCAATCAGCCGAGAATGTTGTTGACTAGTTTATCCGCAGCGTGTGTGGGTGTCCACTTTTGGCCGGGTTTTAGTATTACATGTATGACTTTTGACAAACACACTGTCCCCATGTAAGTTGTCTTGTTTTTTATGGTTTCAAATCTTTGATTTGAATCCGTCTATAATCAGCGTCAAGTTTCCAAAACTTTGACTCGGAACTCATCGGCTCAAGAAAGAAACACTCAGTTTTATCCATTAAAAACGAAAAATCGATTAATTTTGACAAATGTACGACAAGAAACAGTAAAAAGATTAAAAACAGTATAATTAGTAGAGTTTACTTTCACTTTCTTTTGTGTACGAATGGTAACGGGTCTTTTCGGCCTACGTTGTTTCGACCTAGGTCGTTCCGCCTATTTCTAGGGTTGGGTCGTTTCGGTCCATTTGGTGGGTCGTTTTCGTTTTAACATTTCCTTAACCTATATCAATAGCTAACGCATAAACTGCATTAACATGCTGTACACAAACACTGTAAACCCTGATTTGACATTTTAAAAAAATTACTATATCAATTAATGATATTATTAAAGTAATGAATTTCCGTTTAAGTGATAAAAGTTTGAGTTTGACTCCAGATCAAACTGTAAAAATACGGCATTTATAAGCAGAAAACTGTTGTATCTAGACCAGATGCTGAATAACTCTGCCGTTTATAGTTATTCAGCATCTGATATGCTTCTTGTCTGAATAGAAACCGATTGGCGCTCCAAATTGGCTCTTATGAATTTTTAGTTATGCTTGAAAATTATTCAAGTGTTTCATGATATCATTTACAAAAAGATGTTTAGGGAAAATCCGGTTTTAGACTCTTTACAGTATTGTTCAATGTTTCATAAAAACTGTTCTCTCAGAAGTTTTACAATTAGTAAACTTGTGGTTTTCTCCCCCATTTCATACCTATGTAGTTCAGTTGGAAAACATCATTAGAACCCTCAAGAACTTTGATTTCATAAAGTATAAGTACAAACTTATGATTATTAGTAGGAGTTTATTCTTGCGCCTAAACGTGTTTGTACATATGGCAAATTTATATGACCTGTTGAGGCTATTGGTTATTTTATTCCTTTCATCAGCCTGGGAATAAAGCAGAACGCGGCTTAAGGCGCATTCTGCTTTTTTCAACCTGCTTTAAGCTCCCACATGTCTCACGGCAAGCGAAGGGTTAACCGATATATGAGATTCTCAACGTATATTACTTTTGCAAACAGCTTGACTCTATATGAGACGTTGAGTAGATGGGCGTCGAACCAATGTACAGAATGTTTGACACTTTTTGTGATCTGTTCCATTATGTATTATGATATTTTTTCTTACACGTTAACCGAGTCTGTATGTAAACATGCATTTGGCATTAAAAATATGATCAGTCTAAAACATCCTCGTGAAAAGTCTCCAATGTACTATAAGAAATAATTCCTACATCGTAGCAAATAGTATTTTAAAGCAGGTTGAAAGTAAAGCAGAATGTGCATAAAGGCACATTCTGCTTTACTTACAACATTCTTTAAGAGGCCACCCGTTTCAAAACTAGAAACAAGTAATGTGATAAATCGTTAAATTCAATAACAGGTGTGCTTTTATACTAGAGTTTTATTCTTTATTATAGTCTCATCATGGTTACAGCATAGTACATGTATGTACACAAACAAACAAATCTTACTACGTACCCTTATGGTCTGGTGATGTAGAAGTTTTAGCCCTGTAATCACAATGCTATACGTGGCAGAATCTATGAGGCAACTGTTGCAAGTATAATTAAATCATATCGTTTGTTCTTGCCTCAGTGTGTGTCAGAGACTGTTGCACTATCTGTTCATTGGCTAATTCCCCTTTTCAGGTAGCAACGGATTCGTGCATCATTTGATTACGGAACATTATCCAATTTTGCATAGCAACGATTTATAAATGGCTTACTGTAATATAATTGACTGCTAAATCATAGATAGAAATTAAATTAATGTAAAAAGTTCAAGTAGGAATTATCTGCATTATTTCACCATGCATTAATTGGCTGTATTTAGCTCATTGATGCTTATCGCCTATAACAGTAGACATTAGCAATTTGTGGAGTCTCGTCCAGGTCTACAGTGTTTGCTAGTTCATATACGAAATGATATACGTATTGTAGGGAAACACACTGTTGTGTGTTGTGTCTTTAGATCACCTTTGTAAGTCTACTTGTATAATATACATGTAATTAATATTTCAGGCAATTATGTAGGTAGAGTTAAATGTGATACCCATGCATATAGGTGTGTTGTTGGTGGGAGCTAACTCCTTCACTGCTTTACTTAGAGCACAATGGTTATTTTGTAAGTTTGGATCCTGATCAGACGCCGCGTTACGATCAAAACTATTTGACACTCATTTCTAAAGTAAATATACACGTATCTTTTACCCTAAATTTAAAGTGTGATAACTTAAGCTGGCCGTATTACCAGAGCATTTGGTGCTATGGCAGTGAAGGAGTAAACATGATCTAAGAACAACGTCGCGAGCGAACTGCTTTCTGCATTACATTTATCATTGTTCCTCCATGGAGCAGCATTTTGACTGAAAACATATTTTATTTCTTTCTTAGGTACAGTGGAGAAAACGTTATTTTTTCCCAATGCTAAATATATTACTTGCAATGCAAACAGTTAGGGGCCAGATCAGACGCCGTTTTCTCCTCTGTATATATACGATTGACTGTAGTTGTCAGATAATATTTAATCCTTTCTGAACCTAATTTAACCCTTTCGTAGACAAAAAAGCGTTTGCTTGCATGTGTCATCTGCAATATTCAATTTAGAAAGCTTTTATTTTTTAAGATGACATTATATAAAACGAGTACAAATCAGTTAAGATCCTGACGCAGCGTCTGATCAGGATCCAAACTGTTTGCCAAGTCGACTTGAGTCCTTATGAAAAGGTTAACTCATTCACCCCTGAAATTTTTAATGGAAAATTCCGACTCAAAATAAGTCTAGTCCATTTAGCTATTTAGGGTTGATTTTAACAGTATATTTCAAAATGATAAACAGTATGGACCCTGACCAGAGGGCTCCTTAAAGAGCCATCTGATCAGGGTCTATACTGTTTGCATGGGACAGGTGAAATCTTCACAGGTACACTGTTTTTAAATGACGAGTATACTCGTCGGAAGGGTTAAATGTGTTAACCCTTTCTCACATAGAATCGCCTCAGTTTAGCACATTTAATTTATTCCTCCACTGAATAAAATAGTTCCAATATTTATAATCATGAATGTCAATACAATAAGAAATATTTTATATATTCTAGAAGATGGTACATGTAGCTGAAAACAGGCAGAAACTAAAAAGCGCCTTAATGCACATTCTGCTTTACTCTCAACCTTCTTTAAGTGGTACATGTAACCTGTCTTCAAATATAGAAATTGGTCATGACGTAAAGGGTTAAACCGTGTATAGAGAGCGATGATAGGTGTTTGCCCTTTATTGGCATGGTTAGGAGCTGTCAGCCTGTGTCAGGTAACGAACTACGGGTGTCAGGGCTGAGGGAAAGGCCGTGAAAATCGTTGACTCCTTATAGAATATCTATATGATACAATAGATATCAGAGTACGTGATATTATAACCATGTTTAATGAAATAATATGTCAAATTATAATCATATACCTTGTATACAGTGGACAAGATGTTATTCTTCCCCAATAAACGCGTTTACGCTAAAACTATTATACCCAATGCAAACAATTTGAAGCCAGATCAGACGCCGATCTGGATTCAAGCTGTTTGTCAATATTCAATTAGTTTTCTGTCAAATGTAAATTTGAGAAAAACAGCAGACGACAACTTTAAGCAGACGATATTACAGCAGTCAAAGCGGTAGACATAATTGTCCTGTTTCGGGAACTGCAGAAAGAATCGTTTTAAGGAGGGTGTCGTTGTTAAGAGTGCCGTTGTAGGGAGGGAGCACTGTACACTGTAAAGCAATTTTCTTTTATCGTCATTTCTCCTCCAGTCTGATTTTATTCTTAACTTTCGCGAATTGACTAGAGTAATTTGACTTATTTCGTTATGAGTGTCAAACAGACGCCGAATAACGTTGAGTCTAATCAGGATCCAAACTGTTCGCAAATAACCAGTGTTCTTAGGATCAGGAAAAGAAGGGGCTACTCAATCAACGCACTGAACGCATTACAAGGTATTTCCTAAAACAGTGCTCCCTCCCTACAACGGCCCCGTGAACATCGATTCCCTCATTGCAATGTTCCCCAAATCAAGACAAATGTTAATGTGTCTAACGCCATCCCTTCTGCAATAGCATCTGCAGTTTTGCTAAAAAAGTCGTCTGCTGTTGTTTTCTCAAAAATACACATTGACCATTTTGAAGAAATATAATGATGAGTGACAACTGACAAACAATTTGAATCCAGATCAGACGCCGCGTTAACGCGGCGTTTGATCTTTATTCAAACTGTTTGCACTCTAAGGGTATTAGTGTTGCATCTCCATAACAACTCCCTCCGCACAATACTCAAAATCCGTGTCTCCCATTGGATGTTGTTGTAGAGAGGGAACACTGTATTACCCAGTTTACTTGATCCTGTAAATCTGAACGCATACAGTGGATAATCTGTTATTCTTTCCCGTTTAAACGAAACGAAACGCAAACGCAAAACACTAAAACGTAGAAAAGTGCAACTTTTGGACAATTCTGATAATTCATGTTTATCTTGGTGGCAAATAGTTTGGAGCCTGATCAGACGCCGGGTTACCCGGCGTCTGATCTGGCTCCAAACTGTTTGCACTCGAATAATAGTTTGAGCGTTTTCGCGTTTATTGGGAAAGAATAACAGATTCTCCACTGTACATTATCTATTAAACTCTCAAGGGGAGGGCCGTAACTAATGTTGGTAGAACTTGTGGCCCAACCCTTTTGCTCTTATATTTGTATTTTGTAAATATGATTATGAACATGTGTTATATGGTTGTACAAATATATGGCAATAAAATATGTTTAAACTATTAAACTCTCTTGTCAAGTGAATAAACTAGATCATGTTTCGATAAACGATACCGAAGAGGAATAGACAAATATAGCTTGCTGTAAGATATATTTGGTATTTAAGGACAAAGTGATCGGTATAGATAATCATACCACTACCGACCTTATCAGATAACTGTTGAGAAGGCGTTGCTTTTTCCTAACAATAGCGTTTACGCTCAAACTTTATTTCCATTGCAAACACTTTGGAGCCAGATCAGACGCCGGGTACTGACCCGGCGTCTGATCAATCTACAAACTGTTTGCCGCTCAGTTTAATTTTTAAAAGGTTTCATCAGGCCCCGAGGTTATAAAACTTAAAACGAACTCTGTGCTCAAAACTCAGTTTTGATTACATGCTCTTAGTTTTTACAAAACATGCTTGAGCTGATTTAAGAAACCTGATTTGGATATATTTTTACAATATAATTATGGTATGCAAATACTTGTTTACTGAAATGTTATGAACTGAGGAATATTCTGAGTTTTGAGCACAGAGTTCATTTAAAGTTTTATAACCTCGGGGCTTGGCCTGTTTTAATCCGTTTGAGTTTCGCTTGCGTTGCGTTTAAAAGGGAAATAATAACGTCTTCTCCACTGTAAATACTTTAAACCTCTTCACTGCCTAACACAAGTTATTTGTAAACAGTTTGGATCCTGATCAGACACAGGGTAACGCGGTGTCTGAGCAGGATCCAAAACGTTTGACATTAATTAATGTCAATATTTCTAAGCCAACACACGTAGTGTTAATATAAACTTGAGAAACAAAAGCAGACGACAAGTGTTTAAAGTTGATGACGTCATGGCAGTGAAAGGGGTTAAACAATAATAATAATAATATTATTAATAAAGACTTTATTTAACGAGAGAACTCATTTGGTATTGTCGATAAGGTTTGACCTGACGGTTCATGCATATTCCGTCTTTTTCCGTAAGTTATTCGTTAGCTTCCGAAAACAACTACAGTGTATTGACAATAGACAATTCAACGGTGACTCGAACTGGAATAGTGTTATCGGTTATAGATAAATACAGTCGGTGATGGCTCAGTGGTAAGGTCGCCGCGCTACCAAGGTAAGGGTATTGGGTTCGATCCCCGGTAGAGTTTTGTATTATTTATTGAATATGTACATGTATTTTTTTTAAAAATGCGGATAGACGCATGCAAACCATGACATTCATGCAATTGCATGTACATGTATATGAAATAGAGTACAGTGCTACTTGCCTAGGAAAAACTTGGCTAGAAACACCACGTTATGCAAAACACTCCCAGAAAGCACTATGCGTTACTTTTGTATTTCGTCAAGCATCAAAAGGCATCAGGCAGCAGGCCGTTTTTCAAAAAAATTGCTGATTGATTTATTTTAGTATCGTTTAAGGCATACTAAACTTTTAATTTTTTACTATTTAAAAAATATTTACAGCCGAAGTTTACAAAACAGTACCGAGAATCGAACCCATGACCCTTCCACAACGAGTCATTAACGTTATCCATTCAGCTATTGCAACACAGTGACTTTTGGTATCGGCTAAGGTATATATCAATAAAGTATCCGGAAACTCCCGATTGTACCACCGATTGTACCAACGAAAGCTGACGGAAAGTGATGACCGTCAGGTCAAACCTTATTGATAATAAAAACCAATCTTCCATGAGGCCCTCAACTTATATACAAACAAGACGCTAGTGTTTAAAACCATTAGCTTGCTATGGCTGGATTTCATAATAGTAATATCTTTCTCAATCAGTTAGGATCCTTATGGCGTATAGAGTTACTCGGTGTCAAATATGGTTCCAAACTGGTTGATTCTTTTCTTTAAAAAGACAAACTTAAAGGCCGAGAAATTCTATTGGATTATTTTCAAAAGAATTCCTCGAATTTGCCTGTTTCACGCCTATTGCATAAAAAACTCGAAGTTCTATATCAAAACGAGTGTCCATAAGTTTAGATCCAAATCAAACGCCGAGCCACTGTCTTTCTGATCTGGATCCAGTCTACATATATATATATAACAGACGGTAATTTAATTGTTACACTCCTTCAAAGACACGGAGTCTTTCACTCTCAGTAACGTCATAGATCGCATTTGCAAACAGCATTGATCCTGATCAGACGCCGCGCAACGCGGCGTCTAATCGGGATCCAAACTGTTTGACATTCTTATATAATCTTAAATCTAACTTTAAAACGTGTCTTACAGACAAACATACTGAAGCAGACGACAGTAAAGCGGTGAAAGGGTGAACATATCCCGAATAATTTGATCATGAAAGGGTTATAGCACTTTTGTCGTCTGCTCAAAGTATATATCTCAAATGTATAGAGTTTAGGTAATTTTTGTGAAGTAATATCGTTATGAATGACAACAGTGTGGAATCTATTCAGACGTCGCGTTCTGCGAGTCTGATCACGGATCCAAACTGCTTGAAAATGACTATCGTACTGGGGCAAATCAGTGAAGAGGTTTAACATAATATTAAGGACAAATGCTTTCAGCAAGTTTTTATCAGCAATGTGAATGATTGTGTATATATGTATACCCTTGAAGATCGATCTGACTTGTTCCTGGTTGTAAATTTCATAAATACAAAACCTTGATAAGTGTTGATCTAATTCGGGTAGATTGCCCTGCGTGATTTAAGCATCATACATGATGCCTACACGCAAACCGTGGCTGTTGTTAGCTGTCTGGATACTTTCTATGTGCACTTTGGGTATGTAACAGTATTTATATTGTTAACCCCTTCTCTGCCATGACGTCATCTGCTGTAAACAATTGTCGTCTGTTTTCATTTCTCAAATTTAAATTTGAGATATTTTGACGTAAGAAATGTTGAAATGAGTGTCAAACAGTTTGGATTCTGATCAGACGCCGCGTGATGCAGCGTCTGATCAGAATTCAAACTGTTGCAAATAACCATTGTACTTGGGGTAAGGCAGTGAATGAGGTCAAGACACATCATAATCTGATATCTCATCCAGCGCCATCTTGCTGGTAAACTTGCTTTTCTGATTAACAAATTCGCTAAACTATCGCACAGCAGATTTGTAGGATGAGTATTCGTTTTAAGCGAGTTCCGTGGCGTTTATTTGAACTTGTCAACCATGTGCGAGCAACCATTAACAAAAAGAATGTAAATGGCCAACCTTTCCCTGAATCATATTCTTGTTAGAATAAAAACCAATTATAGTTAAATGTGTGTGATATTGGAAATCCCTTATTCGGTATATGTAGCTAATATTAAATGTACATGTAGTAACCCCTTCACTGCTACAATGACATAAAAGCGTCTAGCATAGTTAGGTCCCTACTGCTAAAATATCGTATGTTTAAGGGCTTCACAAAAGGGTGGGATCTCAAATGTTAACCAAAAGTTCACTGATGATAGATAAGTATGTGGTATAAGAAAAACAACACTGCTTTCTCCATATTCACTTCCATGTTGCCATAACAACCCAATACAAGGTACTTATAATAAGATAAAGATAACTTCTTTTTTATCTTCTTCTCTAGTTTTAAATACATTTATATCATAGTAAATAAGCAATCATAGTATTTGAGCATAGTTGATATAATAATAATCAAGCAATGATAGAGCTAATACTGTTTTAGAAAGAGTAAAATTGATAGAGAAATACGAATGTTGCTATAGCAACTATAGTCAACAAGTAATCTAAAAATGGTGTTTTTCACAATAATCTGGAACATTCTCACTTAATTATTCATAGACGCCGCTCATCGACCAAAATGATAAATATAATAATTTAATTGTTGTAAAATTAGAATGACAAAAACATAAAATAAATTTGGTCAAAGGGTGTCGCCATAGAAAAAGTCGTCTTTCTAACTCTTATATTTATCATCGTATTATTGTTTTGTGTTTTTACACGAAAAACAAAACTCCAAAAGTTGTCAATATATGCTTTATTTCTGAATGAACACAGCCTACTATTAACAAAGGTTAATATGCATATGACAGTAAAAGGTATTCCTGTATCGCTAGCGTGTTTCAAATGTTCAAATTCTGATGTATAAAACCTGAGGTTTCTGAACCAGTGCCTTTTCGGCTTAGCTATTTAAAAAAACACCATTGAAATGAGTGTTCGTAACAGAATTTAATTCTGCTTCTCATCTCCAGTTGTACTCTCCAAGACCGAATACAGACTTTTCAGAAAACCCTTTTCTTATTCTGGGTCTGTTTTTTGGAAAACACCCCCCTTTTCGTTAGAACGCAACTTCTGTTGATATATTTCTACCTCAAGTGGAGATCTGAATCTTCTTAAAGCCTGAAATCTTGCCTCTTTGTTTTGATTTTTGTAAATGAGCGCCACTGTATGATTTCCAACAACAAGACACTACAAACAGTGAAGATCGAGACCGGCAACCGTATTTGTTTGCAATTCATTAGTGTTTACCATGTTCTGTTTAACTCTTTCACTGCCAATGTCGCCAATAGTTATCAGGATTCATAACGTTTGACAATCGTATCGATAATTCTTTAGTCGAGAACTCCTAAATCTGACTTGAAAAATTATTGCAGACGACACCATCAATTTAGACGATATTTTGAAGGGGAGAAAGTTAAGATTTGGCGGCGCACGTAACGATAAAATTTGGAGGTGAAAGAGTTTTCATTGTAAATACATTTGTACCTAAATTTGAATTTATCTTGTTCTTTGTGAATATGGTCTACCTGAATTCTGTTGTTCATTGTAAATATGTTTTGTGTTGAGTCTCTTGTTCATTGTAAATATAGTTTGTGTTGATTCTCTTGGTCATTGTAAATATGTTTTGTGTTGATTCTCTTGTTCATTGTATATATAATGTTTTGTGTTGATTCTCTTGTTCATTGTATATATCATCCATTCTCATAAAACGGACCCTTCCTATATATCCGAAAGCCTCACAAAAACGCTTGATACAGCGCGTGCGGTTTGCTTACGTCATCGCAAAAATCGGTTCCGGTTAGGCATTAGATGCGGGCAGCATAATAGTCGAAAACAATGCTGAAAAAAACTTGGAATTTTAGTAAAACTTTGAAGAAAATTTTATATTCAAAAAATGAATACCAAAATTGACCAGTTACCTTATTTTTTTAATATCCCTTTGTAAAATGATTCCGAATAACACATTTTCCAATATAATTCTAAATGTTTATTACGTGTAGCGAGTGTCTGGAAATTGATTTTTCATATGCAGTTTAAATTTTACCCGATTGTGTACAAGCGCCTTTGCTACCCGGATGATGACGTCAAACTTCCGGCATAATAGGAATTCGCGGCGCTGCATTTACAGCCGAAGGTTAGTTTGAATAACTGGTATTTGTTTAAACAATCAAGTTGTTTGATTACTTTAAGTCTTATTTTCAGTTAGAAAACTATTTTTTCTCCATATTCGTTCAATGTATCTCCCAGTTTCCATTTAAATTGATTACTTTTATAATCCTTTTTCGCTAAGGGTTCCGGATAAACGAATGAAGAGGATATAATGTTTTGTGTTGATTATGTTGTTCATTGTAAATATGGTTTGTGTGAATTCTGTTGTTCATTGTAAATATGGTTTGAGTGAATTCTGTTGTTCATTGTAAATATGGCTTGTGTGAATTATGTTGTTCATTGTAAATATGGGTTGAGTGAATTCTGTTGTTCATTGTAAATATGTTTTGTGTTGATTCTCTTGTTCATTGTAAATATATTTTGTGTTGATTCTCTTTTTCATTGTAAATATATTTTGTGTTGATTCTCTTGTCCATTGTAACTGTGTCTCTTGGAAGATTGGTCATTGACATCCATTTTTTACAAACTGGTAAGCGACCGAAATTCTTGTTTTATAAGTCTCAAATTATGAGGTATTTTACTATATTGTGACTACAGTATTCCCTCAGTGACAAACAGCTCGAATACAGATCAGACGCCGCGTTACGCAGTATCTGATCTTGATTCAAGCTGTTTGCAAATGTAAGCCAAGTCTTTATTTCCCCTCCCGATAACGACTCCCTACGAACAACACACACAATATGTGTCTTCCATTGGGTGTCGTTGAAGAGAGGGAGCATTGTTCGTATTTCACTATATTGGTTACTATCGTCACGAAATGTCACTCTTATTTCAGGATGGTGTAAAGGTGAGGAAATATGTCAATCAGGACGGTATGAGAAAAAGACGTGTCAACATGGCTGCTGTAGCGACGGAGTCTATAACAAATGCTGTGACTATGTGTAAGTTTCTGCATGTACATGTACGGTAAATCTCTCGATTAAACCGGACACTCTTTAGATAAGTATGTTGAACAATAGATACAGGTGCAAGTATGGCAGAAAGCTTCCTTTGGTCGTACTTTTATCAAGTTTAAACAGCCACCTGGTTACAATACTCCCTTTCTATAACAACGCCCAAAGGGAGAGCGTGTGTGTTGTTCGGATGGAGTTGTTAGAGGGAGGGAAATTGACTTTCATTTGCAAACAGTGTAACACTCTTTTCGGCAGAAAAGATTCTCTGACAAGAGTCGACACAGTATGTCATATATATACATACTCTCATGTTGTCACCGTAAACACGTTAAATTATTCACTGTAGTCCCTTTTGAAATACACCAGTATCTAAGGATAAGTGGGGCAAATGAACCCCGAAAACTTCAAGAAGTTGTACTTGAAAAGTGCTGTGGTTGCTTAATACAGGACACAAGTAATGTACATTAACTCATTCACCCCTGAGACTTCAAATGGACAATTCCAGTTTCCAATTAAGTCTTGTCTGTTTCAACATAGTTATGATTGATTATAAAAATTTAATGAAAATTGACAAACATTTCAGACCTTGATCAGGGCTCCAGTAATCATCAATTTACAAACAGTATACATATGAAGAATACACGTGCATTAGCCAAACAGTGTAGATCCAGATCAGAAGGTTCCTTTAGGAGCCCTCTGATCATGGTATGTCCTGTTTGTCATTTTCCAACCTTAATTAACCCTTATCCTGCTGTGATGTCGTCTGCTTCGAAATTGTCGTCTGCAAAATTTGTTAAATTTAGATTTACACATTTTTTAAGTAAAAAAACCTAAAGAAGAGTGTCAAACAGTTTGGATCCAGATCAGACACCGCGTTACGCGGTGTCTGATCTGGATCTAAACTGTTTGCAAAAATCAATAAAGTCGCGACCAGCAGGCAAAGGGTTAAACGTTAAATTTTAAAGAGCGGACTAGACATAATTTTAAGAACTGGCATTTTCCATTTGAAGTTCCAGAGGTGATTCAGATAAACTGCCTTCTGTGGATATAATCACAGGTACGCGACACATTTGAATTTTTTATTTATTTATTTATTATTATTTTAAAAAAATGTTCATATGTGTCAAATATATGTGGATATACATTGTATTCTGAGTGCAGTCTCCACAACGGTATTTTTGTTTTCTCCTAGGGATGGAGGTTTGATAGCGGGTGTTGTTCTAGCGGCTATAGTGTTTGTTGGGGTGGCTGTGGTGGTGGCTGTGATGGTCAAGAGACATATGGATAAGAATGACCAACACAACAATGTGGACCTAATTAACGCAGCATCCGCAGATGTAACAGAAAAACGTAAGTGAAATACACGTAAAAATATATTTGACTTTTCTCTTTTTCTGTCTTCGTCCGGTTGTTTTGATACGTGCATGGTAATTAGTTTGGTATCTGAGTATGTAGCTTTCACGCTTAAGACGATGATTTTGATTTGTTTTTTTTAACATTTACTGTAAATCCAGATCAAAAGTTATGTAGAAAGCATGCAAGAATTAGTTGTCTGCATTAATGTTTTCCTGCATTTATATGCAATATTACTACATGTATAACATCGCCATGGCTCGTTAACCTTTTCACTCTCAATGTCATAAAGCGCATTTGCAAACAGTTAAGATCCGCGTATCGTGGCGTCTGTTCAGGTACAAAACTGTGTGCCACTTGTTTTGAAGTTACGTCAGTTATATTGCCTTAAATCAAACTTTGAAACGATAATACAGACAACAATATTGAAGCAGACAACAATATGGCGGTGAAGGGGTAAAAACCTCACGATAGATTTGAAAGACAATGCTTTAACCCCATAACTGCCTTATCCCGAACACAAATAGAATCTAGTTACAGTAAAACCTCGCTATTACGACCACTAAAACGAATGCTAATTGATTGTATAATAGACAGGTGACAGCTTAAAGCAAGGCGACAGTGAAACAGAAAGCTCCTAAAGGAGCTTTCTGTTTCACTGTCACCATGCTTTAAGTGGTCACCTATCGTAAACACCCTAATAATTAACATAATTTAGTGGTCGTAATAGTGAGGTTTTACTGTATTTGCAAACAGTTTGGACCCTGATCAGACGCAGTCGGCGACACAGACTCAGGGAACTATGTACAGTACAGGGGCCCGTTTCATAAAACTTCTTACGACAAATGTTGTCGTAAGTCAAAACTTTAAAATACATTTAATTTGTGATTTCTCTATCTAATCCTGTCTTGTTACATCTTTTTGGAATCGTCTTTTCAAGACGATTCCAAAAAGATGTCACAAGACAGGATTAGATGGAGAAATAAATAACAATTGATACTTTTATAATCTGACTTACGACAACATTTGTCGTAAGAAGTTTTATGAAACGGACCCCTGACCATCAATAGACTTGTTGTCTGACAACAAACGCCACAAAAATATTGAAGCACATGCTCATTTTTTCCCTTTCAGAGATCTTCAACACAGCGAGAAATACAATGGCGTCACATACTAATATCCCATCATTCGCCGAGTCGGCGCATGCGTCCTCTCCAGTGTAATTTTCATTCGATGAGTCAGTGCATGCGTCCTCTCCAGTGTAATTGCCATTCGATGAGTCAGCGCATGCGTTCTCACCAGTGTAATTGTCATTCGATGAGTCAGTGCATGCGTCCTCGCCAGTGTTATTGTCATTCGATGAGTCAGCACATGCGTCCTCACCAGTGTAATTGTCATTCGACGAGTCAGCGCATGCGTCCTGACCAGTGTAATTGTCATTCGATGAGTCAGCGCATGCTTCCTCACCAGTGTAATTGTCATTCGATGAGTCAGTGCATGCGTCCTCACCAGTGTAATTGTCATTCGATGAGTCAGTGCATGCGTCCTCACCAGTGTAATTGTCATTCGATGAGTCAGTGCATGCGTCCTCACCAGTGTAATTGTCATTCGATGAGTCAGTACATGCGTCCTCTCCAGTGTAATTGCGTTTTCGCCTCATATTTAAAGCAGTTTTACCAAAGGGGCCCGTTGCATGCTATGCCCCCCTATTCTGGTTCCCTGTCTCATATAACTTATAAAGTGTTTCTTCTTGTTTTTTATAAGGCACCTGGTCAAAGTAATGGTCGCCGCCATTATCTGTGTGTGCCTGACCCAATTAGGTAGTGTCAGGTGAAGTTATCCAGATTATGTCCCCCAACGATGTCTTTGATAAATGAGAGGAAATTTATGAAACATTGGGGGCGGTTCGATTCACTGTTCCGATTGTTCCGGACAGACAGAACATCAATCGAATACAGTGGTATAGTGTTTCGGACATGTTCCAACTGTTCTTTTGTTCGAGGTGGTGCAGTCGGAACAGTGAGTACTGACATCATCAACATGGCGGCAATTGGAGATGACAGATTTTATAAATGTTTCTTTGGAGTGTTTATAGCCACTCCTGAAGCAGCATTCAAGCACAAATGTGCACAGTCAGTCACATGTGTAAGCCCCGGCCTGCACAGTAATATTTTGGGTGACCTTGGCCGTCGGAATTTCAACAATTGCATCAAAACCTAAGCCGACACCAACTCCGATGCACAAGTACATGACATATTTTCATAAATATTTCTTTTTGACTATACCATTTTTTTATATTATATAGTAAAAGCAAACATTATTTTAAAAAGATAAATGTGTCAAGTTCCTGTGCTCCGAAACAGACGTGGCTACATAAGCGCTACAATTTCACTGGTACATAAATGTTCTTCAATATAATGAGGATGAAAATGGTGATTATTTTTAAAAAAAAAATTAGCCAGTGCTATTAACCTAGTGCTGCTGTTTGATTTCAAACTATTCTCTGGACGGGATAGCAAGAACCCAAAACAAGCTTTGGGTTAACTGCACTCATCATTTTATTCAACAACATTTTGAATTCTAAAATTTATATAACATAATTATGCATTCGATTGAGACATTTTCTGAAACAGATTTGGAACGTGTTCCGGACAGAGAATCAAACAAGTGCGCAAGGATGAAATCCGTGAATACACCCAGCGATTTTGGACCCGATTTCCCTCGGAGTTGAATACCAATTGCATTTATTATATAGCGTGGTGTGTAGAAAGGGGTAGGGTGGAGAGATAGAATGCCACAGGCACATGTCTTTTAAGAGGCAAACAGTTAATTGATGTTTCCTTTTATAGCTTGATATTTGCAAGATTAATGTATACATTTTATTATGTATATATGTATTATGTTATCAATAATTATAGTGTATTTCTCAAATTGTGATAGTCTCTTATTGTTCACACGTTAAACGGTATGATATACTTTGCTAATTGTGAAAAATGTGATATGAATATGTTGTAGTTCATAAACGAGAAATGTCACAGTCATGGTGACAATTGCCCCAATGGAAATCCCCGACATTAAAACCTGGGTCATGTGTATGACATGACCATCTGCACGTTTTGACTGATTGTGGACTTCTTGAAATACAAACATAGATCTTGCATGCGCCAGATATCTGGAAGGCTGTTTGTGCCAAGTAATTTAAAAATCGTTATATGTAAAACAATATAAAAGAGCCTCGGCACAGAAAAAGTGCCCATTCTCAACTTCTTACCAATTATTGTGACTTGTGACTACCGTTGAGCAACAGACCTTGGCCTGGTATCCGACGCACACTTTCTTATCTTGGAGTAAATGTATGCTAAGTTATTCCATACTACATCTATGCATGATGGAGTAAGAGCCAAGCAAAGACAAAATGTTCCCATTTTGATATTTGACTCCTGACAGTGACCTTGACCTTTGAGCTACACACCTGGTTCTTGTGCACGACACCTTGTCTTCACTAGAAGAACATTATGGCCAAAACTTCTCAAAGTTCCATACATGCATGATGACGTTAGAGGCCTGACTAGACAAAATGACCCCCTATTTGACTTTTGACCCCGGACTGACCTTGACCTCGGAGCTACAGACCTAGGTCTTAACCACGACATAAGTTATTGCGATCTCTAGAAGATTATTTCTGCCATGTCATCTTAAAATCAATTCATGCATGATGGAGTAAGAGTCCGGACACGCCAAAATGTTTCCCTTTTTTACCTTTGAATACGAACCGTGGCATTCATCTTTGAGCTATAGGCATGGGTCTGGTGCACAACACATCATAATATCTAGAAGAATATTTGTGACATGTTACTTCAAAATCCATTCTTGCATGATGGAGTTAGAGTCCGTACACAACAAAATGTTCCTTTTTTTTTTTTTACCTTTGACACCAAACTGTGACATTTGAAATACGAACCCGTCTTAATATTGAAACACCGTCTTAATGTGGTGGACATCTTCAAACTCTATTCATACATGTATAGAAGTTACAGAGCGGAGTTGATGTTGTAGAGATAGACAGACAGACACCGGAAAGTGCAAATACATGTTTCCCAAATTTTGAGCATAAAAAATGAAACCTTTAATACGGTACTACCTTTCGTGAGTGGCCAGCTATGATAGATGAAGGCATGTGACGTCTTTTGAGACTCTTTCACTGCCACAGGCGACTAAAAAATTCAGCTTGCTTTGCACGCTTTTTGCAAACATTTTTACTCCACAAGGTGTAACCACGCAATCTAAGTCAAGTAATGTCTTTAATTACCGGTAAGTTGCTAGAACAAATTTGAAAAAAAATTAACGTGGTTTTTTTTATCGACAGTCATGTAATAATAACTATCATATATGTAATAGTTATGTGCAATAGCAATTATTGTGTTTCCGAATTATTATTTTGCCCGTAATAAATAAAAAAAAACATTGGTTATAGACAATTAAATAGTAAAACGGATTAGTTTACTGAGTGTTACAAATACACCACTGTTGACTCCGGAGCATTATTTTTAAACGGTGTGCAACCATTACAGCAGGTGCTGAGCGCAGAAACTAGCCTGACTCCATGCTTAGTTTTAATCATTCTCAAACAACATTTGATTGGTCAGATTTGAGCCTATGCTCAGATCTGACCAATCAAATGCTCGAGAACGAACAAGGATTCAATTCAAACGCTTTATAAGCGCTGGGCCTGGTCTCACATTTTCTGACAAATTTTGCTGCATGCAATGATTTGATAAAAAGTTATTCTCACTTTAACTTATATCATGGGGTGTTCTTATGTGCAATTACTTCCTATATATGCTCTAACATAACTATTTTGTAAACACGTTCCTCCCTTTACAAAGTTTTCATAACGATTATTAATTTATCCAAATGTTCATTACCAAAATTTGCATTTTTTTTCTCTTTTACTAATACATGTTATACCTTTGCTGTTTGTGCACTTTAATAATACGGAGCCCTTTAGAATTTTCGCGTATGCTCAATAAAAAGGTGTATTATAGGAATAAACAACATTTTTTTGACGTTCATGACGGTATGACTTCATTAGCTTCGCAGGGGGTCAGTTTCGTAAACGCCCGAAGGGCGTTTTCGTAAAACTTACCCCCCGAAGCTAATGTAGTCATACCGTCATGAGCGGCAAAAAGATGTTGTTTATTCCTTATATTTATATTTATATTTTCTGTCTTGTCAATTTAATGTGTTTATTGGCCAGATTTGTTTTTCTGCATAAGAATTTATCATATACCGGTCAAAGAGGTTTGATAGATGTAATGTCGATGTAATATAATATTCCTATAATACACCTTGATAATGCTGTACAAGATAGCAGGGGGTATGGTGCCGGCAGTGGACCCAGATTCATACCTGACTAAGAAAAGAAAAAGACGCATTGTAAAACCCAAAATCTATACTGACTGTGAAACAAATAACATACTAGATAGGCACGCTACAAAAAACTCTCGTGCATTTGATATCCCTATAGCTCACACTGAACAATATAAGCATTCCTTTTTCGTGGACACACTCGTAAAGTGGAACCACCTTGATAACAGCATAGTGTGCGCGCCTACAGTCGAGGTCTTCAAAGAAGCCCTCCCACAGCGCTACTAGAACACTCCACCCCGTAGAATTTATGCCAGCAGTGGCCCTTCTACGTACCAGAACAGATACAGACATATTAGCCATTCCAGTTTCTAAATATGGTGAGAAAGTAGTCCCAACTACATGTACTCTAACTGTATTAAAAATTCAGGATTTTTTTAAGGTAAACTTTCTCTCTGTGAATGGAAAAGACTTTCAAGGCAAACAGATAACAGTGCAACTTGAATATCTATTGCCAAAGCACATTCTAAAAATACAGGTCGCGGTTGTTTTCTTAACACATAGCAACGCGATGGCAACGACCTATGGATCTGTATCACTCCGCTAGTGTCATATGACCGTCGACCAATGGGAGCTTAATGTTAAGTGACCGATGTAGTCTATTTGAAGAAGTCCACGAATAGCACGGGCGAAATCCGAACTGGCTAAAAGTAGTTTCCAAGTGTAGGTTCATCGGCAGATGACTGCATATTTTTTAATAGGATTACATAAAGACTTTACAGGGTGAATGTAAATATATTAGAATATTTAGCAAGCGAAAAATCAAATTAAAAATGTAATTGATGTTTTGTGTTGTTTCAATTGATACACGGATAGTCTGTAATATTGCAAATCGTTTTGAACATGAATCAAATATCAATTGTGATAAGAAAATTCAAACAAACCTCGTTAAATTTCTCTACTGAAAGGTTAATTACTGTTTGGGTAGGTTGACTCCATTTGTGTAAATTACTTGTCTGAATTTCTGGAAATCATGTTTAAAAGCTAAAAAGTAAAGTCTGCTGTAGATTTTTACTAAATGTTTGTTACTACGGCCGAAGCTTTTTGCGAAGGTCGCCTTTAGATAACGTGTACGCGTTGCATGAATAAAACAAGAAATAGAGAAATAATTCTCATGATCCTATCGACCTGAGAAATTATCGCACAGTTTTATGGACGCCGCCATTTTATCTGTGACGATTTCACTTCCGGCAAGGGAATGCCTAATTCACCAACCAACCGAGCGTTCGGACATTCCGTAGCGGCGCCATAACCGGCTCATCAGGCTGTCCTCTATGGAAATATTTTATTATAGTCGTACATTATTTACATGTGTGCAATGGGTAGACACGATTGAGTACACAGGCTTATACCGATAGACATATCCCTATCATGTGTTTGGTTCGCCGCACCGGATAAGTGAATCGAGTGGACCGGCTGGCTATTCCAAAATATTTACATTCAACCTGTAAAGTCCTTATGTAATCCTATTAAAAAATATGCAGTCATCTGCCGATGAACCCTACACTTCGAATCTGGATTTAACCAGTTCGGATTTCCCCCGTGCTATCCGTGGACTTCTTCAAAAGACTACATCGGGCACTTAACACTAAGCTCCCATTGGTCGACGGTAATATGACACTAGCGGAGTGATACAGACCCATAGGTCGTTGCCATCGCGTTGCTATGTGTGTAAATGGGTTAAGAAAACAACCGCGACCTGTAATTTTAGAATGTGCTTTGGCAATAGATATTCAAGTTGCACTGTTATTTGTTTGCCTTGTAAGTCATTTCCATTCACAGAGAGAAAGTTTACTGGAAACAATCCTGAATTTTAATACAGTTACAGTACATGTAGTTGGGACTACTTTCTCACCATGTTTAGAAACTGGAATGGCTATTACATCGACATTACATCTATCAAACCTCTTTGACCGGTATATGATAAATTCTTATACAGAAAAACAAATCTGGCCAATAAACACATTAAATTGACATGACAGAAAATATAAATATAAATATAAGGAATAAACAACATCTCTTTGCCCCTCATGACGGTATGACTACATTAGCTTCGGGGGGTAAATTTATCGAAAACGCCCTTTGGGCGTTTACGGAATTTACCCCCTGCGAATCTAATGTAGTCATACCGTCATGAACGTCAAAAATATGTTGTTTATTCCTATAATGACCGCCATTGTTGTTCTCGCGGCAACGGGCCATTTCGTACCCTTGCCTTTTCGCACCCTATTTTTTGTCATTTCGTACAAGACTACAAGTACCCTCACAAAATTAAATTGCCTTATTTCCTATACTTTGTAGAAACAGGGGCCCGTTTTATTAAACAACTTACGCCAAACTTTTACGTAAGTCAAAATCGTTTAACTCTTATTTTTCGATCATAAACGTTTGCAAACAGCAGATAGCCAGACCAGAGGACGCGCTAAAAGCGCAAAAATTTTGCGTAAGTAGTTTAGTAAAACGGGCCCCAGGTTTCGGCCGTAAATAGGTTTTACCTATAGTTATATTAGTAGAATTAATATATATTTTATAAGTCTAAAATTAGTGTAATGGTGGTACCGGGATATGTTAAACATCTATAATTTTTATTATTTGAAATTTAGTGACTTTTTCAGACCTGGACTCTTTTAAATATTTTAAATATTTCAAGAAATAATTTTGTTTGGACAATATCTTATATTGTGTGTACAGTTTACTTGAATGTATATAAATTATTGAGTTTTTTTTATTTTAGAAAAAAAAATCATGTTTATTAAAGAATGGGTCATTTCTCGAAAAAAGGTCCTGTCAGAAAAAAAGGTGGTGTAAGTTTCTTTGTTATAATATATTTTCACTCTCCCTATGATCACGAATGAATAACAGATTCATTCTTGCTATGGTATGTATTTCAATTTAATCAATTAGCAGACATGCGAACCACCTTAATAAATTCGATGGCGTGTTTTAGGCCAAACCGAAACTTCTGTGAAGAATAACCCTAAAGTGAATCTCACGTAAACACCGTTTGGCAAAATGGAGGAAGTCTACCTGATAATCGCGGGAATAGCCGTACTTTTATGTTTGCTGCTTCTCACAATTGGGTGGTTACTCTATGTGGTTGGAATATTCCAGAGAGTAGAAGTAGGCGCTGGCGCCCCACCAATTTCCGAGACAATTGTGGCCTACAAATTTGCGAAAGGCCCGTACAAAAATTGTGGCGAGATTTTCTGTCAACTTTCCAGCATTGCCCCTGGGTACAAATGCGTTGGAATCTACTATGACGATCCACAAGTGGTAAGTTCTAAATGAAATGTATACTTTTAAGCAGGTTTGAAACTGTAAACGTCCCCAGCTTTCTTCTGTGACCACTAAGTAATGGAAAAGTTAAAACAACGTAGTCTTTAGTCCACTCTGTATACTGTACAGTAAGAGATAACTGTATTGCGGATACAGTTACGACACGCTAGGATCTCTACAATGGCGCAGGCCGACAGTGATTCACTGTCGCTTGAATAAGTAAGTTACTATAACATTTTAATTTTTACCGTTTTTGAAAAATAAAAGGTAGGTTTCGGCACAGGGAACCGGCTCATAGTCTTCTATATATAGGATAATATAATAAAGGGAAATAACACGGATTGTCACCCACCACGGTTGATCGCGATTTTTTTACAGTCATGCAAATACTGGGGGAAATGAAACCCACCCACATAATCAACACTTAATTACTAACTGAGCGACACCAAATTTTTATATTTCCTTCACCATAGTAAAGCGGGATGGACTCAAATAATTCGGTTTTGCGGTGTTTTCTTGGTCTCGGAACGGACCTCGTCGGAGCAGCGGTCACGAATTGCCAAGACTAAACACGGACACATGTGCCTTCTGCACACGGAAGACTGACTGGGATCTATAAGTTATCAATAAATAAACATTTACTTACATCAACAGTCATCAAATCCGTATCTTTATTGAGTGATAATTGCAGCTTTTATTGAGTGATAATTGCAGCAGTAGATCTATATCATATCGGTTATAAATGAATATATAGTCGATTTTTTTTTTTTAAATCAAAAGGTACATGATACTTTAATGTAGTAATTAATTTGGATTCTAATAATTTTATATCGATATAATTGCCTATATGTAGTAGATTCAACTCGTTCTGCAGCCTAGGCCACATCTAAAATATTTTGTTCGGTGAAAAGTTTTGTTGGGCGAATTCCGGATTTTGAGCATTAGTGTTATGGCTGGTATAAACGTATATAATATCGGTTATAAATGCATTTATATAGTAGATTTCTTTACATTGAATGACATATAAAACTTTTATGTGGTAATTAACTTGGATTCTTATAATTTTATATGGATATAAATGCCTATATGTAGTTGATTCAACTCGTTTCGCGGCCTAGGCCACATCTAAAAATTTGTTGGTAGAAAAGTGAATTCCGGATTTTGAGCATTAGAGTAATCGCTGGTATAAATGTATATAATATCGTTTTTTTTTATTAAATGATAGATAAAAAGTTAATTTGGTCGTATACTCTGATTATAATACTCTAATATCGTTATAAATGCTTAAATGTAGTAGATTCAACTCGATTTGCGTTCATGGCCACATCTCAAAAGTTATGTTGGGTGAATTCCGGATTTTGAGCATTAGCGTTATAACTGTAGTGTAATGAATGCATATATAGTCTATTTTTTTTTAATTAAATGATACATAAAACCTTTATGTGACCATTAACTTGGATTATAATACTCTAAAATCAATATAAAGGCATACATGCAGTAGCTTCAACTCATTTTGTGACCATGACCACATCACAAAAGTTTTGTTGGGTGAATTCCAGATTTTGAGCATTAGTGTTATAACTGTCATAAATGCATAAAATGATTGATTTTTTAAAAATTAAATGATACACCTTTAATACGACGATACACATTGATTATAATACTCTTGTATCGATATATGCCTAAATGTAGTAGATTTTACTCGTTTTGCGACGTGACCACATCTCAAAAGTTTTGTTGGGTGAATTCCAGATTTGGAGCGGTATGGTTATGACCGGTATTAATGTATATTTGGTCGATTTTTTTTTACTCCAAATGATAAATATAACTTAAATATAGCCATAAACTCATAATATAATACATGTACTTATAAATCGATATAAATGCCTACATGTAGTAGATTTAACTCATATTTGGTTGTATTGGTATCTGTTGGTTACTATTGGTGTCTGTTGGGTTTTGTGGGGTGAATGTACGGACCTATTAAGTATTTAGACTTCAGGCGCTGTCCTCACACCCGTCAAAAGTTAGATTGTTGTCACAGGGGTTCATAGTTGAGACTACGTAGTCTTTCACTAATAGTATCATTTTCTGATAGCAAGCTCCGACTCAAAATTGAGGCAGTACTTCGAACACGTTTTTCTCTTAATTAGAACATTGTCTCCACACATTTTGTGTAGTCCAAATAATGAGGAAGCATGATGAATCTAGTGTCCAAATTCACTTGCTCATTCAATTCCCGATAGCAATGAAACGGATATCTGTAGCTGTTTCTACAAAGTATAGGAATAAGGTTATTGAATTTTTCAATGGTACGAAATGACAAAAAATAGGGCGCGAAAAGGCGAGTGTACGAAATGGCCCGTTGTCGCGAGAACAACACTGGTTCCCTGCCTCCTATATCTCGATCAAACATCCGGGGACCTGACTACACTGGCAGCCATTTTGGAATCGCCAGACGGACTACTCGATTCAATAATCCGGTGTGGCGTACCAATCACATGATAGGGAAATGTCTATCAGTATAAGCCTGTGTACTCAATCGTGTCCACCTAGTGCGCACAGGTAAATTATGTACAACTTTACTAAAATATTTCCATAGAGGATAGCCTAATGAGCCGCCGCTACAGAATTCCCGACACTCGGTTGGTTGGTGAATTAGGCATTCCCTTGCTGGAAGTGAAATTGTGACAGAAAAAATGGCGGCGCCCATAAAATTTGCGATAAATTTTTGACTTCACCAGTTAATGAGATTTTTTTTTTATTCCTTGTTTTCTTCACGCAACGCATACACATTATCTATAGGCGACCTGCGCAAAAAGCTGGCCTATGGCCAGCTTTTTGTTTCGGCCGTATTATAAAATATAAGGTCAAAAAAATGTTTAAATAGCATTCTGCACAATAAAAGATAATTCCCTTCCCTTTGTCTGCTTTATTTCACAACTTTCCTCAGTTGAGTGAGAGAAATCCGAGAGAATAAGAGTTGACTCTTCATCTTCCGGAGAACAAAACGTCAACTTCCGGTTAAAGAAGAATTAAAATACAAACGAAACCAAAAATTAAAATGGACCTGTAGGAGCTTTCTGTTTCACAGACACTGTCACCTTGCTTTAAGCTGTTACCTATAGTTCATACATTCAGTGAGCTCTCATTTTAGTAGTCTTAATATAGAGGTTTTACTATAATCAATGTTATTTCAGGTTCCACAAGAAAGTCTACGATATGCAGTTGGTGCCATATTGGGTGACAATGGAGTGAAAGTAGAGAGTGATGTCTTGGAAAAGATGGAATCAGCTGGCCTGAAAATAATAACGCTTCCAGCAGTAGAAAACTGTGTTAAGACGTCCTTTCCTTACACCAATGTTCTATCTATTCCAATGGCAGTTTGGAAAGTATATCCACAGGTTTCAAAGTATATTAAGGTA
Source organism: Gari tellinella (assembly GCA_922989275.2). NCBI lineage: Eukaryota > Metazoa > Mollusca > Bivalvia > Cardiida > Psammobiidae > Gari > Gari tellinella. Next base: position 95,206,515 of record OV277858.1, read on the forward strand.
TGAACATTATTGTTTATAAATTATACAGAAAAAGTGAGAACAAGGATTTCCACTTTTCAACCCTTCACTGCCTTATCCAGGTAGAGCATCTGAAAGGTAGACTGAAGGTCTCAGATTTGAGCCCCATTCAGGCTACATGTTTTTCTCCCCCATGTGACATTTGGTGCCAAAAATTGGACTGTGACTACCGGTATTATTTTATGGTTAGGTTAACAGCACCTGCATATATAACTACTAACTCACAATTGAACTACTTTTCATGTAGGTTTATTCGAGGTAGAATCACAATTTTGTGGGGAAGAACATCATGGTACCGAACCTAGCACAGTTTGGGGAGATTATTTTGTAGTTACCCGGTTAGCTGAGTCAGTAGTGCATCGGAACGGTAGTCCGAATTTTTCCGGGGTTCGAGCCCCAGTCAGGCAGCCTGGCTGCATATTTTTTCCCCTGAGACAGTTAAATGTAAATTGCAAATAGTTTGTATTCTTATCAGATGCAGCATAATGCTGCATCTGATCAGAATCCAAACCATTTGACACTCATTACAATATCACTTTATTCAATTGACCAAAATTTTAAGCTTAAAGACATTAAGCCAGTCCATTCATTGATTCCCCCTCCATTGTTCTCACTAGGTGTCAAAATAACTGTAAAGCATGGGAAGCGTGCGCTCAGCCAATGTCAGCAATCTCAAGTTTTCTATAGAGGCCCTCACATGCTCACACTCAAGGGTTTTTTCAATGGGTTTTACAAACCCAACTATCCTATTATAGGTACGGGCCTCACATGAAACTGCTGACTGATTCTTTGCCTAGACATCTGTTCAGTATTCACTATTGTAACAGTAAAAGCATGCTATTCATGGTTTAATCCTAACTTTTTTTCAGACTAGGTGTTACCACCCAAGCTTGGTCATGTAATGTCTTTAAGCACTTAAAGCAGACAACACTGCACATAAAGGCACATAGCAGTGAAGGGACTAACTTTTAAAATGACGTAAAGTACTTGAGGTTTAGAATAGGAGAACCAAGTTTGCTACTCTTTTGTAACAGTTTGTATCCAGTTCAATTTTCAAACACCAATTATCATAAGTACCCTCCAAATATAAAGGGCATTCTGAACATTAAAAAAAAGAGTTCATCTCCAATGAAATGGAAATGCCAGACATAGTATACCAGGAGTTATCCATTCCATAAAATTGAAAAGAATATGTTGATACTAATTGAAAATGCATTTTACATGTATCTGGAACATGTACACCCATATCTTTTTTAGGTGTAAGCTATTAAGTGATCAAATGTACTGTGAGTCATAGAAATGACCCCTGTTTGTTCAATTATCTTTTCTGTATAAAGATGCCCTTTCATGCTTCCACCATTTTCTGTTGCAGAGCCATAAGATATGTTTTCAGCATCCTGACAGGTGGATGCTTAAATAGGCTGAAAGTAAAGCATAAAGCTCAAAAGGGAGCTTTCTTCATAAATGTCATAACTTCAAGCTACCACCTGTCTTAACCCTTTACTCTATTGGTACAACATTCATTTTCTTTTGCGCATTTGAAGAAAATAACTCTATTTTAAAATGTTTATACAGTAATGTAAGAAATATTTTCTGTATGCTAGCAGGTGGTAGCTAAAAGCAGGCTAAAAGTAAAGCAGAATGTGCCTTAAGGCACAATCTGCTGTACTTTCAACCTGCTTTAAGTGGTCCCTGCCTTTAAAACTAGAAACATGCAATGGGGTAAAGGGTTAAACAATAAAAATGAACCAACAAACATGGGGGAACAATTTAAAGAGAGATATTTTAACAAGCTTATGTTTTTTATTATTGTAGGAGAACCGACTGTGTGCGTATCCTTTCCTGGAGATATATGAAAGTGATGCAATTAATTTTATGGCCCCACTGTCAAGGCAAGATGACTTTTTCGTACCTGAAGCCAAGGAGTGCATTCCAGACGAGTATAAGAAAGATGACGATTCCCTGTTTGATCTTTCACGAGGCTCTCCCTCCCTCTATGGCAGTGATATATCTGATGATAGTCGATCACGAAGTGTATCTGCCTTCAGCTCGGCTAGCCGGGTCTTGCACGAGAAGTTATCAGATGACGAGTCTGATGTTGATGAGAAAAGTGGAGATGTTAAAGAAGATGTCCAAGATGATGAAATTTCATCCAGCCTTGAGGTCAGAGCCTCTAAGGCTTCCACAAACCTTCTAGATGGATCAGAGCTGGTGACAGATGCTTCAGAGAAAGATAGCATCGGACCAGTGGAGGAGGGAATCGATGCTAGCTTACATGATTCTGGTATTTGTTCTGGACGCACCTCTGTAACACCTGCTGAAACATCGACAGAAGCTCAAAGCATTGTGGAGAACGATGCAAATGACTCCTCATCCTCATTTGAAGAAATTCAGATGGAAGAAAGCACGAGTGTGCCTCCAAAGATAACTTAGAACTTCACACTGATCCTGATTTGTTGTAACTTGTTACAATCATTAATTAAGGTAGTACACCCATAATGAGTTGGGACCAACATTGGGCAATATCGGCATCCTATGTAGAGTGATAGGCTATTCTTCTAAACTCATAACTGACCAGCTGTTTTGAACCCTGCTTGATCATGTTTTTATACGCCCGTCATCGACGGTCGTATTATGGTATACCCAGCGCTGTCCGTCCGTACGTCCGTCCGCACAACCGAAATGGGTTAGAGGGCCTTTTCTGGCCAGATAACGGTAAACATAACAAAAGAAGACAATAGAGTTCATTCCGTAACAATAGAATAAGGGGCCATGGCCCGTTATTCAAACAAAAGAAAATAACAAAAGAAAAGGCCCTCTAACCCATTTCGGTGGCACTTCCGTACGTCCGTCCGTCCGTTTACTTTTCTTGTTAGCGCTCTCTCACCTTCATTTATTTACCGATTGTGATTAAACTTCCTACAAATATTCCATACCACAATAGCTCGGACGAGTTCGTGTTTCAGACGTTGGCGGCTATTTTTAGCAGAGTTATGCCCCTTTATTGTCAAAAATGGGCATTTTTTAAAAAAACCAGAACTTTTTTTTTAATTATTCAATTTATTTCAAATTTGATATGGTGATACAATGAATGAAGTTACTTAACATATATTACGGGTTTTTGGTTTGACTTCTTATTTTCAGAGTTATGCCCCTTTACACAATTTTTTTAACAATATATTGTATCCTGATAATAATTTTACTTACATTTTGTCTATTGTAACCAAATTTCATATTTATCTTTCTCATCATGCAGGGAAGGCACCTGTGAATTTTGGTTCCTGTTAAATTATTTTTCTATGAGTTATGCCCCTTTACATCCTTAAAATTTAAAATAAGCCACACTTCGTCCGTTAACTTTTCTTCTTAGCGCTCTCTCACCTTCATTTATTGACCGATTTTGATTAAACTTCCTACAAATATTCCATACCACAATAGTTCGGACAAGTTTGCGTTTCAGACGTTGGCGACTATTTTTAGCAGAGTTATGCCCCTTTATTGTCAAAAATGGGCATTTTTAAAAAAAAAACAGAACTTTTTTATTTTTGATTCAATTGATTTCAAATTTGATATGGTGATACAATGAATGAAGTGACTTAATATATATTACGGGTTTTTGGTTTGACTCTGTATTTTCAGAGTTATGCCCCTTCACACAATTTTTTTAACAATATATTGTTTCCTGATAATAATTTTACTTACATTTTGTCTATTGTAACCAAATTTCATATTTAGCTTTCTCATCATACAGGGAAGGCACCTGTGAATTTTGGTTCCTGTTAAATTTCAGACGTTGGCGACTATTTTTAGCAGAGTTATGCCCCCTTTATTGTCAAAAATGGGCATTTTTTAAAAAACCCAGAACTTTTTTCTTCACTATCGCAATACTATCGGGATAGTACTTGAGCTATCCCAATACTACAGCATAGTCTTTTTGAGATCGATAGTCGGGCCTACACTCCGGGCGACTTTTTCCAGTCGGCCTGAGTCTGGACGACTTTGACACCCGCCGGCCGTGACGGGCGTATTTTGCCGCACTGCGGTGCTCTTGTTAATAATATACCAAGTTTTTAGCTCACCTCTCAAGGTGAGCTGTTGTGATCGACCTTCGTCCGTCTGTCCGTCCGTTCAAATTTACTTCAAGCGACATCTCCTCTGAAACCGCGAGTTTGAGGGAAAAACTAACATGCTCACGGTGTTCCTTGGATGCTTATCTACAGAAATTGTTAAAATAAAACTCAAATGTGGACTACTAATTGAAATTTATTAAAAAAAGTGAAAAACTTTAAACAAGTTTTTTGTAAAAAACCACTGTTCCCACACCTTAGATATTGCATGAATAGTATCTTCTACTAAATCACTTTCAAAATTGTAAAAAATCAAAACCCTAGGGTCAAATTTGACTCTACCCTTGTCATATCAGTGCAATTTGATGCAGGTCTGACAGTAAAAACTCTCTAATGATCCGTTTTTACGCAGACCCATTGTATCTTCCAGGCTAAGAAGCTACCCTATTACTAAATGCAACATTTTTGCAAACAGTTTGGATCCAGGTCAGATGCCACATAATGCTGCATCTAATCTGGATCTAAACTATTTGCCACTCATTTACACATTTTCTTATATTTAGAAAATATAAGTTATTATTTTTTACATATTTCACATACAAACATTTGGAGCAGACAACAGTTCAGCATGATAATAGCAATTTCTCTGAGGGACCGTCTGTTATTGCATAATTGACCCATAGCTAGCTCTGAACTCAGGTCACTGAGATACATAACAGAAATGATGATGTCTGCTATTTTATGCTCAAGTACAACTTAGTTCGAGGCATATTGCTTTTGGTCTGTCTGTTTGTTTGTATTTTGTTTGTTTGTTTATCTTTCTGTGTATCAGTCCACGATTAATTCTTGGCCATAAACAGTATGGATCCAGGTCAGATGCCACATAATGCTGCATCTAATCTGGATCCAAACTATTTGCCACTCATTTACATATAGTTTCTTATATTTAGAAAATGTAAATAATGATATTTATTAACCTATTAACCCATACATATTCCTTTTTATGTCTTTAATTTATTCTTCCACAGAAGAAAATAATTTCACTTTATACAGTCATTGTTGTCTTTAACAATTGCTTCAAATGACATCTCCTCATATACAGCTGAAAAGATTTCAACCAAACTTTACACGAATGTTCCTTGGGTCAAGTTCTTTCAAAATTGTTCAAAGAATTAAAAACAATGTAGAACAACCAAGTGAAATAATAAGGAAATCTTAAAAAATCTTCTTGTCTGAAACTACAAGGGCCAGATCTTAGACATTTGTCACATAGCATCATCTACAGGTCCTCTATCAAGTTTGTACAAACTATGCCCCTGGGGTCAAAATTGGCCCCGCCCAGGGGGGGGGGTGTCACAGTTTTACATAGAGTTATATAGTGAAAATTTCAAACGTCTTCTCCTCTGAAACTAATATGGCCAGAGCTTTGATATCTGGCATGGTGACACTTTTAGATGTCCTATACCAATAAGGTTTAAATGGTTCTGGTCGATTGCATATCATCTACAGGTCCTCTATCAAGTTTGTACAAATTATGCCCCTGGGGTCAAAATTAGCCCCAGTTTTCAAACGTCTTCTTTTCTGAAGCTAATATAGCCAGAGCTTTGATATTCGGCATGTTGTTACTTCTAGATGTCCTTTATCTATTTTGTTCAAATGGTTCCAGTCTGTTTCATATGTAGGTCACAGGAGCTAAAAATAGATTTTTTCAATGGAAACTTAAAAAAAGTCTTCTTGTCTAGAACCCTAGTACCATGATCTTAGATATTTGGAACATAGCATCATCTACAGGTCCTCTATCAAGATTGTTCAAATTATGCCCCTCGGGTAAAAAATGACCCCGTCCTGGACATAAATCATTATCTCCATTTTGATGTACAGCTATTCTCAGGTGAGCGACATATGCCCCATGGGGCTCTTGTTTTTATTACTACTTACTACTAAAAGTCAGTTAATAAGAATGGCTAATTACTCTTCATAGAGTACCTGTAATAGGCTCATCTCATTAGAGGTATGCTACCTTAAAACATGTGTACAGTTGCAAGTCCATGGCGAAATAAAGTGATTCATAAAGTTAACAATGAACAAATATTTAATGCAGAAGTTGAATAATGCAGACAGCTCCTTGTAGTAGCTTTCAGCATTATTTTGTCCTGTATTAATCTGCCGCTGTTATATATAAGACTACCATTTCACCTTGTTTGAGTGGCTTCATTATACAGGCTTTAACTCTTTCAACACCATTGGCCTATTTAAAATATACTCATTACATTTGCAAACAGTGTAGACCCAGATCAGAGGGCTCCTAAAGGAGCCCTCTGATCTGGGTATGCACTGTTTCCTAAAATTATCCAGAATTCCAAGTAGACTTGTTCATGCTTTTTGGTAATTCAAATGATCCACAAGGGAACCTAATAACCACAAGAGTTACTTAGTGTTGAAAGAGTTAATGTTTTCGACTACTATCACGCATGGCTCCAGATAAGTATTTCCAGAGTTGAAATCCTTATGTCTGCAGTAAACCATATAGTGTCATAACTCATTAGAAATGTCCCTGTCAGATGATTCTAATGAGTTGTAACAGCATATGGTTTGTTGCAGACATAAAGGAGAAATTGTTGAAGATGCTTAGTTTATCCCCTCTTATCTGAAGCCTTGTATACAATCACGGGTTTGTAACTCATTAACCCATAACCCCATAGCCTGTTTCTCGTTTTGAAGACAGGTGACCACTCAAAGCAGGTTGAAAGTAAAGCAGAATGCGCCTTAAGGCGCATTCTGCTTTACTTTCAGCCTGCTTTAAGCTATTATCTGCTAGATTATAGAAAATAGTTCTTATGATTCTTATTTGTAAGTTAACAGTATAAATTGGAACTATTTCCTTCAGTAGAAGAATAAATTTGAAGCGTAAAAAAGGCATACTTATTGGATAATGGGTTAAACTCTAGCCACATCTTTAGCTCATTACCCTACAAAATGCCTTTTCGCCACCACTAATTTATTCTTCCACGGAAGAGATAGTTCCACTTTTTACAGTCTTGAATATATACCATAAGATATATGTCCTATATCCTAGCAGATGTTAACTCAAAGCAGGCTGAAAGTAAAGAAGAATGCACCTTATGCTGTACTTTCAACTTGCTTTAAGTGGTCACCTTTCTTAAAAACTAGAAACAGGCTATTGGGTAATGGGTTAAACAGTTTAGCGTAGACAGACGGTCTGCAGTGTTTGTAATTTTGCAATAATTGTATTGTAAAAACAACCCTAAATTGTAAAAATGGGTAAGATTCAATAAGAAACTGGAATTGTCCATTTGATTTTTCAGGGTACAATGAGTTATGGGTTTAAGATAGTACCATGGTAGAGATATAGTTATGATAAAATTAACAGCGCTTGTTCATTTGTTGCACTGCAATATAGACTAGCTTGTGCCATAAAGTAGCATTTAACATTGAAATGTTCAGGGGTAGAACATTCAGAAATTTGTCACTCTTCCTGCATAAAAAAGAATGAAGGCAAACCAAAAAAATTCAATAAATTCAATAAACGCACTCACCCTGCATAATAGGCAAACACGAGGAAAAAGGCATGCAAGATGACTGAGTGGACGAGTGACCATTTGGTCATATAAGTAATGCTGGGTTTCACTGCATGCTAAATTGCTCCTTTTTATGCTAATTTTTCATGGAAATTGACCAGGTTTTGTTGATATTTAGAGCTGTTTAGGACATATATTCCAGGGGGAAAAAAGTAAAACAAACAGTGCCCACCTGAACCAGAGAGCTTTTTAAACCCTTTACCACATAGCATGTTTCGAGTTTGAAGACGGGTATCTACTAAAAGCAGGTTGAAAGTAAAGCAGAATGTGCCTTAAGGCTCATTATGCTTTACTTTCAGCCTGCTTTAAGCTACAATCTTCCAGATTATAGAAAAATATTTCTTATGATACATATTCATGACAGTATAAGTTGGATCTATTTTCTTCAATGAAGGAATAAATTAAAGGAGTAAAAAGGCACATGTATGGGGCAATGGGTTAAGGACCTCTCTGATCAGGATCAACACTGTTTGCAATATGTACATATACTGGTTTCAAGCATAGAAAGAATTAAAAAGTTGTATCAGTTTATATCAGTATAATTATAGTAGCTGTTTTGTTATATTGTTAGCACATTGTTTTTAGCTCACCTGAGCCGAAGGCTCAAGGTGAGCTGTTGTGATCGCCCGCCGTCCGTCGTCCGTCTGTCCGTCTGTCCGTCCGTTCAAATTTACTTCAAGCGACAACTCCTCTGAAACCGCGAGTCTGAGGAAAAAACTAATTTGCTCACCGTGTTCCTTGGATGCTTCTCTACAGAAATTGTTAAAATGAAACTTTAAAGTGGACTACTTATTGAAATTTATTAAAAAAAGTGAAAAACTTTAAACAAGTTTTTTGTAAAAAACCACTGTTCCCACACCTTAGATATTGCATGAATAGTATCTTCTACTTAATCACTTTCAAAATTGTAAAAAATCAAAACCCTAGGATCAAATTTGACTCAACCCTGGCCATATCAGTGCTTTTTGATGCAGGTCTGACAGTAAAAACTCTCTAATGATCCGTTTTATACAGACGCATTGTATCTTCCAGGCTAAGAAGCTACCCTTATACTAAATGCAACATTTTTGCAAACAGTTTGGATCCAGGTCAGATGCCACATAATGCTGCATCTAATCTGGATCTAAACTATTTGCCACTCATTTACATATTTTCTTATATTTAGAAAATATAACAGGGTTCCCACAGGCTTTAAATTTTGAGGGTGCATGTACCCTCTAGGGCTAATTTTTGGGGGTGCAAACAAATTTCAGAGGGTGCATATGAAACATTTTTCTGTTTCTTCTATTACAAAGTTAGTTGCGATACCGTACCTGTATTGCGGATTTAGACCGTGGTCTAGAGGTACAGTTATTACAAAGTAGCAATCCGTTATTCAAACAATGGATACACACCAGGAATGATCTTTGGAAATTTGTGGTTCCGCCGCTAAATTTTTATTTCATTTGTTTCAATGTGTACTGTACATATCTCTCACATAATTTCTTAACCAGGCCGTCAATTGAGACTTAGCTGACATATTTGCAGACTACGCGAATGCGTAGGCCTATGCTAAGACTGTGTCTCATTAAATCAGGCATTTTCCCCAACATTGTTAATAGACGAGATAAAATACATCTGATAACCCGTCCAGTTTTTCGACTGTGTTGTCGGACTTCGCATAAAAAAATGGTGTCGCTGTTTTGAAATCGAAAGAGACAAGAAATAGACATATGACCGGACTTTTTTTTTTAAATCATTTGCCAGCATTTTTCAAGCACGTCTTCCTCTAAATAAGGATTGAATTCTTATAAAAACAAAAAAAAATTGAAGAAAAAATAGAGACTTTCTTACGCACAGAGACGGGAAATCCCACAATCTATTTTAAACCGCTAAATCATCGGATTCGCGATGCGGGTGAACCAGGCGCTTTACGTATTAAGAATGATAAGAATTGTCAAGCGCCTGACGGACACTATAAGGAAAATGAAAACAAAGCAAATTGACTTGTCGGACTTTGACGTTTAACTTGTATTTTGTAGTTTGTTAATAAAATGGTATTCTTACATCCGATTTCGGCATTATCTGCAACATAAGTCTGTACGTGCATGCACGTTTAGGGCATTGATTTTATACGTGATTTTTTAAAATTATACGTGAATCACGTACATCTGTGCGTGAATGGGAACTCTGATATAAGTTATTATTTTTTACATATTTCACATACAAACATTTGGAGCAGACAACAGTTCAGCATAATAATAGTCATTTCTCTCTGAGACCGTCTCCAATTGCATAACTGACCCATAGCTAGCTCTGAACTCAGGTCACTGAGATACATAACAGAAATGAAAGTGATGTCTGCTATTTTATGCTCAAGCACAACTTAGTTCGAGGCATATTACTTTTGGTCTGTCTGTTTGTTTGTTTGTGTTTTGTTTGTTTGTTTATCTTTCTGTCTATCAGTCCACAATTAATTCTTGGCCATAAACAGTATGGATCCAGGTCAGATGCCACATAATGCTGCTTCTAATCTGGATCCAAACTATTTGCCACTCATTTACATATAGTTTCTTATATCTAGAAAATGTAAATAATGATATTTATTAACCTATTAACCCATACATATTCTTTTTTATGTCTTTAATTTATTCTTCCACAGAAGAAAATATTTCACTTTATACAGTCATTGTTGTCTTTAACAATTGCTTCAAATGACATCTCCTCATATACCGCTGAAAAGATTTCAACCAAACTTTACACGAATGTTCCTTGGGTCAAGTTCTTTCAAAATTGTTCAAAGAATTAAAAACAATGTAGAACTCTGGTTGCCATGGCAACCAAGTGAAAAAATAAGGAAATCTTAAAAAAATGTCTTGTCTGAAACTACAAGGGCCAGATCTTAGACATTTGTCACATAGCATCATCTACAGGTCCTCTATCAAACTACAAACTATGCCCCTGGGGTCAAAATTGGCCCCGCCCAGGGGGTCACAGTTTAACATAGAGTTATATAGTGAAATTTTCAAATGTCTTCTCCTCTGAAACTAATATGGCCAGAGCTTTGATATCTGGCTTGGTGACACTTTTAGATGTCCTATACCAATAAGGTTCAAATGGTTCTGGTCGATTGCATATCATCTACAGGTCCTCTATCAAGTTTGTACAAATTATGCCCCTGGGGTCAAAATTAGCCCCACTCCGGGGGTCACAGTTTTCATACGTCTTCTTTTCTGAAGCTAATATAGCCAGAGATTTGATATTCGGCATGGTGTTACTTCTAGATGTCCTTTATCTATTTTGTTCAAATGGTTCCAGTCTGTTGCATATGTAGGTCACAGGAGCTAAAAATAGATTTTTTCAATGGAAACTTAAAAAAAATCTTCTTGTCTAGAACCCTAGTACCCTGATCTTAGATATTTGGAACATAGCATCATCTACAGGTCCTCTATCAAGATTGTTCAAATTATGCCCCTCGGGTAAAAAATGACCCGTCCTGGACTTAAATCATTATCTCCATTTTGATGTACAGCTATTCTCAGGTGAGCGACATATGCCCCATGGGGCTCTTGTTGTTAACACTGTCGTCATTCCAGTCTTGCTGCAAAGTATTAAACGAATATGTCAGTGATAATATTGGATATGAGTATGTTTCACTCACAGGGTTCTTTTCAAGGTTGTATTGATGTTTTTCACCCAGATGAAAATCAAGATTTAACCCTTTCCCCCATAGAAGCGCCTTTTAGCACATTTAATTTATTACTCCAGTAACTCCACTGAAGACAATAGTTCTAATTTATACAGTCATGACTATGTATCGTAAATAATATTTCTATATTCTAGCAGATGGTAGCTTAAAGCAGGCTGAAAGTAAAGCAGAATGCGCCTTAAGGCACATTCTGCTTTTCTTTCAACCTGCTGTAAGCCTTCACCTGTTTTCAAAACTAGAAACTGGCTATTGGGTAATGGGTTAATATTTAAAAAAAAAAACTGTCAATTTATTAAGTTGATTACACTGCATTTTATTTTGTTTAACACTTTACTCCATAGCCCATGTCTAGTATTGAAGATAACAATTATGTGACCACTTAAACAGTAGAAATGGGTATTGCCAGAACTTTTGTATTGCAATATATTGCGATACTCCATCGCTGTATTTCAATATGTATTGCAATACATTGTGTGTTATTAAAGTGAACTAAAATGATGCATCTGGAGTGAATATGTTCCGACTCAGACAAAGTTCTAACTGATTTGTTTTAAAATGACTGACACAAGTCAGTATTTGATACACGTTTGTTGGAAACTATGTTTTTCATTCAGAAATGTGAATTTTTTTTTATATATTTTATAAAGATATAACACCATTCCCTGCTTTAACTCTTTCCTCCCTAAAACTTTAAATGAACAATTCCAGTTTCGATTTTAGTCTAGTACATTTCTGGCTTTTAAGGGTTGTTTTTTATCCATTTTTGGCATTATGACAAACAGTGAAGACCCTGATCAGAGGGCTCCAAAAGGAGCCCTCTGATCTGGGTCTTCACTGTTTGCACAGGACAAGTGTACTATTCTCATGATCACTGTTTGAAAAGAACGCTTATATGCGGGACTAGGGTTCAAAGAGTTAAAAAGCCGAATGTCTTAAAGATCACCATGCATATTTATTCAGTGGTCGCTTAACACAGGTTTGACTGTAACTCCTACAAATTTGTTTCATTGGTCATTAACCCATTACCCCATAGCCTGTTTCTAGTATTGAAGATAGTTAACCACTTAAAGCAGGTTGAAAGTAAAGCAGAATGTGCCTTAAGGCACATTCTGCTTTACTTTCAGCCTGCTTTAAGCTATTATCTGCTAGAATTTAGAAAATATGTCTACAAAAGTTACAATACATTTTCATGACAGTATAAACTGGAACTATTTTCTTCAGTGGAGGAGTAAATCAAAGGCGTAAAAAGGTATATTTATGGGCGCATTTATAAGGCGCATTCTGCTTTACTTTCAGCCTGCTATAAGTGGTCCCATGTCTCCATAACTAGAAACAGGCTATGGGGTAATGGGTTAAGTCAGTTGTTGATTTAGAGTACTGCAGGTAGAGTAATTTCACATACTCTCCAGACATGCACCTCAATGAGTACAGCATGCTGTATCTCAGATTAATGACCTTGAATTTTGACCTTGGCCTCTGTTAAGTTTTGTGATTAGCATTAACAAATTGTTTGCATTTATTGTCAAGTGTGGCATCCATGTTTAACAAACACATTTCTTGTTATTATTTTGAGATCGTGATGAACTGTACATAAAAAGATTGGGTTGTATGTTTTGTGTGTGTTTTAATATTTTCTATTTCTGAAATTCTGTACAAATACCAAAGTGCCATATGGTAAAACTTCTTTTTATTAGAAACAATCATAGTAACCATTTACTCCATAGAAATACTGCATTTTTACGCATTTAATTATTTAATCAATTTCTTTACTGAAGAAAATGCTTACAACTTATACAGTAATGAACATGCAACAAAATAAATGTTTCCTATATTCTAGCAGATGGTAGCTTAAAGCAGGCCAAAGAACAGCATAATGCACACTCTGCTTTAGCCTTTACTTTCAACCTGCTTTGATCCGTTACCCCATAGCCTGATTTTAGTTTTGAAGGCAAGTGGCCACTTAAACCAGGTTGAAAGTAAAACAGAATGGGCCTTAAGCTTAACTGTTAGCCTGCTTTAAGCTACCATCAGCTACAATATGAAAAATATTTCTAATGGTACATATACATGACTGAATAAAATGGCACTATTTTTTTCAGTAAAGGAATAAATTCAAGGCGTATTTATGGGATAATTGGTTACATGTATGTCTTTCAAAACTAAAACAGGCTTTGGGTGAGTGTGTTAACTTTTACTCCATCCCTATGATGGAAAATGTCATTATTTTATTAGCCAGTGAAATACATGTAGTTCAGGTAATAGATTGTTCATACTGTAACCGAGCTTAGTTTAAAATATATGGGTATTTAGCAGAAGGGTTTACAGCAACTAAAGGGATTTCTTTCCAGTTAATCTGCACATTTTGGGCTATAGAAAAATTTGGTCCTTGGGACTTGAAGCTCTCTTTAGCTATAGGTAAAGCAATTGTCTACAATATATAATTACACTATGTACTACATGTAGTTAGAACATAACTTGACATAAGGCTTAACCATACATATAATCAAGAAGGTTTTTTGTGGGTAGAAAAGCTATATTTAAGATGCATCCATTTTGTGTTCTCTTTGTCTGTTAATTTTGTCTGTCAGTTTAAACGGTTCCATGTTGACAGTTTGTATCCAGGGTTATTATTTATGGGAACATCAATATTATTGTAGCTACAGTGCTCCCTCCCTACAACGACCCGCCAAACAACAACCCCCTCCTTACAATGACTCAAGCTTCTGTTACCTGAACGAGACAATTCTGTCTAACCCTTGCCCTGCTGCATTATCGTCTGCTTCAAATTGTCTTCTGCTGTTTTCCCTAAAAGTTACCTATTAGAATAGTGGTAATTTTGACAGAAGAAATATAATGACTTGTGACAAACAGCTTGAATTCAGATCAGACGCCGCATTCTGCGGCGTCTGATGTGGATTCAAGCTGTTTGCAAGTGTAAGACAAGTATTAAATGTTCGCTCCCTATAAAAACTCCCTCCGAACGACACATACAATCTTTGTCTCCCATTGGGTGTTGTTGTGGAGAGAGAGTACTGTACATGTATGTATATTTTGTTGGTTTGTAATACATTTCATGCCAGAACCTTGCCTTATAGTTATCATTGCAACCTCCTCAACCCATTGAATCCATATACAGTAGAACCGCTCTATTACGACCACTTAATTATGGTTATTATTAGGTGACTGAAATTGAATAAAAGGCGAAGGTAAAACAAAGTTTTACTTTCACCTTTCTTTAAGCTGTCAATGGCCTTTTATACAATTAATCTTAAATAAATCTTAATTAAACTCGTCTGTTTCGAAAAAGGCAATGAGCTATTGTCACTCCGGCGTCTGCATTGTTGTTGTCGTCGTCGTCGTCCAAAATCTTAACGTTTGCCATGATTTAAGAAACTACATACTTTATATTTGGTATGTGTTCTCACCTCAAGAAGCACTTGAGCCAAGTTTGATGAGGTCAATGTCACTTAGAGGAAAGTTAGAGGACGTTTAGAGATAAACTAGGTTGAATTTGACATTGCCCATGACTGTGGAACTGCATGTGACAGAGACTTCATATTTAGCATGAGTACTCAATGCAAGAAGCTCTTGAGCTCAGTACAGATTTTGTCATGTCAGACAAAGGTATTGGCCCTTTAAAGGTCAAATGGGGTTAATTGTTGACCCTCATTTCAATATTTCTTTTCAAAGTCAAAATTGATATATCTAAAATTTAAATTTTAGAAATAAAAGCTGACCATAATTGTTTAACCCTTTACCTGATAGCCTATTTCTAGTACTTAAGCTATGTGACTACTTAAAGTAGGTTGAAAGTAAAGCAGAATGCGCCTTAAGGCGCATTCTGCTTTACTTTCAGCCTGCTTTGAGCTACCATCTTCTAGAATAAAGAAAATATTTCTTATAATACATATGCATGACTGTTTTAATTGGAACTATTTTCTTCAGCGGTGGAATAAATCATATCCGCTAAAAGGCGCTTATATTGGGGAAAGGGTTAAAACTGATGAGGCAATTGAAAGGATGTTTCTTCAAAGACAGGGTAAGAGTGTCAAGTGTTTGGATCCTGATGAGACGCCGTGTTTATGCGGCGTCTCATTAGGATCAAATTTATGGTTTTACCGCTGGCATACAGAGTTGAGGATATCGGTGAATGGTTACTGAAAGGGAGATAACAATTCTTTTATAAAGTGGAACATCACCGGTAACTGCCCTTTGATCGCTGCATAGCGTTTAGTACAGCTGTTGATAAAAATGTATATAATATAATGGTTTATTATACACCGAGATCTTTCAGTTTGTACTTAAATTAAACTTTAATTGTCTTGAAAAAGGGTACATGTAATTGAAAGGAGACGAAATAGCAGGTGGCGTCATCGCAGTAAATAGGTTAATACGACCTACATGTATACTGGGAATCCTTTTTTTTTTTTTACAAACGAATTAACAAAGATTAATAGATGTATTAACCTGAAGAATGTGCGATGAAGCGATCGACAGGGCTGTTAACCTAGCGAAAATTTCACGCCATAATAATCAGGTCACTTACCCAAAACCTAGGGACGGAATGACACCGAGCAATATACATGTAATGCAGCCCCATCACTGCCTTGCACTGCATGAGTACAATAGCTATTTGCAAACAGTTTGGATCCTGATCAGACGCCGCGTAACGCGGCGTCTGATCAGGGTCCAAACTGTTTGGCACTCTGACTTATTTCAATATTTCCCAAGTCAAAATAGTTTAATTTTAGATTTGAATTATGAAAGCAGATGACTGATGTCAAATGTTTTAAATTGATGACGTGAAATCTGACACTCAACAGAAGTATTATGATAACAAATCATCCAAAACTGAATCAAATAAGTACAAATGTATTTCAGAATTTCGTGTACAGTAAAAATTCTCTTTTACGAACGTTGAACGAGGTTTACAGTGGAGAAAATGTTATTCTGTCTCCTTTAAACCAAACCAAACGCAATGTAACAAACTGTAGAAAATGGCAATATCCATGAAAATGTATATTTTTATTAGAGTGGCAAAGTTTAAAGAGTTTTGAGACGGACCAAACGCCGGTTTACCCAGCGTCTGAAAACTTTGAAATACGGGTGCATGTAAGCTCGACTTCGTAAAAGCGAAATCCAGATATCGAAATTCAACCCTATATGGAATACTAGCCCACAAAAAAGTAAAGTACAGAAAGCTAGCACAGTAAAATGTCTTAATTAATTTGAGTCCTGGGCACGAATTCTGAAATATTCTAAGATAAATTTTCTCTAAGTAAATCAATATTCTCTTAGCTTTCGGCAATTTACTCAACTATCATGACGTCATCTGCTTTAAACAAGTGTCTGCTTTTATTTCTCACAATGAATTGTTTAGGTAGAAATTGACTAAAGTAATATGATTATTTGTGTCAAACGTCGTCTGATCATGATCCAAACTGATTGCAAATAGCAGCAGCTACTGTACTCGGGTCATCGTGTTAAAGCAATGAATGGGTCAACTGTCTAATGAAAATGTAACTCATCAACTATACAAGTAGAAAATGTTGTACAGTGGAGAAAACGTTATTATTTCCCAATAAACGCGTTTGCGCTAAAACTGTTTTTTCCATTGCAAACAGTTTGGAGCCAGATCAGACGCCGGGTAACCCGGCGTCTGATCAGGCTCCAAACTGTTTGCCACTCAGATCAACATGAATAGTCAAAATTGTCGAAAAGTTGTCCTTTTCTATGTTTTAGTGCAATGCGTTTGCGTACGTTTGCGTTTAAACGGGAAAGAATAACAGATTCTCCACTGTACTTATTGAATGGTGTATGTACAGTGTACATTTATGTACCCTCTCTACAACGACATGGGAGACATTTTGTGTGATGTTCAAAGGGAGTCATTATAGTGAGGGAAAACTATGACATGGCTTACATTTGCAAACTGATTGAATCCAAGCTGTTTGTCACTCATATTGTTAATATTTATTCTATAAAAATGTCCACTTATATGTTACTTGACGACAATTTTAAGCAGACGATATACCAGCAGTAAAAGCATAGACATATGTGCTCTGTTAAGGGACCTGTGACAAGGGTCGTTGTTGGGGGGCCGTTGTAGGAAGGGAACACAGTATATTATCGAGATACTTCGACAACTATTATCATTATTTTATTAGGCACGTTGAAACTGTTACTAAAATATTGCAAAAAGACAACATACAAATGTTGCCTGAAAAGGATTTCAAACTTTACTGGCAACTGGAATAGTCCACTAGAAATTCAGGTGACAATTAAGCGGTACTCAATTTTCGGTTTGTAACCAGACAACAATTTCATGTAGGGCAACTTACTAGTCAATCTCGTATTGAGTATTAATACATTCATCTCTAGTGACGAGTATACTCGTCATGAACGAACAGTGTACATGTAAGAAGTATACAAGTCCTATGCAAACAGTGAATAACCTGATCAGAGGGCTGCTGCCGGAGCCCTCTGATCAGGGTCTGCACTGTTTGTCAACTTTGTTAAACATGGACTTAATTGGACAATGGAATTGTCCATTAAAAGTTCCAGGAGTGAATGAGTAAAATTCCCAATTATTCCGTACTTGCTAGTCGCCAAGGAAGGAACATTTAGCCTCATTCTACAAATGTCTGGCAACTGTTTAGCAGACAATCAAAATTCTACCCACCCCCTCCGAAACT
The DNA here is from genome assembly GCA_922989275.2 of Gari tellinella. NCBI lineage: Eukaryota > Metazoa > Mollusca > Bivalvia > Cardiida > Psammobiidae > Gari > Gari tellinella. The sequence continues at coordinate 95,224,582 of OV277858.1, forward strand.
TCACTGAAATGGACGGTTCCAGTTTCTAACAAAGTCTGGGTCATTTGTACTAAATGGGGTTTTCTTTCTTAAAAGAAGTATTGCAAAAAAGCATATAGTGCAGGCCCTGACATTAGTCTACACTGTTGGCTTAGGACAAGTATACATTTGACAGGTACACTGTTTGCAAAAGACGAGTATACTCGCCGGGCTCAATGGGTTAAACTTGTCACTGAAAATGATTTTAAGAGTAAACATTAGCACAAAAGCTTTATAAACTTGACACCAAATGTCCGTTCAAAAGCTTTAAACCTCGACAAGGTTTCTATGTAGTAAATTTGTAAACGAAACTTAAATTCTCCACGTAACACTGGAGTAGCCTTCGGCTATCCTGTTCTGGCCTATATTTCTTCAGTTCAGCGGGGGAACACTTCAAATCGGCTAAACAAACATAGCAGAGTGAATATGACCTCGACCGTGGCAAATATTTATAATAAAAGGTTGCAGTTGAATGACAAATCTCATCCCAGGCGGAATCCCGGGTGGCAAGGTTTTATTTTACGGGATATCGAGAAGTAAGTAAAATTTATATGTTACAAGTAGTAGTTGTAACAATAATACTTTGACATTACTATTAAAGTCTATTACAATAAAAACTCGATAATTCGAACTCGCGTTAGTTCGAACATACCTATATTTCAAAGTTGACTCTACAAGCGAGATTGAAATTGAAATTATAAATACTGGTACGATCAATTTAAGCGAATTCTAAATATCGAGTGTATCTACTGTTTTTACTTCAAAAACGTCGTCTGTATTCTTTTTAAAATATATTCATTTCTTTAATTAAGTCATTGACCCCTATTACAAAGGAGCCCTCTGATCATGTTCTGCACTGTTTTTCATTTCTCCATACATTGTTCATACCAACACTAAATAGTTAAAATTAGACTAGACTAAATTAGAAACTGGAATTTTCGATTCGAAGTTTCATAATTACATGAGTTAGCACATTGAACCCTAGCGACGAATATACTCGGCAATGTACAATTGTCTCATGCAAACAGTGTAGATCCTGATTTAAGGGCTCCTTAAGGAGCTTTGGTCAGGGTCTACACTACTTGACATTTTGTAAAATATTGTTAACAACCACCCTTATTATTTAAAAATGGACTAAACTTAATTGTTAACTGGAATTGCCCATTTATAGTTTCAAGGGGTGACAGAGTTAATGGGTGAATAAAAAGGAAGAATAACATGTGTTGGGGGTTATTATATGGATTTATGTATAGTTTTCAAGGACGTATAGTCATTTAGAATTCGTTTATGCAGGGTGTCATTATGCACAATGGAACCTCGAAATATCGAATAGTAACTGAAACATAGTCGAGAAGATCTTTTTGAAAATACTGACATTTTATTCTCAACTTAATGTCAAACAACTTGGAGCCTGATCAGACGCCGGTTTATCCGGCGTCTGATCTGGCTTCAAGTTGTTTGCACCAGAAATAATGGCTTTAGCATAAAATGCGTTTGTCGGGAATGAATGACATATTATCCACTGTTTTCAGCGTTTCGCGGCGTCTAGTCGGTTTGCAATCTTTTTTTTACATATCCAAATAAGTTAAGTGTTTATTGGTATTTCAGATTATGGTCGCGTAATTCAGATATGCATTGAGCAGCACTGATTTAAGCTCACTGAACCCCATAGTGACGAGTATACAGTATATTCGTTTTTTAAAAAACAGTGCACGTATGTAGAGTAAACTTGTTATATATGCAAACAGCGTATACCAAGATTAAGTGGAATTTATCATTTTGTTTAGAACTCATTGGAAATTTAAAGATTATATAGTTCCCTTAATCTTTTAACGCGGGTTCAACTGTTCTTACAGTCAATTGGCTACATGTCTCTATTTGAAATACTTGCACTGACCAGTGTCTGATCAAAATGTGTAAATTTGTAATTTCATATGTTAATTCTCATAATGGTTATGGAGGCACATGTGCTCTCCGTCTCTCTCTCTCTCCCTCTCTCTTCTCTATAGATCTCTCTCTCTCTCTCTTGTTTTCTCTCTTTCTTTCTCTGTGTCTGTCTCTCTGTCTGCCCCTCTCTCTCTCTCCCTCTCTCTTTCCTACTATCTCTCTCATTACATTGCTAGTGCAAATAATCTCATAGAACAGTCACTGATGTGGTGAAAACGTAACCATTCCCGTTTAAACGAAAGGAAATTGAAACGCATTTTAATAAAATGTAAAAAAAATGAAAAGTTATTGAAAACTTTTAACGTTTATTTAAAAGACTCTAAGCGACAAACAGTTTGGAGCCTGATCAGATGCCGGGTTACCCGGTATCTGATCTGGCTCCAAACTGTTGTTAATATGCAAACGTTTTTAAGCATAAACGCTATTATTTTGAAAGAATAAAGTGTTCTCCCCCTATATGTTGAACGTTTCATGGTGTGTGCATCCCTTCCTATAGAACTATGCTATCACGGACTCGCTTCTCTCGCTACATTATGTTCGCTGTATCATTTTCACCAGTCATCACACAAATACACAAGAAAAGAATTTTATCACTTTGTCATCTCTCACATTTCACACATGAGTACATCTGAAATAAAAAGGAAATATTTGTAATAAAAGCTCTTGAAAGCTGTTACGCCCATTATAGCAATAATGAGTCTTACTTCTCTGTACTTATTATAGTAGCATTCAACCTTTTTACTTAGATTGATACTGTATGAGCCAATGCACATTGCTTGATTGTACATTCAATACTCATGATACTGTACAGTAAAACCGGTTTTATTCGCGAGAATGTAATTTACGCGTTAATTCGCGAATTTGTTGCATCGCGTCTCTAGTTTTGACTTCTTAAAGCAGGTTGAGCGTAGAGTAGAATGTGCCTTAAGGCACATTCTGCTTTACTTTCAGCCAGCTTTAAGCTACCACCTGCTAGAAATATTGCATGATGTCGCGAATTATTACAAAATCGTATTACGCGAAATATTATTGACGCGAAAAATACCTGTTATACAGTACTTCCTCCCTACAACGGCCGAACAAATATCCCTCCTTACAATGCTTGCCGCTGTTCCCAAAACATTACCATTATGTCTAAACTTTTCACTGCTGAAATATTGTCTCTTTAAAATTGCGTCTGCTGTTTTTCTCAAAGTTACGTATTGAACATTTTGACGGGCGAACGTAAAGACGAGTAACAAATGGTTTGAATCCAGATCAGACGGTGCTTTACGCGGCGTCTTGTCTGGATTCAAAATGTTTGCAAGTGTAAGCCATGTTATGCTCAACACCCTAAAGGTATTAATTTCCCTCCCTATAACAACTCCGCCCGAACAACACACGCAATAATCGTCTCCCATTGGGCGTTGTTGTAGAGAGGGTGCACTGTATAGTAAATGTTTGCTTGCTTACTGCCATCCACTTGAAGTCTGTGAGTTACAAAGGGTGACAGTGTGATGATGGGGCAGAACAGTCATGAAGGAGCTATCTTCTTTACTTTGTAGACCCATATCAGAGGGCGCCTAAAGGGGTCCATCTGATCAGCGTCCTCCCTTATTGCTATTTGGCAATACAGTCGAGACGGTTATAATGTGACTTTGTGTAAATGGTCAACTTTGACAGGGAGTTCCTTAATACAGGCTTAGGATATAGATAGATAGACCAAATCTGAACAAACAAAGATATCTACATTAGGGAAACTAGCTAGAACTATCGATTTTAAGTATCTTGAGTGAATGAGTTTAGCAGCAAGCCTCCTCACCAATGTCAAACCTTTTTTGTGTGGTCGTGACAATATGACTTGACAATAAATGTCCACTTTTCAGTTACCGCCCCCTTTCATCGAGCTTAAATGGACTGATCACCCCCTGTAGTTGTTGTTGCTAAGGTTTAACGTCCCGCCTAAGTGCTATATGTGCGTCATCCCGTTGACATCCGAAGTTATCAATGGTCAGCATCTCAAATCATCTTTAAAAGAACACCCCAATTCGCTGCACCTGCACTGAATTCACGAAATAAGTTATTTCTTAGCATATGCTATCGGTGAAACACTGATAACCTTTGCAAACAGCTTGAATCCTGATGAGACGGCGTCTCATCAGGATCCAAACTGTTTGACACTTGCACCCTGATTTGAGTAGATTTATTTTTGAACAGAAGTAGACGTCAATTTTTGGACACGAGAAGATTACCCTGTATGCAAAGAGTTAAAAGTATTTGTACTCAGTTAACAGCAATGGCGGATAGTTCACCCATATCCCATCCAGCTTTAACCTACTGCATGCTTTGTACGTGTCGGCTGCAAAATTTGTCGTGTTCAACAACTCTCAAAACTTGATTTAAAGGCACATTCTTTCAGTAACTATATAATCAGTGTGTTACAGTTTTGCTCCAGACGAGACGCTGAGTCAGTCGACGTCTCATCTGGATCCAAACTGTTTGCAACAGTTCTATCTACAGGTACTTGACACTTTAAAAATAAAAATAAAAAAATAAATCTAATTGACTAGTCAAAATAAATTATGTTTTTAAAGATGTGTGAAGTAGGTGTGGTTTTATAGAATCCTTGCACCATCAGCGTTCAGAGGGTGTCTGGAACAAACCAGCCACTACAGTACCGCTGGGGTCTGATCTAGACGCTCTTCCACACTCTTTTTTTATTGTTATGAAAAGCAAAAACATAACCAGACTTATGATACCATGGCATGGCGGTGATGTTTTAATACTCTTTCACTGCCAAGTTTTATCGTCAGATTTAACCCTCTTCCCGCCAAAATATCGTCTGCATTGGAAGTGTCGTCTGCAATATTTTTAAAGTCAGATTTAGGGCTGTTTTGACTGAAGAAATGTCGACACGAGTGTCAAACAGTTTGGATTCTGATCAGGGTCCAAACTATTTGCAAAGTCACATTTTGGCGTCATTGGCAGTGCAAGAGGTAGGCCTAACTTATCCAGTCCTGAAACTTTTAATGGAGATCTCCAGTTTCCAATTAATCCTAGTCTATATATGACTACATGTAAAACCTCTCTATTACGAACACTAAAAAGAAGACTAATTGATTGTATTATAATTTAAAGACAGGTGACAGCTTAAAGCAAGGTGACACTAAAACAGAAAGCTCCTATAGGAGCTTTCTGTTGTACTGTCACCTTGCTTTAAGCAGTCACCTGTCGTAAACACTTAATAAATAAACACAATTTAATGGACGTAATAAAGAGGTTTTACATGTATTTAGGGCTGTTTTCTGAAATAAAGTGCAACATTGTAAACAGTGCATACCCTGATTACATGGTTGTTTTAGGAGCAGGCTGATCTGGGTCTACACTATTTTCATATGCCAAGTGTACTCTTCACATGTACACCGTCGGTAAAAGACGAGTTTACACGTTGCTCGAGTCCAATGAGTTAACTACAGTGGAACTTCTCTATTACGACCACTTAATTGTGTTAAATATTAGGTGTTTACGACTGGTGAGTGCATGCTAAAAGCAGGGTGACAGTAAAACAGAAAGCTCCTTTAGAGCTTTCTGTTTTGCTGTTACATTGCTTTAAGCTGTAACATATATTTTATACAATCAATAAACCTTCTTATTAGAGATCGTATTAGAGAGTTGTTACTGTAATTCAGAAGGATTGTGGTTTTACCAATCTCTACCACTTACACCCTCCATTAACTGTAGCCTGTTAAAGTTTACTGCTTTTAGCTCTACTTGTTACCTCATTATCAAAACTTCTTTTGATAAAATCTTTCTATCGTTATAACGAATTTAAATCTTGAATTCGCAAATTTAAAACTCGCGATCAAGGGTCAAGTTGATTTGAAAGAAACTTGACTTGTAGTTTTCAAACAGTTTGAATCCAGATTAGACGAGAAGTAGACTGTATTTTTAAAGATACAATCGTTTGGGTTAATTATCAGAATTGACAAGGATTTCAAATTTGAAGCCGATGCTATTTTTCAGCGTGAAAAGCGTTAAACACTTTGAGTATACTCGTCATTTCAAACAGTGAACCAGTAAGAAGTCAATGTTCCCTAAGTAAACTTTAAATGGACACTTAGTCGAGTCAAAGTCTAATACGAAATTTGGAAATATGTATTTTTATTTTGTATACGTTATGATGACCATGTGGCATTTTTGAGTGTTTGAGTCCATTTTTGAGTGTTTAGGGTTATTTAAACAATTTATATTTTAAAATGACGAACACTATTGTAGACATTTATCATGCATGCAGAACGTTTTAATTAACAGTGTGAACACTGTTTGCAAAGGACAAGTGTACAGACCAATCACTATTATCATCATACGTTGGTCTACAATGCCATATAATCTATATATATAATACTGCTAAATACAATGCTTTATAGATGCATGTGGGTGTCAAACAGTGTAGATCAAGACCAGTCGCCGCGTCTTTGATCTACACTGTTTGCAATGCAATAATTCAGGTTTTGTCATCGCACGACTCATACATATTATTCAAGTAATATCATAATCGGTTTTCGTATACATTGGAAATACTACATGTATCGCAGTAAAAACAGTGTATACTCAAATAGGAAGGCCATTGGAAGAGTAACCGATCAGGACCTCATTGTTTGCTATTCTAATTCTAAACCGAGTTTTTTTTTTTTTTTTTTTTTTAAATGTTTATAAGTTTTTTTTAGATTTTTTGCTTAAACCTTTTTATTAACGAAATGTAGCTTCGTGCAGTCCCGGCCAGTTTCGTTACAAAAGTGGATTTCATGGATTCATCCAATTTTGCTCATTACAACTGTTATGTTACGTCGCTTTAACAATAGTGAGATGTCATAGCGCGACGTCCAGCTGATTACAGATGGAGATAAAAATAACAGAATTGCAAAAGCAAGGACTAGACTCTAAATTGGGAACTGGAACTGTCCATTTGGAGACATAGGGGTGAATGAGTTATACAACTTCAAAGAGACTTTACTATACAAACTGAATATATGGCTAATTGTTAAACGAGGACAAACCTTTGTGACCTCAAGGGCTTAACTTTCCTAACGATGGCAAATAGCAGCCAGGCAAACTGTGTGTGTTTAACTCCTTCACTGCCATGACGTCATCTGCTTCAAACAATTGCCGTCTGCTTTTATCAAATTTTTAGAAATCGAAATTTTAGGCTAATTGACTAATTTTAAAGTCATGTCGTAATGAGTGTCAAACAGTTTTGGTCCTAGATCAGAAGCTGCGTTATGCGGCGTCTGATAAGGATCCAAACTGTTTGTAAATAACAGTTGTACTCAGAGAAAGACAGTTAAGGGGTTAAGTTATTAAACATATATAACGTTTGGCAGATTTTTTCTGAAAACTGTTTCGACTGCAAAATTGTGGCAAAATTGATTGTTCTGTCATTTCCTGCAGAAAATATATTCAGTGTTTCGGACAGGTTGGATTGAGAAAAGACGCCAACTGACTCCCACGTCTCATTTTGATATACCGGTACATTGTATGAAAGATTTATCACGAAATCGCCCACAGCACGCTTATGTTTAAAGGTTAACGTGAAATTCATACCAAGCCTAAAGACAAACACAGATCCTATATTAATTTACACTTTAGCACTAAAGTTTAGTTTACCACGCACTTTAACTCTTTCCCTTACTAGTCACGGATTTACCAGGAATTTATAAACAGTATGGGCCCAGATCAGACGCCGCGTCAGGGGGGGGGGGGGGGGGGGGGGGGGGGGGGAGGGTCTGATCTGATTCCAATCTGTTGTTTGCCCTCGTGTTTATATATCTTAAGATTAAATGGCTGTCAATTATTTTTTTAAAAAAAAAAAGAAAGAAGAAAGAAAAGCAGACAATAATTGCGAAGCAGTCGATAGTGTAGAAGGTAACTGGTTAAACCCTTCACTGCCTTACCCCGAGTGCAGTAACTATTTGCAAACTGTTTGGATCTTGACCAGACACTCGTTTCAATATTTTTTAAGTCAAACTACGAAAAATCGGTTTTAAGAAATAGAAGCAGACGGCATTTGTTTAAATCTAATGACGTCATGGCAGTGAATGGGTTAAACCGCTAAGCAATCAGTTTTCCTCGGAAGCAAACACGACTTTGTACTACATGTAAGCTGGTTGGTATTCATATATTAAGGTAGCCTTTTCAATTTGATTTTCGGTAAAATTCTAACATTTTATAAGGAGAATGGGGGAACACTATCAGATTAAGTTTAACCTGTATCTGAGTGCGATGTCACTGATATGTATGTATAAAATAGTTAGTCGTCCTGTTCAAGCACAGGGTCCGTTTAAAAAAACTTCGTACAACAACAGTCGTAAGTCAAAACTTTAAAATACATTTAATTTCTTATTTCTTTATCAAATACTATCTTGTGACATCTCTTTGGAATCGTCAAGACGATTCCAAAGAGATACCACAAGACAGAACTAGATGGAGAAATAAATCAAAATTGAGACTTTTATAATGTGACTTACGACTAATGTGACAACATTTGTCGTACGAAGTTTTATCAAACGGGCCCTAGATGCCTGTTGCATGCTTTGTCTCATCAACAACAATATCATCATAAAAAAACATTTTTTTCTACGATCAAACACCATATTTTTTATAATTATATATAATAAATATACTATATTAACTTTGTTTCTTCAAATTTACAAAAAAATGAGTTGATAATCAAAATACATGTACGGTGTTTGATACATGTACATGTAGTAGAAAAAATATGTTTTTATGACTGATGATGTTGATGATTTTTAATTTTTTAGACATAAAATAGGACGGGCACCCGTGAGCTTAAGTACACAATTTGCTAGCAGAGTGAACCCAAATCCGATACAGAATAATTCGACATGCGATCAGGATCCAATCAGTCGTCCGCTAGTGACGTCTCATTTTTTCATAATAAGAAAGACAATATGACAGGAACAATGTTTTTCACAGTATCACTTTCAGGGGAGGATACGGTATTCTTTCCCGTTTTAAAAACACATACGAAACGCAAATACATTGCAATATATTGTAGAAAATGACAACCTTTCTAGAATTCTGATTATTCATTGTAATCTGAGTGGCAAACAGTTTGGAGCGTCTGAGCTGGCTGTTATATGTTTGCAATGATAATGATTAGATTCTAATTTAGCATAAACGCGTTTATTGGGAATTAAAGAATAACGTGTTCTCCAATGTACATTATACCGTACCATACTAACCCCTTCACTGCCATGGCGTCATCTACTCTACACAAAGTGTTAATTGTCATCTGCAGGGATGTGCTGCAAGACTGCCATAATTTGATCATAAAAATCCTAAGATTTCAAAATTTTCAATTTTTTTGAGACGCAAATTTACTAATCATACCTTTACCCCATAGTCAGTTTCTTGTTTTGAAGACACATGTCTGCTTAAAACAGGTTGAAAGTAAAGCAGAATGCGCCTTAAGGCGCATTCTGCTTTACTTTCATCCTGTTTTAAGCTACGATCTGCTAGGATAAAAATCTGAATACTTAAGGAAAAATCCTGAGAAATGGCAGCCCTGTTGCTGTTACCAGCTGTATCGACTGTCCGACATTATTCGGTCAGTTAACAGTAACTTAACACTTTATGGTGACAGGTACAAGAGGCGATTGGCAGAGTGAAATATGAAACACGTTTAGTCGCCATGGTTACGCATAACCAGATACACCACAGTCTCTGTTTACATGCCAGTAAGATGGGAGTGTGATCTGTTCACACTTTAATTGACAACAACAAGTCTCTGCCTTAACTGTTCATCCTTCAAACTGTTTGTCACTCAGATAAAAATAAATCCTCAGAAAATTCAAAAGGCTTTAATTTTCTACATACGCTCGTACATGTGCACGTATTTTTGAATGGAGTTTGCGTTTAGTTTCGTTTAAACGGATACAAATAATAAGGCTGACTATTGCGTCCAAATTCGCTAGCACAATAGTTATACATGTATATAGATTAGAACACTTTTGATAGACTATTATCGATAGATGGATTTACTATAATTGCAATAATATCACGATAGTTTATTACACATTCAAAAGTATCGAAAGTTTGATTTTAGTAATCGATAGACTATAGTCGATTATCGTGACTTTAGCTATAGCGATAAGTCGATACTATTGACTATCGTGCCACCCTAAAATAACATGAACTCACTGTTTCATTTCAGGATGATCACCAATAGCAGAACCTAAACGTCCAAGCATGTCTTTAAAGGCGAAGACCAGTGATACTGATGAGGTGGTCAGGCGAATTATCAAAGGTCCTGATGGAGGAGTTCTAGTTAGAATCAGCTCACCGGGGGATGAGCCCGGCCACTCAGCTGTTGCTTCTAACCATGTCGATGAAAATCAAAATGTCGAGGTTACCCGCCAAATGCAAATGGCTAAAAACGCCGCATATCGGCAATCCACTCCACGCCAGTATATAGAAGACAGCAACAATAACAACATCAGCAACAACAATAACATAAGCAACTTCAATGGCCACAGTATTGCTGATGATAAGATAGACTCTGGTCACATGTATTACTCGACAGTGTCGTCCTCCAAACAGAAGACAGATTCACCAACGTTCAACACCCAGTCGGTTATAACCAGGAAGCTAACAAAAGGTGGAAGGTTATCTGTGAACTTTGATGATAGAACAACTGTAATTCAAACGACAGAGACGGTATACGGTGGAAACAATACTGATGCTGGATATACTACCGCTGATAACCAACATAACGTCGATACAATAGACAGGAAGAAACTAGACTATAAAGACGATGGTTCATTTAAGACATCCCCGCTGGAAAAATGCTTTTCTTGTGGTAAAACAGTGTACCAGAAAGAGAAAATTGGACCGATCAGAGGTGTCTTATTCCACAAACAGTGTTTTCGGTGTTGCGTTTGTGGCTTTGTTCTAAATCTGACAAACTTCTGTCACAACAGTAACGACTTGGAGGACAAAGGCCTATACTGCAAGTCGCATGAACCCATCTCTAAATCAGCCGCACTCAATATTAAAGACAAAACCATACAAGCAGCGCTCAACAAACCAAAAGTCGAGCAGCTGAATCCCAACATCCGTGGTGGATCAGAGGTGGCTAAGTCTCATTCATTTCGAACAGAGGGTATCTACATACACCCTCCTAGAGCAGACACAAGCAACATAAATGATAACCCTCCTGTCAACCACGTATCCACGGTAACCCATCAAAACTCCCAGGAAACCCATCAAACCACGATGTACCGGCCAACCAAGGTGGATGTTACTTATAAACAACCTCAGACCAAGACTCCCGCCATTATAAACAATACTGGGGCACGTATCATCTCACACAATGGTCATGCTGCCGAGCTCTACCCTGTCGGCATGAAAACCGCCGTCAATGCACCAAAACTAGATGTCTTTAACACTACGGTAAGTGATGATCTCGAATGGGTTGTGCGTTATTCTTTCAAACCAAATGTGGAGGTATAGCAATAACTGCAAATTATAGAGATATGTTGCGAAAATATTTCAACAGGCATTACTCAAGTGTAACAGCTTATAGCACTTATAACTTACTGACAACCGGACAGCTTGACCAAGCGATCAAACTAAAAATAGGATAGCCATGTAACTCATTCACCCCTGAAACTTTTAATGGACAATATAAATTTCCAATTAGTCCATTTCCCCCTCGCAGACGGTATACTTTCTAAAGATTTTTAACCAACCAGAAACGATCAGAAATCTAGTACAACACTCATCTGCTTGAAACACAATATTCTCATTGGCAAATGGCCCAGTCTGGTGAACTGGTTTCTCACAAATGTAACTTGGATTGAAAACCTTACAAAATAATGAGAAACAGTCTAAATATATGACTGTTGTCATGTCGTCAGTTTTAATTTAGCATGGAGCATCTATGAATTTAGCGTGTGGGAATCAGTTTTTCGAAACCAAACCAAACCGTTGACAATGAAAACAGTACCCCAAACGACTTAACCTGTGACGAATATCATTTTAAAAGATTTGTCTTGTTACTATTTTGGATTATTTTTATAATAAATTGCAAGATTACAAACATTGCCGACCCTGATCAGATTGTGTCTTAAGCAGTCCCCTTTTCATCACCTAAATATCAGATTCTTAAATTTTGTTTGCATTTTGTTTCAAAGTCAGAATGAGGAAGTATGACTGAAAATATACCGATTAGAGTGTCAAATGTAAAAAAGCGTGGGCATTGATTAATTAGACTCCGCAAAATTGACTATAATCGCCGCAATGGTGACGGAAGGGTTAAGCAGCTACAAGGGAGAAAGTGTTATTCTTTCCCAATAAATGCGCTTACAATGAAGAAGAAGTTATTCGTTCCCAATAAACTCACATACAGTGATGAATGAGTTATTAATTCCCAAAAAGTTCGCTTACAATGGAGAAGAAGTTATTCTTTCCCAATAAACGCACATACAGTGGAGAATGAGTTATGAATTTCCAAAATGTTCGCTAACAATCGAGAAGACATTATTCTTTCCCAAAAAATGCGCTTACATGGTGAAGGCGTTATTCTTTCCCAATAAGTAATGTACTTACAGTGAAAAGGGCGTTATTCTTTCCCAATAAATACGCTTACAGTGAAGATGACGTTATTCTTTCACAATAAACGCGTGTACGCTAAAACTGATATTTCCATAAGTCTGATCAGGCTCCTAACTGTTTGCAACTCATATAAAATGAATAGTCAGAGGTGGCAAAAGCTGTCCTTTTCTCCATTTTATTGCATTTGCGTTTAAACGGGAAAGAATAACGTCTTCTCCACTGATCATGTCTGTTTTGAACATCGAAAACAAACTTTTTAATGGTCGTAATAGCGCGACCACATTTCCTTTTCTGTTTCAGGTGCGACCAGTTCCGGCCATGGCTAAGGTTGCAGCACTTCCGGATGTTTACGTCAGCCCCGTTGACTACAGGACCCGGCAGATACCCGGTCCTAATTTTACCACGACCCCAAGTCCTCCTACTTCACCACAACACGTGCACTTCAATGGAAATACTAAAACCTACTATTACATAAACAAGTGATGACCGCGCCGTATATTTCCTTGCATTAACTCATTGGAACTGGTTGATCTAGTTTGAGAAGTTCAGTCAGTTTTTGACTAATTCGTGTTGTTTTAGCTATAGGGTCATGTTTATATAAACGTAAGAAAAGGAAATGTAGATATTTGGTTCTTTGTCTGAAAAAAGTCTACACTGTTTGCATATAGGACACGTGTAATCCTCACATGTACACATTTTATTAATGACGAGTATACTCGTCGCTAGGGTTGACTGTGTTCAAGCAAGCTTAGCTGTGCGAACTTAACATAATTGACGACTCAAGTCGGCTTTGTAAACAGTTAAGACCCAGATCAGACGCCGCATAACGCAACGTCTGGTCAGACTTTAACCTATTTGACACTCTAATTGATATTTCTACAATTAAAACTTGATTTTTCAAAAGTTTGCATAAAATTGCAAACAACAAATTTTAGCAGTCGATATTTTGTCTGCGAGACTAGTTCAAATCAGGCGGTTAAATTTGGCAGTGAAAGTATTATAATCATTAATGGACTATTACTTATAAACCATGCAAACGCCGTCCGGAAATACTCATGTAAGATGCAGTTTTACAGTGAAGAAGACGTAAGTATTTCCCTGTAAACGCGTTTATTCCCTTTTGAGCCTGATCAGACGCCGGGTAAGCCGGCGTCTGATCTGGCTCCAAATCGTTTTCCACTGGGATCTAAATGATTAGTCAGAATTGTCAAAACGTTGTAATTTTCTACATTTTACTACAATTGTGCGTTTGCGTTTCGTTTGCGTTTAAATTGGAAATAATAACGTCCTTTCCACTGTATTTGATTTTCCATGCGGTTACCAATGTGTTCACCACTATATACAGTGGAGAATCTGTTATTCTTTCCCAATAAACGCGTTTACCCTAAAACTATTATTTTCACTGCAAACAGTTTGGAGCCAGATCAGACGCCGGGTAACCCGGCGTCTGATCAGGCTCCAAACTGTTTGCCACCAAGATAAACAAGAATTATCAGAATTGTCCAAAAGTTGTTCTTTTCTACGTTTTAGTGCTTTGCGTTTGCGTACGTTTGCGTTTAAACGGGAAAAAATAACAGATTCTCCACTGTATCAACGTTAAGGGACTACAGACGGGCGCTGAATGCTTGACAACATTAACACACATAATGTTCCTAATATAAGGGAACTTTAGTTCCGTTGTTCCAACGAAGGAGCGGAAGTTACTACCGGTACGATAAACCTGCTCCGCGGCGGCAGGGGTAAGCAATCGCTAAGATTTCGTTTCAGTTATACTTTCTCAAAGTGGAATGCTTTCGTTCTTTCGTAACAGCGATTCGTCATCTAATTATATGGACTTCGTGTTCAATAACTTTCAGGTGAATAATGGAACATTTTAGACATGCCTCTTAATAGAAGTCTGACTGTAGATTACTGAACGGTTTATATTCTATATTATACACTAGTATATATTTATCTCCTCTCGGGGTTGTTAAATAATAAAATATCCACACCTGTACTTTGTAATAGATACGTCCAGGTTCTAGGTAAAGCTAGTTACATTTTAATAAAATATTGCCAAATAATAACCAGTACATAAGGAACCCTTTGATCAGAGTCTAAATTGTTTTCACACAGCGAGTGTACTACGAAAGATATACTGATATGTAATGTTTGTAAATAAAGCACACATACCCGTGTATAGAGTATTATAGATGAAACACTCTAAAGAAATCCAGCACTCTGTATCCTCGTTTTCAAAAATTATTTGTTATATAATGTTGAAGAGCTTTGTTGATTTGTTTCTCGGTGAAATAATATTTTTCTGTTTAAAGACGCTGTGCTTTACATGTAACTTCGCGTACATGTATTTACAGCGCTCCCTCTCTTCAACGACACCCATTGGGAGACAGAAATTGTGTTCGTTGTTCGGAGGGAGTTCTTTAGAGGGAGGGAAATTGGCTTACATTTGCAAACAGCTTGAATCCAGATCAGAAGCCGCGTGACGCGGCGTCTGATCTGGATTCAAGCTGTTTGTCACTTGTCATTAAGGTTTTTATGTCAAAATATCCATTATGTAACTTTGAGAATAATGTTTCAGCAGACGACAATTTTATTCAGACAATAATGCAGCAGTAAAAGCGTAAGCCATAACTGTCTTGTTTAGGGAACTGTGGCAAGGGTCGTTGTAAGGAGGGAATCATTGTTGGGAGGACCGTTGTAGAGAGGGAACATTGTACATGTAGTAGGCGAAAAGTTGATACAGTGGAGACGATTCTTACCCACTAAACGAAACGCAATCTCAGTGCAACAAAATGTAGAAAACGATAGCCTACAGTGGAGAATGTGTTTTTTTTCCTAATAAACGCGTTTACGCTAAAACTTTTATTTGCAGTGCAAACAGTTTGGAGCCAGATCAGACGCCGGATAACCCAGCGACTGATCAGGCTCCAAACTGTTTGCCACCAAGATAAACATGAAATATCCGAATTGACCAAAAGTTGTTCTTTTCAACGTTTAAGCGCTAAATGCGTTTGCGTACGTTTGCGTTTAAACGGGAAAGAATAACAGATTCTCCACTGTGTTTCACAAATTGACTGTTTATCTTTATCTAAGTGGCAAACAGTTTGGAGTCAGATCAAACGACGGGTATGTCCCCGGGATTTGATCTGACTCCAAACTGTTTGAAAAGGAAATTCTTGTTTTTTCATGAACACATTATTAGAAAAGAATAACGTCTTCTCCACTGTAATTATTGAAAACGACTAAGCTCTAAAGAACGTAATCGTATTCGAAAACAGCATTGATAATACGCTCGTAAAGGTTTTGGTGATGTTGTCCTCTATTTAGCACTATATTTTTATATAACTCTCTTACTCTTACATACACCGTAAACCCCCCTTTATAACGACCATTACAGAACTTTTTTTTTTATAAGACTATGGTTGCTTAAACAATGTGAAAGTAAAACAGAAAGCTCCTTTTGGATTTTTTCTGTTTTACATTTACCCTGGGTTAAGCTTCCACCTGATTTTTATACAATATTTTAGATATAGCCTTCTATTAGCCTTTTATTGGTAGAAATAGAGGGGTTGTACTTTGGGTTCACTTCTGGTGGACCATGTTGCTGTGACATGCATTCAAATTATGCTAGCATGTTTAAGCTTTCTTCTTTGTTATATTATTTAATCGTCTGTAAAATAGTTATGAAGAAATAAATATCTGTTATCGTTTTGCTAAGTCTTTTTCTATAATTTTACTGCCCCCTGGTCTGGTTTCGAGTTCAAGCTCAACATGTGTGCACCAAAAGCGTCATTCTTCATTACGGGAAATTTGCATAGGAATATCTCAGGAGTTATGATAAAACAGAGCGGCACAGCTGAAAGCTTGTGTTTCTTTTAGTACACCGACAGCCTTCCAGCGCTTTTAGTGCTTTGATTTAAAACAAAATATGGTGGAGAAGAACATGTAAATGCAATACATTGAAATGTCGCAGGGGACAACATCTTGAAAATTCTGCCAATTTATGTTTTATCTGAGTGGCAAACAGTTTGGAGCATGATCAGACAGCAGGTTACCTAATCTGGCTCTAAACTGTTTGCAACTCTTTTAGCATAAATGCGTGTACAGTGCTCCCTCTCCATAACGACACACAATGAGAGATAAAGAGCGTGTGTTGTATACGGAGGGAGTTGTTATAGGGAGGGAAAAGTAAGTTCCTTAGATAGTTACTTGAATTTTAAACATAATAGAGCTGCAATAAATCTATTTTACGGAAGGTGGATAGGGCCACTCTAAGAATTCATAGTAGGCTGAGTCTCGAATAAATATTCAAGGCAAAATGATAAAGGCATATTTTTAAGGTCAAAGGGTTAAACTCCAGATCAAAGAGAAATAGTTTCATTTATTTCTAGCTCAACTGAGCACAGCTTTGTGCATCGTGCATCTTTCGTCAACATTTAGCTCACCTGAGTTTATGCTCCGGGTGAGCTTTTATCATAACCTTTCGTCCGGCGTGCGGCTTTCTAATCAAATATTACGAAGCTTACATCCTGCACAGAACAGACTTTAACGCAAAACCTTAACGTTGAACCTAGAGGTAAGGGTCAAATGTCAATGTCACCAAACTGCGGTGCATCATGATCTACTCATTACTTATATTAAGGCGAACCAGCCATAACAGACTTTAAGTTTTGAATAAACTTTAACGCAAAATCTTAACATTTACCCAGAGGTCAATGTCACTAAAACTACATTTAAAATGTTGTACTGATTACGGCACATCTATGGTTCATGTTTCATAGACCGATCCAGTATAGTTTATGATATCCAGTCCGGACGCCGACGCCGGGTGTATAGCATATAAGCCCCCTCACTTCGTGGAGGTGAGCTTAAAAGCATCACCAAATGATTATCTTAGGTTTTCAAAGATTTTTCCAAATTTTAAGTGTTTGGTTGCCATGACAACCACGATTCTTTATGTAATACCACAAACATTAGGAATTTGCATAAGGGTAATATATAAGTATCATTCAGGTTAATTTTGGTGAATATCTATCCAGGGGTTACACAGAGAAGATAATGTTAAAATAAGAGGGCCATGATGGACCTTAATTCGCCCACCTTTAGGCCAAGAAATTTAAATCCTAACAACTAGCTTCAGAGAAACAAGTGAACCCTAGGACAGGGCTAATTTTGACCCAGGGGTATAATTTGAACTTACGAAACTATTTCTCTTTAATCTGTCTTTAACCCTTTGACCTTAATATATAAACGCTTTAATCATTTCATCCTTCAGGCTCCTTGAATATTGTTACGAGACTCAGCCTACTATGAATTATTAAAATGGCACCATCCACCTTCTAAACAACATATTTATTTCAGCTCTATTATGTTCGAAAATGCAAGTAATTATCTTGAATTTTCAAGTTAAGATCTTATAAATTCAAGATAAGTTTCTTGAAATTCAAGTTATCATCTTGAAAATTCAAGATATTATCTCGAATATTCAACATACTATCTTGAAAATTCAACATACTATCTTGAAAATTCCAGATAATATCTTGAATTTTCAAGATGTTAACTTGAAAACTCAAGATAATTATCTTGAATTTTCAAGATAGTATGTTGAATTTTCAAGATAGTATCTTGAATTTTCAATTTATTATCTTGATTTTTAAGATGGTATCTTGAATTTTTAAGTTATTATCTTGAATTTTCAAGTTACTACATGTATCTTGAATTTTCAAGTTACTATCTTGAATTTTCAAGATACTATCTTGAATTTTGAAGTAGCCTTTAGGCTCAGATATAGATTCTATATCATGTAAAACATGTTTTTGTTGTTATAGTTCCAGTGATTAGAGCCCCCCAAAAGGAACACTCGTTATTGATAAACTGTCCTATGCAAACCGTGAAAACCCAGAAAATGAGCTCCTAAAGGAACCCTCTGACCAGGATCTGCACTGCTGTTTGCAATATGCACGTATTGTAATATAAAAGACAAAATAGCCAAGCACGGCTAGACGTAATTAAAACCTGAAATCATGCATTTTTGAAGTTCCAAAGATGAAATTAGCTGTCAAGTGTCTTGAATACATAAACGAAACTATTTGATTTTTGGAAATAGAAACAAGACAATACGATACATGTCCAGAATTAACCGCAACCATCACTCTGAAAGCATCACCATATCATCTCATCATTCATTGGTGGGTATATGATCTATTTTGTGTCGCAGTGCCGCAGGGCTGCCATTTCTCCGGATTTTTTTTTCTAAGTGTTCGGATTTTATCCTAGCACATTCTGCTTTACTTTCAATCTGTTTTAAGGTGGTTTGCGGGTCAGCTTATTCTGTGTCAGAATTCTTTGAAACCTTGATTAAATTGAGATATACCATATGGAGAGTGAAATATCGTTAAAATAAAAAAAAGTTACAGTGCCGTTTTTTTCTGACAGGACCTTTTGTCGAAAAAAGCTCCTTTTTTGATAAACAGGAATATTTTCTTTATAAAATGATATACCTCAATAATTTCTGTACATTCAAGTAAATTGTACATAGACTATAAGATATTGGGCAAACAAAAGTATTTTATGACATATTTGTTGGAAATATCAATATTTAAAAAAAGTCAAATTCTGAAAATCTCAAATTACAAAAAATCTAGCTGTTTAACGTACACTTATTTTTCTCTCATTAGATAGATATAACTTAATTCTACTAGTCACAAAAATTTAATGAAAATCTACAGTGGAATTTACATTTTACACATGATTTCCTGAAATTCTGACAAAATGTAAACACAAAACGAGTAACCTCCCTTGAGTTCAACTTTAAAATGCCGTCAGCTCTAAATAATACCATAAGTCAAACCTGTAATAAGGGACCATTGAAAACGGTAGCCTGTAGATCTTTAAAGGCAAGTGACTGCTTAATGCATAACAAAAGTAATGCATAAAAGCTCCTTTAGGATCTATCTTTTAGCATTATTTTTGTCCTGTGTTAAGCTGCCATCTGTCATATAGGCTATAAATACTCACAAATTTAGCTGTCACTTGACTATACTTGCATCTGATATTATTCATTATTACTTGACTAAACATAGCCTGTCCTTTGATCACTGCGTTATGAAATGACTAGTCACTAAAATCAGACAATTTGTTTAAAAAAAAAGTTTTGAACCGAGTGGGAATCGAACCTAGAACCTTTGGATTGCAAGTCTATCACCGTATCCACTGCGCTAACAGAGCAGACACTGAGTAAGATCAAACTTTTCTTTATCTAAATTTTCTACTATAAGCATGTGCCGCAAAGATCAGGTGAAAGTCATCAGCATTTCCGGAACTCGAGATGCGGGCCGCCCGCTGTCGAACCACCTTAAGCAGTCACGTGTCTTCAAAACAAGAAACAAGATTATGGGGTAAAGGTATACGATTAGTAGAATTGCGTCTGAAAAATTGAAGGTTTGAAATCTTAGGATTTTTATGATCAACTTATGGCATCCCTGTTGCCGTAAAACCTAACTCATCCATCCAAATGACTAGAGTTCTCATTCATGAAATAGTACTACGGCCTTGACTTCAGGACAGAAGAAATGTTTCGTAGTAAATCAGCAATAGCCGTGGTTAGAGTCTGGTGAGAGGTCATGTCAACACGACATGTTGTGGTTGGCGGGCAAAAGGAATTGCAAGAAAAGGATAATTGTAGGTGACCTACTAGTATTTCATTGCATCAAAATAAAATATATCACCACGTCACATTAAAGGCCAAGAACTGTATCATAGTGTACCTTGGAGGAGAACAGGTGTAGAAGTCATACAGTACTCTCTCTCTCTCTCTCTCCCTCTCTCTATATAACAATACATAAACAGAAACAAATCGTGCGTGTTGTAAAGAGGGAGTTGTTGTAGGGAGGGGAAAGTAAAACCCTTAGAGAGATGAACATACACCGGCTTACATTTGCAAGCGGTTTTAACCCTTTGAACCCTAGTCCCGCATATAGGCGTCCTTTTCAAACAGTATACATGTGAAAAGTGCACTTGTCCTATGCAAACAGTGAATACCCAGATCAGAGGGCTCCTTACGGAGCCCTCTGATCTGGGTCTTCACTGTTTGTCAAAATGCAAAAATTTGACAAAAACAACCCTTAAAGGTCAGAAATGGACTGGACTAAAATGGAAACTTGGATTGTCCATTTGAAGTTTTAGGGAGGAAAGAGTTAACCACAGCGTCTGATCTTGGTTCAAACTGTTTCCACTCGTCTTTGTGTTTCTTCTTTCAAAATGTCCAATACGAAAGTTTGAGAAAACCCGCAAAACGAATCTTTTTCAAGACATATTGCCTCGTTTGGAGAACAGTGGCAATCGTTGTTGTTAGGATAGAATCGTTGTTCGAAGGGGCGTTGTATAGGGAGGGAGCAATGTAACACATATGTCGCCGGTGTGAAAAAAATAGTGTAACCGCCGGAATATATCGACTCGCCGGTAATAATGTTATACCCCTATTCCATGAGACGGCGATCTGTGGCGCTCTGTCAGAGCGCCGCAGGTCGCCATGCAGAGCGCCGAGGTCGCCAGATGCGCAACCTGAGCGCAAATGGGTCGCTATCTGATCTCCATGATCGCCAAGGTCGCCGTCGGTTTACTCCCCTGCACAAAGATCCGTTGCGCTCCGGCCAGAACGCCACCAGATCGCTAATTGATCGCCATCGGAGCGCTACTTGATGTAACTAGAGCGCTATCGGATCACCTAAGAACGCCACCATCATCCAACAGAGCAAATCAGTAGCTACCTAGCGCTCCGTGGCGATCTGATAGTGAGTCTCTGCATTCTAAAATAACCGATAGTATTTTCTATCAATATATCCAAATTGCATGATGTAACTCGACGTCTCATCCGGATCCTAACTGTTATACACCCATATAATAATGATACCGAAAAGTGTGTTAATATAATGGCGTTTAACATTGATTTTGACGTGCGTTAGAACATTTGTAGTAACTATTAAATGCTTTACTATGTTACTGCATTGAGTGGACACTTGTAGGTCAAAAAGAAAGCAGCTATATGTATGGGTATTTGCCTAAATGTCTGCTAGCGAATTTAAAACGAATGAGCGCGGCAGAGCGCCACATGTCTTCATAGGATATCTCCCTAATCAGATCAAGTAGAGCGCTAACAGAGCGGTAATGGATCTCCATCGGTCGCCGACATCGCTATCGGATCTCTTTTGAGCGCCATAGGTCGCAGTGGTCGCCATCGGAGCGCCAATAGAGCGCAATAGATCGCATCTTAGTCGCCTTTGAGCGCCAACGTTTTTTATGAATTGGGTGGCGACCAATGACCATGAAGTCGCTATCGGATCTTACAGATCGCTAACGGGTCGCCATCGGAGCGTAATCTGAACGCAATCGGATCGTAAATGCCGTTAGATTGCCTCATACTGAGGCGACCTATGGCGCTCTGTCGGAGCGCGGAGATCGCCATCGAGCGCCGTCTCGTGGAATGGGGGTATTACGACCGTGGCTCACAATATTATGACCGAACGGGAGTCGAAATATTACAACCACTTTTATGTTACAAACTGACCCAAAATGTAACGAACTGACCCTGCTTAAAAATGACAACTAATGCAAACGTCTAATGTCTATTTGGCCTGGAGAATGTTATTTATTTTTTCGATCTAATCCTGTCTTGTCACATCTCAGTGGAGTTGTCTTGAAAAGAAGATTCCAAAAAGATGTCGTAAGACAGGATTAGATAGAGAATTCAGAAATTATATGTATTTTAAAGTTTTGCCTTACGACCGTTTTTTTCGTACGAAGTTTTATGAAACGGGCCCAGCTGTCTCCGAAACTGAAACAAGCTATGGGGGAAAGAGTTAGTCGGAGTATCTTTCCTTCCTGAAACCGCAAATGGACAATTCTAGTTTTCAATTTAGTCAAGTCCATTTTTACGGTAGATTTTTGCAAAATATGTTAAAATGACAAGCAGTGTAGATCCTGATCAGAGGGCTCCTTAATGAGCCCTCTGATCAGGGTCTACACTGTTTGCATAGGACAAATGAACTCCTCTCATGTACACTGTTTGTAAATGACGCATATATGGGTGACTAGGGTTCAAAGAGTTAAACTTCTATAAAGAGAGGCTGCTACACGTATGTCGGGCTGT
Source organism: Gari tellinella (assembly GCA_922989275.2). Lineage (NCBI taxonomy): Eukaryota > Metazoa > Mollusca > Bivalvia > Cardiida > Psammobiidae > Gari > Gari tellinella. The sequence continues at coordinate 95,247,308 of OV277858.1, forward strand.
ATATCATATTAACATACAGACCTCTTCAAATGGACAACTCCAGTTCTATGGAAGTCTATTCCATTTTTGACTATTTATGGTTGTTTTATACAATACTTTGCAAAACTACAAACATAGGAGTCCCTGATCAAAGGGCTCCTTGGGGAGCCCTCTTATCAGGATGTACACTGTTTGCGGATATACACTGTTTGCATAATAAGTGTACTTTATATATAGGTAGATCTACACTGTTCTAAGGGACACTAAGGGTCAATGGTTAAAGCATATTGAGGGACAAAACACAAGTCAAACCAATGCTTTTAATACTTGCTTTTATTCTTCAACCCATAACACCAATTAAACTTTAATATGATTCAACAATGACTGAATATATAAAAATACAATGTGTACATATAACACCAACACCAACAACCAGGGTGAGGTTTTGATCAGTGTAAAAAGCTTCAATTAAAGGCTCACTCCTGAATAACCAACAATTTTCCTACATCATGGTGTTATCAAATCATCTACTGAAACTAGTTATTAACCATAACTTATTCACTCATGAAACTTCACATCGACAATTAGCCCATTTTTTGTTCACTATTTATGGGTTTTATTTTTACAAAATATTTATAAATAACAAACAGTGTATACCCTGATCAGAGGGCTCCTTCAGGAGCAGAAGCCCTCTGATCAGGGTCAACACTGTTTGCATAGGGCAAGTGTATTCCTTAACCCTTTACCCCATAGCATGTTGTTAGTTTTGAAGATAGGTGACTACTTAAAGCAGGTTGAAAGTAAAGCAGAATGCGCCTTAAGGCACATTCTGCTTCACTTTCAGCCTGCTTTAATCTACCATCTGCTAGAATATAGAGTATATTTCTTATGATACGTACTCATGGCATAATAAATTGGAACTATTTTCTTCAGCGGAGGAATAAACTAAACGCGCTAAAAGGTGCTTCTATCAGGGAAAGGGTTAAATGTGCACAGTTTGTAAAGAAAGAGTACAGTGTTCCCTCCCTACAACGGCCCTCCCAACAATGAATCACTCCTTACAACGACCCTTGCCACAGTTTATGTCTTGCCACAATTATGTCGTATGCTTTTACTGCTGCAGTATCGTCTGCTTCAAATTGTTGTCTTCTGTTTTTCTCAAAGTTACAAATAAGTGGACATTGTGATAGAATAAATATATTTGTGAGTGACAAACAGCTTGAATCCAGATCAGACGCCGTGTTACTCGGCGTCTGATCTGGATTCAAGCTGCTTGCAAATGTAAGACTAGTCTTAATGTTCCCCACCTATAACAACTTCCTCCGAACAACACACACAATCTTTGTCTCCCATTGGGGGTCGTTGTAAAGAGGGAGCACTGTATATCTATGGCTATAGGGTTGCATGAGAAATTGCTCTGTTAAACATCATACATTGCAATATGTTTTAGTTCATATAGAACCAGTGTCAATCAGTTTACAGTCTCAGCAGACACAAAGTTACTATGTGTTTGACTATAAAGGATTTAAGTAGCTTGCAAATTAAAGCCAAGAAGATTAACCCTTCCGCCCATAGACACTCCTTTTAGTGCATTTAATTTATTACTCCACTGAAGAAATAAAAGTACCAATTTATACAGCCATGCACATGTGCCATAAGAAATATTTCCTACATTCTAGCAAATAGTATCTTAAAACAGGCTGAAAGTAAAGCAGATTGCACCTTAAGGCACATGCTGCTTTACTTTCAACCCGTTTTAAGCGGTCGCATGACTTTAAAACACGAAACAGGCTATGAGGTATTGAGTTAACCTTAGCAACATGCTGCACATTCTGATAGTTTTATGTGAAAAAGCCTTTCCTTATCTCTACATATGGCATTTCATTGAAATTGTGAAGGTCAAACTCAACAGAAAGAACTGATCAGGGTCTACACTGTTTGCATACAACAAGTGTACTCTTCACCGGCATACTGTTTGTAAATAAGGAGTATACCCATTGCTAGGATAGCATGTATTAATAAATAACACACATAGCTTCAGTGAGTGAGCCTTTAACAGCTTTGATACTATATAACAAGGTGTGTGTCATAAATACCTGTCTTACATACTTACAACAGGCTGGTGTAATAAATACCTGTCTTACATACCTACAGCAGGCTAGGTGTCATAAATACCTGTCTTACATACTTACAACAGGCTAGGTGTCATAAATACCTGTCTTACATAACTATAACAGGCTAGGTGTCATAAATACCTGTCTTACATACCTACAACAGGTTAGGTGTCTTTATTACCTGTCTTACATACCTACTATAGGCTAGATGGCATAAATACCTGTCTTAGAAGACACATATAATAAGCTGGGTGTAATAAATACCTGTCTTATACATACCTATAACAGGCTAGGTGTTATAAATGCCTGTCTTAGATACCCATAACAGGCTGGGTCTAATAAATACCTGTCTTACATACCTGTAACAGACTTAGTAACAAATACCTGTCTTATATCAACTTACAGAAACAGGTTGTGTGAAAATAAAAACTATACATGTAAAATAAGAGTTTAACCAATCCTTTTCAGAACAAATCCTGTTCTATTCTTTCTCCTAAAAGGTACACTTCAGTTTTAAAAATAAAGTTGTCATTGAGAATTGTTTACTATATATATATTGTTCTTTGTATATCAAATTTGCATTCGTTTCCTATTGCTTTACCCATTACCCCATAGTCTATTTCGATTTTTGAAGATAGGTGACCACTTGAAAGAGATTGAAAGTAAATAAAACTGCACCTTAAGGCACATTCTGCTTTACTTTAAGCCTGCTTTAAGCTACCATCTGCAACATCTAATAGAATATAACAATACATGTATATCTTAAACTGAATTTCATGACTGTATAAATAGAAACTATTTTCTTCAGTGAAGAAATAAATTTAAGGCAAAACAATGAGTTTTTATAGGGTAATGGGTTAATTGAGTATCAAACAGTTTGAATCAGGATGGGATATTGAGATTACTGACATCTCACCCTAATACAAATTGTTTGTGATAAGATTAACAAAAGAAGGGTCAAGGTACTAGTGGTTCATCATATTCCAAAAATGTTAACTTAACCCATATCCTGCGGTAATATTGTCTGCATCAAAATTGTACTCTGCAAAAGTTTGTTAAATCTAGATTTATACATTTTTTAAGTAAATAAATCTAAAGACGTGTGTCAAACAGTTTGGATCCAGATCAGATGCCGAGTAACACAGCGTCTGATCTGGATCAAAACTGTTTGCAAAAATCAGTAAAGTCGCGACCGGCAGGCAAAGGGTTAATTTCAGTATAAAGACTATTATGAAAAGATGACTTGTCAGCTTTTAAAGTATATCATATTGACAGTTCATTGAGGCTGGTTGCAGTGTTTAAAGACAAAAGTCACAATAGCAAACGATTCCATCTACATGAATGCATGTGAAAAATAATAACTAGTGAAGTTTAGATTGTTTTCTTAACCCTTTCCTCCACAGCCATAATATGTGCAAATCCCCTATGTAGTTAGATGACTGATGAACCCATTACCACATTAAAAGGCCTGTTTGCCTTTGATTTATTCCTCCACTAACATAAATAGTTCCACTTGAAACAGTTATGAATATTCACCATAAGAAATATTTCCTTAATCCTAAAGGTGCATTCTGCTTTACTTTCATTCTGCTTTAAGTGGTTGTCTCTCTTCAAATCTAGAAACAGGCTATGGGGTAATGAATTAAAGCAAAATTGCTTTAAGCTGTCACATACATGTCTATTTAAAAATGTAACATCTTTATCCAATTCTTTAAACTGTAATCTATAATCAGCTCTATCGATGAATAATTTTCTGTGCTTTTGTAGAGGGGTAGAAATGGGTGTCCTACAGCCTTTATGTGGAGGAAAGGGTTTTAAGTTATATGACCAGGTGGGTAGTTTAAATGGTGCGACACAACAATCTGTGCTGATTCAATGACATGAGACCTTCACTGCCAGGATGTTAGTCAGGAGGCAGTACACTAACATTCTGCAAAACCTCTATTTCATACCTCTGTTAATAAGGAGGCAGTACACAAGAAATCTGCAAAACCTCTTTCCTTCATATCTCTGTTAGTTAGGAGGCAGTGCACTATAATTCTTCAAAACCACTATCCTTTAAATATCCACCAAAAACCTATGTTATGACTACTAATTAGAATAATTTCTTTAAAACTATTCTAATAAGTAGTCAATGCAAAACGTTAGATTGCAACATGAGGCAGTTTGAAAATGAAAAACTTAGTATTGGTTAATGCAGGACGAAAGTAGTTAACCCATTACCCCATAGTCTGTTTCTAATTTTGAAGGCTTTTGACCACTTAAAGAAGGTTGAAAGTAAAGCAGAATGTGCTTTTAGGTGCATTCTGCTTTATTTTCAGTCTGCTTTAAGCTACTATCTACTAGGGTATAGAAAATGTTTCTTATGATACTTTTTCTTGACTGTATAAATTGGAACTATTTACTTCAGTGGAGGAATAAATAAAAGGCATAAAAGTGGTATTTATGGGAAAATGGGTTAAGTAACCAAGAATGTTTATGTTTTATGGGGGTATGATATCAGCAGTGCTCTGGCACAGAAAATAATATTCAGGGGTTTTCTCTTGATATATTTAATCTTATAGCATTATGTCAGCAAAGAGGTTTTGCCAAAATTGCACATTTTTTATTTTAAAATAAAAAAGTTAGTCAAATATGCAGGTTGCTTTTAAAAAACAAAGGTATCTAGTCAATGCTTAAACAAGAAGTTTAGCTTTTGAAAGTATTTTGAAAAAGGAATAATAAGAAACAGGAATAAGCATATCTAATGATGGAGAGAGTGTGTGTTAGAATGATAGTTGGATCTTTTTCAATAAACATTTATAAGCTTAGGTATTATACTTACAGTCAAACCACTCTATTACGATCACCCAATGTGCCCAATGTGGTTCAAATGTTCAGTGTGTTTGGAATATTGCTGCTTAAAACAGGATAAAAGTGAAGCAGAAAGCTCCTTTAGGAGCTTTCTGCTTCACTTTCATCTCGCTTTAAGCTGTTACCCGTCTTTTTAAACCACTATACTATTAATTGAAATAAAGCAGAAGAGCTTTCTGTGTTACTTTCAAGCAAAAAACTCATTTTAAAGAGCTTGTTGCTTTACTTTACTTAAATATGATGAATATATTGTCTTAAGCTGTTGCCTGTCTCTAAAACAACCAACTAGTCTTCTTTTTAGTGGTCATAATACAGCTATTTTACGGTACTTGTATCCTCTTTTTCAAAGCTGAATTAATGAGATCTAACATGAGATGGGCTAAATACAGTGACCTCTCACTATTACAATTACTCAACAGACAACTGGATCTTGGTTTTTATGACAGGTGGCTGCTTCAAACAATATGAAAGTAAATCAGAAATATCCCATATGGGCTACGTATCGCAACGATCCCTAGCAATGAGTATACTTATATTTTACCATTCTTGTATTTTGTATAATTGTCCTATGCAAACAATGCAGACCCAGATCTCAGGGTTTCTAAAGAAGAAGCCCTGCTACCAGAGTCTGCACAGTTTTCAATATATATGCAATTAAAAAACAGAAAACACTCTTATTAGTCCAAAATGGGCTAGATTTAATTAGAAACTTTAGTTGTTAGTTTGAAGATTCCGAAATGAATGGGTTAAGACAGTTTGAGAATAAGACAAAAGGACTTTCTGATTTAATCCCATCCAGCTCTGAGTATCACCTGTGTATAACACCAGCAGCAAGTAGTTAAAATAATTGCAGAGGTTTTAGTGTACATTGAAAACCCTTCTATTACAATCACTAAAAAAAAGACTAATTGACTGAAGTAAAGCCAGGTGGCGGCTTAACCCATTACACCATAAATACGCCTTTTTATGCCTCTAATTTATTCCTTAACTGAAGAAAAGAGTTCCAATTTATACAGTTATGAATGTGTATGATAAAAAATAGTTTTTATATTCTAGCAGATGCTAGCTTAAAGCAGGCTGAAAGTAAAGCAGAATGCGCCTTTAGGCGCATTCTGCTTTACTTTCAACCTGCTTTTAGTGGTTACCTATTTTCAAAACTAGAAACAGGCTATGGGGCAATGGGTTAAAGCAATATCAAAGGAGCTTTTTGTTTTACTTTCATGTAGCTTAAAGCAGTCACCTGCTTATAAACCAAATAACTTCACATTATCTAATGGTTGTATTAGATGGGTTATAGTGTATTTAACTCTTTGCATGCTGGGTATTTTTTTTTCGTCTGCAACAATTTGTCGTCTGCTATCATTCTAAAATAACAATTTTCAACTTTTAAATTCAGGATCAGAATGGCAAACAGTTTGGATCCTGATGAGACGCCGCGTTACGCGGCGTCTCATCTGGATCCAATATGTTTGCAGAGGTAATCACTATGGCAGGTAAATCCTCCGCTAGCATGCAAAGAGTTAACAAATCAGACAAGCACACAGACACACAGACAGACAAACCACAACCTTTCCTATTGAACCTTCCTCATTAGAGAAGAGTTACCTCAAACAACAGGTAAAATCTCAAGTGTGGAGAACTGTTTATCTACCACAAATAACAACTTTTGTTCCATACAATATCATGAAAGACTAAAAACAAACTTATAACAGTTCCTATGTTAACCTATAGATTGCTCGTCCTGATCTGACTGGCGCAAGCAAACAGTTTGGATCCAGGGTCCAAGGTTACACAGCTTTTGAGTTGAGTCTGAATCCCTTATCGAGCATTTGATTGGTCAGATTTGAGCCCGGGCTCAAATCTGACCAATCCAATGCTTGAGAACAAAATCAGACTCAACTCAAATGCCTTATAATCTTGTGACCAGATCTGATGCTGTATAATTTGGCATCTGATCAAGATCTAATCTGTTTGATGTACATAATTTTTGTCAATGATCCGTCAATTAACTTTTTGCATGCTGGTTTTTTTTTCGTCTGCAACATTTGTCGTCTGCTACTGTTCTCAAAACAGAATTTTCTAATTTCTTTTCAAAACATGATCAGAGTGTCAAACATTTGGATCCTGATGAGATGCCGCATTAGGCGGCATCTTATCAAAATAAAATCTGTTCGTAAAGGTTATCATGGTTTGCTGCCAGTGCACTAAAAGTTAAAACAATAATCTAAAACATTTACATAAAACAAATATCAGTCAGACACTATATAAGCAGTCTACTGGTTAACAGTTTTAACATACAATAAAAACTTCATGCATAAAAACAACAATTTATACATGATCATTATAAATGTATCTACAGTGGAGAAGATGTTAATTTTTCACAATAAACGAGTTCACGCTGAAACAATTACTATGTACAGTGTTCCCTCTCTACAACGGCCCTCCCAACAACGACCCCCTCCTTGCAACGACCCTTGCCGCAGTTCCCTAAACGGGAAAATTATGTCTAACGCTTTTACTGCTGTAATATCGTCTGCTTAAAATTGTCTTCTGCTATTTTTCTAAGTTACATAATTGACATTTTGACAGAAACAACTTTCTGATGAGTGACAAACATCTTGGATCCAGATCAGACGCCGCGTTACGCGGCATCGGATCTGGATTCAAGCTGTTTGTAAATGTAAGCTGAATTACCTCCCTATAACAACTCCCTCCGAACAACACACACAATTGTTGTCGCCCATTGGGTGTCGTTGTAGAGAGGGAGCGCTGTATTTCCATTGCAAACAGTTTGGAGCCAGATCGAACATCGGGTATCCAGCGTCTAATCAGGATCCAAACGTTTTGCCATTCGGATGAAAATAAATCTGTAGAATTTTTCAAAAGGCAGTCATTTTCTCCATTTTATTGCATTGCGTTTCGTTAAACTGAAAACAATAGCGTCTTCTCCACGGTATCCCCACTGCTACAGATCCTGCCCCTTCACAATCCTTCCAGCTCTACTAGCTACGGTGGAGAATCTGTTATTCTTTCCCGTTTAAACGAAAGGAAACGCAATCGCAAAACACTAAAACGTAGAAAAGTGCAACTTTTGGACTATTCTGATAATTCATGTTTATCTTGGTGGCAAACAGTTTGGAGCCTGATCAGACGCCGGGTTACCCGGCGTCTGATCTGGCTCCAAACTGTTTGCAATAGAAATAATAGTTTTAGCGTATTCGCGTTTATTGGGAAAGAATAACAGTTTCTCCACTGTACTAGCTATTTAGCAAAAAGTGTAACTTTCCTCATGTAAACGAACAAAAGCTCTTGAAACAAAACCGTATAACTTTGTAACAAGAATAACCACAGTTACTTATACTCTCTGTACCAAAATCATAAAGCAGTGTTTTAAGCAGGTTGAAAACCCAACAGTCAAACCTATGGTTAGCAACTGTTGCATACAGAAGAATGGGTAACTTAACCCATTACTCCGTAAATGTGATTTCTTTCCCCTTTAATTTCTTCATCAACTAATGAAAATAGATCTACTTTATACAGTTATTCCTGGTATTGAAGAAAAGTGACTACTTAAGGCAGGTTTAAAATAAAGCAGAATGCACCCTCAGCCTGCTTTAAGCTACCGTCTACTAAGATATAGAAAATATTTGTGATGGTGCATATAAATTTCTTTATAAAGTGGACCTATTTCTTCAGGGGAGGAATAAAGTAATGGCGTCAAAGGGCATATTTATGGAGAAATGGGTTAAATGATTGTTGGAGAAGTATTATGACCTTTTGGCACTGCCTTCTACCAGCCATATGATCGATTTCTTGTCGAGAAATAACAGTTGAAAGTGCATTATGCATTGGTCTAACAGAAGATGCCTGAGCAGCTTTTCACATCCAATGTCTGCATTACTTTTGACCTGCATGCATCTGCAACCTGCCTTAACCCATTACCCCACAAATACGCCTTTTTATGCCACTGTAGAAAATAGTTCCTTTATATAAGACAGGAACATATATAATAAGTAATATTTTCTAGATCCTATAAGATAATAGCTTAAAGCAGGCTGAAAGTAAAGCAGAATGTGCCTTAAGGCACATTCTGCTTTACTTTCAACCTGCTTTAAGTTGTCACCTATCTTCCATACTAGAAACAAGCTATGGGGTAATGGGTTAAAATAACCAATGTACCTTCTTGGTTTGACCGTAGTACAATTTAAAGTTTCAGATTTAGACTCTTGTAAAGCAAACAGGACAATCATATCCATTAACTTATAAATCAACTTATACAGAAGTTTTGTCTACACGTGTAAGCTTATTCAACAAATGAAGTTAACACAAATGCACATTAATATAAACCATAGCACACTCATAACACTTATATTGCATCTGGATCATGTAAAGAAAAATTCTGATTAATTCAGGTCAAGAAAATAACAATTAACTTGTGTATAAAAACAAAGAAACGATAGAAGAGTCAAGACTGTAAATACGTCAGCTCTGTTACAGTCTGGTTCAACCAGTTCTGCAAGCACAAGATTTACTGTGTACAGCGTTCCCTCCCTACAACCAACCTCCTAACAACGACTCCCTCTTTACAACGACCCTTGCGGCAGTTCCCCAAACAATACCATTATATCTTAAGCTTTCACGGCTGTAACATCTGCTTAAAATTGTCATCTGCTGGTTTTCAAAAATTTACATATTGGACATTTTGATAGGAAAAAATATAATGACGAGTGACAAACAGCTTGAATCCAGATCAGACGCCACGTTACGCGGCGTCTGATCTGGATTTAAGCTGTTTGCAAATGTAAATCAACTTCCCTCCCTATAACGAATCCCTCCGAACAACGCACACTTTTTGTGTGTTCCATTGGGTGTCGTTGTAGAGAGGGAGCGCTGTATAACATTCTTGGACAAACCATCCTGAAAGTGTAACCGAGTGCTGTCCCTTGAAATTAACACTGTCAAACTTGCGTGGTGTGGTCATAAGATAGAAGATAAGTGTACAGTCTTATCCTCTTTGCATGCTGGGTAATATTTTCAACTGCAGTAATTTTAATCTGCTAATGTTCTAAAAATAGAATTTAAACAAAAAATATCAAAACAGTGTCAGAGTGTCAAACAGTTTGGATCCTGATGAGATGCCGCATTGTGCGGCATCTCGTCAGGATCCAAACAATTTGCATAGTATATCTTGCTTCCAACAAGCATGCTAAGAGTTAAAACAGGTGGCATATTCATGTAAATCAAAATTAATGCAGAAAGCTTCTATGTAAGATTTCGGGATTACTTTTGACCTGTATCAAACAGCCACCTGTCTTCTGAGATCTTCATGTTTCTTTATCCTATAGTCATTTATCACAGGCTTAACCCTTTCCCCATAGAAACCACTTTTAGCGCATTTAAATTTATTCCTACACTGAGGAAAATAGTTCCGATTTATAAAGTCATGAAAAGGTACCATAAGAATTTTTATTTAAATCCTAGCAGATGGTAGCTTAAAGCAGGCTTAAGTAAATCAGAATTTAATGTGCTTAAGGTGCATTCTTCTCACTTTCAACCTGCTTAAAGCGGTCACATGTTTTCAAAACTAGAAACAGGGGAAAGGGTTAACAATATGGTTTAACCCATTACCATATGGCCTGTTTCTAGTTTTGAAGATAGGTGACTACTTAAAGCAGGTTGAAAGTAAAGCAGAATGCGCCCTAAGCACATTCTGCTTTACGCTACAATCTGTTAGAATATAAAAAATATCTCTGTGATACTTGTTCATGACCATATAAGATTGAACTAATTTCTACTGTGGAGGAAATGGTATGAGGCGTAAAAAGACGTATTTATGGGGGAATGGGTTAAATAGTTAGAGTTCAACTTTTAATATTGCTAAGAAAACATGCTAATATAAAATTGGTTTTAAAGGGATAAAAACAACAGCAAGTGTAATAAAATAGTCAACAAGACTTGCTATAAACTCATTTCTTTCATGAAATAAAATCTGAATTTCTTTAAATATTCTTAACAATCTTTTCAAGTTAAACAATGTTATCAGACTTAACTACATTGTATTTGATAAACTATACATTTAACCATCTTATATAACAACATTATAGCTATATGCAAGAAGAAGATTCAAAATGAATAACATTCATAAATCAACAATGATGGATGTAAACAAACAGCAACAATGGTATATATGAGTACTAGTCAGAAACAGAGCAGGTTCGGTCAAGATTGACCAGTCCAAACATGCTTTGGCAGATCTTTTACCCTTCTAAAGCTGAATTTCTTAACCCATTTGCGCCCAGCTGATTCTTCCATGTTTTATATTGGATTAGTCCATTTTTTATCAAAGGGATTCCTGGTCAAAAAGTTTATTTTCAATTTGTTTTATATTGAAATTCCTATCAGCAAACAGTGTACACTCTGATCAGACGCCGCATTATGCGGCGTCTGATCAGAGTCTACACTATTTGCCTATGTCCCATATATAGGATCGTGGGCACAAATGAGTTAATGGATTTGTCTGTCGTATGACTAATTTACTTTAACTGTTTAGGGTTTTGTTACCACCATATAAACATGTAGTAAGACAAACAGTCCAGACACTGATAACAGGGATCCTTTAGGAGCTCTCTGATCTAGGTCTACACTGTGTGCACAGGATGGATACCTCCTTGTTCAGCACTACAAGGGTATATTAACCCATTCCCCCCATAAATATGCCTTTTTACACCACTACTTTATTTCTCAACTGAAGGAAGATACATGTAGTTCCAATTTATACAGTCATGAATATGTATGCCAAGAAATATTTTCTATTTTCTAGCAGATTGCAGCTTAAAACAGGCTGAAAGTAAAGCAGAATGTGCCTAAAGGCACATTCTGCTTTACTTCCAATCTGCTTTAAGTGGCCACATGTCTTCAAAAGTAGAAATAGGCTATGGGGTTAAAGGTTAATACTTTTGACAGCTTTCATCTTTTCTTTTTTTTTACATCCTGACAGATGGCTGCTTGATACAGACTTAAAACAAAGCAGAAATATTCCTTAATATATGAAGATTTTTGCTTTACTTTCAGCCTGATTCAAGAAGCCTCCTGTCTCAAGTCTGGACTATAGATAAACAGAAAGTCAGAGAGTTTTCCATGGCAAAAATTCAAAAACTGGTATTTCACTACTTAATTAAGGGGTTTTATAATTATGATGTAAGTTGTGGCCTCTATTGAGAATATAGTCAATCATGTGTTAAGCAGCCATTCAAAACAAGGTTAATACAGGTGGAAGCTAAATACAGGACAAAGTAAAGCAGAAAGCATCTGTAGGAGCTTTCTGCTTTACTTACTCCTGCATTTGACAGTCATCTGTCTTAACAGAAAGCCATGTTTCTAAAAGAACGGCTACTTCTCCTTACTGTATACGAACAATATACATCTCAAATTTAACTCCTTGTATAAGAAGTGAGAGCTGCATTTAAAATATCAAACAGTACAGATAAAGTATATTTTGACATGTTTCCTTACTTATAAAGCCTTTGGCTATCTGTACATAACAGACTTCATGTACTCTATATCCAGAGCTCCAGATAAGGGGAGTACGTACATGTATTTCAAAAATTAAAATCTTTTATTTCTGCATTAAATCCTATGGTGTGACTACTCATTAGAATAGTCTCTTCGAGATGATTCTAATGAGTAGTCACACCATCGGATTTGGTGCTGTAGTGAGTGGGAAACTGTTTACTCCCTCTTAACCCATTACCCCATAGCCAGTTTCTAGTTTTAAAGAAAGATAGTCATTTAAAGCAGGTTGAAAGTAAAGCAGAATGGGCCTTAAGGCCCATTCTGCTTTACTTTCAGTCTGCTGTAAGCTACCATCTGCTAGGATATAGAAAATATTTCTTATGATACATAATGGTGTGTATAGAAGGGAACTACTTTCTTTAGTGGACGAATAAGTTATAGGCGTAAAAAGGCGTATTTATGGGGTAAAGGGTAAATCTTATCTGGAGCCCTGCAGTATAACTACCTGCCCTCTACCTCCTCCTCATCACCTGAGATAAAACACTACTTATCCAGACCAGACCACAACACATGAATATGACTAGAATGAAGTAATACTTGTATGTAAAGTAAAACCACTGTGCCACAGCCTTTCGACAAAGATACATAGAAATCTTTAAAGACAGGTGTCTATTCATAGTTCGACAAGTAATGCAGAAAATTTCCATGGGAACTTTCTGTATTGTTATTTTCTGTATTAACCGGTTAATTTAACCCACTCCTTCCTAACCTTGAGTATATTCACCCTCTAGAACAATATAGCTGTGAAGGGTACACTTGTCCTGTGCAAACAGGGTAGACCAAGATCAGAGGGCTAATACACGAGTTTTCTGATCAGGGTCTGCAATGTTTGTAATTATATTTAAAATAGTCAAAATTGGACTTGACTTAATTGGATCGCTGGAATTGTTATTGGAAGTTCACAGGTTTTTGAGTTAAGCTACCAGCTGTCTGAAGATTGTCAATGAATCTTCTTTCAAAAGGCAGTGAACACGAGTTAGACTTTACCACACAAAGAGAGAAATCTACCCGACATTCTCCATCAACACAATACAAACATGCCTTTTAACCCTTTCAACACTAAGTGACTCTTGTGGGTTATTAGGTTTCCTTGTGGGTCTTTTAATTTTCCAAAGCATGGATCAGTCTACTTGTAATTCTGGGTAGTTTAAAGAATACTGGTTTAAATTAGCTTATAGTGTGGACCCAGATCAGAGGGCTCCTATAGAAGCCCCCTGATATGGGTCTTAAAATTAAGATCCATATCTATTAAACTACCCAGAATTCCAAGAATGAGTTAAATCGGTTGATTCTATGATTATCCAAACTATGTTGTATTATTCTTCAGTATAAGTGAAAGACAAACCAAAAAAACATTTTTAAGCTGATTGACTTTTTAATTAATTTCGTTTTTAAAGACCATATGTATATATTTACTGAATTACCTTATTCTTTAATTTTGATTTGTATTTGTCATGATTTTACGTGATGTCAATTACAGATGGAAAGTTGACTAATATTTAACTCTGAACAAAGACACAGTGTACTATGCAGTGTCTTATCAGGATCTAGGAAAATCAGTGAATGTCATGCAGAGAAACCATTGGTTATGTATTGTCAAATAGGTGCAGGGCTGCCAATTCTCTGGATTTTTTCTCAATCTTTGGATTTTTATCCTAGTAGATTTTAGCTTAAAGCAGATTGAATGTAAAGCAGAATTGCCTTAAGGCACATTCTGCTTTACTTTCAACCTGCTTTAAGTAATTATGCTTGAACAATAGAAAATTTGAAAATCTTAAGATTTTTCAAAATCAACTTATGGCAGCCCTGTAGGTGATACCAAAGTAGCAGATAAGTGGCATGAATGTATCAGCTAAGTGATGTCAATATATTCAGACAAGTGACATCAAATGTATCAGTTAAGTGACATCAAAAGTATCATTTAAGTGACAACAAAAGTATCAGTTAAGTGACAACAAATGTATCAGTTAAGTGACATCAAAATTATCAGATAAGTGACATCAAAATTATCAGATAAGTGACATCAAAAGTATCAGTTAAGTGACATCAAATGTATCAGTTAAGTGACATCAAAAGTATCAGATAAGTGACATCAAAACAAAAGAATATTTTACACATGTAATGCAACATTCTTTTTGTTGATATAATATTATTTCTATTGGATGTAAAAAGAAAACAATATCTGTCTCAATAAAGAGCAAAAATAAAGAGTATAACAATAATGAGATGTACCTTTAACAACAATTAGTACAGTTGAACCTCGTTATCTCAAACTTGCTTACGTGAAACTTAGAAGTATTCCAAAGTTAAAATGTGGCTCTGCCACATTTTAACTTTGAAATACATGTATGTTTGTCCATTAAGCCATACCGACTCATATTGACTCATTGCGCAATAGCCTCATACTGACTCATTTTGACACACTTTAAACCACTAGCATGTATTGAGATAAGCATTGATAATTGTTATTCACTTATGAGTTAATGGGTTAAGTGAGACAAAATATTAGAAAAATGTCGAGACTAAAGCAAGACAAAATAGTCGAAATTTAATTGACGAAGTACGGAATAGTTTGACTTAAGCGAGTTTGAGATACCGAGGTTCCACTGTACTTCACATTCATATTGCAGATAGCAAATATAGCCAAAAAAAAGCATTAACAAGATGATCAACAATCTAAGATAACTATTTCAATTCTGGGGTAAAATGAAATGAAACAACATTCTTTCTAGATATCACATTCAGGCATAACAAATAAATACAACAATATGAAAGATCCATGAAATGTAAAGTCTTCAGTACAAGAAACAAGAAACAACACACCAGTCTCAAACTCTTTGAAGGCTGCAACAATGGTCGTCTGAAATTGTTCTAAAATTCAGTACAGTTAATCCCCTCTAAAATAACCACTAAAAAGAAGTCTACTTGATGGTTTTAAAGACAAGATGGAAGTACGGCAAAGAAGCTTTCTGCTTTACTTTCCTCTTCTTTTAAGCATCAACCTGCAATAAACACTGAAAACTTATGCTCACATAGTGAGCATAACAGAGGGGTTTCTACTGAATATCAACTGAGGACATTTTGAATAGATACGTGTATTTGCTCAGCCTTCAAAAAGTTAGACGTTCAGTGCTCCGATACCTCCAAACTGATAATACTGTCCTCTCTAACAAACTTATAGCTCAGGGCTCCCGATAACAGGGAGTATACTAAAAATTATTTCTACAATGCCTGCACCAAACCCTATAGTGTCACTACTCATTAGAATCATCTCTTCGAGATGATTCTAATGAGTAGTGACACTATAGGGTTTGGTGCAGACATAAGGATTTTAGATTTAGAAATACTCTCCCTACCTGGAACCCTGATTAGCTCAAGTGAATACAACACCTGCTTCAACAATTGTCATTCAAATGATTTTTTTTCTTGTTCAAACCTTTCTCAATACGTTTTGTTCGACACGTTCTCCAAATCTATCAGTTCCTATCTCCAACTTAACCCTTTCCTCCATTGAAGTACCTTAGAGCACCTCTACTTATTCCTCCATGTAAGCTGTCATGAATTAATATTTATTTGTGTTTGTAATGTTTTCTAACTTTAAAACTTCTGAGTAACTGAAATTCAAATCAAGAATTACTGGTAAGTTTGATTTAAACATGTTTTAGATACAGGTAAATTTCAGTTATTGAAGATCTATGGTATACTGTTAGAAAGACAATTAAGTAATAGAAGTGCCTTGAACTGATGGCTACCAACGTTCCCCCTATAGCTCATTTTCTGTATAGAAAACAGTATTGAAGATAACTCAAATCATGCTGAAAGTAAAGCAGAATGTGCCTTAAGGCACATTCTGCATTACACACAGCCTGCCTGCTCTAAGCTACCATCTTCTTACATCTTCTAAAATAAAGGAAATCTTTCTTATTATAAGCACATATTCATGTTTGTCTAAAGGAACTATTTTCTTTAGTGGAGGAATGAATTAAAGGCGTAAAAGGCATATATATAGAGAGAAATGGGTTAAGTATTTCTTAAAATGAAAAGATACATTGTTGAACCAAATAGCCAAGTGCCAAGAAGAAAAGAAGAAACTACCTAACTCTATTTATCCATTTCTTGAATAGTTTGACAATATGAGTATGATTGTTTAACATGGTGACCTACATCTACTACAGCAGGGCAAGATTTCCAGTAACTCCCTACACAATATAACAATTGTTTAACAGTAACTTATATACAATATTCACACACTAGAATAATGTAGGTGTTATACTTGAATCATCCCTAAACTGTTCCCATTCCCTGCTGCTGCAGTCAAACCCTGCTCCAGCATGGTTCGGTACTCTCCATCAGTTGATGAGAAAGGTCAGTCACTTTAGGTAGAGTACTGATATTTACCTCATAAGGAGTGTTCCACTTTAAGAATGTAAAGGAAGATCATCTACCTTTACATTCTTAAAGTTGAACTCCCCTAATGAGGTTTCGACCGGCAATCCAGTGCACATTAACTGACTCCAGAAATAAATGCACAGGAAGACTTTCTTCTCGTTGACATTAATTGACCCCTGAGTCTTCAAAATGGACAATTCAAATTTCTAAATAAGTCAAGTTCATTTTTCACATATTTTAAACTTCATTACAAAATGACAAAGAGTGCAGACTTTGATCAGAGGGCTCCTTTAGGAGCCCTCTGATCTGGCTCTATGCTGTTTACATATGACAAATGTACTCTTCACATGGTACACTGTCTGTAACGGACAAGTATACTCATTGTATTGCTGGGATTAAATGATTAAGATGTAATAATAACTACAGTAATGCTAAGAGGCTTTCTGCATTACGCTGGACAGCAGCAGCAGGCCATGGTTCAGTTATAAGTCAAGACAGATGTCTGACACACCTGTACAATAATAACAATACGGCCACACCTCTGTTACGCAATCAATCAATAGAAGATGACATCACAGTCATAATCTCATTCACTCCTTGAACTTCAAATTGACAATTCCAATTTCTAATAAAGACTAGTCCAATTTTTACTATGAAGGTTGATTTTTTTAATTACAAAGTGACAAACAGTGCAGACCCTGATCAGAAGGTTCCTTTTAGAGCCATCTGGTCTGGGTCTATACTGATTGCAAAGGACAAGTCTACTATCCACAGGTATACTGTTGTAAAGGATTAGATACACTGATTGAAAGGACGCAATGAATTTAAACAGATGCTATCTTAACAAAGATCATTTGTAATTCATTACCCTACTGTCAGTTTGATAGTATAAATATAGACTAAATGTAATGAAGAATGCTCATCTATTAGGAACTTTCTCTATAACACTTGATCTGCATTCAATTACCACCAGTTTAAAAAACAATGCTTTTAAGTTTTAACCCTATATGTTATAACTAGGTCTAATCCATTTCTGATTATATAGGTTTGTTGTTGTCAATGTACTGCAATATGACAAACAGTGCATAACCTGATTAGAGGACTCCTTTAGGAGCCCTCTGATCTTGGTTTTCACCATTTGCTTTGGACAAGTGTATTCTTTACAGGTAGAAGTTTACAAAAGATGTGTATAATCATGAGTAGAGTGCAAAGGGTTAGAGGAGCTCATCTGCTCTGTATTAACTCATTATCCCCTGAAACTTCCAATGGACAATTCCAGTTTGCAATAAAGGCTGGTCCATTTTAGTTTTTTTTTAATGAATTGCAAAATGACAAACAGTGAAGTCCCTGATCAGAGGGCTCCTGTAGGAGCCCTCTGATCAGGGACTTCACTGTTTGCATAGGACAAGTGTACTCTTCACAGGTACACATTTGGTAAAAGATGCATATATGCGTCACTAGGGCTCAATGAGTTAAGTTGCCTATTATGCTTAGAGATATATTTGCAGCTTTATTGAATTATTGCACAACACAGGGTGGACCGTATTAAGTAAAATCCCCCTCCATAAAACAGAGGGTCAACAGAAGCTGTTTGACCTAACAACTAATAACTAGGTTTGTATGAACAAGTGCTACATAAATAATATATTTACATTCTTTACAAAAATACATATAGTACATGTAAAATCCATGTCTGCAAACATTAAGGCAAGATTCCTGTGTTATTAACCATAACAAAAACAGCATTAAAACCATTCACTATATAAGTCCCTAGAGAAAACAAAATTTTAGTCATAATAGCTTGTAACAAAATAAACATTGTTTTGCAACTTTATAAAATAATGAGAGATAGAGAGAGAGAGAGAAAAAAAAGAATGTTTAATAATTGTGATGAATTAAAAAATAAAAGAGCACAATATCACTTAATTCAGCGTTGATAATATAAAGTAACCAAGTTAGAGCATAATTATAATTACTAAGAAATTTAACAACTTATTATAAAATAGTAACAAGAACCCCATAATAACATATCACTGTTAACAATCAAAGGGTATTATATAATATATATTTGATTTTTAAACGGTTTTGGTTAAATGCAGTGAGAGAGTATCACAGTTGCCATACAATAACCAGTAACAATACCAACATTAACAGCCAAAACACACGAGGAGAATATTAACCCTTTCATTGACCCACCAAACTTAACCCATTACTCCATAGCTAGATACACATGTTTACCCCATACATAACATTCTAGTACTGAAGATAGGTGACCACTTAAAGCAGGTTAAAAGTAAACAGAATGCACCTTAAGGTGCATTCTGCTTTATTTTCAGCCTACTTTAAGTTAGTATTTGCTAGAATATAGAAAATATTTCTTATGACACATATTCATGGCTGTATAAAATTGAACTATTTTCTTCAGTTGAAGAATAAATTAAAGGTGTAAAAAGGCGTATTTATGAGGTAATGGGTAACCCATTAAGCCATACTGACTCATTTTGACTCATTGCACAATAGCCTCATACTGACTCATTTTGACACACTTTAATCCACTAGCTTGTATTGAGATAAGCATTGATAATTGTTTATCGCTTATGAGTTAATGGGTTTACTCCTGTACTGAAGGAAAAAAATCTAATTTCTACAGTCATGAATAAGTACCATCGGAAATATTTTCAACTTTCCTGTAGATCTATGGCAGTTAAAGCAGGCTGAAAGGAAAGCAGAATGTGCCTTAAGGCACATTCTGCTTTACTTTCAACCTGCTTTAAATGTTCACCTGTCTTGAAAACTAAAAACAGGCTATAGAGTAATGGGTTATACATCCACTTGAACCCTGTCAGTTCAACCCTTTATCAGATAAAATATCTTCTCCTAAGATTTGCTGTCTGCAAATTTAAATAAAATTTAAAACTTTAAAATTTTGACAAGAAATATTGATACCAGACAGTTTGGATGTTGATCAGACGTTGTGTTATGCTGTGTCTGATCTGGATCCAAACTGTTTGTTTAAAGTTGACATGAGTTACCTGAGGTGGTGAAAGGGTTAACAGATCATTATCTATAGTCAAATACAGTCAAAACCTGTCTACAGCACCCACTCTTTACACAGGTGAAATTGCAATTTAACCCTTAGCCTGCCACTCACGACTATAGCTCCATATGCAAACAGCTTGGATCCGGATGAGACGCCGAGTAACTCGGCGTCTCATCCGGATCCAAGCTGTTTGACACTCGGACAACATTTTGAGCAATTTTGAGCAACTTTGAAGCACTTTGAAACTTGAAGCAGACGATAAATATAGCAGACGACAATTTATTTGGCGGGCTAAGGGTTAATATAAACACTTTTTATGCTAGAAATCATTATAATTTTTTTAATGTATGTATGTCTGTTACACAAACAGTGTAGTCCCTGATCAAAGGGCTCCTTATAAAGCCCTCTCTCTGATCAGGGTCTGCACTGTTTGTTTTACTTTTAAATTTCTAAAATATTTTGTTAAAGCAACCCTAAAAACAACATGAACATGTCATTTGTTCAAAGGTGGAATCGTCAAATCCAATATTTAGCATAATAAGGGTTGAAGGTTTGCTTACAGGAGCTTTCTGCATTACTTTCTGATATAGCAGTGACTGCTGAGTGCAGGAACAGTAATGTAGAAATTCATACAGGAGCTTTCTATATTACTTTTATTTGCCATTAGGCAGCAATCTGTGTTTGGAACTCATTCTACAGTGCTCCCTCCCTACAGCAGTCCTCAACACAATTATTCCTCCTTACAACATTGCTTGCCACTGTTCCCCAAACAAGAAAAGTCTAACCCTTTCATTGCTGCAATATTGTCTGCTTAAGACTATTGTCTGCTGTTTTTTCTCAAAGTAACATATTGAACATTTTGATAGAAGAAACATAATGATGTGTGATAAACAGTTTGAATCCAGATCAAATGCCACGTTACGCGGCATCTGATCTGGATTCAAACTGTTTGCAAATACAAGCAAAGTCATGCTAAGCACTCTAAGGGTATCCCTCCCTAACAACTCCCTCCGAAAAACAAACACAAGCTGTGTCTTCCATTAGATATTGCTGTTGAGAGGGAGCACTGTATCTATTCACTGAGTGATGCTGTGTAGATTTCTTTTCTGTACCCATCTCTCCTCCCTTCATTCCCTTCAGTTAATAACATAAAAGTCCTCTCCAGCTAAGTAAAAAGCTTTAAAAGGTTGGCAAATCAAATAGGTATACCTCTTTCTAATTTCAATAGATATTTTAAATTTTGAAAACAAACAACTTCAAACTGAATAGCCTCTATCTATTTAAAGAGCATCAACTCTTATTTGGCATGTGATTTGTCTGTTTTTTCAGAGGAGGTGCTTTCACCATCCTCTGTTTCCATGTTATTCTCCTTCCCACTGCCCTTGATGGCATGATATGCCTGCTCTGTGTCACTGTCCCTCTCCCTCTCCCCTGGTTCCCCAGACTTACCCTTGTCCTCCTCCTCCTCTTCCTCCTCATGTCGGTAACCAGCAGCAGCCCCTGCCATCCTCCTCATATCAAATGCAAAAGCCATCATTTCTCCTTCCTTCTGGTTCCCCTCTTTCTCTTCTCTATCTTCTTCCCCATTAAAAGAGCTGTTTCCCGGCATCCTTCGCATGTCAAAGGCAAATGGCATCATATCATGTCTGTGGTTCCTGTAGTCAGCATAGGGAGAGGTGAGTATTTTATCTTTGTCCAGGCTATAGGAGGAACTCTCTGACTTTACATTGTCCACATCAATAACTGTCACCTCCTCTGACCCCATGCCACCATCCTGTACCTGACGATAGTGAGTCTTACGATGGCGATGTAGGTTCCAGCTTCTCGAGAACCTCTTGCCACAGTAGTTACACTGGTAACGTAGGACATGGTTATATCTGTGAAATTTTAAGGACTGTGGGTCACGGAAAGTCTTCCCGCATGTGCCACACATGTTGCTACCACCGTAATCCTCCCCGTCTGTCTTCACTGGGGACTGGGCTTGACTCAGACTGGGAGTGGACAGTTTTCTCACAGGTGACATCATCTTGTAAGTGGACGCTGACGGCACTGTTAAGGTATCTTGGTGCTCTGTCATGTGGGCTTTCAAGCTGGCTAAACCCTGAAACAGCTTAAGGCAGATGTGACATTGGTGTGCTTGGCTTGAATCAGAGTATGCACCATCTTCAGCTGAGTTATGGCTGGGAGATTCATCCTTCATGTGACTAGAACCAGCGAGTTTGCCCATATACAGCTCTCCGAAATCTCTCAGATCTGACGGACTGGTGGAGCTCTGTGTGAGGGCCTTCATCAGGAGTTGATGGTGCGACGGTGTGGTGGGCAAGGATAAGGCACCTGTGACAGTAGGAAAGAAAAACCTGGGAAAACTGGCCATAGACGTCCGCAAACTCTCATAGTCTGGCTTGATCCAAGATCCTGAGCTTGGTGGGGTGAAGTATGGTTGATCTACAAATGAAAATGGAAATATACCTTTTTATAAAGAAATAATAAATTCACACTAGTGTTTTATCGTCTAATAGAACACGGGTAGGAGTTGAGATGCGTAGAAATAAACTCATGAGGATGAAGGCTGAGTGATATGATTATGAGCGTCTCAACAACTACCCGTGTTCTATTGCATGATAAAACACTGGTAATAAATTATTATTTCTAGTCTAACACTTCAATTAAATTACAATTTGCACCGACCCAAAGGCGCTACATTATTTTTTGGTGTATGCATTTTCAAGCCATATTATGATATATTAAGCTGTTACAGACTGTGCATGTTTTATTGAGAAATTAAACACAGATACATTCCTTCTTTGTATGTTTATACCTGGGTAACAATAAAAGATTTGTTCTGTTCTTTCTGTTCTGTTCTGTTTATATAGGGGTGCGCATGAGGTGTGTTAGAATTAAAGATATGTTCTGATCTATACATGAACGTAAGTTTCAACAATCTATTTATAATTCTATTCATTAACTCTGTAATAGACCCTGATATCTGCAATAAGCCCTGATATCTGAATAAGCAATGATATCTGAATAAGCCTTGACATCTGAATAAGCCCTGATATCTGAATAAGCAGTGATATCTGAATAAGCCCTGATATCTGAATAAGCCCTGATAACTGAATAAGCAATGATATCTGAATAAGCCCCGATATCTGAATAAGCTCTGATATCTGAATAAGCAATGATATCTGAATAAGCCCTGATATCTGAATAAGTCACACTATTATGTAACAGGTCCTGATATATGTAACAATCATAAAACCCTACCTGACAAGGGTAGCTCGTCCTGCTCTTTCTTAATCTCCACCATGTCAAGATCAGTATCCTCTGAGGGCTGCATGGAGCCATTACCACTGGGCACAGAGCTAGGACGGGACGAGTGCCTCGGGCTTGTATGGTTACTGCCTATACCTGAAGTGTCAGCACAAGCCAGTTCTCTGGAGTTATCTCCCTTCTGATGGGCTTCCGGTGGTGAGCGTGCTGTTACAGATGTAGGCACTAACACTGGGGACACATGGGGCTGGTTGGCTTGCTGTAAATATTAGTTACAGTAAAACCTCTCTATTACGATCACTAAATTGTGTTAATTATTAGTTGATTAGGACAGTTTACTGCTTAAGGCAAGGTGACAGTAAAACAGAAAGCTCCTTTCGGAGCTTTCTGTTTTACTGTTACCTTGCTTTAAGCTGACAATATTGTTTAAAGCAAGGTGACAGTAAAACAGAAAGCTCCTTTTTACAATCAATTAGCCTTCCTTTTAGTGGTCACAATAAAGAGGTTTAAATGTTTAGTAATGTGAATAGAACCATATAATCACCATACATTTAGATAAATTGTACTTTATTTCCATAAGAACAAAACAATGGCAAAAACCACTTTAGGACAAATTAAAGGGTTAAGACTGATGAATTCTGCTTTATTATAAGACTGCTTTATGCAGGACTCCACTCCAGATAAGAGGGAGTAAACTGAACAAATCCAACATTTTCACACTTATTTCAGCACCAAATCCTATGATGTTACTACTCATTTGAATCGTCTCAAAGAGACAATTCTAATGAGTAGTAACACTATAGGATTTAATGCAGAAATAGTATTTCAGTTTTTGAAATACAGTAAAACCTGTCTTAAGCAGCCAGTGAAGGGAAGCAGCCAAATTGGCTGCTTAAGACAGGTGACCGCTTAATCCAGGGGCAAGAAAAATGACTATTTTGAAAACGGTCACCGTTTTGTTTGTCTATTCATTCCTATTTAAAAAGTCCAAAAAAAAAAAAAGTTACATATTAAAAGTCCTCAAACTCAAACAGAAGTGTATGACCAGTACACTTTTTCATTATAGAAACATTGACACGAGCATCAGATACTCGGCGTCTGATCTCCATATCAACATGTGCTGGTAACATAATGTTCATTTTCAGAAAATGGAATACAGTAGAATCTATATGTTGTTTCACTACACTTACGTTTGTACACGTATTTTTCTGTGTCACGGAGGCAGAATCCACGTGCGTGTCTACGGATTTTCCGGAGCTTATTTAAACTTTACAAATGTTGTCAAACGTACTTTCAAGTCAGCATTAGGTTTTTTGACAAGGAGATTAAAAGTCAAAAATCGGTCGACCATTTTGTTCAGTTGTGATTGTTGTCGAGGAAATTAATTGCAGGATGGGAAATTTAACACCGGCTATTTTTACACTGGGGGAACACCCACAGCATCCTCGAATTACGCAAGTTTTGATTGGTGGATAGTAGTCATTTGCCTAATCACGCGAGATTTTCTCCGAAGTCACTAAATCTAATTTTAGTGATGTACATTACACATAAGAACGACGCGGGCCGTGTAATTGACGATTAATTAAAGAGTTTGATAGTTGTTGTTTCTGCTGAGGTTAGTAGCATATGCTGTGTTATTTAGGCGATTATTTAGAGTGACACGTTCGACAGAAATCATAACACGTGTATTCAAGTTGCCTGACCGTTCATTACAGTGGGTTTGATATGGGAAAATGTTGATTACGTAATCGCTAATCTCCCAGTCAAACTTGTTGATAATAACACGCCCCGCCGAGCACGTAATTTGACAAGTTGAGGTTACAGACTGATCGACGCGTGGATTTGTTGAATGACACAGGTATTCAGGCATATCACACTTCAGCGGGCGGTCACTTGGCCGTTTAATACAGTGTGGAAACAGTGTTTGGGATGAATTCCACTGGCCGCTGGCTGCGTTATACAGGTGACCGCTTAGTCAAGGGGCAATATAGAATGAATTCAATCGGGGGGAGATCGAACTGGCCGTTAAAGCCAGGTGACCGCTTATACCAGGTGACCGCTAGGACAGGTTTTACTGTACTTCCCTTTTATGGAGCTCTGTTAATGGATTTACGCTATAGCCTGTTTATAATTTTGAAGACAAGTGACCACTTAGAGAAAGTTGAAAGTAAAGTAAAGTGCTCCTTATGAAGCATTCTGCCTTACCTTTTATTTGCTTTAAGCTACTATATGTTAAGATACTGGAAATGCCTATTGTGTTTTTCGTTCAATTCTTCCTAGATGGAGAATACTTCCTGTACTGTAGAAATAATTAGTGGCATAAAATGTGTATTAATAGAGAAATGAGTTGAGGCTGTTTTAACAAGTCACTTGTATTAATTATGAAGACAGGTGACCACTTAAAGCAGGTTAAAAGTAAAGCAGAATGCACCTTAAGGTGCATTCTGTTTTACTTTCAACCAACTTTAAGCTGTTACCCATTTTTCCTGTTTTTCTAGGATAGAATACATTTCTTATGGTGAACATTCATGACTATATAAAGTGGAACAATTTTCTTCATGTGTTAAATGGTTAGAGTGGTGCCATACCTCTGACTTCAAAGCCTGCTGTGCAGCTAGGAAAGTAATACAAAGCTTTTCCACTTCTTTAATCTGCAGAAAGTTGGCAGCAGCCAGGATCTTGTCAGCTGACTGGGAATCCACTGTGATGTCGCTGGAATAGCAGAAGTCCACCAGCTGGCGAACAGCATCCTCTTTCAGGTGGTTTTGAAGAGTTATTTCACTGCTATTCTTTGAGGAGGGTTGGTGAAACAAATCCCTGGAAATAGTGGTAAAAAGTTAAGGGATGATCAAAATCTTCTTATAGGTATAAAACTGAGAGAGTTGGGTTTGTTGTCACACGATTTTAGTTTCAATAGAGAAGATGTTATTCTTTTCAATTCAAAAGCAAATGCATTGCAAAAAAATGTAAAGAAAAAAAACAGTTCTGCCTTATTCTTTCAACCCAAATGGCAAGTGGGTTGGTGACTGATCAGATCCCAGGTTACCCGGCATCTGATCTGGCCCAAAACTGTTTGCATGGAAATAAGTTTTAGTGTAAGCATGTTTATTTGGTAAGAATAATATCTGCAACACTGTATAAGGAGACATGTCTACTTGAGACAGGGATGGTGCTCAAATCAGTTGCTCTACCTGTAGAGCTACCAGGTCTGTCTCTAAAAGTGTTAGAAAAATCATTTCAAAGGTTGCAAACATAATTATAAAAGCTTAGTCTTTGCAACGATAATTGTAAAAGCTTAGTCTTTTATTATACTGAATATTTGATAATGGACTTTTGAAATATGGCTAGTTTGTATGTGGATTTTTAGGACTGTTTTTAAAATATATTTTAGAAAAATATCAAAAAGTAATACAAACAGTGCAGACCCTAATCAGTGTTTACACTGTTTGCTTTACTTTGACCAATTACTCCATAAATACACATTTTATGCCTTAAATTTATTTGTCTGCTGAAAGAAATAGTTTCATTTGATAGAGTTATAAATAGGCAACATACAAAATATTTCTTATATCCTAGCACATGGTAGCTTAAAGTAAAGCAGATTGCACATTAAGGCACATTCTACTTTACTTTCACCCCGCTGTAAGTGGTCACCTGTCTTCAAAACTAGAAACAGGTTATGGGGTAAAAGGTTAACTCATTACCCTGTAGCCTATTTCCAATTTTGAAGACAGGTAACTACTTAAAGCAGTTTGAAAGTAAAGTAGAATGTGCCTTAAGGCACATTCTCGATGGGCTGTAAAACACCATTCATTCATTCATTCATTCTTAAGGCACATTCTGCTTTACTGTCAACCTGCTTTAAGTGATCACCCGTCTTATATATTAGAAACAGGCTAAGGGGTAATGGGTTAAAGTATTAAAACAGTGCAGAACCATTTCAGAGTGCTCCTGAAAAGGAAACTAACGGTACACTGTTGCAAAGGATGCCTATAAGCGGTTCCAGTGTTGTAAGGATTAAAACAAAAAGCATGCAGCTATACTATGTGCAGTGACCTACCTAAAGTATGGGCTAAAGGCTGCCAACACAATCCTGTGGGCATTGATCCTGATACTTCCAACATGCAAGACAACATCACAGAACTCCCCAGTCAGATAAAACTCACGCAGTAATCCCAACACCTGAAATACACAAACAGTCAAAGCTGTGCTTAACCCTTAGCCTGCCACTCACGACTATAGCTCCATATGCAAACAGCTTGGATCCGGATGAGACGCCGAGCAACTCGGCGTCTCATCTGGATCCAAGCTGTTTGACACTCGGACAACATTTTCAGCAATTTTGAGCAACTTTGAAGCACTTTGAAACTTGAAGCAGACAAGAAATATAGCAGACGACAATTTATTTGGCGGGCTAAGGGTTAACCCATTTTATGAGGGATACACTTTAAGGTGTACCTCTAGGCAAACATAGTGGGGCCTGATCTGAGATCAAAACTGTTTGCAGCTAAGTCAATATTCTATCAGAAACTGCTAAAATCTTTTGCAAATATTTGAGTTATATCCGCTGCAGGCGACATTTTAAAATGGCCGCCAAATATTACCCAGTATACAATGGGTTAACACATTACTCCATACATACCCATTTTTACACATTTAATTAATTCCACCACTGAAAAAAATAGTTCCTTTTTATACAGTCATACAGTAATGAATAAGCACCATAAGAAATATATTCTTACCCGTATATCCTAGCAGATGGTAGCTTAAAGCAGGCTGAAAGGAAAGCAGAATGTGCCTTAACTTTCCACCTGCTTTTAGCCGTAACCTGTCTTCAAAACTAGAAACATGCTATGGAGTAAAGGCTATAAGTCATATGACATAATTTTTAATTATAGTCAAGACTGATATAGCTCGGCCTCTGTCAGAGAGCTTATGATCAAGGGCATTTAGGTTAACCCTTTACTCCATATCCTGTATCTAGCATTGAAGATAGTTGACCATTTAAAACAGGTTGAAAGTAAAGTGCAAGTGCCTAAAGGGGCATTCTGCTTTAATTTCAGCCTGCTTTAAGCTACCACCTCCTAGCATACCAAAGGCTTTTTTATGATACACATGCATCACTGTATAAATTGGAACTATTTTCTTCAGTAGAGGAATTAAGTTAAGGCATAAAAAGGCTTATTTATGGAGTAATGGGTTAAATGAAAATACCTGGAAATATTCTTTATAGACAGATGACTACTGACTACTGAATGCATGACAAAGTAATGCAAAAACAGAACACTTCCAAAATTATTTTTGTCCTTTCGTATGCCTAGGTCACACATTCACGGATGATAAACCAGGATGGGTATACGGCACAGACGTTATTTTCAGACATACGATATGCACACTGGTTGCAATCATTGCTGTCCTTATCCTCAGAAAACTAAAAACATTCATCTGATTAATGAAACTAAGAGTGTACAGTAACTGTTAATTTGTGAGTCTGTGCTTTCCGTGTCAAAGGTCCGAACTTGTGATGTTTAAATTTTTGTTCACTTTCTAAACGACCTATGACCCCCATACATTTTGAAAAAAGATGGCCACTTAAAGCAGATTGAAAGTAAAGCAGAATGTGCCTTCAGGCACATTCTGCTTTACTTTCATTCTGCTTTAAGCTATCATCTGCTACGATATAGATTTTTGCTTCTGTTCATATTTATGACTGTATAAAGTTGAACTATTTTCTTAAATGAAGGAATACATTAAAGGCATATAAAAGCATATTTATGGGGTAATGGGTTAACCCTTTGAACCCTAGTCGTGCATATTGGCGTCCTTTGCAAAGAGTGTATGTGTGAATAGTACATTTTTGTCCTACATGCAAACAGAGAAGACCCAGATCAGAAGGCTCCTAGAAGCCCTCTGATCAGGGTCTTCACTGTTTGACATAATGCCAAACATTGACAAAAACAACCCTTAATAGTCAGAAATGGACTAGACTGAAATGGAAACTGGAATTGTCCATTTAAAGTTTCAGGAAGGAGAGAGTTAAGGTAGAATGTACTTGACTAAGATAGCCACCTTGTTGTTTAGTTGATCACTGTGATATCTTAGAGACAGTGGAGCCCCTGCTGCCATATCTTTGTAACTGCCAACATCAGTTCATAGTGGTCTGTCAGCCTAAACAAGGTCCGGGATAACTGTGAGTAAAGATCCACTGTTTCTGAAAACATACAAAAGTCAAATTACTTGCGAATTATGATAATGGTTTCAAAGTCAAACTGAAATATAGAGGTATGGAATGAAAAGGAAACCCACACCCTGTCGACTTATCAGGCAGCTCTTTGTGAGCTACTACGCATTAGGTGCAAGGCCATTTCTGGGCGTTGATCGAGGCCACAAAACAAATGGCAGAAAGATGGGTCAAGTTTCATTTTTTGCTTTAAAGCAGGAGTTTTCTGCTTCTTTCTAGAAATAGGAGAATGTAGTTCCCCGAATAAATGTCCAGTCAATGAAAAAGTTATCATCAATGATCATATGCTCCATCATTGCGATATGCGACCCAATTTTCATTCTGTGCAAACGAACTACACAATCACTTTCAAACCTAAAGTGGGTCAAAACACCAACATTTATGTGCATAAAAGTGCAATGCACGAATTTATCATGCATCTAATGCAGATTTAAGATGCACACAAACATCATTGACTGTTTGGTATACTTTATGTGCATGGGATCACTCAAACGCCTGAACCAGAAGAGTCCTAAAGTGTTATAAACACCCACAAGAGAAATTTAGGATTGAAAGGGTTACACAGCTGCATTGCAAATAATCTTAATAAAGGTTCGAAACTTAGATACTATGTTACTCAGTATCTGATCAAAATTCAACTTTTTGAAACCTTTTAATAGTATGTTTTCAGTGGAACTGCTTTTTAACCCTTTCCCACATAGCATGTCTCTAGTATTGAATATAGGTGTCCACTTAAAGCAGGTTGAAAGTAAAGCAGAATGCACTTTAAGCGCATTCTGCTTTACTTTCAGCCTGCTTTAAGCTATCATCTGCTAGAATATAGAAACTATTTTGTATTATACATATTTATGAATGTATAAATTGGAACTATTTTCTTCAGAGCAAGAATAAACTGAATGCGCTAAAAGGCGCTTCTATGGGGGAAAGGGTTAAACCCTTTACTTCACAGCCTATTTCTACTATTTATCATGCTTTCAAAAAACGACAAAATTATATAAATGAAGTGGACAATAACTGAGAAATATATATTTGAGATAGTGCATCTCTATTTATGTTGTATTTAAATTGTACAATACGTTATTATATATTATTGTAAATGAATTACATTGTTCACCCATATACATGTATAATATATTGTTTTTGTGATATATATTGCATGGGCCGGAAGCCTTGAAGCAAATAAAATTATTGACATTGTCACTATTGAAGATAGGTACAGTACGGCTTAATCATGATACGTTCGATTTGTCTAATTACTCTATATCAGAATTATCCATAAAATGTCGTTATATTCTTCACGTTTCATTTAATATTATAATTCAATTAAATTTTCAACAAAAACAAAGAAAAGGCAACAAGGCCAGTTGCAATCACACCTCATGTCAGGATGCGAAAAGTTTCCTCTGCTTTGGTATCATCAGAACCTTAGCGAAAAACAATCAATTAAAATTTAAATTACAACAATTTCTACCTTGAAGGAATATATATGGAGACATTTTTTGTAAATGACACTTGTAACCAAACAATTCAATTTCTGATGCAAAGACCAGTTATCTAAACTAACCTTAGGCTGAAAATGCAGTGCCACAAATTCCGCATACATGTAAAAGGCCAATTTCCAGACACTCGCTACAAGTACTGTACATGTAATAAACATTCAGAGTTATATTGAAAATGTGTTAATCAATTTACCAAGATATATAATTATTATAAGATGCACTGCATGATCAATTTTGGTTTTCAGTTTTTTTAAAACATATTTTTCCTCAAAGTTTCACTATAATTCTCTGGGTTTTTCTCATTAATTTGACTATGTTGCTTTGAGAATTATGAGACACAAACAACACCTTTAACTTACGATTATAAGGATTCAATCAAACTTACAAGTTTCTTCAGTCAATTAAACAATTTATTCAAGGTATCAAAGTATTACCGACAGTTTGATTTAAGAAATAATGAATTCATACCAGTGTTTTATCATGCAATCGAACACTGGTAGGAGTTGAGATGCGTAGTAATTTAATCACGAGGCCTTTAGGCCGAGTGGTTTAATTACAACCATCTCAACGACTATCAGTGTTCGATTGTTAGATATAAAACTCTGGTATTAATTTTTTCTTTTTATTCTAACACATAATTTAACCTTAACTTGCACTGGAGCAACGGCGCTACATTTCTTGGCGTATGCATTTTTGAAGCCATATGATGTCACGTTAGAACATTACAGCGCATGAAAGTTTTATTGAGAATTCAAACACTGATACATGCCGTCTTTGTTTATAAATATAGGCGCGTGCACGAAGTGTGTTAGAATTGCTAATAGGTAGCGATTATCTTATTTTGTCACTATTGTGTAATCAAGTTGACAATATACATGATTAGATCTATCATCATTATCCTTTTCCTCCGATGTATCATGATTAAAATGAAACAATTAATAATTGGCAAATTGTTGTTACTAAGATGCATTTATAGCCGAAGCAAAACTTCATTTTTTGCTAAAAATATTACAAAACATTAGTTAAATCTAATTATCTGGGGCTCATGTCCGCCCGTGCAAAATCGGCCGGGGGCTCATAACCGTCAATCCGTCAATCCGGCAATATCCTGGAATAGCCCCAGCAGTCACGTGATGTGGTTCATTCCGTATATACTGAATGAGCCACAGTGGTGTCCTGCTGGGGCTATTCCAGGATATTGCCATTAAATTATTAAAATGACGGATCAGGGGTCAAGAACTGAAAGCTGCCTTACAGATATACACAACATTAAGCAATCTTCTGCTTATTGATCTTCAATTATTTCATTAAATGGTTGATCATCAAAAAAAATTAAATATTGTCATGCTAGGTAAAATTTTAACCGGTTGGAGTCTACTTTCATTTTTGCACTTGTTGGTCTGCACGTTTCAGTGAGCTATAAAACTCGTCTTTAAACGATTCCAACTTTAAGTTACAAGCTCAGTACATCACAGTTATACGTTTTTCTTTTTGACATTTCTTGCTTGAAATATTTTTGCTTAAACATATGAAAAGTCAGAACTCTTTCTCACGAATTGCAAGAATTCTGCATTTCCTTCTAGATTTTACTCCACCCAAAAGCGTAAAAAATCACGACATATTGAGAGTTCAAGGGCGTTATTTTAATCGACGAACATACATCGGTGAATATTCTTACTACAGTTTCTAACCGAAAAAACATACTTACTTAATTTATTTAGTTTTGGATGTTCAAATAGGCCAAAATATCATATCTTTAAGGATTTTCCGTATTTTTTTGACAGACTGTCACCAACCCGGAAGTATTCTGTTAATTACCTCCACCAAAGAGAGTATCTGTGTTTACTTTGGTATCTGTTAGCTTTTATGCTAGTGCGAACTGTGTCCGAGACAAGGTGGGAATGACTGTAATTTTAGTTCCGCGGCTAGTGCCAGACGCATGCTTTGCCCCAATTATAACACCTCCAAACACAAATAAAGAGAATAAAACCACTAAACATCATTTCTACGACCAAACACCACATTCTGAGCTAAAGCTCATTTTTTGAAAAAAATGAGCTTTAGGTCAAAATATTGTGTCATAGAAAATGGTGTTTTTATGGTTTGTGTTTGGAGGTGTTATATTGGGGCAAAAAATATGCGTCTGGCATCTGTGGGCCTAGTCTGTGGAAATGCGAATTGAGATCGGTAGTTTAACCTTATATCTAACTTAGAAAGGATTATTGTAGTAAGCAATATTCTTTACTTTCAGCCTGCTTTAAACAACAATCTAGCTGCTAGGAGATGCAAAACATCCCATACGGTACATGTTCATTACTGCATAAAGTGGAACTTTTATTTAACTGCATTTACCAACACTAATAGTACTTGAAACATATTTTTAGAGTGCTTTAATTTCTGCCTTTCGGTTGCCTTTCTGCCTTTCGGTATTTCTATCTACCGCCTATGTCATAGATCGTGGTGTAAGGTTTTCAACCATTCTATCTATAGAGAATTAGAGATGGATTAGGAAGATATTCAGGCAGATAAAACCTTAATAGACCAAACCGCCGGTTTAGAGATCTTGGGCTTTAAATTTAGATCTACACCATTACTAGCTATATCTAGATCTATTTAGCTTAGCTCTTAAATTTTACTAACATTTACTGTGTTTTTAGCTCTCAGACTAATCGAATTGAACTGTGCGTCACCGTGTGAGACCGGTCCGCCGATGCACACCTGCATCCCGTGCATGTACACGTGCTACCTCTCTACAACAGCACTATGAACAACGAGTCCCTCCTTACAACAACAGGTGTACGTCGTTGTTCCCCAAACAAGACAAATAAATGTATATACATGTCTATTAGACTAACCTTTTCACGACTGAAATATCGTCCGCTCAAACTTTCTTCACATATTGGACATTTTGACAGAAACATCATAATGAAGAGTGACCAGCAGTTTGAATACAGATCAGACACAGCGTTACGCGGCGTCTAAAATGTTGTAGAGAGGGAATACTGTATACCACACCAGGTACGGATACCGCATTTGATTTGGTGTTTGAGAACATTTTTGGAATGGTAGTATTTCTTTTAATTTTTTCAGGACACTGCACATAGCATTGGCATTGACCTTTGTCTTCAGGTTGAGAAAAAAATCTGTTCCGTAATGTATGTTGTTAACACCAACAGAATGTATTAGTACCAACTTTTGTGTTTATAATAATTACAATAATAATAATAATAAAGACTTTATCTAACGAGAGAACTCATTTGGTGTTTAAACTAAATGTGGCGTATTAATTAGTATACACATACTCACATTTTTACAGATCCGCCTGTAGCAAAGTGAAAATGTACAGTGCTCCCCATCTACAACGTCACCCAATAGAAGACAACTTGTGGGTGTGTTGTTCGGTAGGAGTCATTATAGGGAGGAGAAATTAAGACTTGGCTCACATTTGCAAACAGCTTGACTCCAGATCAGACGCCGCGTATCGCGACGTCTCATCTGGGTTCAAGCTGCATGTTTATCACTCGTCAATATATCTATTATATCAAAATGTCCATTTATATGTAACCTTAAGAGAGAGAAACAGCAGACGACAATTTTAAGCAGACGATATTGCAGCAATACAGGCGTAAGTCATGATTGTCCTGTTCAGGGAACTGCGGCAAGCGTCGGTGTAAGGAGGATGTCGTTGTAGGGAAGGAACATGTTTTTTAGATCATGACTTGGGGTTTGTGGCACTGCGACACAAATTGTTTATATAGCGCCGCTCATGAATGATGAGGGGTGATGAAATGAGATGATGATTTCAGGAAGATGATTTTGGCTAATCTCATTCGTTGCTAATCAGTCTCATTCGACATGCCCTCCTTTAGTTCTTGACAGAGGAGATAATCTCGGTCAAATAAGCAGAAACATTCCCTATTACAACTAAGCCCCAGAAACACGTCAATGTATAAAGGTATCTTGATGTTAAAGGGCTAGCCATGCAATGGATTATCTGCTCAATATAATTATGTTTTATATTCACTCTTCAACATGTAGCTAGGTCCCGTGGTACGTTCATTTAGGAAAGCGTTATCCGAACACGTTTGCTTCTTTTCACTAACCTTTAATTTAAATACACTGAAACCAACTTTGACCTAAATAATATTTTGTAAATGGAGGCCAGAGGCCCGTCTTACGAAACGTCGTACGAAAAAAACGGTCGTAAGTCAAATCTTTAAAATGCATCTACAATGTACATGTAATTCTTTATTTCCCTATCTGATCCTGTCTTTTTACATCTCTTTGAAATCGTCTTTACAAGACGATTCCAAAGAGATGTCACAAGCCATGATTAGATGTAGTAATAAATAATAGTTGAGAATTTTAGAATCTGGCTACGTCCATATTTGTCGTACGTGACGTTTCGTATGACGGGTCACAGGTGCAAATATAAACATGTAAATATTAGTTTAGGAAATGCTTCAGAAAATATTTCAGAGAAACTGTATTGAGCTCGGTCTGGATCGAGCCCGTGCGGAGAAGGAAGTACAAGATGTGCGCCTCAGTCAGCTCAACTATCGACTACCTTTTTTAGCTCGTCTGTTTCAACTTATAATTAACATTAATAACTAAATGGTCTTCATAGAGATGATTTACTGTACATGTAGTTAAATAAATACAGTTATTTTTAAACGGAGTTTTGAGTCGAAAGATATCTAAAAGACATAGTCTCATGGATGCACCAGAATATGTTGAAGCTGAACACTGACAAAACTGAGGTCATACTGTTTCACTCAAAAAAGGTTAACGTTCCCGGAGATTTTCATGTTCAAGTTGGAAACTCTAAAATCAAACCGTCATTATGTGTGAACAACCTTGGTGCTAGATTTGATTCCCAAATGGCTATGACACAGCACATCAACGTTGTGTGCAGGTCTAGCTACGCACAACTGCGGCAAATAGGTCATATTAGACAGTACCTTTCTCCAGAAGCTACAAAGACTTTGGTCAATTCTCTGGTCACATCAAAAATTGACTACTGCAACTCACTGCTATATGGGATTCCCCAAAACTCACTACGAAAACTAGAGCGTGTGCAAAATACAGCAGCCCGCATCATTACCAGGACTCCTCGGTACAATCACATCACTCCAGTCTTGAAGGAGCTTCACTGGCTTCCAGTTCAACACAGAGTTGAATTCAAAATTCTGACACTCACATACAAAGCCATGTGCAATGATTCTCCAAGGTACATTGTTAGTATGCTGGACGTGTATAGACCTCGAAGAGAGTTGCGGTCTGCGAGTAAATCAGTATCGCTGGTTGTGCCGAGAAGTCGTTTAGTGAAGTTTGGAGATAGAAGTTTCATGCATGCAGCCCCAAAGCTCTGGAACTCTCTACCATCAGACATCAGAGATGCTAGCTCAATTGCAGCCTTCAAAAACGTTTGAAAACTCACTTCTTTAATATCTGTTATTAGAAGAAAGTAGGTAGTCAATGACTGCTACCTCTTGGCTGTGTTCAAAAATCTTGCTGTGGATGCTGTAGGTCTAAATGGCAGTTCTGGAGTTGTACCATTGACCTTGTGCCTGTCTGGTAGATCTTGCTGGTAGGGATTGCCAAATCGCTTTGAAACAATTTGGCTAGTGGTCTATGGTGTAATTCTTGGACAGTTTTATGTTTATGAACTAAGGGTGTACCACGGCCATGGATTATACAATACTCAACCAAACAACACGGAGAGTATTGATTTAAACATTCGTTTTACGACTTGTGAACTGCTCTCCGGCTCTACACTGAAACAAACAAACAAATTCAACCAAACAACATGGAGAGTATTGTTTTAAACATTCGTTTTACGAATTGTGAACTACTCTCCGGCTCTACACTGAAACAAACAAACAAACAAACAAAAAACCACTCTGTTTTTAATCATGCCATTGATCTTTTAATTATTTGACTCATTTTAGAAATGATTTTACAAACTTACTATAACAATGTTATAATCTTGGTAATAATATTGAAAGCATTTCCATGCATGTTTCCATGCATCTCAATATTGTATCATTTTTTATTGTGAATGTAGTTATTTGTCTTTCTCGCTTTGTATGTACATTTATATAATTTCATGTGAAGCGCTTTTGAACGCACAGCTGCTGTGTGAAGAGCGCTATATAAATCGGGTATAATAATAATAATAATAATAATAATACTCAGTGTATCAATCACTTATAAATGAGCCTGGTATGGGACTCATCTCTCTCTCTCTACATCTGTCGATCTCTCTCTCTCTCTCTCTCTCTCTCTCTCTCTAACGCACATTCTTTCTGTCTGTATATAGAGAATATTTGGTGACTAGCTTTGAATGAGAAATGTTATCTGGCAAGGCGGATGAATATATCAGGTGAGCCGCAGGCGAACCTGATATTTTCAGAAGCCGAGCCAGATAACATTTCTCATTCAAAGATAGGAACCAAATATTCTATTTATCCTTGTCACAATAGTAAAATAAATAGAGAATGCTTTTTTTAAAGCTAGAGTCATTTTTGGTCCAGATAAGATTCTTACTAAAGAACTATGTTATTCTAGGAAAGCGCGCTATTATATAGATGACGTCAGTGACGTCACATCCTAGTTACGTTGAAAAGCAATAAAAGAACCTTTAAAAATCTGGTGTTTTTCACTCAGGAAATCTAAAAGGTGGACAAATTATAGAGTATGTCAGCAAGCGACTAGTGGCGCGTACTCTATAACGCTTTGATTGCATCGAATAGTTCGAATAAACGTCGTTACACGTCGGGATTCTGTTGAAAGAGTTTTAGAATACCTTTCCTAACAGCGGGAAA
Organism: Gari tellinella; assembly: GCA_922989275.2. Lineage (NCBI taxonomy): Eukaryota > Metazoa > Mollusca > Bivalvia > Cardiida > Psammobiidae > Gari > Gari tellinella. The sequence continues at coordinate 95,285,092 of OV277858.1, forward strand.
AATAAGCGTCTCGGTGAAAAAAGTAGTTCCGGCTACAGGTCATGTGACCACTTGACATAATAACATCGGTCATGTGACCACATAGCATAATAAAGCAAAGTTTATCTGTCACCCCTTTATCCGTCAGGAAAACAGGCACGTGACAGGATAAATCTCTCTCTCTCTTTCTTTCTCTCTATATGTCTCTCTCTGTCTCTGTCTGTCTGTCTGTTTGTCTGTCTGTCTGTCTGTCTTCTCTCTCTCTCTCTCTCTACTAATGCACCTCTCTGTGTCTGTCTCTCCCTGTCTATGTCTCTCTCTGTCGATATATCTGTCTCTCTGTGTATAAACATGTATGTATCTCAATCTCTCTCTGTCTGTCTGTTTGTTTGTATGTATGTATGTATGTATGTATGTATGTATGTCTCGCTCTCTCTCTCACTGTATATGTCTCTCTCTCCCCCTCTCTCCCTCTCTCTCTCTCTCTCTCTCTTTCTCTCTCTGTTTGTTGATCTCTCCGTTTCGCTGTCTCTGTCTCTCTGTCTCTTAGTCAATACAAATATTGATCAAAATGGATTGAAGAGGTCCTCAATGTTTCCTAAGACGAAATGCCAATATACTAAATTTGAATAGAAAGTGTAACGAAAATCGTTGAATAGACTACAACCATTAAACAATATGCCATTAACGCATTTGCTCCAGGTGGATTAGTTTAAACGTATTTTATTCCCCATTAAATCAATTCTTTGATCAAATACATACACCAATGTAAAAAGGATGAGATCGCTTATTTAAGATCCTAGATCCTTGTCATAACTTCCATAATGCTTAAATATACATGTACATTTATTGGATTATTCCATTTTTTATCTTAGGGGTGCTTGATCTATTTTCATATTCGTTTTGTTTATATTGAAATTCCTTTCAGCAAACAGCGTAGACTGATCAGACGCCGCATTATTATCGCTTCTCTCCCGTGGGGGCTACTGTCTTACTGCAATTATTCGCCCGTGGGGTTAGCCCTTCCCTTTACTAAGATTATCTCCCTTTGCTGTTGCAGATGATGCGAGAAAATTTAGAAATAAACTTTGACCCAGATCTACTTGAAACCAAAACAAGTGGCCTAACACTTGTAGTATGCTCCAATTGGACACTGATAGCGAAGATATCGAACTTGACGACTTCGAAATGTCGACAAATGAAGAAGAATCACTTCTCGTGCCAACCTCAAACGAAATGGGTGGTGCAAAATACAGCTCGGGCGAAACAGCCGAGGGTGACGTCCAGTTAAGATCTACAACTATTTCGGACAAAAACGAATCACCATACTTTATTTATATTTTGTCATTTTTCTCAGCAATCGGGGGATTTTTGTTTGGTTATGATACGGGTGTTGTTTCTGGGGCAATGTTATTATTAAAAGATGAGTTTCACCTGACATCTCTGACAGAGGAGGCGATAGTGAGTGTGACTATAGGCTTTGCTGCAGTGTTTGCTCTATGTGGTGGAGTAATGAATGACAAGTTTGGAAGGAAGATGACAACTATATTAGCCAGTTTAGTGTTTACAGTCGGAGCTGGTGTGTTAGCTGCAGCAAAAAATATAGCAATGTTGATAGCAGGTCGTGCAATTCTAGGAATGGGTATAGGTGAGTAACTTACTATAGCGAACCAGGGGCTGAGACTCGAACCAACGACCATCTCATCACTAGTCAGGCACTCTACTGATTGAGCTCTTGGTCAAACACCACACCCACAGCCACCATGTACACTCCTCCCCCAAACACTCTTCAGAACTTGGTGAAAGTCGATTCCGGGTCAAAATGGCGCCGAGTCAAAACGCCCCCTGAGTCAAAATGGCCTGGGTCAAAACGGCCCAACCTAAAAAACTATGCCATGCCGTGAAGTGATAAATTATATCAAGTAGTATCTATGGGTTAATTAACACTTTCTATAGCAAAGCCGACCAGAGACAGTGTATTAACAGAGATACACCGCTCCCTTATTTTCCTTCTTTCCCCATATAACAGGTGTCCGTTGAGAGGCAGTGAAGTATGTCGATGCGGTTACGTGACCAGCACAGGTAATGACAGCGTCGCGATAATGGAAAAAATACACATATCGACCAGTTGACTTATAAATATTGACTTTATTTCGTTTTTATACGATATTTTGTGATTCTAATCGAGTGAAACCAAAATATGAGTTGTGGATTAAACCGAGAAAGTGTATTCCTGGCTCAACGGAAGATACGTTGCTGGTAAGTTCCAAAAAAATGGAGATCGATTCAATATCGTCTTGCCGTAAACGCTTAAAACTTAAGTATGAACATTCAAACATGAATAAGAATGGGTTATCCATGTAGCCCATATTAAGATACAATTATGGCGAAATTTTCATGTCAATCTGTCCACGCATTTTGCTATAAATTAAATTTTAATGAGGCCACCCACTGGTGCTTCGATTGAAGATAGATGCAATATCGTCTTGCCGTGAACGCTTAAACTTCAGTTTGAACATTCAAACATGAATAAGAATGGGTTGTCCTTGTAGCCCATATTAAGATACAGTTATGGCGAAATTTTCATGTCAATTTGTCCACGCATTTTGCTATAAATTAAATTTTAATGAGGCCACCAACTGGTGCTTCGATTGAAGATCGATGCAATGTTGTCTTGCCGTAAACGCTTAAACATCAGTTTGAACATTCAAACATGAATAAGAATGGTTGTCCATGTAGCCCATATTAAGATACAGTTATGGCGAAATTTTCATGTCAATCTGTCCACGCATTTTGCTATAAATTAAATTTTAATGAGGCCACCCATGGGTCCATTCACACCTTCGTGCAAACTGTCGTCACTTTTCATTCAATCGGAATTTTCCAAACACTAATTAACGTGTGTGCGATGCGCGGAGGGGTTAATTGATGCTTGGACTTTATTCTTATTATTATTTTGTGTTAAACCTCGAAAAAAGGCTTTTTTAAGGAATGTTTGTATTGTAAAATAACTATAGACCGTATTAACGAAGCAACTGATAAGTAATTCCAAATATCGACTTTTTCCCGATCGTCGCTTAAGCTTATATAACTCGCGAGGACCTGTTCTCGCGAAATCTCGCTCAACGGTCTCGTATGTATAAATCACTGGAGCCGTGTATCTCTGTTAATACACTGTCTCTGAGCCGACCTGCTAAGATATAAAATCTTTTTTAATTTATAGTAGTTACTTATATGTGTTGGTTACCCTCTACGTCATTGTTCGTCACTTTTCATGAAAAGTGTTCCATTTACTAACATTTCTGGATTGAAGATTGGTCCCTCAATGCATTCCATGATAGTTGTACAGTATTACAAGGGTCCACAGACTACAGATAGGATTATCATGACTTTCAGGAAAATTTATGACACTTATATATTTTATTATGTGCGTTTGCACTTACATTATAGCCATGTAGCAAAGGGCAAAAAAAGGAACAAAAGCTTCTAAGATATATTTAATTCATTGTCATTTTCACTTGTTCCACGTAGATCTACCCAGGGGGCAGTTTTGACCCGGAATCGACCGAATGACCCCCATAGGTTGTCAAACACTTAAGACATATGCAGTTAAATTAAAAAGAAAAAATATCCGCTTCAACTCGAACCAACAAATGCCTCAGCTGTGCTCTACTAATTGAGAAACCAGGCAATAGATCAGTCATTCACCACATCTACAGCCATTAACAGTGTTTTAGCAGCCCTGGGGGCTCATTTGCACTAGCTGATAAAGAGCCATAGGTTAACATTCAGCATTGTGTAACCATAAAGTTTTCCTTCATGGTCTACAGCGCATTAATGCCATTATGCATTTTATGAATGAGATGTCACCTATATATAATATCAAACTAATATAGCATTCACATAGGAATTATGGTTTTAAGAAGGCAGGTCAGGCTGCTTCAAAATAGCAAAATAAAAGTAAAGCAGAGAACTCCTTTAGGAGCTATAAGCATAACTGTTCCATCTTGCTTTAACCCTTTACCACATAGCCTGTTTCTAGGTTTGAAAATAGGTGACTACTTAAAGCAGGTTGGATGTAAAGCAGAATGCGCCCTAAGGCCAATCTGCTTTACTTTCAGCCTGCTTTCAAAGCTACCACCTTCTAGAATTAAGAAAATATTCCTTCTGATACATATTCATGACTGTACAGATTGGAATTATTTTCTTCTGCGGAGGATTAAACGGAATGCGCTAAAAGGCGCTTCTATAAGGTAAAGGGTTAAGCTGCCGTCTGTATTTTACACCATCAGAGATTGATGCTCATGTTAGTGTGTCTATCAGAGCAATTAATGCACTGATGTCCTTTGGCACTTAGTATTTTGAGGAAGAGCCTAAAATCATCCTATGATGCTGGGCATGTGGTAGTAAGGATTAAGCTTAATCCTGTCTTAACCCATTACCCCATAAATACGCCTTTTAACGCTTTGAATTTCTTTTTCCTTTGAGGAAAATAGTTCCAATTTATATAGTTAAGAGTATGTGTAATCAGAACTATATTCTAGCAGATGGTAGCTAAAAGTAGGATGAAAGTAAAGCAGAATGCGCCATAAGGCGTATTCTGCTTTACTTTCAACCTGCTTTAAGTGGTCACCTATTTTCAAAACTATAATCAGGCTATGGGGTAATGGGTTAAACACTGAAGAAAATTGAAGGAAAGACATTGCTTTTATCCTTTTCCACAGGTCTCGCATCTATGACAGTGCCAGTTTACATAGCAGAATGTGCACCAATACACCTGCGAGGCCGCCTGGTTACACTGAACAATCTCTTCATAACTGGGGGCCAGTTTATTGCAAGTCTAGTTGATGGAGCTTTTAGCTATGACAAAAAGAACGGCTGGAGGTATTACGTGATTCATATCTGTGTCAATAAGTATAGTGCTTTAACCATTTATTTTATTAGGCAGTTTCTGCTTTTGAAGACAGATGACCACTTAAAGCAGGTTGAAAATAAAGCAGACTGCTCCTTTAGGCAAATTCTGTTTTACTATACAGTATGCTTTATTAGCTATCATCTGCTAGGATAATAGAAAATATTTTCTTTTGTTACATATTCATTATACTCCTTAAAATAAAATTATTTTCTTTAGTGGAGGAATTTAATTAAAATGCCTAAAAATGAGTATCTATGTAGTAGTGGTTAAGGTAGTGCAACCCTATTGAGATCGGGGACATGTCGTTCAATATAGTTGCTCTACGTAGAATGATCTACCATTCTTGTCAACTAATGGGCCATACCAAACTATGCTCATTCATACAGGTTCAGTACTGACTGTCAGTTGAAAAGTTGGTCCATTGCACTATGTAGAGTACTGACATAAGACTAATCTCATTAGGGATATTCTGCTAAGTACTTTATTGTACCAAAACAGAAATTTAATCTTTATCATGTATATAAAAATAAAAAGCTGCAACATCCATTTAACCCATTACCCCATAAATATGCCTTTTTATGCCTCTTATTTATCCCTTCACTGAAGAAAATAGTTCAAATTTATACGATTGTGAATATTTAACATTAGAAAGAATTTCTAAAATTCTAGAAGCTGTTAGCTTAAAGCAGGCTGAAAGGAAACCAGAATGTGCCTTAAGGCGCATTCTGCTTGCGTTTCAACCTGCTTTAAGTGGTCCCCTGTCTTCGAAACTAGAAACAGGCTATGGCGTAATCATTAATGGGTTAAGAGTTCGTCAGATGTGTTCTTTGTTGATTCTGCTATTGAATTACTTGACTTTTGCTGGGGTTTTTTCAGATACATGTTGGGTTTAGCAGCAGTGCCCTCTATTGTCCAGTTTATTGGGTTCCTTTTTCTACCTGAGAGCCCGCGTTGGCTTGTAGCCCATGACAGACTCGACCAGGCCCGGACTGTATTAGCCAATATCCGAGGCACCACAAACGTGGAGGCAGAAATGAAAGAAGTCATTGTATCTGTAGAAGAAGACAGAAAAGAGAGGGAACTTGCAGGTCTGTATAATGTCCAAAATAAACCATTCTCCAGCTTAAGTACATGCAAGCATGCTGCACCAAAGTGGTGTGGGGCTTTAACTCTTTCAACATCATGGACCTGTTTAAAATATATTCATTGCTGCTGCAAACAGTGTAGACCCAGATCAGAGGGCTCCTGTAGGAGCCCTCTGATCATCATCCACCAGGTCTATACTGTTTGCTAATTTAGAGCAGTATTTATTTAACTACCTCAGAATTCCAAGTAGACTGGTTCATTTTTAGCTCACCTAGCACGAAGTGCCAAGGTGAGCTTTTAGGATCGCTGGATGTCCGTCGTCCGTCCACAATTGGTTGTGAACACGCTAGCGGCTACAAATTTCATCAGATCTTCATGAAACTCGATGACAATGTTTGTCTTGATGAAATATAGGTCAAGTTCGAATGTGGGTCATGTCGGGTCAAAAACTAGGTCACTAGGTCAAATTATAGAAAAACCTTGTGAACACTCTAGAGGCTACAAATCTCATTGGATCTTAATGAAACTTGATCAAAATGTTTGCCTAATTAATATCTAGGTCAAGTTTAAATATGGGTCATGTCCGGTCAAAAACTAGGTCACTAGGTCAAATCATCGAAAAACCTTGTGAACACTCTAGAGGCTACAAATCTCATTGGATTATTATGTTACTTGGTCAGAATGTTTGCCTAGTTGATATCTAGGTCAAGTTCGAATATGAGTCATGTCGGGTTATAAACTAGGTCACTAGGTCAAATAATAGGAAAACCTTGTTAACACTCTAGAAGCTACAAATCTCATCCGATCTTCATGACACTTGGTCAAAATGTTTTCCTCATTGATATCTAGGTCAAGTGTGAATGTGGGTTATGTCCGGTCAAAAACTAGGTCACTAGGTCAAATTATAGACAAACATTGTGATTTCTCTAGAGACTACAAATTTCATTGGATTTTAATGCAACTTGGTCTGAATGTTTGCCTAATTGATATCTAGGTCAAGTATAAATATGGATCATGTCTGGTCAGAAACTGGGTCACTACGTCAAATCAAAGAAAAACAGTGTTAACCCTCTAGAGGCTACAAATCTCATTAGATCTGAAAGAAATATTTTCAGAATGTTTGCATACATCGAATCTAGGTCAAAATCAAACGTGGATTCTGTCTGGTCAAAATCTAGGTCACTAGGTCAAAGCATAGAAAAATCTTGTTTACACTCTAGAGGTTTATTGTGAGACATGTCCAGTCGTAATCTAGGTCACTATAGGTCAAGTTTTATATGGTGAACCAGGTGAGCGATTTAGGGCCATGGTGGCCCTTGTTTGGTTACTTAAATGATCCACAAGGGAACCTAATAACCCACAACAGTTACTTTGTGTTGGAAGAGTTAAGTGAACTCGGTGTCTATTCTAGGTACCAAACCCCTCTTTCGCAACCACTTAAATAATGTTAAATAATGTTAATTAATTATATGAAAGACAGGTGGCAGCTTTAAGCAAGATGAAAGTAAAAAAGAAACTTGTTTGCACAGTGTAGATAAGGAGAGTTTTTCAAATACATGTACTAAAGTCTTTATTTTTGCATTAAACCTTAAAGTGTCAATACTCATTAGAACGATCTCTCTGAGACGATTCTAATGAGTAGTCACACACTAGGATTTGGTGCTTCAATGAGTGAGAAAATTATGGATTTGTTCAGTTGAATCCCTCTCAGTTGGAACCCTGCAAGTGTACTCTTTACAGGTTTTAACAATATACATTACTTCCTCCCTACAACGACTCCTTCCTTACAATGACCCTTTTCACAGTTCCATAAACAGGACAATTAATTTATGTCTAACGCATTTGCTTCTGCAATATGGTCTGCTTAAAAATTGTCTGCTGTTTTTTCTCAAAGTTGAATATAAGTGGACTTTTGATAGAAACATTATAATGACGAGTGACAAACAGCCTGAATATTAGGCTGCATCTGCTCTGGATTCAAGCTGTTTGCAAATGTACATCAAGTCTTTACTTTCCCTCCCTATAACAACTACCTCCGAACAACACACATAATCTGTGACTCTGTAGAGAGGGAGCACTGTATTTTAAAATGGCAAGCAGTGCAGACCCTGATAAGAAGGAGCCCTGTGGTCCGGATCTACACTGTTTACATGGGATAAATATACTCTTTACAGGTACACCATTTGTAAAGGCATTAGACTGGTGTGTTAAAGAAATACTGTGAATCAGAGATGTTACAAAACTAAAATTGCCATGTCTGAATGACATTCAAAGTTCAAGAGACTTGGAAAAGAATAGATACAATCATAAAATGTAAAACCTTCTTTATTTCCTGGTTGTACATTTAAGTCTATTTTCCTGTTGGTGAATATTACAGTCAAATTTGTATTAACCGTTTACCCCACAGCCTGTTTCTTGTTTTGAAGACAGTAGATGGACCACTTAAAGCAGTTTGAAAGTAAAGCAGAATGTGCCTTAAGGCACATTCTGCTTTACTTTCAATCTGCTTTAAGCTACATTCTGTTAGGATATTTAGAAAAAATTCTTACGGTACATATTCATTACTGTATAAAGTGGAACTAGTTTCTTCATTTGAGGAATAAATTTGAGTCGCTAAAAGGCATATTTATAAAGTAATGGGTTAAACAATATATAATATTATACTTAAGAAATAAAAAATTCATACCAGTGTTCTATCGTGCAATCGAACACTGGTAGGAGTTGATATGCATAGTAATTTAATCACAAGGCCTTTAGGCCGAGTGATTTAATTACAAGCATCTCAAAGACTACCAGTGTTCGATTGTTAGATAGAACACTGGTATGAATTTTTTATTTCAATTCTAACACATAATTTAACCGAAATTTGCACTGAAGCAAACGGCGCTACATTTCTTGGCGTACGCACTTTTGAAGCCAAATGACGTCACGTTAGAACGTTTAGCGCGTGAGTGTTCTACTGAAAATTCGTACACTGAGACAGTCCTTCTTCGCTTATATAGGGGTGTGGGCGAGGTGTGTTAGAATGGTCAGTAGAAAGTGCTTGACTGGGCTACAGTGCTGTATAGGGAATGCAATCTTGGCTGAGTCTACATCACTAACCCCAATCTGCTAGTAGGAAAAAACAGGGCTCAAGATTGGAGGGTGTATTAGCTGAAGTAATCCAACATATTCTTCCTCGTTTCATCACCTAATCATGATGTACTAATGAGTCATGACAGCATAGGGTTTTATGCAGAAAAAGATATTTTAGTTTTTGAAATACTCCACCTATATATCTAGAGCTCTGGAAAAAATCAGTGTATGTAGTGAAATTAATCTGAATGTTTCATACAGTGCTCCCTATCTACAACAACACCCATTGGGAGTAAAAGATTTTGTGTGTTCGGAGGGAGTTTTAATAGTGAGTGAACTTTAAGACTTGGCTTACATTTGCAAACAGCTTAAATCCAGATCAGAAGCCACTTTCACTTTATAGTCCTTCTGTCAAAATGTCTACTTATACGTAACTTTGAGAAAAAACAGCAGACAGCAATTTTACGCAGACGATATTGCGGCAGTGAAAGTGTTTGACGTAATTGTCTTGTTTTGCTTGGGGAAAAGAGGCAAGCATTGTTGTAAGGAGGAAATCATTGTTTGGTGGGCCTTTAAAAGGAGGGAGCACTGTAGTATGAAATCAATATTTGGATGTTGGAAATCCACGCCATGCATTATTAAGGGATACACTCGCCAAGACATATAGGATTGGTTTGCATGTCTACAAAGTCTTTAGATAAGAAAGCAAAATATTCAATTAAAACCCTGAACATTGAATACATATCATCTGCAGTAAAGATTATTGTATAGTGAAACTATTACCACTGGTGACACATATACACGTGACATCCTGTACAAGCAGTGTACCTGTAAAGAATATGCTTGTCTAATGCAAGTCGGAGGCCGAGTGTTTACCTAGATCAGAGGGTCCCTGTTTCAGCAGGAACCGTCTGATCAGGATCTGCACTATTTGTTGTTTTGCAATATTTTGCAAAAACAAACCTCAGCAGTAAAAATAAAGCCCAAGCTTCTTTGGCAAGCGATTATTGTCCATTTTATGTTTCAGGTATGCATTTTTTGTCTTAACTCATTACCCCATAGCCTTTTTCTAGTTTTGAAGACAGGTGACCACTTAAAGCAGGTTGAAAGTAAAGCAGAATGCCCCTTTCTGCACATTCAGCTTTACTTTCAGCCAACTTTAAGCTACCAGCTGCTAGAATATAGATATTTTTTCTAATGTTAAATATTCACACCTGTATAAGTTGGAACTTTTTTCTTCAGTGGAGGGATGAATTAGAGTCGTAAAAAGAGTATTTATGGGGTTATGGGTTAAATACTGAATCCAAACTTTGAGAGTTTGAAGATAACAAAAAGTCTGTATTAACAGGATCAAATGTGTTGATGAAAATACTGCGGACTCCTACAGTGAGAAAGGCTCTAATAGTCGGATGTGGCCTACAGTTTTTCCAGCAACTGTGTGGGATAAACACAGTCATGTAAGCAGCTTTGACATGAACCCATTCCCCCCTAGCCTATTTCTCGTTTTAAGGAAGGGTTACCACTTAAAGCAGGTTGAAAGTAAAGCCGAATGCGCCTTTGGGCGCATTCAGCTTTACTTTCAGCCTCAGCTTTAAGCTATAATTGGCTAGGATAAAAAAAACATATTTTGTATTGCATATTCATAACAGTATAAATTGAAATTATTTTCTTCAGTGGAGGAATGAATGAAATGTGTAAAAAGGCAGATTTATGAGGGAATGGGTTAAGAAAGTAGAAGATACAAAACCTTAACAAAGGTTATAAACTTATTCACCCCTGAAACTTTCAATGGACGATTCCAATATCCTTTTTAAATCTTGGTCATTTTTGACTACAGTAAAACCTCTCTTTAACAGACACTAAATTACATCAAATATTTTGTTTTTAAGGCAGGTTGCTGCTTAAAGCAAGGTGAAAGTAAAAAAAATGCTCCATTAGGAGCATTCTGTTTCACTTTCACCTTGCTTTATGGGAGCCACTGTTTAGTGGCTGTTACAGAGAGGTTTTACTGTATTAATTTTGTGGTTGGTTCTAATAGTATATTGCAAAATGACAGTCAGCACAGACCCAATCAGAGCGCTTCGATAAGGGTCTTTACTGGTTGCATAAGACAAGTGTACTCTTCGCGGGTTCTCGGTTAATGATGAGTATATTCATCACTAGGGTTGAATGTGTAAACCCAATCAATGCTGGATACCTTGTGTTTCTTTTCCAAACAGTGTAAACTATGATCAGAGAGCCTCTGCTCAGTCTCTGCACTGTTTGCAAATATTCTGACCAGATATACATATCTATCTATCTATCCCTCCATCCATCCATCCATTCATCCATTTATGTCGAACACATGTGCGTGACAGTTGGCGGTACAATGACGTCACTTATTTATTGATTTGACGTCAGCGGAATTACCTCGTTACTTCCGATCTTGGATTAGTGATCTTCCATTGAGTGGTTCGCGACAAAATGGACTGCCGGAATTAAACAATAAGACACGATTGACTACGATTCTTTGGGAGCGCTACAGGGAAAACTCATAAAAGAAGCACGAGCGACAATAATCCCACTGCTTGAAGCAGTGGATTATCAAGTGATAATCTACTGCTTTTTCCCGGTAATCCACCGAAAAGCATAAATAAAAAGGCGTATTTATGGGGTAAAGGGTTATATAGAATGGATTTACTGTATGCAGTAAGGTTATCTAGACCATGTAAGCAAACCAGGTTATCTAACAAATAGACACCTTGATCACTATCAGTTATTATTGTGAAAACTGAGCATCTGTTGGTAGAGACACAAGATTGTATCCTTAACCCATTCCCGTACTTAGTAACTTTTGGGGGTTACTAGGTTCCATTAAGGATCTTTTTAATTAACAAATCATGAACAGTTAACTTGGAATTCTGACTGGTCTAAAATAGCAAACAGTGTATACCCTGATCAAAGGGCTCCTACAGGAGCCCTCTGATCAGGGTCTACACTGTTTGCAAATGTAATGAGTATATTTTAAACAGGTCCATGATGTTGACAGAGTTAAACTTTTCCCCCATAGCCGAAAGAGCAAATCATCTACAGACAAACTTCAGTATCTCAAACTCGCCTAACTGGAATTTTCCCATAGTTCTTTAGTTGAATTTATTATTCCTAACTTCGCTTAAATTGAAGATATCCTTATTTCAAAATGAAAATGTGGCTTAGTCGAGTTTTAGTTTTGAAATACAGATATGTTCAACTTGAGCGAATTCAAGATTTTGAAGTTTGTATATATATAACTGTGTTTAAAATAGGATACTACTGCTTAAAGCAAGATGAAAAGTAAAACAGAAAGCTCCTTTATTCAACAGCATTATTGAACATTTATCTATAATACATGTACTTATAAATGTAGAGTAAGGAGTAAAAAGGTTGTATGGTCAGAACTCCAGATAAGAATAGTACAATGTATTTCAAAAACTAAAATATCTAGTTCTGCATTAAACCCTATGGTGTTACTACTCATTAGAATTGCCTTTTCGAGACGTTTCTAATGGGTAGTAACACCATAGGACTTTGTGCTGAAATAAGTGAAAATATGTTGGATTGGTTTAGTTTACCCCCCTTACTACCCCCTTCCTTCCCTTCCCCCTTTTCCTGAGCCCTGTATGGTGCTTATGTGGATGAAAGGGCTACCTCACATAGTCACTCAGGAATGGACACACCTACAGTATAGCAACCCTTCCATCTCAGTGTAGATTGTAGACTAATACTAAATATAATGAACTTACCCCATGTATGCATGTCAGGACTTGAATGGTACATGTACTAACCAAGAGTTTGGATCCAGATCAGATGCCGTATTATGTGGCATCTGATCTGGATCCAAAAGGTTAGACACTCATCTTTTGATTTCTTCAATTATTTGATTTATTTGCAAAAGTTATACAAAAATTTGCAGACTTCATTATGTTTTCAAAGTAAACGATATGTCAGCAGGATATGGGTTAGCCTTATACCTATTACCCCTTAGGCTCTTTCTTGAATTGAAAATAGTTGACCACTTAAAGCAGGTTGAAAGTAAAGCAGAATGCACCTTAAGGTGCATTCTGCTTTACATTTAGCCTGCTTTAAGATATTATCTTATAGGATATAAACAAATATTTCTTACGGTTCTTATTCATGATTGCGTAAAAAAGAACTATTTTCTTTAGCTGAGGACTAATTTGAAGGCATAAAAAGGTGTATTTATGGGGTAATGTGTTAACATGTGCGCTCATTGTCTCTGTTAAATTTGCCTTTTGCAGCAATTTTAGTGGCTGAAGTATCCTCTGCAATTTCATTAACCCATTACTTCATTTCCTGTTTCTAGTATTGAAGAAATCAGATTGAAAGTAAAGCAGAATGCGCCTGAAGGCGCATTCTGCTTTACTTTCAGTTTCCTTTAAGCTACCGTCTGCTAAGAAATAGAAAATATTTTATATGATAAATATTCATGACTATATAAAGGACAAGGTTCACGAAGCCTCTGTTTTGGCCCTGTAAAAATCTTTTTTTTCCAAATTATCTTTTAGCCATATTTTCTCTTTATTTGTCAATTTCAGATATTAATATTTCATGTAATACACAAAACTCAATTCAAATTCAACTTTGACAACTTTATAGTTTCTTGCAAATGGACTACGAGGCCAAAAAAGGCAGATTTTTTGTACAATTCAGGGTATAAATCATAGAATTAAACAATGAAGGCACTAATGCGACACAAAGATATTTTAAGAACACAATAAATATTTAAGTTGTAGTAACATATCAAAAATTTGAAGTGTCACATGCATGCCTTCATAGTTTATTTTTAGGATTTATACCGAGAATTGTACCAAAAATCTGCTTTTTTGTCTTTTTTGGCCTTTAGGCTCATTTACAAGAAACTATAAAATAGTCAAAAACTTGACTTTGGGTCGTTTGTGTGTGTATTATGGAGTATTAGTATCTGATATTAACAAATAAACAGAAAATAAAGATAAAAATCTTTTTTGAAAAAAAAATCTTTTTTACAGGGCCAAATCGGAAGGCTTCGTGAACCTTAACGTCCTTTGAACTATTTTTAAGTTGAGGAATAAATTATTGGCATAGACAGGGAATGGGTTAAGGAAATATTGTTAGGTGTCAAGCTGTCTGGACCCCGATGAGACACTGAATTCAGTATTTCATCCAGATCCATACCGTTTCCAACAGAAGAATGTTTAAAGGTGAAATGATGTCCAGATTAGTGCTTGTTGTAGTTCAAGCCAGAGATATGTACAAGTCTATTACATGTTTATTGCAACAGCAAAGCAACGGAAAGCTTCTTGCCTATTTAGAATAATTATTGAAGAAATTGACAAACAGTGCAGGCACAGATCTCGGTCTACACTGTTTGCATAGGACATGGGTGTTAATAAGTCCCAATCCATATGAGACAGTGAATTCAGCATTTCATTTGGATCCATACGGTTTCTAACAATTTTCATAAGTTCTGAAGCAAATTGGGGGTGAACTCAGTCAACATAGAAAACAGGATGAAGTTATTTTTTATTCCCCAGCAGCACTTAGTAGGGGGACTATTGTTTTTGGTCTATCTGTCTGTCTGTCTTTTTTGTCTGTACACAGCTTTAATCTTGGCCATAACTTTGGTCCAATGGAACAGCATGTGATAGAGACTTCATATTTAACATAATTATGCACACTTCTCTAGAAGCTCTTGAGCTCAGTACAATTTGGGTCATGTCTGACAAAGGTCAAGGTCATTTAGAGGTAAAAGAAAAAGAGTGAACTTCAAATCAGCTATAACTTTAATATTGCATGGGATAGGGACTTCATATTTGGCATTTGTACTCAACAATCATGTAAGAAGCTCTTGAGCTCAGTATAAGTTGAGTCATGTCGGACCAATGTTAACCCTTTCTCTCATAGAAGCGCCTTTTAGCTCATTTAATATATTCCTCCACTGAAGAAAATAGTTCCAATTTAATCAGTCATGAATATAAAGTATATGGAATATTTTTTATATTCTAGCACATGGAAGCTTAAAGCAGGCTGAAAGTAAAGCAGAATGTGCCTTTTGGCGCATTCTGCTTTACTTTCAACCTGCTTTAAGTGGTCACCTACCTTTAATAATAGAAATAGGCTATCAGGTAAAGGATTAAGGTTGTTTGGAGTCATGGTCACATCAGGGGGAATAGTGTTTCACAAACATGGCTTGTTTTTAGACGAGTGTATCACACCTTACAGACTAATAGTGCGTCTGCCATTTGGTTGAACCATGCATATACTCAATAAACCCTGAAACTTCAAATGGAAAAGTTAAGTCAACTTTCAACCATTTTTAATTGATTTTAAGATATACATGTACTTGCGTTGTAAAATGGTAGGCAGCAGACCCAGACCAGAGGGCTCCTTTAACCATTACAACATATCCTGTTTCTAGTTTTAAAAACAGATGACCTCTTAAAGCAGGTTGAAATTAAAGCAGAATGCTTTCTGCTTTACTTTCAGCCTGCTTTAAGCCACTATCTGTTAGGATGTAGGAAATTTTTTATTATGACGTATACTGTATACTCATAACTGTATATATTCAAACTATTTTCTTCAGTGGAGGAATAAATTATAGGTGTAAAAGGCATATTTATGGGTTATGGGCTAGGCACCTCTCTGTTCTGGGTCTACACACCTTGCATATGAAAAGTGTACTTTTAACTATGCTTGTAAATGGTGAGTATAGTGTGTTTACCCTTAAAGTTTGGAAAATTATTGTTCAATCCTTTGCAAAGAGTTAACCTATAACCCCATAGCCTGTTTCTAATATTGAAGGTAGGTGGCCACTTAAAGCAGATTGGAAGGAATTAAAGCAGAATGTGCCTTAAGGCACATTCTGCTTTACTTTCAGTCTGCTTTAAGCTATAATTTGCTAGGATATAAAAAAAAAATTCTTATACAAGTAATACATTTGTATTTCTGTATAAAGTGGGATTATTTACTTCAGTGGAGGAATAAAGTAAAGGTGTGTAATTATTGAGTAATTGGTTAAGACCTAGATGGGAGGGCTCCTGAAGTAACCCTTATTCTCTCTGTAGGGCAGGGTTGTGTTTTCAGAGGTTTGGCTGTACTATCTGGAGAATATCATAATCGATGTAAAAGAAATAAAGTTTTTTTGGAGAATGAATGTACAATTTAACCTCTCTCTTACAACCACTTAATTGTATTAATTAATAGGTGTTCAAGAAAGGTGACTGCTTAAAGCAAGGTGAAAGCTTCTAAAGGAGTTTTCTGTTTTCCTTTCACCTTTCTTTAAGCTATCACAGATGTTTTTTTAGCTCACCTGGCACAAAGTGCAAAGGTGAGCTATAAGCTAGAATCGCAATCCCTTGTCTGTACTCTGTCAGTCCACAATTAGTTCATCAACACTAGATTACCGCTGCAAATTTTATCCGATCTTCATGAATGTTTGTCTTGAAGAAATCTAGGTCAAGTTCAAATGTGGGTTATATCGGGTCAAAAACTTGGTAACTAGATCTAATCCTAGAAAAAACCTTGTTAACACTCTAGAGGCTACAAAACTCATTAGATCTTAAAAATGAAACTTAATCAAAATGTTTGCATCATTGATATCTAGGTCAAGATAGAATGTGGGCTTATCTCGTCAAAAACTAGGTCACTAGGTCAAGTTTTTCATCATGTAACCAGGTGAGCGATCTAGGGCAACCTTGGCCCTCTTGTGTACAATTAATGAGCTTTGTTTTTGGCTGGTGGAAATAGAGAGGTCATATTGTAATGTGTAATGTTTTAGGTACTACAGCGCCACGATCATCAAGATGTCGGGTATTCGCAAGGCGACAGATGCTATATGGCTGGCCTCAGGTACCGCTGGTATCAATTTTGTCTTCACCATTGTTGCCCTGTTCCTGGTGGAGAGACTAGGAAGAAAAAAACTCATCATGGGAAGTCTTGCAGGTAGACATAATCATCTTACTGTGTTTATACTGTGATAAACATGCTATTCTTTCCTGTTTGACCTATTCCCCCATAGATAGGTTTTTTAACCCTTTATTCAATAGAAGCGCCTTTAAGCACATTTGATTTATTCCTCCACTCAACAAAATAATTCCAATTTATACAGTCATAAATATGTAATATATGTTTTCTATATTCTAGCAGGTGGTAGATTAACTCTTTCCTCCCTAAAACTTCAAATGGACAATCCAAGTTTCCATTTTAGTCTAGTCCATTTCTGACTTTTAAGGGTTGTTTTTGTCAATTTTTTGCATTTTGACAAACAGTGAAGACCCAGATCAGAGGGCTCCTTACGGAGCCCTCTGATCTGGGTATTCAGTATTCACTGTTTGCATAGGAAAAGTGCACTTTTCACATGTATACTGTTTGAAAAGGACGCCTATATGCGGGACTAGGGTTCAAAGGGTTAAAGCAGGCTAAAAGTAAAGCAGAATGCCTTAAGGCACATTCTGCTTTACTTTCAACCTTTTTTAAGTAGTCACCTATATTCAATTCTAGAAACCCGCTATGTGGTAAAGGATTAACATATATGTAGTTTATTCATCCACTGAAGAAAATAGTTTCCACATTTTAAGTCATGGAGATGAAATATAAGAAATATATCCTATATCCTATCAGATACTAGCTTCAAGCAGGTTTAAGATAAAGCAGAATGCACATGGAGACACATTCTGCTTTACTTTTAACCTGCTTTAAGTCTCCCTCTCAAAGCTTGGTGATTATATTGGCCAGTATGTTCAATCATGTGAACCTCACAGTCATGTTTCACAAGGTCCTCCCAGGATAGCCTCAGTCTACTTGGACCTTGCTGTGTTGTGATCTTCAGGCATCTGGGGCCCGTTTCATAAAACTCCATACGACAAATGTTGTCGTAAATCAGATTATAAAAGTCTCCAATTATTACTCATTTCTTCATCTAATTCTGTCTTGTGATATCTCTTAGGAATAGCTAGTCTTTGCAAGACGATTCCAAGGAGATGTCACAAGACAGGATTAGATAGAGAAATCAGAAAATATAATGTTTTTTAAAATTTTGACTTACAACCTATTTTGTCATACAAAATACAAAGTTTTATGAAATGGACCCCTGATTTGAGAGATCCAGCTAGAGCTGCACTCTACATGGCCAAGCCATCTCTCAGTCAGTTTGATTGGAGGATCTCCAAAATAGCTCTGATCATGTATAGCTGAGTTATCAGGGAGTCAAGTAATGAAAATTGATGGTTAACAGATTTAAAAATGGACTGTTTTTTGGCACATGAATTTTGATCATTATCTACCTCATCATAAACGCCATAGATAAATACTCTCAAATAAGTATTCTCTGATAGGTTCTGAAAATGAGTGGCAGGTCTACACAGCCACCTACCTTAACCCTTAGCCCGCCAAATAAATTGTCGTCTGCTATATTTCTCGTCTGCTTCAAGTTTCAAAGTGCTTCAAAGATGCTCAAAATTGCTGAAAATGTTGTCCGAGTGTCAAACAGCTTGGATCCGGATGAGACGCTGAGTTACTCGGCGTCTCATCCGGATCCAAGCTGTTTGCATATGGAGCTATAGTCTTGAGTGGCAGGCTAAGGGTTAAATTTGCAAAAGTAAAATTTACAAGTGATGCTTTGGTCCAAACTCAATAAATCTGCCCGCCTAGGTTGAAAATACACTTTTTGTGCATCTGTCAATGCAAAGACATATAGTGATTGTCCTGTCTGTCCATCCTTTCATCCATAACATGTTAACAAGATTTTACCGTTTCGTCTAGCTTCAACACTGCTGAATCAAATGTGTGGATACTTGGATCACTACCAATCCATCAAAATTACCTAACCTTGATTTTGACTTTTACCTAATTTGGACTTAAATTAGCTACTTCTTGGTATTAAAACTAGATTTTTCCATTTCGTCTAGCATCTACACTATTGACTACAAAGCTCTGATACGTATACGGTTACTGCCTTGGACTATTACCAATTCACACATATTATTCAACCTCAATTTGACCGACCTAATTTGGACTTAAAAAGATTCAGAATATGTAATCAAGGATGCTACTGGTGGCATAGTTGTTTGTTGAACACAGTCATGTTTCAAGTTAAAACATAGCCTTGAAATACAGTCAAACTTCGATATCTTGAACTCGTTTAACTCAAACTATCTGATATTTCGACATATTAACCCATTACCCCATAGCCTATTTCTAGTTTTGAAGACAGGTGACTACTTAAAGCAGGTTAAAATTAAAGCAGAATGCGCCTTAAAGGCGCATTCTGCTTTACTTTCAGCCTGCTTTAACCTAATATCTGCTAGAATAAAGAAAATATATTTTGTGATACATATTCATAACTGTATTAATTGGAACTATTTTCCTCAGTGGAGGAATATATTAAAGGCATAAAAAGGCGTATTTATGGGGTACATGTAATGGGTTAAATACATTATTTCATGCTCAGTTAAGACGAACATACCCATATTTCAAAGTTAAAACATGGCCTCGTTTGACTTCAAGATATCGAAGTTTGACTGTATCGGTTAGCTTGTCAACAGTGAGTTTGAGTTAATGAAGTTGGACTGTATTTGTATATTACAGGTGTATGGATCAGCCTGGTTGTTCTGGCTGTAGGGTTCCAGTTAGCAGCATTCAACTCTCCCCCAGTCACTGTTCAGGAGCATGTAGACACATTGTGTAACCCATACAGGTACAGCCATATATCATACCTACAGCTCAACTTAACCCATTACCCCATAGTCTGTTTCTCGTTTTAAAGAAAGATTATCACTTTAAGCAGGTTGAAAGTAAAGCAGAATGCGCCAATAGGCGCATTCTGCCTTACTTTCAGCCTGCTTTAAGCTGTTATCTGCTGGAATATAGAAAATATTTCTTATGAATTTTTTTTGTGACAGTATAAATAAGAACTATTTTTTTCAGTGGAGGAATAATAAATTAAAGGTGTAAAAAGGCGTTTTTATGCGGTAATGGGTTAAAGCCAAGAGAAATGTTGGTTATATTCGCTAGTCATGTAAAAAAGATCAAAGGATGTGCCACATAAGGTTGTGAGTACTTCCCATGTGAACGTGATTAACCAGATTTTACCGTTTCTTCTAGCATCAACCTTGTATACTTAACATAGTTTCCAATCCACCCATATCACCAAACCATAATTTTGACCTTGAACTTATTTGGACTAATATTTTAAATGGGCTATTTCAAGGTTAATTAGATTTTACTATTTCATTAGGTGTCAAGATTTCTTACTTCAACGCTTTGATACTGGTACATTTGTTGCCTTGGACCATTGCAAATACACCTATATCACCTTACCTTGACTTTGACCATGACCTGATTTTGACTTTGAGCATTTTGAATAAGCTATTTCCCTGTTATCTTGATTTAACTGCTTACTAGAATGGTTAAACTGTTGATGCCCTGGATCATCACCCTATCACGCAGCCACATTACCATATCACACAACCTCAGTTTGAATTTGACCGTGACCTAATTTTGACTTTATAGAAAGTATTCAGAATATAATTGTCCATGATGGGAGCATAAGCATTTTAAAATGAATGCAGTCATTTTGGAGGGTTAAAAGACTTGTTATCTGATATATTCTCCTATTAAAGGACTTGTTCACTAGTAATTTAATTTGTTAATCCATTACCCCATAGAATGTGTCTAGTATTGAAGATAGATGGTCACTTAATTAAAGCAGGTTAAAAGTAAAGCAGAATGTGCCTTTAGGCACATTCTGCTTATCCTTCAGTCTGCTTTAAGCTACTGCGTAAAGTGGAACTATTTTCTTCAGTTGTAGAATAACTCAAAAGCGTAGAAAGGCATATTTATAGGGTAATGGATTAAAGGACCTTGCTATTTTCCTTTATTCACAGTATGTGTGAAGACTGTATAGAAAACACGAAGTGTGGATTTTGCTACAATGACTTTGGTAGTGGCACAGTGAATGGCTCCTGCTTGCCTATAGACGGTGATGACTCATCCCACACCAAAGGTACATTTCCCCCTCAGTGCTTAGATGGAAAGTAGCCAGTTTCTTATAAGGAAATTTTCTTATGGCTAACCGGTGAAAAAAATTGGAGCAAATTTGTACAACCAGTCTAAAAAGGATTTTGTCAGTGCATGCCTGAAACTGGGTTGCATAAGTTTTTGCAGCAGTTTGAAGGAATTTAAAAATAGGAATAAAACTTGTACCAGAACTTATCCCTTTGGTTAGGAATAAAACTCATACCCGAACTTATCCCTTCACAACAGCAGATGTTAAGTGCTTAAGTGGCGGCCGTAAAAGTTGCTTACAACCACTAAAATATTGCTAATTGATTGTATGACGGACAGGTACAGTGGAGAATCTGTTATTCTTTCCCGTTTAAACGCAAACGTACGCAAACGCAAAGTGCTAAAACGTAAAAAAGTACAACTTTTGGACAATTCTGATAATTCATGTTTATCTTGGTGGCAAACAGTTTGGAGCCTGATCAGACGCCGGGTTACCCGGGGTCTGATCTGGCTCCAAACTGTTTGCACCGCAAATAATAGTTTTAGCGTAAACGCGTTTATTGGGAAAGAATAACAGATTCTCCACTGTAGCAGCTTATAGCAATGTGGAAGTAAAACAGAAACGTCCTACAGGAGCTTTCTGTTTACTTTCACCTTGTTTTATAAGCAGCATTGTCTTAAGCAGCCACCTGTTTAAAACAGCAACCAATTAAGGCAAATTACTGGTTGCAATATATAAAGAGGTTTCTTTGTTCATAAAATATCTTCTTAAGTATCTCAAGTATACCTTTCATCTGTATTAGTCCTTTAACATAGTTTTTGTTAGCTCACCTGAGCCATAGGCTCAAGGTGAGCTATTGGGATGGCCCTGTGTCCGTCGTCTGTCGTGCGTCGTCCGTCGTGCGCCGTCCGTCGTCGTTAACAATTGCTTCAAATGACATCTCCTCATATACCGCTTGACAGATTTCAACCAAACTTTACAGAAATGTTCCTTGGGTCAAGCTCTTTCAAATTTGTTCAAAGAATTAAAAACAATGCAGAACTCTGGTTGCCATGGCAACCAAAGTGAAAAAATAAGGAAATCTTTAAAAATCTTGTCAGAAACTGCAAGAGCCAGAGCTTAGATATTTGGCACACAGCATCATCTATAGGTCCTCTATCAAGGTTGTTCAAATTATGTCCCTAGGGTCAAAATTGGCCCCGCCCCGGGGGTCACAGTTTTACATAGAGTTATATAGTGAAATTTTCAAACGTCTTCTTCTCTGAAACTAATATGGCTAGAGCATTGATACTCAGCATGGTGACACTTCTAGATGTCCTTTACATATTTTGTTCAAATGGTTCCGGTCGGTTGCATAAGTAGGTCACAGGAGCTAAAAATAGATTTTTTCAATGAAAACTTTAAATATCTTCTTGTCTGAAACTACAAGGGCCAGAGCTTAGATATTTGGCACATAGCATCATCTACTGGTCCTCTATCAAGTTTGTTCAAATTATGTCCCTGGGGTCAAAATTGGCCCCGCCCCAGGGGTCACAGTTTTACATAGGGTTATATAGTGAAATTTTCAAGCGTCTTCTTCTCTGAAACTAATATGGCCAGAGCTTTGATATTCAGCATGGTGACACTTCTAGATGTCCTTTACATATTTTCTTCAAATGGTTCCGGTCGGTTGCATAAGTAGGTCACAGGAGCTAAAAATAGTGTTTTTTTCAATGAAAACTTAAAAAATCTTCTTGTCTGAAACTACAAGGGCCAGAGCTTAGATATTTGGCACATAGCATCATCTACAGGTCCTCTATCAAGTTTGTTCAAATTATGTCCCTAGGGTAAAAATTGGCCCCGCCCCAGGGGTCACAGTTTTACATAGAGTTATATAGTGAAATTTTCAAACGTTTTCTTCTCTGAAACTAATACGGCCAGAGCTTTGATATTCATCATGGTGACACTTCTAGATGTCCTTTACGTATTTTGTTCAAATGGTTCCAGTCTGTTGCATAAGTAGGTCACAGGAGCTAAAAAAAAAAAAAATTCAATGGAAACTTAAAAAAATCTTTTTGTCTAAAACCCTTGTACCCTGATCTTAGATATTTGGCACATAGCATCATCTACAGGTCCTCTTTCAAGATTGTTCAAATTATGCCAATCGAGTAAAAAATGACTCTGTCCTGGACATAAATCTTTTTCTCCATTTTGTCAGTTATTCTCAGGTGAGCGAAATATACCCCATGGGGCTCTTGTTTCCTACATGTCACTTCATTAAAACAGTCGACTTCCCTGACTTAATTTTTGTATCCCCTTTGCCATTGTAGCTTACTCAACCCACCTTAACGGTAAACTTCCTCTCCATATATTTCTCAAGTAACCCTTTCTGTCATGGATTGCTTATCCCATGCTTAACCCTTTGAACCCTAGTCCCGCATATGTGCGTCTTTTCAAACAGTGTACATGAGAATAGTACACTTGTCCTGTGCAAACGTGAAGGCCCAGATCAGAGGGCTCCGAAAGGAGCCCTCTGATCAGGGTCTTCACTGTTTGTCAGTAATGCCAAAATTGACAAAACATCTCTTAAAAGTCAGAAATGGACTAGACAAAAATTGAAAGTGGAATTGTCCATTTAAAGTTTCAGGGAGGAAAGAGTTAACCCATTACACCATGAATACCCATTTCTATGCCTTTAATTTATTCCTCCACGGGAAAACACCCTCAAATTTATACAGTTATTTGCAATCTGCATGGATATGTAGCCGGGTTGAGTATATGGTTAAATGGTGAGAGATTTATGTAAGCGGCCCGATGGTTCAGTCAGTAGAACACTTGCCCTGTAAGCAAGGGGTCCCGGGTTCGAGCCCCGGTCTGGCTACATATTTTTCTCACCATGTTACATTTGGCGCCCGACGTAAATAACCCATAGGATAATATGTAACTCGTAGAGTGTACAGAAATAATAATAAGAAACTCGTGGAGTGTTCTTTAGTAAGAATTCGGGACGAATTCTTGTGTAGAGGGGTGTGTGTAGCCGGGTTGAGTATATGGTTAAATGGTGAGAGATTTATGTAAGCGGCCCGGTGGTTCAGTCGGTAGAACACTTGCCCTGTAAGCAAGGGGTCCCGGGTTCGAGCCCCGGTCTGGCTGCATATTTTTCTCACCATGTTACAGATATAGAACTTATTTCTTCTGAGTAAGTTCTATATCCTAGCAGATTGCAGCTTAAAGCAGACTGAAAGTAAAGCAGAATGTGCCTTTAGGCCTATTCTGCTTAACTTTAAGCCTGCTTTAAGTGATTACCTATCTTTCATACTAGAAACAGGCTATGGGATAAAAGGTTAACATAAATTTCTGCTGATATTTCTAAAATAACCCGTTCTGTCATTGATCGATTACTCATCCCACGCTTAACAATTCAACCCTAGCAAGGAGTATAACCATCATTTACAAACAGTGTACCTGTGAGGATTACACTTGTATCATGCAAACACTGTAGACACTGATCAGAAACTGTTTGTAATTTTGAAATATATTGTTAAAATCAACCCTAAATAGTAAGAAATGGTCTAGACTTATTTTGAAATTGGAATTGTCCATTAAAATATTTAGGGCTGAATGAGTTAAATATAGGTCTCAATTATCACTTACAGTGGAGAATGTGTTATTCTTTTCCAATAAACGCGTTTACGCTAAAACTATTATTTGCAGTGCAAACAGTTTGGAGCCAGATCAGACGCCGGGTAACCCGGCGTCTGATCAGGCTCCAAACTGTTTGCCGCCAAGATAAACAAGAATTGTCCAAAAGTTGTTCTTTTCTACGTTTTAGTGCTTTGCGTTTGCATACGTTTGCGTTTAAACGGGAAAGAATAACACATTCTCCACTGTACCCTATAGATGGCCAACCATGTTTGTCTAGCAATTATCACCAGCGCTTCTTGTTTGACCTCTATCTATCTCTTCATACGGCATACACCCTCAAATGAGTATTACGTGCCGGGTTTCCCCGCAACATGCGTTTAAAGTTAAAGATAAAATTAGTTTGACAGTAAATGTAGATGAGCAGTAGATCTATTCATCATTAGTGTATTATACAGGTTTTAAAAAGAACAGTGAAAGTGAAGATAAAAATAGATGTTGTACAGATTACGGTCTAGCATGGTACACCTGACTGATAGCTTGTTTGAAGCTGTCAAGATCAGTGAGGGTAGCAACTGGTGATGGCAGGTTATTCCACTGAACCACTGCTAGAGGAAAGAATGAATATTTATAATAGTCTGTTCGGGTTTGAATTTGTCTGTAGGCCAGTGGCGACCGAGAGATGCGTGTTAGAGGGATGATGATGTATTATTTTATCATTTTTCCTTTGTTCCAATAACCTTTGAAAAGCATCAAATTTGGAGTAAAAGAATTCCAACATTTGTCAATTCATGTAGAATATGAATAACTCACACTCAGGATCAGAAATACATGCAGAGATAAGGAAAATATATTCTTATCGCTCATAAAGGTTCATGGTGAATTAGGTTTGTATACATCTTGACAGGTAACTTCAAGCAGAAAGTAAGGCATTATGTCGTTTAGCAGCTTTCTGCTTAACTTTCAGTCTGCATTAATCAACTCTTTGGGCCCTAGTCATGCATATACACATCCTTTACAAACAGTGTACCTGTGAAGAGTACACTTTTCCTATATCCGTGTAATTCGAAAATGGTCTTGAAATGATTGGAAAGTGAAACTGTCCATTTGAAATTCTAAATCTTTAACCATTTCAAAATATTATTATACAGGTTTTAAAAAGAACAGTGAAAGTGAAGATAAAAATAGATGTTGTACAGATTACGGTCTAGCATGGTACACCTGACTGATAGCTTGTTTGAAGCTGTCAAGATCAGTCAGGGTAGCAACTGGTGATGGTAGGTTATTCCACTGAACCACTGCTAGAGGAAAGAATGAATATTTATAATAGTCTGTTCGGGTTTGAATTTGTCTGTAGGCCAGTGGCGACCGAGAGATGCCTGTTAGAGGGATGATGATGTATTATTTTATCATTTTTCCTTTGTTCCAATAACCTTTGAAAAGCATCAAATTTGGAGTAAAAGAATTCCAACATTTGTCAATTCATGTAGAATATGAATAACTCACACTCAGGATCAGAAATACATGCAGAGATAAGGAAAATATATTCTTATCGCTCATAAAGGTTCATGGTGAATTAGGTTTGTATACATCTTGACAGGTAACTTCAAGCAGAAAGTAAGGCATTATGTCGTTTAGCAGCTTTCTGCTTAACTTTCAGTCTGCATTAATCAACTCTTTGGGCCCTAGTCATGCATATACACATCCTTTACAAACAGTGTACCTGTGAAGAGTACACTTTTCCTATATCCGTGTAATTCGAAAATGGTCTTGAAATGATTGGAAAGTGAAACTGTCCATTTGAAATTCTAAATCTTTAACCATTTCAAAAAAACATGGCCCTTTGTTTCCCTCCAAAGAAGGTCTAATTTATTCTTCCACTGAAGAAAATAGTTCACATAGTCTTGAATATATACCATAAGAAATATTTTCTATATCCTAGTAGATAGCAACTTAGAGTAGGCTTTCAACCTGCTTTATGTAGTAACCTGTGTTCAAAACTAAAAACAGGCTATTGGGGAAAGGGTTAGGCTCCCACCTGTCTTTCTCTATTATTAATTAACATTCAATTTACTGATCGTAATATGGGTGTTTTACTGTATTTCAATTTCAGTTGGTCGTTGTAATGCTACAACTGGTGATGAGGAAGATCTGATATTTGCCTACCAGTACTGTCCCACAGACTACTCCTGGATGGGTATAGCTGGACTAGCCCTCTATCTCATGATGTTTGCACCAGGTACTTCTACACCTTATGTCAGGGCTGCCATTTCTCCTGATTATATATAAATTTGGATCTTTTTATCCTAGCAGATGGTAGCTTTAAGCAGGCTGAAAGTAAAGCAGAATGGGCCTTCAGGTGCATTCTGCTTTGCTTTCAACCTGCTTTAAGTATTCACAAATGAAAAATTTAAAATTTGGAAATCTTGGGATTTTTCAAGATCAACTTCTAGCAGCCCTGTTATGTCAATTGTTATCTTGCTGTTGACTTTTAATGCCCACATACCAATTGTTATAAAATAATTTTTCATGTTTTCCAGGTATGGGTCCCATGCCATGGACCATTAACTCTGAGATTTATCCGTTGTGGGCTAGAAGCGCGGGGAACTCCTTGGCAACTGCTACCAACTGGATATGTAACTTAATTGTATCAATGACATTTCTTACCCTCATAGAAACGATCACCAAATACGGTAAATCTTAGTTTACTCATAAATCTCTTGTGCCATACATATCTTTCATTTATAGAAAGTGTACCTGTAAAGAGAACACTTGTCCACTGTAAATCATGTAGACCAATATCAGAGAGCTTCTGAAGGAGCCCTCTGAACAGGGTATACGCTGTTTGTCATTTTGCAATAACCTTCAACACTGAAAACCTGTAGTAAAGACCTTTGAAGTAAAGACCTTTGTAGTAAAGACCTCTGAAGTTAAGACCTTTGTAGTTAAGACCTTTGTAATAAAGACCTTTGTAGTAAAATAAAGAAGTAGATAGAGGTATTTCTGTGGAGTAAAGTGATTAAATAGAGACCGTTTATATAGCAGAGGGAAGCAGTTTACAAATTGATCATAAATAAAATGAGTGCAAAATAATGAACATTTACTGAACGTCACGGTTGTCTTGTTTCAGGGACCTACTGGCTGTTTGTGGGCATAGTTACACTGGGATTAGTATTTATGGGCATGACTTTACCAGAGACCCGAGGTGTGAAACTGGAAGAGGTGGAGACATTGTTTACTGGTCCCCTGTGTAGCTGCTCTAAATCTGAGCCGGGAAGCAAACACAGAAATGAGAACATATGACAACAAGGTTGAAGATGTTCAAGTGTTCAGTTTTCTCATACAATGGAGAAGACATAATATTTTCACAAATAAACCTGTTTATGCCAAACAGTGATGTCCATTGCAAACAGCTTTGAGCCTAATCAGAAACCAGGTTACCTGGTGTCTGATCAGACTCAAAGCTGTTTGCCACTTAGGCCAAAATAATTTGTAAAAAAATTTTTTTTTTTTTATTTTTTTTTTATTTTTTTATTGCCTTGCGTTTGTGTTTTGTGGGCATTTGAATTTGGAATGAAAAAGATATTCTCCTCTGTATATCATATATGAAGATGGCTTTATATTAGTTATCATGTACAAGCTGTGATCAGGAAGCTTCATACAGAATGAACGTCTTGTGCACTTCTTTACACTGAGTGCACTGGTTTGTTGCAAACAGCTGAGATCCTCATCAGACTAGGCATAACATGGTGTCAGATAAGTTTCAAACTTTTTTACACTAATTGTGATACATGTACAGTGAAACCTCTCAATTACTACCACTAAAACGAAGGCAAATTGTTTGTATAAAAGACAAGTGGTAGCTTTAAGCAAGGTGACAGTAAAACAGAAAGCTCCTACAGGAGCTTTCTGTTTTACTGTCACCTTGCTTTAAGCAATTACCTGCCGTAAATGCCTAATCATCAGTGATAATTTTACGTCTGCGTCCTGCGTACAATACGCATAAAAATCGCTGAGGACGCATAGTCTGAAAAGACGTGCGTCCTCAAGGACGCATCGTCGTATTTGCGTGAAAAATACAGAACGATTAATACTTTAATGTGTAGATACTTTGTAACGGCGTATCAGGCCTACGTAGGTGCTAAATTGTTTTCGCAGACAAACATAGTTGCTAAAGACGCTGAATATATTATGATAATTAGGCCAAAATAAATTAAAACACGAATACAAAAAGTCAGCGCCGCGAATAATGAACTCTTTTTTATAGTGGCTAGTCAAGATAGTACGGTCAATGTTTTAGACCTAGCCTATTTGTGTCCAAAATGGCGGGTATTGGACTTGACAAGAATCGCCCCAATGTTTGAAAGGTTTGACGCATAGTATTTGATTATTGTAGCAATTAAGTGCGCGCGAATTTTCTCGCACTATCTGTATCTAAACTTTCTATATCTAATACGTCGTAGAATATCACGACGGGGGAGAAAGAGTCGTCATTAGTTGTTATTGGCGATAATATCATATGGCGGGTACCGCGTAGGGCTGACTTAGTAATTTTTGTGCGAGATTTTCGAAATCTATGCGAGAATCGGACATCATAGCTGCAACACTGTTTTAAGAACAGAAACATTGAAGTGTGTTTGTAATAATAGTAAAGTCAGAAATTCATTTGTGAAAGTTTGTTAGAACAGTAATTTGCAACACAGCACTCTTGCTAGACATGCAGATCTGTAGAGCATACAGGCTTCCGTTTTTGGACAGAATCACAAAGAACAGAATCCAAATAAAGTCAAGTTGACCAAAATATTGACTTAAGTGCACATTGAACTGGAAAGATCAGAAACATGCAGGTTTTATGAAATAAAATGAACAAACTACGCTTACTATGGCATTTATAGATTTTGATATCCATTAATTCCTTTTCAGTGTCAAACGTTAAATGCAAAAAAAAAAAACACAGACGGGTGTAGCAGTTGGTTCACATGCTTGTAGTTGGTGAAAAAAATTGGGACCCATAGTTTTTCTATGGGACCCATAGATTTCAAAGTTATGGGTCCCAAAGGACCCATTCTTTTTTTTTCTAAAATTATTACTGAATCATTAACACAATTAAGTGGTCGTAAAAGAGAGGTTTTACTGTAGTAATTAAATTAAATTACCTGAAACATATATTTTAGAAATAAATACAGATGACAATGACTTAACCTGCTGTCAGAACCCTAGCAATGAGTTATATGTCCTGTACAAACACGGCATAATTATATGAAGAGTTAGCTTTTCCTATGCAAGTGATGGAGACCCAAGACCAGGCTCCGAGGTTATAAAGCTTTTGGTTTGAGTCTAAACTCATTCCCAAGCATTTGATTGGTCAGATTTGAGCCTAGGCTCAAATCTGACCAATCAAATGCTTGGGAACACACTCAGACTCAGTTCAAACGCTTTATAACCTCAGAGCCTGATATCAGGGTCAGCACAGTTCGTCATTTTGTAATATATTCAACAAACAACCCTTGACTATGGACCTGTTTAAACATACTCATTTCATTTGGAAACACTGTAGACCCAGATTAGAGGGCTCCTCTAACAGCCCTCTGGTCTGGGTGTACTCATATTTAACCTACCAAGTAGACTGTTTCATGTTTTGTTAACTAAAATTATCCACAAGAGAACTTACTAACCTACAAGAGTTTGTGTTGAAAAAGTTTATTGTCAAAAAGAGGAGAAGACCCATTTGACAACTGAAATTGTCCATATGAAGTTTCAGACATAAGTGATAAAAGGACAATTATCTATTAGTCAAGTCCATTTTTGACGACTTTGGGGTATTTGACGGTATTGCAAAATGATAAATAGTGGATACCCTTATCAGTGCAATCCTTTAGTAGCCCTCCAGATATTGATCTACACTATTTGCACAGGACAAGTGTACTCTTCATTGGTACACTGTAAATGATAAGTATACTCCTTGCTAGTGTTGAATATGTTATCTTTATATAGATTCAGGGAAAAGGTGCCTACATTGGAGAATCTGTTATTCTTTCCCTTTTAAACGCAAATGTACGCAAACGCAAAGCACTAAAACGTAGAAAAGAACAACTTTTGGACAATTCTGATAATTCTTGTTTATCTTGGTGGCAAACAGTTTGGAGCCTGATCAGACGCCGGGTTACCCGGCGTCTGATCTGGCTCCAAACTGTTTGCACTGCAAGTAATAGTTTTAGCGTAAACGTGTTTATTGGGAAAGAATAACAAATTCTCCACTGTAAATGATCTGTTTATAGTTTTAGATAAAAAGTGCCTTAATTAACATATACTCAGGCAATGTTAAAGATTTTGTCAATATTTAAGTTATTCTTTCATGTTTTTAGATATCTATTTATGAAAAGTGTGTTAAATCTTTTGGATAGATTAACCCTTTCCCCCATAGAAGATTTATTCTTCCACTGAAAAAAATAGTTACACTTTATACAACATGATTATGTATTAAAAAAAACAATTCCTATATACTGATAGAAGGAAGCTTTAACTCTTTCCTCCCTAAAACTTTAAATGGACAATCCCAGATTCCATTTTAGTCTAGTCCATTACTGACTTTTAAGAGTTGTTTTTGTCACTGTTAAGCGTTATGACAAACAGTGAAAACCCAGATCAGAGGGCTCCTTAAGGAGCCCTCTGATCTGGGTGTTCACTGTTTGCATAGGACAATTGCACTTTATACATGTATACTGTTTGAAAAGGACGCCTATATGCGGGACTAGGGTTCAAAGGGTTAAGCAGGTTGAACGTAGAGCAGAATGCCATTTAAGGCGCATTCTGCTTTATGTTCAACCTGCTTTAAGGGTCACCAGTTTTCAGAATTGTAAACAGGCTATGGGGTAAAGGGTTAACCCTGTTACCAACATAATTGCCTTTGGCCACCTCTGAGCCTTTCTCCTACTGATCGTGTTGAATACAGATAGACCTTTACAGGACTGCCATTTCTCCGGATTTTTCCTAAATCTCCGGATTTTTTCCCAGTATATGGTATCTTAAAGCAGACTGAAAGAAAAGCAGAATTCGCCCTAAGGCGCATTCTGCTTTACCTACAGCCTGCTTTAAGTAGTCCCATGTCAACAAAACAAGAATAAGGCTAAAGGGTAAAGGTAAGATTCATAAAATCGCACTTGAAAAATCCAAATTTGGAAATCTTAGGATTTTTCATGTCAGCTTATGGCAGCCCTGCCTTAATGCAAAATGAAAGTAAAGCAGATAGCTACTAGTTACTCCTAAAGCAGCTCTATACCTTACTTGAACTATTTCCCACATAGCCTGTTTTTTATTTTGTAGAAAAATGGTTGCTGAAAGTAAAGCAGAATGCTCGGTAAAGATGTTTCTGCTTTACTTTCAGCCTGCTTTAAGCAACCATCTGGTAGGATACAGGAACCATTTCTTATTTGGCATATTCAGGACTAAAGTGGAATTACTTTTTCCGCGGAAGAATAACAGTTGGACATTATTGTTTTTAATGGTGAAATGATGACTAAAGTGAGAAAAGGCTGAACAATTAGGATTATATTCCTTGTGAAAAATTAAGATGGATCACTTGTGTTTGGATTGTTTTTTTCAGACACTTTTCAATCATAGATTTTTAATTTTTTTAAGTTGTCCTTTCCAGGGACACTGAACCTAGTGTGTCTTCAATGCCATCACAGCATGATTGTTCATTGGACTCGTTCAACTCTAAGTTACTCTTGGGTTGTTAGGTTTCCCTGTGGATCTTTTTTGTTACCAAACATGACCAAGTCTACATGGAATTTGGGGTTGTTTAAATGAATACTTGTCTAAATTAGCAAAAAGTGTAGAATCAGATCAGAGGAGCTCTTATAGGAGCCCTCTGATCTGGGTCTACACCTTTCAAATGTAAGTATAGTGTATTTAAAACCATTCTGTGGTGTTGAAGAGTTAAGATTGCAATTCTACAGTGTATGACAGAGTGGTCCTTTGTTCATTTGCCACAAACAGTGTGCATTATTTTCTTCTTATTGTGTGTGAGTGGAGAACAAATAGCCATGATGAACATCATCTACTCAATTCTAGTCATTCATGAAGTTTACATACAGTCGAGAAGACATTATTCTTACCCATTTAAACACATACGAAATGCAAACGCTTTGCAATAAAATGAAGAAAATGTCAATTTTTAGACTTTTCAAACTATTAATTTAAATCAGAGGGGCAAACAGTTTGGAGCCCGATTTGACGTTCGGGTTACCAGGTCTGATCAGGTTCCAAACTTTGCAGGGGAAAAAATAGTTTGAGCGTAAACGCCTTTATTGCAAAAGAAATTGAATAATGTCTTCTCCACTGTAATGTATATATAGTAATGTATGCAGGGCTGCCATAATTTGACATAAAAAATCCGAAGATTTCCAAATTTGCATTTTTCAAGTGCGATTTTATGAATCGTACCTTTTCCGCATCGCCTGTTTCTAGTTTTGTTGACACGTGGCTACTTAAAACAGGCTGAAAGTAAAGCAGAATGCGCCTTAAGGCGCATTCTGCTTGACTTTCAGCCTGCTTTAAGCTACCATGTACGAGAAAAAAAATCTGAAGATTTAGGAAAAATCCGGAGAAATGGCAGCCCTGTGCATGTATGTTTGCCATGATGTAAGTGAGGTATTGTATTCAGTCTTGAAGTCTAGAGTCATCTTGTTACAATAAAAACCAATGATAAGTACAGAAAAACCTCTCTATAATAGCCACTAAAAGGAGGGCTACTTGATTGTATAAATGACAGCTTAAAGCAAGGAGCTTTCTGTTTCACTGTCACCTTGCTTTAAGCAGTCACCTGTCTTAAACACCCAATAATCAACAAAACTTAGTGGCAGTTATAGAGAGGTTCTACTGTAATCACTAAATGAAAATTGATGGTGATCTGTAAATATTAAGCTTGCTGCTATAAAAAAAAGTTCTAACTCGATTCATTACCATATGGCCTGTTTCTAGATTTGAATATAGGTGATCACTTAAAGCAGGTTGAAAGTAAAGCAGAATGTGTCTTAAGGCACAGTCAGTTTTAATTTCATCTTGTTTTAAGCTACCATCTGCAAGAATATATAAAATATTTCTTACGATACAAACTCATGACTGTATGAAAAGGAACTCATTTCCTCAGCAGAAGAATAAGTTAAAGGCGTATTTATGGGGCACTGGGTTAATCAACTATGAGAGTATACAGTGGAGAATGTGTTATTCTTTCCCAATAAACGCGTTTACGCTAAAACTATTATTTCCAATACAAACAGTTTGGTGCCAGATCAGACGCCGGGTAACCCGGCGTCTGATCAGGCTCCAAACCGTTTGCCACCAAGATAAACAAGAATTATCAGAATTGTCCAAAAGTTGTTCTTTTCTACGTTTTAGTGTTTTGCATTTGCGTACGTTTGCGTTTAAACGGGAAAGAATAACAGATTTTCCACTGTAAAAGACATAGGGCAGTCATATCATGCAGAACAAAAGTAATACAGAAATATCCTTAAGAGGTTTCATCGATCATTTTGTTATGCATGAAGCAGCAACTAGTTTTTCAAGACTTCAATACATCTGCATTTGATCACAGAGTAATTACGTTACTCCGTGATTTGATAGTGTTAATGCAAGTTAGAATGATTTTTTTGTTGCTCATTTGGAAAGCATAAAAACTTGTGCAATAGAGTGCCTTTAAACCCAAACAAACTTACCTTAACTTGATATTTGGCCACATTGTTCGCTCGACTTTTTTGAAAAGTCGAGCTATTGTCGTCACCCTGTCGTCTGCGTCTGCGTCTGCGTCAGCGTCTGCGTCTGTTAAGTATTTTGCTTAAGGTTTTTGTAAGAGTTGATATCAATAACTATCAAAGGTATCTATTTGAAACTTGGAATAGTTGTTCAGTATCAAAAGGGCAACTCATTACAACAAGGCAGGTAACCCTTGGATTTGTCATTTCAGAGTTATTGCCCTTGTTTTATTTACTTAAAAATTATAAATTAACATATCTCAATAACTAGCAAAGATATCCATTTGAAACTTGAAATAGTTGTTTAGTATTAAAAGGGCAACTCATTACAACAAGGCAGGTAACCCTTGGATTTGTCATTTCAGAGTTATTGCCCTTGTTTTATTTACTTAAAAATTATAAATTAACATATCTCAATAACTAGCAAAGATATCCATTTGAAACTTGAAATAGTTGTTCAGTATTAAAAGGGCAACTCATTACAACAAGGCAGGTAACCCTTGGATTTGTCATTTCAGAGTTATTGCCCTTGTTTTATTTACTTAAAAATTATAAATTAACATATCTCAATAACTAGCAAAGATATCCATTTGAAACTTGAAATAGTTGTTCAGTATTAAAAAGGCAACTCATTACAACAAGGCAGGTAACCCTGGGATTTGTCATTTTAGAGTTATTGACCTTGTTTTATTTACTTCAAAATTGTAAATTAAAATATCTAAATAACTATGAAAGGTATTAACTTGAAACTTGGAATAGTTATTCAGTATCAAAAGGGCAACTCATTACAACAAGACAGGTAACCCTGATGTGTGTGTATCCAGAGTTATTGCCCTTGTTTAATTTACTTAAAAGTTATAAATTAACATATCTAAATAACTATGAAAGATATTAACTTGAAACTTTGAATACTTGTTAAGTATCAAAAGGACAACTCATTACAACAAGGTTGGTTACTCTGTGATTTGTAAATCTTGAGTAATTTCCCTTGATTTATTTACTGAAAAATTGTAAATTGAAATATCTTAATAACTGTCAAAGATATTAACTTGAAACTTTAAACACTTGTGTTATATCAAAATCGCAACTCAATCAAACAAGAAAGGTGACCAGGAATGTGCAATTCAAGAGTTATTGTCCTTGTTTTGACTTATAGTTTACTTTAAATGGAATGTAGACTGTCCAAGTATGTTTGAGTTGTTGTTGCTTACAAATTTCTATGATCAATAGGGCATTAAACACCCATACACATTCTTTAAGTTTGAAAAATGTAGCCGTCTCAAGTATATGAAAGTCGAGCGTCCAGCACCCGTTTGCGGTGCTCTCGTTTTATATAACAGTCATATGCTTAAAATTGCATTATTTCACAATTTTTGAAGCATTGAGCTAAAGAAATAGGTTGTATTTACAATATTTTGTAACTTTTTTTATCTACTTTTTGTCCATGTTAATATATACAAATGTGGTAGAGGGTTATAGATAACTTGGATGGATAGTTTTCAAACATTTCCGTTGTATTTTTATGTAACCAGATCAAATGTTATTCAGGGGAAATGTATCATTTTTAACCATGATTTACATTGCAAACAGTTTAGAGCCAGATAAGTACTTATCATTACCTGCACCTTCATGTATAAATGGTAGAAAAATCATGTGAAAATTAATCTTATACCCCATTTTCTAGTTTTGAAGACAGGGTACCATTTAAAGCAGATTGAAAGTAAAGCAGAATGTGCCTTAAGGTGCATTTTGCTTAGTATTTAGCCTGCTTTAAGCTTTCATCTGTTAGAATATAAAAAATATTTCTCATAGTGCATATTCATGACTGAATAAAGAGGAATTATTTTCTCCAGTGAAGGAATAAATTAAAGGCGTATTTATGGAGTAATGGTTTATAGCATGTTGAAAGTAAAGCAGAATGTGCCTTGAGACTTACTCGGCTTTATTTTCAGCTTGCTTTTAGTCTGCTAGGACATAGAAAATATTTCTCATGGTGCCATATTCATGACTGTATAAAGTAGAACTATTGTCTTCAGAGAAGGAATAAATTAATGGCCTAAAAAGCATATTTATGGAGTAATAGGTTAAGTTAATGATTCAAATTAATGTTATGAACTAAATACTGAACCAATTGAATGGCAAAAAGTGAATTTTGATACCACATACGTGTACTAGTTTGTTATAGATATTTACATTCTCCTTATTGCTTTCCATTGACACTTGTGCCTAAAAATGTTGGCTGTGTGATACTGGTATATCTTTAACACAGTCAGCCCTAGTGATAAATATACTCTTCAACAGACAGTGAGCCTGTCAAGAACATCACTTAAGTTAAACTGAACAAATCCAACATGATCTCACTCATTTCAGCACCAAATCTTATAGTTTCACTACTTGTTAGAAACGTCTTGAAGATTCGATTCAAATGAGTAGTGGCATCAAAGGGTTCAATGCAGAAATAATGATTTTAGTTTTTGCAGGGCTGCCATAAGTTGATCATCAAACGATTTTCAAATTTTCTATTTTTCAAGCACTATTACTTATAGCAGGTTGAAAGTAAAGCTTTCAGCTACCATCTGCTAAAATAAAAATCCGAAGATTTCAGAAAAATCCAGAGAAATGACAGCCATGTATTTGAAATACTCCCCTCATCTGGAGCCCTGGTGCCCGTTTCATAAAACTTCTTACGACAAATGTTGTCGTAAGTCAAAACTTTAAAAAACATTTAATTTCTGATTTCTCTATCTAAACCTGTCTTGTGACATCTCTTTGGAATCGTCTTGAAAAGACGATTCCAAAGAGATGTCTCTAGACAGGATTAGATGGATAAATAAATAATTATTGAGACTTTTATAATCTGACTTACGATCGTTTTTGTCGTACGAAGTTTTATGAAACGGGCCCCTGAAGAGTAAGTTTATTTGTTACAATTAGTGAAGACCCGGATCACAAGGCTCCTACAGGAGCCTTGTGATCTGGGTCTACACTGTTTGAATAGGATAAGAATTCTCTTCGCAGGAACACTGTTTGTGAAGAATGAGTATATTCATCACTAGGACTCAGTGTGTTAATAAGTCAGTAGGACATTTTGTTGTTACTATGGCAACGCTATGTTGTTGCTATAACAATGTTATGTTGTTATATTTGGATCACTTACATTCTACTTTGTTACAATTTACATGTTTGAAGTATAATCTGATATTGATATGAAATTAAAAAAAAATTATTAAAAAATCAATATACCATCTTGGTTGTCTATTTTGTTATAAACATATTGGAATGGATTTATAAACTCATGTACAATTAAAATAATGGTTTTAGGTTTTATAGGTATGTGGCTGCTAGAAGCAGAATGAATAAAATAATTCAGAGGTCATCGTGTAATCTTTTTAATAGTTTAGTAGGTAGCACGTCTGATATATGATATACATGTATCACCTAAATGGTATAGCTTTGCCTCTGGCAGAGTTTTATAGCAAAACCTATGGATAACCCTTTCCCCCATAAAAGCACCTTTCAGTGCATTTAATTTATAATTCTAGCACACTTCGCACTCACCCCTATTTAAACTAAGAAGGAATGTATCTGTGCTTAGGTTCTCAATAAAACATGCACACTCTATAAAGTCTCAACATAATGTAATATGGCTTCGAAAAAGTGTACGCCAAGAAATGTAGCACCAATGCATCCTGCAAATTGAGGTTAAATTGAAGTGTTAGAATGGAAATAATAAATTAATACCAGTGTTTTATCGTGCAATAGAACACGGGTAGTCATTGAGATACTGGTAAATTATTCTTACTATGCATCTCAACTTCTACCCATGTTTTATTGCATGATACAACACTGGTATGAGTTTATTATTTCTCAAATAATAATTTGCAAAATTTGGTGTCTGATCAGTGTCTGAACTGTTTGACCCTCATTGCGATATTACTTTAGTCAAGCTAAATTTAAATTTGAGAAACAAAAGCAAATGTTAATTAATTTTTTTAAAGCAGATGATGTCATGGCAATAAGAGGATTGAATTATCTGTGCAGTGATTATTTATGGCCAATGGGGAGTTGAACAGTAAGCATGTTTACTTCACTTTTATATCTATACATTTACATGGCATTTCACACAGTCAAACTTTGTATTTAGAGACCACGGAAATGAAGACTTAGGACAGGTGATAGTAAAAATGGCATAGATTCTTAACCCTTTCGCTCTCAATGATACAATAAAGCGCGTTTGCAAACAGTTTGAGTCCTGATCAGACGCTGCGTAAAGCAGCGTCTGATCCAGACCCAAACTGTTTGACACTCTTATTGATAAATTAATAAGTCATACAACCTTAAATCTAACTTCCAAATGTGTCTTGCAGACAACAATAATGAAGCAGACAACAAAAGGGGGTGAAGGGGTAAAAATCTCACAAATAATTTGATTATGAAAGGGTTAATGACCATTCGGCACATGTTTTATACGCATTAACACACTAACCCCTTGACCCATATAGGCATCCTTTACAGAGTACTAGTAAGGGGTATACTTGTCCTTTGCAAACAGTGTAGACCCTGATCAGAGGGCTCCTACTGGAGCCCACTGATCAGGGTCTACACTATTTGTGGTTTTGCAATCAACCCTCGATCTATATGGTAAAAAGACGGACTAGACTTAATTGACAACTGCAATTGTACAAATTCAAGTTTCAGAATGGGCTGAGCATCCACATATCTTAAACCATTACCCATGGCCTATCTGTAGTTTTGAAAATAGTTGACCACTTAAAGCAGGTTGAAAGTAAAGCAGAATGTGCCTTATGGCACATTCTGCTTAACTTTCAGCCTACTTTAAGCTACTATCTGATAGGATACTGAAACTATTTCTTATGGCATCTATTCTTGACTCTATAAACTGGAACTGTTTTCTACTGTGGAGGAATAAATCAAAGGCGTTAAAAAGCGTATTTAAGGGGTAATGGGTTAACTCATTTGTGCCTGTTATCCCATACATAGGACATAATGCAAATAGTGTAGCCTCTGATCAGATGCCACATAATGTGGCGTCTGATCAGAGTCTTAACTGTGTGCCTATAGGCATTTCAATAAAAATGAAAATTTAGAGTAGGTAAATAAAACAAGGGCCACCATGGCCCTAAATCGCTCACCTGGTTCACCATGTAAAATTAACCTATAGTGACCTAGATTATGACTGGACATGACCCACAATCAACCTTTAGAGTGTTAACAAGATTTTTCTATAATTTGACCTAGTGACCTAGTTTTTGACCAGACACAATCCACATTTGATTTTGACCTAGATTTGATGTAGGCAAACATTCTGAAAATATTTCATTCAGATCTAACGAGATTTGTAGCCTCTAGAGGGTTAACACTGTTTTTCTTTGATTTGGCCTAGTTACCTAGTTTTTGACCCGACATGACCCATATTCGAACTTGACCTAGATATCAATTGGGCAAACATTCTAACTAAGTTGCATTAAAATCCAATAAGATTTGTAGCCTCTAGAGTGTTAACAAAGTTTTTCTAAGATTTGGCCTAGTGACCTAGTTTTTAACTGGATATGACCCACATTCGAACTTGACCTAGATTTTATCAAGACAAACATTTTGATCAAGTTTCATAAAGATCAATTGAGATTTGTAGCCTCTAGAGTGTTAACAAGGTTTTTCTATGATTTGACCTAGTGACCTAGTTTTTGACCGGACATGACCCACATTCGAACTTGACCTAGATATTAATGAGGCAAACATTCTGACCAAGTTTCATTAAGATCCATTGAGATTTGTAGCCTCTAGAGTGTTAACAAGGTTTTTCTATTATTTGACCTAGTGACCTAGTTTTTGACCGGACATGACCCACATTCGAACTTGACCTAGATTTCATCAAGACAAACATTGTCATGAAGTTTCATGAAGATCGGATGAAATTTGTAGGCGCTAGAGTGTTAACGAACAAATGTGAACGGACAGACTGACGGACGACGGACATTCAGCGATCCTAAAAGCTCACCTTGGCACTTCGTGCCAGGTGAGCTAAAAAATGGACTAATCCAATATATAAGCATGGAAGAATCCCCTGGGCGCAAAAGGTTACAAAGTCACCATATTTCTTCGATCAGTGGTCGCTTAATACAAACTTATTTATTTCAAGTCAGCCGACAACAGAATTACAGTTGATGGTCCCTTTTGTACAGCTACATCCCGTGCCGCTACCAGGCATGTCAAACATTGATCCATGGCGGTAAACACTTGAGAATAAAACAACAACAAGCAAAATGCAGCCAGCAGCATGCTCAGTATTTGTACATGGTTTTTTTTTCAAAAGTAGATCAAAGCTCAAGGTCACATGGTCTTAAGACAAGATAGATATAAACCAAGGTCAAGGTCATAAGGGGGGAAATATTAGCCATACCAAGTGTGGAAGTCCTAGACCTATTGGTTTAGATGTTATAAGCATTAATATATTTTTTGGAAAGAGAAGGTCAAAGATCAAGATCACATTAAAAAACATTGACATGGTTAGACAAGTCTTAACACAAGAAAGATACATACAAAGTATATACATGTAAGCCCTTTGCCTATTGGTTCCAATATTACAGACATTTAATTTTTTTGCAAGAGTAGGTCAAGGTCACAAGGGCAAATATATTGGCATGGTTGGAAACGTCTAAATAAAAGGAAGACACATGCCATGTATAATAGGCCCAAGAGTTAAAGTCAAGGTTAAGATTTTGGGATAAAGGTTGATTAAATAGGTCAAATGTCAAAGTCAATGTCACATGGTAAAACATTGGCATGGTTTAAAAGGTCTGAACACAAGGAAAATTCATACAAAGTTTTAAGCCCTTGTCTCCTGGTTCCAATGTAATATTTATTACAAAAGTAGGTCAAAGCCACAACAAGGGTATTGCAGTTGGCATGGTCAGAAAGGTCTTTACAAAAGAAAGTCAAGTATTAAAGGTCCATGCATAATAGTAAATGAGTTATTGCCAAGGTTAAGGTTTTGGGTTAAAGTTTGATTAAATAGGTCAAAGGTCAAAGTCACATGTAGTAAAACATTTGTATGGTTTGAAAGGTCTTAACACA
The DNA here is from genome assembly GCA_922989275.2 of Gari tellinella. Classification (NCBI taxonomy): domain Eukaryota; kingdom Metazoa; phylum Mollusca; class Bivalvia; order Cardiida; family Psammobiidae; genus Gari; species Gari tellinella. Next base: position 95,326,637 of record OV277858.1, read on the forward strand.
AGAAAGAAACATACAGTTTGAAAGGTCTTAACACTGGAAAGAAACATACAGTTTGAAAAGTCTTAACACAAGAAAGAAACATACAGTTTGAATGGTCTTAACACAAGAAAGAAACATACAGTTTGAATGGTCTTAACACAAGAAAGAAACATACAGTTTGAAAGGTCTTAAAGGGACTCGCAACCGGATGGTGTACTTGTCAAAATAAAATAAAATACTCAAATAAAAGCAAATTTGTGGCATTATTTGGCTTCTGACATTAAAAAAATATGATCAGTCCAAAAAAAGTCTCAAGAATCGTCACCGAATCTTAGATTTTTAAATATTTTCCATCGTTTTTCTATACCGACTAGTAGACGGTATAGTTGTTGTTGTTGCTTCTCTACACGGGCTCAGACATAAACACGAGCCGAATTACGAAGTTGTATGCACTTTCGATGGCTACACATTGAAATACGTTAAATCGATCCGAGATAAACGGATAGTTTCCGTGGTCCATTGGTCTAAGCGGTTTCCCCTATTTTGCCTTCTGTCCGCCAATGCCGGGCCCCGGGTTCGAATCCCACCAGAGACCAATATTTTTTTTTATTGAAATACATTTTTTTAAACAGAATTTCTTATCCTAAACTAATTCTTTACCATTTATATAAGCGTTTGACACATATTTACAAATTACTATTTTTAATGCACCATCTGGTTGCGAGTCGCTTTAACACAAGAAAGAAACATACAGTTTGAATGGTCTTAACACAAGAAAGAAACATACAGTTTGAATGGTCTTAACACAAGAAAGAAACATACAGTTTGAAAGGTCTTAACACAAGAAAGAAACATACAGTTTGAAAGGTCTTAACACAAGAAAGAAACATACAGTTTGAATGGTCTTAACACAAGAAAGAAACATACAGTTTGAAAAGTCTTAACACAAGAAAGAAACATACAGTTTGAAAGGTCTTAACACAAGAAAGAAACATACAGTTTGAAAGGTCTTAACACAAGAAAAAAACATACAGTTTGAAAGGTCTTAACACAAGAAAGAAACATACAGTTTGAAAGGTCTTAACACAAGAAAGAAACATACAGTTTGAAAGGTCTTAACACAAGAAAGAAACATACAAAATATGGAATCCATAGGTTCTAATATTTCATGTATTTACAGGGCTGCAATTTCTCCGGATTTTTCCTAAATCTTCGGAAATTTTTTCCAGTACATGGTTGCTTAAGGCAAGCTGAAAGTAAAGCAGAATGCGCCTTAAGGCGCATTCTGCTTTACTTACAGCTTGCTTTAAGTAGTCGCATGTCAACAAAACAAGAAAAAGGCTATGGGGGTAAAGGTACGATTCGTAAAATCACACTTGAAAAATACAAATTTGGAAATCTTAGGATTTTTCATGTCAACTTATGGCAGCCCTGTAGTTAAAGAATTTTACAGTTTGGTTAAATAGGCCAACTGCCAAGGTCACTGTCACATTGTAAAATCATTGGTGTGTTTAAAAAAGTATTAACAAAAGAGAGATATTTTAGTATTAAAGCCCTTGGCTAATGGTATTAAAAAATAATTGTTTTTACAAAATTAGGTCAATGTTGCAAAGGCATAAATGTTGGCATGTTAGGAAAAGCCTTGACACAAGCAAGACACAGACCAATTATGAAAGACATATGTCCAGTATTGCCAAAACTATAGAAAATGTTAAGTTTTTTTACGGACAGCACTAAACTGCTTAACCCGTCACTCCATAGCACGCATTTTTACGCATCTAATGTATTCCTCCCAAAGAGAAATATTTTCATTTATACAGTCATGTATGCAGCATAAGAACTATTTCTCACGTCCTAGCAGATGGTAGCTGAAAGTAAAACAGAATTAATACTCCTTAAGGCACATTCTGCTTTACTTTCAACTTGTTTTGAATGGTCCCCTGTCTTCAAAACTAAAATATGGTTTAGAGAAAAGGGTAAGCACAACAAAGTCTGACAACTTAACTTTGAAATGGTTAGATTTAACCCAGTACCCCATATATATGTATTTTTACGCCTTAAGTTTATACCACTACTGAAGGTAACAGTTTCAGTTTAAACCTTATACAATCATGAATGTGTATCAAAAGAAATATTTTTTAGCAGACGGTAGCTTAAAACAGGTTGACCGTAAAGCAGAATGCGCCTTATGGCGCATTCTGCTTTACGTTCAACCTGCTTTAAGTGGTCACCTATCATCAATTCTAAAAGCAGGCTATGTGGTAAAGAGCCAGTTTGGGATATGGAGATTCGACTGCTATTATGTGAGAATACATACATGCCACCGGAGAAGCAGTTTTGTCCCGAGGGTGAACACGCACTGTATCCGTCGTCACACGTGCAGTACAGACCGTGCATCCGGAAGTGTTGGCCGTGCTGGTAGGTTCTAAATACATGTATAAACATCTCCTTCACGACCATGACATCATATGCTTTAAATAATTGGCGTCTGCTTTTATTTATCAAATTTTAATTTAGGTATTAAAATCTTGACTAAAATATATTTTTATGAGTGTCAAACAGTTTTAACCCTGATCAGATGCCGCGTAACGCTCCTAACGATTTAGTCTAGTTCAATGGAACGATTGGTGTTCTGCTACCTTTTGAAAGAGGCGCCTGCTGAAACAGGTACATGTCACTATATCCAAAATTATTTCTACATATAACAGAAATGCCTTGTATCTTTTCTTCCGCCAGGTATTACATCAAAAGCACAAAACAGTGAATGGCTAGTTACAAAACGCCATTTTGAGGCAAAACAAAGTTTGCACTACATCTCGGGGGACCACTTTCAACCATGAGAGCACTTCGAGTGAATTTGGTGTTCCGTAACCTATATTATCCTTCTGATTCTATTGTGTAAGTATTACTGACATATATCTGTTGCCGTTGTAAAAATTAATTTATAGATTGTAAATATGCATTTCAAAGTTGAGGCTAAAGTTAACGCCTTTAATGCCTTACCCCGAATACAATGGTCATTTGTTTAGATCATAAGCAGACACCAAACACGTCATCTGACAAGGGTTCAAACTATTCGGCACTCATTAATGATAATAATACCGGTAATAATAACGACTTGGTATAAATAGCCGATGTCCAATATGGTCCACAGACAACATTAACACATATACAACATGAATCATGTTAAAAAAGGACAAATCATCTATCAGTCATGTTCACACCTTTTGAAAACAGAGTTGACCCAGAACAGACAGCCACTGTATTATATCATGAACTCTCAACAGGGTCCACTCAGTCACTGTTCAATACTTATAGACATTTGGAAGATAAAATTATACAAGTGCATATTATAGCAAAATACATTGTATTTACGCCCCATCATGAGATTTTTCGCAAATAAATACTCATAAGATTGGTAATGTTTACATGAATATTCAAAAGGTAAAGGTACAATAAAGCCGAACTAAAACGACGTTGCATAACAAATAGCAAATAGCTAGACCAGGAGAAATTTCGTATCAAAAGAAAAGGAACACACCACAAACATAACTTTAACTCTTTGCATGCTGGGTAATATTTTCCGTCTGCAACCTTTGTCGTCTGCTATTGGTCTAGAAATAGATTGTTTCTTAATTTCTTTTCAAAACTTGGTCAGAATGGCAAACAGTTTGGATCCAGATGAGACGCCGCGTTACGCGGCGTCTCATCTGGATCCAAACTGTTTGCAAAGACAATCTTTGTGAAAAAATCCGTAGGTCCGGAGAGATTTAGAGAAATTCGATGATTTAGGAAACTCATCAGAAATGGCAGCCCAAGCAATACCAGAGAATTACTTTTCTCCAGACGTAACTCATTGTTATACTGGAAACTGGGTTCGTGCTAGTATTATACAGTGCGCTCTCTCTACAACGACATCCGATGGGAGACACAAATTATGTTCGTTGTTCGGAGGGAATCGTTATAGGGAGGGAAATTGGTTTACATTTGGTTTACTTTTGCAAACAGCTTGAATCAAGATCAGACGCCGCGTGACGCGGCGTCTGATCTGGATTCAAACTGTTTGCCAATCGTCATTAAGATTTTACTGTCAAAATATCTTATATGAAACTTTGAGAAAAACAACAGACGACAACTTTAAGCAGACGATATTGCAGCAGTAAAAGCGTTGGACATTTTTTGTCCGTTTAGGAAACTGCGGCAAGGGTCGTTGTAAGGAGGGAGTCGTTGTTGAGAGGGCCGTTGTAGGGAGTGAATGCTATATACTTCACGGCAATAGGAGTGTTTTCAGTGGTTATTGACATCCCTCAGGTTATATTCGGTACAAGAGCTTTAGATAGCCCGAAGGTATATTAATTATTTTAGGAGTGCCAATTACCACTACAGTCACACCATTGCCGTGCTTGTTTATTGTATACGTTGCAGAAATTGAGACAATGGAAACGCACTTCAAAAGAAGAAGAAAAACAATATATTTTTAAAGGATATAGAACAGCGTTTTCTACATTGTACCTGTAGTTAAAAAAACCCAAAACAATTGTCTGTCGAAATGGTAAGGCTGAGATCCCTAATTTGATTGGACCAAAATCAGAACTCTTCGTACAACGATCGGATATTCTCGTCAAATGTCCGACCGTTCCGATCTATGCTAGTACAGTGGAGAAACCGTTATTCTTTCCCAATAAACGCGTTTACGCTAAAACTATTATTTCCATTGCAAACAGTTTGGAGCCAGATCAGACGCTGGGTAACCCGGCGTCTGATCAGGTTCCAAACTGTTTGCCACCAAGATGAAATATCAGAATTGTCCAAAAGTTGTTCTTTTCTACACTTTAGTACTTTGCGTTTGCGTTTCGTTTGCGTTTAAACGGGAAAGAATAACAGATTCTCCACTGTACATGGATCGGAACAGGCAAACAACTGACGACAATGGCCGATCGCTCTCCGTAGACGTAGAGTACCTACAACGTATATTGAATAGCATTGCCCGATCCCATTAGGGGCCTTCAACCTTAAAATGGACTGATTGTGTCCCTTTGTCATCTAGCGGTAACTGTAAATCTGCTCTGGATCCGCCCCTGTTTATTATATAAACAATGGGACAATGTGACTTCATACTCACGTTCCGTAGATCGTACACTCATCGGTTTTGCCTGTACAATTAACACATTTCATAAAAGCAGTTGTATAACGTATACCATTTTTTGCAGTTATAAAATTTCCTTATGAAATCGGACATTCACAAGTTGCCCCTTATTCTGCCATTACGTACTTAACTTGAATTATTTGTCGTCTGCTTTTATTTATCGAATTAAAATTTAGGTTTTTTGACATAAGAAATATTTAATCGAATGTCAATTACTTTGGATCCAAGATCCAAACTGGTTGCAAATAACCATTTTGCTCGGGGTAAAGCAGTGTAGGGATTAAGTTCTGATTAAAAGAATTGTTTTTACAACTTAGCTTAACAAGTTTTCAGATTTTTTCTTCCCAAAGTAAGGCAAAACTATTTGTTTACCTTTATGTTCTCGATAACCTGGCCCAAAGGTTATAAAGCATTTGAGTTGAATCTCGCTTATAACCTTAAACCAAATTCTGACCAATCAAATGTTTGAGAACAAATCTCAAACTCAACTCAAACGCTTTATAAACATGGACCCTTGGCAATTTTAATGAAGACTTACAAGCATTCAATATTTTCTTTTATAGATGGAAGCTAACATGAGTCCACATTAACCATCACTTTTAAAAAACGAGTTGACTAAAATTATATGACGCGAGCCTTTATTTTAGTCAACGAGTTTATTAAAATGATAAGTAATGAACACGAATGTGAGATTCTATTTATAACATAAATATTTTAAATACTGATATATACAGTCGAAACTCGATACTTCGAACTCATTTAAATCGGTCGTACCAGTATTTCGTATGTTCAATTTCGATAATTTGATTTCGCTTAAGTCGAACATACCCTTATTTCAAAGTTTTAATTTTGAAATATGGGTATGTTCGAACTAACACGATTTCGAAGTATCGAGTCCCGACTGCTATAATTCTTTTGCTATGCTTTTAGTCCCTCCGCTATAATTGTTTCTTTGTTTGTGGTAATGTCATCAAACATGACGTCATTTTGTGTCTCGCTTCATGCAGCGTTTGTGGCGAACAGGTTGGACCAGTGTCCAAAAGGCTTTTTACACTACTGCAATACCAACTATATTCCATGGCTTTATCAAACTGCCAGAGAAGATCTTATGTAATAAAAAAGAATTTCGACAGACCGGATGCCCCATTTTTAGTATTTCAACCTTTTAAAGTCTCTTATAACATTTGTTACTAATACAGTAAAACCTCGCTATTACGACCACTAAATTATTTTAATTATTAGGGTGTTTACGATAGGTGACCGCTTAAAGCAAGGTGACAGTGAAACAGAAAGCTCCTATAGGAGCTTTCTGTTTCACTGTCACCTTGCTTTAAGCTGTCACCTGTCTATTAGACACTCAATTAGCATTCGTTTTAGTGGTCGTAATAGCGAGGTTTTACTGTAATAAGTATCATTTTTACACTAAAATGACCCTATATCAGTATCGTAGAGGGACACTAAGACATAGCTATGGGGATATAGACAATATGCTAGCTGCTTTGAAAAATGTTTTAAAACTATATACATGTATAGCAATTACATCCCGACACGTGACAATTGTTTTTCGAAGTATTTGTTGCAACCAAAATAGTCGCTTATTGATATACTTCTATAATTGTCCATATTTTAGCAGGAGTGGAATGCACTAGATTTATATAAGATTCTTGCATTTATATCTAAAGGTAGCATATAGAACGAAGTAAGCAATAACATCCTATATCTTCTTTCGTGAAGGTTCTTAGAGTAGAAAATAAATCTAGCATAAACAACGTAGTGCTTAACCAGGGCCAACCGAAATACATCCTAAACCAGCATTCCAATATTTGAATACAACACAATTAAATCTGCGACCATAGACTTTGCACTATCAGACTAGTATGTTGCCTCAAAGAGCAATCTGCTTTACTTTCAATCTGTTTTAAATTACCATCTGCTAGGATATAGTACCTTTTTTAGGGTTTATACTATAGTGTTCATGACTTTATAAAATGGAAATACAGTAAAACCTCTCTATTACGACCACTAAAGTATGTTTATTATTATGGTGTTTACGGTAGGTGACCACTTAAAGCAAGGTGACAGTGAAACAGAAAGCTCCTTTAGAGCTTTCTGTTTCAGTGTCAACTTGCTTTAAGCTGTCACCTCTCTATTATACAATCAATTAGCCTTCGTTTTAGTGGTCGTAATAGCGAGGTTTTACTGTAGTTTCTTCAGTGGCGAAATAGAGTTCATGGCGCAAAACGTGTAGGGTGATGGTCTAAAGCAATGTGACTAAAATAGGGCTCCAGAAAAGAGGGAGTAAACTGGACAAAATCAATATTTTCCCACTTCTGAATCTATCGGTACAAAATCCTATGGTGAGGCTACTCATTAGAATCGTCTCGAAGAGACAATTCTAATGAGTAGTGACACCATTGGGTTTAAACAGAAATACATTGTAAATAGTTTAGTTTTTGAAATACAGTAAAACCTCGCTATTACGACCACTAAACACTAAAACTAAGGCTAATTGATTGTATAATAGAGATGTGGCAGCTTAAAGCAAGATGACAGTGAAACAGAAAACTCCTAAAGGAGCTTTCCGTTTCACTCTCACCTTGTTTTAAGCGGTCACATATCGTAAACACCCTAATAATTAACAAAATTTAGTGGTCGTAATAGAGAGGTTTTACTGTACTCCCCTTATCTCAGTATTTCAAACGTTTAGCTGACTTACCTGTAGGAGTATGGTGCGAGGCCTTTGTTACTAGAGCACTGCTGTTACAAGTAGTCATCAGATAGATGTTCAGATAAAAGCTGTCCACCCAAGCTATCTGAAACAACGACAAGCACCCATCACTATAGAATATATGTAGATTATTTAAGCAATGACCTGATTTTTTTCGTCGTTTAAGCGAAATAAACGACAGAAAATTATCGGCAAGTTCCATAAATCGCACTAGCGATTCATGGTTAATTTGCCGATCATTTTCCGTCGTTTATTTCTCTTAAACGCCGAAAAATTCAGTTCATTTCTTATATTTACATTTTATTTGCTGTATTTTCTAATATTAAATGAACATTTTATTAGTATGCACGTACGTATGTTTAATCCATATTAGAGGTTGTTAACATGAATAATTAGTATACTGAAAGGAACATCCATAACTGCGTTATTGCCAGTCTTCAAATCTACCCTGTGTGTACAAATGGGCTATAAATTTGCTTCTATGATAGCTAGAGTTATCAAACAAGTACCAAAGTAGACAAGAGGAACCGACCGTTAGCATTAGATATAAGTTGATTAATATATATGTTTTATACTCATGAATATTAGTGAAAAATCAAAATAAGCAGATAACCATGAAAACCAAGCATGTTGTTTTGTCTGAGAGGTGGATTTATGCATCAAAATTCTTAAAAATAGGCTGAAATGGTTTCAACTGATTATACAAATAAATTAAACCATGTTTGGTTCTAGTAAGTTTAAACTTTGCATGTATAATTAAGCTCGTTTGCATTTTCTATTACTTAACCAATTTTTCAAAACATATACCCTATGGGTAAAAATGGGCTATAACGTTGCTTCTGAGAGGGATAGAAATATTAAACAAGTACCAAAGTAAAGAAAATACACAGGCCGTTTAGATGAGGTATAATCTAAGTAACATTCATGATTTGATACAAATGAATATTAATGAGAATATCAAAATAAAGCAGAAAAATCATGAAAATCAAGCATGTTGCTTTTTCTGAGAGATGAATTTAAACACCAGAACACTTAAAAATAGGCTAAAATAGTTTAAACGGATTGCACAAAGAATTAAACCACGTTTGGTTCGTGAAATTTTACTGACTATATGTATATGTCAACTCATTTGCATATTATGTATCAAGTATAGCGAATTTCTCCCAAATCAAAATACACTTCTATAATATTTCGTATCTGACTGACCCTTTAATAATACGACCAAACACATACTTGTATCAAATTGGAACAGAGGAATTTGGCTTCAGATGACTTTCTAATAATACATATTCATTTCGTAGTCATGATCATACACTCAAGGCCACAGATAACGCAACACTTTTAAAAATCATTTTTCTTGAATATGGTTCCAAGTACGAAGTTGAAATTTCAACTATAGTTTATTAACACGATTATCTGTACAATAGGGATGAAACAACTCAACCGTGACGAGCGCTAACTGGTGTGTGGTGGGTGGGCATGGTTTTCACGTTTTGTACGAGAAATAATTTCAAAGTGAAAAAAATCGATTTTTATTTCCATGACATGTTATCAGAAGGATAGCCAGGCTATAAAATATATTTCTAGTATTATGGCCAGAATAAATAAAACAGAGCGCGGTAGTGTGTACGGCATGCTAACTGCTGTATTTTCACTCAGACGGGCATGCTATTAGTTTCGATACAACATAATCCCAGAAAGTAAAAGAAATAATCAATTAAAATGTTTGCTATTATCAATTCACAATAAATCATAACTAAAGTTTATATAATTTATGTGATGAGCTTCACATACATGTAAGAAAACACCCAGTAGCTCCTCGTAACCTACACGAGTTGCTGCAATCCCGTTTTCGGTAGTGGAGAAATGTCCCATAAACTTTCATAAAGAATTACGCTCTGGCAGAGCTATCTGCAGGTCATATGAGCCAGAGGTGGTCACACCAGGTATTAGATAGAGTTGTGCTATGAAAATGTGACAGTTGATTCACGCAGCAAGGATTGTGATATTGATTTGATAGTCCTGTACCTGGCCTGAAGACCCGTTTGCAAAATGGTGTTGAGAGAGTTTCTCACTTGATGTGAGTTAACGAGACCCTAGACATCACAAATCACCGAGGTGCTTGTCTGCCACACTGACACGAGCCCCACAATATCCAAATCAAATATGGCCGCCGCCAGCCATTTTGGAAAAGCTAACTTTTTTAATATTTGGAGCATAAACAAGTGTAATACCTCTCAATTGATTGTTTTTTGGTGTGGAACTCATTTCTGATGCCCTTTGTGCAATCTGGGGTGTCTTTGATTTGGAAAGGTTAAGTTTCACATTAGCCAAATCCAATATGGCCGCCACAAGCCATGTTATAAAAGCTAATTTTTTTCTTTTTTGGAGAAAAAACCAATGTAATACCTCTTAATTGATAATTTTTGAGTGTTGAACTCATTTCTGAGGCCTTTTGTGCAATCTGGGATGTATTTGATACGGAAAGGTCAAGTTTCACAACAGCCAAATCCAATATGGCCGCCGTAAGCCATGTTAAAAAAGCTTACTTTTTCTCTTTTTTTGGAGAATAAACCAATGTTATACCTCTCAATTGATAATATTTGGGTGTTGAACTCATTTCTGATGCCCTTTGTGCAATCTGGGATGTCTTTGATTTGGAAAGATCAAGTTCCAAAATAGCATAATCCAATATGGCCGCCGCAAGCCATGTAAAAAAAGCTAACTTTTTTCTTTTTTTGGAGAATAATCGAATGTAATACCTCTCAATTGATAATTTTTGGGTGTTGATCTCATTTCTGAGGCCTTTTGTGCAATCTGGGATGTATTTGATTCGGAAAGGTCAAGTTTCCCAATAGCCAAATCCAATATGGCCGCCGCAAACCATGTTGGAAAAGCTAATTTTGTTGCTTTTTGGACAAAAATCAAATGTTATACATCTAAATTGATTATTTTTAGAGTAGAACTCATTTCTGATAACCTTTGTGCAATCTAGGGTGTCTTTGCTTTCGAAAGATCAAAAAGAAGCAAAATCCAATGTGGCTGCCGCAACCATGTTGAAAAAGCTATTTGATTTCTTTTTTGGAGAATAATCAAATGTAATACCTCTAGATTGATAATATTTCGGTGTGGAATTATTTCTGAGGCCCTTTGTGCAATCTTAGGTGTCTTTGATTCAGAAAAGTCAAGTTCCACAATAGCAAAATCCAATATGGCAGCCGCAAACCAAGATGGAAAAGCTAATTAAAAAAAAAATAAGTCGAAAGATCAAATATACATGTTATACATGTACATGTATATCTTAATTGATTATTGTTTGTGTATAACTCATTTCCTCTCTGAGGTCCTTTGTTCAATATTGAGAGTCATAATTGTTTGAAAAGGTCAAGTTCAATGCATTTTTGATACATCAACGACCTTGTGCTTAGCTTGAACAGAAGTAGTCAGTATGTAAACAAGAAGTAAGTAAATGGCAACTCTCTGACATTAGACAGAGAAAAAACGACAATGAACGGGACTCAATCCTACGTCCTGAGGTGAGAGGCTGTAATCCTAACTACTAAGACTACCACAGCCCCACGGGCAGACGGTAGGGCCGGGACAGAAATATAACACCTTGCTCCACATGCATGGAAAGGTACATGTATAAAGCATCAAAAATTGATTAGATTAAAATGTAGTTCCAAAGTCATTTCGTGTCGGGTTTTCACTGTGGAACTACATTTTTATCTAATCAATGTTTGATGCTTTTTTTTGTTTATTACTATACAACCAACGCAATCCATGATGGAGGAGCTGGTATTGTCATCTACCACACAAACGGGACATCAGAGACTGCACATGCAGCTTCAGGGAAACACTGCACTAACTACAAAACAGAGACAGATGCAATACAGAATGCAACCGAAATGGTTAAAACCAATGTGGACAGTGGCTCACAAATTGCTTTCTTCACCGATGCACTGTCTGTTCTGGAAGCACTCTCCAACAACAAACTACCACAGTTAGCAAAGTCGTTGCAGCAGCTGAGCAGAGACAACAGAGTTGCACTACAATGGATTCCTTCCCACTGTGGAACACCAGGCATTGAAACTGCAGACAAAATGGCAAAACAGGGTGCCCAGACAGACCAGCCAGACAGAAGTGTGCACTACTATGAGAAAGTAGCCATCATCAAGGCACAGTACAAGGCCAGACAAGAGAAAGATGATTACCACCGTCTAAGTAGGCCTGGACAGGTAGTGATGATGAGACTCAGGTCAGGACACAACAGGCTGAATGCGCACATGTACAAGAAATTCAAACTGTCTGCATCACCTGTCTGTCCATTTGGTGAAGAAGACCAGACAGCAGAGCATGTCCTACAGAGGTGTAAGAGACATGAACAGGAGAGGGCAGCGATATGGCCATCAGAGAACCCACTTCACCAGAAACTGTATGGCGACGTGGAGGACCTGAAGAGGACAACACAGTTCATCTCTGCAACCGGACTGACCGTGTAAAGCGAACGCAAAGAAGAAGAAGAAGACTCCTATACTACGAACAAAATATTCAAGATGACACCCGAAATTGCCGACACAAACAGAAACCCTGTTAGTCTAATCGTTTGGCTCAAAGTAAGGACAGTGAACTTGGAGATATGTTATTCACTTAATGTGGATGAAGACGGTTTAACCCTTCTAATCCGAACAAAATATTCAAGATTGCATCCAAGATGGATGTCACATATATAAAGTACCAGGAACATACTATAGACTGGTCGGAAATCTCAGAAATATGCTCCAAAAAAATGTAAGAGGCATTTTTGGGGAAAAGTTGACAGCCCACCTTTTTATCATAATTAAAGTGTGCTGAATCCATTTAGGGTGCCTGTCACCCTCTCCGGTGCCTTGAAAGCCCAAAAATGGTAAAAAAACAAAATGGCCGCCATAACGCTATTTTTCGCTATTAAATCCAATCTTTTTGGGATTAAATATACCTAATACATCTGTTTCTCCTAATCTATATGGTTTATCACAACAAATCTTCACAAGAATGTTCCTGGGTTGATTCTCCATAAAAAAATTGATAACATGAATAACAACCAAAGTAAAAAATAGAGAAATCTTAAAAAAATAAAATTCTTGTAAAATAAATCACATGGCCCAAAGCTTAGATACTTTATTGATATATAACAGACCCCCTTTTAACCATAATTACAGTGATTTGAATTCCGTGTGTTGCCTATCCCACTCGCCAATGAAGTTTAAGGCCAAACATGGGTAAAAAAACAACACAAAATGGCCACCAAAAAGCTAATTTTCGTTATTCTATGCAGTCTTTCTTGGATCAAATACGCAATACATTTTCCTCTCCTAAACCACATGGCTGATTACAACCAACTGTACAATGATTTGTTTTGGGTCAATCTCTTTAAAAATGATTTCATGCAGACTTTTGGTTGCCATGGTAACCAAAGTTAAAATCAGGTTGGTTTAATTTTGTCAAAATTTGCTAACTTTTGGCTAATTGGACATCACAGAGAGAGAGAGAAGCGGATATAGAGGTACCCGGGCGATACCGAACTATTCTTCAATGGGGCCCATGGTTCTTTTGTATGCCTAGTACATGTATAAATCACTTATACATTGTACATAGGTACAAAATAACCATAGCGAAATTGGCGGATAAGGAGCATTTTTGCATTTAAAGTAAGTTGAGTACAATTACTATTTACAATGCATCATGATCTACTTAAATTACTATCTTATATGTTACAATGGGAAACTGTTTTCTTTCCTGTTTAAACGGAAGTAAATGCTTTCACAGTTTAATAAATGTTGGAAATAACTCCTTTTGGAAACTTTTGACTTTGTATTAAAATCTTAGTGGCAAATATTTTGGAGATTGATAAAACTGGTGTCTAATCTGGTCTCAATTTGTTTACCATGGACATCATTGTTTTTGGCACATGGTTTTAAAGAATACAGTTGTAACTACTGTAGTTATTCTTGGTTAGTTATAACTGACATACTGCATTCAAAATATCATATAGTTCCTATTCATAGTGGTAGTTGTCGTTATCCTTGGATTTGTATTGTGATGTGGACACTGGACAGTATACGGGATATTCCGCACAAATTTTCACTGTTAAATCATATACTGTAGTTAGTATAGTAATTACAGGAAGTCAGTTTCAAACACAACTTGGGTATGATGTTGGTATTGGTGTAAATATCATTAAGATGGAAAGCCATTGATATTCACTCTACTCTAATGTCTGGAAATGTGAATGCTTCACATGTAATGATAGTGCATCACTTGTTGTGACCGACTATAAGGAATGGGACTCGAGAAACAGTCGAGATTGACACTGTCTTGTTTAACGAGTCAAAGTGTTCCATATTGTATTTTTTATCAGATACATCTTTAGCATTTGTTTATTGAAAAATTCTATGTACAAAGCTTTACGCATTCCATGATGGTCTGCAAAAACATTTTATGCAGTCTATTTGCTTTGGCTAGGGAAGAAGGATGTCAATCACTTCGAGTTAAAGCGTGCACGACTGGAATGGTTTCCAGGACAGTTAGGTCATACAACATAGTGTGAGCAGGAATATTATACTCGTTTCTGTGACCCCGGCTCTCTCGGCCAGAGTTTGGTGAAATACATTGAATGGCAGTGAGACAGAAGAAGAATCAAAACAATAGTGTATCTGACCAGAACAACTATTTTGTCAACATCGCTTGTAAGATAAGAGTAAAATAATCCGTTGATATCCTCCTCTTGTCAAGCTTGGGTATTTACGTGTCTACACCAGGCTTGTTTGATTCGGCTTTTGACTTTTTGCTCATCAGAGAACCCACTAGCCACAACTGTGACTTGGTCATGTTGATCAAGCTCTGCAGCCTGTTCAGAGAGAGAGAGAGAGAGCTCCTGACAAGTCAGTCTTGTTACTTGGAATTGCCCAAATCAACTGGCAGGAGTACCTTATATCAGCAAATAACACCCAATTGGTTCTGATACCCTTGGCACTTCTCTTACATGCCTCATATTTGATTGACATCCTATAATACCTGCCATGTTTATTAAAACACCAATAAGATCTTCAAATGTAGAACCTTTCTGTGTCTTCATAATGGCAATCAGAAAGGCATGCCCATCAATAATAATGAAGATAGTAGTTCACTTGTTGCCTACATTTGTGAACACATTATTTCTGCTGTTACAATCTGATATAGAATGGCTGAATATCCTAGCAAGCGCTATCAGCAAAGACAATTGCTTATGGTTTATCCAAGTCCACTGTATAATAGACCGGTCAGCATTTGATACTGTATGTTTGCTGTCTCTAGAACATAATCTTTTCTGTATCAAATACAGATGAAAATATCAGTGGTTTGTTCTTCTACAACGGTATTGGAATCTGACATTCCGGTCCTTACATGGCAAAAGGCTTTCCTCAACAAATGCGCTGCGTTACCTTTGTCATTTGCATTTAGGAATTCATTGTCATTTTATGGCTAAGTCCTTTGTTACAATGCATACTCTTCAAGTTCTAACACCAATTCGTCTTCGATATCTTGTGTCTGCTTTCTGAAGAATCAACAAGTATTGGATGAGTGAATTGGGTTTATCAGCTCACCAACAGTTTTTCAGATATAAAGAGATAGTATCTTCTTGAGACAGATACATGTATAGTGCAGCAGATATCAGTCCATAGATACATGCCATGATACCATAATCCGTCACATTATAAACTTCACCTTCATCGAGAGAATATTTGATATGATTTCAGAAACTTAACTGCAGCTGGAAAATAACTCTCTTCTGATCATACAAGAGGTATGCAGTGGTCCCCTGAAGTCTTGTGAATAGGTTTTAAGAGCCGCATGCGGCTCATTATCATGATATTACATATTGATTTGTTTGTCAAAATTCAAGTGACACACTTCTCTTGTAATTTGCTATGTGGATCTAATATCATACGATAAAACTCACTTTCTTAAGGCAGTTGTGGTATTTGTGATACAAATAATTCCTTCTCACCATTCTTCTTTCTGTTCAGCACACCATGGCTTTTGTCTAGATCAACTTGATTAAATTATCACTTTGATCTAACTGCTACAAGTTTCCATTTCAGAAATTCATGAAACACATCTCTTGGAAGCTGGTGCATTTTGTTCAATTATCCATGAATCATTATTTGTGTGATCAACATGTTTTAACGAGAGGACCATACTGACTCTATATAGTTCAGCTGTGTCATAAGGATTTGACACAAGAGCCGCTGGGAGGGTACGATTTTGTTAACAGGGCTATGATCTTAACAAAGCTGATAGAGGTCTACAACGTTATTCGTAGAAAACAAATCTAGTATGTGTCACCTTATGTTTTTGACAATGTATTAAAAAAACTTTTTCATTAGTAATGTTTTGACCATATGGCAAATTTTTACAAACTTTGAAGAATTTTACAGTGCTCCCTCTCTACAACAACACCCATCGGAAGTCAAAAGGTGTGTCTGTTGTTTAGAGGGGGTATATTGAAATAAATTAATGTTGTTTATGCAACTGTGACACGCATTGTTGCAAAGAGGGTATAATTGTATTGAGTGTAGTTGTAGAGAGCACTGTACTTGGTGATGATTTACACTAGATATCAAAGCTTTGGGCCTAGTCAGGTTTTTGACACGAGGTTCTTACATGGATAAAAGTAACTTACAAGAACGATAGGGCAATGGTAATTTTATCACGGAGATATGCTTTTTAAAAAGATTGATAGATGTCTTCTAGGCCGTACTATACACAAAATGTCTAAGCTCTGCGTTGTACGTGTTTTTATAAACACTGAACGGTTTGTGGTGGCACTGGGGCCAACCATCAGCCTAGGCGATGATTTAAACAGACAAGATAAATGTCTGCTGTGTTATGCTAATATACAAGCTTGCGCTTTGTGGTTTTGACAATATTTCTTTTCCTATAGAGGATAAGTCTATGCACAACTGTTGACCCTGGTTCGGAGCCAATTTATTAATTTTGTAACATATTGAAATACCCTGAGTGTATTGTTACACCCCTAAAATTTAGATCCAGGTATAAACTTGATAGAGGTCTACTTGGTAAAAGTAAGTATCCATCAATTTTCTAAGCTTTGGGACTTGTGTGTATGTGTGGAGATGGGGGGGGGGGGGGGGGGGTTTACAAGTTTGTAATTCTTGGTTTTAGGTTTCTCTTTTTCATTACCTTGGTTGCCATGGCAACTAATTTTTTTTAAGGAAATACACCCCATGGACATTCTTGTAAAGTTTTGCTTTAATAAACCATGAGGTTAAGGAAAAGCTTAGGAGTATTAATTTTAATCCAATAATAACTGGATATAATAACGAAAAACCTGATTTTTCACTTTTGTTGCCATGACAACAGAAAGTCTGCATGAAATCATTTTTTAAAGAGATTGACCAAAAACATAGTCTTGTGCAGTTGGTTCTTATCAGCTATGTGGTTGAGAGGAAAATGTATTAGGTGTATTAAATCCAAGAAAGACTGCATAGAATAACGAAAAATTAGAGTTTTGGTGGCTATTTTGTGTTGTTGATTTGTTAACCAATGTTTGGCCTTCAACTTCATTGGAGAGGGGGACATACAATAAACAGGATTCGCATCACTTAATTATGGTTAACATGTGGTTTGCCAGTTATCAATAAAGTATCTAAGCTTTGGACCATGTGATTTATTTTAAAAGAATTTTATTTTTTTAAGATTTCTCTATTTTTTACTTTGGTTGCCATGGCAACCAGAAATTTTCATGTTATCAATTTTTTTATGGAGAATCTACCCAGGAACATTCCTGTGAAGATTTGTTGTGATAAACCATATCGATTAGGAGAAGCAGATGTATTAGGTATATTTAATCCCAAAAAGATTGGATTTAATAGCGAAAAATAGCGTTTTGGCGGCCATTTTGTTTTTTACCATTTTTGGGCTTTCAAGGCACCGGAGAGGGTGACAGGCACCCTAAATGGATTCAGCACTCTTTAATTATGATAAAAAGGTGGCCTGTCAACTTTTCCCCAAAAATGCCTCCAGAAGTTTGATTTCCCCAAAATCCGACTAGTCTACTAACTTTGCAAATGTTTACTTACGGTTTAACCAAAGGTGAATACAATGCCTTTTGAATATTACAAAAGTGTCACAATATTCAGTTAATGGTTATAGTGAGCGTTTAATCCTGCTACTGTGAGCAAAAATATACAAAATGGAGTCGAAGATGGCCGCCGCAAACTTAAAAGTATCACATACATACTAATTATTACAACTATCTTCTTAAGGTCTAACTAAAGGTGATAACAATGCACTTTGAATATTAGAAAATAGTCGTACTATTCACTATATATATATTGAGACAGGTTAAACCTTATACTGCGAACAAAATTTATAAATATGGCGTCTGCGATGGCCGCTACAAGCATAAACAATTCATTAAATATTATTACACCTGTTGTATGGCATGACTATACTAGAAGACAATGCATTTTGAATATTACTACAGTGATATATTATTCACTGCATGTGTATAATTATACTACGTACAAAATATTAAAGACGGCGTCCATAAATAGAAAATATAATGAGCATACTATTACAACTGTTTTCTTGTATTTTAGATACAACTGAGAACAATGGATAATGAACGTTTACAAAACAATATATGCTGTTTATGTGTACAAATACCATTTCATCCTTTTACATTGAACAAAATATTCACGATAGACTCCAAGATCGCTGTCACAAATATAAAAAACCACGAGCATGCCTAATATTGCAAGTGTATTCTTACGGTATCGACTAAAAGTCCTGACAAAGGACTTTTGACTTTGCAAAAGAGACATATTATTCACGTAAGGTGTTTGTAGCCTGTTAACCCTTTACCTGATAGCCTATTTATAGTACTTAAGATAGGTGACTACTTAAAGCAGGTTGAAAGTAAAGCAGAATGCGCCCTAAGGCACATTCTGCTTTACTTTCAGCCTGCTTTAAGCTATCATGTGCTATAACATAGAAAATATTTCCTATAATACATATTCATTACTGATTAAATTGGAACTATATTCTTCAGCGGAAGAATAAATCATATCCGCTAAAAGGCGCTTCTATTGGGGAAAGGGTTAAATCAAAACTTAACTTGTCCACTGTTTAATTTACCATTTGTTTCAATATTTGAAAGTGCTTTAAATTCGTTCAAAGTTAGTAACGATGGTGTCTGTGTGTCAAGTTAAAACACAAAAATTGTGGACAAAATGGCCAGCGTCAATCATAAAAAATAACGTCTTAAATAACAACAAGAGCACCGCAGTGCGGCAAAATACGCCCGTCATGGCCGGCGGGTGTCAAAGTCGTCCGGACTCAGGCCGACTGGAAAAAGTCGCCCGGAGTGTAGGCCCGACTAAAATGCCCATTTTTGACAATAAAGGGGCATAACTCTGCTAAAAATAGTCGCCAACGTCTGAAACGCGAACTCGTCCGAACTATTGTGGTATGGAATATTTGTAGGAAGTTTAATCAAAATCGGTCAATAAATTAAGGTGAGAGAGCGCTAAGAAGAAAAGTTAACGGACGAAGTGTGGCTTATTTTAAATTTTAAATATGTAAAGGGGCATAACTCATAGAAAAATAATTTAACAGGAACCAAAATTCACAGGTGCCTTCCCTGCATGATGAGAAAGATAAATATGAAATTTGGTTACAATAGACAAAATGTAAGTAACATTATTATCAGGAAACAATATATTGATAAAAAATGTGTGAAGGGGCATAACTCTGAAAATACGGAGTCAAACCAAAAACCCGTAATATATGTTAAGTCACTTCATTCATTGTATCACCATATCAAATTTGAAATCAATTGAATAATAAAAAAAAAGTTCTGTTTTTTTTTTTTTTAAAATGCCCATTTTTGACAATAAAGGGGCATACCTCTGTTAAAAATAATCGCCAACGTCTGAAACGCAAACTCGTCTGAGCTTTTGTGGTATGAAATATTTGTAGGAAGTTTAAATAAAATCGGTCAATAAATGAAGGTGAGAGAGCGCTAACAAAAAAAGTTAACGGACGAAGTGTGGCTTTTAAATTTTAAGTATGTAAAGGGGCATAACTCATAGAAAAATAATTTAACAGAAACCAAAATTCACAGATGCCTTCCTTGCATGATGAGAAAGATAAATATGAAATTTGGTTACAATAGACAAAATGTAAGTAAAATTATTATCAGGAAACAATATATTGTTAAAAATTGTGTGAAGGGGCATAACTCTGAAAATACGGAGTCAAACCAAAAACCCGTAATATATGTTAAGTAACTTCATTCATTGTATCACCATATCAAATTTGAAATCAATTGAATAAAAAAAAAAAGTTTTTTTTTTTTTTTTTTAAAAATGCCCATTTTTGACAATAAAGGGGCATACCTCTGCTAAAAATAGTCGCCAACGTCTGAAACGCGAACTTGTCCGAACTATTGTGGTATGGAATATTTGTTGGAAGTTTAATCAAAATCGGTAAATAAATGAAGGTGAGAGAGCGCTAAAAAGAAAAGTTAACGGACGGACGGACAGACGGACGGACAGCGCTGGGTATACCATAATACGACTGTCGATGACTGGCGTATAAAAATCACTTTACGAGGGACTGTAGATAAGTTGAGTCTGTTTCTACGATATTCCGCCAAGAAGGATCAGGCTCTTTCCATCTTCCCCTTTGGTGTCCACTAAAGGATAACCCTGTAGAGCGAGTTAGGTTGACACGTTATACATGGCGAAGCCATCCTCAGAATCGTAGTCGAATAGGTTCTTTAACTGTTACATGTTGGTCTTATTGAGCAGTTCCTCGTTCGAATTTTTTCTGGTAGCATACAGAAGAGCCCTTTGTACTTCTACAGTGTAGTATTGATGCCTAAGAATTACCAACTTCCAAACTATTTTGAGCAAGGCAGAGGTTTGATTGGGGTTACCTATCCCAGTATCATACTTGTCGCAGTTATGATCCAAGGTAACGTTGGACGGTGGTATTAGTCCTCCGGATAAGCATATCACCGTTTCCTGTAATGTTTCCTGTTCTATGTCGACCCATGAATCTCTGTCTCTACTTTTTGTCTCCCCCATCGTTTTTGCTGCCCACCCTGGAACTTAAGTTACATGTAAGCAGTATGCCACAATGCCACGAACTGCCTGAAGTGCTCTGTAGAAGTTGTCCATGGCCCTTTTCTCGACAATGTCTGTCGGTGCATCATCTTGTTTTAACCCTTATCTTTCTGTTTCGAACGATACATATCATACGCAAACAACTTGAATGTGGATATGACGTTTGGAACCTCAGTATCTCATTTGTAACATTCAAAGTCAATTTTCATCAGCTGTAGTCAAACAAGAAGAAATTAATAAGAACTGTTAAAGTATATTAGTGTGATATGTTATGTTTGTGACGGCCAATTTGGATGTCATCTAGAAAACTTTGTTCTATGTAAATATATAGTCTTTATACACATTAATGGTATAGTAGGTTTCCTTTGCAATGTAAATCGCTTTTAGTAAAACCATTGGAAAACAATTGTAATAATATATTAGTGATATTTAGGGTAGGGCGTGGCGGCCGTGGCGCCATCTTGGATATTTTGTTCCAAGTAGAAAGATGAAACAGATTCAAACAATGAAATGTTAAATATATCATTTTGTAATGATTGAAGTCTATTGTCATCACCTTTAGTCAAACCGTAAGATCACATTTGCGAAACTTTTAATCGGAATAAAATGGTTAACGGTCTATATTTTCAAGAAGTGAATACCATCTGTGATTTTATACGGGTCAAAGTCTTTACTATCAGCCAAACCGTAAAAATACTATACTCGTTGCATTTCTCTTTATAGCGGCCATCTTAGAGGTCATTATGCATATTTTTTCGTAGTACATGTATAGGCATGGAACAATCTTTATACACATTTTTATTGCATAACATATCATTTTTGTACTGTCTAAAGTGCATTGTAACCTTTTTTTAGTAAAACCATAAAACACAATTGTAAACGATGGTATTTTCGTGAATTATTTGAAGCGGCCATCTTGGATGCCATTTTGAATAATCATGGTATTAGGTCAAACAGTCTTAATATACATTAACGTCATTAAGTAAATAGTATGATTATTTTGTGAAGTTCAACGTGCATTGTCATCATTTTAGTACAACAGCAATAATGGTAATAGTATGTGCGTGAGGAGTATTTTATGCAAATGACCGCGATTATGGACACCATTTTGAATAATGGATTCACAGAACGAGGGTTACATATATCATAACTCAAATGTAGTGAACACAATGGTTCTTTTGTAATCTTCAAAGTACACTTCACTCTCTTTTAGTCGAACAATAAAAAACAATGGTGGTCTATCAACTATATTCGTGATATTTCATTTTGATGCGGCCATCTTGTATGCTATCTTAAATATCTACTTGGCCCAACAGATATTACAACAGAAACATGCAGTTTCAAAATTTTCACTCTTGTACGAACAATTTGGTATACAGAAACCTTTGTTTACAGATGGAGAACGGTTAGGTGTCAAAACCGGTTAATGATGTGCCGCCCTATTAGGACAATGTGTTGAGGAATTGGGGTGTGTGTGTGTGGGGGGGGGGGGGGGGGGGGGGGGGGGCTGGGGGGTGGTCAATGATGATGACTACAAAATGAATATGTATGATTAGAAATTCATCTGAAGCCACATTTCTCTGCTTATATTAGTTAAATCAAACCTCATATTAACGGCCTGTGTATTTTGATTACATTGGTACTTGTTTGATATGTCTAGTTCTCACTGAAGCAAAGTAGGGGAAGGGCCGTAACTAATGTTTTTGGAACTTGTGGCCCAACCCCATTTCCATGTTGAAATTTTGGAAATAAAATATGTTTAAACTGTAAACTGAAGCAAAGTTATAGCCCGTTTTTGCACATAGGGTATCGTTAATGAGAAATTCATTACGTAATAGATAATATGCAATGAGCTTGATTATACATGCAAAGTTTAAACTTACTTGTTCCACACATGATTTAATTTTTTTGTATGATCAATTGAAACAATTTCAGATTATTTTTAAGAACTTCGATGCATAAATCCACCTCTCAGACAAAACAGCATGCTTAATTTTCACGGTCTTCTGCTTTTTTTTTATTTTCTGATTAATATTCATGAGTAAGAAAAAACATGAATATTAATCAAATTATATCTCACCCTAACGACCCGTTCATCTTGTGTACTTTGGTACTTATTTGATAGCTCTAGCTCTCACAGAGGCAAAGTTATAGCCCGTTTGTACACACAGGGTAGATTTGAAAACTGGTAGGTTTTCGCCACATCCACGGAAAGTGGCAAACATCGTTGAGCATAACGAAAGCGTACTGTTTGGCACTTCTAATAATGTCTTCAGTGAGGGACAAAACCGTTAATATAAGCGAAATTTTCGTGCTGTGTTTTGAAGAAAATGATACTTAAAATATGGATTTACCAGCATAATGAACTCTTTCAAAGATTTACCTGTGGTAACCATGGTAAGTTGGTAACCGTGAAATAACGCATAACAGTGACACACGTTTTAATTCTAAAATATCGTGTATCGTGGAGAAGACTCCAACGAACATTTTGTACCCATGACAAAAAGTCTAGAGAGAGAGAGAGAGAGAGAGAGAGAGAGGGGGTGCACAGTACGTTTTATTCGGACCCAGCTTATTATGAGTGCCAAACAATAAGACTACCAATATCAATGAGCGAGTAACAGGGTATCTGGTTAGGCTTAAAACTGTTTGACATACATAGAGATGCATTATACAATGGAACCCGACTATAACGAGATTGACTATAACAAAATATTGGATATAACAAAGCAAACTTTATTTCCTATCTCTAACTTACGTATAATAAAATATACCAATTCTATAACGAAATTGGGTGTAACGAACTATTGGATATAACAAAACAAAAGTTATTCCCCATCTTTAATGACTATTTATTGAGTAAAATGGACCTGGGTCCAAGGTTATAAAGCGTTTGAGGTGAGTCTGAGTGTGTTCTCAAGCATTTGATTGGTCAGATTTGAGCCTAGGCTCAAATCTGACCAATCAAATGCTTGAGCACGACTTTAGACTCAACTGAAAAGCTTTATAACCGTGGACCCTGATATAACGATATTTGAATATAACGAAAGAAATCAGAAGATCCCGGGGACTTCGTTATATGTGAGCTTCACTGTATACATAAATAACGGTTTTTTTGCCACTGTTTCGTAAGAGCTTGGTAAAATTCCAATAAGGTCTGGCAATTTCCAATGACAATGACCGCCAATACCTCACACGTCGTTCCGCAATCCCGACCGATATTATATAATTATCATGTAGGATTGTAACTTTTTCCAGAGCTACGCACGTATTGTACAGTGGAGAAGAGTTATTCTTCACCAACAAAGGCGTTTAAGTTTAAACAATTATTTCACAAATTGCAAACGCCTTGAAGCCAGATCAGACGCCGGGAAACCCGGCGTCTGATCCGGCTCAAACTATTTGCCATTTTCGTTTAAACGGGAAAGAATAACATCTTCTGTTCAATATTAGTAAACAACAAGCAGTGAAGCATACAATTTAGCGCAGTCCTCATTTTAGGGGAGTCAGCATTCTGTCAGCATATCGACAGCGTAGTAAGATGAACTGCGGTCTATAATGCAAGCACCCCTAAAACGTGGAAAGTGCCAAGATGTAAAGTACATTCACGGTTCCCTGCTCGTTGTTTACCTAGTACAGTCCGTTTTAGATCGTATAAGTAAACAACGTTCAGTGAACCATAAAATTTAGCGCAGTCCATTTTTTAGGGGAATCAGCATTCCTTTAGAAAATCAGAAGTAAAATTAATCTTCTATACATGATATCGTAAAACAGAATAGCGCAGTTGGTAGGGTTGACGATTTTCAGCCTGTACTTAGACGTTTATAGTACAGTACAGGTACGAATACCCAGGGAGTGCTACTTTTTTTGACTGATTTTTTTGGTGATATTCTTTTGTACTGTTTGTTAATTTGTGTAAACTGTTTATATAGCACATCAACGTAATCTACGTGTACTTAAAATGCAGCTAGTTTTTATTATTACTTCTTTTCTTTTGTAAAATTGTATACGCCCACTCTAATAAATAAAAAGAAAACCCTACAGAAGCATGAAAACACTAAAACACTAATTTCAAATATTAAACTTTAAAAACGTCAATAAACGCCTACAGTAAGATCGAACCAACAACCACAAACATATTTAATATTCTGTGTCATTATAGCGGCAGATATTACCACCCGCCACTATACCTACAGACACTGGTTTAAATAATTCAATTTCTTTATTGCATTAAACATACGAGTTTCGTTTGCTTATAGCAAGCATGATAAATAACACAACACAGTGGAACATGAACATGTCAAAAGACAAAAAACAAATGTAAAATATAGAGAATATTTGGTGACTAGCTTTGAATCAGAAATGTTATCTAGCAAGGCGGATGAATATATCAGGTGAGCCGCAGGCGAACCTGATATGTTCAGAAGCCGAGCCAGATAACATTTCTCATTCTAAACTAGGAACCAAATATTCTATTTATCCTTGTCACAATAGTAAAAGTAAATAGAGAATGTTTTTTAAGGCAGAATCATTTTTGGTCTAGATAAAATCCTCACTAAAGAACTATGTTATTCTAGAAAAGCGCGCTATTATATAGATGACGTCAGTGACGTCACATCCTAGTTACGTTGAAAAGAAATTAAAGAACATTTAAATCTCTAGTGTTTTTCACTCAGGAAATCTAAAAGGTGGACAATTATAGAAGTATGTCAGCAAGCGACTGGTTGTGCGTACTCTATAACGCTTTGATTGTATCGAATAGTTCGAATAAACGTCGTTACACGTCGGATTCTGTTGAAAGAGTTTAAGAATACCTTTCCTAACAGCGGGAAAAATAAGCGTCTCGGAAAAAAAATAGTTCCGGCTACAGGTCATGTGACCAACTGACATAATAACATCGGTCATGTGACCAACTAGCATAATAAAGCAAAGTTTGTCTCACCTCTCGAACCGAGGTATCCCGAAATCTAGGGGTGTGAGATATAGTGAATCTAACACCACCGTGAGTGTCAGATAAGAATATCCCACCCGAGTTTTGAAGATATTTTCGAACACGAGGCTTTGCCGAGTGTTCTAAAAATATCTTCAAACGAGGGTGGGATATTCATCTGACACTCAACTGTGGTGTTAGATTTATTTTCTCACCTCGTCAACCCTAAAACGCGTTTAACTTGCTATACAGTGGCGACTTGTATTTTAATGCGCTAATGCATGCATGACGACGTCATGACGACGTCATGACGACGTCATAACAACGGCAATAACAACCAATCATAATATAGTTCGGCTTGTCTGTCCGGACAGATAAGGGTTTCTCACCTCTCGAACAGAGGTATCCCGAAATCTAGGGGGTGTGAGATTATAAGAATCCAACATGAGTGTTGATGTAGGATAGAAATTTTCTCCCCGAGGGTCAGAAAATTTCAATCCTACATCAACAAAACGAGTGGTGGATTTTTTTTCTCCCATTTATATTATTAAAATATGATATAAATACTGAAATAATTGCAGTTGCTGTGTGGGTTTTTTCCGCCAAAACACGGCGTTGTTTATAGTAACATCATAATAAATGACGTCGTTTAGTTACCCGCGTCATGCAGCGCTTTTTGGTAAAGCTGGGAAAACAATAAAAGACATCACGTGGTATGGAGGATAGAGTGATTCCACATGGGGAATAGCTGTATCCCACATGGGCGAAAATGGGAGAAAACCTTATCTGTCCGGACAGACAAGCCGAACTATCTTATCGTCGTCGTCATGCATGCATTAGCGCATTAAAAGGCAAAGCCTCGTGTTCGAAAAATATCTTCAAAACTCGGGTGGGATATAGTGAATCTAACACCACCGTGAGTGTCAGATAAGAATATCTGTCACCCCTTTATCCGTCAGGAAAATAGGCACGTGACAGGATAAATGTATCTCTTTCAAAGAATAAATTCTCAAGTTTAGTTTTAAATATAACTTCATAGAATAGCTCTGTCTGGTTGAGCCTAGATTTAAATTCATCTAAATTTGGATTTGTAGTTTGAAATTTGAATTTTAAAATTTGAGATTTAAATTTTTAGATTTGAGATTTGAAATCTGATTTTTCTTTCACTGACAGCTTCTTTTTATTTCTAGATCTACTTCTTTTCTTTTGTAAAATTGTATACGCCCACTCTAATAAATAAAAAGAAAACCCTACAAAAGCATTAAAACACTAAAACACTCATTTCAAATATAAAACTTTAAAAACGTCAAAAAAAGTGGTTGCCTACAGTAAGATCCGAAGCAACAATCACAAATATATTCAATATTCTGTATTACCCCCGCCACTATACCTACAGACACTGATTTAAATATATTGATTATGTCCTTGTATTTTTGATACATACATTGTTTTATACCTTTTTTATTTCACACCTACATAGATTAAACCAATCGAAAGCACCTCTTTCTACCACGTGACGGTACAAGAGAAAACCCATATTGTACCGGAAACGTAAAAAAGCTATCCCAGAAGGCCACATTTTTCTCATATTGGACTCGGATCCAGAAAATCGATATTATTTTCATATTTGGACTGGACAACTCTTCCGACACTCTGTCAAGAGTAATTTCCCTTGGTATTTCACCATTGTCTGCTACAGTGTTCCATCTCTCTACAACGACACCAAATTGGAGACACATATTGTGTGTGTTGCTCGGAGCGAGAAGTTATTGGAGGGAAAAATAAGATTTGGCTTACATTTGCAATATCTATCTAATTTAATGACGTATGCTGTAGACGTTTTGGCGCGTTAACGTTCAAACGTCATATACAGTAAATAACGTTTTTGACGTTTTAAGTTTTTTTCCAAGTTATGAATATAATATTTGTTTATCCGAATGAAACTTTTGAAAATGCATATAGATAATTTATGCCTTATTGGACTGAAATTCTAAACATGAGTAAGTTTTATAATGATAACAAACAAAATAAAAAATATAAAAATGCTATTGAGGAATAAGGGAGGGCCGGTGTAGGGAAGGAACACAGTAATTTGTTTTTGGAAATTTCGAAGTCAAAGGCTAGGCTAGAATGAATAGGAAAAAAGGCATGTGGTTTCTTTTGTCATTTTATAATTTTATGGTGTGATATAAAGAGGTAATTTAACAGTGTTGAGTACAATACTGAATTCAATTGGACTCGAACACAGCAGTCATAATCCATATTGGACTCGGCTATCGCCTCGTCCAAATATGGTTATGACTGCTGTGTACTCGTCCAATAGAATTCAGTATTGTACTCAACACTGTTAAATAACCTCATAATATTTGTAAACATCGATAACAATCGGTGTGCCATAAGATCTAACTTTTCCCTTTTTTTGTTTTTGTATACTTATTAGCAGGTTTTTTTTGTTTCCGTTTCTGTTAATGCTTGATCGTTTCTTTATTCTTAGCTGCCGCGTGCTGAGTTGTTCACGTGGCGTTTTGTATAACAGGCGCGTAGCTATACCTTTACGTCGGAAGACCCGGGAATCAAGATTGTTTGGCTAACATTTGCAAACATTTTGGATCCAGAGCAGACGAGTCTGATCTAGATCCAAACTGTTTGTCACTCATATTAAACTTTTCTTAAGTTTACAACAACAACAAACAGACAACTTATTTTGACTTTTTTCGCAGAAGATACCGGTATTTGAAGCAGACGGAAATTCAGAATGATAAGGGTTAAGGTACCTTCAATAACCATATTAACGCCCAGTGGATTCTTCCATATTTTATATAGGATATATCCATTCTTTATAAAAAGGGATGTCTGGTCAACATTTTCATTTTCATTTTGTTTTATAATGCAATTCCTATCAGCAAACAGTTATAGTGATAATGCGGCGTCTGATCAGATTCTACACGGTTTGCCTATGTCCCATATAAGGGATCGTAGGCAAATATGAAGCTTTTAATGAATTTATATGGCTTATAAGAACCTGAAATATTATATTTTTACTGTAAAGGTCTAAGAAGCTACCCCACTTATGAGACACAAGACCGCCTGAGAACCAAGGCGATTTCAAGACCCCTCGCTGGTGTCCCCTTTATTTAAGCCTTGCTACGCGCATGTTTATCATCCCTTCTAGGCTGAACAAGGTCTATGAACAACAATGACCAGTTTGTACAGATCAGCTTAAACAGACACACACGTACGTACAAGTATATGAACGCACACGAGTATTAAGCCCTCCTCTGCTTAAACCCGAATACAATACAGTGCTTCCTCCCTATAAAGCCTAAGTCTGTAAATGTTCCTGAAGCAAGTCGGACTTCCTTTGGAACAAATCCAAGTTAACTTGGACTACCCATCTTAGATATAGGGAGCCCAGACATCTAAGACAGACTACCTATGTCTGACACATTTAAATCTAGAACTATATATATACTGGTCTAGCAAAGTTGGAGGCCTTTCATACGGAAAATGATTTAACCTTGCAAATTCGGTTATTTATAAAACAATACCATACCAAATTGAAAACAATGAATGGAAATCAAGCTGCCCACTGTCAGAAACCACCATTTTCACATCTTTATTTTCAAAATATTCCGGCGGAGTCCCCCGTACCCCCCACCAGCAGAAGGGGATAACTATTTGACAATAGTGGCATAACATACCACCATAAAGTGCATACATATACATGTAAAATATAATCTACAACAACTAGTGCGTACACATGGAAAAATGCATAGTACATACACGTGGATATAGTGCATACACGTGTAACAAAAAATACTATATTCAGCAATACCATACATTACACAAAAAAGGAAAATTTAAATTTCCCTTATTGCTATTGTGGTCTTAGATATGTAATCAATGCATGACTGTCATGGATCTGCCACTATAGTGGCAGATCCATGACGGCCATGCATTGATTACACATATTACGTATACACAATTAGAAAAACATCCTGATAATATGAATATACGTAGCAGGTATTCAATATTTCAGTGTTTTCCCTTATTGCCATTGTGGTCTTAGATATGTAATCAATGCATGGCTGTCATGGATCTGCCACTATAGTGGCAGATCCATGACAGCCATGCATTGATTACACATATTACACATATTACGTATACACAATTAGAAAAAAAAATCATGATAATATGAAAATACGAAGCAGATATTCAATATCTTAGTATTTTTGAAAGTATCATATATTGTATTAGTTGAATTATGAATAATATATTCAACACAGTAGAAAGACATATTATGCAGACCTCCTATCACAAGCTAGTTATGATCCAACTGACATAAGAATACATGCATTAACCCAGTAAATCAAATGTCCATAACAGGAAGCTATTGCACATATATGCCGTGTTCAGAAATTTAAAAGGTTCTCTAAGAAACAGATGATTACCCCCTATTAAAAATAATTGAAAACATTCAAACAATATTTCAGGTACATGTACAAGATATGACATTTGAAACAAGTAGATAAGCTTTTATATATATATTAAACAGTATAGGATATAATAAGAAACATACACAAAGTCATGTATGTTTTGAGTATATAAATCATGTAGAATATCATTACATGTATATGATTCTTCTCAGTGGTCCCTTTTCAACGAAAGCAGTTCATCGAAGCACAACCATCAAGAAGAATCATACTCAAAAATATTAGAGAATGTTTATAAGATGTTTCCTTCAAGGCTGTTTAACGCTTTCATTGTCAAATTTATCGTGAGGTTTTTACCCCTCTTCACCGCCATATTGACATCTGCAATATCGTTTCAAAGTTAGATCTAAGGCAGTTTAACTGATGTAAATCAAAACAAGTGACAAACAGTTTAGATTTTATCAAAACCCTTTACCTGATAGCCCATTTATAGTATTGAAGATAGGTGACTACTTAAAGCAGGTTGAAAGTAAAGCAGAATGCGCATTAAGGCGCATTCTGCTTTACTGTCAGCTTGCTTTAACCTCTCATGTGCTAGAATATAGAAAATATTCCCTGTTATTGCATGACTGGTTAATTTGGAACTATTTTCTTCAGCGGAGGAATATATCAAATTCGCTAAAAGACGCTTCTATGGGGAAAAGGGTTAAGAAAGCGCATTATGGCGTCATTAACCCTTTATCTGATAATTTGATATTTTTTATTACTTGATCTATGTTCATTCCTCATTTCACATATGTATGTGCTGAGAAGATTGAATAAACTGAAACTGATAGCATTGTTTCTATTATTGAAGATATGTGACTACTTAAAGCAGGTAGAAAGTAAAGCAGAATGCGCCCTTAGGCGCATTCTGCTTTACTTTCAGCCTGCTTTAAGCTTTTAACTGCTAGAATAAGGAAAGTATTTAATATGACACATATTCATTACGGTATAATTTGGAACTATTTTCTTCAGCGGATGAATAAAATGAATGTGCTAAAAGTCGCTTCTATAAGGTAAAGGGTTAAGAGTGAAAGGGTTAAACCTTAGTTTCACCTGTCCATTCTGTGTATCCCTCAGTTGGTACCACGTATTTCCGTTGCCATGATATATTCCACCGTTACTAATAAAGCAAGCACCGTTGCTTAATGTTACCAGCGTTGAACTTGGGTTTGTAGCTGAAAAACAGTATCCTCTAGTTGATAAATTTCTACATGTAAGTTGTTCCACTGTCATAGACTTTGCAAACAGTTTAGATTCAGATCAGACGCCGCGTAAAGTCAAGTATAGTTTTATACAGTGGCTAAAGTAAAGTATAGTGCACAAATGAATTGACTACATGGTGCTGTATTTCTAATTGTAATTTAATTACTTGAAGATAGTAATTTTGTGTCCGAATGACGGTGTTGTGATAAGTAAAAGAAGCAGATTTTATAATGTTTTTGTAATTGTCGTTTGGAATGGACCAATATTCTTATACAAAAACCGTGAAGCCTAGAGCTTTGATATTTAATATGTAGCTTTACATAGTAGACCCCCTACCAAAATAGCTAAAATTATGCCCCTGGAGTGAAACTAGCCCCGCCCCGGGGTCACAGTTTTGCATAGAGCTATATAAACATTACTAGTCTACGACTTTTAATTGCATCATCATTCAAACGTAAAATTATGATCTGCAAATTATTAAATCACATTTTAACCCCTTAACTGCCGTGACGTCATCAATTTTAAACAATTGTCGTCTGCTTCTATTTCTAAAAAACAATTTTTATGTATTTTGACTTAAGAAATATTGAAACGAGTGTCAAACAGTTTGGATCCTGATCAGACGCCGCGTTACGCGGCGTCTGATCAGGATCTAAGCTGTTTTCAAATAACAACTGCACTCGGGGTAAGGCAGTGAAGGGGTTAAAGCACACCATCGTGTATCTAATACATTTATGTGCATTTTGATACCAGTTGTGTCTATGGTTTCTTATCAGTTAACAAAACGTCCCTCAAACCAAATATACAGTTTCTTTATCATATTAGTATATGTACGTTCACTTTCAATACAGTCATGAATCTTATAAATGCACCATGACATGAATAATAATACAGCGCTCCCTCTCTACAACGCCACCCTATGTGAATCAGACAATGTGTGAGTTGTTCGGAAGGAGTCGGTATAGGGAGGGAAATTAACTTACATTTCCAAACCGCTTGAATCCAGACCAGACGCCGCGTAACGCGGCGTCTGATCTGGTTCCAAGCTGTATGTCACTCGTCATTAAGTTTTTTCCGTCATAATGTCCATTAGGTCATTATGAGAAAAAGAGCAGGCGACAATTTTTAGCAGACGATGTTGCAGCCATGAATAGGCTGGACATAATTGTCCTGTTTAGGGAACTGTGGTAAGGGTCGTTGTAGGGGGGAGTCGTTGTTGGGATGGTCGTTGTAGGGAGGGAGCCCTGTTATAACTTTAAGCAGACCAAAAATAAAGCAGAATACTTTTAAGGGATAATCTAGCTTACTTTCAGCTGCATGCTTCTAGTATATGTCTTAAATCCTTTCACGATCACATTTATCGTGAAGTTTTTACCCCTTCACCGCCCTATTGTCGTCTGCTCTAATATTATTGTCTGCAATATCGTTTCAACGTTAGTTACTGACGTAATTTCAAAACGCGTTACACTTGGTCTGATCAGGATCAAAACTGTTTGCATTTTATGACGTCATTGAGAGTTAAAGGATAAATACTAAAAAGCAAACTATTCGGTAGGGGATGGTGTGTGGTGTTTGATAAATTAACACTGAAACTAAAGCCATGAAATTGGTCTACTATAGACATTCTGGTTTGACACAGTGAACTTGTCCTATTTAACCCCTTAAATGCAATGACGTCAAATGTTTGTCACAAACTTTTGCCGTCTGCTTTTATATAAAAAAATTGAATTTAACCCTTTCCCACATAGCATATCTCTATAGTATTGAATATAGGTGTCCACTTAAAGCAGGTTGAAAGTAAAGCAGAATGCGCTTTAAGCGCATTCTGCTTTACTTTCAGCCTGCTTTAAGCTATCATCTGCTAGAATATAGAAACTATTTCTTATGAAACATATTCATGACTGTATAAATAGGAAGTATTTTTACCAGTGCAGGAATAAATTAAAGGTGCTAAAAGGCGCTTCCATGGGGGGAAAGGGTTAAGGAAAATTTACTGAAATAATATCGCAATGAGTCTCACCAGTTTGTATCCTGATCATACGTTTATGCGGCGTCTGATCAGGATCCGAACTGATTGCCAATAACCATTGTATATATACAGTGTAAGACAGTGAAGGGGTTATTTGACCAATTTGAGCATCATGGCCCCTAAAGTAGGCATTAGCAAACTCCCTGATTACGCGTAACGCAGTGTCTCGCCAGTGTCTGCACTGTTTGCTACATCATGATGAAATATTTTTCTACATGTACACACACTTCAGTGCCCTTATAACATCCTTGTTTGTCTACATTGAAATCTTCCAGCAAGTATTCAGGGAGAGATAACCTTCCCCAATAGAAGCGCATTTTAGCGAATATGATTTATTCCTCTGCTGAAGAATATAGTTCCAATTTAATCAGTCATGAATATATATTATAGGTAATATTTTCTATATTCTAGCACATAATACATGTAGCTTAAAGCAGGCTGAAAGTTAAGCAGATTAAGGCGCATTCTGCTTTACTTTCAGCCTGCTTTAAGTGGTCACCTATCTTCAATACTAGAAATAGGCTATCAGGTAAATAATATGCAATAACCAGGCATAAAATGGTAAACATGTCGCACAAATTCGACACTGCAAACATTATGGATCCTGATTAGATGCCGCGTAGCGCGGCGTCTGATACGAATCCAAACTGTGTGCCACTCGCATCGATTTGTGCTTTAGTCATACTACACTGAATTTTACTTTGAAACGAGTTTGCAGCCAACAATATTGAAACAGGCGACAGTTAGGCGGTTAAGATAAAAAAAATCTCACGATTAACATGGCACATAAAGGGTTAAGTATAATGATTACGGTAGACTTACGATCCCTGATGGCCTTGACGTTGGGTTCATTCACACACAGACACACGCCGCTCAACAGAGATGCCGATATAGATGCCACAGACACCTCGTGTATGGCACACAAAATGGCAACAACCACGGACAAAATATGGCGACGGTCGGGCATCCTGACTTACAAGTGTGGAATACGCTTACAAATAGACCGTAATGAACTTTGTAAGATAAGACAATGGTGGTTGTGTTATCAGTCTGATGTTTTCCTGCAAGTCTAGTAGCCGTGTCAGTGCGAAATGATCTGTCACATGCACTTAATAATCCATCTGACCAGGATCTTCATTGTTGGCAATGATAAAGAACAACATAGTGTTAAGGTGGTACGATCCTGATAAGATCGGGTCAATATCGGTACTCTACCTGGAACGATCGACCATTCTCGTCAATTTCCGGATTTTACCGGACAGTGCTCGAACATCGATTAATATAGACCATCAGCGTAAGCTGGAACGAAAGTGGAAATTATCCAAACTCGCAATTGATCATCAACTATATCGAGACCAGTGTGCTAAAGTAAGCAAAGTCAAAGGTTAATTTTTAGACAGAAAAAGTAGAATCTTGTCAACGGGACTCGAAGAGTCTTTTTAAAGTCACTAAGCATCTCCTGGGTGCAAACAGTGAAATTGTACTGCCGAAAATGTGTCCTCAAACCAACTTGCGCATGATTTCAGCGACTTTTTCATTGAAAAAGTGGACAAAATACGGACAGGCATTGCCTCTGAATCAACGTCATGCAACCCAGTCATCACATAAACGCTGCAGTCAATGAACTCTTTAGAAAGCTTTGACTCTGCTACAGCAGCAGCAATTTGGGAGATTGTGAAGGCATCCCCATGTAAGTCCTGTGAACTCGACCCAATACCTAGATGGCTCTTAAAGTTTGCCTTGACGAGCTCCTACCGTTGTTAACAAAAATTGTGAACTCTTCGCTGGAATCTGCGTATGTTCCAACAGAATTCAAAAAGTCGCATGTAAGACCTCTTTTGAAGAAACCTGATCTCGATACAAATGATCTTACGAACTACAGGCCTGTATCTAATTTGCCATTTCTCTCAAAAGTATTAGAAAAGGTAGTAGACAAACGCATTGAGTCCCATTTGACCACAAACAATCTGTATGAACAGCATCAGTCAGCATATCGTAAGCATCACTCTACAGAAACTGCTCTTCTAAAAGTTCAAAATGACATCTTGCAATATCTTGATAAGAATGAAATCACAATTCTGGTGATGCTTGACCTATCGGCCGCATTCGACACAATTGTTCATGAAACATTACTCAATCGCCTGGAGGAAATAGGTGTTCCACAAGGAAGTATTTTATCAGTAACTCTGTTTAATGTTAAAATTAATAATATTGTTAAATGTTTAACAAATGACATAGATTGTTCATTGTATGTTGATGACTTTTTAATTTGTTACCGTTCCAAAAACATTAATACTGTTGAACGTCAACTTCAACTGTCCATTAATAAAATCCAAAAATGGGCTACTGAGAATGGTTTTAAATTTTCCAGATCAAAAACAAATTGTGTACATTTCTGTCAACTGAGAAAGTTTCATCCTGATCCCGAATTGCACCTGGATGGTAGCCCCATTCCAATCGTGGATCAGGCGAAAATTCTCGGCGTCATTTTTGACAAGAAACTTTCTTTTATTCCTCATATTAAATATTTAAAGGCAAAATGCCAGAAAACTTTAAAATTACTTCGCGTTCTTGCACATACCGACTGGGGTGCAGATCGTACTGTAATACTTAGATTATACAGAAGTTTAGTAAGATCCAAACTTGATTATGGTTGTTGTGTTTATGGCTCTGCAAGGAAATCATACTTGCGGATGCTTGACCCAATACATCATCAAGGTTTACGTTTAGCATTGGGTGCCTTAAGGACTTCCCCTGCTAAAATTTATATGTCGATGCCAATAAGCCTGCTCTTTACTCTCGTCGTGAAAAACTGTCCATGCCGTATACTTCAAAGCTAGCTTCAAACCGTTCAAATCCAACATACAATAACGTGTTTAAACCTAAAATAAACGTTTATTTAAATCTAAAGAAACGGTTATTCCATCCTTTGGAATACGTATGAAAAACTCTTTTGAAAGTAGTGGTATAGATTTGTCTTTGGTTGAAGAGACCAAAGTCGAATCTATACCACCTTGGACTATTAAACGACCAAATTTCATTTTTGATCTTACTTGGCATGAGAAGTCTGAAACAAACTCGCTTGAATTCAAGTCCTTTTTTAATGAAATCATTTCAAAATTTGAAGATTTTAAACAAATTCATACTGATGGTTCTAAAGATGTTGAGAAGGTTGCCGCTGCTTTTGTGACTGACAATACGGTTACAAAGTTTCGGCTCCCTGACAATGCCACTATATTTTTAGCAGAGATCAAGGCTATTGACTTAGCTCTTGATTATATTGCTGAAGATTCATATAGTAAACATATAATCTTTTCGGATTCTCTTTCTGTATTACAATCATTGAGTAAAGGTTCTACTAAAAATGTACTTATTAAAAACTATTGTTTTAAAATATCATTACCTGTCTAATTCTAAAGATGTAAAATTTTGTTGGGTACCTAGTCATTGTGGAATTTAGGGCAATGAGAGGGCAGACTTAGATCTGCCCTGTCATTGCCTGAATCTGATATGGATCTTCCTTATTCGGATTTCAAACCACAGATTACTAAATTTATTTTAAGTAATTGGCAGGGGTCTTGGAGTGGGGAAACTCACAACAAACTCAATGCCATTAAACCTGTATTAGGTGAACGTTTAAACTCATGCCGATCGATACGCCGGGATGAGGTAGTTTTAGCTAGATTAAGAATTGGACATTCTTATATTACACATTCATACCTTTTAAAACATGAGGTTCAACCAGAATGTTTATTTTGTTTTGAACCTTATACAATTCAGCACATTCTTATTGATTGTGTTGATTTAACTTTAATTCGTAATAGATATTTTCAGGCAGATTCTCTGCGGGAACTGTTTGAATTTGTAGATATTTCTAAAATACTTGAATTTTTAAAAGCCATTAATTTATATTATAAAATTTGAATCAATTATATTTTTTACAGATAAATTTTTGTATGTCGATTATGTTTTGTCCATATTTTGTTTACTTTCCTGTTGATCGGGACTGATATTGACGTAATCTATAACTTGTTAATATTTTAAATTTATTATTCATCATTATTTATTCGGCTCTAAATGACCTTTTTGTGTCGATGGGCCGTAAAACACCATTCATTCATTCATTCATTCATTCATTCATTCATTCATTTAATTCGTAATAGATATTTTCAGACAGATTCTCTGCGGGAACTATTTGAATTTGTAGATATTTCTAAAATACTTGAATTTTTAAAAGCCATTAATTTATATTATAAAATTTGAATCAATTATATTTTTTACAGATAAATTTTTGTATGTCGATTATGTTTTGTCCATATTTTGTTTACTTTTCTGTTGATCGGGACTGACATTGACGTAATCTAATACTTGTTAATATTTTAAATTTAATATTCATCATTATTTATTCGGCTCTAAATGACCTTTTTGTGTCGATGGGCCGTAAAACACCATTCATTCATTCATTAATTCATTCAATCGCCTTGAAAAAGACTTCAAAATTATTGGAAACCCACTAAAGTTGATGACTTCATACCTGACTGACCGTTACCAAACAGTCGCAGTAGATGGCGAATTATCTGCCCCAGTTCAAATGAAATATAGTGTGCCACAGGGGTCAGTCCTGGGGCCGAAAAACTACATCTTGTACACAAAACCTGTCGGCTCAATTTGCAGAAATCATCAGCTGGATCGTCACTTCTATGGAGATGATTCACAGTTGTACTTGTCATTTAAGCCTAAAGACACATCTTGTCAACCAGAAGCCATTTCAAATGTCGAAGGGTGTCTAAAAGACATAGTATCATGGATGCACCAGAACATGTTGAAGCTTAACACTGACAAAACTGAGGTCATACTGTTTCATTCGAAAAAGGTTAACGTTCCTGGAGATTTCCACGTTCAAGT
Organism: Gari tellinella; assembly: GCA_922989275.2. NCBI lineage: Eukaryota > Metazoa > Mollusca > Bivalvia > Cardiida > Psammobiidae > Gari > Gari tellinella. The sequence continues at coordinate 95,365,213 of OV277858.1, forward strand.
GGGAAACTCTAAAATCAAACCATCATTGTGTGTGAAGAATCTTGGTGCTAGATTAGAGTCCCAAATGGATATGACACATCATATTAACGCCGTGTGCAGGTTACAAAGACCTTGATCAATTCTCTTGTCACTTCAAAATTTGACTACTGCAACTCACTGCCTTATGGGATTCCCCAAAACTCACTATGCAAACTACAGCGTGTGCAAAATACAGCAGCCCGCATCATTACCAGGACCCCTCGGTACGATCAAACACTCCAGTCTTAAACGATCTTCACTGGCTTCCAGTTCAACACAGAATTGAATTCAAAAGTCTGACACCCACATACAAAACCATGTGCAATGATTCTCCAAGGTACATTGTCAGTATGCTTGACTTGTATAAACCTCGAAGAGAGTTGCGGTCTGCGACTAAATCAGTATCGCTGGTTGTGCCGAGAAGTCGTTTGGTGAGGTTTGGAGATAGAAGTTTCATGCATGCAGCCCCAAATCTCTGGAACACTCTGCCATCAGACATCAGAGATGCGAGCTCAGTTGCAGTCTTCAAAAAGCTTCTGAAAACACACTTCTTTAATATGTGTTATTAGAACAGTGTTACCTATGCGATATGTTCTTGCTGTAGATGTTGTTGGTCTAAATGGGAGTTCTGGGGTATCATCCGGTGTTTTCCTAGTTATGTTGCATTTTGGCACGCTGCATTGGGCGTTCTGCTATTATTTCTATCAGTCGGCAATCAGAAGCCGTCGCTTCATTGCTGATTGATGGGGGTAATGTGATCGCCATTTTGGGAGCTGACTTTTGTATGTTTATTCATGTTTATTTTAGATCTAATTGTAGTTATTTGTATTTTCTTGGCGGCCTGAATTGTGCGCTCTACTATTATTTCTATCAGTTGGCAATCAGAAGCCGTCGCTTCATTGCTGATTGATGGGGATAATGTGATCTCCATTTTGGGGGCTGTCTTCCGTATGTTTATTCATGTTTATTTTAGATCTAATTGTAGTTATTTGTCTTTTCTTGGCGGCCTGCATTGGGTGCTCTACTATTGTTTCTATCAGTCGGCAATCAGAAGCCGTCGCTTCATTGCTGGTTGATGGGGGTAATGTGCCAGGCCATAATTGAAGCCATTGAAGTAGATTTTCATGTTTCAAAATTAAAATGTACATAAACTGATCTAGAACATGTTCATAGCGTTCGCAAAAACATGTCCACGTTCGTCCATAGCAAAATAAGAAATGATGTTTTTGAAAAAATGAGATTTTAGATAGTTAACCCTTTAACTCTTTACCTGATAGCATTTTTCTTGTATTGAAGATAGATGACTACTTAAAGCAGGTTTAAAGTAAAGCAGAATGCGCCTTAGGGCGCATTCTGCTTTACTTTAAACCTTCTTTAAGCTTACATGTGTTAAAATATATAAAATATTCGCTATAATATTTATTCATAACTGATTAAATTGGAACTACTTTCTTCAGCGGAGGAATACATTAAATGAGCTAAACGTCGTTTCTATTGGGGAAAGGGTTAAATAGAAATAAAATTTTATTTATATTACAATTTCGACATAAAAATTTTGGAAATTGCACTCTTGAAGAATTTATTACGTCAAAATATATTGTCTTAAAAGTGCTATGTTCCAGTGTCCTCGAGTAGGGGTCATTTAGGTTAATGTTGTGACTCGTCGAGTTATGTGATCTGATCGTGCATTATACCATATATATTATGCTCTTTAAAATGATATATCACACATGCATTTTGCACTTATTATATTGAAGTTATTGATCCAGTATCAAAACTATTTGAACAACCCTCGTATAAAAAATTACACTTTTTGAAATACGTTAAAGATTTATTCTAATCTAAGTGTGCTTGCAAACAGTCTGATATGGCTCCAAAATGTTTTACAGTGGAAATAATTGCTCATATCGTAAACGCGTTTATTGCGAAATAATGTAACATCTTCTTCACTTTAGTATCCTTAGCGAGGACTTGCTTCAATTAGCAAATAAATGTCAACCGTACAAACTGCTATACACTGATCATGTTTCGAATTGTTTGGCACTCATACAGTGGAGAATACGTTATTCTTTGCCAATAAACCCGTTCATGCTAAAGAACATAGTAACCATTGAAAATAGCTTGGAATCAGATCAAACGCCGCAAAACGGTTTGCCACTCAGATTTAAATACAGTTAAACCTCGCTATTACGACCACAAAACGAAGTCTTATTGATTATATAATAGACAGGTGACAGATTAAAGCACATTGACAGTGAAACAGAAAGCTCCTAAAGGAGCTTTCTGTTTCACTGCCACCTTGCTTTAAGCGGTTACCTATCGTAAACGCCCTAATAATTAACATACTTTAGTGGTCGTAATAGAGGGGTTTTACTGTTATTTATTGCATCGCAATTGCGTTTGCGTTAACCATTTCACTCTCAATGACGCTTGAAAGCGCTTTTGAAAAAAGTTTTGATCCTAAATAGACGCCCCGAAACGCGACATCTGATCAGGATCCAAACTGTTTGATACTCGTATCGATATGTTTTAAGTCATACTACATTGAATCTTAATTCGAAACGATCTTGCAAACAACAAAATTGAAGCTGACTCTGGAAAATTTGGGAATGAAAGCGTTAAAACGGGAAATAATAATGTATTTTCACTGTATTTATATAAATAGTTGGATGTTTTTTAAGTTGTTTATTAGAAAAACCTAAATCTTGTTTAAAACCAGACGATAGTCTAGCATGATAAGGCTGATCTCAATCACCCCTTTTATTCAACTAGGCAACTTCCGTTCCATTTACATTTAGCCCGTTTGTTTTTTCCCCATATTTAAAGTTTGAATTTAGCAATTACACATATATCGCAAAATTACAAACACTGCGTATCCTAATTAGAGGTCTCCTTTAACCCTTTGCCTGCTGGTCGCGACTTTATTGATTTTTGCAAACAGTTTAGATCCAGATCAGACACCGCGTAACGCGGTGTCTGATCTGGATCCAAACTGTTTGGCACTCTTCTTTAGGTTTCTATACTTAAAAAATGTAAAAATCTAAATTTAACAAACTTTGCAGACGACAATTTCGAAGCAGACGACATTACCGCAGGATAAGGGTTAAGAGTTCTCTGATCAGTGTCTACACCTTTTGCGTAGGACAAATGTACTATTTTTTAATGACGAGATCAATCGTCACTAGGGATGAGTATGTTCAGGCACCAGATTGGATGGACTTTTCTGCATCTGGAGTCCCTCTCTGTTGCTTTTTAATATGTCATTGATATAAAGGGCTTAACAAGAACAACATAACACATCTTTTTCATGAGACGCTGTTTTTACTTTATAGCCCTCACTCCCTCGAGTGGATGGATATCAAACCCCCATCTAACCCCCGTCATCGAAATGTCATGCATGCGTCCCGGGTTCGAACTCCACCCGGGGTTCTCATACTATCCAATATGGATTTTATACTATGCTTCGTTACGAGAGCTTCTCGTAAGAATAATGATAAACAAACGATGCACAATATGATAAACAGACTATATATGAGCCGTGCCATGACAAAACCAGCCTTATCGTATTGCATCATTGTACAGACCAAACGCCGTTGTCATCACAGGCTCTGTATCTGAGTTTTGTGTACACTGCCAAACATCATATATAATACAGCTACATAAAACGTTTAAGATGTATGAGGGTGTCAAACAGAGTATATGAAGACCAGAATCGCCGCGTCAAAGGCTAGCCTTGATCTACACTGTTTGAAATGCAATATGATAGGATTTCTCATGGCGCGGCTCATATAATGTATTATATACAAATGCAGCATGATATAATACCGATATAGAGAATGATAAAGGCATTTTAATAAAGTTATAAACGAAGGTTCATATGCCGAACAAGAAAACATGACAAAAGGGGAATTACTCAAATGTTATTGTTGCCAGGATTATGGTCCTTATCCATGGCACTTCCTCTTATCAAGCTATTTCCAAATATGATATTTATGTCACTAACGTCAGCAGAACTTTAGTTACTTTACTGACAAATAAATATGACAAAGGGGAATACTAAAAAAAACAAAAACTTATTGCCCTTTTGCATTACATTTTCTCTCATCAGGGCCCCGTTTCATAAAACTTCTTTCGACAAAAGTTGTCGTAAGTCAGATTATAAAAGTATCAATTATTATTTATTTCTCTAGCTAATCCTGTCTTGTGACATCTGTTTGGAATCGTCTTGAAAAGACGATTCCAAAAAGATGTCACAAGACAGGATTAGATAGAGAAATCACAAATTAAATGTATTTTAAAGTTTTGACTTACGACAACATTTGTCGTAAGAAGTTTTATGAAACGGGGCCCTAGTTCTTTCCATATATGTAATTTCAGTACGCTAGCACTAGTTGAACTTGAGCTATCTTCCGGACAAGAAAAGTCCACAAGGAGGGAATAACTCTAAAACAATATTGATGTAAGAGTTATGACCCTTGTAAAAAGCACTTCCTCTAATTAGGCTCTTTCTATATATGCAATTTCATTTAACTGACGTCAGTAGATATGGAGTTATCTCCCAGACAAGAAAATATGACAAAGGGGAGTACAGTGCTCCCTCTCTACAACATCCAACGGGAGACAAATAGTGTGTGTGTTGTTCAGAGGGAGTTGTTATAAGGAGGGAAATTGGCTTACATTTGCAAACAGCTTATTTCCAGATACTGATCGGGTCCAGGGGCCCGTTTCATAAAACTTCTTACGACAAATATTGTCGTAAGTCAAAACTTTAAAATACATTTAATCTCTGATGTCACAAGACAGGATTAGATGGAGAAATAAATACTTATTGAGTGTTTTATGATCTGACTTACGACAACATTTGTCGTACGAAGTTTTATGAAACGGGCCCATAACGGTGGGACCTGATCGGTATCCAAACAGAATCAACTTCAAATTCATCTTTTAGACAAAAAAAGAATTCGGCCACATGTGTAACGACGGCAATTGTGTAACATGTGTAACGATGCCAAGTGGATTATTCAATGCTTATATATAGGATGGGTTTAATTTTTCCCAAGGTGTGTCAGATCTTATTTTTTATTAACAATTTATCTTTTACAGAAATTGCTATTCGCAAACAATGCAGACTCAGATCAAACAAACATGAAATGATGCGGCGTCTGATCTGAGTAGGCACTGTTTGCCTATGTATGTCCCATTTATAGGACGCTAGACACAATGGGTCAAACAATTTGATAAAAAATACTGTACACACGTCATTATGCATGTGTCACAACAAGGAAATATATTATGTAACTGTGTACATGTACTTGTAATTTGATAAAAATGTTAACTTGAAAAACGTTCCAATTGTCTACACGTTTAAAAGATATTGAAAATACAATGTTCATGTTTTATTCTAATTCGGGCTTATTTCACAGATATGGCAAATGGTGCTTAACCCTTTACCTCATAGCCTGTTTCTAGTTTTAAAGACAGATGACCACTTAAAACAAGTTCTTCAGCGGAGGAATAAATTAAATACGCTAAAAGTCGCTTGTATGGGGAAAGGGTTAATATAGTTTTGCAATTATTATATATCCAGAACAGCCTTTTAAGTCTCAATCAAGATGTCTGATATGAACAAAGACTTGGATTATTCATCTATTGTTAATTCATTTAACTGTTTGACTCTTTAATTGTGACAAAATACCAGTATTAATGTTTATTTAAGTATGTAGTGTATTTCAGAAAAGCGTTTCCCCAAGACAATGTATAAAACGTCAAAGATATCACCTCTGTCGTCTATCAATACGGCTACACCTGCGCGAAGTGATCGCCGATTACCACGATTAATCGGCACTTCACTAATTAGAAGTAGATCGTTTGAAGTCCATCCAGTAATTAATCGATGCGCCATGAACTCCCTTGCGATTGCCGTTGTCATTCTTGTCGGTAGTTCCCATGTTATCCGCGTGTTCAGTATCCAACTGACAATAAGTAGCCTCACTATACGGTGCAGTCAGCTTTTCGCTTTTTACCGATATATCTGTCGCCTCGTAGTTCTCCTCTTGGTCTTCTGAACCGTATTTGGCATATGAGTCCCCCGATCGTCTTGTCATGTCACTTTGCTGCATTACAAAACCGTTGTTGACTAATGACAGTATGCCAACTGCCTCATCGGGCCGGAGAGTCCACGGTGTGTAGACATGTGTTGGAGATTGCGCTTCAGGCACACCCATACCCTGTACGCCCTTCTCAATCAGATCAATGGTATTTGAACGAACACCCAAATGCTCACGTGCAAGTTGGTCTTTTATCATTTGCTCAACGTGTAGTTTTGGCATGACGCAGTCTAGGGCAAATGGAGATGACTGTTTTTGCCTTCCTTTCAACATAAACAGTTCTGCTTTGTGTTCAGATGTAAACATTGACTGGCGTTCAGACATTCCAAACTGTAATTTCATGAGTCCAAGTTCCTTTCTTAGCATACAATTTTCATTTTCAAGCTCAAATATCCTTTCTTTTACTGAGTAATCAAACTGTCGCTTATTCTCACGAGATTTCTTTGCTGCTGTATTGTTTCTTTTTCTTTTATCCCAGTAGCGTTCATCTTTTTCTACTTCCGGTGTTTCTGTCTTAGCCCTCCTTGTGTTGTTTGACATCACTGACCTTGAACAGAAAAACATGTAAAGATATAATTATAAACATATCAATTTATGCATCGATTAATACATTCAACCCTAGCGATAATTAAACTCGCAAATAATAATAATAATAATAATAATAATAAAGACTTTATTTAACGAGATAGCTCTTTAAGCTTGCAACCGTTTCCTAGATGCGATCTGGAGCGTGTCTGCAATAAACGCTCTAAGTTTCGTCTCTCTTTCCTCGGGCTTTTAGTTTGAAGATTCTTGTATGTTGCAGAAGATGAGGTTGTTCCTCATAGACTGTGACTGAAGTTAGGTTAAAGTGTCTCTCAATTTCTTAGTCTTTTTCCATATTGGTTAAACTATCCTGACTTAAACCACTGGCAAATTCACATTCTTCCACCCTTTCTCCTATCTTCTGAACCTTTGCATCTGTCTGTTTAAACCGTGAGTCTATATTTAGATCAGCATCAAACCCGTCCATTTTCTTTTCTAATGAATCTAACTTTGTCAGTCTTTCTTCAATTCTAGTAAGGCACCTGAATATATCTGCGTTCGGCGGAATTGTATCACTCGAAATATCCGGGCTAGCGTTGTTTACATTGGTTGCCATACAGTGGAGAAAACGTTATTCTTTCCCAATAAACGCGTTTACGCTAAAACTATTATTTCTATTACAAACAGTTTGGAGCCAGATCAGACGCCGGGTAACCCGGCGTCTGATCAGGCTTCAAACTGTTTGCCGTCCAGGTTAAAATCAACATTCAGAATGGTCAAGAATTTGTTATTTTCTTCATTTTACTGCTGTGCGTTTGCGTTTCGTTTGCGTTTAAACGGGAAAGAATAACAGATCCCCCACTGTATTGCCAGATTCATCACAATCGGGTGTAATGCACGTAGAATTCGTGAAAACAGACGAATCTCCACTCTTTTTTTAGGTGTTTCATATAAAACAGAGTTTGCTCGCCCTATTAAAGCGATCCCACAAGAGCTCACTAAATATTTTTTATTGAAATGCATTTTTAAACAGAAATTATCATCCTTAACTAATTCTTACCCGTTTACATAAGCGTTTGACATATATTTACAAATTACTATTTTAATGTTAAATCTGGTTGCAAGCCTCTTTAAGTCAGAGATTCAGATTTCCACGCACCCCTTGCTGTCCGTTTGGCGACTGTCCGACAGACAACGAAGCTAATCAACCATTTCATTTAGTATACAGTGCATAAAATATAGTCCTTATTTGCACGCAGCAACGAGTAATTACAAAATGAATTAATAAAAAATTGATTCATATATAAAACCGCTTTTCGTGAAAGAATCACGACCTGTTTAGGTCAAATGGGATACCAAAACTATCGTTTTATGCAGATTTCCCAATTACATAATGGAACTTAAAGTCATTCTATCGTAAATCTAACTTTGAAACAATATTGCAAACTACAATATTGAAACAGATTACAGTATGGCGGTGAAAGGATAAAAACCTCACGATAAAATTGCCAATAAAAGGAATAAAGGAAGCAGATCTCAAATACCTCATTTTTCTGTGGCTACAAACTTAAATTCCACGTCAACGACCAGAACTCACTAAGAAACAGCGTCTTAGTCCTACTTTATATATACCACATGACTGTACAATTCACAAAGGTCAGCAATATACGGCGGAAATTACCTTATTTTTCCCCAATATAAACGTGTTTACGCTTAAACTATTATTTCCATTGCAAACAGTTTGGAGCCAGATCAGATGCCGGGTAGCCCGGCATCTGGTCAGGCTCCAAACGGTTTGACATTCAGATTAAATTGAATAGTCAGAATCGTCAATGAGTGGCCGTTTTCTACGTTTAATTGCATTGCGTTTGCGTTTTGTTTGCGTTTAAACGGGAAAAAATAACGTCTTCTCCACTGTTCCCCTTCAACGCCTTACTCTGACTGCAATGGTTACTCACAAACGGTTTGGATACTAATCAGATGTCGATGTCCGAACAGGATTCAAACTGTTTGACAATTACTCGAATATTATCTTAGTCTATTCACATTAAGTTTGTATTTCAGAAATTAAAGCAGATGCTAATTTTGTCAAAAGGATGATGCGCCATGGTTGTGACAGGGTTATGGTCTAATTAGCAGACTTGATAGTTGTTACACTCCTTTGGTAGGAAAAACACTGCCAATTGCATAAGGCTCCCTTTTGTTTTATTATATAAGTCAGTGTGTACATTTGGAGTGAACGTGAACGGTCACCATGAGTACCGGAAACTGCACTCTTGCTTATGGAAAACAACGATAACAAAGAAAACGGAAAAAGGAAGACTCGGTTAAATTAAGCCTGTTGATTTAATTGGCAATACCGAAAAAGTGCACTGCTGCCCATGCGCCCGTGTACCGGCATAAAAGCGGAATTCAAATTCGAACTACATGTATACTAAATTCCAAAAGAACTTGTGCACTTTTTAATTTCTTATATCTTAATATCTAGAAGACGTATCGATTAGAATTTTCGCACACTATATCTCATGTATATTTGCCATTCCTTTAATAACAAAATATATTACTTGGTAAGAAAAGATATTTAGTTTATTGGGAAAAACGTTATTTTGCATGATTTGCACGTGCAGCTCAAGGAAAATGCATATGCCACCAAAAACGTGCATGAGTTTAATTTGTTTGCCTTATACAAAGAAAATAAACACATTTGCCTTCACATCGGTACACAACGAACTTGCTTAGATTGAATGAAAGTAGGCAAATTGGAGTATTTGCAAATTGCCAATATTTGTCCATAACTACAACTAGGACGTTAGGATACCAAAGAAACACAATCAGTTGGTTGCGTTTACGTTTTCAACATACAAATGGAGTGACCGATCGCCTCAGACAGTGCACAGATATCTAAGACAGCAGGCCAACAATAAACATTTGTTTCATAGGTACTGAGGGAACAGTCAAATCATTGACCCGAGGTAGCAGGGAATATCTTGAGAACTGTTGCCTGAGGCCAACGGCCGAGGGCAACAGTTCTCAAGGTCTTCCCTGCTACCGAGGGACAATGGTTTGACTGTTCCCGAAGTAACTATCAAACAAATGATTTATTACCTTACTCTCTATTTAAGCCAGGCTGCATGAATAGCTACATCTAGATCTAACTAGATATACAAGATTCGAACAACACGTATTTAGATTCTAGAGATGATCTTATATTTAATCTTAATTAAATTGAATACAACAACTGAATGTGAACATCACTGTTTTGTAAAAAAAGATGTCTACTATATTCATTTTTTCAATTACGATTGAAATTATTATTGTTTCTTATTGACTGAAATTGATTGACACTTTGTCGAAATTACGTCACGTATGATATGACGTCATTTATTTTTGTAACGTCATAATTTGTTTTAAAAAAGGAATATTGTGTATTAAAGGAGGTAATCAGATATAACTCATATGTATGCAGTAAACCACTCTTATACAGTCCATTCCCTAATCAGTCGGATATTATATAGCTGGTGGTGAAGCAATTCTATTGAGTTGTTTAGCTACCAGTCTGTTGTTATGCAATGTGTGTCTTAGCTAGGCGCTGCTGCCGTATCCGACTGATTAGGGAACGGACTGTATAAGAGTGGTTTTCTGCATACATATGAGTTATATCTGATTACCTCCCTTTAATAGACAATACGCCTTTCACTGCGTATCCTATAGATACATCAACTCTCGTATGTAGTGTATGTATATAGCATATGTTAGGTAAGATCCCATAACAGGGAGCCTACATAATGACTATAATTGGTAAAGATGCAAATTCCCCTGGTCAGTTCGGAGTGTTTGGACATCCAGTGTATATTATATAGCTGGTGATGAAGCAATTCTATTGAGTTGTTTAGCTACCAGTCTGTTGTTATGCAATGTGTGTCCTAGCTAGGCGCTGCTGCCGTATCCGACTAATTAGGGAATGGACTGTTTAAGAGTGGTTTTCTGCATACATATGATTTATATCTGATTAAAAAAGGAAGACGTTAGATCTGCAAGCGGTTTATCGATTTTATTCGGAGTTACTCTTAATTTCAGATCTAGAACTATATAGCCTTTTAAGGGGATTGTTCGGGAGAGAGAAAAAGACCCGATCGACTCCGCAAAAGGCTAGATCCTTAAACAAAAATCTGTATCATAAAGATGCCTTCGGTCCCGCGATGCAGAATTTTTTGCGCACCATTTTCGCGCATGTAACAGTGCTGTGTAACAATCAACTGTTGCCCCCTGGCCTCAGTCTAGTAAATATGTGCGGAAAGCAGTCAGAAATACTTAATATTCACTTAAAGAGAGAGTCAGGTAATAAAAGGATATGTTACATTGACGTTACTTCGACGTCGTTATCATACAGCGTCTAGTACTACAAGACATAGTGAATCTAATACCACCATAAGTGTTAGATATAGTGAATCTAACACCACCGTGAGTAACAGATAAGGATATCCCACCCAAGGTTTAAAGATAGTTTAGGAACACGAGGCTTTGCCTCCTCATTAGAAATTCCACATTGAGCATTAGCTGCTTGCAAATCTTCCTTTTATTACGCGTTTGCTTTGTCGTTTCCCGAAAGGCCAAATAATATTAAAAGATTGTAGTTATGCAGACGATCACATTTTCCGAGCCAAAGATGCAAGAATTTAAAATACAACGAGCATCTAAGACCGGAACATATATCACATTTTGCCTTAAGAATCTTCCTCGTAAACTGATTTTTTTCGGAACTGCCTTTGATTCTATTTTGATTCAAAACATACTTGAATGATATCTGGAAAGCGTAATCCACGATGCATGTTTATCCTCCGAACACCGAAATGGTTATTCTTCCAGTTCCTGAGAAATGTTCACCACGCTTCATCAACGATTAAAAATGGCGTTTTTCGTATACACTGCTAACGTCATGATTCATGTTGATGACGTCATCAACTAATATGCCGAAAAGTCGCTCGTAACTTTACGTCCGCCAATGAAAAGCTCGCAAGTTTCTGGTAGGGTGATCTCGTTAAATTTGATTTGCATATAAATTAGCACAAAAAAATAGTCCGGCTGTACCCACCTGAGACTGCCGAACGGCTCGGTCGTTTACGTCATCCAATGATACACCAGAAAATGTTCATTTACTTTTCCGAATGGATTCGTGATAGTTCAGCTTGTCTGTCCGGGCAGATAAGGTTATCTTACCACCCTAGTTTTCGGGATACCTCTGTCCGAGAGGTAAGAAAAGGATTTCCCACCCAAGGTTTGAAGATATTTTAGGAACACGAGGCTTTGCCGAGTGTCTGTAAAATATCTTCATACCGAGGACCGGATGTCCATCTGACACTCAAATGTGGTGTTAGAATTATTGTCTCACCTCGTCAACCCTAAAAACGCGTTCAGCTTGCTAAACAGTGGCGAGTTGTATTTTCGTTTTCGCCTCATGAATTTCGGACGGGTATCTATGTAAATCGGCCCTATAACTTCCAATGAACATACGCAGAAAAAACGAAGTACACTCGTTTCAGCAATTTAATACATAAGCACATGTGTTATTGTTTAAAACCGCTACCTCACTTGGTTTATTAACTATATAGCCTTTATGAACTGAATATAGATCTACTAACCAGATTCGTTAGCGAGAGTTTGGCTGTAATGTCCAGGAGGTTAATGCGCTAATGCATGCAAGACGCCATTGCACACATGACGTCGTGATGATGACGTCATGACAACGACAATAACAAACAATGTTGTAAACATTATTCTTTTTTATTTTATGTCTGAATGCATGTAAAAAATGTGACGTGTGTTTTTACGTGATTTTTTTTAAAAAGGCCCTTAGAGGTCGAAATATTAGAACAAGAGGGCCATGGCCCACAAGTCGCTCACCTGAGAACATTGTATCGAAGCTGACTGGGCAAGACAATACATGTATTGTGATAAATATATAGCTATAAAAAGATTTTTAAAAGTTTTCCTATATAAGTCTATATAAAACTGATAAGCCCCAGGGCGTGGCCAAATTTTATCAAGGGGTCATAATTTGAACAATCTTGGTAGAGGACCATAAGGCAAAGCTACATGTCAATTATAAATGATCTGGGCCTTACGGTTTCAGAGAAGAAGATTTTTAAAGGTTTTCCTATGAAAAACTAATAAGCCCGAGGGCGAGGCCATTTTTGGTCCGGGGTCATAATTTTACTAATCTTGGTAGAGGACCATAAGGCAAAGCTATATGGCAAATATTAAAGATCTGGGCCTTACAGTTTCAGAGAAGAAGATTTTTAAAGGTTTTCCTATATAAATCTGAATAAGAGCAGATCCTTTGAAAGCACAGAAAACAAAGCAAATACTGAAAATCGCAGACTCGGTTTAATTGAGTCTGTTCATGAGCAATACTGAAATGTGCAACAGTGCTCACGCCCCCTAGCACCGGCTTAAGAGGAATTCAACCTTCAACTGTAAATACGCTGAAATCAATGATTCCAAAGGACCAGAAAGTATAACAACACTGAGAATGAAGTACGGGGCGACTTTTTACAGCCGCCACACAAGCACTTAACATCTGCTGTTGTGAATTATATAAATCTGAATAAGAGGAGATCCTTTGAAAGCACAGAAAACAAAGCAAAGACTGAAAATTGCAGAACATAAGTCTATGTAAAACTGATAAGCTTTAAGAAAAGTAGCCATATAAAACACACATTATAACCCTTTCGCAGCCAATGTCGCCATATAAAGTCGATAAACAGTTTGGATCCTAATCAGACGCCGCGTTACTACTGGAGCTTGACCGTTTATTTAAGAAATAATCGATGTTCTACCGTTGTTAAAGGGTATTCTACAACGGTTGGTCGTTGTGATGCGCAGGAATTGAACCGTTGTAGAATACCTTTTAACAAAGGTAGAACATCGATTATTCCGAATCTAACAGACTAACTTAAAAAAATCATAAGAAATGCAAGCAAATATTTCAGACTTATTTCCTCTGCTGAATCTGCAGTTTTCGACCGAATTACTTTCCTTGTATGGCTATTACATGAAACACATTGATCTAGCCGTGTAGTACGGACCATGTGTGACTGGTTAGATTTTTTCTCCTCGATCGATTCGCGTAAACAATCTCTCTTTTTCTGTTTATTATGCAATTGTTTTGCACGAAATAAAAAGAAATCTTAATTAAAAACTGTCTTGAATCTATAAGTATGCGTACATGTAACTCAGATATCGATTTTATGCTAGTTTTGTGCTTTCTTTTCACTGATTACCCCTTCCGCGTCGTCACCATGGTAAACAAAAGACTGGAAGTGAAATGGACAATGTGAGGTGCAACGACACTTGTCACTCGTTTATAATGAAATTAACACTGAATTAAGATAGATTTAAAGCAATATGTATATCAAACTCCACCGAAATAGACAAAAACTCGATATGCCTAGCTACTGACATAAGTGTTTATTTGTTCGCTCCTGATTAGTATCGATCATTTGTTATAAATTACCGTTACAGTGTTTCATAAAACGTAAATGTCCTCCTCGAACTATTTTTTGAAATATCCTGGAAATGAACATTTAAAAGATGTCCACATTCCAATGTGATGACGTAACCATGATAGAAACAATCGAACTACGATAGGGCCTATCTTGAATTCATTTAAGTCGAACCGATATCTGTATTTCAAAGTTAAAAAGTGGTGTAGCCACTTTTTATTTGAAATACGGAATGTGTTCGACATATGCGGTTTAGAAATTATGGCATTAAAATTAAGGAATGCGGTTAAATTATATTTACGCGAGTTCCAGATATATCGAAGTTTAACTGTTTAGTTTTGTGTACTTTACAACCGGCGAATAGTGAACTGTTGTCAATTTCAAGTGTCATCTTTTAGGGTCAAGTCAGTAAAACTTTGTCAGATTATGCATGTTTTCTTTCTTGTATTGGATCTAGACTGGAAATAAATTCGTTACACGGCATTTCGATAAAGTGTACGGCCGAAATACCGTGTTACTAATAGTATTAGTCAGATTAAATATTATCTGAGACAAATCAGTAAAAAAAAAACATGAAAAAAAGACCTTTTACGTCACATAACTTTTCATTGAAAACTGCGCTTTACCGTAGGGAGTGTACAGGAAGAGCCTGTGTAAAAGGACTATTTTCCCAGCGTGGTAAAACAGTCTAGGTATACCACGATAGACTTGTTCTTTGTTTATAGAGACGAATTCACGTGTCATGTTAGAATAGATAATATACCCTGCTAGTTGATTCGAGCCTTTATAAACGGGATTGAAACTTTAAATAAATAGATCTTTACTTGCATAGCTTATGTTGAAACAGATTTTGATTTTGTACTATCACGTGGATGGGAAAGCCGATTTTCTGTTAACACCTTTTTTCAGAATCGTTCGCACCCCGGAAAGGTCAATAAACGTATAGTCTTGCCATTTGAATAGAATATCGGTCATCCATTGCAACATGTATTTAGAATTATTCGCACCCTATATTGTCATTCGAGACATACATTAGATATCGATTTTCTATCGAAAGTTGATCACGAGTGTACGAAAGTTGATCACGAGTGTAGCGTAACCTGATCGAACGTGTCAACAGTCTTTACACACCCAAACGCGAGTCAGTTGAGTTTAGAAAGTTGGAGCGAACGCATCGTCAGTCTGACTGGTAAGGAAACTACTTATCGAACACCTACCAGATCAATCAGCTCTGTATACCGTGAATACCTTATGGCTGCTCTATTCCTCTTGGATAGATTCCAACATGGCCGCCCTCAGATCCGCGAAAACCTATAAAATCCTTATATGCAAATGAGCTCCACCCTTGTTACTAAAAATAGTAACCACGTCACCGAAATTAGGTCAAGATGGCCGCTATAGTAGCCACGCGACCTAAAGTAGGTCAAGTTACGTTTTTGTACCTACGCGACCGATTGTAGGTCAAGTTAGGCAATCTTACGTCATGTTTGTTAAAACTCTATATAGTGAGACTTATACTACTTATGTCCGTCCTAATACTTGGGGACGCTCTCTTTAAAATACTTTTTCCTGTCACAACATAAGTTATTCTTCAAATGCTATACATCGCTATAAAGGTTGATGATAGTCATTCCAGTGGTTTAGAAAATATTTCGAAAGAAGAACAATTTTACCATTATATTGGCCATAAAAACGCTAAAATATGTCATTTTTAAGTAGGTAAGATGTAACACATTTTACACCATTGGTGCAGTAAAAAGTAGAAAATTACTCAAAACTTTATAGATTGTTATTAAATTCTGTGGGAAGTCGCTTCACACTTTGAATGTGATGTAAACGTCATTTTGCCTGAACGGCTTGGTGAATTCGTGTTGAATGCAGAAAATTGCATTTTGAAACGAAGTAAGATTGTCTTTTTTGAGGATTTTTATCGATTATTTCAATTAAAAACCTTTTTTTTTGGCAAAATCATTTTGTAAAATAGTATCCAAACTTTGTTTTATTTCACGGTTCATTGATCTGACATGAATTTTATTTACCAATGAATATGGGAAGATATATATAAAGCTAAACAATATACATTACTGTGAATCTTAAACGATATAAATTATCGTTAAATTTTACTCAAAAACAAAAGAAACAAGACTATCGTTCCCAACGATGGATGCTCCCCACAAGGAAAAACCCCAAGGTATAGCATGTTTAGAAGGTGAACACAGTATCAAGTTTCATCAACTTATGATTTAACGTTCAGGAGATATGCTTCCGACAAAAAATGAAAATTTTATGAAAAAAGGGAGACAATGATGACAGAGTTATAATTCTTGTGTACTACACTTCTTTTTGTCATACTCTAACACATTATCATGTTTCATCAAGTTAGAGTGCATCAGAAAATTTGACTTTTATAAGAAAAGGGAGATAATTCAATATTGGGAGATGGCAGAGCTATGATTCTTGAGTACAGCACTCCCTCTTTCATCTTGTATCTCTGTATCAAGTTTCATCAACTTACAATGCAATGCTCAGGAGATATGCTTCGGTCAAAATTTGATTTTTTTTAAATAGAAAAAGGGAGATAATTCAATATTGGGAGATGACAGAGTCATGGTTCTTGTGTACTGCACCTCCGTATGTCATCATATATCACTGTATCAAGTGTCATTAACTTACGGTGTAACAATCAAGAGATATGCTCCGGACAAAATTTTAAAAATTTTTAGAAAAAGGGACATAATTCAATATTGGAAGATGACAGAGTTACCGTTCTTGTGTACTGCACTTCCCGGGTGTGTTTTATTTTCATAATCATGATTATGATTAAACTAATAATCAGAATCATGATTTAAATGATAAAAAGACAGCGTGATTAGACAATGATTATGATATCAAACTGCTAGCGTCTGATTAGTATCCAAACTGTTGACAAATTACCCTTGTACTCGGGATAAGGCAATTCAAATACAAATTTATTTTGAAAAGATAACTTTTGGGTAAATTTTGAATGTAAGATGTGCCGAACAGTTTGAGACCTGTTCAGACGCCACAAGCGTTATTCAAGAAACTGGTTGCAAAAAGCAGTGAGTGTGTTATTCAAAGGGGTTAATTTATTGCTCAAAGTTAATTTTAAATAAACTAAAGTTATAAAGCATAATGAGTGTCGAAAGACTGTTTAATTCTGTTTCCAGGTGTAAATGAAATAGCTGGTTGAATCGACAAGTGCCATTATGATTACAATTTAATCGAGCGTTGGGCTAGATTATTTGTGATAAGCGTGATTACAGAACATGATTCTGATTCGATTAAAAAAACGACCGAATCACAATCATGATTGCTAATCATGATTATGATTTTTGATAAAAAAACCCAAAAAAACACCTCTGATGGCATCCTCTATCACTGTAGCAAGTTTCAACAACTTAGGGTGTAACAGTTCAGAGATATGCTCCGGACAAAATTGATTTATTTTATGAGAAAAAGGGAGATAATTCAAAATTGGGAGATGAGAGAGTTACGGTTCTTGTGTACTGCACTTTCTGATGTCATCCTCTATCACTGTAACAAGTTTAATTAACTTCGGGTGTAACAGTCCAGAGATATGCTCCGGACAAAATATTCAGACAAAATTGATTTTTTATGAGAAAAGGGGAGATAATTCAATATTGGGAGATGACAGAGTTACGGTTCTTGTGTACTGCACCTCCTACTGTCATTCTCTATCACTGTATCAAGTTTCATCAACCTACGGTGAACCGTCTAGGAGATATGCTCCGGACAAAAAAGCGTGACGGACGCACAGACAGACAGACGGACGGACGGACGGAAACACGAACGGACAGACAAAGCGGCGACTATATGCTCCCCCCCCCTAAAGGGGAGCATAAAAATTTAAATTATATAACTTTCACTTCCAGCCACATAGTGTTGAGGCTGCGATATGTGTACAGTTCATTAATAACGAAAGAATATGATGTATGATACTGATTTCTTTTATAAAGTATGCGACATGCGTGTCTGTTTGCCGCGATCTTAATGTTTTCCTAAAATGTGAGAAAGGTGACGTCTTCAGAAAAACTGAGGCTGTTTTAATTACAGTACTCATATTTAATTAGCGTTAACCCTACGTGTGGTCTAATTCAGCTTTCTTTGTCATTCGATGGAAAACTCCTTTACTAATAACTTGAAAAAAGTTAAGCAGACGAAAGTTTGAACTGAAAAGTCAGTTTTCAGACTATGGGTAAATAATTAATTGTTGGTCTTTTTCAAGGTCTCTGATTAAAGTCCACCTGCGAGATGCAAATTTACGTGGTCTGAATCTGCATTGTTTGGAAACCTTAACATTTGCATTTATACATTATCGTCGAATAGGAGCATTCATACAGATCATATAGTGAAACAGACTAAAGATGAATATAATGTCACTTTTAGAGTGTTCGTCATTCGCGTTTATGACGTATGATTATTATCACAACGTGCCTGTTTAGTGTTTACATATAGAGGGAACGTACAATTAAACCTGTGTAAAGCGACACCAAACCAAATTTAACAGAGATTTGTGCACCAACTAATCCCTTTTGACACTGTTTGAGAACACTGAGACAATTAAGTGCAAACTTGTTAAGGCTTTTGGCGAAGAGAAAATTGTTTAAGTGATAAGGTGACAGTACTTCGATAGATACAACTCAGATCAAGTGTCATACAAAATACTAGTCCACATGTGTACAGTTAGATGATATGGAGCTATTTCTCGTCTTTGCCATATCCTCACACGAGGGACGACAACTGTCACAAAATTATAATGTCGTTCCAGGGGTTTATTAATGAGACTAACAAAATACCTGTCTGACGTTTTAAAACTGTGGTTCCATCGCTATCTGTAAAATATATTATATTATCGTGACGGTAATCTTTTTCTGAAAAATAAAATCAATTCTCCATTATACCTAGCATTTATAAAGCGTTTGAGTTGAGTCTGAGTTCGTTCTCAAGCATTTAATTGGTCAGATTTGAGCCTAGGCTCAAATCTGACAAATTAAATGCTTGAGAATGATTTAAGACTCAACAAAAACGCTTTATAAGCATACGAGGGGTGTTTCATTATTAATGCAACTATATCAATAGCTTTAATAATACAAGTGCAAAATGCACGTGTGATATATCATTCGAAAGAATCATTCTTTGCCTACACAATGACATAATGCACATGAAGATCACATGACTAGATAAGTCACACCACGAGCCTAAATGACCCCAAGTCAAGGGCACTAGACCGTTTTGAGATAATGTTTCGAACAAATTTTGATACTGTAATTACCATAACAGTTTTATTATTTGAACTAAATTTATGAAACTTTCGGTCAAATTAATTCAGACAACGATACACACATCACGCAATTACAAATTATATTATTTTACAAAATGACAAAAATATAAGTAATATTTAACTCTATCTGAAAATATCATAAAAATGACTGTAATTTTCAAGAGGTTTTGTTAAAACCTAGAACACATTTTGTTATCAAACCAAGCTATAGTTAAAGCAATTGAAGTAGATGTTCATGTTTTAAAATCAAATTATACGAGGTATACGAATCTAGAAAAATTTCATAGCGTTCGAAAATTCATGACAATTTTTTCATAAGCAAAATGAGAAGTTTTATTTTTTAAAACATGAGATTTAAAACAGCTTATCCTTTTAATTGTATTAGTGTTTTCTTCTGACCTGTCAGAGATATTTTTAGATTGGAACATTCTAAAACTTTAAAAGGGATGAGTTTTCTCTACATCCAGTTAGAGATACGGATAGCTGTAATTTTTGTGCGTAATGTACAGTAGAGGATATATTATTCTTTCCCGTTTAAACGCAAACGCAATGCACTAAACTGTGGAAATTTACTTTAAGAATTTTTTACTATATTTTTAATCTGAATAGCAAACAGGTTGGAGCCTGATCAGACGCCGGGTTGATCTGGCTCAAACCTGTTTGCAATGGAAATAATAGTTTAAGTATATAATTGCGTTTATTGGGAAAGAATAGAGAGGTTTCGACTTCTTACGTGTACGGGTACGGGAACTTGAGGCTCGCTTTTTCTGTAGAATACCATCGTGACGTAATCAAGGTATGCGTACCTACCTTTTGATTCACACGTTGACAACTGGTAGAATGCACTCTACAGGTTTTAGTAAAACTTGTAAGTTTATCATCATTTTATTCCTATTATTTATATAGCTCATGTAAATATTATTTAATAGAATGTTGGTACAAACCGCTATCTTCATTTTGTATGTATTTATTTATTTAAAAGATTTGAGTTTAAAGAGTTGAATATCGATTTATGTGACACGGTTACACGTTATAATCCACCGCCAAAAAAGTCGCTTGAAACGACTGACAAAACTTGATATGAGCCTTTCAATTGATACATAATCCTTACTTGAGTACTAAAATGTTTAAAAAAAAACCATGTGCACGTATGTGTGTTCAAGGTGCGTGCAAGGTGCATGCGTTTGTCTTTATCTGCCTTTGCCTGTATGTATATCTCTCTTTCTCTCTCTCTCTTTCTCTCTCGTTCTCTCTGTGTCTCTGTCTGCATGTCTCTCTGTCTCCGATTGCGCATGTCTATGGGTCTGCCCATCTGTCCGATCCGCCATTTCGTCTCTCTCTCTTAATCTCTCTCTCTCTCTCTCCTTCTCTCTACCTGCTTTCTCTCCTTCTCTCTGTCTATTTTTCTGTCTCTTTGTGTGTCTCTCTATTTCCTTCTCTTTCTCTCGGCCCCTGTATGTCTATTAGTCTCTCTCTCTGTTTCTTTTCCTCCTCCATTTCGCTACATCTATATCTCTCTCTCTCCCTCTATCTGTCTGTCTCTGTCATTCTGTCTCTTTGTGTGTCTCTCTCTATGTCTCATTTGCTCTCTCTGTCTCTCTGGCGGTGTATATTTTTCTCTGTATCTCTGCCATCCTCTCTCTTTCTTTCTTTCTCTCTTTCTTTGTCTCTCTCTCTCTCATTCTCTCCCCTCTGTTTCTCTCTATTTCTCTCTCTGTCTTTATCTCTATATCTATCTATCTCTCTCTCTTTGGATCTAAGACATAAAGTATGATCATGTTTCTCTAATTTGAGAATAGATCTTTTTCTACATCGAATTTATATAGATCTACTATACATGTATAGATCGATACCTAATCCAACGCTAGATCTATTAAAAATGACTTATTTTACAGAAAACGGCATCATCCCGTAAAAAAAATTGTTCGTTTCAACGAAACGCTTGATGTCGAGCTGTTGAGAGAGGTGTTAGCACAAAACCCTTCCAGAACAAACAAAAAAGCTGGGAAAGTACATGTATCGCCGACGCAATAAGTGATTCAGACATGCTAATCGATAGAAGACGAAACGCAAACACAATACACTAAAATGCAGAAAATTACAGGTTTTTTTTAATTTTTCTCAATTTAATTTCATTTGAGATACAAATTGTTGGAAGCGTATTCAGATGTCGGGTTACTCGGCGTCTGATATGGATCCAAAATGTTTTGCAGGGGAAATACTAGTTTTAGCGTAAACGCGTTTATTTGGAAAGAATGACGTTTTTCCACTGTAGGCTACATCAAGGATTAACATAACACAGTAAACTAAGACCTAATCATGCATGGTTGTACAAGTTGTCCAATTTGGAAACACGATTTAGAAAATACGTGTATACATACATGTAACATGTGAAGTGGAGAACATGTTATTCTTTCCGGTTTAAACGCAAACGAAACGCAAACAAAGTGCATTAAAATGGTTAAAATGACAACTGTTTTACAATTTTGACGACTCATTTTAGACTGAATGGTAAACAGTTTGGAGATTGATCAGACGCCGGGTTTCACGGCGTCTGATCTGGCTCTAAACTGTTTGCAATGGGAATAATAGTTTAGACGTAACGTCAAAAGCTCCTGACCCACGGCGTTACACATGACGTTGAAATACAGTTCTACTTGATCTACCAGGCTAATGAACTAAGCCGCCTATACATGTATACATACCATTTATCGTGGGTTTTTTTCGTTGATGACGTAAATATACAAATACTGGTGACGGTTTCCGCCAATGACAGGTGCACCTGTCAAAATGAAAAGGCCGTCGAGACTTGAAATAAAAGAGGAAAGAAGAGTTTGGTTTGTTGACTTAAGCAGTTGTGCATAAAGTGAATTAGTCCATCTGTTTTGAATACAGAATATGACAATCAGTCTAGACTCTGGTCAACATCTGTATTAAAATGCGGTGTCTGATCAAGGTCTGCATTGTTTACAACTCATGGGTACCCTACGCGCCATGTTTTCTGGACCCATGCAGACAGATTTCAATGAGGTAACGTATCTTTGTTTACACGGTTTGCTACGTTTTATATATTGAAATTCACTCGAAGTTGGATCCAGAGTTGTAGAGCTAGTCAATAAAAAACTTGTTATTTATATTTTATACATGTACACGCGATCTTTCGGGTGTTAATTCTGCTTCTGTAGAGACACGGATACTTCGATTTGCAAAATATAAATTGCACAAGAAGAAGCAAAGAACAATAAAAAATGTTCAAAGTACATGTGTAATTACAATGAAGGTGTTTAACTGAGTTTTAACGATTTTACTTTGGCTTAAACCCGTGCTTGCTTTGAAAATTCAATGCAGGACCGTCGTGGAAATTGAATGTGCCTGACGTTATTTACGCAGTGTGACGTTTGGGGACATTTTACTGCATATTTCATTTTACGGATTAAAAAATATGATGAAGCAGATTTTTTAAAGCTTAAAAACCGTCAAATATTCTTATTTTTTCTATGTAACTCTTTTCTCGCTTACACTAATTTTTGTTTTTCAAATTCAACGCTAGCTTTATGCATTTGTAAATATGGAATAACAATGACGTTATTTTTTAACGTTGGGACATTTTACTAGACAATTCATTTTAGGGACTAAAACGATACATGAAGCGGTTTTGTAAAAACGACAATTAATTTGAAAATAATAGAAAAAACGTATTTTTTCTATGTAATTTTTATTTTTCTAAAGCCCATTATTGTTTTGAAAAAATAACGCTACTTTTTCGGAACTTGAAAAAATGACGTTATTTTTTACTTTGGGACATTTTACTAGACAATTCATTTTACGGAATAAAAAGGCACCTGTTGTGGTTTTGTTAAACCAATGATATTTTTGAAAACAGTAGAAAAAACGTATTGTTTCCTGCAAATATAATTTAATTTCATCAATCCTTTCAATGTCAGTAATCAGGCGAAAAAAAATACTGACATTTTTTCGGGAAATTGGGACACATTTCTTCCGTTTGAATAATTCTCATTTCAAGCGCTTCTAACGTAGGATTTTGAAAAAAATGGATGTTGAAACCGGAAATGACTTTCAGTCAACGTTGCAGACAAGATGTGCGTATTTTTCTTACTTTTAAACGGAAAACAGGCGTTTTTTCTGACTCCGCAGACCGCAATTGTAACGTGGGACATTTGATTTTTTAATGATCGGCGCTGATATTGACGACTGATTATGAAAAATTAAAGTATATTTCTAAAATATTATATCATCACTGTATTAAGCAAGTCTTGATCTTTATTTTGGTATATAATACTTATATACTTTTCAAGCTTTACATACTTTAAAAAAACGAAAGAAACGCCGTGGGAGTGATTTTCTTCGGGGGGCATCAGTTTTTGACGTTACGTCTCAGCGTTTAAAACGCTTTTATTGGTAAATAATCACGTTTTCTCCACACGTACACGTTCACGTAAAGGAAATCGAAACCCTCTTTACCAAATTTTTACTCGTGAACGGGAACTTGTGGCCACACGTACCCGTACCCGTACACGTAAGAAATCTAAACCTCTCTAATAAGATAGCAGTAAGGTTGGCGCAGCGGTCTCGTGTTGCACGAGGATCATACTTATCTCAAGTACATATTCGATGTTACCTTGCTTACCTATTTACCTTTATTAACTATTCTGTTCTAAAAATAACTCCCGACAGGTCAGAAAAATCGGACAATAATGAAATCGTATTTATATTAAAATTCAGACATAAACTGATATGATTCAAAAATAAAGTATAGAAATTTTACTTTTAAAAAATATTAGGTCAATAAGTAATGTCTGAAAAGTGCTTCGTTCTATTGCCTTTCAGAAGGGGTCATTTAGATAAGTATTGTAATTTATCCCGTAATGTGATCTAATAGTGCATTATATAATCGTGTAGGTGAGGAATTGCCCTTTCCAAATATATGTCACACATGCATATTACAATTATTATATCGCAATAATTCATGGATTTGCATTAATTATGAAACACCCCTTGTAGACCCAGGATTTTCAGTCTTTTGAACCTTTTACCCTATAACATGTTTCTAGTTTTGAAGACAGATTAACACTAAACCCATAACCCCATAAACATGTCTTTAATTTATTCTTCCACTGAAGAAAGTACATGTAGTTCCATTTAATATTGTAATGAAAGTACACCATGAGAAGTATTTCGTATACCGGTATTCTATCAGATGGGAGCTATAAGCAGGTTGACAGTAAAGCAGAATGCACATTAAGGCACATTGTGCTTTAATACTTACATATACAGTGGAGAATCTGTTATTCTTTCCCGTTTAAACGCAAACGTAGGCAAACGCAAAGCGCTAAAACGTAGAAAAGAACAACTTTTAGACAATTCTGATGTTTCATGTTTATCTTGGTGGCAAACAATTTGGAGCCTGATCAGACGCCGGGTTACCCGGCGTCTGATCTGGCTCCAAACTGTTTGCACTGCAAATAATAGTTTTAGCGTAAACGCGTTTATTGGGAAAGAATAACACATTCTCCACTGTACCTGGTCACTTGTCTTCAAAACTTGAATTATGCTATTGGGTTAAACAGGTTAAAGCAGATTGAAAGTAAGGCAGAATGCGCATCAATGCGCACTCTGCTTTTCTTTCAGCAGCTCTAAGCTTCCATCTGCTACATGTAGGATATCATACAGCAATTATTTTTATGGTGCATATTCGATGATGAGGGGAAACTTCGGCTAATCCAATAATTCGCTGCTAACCACTCAACGCATGGGATCAATCTTCCTTTTAGTTCTTGTCAAATGGGATATTCTTGGTCAAAGAAACTATGAAAGGTCTGAGAGGACATAGGGTTCTATATGGCACTTAAGCTTGTTAATCATATTACATGTACTATAATATGCATCAGTTCTGATGGTCAGTTATGTCAACAATAATGTAATAGTGTTCGCTGGCTCACCACTGCAGCTAAATGTAGTGCACTAATTAATGGCTTAACCCTTATCATGCTGAATTGTTGTCTGCTTCAAATCTACTGTATGCGAAAAATGTAAAAAAAATTATAATCATACTTTATATTTTCTAAATTGAAGAAACATCATGTGGCTTCTGATCTGAATCCACACTGCTCGCAAATATTGGCCATATCGCCCTTTAATTCAATAGGGCCCGGGGGTTTCTTTGCCATAGCTATACCTCTGGTATCCTTTAAAGGACAGTATCTCCTTACTGTAGATTTTGTTCAAATTCTGCAGTTATTACTGCAGGTTATATTTTTTCTACAGTAATAACTTTATTCCAATTAACAAAAAATGCAAACAAAAATAAAACCATCAAAGACAATAAGCACACTAAAATCCCAGTGATATAAATATGACCCCTATATATATTGAGCCATTTTCTTTGGCGGCTGTATACACGCACTTGTGGTGATTCGGCTCGTGGACCGGATAACCGTCATATATGCAGTTAAAATATGAAGGAAATGAGATTTACAAAAAGAATCCTTGGGCGAATGATGGGAGATTGGATTGTAGGTATGTTTCCAGTGTTGCTAATGGCAAGCCACAGAGCACCAAAAACCATTCCCTATGACAATTAACCCTTATCCTGCGGTGATGCCGTCTGCTTCGGAATTGTCGTCTTCAAAATTTGCTACATCTAGATTTATACATTTTTTAAGTAAAGAAACCTAAAGACGAGTGTCAAACAGTTTGGATGCAGATCAGACGCCGCGTCACGCGGCGTCTGATCTGCATCCAAACTGTTTGCAAAAATCAGTAAAGTCGCGACCAACAGGCAAAGGGCTAAGCCCAAGAACGACTGCAAGGTAGTAAGGTATCGGGAGTTTAGTCCTAACTGTATCTCACGATTCGGATGGATTGTCTTCTCTCTTCAAAAGACATTTCATACTTTGATTTGTACTACCAGGCAGTGTTGTGGTGTGCATCATAAGGGAAACAAATGACTGCTCATACACGTAAAATGTTCATACATAATTATTCCTCTTATATCAGCCTCGCTGAGCATAAACAATTCTGCGAACACGATATTCTTTCCCAAATAAAGCCATTATAAATGTGTATTGCAAATACAGTGCTCCCTCTGAACAAAGTCGCTCTGAACAACGATTTAATCCCTACAACAACGATTGCCGTTGTTGCCCAAACAACACAACTATGTCCAACCTTTTCACGGATAAAATATCGTCTGCTTAAAATTGTCGTCTGCTGTTTTTCTCAAGGAGGTTATATTATGGACATTTTGACTTGATAACAGAAAAAAACCATAATCACGAGTGACAAACCGCTTGATTCCAGATCAGACACCACGCAACGTCTGATCTTGGTTAAAGAGGTTTGCAAATGTAAGCAAATTCATAATTTTCCCTCCCGTTAACAACTCCCTTCGGACAACACACAATCTTCGTCTCCCATTGGGTGATGTTGTAGAGAGGGGCACGGTAGTTTGGAGCCAGATCAAACGCGTCTGGTCAGGCTCCAAACTCTTTGCCATTCAAATTAGAATAAACTGACAGAAATTTCAAAACATTTTATGGAATTACGTTTCGTTAAAATGAGGAATTCGGGCGTAAAATGATGGCCCCTAAAGTGTGAAGACGCCTTTTCTATAATTTCACATACGTTTTAGTCAGACATAACCAATATTCATATTTGACCTAGATTTTGCCAAAGTGATCAATCTTAGCTAGTTTCATAAGATTGTAAAATATGGGTCCCATGAATACGCTGAAGCTTTTCCTATGATTTGACCTAATGAACTACTTTTTGACCCTTAAGTAATCCACATTATTACATTGCATAGATCTGTTCATGTTAATCATTCTGAGCAAGTATTATGAATTGGCGGTTAAAAATATGGCTGCTTTAGTGTTCAGAAGTTGTTTATTTTATCTGATTTGACCTTCTGACCTGCGTTTTACATTATGCAACCTATATCAATAATTGTCTAGTTTTTTTCGAGACAATAATTATAAGCAAGCTTCAAGAAGATTTGACTAAAGTTATTTCCTATAGAGTGGCAAAGGTTTTTTTCTTGCGATTTGACCTACTTGATGTTCTGACATGAGCTTTATGTATGTATAGCCTAAATGTTATCAAGGACATGACACCGACACAATTTCATAAAAATATAGCCAAAATTACAACTTTTAAAAGATTATCAGCTGCTAATTCGATATTATCGAAAATGACCACGCCCTTTGGTGGCCATGCTTTTTTATCAAAATTCTCAATTGAGAAACATTTTGGTGAAAACCAAATTAAAATTGGACCAATGGTTTCGGAGATGATTCTTCTAGATTTTAGGTATTTTAACTTGCCATCCCAACAAGACCATTGGCCCAACCCTCTTTTTCAGAGAGGTGTGCAACTGTTGACGTGCAGAAAGTAAGGTTATCACAAAAGCTCAGCTTTGTACTCTGACGAATCCTTACCATAAAACAAGAGCACCTCATACGGTGCCAACACTCGTCTGTTTTGTTCTCCTAACAGTTTCGGAAGAAATAGAGATTTTTTTAATGCTGTCGTTTGTCTCGACTATTTGTCTGTTTATGTACTATGGAACTCTAAATGACATTGACCTTTGCTTGACATGACCAAATGTGTGCTGGACTGAAGAGCTTATTGCGCCGAATGCACATGCCAAATATGAAGTCTCTATCACAAGCTTGTTTCATAGTTACGGCTAATGTTATGTTATCCTTATTTGACCTCTAAATGACCTTTATCTTTGTCGGACATTACACAAATTTAACTGAGCTCAAGAACTTTTTAAGTTAAGAACATGCAATTCCAATGCTATGGCCAAGATTACGATTTCTTGACATGACCTTGGTCTGAAACGCTGTAAGATATATAGCATTTTCAGCAATTCAGGGGCAGATAACTTTTGACCTATGGGTCCGATTTCAACCATAATTGTACTTCTTCCAACTATTATGGTCATGTATAATATTGGCAAGTTTGAGAAAGATTGGATAAAGATTGTGGCCTCTAGAGAGTAAACACTGTTAAATATGGCATTTTCATAGCTCCTGACCTATTTGTTTGATTTCAACCATAATCGGACTCATCTGAACTCTTATGGTTATATACAATCTGTGCAAGTTTTAGAAAGATTAGATAACTATTGTGGTCTCTAGAGTGTAAAAACTGTTAAATATGGCATTTTCAGCAATTCAAAGATAGATTTCTATCGACCTATTGGTCCGATTTCAACCATAATCGAACTCATCTGAACTCTTATAGTAATATACAATCTGAGCACGTATAAGAAAGATTGGATAAATATTGTGGTCTCTAGAGTGTAAACACAGTTAAATATGGCATTTTCAGCAATTCAAAGGTAGATAACTCTTGACCTATTGATCCGATTTCAACCATAATCAAATTCATCTAAATTCTTATGGTATTTTATAATCTGAGCAAGTTGAGAAAAATTGGATAAAGATTGTGGCCTCTAGAGTGTAAACACTGTTAAAACTCTTTACCAATTTGTCTGATTTCAACAATAATCAAACTCATCTGAACTCTTATAGTCATATACAATCTGAGCAAGTTTAAGAAAGATTGGATACATTTTGTGGCCTCTAGAGTGTAAACAATGTTAAATATGGCATTTTTAGAAATTCAAAGGTAGATAACTCTTGAACTATTGGTCCGATTTCAACCATAATCAAACTCATTCGAACTCTTATGGTAATATACAATCCGAGCAAATTAAAATTCAAATTATTTCGTTAAAGAAAGATTGGATAAATATTGTGGCCTCTAGAGTGTAAACACTAAAATTGTTGACGCCGCACGACAGACGACGAACGACGCATGACTGACGCCGGACATTCAAGTATTGCAAAAGCTCACCCTGGGCTAGCTCAGGTGAGCTAATAACTCTAGCCAAAAGGTTTGAATAACGTTTTGTTCCGCCTTGTCACAGACGCTTCTGACACAGTTTTGTTGAAATCGGGTCAGCGGTTTCAGAAGAGATGTTGTTTGAAAATGTGGACGGACGATGTACAACGGACGCAGGACACCGGACGGAATGCGATCACAATAGCTCATCCCGAACCTTTGGTAGCATTAGGTAGCCATCTGTTTTTTGTGGCCTCTAGAGCGTAAACATCCTTAAATATGGTATTTTCAGCAATTCTAAGGTAAATAACTCTCGATCTCTTTGTCTGATTTCAACCATAATCGTAGTCATTTGAACTTTTATAGTCATATACAATCCGGGCAAGTTTGAAATAAATTGGATAAAAAAAGTGTGGCCTCTAAAGTGGAAACACTTTTAAATATGGCATTTCAGCAATTCAAAGGTAAATACTCTTGATCTATTGGTCCGATTTCAATCATAATCGAACTCATATGGCAACATACAATCTGAGCAAGTTTAAGAAAGATTGGATAAATAGTGTGGCCTGTAGAGAGTAAAACTCTTAAATATGGCATTTTCGGCAGTTCAAAGGTAGATAACTCTTGATTTATTGGTCTGATTTCAACCATAATCGAACTCATCCGAACTCTTATGGTAATTAACAATGGAGCAAGTTTGAGAAAGATTGGATAAATATTGTGGCCGCTAGAGTGTAAGCACATAAATTATTGACGACAGACATTCAAGGATTGCAAAAGCTCATCCTGAGCTAGCTCAGGTGAGCTGCAAGTTACAATTTAAGGGGGTTCGACAGCGGGCGGCCCGCATCTCGAGTTCCGGAAATGTTGATGACTTTCACATGATCTTTTCGGCACGTGCTTATAGTAGAAAATTAACATATAGAAATGTTTGATAAGCGTCAGTGTCTTCTCTGTTAGCGCAGTTGGTAGAGTGATTGATTAGCAATCCAAAGGTTCTAGGTTCCATTCCCACTCACTTGAAAACTTTTTTTTTAAATAAATTGTCCTATTTTATTGACTAGTCAATCAATAACGTAGTGATCAAAGGACAGGCTATAATAAGTCTCAAATGTAATAATGAATAATGTCAGATGCAAGTATGGTCAAGTGACAACTAAACTTTGTGAGGATATATAGCCTATGATAGATGGCAGCTTAACACATGACAAAAGTAATGCTAAAAGATAGATCCTAAAGGGGCTTTTATGCATTACTTTTGTCATGCATTAAGCAGTCACCTGTCTTTAAAGGCTCAGTCACACCTTACCGGATAGCATAAACGGACGTCCAACGGAGAACCAAATTTCCAATCCGTTTGTCTCCGTTCGCATTCGTTTCTTGTCCGTTTCTTATTCGGTATATTCGCTCATTGTCCGGCCATGTCCGGTGATGTCCGTTCAATCCGGTTGAAAGTTTTAAACATGTTGAAAACTTGAAAACGGATTCCACCGGACAAAAATGTACGTTAGATATACGGTAGATGTGCGTTTGTATACGTTTTGTTCGGAATGCATACGTTCATTGTCCTGTTCATATTCGTTGATATCCGGTGAGCTGGATTCACGGACCGGAGTATTACCTGACACCTAACGGACCAACCGGACATGTTCCGGTAATCAACCGCAGGTTAAACGGACACCTACCGACGAGGAAACGGAGGTCCGTGTGACCAAACTGATGGCATACATCTTATTTCTTGTAGATTATTTTCATAATATGCATACATGTCATTGCTGATACATTTATGGAAATCTGAGAAACATTTATTAATACATCATGGAGTGTAGTGTTCGTGTTCGACTGCAGTATCCAACAGCTCTGATCTAGGCTCAGATTGACCTGCAAGGTGCCAATTTGAACACCTTAGTTCATGAACAGAACAGAAGAAGGAGAAGACGACAGGGAAGATGGTGGTCTAGGACTTGGCTAGGCCCTTAAAGGTGCATGTAGTTTGGACTATACGATCAACTCGTCTCGGAGTTGCGGGGAGAAGCCCAGATGTCTTTTATCAATTTCGCGAGAATGCCTCCTGAAATGTTTGATAAGATTTTGTCTCGAGCTCGTCATAAGATAACCACACAGTTCAGATTTTACAGAGACCCCTTCGCGCCAGGCATAAAGTTAGTCATCACCCTCAGACATCTCGCCTCTGAGTCCAAGTATACAAATATGCGATCCGTTTGGAGAATATCCCACAACACTATCTCTATTGTCGTGCGAGAGGTAATAATTTTATCAACCGGTATCATTCTTAATCAATAACAGGAAATTATTATTTTTGTATTGTTATCTTTATAACTTTATAGCAATTTAAATTCTGATATAGTCATTTTACTGACCATATTTAACCCCCTACCAGTGTTTCCGCCAAAGGTTTGCCCTCCGCCTGTCCGTATGGGTGCATAAATCGATACTTTGGTGGCCATAATAATTATCCACATTAGTGATCAACATTATCCTGCCCATTTATTATGACATAAATTAATCTGGCCATTTCTTTAATCTGGCATTTAGCGGAAACATGGTAAGAGTAAGGACTAGCTTCAAGATTATTTTTTCTAAAGTTAGAGCAATACAATGTTCTGTCATATGACTAGTCATGCAAAACAAGGTCAAAAGAAATAGCCACATCCGACAAATGTTGTAAGTTCGTCCATATGTATGTCTGTTTGTATTATACACCTATCGACTGATGCCTTTATGTCCGTCTGTTCAGAATTCTTGATCCTGCGAAAACTTTGAAACCGTGCAAGATAAATTGATGAAATTTGGTACATGTTTATGAATAGTTCGTATTATGGAGTTTATGTACATTATTATGTATGTTTCCTTGAACCAATATTCTGGTAAATATGGTAACGATCCGATATGGGACTTATAATGTGTTGCATTTACAATTGCAGGTGTGCAGAGCAATGGAGTCGACGAGGGCCTGTTTGAGTGTTCGGAAATCTCTCCAGTTCCAGGCTGTGATATGTCATGTTCATCTTGGACTTCTATGCCTTCTTGGTTTCTCGTCCTTTCAGCATCTCCAGTGTCGCTGTTGATAGAAGAAGTAGATGGGCATGTAGAGACCTTTCGCTGGGCCCTGATTTTTCTCTTCCTCGAAGTCTTGAATTTCGGTGGCATCACTGTTGTACAAATTAAACGATACTGAGAACTTTCTATTTATCCGTTACGTGACCGTAACATATACGTGTATCGAACGTTCCAAGAACGTTACACCAGTTATCCATGCGTTGCACTTTCGTTTTATCCGGTATTTGTCCGTTTGACGTACGGGCATATCCGTTAAGTTACCGTTAGTTATCCATTACTCGTTCGGTAAGTGTTCGGTTACCATGCGTTTTATCCGGTCCGGCACCAAGTATGAGCGCCTCGCGAACAGATTTTGCCACCGGATATCTTTCTGTGACACATTTCTTTTCCGTTTGAAGTCCGTTTGTGTTATCCGGTGAGGTGTGACAGCACCTTTAAGATCTACAGGCTATCGTTTTCAATGGTCCCTTATAACAGGTTTGACTTATGGTATTATTTACAGCTGATGGCATTTTAAAGTTGAACTCAAGGGAGGTAACTCGGTTTGTGTTTTTTACACTTTGAATTTCTGGAAATCATGTATAAAATATAAAGTCTATTGTAGATTTTCATTAAATTTTGGCGACTAGTAGAATAAATAATATCTATCTAATAAGCCTAACATAAGTATATGATAAACAGTTAGATTTTTTTTTGTAATTTGAAATTTAGTGACTTTTTCAGAATTTGACATTTTTAGAATATTGATATTTCCAGAAAATATGTCATGAAATATTTTTGTTTGCACAATATCTTATAGTCTCTGTACATTTTACTTGAATTTACAGAAAATATTGAGTTATATTTTTTATTAAAAAAGTATTCCTGTTTATTAAAAAAGGAACTTTTCTCGACAAAAGGTCCTGTCAGAAAACAAGAGCCGCATGCGGCCCTAAATCGCTCACCTGTTACCCATGGTTACGGTAATGGTAATGGACCAGTAATGGTTATGTTTTCACTATAAGCCATCATCAGTAAATTCACCCCACCCATGCACTGGCGGCCATGTTTGAGCTAGGAAGATTTTTGAAGAAAAATGGCAAAGGGTCACCCATTAATCATTATTTGTGTAAAAATATTCTTAAATGAGACCAATAGTTTCAAAGACTTTTTTTTTTAAAGATTTTCTATACAGAAATATAAGGAGAACTTGCCCCACCCACTGGCAGCCATGTTTTAAAAGATAACAAAATGATTTTAAGAAATCTGGTAGAGAGTCATAAATGGATAATTTGTGTAAAATTATTTTTAATTTGGACCAGTAGTTTCAGAGAAGATTTTTAAAGTTTTTACTATACAGTATCATAAGGAAAACGTGCCCCATCCACTGGCAGCCATGTTATTTTAGATATCAAAATTATTTTAAGAAATCTGGTAGAGGGTCACCCATGGATCATTTGTGTGAAATTATTTTCAAATCGGATCAGTAGTTTTTGACAAGAAGATTTTTAAAGTTTTTTCAATTGGTTGCCATGGCAACCAAAATTATAGTTGGATGACCTATATTTGAAGAAATCTGAGAGAGTACCCTACAAGGAACAATCCTATGAAGTTTTGAAGAAATTGGCACAGCGGTTTCCAAGAAGAAGATCTTTTAAAGAAAAAGTTTGACACAATAGCCAGGTGAGCTAAAAACGGTGCTGTATTTCTTTTTTATTTTAACCATTTTTCACTCTCCATATGGTATATTTCAATTTAATCAAGGTTTCAAAGAAGTCTGACAGAGAATAAGCTGACCCGCGAACCACTTAAACTGATATGTATCAAGAATGTTGACAAGACGCCGGACTATCAAAATGGCCCATCGCAAGCAAGCTAGGCAGGCCAAAGCTACAGAAGACCAATTTTCATTCAGCTAAGAGTGTTTTTATGATAGGAGTGGGGATCATTTGTGAAAAATATTCAAATCATTTGTGAAAAATAATCAAATTGAGTCGGTGGTTAAAGACAAGTTTAACTAGACAATAGCCATGTACTGTCCGATTTTCCTGACTTGTCACAAGTTATTTTTAGAACAGAATATTTAATAATGGTTAATAGGTAACCAAGGTAACATCGAATATACCGGTATAAGGTTCCGTACACTTTCCTACTTGAGATAAGTATGATCCTCGTGCAGCACAAGACAGCAGAGCTTACTTTACTGATATTTTATTATTTCCCAATAAACGCATTTATATACATGTACTAAAACTATTATTTCCATTGCAAACGGATTGGAGCCAGATAAGACGCCGGGTAACCCGGCATTTGATCAGGCTCCGACCTGTTTGCTACTCAGCTTAACAAGGGCCACTATGGCCCTAAATCGCTCCCCTGGTAACCATGTAACCATGTACACCGTGTGACCTAGTTTTTGACCGGGCATGACCCTCATTCTAACTTGACCTCGATTTCAATGAGACAAACATTTTGTTCAAGTTTCATGAAGAT
Organism: Gari tellinella; assembly: GCA_922989275.2. NCBI lineage: Eukaryota > Metazoa > Mollusca > Bivalvia > Cardiida > Psammobiidae > Gari > Gari tellinella. Next base: position 95,400,114 of record OV277858.1, read on the forward strand.
TCAATGAATTTTGTAGTCTCTAGAGTGTTAACGAGGTTTTTCGATGATTTGACCTAGTGACCTAGTTTTTGACAAGACATAAGCCACATTTGAACTTGACCTATATTTCATTGAGGCAAACCTTTTCATCAAGTTTTATGAAGATCAAATGAAATTTGTAGTCTCTAGAGTGTTAATAAGGTTTTTCGATGATTCAACCTAGCGACCTAGTTTTTTACTAGACATGACCCACATTTTAACTTGACCTAGATATAACTGAGGCAAACATTTTTATGAAGTTTCATGAAGATCCATTGAAATTTGTATCCTCTAGTGTTAACAAGGTTTTTCGATAATTTGACCTAGTGACCTAGTTTTTGACCGGACATAACCCACATTCGAACTTGACCTAGATTTCATTAAGGCAAACATTTTGATGAAGTTTCATGCAGATCCAATGAAATTTGTTGTCTCTAGAGTGTTAACAAGGTTTTTCGAAGATTTGACCTAGTGACCTAGTTTTTGACCGAACATGACCCACATTCGAACTTGGCCTAGATTTTATTGAGGCAATCATATTGATGAAGTTTCATGAAGATCCAATAAAATGTGTAGCCTATAGAGTGTTAACAAGGTTTTTCGATAATTTGACCTAGTGACCTAGTTTTTGACCAAACATGACCCACATTCAAACTTGACCTAGATTTTATTGAGGCAAACATTGTGACCAAGTTTCATCAAGATCCAATGAGATTTGAACCTGCTAGAGTGTTAACGAACAATTGTGGACGGACGGACAGACCTTCTTAGGAGACGCCATTTTCAACCCCACAATTCTCTCTTTCAACCCCACAATCACTAACTGGCCAGGTTAATGACCCAAAACTGCCAGGTTAGGACCCCATAATGTGCCTCCTGTAAGCCCGGACAGACAGAGGACGGACATCCAGCGATCCTAAAAGCTCACCTTGGCAAGGTGAGCTAAAAATATAGTTAAAATTTCTAAAAGTAAATTGTGCATTGCGTTTGCATTTAAACGGGAAATAGTAATGTATCATCTACTGTGCATTATGCACAAAAACTACAGCTATCCATATCTCTAACTGGCTGTAGAGAAAAAGTTTTAGAATGTTCCAATCTAAAAATAACTTGGACAGGTCAGAAGAAAACACCAATACATTTGTGAAAACAAGAGCCCCATGGGGCATATTTCGCTCACCTGAGAAAAGCTGACAAAATAGAGATAATGATTTATGTCCAGGATGGGTTCATTTTTTACCACAGGGGCATAATTTGAACAATCTTGATAGAGGACCTGTAGATGATGCTATGTGCCAAATATCTAAGATAAGGGTACTAGGGTTTTAGACAAGAAGATTATTTTAAGATTTCTTTGAAAAAAATCTATTTTTAGCTCCTGTGACCTAGATATGCAACAGACCGGAACCATTTGAACAAAGTAGGTAAAGGACATCTAGAAGTATCACAATATCAAATCTCTGGCCATATTAGTTTCAGAGGAGAAGACGTTTGAAAATTTCACTATTTAACTCGATGTAAAACTGTGACCCCCCGGGCGGGGTCATTTTTTACCCCAGGGGCATAATTTGAACAAACTTGATAGAGGACCTGTAGGCGATGCTATATGCCAAATATCTAAGCTCTAGCACTTGTGGTTTTTGACGAGAAGATTTTTTAAGCAGAATGGCCCTTGATCGCTCACCTGACCATGGTGACACGAGGATGGGTCACGTGATTTCAGAAAAGAAGATTTGTAAAAGGTGACCCCCAGGGAGGGGCCAATTTTGACCCCAGGGGCAAAATTTGAACAACTAAGACAGAGGACCTGTAAACGATGATATGTGCAAAATATCTAAACTTAGTGTACTATGGTTTCAGACAAGAAGATTTTTGAAGTTTTCATTGAAAAAATCTATTTTTAGCTCGGGTGACCCAGATATGCAACAGACCAGAACCAATTCATCCATATATGTGAAGGACCTCTAAAAGTTACATCATGCCAAATATCAAAGCTCTTGCCATATTGGTTTTTGAGTAAAAGATGTTTGAACATTTCCCTATGTAACTCTACGTAAAACGGTGACCTCCAGGTCGGGCCAATTTTGACCCCAGGGACAAAATTTTAACAACTTTGATAGAGGGCCTGTAAACGATGCTATGTACAAAATATCTAAACTCAGTGTACTATGGTTTCAGAAAAGAAGATTTTTGAAGTTTTCATTGAAAAAATATATTTTTAGCTCCGGCGACCCAGATATGCAACAGACCATAACCAATTCAACAATATGTGTGAAGGACTTCTAGAAGTTATACCATGCCAAATATCAAAGCTCTGGTCATATTGGTTCCAGAGAAAAAGATGTTTGAACCTTTCACTATATAACTCTATGTAAAACTGTGATCCCCGGGGCTGGCCAATTTTGACCCCAGGGACAAAATTTGAACAACTTTGATAGAGGATCTGTAGACGATGCTATGTGCAAAATATCTAAGCTCAGTGTACTATAGTTTCAGACAAGAAGATTTTAAGTACTCATGGAAAAAATCTATTTTTAGCTTCGGTGACCCAGATATGCAACGGACCGGAACCAATTCAACAATATAAGTCTAATACCTCTAGAAGTAATACCATGCTAAATATCAAAGCTCTGGACATATTGGTTTCAGAGAAAAAGATGTTTGAACATTTCACTATATAACTCTATGTAAAACGTTGGCCCCTGGGGCGGGGCCAATTTTGACCCCAGGGGCAAAATTTGAACAACTTTGATAGAGGACCTATAGGTAAGGACATGTGCCAAATATCTAAGCTCTGGCTCTTGTGGTTTGTGACAAGAAGATTTTTTAAGATTTCCTTATTTTTTCACTTTGGTTGCCATAGCAACCAACTTTGGTTGCCTTAGCAACCAGAGTTCTGCATGGTTTCGAATTCTTTGAACAAATTTGAAAGAGCTTGACCCAAGGAACGTTCCTGTGAAGTTTGGTTGCAATCAGGCTAGTGGTTTTGGAGAAGAGGATGTTTGAAGAAATTGTTGACACACGACGCCGGACATTGACTGACCACAAAAGCTCAAGTTGAGCACTTTGTGCTCAGGTGAGCTAAAAATCTATTTTTAGCTCCGGTGACCTAGATATGCAACAGACCGGAACAATTTGAACAAAATACGTAATGGATATTTAGAACTAGTCTGAACTGTCATCATGCAAAATATCAAAGCTCTAGCCATATTAGTTTCAGAGGAAAAGACATTTGAAAAATTCACTATATAACTCTATGTAAAACTCTGACCCCCGGGGCGGGGCCAATTTTGACCCCAGGGGCATAATTTGAACAAACTTGATAGAGGACCTGTAGATGATGCTATGTGCCAAATATCTAAGCTCTGGCCCTTGCAGTTTTTGACAAGAATATTTTTAAAGATTTGCTTATTTTTTCACTTTGGTTGCCATGGCAACCAGAGTTCTGCATTATTATTAATTCTTTGAACATATTTGAAAGAGCTTGACCCAAGGAACATTTCTGTAAAGTTTGGTTGAAATCTGTCAAGCGGTATAAGAGGAGATGTCATTTGAAGCAATTATTAAAGACGACGGACAAAGGGCCATCCTAATAGCTCACCTTGAGCCTTTGGCTCAGGTGAGCTAACAAGCATGCGGCCATCCATTTAACCCATAACCATATAACCTGTTTCCAGTTTTATGACAGGTGACCACTTAAAGCAGGTTGAAAGTAAAGCAGAATGCGCCTTAAGTCGCATTCTGCTTTTCCATTTAGCCTGCTTTAAGCTACGATCTACTAGGATATAGAATATTTTTCTTCATGTGAATATTCATGACTGTATAATTTAAAATTGTTTATTTTCATTACATTTGGTTAGCTGTGATTGGCTGTAACTTTTGTTTCATAACTCCATGAAAAAAATAAAATTCAGGCCACGCCTTGTCAGGACTACTTTCCCTTAGTCCAACTGCTCTTCACAAGCGCTGCATGAAGCAGGATGCCAAATGACGTCATTGACGTCGGCGTTACTACATAACAACGTCGCGTTTTGGCGGAAAATATATATGGCGTAGGGACTACAACCTACGTTTTAAAAGCGTTAAAAAAAGAACATTTGCGTCAGATTCTCTATTTAACTACTTTCTTAAATTCAGAAGTGATATTAAATTATAAGGAATAATTCGGAATATTTATTGTTTTCATGGAGGTATGGAAAAAAAACCTGGTCACACTTTTGTATGAAACCGCTTCGCGGTTTCATAGTGTGACCAGGTTTTTTTTCCATACCTCCATGAAAACAATAAATATTCGAATTATTCCTTAAATAAATTGAAAGTATTTTCTTGAGTGGAGGAATAAATCGAGGCGTTAAAGGGTGTATTTATGGGGCAATTGGTTTAGGAAATAATTATAGGGTTCAGTCTTTTTTTACCCCCAAAGAGATACGGCTTTTTATTTTTTCCTTCACTGAAGAAAATCTCTGTTTTATATTCATATAATCTGCATCACATGGAATATATTCTTTGAAAATTGCAGGCCAAAAGTAATGCAGAACACGACTAAATGCACATTTTAACCTGATTTCATTACTAAAGTATCTAGTTTAGTTAAGCCTGATTTGAGCCACCATCTCCTAGGATATTGAAAATATTTCTTTTGGTTCATGTTTATGACTGTAGGAAGGAACAGTGGAGGAATAAATGTGCTTAAAGGCGTTACTATAGGGGAAAGGATTAAGAGGGATAATATTCTTTGGGAAATTGACCCAAAACAAACACATTCCAATACCTTCTCAAGTTTAATATCTCTTCAATTTCGACAAAAATAGCACTTAGTATTTACATAATATAATTACAAAAGACAAAGGAAAATATTATTTGTTCAAGAAAATTTTAGTTTTATTTTCACGCTTTGCATGTTTGCAGCAGGTCAAATGAAGACACGTTGGTCTGTACCAATTTTACCATTCAATACTGACCATAAATGCACTGGTGGCATTCATTTTATATTTTGCAAAATTTAATTAAAATAGTTCATTTCTTACGTATAAGTGAATGTTTCTAATTTATCATATATCAATTGTTTACTCAACCATTAAAATAGTACAAAATTTTCCAAATTTTTACAAGAAGTTGAGACTCAATTCCTCAAGCAGATTCAAGAAACAATATTAATTTTCATGCTGGGTGATTTTTTCATTTGCCGTTTGCTGCCGATCTAAAAACAGCATTTTCAAATTTTGTTTACAGTAATAGTGTCAGAGATTCGCAGTTTAGATCTAAATTTTTGCAATGATTATCATGATTTCACCGCGAGCATGCTAAGAATTACAAGTATTAGAGCCTTTGTCACCATATCTAACCATTTATAATTAATCTCTTAATCTGTTAATCTTTTGAAAAATTTTTATGCAAAATTCAAATTTTTGACATTTGGACAAAAGAAACATCGATACAAATGCCATGATACTATCATCATTCACAGTGGTACCGTATGGCGAGGGAAAGGGCTTCTGTTTGCAGGCCTCTAGATAAGAAGTTAACTGAACAAATCAAACATTTTCTCCATCATATCAGCACCAAATCCTATGGTGTCACTACTCATTAGAATCGTCTCAAAGAGACGATTCTAATGAGTAGTGACACCATAGGTTTAACTGCAGAAATAAAGATTTTTGTTTTAAATGCCCCTCTTATCTGGAGTCTGAGTTTGTATGGTAAGTTTTGCTTATTGGAGCACATTAGATTGTTTTCCGTAGGCCTTGTACCCTATCCCTAATCTACTGACTTCACACATTCTGTACGACCATATTTCTCTTGGTGTCGTAGGAAAACCTGTTGCTCTTGAAGATATCGCTGTCATAAAATGATGTCAGGTTGTGGATGTTGATTTGACGGGCCTGAAATAAGGAGAAGAAACTAGTTGACCTAACACATAACAGTAGTGGAGACAGTATGCTTGATTGGCAAACAGTTTGGAGCCTGATCAGACATCGGTGTCAAACCTGGCTCAGTACTGTTTGCAATGGGAATTATAGTGTAAGCATAAATTATTTAAAAAGGTGGCGGTTCACTGTTGTACGGAAGTAATTCAGAGGGCTCCTGTAGAAACTTTCTGCATTGCTATTAGGCTGTTGTCTTCCAGTGGGAAGCCACCTAACTTCTGAGATATAATCCATCCGAAACCAACCGTATCTGTTGAGAAGTAATACTGTACAAACTTTTGATTGCATGTGGTTTGGATACGTCCAGCCTCAGATAATACAAAGAATTCCGAGTTTATTGGTATTTTATATCCAGATATGGATAAGATGGACAACAGAGTCTATACAAGGAAATGTCATGTACATTTTATTAGCAATCCAGTGTATCATGAAACAAGAAATATGTTTATGTTACTTAATAAAATGTTAAATCTTGAATCATAAAGGAATAAATCTATTTTCCACTGTATCTAACATCTTTGACTTGGTATGAAAATAGAATATTGCAACTCAAGCTCAAAATAAGCATACTAGCGTTGGATTAAGGTGCAATCTAACGATCTTTTAACTCGTTAACCAATAAATAGCCTGGTTTTTTTTTAGTTTTGAAAACAGGCAACCACTTACAGCGGGTTGAAAGTAAGGCAGAATATTTCACATCAAGCTATTTGACAAATATTTACTTTTTTATATATTATATATATGAGCCGTGTCATGATAAAACCAGCCTTATTGCACTGCAACATTGTACAGACCAAACACCGTTGTCATCCAAGGCTCTGTATCTGAGTTGGTCTACAGTGCCAAATACCCTATATATTACAGCTACATAAAATGCTTTAGATGCATGTGGATGTCAAACTGTAAATAAAGACCAGCCGCTGTGTCAAAGACACGATGACTGGCCTTGATTTACACTGTTTGCAATGCAATTACAGTGGAGAAAACGTTATTCTTTCCCAATAAATGTGTTTACGCTTGAACTATAAACTCTATTGCAAACAGTTTGGAGCCAGATCAGACGCCGGGTAACCCGGCGTCTGATCAGGCCCCAAACTGTTTGCCACCAAGATAAACATGAATTATCAGAATTGCCCAAAGTTATTCTTTTCTACGTTTTACTGTTTTACGTTTTGTTTGTGTTTAAACGGGAAAGAATAACGTTTCTCCACTGTAAGCAGGTTTTCTCATGACACAGCTCATATGCTAGACATCTACCTTATCAGCCAGGTCTTTACAGGATATTTCCACTATCTCTTGTTCCACACCATATCTGTTTCTCTGGAATGACATCTGGTCCTGGGCCAACTGCTTCAGTACAAACAGCAACAGTTCATTGTTGTCTTTCCTGAACGCCAAGTACCGGCCAAACGTCTGTAAATAGTGTACCATATTCATTTCAGAATCAGTTCGAAGTAAGGACAATATTCCAAATATTGCACGACCTTATGTCTTAATCAAGCCTCATGTTGTAAAACACTCATTTGAACTATATCCGAGGTAATTTTGGATACATGGGTTCTGAATATCATATTACAGAGCCTGACTTTTGACGGGATAAAGAAGTGGACACAAAATTGAAAGGTCGCACTTGTGATCTTGACCTCCAGTCACAATGTTCCCGTTTCTCGGGGAAAGTTCTTATATGATTGGCCAACTTTATAATTCAAATGATAGATTTTCTAAGAAGGTCGAATTTTTCATTTGAATACCGTAACCTGTAAACTTGGACACTTAAAAAATGACATTTTAGTCTCTGAACCAGGTTCTGACTTTAAATTCTGCATTAGGTAGTCACATGTATTTTGTGGTCGACCTTTTCCAAAGAGTGAGATTTTACTGTATTCAGTAGAAGCATTAACCCATTCCCCCATAAATAGGTCTATAACCTATTCCTCCACTGAACTAAACAGTTCCCTTTCATAGTCATGAATATGTAACGCAAGAAATATTTTCTATATCCTAGCAGATAAAAGCTTAAAGCAGGCTGAAAGTAAACCAGAATGTGCCTTACTGTTATACTTTCAACCTGCTTTAAATGTTCATCTTTTTTTAAAACTAGAAAAGGTTATGGGGTAATGGGTTAATCCACAACCCCATAGCCTGTTTCTAGTTATGAAGACAGATGATCACTTTAGACGCATTCTGCTTTATTTTCAGCCATAATTTGCTAAGATTTAGAAACTATTTCTTGTAATACATATTTATTACTGTATAAATTGGAAATATATTTTTCTGTGGAGGAATAAATCAAGGGTGTATTTATGGGGTTATGGGATAAAATACTGATCAGGGGCTCTTTTCGTAAAACTTTGTACGACAAAAAGGTTGCAAGTCAAAACTTTAAAATACTTTTAATTTCTGGTTTCTCTATCTAATCCTGTCTGGTGACATCTCTTTGGGATCGTCTTTTCAAGACGATTTTAAAGAGATGTCACAGGACAGGATTTGATGGAGAAATAAATATTAATTGAGACTTTTAAAATTTGACTTACGACAACATTTGTCGTACAAAGTTTTATGAAACGGGCCCTTGGAGCCAGAGGCGTATTTATGGGGTAATGGGTTAAAATACTGATTAGGAGCTGTGACTGATTGTCTTACCTTTCTCATAGTCCTCATGACACTGAACTTCTGGGTACTAATGAAGCTTTCAAGCATAATGCGTATAGCCATGTTGACGTCGTCCTCGTTCACGTAGTCCCGCAGGCTCATCTTGGCATGGGACTCGGCCATCCTGATCATAGACTCTATGTGACGAACAGTGATGGGGATACTTCCAGTAGCCTGTAATCAAGATTATTTTATGAGGTAATGTCTTACCACCCAGCCGGTTATTTACAGCTGATCATACAGTCGAAACTCGATACTTCAAACTCGTTTAAATCGATCTTACCAGTATTTCGTATGTTGAATTTTGATATGTCAATCTCTCTTAAGTCGAACGTACCCGTATTTCAAAGTTAAAACGTTGTTAAGCCACGTTTAAACTTTGAAATATGGGTATATTCGAACTAACGAGAGTTCGTAGAATCGAGTTTTTACTGTATATTCACTGGTACAAGCTGTGTCCAGTAAAGGTTAAGACTTTTTGTATTGCAAAAAATGTAGATCAAGACCAGCCCCAGCCCCTGCATGGCTCCAGATAACAGGGAATAAACTAAGCATCCATGAAATTTTTTCTCCTTCTAATCTGCACAAAACCCTGTGGTGTGACTATAAGTGCTGATATTTATATTGGATTTGTTCATTTAACTCCCTCCTATCTGAAGCCCTATTATACTTGTCCATACCATTGATTCTCTTCTAAGATCTGCATACATCTTGGCCACCTTGTCCTGGTCCATCTTGTTCAGTTTAGGGTGACATTTCTCCTTGGCATAAATGATGTACTTCTTCAGTAAGTCTTGGGGAATTGGCTCAACACTGGAGTTTGTGTTCAGCATATTCTGTTGGGTAGAGAGTGAGACAATACAGTTTAACTTCGATACATAGCCGTAGTTCGTAGTTCAAAGTTAAAAGCTATGTACTATCCCATCAACGGGTATGTTCAACTTAACCAAACATGAAATAATGTAATTCATGTGTTGAAATATCAGTTAGTTCCAGTTAAAGACATCTCCTGACGACCTTTTGGTCATAACGCCTTGCCAGATTATTTATTGTCAATTTCCTTGCAAAAAGCATGGGTCTTGTGCATATTGAACCATTGAATCGTCTTATGTGAGACTCTACCTTTATATTTGATAGTTGGTTAGAAATAACCATTGAAAATCACTAGAGCATGAGTATAATCTGGACCTCAGCAGGGCTGCCATAAGTTGACATGAACAATCCGAAGATTTCCAAATTTGCATTTTTCAAGTGCGATTTTACGAATCATACCTTTACCCGGTCGCCTGTTTCTAGTTTTGTTGACACGTGGCTGCTTAAAGCAGGCTGGAAGTAAAGCAGAATGCCTTAAGGCGCATTCTGCATTTCTTTCAGTCTGCTTTAAGCTTCAATATACTAGAAAAAATCCGGAGATTTAGGAAAAATCTGGAGAAATGGCAGCCCTGCCTCAGCAGGTAAACTGAGATTGTGATGCACGTGATTTGCAGTTACATTGACACCTCCAGAACAATATGCTGGTGGTCCCTCAATGGACTGAGGAAAAGTCTTTAAGCGAGTTGCAAGATATCGAAGTTCAACTGTACATGTATTAACCCTTTCATAATCAAATTATTCAGAAGATTTTTATACCCCTTCACCGCTTCGCTTTATTGTCGTCTGCTTTAGTATTGTTGTCTGCATTCTGCAAGTATTAGATTTAAGGTTTATGACTTAATAGATATCGAAAAGAGTGTCAAACAGTTTCAGCAAAGGAAGTCGTGTTGAGGTTTTAAAGAGAAATGACATTTACCAGGTTTTCATCCTGTTCCTGTTCTGATGCATTAGGGTGATGCTTCATGTGGCTGCCTGTCACAAATCTTGCTAGCTGCTCATCCTGGAAAACAGATACCAAGAAACTTACATATATGCACAAACTATTCAGTAATGAGCAATTTCATCACTCAAAATAAGGACAGTATGCACAGTCAATCGTGAACTATCCCATTACCCCTTTGACGTGCCTTTAATATATCCCTCCACTGATGAAAGTAGTTCCACCTTATACAGTCACGAATATGCATCATAAGAAATATTTTCTACATCATCTCAGATGGTAGTTTTTAAGTGCTAAAATAAAGCAGAATGTACCTAGTTTTTAAGGAGGATAAAATAAAGCAGAATGCACCTTGAGGCACATTCTGCTTTACTTTCAACCAACTTTAAATGGTCACCTGTCTAACAGGATGTAGGGTAAGGGGTTAAGCAATCATAGATTAATAATAGGGAAAGCACCTACAGGAAGCCCCTGAAAGAGACCTCTGATATAAATGTACACTTTGTCCTATACTGTAAGCAGAGCTACAAAGTATTTCCAATGTCTGCACCAACGCTATGGTGCGACTACTCATTAGATTTGCCTAAAGCAATACCTATATGAGTTTTAGGCATTTTCTTAAAATTGTTTAAGCCTTTCACCTCAACGACAACGGCTACCCCAGGGGTATAGCAATAGCTCCTCTTGTACTTGGTTTAGAAAAGCTAGAAACTTTCGAGTTGAGTAACTTACTTGTACAGGGTCAACTGTGTCTCTCACCACACACAGAATGTCAAACCTAGACAAGATAGGCTCCGTCAGATCAACCTTAAAGTGAAAACAATCACAACCATCACACCAAATATTCACATTACTATCCAAGTTTAGGGGGCCAAATACAGTGGAACAGATTTAAAATTTGAAACAGAACAAGAATTATTTTATGCCACAAAGAATAACGCCAAACTTGTACATGTATGTCAACATGTTGTCACGCTTAATTAATAGAAAACAAGGTCGGGGTAAGATACCAACAGTAAAATACAATGAGAGAAATACAGACTCTTGTATCTTACTGTACAGATATAGGAGGAAAAGGTTGATAACGAAAGATGGCATATAACAAATGCTTTTATAAATCTAAAACAAGGTTTAATACTAAAACTGGAAGCATTTAGCAGAGCACCAGATAAGAATAGTTTTTCAAAAACAAAAATCTTTATTTCTGAATTAAACCTTCTCATTCGAGACGATTCTAATGAGTAGTAACACCATAGGATTTGGTGCTAAAAAGAGTGAAAAAATGTTGGATTTGTTGAAATAACTACCTCTTATCTGGAGCCCTGATTTAGTATAAATTGAATGAAGCTGAAAATCCACCTGCTTTAACCCTTGACCTTATACAAGTAAACCGCGGAAGAACATAATTCCAATCTATACAGTCATGAAAATGTATCAGAAGGAAGATTTAGTTATCCTAGCAGGTGGTAGCTTAAAGCAGGCTGAAAGTAAAGCAGAATGTATGTGCCATTAGGCACATTCTGCTTTACTTTCAACCTGCTTGAAGTAGTCACCTATTCTCAAACTTAGAATCAGGCTATGGGGTTATGGGATAAATCAAGAACAGGGTTACTAAAACTGAAAGCATTCAGTAAAAATTGAATGAAGCTGAAAATCCACCTGCTAAGTGCAGTGACTTACATTTTCAGAGAAGGTGAGTGAAGGGTCGTATCTGCCACCTATAGGGTTAGCAGCGGCTAGTACAGCACATCTAGCCTGTAGTGAGGTCACAATGCCAGCCTTTGATATAGAAATACTCTGCTGCTCCATGGCCTCGTGTATACTGGTTCTGTCCTGATCGTTCATCTAGAAAACACAACATGCACGAAAAATAAACAATGCTCACAGAGCACCAGATAAGGGTAGTTTTTCAAAAAATAAAATCTTTATTTCTGAATTAAACCCTATGGTGTCACTACTCATTAGAATCGTCTCGAAGAGACGATTCTAATGAGTAGTAACACCAGAGGATTTGGTGCTGAAATGAGTGAGAAAATGTTTGATTTGTTGAAATAACTCCCACTTATCTGGAGCCCTGGATATCTCCCTGCAACATAGAAGCAAACAAGAGTTGTCAGAGAGACAACAAAGCTCGCCATCGGCACATTTAGAAACTTAAAAGCACACTCAAGGTCACCAAGGTCAACCTTTTTGCCTGCATGGAAAGGTCTTGTCCATATACACATGAAAATGAAAAACATGTATGAAGTTACACCTCAGGGGACATAGGAAATATAAGATTTCGAAACCTTAACCCTGGATCTAAGTTCAAGGTCAAGGTCACAGGGGTCCAAATTTTTGTGTGCATGGAATTGTCTCGTTCATATACACACACATACCTACTATGAAAGCAACCCTCAAGGGACATAGAAGTTATAGGCATTTTTAGAAACCTAAACGCGGGCCTCAAGTTCAAGGTCACAGGGGTCCAAATTTTTCTGTGCAAGGATTGGTCATGTACATATACACGCACATACCAACTATGAAAGCAATACCTCAAGGGACATAGAAGTTATAGGCATTTTTCAAAACCTAAACACGGATTTCGAAACTTAAACGTGGGCCCTTAGATCAAGGTCAAGGTCAGAGGTGTCCAAATTTTTCTGTGCATGGAAAGGTCTTGTCCCATAAACACACACATACCAACTATGAAAGCAATACCTCAAGGGACATAGAAGTTATAGGCATTTTTCGAAACCTAAACACAGATTTCGAAACCTAAACGCGGGCCTTACAGTTCAAGGTCAAGGGGTCAAAAAATTTCTGTGCAGGGAAAGGTTTTGTCCATATACACACACATATTAACTATGAATGCAATATTTCAAGGGACATAGAAGTTATAGGCATTTTTCGAAACCTGAACAGATTTCGAAACCTAAAGGCGGGCCCCAAGTTCAAGGTCAAGGTCACAGGGGTCCAAATTTGTCTGTGCATGGAAAGGTCTTGTTTATATGTAAGTTTGTACACACATACCAACTATAAAAGCAATACCTCAAGAGACATAGAAGTTATAGGCATTTTTCGAAACCTAAACACAGATTTCGAAACCTAAACGCGGGCCTAAGTTCAAGGCCAAGGTCACAGGGGTAAAAAAATTTCTGTGCATGGAAAGGTCTTGTCCATATACACACACATACCAACTATGAAAGCAATACCTCAAGGGACATAGAAGTTATAGGCATTTTTCGAAACCTAAACACAGATTTCGACACCTAAACGCGGGCCTTAAGTTCAAGGTCAAGGTCACAAGGGTCCAAATTTTTCTGTGCTTGGAAAGGTCATATCCATATACACACACATACCAACTATGAAAGCAATACCTCAAGGGACATAGAAGTTATAGACATTTTCTTAAAATTGTTTACGCCGTTCACGACTACACCGGGGGTATTGCAATAGCTCGTCATGTACTTCGTACAGGCGAGCTAAAAAGTGAAACTTAGGAATTAGGGTTACAGATAAGGCGAGTATTTTCAAAGCTATAGCATTTATGTCTACTCAAACTCTATGGTGTGAATACCAATGTGAATCATCTCAAAAAAACTATTCCAATGAGTTTAATCTTTTCCTCCCTGATTGTTCTTCGTTCCAATTAAGTCTAGTCCATAAAGACTATTTAGGATAAAGTTTGTCAATGTAATTGCAGTATCACAAACCCTGCAGGACGGACATTCTGACAAAGGAAAATCTAAATGACCACTGTCCGCCCCTGTTGTGTCTACATATCAACTCAACCTTAACTGAATAAAACATCAAATGGGTTAAAGCAGTGAAACTATATGGTGTATACCTTGTCAAACTCGTCAATCAGACAGATGCCTCTGTCTGCTAACACCAAAGCTCCTGCCTCTAATGTCCACTCTCTAGACACTGGGTTCCTCTGTACATAGGCTGTCAGACCTACGGCCGACGCCCCCTGGCCTGTAGTGTATACGACCCGTGGTGCTGTCTTCTCCAGATATTTCAAGAATTGTGACTTGGCTGTTCCTGGATCACCACACACTAGAACATTAATGTCTCCACGCACTTTGTGTTTACCTCCAGGGTTCTTGGGCTCTCCTCCAAATACAGCCAGGGCAAGTGCCCGCTTAATGTCTTCATGGCCGTAAATTGATGGGGCTACACTAGTAAATATCTGAAAACAAACATGGTAAGTCAGGGCTCCAGATAAGAGGGAGTAAACCGAACAAATCCAAAATTTTCTCAGTTATTTTAACACCAAATCCTATGGAGTTACTACTCATTAGAATCATCTCTTCGAGACGATTCCAATGAGTAATGACACCATAGGGTTTTAAACAGAAATAAAGATTTATGTTTTTGAAATACTCCCCTTATCTGGAGCCCTGGTAAGTTGGTGACAGAGCTCCAGGTAAGAGTTAGTAAACTAGACATTTACATTTAATCCAAACCCTATGGTGTTACCACTCATTAGAATTGTCTCTTTGAGACAATTCTAATGAGTAGTAACACCATAGGGTTTTTTAGCATGCATTAAGAGTTTAGTTGTCAAAATACTCCCCTTATCTGGAGCCCTGATGGTTAATGAAAAGCATCAACACCAGATGCCCTTTATTCACTTTCAGGCACAATTCAGCAAAATGCCTAAAACCAACCTTCAAACGTCATCTAGAAGGCGACCCTCCTGAAAACTTGCAGACCTGGATTCAAACCCACAGTGGAGGAGTAAAGTGATTGTCAGTAGCATGTGGGACAGATAAATAAGTATAGCAGTGAGCACTTTTCCCAACTCAAAACACACATTTCAAAACTTAAATGCAGAGGTTAAAATCAAGATCAAGATGGTTCAAGTTTTCAAATGGTTAGAAAGCTCTCGTCCAAAGACATGTATGCTGCAAGTATGAATATTGTAGGCTAAAGGATTTTTGTAAGTCAATTGAGCACTTTTTGAAACTTGCAACTTAGTTGTCGAGGTCAAGTTCCAAATCTTAACCCTTAGCCTGCCACTCACGACTATAGCTCCATATCCAAACAGCTTGGATCCGGATGAGACGCCGAGTAACTCAGCGTCTCATCCGGATCCAAGCTGTTTGACACTCGGACAACATTTTCAGCAATTTTGAAGCACTTTGAAACTTGAAGCAGACGAGAAATATAGCAGACTACAATTTATTTGGCGGGCTAAGGGTTAAAATAGATGGAAGGTCTTCTCCCAATGTATGGGAGCTCAAAGTCAGAAAAGTGTTCAGTTGGTCAACTCTTTGAACCCTTGTCATGCATATATGGGTCATTGCAAACAGTATTTATGATTTAAATCCTATGATGTCACGACTCATTATAATCGTCTCGAAGAGACGATTCTAATGAGTAGAAACATCATAGAATTACGTACCATGAGGGTTAAAGTGAGAAAGAAAATATTGGATTTCTTGAGTTTACTTCCCTTCATCTGGAGCCTTGCTTATCCAACACAGTGTTTTTTTCATAATTTCGATAGTTGAAAAAAACCACAATTACTTCCCTTTGATAAGATGTAAACAGTTAAACTTGCTTATATGTAATTTAAGAGTTTAAACCATGCGGTCGGTCTGGTATTAGGCGACACATAGGACAGGGATTATTATTACATTAACACCTTGGAATATTCCGAACTATTTGTCTGGCATTCATGGGCCAACCACGTATAATTAAAGCCTCTCAAGTAAACTCTTTTTGGTTGTCGATTAATACCAGATTGACTGTATATGTAAGTACAATTAACTAACCATTTTTAATACTTATTAGTAAAATGGTCAACTAACCAACCACAAAAGGGGAGGGCCGTAACTAATGTTGGTAGAACTTGAGACCCAACCCTTTTGCTCTTATATTTGTATTTTGTAAATATGATTATGAACTTGTGTTATATGGTTGTACAAATATATGGCAATAAAATATGTTTAAACTATTGCAAACAGCATACCTTTGAGGAGTACACTTGACCTATGCAAACAGTGTTGACCTTGATCAGAAGCCTCATTCAGGAGTCTTCTGATCAGGGTCTACACTGTTTGTCAGCAGCACGGACACAAACAACTAGGTGTAAACAACAACCCTCCTAGATATTCTTCTGGCAAGCTTAAAATTCACATACTCTTTCTCCAATCCTTTCGTCTTTTGACAGCTGCACAATGGCCTTGATATCCTCGTCTGTGAGGCTACTGACAGCTAGTTTGTCATCTTTTTTCGTAATGTAGTTGGCCTGAATGACAGTGGCAAACACTGGGAACCCATTGGCAGTGTTCAGGGAACCGTCATAGTTGTTATGGTACACCCCAGTCATTTCCTGGAAAAGGCAAACAATAGCATGAATAGCAAGATGGTCGTTAAATGTAAGTTTCTGATGAAAATCATGCAAGATTTGATTTAATTATCCATAAACTAGCTATAACAACTAAAACAAGCGGACATAGTCCAGTGGTAAACTGCAGGGCTCCAGATAAGAGGGAGTATTCTGAACAATTCCAACATTTTCTTACTCATACAGCACCAAATCCTATGGTGTTACTACTCATTAGAATCGTCTCTTCGAGACAATTCTAATGAGTAGTGACACCATAGGGTTTTATGTAGAAAGAAAGATTTTAATTTTTGAAATACTCCCCTTATCTGGAGCCCTGAAACTGCTAAACTATGATACCAGGGGTCGCTAGTTTGATCCCCCATCATAACAAGTCCTTTGAGATTTATTAAAACGGAGGTCCAATGTATCAGTGCTTTACACTGGGCATCTGAAAGAACCAGAGAACACTGATGACAAAAAGAGTAGGACATTGCACTGTTTTCTATATCACCTCCCTTCTGGGGGCATCCCAATTAGCCCACTGATGGCAGAAACCGATGTTAACAAAATAACAATTACAACTAAGTCTCATTTTCAATATTTTTTTTTCAGCAGCCGTTTTCACTTGAAAGGAGTAAATCAGAAAAAGGTGTAACGAGAGCACCACAAGCGGTACATTATACGCCCACTGGCAAAGAATTATATAGTTTTATCAACATTTATTCTAATTTGTGGACTTTTAGAGCTCTGAGAGCATAAATAATACAGAAATAAAGCTTTTTCTAGCATATCTGAGTACACCAAGGGCAGATAACTCGACACAATGATCCCATAACAATAATAATCAACCCTTTCATGAACTTATACTTCTATAATCATACTGTGGGCAAACATAATCAAAATCCATTCAGAACTGTAGTTTCTAAGTGTGTTAACACTGTCAAATAAGCCTTTTATAGAATATTTGAGTACACCAAGGGCAGATAACTCTGTAACAAAATATCAAATAAATCTCAAACTTAATTCAGCTTCAGATCTTTATACATATAACCTTTCTGTGAAGTTTCATTAATATCCTTAAAATAGTTTTCAAAGAAAACTCTGGACAAACTTTTTATAGTATATTTGAGTACATCAAGGGCAGATAACTCTGTAGCGAAAATTTAAATGAACCTACAACTCTACCCAGCTTTAGATCTTGATGCATATAACATTTGAGTGAAGTTTCATTAATATCCCTTCAATAGTTTTTCCAGAAAACTCCAGACTAGTTTTTTATAGCATATTTGAGTACATCAAGGGCAGATAACTCTGTAAAGAAAATTTGAATGAACCTCAACCTCGATTCAGCTTTACATATTGATGCATATAACATTTGTGTCAAGTTTCATCAATATCCCTTCAATAGTTTTCCCAGAAAACTCTGGACAAGTTTTTTATAGCATATTTGAGAACATCAAGGGCAGATAACTCTCTAACTAAAATTCAAATGAGCCTCAAACTAGACTCAGCTTTAGATCTTGATGAATATAACATTTGTGTGAAGTTTCATCAATATCCCTATTATACTTTCCCAGAAAAACTCCGGACAAACAAAATGTTGACGGACGGACGGACGGACGTGCCACCGAATTGGGTTAGAGGGCCTTTTCTTTTGTTAGAATAACGGGCAACGGCCCCTTATTCTATTGTTACGGAATGAACCCTATTGTCTTCTTTTGTTATGTTTACCGTTATCTGGCCAGAAAAGGCCCTCTAACCCGTTTCGGTTGTGCTAACAAACGGACGGAAGGACGGACGAACAGGGCCACGCCAATATACGACCACCTTTAGAGGTGGGCGTATAAAAAGGTGCATCTATGAGGTAATGGGTTAAGTCTCATTGTTACTTACAATTTCATCTCCAGGTTTACAGCCATCTACCAAGTCATCTAACAGGATGGCATCCTTGGAGCGGGGCAACCTGCCAGCAGGTACCTTGCCCGGGCTCTCCTGTAGAGTGATCCTCTGGTAGTTCTTGTACAAAGTCTGAAACACAGGCAAATAAAGAGATCAACTAGGGCTCAACTGCAAGCAGAATTTGGCATTAATTGATTGCAATTTCATTCAGTTGTTGCTTAAAGCAGATTCAAAGTAAAGCACACAGTTCCTTCCAGAGCTTTCTGCTTTGCTTTAAGCATCCATACATCAAGATACAGGAAGGTGTTGTTCTATGGCTCTTTTAACAGGACACGGTTAGGTAGAAGTATGACAAGTAATTGGGCTAAACGGCACTTCTATTTGGACTTTCACAAGTCATCCAATAATTTCAATGTTTTCTGCTCAATGCCTCCACAAAATCGTATGATGTGACTTTTCATCAGGACAGCCATGTACTGTTATGTAATGAACAATTTAATAAATTCTCCTTATCTAGGAGTTTGTGTGTACAATGTACAGTGGAGAATGTGTTATTATTTCCCAATAAACGCATTTACGCGAAAACGTTTATTTCCACTGCAAACAGTTTGGAGCCAGATCAGACGATTCTATTGAGTAGTGACACCATAGGGTCTAATGCAGAAATAAAAAATTTATTTTTTGAAATTCTCCCCTTATCTGGAGCCCTGGATTGTTTACCTGTTCCATGTTAATTTCGAAGGGTCCTGTGGACTGACATTCTGGACAGGATCCTGGTCTGACTTCCTGCGACTGTGACTGGTAGAAAGGGCCGAGGATATAGTTACATTTGTTACAATCATACTTGATGACATTGAGCTGGGGAAGCACACCCGTACAGCTAGTCACCACACCACTGGTACGAATCAGCTGATTCAGATGTAGCTGCCTGAAGATCAAGAAGAGTGGTACAGGGCTCCAGATAAGAGGTAGTTATTTCAACAAATCCAACATTTTCTCACTCTTTTTAGCACCAAATCCTATGGTGTTACTACTCATTAGAATCGTCTCGAGTTGGGTTTTACGGCATCGCGACACATGAAATGGTCATATGGCGTAGAGACGATTCTAATGAGTAGTGACACCATAGGGTTTAATTCAGAAATAAAGATTTTATTTTTTGAAAAACTACCCTTATCTGGTGCTCTGGTGGTGAGTATTGACGGGGCTCTAGATATCTACTACAGCAGGACTCCAGATAAAGGGCCCTGAGTGAACTGAAATTTTAAATTTTCTCCCTCATGTCTACTCAAAATCCTATATTGTTACTACACATTAGAATCGTCTCTTCCGAGACAATTCCAACGAGTAGTTTCACAATGGACTTTAATTCAGATTTTAGTTTTTTAAACACTCCCTTTATCTGAAGCCTTGTCCACCTACAGTGCTCCTTCTCTACAACACCCATCGGGAGAAGAGTTCTTTGCGTGATGTTGGGAAGAAGTTGGGACAGAAAACTAAACATGACAGTGGCAATCATTGTTGTAAGTAAGAAATCATTGTCTGGAGAGGGCCGAGAGGCCCGTTGTGGGAAAGGAGTGCTATAGTAACTGAATGTCTTTATTACTCATTAACACTTCTACCGCTGAATATAAGGATAAAACTCCGCCCATAATTTACCCCTATCACCTGCACTATTATGCTGGCTAAAAAGGCCTTTACTCTTATAGCACAAATGTATATATGTTGATGCTGTTAAATACAGCATGTTGGAACTGAGACCAAGATGAAAAGCGGAAAAGCTTCAAAAGGAGCTTCTGCTTTTCTTTCACCTTGCAAACCTTGTTTGCGTCAAACAGTATCCTGCCTCACACAAGTTTGGATACAAGCCATTTCAACTTTTGACTATAAAAGAAAGGGCCAAGCAGGTAGTTTACTCCTTCCCCTATAGCATGTTTTCAGTTACTGTATTGGAGACAGATGATTCCTAAAACAGGTTGAAAAGCACAGAATGCACCATTAGGCACATTCTGCTTTACTTTCAGCCTTCTTTAAGCTACTACCCGCTTGGATTATACAGTCAGAAAATATTTCCAATAGTGCATACTCAAGACTGTACGAAGTTGAACTATTTTCTTCTGTACAGGAATAAATAATTAAATGTTATGCAAAGGTAAATCTATAGAGTAATGGGGTCATGTCTGACTGTTTAATTCTGGTACGACTTACCTCAGAGATCTGAGCTCTTCAATGAGAGGTAGTTCTGCAATGCGTACATGTATTTCCTTGGCAATTCGTTCATAGTTGGGGTACATGCTCAACACCACTTCCTTGCCAGCCTACAAAAACATGTGTTTGGTTTTTATTGAAACTCTTTCAGATAAGAGGGAGTGAACTGAACAAATCCAACATTTTCTCACTCATTACTGCCCAAAATCATAATTATGGTGTTATTACTCATTAGAATTGTCTCTTCGAGACAATTCTAATGAGTAGTGACACGATAGGGTTTAGTGCAGAAATAAAGATTTATAGTATACTCCTAATATCTGGAGCTTCGACAAGATTTGTTTGGGTTTTTGATAAACCATTTGTGACAAATTAATTGTGAGGTATTTACCTCTTCACAGCTACTAAAAAAATATTGATACCAGTGTCAAACTGTTTGGATCCTGATCAGACGCAATGTTTGCAATGTCGAATTAATGAGATTAAGGCAGTGAAAGGGTTTACTCTTAGAACACTTAGTAATATTGTAGTCGGCTACTGTTCTTAAAATAGAATTTTCAAAAGTTGCTTTCCAAAATAGGGTCAGTGTGTCAAACGGTTCAGATACTGACAAAATGTCGCCAAACACAGGGTCTCAAGAGGAGTCAAACTGTTGGCAAAAGTAATCAAGATTCAACTATGCTGTAAGCTCACCTCATCAAAGTTTTGCAGCATTTCTGTGGGGGCTTCTGGGAGGAAATAAGCCAACACTTGTTCAACAGAGGCCAGCATGTTGTAGTCAATAACAAGACTCTCCTTGTTGGCTGAAAACACAAACACAGTTAACCCATTTACCCATAAATACGCCTTTTTACGCCTCTTATATATCATTCCACTGATGTAAATAGTTCCATTTTATTCAGTCATGAATAAATATCATAAGAAATATTTTCTATATTCTAGCAGATGGCTGCTTAAGGCACATTCTACTTTACTTTCAATCTGCTTTAAGTGGTCACCTGTCTTCAAAACTAGAAATAGGCTATGGGGTAATGGGTTAAAAAACTATATGCCTCCCTTTGGGGGCATAAAAAATTGAAGTCTCTAAAATATCACAAAGCGTTTTAACATTGTTTATCCGACATAACACACAAAAAGCTGGCTTTTCATTGGTTTGATCTGTTTGCTATTGTTTAGTATGTTTACGGAAAGTAAATTTAATGTTTTCAAAACTTACATATAACTTATTTTTATCTTTTTAAGTTCTTTGACATTTTCCTTTTCTTGAAAGACTCCCCTTATATCTGAACCCCTACATATTCTAGATTGGACACCGAATATATACTCCAGTTATAAACAACTATCATTTCCAAATTATTTCTACAAGTTTTTTACCTTCAACCATTTGTCTTATCTTCTCCCTGTACACATTGTGTCCCTTTGAGTCTACGAAAGTTCGCAGGAAGTTCTTGAATCTGTTCTTGATTTCTGTTTTAGGTCCCAACATTGTCACCCACTCTCTAACAGAATGACCTTTCATGTCCTCCAGATTCTCTATACTCTCTATCATCTGCAAGAGAAACAATCATGTAAAATACCAACCAAAACAGTGATAATTTTAGAAATCAGATGAATGAGTCCTTGGGATGCACATTCTGTAAAACAAAGAGTCCTGGTGACAAACATTGAGTCATTGAGGTGAAAAAAAAAATCCCATAATTTATTTCTAGTTTTGAAGACAGGTGACAACTGAAAGCAGGTCGAAAGTAAAGCAGAATGTGCCTGAAGGCACATTCTGCTTCACTTTCATTCTGCTTTAAGTTACCATTCTGCTTTAAGTTACCATCTGCTAGGTTATATACATGTACAGTGATAATTTTAGGTCTGCGTCCTGCGTACTATACGCATAAAAATCGTCGAGGACGCATAGTCTGAAAAGACGTGCGTCCTCAAGGACGCATCTTCGTATGGGCGTGAAAAATACAGAACGATTCATACTATAATGTGTAGCAACTTTGTAACGGCGTATCAGACCTACGTAAGTGCTAAATTGTTTTCGCAGACGAACATAGTTGCTAAAGACGCCGAATATATTATGATAATTAGGCCAAAATAAATCATAAGACGAATACAAAAAGTCCGCGCCGCGAATAATGAACTCTTTTTATACTGGCTAGTCAAGACAGTGCGGTCAATGTTTTAGACCTAGCCTATTTATGTCAAAAATGGCGGGTATCGGACTTGACAAGAATCGCCCCAAAGTTTGAAAGGTTTGACGCATGGTATTTGATTATCGTAGCAAGTGCGCGCGAATTTTCACGCACTATCTGTATCTAAATTTCTATATCTAATGCGTCGTAGAATATCACGACGGGGAGAAGAGTCATCATTAGTTATTATAGGCGATAATATCGTAGGGCGGGTATCGCGTAGAGCTGACTTGAAAGATTGCAGTAATTTTTGTGCGAGATTTTCGAAATCTATGCGAGAATCGGACATCATAGCTGCAACACTGTTTTAAGTACAGTTACAACATTGTAGGTGTGTTCGTAATAATAGTAAAGTAAGAAATTCATCTGTGAAAGTTTGTTAGAACAGTAATTTTCAACACAGCATGCTGATCTGTAGAGCATACAGGCTTCCGTTTTTGGACAGAATCACAAAGAACAGAGTCCTAATAAAGTCAAGTTGACCAAAGTTATTGACTTAAGTGCACATTGAACTGGAAATATCAGAAACATGCAGGTTTTATGAAATTAAATGAACAAACTAAACTTACTATGAAATTAAGATTTTAATATTCATTGATTCATTTTCAGTGAAATGAAAATACGGATGGGTTTAACAATCTGTTCACATGCTTATAGTTGGTGAAAAAATTTGGGACCCATAGTTTTTCTATGGGACCCATAGATATCAAAGTTATGGGTCCCAAAGGACCCATTCTTTTTTTTTCTAAAATTATTACTGCATGTAGAAGAAATTTCTATTGGTACATGTTTATGACTGTATAAGCTGTAACCATTTTCTTAAGTGGACTGGAGGAATAAACTAAGTGAGCTGAATGGGGCTTCTCTTGGGGAAAGGGTTAAGGAATCAATTGAATTTTAAAGAATTTCACAGCATACCTCTTCATCTTCAACATCTCCCTCAGCTGCCCTCTCAGCCATTCGTCTCTTTCTCGGTCGGTCTTCCTCGTCATCAGATTCATCTAATTCAAAAGAAAAAAATATCACTTACTATTCTCCAGGTAAAATAAACGGGATCAAAGTGTCAAACAGTTTGGATCCTGATGAGATGCCACTTTACGCCATGTCTCAAAAGGATCCAAACTGTTGGCAAGGGTTATCATGGTTTGGATTTATGACGAGTTTACGTTGCTTTAATAATATTTCAGTCCAATCGCCAGAGCTCCAGATAAGAGGGAGTTAACTGAACAAATCCAACATTTTCTCACTCATTTCAGCACCAAATCCTATGGTGTTACTACTCGTTTAGAATGGTATCTTCAAGACGATTCTAATGAGTAGTGACACCATAGGGTTCAACACAAAAATAATGATTTTGGTTTTTTTAAACTCACCTTATCTAAAGTCCTGCTATCAGGACATTCCGCTAATTACATTTGGAGGAAGAACCCTGAAGCACTTTATACACTGTTTCAGGCGTATAAATAACACCAACCTTCTAACCTAGTGGTGAGGAGCTTAGTGACTGTCAGTAGGCCAAGGAGGACCCCATTAACAAGTTTAGAGGTACAGCGTTCCCTCCCTACAACGGCCCCCTCTCTACAACACTTGCCGCTGCTCCCCAAAACAAAACATTAATGTCCAACATTTTCATGGCTGCAATACCGTCTGCTTAAAATTGTTGTATGCTGTTTTTCTCAAAGTTACATAATGGACATTTTGACAGAAAAAACTTAATGACAAGTGACAAACAGCTTGAATTACGACGCGGCGTCTTATCTGGATTCAAGCTGTTTGCAAATGTAAGCCAATTTCCCTACCTATAACAGCTCCCTCCAAACAACGAACCCATTTTTTGTCTCCCATTGGGTGTCGTAGAGAGGGAGCGCTGTATCAAATGATCAAATCTAAATAGACTGCAAATTTGAAGAAGGAACAATACTTTTTATGGATTAATAGGTCCACAGCAAATGTTAAATTTTGCATGCATCAGTTTCAGATTTATGATATGAAGTGCAGTGTTCAACTTTCAGACAATATAATAAAAACATCTTCACTTGTTGAAGCTTACCGTACATAAGCCCTCTCCTCATTCTACCAGTAAGCCTCCCTTCATCACGATCTCGCTGATGAAGCTCTCTCTCAGCTGCATGACGCTGGCCTTCAGACATCTCCGAGAAATCATCATCATCCAAATTGTCTCGATCATAGACATCAAGCTCTGGCATTGGTCGGTAGTCCCTAAGTAGGTCAATAAACTTGACATTAAATACTAATACTAATCAATAAATATTGCTGTTATATAATTTGAAGAAAAAAAACAATGTGAATATACACACACTTTTTTTTAGATATTTAAAGTAAAGAGAGAAAATTTGATTTTGTGCTTTAGCACTAACCCACCCAAATAGCCTATTCTAGTTTGAAGATAGGTGATCCCCTTAAAGCAGTGAAAATTAAAAAAGATTTCAAAAGACACATTCTTACTTTCAGCCTGTAAGCTACTGTCAGAATTAAGTGTGTTCTGCTTTACTTTTGAACGGCTTCAAATGATCATCTGTCTTCAAAAGTAGAAACAGGCAATGAGTTAACCCTTTACTCCTACGCCGGTTTCTAGAACTGAAGACAAGTGACCACTTAAAGCAGGCTGAGGGCAAAGCAGAATGCACCTAAGGTGCATTCAGCTTTACTTTCAGCCTGCTTTACTACGATATGCTAGAATATAGAAAATATTTTATGGTGTATATCTAGGACTGTATAATTTGAATGAATAAATCTAATGTGCTAGAAGGTGCTCCTATGGAGGTAAGGGTCAAGATTAACATAAACTGATATATACCTCTCCAAGTTGTCACCAAATAGTTCCTCCCCCTCCTCCTCCTCTTGAACTTCATTGTCACCAAGAAGTTCAGATTCGTCTTCGAATGGTGGCAGATCACGCCCTGGACTCGATGTCACTGGGTCCATTCTGCGGCTTCCACGTGAACCCCTTGAGGGGCTTGTGGGTGTTGAAAAGGGATCTGAAGAGGTTTCATCCTGAAAAATTGTATACACTTTCAATTTAAATGAGTTGGAGTTGGGTTTTATGTATGCTACAGTGAATAGGTTCTAAGAGTGCATGAGAGGATGATGACAGATCATCATATGGCAGGAAAATGATATTGGTGGGCCATCAATGGGCTAATTGGACGCTCCAGACAGCAGGGAGTGGATACAAAAAACCTGGGTGTGATGCCCTACTCTCACTCATTAAATGATACAGGAACAGTCACAGCATGAAGTTTATACAATACCAAGCTAGGATCAAGGTCTACCTTTATTCATATTTCCCCGAGATCTGTGATCGAATGGAACTCTTTACCTACCGAGTGCATCTCTTCAACAAGCCTGGATGAGTTCAAGACAGCCGTCCAGCTTGTGACAGTGCCTTATAACTAATCCAAAGCCAGAACTGTATAGTGTAATATATGTTAGTCTTTTGGGACTTTTTACCTCTACATGTCATCATATATGATGTCATATTGGAATTTTGTAAAAAGTTTTATCATCAGCAAGCCGGAACACCTCACCATCGCCCTTAGCACCAGTGTACAGCACACCCGCACACACCCCTCAGCGTGGATGTCCAAGAGGATTTTGCTGAGAAACCCATTTGAAGTTGAAGTACATCAGAAATCAGTCTAGAAAAACTCATCTGAAATTTCATCCGGTGGGGTAAAAAAACAACCTGGTTTTAAACTTAAGTCTGCTTTTGAAGATGAGATGTTTTTGAATAATCTAATACACTGCCGTCGTTTAAAAGCCTTAAAGGGGCTCGCAACCGGATTAAGCATTAAAAATAGTAATTTGTAAATATATGTCAAATGCTTATATAAATGGGTAAGATTTAGTTTAGGATAATAATTTCTATTAAAAAATGCATTTCCAAAAAAAAAAAAAAGCTCTGGTGGGATCCGAACCCGTGACCCTCCATGCGGAGACAAACATGAAAAAAGAGGAAACGCCTTTATCCCCTCGGCTACCAGCGCTCTCTATATATTAGGTAGCGAATTAACGTACTTCACTGGTAGCGATTTATGGTACTTTATTCTGCTCGGGTTTATGTCTGAGCCCGTGTAGAGAAGCAACAACAACAACTATACCGTTAGCCAACGCTATAGAAAAACAATGGAAAATATCTTTAAAAAAAACACCCAAGATTCGGTGACAATTCTTGAGACTTTTTTTGGACTGATCATATTTTTTTAATGTCAGAAGCCAATTAATGCCACAAATTTGCTTTTATTTGAGGCTTTTATTTGAGTATTTTATTTATTTTGACAAGTACACCATCCAGTTGCGAGTCCCTTTAATAGGATTCTATGACATATTTTACAGATACTGTGAAGCACAGCATAGGATTTACAAATACTGTGAAGCACAGCATAGGATCAAAACAACAGACCTGCCTTCTTTAAGTTCTTAGTAGATGCGGTGATCTCTGCAAAAGTTAAAGGCATCCCGTTTGACAATTAAGCCATAGAACCACTGCATGGGACAATGGGATGACACATCTAATCAAGCTTATGCGGGACTATAAACCTTAGCAGCAACAAAAATAGCCACTGCAAGGAGTTTCTCACTATGGAGAAATTGAATGGCGAAGTCGGTGTTCGATCAAAATCAGGGGAT
This sequence comes from Gari tellinella, assembly GCA_922989275.2. Taxonomy (NCBI): domain Eukaryota; kingdom Metazoa; phylum Mollusca; class Bivalvia; order Cardiida; family Psammobiidae; genus Gari; species Gari tellinella. Next base: position 95,427,792 of record OV277858.1, read on the forward strand.
GGGTGGGGGGTTAAACTCTTTTAAACAAAACACGCCGTTTAATGAGTTCTTGCTAAACAGTAATAACACTATTTAACTGCAAATCAAAGTATACAATCTCAAGTGTACCTGCTATAACTAATCAGTGGCACATTTATTGTACGCTGCAAAAAAAAGAGTAGAAATCTACTGTCAGAGGAAGTCTTCGCCGCTGTCTCTAAACACACACACGCTGTTCCAAATTTTACCAGTGGGTTAAAATGAAATGATACAGCTTCAACTTTTTATAAGTCTTTAAACGTTCACAAATAATGTAAGAAGAAGCTTAAATTGAAGAAACTAATTTTGACGTATACTTACGGCCATTGTTTTTCTTTGCAAATGTACATGTGACCACGAAACGGCGGGAAAGAGGAGGTGAAAGGTCAGAGTTGAAGAGTCATGTTCGGAATACTACGGCGATCATCATATATTCGAATGGAAGACATGTTGACCGAAAGTTGCGATTAGAGCCAAAGTCTTCCCTGGTACCCTTCTTCATATCGCGAACATAATCGAAAGCGAAAACCAGTTGCGTGATGCAAAACTTAAAGCTCAAAGTACTAAAAGTACTGATGTACGTGGCGTTTGTCTGTAAGTTTATGTTGGCCTGAGTTAACCATGGTAAACTTGGATTAATGACCGCCTCGACAGCTCAGTGGTAGAGCGTCCGCTTTCGAGTCGGGAGGTTGTGGGTTCGATCCCCGGCCGGGTCAAACCAAAGACCATTATAAAAACGGTACTAGTAGCCCCCTTGCCTAATCACGGAATTATACAAAAGTGTATAATTCTGTGCAGTGTATAATTCTGTGGCCTAATAAAGCTTAAACCTAGCAGAAACAACAACAACAACCTTGCCTGACGCTCGTCATTGTAAGGGTTGTACTAGGAAGGTGAATATAATGCCCAGGTAAGTATGCATGTTAATGGATACCTTGTTTGTCGCAATAAAAGCTCTTCAGAGCTTATGTTGATTGTTTACCATATGCGACGTTAAATAAAGCTTACCTTTACCTAGCCTTTTCAGCCAACATGAACTTTTTTATTGGTTTTAAACATACCATTGTAATATCGTACATAGGCATGCTATAACATACGCGATTGTGCACAAAGTGTCATCTATAAACCTACTACCAGGGCGCCATACTACCAAGGACATTACTTGGGTACTCCGACAAGTCAACGGAGGAAACTTACACAACAACAACAACATGACATACCCACACATTCAATCTTGATCTAGAGTTACATCAATGGACAAAAAACTAATAAGCAGAATATTCCTACTTTAAAGAAAAAAGATAACAACTTAGCTATCTATGTACTGCTGTACACACTATCTATCTGTTTATACTGCAGCACCCTCATACGAGTATTATGTGTAGCTGCACGTCTGTGCTAATTAGTTAAGAATAAAGTAAAAGACAGAAGAGAAGGTTGAAATATGGTTAAAAATATTGTTAATTTTTAGCAAGAATAGAATATACAGTTAAAAGAAGATGAAACACTGTTGCTTAACTTAATAGAAATACTGCACATTGCCTACTGCCTGCTTGAACTGGTCAAGGTCAGGCAACAGGACAATGTGCGCAGGTAACTTGTTCCACAGAACGATAGTCGCGGGAAAAAAGAGAATTTATAAGAGAATTTATAGTAATTTGCAGACGTATGAACTTGGCGAAAAGAAAGAGGATGCATATGCCGGGTCATTCTGTTAGGGTGCTGCAGGTATCGGGGTGCTGGGGGGGGGGGGGGGGGGGCAACCAGGCCATGGACTATTTTATATAACATGACTAGTCTGCAGTCGGTCCGTCTGTCTTCAAGGGTCCGCCAGCCTAGCTCCTCCTGCATTGTCGTTCCGCTGTCATAGGTTGAATAGTTGTTTTTGGTCCACCTCGCTGCCCTACGTTGAACCATTTCGACCTGCTTTATGTTGTGTTTTGTGTAGGGTGACCAGACAGACGAGGCATATTCCACCTGTGGTCTCACAAGTGTCTTGTAGGCCATCTCTCGTATGCCTTGGTGTGTGCTCCTTATGTTCCGTTGCAGGAAACCCAGGGTTCTGTTAGCTAGCTGGCTGATGTTCTTGATGTGACTGTTCCAGCTAAGGTCTGAGCTTAGTGTCACACCAAGATACTTACCTTCCTTTGCTGCCTTCAGGACTTGACCATGCAGGGTATACTGGGTCCTGATTGGACATGCGGACCTTGCAATATACAAAACATTGCACTTGCTAGGGTTAAACCGCATGTCCCACCGGTGTTCCCAGTCCTGGAGTCTGTCAAGGTCAGCCTGGATGGCAGCTCCGTCCTCTTCCTTCGATATGGTGAGGTAGACTGCAGTATCATCTGCAAAGAGTCTCACCTGAGAAGTTATGCTTTCTGGTAGGTCGTTAATGTATAGGAGGAAGAGGATCGGACCAAGGACATAACTCTGTGGCACTCCGGACGTAACGGGGACTGGTGAGGAAGAGGAACCACCAAGGACTACTGTCTGTGTCCGGTTGTCGAGAAAGGCCTTTATCCACTTGTTTGTCTTACCTGTGATGCCGTATGTTGTGAGCTTGTGTAGTCCATCAGTATGAGGTATGTCTGTAGCCCATGTGAAAGCTTACTAGATATGTCTTCCACTAGTTGGATAAGCTGCGTTTCACAGGAGCGCCTGTCTCTGAAACCATGCTGTAGGTCGTACAGAATGTCATGGGCATTGAAGTATCGCGACAGTTGAGATGCAACAATGTGTTCCATGGTCTTGCACATTATACAAGTTAGGGAAATGGGCATGTAGTTGGCAGGATCGCTCTTATCCCCTTTCTTGTACAATGGACAGACCATGGCCGTCTTCCAGTCGTCTGGTATTACACCACTCTCATAGCTTTTCTGGAAAATGACTGAGACAATTGGAGCAATGGCATGGTGCAGGTTTTTTAGAACTGTCGGTTTTAGTGTGTCTGGTCCAGCCGCTTTATTTGGCTTCAAACCTGCAAGTAACTTGGATATGCCACTGATTCCAAAAGTAATTTCGGGAATGTCAGGATATAACCCTCACGGGTAATTTTGAGCAGTTGCGCGTCTGTGTCTGTTAGTAGCAATAAGTGAAAACAAATTGTAAAATAACATAGTAGAAAGTGAGAAAATTGTTAAGCTAAAAGCGAATCAGGATAAAGACAGGTTAAAAACATCACTGCAGGACTTAATTATGGCTTATGGTTGATGATGTTGCTGACGGCAGCCTTGAAATGGCGTGCTTTCCAATTGACAACAGCTAAAGGAAGAAACGAATACTTGTAGTGGTTGGCTCCAGTGTGTATATCTGTCTGAAAACGGCTTTGAAAACGCACAGGCATTAAATGATCAGTTCACCAGTGTTTTCACTGAAACAATCTATCAGTCCATACCCCATGAAATTCCAAATATCCCGAGAATGGACAAAATCTAAGTATCAGCTTATGGTGTTCAGAAATTGCTTGCTGGATTAAATGTTTCTAAAGCAATGGGACCAGATGAAATCCATCCGAAACTCCTTAAAGAACTATCATTTGAACTGTCAAGTATCTTTGCTCACTTATTCCAACCGTCTTTAGATTCAGAATCTGTACCACATGATTGGAGTCTTGCATTTTTCAGAAAAAATGACAGACCCATTCCAAGTAATTACCGCCCTGTATCTCTTAAGTTTATATGCTGTAAATTGCTGGAACATGTAGTATGCCCTAACCTTATGCAACGCTTAGATGAAAACAATATAATCTCTGATAGACAACATGTTTTTCGTAAATATTACTGGGATTAAGTGTAATCGGGGATTACGCATATACTCCCTGAATTTTTTTAGGCATTAAGCGTAATCACTAGGCGTCTTAGGGAATTGATGAAATGTCCCCTTTTTCATCAAGTTAATAGACTTGTACTATCATGACATTTCTTTTGGTTTAAAACATCATGCTTTCCTGACATATCATGGTCTGATGAATGTTCATACAAAGTTTCTCGCACAAGTGAATAAAACTAAATGAACAGTGTGCATTTAAGTCAGGACAATTAAAAAACCAAGACATCTGTTTTGTTAATAAGTTTAACAACATATTTTATAGCGTTGTACTTCCCCTTGAATTAAATTAACCAAATGAGGTAAGTTTCCGATGATTACTTTAACCAAAAGTAATTGCCAAATATTTATAAAAAATCAACGAAAACCTTCAAAAGTACGCCTTTTCCCTGGAAGATTTAATGAATACGTGATATTCCTGATTTTTCAGGGATTTCACGTACAGTGGAGAATCTGTTATTCTTTCCCAATAAACGCGTTTACGCTAAAACTATTATTTGCAGTGCAAACAGTTTGGAGCCAGATCAGACGCCGGGTAACCCGGCGTCTGATCAGGCTCCAAACTGTTTGCCACCAAGATAAACATGAATTATCAGAATTGTCCAAAAGTTGTTCTTTTCTACGTTTTAGCGCTTTGCGTTTGCATACGTTTGCGTTTAAACGGGAAAGAATAACAGATTCTCCACTGTATTCCCTGGTTAAACTTAATCCCTGTAACATAAACATCATAGCTGTGAAAGTCAGTTGATAAATGTATTAGATGCTTGGCAAAAGTCTTTAAATAACAAACAACAGGTTGATGTCTTTGTTCTTGATTTCAAAAAAAGCATTCGACACTGTTTCGCATGAGTTACTTAAATCTAAATTGTATAAATAACGAGTTTCTCAACAAGTTTTAAAATGGTTTGATGTTATTCTCATCAACCGCAGGCAAACAGTTGTGGTGGGCGGTAGTTAGTTTTGCCATTGCCTGCTCAATCGCCAGACTGCAACCTCATTGGGCACATAAGGGGCGTAAATGTGACCAACAGCCGCAACACGTCGAACAGTTGTTAAACACTCAGTAGGAAGACTGGGCTTGCATTCCACGTTATCTGTTACGGAATCTGTGTGGATCTATGGGACACAGTATCAAAAACTATGCAGGCAGTTATAGCAAGTCAGGGTGGTCATACGCGGCAGTAATGGAATTGTGTAGGCGAGTTTGATGTAAAGTCTGTTAAAGCCTTATAATGTTGAACCAAACTCAACTTTCCCCAAAGTTTATTTCCTAATTAGCAAATGCAGACATTCAATGTTAAGTTTATCAAAAATGGCATTGCAAAGTCAAATGAGGATTTTTATTGACGTCAGTTTTATGGGGTTAGGGTGGGTTTTGAATACAATAGTTCATGTTAAACAAGTTGTAATGTTACATGTAAAATGGCAGTAACTATGCTTAAGTTGAGCTTTATTGTCTCGTTAAGGGGGTTTTCTATTTATTATACCGAGATTATACCCTCTGCCAAGAGCCAAAAGGAAAGGCAGGTCGATGACTTTGATCTTTGACCCCATACGCTGCTTGGCAACGAATACGATTAACCAAAGTCATCTTCCTGAAATCATCATCATCTCATCTTACCATCCTTCATCTATCATTGGCGCTATATAACCTATTTCGTGTCACAGTGCCGTTAAACTAAACTCACCCATCCATCCAGCTACAAGTTTGAAACAGACAATACAGTGCTCCTTCTCTACAACGACATCCAGTGGGAGCATCGAGTGTGTGTGTTGTTCGGAGGGAGTTGTTATAGGGAGGGTTAATTAAGACTTGACATACAATTGCAAACAGCTTGAATCCAGATCAGACGCCGCGTAACGCGGCGTCTGATCTGGATTCAAGCTGATTGTCACTCTTCAATATGTTTCTTCTGTCAAAATGTCCACTCTAATATGTATCTTTGAGAATAAACAGCAGACGACAACTTTAAGCAAACTATATTGCAGTAGTAAAAACGCTATACATAGTTAACCTTTATAGGGAACCGTGGCAATGGTAGTTGTAAGGAGAGAGTCGTTGTTTGAAGGGCCCTTGTAGGGAGGGACCACTGTATAATCTTACAAACCCTCTACAAAACAGGAGAGAGAACATAGTTGTTACTGTACATTGGAAAATGTTTGAGTTACCTCCCTGGGTACATGAGAAACGCTTAACTTTAAGCTATGTAGGGTAATTCATGTTTGGAAAGATATTGGGGTTTGTGGGTCTGCACTGCTTGTCACTTTGCAATATGTTGTAAATATAGGATAATACATGAGTGTTCATAATTTATTGGATTTATTAAACGAATCTTTTAGAAAACGATAACAACGAGGCTTTGCCGAGTTTTTATCGTTTTCTAAAACGACGAGTTTGATAAATCCAATAAATTAATAACACAAATGTTATATTCTTTTTATAACATAACATAGAAATGTTATTTATCGCAGCTTTGGAGGTCAAGAGAATGCTTAGCGCGATATAAGTAGATCTATACAGGAAAAAAGTTGTTCCAAATTAACCCCGTTCACTAGCATAATGCGTATGATGTTATATGTATTAATAAATACTTTCATGTAGATCTAATATTGATTAAGTACACCAAAAATCTATAAATTGAATCTACATGATGGAATTAAGACGTTGGAAATCGAACACATAGAACGCATTTTAATGACGTCACAAGTAAACGACGTCGTGGCGTACCTCATTTGCATAGTTATATAACTAGTTATATATGACATTTAAACAACGGGTGTTATTCAACGCTCACGCCGTCTGTTATGTTATAAATCAAATTATTTTTAAAATCATTAGCTCTTATGCATGCCACTAGTGACTGGCTGCCCATATTGGCATACTTTTCAAACAATGCAATAGCATTATAGGGTAGAGTTAATTTGTCTAATACAAACAGTGTAGATTCTGGTTTGAGAGCTAGGCCTACGGGGAAACCAGGGTCTGCATCGTTTGTCACTTTGTAATATATTATGAAATGTACTCATGCACTCATTTGACCCTAAGGATAATAGTGTCCAATTTATATGTCACTTAAAAGCAGTGTAATGGCTCATGCAGGAGCCTTCTGACCAGAGTCTGCCCTGTTTGCCACTTTGTAAATAAAATCAACCCTAGGATCTATAATGGTATGGGATATTTTAGTGAGTGGAAGCGTCCATTTAGGGTGTACGAGTTGGTATATAAATATTACATGCGGTTGCAGTTATTTGTTTTTAGCTCACCTGAGCTAGCTCAGGGTGAGCTTTTGCAATCCTTGAATGTCCGGCGTCCGTCGTGCGTCGTCAAAAATTTTAGTGTTTACACTCTAGAGGCCACACTATGTATCCAATCTATCTCAAACTTCTTCAGATTGTATATTGCCATAAGAGTTCGGATGAGTTCGATTATGGTTGAAATCGGACCAATAGTTCAAGAGTTATCAACCTTTGAATGGCTGAAAATGCCATATTAAACGGTGTTTACACTCTAGAGGCCACAATATTTATCCAGTCTTTCTCAACCTTGCTCAGATTGTCTATTACCATAAGAGTTCGAATGAGTTCGATTATGGTTGAAAACAGATCAATAGTTCAAGAGTTATCAACCTTTGAATTGCTGAAAATGCCATATTTAACAGTGTTTACACTCTAGAGGCTACAATATTTATCCAATCTTTCTCAAACTTGCTCAGATTGTATATTACCATAAGAGTTCAAATGAGTTTGATTATGGTTGAACTCGGACAAATAAGTCAAGAGTAATCTACCTTTGAATTGCTGAAAATGCCATATTTTGCAGTGTTTACACTCTAGAGGCCACAATATTTATCCAATCTTTCTCAAACTTACTCAGATTGTATATTACCATAAGAGTTGTGGTTTAAACAGTATTTTATTCAAATAATGAAATGGATTGGACAACAGGCATTGCCTATGTAAGTCCTCTCCAGTGGCACAAGGTAATTACATAACATAACATAACAAAATACATGATTATTCAATAGCTGAAAAAGAAAGATTTACTTTAGATACATGAATACGGTTGTTATTATCAACACAGCACTAAGTATTGTTTGAATGTAAATAACCTTTGAGTAATTCAATGTTAACCAAGTAAACGGAAGAAAGAAAAAACAAATAAACGAAAATAAGCTTCATAAATGATCAATCAATCAATCAAATCTCTTGGTGCTTCTGATATAGCAGGTCACTATATCATTAAGTTCACAGGTAGACTCAGTGCTCAGACCGTTTCCGCCATACAATAAGATATTAAGAGTTATCTCGCCTAGGTTTGGAATATTATCAAGTGCTCTGAACATGATATGTCTCTGTAACTGGAATGATGGGCAGACAAAAAAGAAATGGTTATTGTCTTCGCAATTATCGATACAATTTTGGCAGGAAGGTGACTGTGTTAGAAAATGGTCGAACAAATGTTTATTCAACGAACTGGCGTTGTTACGTAATTGACAAATAATTATATTTTCTCGACGTGAGCCTAGGATAAAATAAATTGGAGGCTTTGGCGTATTTTTAAGTGAACGCAGTTTGTTTTTGAATTGATCAACGGACGTCGCCGATTTAACTGTACTTGGAAGAGCATTCCACTCTCTAATCGTACTTGGTAGAAAGCTATTCTGGAAAGAAGTTGTTCTGCCTCTTGGGATTTGAAGTGTTTGCCCATGAGAACGGAGATTATATGTTGTCTCAAGAGGTAAGAAAGGAGAAATAAGTTCTGTTAAATATTGTGGGCATGAACCATTTAGTATTTTGAACATGTTTATAAGTTTGTGGTTTTGTCTTCTATCAAAGAGAGAAACAATTCCCAGTTCATTATAAAGACAAGATCGCGATGAATTTCGGCGCAGGCCAGTAATGATACGTGCTGCTTCGACTTGGACACTTTCTAATAGATCTGACTCTTGCTGCGTGCAGTTTGTCCAAACAGAATTAGCACATTCAAGAATAGGACGTATAAGTGAGAGATAGATAGTAATTAAAGAAGAACGATTTACAAAGTGTTTAAGCATTCGCAGTATATTTAGTCTTTTAGAGGCTTTATTATAAATAGTTTCAATGTGTTCTGACCAGGAAGCATTAGATTGAAATGTAACGCCAAGGTGTGTATGTGAATTAACTTCCTGTACTTTTTCTCCAGCAAAGTAAACTGGTGGGTGATAAGTGTGTTTTCTTGTAAAGACAAGTGACTTTGTTTTCTGTGGATTAAATGAAACAGCCCATGTTTTGCTCCAATTGTTAATTGTGTCAAGGTCATTTGATAAAGATGCAGCACATTCTGCCTCTTCTTCTTTATCTACGATAATAAAAAGAGAAGTATCGTCTGCAAAAAGACTTACATTGTTTATTAAATTATCAGTGATGTCATTAATGTAGAGTAAAAAGAGGAAGGGACCGAGTACAGAGCCCTGCGGCACTCCAGCCTCAACAGCTGAGAAACCAGAAGAGAAACCCTCAGTCACTACTTTTTGTTCCCTATCCCTGAGATAACTTTCAACCCACCCAAGTATATTACCCTGTATTCCGTATTCCCTAAGTTTAAGTAGTAGACCTTTGTGCCAGACTTTATCAAAAGCCTTCGCCACATCACAGAAGATAAAACGTACGTCTTTACCTTTATCAAGGTTTGATATTATTGAGTTATAAATGTCAATTAGTTGATTAACAGTACAGTCGTTGGGTTGGAACCCTGACTGACGATTACATAATAGATTATTATCTTTGACATAGTTGAAAAGATGTTTAAATAAAATCCGTTCCATTATCTTACACACAACACTGGTAAGAGAAATGGGACGATAGTTATTTGGTAAGTTTGATTCCCCTTTCCCTTTATAGATCGGGGTTACATGTGAGCGTTTCCATTGATATGGGACTTCGTGATGGGTGAGGGACAGGTTAAATAGTTTAGTTAAGGGTGCTGAAATTGAAGAGATCACGTTTTTTAAGATTTTTGGGCTAATATTGTCCGGACCCGAGGGTTTTGATGTATTTAGGAGTTTTAATTGGTCTATCACTTCCGTTTCAAGTACCGTTATATTTTGAAGCTTAGATTGTGTGCGGGCATTACATTCAGGTAACGGTGGCTCACTATTTAATTTGGAGACCGAACAAAAGTATTCGTTGAAAGCCTCGGCTTTTTGGGTAGGGTGAAACATTATTTGACCATTTGCAATTAATGGTGGGTTGCAGGTATTATTATTATTAAGTTTAGCTATAGATTTTGCTATACGCCACCATTTACCAGGAGGGATGTTCTTATCAGTCAACTGAGAGCATAGCTTGTTCTTGTAATTATCTTTAGATTGTCGAACAAGAGTGATGACGTCATTTCTCAATTTGCGGAATTTTTCCCAGTGGTTCGGATTGTTAGAGAGTTTTGCTTTTTGGTGGGCACGATTTCTTTGACGCATTTTATGACGGATTGTATTATTTATAAACGGTTTATCATTTGGTCTTATAACAACAACTTTAGTTGGGATATGGTGCTTTACGCACTTTTCAATTATATTTGTAAAATTAGAATAAACTGTATTTATATTGTTACTATTAAAAACTTCATTATCCCAGTCTTGTGAAGATAGTTCTAGATTTAATTTATCGAAATTTGCTAAACTATAATTTCTTATTGTGCGTTTGAACGATTGTTTTTTGTGCGCTGAAAAGTTTAATTCGGCAGTCACTACACAATGTGTACTACAAATAGGAGGGTCAACAGTAGTGTTACGAATATGTGTACTATTATTTGTTATGCATAAGTCAATACAAGTTCCTGTATCTGTTGTAAAATTAGTAGGTACATTTATAATATTTTCCAAGTTGAGTCTTTGTAAAATATGTTTAAAATTATTAGATGAATTAGATAAAATATTGATGTTGAAGTCCCCTAGCAAAAGAGTTCGGATGAGTTCGATTATGGTTTAAATCCGAGAAATGAGTCAAGAGTTATCAACCTTTGAATTGCTGAAAATGCCATATTTAATAGTGTTTACACTCTAGAGGCCACACTATTTTTCCAATCTTTCTAAACCTTTCCAAGATTGTATATTACTATACTATAAGAGTTTGGATAAGTTCAATTATGGTTGAAATCAGACCAATAAGTCAAATGTTATCAACCTTTGAATTGCTGAAAATGCCATATTTAACAGTGTTTACACTCTAGAGGCCACACTTTTTATCCAGTCTTTTTCAAACTTGCTCAGATTGTATATTACCATAAGACTTTGAATAAGTGCAATTATGGTTGAATTCGAACCCATAGGTCAATAGTTATCTGCCCTTGAACTGCTGAAAATGCCATATCTTACAGCGTTTACACTCTTGCAACTACAATTTTCAATGGATTTTGATTATACTTGCAAACAAAGTATATAGCTATAAGTTCTCGCAATTATTGTTGAAATCTAATCATTGTGGCAATAGCTATATGCCCTTGATATACTTTGAAATGCTAGAAAAGGAAGGCTTCATTTCAGTATTGTTTAGGCTCTAGTAATCTGCCCTTGATGTACTCTACTATACTAGAATTATGAGGTTGTATTCCAAAATTGTTTACATGCTATACTACAAATTTGAATGGATTTAGATTAAAACGGGTGAAACAGAAAGGCAAAGCTATCAGGCTTCAGAACAACAGGTGAGCGATATCAGGGCCTTCAGGCCCTCTTGTTTTTTAAATCATATACTAAGACAAAAAAGAAACGCAGGGTAACCTACTCTTAGTATGTTGCTCGGCTCTTATCTGCCTTTTGTTTTGTGACTTCGATCAACGCACGGAAATGGCCTCGCACCAAATTTTGGTAGCTCACAAAGAGCTGCCTGATAGGTCGACGGGGTATGAATACTCCCATTTTTTTCTCATTTTCACCCTTATATACTGTTTCTTTTAGTATTCATACACCATTTATTTCGATTGGAACATGTTTTCTTTTGTAATCTTTTAAACGTTTATATCATAGCGCCTATGTTCTGTATCAAATAAAATTTATGATGTAAAAGAATTTCCTCAATCGGGATTCGAACCCCGAACCTCGCCGTTACAAATCCTTCGCTCTAGCGACGCATCTATGACAGATACGTTACGTCAAAGGGTTATCAATTAGATATGTTGTTGTTGTTGCTGCTAAGGTTTATAGTCCCCGCATTATATTGAGCTTTTTCAGATGCGACATCAATTAAATATATATATATATATATGTAGTGAACTAACGGGAGTCGCAGGGGAGGGAATCGTTGATCTTACACTCTAAAACGCAACATGATGCTTTTTAGTAGAAACTATCTAGGGAATGTTTTTTTAACAACAACTTCAACTTTCTCAACTTGCTCAAATAGGATTTTTTAATTCGCTGTAGGTCACATCTGTAACAAGAATCACGTAATTAACCGACCCTTCCCTAGAGTATACGGTTCGCTGTCAATTACTGATTTATATATATACTGCGTCATCTCAATTTAATTTATTCATGCATAACGTTCAACGTCAGGTGAATATGTTCGGACTATAGTTGAGTTAAGGCATTGAAACAATTTGAGCATATATCTTGTTTTGCCAGCACGGTTTCGATCCCGACCTAGCTCCATAATTGTTTTCTTAGAAATGAACTTTGTAAATAATGTTTCCTAAACTACTTCAACTAGTATTTACGTGTTTATATAGACACATGGTATTCCTTTACAAAAGAAAGGTTTCCTGCCAAATTTGTTTTTTCGGTGTCGTTAACTCTTTCCCTGTCAAATTTTATATTCTGTTTTAACACTCTTACCGCCAATATATCGTCTGCATTGGAAGAGCAGTCTTCAATATTTTTACAAGTCATCTTTAGGGTTGTTTTGACTTAAGAAATGTCGATACGAGTGTCAAGCAGTTTTGATCCTGAATCGCGGCGTCTGATCATAATTCAAACTGTTTGCAAAGCCGCCTTTTGGCGAAATTGGCAGTGAAAGAGCTTAAAAAAATCTTTTTTTTGCAGACAGCAGCATAAATGCAGACAATATAACGCCGGATTTTTAAAGGTTGATGTCAAAATCGTGCTTCAGAGTCAAAATAGAATTTTGAGGACCACCGCGCATGGTTTACATCACCAACATAATAAACAAAGTTTTATTTTGCATTACATAATGTCGCATCTTGGGTAAAAATATATTTTCGAGCACCACCTGCGCGTGATTTACATGAATACTATCATAAACAATGTTTTATTTTGCATTACATAAAAAATGTCGCACAAGGGTTAAAATAGAACTTCGAGGACCACCCGCACTTGATTGAATAAACTATATAGTTATATTTAGCATGAAGCAGTTTATATATGGACACAAGAAACAGAAACAAACATCCACACGAAGCAAATAAATTGCACTTCGAGAATAGTTATAGAGAATAATATGGCATTGCATCGGTAAACCTCGCGATAAAATGATTACTCCTATCTCATGCAATGACATATTATTCGATTTAGCCCGTCACTAAATGATTTTAGCATCTCAAACTTATATTAATTCCATATTTGACAAGTTTTACATATTTTGAAGAAAATTCTCACATACCGCATATATGAGCGCTACAAGGGAGCCCGCGGCGAAGTACGCCTCAGTTAATCCTACCCACAGAAAAATGCAGAAACTAAATGCTTCTAATGAAGTAAAGGCAAAGAACTGGAAAAGTGGGTCGATTCAAATTTGATAAGTTATATATTTGAATGCAAATAGACCATACTTTACGCTTCATCTCATAAGATAAAATTAAAAAAGAAATCGACTGCTAACTGTCACCAGTTTTCGCGTTCCTAATCAAGGTCGTTCACTGTTTTGGAACAGTTTCTTTTCTTACTCCTCAGATTCAAACTCTGCCTACTGTTCAATGTTTATGTCGAAATTTGCAACTAAATCTGACATTCTGCTTTGTCTATTAGCCTACTTAAAATATATTTCAACTTGTTGCTACAGTAGGCCTAGACTAGCCATGCCAAAGGATTTATAAAAAAAACCAACATTTTCTGGGATATTCTCTGTTTATTCATTGGGTACATCTTGACCTAAATATGTATAAAAGAAGCAAACAATAATGTTTAAGTACAACACTTGAAAAAAAAAGGAAAAGATAAAACGATAGGCCTACAATATGTGCCTCATAAATCGCTTTTTCATTACTCTGTATTAGATCTAGATCTATATATAAATGTCGGATTCAACTTTTTACCCGTCAGTTTTTCAATACTGAAAACTTCAAGTGGCCTCGTGGTAAACTTATTTCCAGTTATTTAAATCATTCGGAATGCTATTTCTTGTGGTTTGATCCCGATCTCGCTATTAATAAAGGATGTTTAAGCTCGAAAACAAATGCGCGTATTGTTGGTTTGGCAGCCATTGCATCATGTAATTTTATAAGATCGCCGACGGCCACGCCCCTTTCGGCGCTAGACTCGAGCGTAGTAGAAGACAGAATTAGAGACGATTGTAGAATGGTCTATAACGGCGTAGATCTATATGCGAATAGAATTAATGGCTCACAAAAGGCAATATTTATTCAGAATCAATAATGTTCGTTGTTTTGATTTTTTTTTTTTAAAAAACGCGTCAACATACAAACTTTATATATAACTTAAATCGACATCACGTGATCTGGCTCTGTGGCCTAACGGTTAAGATGTCCGCCTTCTACCACGACAACCCGAGTTCGAATCACACTCGATCCAAGGTTGTTTTGTATTTTTTTAAAAATAAATTTGTTCTTTTATTGTGGAAACTGAATGGTTAGAAAACAATAAAAATTGTGCTTTTTTGCGTTTAAAAACCAACTTCTCCGCTATATGCTTTGAGTAATGAAAATAAAAATAGTCCCGTAGTATTCATACAGCTACTATACAGATATAGTCAGATAAACCTGCTACTGTACAGATAAACCTAGGTTTATTATGCTACCCCTTTATTATGTCACCGGAGGCTGTAGTGGCGGGATAAAAAATATTATGAAACGGTAAACTGTCGATTCACTTATATCCGAATGCACGTGTTACATGGTGTTTAGATAAAACACTATTTCGTGGCTACCTAATATCGCGGACTTTGATTTTTAGAAAGTGAAAAAACAAAGGCATATTTTCGTGGATATAGATCTATTTAAAAATTAAAAAAATAAAAACAACAAAAAACCGAGAGATTTTGAATTGATACAGTGGAGAAGATGTTAATTCTTTTCCAATAAACGCGTTATTTCTATTGTAAATAGTTTGGAGCCCGATCAGACGCCGGGTAACCGGCGTCTAATCATGCTTCAAACTGTTTGCCAGTAGTGCGAATTTGAGAGATATCACAAGACAGGATTAGATAGAGAAATCAGAAATTAAATTTATTTGAAATTTTTACTTACGACCTTTTTATCGTATGAAGTTTTATGAAACGGGCCCCAGAGTCAGTCATCCAACACACAGTCTAATCTTCGAGTATATATGTGTTTGTACTCTAAGTTATTTAAATACGATTTCCATGAACAGTGAAACTCCTCTAAACCGGAACCTATAAATACCGGACTTCTCTCTGAACAGGACAAAACCTTTGGTCCTGTTTCCAATCCTTCTTTATTTGAACCCATTACACCATAAATATGCCTTTTTACGCCTTTGATTTATTTCATCACTGAAAAAAATACATTCATGAATATGTATCATCAGAAATATTTCTATATTCTAGCAGGTGATAGATTAAAGCAGGTTAAAAGTAAAGCAGACTGTGCCTTAAGGCACAATCTGCTTTACTTCAACCTGCTTTAAGGGATCAACTATCTTCCATACTAGAAACAAGATATTGGTTAAAACCCCTATAAACCGGAAACCCCTCTAAACCGGACATTTATGTTGTCCCCACACATGTCCGGGTTGGAGGGGTTTCTCTGTATAATGGAGTTAAAACCCAGCCACGGCAACATGTTTCCCTTTCTCATTTTTAGACTCCTGTCTGCAGGGCTGCCATAAGTTGAAATGAAAAATCCTAAGATTGCCAAATTTGCATTTTTCAAGTGCATTTTACGAGTCGTATCTTTACCCCATAGCCTATTTCTAGTTTTGTTGGCATATGACTATTTAAAGCAGGCTGGAAGAAAAGCAGAATGCGCATTAAGGCGCATTCTGCTTTACTTTCAGCCTGCTTTAAGCTACCATGTACTAGAAAAAAAATCCGAAGATTTAGGAAAAATCCGGAGAAATGGCAGCCCTGCTGTCTGTGACCTTCAATCCTGAGCTACGACACATTGTCTTCGCTAGAGGATTCATGTCAACTTCCGTGCATGCATAGTTGACATAGAGACTGTGGACAAGAAAAAGTGCGCTTCAGTGAGGAAGGACGTCAGTTGAACTACGGCCTGTCCCTTCCGAGCGAACTCATTTTGACCTTGCCCCCAGACTATGACATTGACCTAGGTCTTAATCACGACACAGAATTGTCTTTGACTGAAGAACATTGCTTCAAAGTTGTTTTAAAAGTCATCCATGCATAATGGAGTAAGAACTATAGGGCATGACCAAATATCCCATTTTTTACCTTTGGCCCCGGATTATGATATTTTAAAAATACATCAAGTTGTGATGGAGTTAGAGACCGGAGACAAAATGTTACATTTGTTTTACCATTTACCCTTAATTGTAACCTTGACCTTTGGGATACGAAACCGTGTGTTAAGCGTAACACATTGTCTCAATGTGGTGAATAGTTATATCAAGTTACTTCAAACTCCATTCGTGCATGTAGGAGTTACAGAGCGGACACGAAGTGAGACACACACTCAGACAGACAGACAAACACTCAGAAGGACAGACATACATCAAGACAGACACACGCCGGTCAGTGCTATTACTACATGCCTCACGTGTAGGGGGCATAAAACTACGTCATACTCAGCCGGAATGTTTCCTTATTTCGACCACCACATGCATATGCTTTTCAAAAACAAAAACAAATATAATGCATTACAATTTTAGCGCCAAATAAGTCGTGTGGGTATTTCCCCTTCACCACCGTATTGTCATCTACTTCAATATTGTTGTCAGCAGTATCGTTTCAAAGTGATATCTACGGCAGTATGCCTGAAATGTTTACGAAACAAGTCTCAAACAATTTGGATCCTGATCAGATGCCGCGTTACGCGGCGTCTGATCTGGATCCAAATTGTTTGCAAAGTCGACTTTAGCCGCCCACAGCGATGTCAGGGTTAATCATTTTATATATGGAAGCTGGAAACAGATATAAACATCCGCTGAATCCCTCCACGAAGCAAATACATAACATGTACATGCAATGCGAAGATGTTATTTAACATACGGTATATGTTTACATTCGCACTATTCAATTCCATTGACGCAATTGCTCAAGGAGGCGGGACTTGTGGATAAGTTTTGCAGAGGAGGTTGGGCATGTGCATTTTTCATTCGTGAAATAATCTTTGGAACTCGGACAGCAAATATTTGGCGGATTTCTCAAACCATGATTACCGACTGAAAATTTTCTTTATTAGTTAGATAAATTGCAAGAAAATAGATATACCAGATAAACAGCAGCTGTCTGCAGGTCTTTATGACAAAAATATCGATATATTTATCCTATTTTAAAAACGACCTTATTTCCAAATCACGTCAATCGCCAAACTGTCAAGTTGATGACTTAATATGTATACAATGGACTTTATTTTTTAACTTTCGAATGTACATGTACACAGCTTAAGTAATGCGGGCATAGCTGTTCCTTGAAGGGTACTCATTATTTGTGTTATCAACCTCTAATATGAATTTAACATACTTGTGTACTAACAAAATGTTCATTTAATATAAGAAATTACAGCAAATAAATCGTAATTATAAGAAATGAACTGATTTTTTCTGGGTTCAAGAGAAATAAACGACAGAAAGTTATCGGTAAATATACCATGAATCGCGCCTAAAAAATCAGGTCATTTCTTAATATGATACTATATAGATATCAACCCCTTCACTGCCTTACCCCGAGCACACCAGTTTTTATGCAAACAGTTTGGATCCTGATCAGACGCCGCGTTAAGCGGCGTCTGATCAGGATTCAAACTGTTTGTCACTCATTTCAATTTTTTTCAGTCAAAATAGCAAAAATTAAAATTTAAGAAATAAAAGCAGACGACAATTGTTTAAAAATGATGACGTCACGGCAGTTGAAGGGTTATCATTTCTCTCCCGCTGATGACTCTTGTATAACAATTCACACACTATATATTTATGAACATCTACCACCTGCTGTTATGGAGTTAATACTAATTCTATTGTTTTCTGTATATATGCCTCTGCAAGGCTGTGCTGTCTATCCTTGATGTATGGAGATATGTATTTTTGTTTCTTTCAGGATCACAGGTTATGAAACGTTCACAGTCTGAGCATGTAGCCAATTAAATAGTTCTCGCATTAAAATGTCACATCATCGAGCTTATGCCACTGGCTTCTGTAAAGAAATATTCAGATACTCAACCAAAGAGATTACAAGAAATATCTTTAAAAAAGATATTCAGCGGAATGAGTGGTTGAACAAATGCTATAGATGGGTGTGCAAAATTGGATGAAATTGGGGTTTTCAAAGTTGTAATATCTTAATTGGATTGAAAAGCAAAATATACAAATATACAATGGAAATAGTAACTTTTATTTAAAATGCAAAACTATCATGTACAGAAATGCAAAACAAAACAATAATTAAACTCATATCCTAGCTACTGGTAGTAGATCCTCACATTAATATATTGTTCTATATATCAAACTTCATTCATAAAGTTTCTTGAAACAAACTATACTGTGCATAGTCTGCTGTAGATTCTCTTACACTTCACTCTTGTTAATAATGATGAAACAACATAATTGTGTTTAACTCACTTGAGTCCATTTATTATATTGCTATTAAGGTATGGTAAATATTAAAACAAATTGGTTCCTCTTTATATCTATAAAAATATTTCAGATGTCATATCTTAAAAATAGAAGCATGATTGCATCAGCACAGTAAATAAATTGCAGTCTGTGTCTCTAAATTTTACACTCACAATTCATTTCTGGTAAAACTGTTATAGTGCATATACCAGCCTACAGGGCCCCGGGTAAGAGGGAGTAAACTGAACAAATAACATTTTTCACTCATTTCAGCACCAAACCCTATGGTGATACTATTCATTTGGATCGTCTCGAAGAGACGATTCAAATGAGTAGTGACACCATAGGGCTTAATGCAGGAATAAGATTTTAAGTTTTGAAATACACCCCTTATCTGGAGCCCTGGCTACTATCCAATCAGACAATTCAGTTTTCAACAGGTGCTCTTGATTCTAAATTTCTGAATAAATATGATTGGTTGAATATGTTGGTCTAAATAGATACCATTCAGCTCCGCTGTAGAACAATCACAGTTTATTGTAATAATATTGTGCATTTTCGCCCAGAATCTCAGACACGATCAGACCTTGTCTTTAGATATGAACAAGACACGCTAAGCTATGTTGATAGATTTTAGTATTTAGGTATTGTATTGCATGATCATCTAGACTTTAATGTTACAGCTAGGATGGTGGCACAGAGCGCCAGTCGAGCGTAAGTTTATGGATAGCAAAGTGCAAGTTAGTTGGTGGGGTACCTCATAACGTCTTTACAAACTTGTATGACTCAGTTGTCTGGCCAGTAATTGCATATAGGTCTTCTGTTTGGGGTTATAAGTCATTTTCTTGCATAAATGCAGTCCACAACCGTGCCATGAGATTCTTCCTTGGGGTTGGCAAGTATACCCCCAATGCAGCGATTTCTGGAGACATGGGTTGGGTCCCATCTGTGGTCCGGCAATGGAAATCTGTGGCATTATATTGGGTTCGTTTATCTCATACAAACACGTCACGTCTTAATTAGCGTATTGCATTATGGTCCTTGGAGAAAGCAACCCACTGTAGAAACTGGTTTTATTATGTCCAAATGCAATTGAACAACTTGGGCCTTGGTCAGTTTAGCAATCTGTCTGTGCCTATAGCCAAAATGTCATTTGTTCTTCAAATTGAAAGCCTTACCATGGAGAAATATTTGGCTGAGTGGTCGCGTTTGATTAATAGCACAGTCGGGGCGTCATGCAGGGGTCGAAACAAATTGAGGACTTATAAGACTTTTAAGCAGGACCGTTCTACGGAAGATTACTGCAAGATAATTCTACCCCCTAGACATAGGTCATCGTTTTGTAAGTTTAGGTGTGGGGTAGCCCCAATTCGCATTCAAACGGGTAGATACGAGAACTTGAGACTAGATGAACGCCACTGTCCTTTCTGTCACGTGATTGAGGATGAAATGCATGTCATTTTAGACTGTCCGATGTATGGTGACATTAGATCAGATTTATGCTCAAAAGCTGGTTTATATGACCCTAACTTCTCTAATTTGAGTAAAGATAACCAACTCAAGTTACTGTTCTCTAGTCAACCCTTAGTTAGACAATGTGTGCCCAAACCTGTTTTAATATTCTTCAACGTCGTCAGTTTTATCTATGTAAGTAATTAATATACTGCTGTTGTTTTTTTTTTCATTTAAATGTCTCTGTATTTTTAACCATTAAAGTTTCAGCTGCTAATAAGTTTTTTTTTTATATCAGATCGATAGAGATATTTGGATGTTTTAGACAATTTCTTAAATGCACATACAGGCTTCTTTTAATATAAGGGTACTGAATTCTTTTTTAACTAATGTTTTTCTTTGTTTTTAATTAGCGGCTGATACTTGGTTTTTACTCTGTAATTAATCTTTATGCATTTCATTCATGTAATGATAATTGATTATGATACTGTTGTCATGTACTTGTAGTCGTAGATAGTCTCTTATAATTCTAATTATGAATGGCCATTTACTAATTGTATTAGTTTTAAGATATGAATTCAATGTTTGTAGATGAATGAGACTTAAATAAGTAAACATATATATATGCTTCATTTTACAGTTTTCTGATTATTCACACCTAAAGCATTTATGGTGTGAAGTATGATCAATTTCTTACGGTCAGATTTGGATTGAGGGAGTGTTTACATTGAATTTGAGCCAAAAACAATTCAGAAAAATGCACATATTTCAGGCAACAATCTATACACTTTGCATCACACTTTTAGTAAGCATCACCTTTTAACTGTTTTAATGTTTGTTTACGCCAAATATTACTTTACATTATTTCAGAAAGCCAAACAAGGTATGCCGACTCTTTGCCGAGAATGGCTACATTATACATTTCAAATGCTCATAGACAAACAAGAACATTATGACCTATATGTTATTCTTTATACCATGGTACAAAGATATGTTTGAAGAACCTATGATGAAATTATCAGTGCTAATAGAGATTCTACGGAGATTTCATTTGGGCGCGTATGTCCTAAAGGACTTCACCAACACTTTGAATGGACCACTCAGTGAAACCCGTCTAAACCGGAACCTCTTAATAACGGAATTCTCTCTAAACCGGACAAAAACTTTGGTCCCGTTTTCAATCCTTCTTTATTTTAACCCATTACACCATAACTATGCATTTTTATCCCTTTGATTTATTCATACAGTGAAGAAAATACAATCATGAATATGTATCATCACAAACATTTTCTATTTTATAGCAGATGATAGCTTAAAGCAGGTTGAAAGTAAAGCAGAATGCGCTTTAAGTGAACAACTATCTTCCATTCTATAAACACCTCTAAACCGGAAACCCTTATAAACCGGCAATTTATGGTGTCCCCACACATGTCCGGTTTAGAGGGGTTTCACTGTATATTTAATACATCCATAACACATTAAAATATTCATTTTCATTATTTTACAGCGCTCACTGTCTACAACAACACCCAATGGGAGACAACGACATCAATGTTTTCAGAGTGCTGAGCCTGGCTTACATTGTAAACAGTTTGAATCCAATAAAGACGCGAGTAACGCGGCGTCTGGTCTGGGTTCAACAGGTTTGTCACTCGTCTGTGTTTTTTTCTGTCAAATTGTCTAATAAATAACTTTTAGAAAACACAGCAAACGACACTTTTAAGCAGACAATAGTGCAGCAGTGAAAGCGATAGACATACTTGTCTTGTTTGAGGACCTCGACGTGCATTGTTGTAAAGTGGGAATCATTGTTCGGAGTGCCGTTGTAGCGAGGAAGCACTGACTTTGCAATATTTTCTACGACCTGTTCTAATGAGTATATCGAGAAATAGTCCTTAAATCAGCACACACGTGCATATAAAACATTTGATTTGAGACTAGGATCGTTCTCATGCTTTTGATTTGTCAGATTATAGCATCCGCTTAATCTCAGACCGGTGTACATGTACTCCAAATGAACAATTCAGCATAAAAATGAATAATACCATGGTTACACACGTAATGTGCCATCCTTTGTTTCAGAGATATCACATAATAATGTACAATGTAAACCTTTATCACATGTAGCACGACTTTGCTTAAATTTACGAACTGTTTGGAGCCAGAACAGACGCCGCGTTACAACACGGCATCTGTTCTCAATCTTAACTGTTTGTCACTCACAATTTTTCTTCGACATAAAAAGTAATAAAAACTACCTTTGAATTTTTGCGCAGACAACATTATTATTATTATTATTTTATTATTATTATTATACCAGATTTATATAGCGCTCTTTTCACACAGGGGTTGTGCGTTCAAAAGCGCTTCACATGAAGTTACACAAATGTACCTACAAACAAGAAAAGACAAAATATTTCAAGCAGACGACTATTTAGGATGATAAGGGTAGAATATATAGAAGCATAGGCTGGGCTTGTTAACGTCTGAACCCTGATCATGCTGATATGTCGTCTGCTTCAAATATATCGTCTGTGAATGAATTAAAAAAACCTGAAGAAGAATTTAATATGAGTTCCAAACAAATTGGACCCAGAACAAACGCCGCATTACGCGGTGTCTGTTCTGGATCCAAACTGTTTGCAAATTATAGCTAAGTCGAGCGTCGTATGATAAGGGCTAACTAACTATTTCGCTGTCAAGCTTATAAGAAATGTCGATACAAGTGTCATACAGTTTGGGTCCTGATCAGACGCCGTGTTACAGTGGAGAATCTGTTATTCTTTCCCGTTTAAACGCAAACGTACGCAAACGCAAAGCACTAAAACGTAGAAAAGAACAACTTTTGGACAACTCTGATAATTCT
The DNA here is from genome assembly GCA_922989275.2 of Gari tellinella. NCBI lineage: Eukaryota > Metazoa > Mollusca > Bivalvia > Cardiida > Psammobiidae > Gari > Gari tellinella. Next base: position 95,450,877 of record OV277858.1, read on the forward strand.
TGTTTATCTTGGTGGCAAACAGTTTGGAGCCTGATCAGACGCCGGGTAACCCGACGTCTGATCTGGCTCCAAACTGTTTGCACTGCAAATAATAGTTTAAGCGTAAACGCGTTTATTGGGAAAGAATAACAGATTCTCCACTGTACGTGGCGTCTGATCAGGATTAAAACTGTTTGCAAACTCGCCTATTGGCGCCGTTGGCAGACAGTGAAAGGGTTGAACCTTGTTTACTGCTATAGACGACATAAGCCGAATTTGCACAACAGTTTGGAATCAGCTGAGACGCCATTCAACGCGGCGTTCATACAGTGGAGAATCTGTTATTCTTTCCCAATAAACGCGTTTACGCTAAAACTATTATTTGCAGTGCAGACAGTTTTGAACCAGATCAGACGCCGGGTTTTTTGTCTGATCAGGCTCCAAACTGTTTGCCACCAAGATAATCATGAACTATCAGAATTGTCAAAAAGTTGTACTTTTCTACGTTTTAGTGCTTTGCGTTTGCGTGCGTTTGCGTTTAAACGGGAAAGAATAACATATTCTCCACTGTATCTTTGAAATGATCTTGCGCGCAACATAACTAAAGCAGACGATAGTTTCTCGATGAAAGGGTTAAAGCAGACTGCCAACTAATACGATGAATTGGTAAACTTGTAGTGTTCTTCAGGAGTAACATGCTATTCTCAAAATGAACGGCTTTGTCCTTACTCCATCAATACGCATTTTTACTTCTTTGATATATTCATCAACTAAAGATAATAATTACTCTTTATAAGTCATGAATAAGCACATTGAGGAATAAGAACGGCGTTGTCCTTACTCAATAAATACGCATTTTTACTTCTTTGATATATTCATCAACTAAAGATAATAATTACTCTTTATAAGTCATGAATAAGCACATTGAGGAATAAGAACGGCGTTGTCCTTACTCAATAAATACGCATTTTTACTTCTTTGATATATTCATCAACTAAAGATAATAATTACTCTTTATAAGTCATGAATAAGCACATTGAGGAATAAGAACGGCGTTGTCCTTACTCAATAAATACGCATTTTTACTTCTTTGATATATTCATCAACTAACTATAGTGATTACACTTAATAAGTCATGAATATGCACCTTACGGACTTATTTCGTATCCTAGCAGATGATAGCTTAAAGCAGACTTACGCACATTCTGCTTTACTTTCAATCTACTTTAAACGGTCACCTTTCTTCGAAACTAGAAATAAGGTATGGGGTAACGGATCAAGCAATGATCATCATTATATAAGTTTATTTAACAATTTGTCAAATCTTTTAAGGACCTAGCTGTTATTTTATTTCATTGTGTTTGCGTTTTGATTTAGCTTAACCAATTAATGCTTGGATATTGGAATTTATTTATGCTTTTCGGTGGATTACCACGATATAGCAGTGGATGATCACTTGGTAATCCACTGCAGTGGATTATCACCAATCGCTTTTATTATGAATTTTCCCCGTAGGGCTCCCCAAGAATCGTAGTCAATCGTGTCTTATCGTTAAATTCCGGCAGTCCGATTTGTCGCGAACTACTCACCGGAAGAGCACGAATCCAAACTCGGGAGCGACGAAGTCATTCGGATGACGTCATTATACCGCCAACTGTCACGCACATGTGTTCGACATAAAACGTGGGGCTCAACACGGGATAAATAATGTACGTTCGCTTTCAATTTTTAAACAATTTCGTTTAAAAAGTGGCTTAAAAGCATAAATAAATAGAATAACTGTGTTCTTTCAGTGTAAGATCGAATTTAATCCATTTCGTGAACATCAGACTGTTATATTTTCACTCGTGGCTTCGCCACTCGTGAAAATATAACGTCTGATGTTCACTCAATGGATTAAATTTCGATCTTACACTGAAAAAAACAGTTATCCTCTATTTAATCTCCCTGTATACATGCTGGAAAATTTAATTGTAAATATACCAGGGTGATCTAAAGACACTGCAGTGCTTGCCCATGTAGCTAAACATTTCATAATATACCGTAGTATAGTAATGCGGCGTTTGTTCTGGTGTCGGCCTGGTCTCATTTCGCCCTATATAATCTATAGTAAAATGCCTAACTTTCAGAGCCAACAGCTCCCTCAAAAACAGGATCTAAGCTATAAAAGACATACACTTCAATTCTATAGACATTTCCCTGTTGATTGATACCAGTCAACCTTTAACATCGGCAAATACATTTTTGCTATCAATGATTTTCTAAGGTCACTGTCAAAATAAAGGTAAACAACTTTCACCTTCAACCCATTCACTGTGTTTCAATATGCATCCGCCTGGGGAAAAAGTCCTGAATTGAAATCCCTAAAACAATGCCATTTGGTGGAAATGACCACAAATAACCAGTTTTCAGCAAGAAAACCATTCAAACTCACCCACAGGCAACACTAAACATTGCCAATCTTGGAAATTGTATTTTCAAGGTACTACTTGCAAGACCACAACGACCCGGAAGTGATTCTAGACCAGGCCGACACCTTCTGAGTCCAATTTGTTTGGAACTCATATTAAATTCTTCTTCAGGTTCTTTTAGTTCATTCACAGACGATATCTTTGAAGCAGACGACATTTCAGCATGATCAAGGTTCAGACGTTAACAAGCCAGCCTATGCTTCTATAGATTCTACCCTTATCATCCTAAATAGTCGTCTGCTTGAAATATGTTGTCTGCGCAAAAACTCAAAGGTAGTTTTATTACTTTTTATGTCGAAGAAAAATTGTGAGTGACAAACAGTTAAGATTGAGAACAGTTGCCGTGTTGTAACGCGGCGTCTGTTCTGGCTCCAAACAGTTCGTAAATGTAAGCAAAGTCGCGCTACATGTGATAAAGGTTTACATTGTACATTATTATGTGATATCTCTGAAACAAAGGATGGCACATTACGTGTGTAACCATGGTATTAATAATTTTTATGCTGAATTGTTCATTTGGAGTACATGTATACCGGTCTGAGATTAAGCGGATGCTATAATCAGCATGAGAACGATCCTATTCTCAAATCAAATGTTTTATATGCACGTATCACGTTTGTGCTGATTTAAGGACTATTTCTCGATATACTCATTAGAACAGGTCGTAGAAAATATTGCAAATTCAGTACTTCCTCGCTACAACGGCTCTCCGAACAATGATCCCCACTTTACAACAATGCTCGTCGAGGTCCTCAAACAAGACAAGTATGTCTATCGCTTCCACTGCTGCACTATTGTCTGCTTAAAAGTGTCGTTTGCTGTGTTTTCTAAAAGTTATTTATTAGACAATTTGACAGAAAAAACACAGACGAGTGACAAACATGTTGAACCCAGACCAAGGTATGGCAGACCTTGATTAGACGCCGCGTAACGTCGCCTCGCATCAAGGTCTACACTGTTTGGCAACGCCAATTGTTGTAGACACTAGGAATAAATCGGTTCAAAGGGGACATATAAACGTTTTCCTCTATAATTTGCGATTTACATCGCAAGAAGTACGGGGCCCTTCTAAAAGTTCAAAGAATATGTATACAATTTAGATCTGGTAAGCACTTGATCTGAATCTGGGGTTATATTAAGTCATTTAAGTTGTGTATCTACTAAAGAGAATATTATTACATGTATATAGGGTAGACCCTGATGAGACGCCGCGTAACACGCCGTCTTATCAGGGTCTGCAGTTTGCTTTTTCATATGAAATGTTCTGTTTTATGGAAAAAATCTGCAGTGCTTTTAGATCACCCTTATTTATCTATAATGAAATTGTCCGAAAATCACAACAGGATATATTTGATGCAATCTACAGGCATACAGTGGATACTGTGTTATTCTTTCCCAATAAACGCGTTTACGCTAAAACTATAATTTCTATTGCAAACAGTTTGGAGCCAGATCAGACGCCGGGTAACCCGGCGTCTGATCAGGCTCCAAACTGTTTGCCACCAAGATAAACATGAATTATCAGAATTGTCCAAAAGTTGCACTTTTCTACGTTTTAGTGTTTTGCGTTTGCGTTTCGTTTCGTTTAAACGGGAAAGAATAACAGATTCTCCATTGTAGATAGATTATTACAGGTGATATAATGTCGGTGAAATGGTTAACCGGTGTCTGATCTGACTCCAAACTGTTTGGTAGGGAAATAATTGTTTTAATATAAAACGCGTTTATATATTAGGGAAACATACATGTATATCGTATTCTCCACAGTGCTGCCATTTCTCCGGAATTTTCCTTAATCTTCGGAATTGTTTCTAGTACATGGTAGCTTAAAGCAGGCTGAAAGTAGCGCATTCTGCTTTACTTCCAGTCTGTTTTAAGTAGTCACATGCCAACAAAACTAGAAATAGGCTATGGGGTTAAGGTACGATTCGTAAAATTGCACTTGAAAAATGCAAATTTGGAAATCTTAGGATTTTTCATGTCAACTTATGACAGTCCTGTCTCCACTGCACTGACTGCAGCATACCCTTTCACCCAATGACGTCATAAAGCGCGTTTGCACCCAGGGTTGATCCTGATAAGACGCCACGTAACGTGTTTTGAAATTACGTAAATCTAACCTTGAAACGATATTGCAGACGACAGTTTTGAAGCAGGCGACAATATGGCGGTGATGGGGTAAATAACTCACGATAAATTTGATCATGAAAGGGTTAAACAAAGTTGTTTAGGTGACCCACTACCTTGGTTAATTTCTGAACTACTGTTAATGGTGTGATTATTGATTAAGCTAGCTGTTCGCAGACATTTTGTATTTTTTCATATAATGCTCGATTTCGCTTTAAATAACTAGATCTAAAGATAGAAAGTAGCAACCTGGTATCACATTGCATAGTCAATTACCGTAAATTACCGAGGTCAACCGTTGTACTGTCGCGATATATTCTGCTGGAAAATGTCGTCTGAGTTTTAAACATTTCTTTACTGTATCTTTGGAATTAAGTTTAGGTATATTGACTTAAACAGAATAATAACACTATTGTGAACTATTTAAATGAGTGTCAAACAGTTTAGATCCTGATCAGACGCCGCGTGACGCGGCGTCTGATTTGGATCCAAACTGTTTGCAAAATACCTTTGTACTCGGGGTAAGGCAGTTGAGGGTTTAATTGATCGTTTCACTGGTACAAGCTTATTGGTTCATATAGACGGAAATATGGTCTACGTCCATTACTGCCTCATAATTAATCGCTAATTGAAACACACATAACGGTAGACCTCAATAGGTCTCGCTATCGGCGTCTATTGTCGACTTTGTCCACGTAACGCGAGAAACGACATCGACTACGACGTCACATTGTTTATTTCATTACATAAACTTACACTAACTTATAAAAACTTATTATAGACTAAGACCAAGTATGCACACATTTAATGAATTGCTCGCCACCGATAATAAGCAAGCGCTTATTAACTTATGTAGATTTATAAGTTTTGCGAATTCTAGGCGCACCCTAACACATTAGTTTTAAAGCCCACAGTCATGCACATACAGGGTGTCCACAAAAACACAGAAACCTAGTTCAAAGGTATATTTTTCCTACATTAGACATATATTTTAAAAGATAAATGTGCAATTTTGTAGATACATCAGTTGGGCATATTTCTGCCAAATTGTATTTAAAATATACATTGGTTTGTAAATTATGAGTATTTTAATGAAGAACCTCCGTTTGACCATGATATTGGTTTATGTGATTACACACGGCAGCTTTTTGTACTGTTAAAGCATAGTCTAAACAATCGTGCAACTGTTTTATTTTTTACCTGTATACGTATCATTTGTCCAAGAAACAGACCCATATACATGCTGTACATGCAAATTGAATCTTCTAAGTCATCTTTTTTTAAGAAGGATTTATTACAATTTGCCTATCATTTGTGCGTATTCCAACATGATGGTCAGTACATTTGGCACCAATAGCGGTTATGAAACCCTACATATGTTTAATTTATGTCACACGTCGTTAGATTATTCTTGTCAAACATTTTCATTTGCGATATTTATTCGTTAACCAATTAATCTGTACAGTTTAATGTATATGTTTGAACCATATTTTATTTTGGTTATAAAACAGAACATTTATCAGTTATTTTCAAATGCTCGTGTCATGCAGAGCCGCTGTGGTAGAAATTACATTATTATGTTACGGGTTTTTGTTCAACTAAAAAACAATGTAGAACATTATACATGTAGATTTTCTACGACATTCACATAGCGAAAAGAATATCACATATACACAGTATTTATTTTTTGATAGATGTAGAAAACATGCAAATGTTTCATTTTGGTGTAAAGGAAAGTAACATTGAAACTCAAAGCAAGGTGTGTTGAACCTTATATGTCACAAACACTTATATGTCATAATTTGTCACAATTGTGACGTATACGTGCGAATTCATCACAATGAGGGCTGCGACAGCCACGTATATGTCACAACGTGACTTTTTGATAGGGTTGACTTAAGAACCGTATATGTCACAAAATTGCGATTTCCTCACAACGTGACTTTTTAATAGGATTGACATTAGAAACGTATAAATGTTTGTTTATTATAGTGTCATTGTTTATTATAGTGTCACCCCTAGCAAAGTAGTGCCAGTCACATTTGTGACGTATACGTTTTGTGACATATAAGGCTCTAACAAAACGTATATGTCACAACGTGACTTTTTGATAGGGTAGACAGTAGAAAGGTATAAACGTTTGCTTATTATAGTGTTTCAAACAATACTCTCCGTGTTGTTTGGTTGAGTACTGTATAATCCATGGCCGCGGTACACCTTTAGTTCATAAACCAAGAATTACACTATAGACCCCTAGCCAAATGTTTCAAAGCGATTGGACAATCCCTACCAGCAAGATCTACCAGACAGGCACAAGGTCAATGGTAAAACTCCAGAACTAGCATCGCTGTGTTAATTGCTCCAAAGTAATACACAGTTTACATTGCCATGCGAGGGTTAAAAATGAGGTCTGAAAGAGAAGTTATTTGACTGAAACGAGATACAGTTTTCAGATATAGTATGGACGTTTTCAAGATAGTTATATACTGAAAAGAGCATCTCCCATAGGTTCCTGCCGGAGTATCCCTAAAGACACTATACTAAACAAACTTTTATACGTCTCTACTGTCGACCCTATCAAAAAGTCACGTTGTGACATATACGTTTTTGTTAGAGCCTTATTTGTCACAAAACGTATACGTAACAAATGTGACAACCCTACTTCGCTAGGGGTGACACTATAATAAAAAAACAATTATACGTTTCTAATGTCAACCCTATCAAAAAATCACGTTGTGAAAAAATCGCAATTTTGTGACATATACGGTTCTAATGCAAGCCTATCAAAATGTCACGTTGCGACATATACGTGGCTGTCGCAAACCTCATTGTGATGAATTCGCACGTATACGTCACAATTGTGACGTATACGTTTTGTGACATATAAGGTTCTATTCGTAGAGCCTTATATAAGGTCTTTTCGTAGAGCCTTATATGTCACAAAACGTATACGTCACAATTGTGACATATAAGTTTTTAAGACATATAAGGTTCAACAAAGGTGTATTTAATAAAACATTGTGTACAATTAACCACTTCAGTGCCATGACGTTATCAATTTTAAACAATTGTCGCCTGACTTGTATTAGTATAGGTATTTTGACTTAAATACATGTATTGAATGGATGTCAAACAGTTTAGATCTTGATACGAAGCCGCGTCACTTGACGTCTGATCAGGATCCTTACTGTTTGCAAATACGGTCGAACTTCTATATCTCGAACTCGGTAAGGTCGACCATACCCGTATTTCAAAGTTAAAACGTGGCTAAGCCACGTTTTAACTCTGAAATACGGGTATGTTCAACTTAACCGAGCATGACATAAAGCACTTCATATGTCGAAGTATCGGATCGTTCGAGTTAAACGAGTCGAGATATCGAAGTTCGACTGTAACTACTGAACGCGGAGTTTGATGAAGGGGTAAAACGCTTTGTTATGGTAATCTTAAACTTCGTTTCGTCTCTTGCATAGTGCCAACATAAATAAAACTGTTTGAAGGACATGACAAGTCATTGTGAAGATGTAATACAGTCATTAAGTATATGAAATACATACTTTAGTAGTATATAAAATGAGCTTATTCTGTTTAACATGCAATGTGTTCTTTTTAGCCTTTATATTTATTATAACGTAAAACCTTACAAAAAGATACATTTTGTAAGATACTCTATTTTTTCTGCTTTTGACAAATTTATATCGTAATGCCTATATATGATTGACAAAAACTATTTACATAAATATTACTGTTCCTATAACTTCTAAGAAAAAATAAGCTCATATAAATATTGCATATACAGTGTATATATATAATTATAAATTTCATTAAAGATAAATGTTAATGTTGATATAATTACAAAGAAAGTATCACCTTATATAAATTTAAGATATGTTACTCTTTAATTTTAAGCCATAGTATTGCATATAAGGGGGTCTGTATAAGCTTCCGTATATATATGAAACTGAATCAATCTAATATATACCACTTTAAGTAAGTATTTAATATACCTTATGACTATATTTCTGTATACACCTTCGCAACATTTAATAGATCGAAATTAGTGAGTTATATCAAATTACAATTGTCCTTTTTTATGAAATGATCGAGTTAGTTTTAATGTATTGCAATGAAAACTAATTGCTTATATTTTATTGCTAAATATAAGAGCGCAAAAGGGTATGTGTTATGTTATACCCAACATATATATGGTTATTGTTTTAAAGCATTTTTATATCATATAACTGCGTGGTAGTTTTACACATTTATTGTACAGTGGAGAAACTGTTATTCTTTCCCAATAAACGCATTTACGATAAAACTATTATTTCTATTGCAAACAGTTTGGAGCCAGATCAGACGCTGGGTAACCCGGCGTCTGATCAGGCTCCAAACTGTTTGCCTCCAAGATAAAAAACAATTATCAGAAGTGTCCAAACAATGTACGTGTCTACGTTTTAGTGTTTTGCGTTTGCGTTTCGTTTAATCGGGAAAGAATAACAGATTATCCACTGTATACCGGTACATCAGGTGGTCAGTATAAGCTTACGCACGTCTTCTCCATTGACTACAATATATTGTATAATTATTGAAGTCATATAATCACATTCAATTTTAATTAGCACAAAGAATGCATGTGATGTATCTATTCAATTGAAATTATTTAAAACATTAATAAAATATCTGATTCGTGAATGTCTTACATAAATTGTTTGAGAGCTATAGGTGCCCATTAATTACATTTGACTGTTTTATGCAAATGTTGAATTTATATTTATAAGCCCCGTAAATCCATCTAAAACTGACACTTGGTCATCAGATCTTCGGTAGAAATTGATATTAGTCTAACATCAAATTTGTAAACTGTGTTATACGCATATCTGTTTAATTTAAACATATTTTATTTCTCAATAAATAATTTCATTGATCAATTACATACATGTCAAAAAGGATGAGATCGAAAGCATAAGCTTATTTAAGATCCTCTCCTTATCATAAATGTTTTACATTTTAGAGCGGATAGTAAGATACATGAAGAGGCTCGCAACCAGATTTAGCATTAAAAATAGTAATTTGTAAATATATGTCAAACGCTTATATAAACGGGTAAGAATAAGTTAAGGATAAGAAATTCTGTTTAAAAAATGCTTTTTCAATAAAACACATTATTGAGTTCTGATGGGATTCGAACCCGGGACCCGGCATGCGGGCGCAGAAACCAAAATAAGACGACCACTCAGACCCTTTTACAGTGGAGAATCTGTTATTCTTTCCCGTTTAAACGCAAACGTACGCAAACGCAAAGCACTAAAACGTAGAAAAGAACAACTTTTGGACAATTCTGATATTTCATGTTTATCTTGGTGGCAAACAGTTAGGAGCCTGATCAGACGCCGGGTTACCCGGCGTCTGATCTGGCTCCAAACTGTTTGCACTGCAAATTATAGTTTTAGCGTAAACGCGTTTATTGGGAAAGAATAACAGATTCTCCACTGTATGGGATGGTAGGCACAAATGGTCTAAACCACTACACTGCATTACCCTGAGTACAATGGTAATTTGCAAACAGTTTGGATTCCGATCAGATGCCGCGTCACGCAAACTGTTTGACGCTCAATTTCAATATTTCTTAAGTTCAAAAACCTAAATTTCAAATCTAAGAAATAAAGACAGGAGGCAGTGAATTGGTTAAACATAGAAATTCGCGGTTGTTCGAATCAGAGTGGCAATAAATTTTATTTGCAGACTGACCAGGCGCCGAGTTACTCGACGTCCGATTTTGTCCCAGAACTGGTTGAAATGCACATTATAGGTTTTAGCTTAACCCTTTCACTACCAAACATTTCGTGAGAATTTTACCCCTTCACCGTTTCATTGACGTCTGCTTCAAGTTTGTTGTCTGCAATGTCATTTCAAAGTTAACGCGGCGTCTTATCAGGACCCAAACTATTCGCAAACGCGCTTTAAAGCGTCTTTGAGAATGGTAGGATTAAAGGCGTTTATAAGGAAAGTATAACCTCTTCCCCACTGTAATTAAGTTTAGGCTAAATAAAAAATACCTCCGTTTCCGGTAAACCGACCGACCCTAGGTTTTCCTTCCGATTCTAAACTCTTTTTTTCATTTTCGAAAAATGTATCGGCGAATGTCGGCCATTTGTGCGGCGCATGTGTGGAATAGAACTATTCTCCATTTAATTGTTTAAATAGCTACTTTATACTTATACTTATATACCTTTAAAGGGTTTTAAAAATTGATTATTAAATAAGATTTAGCAAATTTCTACATAAAGTAAAACTTAAATATATTATTACAATGTATGTCATTGTGTGTAAAAAAAAGAAAAAAAAAGAAAAAGAAATAAAAGATTTTTCCGACCGTCCGTCCCTAATATTTTTGGGCATGTACATGTAATAGGAAACAAAGGTAATTTTGTATTTGGCCTTATGATTTTAGAGCATGCGTACTTATTAAAATGAGATTATATCTATTACACATGTACAAGACATAAAGCACTATTAATAAGGTCATTTGTCTTCTATATCTTATCAGTTTCATCATTAATCCCTTCACTGCCTTACCCCGAGTACAGTAGTTATTTGCAAACAGTTTGGATCCTGATCAGACGCCGCGTAACGCAGCGTCTGCTCAGGATCCATTATGTTTGACACCCGTTTCGATATTTCTTAAGTCAAAATACCTAAAACTTGATTTTTAGAAATAGAAGCAGACGGCAATTGTTTAAATTTGATGACGTCATGGCAGTTAAGGGGTTAACCCCTTCCCTGACATGATGTCATCTGCTTTAAATAATTGTCGTCTGCTCTTATTTCTCAAAATTTGATATTAAATATTTTACATAAGAAATATTGAAACGTATGTCAAAAAGTTTTGATACTGATCTGACGCCACCGCTACTGTGGTGTCTGACCAGGGTCTAATCTGTTGCAAACAGACATTGTACTCGGGGTAAAGGCAGTAAGGGGGTTTAATGAATTTATAAGAGATGACAAGTCTTATTCAATCATTTTATTTCCTGATAGCTTAGCTGATAAAATATCATTAATGTTTCATTTTAATCTTTATCATGTTGACAAAATTATCGACATCAGATAATCATAAAATTTTAGTTTAAATGTTTAGTTGAACGATAGAAATGTTGAAAACCAGTGACAAATAGTTTGGATCCACATCAGACGCTGCGTTAAGCTTTAACCCTTTACCTGGTAGCCTATTTCTAGTACTTAAGATAGGTGAATACTTAAATCAGGTTGAAAGTAAAGTAGAATGCGCCTTAAGGCGCATTCTACTTTACTTTCAGCCTGCTTTAAGCAATCATGTACTATAATATAGAAAATATTCCCTAAAATACATATTCAATACTGATTAAATTGGAACTATTTTCTTCAGCGGATGAATAAATCATAGCCGCTTAAAGGCGTTTCTATTGGGGAAAGGGTTAAATGGGGAAGTTCAACTTGTTACATAAATTGCTTAACTGGAAAAGTCAAGGAAAGGTCTACCGGTAGTGTTGTTGGCTAATCGTCATTTTGACATACAGAGCTCCCTCTCCTCAAAAACACCAAATGGGAGTCAAAGCTTGAGTGTGTTGTTCGGAGGGAGTTGTTATAGGGAGGGACACTTCATACCCTTATTTATTTTGAGCCAGATCAGACGCCGGGTGACGCGGCGTTTGATCAGGCTACAACATGTTTGCCACTCATATTAAAAAGATTGACATTTCTAAAAGTTGTAATTTTCTACAGTTTAGTGTATTTCTTTTGCGTTTAAACAGAAGGGAATAATGTATTCACTACTGCACATCTGAAATCATCGACCATAATGATCCTCCCATTTTTGTTTTTGGAATGGTCAAATCTAAAAATAACTCGGCCAGGTCAGAAGTAAACACTAATATCAATATTACACCCGGGGACACCGGTAGATGGCATATATTGGCACACAAAGCCCAATAAAGATTTAGTACAGCAATTGACAGTAACCGAGAATATTTCATAGAATTTCAAAAAACCAATCCTGATTTAATTTTCTCACATAACTAGATCTACCCCTGTTTTCTATTGCAAACAACGATCACAAATATCTTTGTCTTCAACGTGTTTGAGATAAATTGGATGACGTCATTCTAACGTCATTATTTATTAAAGGCATTATTACGTCACTGGGGTTAAAAAAAAGCTTATAGCTTAAAAAATAGCTAAAAATGGTTGGTTATGTGAGAAAAGGAATCTGTCACTAGTCGATGTTTACGACAAGGTGATCTCAAACTCGTCTAGAATAGAAATTTCAAAAGTTATTAAGCTGCTCAAGACTGGCTTAATAACTTTTCAATTCTAGACTCGTTTGAGATCACCTTGTCTTAAACATTGACTCATGACAGATCCTATATATCACATAAAAATACAAACTGAGACTCGTTGTCTTGACTCCTCCAATAAACTTTACTATGAAAAGGAACTCATCATTGATACCAACTTGCTGCTCCTGTCCGCTATCGCCCAAATGTTCGATTTCTTGTAGCGCCGAAACAAATCTTCAGCTGCCGACCATATTGTTAAAAGTGAAAGTGCGATCCTTCTATTCACCCTAAACAAACCAAATCATAACAAAACAAACCAAAATGTACGAAAGCCCCGTGGTGACATTCCATATTCCTTCTTCCTACTTCCATCTTCCAAATTCTTACTTCTTATTTCCAAGATAATGTGCCATTATTGTTATTGTATATCGCCCGAGTTCTAAGTTCCTACTTCTTAGTTCCGAATTCCATGTTCCAAGTTCCAAGTTCCGACTTCCATGTTCCACATTCCGACTTCCAAGTTCCATGTTCCACGTTTTGACTTCCAAGTTCCACGTTCCGACTTCCATGTTCCGACTTCCACGTTTATCCTCAGCACAGTCATGTATAGACTTTGACGTCACAGACATTTCGCGCGTGTTCAACACATTGCAAGGGGAGTGAAACACGAAGACAAAAACAAATTTAAAACATGGCATACACACTCGTTTCAACAATGATAAGTTTATTGATTTAATTTTGATGGAATCATGTCATCCCTTCCCACATCTTTCTCCAAATGAGTTAAATATACTACCTGCATGCATTTATATTAGTTTTGTAATATTATAATAAATGTCAATGACCATAATATATATTTTATCATATATTCCCCAAAAATCAAAGATATAGACATTTACACAAGTAATAACCCTTACCTTTGATATGTGTTTGCAGGGCTGCCATACGTTGATCTTGACAAATCCTAATATTTCTAAATGTTCTATTGTTAAAGTGCAATTACTTAAAACAGATTGACAGTAAAGCAGAATGCGCCTTAAGCGCCTTTTCTGCCTTACTATAAGCCTGCTTTCAGCTACCATATGCTAGGATAAAAACTGAAGATTTCGGAAAAATCCAGAGAAATTGCAGCCGTTTTTGTTTGAAGATCTATTATGCGCACAGCGTCGGATACTTGTATCATGTACACTGATCATTCTGCTTTTAATAGCAATGTCAGTTTCGCTACCCTTTTTGGCACTCAGAAAGATTATTTTCTAACGTTATTATCCCGTAATGAATAATTATACATGTATGCCTTTAACCAACCATGTTAGCTGTCATTTTTCCATTGTTCTGTCTTGGTTTGTGTAATGTGTGTTCTGTGTAATATGGTTGAAAGGTAAATAAGCGTTGTGTGTGAGATAAACTCAACTTATTACTAACTTTTTCATCGCCAGTGTTGAAATCTATAGCATTCATAAACTGTTTAGATCCGGAGCATGTGACAAATAAGTCGGAGTTTGGTCAGTATCAGATCTGTTCAACACTCGTGTTAATATATTTTCGGTGAGCATTTCAGAAATTTGAATTTGACATAAAATTGCAGAGTACGTTGTTGTAAGCAGACCGTAAAAGTTCGATGAAAGAGTTAAAGAAAGAGTGTCGGTAGCTTTATAGGGATATTGGTCTTACAGACATTAATTGTTGCATACAATATTGAAGTAGTTATTCTTCTACAATAAACGAGTATTTTTCTAAAAAACAACAACCAAAAACACATCTATTACAAACAATGTATAATAATAATAAACTTATATAATGTTTTAATTTTATTGCATTGATTTCGTGTTCAGTATCGTTTAACCCTTTCACTCTCAATGACGTCATAAATAAAGCTCATTTGAAAACAGTTCTACAGTGGAGAATCTGTTATTCTTTCCCGATAAACGCGTTTACGCTAAAACTATCATTTGCAGTGCAAACAGTTTGGAGCCAGATCAGACGCCGGGTAACCCGGCGTCTGATCAGGCTCCAAACTGTTTGCCACCAAGATAAACAAGAATTATCAGAATTGTCCAAAAGTTGTACTTTTCTACGTTTTAGTGATTTGCGTTTGCGTACGTTTGCGTTTAAACGGGAAAGAATAACAGATTCTTCACTGTAATCAGGAGAAAAGTGTTTGCCATTTGTTTTGAAAATACATCAGTTATACTGCCTTAGATCTTAGTTTTAAACGATATTGCAGGCAATACTATTGAAGCAGACGACAATAATACGGCGGTGAAGTGGTAAACACCTCACGATAAATTTGACCATGAAAGGGAAAAAGAGGAAATAATAACGAGCTCTCCATTGTAACACAAATGACATAGCTCGACGAAACAAGGTGTAAAAACTCATATTTTCACAATTCTATTATCCTCTCGTGTTTAATTGGCGCCATCCTTTTGTCTGAGCGAGTGTTAATCAAATTTCAAGCACATGGGGCCTACCATTTACGTGTCTGCTTCAGAAATTTATTGTCGAATATTTGAAAAAAAAATCAAAACCTGTATTAACTAACTGACCGCAGTGACTTCAAATGAAAAATTGCAGATTCCAATAAAGTCTAGTCCAATATTGAATAGTAACTCTGTCCCTTCCAAATTAATCGTGAGATGTTTACCCCTTCGCCGTTTCATTATCGTTTGCATCAATATTGTTGCCAGCAATATTGTTTCAAAGTTAGATTTAAGGCAGTATAACTGACGTAATTTCAAAACAAGTGGCAAACGCGGTGTCTGATCAGTATAAAAACTGTTGTAAATGCGCTTTATGACGTCATTGAGAGTGAAAGGTTTAACTCACTGATCCCAGTAGCTTCAAATGGAAAATTCCAGCTTCTAATAAATCAGGGATGCCATAAGTTGACATGAAAAATCCTAAGATTTCCAAATTTACATTTTTCAAGTGCGATTTTACGAATCGTACATTGACCCCATAGCCTTTTTCTTGTTTTGTTGACATGCGACTACTTAAATCAGGCATTCTGCTTTATTTTTAGCCTGCTTTAAGCTACCATGTACTGGGAAAAAAATCCGGAGATTTAGGAAAATTCCGGAGAAATGGCAGCCCTGATAAATTCTAGTTCAATATTGACTATTAAGTCACTATTTAGGGTTGCGTATAATTACAAAGCTACAAAAATAGACCCAGATCAGAGAACTCCTTTCGGAATAGTCGCTGTCAAATATCATTGTGATACAGGCCTCAAGCCCTGACACAAAACATAATATAACAAATCAATACACGCAGTGTGTAACAGTACAAACAAGCAACAAAGGTGTACGTTTCAAGTTAAATTTGCTGAATTAAGTGTTTCCTGTCGTAATTGTAGCGCATAATAAATGTGCACTGCAACTTTGCAAGATTACGTACTGTGTCCCTGTTTTTACTAGTCATTAATGAATTAAATGTGTACATACTTGGATCGATATAATATTTCTTTGCTTAATAATGTTTCCTGAGGTCATTGTATAAATGGCAAAGCAATAGAAAGAAAAATGTATCCTCAATATCTCTGGTAGATAACTTGCACAGTCTTGATTCCCGGAAAATACCAAGGTGTCTACCCTTTTCTATCATGAGAGAGTAAAAGAATATTCTAAACGATGCTAAACTCACTCTAAATTTCTAGGATATTTAAGTAATTTTCAAATTTGAAATCAGGTTTAAACCGACATAATTATTGACGAGAGTTTTGAGCTAGAACTACATGCTTAATGCCATTGCTGTAGGTATTGGTCTCTCATTCTTTGTATGGAATATGTTGGTACATGATTGTAAACATATTGGTTTTCCCATACATATCCGAAGCTGACGCTATACAAGTGTTTCCTGACTAATGATTCCCCTTTTGATACCCGGCATTGTCATAATATCTCAGCATTTCATAGCTTTTCCAAACATATATATGTTTAGGCAAAGATACAAATTTTAGCCAATATTATATACATATTTTTGCAGCTTGTATATACATAGGAAACCTTTCACACTCGCCTGCTACGTTTGAAGGACGGTTTGGTACACACACAAAATGCTTGCATGCATACATATGGATTGTTTCTATACTGTGCATTGGCACTAGACCCCAAATTCCAGATTCATAAAGATGTATAGGTGCTATCCTCGTATCAAACAGTTTAAAAAAACACTGATTTAGGTAAAGGTGATATGTGATAAAGTGGCGAAAGAGGCTAAGTACCCATTTTGCATAAGTTGCAAACACATCTGTCATTCTATACATTGATCATTGTGAGCTGAAATATATATATAAATATCTTTATTTAAGTCTGATCTGTGTGCATACATAAAAATTAACAAACATCATATGTACAGAAACTATGGCGAACACAGCCATTCTTTCTAAGAACTATAGAAGACATAGGTAAAACCATTCACTTTATCAATTCTGTTTCCGTTATAATACCAAATTTTGTCAACCATTTCTAAAAACGACAATTTTAGTTTTAGCTAAATTAACGGGTAATCCACAAGTTGAACAATAATTAGATGAATACCTGCAATACCCTAAGCAGATATTTCATCGTATAAATCATTTAAAGTCCCATTGTGTTTTCAGATCTTTTATTCTAAACAGGATCAAAACTGTTTGCCTTTTGTTTTGAAATAACGTCAGTTATACTGCTATATTTACAATCAGCCTGTAAAGTCTTTATGTAATCGTATTAAAAATATGCAGGTCATCCCTCACTGAACCTACAAATCGAAACTGGTTCCAGCCAGTTGGAAAGAGGGCAGAGTCTCCGCCGGAGAGATGCCGACCTAGCGAACAGTTAATGGTTGCTATGGCGTGTAATTAAGCTGCAATAAGCATGCGCGACCTTAATTTTAAAATATGATTTAATAATATATATTTAAGTTGTACTATTTATTTTTAATGTCTTCGTTAAGTGTTCGTTAAGCACACAGTGACAGTTTACTGGGTAAAAGCTTGACTTTGTAATCAACTCCGAAACATGTATTTCGGACTACTTTGTATACCGCATATTATAGAGATCGAATGGCTGTTACATCAAGGATTACATCTATCAAACCTATTTGGCTGGTATATGATATATTCATATACATGAAAACAAATCTGGTAAAATTCACATTAGATGGACAAGACAGAAAATAAAAATAAAAATATAAGGAATAAGCAACATCTTTTTTCCTTTCAAGCGGTATGAACACATTAGCTTCGCAGGGTAAGTTTATCGTAAACGCCCTTTGGCGTTTATGAAACTTACCCCCTGCGAAGCTTATGTGTTCATACCGTCATGAACGGCAAAAAGATGTTGTTTATTCCTATATTAAATCTAACTTTGAAACAAAGTGCAGACACCAATATTGAAGCAGAAAACAATATGGCGATGAAGGGGTAAAAATCTCACGATAAATTTGATCATGAAAGGGTTAAAACACTATACAATCATAATGTAACTTAGTGAGCTCTGCATGTGCAGACATATTGGATTCTGATCAAAAAGATGAATCTGATTTGGATCCAAACTGTTTGATAATCGTATGCATTTGAAGAAAAGCTGTCTAGGAGTGTTAGCTTAAGAGATTAAAACGTGCAACGTGCTAACAGGATAAACACTGAGTGGGTTGCTGGATCTGATTATCTTCAACATCAGTTTTGAATGTAGATTTAGTGGTCGTGATAGAGCAGTTTTAGATCAACTGTATATTTAAAACTTCTGTTTGTTCGACGATACCACATTAAAAGACGAGTTATTCATAGTGATAGAATGGTGACACATTTAAAACATTACCATAACCCTTTCACTCTCAATGATGCTTAAAAGCGCTTTTGAAAACAGTTTGGATCCGGATCAGACGCCACGTTACGCGGCGTCTGATCAGAATTCAAACTGTTCGACACTCGTACCGATATGTTTTAAGTCATACTACATTGAATCTTACTTTGAAGCAATCGTATATGGCGACCTTTAATGAATATCTACATCGACATCTCTAAAACCGATAAATATGGCGTGAATTTAGTTGTATAGATAATATAAGCTTCCTGTGGAGGGTGTTTGTATATTAGTAACCCTTTGCCTGCTGATCGCGACTTTACTGTTTTTTTTGCAAACAGTTTCGATCAAGATCAGACGCCGCGTAACGCGGTGCCTGATCTGGATCCAAACTGTTTGACACTCGTCTTTAGGTTTCTTAACCTTAAAAATGTATAAATCTAAATGATATTTATATTACATTATTATTCAAAACTGCTTCGTTGCTTCTCTATGCTGTTGTCCATAGTATTTCATTCAATACATTCCCCAATTTTTTTCTGGCTACTCATTAGAATCGTCTCGAAGATACATGTACGACTTATTGTTGTTGTTGTTGTTGGCGTACCTGTGCTTAACACTCACAGGACAGCTTGGTACAGACATTATTGTCTGTCAAGCTGGAGGATTACGTGCATAGCTGTTTTCAATTACCTCGCCATATAGGCAGCCATGCTCCGTTTTCAGAGGATTTTAAATACCCAATAAAGGGTATAGAGCTGCTATTGAATGAGATGAACCATATTCACCCCTGATACTTCAAATGGACAGTCCCTATTTCCAATCAAACCAATAAGATTGACTTCTTCGAGTTGCTTTTTACAATATTTTGCAAAGTGACAAATTATACCGACCCTGGTGAGAGATCTTGTAAAAGATGTGAATACGTGGCATGTAGGAGCTCTGTGACCAGGGTCTGTACTGTTTGTAATTTTGAAATATGTTGCATATTTATAAAACAACCATAAACAGTCATAAATGGACTAAACTTAACTGGAAATGAATTGGATTTTTCGATTCAGGGGTGAATGATATAAAGAAGGTCAATTTCACCATCCACTGATATTTGCTAACAGTTTAATCCTAACCCAAACATCGATATTTTTCAGTAAAACATATTATAATTTACCCCCAAAGTTGATTAAACCAGTTTGAATGTAAATAAATGTAAAGCAGAACTGTCATAAAATATTTCTGCTTTACTCTTAGCCTGCATTTAACCTCCTCCTGTTAGGGCGCAACATATGTTTCCGATGATTTTTAAACAAAGCATGGTAGGATTATTAACCCTTTCAACCCTTAGAATCTTTTGTGGGTATTTATAATCCTTTTGGACTCTTCTAGTACAATACTTTTTAACCAGTCTACCGTTGGACAACAAAAAACAATGAAATATCAAACAGTGCAGACCCTGATCAGAGGGCTCTTATAGGAGCCCTCTGGCCAGGATCAACACTGTTTGCATATGAAATCAGTAATCTCTTTAGAGGGATAATGGGTTGAAAGGGTTAAAAGGTATCTTTATAGAGCGTGGCAGCGGAAGAGTTATCGTACGTTTGGAATTATTGGCCCCGTGATATTTTGGCCATTTGTTTTGCCAAAAAGATTGGGTTTTTTTTTTCGATTTAATTTGGTCATTCTAGGATCCAAGAATATTAAATATGGGAACCAAAAAGCAGACGACAATTTGTCAGCAGACGTTATGCTTACAGTGGTATGTCCAAGCCTAGTGACCTATAGAGGCTAAAATGAGACGCTTTAATCTCCGCTTCTTAACGACATATTTCCTTTATCGTTGCAACTCTTTCCTCCACGGTTAATTACTAATTTAGCTTTCAAAGAAAGTTTCGCGAATGGTGAAAATTGTCAATTTCCGGAGAAAATTATTAACCTTACCTAAATTATTTTGCTGCTCTTAAAGATGTCGTTTGAAACCTGTTACAGTGGAGAAGACGTTATTCGTTCCCAATTAACCCTTTGAACCCTAGTCCCGCATATTGGCGTCCGTTAAAACAGTGAGCATGTGAATAGTACACTTGTCCTATGCAAACAGTGAAGACCCAGATCAGAGGGCTCCTGAAGGAGCCCTCTGATCAGCGTCTTCACTGTTTGTCATAATGCCAAGCATTGACAAAAACAACCCTTAAAAGTCAGAAATGGACTAGACTTAAATAGAAACTGGAATTGTCCATTTAAAGTTTCAGGGAGGAAAGAGTTAACGCGTTTACGCTAAAAAGGTATTTCAACTGAAAAAAGTTTGGAGCCAGATCAGACTCCAAACTGTATGCCACTCAGATTGAAATGAGTCGTCAACTTTTTCGAAAAGTTGTATCAATTTCCTCTTTTTATTGCATCGCGTTTTACTGTCAATTTGTAAGTGAGATTTTTATTTATTTTTTCATTGCCGTCTGCTTCTTTTTTGCTGTCTGCAAAATCGTTTCAAAGTTTATTTTAAAGCGACTCGCAACCAGATGGTGCATTAAAATAGTAATTTGTAAATATGGGTCAAACGATTATATAAATGGTAAAGAATTAGTTTAGGATAAGAAATTCTGTTTAAAAAAATGTATTTCAATAAAAAAAAATATTGGTCTCTGGTGGGATTCGAACCCGGGGCCCGGCATTGGCGGACAGAAGGCAAAATAGGGGAAACCGCTTAAACCAATGGACCACGGAACTATCCGTTTATCTCGGATCGATTTAACGTATTTAAATGTGTAGCGATCGAAAGTGCATACAACTTCACAATTCGGCTCGGGTTTATGTCTGAGCCCGTGTAGAGAAGCAACAACAACAACTATACCGTCTACTAGTCGGTATAGAAAAACGATGGAAAATATCTTAAAATCTAAGATTCGGTGACGATTCTTGAGACTTTTTTTGGACTGATCATATTTTTTTTATGTCAGAAGCCAAATGATGCCACACATTTGCTTTTATTTGAGTATTTTATTTTATTTTGACAAGTACACCATCCGGTTGCGAGTCCCTTTAAGGCAGTATGACTGACAAAATTTCGAAACGAGTGTTTAACAGTTTGGTGAAATTAGCCCTATGTCAAATGTAAAAGAACATTTCGAAAAGTTAATATGCATATGACAGAAAAGGCCCTCTTCTATTACCAGCGTGTTTCAAATGTTCAAATTCTGATGTTTAAAATTTAGAAATCTTTAGGGCTGACCTGTATAGTTTCTGGATTTATGCCTTTCTTATGATTTGTTTTACGCTGAGTGGCAAATAACTGGAGCTTGAACAGAAGCCAAATTATGCTGCGTCTGATCTGGTTCCAAACTGTGTACAATGAACAGCACAAACGCGTTTAGTCTTTAATATTATATTACCCCTTCACTGCCATGACGTCATCAATATAAAACATTGTCGTCTGCTTATATTTCTCAAATTTAATAATTTGGTTTTTCGACTTAATCAATATTGAAATGAGTGTCAAACAGTTTAGATCCTGATCAGACGCCGCGTTACGCGGCGTCTGATCAAGATCCAGACTGTTTGCAAATAAGTGTTGTACTCGGGGTCAGGCAGTGAATGGGGTTAAACGCATAGGTGGTTCTCTCGAAAAAAAAATTAAAAAAAAAAAAAAAAAAAAAAATTGTAGATCTACCCTTACTCTTTTTATATAAATATAGTAAGGGTTCCATTTTTTTTTTTCCGATTTTTTTTTTTTTCCGATTTTTTTTTCTTTTTTCGAGAGTTATATAAATATAGATCTAGTAAGGGTACAATTTTTTTTTTTTTTTTATTTTTTAAAATTTTTTTTTCGAGAGAACCACCTATGGTTAAACGCAGACGACAGAACGGCGTTGGAGGAGTTGAAGCAGGCTATCTATTTTGGTGATGAAATGGTGAGTTTTTATCTTAACCCTTATCATGCTGAATTGTCGTCTGCCTAAAATAACTAGAGTCTATATCGTCTGCGAAAAAAAGAAGATATTTTTGTATTTTTTAAAACTTGAGAAAATACAAATATGAGTTGCAAACAGCGTGACATGGCGTCTGATCTTGATTCAAGCTATTTGCAAACATAAACCATGTCGTGCTAAGCACGATAGGGGTTAAAACTCAATGTCTGAGAATTTCCTGGTATTAATGGAATTTTTTTCTTTGTGGGGAATCAAAACCCTGTCGATCCTATTGACCAATGAGGAATGTCTGTTTGCTTCAGGAATAGAAACACCCTATTTATGCAATAGTTTCCCTTATTTCTTGCAAATATATTCTGCTTCAGAGTTCTCGTCTGTTAATTATTAAAATAGTTTGTTTGAATTTCCTTTTCAAATTTGAGAGACATTGGATCCGTCCTATACAAAACATCGTACGGTAAAAATTGTCTCAAGACGGACTCTAAAATTCTCATTTTACCTGCGAGTTATATTTACAAAGTTATACCAGAGAGAAAATATACCAGAGAGATAGTCAGACCAATTAGAGCCTTAGCTACAAGACTACAAGACTCATTTATTATTTATTTCTCCATATAATCCTGTCTTTTGACATCTCTTTAGAATCGTCCTGAAATAAGGTGCATTCTAAAGTTTGGACTTACGACCGGTTTTGTCGTACGACGTTTCGTAGACTGGTCCATGTATATGACTTTCCAACTCACCAATTACCATACCAATATAGATTATAACAGTTCTTATATTCAGTTTTGTTTAACCCATTGCCCCATAAATACACATTTTAACTCTTTGAACCCTAGTCCCGCATATAGGCGTGCTTTTCAAACTGTGTACAGTCATGTGAATAGTACACTTGTCCTATGCAAACAGTGACGATCCTGATCAGAGGGCTCCGAAAGGAGCCCTCTGATCAGGGTCTTCACTGTTTGTCACAATGCCAAACATTGACAAAAACAAGCCTTAAAAGTCAGAAATGGACTAGACTAAAATGGAAACTGGAATTGTCCATTTAAAGTTTCAGGGAGGAAAGAGTTAACGCCTATACTTTATTCCTCAACTGAAACTATTATTTCCCTTTTATACAGTTATGAAAATGTATCATAAGAAATATTTTCTAAATTCTAGCAGATAAAATTTTAAAGCAGGCTGAAAGTAAAGCAGAATGCGCCTTAAGGCGCATGCTGATTTATTTTCAACCTGCTTTAAGTGATCACCTTTCTTTAAAACTTGAAACAGGCTATGGGGTAATGGGTTAATAGAACTATCAGAAGAGTGGCCAACAGATTGGACCAAGATGAGTCACCGACATACTCGGTGTCACATCTAGATTTAAACTAAATACAAAATTTAATCAATAACACCATAAATACGCCTTTTTACGCTTTTTATTTATTCCTGTACTGAAGAAAATTCTGCTATGAATTTGTACCATAACCATGTTTTTCATATCGTTCCAGGTTGAAGCTTAAAGCAGATTGAACGTACAGCAGAATGCGCATGAAGGCGCATTTTGCGCATAGAGGCGCATTCATGGAATAATACAAATAATACTTTGACAGTTTTTGCAGACCATAATATCAAAGCAGACGATATTAAGACAGCATATGGGTCAAGTCTTGCAGTATACAAACTAACAGACGACAATTGTTACAATTTGGTGACGTCATGGCAGTGAAGTAATTAATTAAGACAGAATATGGGTCAAGTCTTGTGGTATACAAACTAACAGACGTCAATGGAAACGTAAATGGCATCAACGTGCTAATACTTTGGCTTGCTCCGGCAGATGCACAGGAGAGTTGTTGCTATGGCAACAACAATGTATATGCAGTGCATCCTCTCTAAAACAGCATCCAAATGGGAGACAAAGATGCAACTCACCTCGCTCCACAGAGTTTCCCTTTAGTGGACGTCAAAGAGGCAGACATAACGAGGCTGACCCACAGAAATATGAGCTTTGCAACCGCCTCATACAGCAGTCGATGTAGAGACTCTTATATTGAGTAAACGTCATTGATCGTGTCATTTCAGATTGGTTTTTGCATTATAGTATGACCTACTAGCATACGTACACTTCACGTACTTGACTTAACTTGTTTTTTTATTGACGTAGTAAAATTTAAAATAGTGCTTCATCCCTAGAAAGATTCCCCCAACATTGATCTTGCCATTTATGAATATTGTTTTTGCATTCTAGTATGACCTACATGTACTAGTATACGTACTACACCGTACATGACCTAATTTCTTTTTTTATTGAGATACATGTAGTCATATTTAAAACAGTGCTTCATCCCTAGAAAGATTCCCCGAACAACGATGATCCCCAACTCACAGCAATGCTTTCCGCTGTGCTCCTAACAATACCATAATGGCTAACGCTTTCTCTGCTGAAATATCTTCTACTTAAAATTGTCGTTTTCCGTCTTTTCGCAAAGTAATGTATTTGACATTTTGTTGTAAGAAACATAAAGACGAGCGACACACAGTTTGAACCCAGATCGGACGCCGCGTAACGCAACGTGTGATATTGGCACCGACTATTTGCAACTGTGCTCTAACGGTGCTTATCTTCCCTTCCCTCCCTATAACAAATCCCTCCGAACAGCACACACAATAGTTGTCTCCAAATGAGAGAGAGAGAGAGAGAGAGAGAGAGAGGGGTGTATACATTTGTCCGTAGGTATCAAAAGCAATTGAAGTTGCCTTTTAAAAATTGATGGGGGCCATTTTAACAGCCATATTTAGCTGACCTGGTCGTCCGTCCGTCGTAAACAATTCCAATAAACGACATCTTCTAAACTACTGGATGGAATTTTGCCAAACTTGGCAGGAATGATTCTCATATGGTCCTTTCACAAAGTTGTTTAAATTGTTCCGGTATTAGTTGTATACATAGTTCACAGGAGCTAAAATAGATCGTTTCAGTAAATGTCTAAACCGCAGTTCCATGAGCTTATATATTTGGCACAAAGCATCATCCATAGCTCCACTATCAAGGTTGTTCAAAGCATGCCCAAGGGGTTAAAAATGACCTCACCCCGGGCTCACAAAATTACATAAGAGTTATAAAGTAAAACTTCAAACATCTTCATATCTGAAACTAATTTGGTCAGCGCTTTCATACGAGGGTTGTTCAAATTGTAATGATACTTGATCAATAACTTCAATCATAAGTGCATAATGCATGTGTATATATCATAAAATGCAATTCTTTGCCTACACGATGGTATAATGCACGATAAGATCACATAACTCAATATGTCACAGCATGAGCCTTAATGGCCCCTACTCGAATACACTGGAACATAGCACTTTTCAGTCATAATTCTTTTTCACGTTATATCTTCTTAAAGAGTACAATTTCTAAAATTTGTTTTTGGAATACATCAGTGTATGTCTAAATTTTATTGTGAATAAAAATTAATTTCATTTGTAAGGGTTAACTGTCTAAAATCTCATATTTTTCTTCAAAAATAACATTTCTTATTCTGCTAATGACAGAAGTGGACATGTGTTTCCGAATGCTATGACATTTTTTTTAGATCTGTTTATCTATATTTTGATTTTAAAACATTAAATCTACTTCAATGGCTTCAATCATAACCGGGTTTGATGTAAAAAGCTATTTTATGATCTCACTAACTACATGTACTTTTATACATAACAGTAGATCCATTTTTTAATTGTATTTGCAGTACATGTTTAGCACATGTATAAGCTCTATTTTTGATATATTATAGAATAACACTATTTAAAATTGTATAGTTTTTGCATAATTGTATGAATTTTTTGACAGAAAGTTTCATAAACTTATTCAAAATAATAAAGCCGCAATAATAAGTATACATGTAGTATCAAATTGTGTTCATGATATTTAACTCAACAATACTCAAAGAAGGTCGAGTGTCATCGAGAAGAGGTCATTTAGGTTCATATTGTGACTTATTTAAATATGTGATTTTATCGTGCTTAACGCCATCGTGCAGGCGAACAATAATTACTCTTTAACTTGATAAACATGTATACCACACATGCTATTTGAACTTACAATATTGAAGTTATCGATCAAGTATCATTAATTTTTAACAAACCTCGTACTTGGCATGGTGTAACTTCTAGAGGTAGTTTACCAATATTGTTTAAATGGTTCCGATCCGCTGCATATCTAGGACACAGGATCTTAATATAGATCGTTTAAATAAAAATTTCAACAATCTTTTTGTCTATAACCACAAAACCCCGGTCTTTACACTAGTGACGTGCCGATTTATCGTGATACTCGGCGATCATCTCGCGAAGGTGCCGACGTATTTACCGACAACAGCTTTGTTATTGTCGACGTTTTGAATATTACCTTAGGGCATCGTTTTTCTGAAATTTACTCCTTACATGTACCTATATAATAACACTTCAGGGCTGCCATAAGTTGGCATGAAAAATCCTAAGATTTCCAAATTTGCATTTTTCAAGTGCTATTTTACGAATCGTACCTTTACCACATATAGCCTGTTTCTAGTTTTGTTGACATGTGACTACTTAAAGCAGGCTGAAAGTAAAGCAGAATGCGCCTTAAGGCGCATTCTGCTTTACCTTTAGCGTGCTTGAAACTACCATGTATCAGAAAGAAATCCGAAGATTTACGAAAAATCCGGAGAAATTGCAGCCCTGATGCTGTTTTTCGGTCACAAGAAAGCAGTTAAATGAATCAATGATGAATTTATAATCAAATTCTTTATTCAGAATCAGAACATACCTCTTGATTGAGACTTAACAGGTTGTACAAAACTACAAGCACCATTTATCATTTCTGTGAAATAAGCCCTAAGCAGTATTAAAATTAATCGCTATTTTAAAAGTCGATCGACCGCGAATATGTGTCCTGATCATGGGGGTCTCCGTGGCCTAGTCACTGTGACTTACATCACTAAGCTCCTCACCGCTGTGAGTTCGAATCCCAGTAGGGTCGTTCGGATTTTTCATGTGGTGAAGCCTTCCAGCTGGCTTGCGGAAGGTCGGTGATTCTACCCTGTTCCGAATTGTGCCTGAAACAGTGCATAAAGGGATTCTGGGGTCTTCCTTCACCTGTAATTAGATGGACATCGCGATATGACTGAAATACTGTTCAAAGCGACATAAAATCATAAAAAAATCAAACCTGATCAGGATCCAAACTGTTAGCATGGTGGCGTTTTGGCGCCATTGGTAGTGAAAGATTAAAAGTACATTGTCATCACTTTTAGAAAACCTATAAGATAATAATTGTAATAGTATGTACGTGACATTTTTATGTTTGTGTCGGCCATCTTGATCGACTTTTTGAGTATTTTATTTGCAGCGGAAGGCTTTAACGGTGTATATGCACATCTTATAAATAATGTGACTATATGTATTTTGTAAAGTTTAAGATGAACTGCCATCTATTTTAGTCAAACCATAAGACAACGATTTTAATAGTATGTCCGAGGTATGTTTGTAACATGTTGCGGCCATCTTGGACGCCATTTTGAACAGCTATGTTGGCTAACAGATATCACAACTGCAACATGCAGTTTCATAATCTACACACATGTACAACTATTTTGGTATAGACCGAAACCGTTTTCCAAAAAGAACGTTGTAATTTTGAAATATGGGTATTTATCGAACATCACAATTAGATTTTCATTCAAATGCTCTCTTCGTACTTTGCTTACCTTACGCAAACTTCTTAAGACGGTTAAAATATTAACTCTTTCCCTGCCAAGACGTTTTCGTCTGCATTAACCTTCTCTCCGCCAAAATATCGTCTGCATTTGTAGTGCCGTATGCAGTGGTTGAAAGTCAGCTTTAGGGGATGTTTTGACTGAAAATATGTCGATACGAGTGTCAAACAGGGAATGCAAACACACGAAAATAGATGTTACGATAATTTAATTTTAGGACATAATAATTTGTCGAATTCAAAATGGAATTCGTTGTTTATGTGGCAATTGCATGAAACCAGAAGTCATGTGATTGTGCGTTCGTACATGTACATACAATAAGGAAACACGGCGGATAAATTGAATCTGTTTACAGATAATATGGTTTTTCCTGATGGGTCACCAGAAATATCTTACAAATGAGTACTTTTACATTCATGTTGTAACAACTAGAGTTTAGAAGAAAATCCAAATAAAACTTAAGTACATATACTTGCGTATCGAAAATGAGGTCGAATACTGCATGTTGAAACGTTTATATACAATCAGATATAGTTGATTATTTTAATAACTTGATTACTGCTTTAACTTTACAGGAAATTTGCGCATGTAAATGTAGTCAATAACTTTTGGTTGGCAAAAACTGGACAATTGTTTGATTAAAGCCAACATTAATTAAAATCAGAATTACTCTGTTTTTGTTAAGTCTATTCTAGGGAACAGATCAACACTTTGGGATAAAGTAAGAAAACAAGTAAAGTTCCAAGTTATAGTCTACTTTCAGTCCGAATGACCGTTCAACCGACTGTACATTTTACTACCCTAATCATTGAACACTGCTAAGAAATGGTTCTTAGGCGGTCGCAGCGCGCAGTACGGCTCAGACTCTTCACCGGTACCCATTATAACTATTTGGTACAGAGAAGCGATCCGCGGTGCATATCTCTCTAAATAACATTCCAATACATTATCGAGGATTTGTAAAAATACATAGTCGCATGGCCGCTGGTCCAGTGGGGGATCGAACTCGTGACCCCTGGTATCGCAATCGAATGTGTTATCAGGCGACTAGTACCGGCGGCGCAGTGGAGAAAACGTTATTCTTTCCCAATAAACGCGTTTAAGCGAAAACGTTTATTTCCACTGCAAACAGTTTGGAGCCAAATCAGACGCCGGGTAACCCGGCGTCTGATCAGGCTCCAAACTGTTTGCCACTCAGATCAATTTGAAGTGAAAGAAATGTCTAGAAAATAACCTTTTCTATGTTTTAGTGCTATGCGTTTGCGTTTCGTTTACGTTTTCTCCACTGTAGTAGTAGATCAGTAGAAGTCGAAATAATTCTTCTAAAATTCTGAAACTTAAATCTTAACCCGTGTCAGCATAGTGTCTATTAAAGGGTCATCGGCAAATAATGTAGACCCTGAGCTCCAGATAAGGGGGGGGGGGGGGATATTTCAAAAACTAAAATCTTTATTTCTGAATTAAACCCTATGGTGTCACTACTCATTAGAATCGTCTCGAAGAGACGATTCTAATGAGTAGTAACACCATAGGTTTTGGTGCTAAAATAAGTTAGAAAATGTTTGATTTGTTTAGTTTACTCCCTCTTATCTGGAGCCCTGAGACCTTGATGAGACACCGCGTTACGTGACTTTCATCAGGGTCTACACTGCTTGCTATCGTATGGAATAACACTGCAGTGTCCTTAGATCACCCTTATATATCTACAATGAAATCTTCCAGCAAGTATACAGGGCGAGTTTATTGCAATATTCAGGAATAGTAACACTAAAGTTGGTATTTATGGAGAACTAGGTGGAAATCACTTGATTACATGCGCATCTTTATGTACGCCCAGAGGATTCTTCTATGCTTTATTTAAGAGGTGCCTGGTCAAAATAAAATATTTTGTTTGTTTTGTATTGAAATTCCTATCAGCAAACAGTGTAGACTCTGATCAGACGTTGTATAATGCGGCGTCTGATCAGAGTCTAAACTGTTTGTATATGGACGATGGTAGTGGGATCGTGGGTACAATGTGTTAAAGTATTTGTTTAAATAACTTTACCCTTTTAAGCCCATTATGTACTTTCTGTAAAACAGATAGGGCCATTTTCAAAAAATGTACATAATTCAGTGATACATATTTTCAAAAGCCTGTTTGTCCATTTTCCAAAGTGTTATGTTTTCATCTTATAGGTGTTAGCTTATACAGTAAAACCAGCAATTAGTACATATTGTGCACACCTTAATGTAAATGGAAACAACATTGTAATAGGTCCTAAAACGCTATATTATGTTGTGACTTGGCCATGTGTTTATGTTGTGCATGAACATTAAGTCAGTTCTATGCAGTTTAAATACTGCTTACTACACCAATATGATGTTTCCAGTTATACGTTTATGCTAAAATCATTACTAGACCTTAATCAGCGATAAAAGTACTGAAATGAAACTTTCAAAATATGTAACTTACCGCCGTGTCCATGGTGTTACATTTGATCTATAGGAGTTGTAATAGTTATGCTTATGTCAAAAATATCTTTTAGCAGCCTTTCCTTATGACATCACTTCATGAGACGGCATTTTTATTTTGGGAAAAATATGTATAAAAAGTATGTATGAAAAAGATAATATATTTTTTCTATGTCCATGTTGTTACTCTATGTTCAAAGACATTTTGTATACTTATGGTTGCTGTAAATGCAATAAAAGTACTATCATGGTGTGCTGATGTTTCTATAAATGCATGTGCTGCTAGGGATCAATCATTTTATGAAATAATTCTAATTTAGATGGAATATATCCTTGGTGTTACTGTCCTTTGTGTTACGTAACAACATTGACAGGTTTGGTCTGTTGACGGACATCTAAAGATGTTTATTGATTTATTCTTCGGAAACGCATGAAGAATTTTAAACTTTGGTTTGATAAGTAGAAATGTTAAATTTGTTTCACTATACAAGTTTTAAGATTAACAAAAGGTGTGATGCTATTCTTTGAGACAGTGACACGCAAAATGGTAACACGAATGACATGATCTGATGACACACACATTTGTAACACAAATGACATGATATGGTAACACTAGGGACAAATGTACACAAAATGCATATTCATATACAGAAATATATGCATTAGTTATTGATCCAAATAAGAGAAATATAAATCAGTGCTCTGGGTATTTAAATACGCATAAGTTGAATGCTGGCAAATATTTAACTTCCTTGTGTGTAAGAATATGCAATTCTGTGTAACACAAATAACTATATTGCTGTAATGCAATGGACACTCAATTGATATAGTGTCTCGAATGACCTTAATCCTTATAGCATAGTCTTTAGTAAGACAACGCAATTCACATATATAACGGACTTCAGTGTTAATAGTGTATTGTATTAAATGTGACTTCGTTATATTATTCTATCTCATTTCATGGAACAGTAACACAAATGACACGAGGTTACACATAGGACAGCCAAATTGTCTACAATAAACAAGTTCTTCCCTGGATATCAATTAACTGTAGTATAATGAGTAAAATAGAGCTGTTATGTAATATAATAGTTAACTGTGTAATTTTGACAATAGTTTGTCTCAATAACTGATTTCCTCAATTTTGCCTAATAATGTCCATGTAGTTATACCTCAGGTCATTCGTGTTACTTACAAAGAAAACGTACCATACTATCTGAGGGACTTATCGTAGTATTGTGCAAATCTCATCTTGTCACTGAACAACTATGTCTATAAGTGATACCTTCGTAGTCATTTAGCTTATTAAAGTTATAGAAATGTTAAAACAACATGTTTTTGGTCTGAAATCCATTTTGTTACTTTACTGTCCATTGTGTTACATTTATGATGTCCATGGTGTTACCACAACATATTGAACTGCATGTGTATGGTGTATGGCAACTTATTTGCAAGATTCTGATTACAGCTTTCCATATACTGTATTGTATCTGGAACGAGATATACTGAATTGAATGTTTGATTCAGAAATTAGAAATGAAATAAAACATCATACTTTTGTCTGTACGGCAGTGGTTTATACAACAAAAATGTACATGCAATAGATTTGGATTAGAATAAAGATTAGCAAACTTAATACATGGTGTGGATCATACATGCTGATACCATATGATAGGTACAAGGTGTAATAGTAAATTTTATTTTTCAAAAAATCATTTATTTTCATAGGTAACACAATGGACAGTGATATCCAACAAAACATTTATTTAGTAAAACCAAATAGTTTTCTGAGTTATGTGTGTTGTTGTTTGCAGTTGTTCGTGTTTCTTGAAAGCTGAAAGAAGCTTATAAAGCACATAAAACGTTACTATGTACATTTTTATTTTTTGCAAGTTCCACCCATGAAATATGTACATTTTTTGAAAATGGCCCATATAGAAACTATCGATCATTTGTTTTCAACGTGTCCTACGAGTCAACAATTAATAACAAGATTTTTTCTTCAAAAAAGAAGAAATTTCATTATCTTAATATAGACACAATGATTTTTGTTTTTAGAATTTCTCATCCTTTTTAAAATGTTTATTTCCCAATGCAACTACAATAAATATCTACCTGCAGTGCAGGGTATACACTAATCCTTTAAATACAACTTATTTAAGTCAATAGCAATTAAAAATGACTCAATAGGCATCCCTTCGATAAAAAATGGACTAATCCAATATATAAACATGGAAGAATACACTGGGTATAAATGGGTTAAAACAGATAGTAGTATTTTGTGAACCACGTACTATTTGTCGTATGAAGAATATTCTTCTTAACGAAAAAGCCGTTTGTCTAAATTTACAGAGTTGCTGTTCCGAAGTGGATCAACAATATGCTTTTGACTGAAAAAACAAAGCGCGGCTGCTGATCATGATCCACACTGTTTGACAATAGTTTAGTTCTGGATATTCTGATCAAGTTCGAAACTGTTTGACACCATTTTAATTTTGTAAAATTACCAATAATTTAAATATTTGAAAATTGGCAGACGTCATTTTTAAGTAGACGGTTATGTGACAGAGAACTTGTTGAAGTGATTAACCCATTTGTGTCCACGGTCCCATTATACTCCCATATATGGGACATGGGCAAACAGTGGAGACATTGAATAGAGTCTACACTCTTTGCTGATCGGAATTTCAATATAAAACAAAACGAAAATTCAAATTAGATTAGACACTCCTTAGATAAAACATAACTAATCCAAAATATTATCATGGCAGAATCCATTAGGCGCAAATGGGTTAATATTATATAAATATTAGATGGCAGTTTGCGTGACATTCAACTTGTCAACCCGAAAAACAGAATGTCACCCCAAGGCGAAGGAGAGGGTGACATACTTGTTATCGAGGGTTGACAATTTGAATGTCACGCAAACTGCCATCTAATAGTTATTTTATTACACCGAGCTTATTAACCCTGTCTGAAGAATAGTCTCGTTCGTATTTTATAAAATATGTTGTGAATACCAATTTAGAACCGCCATGCACGTTACGCAGGAAACAATGTCAAGAAACGACGTCACATTGTTTATATCAACTAAACTCAAGAATAGAGAAAGTAATATCATATAGAGTGACGTCACAAAAATAATATCATATAGCTGACCGTATTTTTAAGAACAGAGAAAAATAATATCATATAGAGTGACGTCACAAAAAGAATATCATAAAGAGTGACAGTATATTCTTCGAATAGATGTAAAAGATATGCAAAATGTTTAATTTTCGTCTATGGGAAATTAACAGTGTAACTCAAAGCGAGGTGTAATACCAGTCTTTAATAATAGCATTTCTCAACACAGGGCGCCAAACAAAGTAGCAAAACACTTGCATAATTGAATGAAACACATGTCATATTTCTTTAGATGTCGAAAATTGACAATCAAATTTTATTTCCCAAAAAATAGACTGCAAAAAGGCTGTATGAGCGTGTTGCTTGTTTCAGGTCGAAAAAATATGATTTAAGATATAATAAATTCATACCAGTGTTTTATCGTGCAATCGAACACTGGTAGGAATTGAGATGCGTAGTAATTTAATCACGAGGCCTTTAGGCCGAGTGGTTTAATTACAAGCATCATAACGACTACCCGTATTCAATTGTTAGATAAAACACTGGTATTAATTTATTATTTCGATTCTAACACATAATTTAATCTTAATTTGCACCGAAGCAATGGCGCTACATTTCTTGGCGTACGCATTTTCGAAACCATATGACGTCACGTTAGAACATTACAGCGCGTGAGTGTTTTATTGAGAATTCAAACACTGATACGTTCCTTCTTTGTTTATATAGGGGCGTGCGCGAAGTGTGTTAGAAGTGAGAGTATATAACAGACCTCGAGAAAGTGTAAAAATAGTGAACTTCTGCTAATCAAACGCTTTGGAACATTTTTCGACGACCAGCTCTGATTACTGATCTGGACCCAAATTGTTCGCAAATAATTTTTCGATAAGGTGTGTACTTTTTCGTATGGCATAATCATCTATATCTGCAATTATTTTGTATCCTGATTTGAATCCACGTCATGCGGCGTCAGATCAGGATATAAACAGTTTTTTCACATTTAAGATCAGGTTATTCTATTAAACTTTTAAAGATCAGCATATTCCGTAACACTGTTTAACCCTTTACCTCATAGAAGCGACTTTTAGCGCATTTAATTTATTCCTACGCTGAAGAAAATAGTTCCAAGTTATATCTTCGAAAATAAAAATCATAAGAAATGTTTTCTATATTTTAGCAGATAATAGCTTAAAGCTGGCTGAAAGTAAAGCAGAATGCGCCTCAAGGCGCATTCTGCTTTACTTTCAACCTGCTTTAAGTGGTCACATATCTTTAAAACTAGAAACTGGCTATTGGGTAATGGGTTAAGATGAGGATATTCTGTTTCACTAATAAAGATCAGGATATTCTATATCACTAGTTAAGATCAGGATATTCTGTAACAATATTAAAGATGAAGATATTCTGTATCACTATTTAAGATCAGGATATTCTGTATCACTATTTAAGATAAGGATATTCTGATTCACTATTAAAGATCAGGATATTCTGTAGCACTATTAAAGATCAGGCTATTCTGTAACACTATTAAAGATCAGGATATTCTGTACCACTATTTAAGATCAGGGTTTTATGAATCACTATTTAAGATCAGGATATTCTGTAACACGATTTAAGATAAGAGGATTCCGTAACACAATTAAAGATGAGGATAGTCTGAAACACTATTAAAATGAGGATATTCTTTTACAATCTTTATGAAAAGGCGTTTCTGTACCACAATTTATTCTGTAATAATATTAAAGATCAGGATATTCTGTAACATTATTAAAGATAAGGATATTCAGTAACATTATTTAAGATCAGGATATTCTGTAACACTTTTTAAGATCATGAAATTCAGTTCCACTATTTAAGATCAGGATATTCCGTAACACAGTTTAAGATCATGATAATTTGTAACAATATTTCAGATCAGGATATTCTGTAAAACTATAAAATATAAGGATGTTCTGTAACAATATTAAAGATGTGTAACGGAAACCCAGTTATACATATTGTCAATATCATAATCAGTTATTCCCCTTTGTATAATTAGCCATTTATAATCAACAAAGAAGACTCACAACGATACTGTTTAGTTGAAACAAAGGTAATTGTTTTGCAAGTCCATGTCGATTAAATGCTTCAATTAATTAGTTATTAATTACTGTTTATGTAGTATAACTAATACGTATCTTTCTTTCATATGTTCATTCTGATTCTAATAGAATCTTTATTTAATCAACAGACGCTCATTAATCAATGAGGCTTCTAGTCAGTTAGACGCTTTATAATTATTTGCCGCTAGGTGGAGCTCGTTCTGCGATGGCATATAAAAGCCGAGATTTCAGTGCATTTTAATCAATCTGCTCCTGGTCGTCGAAGGTGTAACATTGACAATTAAGATATTAACTGTTTTACTCGCTAGGTACATAACTGTTTTGGAACGTTG
The DNA here is from genome assembly GCA_922989275.2 of Gari tellinella. Classification (NCBI taxonomy): domain Eukaryota; kingdom Metazoa; phylum Mollusca; class Bivalvia; order Cardiida; family Psammobiidae; genus Gari; species Gari tellinella. The sequence continues at coordinate 95,487,227 of OV277858.1, forward strand.
GGGATTTAGACAAGTGCTGAACGTGTCCGACATTATTGCAATGTTCGGAACACAACAGAACTAGTTCTGATTCGCAACCTCCAATACAATTTATTAGTTGAGTAAATTGACTTCAAACCACTGAAACCAGGTTTTTGGTGCCTTTGCATTTGGGAAGGTCTCGGATGTGTTATATATCTAGTGTTCCCAAGACTGTTTCAGAGTAGTTTAGAAGTAGTTCCTGAACATATGGTTTCAGGGTAGTTCCAAACCAGGTTTCGAACTGTTTGAAACGTAAGGTTTCAAAGTTGTTTCAAAGTAGTTTGAAACATAGGTTTCGGGTTGGTTTGAAGCAAAGGTTTCAAACCAGTCTGAGACATACGTTTCCACATTAGTTACTGGAGCAGATAGACTAAAGTTCAAGCAGAACAAACACTTAGTTATTTGAATATTGTTTTTATATGTAATTTGATGAAAAGGCAGGTAGCCATTTTTCTGTTTTATTGCAATTCATTTTGAGAGTTATTTTGTTGTTAATCAAAGGCTAAGTAGCCCTGAGGAAAATCTATATATATTTAAGCCGTACACGTTACAAAATTGGTGGCAGCGGTGGGATTATTTATAACCATCACCAGTTATAACTTACCTACTTCTCAAAAGCATGGATACTAAGTCGTTTGACCAGAGCATGCTTAGTATGAATGAGGAACTAAGAAAGCTCCAAGCACAAACAGAAATTAGTAGACTCCGGACCCAGATAAGTGTTCTTGAAAAAGAATGTAGTGGTTTCTCTGGAGACTTGTCCAGACCTAAGATGGAGCATAAAACTCCTACAATGGGTCAATCTGTTGACTTTGAGTCTACACCCAAAAGACAGAGCAACCTGCAAAACATGCCTACAGACCTTACTCCGATATTTGAAAACAAGCCCCGAACAAACGACCCCGACTCATCGTTGGTAACACCAAAGCGTTCTATCCTCAAACGCAAAACCAAAGATGTTAGTTCCAAACCTATAGAACCTAAAACCCCAAAGGAAACCGGTGTGAAAGTTAAGCCAGCAACTTACGATGGAACTGGTTCTTGGAACGACTACAAGGCACACTTTGAAGCCTGTTCAAAGATAAATGCGTGGACTAAAGAGCAAAAGGGTTTGTACCTATCAGTCTCGTTGCGTGGGCAAGCGCAAGGTATGGGCGAAGGTTCCAATGACTTTGATAAACTTATGGTCGCTCTTGGAGAGAGGTTTGCGCCTCCAAATCAGGCAGAGCTGCACCGAGCCCAACTCCGGGACAGGCGTCAAAAGGCCTCTGAGACACTCCCAGAGCTAGCTCAAGACATAAGGAGGCTAACTAACTTAGCTTATCCTTCAGCCCCAGCAGACGTTAGAGATGTTCTGGCTAAAGAGCAGTTTATAGATTCTTTGGTTAATTCTGAAATGAGGCTTCGGGTGAAACAAGCAAGACCAAGAGATCTAAACGATGCCGTTCGTCATGCATTGGAGTTAGAAGCTTTCAATCGAGCAGAGAAAAAGCTTACAGAAGGTAAAGGCTACCTTCAAGCAGTTTCAGAACCTACAACTTCTAACTATGGCAGCATGAAAACAGACATTCAGGAACTGAAAGTAGCCATGTCTGAAATGAAGTTAGGTTTGGAGAAACTTAGCAAAGAAAGGTCTTCTACATACACGAAGCCTGGACATACCTTCAGAAACAACCAACATGGTTCTAAAAGGTACGATAGAAGTAACACCAAGAGGGGAAAGTGTTACAAATGTGGGTCAAGTTCTCATTTTATGAAAGACTGTCCAAAGAAGCAGTCTGAGAGAAGAGTAAACAGTCCCAGTACTGACAAACAACATGGTGCGAAATGCTCTCATCCAAAGGGATCTGGTATGTTTGTAAAAGCTAGTATCAATTCCTTTCAGCTGGACTGTCTGATAGACACTGGAGCAACTCTAAGCATCATATCATCTCGGGTATGGGACAGGATAGGAAAGTCAAATATTGAACAGCTTGGTCAACGAATAGTCACAGCCTCAGGAACACCCTTAGATGTAAAGGGAAGAGCTGATGTATCAGTAGATATTAAAGGCTCGAGCTTCCCAACCAAGGTCATTGTTGCAGACGTAGATGTAGACTGTATACTCGGTTTGGACTTCATGAAGTCTAACAGTGTGGTAATGGATGTTGCTAGTAATACTATGTCCATCCGTGGCGTTTCATATCCATTACAGACCACAGGGAAGATAGGCTGCTTCAGAATAGTGGTTTCTGAGAAAGTACTCGTAAAGCCCCGGGCTGAGACAATAGTTGTTGGTAAGGTAGCCGGTGGCAGTAGCTTACGAGAAGATGATTTGTTCATCATCGAGCCTTCTGAGCGAATGATAAGCAACAGCACAAGCTTAGTGGCAAGATCACTAGTAAACGGTGCTGAGAATGTCCCTGTTAGAATAATGAATCTGTCAGACGAAGACCAAGTCTACTATGCAGGCACAAACATTGCTACAGCAAGTCCTGTATCAGAAGTTACAAAAAGAAGCTCCAAACCTGAGGACACAAAACATGTGCCGTCCCATCTTATGGAACTGTTTGAGAGAAGCAGTGAAGGAATGAATTCTGAGAATCGAGCACAAGTTGCAAAACTACTTAAAAAGTACAGCCATGTTTTCTCTGAATCAGATGGTGACCTAGGCAGGACAGGTGTCATACGACACAAGATTCAAACTGGAGAAACCAGACCAATTAAACAGGGTTTCCGTAGAGTTCCGGCACATCTTGCTGAAGAAGTCCAAAAGCAAGTGTCTGAAATGCTGAACAAAGATGTGATTGAGCCCTCCACTAGTCCCTGGGCAAGCGGAATAGTCCTTGTACAGAAAAAGGACGGAAGTCGTCGTTTCTGCGTTGATTACCGGAAACTAAATGACGTCACAGAGAAAGACGCATATCCTTTGCCTAGGATAGATGAAAGCCTGGATCAGTTGAGCGGTTCAAAGTTCTTTTCATGTTTAGACCTCAATTCTGGTTATTGGCAGGTTGAGGTGGAACCAGAAGACCGTGCCAAGACAGCCTTTGTGACTCGAGAAGGATTGTTTCAGTTCAAAGTAATGCCTTTTGGCTTGTGTAATGCGCCAGCAACATTTGAAAGACTGATGGAATCAGTTCTTGCTGGGTTTCATTGGAAGATCTGTCTGATCTATTTGGACGATGTTATCGTAACTGGGAGGTCTTTTGAAGAAATGGTTCAGAATTTAGAAACCGTGTTTCAAAGGCTTTGTGAATACGGGTTGAAACTTAAAGCCAGGAAATGCCAGCTCTTCGGACAGAGGGTTGAATTTCTGGGACACATAATATCACCGGAAGGCATAGCTACAGACCCAAAGAAAACAGAGTGTATCGCAAACTGGCCTACACCAGTTTGTTTGAAAGAGGTCAGATCGTTTCTGGGAATCTGTAGCTATTACAGAAAGTTCATTGAGAATTTCTCTCAAATAGCTAAACCACTGCATCGACTGACAGAAAAGAATGTTCCTTTTGAGTGGAGTCAGGCTTGTAAAGATGCATTTGCAAGTCTAAAGAAGAATCTGACAGAAACTCCCATACTTGGGCATCCAGACTTCTCAAAAGGTTTCATTTTGGACACAGACGCATGCAATGACTCCATTGGCGCTGTGTTGTCACAGAAGTTTGGAAACAAAGAGATCGTCATTGCATATGCAAGCAAAAGCTTGACCAAGTCCGAAAGAAAATATTGTGTTACCAGGAAGGAACTTTTAGCCCTGGTACACTATGTAAGATATTTCAAGCATTACCTAGTCGGTAAACAGTTTGTGGTCAGGACAGACCATGGTTCCTTAAGGTGGCTTACAAACTTCAAAAACCCAGAAGGCCAAGTTGCTCGCTGGCTCGAGATTTTATCTTCATATGATATGAAGATTGAGCATAGGCCTGGCAGACTCCATGGGAATGCAGATGGAGTAAGCAGAATTCCCTGTCGACAATGCGGGATAAGTGGACATAAAACAGTTCAACAAAGCAATGTGTCCACTGTGCAACCAGTGTATGCTTGTGAAAGTCAAGACCTGCCTGGTGAACAGTCTACCGTCTCATTGTCAGAAGCCCAGGATGAGAACGAGGATATCACTGTTGTAAAACATTGGGTTAAGTCTGGCGAGAGGCCTGACTTCAAAGCCATATCCTCTTGTAGCCATTTTCTAAAGTCCCTATGGAATCAGTGGCCCCGAATAGACATACGAGACGGACTTTTGGTCCGTAAATGGGAAGTGCTTGGGACAAGTATCACCAACTGGCAAGCTGTAGTTCCTTTGAATCTCCGACGAGAGGTTTTGAAACATTGCCATGATGTGAGAGCATCAGGACATTTAGGTGTGACAAAAACACTGGGTCGTGTCAGGCAAAAGTATTACTGGCCTGGCCTGCAAAACGACGTCAGAAACTACATATCAGGGTGTGAGAAGTGTTTGAAGCGTAAATCTCCCATACCAAGCAAGAAAGCTCCGATGCAGATTATGGGTAGTGGATACCCAATGGAACGAGTAGCTTTAGACATCCTTGGGGAGTTGCCTCTAACTGAAAAGGGAAACCGGTACATATTAGTCATTGCTGACTACCATACCAAATGGACCGAGAGTTTTCCTATGCCAAATATGGAGGCAAAGACAGTTGCACGACTTCTGGTTGAAGAATTCATTGCAAGGTTCGGAGTACCACGAATTATACACTCTGACCAGGGTCGGCAGTTCGAGAGCGAACTTTTCTCGGAAACATGCAAGCTTTTGCAGGTAGAAAAGACAAGAACAACACCATACCATCCGCAGTCAGATGGGATGGTGGAACGTTTTAATAAAACTCTTGCCGCTATGCTTAGCATGTACGTTGATGAAAACCATAGGAACTGGGATGAGCAACTACCATACATCATGTGGGCATACAGAAGCTCCCAGCATGAAACTACGGACATGACCCCAAACATGCTTATGCTGGGCAGGGAAACATCGACCCCACTAGATCTGTTGTACGAAATGCCTCCAAGCATTAAGAAGATCCCTACAAACCAATGGGTCTGGGAACTCAAGGACAAGCTAGAGGTTGCTCATGCCTTGGTTAGACAACATACACAACAAGCGATGCTCAGGCAGAAAAAGTATCACGATACAAAATTGACAACTGAACTGTTTGAAGAAAATGACAAAACTTATGTGTACTTTCCTGTAAAGAAAGTTGGGTGCTCGTCAAAACTCACTTCGTATTGGCGAGGTCCTTTCAGGGTAGTAAAAAGGCTTTCAGACGTACTCTACAAGGTCGATTGCGGTAAGTACTGTTCTGAGCAAATCATACATGTAGATAGAATGAGAAAGGCACACTCACAGGTTCTGAACAACGAAGCTGAGCCTGAGACAGAAGCAGTTCTGGATAATACAGGTAGGGACGAAAGTACTATTGACTTTTCAGGTCCCGAAGGTACCGAGAAAGAAGATGCTGCTGAACAAGAGGTTCTGGTAAGCAAGTATGGTAGAAAGCTTCAGAAACCGATTTGGGCAAAAGATTATACTCTTTCTATTTGCAGGCCCAACATGCCAAACACAAAACAAACGCCCAGATCTGATCCACTGTGCTTTCATTGCAAGACAAGAGTCCCAGCAACTGAATATACAGAACATGTCAAGGTATGCTGGCAGCAACACCTCACGTGCAATACTTGTAGCAAGATGTTCAAGGAGGTTGTTTACCTGAGACGCCATGAAAAGAAGTTTCATCCAGCAAAAGCGTGTGATAAGGAGGAATGGGACAATGACCCGCAAATTGAGTTGGACTCTAGTCAAGTTGAGAGTGAGACAGATCTTCTCCAGGGAAGGATGGTCTGCAAGAGAACGGCTCCAGAACCAGTCAAAGCTCCATTGAAACGGTCCAAGTCCGATGATGGAGCCTACACACCAAAAGTTGAGACAGTATCAGTTATGAAGGAAACTCTGCAGGAAGAGTCAAAATCTGTCGAAAAGGTTCATACGTCAGTGAGTGCTGAGACCACTTCAATTGTTGCTCCAGTGGGCCCCGAGAGTCCATTTGTCTCAGATGAAAGTGATGAGAACGAAAGTGAAATTAAAGCAGTAGATGAGCAGGAGTATAGGAAGAGAAGTGAAGTTAAGGCATCTTTCAGTGTTAAGTATGACAAAGCAGGGAAAGTAGTTCAGAAGTTTAAAGTGTTGAAAGATAAGGAGACCTTAATGGAGACAGTTTATGCCAGGAAAGAAGGCTCCAGCCTTGGAAACTTCGAGGTCTGTATGAACGATCTTGTGCCAGAAGGGCAACATATTCGTCTTGAAGACATGATTCTACAGTGTGAGGACGGTTGCCTGAGTTTGAGGTGTACATACTGACTGATGTTACCCGGTGGTACACTGACAGTTTGATGTGGAGAGTAATGTTCAGACTCTCAGGAGGGATTAGACAGTGTTTTATTGTTATGTCTTGAAGGCATATTGTTTTTATATGATTCGGTTGTCAGGAAACAACACGATTAAAAATGTTTGAATGAGATTTATTTTTGTATTTATCAGTCGGGACGACTGAACCAGGAGGCGTGGGTAATGTAACGGAAACCCAGTTATACATATTGTCAATATCATAATCAGTTATTCCCCTTTGTATAATTAGCCATTTATAATCAACAAAGAAGACTCACAACGATACTGTTTAGTTGAAACAAAGGTAATTGTTTTGCAAGTCCATGTCGATTAAATGCTTCAATTAATTAGTTATTAATTACTGTTTATGTAGTATAACTAATACGTATCTTTCTTTCATATGTTCATTCTGATTCTAATAGAATCTTTATTTAATCAACAGACGCTCATTAATCAATGAGGCTTCTAGTCAGTTAGACGCTTTATAATTATTTGCCGCTAGGTGGAGCTCGTTCTGCGATGGCATATAAAAGCCGAGATTTCAGTGCATTTTAATCAATCTGCTCCTGGTCGTCGAAGGTGTAACATTGACAATTAAGATATTAACTGTTTTACTCGCTAGGTACATAACTGTTTTGGAACGTTGGGGATTTAGACAAGTGCTGAACGTGTCCGACATTATTGCAATGTTCGGAACACAACAGAACTAGTTCTGATTCGCAACCTCCAATACAATTTATTAGTTGAGTAAATTGATTTCAAACCACTGAAACCAGGTTTTTGGTGCCTTTGCATTTGGGAAGGTCTCGGATGTGTTATATATCTAGTGTTCCCAAGACTGTTTCAGAGTAGTTTAGAAGTAGTTCCTGAACATATGGTTTCAGGGTAGTTCCAAACCAGGTTTGAAACTGTTTGAAACGTAAGGTTTCAAAGTTGTTTCAAAGTAGTTTGAAACATAGGTTTCGGGTTGGTTTGAAGCAAAGGTTTCAAACCAGTCTGAGACATACGTTTCCACATTAGTTACTGGAGCAGATAGACTAAAGTTCAAGCAGAACAAACACTTAGTTATTTGAATATTGTTTTTATATGTAATTTGATGAAAAGGCAGGTAGCCATTTTTCTGTTTTATTGCAATTCATTTTGAGAGTTATTTTGTTGTTAATCAAAGGCTAAGTAGCCCTGAGGAAAATCTATATATATTTAAGCCGTACACGTTACAGATGTAAATATTCTGCAATACATTTTAGGATCATGATATTCTGTAACACTATTTTCGATCAGAATATTCTGTAACACTCTTTAGTAGCAGGATATCTGTAACACTATTTCAGATCAGGATATTCGGTAACGCTATCTAAGATCAGGATATTCTGTAACACTATTTAAGATCAAGATATTCTGTAGAACTGTTAAAGAACAAGATATTCTGTATCACTATTCAAATTTAGGATATTCTGTAAAAACCTTGAAAATCAGAGTTTTTCGTAAAACTATTTAAGATCAGGATATTCGGTATCACTTTTAAAGATCAGGATATTCTGAAACACTTTTTACGATCACGATATTCCGTAACACTATTAAAGATGAGAATATTCTATAACACTATTACAGATCAGGATAACTTGTAACAATCTTTAAGATTAGGGATTTCTGTAACACTATCTAAGTTCAGGATATTCTGTATCACTATTTAAGATCAGAATATTTCGTAACTCTATTAAAGAGCAGGATATTCTGTAACATTATTTTTATAAGGATATTCTTTAACACTTTTTAAGATCAAGATATCTGTAACACTATTTCAGATCATGATATTCTGTTACACTTTTCAAAATCAGGATATTTTGTGACACTTTTTAAGATCAGGATATTCTGTAACACTATTAAAGATCAGGATATTCAGTAACACCTTTTCAGATCAGGATATTCTGTAACTCTTTTAAAGCTCAGGATATTCTGTTACACTATTTAAGATCAGGATTTTTCTGGTACACTATTGAAGATCAGAATATTCTGTAAAAGATCCAACTGTTTGACACTAAATGTATTTCATTATTTCTTAAGTTAAACATGTCAAGAATTCAAACAACTGGCTAAATTTCGGGCGACATTTTAAGCAGACGATAATATGACAGAAAAAATGTTTAAGAGACTGAAAACCAAATTTTGTTTTTCAAAAATGAATGTAAATACTGAAAGTAAATCAAATATGTAGCATTATCGTCCATCTGGCATAAAAAGTATGATTAGTCTAATGCATCCTCGAGAAAGGTCACCAATTTTTTTTTGTCTTTAGATAGGTTTCATGCCGGGTTCGAATACAATCAGAGCTAAATATTCTTTCTTTGACATGCATTTTTTAAACAGAACATACATTTACAAATTACTATTTTAATGCTAAATCAGGTTGCAAGTCTCTTTAAAGTATTTTCTCAATGGAAGTATTTTCTCAATGGCAATTCTCATCAGAGGGCGCAAGACAAAGTAGCTAAAGTCCCGCATAATGGAATGAAACATGTGTACTACCGGGTATTTTGTTAGATGTCGAAAATTGACATAATTTCATTTCCAGCGAAGTACGCTACAATGCATGAACGTTTTTCTGAATTTCTTGTTGCAGACGGTATCGATTTCAGCTCGTAACAAATGATTTGAGAATATGTAACTGACCTCGAGAAAGGCGAAAAATAGGGAAAATTATCCAAACTTTACACCCAAGTGTGAATATGACATTGTAATGAGCGTATAAGTGCCAAACTATTGACCAACGAGAATTAAGCATGCACTGAACGATGCCCTGTCTGTGACCTTGAGGTATACATATCCCTAACATGCCATTGAACATCAAACTGCTGAATGTATACTTCACGCAGTCCAAGTATAGTGCTTCCTCTTTAAAAACAACACCTATTGGGAGACACACATCGCGTGTGTTGTTCGGTTAGAGTTGTTATTTAGGGAGGGAAAATTTGGCTTACTTTGGGGAATAGTTTGAACCCAGATCAGACGCCGCGTGACGCGGCGTCTGATCTAGGTTTAAAATGTTTGTCACTTCTAATTATATCTTTACTATCAAAATGTCCACTTTAATGTTATTTTTTGAAAAACAAGCATATGACAATTTTAAGCAGATAGTGCAGCAGTGAAAGCGTCATAATTGTCTTGTCTAGGGAATACTGCCATGCATTGTTGTTAGGAGGGAAACGTTGTTGCGACGGGCGTGCTAGGCAGGGAGCACTATATTTCTTAAATGAGTCTGATTTTAAATGTCATGCTTATGTCTAAACATATTCGTGAGTCATAACAACGCACCGGCATGACCTTACTCAACAGGAAATATGCAATACATGCTTTGTACTGAATCATACAATCTTTCCGGGGAAAATAACAAGTTTTGAGAAAAAAATGGACAACTCATTTAAATTTGAGTTCCAAACAGCTTTGACCCTGATCAGACGCCGGTTCACCCGGTGTTTGTTCTGGCTACAACTTGTTTACATAGGCCGGATGTTTTTAGCATAAACGCGTTTATTTGGAACGAATAACATCTGATCAACTGTAAATTCCAAAAAGTCCTTGAAAATTGATTTTGTTTCTTAATGGTAGGGATAGCTTTTCCGAACGTTGCTAAGGGTTACCCTCAAAGGAAACGTTTCTTTTTATATTTTGCAAACTGTCAATGAACTTTTATTTAAATTGTCATTTTATCGTGATTCATTCTCTGCCGGTGTAACCAAGTATTTTGACCCCCATCGAAAAATGACCCCCCGGTCAAAATTCGACGACGTAGAATGACCCCCGGTCATTTTTCGATATCGTACAATGACCCCCCGGTCATAATTCGACGTCGAAATTTGACCCCCCGGTCATAGTACTTTGACTCCCCTCATGAAGTGTTTTGACCCCTCCTGAAATATATCGACCCCCATCGAAAAATGACCCCACCCCTCTTTAGCAATTAACAGACACAGTTTAACCCATTGGACCCTTGCGACGAGTATATTAGTCATTTACAAACAGTCTACCTAGCAATAGTACATTTGTCCTTTGTAAACCGTGTAGACCCAGATCAGACTAATCCCAAAGGAGCTCTCTGATATGTTTGCAATATATGTCAGTTTTGGTTTTGAAATATATTGTATAAAACAACTCTAGCTAGTCAAAAGTTGGCTTGACATAACTAGAAAAAAATTGCATTGTCCACTTGAAGTTTCAGGTGTGAATAAGTTAAAAGATATATACAATTTAGATGATAAACAAGTCAAAATTCAGACTTATGATAAGCGCGCCATGGAAACGTACAGTATACTAGGCTAAATGATGTTCCCGATGGGTTACGTTAACCTTGTGCCTATCTGTTGGATATACTGATGGTAGGGAAACAAGGTGGCTGCGGTGGCTTATTTATAAATAATTTAAGGTAGTAATTCAGTCATGGAGTATGCAGGCCGGTGGGGCGGGAACAGGCATGGTGTGAATTACTTGAGAAAGTTATACATTACATTACAAGTGTCACCAATTACATTGCTAAAGAGTGTATTATATTACAATTATTATTACGTTTACATTTGTAATGTATTAAATTACAAGTACGTTGGCAAAGTAATGCATTACATCACACATTACATTTTGATAACAGTCAAAAACATTACTGAAAAATAACTAATAAGCATATCATATATATCTGATAGGTTATCATTTACAAGTTCTCTGTCAACTAAATAATCAAAGATTCTAAACTTAAGAATACATGGATGCAAGTTTACAGTTTGAAAAGTCACAGCCTTTTTATAGTGCCCACTGGGTAAGGAAGTATACTTTTGTAAGCAAGTGAGCCCTTAACCCTTTCCTCCACAGTAGCGCCTCAGGCCGCCTGCACCTACATCTGCAAATAAGATTAATATAATAAAATCCAATAATAGTTTTAATTACAGGCGTCAGCTAACAACAAAATGAGTGTAAAGCAGAAAGCATACATGAGCTTTCTGCATAAAATTCATACTGCTGTATGCATTGTCCTGCCTTAATCACAGTTAAACGTAGCTAATTTGCAAGCTTGCCTATGGAGCAAAGGGTAAATACAGACCAAAAGTTTTGTACAAAGCTCTTTGAAGTGCATTCTACATATTAAACCTGTTATATGAAATGGCATGTCTTTTTTGCCTGTATACTTCTTAATTGAATTACTGCTAATTACCAAGACAAAATGTATAAATGTTACTGTTGGACATAACATCATTAAAGTTTCAAATACATTGTCTGTTAGATGCATTATGTCAGACCTGATTATTTAACCCTTTACTCCTTAGCCTGTTTCTATTCTTGAAGATATGTGACACTTTATTGAGCGTAGTTTACAGTCCATCAGTGGTACTCTATACCAATAAACGTTACGTGAACGAGTACAAATATGTATCCCCCTTTTAAAGAACATGTATTTGTAATATTTACATCGGTTCCAATGACATTCATCATCTAAAAATGTGTCGCAACAGAAACATTGCGGCATGTGACTATGAAAATTGATTAGATTATTGACAGTATATTGTACAACATAGAAGCATCCAATGATTTAGGTAATTAGCAATCTGATATGAATTTACCCTCAGGGAGCTGATCGCAACCATGGCGGGGTTATTCTACGACATTGAAAAATGACAATGGGTCTTATTTTGACATCAAATACGGTAATTGCCATATCGGGGCAGGGTGGCATTCTATGAAATAGAATGATATCAGGGGGTCATTCTACGACATCGAATAATGACCGGGGTCATTCTACGACATCGAATAATGACCGGGGAGTCATTCTACGACATCGAATAATGACCGGGGGTCATTCTACGACATCGAATAATGACCGGCGAGTCAAACTATGATATCGAATAATGGCCGTGGTGTCAAAATACGAGCTAGAATATTGACCGGAGTCTTTCTACGACACTGAATGGTGTTATGTGCAATGAGGCAACATAACGCAGCTTCCGATTTTGATCGCTTTTTGTTTGCTTGTTTGTTTGTTTGTTTGCTTGTTGTTTAGTAAATGCAATTAACTTTACGCTCAACATGGTAAACTATAAACGCACAACATAGCAAGTGTTGACAAAAGACACAAAAGCCCACTCAAAACAACCGACCTGCATTCTTCTTATTTCTTGACAAAAGGGATAAGTTCCGACAAATCAAAACATCCTCTATGAAAATATGTTAAGGCATTACCTAATAAATACGAATTTTACGCCTTTGATCTTTTTATTCCTCTACTGGAGATAAAAGATCAACTTTATACAGTGATGGATATATACCATAAGAAAATAGTTTCTATATCCTAGCAAAGTGTACATTAAAGCAGGCTGAAGTAAAGCAGAATGCGCAATCTGCTTTACTTTTAACCTGCTCTAAGTGGTCATCTGTCTTTAAAGCTAGAAAAAGGCTGTGGGGTAGTTGGTAAGACCAAAGAAACCGCGGCAAGATAGGAAGATTTCTTGGAATGAATGTCAATACGAGCGTATTGTAAATTCTGATCATACGCTTTCTCGGAGACGTGGTGCATGTGTGATTGGGGTTTACTCAGCCTGCTACGTCGAAATTAAATCAATAATCGAACAAGAGTAATTGGTAGATCGTAAATGTATACTTAAAAGGGTAAACGGTTCTGGGTTCGATACCCATAAGGTTGTCCATTGATAGGCAGACACACTTACAATTCAATCAATATAATTTATTCACTCAAAACTTAGGTTTAAAACAACTTTAACATATGCAAAACTGACTTTAAACAAAATATCAAGGATTTTTGAAGGGGGGTCATATTTCGACAGGGGGGTCATAATTCGACGATGGGGGGTCATAATTCGACGATGGGAGGTCATTCTACGACGTCGAATTTTGACCGGGGGGTCACTTTTCGATGGGGGTCAAAATACTTCGTTACACCGGCATGAAATAGAACGGTTATTTAACCCTATACGCAATGTACTCTACTACTTTTAAAAGGTAAAGCAGAAACACGTAATCCTCCGTAAACAACCCGCAAGGATCCATCCTCCGTAACATGCTCGTATTCATCCAAGTTATTATCGCGGAGACTTTCCGTCAAATTTGCATAATCGTGCAAAAAAGACCACACATATTTAAGTGAAATATGGTTTTGGTCATACCCATGCTCTCTCGATTCATGCCAGTTGTTGAATGATGACACATTGGAATACTTTTGGTTCTAAATAAAGTAAAACGCGTGAGTTTTTGTAGGTAACTTGTGAAAACCCATTAATGCGCCTTGAAATACACTGATGTTTCTTACGAGTCTTTACAGATCTCCAAACCGTAGCCAATCGTTAACACCCGTAAATAACTCGTTGATATCCGTAAACATCTCGCAGATGTCCGTAGGGCAATCCATTACTCTCCCTAAAACTCGACGAAATCCGTAAACCTTCCAAGGTGACCATATGTTTTTGACATGTTAAAAACTTTTCTACGATGTACGAGTACTACGATAGACCTTAGATGGACTTTTTCGTAAACAATACGTAAATAATCCGTCACAATCTTCAACAAATCGCAAATCGTTCGTAACAACACGTAACCCTAACATTTGCAAACAGTTTACATCTACATATATTTGACCGCACGTGACGGAACCTCTCATCAGGACTTACTTTTATTAAGACTCTTATCCTATGTTTTGAGAAATTTGAGAAAATTCGTATAATATACAGTAGCACACGTCAATTGTTGCAGACGATAATATTACGTTCGTTCTACGATTACGCCCCTTCACTGTCATCACGTAATGAACTTTGAACAATTATCTCAAATTGTAATGTTAGGTTTTTTTATTTAAAGAGTATAAAATTGAGTGTCTAGCAGTTTGGATCCTGACCAGATGCCTCGCTACGCGACGCCTGATCAGGATCCAAACCCTTTGTAAGTAATCATTTCTATGTATATTTATGGAATAAAATATGTTTAAACTAAGCTGTAAGTAATCATTATACTCGGGTTAAGGCAGTGAAGGGGTAAGTGTCGTCAAACTGTTATCGAGTGACCTTTAATTGAAAGAGCGTGCAGCTACTTGAAAATAAGTGCGACTGCTAAATAACGCGGAAAACTCGTGCAACAATCGTGGAGTTTTGCCGTAATATATCATAGAACCTGTGAGTGTGAATAGCTCATAACAACAAATCTTAATTCACCCTTGAAACTGGAACAAATCGTTAGAACCCGTATACTTTTACGGATGTGTGCCATCCGTTAGGAAATCGTAGAAATTCCGTGTATGTGAAGGTCCCAAAAGGGAATGTCTGCTCTACTTTTAGCCCCGTTTAAGTTACCACTACTGGGATATCGAAAATATATTTTGATTTATTCACGACTGTATTATTAGTGTTTCTTCTGACCTGTCGGAACATTCTAAAACTTTCAAAGGGATGGGTTTTCTCTACATGCGGTTAATGATACGGATAGCTGTCATTTTTGTGCGCAATGTACTACTACTATGCTGACGGTCGCGAAGCGACAATGTCTGTTTTTCATCCTTTTATTTCGCCGCTGTTCTCCATTTATTTCTCTGTCGTGACAGTTTAGCCCAGGAATGCAGCTTGATTTTTCTCTGTGTCAAGTTTCTCTTGATGGTATCCTTATACCGTAGACGAGGTCTACCCCTCTTCCGTTGACCAACTGGCAGCACTGAGAACAAGATCTGTTTTGGAAGCCTGTCTTGTGACATCCTCATAAGATGTCCAGTCCAGCGAAGATTCTTTCTGATCAGGAGGTCTTCCATGGGTGGCAGTCCTGATCTATCCAGTATTTCCATGTTTGTCTTCTTGTCCTTCCAGGATACCCCAAGAATAGATCGAAGATGCCGCATCATAAAGGCATGCAACTTCTTCACATGGCGTCTGTACATTGTCCAGGCTTCCGCTCCATACAAGAGGGTGCTTATCACTTCTGCTCTGTAGATCTTGCCTTTCACCTTCATTGACACATGGTGATTGTTCCAGAGTCTCTGACGCAGCCTGCCAAATGATGCACTAGCCTTTGCCATTCTTTTCTGAATCTCGACATCAATGCGTCCATCTTTTGCAACTGTGCTTCCAAGGTAGGTGAATTCTGGGACAGAGTTAAGTTTATTTCCATCTACCATAATGTCCACTTCTTGGGCACTTGAGGAGTCTGGTTGGTACATCACTTCAGTTTTTTTAATGTTAATCTTTAGACCAAACTTCTTTGATGCATCAGAGAAAGCATTCATGATTCGCTGAATCTCTTCTGGCGAGTGGGCAAGTAGTGCACTGTCGTCTGCGAACAGCAGTTCCCTAATCAGCACCTAGGAACACTTGGATTTTGCTTTGAAGTGTGCTACATTGAAGAGGTCAGCATCTTGTCTGGACTGAATATAGACACCATCTTCCAAGTGTTGGAAAGCCTCTTTCAGCATTGCTGATAGGAATATGGAAAAGAGTGTCGGGGCTAGTACACAATCTTGCTTGACACCATTGGTAACATCAAACGCCTCTGAGGTTTGTCCTCCAACGCTGACATCTGCCTTCATCCCTGTGTGAAGAGATTCAACCATTGATGTGAACTTCTCTGGACATCCATACTTCCTCAGTAGCTTCCACAATCCTTTTCTTCCCACTGTATCAAATCGACGAATACCATGTACAGTGGCTGGTCCTGTTCTATACACTTTTCTTGTAGCTGTCTGAGACTAAAGATCATGTATATAGTGCTCCTGTTGGGTCGGAATCCACACTGAGACTCAGGAACTACATTTGGGGTGATGTGTTTGGAGAGTCTGTCAAGTAGGATCCTTGCAAAAATCTTGCCTGCAATGGACAGAAGAGAGATTCCTCTGTAGCTCCCACAATCTGTTCTGTCACCCTTCTTGAAGATGGTCACAATGGTGGCATCTTTCCATGCTTGTGGAATTGAGCCTTCATCCCATGCCTTGCATATCAGTTGGTGTAGCTCGGCAAGTAAGTTGGTACCTCCATGCTTCCATACTTCAGCAGGAATTCCATCTCCCCCTGGAGCCTTGCCATCCTTTAGGCCCGCTATTGCTTTTGTCATTTCCTCCATACATGGGGTCTCATCGAGACAAGTGTTGATTGCGCGCTGTTTTATGTTGGCAAGGGCTTCGGGTTCAATTTCCCCTTGGACATTTAGAAGCTTCTGGAAGTGCTCACTCCATCTTCCTAGAACTCTCTTGCTGTCTGAGAATATCTCCTGCCCATCTGCTGATTTCCGTTGTACCGGTCCTTTTTCTGGGGTCCCCAAACTTCCTCGAGTCCACTGTAGAAGCCTTTCATGTCATTCCTGTCTGAAGCTCTCTGTAGCTCTTCTGCTTTTCTGTCCCACCAAGCCGTCTTTAGGGAACGGGTGTGCTGCTGGAGTAGCCTGCAGACATCTTTGTATGCTGCAACGGTTGATCTGGTACCCCTGGTCTGAAAAACTTTCTGATGGGCTCGGTTTCTCTTATCCAGCAGTTGACTTAATTCTTTGTCATCAGGATTGAACCAGGGCACGACAAATTTCATGAAAAGCTGGTTGCCCTGTGGGCAACCAAAATTATTTTCTGGTTGCCCTGAATTTATCACACAAAAGATGTCCCAAATTAACCCGTTTAATTCAAACCCTTCATAGATGTACCAGATTAACCTTTTTAATTAAAACCCTTAATTCACAGCTTTTAGAATACTCAAAAGGAAATATGCAACACCTCTCCCTGGATCTCATCAGGCAGGTGAAATTATTAGCATTGGATAATACATAGACATAGATAATACAGATCATCATCTCCTGATACTGATAGGCTGTCACATTTTTTTTGGTTTATATTATTCATGTTTTTTCATTCTTAAATTTGAAATTTAGTTACTATTTCTTAACATCTCTATATATCTCTCACACCTTTTCTTTCAACAGCATTGTAATTTTAAAAATCTATCTCAGTCTCACCCTTCAAATTTATTAATTGACAGTATCAGGGGATTTCATAGGAGAACTAAGATGTAAGTTTTCTGCGTTCTTACATCCCGCACGGGGGCAGGGGCTCATGGTTTATTCATATCCACATTTTCTGGAAGTGACTTTCAGTTTGACTGAAGTAACTACACTTAAAAAACAAAATAAAAGTTCACGTTTTTCTGCCCATATTATTACACTCTTGAGTGATCGGATCCGTTTTTTTATCATTATTATTTGCTTTCCGAAAATTCACCAAACAAGTTTTTTACTTTACAAACTTCGAGGAAGACAACCCAAGTCCAACATTTCATTTGCGAACAAAACTATGTTAAAGTCCATAATTACTGCACCTACCTTTGAAAGTTATTATTAAGACTTGAAAATCGCTGGTAAAACATATTTATTGCCAGCACAATGTTTAATCTTATTTAACAGTGTTTCATTTTTATAGGAAATCCTATATTCATCTTTCATATCATTCGGAGCTCCCCAGGTGTTATCGCTGAATTTAATGACTGGTTCACAAAAAGTTAACTAAGTGTACCAGTCTATGTTTATAAAATTCTTCTGCGATAAATTTAGAAGTATGCCGAATGTATCCACGAGATTGTTTACACAAAATGACAAGCTCAGCATGGTGTTTGATCAAGCGTGAACTGCTAATTGGGGTGTGTTATCGCTAATCCACAATAATCCTTTGTAACTGTTCTACCCTACAGACAAAGATAAGTGTCCACAGGGGTCTTAATTAATCGGCAAATTTGTTGCACACTTTCAATATTTATGGCTTTAGTCTGATACTTCAGTCCATGTAGATGCAGTACCGCTAGACAGTAGTAGACACAAGGTCTTACTGTTACGAAATGCAACTACCGGTAGTAGATGACTCGCACGGCATTATTCTGACATATTGAAATTTTCCAAAAGTGAAATAATCCGGGCATCTTAAAATGGAATTAAAGGGTTGCCCGCTGGGCTGCAGTTTGAAAAATATGGTTGCCCAAGCTACACATTTGGTTGCCCGCCGGGCTCCGGGCACAGGATTTGTCGTGCCCTGCTGTCTTCTGTCGGGCTTGCCAAGAGAAGTTTTGGCCGTGTTGTATACAACTTGTTGCAGAGCTGCCCATTTGTGGTCCACTGAAGATCTTTCCTCTACGTCAAGTTTGTCGAGGGCATCATCAATATCTCTTGCTAGGCCCTCTCTATGATCAATGGCTTTCAGCTTCGCAGTGTTGAGCTTGGAAGGCTTCTTGGAACCTTGCTTGTTGTATTTCTGTCGTAGGCAAAATGTCAACTTTGATCTCAGCATCTGGTGATCAGTCCAGCAGTTAGCCCCACGCATGACTCGGGTGCTGCAGAATTCCATCTTATCACTGCATCTTGTTATGATGAAGTCTATCATGTGCCAATGCTTGGAGCGGGGATGCATCCATGTGGTTTTTCTTTCGTCCTTCTGCTTGAACATTGTGTTTGTCACTGTCAGTTCAAATTCACCGCACAGTGCAAGTAGAAGCTCTCCATTTGAATTGCACTTCCCTATTTCGTATTTACCTAAGACCAATGGCCATCTGGCAGAGTCGCTTCCTATTCTGGCGTTGAAATCTCCCATTAGTACAAGCTTGTCGGTGTGAGGAATTTGTCTGAGAGTATGTCCCAATTGGTGGTAGAAAGCTTCCTTATTTTCATCTGGATTGGTCAGCGTTGGAGCGTACACACAGATGAATGTAGCAAAGTTATATTTTGCCAGTGGGAGCCGCATAGTCATGATCCTGTCACTGATTGGTAGAGGTGTCTCAGTTAGCCTCGATACAATGTCTTTTCTGATAGCAAAACCTACTCCAGCCTCTCTTCTCTCTCCTTCCGGTTTTCCACTTCAGAAGAAAGTGTACTCCGAGTCGCTGAGACTGCCAGACTCGGAGAATCTTGTTTCACACAATGCAGCAATGTCAATCCTGTATTTTGCTAGTTCCATTGCCACAAGTGCTGTGCGTCTTTCTGGTCTGTTAGCTTCATTCCGGTCAAGGAGTGTCCTGACGTTCCATTGTGCAACTGTCAAATCCTTAAATCGTCTTCCTAGCTTATTTTTCACTGCCGACGGAAGATGGTGTCGAGCAGCGCGGTCCTTGGTAACCCGGGCGTCGACCGATCCGGTATGGAGTTTCTTTCGGTTGTTCATGTCATGAAAAACTGCTTGCAAAGGGTATTGAAGTACTGTTAGCTTTTGCAAGTTACTAGCAGCACTCTCTCGGGGAGTTAATAGTAGACCTACTTCGGCAAGAACATGTCGAGACAGACGCAGACTATTAGTCCCTGCAGCGGATAGCCGGAGGATAGCGGGATTTCCGTATATCAACCGCCCTCAATGTCTCCACATTTACATGTTTTCTGTCAGGGTTTTCTCCCTTAGTCTTTGGTTCTGACAAGAACCTGTCCCACAAGGCAGTGGGATACTATGCAAGGCAGGGGCGCCTATGTCCCTGCGGTATATTTTTGTACACCCGCATACCCACATGCGCAATGTACAGTAGATGATACCTTATTCTTTCCCGTTTAAACGCAAACGCAATGCACTAAACTGTGGAAATTTACTTTAAGAAATTTTAATTATATTTTTATTCTGGGTAGCAAACAGGTTGGAGCCTGATCAGACGCCGGGTAACCCGGCGTCTGATCTGGCTCCAACCTGTTTGCAATGGAAATAATAGTTTTAGTATATAAATGCGTTTATTGGGAAATAATAAAATATCAGTAAAGTTAGCGCAATGTTCTCGTGCTGCACTAGGATCATGTTATCTCAAGTTGGAAAGTATACGACTATATAGATCCGATGTTACCCTGTTATCTATTTACCATTATGAACTATTCTGTTCTAAAAATAACTCCGACAGGTCAGAAAAATCGAACAATAACTTAATATTTACATTCGCCCCATTAAATTCGCTTGAAAAATATTGACGTTTACTTCGTATAATTGCAATTGCTCGAGAGGCGGGATTGTGAGTATCTTTCGCAGGGGCGGGGGGGGGGGGGGGCTTATTGGTCTTTTCTTCACGATTTAATCTTTCGAACTCGGACAACTCGGAACATTTGGCGGATTTTTCAAATATGCTTTCTAACCGATATATGCCTTCCTATTGTTCCATGATGTTTGACTAAAATTCTTCTTTATCAATGACACAATTTTCAAGAAATTATACCTTATAAACAGAATCAGTGTGTACAATGTATTTCTTTATGACAAAAATCAATATGTTTTTCCTAGTTTGAAATGACGTCAACTTGCCATTTTCGCGGCAAACTGTCAAAATGATGACGTTGAATGTTTACAATAAAATGTATTTAATGGCGTTCGAATGTACACAGCTTTAGTAATGCGATTATGGCTATTCATTCAGGGTACACATTATCATCGTGTCAACAACCTCTAATATGGAATAAAGATACATGAATACTAATAAAATGTTAATTTAGTATTAAATATTACAGTTTGTACAATGTAAATCTAAGAAATCAGTTCATTTCTTACGAAAGCCCGGTGGTGACATTCCATATTCCTACTTCCAACTTCCATCTTCCAACTTCTTACTTCTGACTTCCAAGATAATTTGCTATTATGGTTATTGTATATCGCCCGAGTTCTAAGTTCCTACTTCTAAGTTCCCTTTTCTTAGTTCCGACTTCCATGTTCCACGTTCCAAGTTCCGACTTCCATATTCCAAGTTCCATATTTCCACGTTCCGACTTCCATGTTCCAAGTTCCATATTTCCACGTTTTGACTTCCAAGTTCCATGTTCCGACTTCCATGTTCCATGTTCCGACTTCCACATTCCGACTTCCACAATTATCCTCAGCTCATGTATAGACTATGACGTCACAGACATTTCGCACGTGTTCAACACATTGCAAGGGGAGTGAAACACAAAGACAAAAAGATGTGTAAATCAATTAATTTCCCGGTTAAACGAATATAATAAAGGGTAAAGAAGACATTGAATCATGTCGCCCCTTCCCCTTCTTTATCCAATTCCAGGTACATTGATAAGACAGATACATTTATGTAGCCGGGTTGAGTTTATAGTGAAACGACGATAGCTTTAGAATGGTATGTGTTAGCGGTCTGGTTTATCACTATCAGTCGGAAAACCGTTTGCCCGTAACCTAGAGCCAGGGGTCTAAAAATAGACATGCGTGAAGAAACACGGCGCCAAACTATGACGTCATGCGCAAAGTTAGAATTTTGAAGTAAAAATGTGGAAGTTGGAAGTCGGAAGTTGGAATATGGAACATGGAACTTGGAAGTCGGAACTTGGAAGTCGGAACATGGAACTTGGAAGTCGGAACATGGAACTTGGAAGTCGGAATATGGAATGTCACCACGGGGCTTTCGTAATTTCTTAAGTAACTCGACGTCTGATGAGGAGTAAAACTGTTAAACGCTCGGTCTCGACTGGCGTCAATTCAAATGACGTAATTAATTCGAGAGCAAATGCAGCAACGACAGGTTTTACTTCATGACAGTGCAATAGAAACTTTAATCGTTTCTTTCCTGAAACTTCAAGTGGACAATTCCTATTCAGTCTAGTCCATGTTGAACTATTAGGGTTGATTTTTGTCAATGTATTGCAGTATGGCAAACAGTGCATCCTGATCAGCGGGCTCCTTTGGCAGCCTTCTGGGGCCCGTTTCATAAAACTTCTTTCTACAAATGTTGTCGTAAGTCAGATTATAAAAATATTAAATATTACTTATTTCTCTATATAATCCTGTTTTGTGACACCTCTTTGGATTCGTCTTTTCAAGACGATTCAAAATAGATGTACAAGACAGGGTTATATAGAGATATCAGAAATTAAATGTCTTTTAAAGTTTTAACTTACGACCGTTTTGTCGTGCGAAATTTTATGAAACGGGTCCCAGGTCCCTTTCACTGCTTGCATAGAACATATGTTTACTGTTTGCAAATAACGCATGTATGCATGGCGAGGATATGCAGACTGAACATTTGGCAGCAGCTTTTGTATCATCCCAATTAGACGAACCTAATAAACGTTAAAACTAAACTTTACGCACACACCAACCAATAACGTATTGGCAAGGAAAGGCTATTGGAATTTTTCATTAAGATCGTCAGTCTGTTTGGAACCTTGTCAGTCGTTAGGTTATTTGGCGTCTCGTTGGACCCTAACTTGTTTGCAATTAAACATCAGCTTTTTGAGCACAAATATATATTATTGCCCTGTATCATCTGTATCAATACGTCATAGAATCATATTAACCTATTTACGCCCAGTGGATTCTTCCATGTTTAAATAATGGATTAGTCATTTTTTTATCAAAGGGATGCCTGGTCAAATTTTTCATTTTCATTTAGTTTTATATTGAAATTCCTATCAGCAAATAGTGTATACTCTTATCAGACGCCACATGATGCGGCGTCTGATCAGAGTCTACACTGTTTGCCTATGTCCCATATATGGGATCGTAAGCACAAATGGGTTAGGGTTTCTACATGACGTATACAATACAGAACGCGCTAAGTTCTTCCGTTTAAAAGAAACAAAAAGGAAACACAATGCAATAGAATAAGAAAAGACTTCCTCCTGAAAATGTTGACACTTTATTTTGATGTGAGTTGCAAACAGTTTGTAGCGTGATCAGACGCTGGGCAAACCGGCGGCAGATCAGGCTCCAGACTGATTGCAATGGAAATGTTTTTGTTGATTGTTTACATAGAAAAGCAAGTACAGTAAAACCTCGCTATTACGACCACTAAAACGAAGGCTAATTGAGTGTATAATAGGCAGGTGACAGCTTAAAGCAAGGTTACAGTGAAACAGAAAGCTCCTATAGGAGCTTTCTGTTTCACTGTCACCTTGCTTTAAGCGGTCACCTATCGTAAACACCCTAATAATTAACATAATTTAGTGGTCGTAATAGCGAGGTTTTACTGTACACAATAACAAATACAGCGCTCCCTCTCTACAACGACACACAATGGGAGACGCAGATTGTGTGTGTTGTTCGGAGGGAGTCGCTAGAGTGAGGGGAAATTAAGACTTGGCTTGCATAAAAAAAAATTGCAAACAGCTTGAATCCAGATCAGACGCCGTAACGCGGCATCTGATCTGGATTCAAGTTGTTTGCCATTCGACATTATATTTTATATGTCAAAATATCCACTTAAATGTAACTTTTACAAAAAATGCAAACGAGACTTTTAAGCAGACGATATTGCAGCAGTAAAAGCGTTAGACATTCTTTTCTTGTTTGGGGGACAGCGACAAGGGTCGTTGTAAGGAGGGAGTCTTTGTTGGTAGGGCCATTTGTTTTTAATTTTTTTTTTATTTTTTTAGCGGCTTTAGCTCTTGTATAGTACATGTACCTTTACCTTCTTGTTATGTCATATATTTTAGAACTTGTACAGTACTTTTTCGTTAACACTTTGAACGCTGGGAAATGTTTGTTTTTGTGTTTTAGCACAAACGCTTTGAATTAAGTATAAGAAAAAACCTCCTCCCTATGTACAGTTGAGAAGACGTTTTTATTTCCCGTTCAAGACAATCGAACGCAAACGCAATGCAAACAAACGTTCATAGAACATACCGGTACATGTTCGTAAATGACGTCATACGTAATTCAGTCAAATTTAGAATGAGTTGGGTTTTACGGGCCTGCGACACAGAATTGGTCATAGAGCGCCGATGAATGACAGGGATAATGAGATGAGATTATGATGATTTCAGGGAGATGCTTTCGTCTAATCTCATCCGTTGCAATGCAGCCAATAGGATTAAAACCACTGACCTGGTCCCAAGATTAATAAGCGGTTTAGTTGCGTCTGAGTTTTTTCTCAAGTATTTGATTGGTCAGATTTTAGCCTAGGCTCAAATCTGATCAATCAAATGCTTGAGAACGACTTTAGACTCAAATCAAAAGCTTTATAACAGTGGACATTGACTTCCTTTTTGTTATTGGCAGAGGGGAAATCTCGGTCTAATGAAAAGAAACATCCCGTCTTACAATATAGCCCAAGAACCACGACATGGTAGGAATGTCTCTCGGGAACAAACTTAGGAAATCGATACAATACATATTAACATAATAGTTAGGGTTTATTTCGAAGCGTTTTACACGATTAGGAATCCCAAAATGAGGCAACATAAGCAATCGAATATTGCTTCTTAATCGTTAGAATGTTTCGATAAAAACCTTTACATGTCACTGCTTGCACTGGTATACCAACTGTGAGTATAAGCGTTTGACACGTTTAACGCTTGAGACACATGTTTGCACACCTTGTGTTTTCATTTTCGTCTGAGAAATTGCTCATGGTGACTTTGTATTGAAAGTTTTGGTAGAAATCAGCACAGCAATGTTCTGCCACTTAGTTATTCAACATACACATATGCCCTACTAGTACTACTGTCCTTTTCACTCAGCTCTGTCACTGAATTTGTATCGAGATATTTTTTTTTATTTCAATCAATATAATTTACGGTTCAATATACTAGATCTAGATCTAGTAGTACTTGATTTTATTCTCGGTTTAGATTTTACACAGTGATAAAAGATAAGGAAACATCATTCTTACATTCTAACATCAAACATGTTCTCTCTCAAACATTTTCTCTCTCTTTCTCTCTCTCTCTCTCTCTTTCTCTCTCTCTCTCTCTCTCTGTCACACCTGCAGATAAAAGGAATAGTCATTGACGATTTATGCACATGAACATTAAAGAGTCTTCCTCTAAGGACCTTTCTGTTTTAAATTCACCCTGACTTAATCTGTATTCCTATATCACAGAAACCAAACGCTTTGTCGAGTTGTTCATGTTGTAATGGCACTGTCCTACATTGTAGTTAATAAATGTCTTTGTCTTTGAAACGGCCCCCAAGAGAGATATTGTCACCAACCTTTTGTTTGACGTGACCTATTAATCCCATTCACTGACTTTACCTAAGTACAATGGTTACTTGCAAACAGTTGGGATCCTAATCAGACGCCGCGTTACGCGGCGTCTGATTAGGATCCAAACTGTAAAACTCTCAAAACGACATTGTGTTGGTCAATTCAAAACAAATTTATATTTGAAATATGATAGCACACGAGATTTCTTTTCAAATAAGATGAATTGATATCAGTGAAGGGGTTAATGATATGACTAAGAAATAGACCCACTTCATATCCTACACTAATCATTTTATAGGATTGCTGACTTTGGGGGTCCTTGTAAAACTACGGTTGCCATGACAAACAGTGCGCAGTTGAATTGAAAGTTAGAGACTCGGATTATACATTGTATATCAGTTACCGCTCCTAATGGATTTCTCCTCAAGGAGTTTAGCTTTCTGTTTTAATTTCATCCTGGTTTAATATCTTAACTGTGTCACAAAGCAATAACAATATAAAAGTAATAGTTCGTCCTTCGATTTCGAAGAAGACCATTACATCATCTCCGGGAAATTCTGCGTGGTGTGGTGCTTGCTTCTGCTTTGCACAGAACTTAGTATAGCGTCTAGTGCTGTAGTGTAGTTGCTCGCACTTCTCGCTTTCAGCTGAAGTCGACATCTAGCTAACAAGTTAAAAGAAGGCCGAGTGCGTAAGTCCTTCCTGGTTGTATATAGCTTCGGATAAGTAAAAACTCTTGCATTGCCTCCTCGTGGCACACCATGGTAACTGGATACCCTGCGGCCCAAGGCCAGATTGTGAGGGATCTCAGAACCGGTTGAGCACCAGAGGTGTAGTGTGTAGGCCCGCCGGTGTGTGGACATGTCCTAGCACTCACTAGTCAACCAACCGCTGTATTGTGGGTAAAGCCCCTGTGGCAAAGGCTAGAAGAAGGAAACTCTGAATGCAAACCATAACCACTGCCTTGTGGATTGCTGTTGGATTAGCGAAGGCTAAGGTAAATAACCCCTACACAAAATTAGGAGTGAAGCCCCGCGGGTAGTTTCTTGTTCAAGCACGGCAAGGTTCCGGCAACTTCTGCATCTAGATACATCTGAAACCGTCTCAACTCTGTCCTGCCTCTAGATCAAGATGCATCAGGACGAGAGGGTGAGGTTGGAGTTGCGCAGCCCTTCTTCACTTTAAACAAATTCATCCGCGCAAGTCATACTTCATCGCACAACACTATACACTCCCAAATTCCTACCTGATCAACAAGTAAGCTATTTATGACACGCCTTTATTAGACTTATTATTATTATTATTATTATACCCGATTTATATAGCGCTCTTTTCACACAGGAGTTGTGCGTTCAAAAGCGCTTCACATGAAATTATATAAATGTACCTACAAAGCAAGAAAGACAAAAAGACTTGGTCTTTTAACCCTTTTGTTGCGTTACTCTCAGTACAACGGATAAAACATTTGGTATTTAATCGAATATTACATTAGTAAAAGCAAAAACCAAATACATTGTATATGTAAGTTGTAATGGTAAATTTGAGATATAAAAGCAGACGGCAATTGTTTAAAGCAAATGATGTCATATCGGCTTAGGAGTAAACAATTTACAAAAACTAAAACCATTTCTTGCACTAGACTTAACATTATACAGGATTGTTTACTTGCGGATCCATAAAAAAGTGTTGCTATGACAAACAGTACGCAGTTGAGTTGAAATTTAGGGTTCGGTGATAGAAGTGGCCGTGATTTATGTTTTTCACTTTATGCCTTGCGTCCACCAGAGTGCGGAGAAGATTAGGAAGGTTTGCGGAATTTAAAATGGCATTTCGGCACAGCTTCCGCGTCAGGTACGACATAATGTCCGAGTTTCTGGAATACTGAGAATCTCTGCCACTGGGACCTGCGTATTGTCCGCAGACATACCTGAGACAGTCCAGGAATTGAACAGGAGTGACACAGAAAGACCACCGAACATGCCGATAGTAGTAGGACAAAAACAGTCACGTGATTATTTGTTCGCGACGGTTCCTCAAACTCACTTTTACAGAACCGCAACGGCTCCGCAATTTCTTGAAGGTTCGGAGTACCTTCCGCGTGTCTTCCGCATCACGGTCTTCCTATCGGCCTGCGAACACGGAAGCCTTCAGGAGCGGTTGCGGAAGAGTCAATATGCTTCAGGAAAGGCCGGATGTCCTGACGATGTCAGCACGAAACTGCAGACTAGTTTCGGAAGGTGTCAGGAAGTTAATTTCCGCGTCCAAATTTTCCTCTCGACCAAAATTTCGATGCGGACAATTTCACCCATCCGGAAGGTGCGGACTCATTGGGAATAGTCTAGGAATGATAAGAATAATAAAAAATGTTTCAAGAACATGCGGAAGGGTTGCGGGTTTACTAAATTTGTATTCCGCGTCGTGTTCGCCGCGCCCTAGTGGACGCCTGGTATTAGAGAATTTTCTACTTTACTTTAATCCTGCTTTAATATTTTATTTGTGTTACTCATCCGTTGAAACCAACTCCTTTTTTGAATTATACATGGTGATGTAGCTGATATGTGCCGTTGAAACGGCTCCTGGAAATGTATAATTGACACCTTTGTCCGCCGTGATTTATACATGTACCTTGATACCACTACTTCATGGGATTGCTAATAGGGCTTAGTCGGCGGTCCTTGAATAATTCTGGTTACCATGGCATGCAGTTAGCAATTAAACTCAAACTTAGAGAGAGAAATATATTATATAAATTTATAATTATTTATATCTATGTCTATATAATGCTTGACCCTTTCACTCTCAATGACACCATAAAGTGCGTTTGCAAACAAGTTGGGTCCTGAACAGACGCCGCGTAACGCGGCGTCTGATCAGCATCCAAACTATTTGACACTCGGTTCGAAATTTCGTCCGTCTTATTACCTTAAATCTAACTTTGAAACGATATTGCAGACAATGATACTGAAGTAGACGATACTATGGTGGAGAAGGGGTACAAAACTTTCAACAAAGTTGATCATGATTTC
This sequence comes from Gari tellinella, assembly GCA_922989275.2. NCBI lineage: Eukaryota > Metazoa > Mollusca > Bivalvia > Cardiida > Psammobiidae > Gari > Gari tellinella. The sequence goes on from OV277858.1 coordinate 95,515,537, forward strand.
AGGGTTAACGGTTTCCAGCTTCAGGATCCTTGATCTACTTTACCTTCACCTTACTTGATGTTTTTTGTCACCACCATTTTTCTAGGTACAGCACTCCCTCTCTAAACGACACTCAATGGCAGACAAAACATGTGTGCGTTGTTCGAAGGGACTCGTTAAATTGGGAGTAGACTCATTTGCAAACAGCTTGAATCCAAATCAGACGCTGCGTAACGCGGCGTCTGATCTGGATTCAAGCTGTTTGTCACTCATCATTAAGTTGTTTTTTTCTGTCAAAATGTCCAATATGTAACTTTGAGGAAAACAGCAGACGACAATTTTAAGCAGACGACAGAGCGGGAGTAAAGACGTAAGACATTATGGTCCTGTTTAGGTAACTGCGGCAAGGGTCGTTGTAAGGAGGGAGTCGTTATTCAGAGGGTCTTTGTAGGGAGGGAACACTGTAGCCCCAAACCCAGCATAACCAGCCCTGTGTTCATTACCGCGAACTCTAAAGAAACTCTCGCCATGGTCCGCTCGCCTCAAGGCGCACAAAGGAGGAGTGATATGTTTATGAACAGGGACGAGGATATAAAATTGCAAGTATACATTCACAAAAGATATCGCATCCTATTGGGTTCTATACACTGTCTGTGACTTATGCCGAATCTTATATAACGGTTGAACCAAGAGGCACATGGGCCATATTTTGTTTAGCTGAGAATAGCTGACAAAATGGAGTCATTTTAATCACAGGGGCATAATTTAATTTGAAAACCTTGATAGAGGACATGTAGATGATATTACGAGGGTAGTTCAAAAAGTTTTGATACTGGATCAATAACTTCATTATTATAAGTGCAAAATGCATGTGTGATATATCATTTTAAAGATCCATTGTTTGCGGACATTGTGATATCATGCACGACAAGATCGCATAACTCGATCAGCCCCAACATGAACCTAAATAACCTCTCCTCGAGGACACTGGACCTTTTTTGTGTATATATGAGTTAATTTTCTAAACACAATTAGATACTATAATTATTATTATGGCTTTATTATTTTGAATAAGTTTATGAAATTTTCTGTCAAATACAATTAAGACAATTATGCGAATACTACACAGTTTTAAATGTTATTATTACATAAAATATTAAAAATAGAGCTTATTCTAAACATGTACTGAAAATATAATAAAAAATTGATCTCCTGTTATGTATAAAAGTAGTTAGGGAAACTACAAACTCTTTTTTATTATTAAACCAGGCTATAATTGGAGCCATTGAAAAATGGTTTCATGTTTTAAAATCAGATGTAGATATACTGATTTAGAACATTTTCATAGCGTTCGAAAAAACATGTCTACTTTCGTCATTAGCACAATAAGAAATGTTGCTTTTGAAAAAATAAGATTTTAGACAGTTAACCCTTTCAATAGAAATAACATTTTATTTACATTAAAATTTAGACATAAACTGATATATTTCCAAAAATAATGTGGAAATTGTACTCTTTAAGAAGTTATTACGCCATAAAGTAATGTCTGAAAAGTGCTATGTTCCAGTGTCCTCGAGTAGAGGTCATTTAGGTTCATGTTGTGACTCATCGAGTTATGTGATCTTATCGTGCATTATACCACCGTGTAGGCGAATAATTGCTCTTTTAAATGATATATCACACATGCATTTTGCACTCATTATATTGAAGTTATTGATCCAGTATCAAAACTATTTTAACACCCCTCGTATGTACCAACTTTCTAAGTGCCTTATATGTGTACAAGGGTTCCAGACAAGAATATTTTTTTAAGTTTTCATTGATAAAATATACATGTATATTAAGTTGCTGTGATATATAGGTGTGCAACCGACCAGAACCATTTCAAGGATATTGGTACAGGACATCTAGAAGTACCACCATACTAAATATCAAAGTTCTAGGCATATTAATTCAGAGAAGAATTTTTCATTATATAACTCTATAGTCTAACTTCGATATCTCGAACTCGGTTAAGTCGAACATACCCGTATTTCAAAGTTAAAACGCGGTTAAGCCGCGTTTTAACTTTGAAACAAGGGTATGTTCACCTAAACCAAGCTTGAAATAAGGCAAAATCATGTTTCGAAATATCAGATAATTCGAGTAAAGCTAGTTTGAGATATCGAAGTTCGACTGTTTATAAAACTGATATCACCAGGACATGGCTACTTTTAAAAACAGTGATAGCATTTGAACAGAGGACCTGTCGATAATGTATTTTGCAAAATATTTAAGTTAAGCGTACGGTGGACTCCGACAATAAAACTTTTGAAGATGTTTCTATAAAACAACAATATTATTTAGCTCCTTTGGTCCAGATTTGTAACAAACCGACGCAAAGGTAACACTATTGATCAAAGGCATCTTGAAGAGTCACCATGTTAAATATCAAACTCATGACCATATCAGTACAAAGAAGAAACAAAACTGTGACAACCAAGGGGGAGTCATTGGTGAAAGTTGAATAATCTTGATAAATAAACTGTAGAGGATGCTTTGTGCAAAATATCTAAACTACTGATACTGTGGTTTTGAGACAAGACATATTTCATTTTAAAGAATCTATTTTAGCTCCTGTGACCTAGATATGACAGGAATCCGATCTGTTCAAGAATATTAGTAAATTATCTCTGTAAGTGTCACTATGCCTAATATCAAAATTCTCGCCATATTAGTTCCAGAAAAGACAGTTTGACTTATTCACTATATGATAATAATATTCCCCCGTCGTTGTCGACGATTAGCACGACAATTTGGAGGTTAATCACTGTGTCCGGAGATGACTTGTCAGGCCAATTATTGCTCTGTGGTAAGTGTCACAGTTCAGAAACTTGAAGTTGGTAATTGTTGCCTGATAATTGAGTCCAGTGGGAAGACTTAGTCAATACGGCTGGAAATTATACAAGATGCAGATGTCTGCCGGATTCTTGACAGAGTTTGACAAGAAACTGCCTACGAGTGTCCAATAGGAGTTATCTCCGATAGCCTAACCCAAACCATTGGTAAACCAAGGCTTGTTACTCCTTGGGTTGTATAAATAAAATGGCCAAGGGGTGTTTCATCTTTTATTCTGCTAATCTTGTTTACATGACCATGGCATATAGTAGTAAATACAGTTGTTCCAAACCAATGTGGACCAAACCAATGTGGACCAACGAATGTCAACCCAAGAATGTTAGTTCTAAAACGACATACGTAAGAATTATTTAAACATAGGTTCAGACAACAATGATTGCCTATAAACATAGTTTTATGGCTTCTAATCATATTTAAAATGTTATTCACTCTCCACATTGTAACTATAACTGGCTAAAGAGCTTCCAGCTACCTTTACAATGCTTATCGGTGTTGTACTATAACTGGTTATTTAAAAACATAATGTAACAGGCCTGTGTTACGCCAAGTTCTTCTTATTTAATGTTCGAAAGAGAATAAACGTAATATGACAGTTTTATCCTTTAATTTAGACTAATTTATGATAAGTAAGAGTTTGTACATTTAGAACAGCCAGAAAGAGAAAGAGAGAGAAAGAGAGAGAAAGAGAGAGAAATGGCTTGCAAATGACAAGTAGGTAAAAGCTACTTTTGGCTGTCCTTAGCAAATGCCAAGAATTAAGAAAAAGACGCTTCTTATATAGCCACCAAAGTACAAACTGCATGGGCAAACTCATGCTGCACATAGGTTTCCCCTTACACTTTGTACCATGGTGTATATCACTTATAGTATCAATGAGAGTTAACCCTTTCCCTTATAGAAGCGACTTTTAGCACATGCATTTTATTCATCCGCTGAAGAAAATAGTTCCAACATAAACCGTAATGAATATGTGTCATATTTAATACTTTCCTTATTCTAGCTGGTAAAAGCTTAAAGCAGGCTGAAAGTAAAGCAGAATGCGCCATATGGCGCATTCTGCTTTACTGTCAACCTGCTTTAAGTAGTCACCTATTTTCAAAACTATAAACAGGCTATGGGGTAATGGGTTAAAGGGAAAACACGAAGAGTCAATATTACAGGTAAATGAATGCTTAAAAAACGATTCCTGCTACAATAAATTATATGCCTACACATCCTATTTCAACTTATAATCATGATAATAAATGTCTCAACCTTATAACAATGCTGAGCAAGTTAACATAGACATATAAAACAATGGTACACTGAAAATACATTCCAAAAGTCAACAAAATATCTGGTACCATGAACTTCCAACACTCCCGTTCTCTCTCTCTCTGTGCTATGTGCAATGTGAGCTGTAACAAACAGTTTAATTAGCATGCTGGTTTGACATGAGCACATATAGTTATTGTCTTTGACAGACGAAAGGAATTTAAAGAATTTAAAGGCAAAGAGAAAAGGCGCGAAAGGTAATGGCGCGAATAAGCCGAAAATCTGTCCGCTCTAACCGACACCGAAATATCAATAGAACCAATACACCCGGTGAAATAATTATCAACTGATGACAATAGACTGCTTACCAAACTATTCCTTCAACGAATGAACCTAATATTTAAATCAAGTAAATTGTATAAAATGAAAAATTAGATCTTTCCTTCTCGAAAACTGCTTCCAGAATGAATTGAAAATAGCTGCTGGAACAAACGTCACTAAATAGCAAATCTAAAACACAGACCGAACAAACTCCCTAAAACGGTCCCGAATAATGGAATATGCCCATAGTCACATTAGTTTCAGAGGAAAATACGTTTGAAAAGTTCACTATGTAACTCTATGTAAAACTGTAACCCCAGGGCGTGGCCAATTTTGACCCAAGGGACATAATTTAAACACGTACAAACTTGATAGATGACCTGTAGATAATACTTTGTGCCAAATATCTCAGCTCTAGCTCTTGTAGTTTCAAAAATGTTTTAAGAATTCCTTACATTCTCACTTTGGTTGCCATGGAAACCAGAGTTCTCATTGTTTATAACATTTTGTACACATTTGAAATAGCTTGACCCAACGGACATTCCTGTCAAGTTTGGTTAAAATCTGCGGTATAGGAGGAATGTCTTTTGAAGCAATTGCTAACGACGACTGACTGACGACTGACGACGCACGACGACGGACACATGACCCAGTACAATCCAAGTAGCTTTTACTCAGGTGAGTTAAAACAACGACCGAAAAAACATGATTTACTCTTCCAACACTAAGGAAGTATCGCTTGCTAAAAATGTTGATTATTTGCCAAAAATTAAACTTAATATGGTCGTTTTTCTATTTTTCCCGAACTAGCATTCCGGTAATTAACAGTTTAGATTATGATAATGACTTTTTATGTTGGACCTGATCTGAATAAGTACATTGTCATTGTTGACTTTTGAATTTCTTAACCCATTCACTGCCGAAACGTTCATGAGATGTTTACCCCTTCACCGTTTCATTGTCGTCTGCTTCAAATTTGTTGTCTGCAATGTCGTTTCAACGTTAAAAATAAGTCTGATCAAAGTCTACACTGTTTACTGATAGGAGTTTCAATTTAAAACAAAAAGAAAATGAAAATTTTGACCAGTCATCCCTTTGATAAAAACTGGACAAATCAATATAAAACATGGAAGAATCCATTGGGTATAAATGGGTTAATTTTGATGCATCAGCGGACGTAAGTCCTTCATAGAAAAAAACAGTTTCATTTGCAGGTGCGTGAGGTCCACTTAGATGACAAACTAAGCTTGTAAAGCCTCTTTATCGGGTTTTAAACCATAAATCTGTGTTTGCAAAAATATCTCAAAATCAGATTGAGCGCATCGTATAGGTGGAAACTGAACTCGAGTATCAGGGTCCATACTGTTTGAAAATGTAAATCAGGTTGCAGAGAAATGGTTAATTATGTACATTACTCCCTCTCTGCAACGACCCTTCCGATAACGAATCCCTCCTTAAAACGACCAATTAGCACAGTTCCATAAACAGGACCATCTTTTTCTAACCATTTCACTGCTGCAATACCGTCTGCTTAAAATTGTCGTCTGCTGTTTTTCTGTCAAAATTACATGTTGGATATTTGACAGAACAATATTCAATTACGAGTGGCAAACAGTTTGACCCTAGATAATACATAGAGGATATTGAATGAGTGTGTGTTCAGTCGTGAATTTATTGAACGAGTTGGATAAAATCATATGTTGCGAGCCTTGGCGAGCAACATATCATTTTATCCAACGAGTTCAATAAATTCACGACTGAACATACACGAATTTGATATCCTATTTATCACATAAACACCAAAATGACACGAAAATCCGAACGGTCTTACTTTCACCTTTGCCCTCGGCTCTTAGGAAACGATTCGTCATAGGCGTTAGTCGGTTGTATTCATCCGTAATGAAAAACACCTATCAAACTAAAATAAAGAAAATCAACATCAATGTGCTGTATATTCAATTTTAAATTAATATTTAATTTAAAAATTGCTGTAATTGACTAAATATGATCAGTTGACATTTAGAATCGAGTTTCGTTTTCAAAATAACGTCGTTAGAGCAACATGACGTCATTATCATTGTAACGTCTGAATTTGAAAAACAGTCTGAATCACTGTTAATAATAAAGCTCTATGCAGCCTGATTTGCAGCCTGAGTGTGCGGGACTGCTCGGAATAATGTTTCTAGGACACTTGGGAATGTTTCAATACCTAGTGGTGATCTAAGTTTGTCTAGATTCTCTTTACTGATTTACAGTCGGCGTAGTAGGACAGTATTATGGTGATTCGAAAATTAGTATAAAATATATGCCCAGTGGGCCATACGATTTTTACGGCCCTCTATATTTTGCACGTTTATGTGATAAACCGCGTTATGCGGCGTCTGAACTTGATTCAAGCTGATTGCAAATGTTAGCCAATTTCACTCCCTATAACGACTCCCTCAAAACAAATGCACACAATTGTTGTCTCCCTTTGGGTGTCACTGTAGAGAGGGAGCGCTGTATTCGTTGCATCCTCGTGAGATTCAGCAACTGAGGAAGCTCAAATAGTCTAACCCTGCTTAAATGTTGATTTGACTGGCTTTGAAAACTACCGGGCGGTCATCTGACCTCTTATCATGGTCGACATGTTTTACTCTCCACTGTGCGCATGTTCTGTTTGAGAAGATACACAAAATTCGGACGATTCATTTAAGTAGATATAGTGAATCTAACACCACCGTGAGTGTCAGATAAGAATATCCCACCCGAGTTTTGAAGATATTTTTGGAACACGAGGCTTTGCCGAGTGTTCCAAAAATATCTTCAAACGAGGGTGGGATATTCATCTGACACTCAACTGTGGTGTTAGATTTTTTTTCTCATCTCGTCAACCCTAAAAACCCGTTTAACTTGCTATAAAGTGGCGAGTTGTATTTAAATGCGCTAATGCATGCATGACGACGTCATGAAGACGTCATAACAACGGCAATAACAACTAATCATAAGATAGTTCGGCTTGTCTGTCCGGACAACCGGCTATGAGGTAAAGAGTTAAACTCTAATCACGCATGTATGCATCCTTAACAAACAATGAACATATACCTATGACGAGTACATTGCTTTTGTTGTATGAACACAGTGTAGACCCAGACTCCACTATTTGTTCTACTAGTCTACAAAACGTGATCTAAATAGTCAAAAATGGACTACATTAAACTGCCAGTTGTTATCGTGAATTTGAAGTTTTAGAGAGGAAAGAGCTTTACCTTTATGATGCTGAATTATCGTCTGCTTAAAATAATTCGTGTGCAAAGCAAATAATGAATATTTGTTACCTTATTTTACTTGTTAAAATATTAGTATGAGAGGCAAACAGTTTGGATCAAGAACAGACAATGTGTTACGCGGCGTCTGATCTGGGGCCAATCTCTTGCAAACATTAGCAAAGTCGCGCCCAGCATGATACAAGGTACATGTAACCCTTATTCCGCTGATCGCGTCTAGAGTTGTTTCGCAAAAAAATTAAATTCTAGATCAGACGCCGCGTTACGCGTCGTCTGATCTGAATCAAACCTGGTGAACAATCATTTTAGGTTGTTTTCAAATTAAAAGTGTATAAATCTTAATTTTACCAAATTTGCAGGCGACACTTTTTAAGCAGACGACATCACAGCAGGATAAGGGTTAATGGAGTCACGCTGCATGTTACAGAATAAGAGCGAGGGTCGTTCGACACGCAATGCTAACACAGTCATGCAATTTTGTTGACACTATTATACTCAACAAAAAAAGTTAAAGAATTCTCAGAAAACAATGGAACAAAAAAATACCAAAACAGCCTATATAGATTGAAAACTGAGCAAGATCAGTTTCCTTTGAAAAGGAAGTCTAGCCATAATTAACAGGTACAAACAAACCATCCCTTTCGTAAAACATCCTCCATACCACGTGAAGTCAAAATTTTGCCAAGCTTAAGCGCTGCATGGCGCGGGTAACTAGATAACGTGTAGACGTAACTATCAACATCGTCAAATTTTGGCGGAAAAGGTGCACACAAACTGCCTCGTCCCTGCATGAGTTTCCTACGGAAGCCGGATAGTGCCACTTTTACAATTTTTTATTTATTTTTTATCTTGAAAATTCAACATATACTAACTTGAAAATTCAAGATAGTAACTTGAATTTTCAACATAATAGAGATGGGATAAATCTGTTGTATGGAAGGTGGATAGTGTCACTTTAAAAATTCATAGAAGACTGAGTCTCGTAAAAATATACAAAGAGGAAATTATTAAAGGCGTTTATATAAGGTCAAAGGGTTAAAATACAGATTAAAGAGAAAAGGTTATTTCTAACTCAGCTGATTACAGCTCATGTTGAGGTTTTGTGATCCCTGGAATGTCCTTTGTGCATCGTGCATCTTTCGTCAATATTCTTAGCTCACCTGAGCTTATGTTCCGTGTGAGTTATTGTGATCGCATTTCGTCCGACGTCCGTCAATCAGTGTCTGTCCGTCCATCAACCACTTTCTGTAAACGAATTCTTAGCTGAAAACCAGTTGACCAACTATTATGAAACTTGATCCTTACAGAAAGTATTCAAAGAAATTGAATCCACTCAAAACTGTGGTTGACATGGCAATTTTTTAAAGTGTTCTTCTCTATAAACACAAGGCCTAGGGCATTGATAATTGGTAACTGGTATGTAGCATAACGGTATGTAGTTGTCCTCTACCAAGTTTGTTCAAATTATACACCTGGGTCAAAATTAGCCCTGCCCTAGGGTTCACTTGTAGAATTTCTTAGCCTAAAGGTGGGCGATTTAAGGTCCAACGTGGCCCTCTTGTTTTAGCAGTCTTCTCTGTGAAACCCCAGGATAGATTTTCACCAAAATTTACCTGAATGATACTTATATATTAGTCTTATGCAAATTCCTAATGTTTATGGTATTACGTGAAGAATCGTGGTTGTCATGGCAACCAACCACTTAAAACTTTGAAAAATCTTAGAAAACCTTTCCAGAAATTACTGAGCTAATATCTACCAAATCTCCCAGTTTAGTGATGCTTTTAAGCTCACCTTCACGAAGTGAGGGGGCTTATATGCTATACCCCGGCGTACGCGTCCGGACTAGATATCATAAACTATCATAAACTATAAGGGCTAAGTCTATGAAACTTGAACCAACTTGAACCATAAATGCGCCGTTATCAGTACAGCATTGTAAAACGTAGTTGAGTGACATTGACCTTTGGCCTTGACCTCTGGGGTTAATGTTAAGGTTTTGCGTTAAAGTCTATTCATAACTTAGAGTGTGTTCTGGCTGATTCGCCTGTATCAGCTCTCACTGATGCACCGCAGTTTGGTGACCTTGACATTTGGCCTTTACCTCTAGGTTCAACATTAAGGTTTTGCGTTAAAGTCTGTTCTGTGCAGGATGTGAGCTTCGTAATATTTGATTAGAAAGACAGACGCTGGACAAAAGGTGATCATAAAAGCTCACCCGGAGCATAAACGCAGGTGAGCTAAACTGTTTACGAAAGATGCAAGATGCACAAAGCTGTGATCAGATGAGCTGGAAATAAATGCAATTATTTCTCTTTGATCTGGATTTTAACCCTTTGACCTTTAAAAATGCCTTTAATACTTTTCCCTTGAATATTTATTTGAGACTCAGCCTACTATCCACCTTCCGTACAACAGATTTATTCCAGCTCTATTATGTTGAAAATTCAAGTTACTATCTTGAATTTTCAAGATAGTATGTTGAATTTTCAAGATAAGTATCTTGAGAATTCAAGTTATTATCTTGAAAATTCAAGATATTATCTTGAATATTCAAGATACTATCTTGAAAATTCAACATACTATCTTGAAAATTCAAGATAATATCTTGAATTTTCAACATACTAACTTTAGGTTAGTATGTTGAAAATTCAAGATACTATCTTGAATTTTCAAGTTATTATCTTGAATATTCAAAATAGTATGTTGAAAATTAAAGATACTATCTTGAATTTTCAAGATAATAACTTGACTTTTCAAGATAATAACTTGAATTTTCAAGATAATATTTTTTTTTAAAAATTGTAAAAGTGGCACTATCCGGCTTCCGTAGTTTCCTGACCCCCGGAATAGCAGTTCCAATCCAACATCAACAAAACGGGTGGTTGAGTTTTTTTCCCTCCAATTTAAATCATTAAAATATGATACACGCCTCGCCCCTGTATGCATTTTCTGACCATCGGGGGAGAAATTCTTATCTTACATCAACACTCATGGTGGATTCTTAAAACTACTCTTCATAAAACCGTATAGCTTGCTTTCGGTGTTGAAGACAGATGATTGCTTAAAACAGGTTGGAAGTTATGCATAATTCTTCTTTAGAAGTATTACAGTGGAGAATCTGTTATTCTTTCCCAATAAACGCGTTTACGCTAAAACTATTATTTGCAGTGTAAACAGTTTGGAGCCAGATCAGACGCCGGGTAACCCGGCGTCTGATCAGGCTCCAAACTGTTTGCCACCAACCAAGGTAAACATGAATTATCAGAATTGTCCAAAAGTTGTTCTTTTCTACGTTTTAGTGCTCTGCGTTTGCGTTAGTTTGCGTTTAAACGGGAATCCACTGTAGTTCACTGCTCCACTCTAAGCTATAATCTGCTAGGTTATTGGAAGTACAGTGTTCCCTCCCTACAACTGCCCTCCCAACAACGACTCCCTCCTTACAACGACTCTTGCCGCAGTTACCTAAACATACCAATTATGTCTAACGCTTTTACTGCTGCAATATCGTCTGCTTAAAGTTGTCGTCTGCTGTTTTTCTCAAAGTTACATAATGAACGATTTGACATCAATGACGAGTGACAAACACCTTGAATCCAGATCAGACGCCGCGTTACGCGGCGTTTGATCTGGATTAAAGCTGTTTGCAAATGTTAGCCTATTTTCCTCCCTATTACGACTCCCTCCGAGCAACGAACACAATATTTGTCTCCCATGGAGTGTCGTTGTAGAGAGGGAACGCTGTATTTCTTATCGAGCATATTTATGACTGTAAAGTGGAACGCTTTTTGTGGATAAAATAATTCAAGTCATAAAAAGGAGTATTTATGGAGAAATGTGTCAAGATAAAATTCTAGTGGCGTTTGTCCAAACAGTTTACAGGTCCCACGAAGTCGCTGAGGGGATATGAGATGGCTGGAAGTCTTTGTTTAACAGACGAGAAAACCAAAAACTGTTTTAATGTACAGTCGAACTTCGATATCTCGAACTCGGTTAAGTCGAACATACCCGTATTTCAAAGTAAAAACGTGGCTTAACCACGTTTTAACTTTGAAATACTGGTATGTTCGACATATCCGAGCATGGTATAATGAAGTTCATGTGTCGACATATTGGATAGTTTGAGTTAAGCGATTTCGAAAATCGAAGTTAGACTGTACAAGGTATCACAGGACATTGTCCCACAGTACATGAATGATGTAATGCCTCCATTATTCAAACTATCCTTTGAGAAACAGAGAAATCTTGTATCCCTTCTTCTGTAGTGATCTGGAAATCTCTGGGTTCTGATTTTAGGCAAGTCTCTACTTTTTCTTCTTTTAAAAATAATATAGTTTCTAGTACTGCATGCAAGTTTAAGGAACAATTGTAGTAGTTTGAACGAAAACCTTTTTCTAAATCACTTAAAACTAGACCCGTATTGTTCTTGTGAAAATGTAATTGAATATGTTTGTCATTTCTTTTTCAAATGCCCCAATTATATAAACTTACGACATACCTTATTTCAAATCTCAAGATCTTGCAATCCGATTAGTTTAAACTTAATTTTATTTCAAAATAGTACATGTACATATTTTATATTCATACATAACTATACATTAGGATGAGAATTAGGTTATTCTCCTAGTTTGTGGCTGAATACAATCATGACTAACAATAAACATTTGGAATAAAGGAATGTGTTTGGTAAAATTAACAATATGTCAGTATACAGCCAACCTTGCACCAAGCGACAATTCAACAGAAAATGTATGTGCAACATGATATACAATGTATACGTACAGTGGAGAATCTGTTATTCTTTCCCGATAAACGCGTTTACGCGAAAACTATTTTTCTTTTACAAACAGTTTGGAGCCAGATCAGACGCCGGGTAACCCGGCGTCTGATCAGGCTCCAAACTGTTTGCCACCCAGATAAACATGAAATATTAGAATTGTCCAAAAGTTGTTCTTTTCTACGTGTTAGTGCTTTGCGTTTGCGTACGTTTGCGTTTAAACGGGAAAGAATAACAGATTCTCCACTGTATTGTTGTATAATGCATGACATGTCCCAAATAGAAGGTTTCTGCAGTGGATACACTCAGAGATATGACATATGCTACTACATCTATATACACAAACTTTGACTAAGAAGTCGCTTGATTCAAGATCAACTGTACACTGTAAGGTTAAAGTTTGAATGTTTTGGCATGATATTGGCGATGCATATAGCACCAGAGATGATGGAGAGGTTAAGGTGGACTAGAATGATACTCTTTGACGGTAAGTATAGGATAGGTATTACTGTTGGTTGTTGCTTTAAAATATGAGTTTGTTCATTTAGGTAGGAGCTGTCTGTTTTACTGTCACCTTGCTTTAAGCAGTCACCTGTCGTAAACACTTTATAATAAACACAATTCAGTGGTCGTAATAAAGGGGCTCTACTGTATTTTACAGATATCGGCGATGAGCATCATTATTTACTTGTTTGTCCAACGTTTAATAACTTAAGACTGAAATATGTTGATTACCAAACTAGAACGACACCAAGTAAACGAATATTGATGGAACTAATAGCGCAAAATAATATTAAAAAACTAAACAATCTAAGTATAATCTGTGGCAAAATTTAGCAAAACTTTAATGACTAGATCTATAGATTCTAAAATATTTCTAAATGTATTCTAAAATTCATATCTGGCCCCATGCTTGTGAAGCATTTGAGCTAGTATGGTATCGTTCTCGGATCTTTGGTTGGTCTGATTTGTGCAGAATGCTTAAGTCTGACCAATCGTGGACTTAGGGTCGTCTCGGGCTTGTCTCGATTACTTTAAAGACATGGACCTAGTATACATGTTTTAATACTTATTGTTTGAAATATACGTGCTTTAATAGTATATATTGCGCAGTTTTCTGCCTACCTGGCGTTGTAGCATAGTCTGCGAGTTCTATGTTGAACAAGAGCTAAGCGTGAGTTTCATATGAAATTGACAGTTACTTTAGTTCTGCATTAAACCATGTGGTGTCACTACTCATTAGAATCGTCTCATTGAGACGAACCGGATGAGTGGTCACGTCCAGGGAGTTGGTACTGAAATATGTATGAGCTGTTGGATTTGTTCAGTTTATTTATAAATACCTCTCATCTGAAACTGCGGTAGAACATTATGTGTAGCCGTTTAACTTACAATCGAACATTGATATCTCGAACTCGCTTAACTCGAACTATCCGATAGTTCGACACAAGCACTGCATTATTTCATGTTCAGTTAGGTCGAACATACCCATATTTCAAAGTTTAAACGTGGCTAAGCCACGTTTTAACTTTGAAATATGGGTATGTACGATTTAACCGAGTTCGAGATATCGAAGTTCGACTGTAGTTTGTTTAGTTGTGTTTTTCAATGTTACTCAACAAAATAATTAAAGGGGCAAAGATATAAGTTCATATATCTTTTTCAAAAATTCAAACATTTTCAAGTTAAAAGAGTGAATACGTGTTTAGATGCTTTAGTTTAAAAAAAGTAAGAAACAAACGTCACTTTGTGCAAAAATGGTCATGGTAGAATGAATTGAAGCGGACAAGTATCAAAAACACGGTTTTTAACGTCCACTGGATTTTTGCACGATGTGTCTGCCTATTCTTCAACGATTAGTTTTATAGCTGTTTTCATTATATCGAGTGCATATTTGTATCTTAAGCAAAAATAGATTGCATATTGGTACAAAATTTGAAAACTATGCCCCTAAAGACGTCATTAGTCGTTTTCCAACGTCATGTTGCGACGGAGTTTAACGTTAGCAAGGGTGTCGTCGACATGTTGTGGTAGTTGTACCTGGACACTGGGATGGTTAATTGGAGATCAGGTCAAGGTCGTTTGCAGGTCATATTTGAAGTAAAGGACCGATGTTGTCACTTATGGCATGACGTCAACGGCTCAATTCCCTCGTTACGCTTAATAGTGTTTATGAACAGATGTGTGGTTACAGTATTTCTGTTCAGATCGTCGGGAATAGACTTCATGCTGCAAACCTATGGGCTAGAAGACCTGTCGTGTGACCGGCCTTGACCCCACACCACCGAAAACGTCATCTAGCGTTTTGCCAGAAACCACGCCATTTGAACGTTTACGTTTTTGCGACGTATTGTGGACTTGTGCGTCAAATTTCATTTTGGATTTAAATGACGACTGCAGACGAATGTAAAGACAGCGAAACGAATGTTTCTTCGACTGTTATGTGGCAGAGCATGACGGACTCAGAAAGGGGTCAGGGCTCCTATGGGTGGGCATATCCTACAACGGTTGCACGGACCTTAACGTCATTAGGAACCGGACTCTGACAAGTTTGGGGTACAGGGACGAGACCCTAGACGCTATTGCACGCGCTGAAGCTGGAGCTTTTGGTTCAGGCTTCATCCCGACAGACGACAAAGCTCGTCCGTACCGAGCACGTATGGTAGACCAGTACTTGGAACACGAGGACGTAGGGCAGATGGACTGGCCAGCAAGGTCAACACACGTCGGTCACATTGAGGATGCTTAGGACATGCGGCAACGCCGGATATCCGGTCGAGATCGTCACCTTAGAGGCTAACAGACATGCTTATTGAAGAATGACACAGAATGTCCATTGCATACATCCTTAAGCCAATTCTCCGATTTCCATGTAGATGTAAGGAAATGATTAATGCACGTGGTGAACACATATGATACTAGCTGTAATTTAAGAGAAGAACCTAAAAGGTGGGGCTCTTGGTCAAGTTGTTTGTTACCCCACCCACCTAGTCTGGCACACGGTAATTTTAGGGTGGTTGTGTTTGAAGGGGAACTGCGATATATATTTCTACTTTTCGAAATACAGTTATACTCTACAACGAAGTTAACATGTACTTTTACATGAAACTGTTAAAAAAATATTGTATGAACTTATTTTTATATATTGGGCCTAACCAATATATTTGCCCCTTTAATTGTTTTGTTGAGTATATAATACTAATATTTCTCACTATACGTAGGACTTACGCATATGTAAATAAAAGTTGAAAGTTGCAAGTTGAATCGGGTAAGTCGAGATCTTTTTATTCGAACATACATCAAATTTATCGCGAGACTTTTACGCCTTCACCGCCATATTATCTTCTGCTTCAATATTGTTGTCTGCAATATCGTTTCAGAATTACGTTTAAGGCAGTATGACTTAAGTTTCAAAGCAAGTGTCAAACAGTTTGGATCCTGATCAGTCGACGCGTAACGCGTCGTCTGCTCAGGATCCAAAATGCTTGCTAACGCGCCGTTTTGGCGTCTTTGATAGGGATAGGATGTAGTCGAACACGCACGGATTTAAAAATTTAAACTAGGATAGGCTTTGCTTTAAATTTTGTGATACATGTGTATGTAGGAACATAGCGTTATCGACGCAGTTTCTAATTAAAACGTGAGGGATTAACACAACAAATAATTATCGAAGAAAATGAGTTTAACTACGAAATATGATACCTCTGTTGTTACTTTTTCCGCTTCTAAGTCCAGTGAACGTCAAAACAGGTATCTCTTTTAACCCATTTGTGCCCATGATCCCATTTTTGAGACATAGGCAAACAGTGAAGACTCTGATCAGACGCCGCATTATACACTGGTTGCTGGTAGGAATTTCAATATAAAACAAAACGAGAATGAAAATTTTGACCAGGCATCCCTTTCATAAAAATTGGACTAATCCAATATATAAACATGGAATAATCCATTGGGTATAAATGGGTTAAAATGACTAGTCTTACGTGGCACTACAATCAAGTAAACACGCATTTCGGAGACTTCCGATTTAAGGGAGTTAGATTTTCAAGGGTCACACTGTATACAGTGCTTCCTCTCTAAAACAAAACCCACTAGGAGACAAATAGTGTGTATGCTGTTCGGAGGGATTTGATATAGGGAGGGAAGATTAATACCCTCAGAAAGCTAAACACAATTTGGCTTACATTTGCAAACAGATTGAATCCAGATTAGACACCGGGTAATGCGGCGTATGATCTAGATTAACTCTTTCCTCCCTGAAACTTTAAATGAACAATTCCAGTTTCCATATTAGTCTAGTCCATTTCTGACTTTTAAGGGGTGTTTTTGTCAATGTTTGGCATTATGACAAACAGTGAAGACCCTGATCAGAGGGCTCCTAGGAGCCCTCTGATCTGGGTCTTCACTGTTTGCATAGGACATGTATACTATTCACATGTACACTGTTTGAAAAGGACGCCTATATGCGGGATTAGGGTTCAAAGGGTTAAAATGTTTGCCACTCGTCATTATGTTTTAACTAACTGTCCAATATGTAATTTTGAAGAAAAAAACCAATTAATTTTAAGCAGACGATATTCCAGAAGTGGAAGTATTGGGAAAAAACGGCAATCGTCTTTGTACAGTGGAGAAAACGTTATTCTTTCCCGTTTAAACGCAAACGTACGCAAACACAAAACACTAAAACGCAGAAAAGTACAATTTTTTGACAATTCTGATAATTCATCTTTATCTTGGTGGCAAACAGTTTGGAGCCTGATCAGACGCCGGGTTACCCGGCGTCTGATCTGGCTCCAAACTGTTTGTACTGCAAATAATAGTTTTAGCGTAAACGTGTTTATTGGGAAAGAATAACGTTTTCTCCACTGTAAGAAAGGTATCGTTGTTCGGAGGTCCGTTGTAGGGAGGGAGCACTATATAAAATGCATTGGTGTTTCAGATTTAATTCCTTCATTAGTATTTGCAAGACAATTTAGATGCATACATGCACCAGTCGCCGTTCAACTGTATGGCACTTGTGGCAAAACGCTCTTTGATTAAAATGCCAAATATCTAAACCTAGAAAGTGATTGTGGATTATAAATTACACATGCCATGGCTTTTGTCAGATTCTTTCAAAATTAATTGTGGCATGTAACTGTACGATCAATTGTAGCATTTTATTCAATAACCACATATTACATTTCTTTTTTCTGCATAGAGTTTTATGTGAAACTGATATCAGGGCTGCCACTTCTTCGGAATATTTCAAAATCTTCGGATTTTTCTCGGGACCTTCTCCGGATTTCTGATATTACTATTAAGATTTGAAAGTGTATGCATTCCTTAATTAGACAACATTGAAATGAGTGTCAAACAGTTAAGAATTCCAGAGCAGCCGCCGCGTTACGCGGAATCTGATCGGGATCTAAACTGTTTGCATTATTATGTTGGTTTAAACATATTTTATTTCAGATATTGTACATGAACATGACATATTGATATAATAAAACCGGATTGCATAGAAAGCTATGCTTATAGAGATCCTTTCCTTAAAGAATGTTAGTGTTATATAAGCAGCGCAAGGTTAATGGAACAATTCCTAAAAGTGCGTTTAGGATTTTTTATGAGCAACTTATGGAAGCCCTGTGATATATTCATGAAAATGCGTATGAAAACACGTCTTCTTCCAACAGTTTGACGCCAGATCAGAAGCCGGGTAACCCGACGCCTGATCTGGCTCCAGCCTATTTCCCACTCAGATTAAAATGAATACATCAATAGTTACACATACTACGCGACCGATATTGCATTAGCGAACATCCCCTTTTAAACTCTTTCACTGCCAATTATTTACCCCTTTAACTCGTAATGACGCCAAATGCGCGTTTGCAAACGTTTGGTATCTTTAGTTTTAGGGTATTTCTGTAAGAGTAGCCTCGTATCTTTTAAAGTACCTTATAAAATAGAGTTTTGATTGAGGTTTTCAAGGCTCACACGTTCATCAATGTATTCCAGTAAACATGCATATTAAACGACACGTGTAACGAAAATGAAACATGTAAAGTTCATTCTTATTTCAAATCAAAGGGGGTAATTTGATAGACTTTCTAGTATTGATATCACCGTGAATAGTGTGATGAATGAAAGTCTTACAGTGGATAATCTGTTATTCTTTCCCGTTTAAACGCAAACGTACGCAAACGCAAAGCACTAACACGTAGAAAAGAACATTTTTTGGACAATTCTGATATTTCATGTTTATCTTGGTGGCAAACAGTTTGGAGCCTGATCTGGCTTCAAACTGTTTGTAAAATAAAAACTAGTTTTAACGTAAACGCGTTTATTGGGAAAGAATAACAGATTCTCCACTGTATGTGATTTTAAAGAAGAAGCTCTAGTTGCTGAATATGAGCACCATTGTTTCTCTTCTATGGTAAACATTTCTAAGCAGAAATGCTGTTTTCAGGAAAAAGAGTTATATGCCTTTTATTTCCAGTACAATGTGCCAGTTATTGGGCCACAATGATTTCATATCATCTGCCACTTTCTATAAAACAAAAATTAAATAGACTTTATGTATGAGACACGGAAAATTTAGAATACAAAAGTGGGTACTTTCTTTTTTGGCTGGGTATAATTTTCTACATTTTATTGTATTTTCTATATTCTATCGAATTACGTTTAAAAAGTGTTTAACCATTTCAATGTCAATGACGCCTAAAGCGCGTTTACAAACAGTTTGTGTCCTGATCAAACGCCGCGTAACGCGGCGTCTGATCAGGACCCAAACTGTTTGACACTCTTATCGATATTCATTAAGTCGTACAATTGTAAATCTAACTTGAAACGTGTCTTACATACAACAATACTAAAGCAGACTCTGGTCTTATTACCCAAAACCTAGAATACGTATACATGGAGTGGCATCCGCATCTGGGGCCTGTCTTACGAAACGTCGTACGATAAAAATGGTCGTAAGTCATAACATTAAAATACGCCTAACTTCTGCTTTCTCCATCTAATCCTGTCTTGTTACATCTCTTTGGAATCGTCTTTTCAAGACGATTCCAAAGAGATGTGACAAGAAAGGATTTGATTGGAAAATAAGTAATAATTTACAATTTTAGAAACTGACTTACGACAACATTTGTCGTACGATGTTTAGTAAGACAGGCCCCAGGTGCTTTTGTACAATAATAAGATAACCAAATGGACAACCTATACTTTGGAAAAGACTCTTATTTAACCCAATAAACTCTTTTATGTTTAATCCATCACACAATGTGTTCAACCAAATCAATCACCGGGGAAAGCAGACGTCTTATCAGGCTCCAATTTGTTTGTCTCCAAGAATAAAAATTAAATCGTAATAATTTCAGAATCTTGCATATTCTGTATTTTATTGGCAATACGTTTGCATTTAGATTCGATCAACCGAGAACAGAATAATGTCTTCTCCTCTGTACAGTGGAGAATCTGTTATTCTTTCCCAATAAACGCGTTTATGCTAAAACTATTATTTGCAGTGCAAACAGTTTGGAGCCAGATCAGACGCCGGGTAACCCGGCGTCTGATCAGGCTCCAAACTGTTTGCCACCAAGATAAACATGAAATATCAGAATTGTCCAAAAGTTGTTATTTTCTAGGTTTTAGTGCTTTGCGTTTGCGTACGTTTGCGTTTAAACGGGAAAGAATAACAGATTCTCCACTGTAAGCCTTGACAGAGACATAAATGCAATCTTATAATGCCTCTGGTTTTACAATAATGCGATTGTGTCTCTGTGACAAGTTGCTGTATCTCGGCTTATAAAAGACCCAGGGGCCTGGTTCATTGACATATTTTACGATGTAGAGGACGTTTTTCTTTCCGGTTTCACCGTATCATAACGGAAGTGCAATGCAATAAAATGGAGAAATGACAAATGAATGTGTTTTTTTCTGAGTGGCAAACAGTATGGAACATGGCCCCAAGGTTATGGTTATAAATCTCTTTGAAAGGTAGTTGGAGAAATAAATGATAATTGAGAGTTTTATAATCTGACTTACGACAACATTAAATTTTAAATTTGTCGTACGAAGTTTTATGAAACGGGCCCCTGGTGACGAGTAAACCCGTCCTTAGAGTTGAATGTGTAAAAAGCAGCAATTCTTTATTTAAGGTACATCGCATACGGAAGTCTTGTTGTGGGCGAGCGGATATGCGTCTTGGCGACTTTTTCCGCACGTGCTTATACTAGAAATTATACATAAAGGAAATGTTGACACGGTTCAGTGTATTCCTACACAGTGCAGTCGGAAGAGTGATTGACTACCAATCTAAAGATTCTAGGTTCGAGTCCCATTCCATCCAAATATTTTTTTTAAATGAATTGTCCGATTTTATAGACTTGTCAGTCCATAACGCAGTGATCAAGGGTCATGTTATGTTTAGTCTTCGTTGATTAGAATAAGTGATCTATATACGGTCCAATTATATGTCCACTTACAGTACGTTTTAGTTTAATGAGTTACAAGTCAATAAAATCGGTATACATGTACATGTAAAAGATTTGATCGAACTATAAAGCAACACATTGAAGCTAATCCATACGTCAACCTTTTCAAGACCGATACCATTATAGTGTTTAAACAATATAATTAACCTTGTATGCAAGTCCATGATTAAATAATAATGCTTTTTGATGACAGAATTTCAATTTTAAGGTAGGTAACTGTATCTCAGCTTCAAGTTTCCCACATTTTAATTAGAAAATCTGTTATTACAACAAATCTTGACTGTAACATTTTCTAATTTTAGATAGCTGATTACATCTTTCTGAACACCTTTGTTCAAACTGTTTTTAGCTTTACTTGTAATGAATGCTGTAGACTACTTATTGCGCGAGACTTATAGTCATAAACTTTATTTATTTTTGATAAAAATAAAATCATCAATATTCCAGGTTTTTGTCAGAAAAAGACACCTTAAAGACAAACCAAAAGATAAATTTTGCCTATATTTTCACACATTGTTTCTTAGGCTATTATCATTCTTCAAGCAAAGTTTCATAACACCTTTCATGGAAACTAAGCCCATGCGCGAAGTACCTTAACACAATTATTGATTCTCAACGGTGGCTCTGGGTGTATTTTATTACATTATTTGTGGTGATATCGTATATAAAAGGGCACCCTGGTGCGTGCCTTGACTGTTCTTTTATAACTAACTCCCATATATATGCAATAGCACGATGGAAATCACAGAACGCTATTCAGTAAAACCTCTCTATTACTACCACAGAAAATAAGGCTAAATTAATGTAACACTCAATGAGTAACAGGGAGTCTAAAGCAAGGAGAAAGTAAAACAAAAAGCTCGTAAACACAAGCTTAAACACAAAACTATTAACTTAATTTAGTGGTTTTATAGAGATGTTTTACTGGTTCATCCGGAACCTCTTATCTCAATACTTCGGATATCGATTTTTCCTTTGATGGTCACTATACCGCTTGACCTTCTGGACAACCGTTGCAAACAGTTGGGATTTAGATGAGACACCGGGTTACCCGGCATCTGATCTGGATCTAAGCTATTTGATATCCCTGGCAATATTTTCTTTATTATCGATAAATCAACCCAAAGAATTGTTGCAAATCATAACTTTTACAGACGACAAATACATGTGTATCGTGTGCAAAAGACGACGATAAAAGGATATACAACAGACATTAACACTGACCAATAGTAAATTATCACTATATTAACCCCTTCACTGCCATGACGTCATCAATTTTAAACATTTGTCGTCTGCTTTTATTTTTCAAATTTAGAGTTTAGATATGTTGACTCTATACATATTATATTGAAACCAGTGTCAAACAGTTTGGCTCCTGATCAGACGCCACGTTACGCGACGTCTGATCAGGATCCAAACTGTTTTGCAAATAATTATTGTATAAACCCGGGGTAGGGTAGTGATGGGTTTAATAACATCGTAACTCGCAAATACAGCGCTCCCTCTCTTCAACATCCCTCTAAGCAACGACTTCCTCCTTGTCTCAATTTCATAAACAGGACAATTATGTCTATCGCTTTTACTGCTGTAATACCGCCCGCTAAAATTGTTGTCTGCTGTTTTTCTCAAAGAAACGTAATGGACATTGTCACAGAAACAACTTCATGACGAGTGACAAACAGTTTGAATCCAGACCAAATAAATACTCTTTTTTACGCCGTTACAACAAACTTCACATTGATACTGTTGGAATCAGAACGCAGCTGTACTTATCTTGTGTGGTTTAATGTTTGTTTAACCGGCGGACGTAGTAGAGGGGTAAAACGATCGTTTACGATGTTCGATCCCCCGCCGGACAAAGTCCTTCGGATGATACTTTATCAACCGAGAACCGATGTATCAGTGCTTTACACTGGGCATCGAATCAGAAAGCTCTGTCGATAATAAGAGTAGGGCATCGCGCCCGGGTTCTCTTTATCCGCTCCTCCCCCTCTCTCTGGCGTCCAATTAGCCCATATATCGCAGAAACGGACATTAAAAAGCAAAAGAAACAAACAAACAGTTTGTTTAACGTTTTGCCCCATAGCCTTTTGCTAGTTATGAAAATAGGTAACTACTTAAAGCAGGCTGAAAGTAAAGCATGTGAATGTGTCTTAATACGCTTTAACGCTTTCCCCTGCTAGAATAAAGAAAATATTCTTTATGAAACATATTTATGACTGTTCAAATTGGACTTATTTTCTTCAGCGGAGGAATAAACTGAATGCGCTAAAAGGCACTTCTATGGGGGGAAAGGGTTAAAGGTTAATTTTGCTCCAACAAAAGTCAGAATTACTCAGAACATTTACTCATTTGCGCGCAGTGGATTATTTCATGTTATAACATAAGAGACGGCGTGAGCGTTGAATAACACCCGTTGTTTAAATGTCATATATAACTAGTTATATAACTATGCAAATTAGGTACACCACGACATCGTTTACTTGTGACGTCATTAACATGCGTTCTATGCGTTCGATTTCCAACGTCTTCATTCCATCATGTAGATTCAATTTATAGATTTTGGTGTAATTAATCAATATTAGATCTACATGAACGTGTCTATTAATACATATAACAACATAAACATTATGCTAGTGAACGGGGTTAATTTTTGAACAATTTTTTCCTGTATAGATATACTTATATCGCGCTTAGCATTCTCTTGACCTCCAAGGCTGCGATAAATAACATTTCTATGTTATGTTATAAAAAGAATATAACACTCGTGTTAATAATTTATTGGATTTACCAAACTCGTCGTTTTAGAAAACGATAAAAACTCGGCAAAGCCTCGTTTTTATCGTTTTCTAAAAGACTCGTTTAATAAATCCAATAAATTATGAGCACTCATGTAATATCCTATATATAGTGTATTCGATTAGTCAACGTTTGATACAGTGGAGAAAACGTAATTCTTTCCCAATAAACGCGTTTACGCTAAAACTATTATTTGCAGTGCAAACAGTTTGGAGCCAGATCAGACGCCGGGTAACCAAACTGTTTGCCACCAAGATAAACAAGAATTATCAGAATTGTCCAAAAGTTGTTCTTTTCTACGTTTTAGTGCTTTGCGTTTGCGTTTAAACGGGAAAGAATAACAGATTCTCCACTGTATACAGGCTGCTTAGTATACACTTTCATTTTTGTTTTGTTTTAAATCAGTTGCCACCAGTAAAAAATGTAGACATTTATCAAACACGGCATAATGTGGGTGACGTCTGCTCAGGGTCTACACTGTTTGCCTATGTCAATTTAATAGGACGATAAACACAAGAGGGTTTATTCAAAAATCTGCGCCCAAGTATAAATATGGTAAATCGTAAATGCGTCCAAACCTTAAAAGTGGGATTTCAGTTAAACAGTGAAGTCCAAATCTAGTCTAAGTATCTCTTTATTACTTATGTTTCTGTTTTAGCTACACTATATTTAGCTATTAATGTTCAAACCATATGAAACTTTCATTTCACATATCAGCCACCTAGCGCAAACATGTCATGCAATACAGTGATCCCTCTCTACAACGGCCCTCCAAACAACGGCACCCTCTCTACAACGACCTTTGCCACAGTTCCCTAAACTGGACAGCTATGTCCTATCTTTTCACGAATGAAAGGTCGTCTGCTTAAAATTGTCGTTTGCTGTTTTTCTCAAAGTCACATAATAGTCATTTGGACTGAAAAAATTCAATTATGAGTGACAAACAGCTTGAATCTAGATCAGACGTCGCGTTACGCGACGTCTGATCTGGGTTCAAGCTGTTTGTAAATGTAAGCCTATTTCCCTCCCTACAACGACTCCCTCTGAACAACGCACACTATTTTTGTCTCCCATTGAATGTCGTTGAAGAGAGCACTGTAATGATGAATCTCAACACTTGTATCAAACCCTTTAACTTGGGTTTTCAGACAAATCAGCTAAAGTCAAAACAGGTAAAAATATGATAACAATTACAATATTGGTTTTGTTTAAAGTTTTAACTGTATTGCATAACATTCAATCCATAGGAGACTTCCTTTTCTAATATCGAATTCCGTGTGTAAATATTTCCTGTAGAAAGTGTGCATCACAAAATTTGCATCAAACCTTTAACCTAGAGATTTCAACCACAGAAAATCACGGAGTACTTAGTAATCCGTGAGAAAACTAAGGCTCAAAACAGGTCAACTTATAATAGTAATTATTTTTTTCTAATTAAACTGCACCACATCACTGTTAAACCTACAGGGAACCTACATTCTGTTTATCACATTCCTAGTGCAATTATTTCATATACATGTAGTACAGTGGAGAAACTGTTATTCTTTCCCAATAAACGCGTTTACGCTAAAACTATTATTTCTATTGCAAACTATTTGGAGCCAGATCAGACGCCGGATAGGAAATTCTGTTTAAAAAAATGTATTTCAATAAAAAAAAATATTGGTCTCTGGTGGGATTCGAACCCGGGGCCCGGCATTGGCGGACAGAAGGCAAAATAGGGGAAACCGCTTAGACCAATGGACCACGGAACTATCCGTTTATCTCGGATCGATTTAACGTATTTCAATGTGTAGCGATCGAAAGTGCATACAACTTCGTAATTCGGCTCGTGTGTATGTCTGAGCCCGTGTAGAGAAGCAACAACAACAACTATACCGTCTACTAGTCGGTATAGAAAAACGATGGAAAATATCTAAAAATCTAAGATTCGGTGACGATTCTTGAGACTTTTTTTGGACTGATCATATTTATTTAATGTCAGAAGCCAAATAATGCCACAAATTTGCTTTTATTTGAGTATTTTATTTTGACAAGTACACCATCCGGTTGCGAGTCCCTTTAAACGGGAAAGAATAACAGATTCTCCACTGTATATACCGGATCTAGACAGCTAACCTCAACAAACACATACAGTGGAAAAAACGTTATTCTTTCCCGTTTAAACGCAAACGAAACGCAAACGGATCACAGTAAAATGGAGAAAATGACAACTTTTAGACAATTCTGACTATTTATTTTAATCAAAAAAGGCAAACAGTTTTGAATAACAGTTTTAGCGTAAACGCGGTTTTTGGGAAAGAATAACGTTTTCTCCACTGTACGCCGACACTAACCCCAACGCCGATATGACACCGAGGTACTATACTCTCTCTCAACAACGGTTTTCAAAACAACGATTCCTCCTTACAACAGTGTTTGCCGCTGATTGCATAGATAATTAAATCTAAACATTTAACTGTTGCAATATCGTATGCCGTTTCTGTTTTAAGTGGACATTTTGACACAATAAATATAATGGCGAAAGAAAAACAGCTTGGATCCTGACCAGACGCCGCGTGACACGGCGTCTGATCTGGATTCAAGCAGTGAGCAAATATAAGCAAAATCTTAATTTCCCCTCCCTATAATAACTTCCTCCGAACAACACACGCACTCTTTGTCTCCCATTTGGAGTTTTTATATAGAGGGAGCACTGTACATAAACGCTCCTAGATAATAATACGTGTACATTGGAGAATCTGTTATTCTTTCCCGTTTAAACGAAACGAAACGCAATCGCAAAACACTAAAACGTAGAAAAGTGCAACTTTTAGACAATTCTGATAATTCATTTTTATCTTGGTGGCAAACAGTTTGGAGCCTGATCAGACGCCGGGTTACCCGGTGTCTGATCTGGCTCCAAACTGTTTGCAATAGAAAAAATAGTTTTAGCGTAAACGCGTTTATTGGGAAAGAATAACAGTTTCTCCACTGTACATGTTCGGCTTCTGATTTGGCTTGGAACATTTTACGGATATTTACGGAAATATTCGGAAAGTTTTCGTTATCATCTGTCGCATATTGGCAATACAGTGCTCCCTCTCTACAGTGGATAATCTGTTATTCTTTCCCAATAAACGCGTTTACGCTAAAACTATTATTTCTATTGCAAACAGTTTGGAGCCAGATCAGACGCCGGGTAACCCGGCGTCTGATCAGGCTCCAAACTGTTTGCCACCAAGATAAACAGGAATTATCAGAATTGTCCAAAAGTTGTTTTTTTCTACGTTTTAGTGCTTTGCGTTTGCGTACGTTTGCGTTTAAACGGGAAAGAATAACAGATTCTCCACTGTACAACAACACCCAGCTGGAGACAAAGAGCGTGTGTGTTGTTCGGACTGAGTTGGTATGGGTAGTGCATTTGACCAACATTTACAAACAGTTTGAAACCAACGTTCAATATGTGGTTTTGAGCAAAACAGCAGACCACAATTTTAGGCAGACGATATTGCAGTCGTGAAAAGGTTAGAAATATTCGTTTTGTTCGGGAGGGGGAGGGAGCCTTTGTTCAGAGGGTCGGCGTACAAAGAGAGAAATGCACTTGGTTTCTGATTCGTATGGAACATTTTACGGATATTTACGGGGAAATTCGGATAGCGTCCGTAAAAATCCGTTGCATTTTGGTAATACTAAACATTTAATTACGCAATAAAAATGAATTTTAAATAAAGGCCCGGTCTTAATTTTTGTGTGTTACATAATGGAAGGTGTTGCTTTTTGTGTGTGCAGCAAATACATCTTTAAATGCACATCTTCTACACTACTCGACAATATTATAAGATACCCGGCATTAAAGGAAACCATAGAGACGCACTGACACACTCCTGTAAATCCACAGGATAACATCTCCAATATATATACCCTGCACGCACAATTGCAATTCGGTTCAAGGGCTTGCTTATTTATAATTAACTTTAACTGCCGGCGATGAAGCTGCTATTGGACGATGCAGGTGAAGCTGAGCCAGAGTTTTAAATGACGTTTTGAGGGGGTTATCTACCTTTGTCAAAGTTGATCGATAGTCGCTGTGAAATACTTGCCCAGTCACTATGGTTACTTTTAAGTAAGTGATTTAGGCGCACCGTCGCCATAGACGCACCAACTCAAAAATGAGTTAGTCATGACAGGGATGCGGTACTACATGGACATAAACTACACAGGGTAACACTTTACATTACTTTACTCCTACTTTTACATCTCATTCTTTTGTTTAACGGTCACTCTAAAGAATTTAGCAATCTATAATACAAATGATAGCTTAATGCAGAACAAGCGTAAAGCAGAAAGCTCCCGAAGGAGCTTTCTGCTTAACGCTTGTTCTACATTAGGTAGAAACTTACTTTGTTAAAGGAGAACTATGTTACGTTTAAGGATGGTCACTTAACAAGAGTTTTAATCTTTATGCGTTTTATTGCCATCTGACTCCTTTATTCATACGGATTGCTGTTAACTCCTATCATATATTGTTTGATATGTCTGTACGTAAATTAGTACATGTATGTTTTAATTATCTTCTTCTGCATATCTTACATTTGTCTCCCTCTGTATATGTTATAATTTTCTTCTTATTAAGTGTTATACATGTAATTGCGTTCTTCTTTAAAATGATGCAAATGTCTTCTTTTGTATATGTTATTTTGTTTTGTTCTGTATGTTATAATTGTCTTCTTCTTTATACATGTATATTATAATTGTCTTCTTCTTTATATGCTATTATTGTCCTCATCTTTATATGTTGTAAATGTCTTCTTCTTTATACTGTACAGTTGTCTTCTTATTTATTTGTTATAATTGTCATTTTTTGTATATTTATATTGTTTTCTTCTGTCCATTAATGTAAGCGTTTTTCCTTGTATATTTAAAACTTTTCAGTTTGTTTATGATATAATTGCCTTCTTATTTATATTGTTATTATTGTCTTCTTTTGTATATATAATTAGTGTTTTCTTTTTTATATTGATATAAGTGTTTTGTTCTCTATCTATAATAACTGTTTTCTTCTGTATATGTTATAATTGTTTTCTTCTGTATATCTTATAATTGTTATCTTTTGTATATAGTATAAATGTTTACTTCTTTATATTGATGTAATTGTTTTGTTCTGTATATGTTATATTTGTTTATTTTATATGTTATAACCGTATCCTTCATTCTTTATGTGTTATAAATGTCTTTTTGTATATGTTTTAATTATCATCCTGTGTTTATATCATATTTCATCTTCATCTGTATATGTTACAATTGTCTTCTGTATAATGTTATAATTGATATCATCTGATTATGTTACAGTTGGCATTCCCTGTGTATGCTACAAAAAAAAACCTCTTCATCTGTATATTTTATAATTTACATCTTTTGTATATGTAATAATTTTCTTTGTGTATATGTTATACTTGTCATTATATCTATATGTTATCACGGCATTATTCCCACCGTATTGTCATCTTTTGTTTCTGTTATAATTGCCATCCTCTGTACATATTATATTTTTGATCTTATTCTGTTTATTTTAAAATTGACATCTTTTGTGTATGATATACTTGTCTTTTTTCTGTATCTGTATCCGTTATAGTTCATGCTTTTCTGTGTATGTTATAAATGACATACTCTGTATATGTTATAATATTGTCTTCTTCTGCTCATGATATACCTGTCGTTTTTATATGTTATAATTGTCTGTTGCTGGTATATCTTTATACTTTGTAGATTGTGATTTCCTTTAATCAGTTTTCGACTTTTTCGTATTAGTTATGCATCTAAAATATCTCAAGAACAGATTTTGTGAGATTTAAACTCCTCTCCCAAAACCCTGTGCCCCAAACACGGTGGTATTTATTGGCCATGATTCAGGTTTTACATAGAAGAAAACATCGGCCTTCCCATTTAAATGCGTTTATGCTAAAACTATGAATTCTATTTCAAATAGTTTCGAACCAGATCATACACCGGATAACCGGAGTCTGATCTGGCTCAAATCCATTTAGCATTCAGGTAACAAAAACGTTTCAAGTTAATTAAATGTTGACATTTCTCCATTCTATTGCAAATGCCTTCCCATCCGTTTAATCCTTTCCCAAATACAGTGGGGAATCTGTTATTCTTTCCCGTTTAAACGCAAATGTACGCAAACGCAAAGCGCTAAAACGTAGAAAAGAACAACTTTTGGACAATTCTGATATTTCATGTTTATCGTGGTGGCAAACAGTTTGGAGCCTGATCAGACGCCGGGTTACCCGGCGTCTGATCTGGCTCCAAACTGTTTGCACTGCAAATAATAGTTTTAGCGTAAACGCGTTTATTGTGAAAGAATAACAGATTCTCCACTGTAGTAGCGCCATTAACTCTTTCGCTGCCAAATTATTCGTGATTGTGTTACCCCTTCACCGTTACTTTATCGTCTGCTTCAATATTGTTGTCTGCAAGATCGCTTCAAATTTAGATTTAAGGAAGGTATACTAAAAGAAATATCGAAACAATTGTCAAATAGTATGGATCTTGATCAGACGCCGCGTATCCATACCGTTCGCAAATTTGCATTTTGGCGTCATTGAGAGTAAAAGGGTTAAGGACACTTGTAAAGAAGCAGCTTAAATTCGCTGTTACAGTGGAGAATCTGTTATTCTTTCCCAATAAACGCGTTTACGCTAAAACCCTATTATTTGCAGTGCAAACAGTTTGGAGCCAGATCAGACGCCGGGTAACCCGGCGTCTGATCAGGCTTCAAACTGTTTGCCACCAAGATAAACAAGAATTATCAGAATTGTCCAAAAGTTGTTCTTTTCTACGTTTTAGTGCTTTGCGTTTGCGTACGTTTGCGTTTAAACGGGGAAGAATAACAGATTCTCCACTGTAACATCTCACCGTTTAAACAATTTAGACACAGGATTATTGTATTTGATTAGAATCTAAAATGTGTGTCATCGTATCGATATTTTCTGCAGTCATGCATTCTGCATCAAATTTAATTCTGAAACAAGTTAAGTGCAGGCAACCGTGAGAAAGTCGTCGCTTATTTCGTTCTACGGTTAAAACAAACAATTAATTTTGCATGAGAAGTTTAATTGATTTTAGAAATGCCTGTATCTACAAACAGTTACAGTGGAACATCTATCACTAAAAGATCTATAAGTCGAACTGGATTAAGTCAAACTCACTGAAGTTGAACCAACCGTAGCTGAAACACGTTAAAATCTTGATATAAGAGTTAGCGACTTCGGCGAATTTGTGTTATCAAAATTCGGTCACAGAAAAAAGGGCAAGTCGTGGAAACAATGTTGGAGTTATGTAAATTCAATTGTATCAGCTTAGAAACGAATAATATGACGGAATCATAGACCGTACTTCAAGTGTCTACATATACTGTAGCTACGATACAATACAGTCGAACTTCTATATATTGAAGTCGGTTTTGTCGAACATAGCCACGTTTTAACTTTGAAATATGGGTATGTTCGACTTAACTGAGCATGAAATAATGCAGTTCATATTATGTCGAACTATCGGATTGATCGAGTTAAACGAGTTCGAGATATCGAAGTTCGACAGTAGTTACAGTAGCACACGCTGTACAGTGCTCCCTCCCAACAACGACGCACCGGACAACGATTCACTCTTTACAACAACGCTTGTCGTCGCTGTTGCCCAAACCACACCATTATGTCTAACCTTTTCAAACCTGCAATATCGTCTGCTTAAAAGTGTTGCTTGCTGGGTTTCTTAAAAAAACATAATGGACGGTTTGAAAAAAACAACATAATGCCGAGTGGGAGACAGCTTGAATCCAGATCAGACGCCGCGTTACGCGGCGTCTGATCTTGATTCAAGCTGTTTGCAAAATGTAAGTCGATGTCTCTCCCTATAACGATTCCCTCCGAACAACACATGGATCGTTGTCTCCATTTGGTGCTGTTGTAGAGAGGGAGCACTTTATATTTTAATTTCAGTGTCTACAGAGCTACAAATGTAACAGCTTGGAAACATTGTTCCTTGCCGTTTAATTGTCAAGCAATAAATTGGAGAAAATGTTAACAATTTCTAGATTGTTAACCATGTTAAGGTGCAAAACCACATTTTTACCCGGTGTCTTTTCTGGTTCAAAACTGTTTGTAAACGACATAATAATTGACATGTTGTTTCATGTTGCTTGCTTTACCCTTCCACTGCCAAATGTTTCTTGAGATGTTTACCCCTACACCGTTTCGTTGTCGTCTGCTTCAATTTTGTTGTCTGCAATATCGTTTCAGAGTCAGACTTAAGACAGTAAAACTAACGTAATTTCAAAACAAGTGGAAAACAGTTATGTCAGGTTAAAAACTAGGTCATTGGATCACTTAATAGAAAATCCTTGTTAACATTTTAGAGATTACAAATCTCCTTTGATCTAATGAAACTTGGTCAAACTGTTAATCGTATTAAAAGAAGCTACAGTCGCTAGGTTAAATCCTAGAAAAACTTCGTCCACAGGCTGTAGACAATATTTTACACTTAATATTTTAATAAATTGATAGGTATGTCGCCCTGGGTAAAACCAAGGTCAATGTCGCATGTGTGTCACCAGCAATTAAAATCTAGGTCACTAATAGTATATCACCTCATAGAAATACTTTGTTAACATTCTAAATGCTACAAATCTCGAAAGATCTTAATGCAAGTTGAATGGAAACAATTGCTTTATTGGAATCGAGGTCATTTTTGAATATAGGTTATGTAGGGTCAAACAACTATGTCAGTAGGTCAAATAATAGACAAACCTTGTTTACACTCCATACGCTACAAATCTCATTAGATCGTAACCCGGTGCGTGATCAGCCTCAAGCAAATTTCATCATCCAACTGTGCCTTACGCCCGTGTTTTGTTTACGTTTAATCCTATTCACTGTATAGGAACAGAGAACAGAACATATTTTATGTTGACTTATACATACAGTATTTCATCAATGCTCAAATAAAACATAATACATATAAATGTAATGTAAACTATGGCTGAATCATTGAGTCTCTATAACTGCTACCAAATAGATAAGAAGACACATTGTGTCCTCGCATCGATATACGTACATTAATCGAAGATAAACTTTCTTGATTGTTTTCGAATCAATAAAGAGTAGTTGGTGTCAGTGTAAAATGTGGAAATAACATCAATTATTCCACTCCGTGTTTCAACTTAATAGTTATTTTTGGCTAATAAAAATCCAACATGCATGTATGTAGCTCCAAAATACAGAATGAAATATCGCAAAGAGCTCATATACGAGCTTATTGCACTACTTCATTCCAGATTGTGCAGCGTTTTTGTTATCTTCTGCGATAAGTGTATCAATAACGAAAACATATACTACTATTCATTCAATGAAGTTAATATAGTCAGTATTTTATTAAGCAGCAATCTGATTGAGGAAAACAAGAAGGCACTGTTGGCATTTTTCCGTATAGAAATAGCTCAGTGTAGGTCGAAACTAACACAGAAACTCCCTAATTGAGCTTATACTATATTTTGGAGCTATATTAGGAAATTACCCAATATAATACCTACAGACAATCCCCCATATATGTAGTTGTAAAGTGTGGGTCAAAAGTAACACATAATGCTCCTGATTGTGCTTTCTGCATCACTTTTATCCCGAACTGAGCAATCAGTTATCTTGAGCTACATGGATCCTTTGTATCATGTTAAATAGTTATATGATACAACACCTGTATACATCTTATGTCTTTGACATCTTATGTTTTACAGAAACTCACTTAACGGCAGATATTACAGATAGCTCAATTTTAATAGACGACCATGACATTATATATCGTAAAGACAATACCAATCATTCTGGGGGGTAATTAGCATATATAAACTCAATTCTACGGCCTAAAAGGTGTTATGAGCTAGAAGCATTTCTTAATGAGTCTTTATCGTTTGAAGTTCACGATTGCAATACCAAGTTCTTCATATGTGTAGTATACCGTCCTCCTCACTATTTAATAGACTTCTGGGAAAAACTAAATATTTATATTGATAAAGCCCAGGAAATGTGTAATAATATTATTCTAGTTGGTGATATAAACGAAAACCGATTAAATTAAACAATAACAAATTTCGTAATATTTTAACTATAAACAGCATGACTAACATCATCAAAGAACCTACACGAGTAACACCATTAACAAGCACCCTACTTGACCCAATTGCTATTTCAAACTCAATTACACCCTTTACGAGTGGAACACTAAAGACACCAAACAATATTAGTGATCACTTTGCTACTTTTGCTTTTATTAAAATTAATATGCCTAGAATAAATGACTATAAAAGAAAAGTTTGGAATTATAAAAGAGCAAATTTTCAAGTTCTGAACGATACGATAAATAATACTGACTGGTCATTTTTTCATAACAACTCTATTGATGTCTCAACAGACTTATTAACAACACGTTTTTTAAGTATTGTAGAAGACTGTATACCTTCAACACTTGTGACAATTAGACCTAACGACAAACCTTGGTACAATACTGACATACGTAGAACTTCACGACAAAGAGACAGACAAAAACAAATTGCTTTGAGAAAATTAAAAGCCAAAACGACTGAACAAAATACAAACAGTTTAGGAACAAAGTAAATAATATGAAAAAACATGCAAAGGAATTATTTTTTAATAATTTGGAACATTCTATTTCAGATATTAATGTTAATAATCCTAGACAGTATTGGAAAATTGTGACAATGCTCGTCAAAGAAAATTCGAGTTGCATTACTATGATTCCTCCTCTTTTTGATAACAATAGACAAGACTTTTCGTACACAGATTTTGAGAAAGCTGATACTTTAAATAACTATTTTGCGTCAATATCTACAATTGATGACTCTAACTCTGCTTTACCCGACTTTAACCACAAGACTAATGCTAGACTGGACAGCATCGACATTACAGAACAAGACATTCAGGACGTACTAATACATTTAAATATACATAAAGCTACTGGACCCGATGGTATAAGTCACAGAATGTTAAAAGAAACTGTAAATAGTGTTTCTAAACCTTTGGCAATTTTATTTAATATATCCATTAGAGAGTGTTATTTTCCTAAGTGCTGGAAACATGCTAATGTAATGGCCCTTTATAAGAAAGATGAGAAGGATTCTCCATGTAATTACCGACCCATTTCCTTAATTAGTTGTATTGGAAAAGTTATGGAACGTGTTGTGTTCAAGTATATATACAATCATTTAGATTTAAACAATCTTATTTATAAATATCAATCTGGCTTTCTACCAGCAGGCCATTCAACTGTATATAAACTAGTTGATATATATAATCAAATATGTAAGGCTTACGACGATAAAGACTCAACATGTATGGTATTTTGTGACGTTAGTAAAGCCTTTGATAGAGTATGTCATAAGGGACTTCTTTTTAAACTCAAACAATATGGAATATGTGACCATCTCTATAACTGGTTATCGGATTATCTCTCAAACAGACAACAACGAGTCTTTATCGGGTCATCTTTCTCTGAATATAAAACACTTAATGCCGGAGTTCCGCAAGGATCTGTTCTTGGCCCTCTTCTGTTTTTAATTTTTGTTAATAATATTGCAGACAATTTATTAAGTACTACACATTTATTTGCTGACGATAGTTCCTTAGCGCATTCATCTGATAATATAGCTGTAATTGAAGCCACTATAAACGCAGATCTAAAGAAAGTATCTGAATGGTCAAAACAATGGTTAGACCAGTTAAACCCAAATAAAACAGAGGTAATGTTCTTTTCATTTTTACAATCTGGCAGACCAACCATTATTTTTCAGGATTCATTATTGTATTTTACTGAAAATCATAAACATTTAGGTTTAACCCTTAGCTCAAACGGTACTTGGCATGAACACATTAACCAAATCACTTTAAAAGCGAGCAAAATATTTGGGTCAATGAGGGCATTAAAGTATAATATTAGTAGAAAAACACTTCATCAGATTTATTTGTTATATTTAAGACCATTGTTAGAATATGCTTCCATAGTGTGGGATAGGTGCACAATGTATGAAAAAGACAGTTTAGAAAAACTACAATACGAAGCAGCTAGGGTTGTTACTGGCTTAACACGTTCAGTGAAAATCAATAAACTAATTAGAGAAATTGGGTGGGTCTCATTAGAAAATAGAAGACATATGCAAAAATTAGTATTAATATTTAAAGGAGTAAATAATATGTTACCAGCTTACGTAAATGACATTTTTCCGCCTTCTGTTGGTGAAACTACTCATTATAGATTAAGGAACGAGAACGATTTATTAACCATACCCAGAAGAACAGAAATATTTTCCAACTCAACAATTCCTTCATCGATAGACCTGTGGAATAAAACCCCGTAAACATACGTGAATATGTATCTTTAGCAATTTTCAAGTCTCGACTTAAAGAACTTTATAAAGCCCCTAAAGTACCATCCTTTTTTGTAGAGGGAGACAGACGTTTATCAGTATACCACTGTAGAATACGTACCAACTGTAGTGATATTAATTTCGATCTTTACAATAACCATTTACGTGAAAGCCCTACTTGTAGATGCGGCTCTGATATAGAAGATGCTGAACATTTTAATTTTGAATGTCAAATGTATTCTGATGAACGTCTTCTCTTTCTATAAAAAGCACAACACCTCCATACACTGAATACTAATACTGTGCTATTTGGCAACACTGACTTTAAACACAAAGATAATTCGCTGCTCTTTAAGGAGTTTCAGAAATTAATTAAAAGAACCAAACGTTTTGGAACATAATACTTTATCTATTCCAATATCCACAAACTATGTAGATAACAATTGGTTGGATCTGGGCTGGGTGGTCACGTGTGGGGGAGGACAAATGGATTTTCCTTTCTTCTTTATACTTGAATAAGTTTCTTTTTCCCTTTTCTTTTTGTAAACTTATAATATTTTCTTCTGCATTACATCATTGACATCAAGGGAAGGGCCTTCTCTAATGTTGGTATAACTTGTGGTCCAACCCGTTTGCAATATATTATAGTCGTTTGATAATTTGTATACATATATGCTGTAAAACTGTGTACATGTTAGTCGATAAATGTATATGATATCTGATATATGCAATAAAATATGATTAAATCAAACCTGTATACATGTAAATTCATCATTAGATGGCGCACAATGCAGGCTAGAACTAATGCAGAAAGCCCATTGATCGGGCTTTCTGTATCAATTCCATCTCGAATTGGGCAACCATCAATCTCAATACATAAATTTATACATTACAAAATGTAACAAGTACTAGATTTAACAACCATCTGATACACTACCCTGTTGCAGTTCTTCATAGACAGGTTGTTTAATGCTGGTCAAAAGTAGTACAGAAAGGGTTATATGCATAAGTTAGAACTTTAACCGTTTCGCGCTGAAGTCGCATAAAGTCGACTTTACAAACAGTTTAGATCCTGATCAGACACAGCGTTACGCGGCGTCTGATCAGAATCCAACTTTATTGACACTCGTATCAACATTTCTTAAGTCAAAATATCTTAAATCTAACGATGATCAGATCTAGCAAACAACAATATTGAATCAAACGACAATAAAGCGGCTAAAGGGGTAAAACCACACGATTCATATGGCGCCGAAATAATAAATGTGAGAATTTGAAGAGGTCTGGAACATAAAATAAAACAAAGAAAATATTCTGAGCCATATTAAAGTGAATGTCGTTTCAAAGTCAGATTTCAGGCAATATGAGTGACAACATTTCAAAACGAATGTCAAACAGTTTGGATTCTAATCAGACGCCGCGTTATGCGGCGTCTGATTATGATCCAAAATGTTTGATAGTGCGCGTTTTTACATCATTGACAGTGGATTGGTTAACGACACTCAACACAGACGTAATGCAGCACAATAAAAACCGACTTAGCACTGTAAACCCCTTCACTGCCATGACGTCATCAATTTCAAACGATTGTCGTCTGCTTTTATTTCTAAAATAAAATATTTAGTTATTTTGACTTATGAAATATTGACATAAGTGTAAAACAGTTTGTATCCTGATCAGATGCCGCGTTACGCGGCGTCTGATCAGGATCCAAACTGTTTTTAAATTACTAGTGTACTCGGGGTAAGGCAGTGAAGGGGTTAAGTTTTTAGAGGCAAACATTTTGCGTCTGGTCTTGCTTAAATATGTCTGCAATAGACAATTTAAGCTTCACATAGCCACGTTTACTACGAAAGAATAATGCCTTTTCCACTATATAATACAGTGGAGATGGCATTACATGTCTTCCTTTATCATATACAAAGCATAACCCGGTACCCCGGCGTCTGATCAGACTTGAAACTATTTGCCACTCAGATTAAAGCAATCTTTGGAATTGTCTTAAAATTGTCATTTTCTACATTTTATAACAATGAGTTTGCATCTTAGTTTTAAGCGGAAATGGTACCGTCTTCTCCACTGTTTTATAGACGTTAATCTGTGTTCCAGTATATAGCCATATTGTATCTTTTTTTATTAAGAAAAGGAATTGGTATTGATTTTGAAATAGGAAAGAACATCGTTTATACAGTTTGGAGAAACCTTATTCTTTCCAATTTACGAAACCCAATGCTAGATATGTAATCTTACCATATTACTCTCAATAACGCCTTAAGGGTGTATCAATGTCATAAGCCAATTTTTCAAAGTATCAAACTTTTTTTCTAACATTGTTTTTTTTTGGGAAGAGCTATTTATGATTAATGAAAAAATGGAAAAAAAATATGGTGGTGTCCTCTTTTTTTTAGCTACAGCGATTTGAAAAAGGTATGTCAAATTTGGACGTTTTCTCTCAAATTTTACCCATTCAGAGTACAAGCTTCAGTAAAATTTATTTCAAAACAAAACAAACATGATAATTTGGGTTTTCATTATTTATTTGATGTCTGTGGTGGTATTTTCACATATAGAAACCAAATTTAGACAAAGCAGGCACCAAGTTTGAAAAATATGGATCCTTGAATATCAAAAATATGCTTTGTATAGGGCATGATTTTATTAGATTTTTTATTTTATGAAAAAAATTAAAAACGTTTGAAAATGAAATAGTTCTAGTATTAAACTTTTTTTTATATATTCTACCAGATGAAAGCCCATGCTAAGGCAGTTCAAAATATGTAAGGAAATTGAAAGGTCAGTGTTGAAAATTTTGAGTTATTAAAGTAAAAAGAGTTATCTCCCCTTACAAAATTTACAAAAAATACCATATCGATGCTATTTAGAGCTTTATAAATTCCACATTTGGTGCCTTTTTTTCTTAAATTAGTTTTTGTATGAAGAAATACTACCATAGATAGGAAATAAATAACACAAAATCAATTTATCATATTTTTTTCTCATTTAAAATGGATTTTATTGAACCGGGCTGTTTGAAAAGGACAAAATAAGAGGAAATGGGTGGGGTAAATTTTACATGGCCGTAGAGCCAACCTTTGTTCACCAAAATGTACACTTTTTCTATTTTTTCATTCATCTTAAATAGCTCTTCAATACAAAACCATCATAGAGTGTTTTCATATACTTTGAAAATTTCCCAAAGTCATGACATTGATACACCCTTAAAGCGCGTTGAAAATAGTTTGGATACTCATCAGACGCCGCGTAACGCGGCGTCTGATCAGGAACAAAACCGTTTGATACTCGACTCGATATTTCTTAAGTAATACTTCGTTGAATCTTACTTTGAAGTAATCTTGCAAACATCAAAATTGAGGCAGACGACAATGAAACGGTGAATGGGTAAACATCTCACGAAAAAGTTGGCAGTGAAAGGGTTAAGTATTTTGAGGATTTATACTACTGTTATTCAACCGTGATTTTTTAACCTGATTAGTGATCGATTTATTAAGTGACTGTACGATCTCCAAACTGTTTGAAAACAGCACCAAACCAAACAAAATGGCGTTTTAACTCTTTCTTTATAAAGTTTTATCGTCTGCTTCAACGCTCTTACCACCAAAATATCAAATATCGTCTGCATTGGCAGTGTCGTCTGCAATATTTCTATAGTCCTATTTAGAGCTGTTTTGAGTGAAGAAGTGTCGATATGAGTGTCAAACAGTTTGGATCCTGATCAGATGCCGCATTACGCGGCGTCTGATCAGGATCCAAATTGTTTGCAAAGTCGCCTCTTGGCGCCATTGGAAGTGAAAGAGGTAACCCGTGTAACATACAGGCATTGTAATATCAGGCAAAGACCATTACACACATTCATCAATTCCTTGTTGCTTTTTTTCCCGGCAGGAATAGCCAATGTTACTGTGTACGGATATAGAACCATTATTCTGAGACACCATACTAGCGGAATCTGCCAACAAGTAAGTTTGTCTTCTTAATATACTATTCAAACATATACAGCGAAACTTGCTTATAACGAAATTGGATATAATGCAATATTGGTTATAACAAAACAAATCTCTAATAAATATATAGTAAAATGATCCTGTGATTTTATAATAAATTTGGATAAAACGAAGGAATTCACTTCGTTTTGTACAGTGAAAAAATCGCTATTCTACCACGTTTAACAAACATTTGGGAACTTGATCAGTCATCGGGTTACCCGGCGTCTGATCTGGTTTCAAACTGTTTGCAATGGAAATAATGGTTCTAGCACGAAAGTGTCAGACTTAACTGTCATGTTTGGGGAACAGCGGCAAGTGTTGTTTTTAAGAGGGGATCGTTGTTCGGGGCCGTTGTAGGGAAGGAGTACTGAAATAAGTGTATTTTAAGGCCTTTCGCTACCGGAAGTCGGTCTTGCGGGCGAGCGGATATGCGTCTGGACGACACAGACTTTTTCCGTACGTGTATATACTAGAAAATTTA
This sequence comes from Gari tellinella, assembly GCA_922989275.2. NCBI lineage: Eukaryota > Metazoa > Mollusca > Bivalvia > Cardiida > Psammobiidae > Gari > Gari tellinella. The sequence continues at coordinate 95,556,211 of OV277858.1, forward strand.
TATAAAGGAAATGTTGATACGAATTAGCATAATCCTTCATAGCGCAGTCAGTACAGTGGTTGACTATCAATTGAAAGGCCATAGGTTCGAGACCCATGCGATTCAAATAATTTTTTAAGTGTCCGATATATTGACTTCTCAATCCATAACGCAGTGATCAAGGGACATGCTATGTTTTGTCTTCGTTGATTAGAATAAGTGATGTTATATACGGTCCAATTATATTTCCACTTACATGTACAGTGGAGAATCTGTTATTCTTTCCCGTTTAAACGAAACGAAACGCAAACGCAAAACACTAAAATGTAGAAAAGTGCAACTTTTGGACAATTCTGATAATTCATGTTTATCTTGGTGGCAAACAGTTTGGAGCCTGATCAGACGCCGGGTCATCCGGCGTCTGATCTGGCTCCAAACTGTTTGCAATAGAAATACTAGTTTTAGCGTAAACGCGTTTATTGGGAAAGAATAACAGTTTCTCCACTGTACGTTTTAGTTTAATGACTTACAAGTCAATAAAATCGGTATACATGTATACGATTTGATCGAACTATAAAGCAACACATTGAAGCTTATCAATACGTCAATCTTTTCAAGATCGATATTGCCCATTATTATTATGTTTAGATAATATAATTAACCTTGTATGCAAGTCCATGAATAAATAAAAATGCATTTTAATGACAGAATTATAATGTTAAGGAAGGTAACTGTATCTCAACTTCAAATATCACACATTTTAATAAGAAAAACTGTTATTACAACAAACCCTGACTGTAATATTTTCTAATTTTTTTCAGACTAACTATTTCATCAACCATATATTTGAATAAAATGAAAACAAATGTACATTGAATGAGTCAGTTTTTTGTAATTCAATTTTTTACCATTATGCAAAATTTAAATAGCTGTTAACATCTTTCTGAATACCTTTATTCAAAATGATTTAGCTTTTCTTGTAATGAATGTTGTGGACTACTTATTGGGCGAGACTTGTAGTCATTAGCTTTATTTATTTTTGAGAAAAATAAAATCATCAAAATTCCAGGTTTTTGTCAGAAAAAGAGACCTAAAAGACAAACCACACGATAGATTTTGCCTATATTTTCACACATTGTTTGTTAGGCTATTATCATTCTTCATGAAAAGTTTCATACACATTGTATGGAAATTAAGCGCACCTGCGAAGTACCTTAATGAGTGTCAAAAAGTTTGAACGCCGCGTTACGCGGTGTCTTATCAGGATTCAAACTGTTTGCAAATAGCTATTGTACTCGGGGTAATGCAGTGAAAGGGGTTACCCTTCCTTCGCCATAGATAACTCAAAAAGGAGATGACGTCAATAGTTATGCAGGCGATAGTTTGTCGATGAAATGGTTTAAGCAGACAATAAAATTCGGCATCGAAAAAGCTATCTATTAGGGCTTCCATAAGTTGTCATGAAAATTCAAATTTGCATTTTTCATGTGCGATTTTTACGATTCGTACCTTCACCCCATCGCCTGTTTCTAGTTTTGTTGACACGTGACTACCTTAAGCTACCATGTACTAGAAACAAATCCGAAGATTTAGGAAAATTCTGGAGAAATGGCAGCCCTGAATTGTGCTAAGCCATGGGACATAATTATTCGGCACTCAATGCAATTTTGGCATTTTCCACAAACGTTAAATTTTACTGATGATGCCTCAACATTGAGGAACACAATCTTACACCACAGTGTTAGTTTAGGGTGTGGACTTTTCAAAAATAGAGCCATCATCTGCCATTTGGCAAAGAACTCCTGTTGCTATGCAACTTAAGAATATAAATGAAAAAGGTGACTCGTTCCACTAAACCGATTGCCGTGGTAACAAAGAGGACACCTGACAAGTATTTAAGATCGCTTCAATTTAAAACATATTTTCCCGCACAATAGTGGGCTTTCAAATCGAAACTAAGAAAAGTTACAAAAAGTGTTACTGTTCAAGTTCACTGATATGCTATAAATGCTTAAAATAATATGGAGTCTTTGGGAAATCAAGTTTACGATTGGATTGTAGAACTGTATGACTTACAGTGGAGAAAACGTTATTCTTTCCCAATAAACGCGTTTACGCTAAAACTATTATTTCTATAACAAACAGTTTGGAGCCAGATCAGACGCCGGGTAACCCGGCATCTGATCAGGCTCTAAACTGTTTGCCGTCCAGGTTGAAATCAACATTCAGAATGGTCAAGAAGTTGTTATTTTCTTCATTTTACTGCTGTGCGTTTGCGTTTCGTTTGCGTTTAAACGGGAAAGAATAACAGATTCCCCACTGTAACATGAAGTAAAAGAGCTTTAGAATGACATTGACGTAATTAAGTTTTAATTGCATATGCAAGGTGGTCGTTAGTTTAGTGTAGCTTTACAAAACGTTCATCTTGTGTTGCCATGGCAACCATATAATGTAGACACGGTTCAAATTTTGCGTGTACATTCTAAAATTACCTAACAACAAGAAGTAAAGAATCGCATGCTCAGTTCGAGACTAGAAAACATTTTATGGATTCTTGGTCCGACTCTTAATACCAAATAGAACTACAAAAAAATAATGTTGTCTAGAGTTTTAATTGTAATAAACGGTTGAGAAAAACTGATAGATTTAAGCAACTTTTTGGCAGGGTGAGGTGACGAATTTTATGTAGTAACACTAAATGTTTCCATAATACAGTATTCCCTTTCTATACAAAGGCTCTGCGAACAACGATTCCCTCCTCGTAACGCGGTGTCTGATCAAGATTCAATCTGTTTACAAATGTAAGTCAGGTCTTGGTGAGCACACTTAAGGTATTAATTTCCATCTCTATAACAACACCCGAACAGCCCACACCATCTAAACCTCCAATATGGTGCTGTTGTATGGAGGGAGCACGGTACAAATTTTGCTTTGGCGACATACAGCGCTCCCTCTCTACAACGACCCTCCCAACAACGACTCCCTCCTTACAACGACACTCGCCGCAGTTTCCCAAACAGGACAATTAAGTCTTATGCGTTTACTGTTGCAATATCTTCTGCTTAAAATTGTTTTCTGCTGTTTTTCTCAAAGTTACATAGTGGACATTTTGACAGAAAAACCTTAATGGCGAGTGACAAACAGCTTGAATCCAGATCAGACGCCGCGTTACGCGGCGTCTGGTCTGGATTCAAGCTATTTGCAAATTTAAACCAATTTTCCTCCCTATAACGACTCCCTCCGAACAACACACACAATCTTTGTCTCCCATTGGGTGTCGTTGTAGAGAGGTAGCACTGTAGTTTTGCCCAGCTTGAAACGTTATATTATCACATTTTAAGAGAAACACTAGCATGGTTAGGTAATCTATTTTCGTAGTTCTTAGAAACAAAATTGAAACTTTTCCCCTGAGTCATGGCTTGCCTACTTGTGCTAAAACAAAAAGTCTGTTAAATCATCCATTGCCTTACTTCGAATACAGCAAACAGTTTAGACCCTGGTCAGGAACCAAGGATCCAAGCTGTCTGATACTCATTCAGATACCAGGGGGTCCAGATAAGGGGTATTTCAACAACTAAAATCTTTTTTTCTGAATTAAACCCAATGGTGTCACTATTAATTAAAATCGTCACCATAGGATTTGATGCTTAAACGAGTGAGAAAATGTTGAATATGTTCATTTGATACATGTACCCTCTTATCTATAGCACGGGATATAACTTTAGCCAATTTACTATAACTTGAAATAGATACAGACGACAATTGTGTAAAACTTATGACGTCATCGCAGTGAATAAGTTTATTAGATAGCTTAGCTAAGAGAGTCCGGAAAAACTGCTATTAACCCACTCATCTCTGTAGAGATTACTGATTACATTTGCAATCAGTGTAGGCCCTGATCAGAGGGCTCCTATAGGAGCCCTCTGCTCAGGGGCTGCACTGTTTGATATTTTCATTGGTTTTTGTTGTCATGCATTAGTAGACTGGTTCAAAACAAATCTTGTACAAGAAGTGTCCAAAAGGATTATTAATACCCAGAGAGATATTTCGGGTTGAAAGGGTTAGTGATAATAGCACTCAAGAGAAAAGAAAATCAGATACCGTTGTTTAAGTCACGTATAGTGAAGAAGACGTTCTTCTTTCCCGTTTAAAATACAAACGAAACCATAACCCAACTATGCAATAACATGTGTGCCGTGTCATGAGAAATCCTTATTTATTGCACTGCAAACAGTGTTGATCAAGACAAGCTGCCGTATCAAAGATACGGCGACTGGTCTTGATCTAGACTGCTTGACACCAACATGCATCTAAAGCATTTCCGGTAGTTGCATTATATGGTATTCGGCAGTTTAGACCAAATTCAGGTACATATAGTGGAGAAAACGTTATTCTTTCCCAATACACGCGTTTACGTTAAAGTATCATTTCCAGTGCTGAGCCACGTTTTAACTTTGAAATATGGGTACATGTATGCTCGACTTTAGGCTAGCGATGTCGAATTATCGAAATATCAACTTGAATACTGGTTTGATAGATTCAAGTTTCGACTGCGTTTCTGTATTCAAAGAGCAATAGGTATACACTAGTATGGATTTTATAATCTATGTTCACTTTTGGCGGGTGATATTCTCAAGAAGGTACATTTTATGGGAGGAATTACTTCCTGGATAGCAATGTTTTATGCCTACATTAGCATATGTATACAGTGGAGAAAACGTTATTCTTTCCCAATAAATGCGTTTACGCTAAAACTATTATTTCCTTTTCAAACAGTTTGGAGCCAGATCAGACGCCGGGTAACCCGGCGTCTGATCGGGCTCCAAACTGTTTGCCACTCAGGATTAAAATAAATAGTCAAAATTTCAAAACGTTGCCATTTTCTACATTTAAATGCAATGCGTTTGCGTTTCGTTTGCGTTTTTAAAAACGGGAAAGAATAACGTTTTCTCCACTATACCAGGACATTGGCTGCCATCCGGTCTCGTAAGGAGATCACCGGACAATGTAATTAACCATTTCAATGCCTATAGCCGACCAAAAGTAGATATTAGAAAACAGTGTTAACCCATACGAGACGCCGCCAAACTATTTGTAAATGTAAGCTAATGCTCCTCTCTATAACAACTCCCTCCGAACAAAACACACAATCGTTGTCTCCCATTCGGTTTCGTTGTAGAGAGGGAGCAATGTACTTATATTCGGCTTGAACCCTTTCACCTCCAACTGTTACCGTCGGTTTTAACCCTTTCTTGATCACATTATTCGGGAGATTTTTACCCAATTCGCCGTTTTATTGTTGCCTGCTTCAGTATTGTTGTCTGCAAGATACGTTTCAACGTTTAATTTAAGGTTGAATGTAGTATGACTTAATAAATTTCGATAACAGTGTCAAACTGTTTGGGTCCTGATCAGACGTCGCGTTCCGCTATAAGCTATATGTAAGGCAAAGTTATTGACAACACTTCGAAAGGATTGACCATCAGTTTGGATTAATACTATAATACATAATTATGCAAGCAGGATGTTTTATTTTCGATTCTAGAACCATACGAAAATAGATTACAAAATGCATGCACGTGTTCTTTTTGGCTCGGAGAGCCTATTTCGAATCATATTGTATGAAATTGGTGCGAGTCTAGCTCCCCCTACAAACAAATCCTGTCAAACGGGGTTTACATATGCTGATAACGGAGCTTCAGTTGCTGGGTACGTCACTATCAGATAAACCGTATAGCAGCACTGATCCTGAGTCTGTACCTGGGTGATTTAATCACCGTATTTACTCCCTTGTAGTAAACATTCACCTAGTAGTCATAGCAGACGATGCATTATAAGACATGCACAGTACAAAATTCTTAAGGGTCTTTAAGCGCTGCAGGTTTCTGCTTTATGCATGGCAATGGTAATGCAGAAACTCCATAATTAGCTTTCTGCATTACTTTCTTCTACATTAAACTGAAAGTCCGAGCCTGCAGTACTACAGTACTTTGATTCCTGGAACATGTGGAAATAATACGCATTGTTTCGTATCTGACATGGTTGCAAGTTATTTGCAAGGTGGACTAATGTCGCCAAATGGCCGTGGAAGGGTTAACAATATGAGCTAAAATCACGCACACACACGTCCATTGCAAACAAATTATCTAATTGACCATTTAAAGTTTCAGAGAAGAAAGGGTTAAAGAGCTCGGCTCTATTGCGAAAGTAGATCGTGTGTCTATTTCCAACAATAAACCCAGACAAAACAAGTAATCCTCTTGGTGAACAAGGTTAATGGAACATAATTGCTAGTTCTTCAAATTACGCTGCCGTAGTTTGCCTTAGATATTTAATCAGTCTTTACCTGATAGCCTATTTCTAGTACTTAAGATAGGTGACTACTTAAAGGAGGTTGAAAGTAAAGCAGAATGCGCCTTAGGGCGCATTCTGCTTTACTTTCAGCCTGCTTTAAGCTATCATGTGCTATAGTATAGAACAAATTTTCTTCAGTGGATGAATAAATCATATCCGCTAAAGGCGCTTCCTTATTGGGGAAATGGTTATCAAGGCTACACTTAATGCAGGTACAGTAAAAATTGCACATACATCACCAAGCACCATTACACATTCATCAACGCACAGGTTGGATCCAGATCAGACGCCGATTTACTCGGCGTCTGATCAGAATCAAAACAGTTCGTAGGGATGGTTTTTTTCCGGTAAAAATGCGGAAAAGTAGATAATTATTGAAGATATAAAAGCAGCCAGTTGGAGAGGACAGTTATAAACACCGAACATATCTCAAGTAGGGGTCCCTTGATTTAGGTCTACACTGTTTGCAACTTTGCATCAGACAATTGTACTCCTCACCTTTGGGGAGAGGGGCCGTGTTATTTCATTTTGTACTACAAATGCGTTTAACCAATTTATACCCAGTGGATTCTCCCATGTTTTATATATTGGATAAGTCCATTCTTTATCTATGGGATTCCTGGTCAAAACGTTCATTTTAATTTTGTTTTATATTGAACTTCCTATCAGCAAACAGTGAAGACACTGATCAGACACCGCATAATGCGGCGTCTGATCAGCGTCTACACTGTTTGCCCATATCACATATATGGGATCGTGGGCATTAAAGGGACTCGCAACCGGATGGTGTTCTTGTCAAAATAAAATAAAATACTCAAATAAAAGCAAATTTGTGGCATTATTTGGCTTTTGACATTAAAAAAATATGATCAGTCCAAAACACGTCTCAAGAATCGTCACCGAATCTTAGTTTTTTAGATATTTTCTATCGTTTTTCCATAGCGTTAGCTAACGGTATAGTTGTTGTTGTTGCTTCTCTACACGGGGTCAGACATAAACCCGAGCCGAATAATGTTCTATTAATAGCTATCATTGAAGTACGTTAATTCGCTACCATATATATAGAGAGCGTCCGTAGCCGAGGGCGTAAAGGCGATGCCTCATTTTCATTTTTGTCTCCGCATGGATGGTCACGGGTTCGAATCCCACCAGAGCCTCTTTTTTTTTTTTTTTTGGAAATGCATTTTTTAACAGAATTTATTATCCTAAACTAAATTTTACCCATTTATATAAGCATTTGACATATATTTACAAATTACTATTTTTAATGCTTGATCCGGTTGCGAGCCTCTTTAATGGGTTAATTTGGAAGCAATAACGTCTTATTGCGAGTGAGACAGATGGGTGAAGGGGAGTGGTGAGGAAATTCTGAAAAGCTCCAAGTTGTTGCAATGAGCATTGTTTAGTAGGGAAAACGTGATTCTTTCCCGTTTCAATGCAAACGAAACGAAAACGCATTGCTATGAAACGAAGAAAATTACAACCATTTGGCAATTCTGAATGTTCATTAAAATCTGAATGGCAAAAAGTTTGGTTACCCGGCGTTTGATCTGGCTCATAACTGTTTGCTAATGTTTCCCCAATGTTGTATACCTTGGTCAAAAATAAAATATGAGTTCCGCTCCGTTTTTTAATGTAATAATAGTTTTTGCGTAAACGCATTTATTGGAAAAGAATAATATTTTTTCCACTATCGATTTTAGCAAAACGCTTTAGAATAAACGTATTTGTTGGGAAAAAGAGAATAATTTCTACTGTATTTCATTGTAGTGTTAATTAGAAGACTTAATTATCTCTGAGTGCAAAAGGACTAAACTTAAAACCCTTTCTCCTGGCCTGCATATCTGATTTCTTCATTTCAACTCGTATCATTTTGCAAATAGCCAACAAAAAATGGGAGTCTTCGGAAACTTGAATCGTTCGTTTATTTGTAAAAATACTATGATGCATATTACAAAATAATATCGACCCTTAATCTGGATAAGATACCGTTTTGGTGTATTGTCTCATTCTAGATAAATACTGCCAATTGCAGTGCTCACTCCCTACAACGACCTTCTAAAAACGATTCCCTTCTTACAACAACAATTGCCGCTATTGCCCAAGACAATTACGTCTAACCGTTTCAATGTTGCAGTATCGTCTGCTTAAAATTGTCGTCTGCTGCTTTTTTCAAAGTTGCAAATTGGATGCTTGACAAAAAATTATAATGATGAGTGGCAAACAACTTGAATAGATATATGATTTTTATGACGAGTATACTCGTCGCTAGGGTTGAATGTGTGAGGACTGATCAGTCTACAAACTGTTTAGACCCTGAGAGGTTAACCCTTTCACTACCAAATGTTTCAAGAGATTTACCCCTTCACCGTTTCATTGTCGTCTGCTTCAATTTGTTGTTTGCCATGTCGTTTCAAAGTTAAAATACAAGGCAGTATGACTGAAGAAATTTTATTTGAAGCGAGTGTCAAACAGTTTGGATCCTGATCAGACGCCGCTTAACGCGGCGTCAGATCAGGATCCAAACTATTTGCATACACGCTTTCGAGCGTCATTGACAGCGAAAGGGTTAAAGCAGGTTTAAAGATCAACAGAATGCTTCGTTAAGCTACAACGGCCCTCCCAAAAACGGTTCCCTCATTATAACGGCGATTGCCGCTGTTCCCTAAAACAATATAATAATGGCCAACCTTTTCAAGGCTGCAATATAGTCTACTTAAAATTGTAGTCTGCTGTTTTATCAAATTTTACATATGAGACATTTTGACAGAAAATAAAACATAATGACGAATGGCAAACATCTTGAATCCAGATCAGACGCCGCGTTTAGCGGCGTCTGATCTGGATTCTAGTTGTTTGCAAATGTAAGCCAATTAACATTTCTACAACGACTCCCTTCGAACAACGCACGTAATTTTTGTCTCTCATTGAATGTCGTCGTAGAGAGGGGGCGCTATAGTTTGCCTTATCGAGACTGGACTATATATGTATTGTGTGGTAAATTTCCAGTCATTCCAAGGGGATTGTCTACTTCTATGGAACATTAACAGTTCTAGAACCATTCTGCAAACAAAGTATGTGTATAAACCACTACAAATGCTCTACTTAGTGGCCCCAAGTGGAACATTATGTATGGAAGTTTGCTGAAATTTGATAAAAGACTGTTATGCATTTAACCTTTAAATGTAAACATATTCCTCCATGAACATTCTAATGAACAATTCCAGTATCCGGTTTTAAGTCTAGTATTATTTTGACTATTTATTGTTGTTCTGTTCTATGTATGACAGTATAGACCTTTTAAAGACGTGTACCAAACGGGTTGGAGGTAGTCAACGTCTTATCGAAATCCAAACTACAGCGCTCCCTCTATACAACGACACCCAATGGGAGACAAAAAATATATACGTTGTTCGGAGGGAGAGTTGTATGGAGAGTAATAGGCTCACATTTGCAAACATGTTGAATCCAGATCAGACACGGCATGTGATTTGGATTTTCAAGCTTTTTGCCACTCCTCATAATGTTATTTTTTCTGTCAAAATGTCTGATATGTAAATTTGAGAAAAAAGCAGACGACAAGTTTAAGTGGACTATATTGCAGCCGTTAAAATGTTGGACATAATTATATTGATGCAGGAACAATGCCAATAGTCGTTGTAAGGAGGGAACTCAAACTCAACCGTTCAAAACTCTTTATAATCTTGGGGAGAACAGCAAAACAATTTGGTTGTAAAGCAGAAAACGCCTAAAAGCGCTTTTAAATATTCTTTACTTTTAACATACTTTAATATAAGCAGTCACCTGCCATTACACTGTTTGGATAAAATGGCTATATATAGAGGATTGGTTTTATGGCCGTCTAAATAATCGAGACGTGGGAGTGGGTATTCGTATCAATATTATAGGGTGTTAATTTGAGATTATTTCGTACAGATGTCCTTGGTACCCACTCAGCAACCTGAATGAAATACACAGTGGAGGCACTTAACCCATTTGCGCCCAGTGGATTCTTCGATGTTTATGTTGGATTAGTCTATTTTTATTTAAGGGATGCCTGGTCAAAAGTTTCATTTTCATTTTGTTTTATATTGAAATTCCTATCAGCAAACAGTGTAGACTCTGATCAGACGCCGCATAATGCGACGTCAGATCAGAGTCTACACTGTTTGCCTATGTCCCATATATGGGATCGTGGGCACAAATGGGTTAACCATAGAACATGTATTCAACGTGCCATGAAAAAAGCACTGGCCCGTCTTTCGAAGCCTCATACGAACAAATTGCCGTAAGTCAGCACTTTATTTGACATCTCATTTCTCATTTCTCCATATAATCCTGTATTGTGATATCTACTAGTATTTGCAATCGACTTTCAATACTATTCAAAAGTATTCCAAATAGATGTCACAAAAAAGGATTAGATGGAAAAATCGAAAATTATATGTCTTTTTAAGTTTTGACTGAAGACCATTTGAGTATCATGGCGTCTGATCTGCACCCAAACTGTTAACCGCTCATATTTTTAGCATCTTCAATTTAGAAAAGGTATTATACAATTTTTTTATTTTTTTGCAGACGATATATTTAAATCAGACGGCAACTCAGCATGATAAGGGTTAAAGTTTTCAACTCTTTAAAACCATCTGTAGTTAGCATCAAGTTCAAAACTTTTTCTCAGTCCTCATTTTGCAATCATGTGTGACTCTTTCACTGCCAAGTTTTATCGACTTCCTTTAACCCTCTTACTGTCAAAATATCGTCTGCATTGGTAGTGTCGTCTGCAATAATTTCAAAGTCAGCTTTAAGACTGTCTTTTTTACTGAAGAAATGTCAGTATCAGTGTCAAACAGTTTAGATCCTGATCAGACGCCGCGTTTCGCGGCGTCTGAGCAGGATCTAAACTCTTTGCAAAGTCGCTTTTTGGCGCTTATAGCAGTTAGAGAGGTAAAAAATCTTAGTGGGCATTGTCAATTATTTCACAGTGTGCCAATCCTGATACAAAGTGAAATATTTATACAGATGTATATCTGAGCTTTAATATAATGTTCACCCCATTCACTGCCTGAACACGAGTACAATAGTTCTTTCCAAATAATTTAGTTCCTGATCAGACGCCGCGTGACGCAGTGTCTGATCAGGATCCAAACTGTTCGACACACGTTTCAATTTTGTTTAAGTAAAAAACACAGAATTTAAACTTGAGAAATAAAGCCGCCTACAAATGTTTTAAATCAATGACGTCATGACAGTAGAGGGGTTAATAAGGTAGTTTTACTGTAAACATGTTATCATTATTATTTCTATATATCTGTCTTATTCCACAGGTGCTTGTATTGTATGTTTTTTCCCCTGTGTATGTAGAGCTAGTGGACTACGGTAGACCTTGTAGATCTATATGTAAACAAGGTCTACCGTAGTCCACTACATCTAGATCTACATACAAAGGGGAAAAAACATACAATACAAGCACCTGTAGTTTAAACTGTTCGGAAATGTACGCAAAGGGTATTAATTTTCCCTCCCTTTAACGACACCCTGCGAACAACACACTATATTTGTCTCCCTCTGGGTATTGTTGTAGAGAGGAAGCACTGTATACATGATATAAATACTATCTATATACAGTGAAACCTCGCTATTACGACCACTTAAACGAAGGCAAATTGATTGTATAATAGAGAGGGAACAGCTAAAAGCAAGGTGACAGTGTAACAGAAAGCTCCTAAAGGAGCTTTCTGTTTCACTGTCACCCTGCTTTAAGCGGTCACCTGCCGTGAACACCCTAATAGTTAATATAATTTAGTGGTCGTAATAGAGAGGTTTTACTGTATTCGTCTTTTTTTTCAGGAACAAGTATTTCATGGTTTGCAACAGATTAAGCGGCGAGGAATTGCAATAGGAACTGCGAAAAGATTGTCCAATTAAGAAGCAATACATTGTCTACAGACAAAGGGAAACTAAGCACCAGTACATAGCTGAAGGAATGTTGTTTCTATAGCAACATTTAAGAGAAGATACTTCAGTACGCAAGGACTCATATTGTATCAGAGACCACGAGTGGTCAGTCAAGGCACACATAAAGAACAATGACTATAAACTTTGAGGACAGTATTGAGAACACTACCGTGCTGCTGAACACGTCTGGCACGGATGACCCGAGCAACTTTGAACGTATCAGCCACTTTCTACAGAGGTACGTGGTACCGGTCATCATTGTGACTGGCTTCCTGGGAAACTCCATCTGCTTCATCGTCTTTGTTACTTCTTCACTGAAAAGGATCTCAACAAGCGTATATCTGGCGGCTCTAGCGTTTTCCGACACGGGGTTTCTGGTATGTCTTTTCATAGGATGGTTGGAGTCTCTAGGAATACGGCTGTTCCATAAGGAAGGTATTTGTCAGATGACGGTGTATGCGGCTTTTGTGTTTAGCTTCACGTCTGTGTGGTTCGTGAACGCATTTACGACAGAAATGTACATCGCGGTGTTTCATCCGAGTATGTGTCCAACACTCTCCACTCCAAAAAGTGCGAAGAAAATAGTGTGTTTGCTGTCCGTTGTTGCCTGTCTGATGTATATCTATGCTTTCTGGATTGCTAAAATCGTGCACACCCCAGTGGCTTCAGTGTGTAGTTCTGTTGCCGGAGATAACACGACAGCGACAATCCTCTCCGTCGTCGATACTGTACTCACCCTAGTTGTGCCTTTCACAATGATCATGTTTATGATCACTCGACTCTTTCTTCACATATCAAAGTTTTACAAGTCTGGAGGTGAGAGCATGGCAAACTCCACTGTTAGTGAAACTTGTGGTGAGCTATCAGAGAACAATTCCACGACCCATCGAACAACGCGACAAGCTGACGACGTGCACACCAAGTTGACACGTATGTTAGTGGTGACGGTGGTGGTATTTCTCGTCCTCAATCTACCCAGCCATGCAATAAAGGTACAGTATTTGTTCAGATCTCACTTGTCCGATCAGGTGCAGTTCACGGAGATAGAGGGCATCTTTCAAACGATATTTCAGGTTCTGTACTACGCCAACTTTTCTGTGAACTTTCTGTTGTACAGCGTCTGTAGCAAGAGCTTTCGTAGCGCGTTGATGAGGACACCGTCCGGATTCTGTGTTTCCAACTGCATCAGACTTGTGGACTGTCCAAGGAACATTCAGAGACTAACGATGAAAACAAAGTTATCCAAGTCACCGAATGAGAACGATCAAAACGTCAACGAGCAGCAACATTCCAGACTGGTTGACATACATCTGAAGGAAATCAGGTTTTCTCAGCTACCATCCATAGAAAGTCAATTCGTGTGCCAGTCTCCCCCATGTTTGTTAGCTTTTGAGTCGGAAAATTTGCTGGAGTAGCACAAATAAAGCCTTAGAACATATAGCGTCTGATCAGGATCCAAACTGTTTGACATTTCTTCAGTCAAAGCAGTTGCAAACGGTTTCAGTTCTGGTCAGACGCCGGGTATCCCGACTTTTTATTGGACCAATAGCTGTTTGTCACTCAGTTAGAAAGCAACGTCAGAATTTACGAAAATAGATTTGCATTTTCTGCACTGTAAATTGCATTTTCTGCATGTTATTGCATTATGTTTATGTTTATGCGAAAGAGTAACGTATTTTCCACTGTATCGACATTTTAGTATTTGGTCGAAGAATGATTTATATACATGTACATAAAAGGGCGGCACGTGCACATGTATTCATTATATTCATTTGCTGCCTATAGTGCCAAAATGCGACTCTACAAATAGTTTGGATCCTCATCAGATGTCGTGTGATGGGACGTCTGTTTAGGATTCAAACTGTTTGACACTCGTATCAATATTTCTATAGTCGAACTATTCCTATAGAGTAAGGTTCGCTTATAACGACATTGGATATAACGAACTATTGGATATAACGAACTGTTGGATATAACAAAACAAAAGTAATTCCAATCTTTAATGAATGCTTATTAAGTTAAATAGACCAGGGTCCAAGGTTACATGCATAGAGCTTTTGAGCTGAGTCTAAAGTCATTCTCAAGCATTTGATTGGTCAGATTTGAGCCTCGGCTCAAATCTGACCAATCAAAAGCTTGAGAATAAATTCAGACTCAGCTCAAACGCTTTATAACCTTGGACCCTGATATAACAGGAATTTTGCTATAACGAAATAATTCAGACGATACCTAGGACCTCGTTATTAGTAAGCGTTACTGTATCGGACTTAAAAAAAATATTGCAGACGTAATTATAAATGCAGACTATATTTTGGCGCTAACGGGGTGTGAAAGCAGACGTTAAAACCTGTACAGAGGAGAAAACGTTATTCTCTCCCAATAAACGCGCTTATGATAAAGCAATTACAACCGTTGCAATCCGTTAAGAGCCAGATAAGACGCCGGGTCACCCGGCGTCTGATCAGGCTCAAAACTGTTTTCCTTGAGGTACAAATTAACAAAAATAAGTCACAAGGTTGTAATTTTCTACATTTTGATGTTATGCTTTTGTGGTTTATTTGCGTTTAGTCCATTGTATGCTGGGCAATATATGGCGGCCATTTTAAAATGTCGTCTGCAGCGGGTATATCTCAAATATTTACAAAGGTTTTTAGCAGTTTCTAATAGAAACCTGAACTAGCTGCAAACAGTTTTGATCTCAGATCAGGCCCCACAATGTGGGGCCTGATCTGAGATCAAAACTGTTTGCCTAGAGGTACTGTAAACCTAAAAGTATATACCGTATAAACTGGGTTAAAGAGGAAATGACGACGTATTGTCCTCTATAATTGCAGTTACTGGTTTGCAAAAACTCTTAACATGTTAAATAAGCGTCCGCTTTAACCCTTTACCTTATAGAAGCGCCTTTTAGCCCATTCAGTTTAATAATCCTCCGCGGAACAAAATAATTCCAATCTATACAATCATGAATATGTATCAGAAGGAATATTTTCTTAATTTTAGCAGGTGGTAACTTAAATCAGGCTGAAAGTAAAGCAGAATGCGCCTAAGTGCGCATTCTGCTTTACTTTCAACCTGCTTAAGTAGTCACCTGTTTTTAAAACTAGAAACAGGCTATATGGTAATGGGTTAAAACATCGTCTGCTCAAAACAGATGAAATTCAGTTTTTGTCTATTTTGTTTACAACAGAACCAAAAAAAAGAGCTTGAAAAGGCGAGTTCGTGTCGCATATGGCGTTGAACATGATTCATCTAGACTATTTAGACTTGTTACGTGAGGTATTGACCACAGTGGTCATTTGCTATGCAAAAATGTGTGTAGGCATTAACTGTTTCAGACTTGATTTAGTGTGAAATAATACAGCTTTGTGTTTATTTCACGTCGAGAGTGTTTGGTCTAATTGATTTTCATAATGAATTTCGGAAATCATTTTGGTTATAATCAAACTTTCGCGGAAATATTACTGCGTGTACTAACGAAGGAAATGGATATGTAAATGTAGTAAGTTCCGCGATTATTTGCTATTTTCTATCAGCTCAAACTTTAACAGAGGTATTCATTTGGCAACAGTTTATTGTATAGCAATAAGGTACAGTGGAGAATACGTTATTCTTTCCCGTTTAAACGCAAACGAAACGCAAACGCATTGTTCTAAAATGCTGAAAATGACAACTTTCTCACATTTCTGAATGTTGATTTTAACCTGGATGACAAACAGCTTGGAGCTTGATCAGACGCCGGATTACCCGGCGTCTGATCTGGCTTCAAACAGTTTGCATTGGAAATAATAGTTTTAGCGTAAACGCGTTTATTGGGAAATAATAACGTTTTCTCCACTGTACTTCTGAGCAATATAACAAATTGTCGAATTTCCATACATCGAACGCGCTTTAGTTGAACCTATCCGTATTTCTACATTGGATTTCGATATCTCAAGACCGCTAATGTCGAGTGTACCCATTCTGTATATTGTTGTATTTGGATAATTCTAGATGTTTTAATTTGAACATACTCATATATCAAATTTTAAAAGGTTGCTAAGCCCCGTTTTAACTTTGAAATACTCGACTAAAACGGTCGTAAGTCTGAACTTTAAAATACATTTCATTTCTGATTTCTCTATCTAATCCTGTCTTGTGACATCTCTTTGGAATCGTCTTTTTAAGACAATTCCACAGAGATGTCACAAGACAGAATTAGATGAAGAATTATATAAAATTTGAGACTTTTATAATCTGACTACGACAACATTTGTCGAACGAAATTTTATTAAACGGGTCCCAGGTACGTACGACTAAAGTGAATTTGAGATAACGATATTTTGTTGTATTTTAGTCATACTTGTGTTTTAATGCTGTTTCTCTGGGCAGACACTGTTAAAGCAACATATGGCTGCTTAACGCATGACAAAGTAAGGCATAATATACCCGATATATAGGAGAATTGTGTTTTGTTTTGTTCATCCATTAAGCCGCCGTATGCAGTATGGAACACTATATCTGAATGACCAATGTCGCAGGCAAATATGAAGAAATGTTTTTCCCGAGGGAGACATATTTCTCGAGAGTGTAGCCGAAGAGAAATGTGACAAATCTTCATATCTCCCTGACATTAATTGTGTACCATACACACAACAGCACAAGCTATTGACCTTACATTTGTATTTAACGTTTTATCTATTTTTTCAATGTTTCATATTGAATATCTTCATTACTTTCGTAATCCTTAAAAGTTTCAATTTCCAGTTTATTAGCCCCTTCACTGCCATGACGTTATCAGATTTAAACATTTGTTGTCTGCTTTTATTTCTCGAATTAAAAATTCAGGTATTTTGACTTTAGAAATATTAAAATACTTGTCAAACAGCTTGAACCCTGACTAGACGCCGCGTCAAGCGGCGTCTGATCAGGGGTCGAACTTGTTTGCAAGGAACTATGTCATTTGACGTTGCCAAGGACAGTCGGGGTGGGGGATAGTTGACACTACGATTGGTCTCCGTGTACATGTAGTAGCGTTCCAGGAGACGTGACACTTTGTCCGTCCTAATGAACTATTCTGATTAATCACAAACAATCTGCAGTAATTGTCTTTAACTCCGTGACCTATAGTGCCTCGCTCTTATTGCTTTTTTAACAAACAATGTGCATGGGAAGATCGCATGGTTGACATTTCTCCGGATTTTTCCCGAAATCTTCAAAATTTTGCTCTTACGTTAAAACTTTGGAATTGCATGCATTTTAGTTAGAAAATATGGGTGTCAAATAGTTTACATCCAGATCAAATGTTAAATTGCGCTTGGAAATAAGGAAATCTTAGGATTTTATAAGCAACTTATGGTGCCTTGAAAGTTGGTTGGCAATATCAAAGGGCAAATGGTTTCATTGGTAACTTGAACTTTCAATTTTAAGTTTCATGTGTCACTGTGTTAAGAATACTATATATGAAATATTCTGAGAAATTAGCAATATATTTACTTATTGCTGAAAGAAGAATGTACAGTGCCTCCTTTCTACAACGGCCCTCCAAAAACGACTTCCTCCTTATGAACAACGACTCTTGCCGTTGTTCCCCAAACAAGACATTTATATCCAACCTTTTCATGGCTGCAATGTCGTCTACTTAAATATGTCGTCTGCTTGTTTTCTCAAAGTTACATATAAGTTAATAAATTGATATAATGACGAGTGTCAAACAGCTTGAATCCAGATCAGACTCCAATTGGATGTCGTTGTAGAGAGGGAGCGCTGTAGAACATTTTCATATCTTATATATCATATATTTATCACTTTGATCTGTAAAATAAGACATATTACGATTCCGCGAGTATGAGCTCCAGCCTTTATTATTAATAGATTTCTATCTTTAAAGAGTTCATTACAATATCCAGGCGCGAACGGATTAATGGAAAACTAGAATTATTAATTTAACCCTTTACCCGATAGCATTGTTTCTAGTATTGAAGATATGTGACTACTTAAAGCAGGTTGAAAGTAAAGCAGAATGCGCCCTAAGGCGCATTCTGCTTTACTTTCAGTCTGCTTTAAGCTATTAACTGCTAGAATAAGCAAAGTATTAAATATGACACATATTCATTACGGTATAATTTGGAACTATTTTCTTCAGCGGATGAATAAAATGAATGTGCTAAAAGTCGCTTCTATAAGGGAAAGGGTTAAATGGAATGTGTCCTTGAGTTAACCCTTCACTGCCTTACACCGTGTCAAATTGGTATATGCAAACAGTTTGATCCTGATCAGGAGCCGCGTAACGCGGCGACTGATCAGGATTCAAACTGTTTGCCATTGACGTATATATTTCTGAAGTCAAATACCTAAAATTATTTTTGTGAAAAAAAAGCAAACGACACCTTGTTAAAATTGACGACGCCAGGGCAGCAAATGGGTAAATACAGAAATTAGACTTATTTCTGAGTAGAAGAATGTAGAAAACTTCTTATATCCTGTCTTAATATAAACACTTCGATCTGTAAAGTTAGGTATACCATGCCTTCGACTGGTTTCCACGAACATAACCAGTGAAAAAATAATAAATTCGTGGCTGTGCATTATCGTGAATTATATAACATTTCGGACTTGAGATGAGTAGTCATTACAACTAGTAACTCACTTTTAAACCACTAACTTTTGTTAAATGCATGATATAGCATACCTAAGAGTTGTTGATAATTAAACCACTCCGACTACGGCCTCGTGATTAAAATTCTACGCATCTTAACTTCTACCCGTGTTCTATTGCACGATTAAGCACTGGTATGAGTTTATTGTTTCTTTGTTTGAAGTAAAAGTAGAGATTTTCAACCTGTTTAGATGCAATGCCATAAAACAGAAGGGTACTTGAAAATTTAGACTATTTGTATTAATCTGAGTGGCAAACAGTTTGGAACTGGATCAGACGCCGAGTTATTGATCTGGCTCGAAAATATTTGCTATTGATATAAAGATTTTACATAAACGCGTTTATTGGAAACAAATGTATTTCCAAACTGTATAGATTATCAATTAATGCATTTAACCCTATACCCCATAGCCTGATTCTAGATTTGAAAATAAGTAACCACTTCAAGCAGGTTGAAATTCTGCTTTACTTTAAAGCCACTATATTTCTCCCACATAGTCAGAATCGAACATTTTTCTAACATGAAATTTATGTCACTATCGTAAGCGTTCCATATAAAAAAAAGTAATACGTGGTGATATTTGAAGCAATATCGCTAGCGAACAGTGAAATTTGTGGAAACAAGTAATCAAGTTTGTTTATTTTTGAATAGCGACGAAAATTTACGGACATACTCGGTAAAGCTCATTTGCATAATTCTATACAACAAGTCGAGTGCTTTACAACCAAAGAGAGACAACTCCTTTAAGTTTGACCGCTAAACTGATGTAATGTATACACATTGTCGCAGCCGAATCAATCACGTGACCTTTATGCAGTTCTCGGAACCAGCCCGTAATCTTATTTGTAAACAAACCCGCTTATAATGTAAACCACCACGATAAGAATTCGACACATTTAGGTAGGATTCTTTACGAAGTGGGTGCATATGTCAGGCTTCTTACACTCGATTTCACTTAGTTTTAATACATAGAAAATGCACACATATAAGAAATTGCGCGTTTTAAACACCAATTTGAGCGGGATTGTGCCTTTAAGCCTACCTAAGGCTACAATCTACTAGAATCTAGAATATAATTATCATGTTGCATATTCATTAATGTTAAAATTGGAATTATTTTCTTCAGTGGAGGAACAAAAAAAGGCGTAAAAGGCGTGTTTATGGGGTAATTGGTTAAGATACGTTCCCGTTTACACACAAACAATGCGCAATACAATGGCATATTGAAAATGTCCTCTTTTTAAAAAACTATCTTGCATTTCATGTTAATCTGAGTGGCGAACAATTTAAGGCTCCCGGCGTCTGATCTGGTTCACAAATGTTTGCAACGTAATTATTTGTATTAACATAAACACATTTACTGGGAAAGAATAACGTATTCTCCCCTGTTATAATATCTCCCAGAATATTCTATAGATATAATTGATAGTTTCGTTCCGTTGATATGTTTTATACTGTCATTTATGATGGCTAATAATAGTTATAATAGGATATTCGAGCACAAATTTGAAGAAGTAACAGCTGTCAGACGGTATAAATTAATCAGAAATGGAACATTAAGCCCAATTACCAATATCTGTGAAATATACGACATGCACTATTACTACTGTAGAAACATGGCTTCCATAAGTTGACATGAAAAATCCTAAGATTTCCTAATTTGCATTTTTTCAAGTGCAATTTTATAAATCGTACCTTTACCCAAACGCCTGTTTCTAATTTTGTTGACGCATGACTACTTAAAGCAGGCGCATTCTGCTTGACTTTTTTGCCTGCTTTAAGCTACCATGTACAAGAAAAAAATCCTAAGAGTTAGGAAAAATCCGGAGAAATGGCAGCCCTGTAGAAATATGGTTTAACTCTTTCCCCATAGAAGTGCATTTTAGCGCATTCAGTTTATTCCACCACTGAAGAAAATAGAAAATTTATACAACCATGAACGCGTATCATAAGAAATATTTTCTACATTTTAGCAGATTGTTGCCTATCGGGTAAATGGACATTAGGCACTAACGATGAGTTTACTCATCCATAAAAACATATTTGTCGAAACGTAAACCCAAGCCAAACGTAACAAAAACCATGGTCAAAACGTACTCACATAGAGCCCTGGGTCCAAGGTTATAAAGCTTTTCAGTTGAGTCTTAAGTCGTCCTCAAACATTTGATTGGTCAGAGTTCAGCTTGAGAACACAATCAGGCTCGGCTCAAACGCTTTATAACCTTGGACGCTGCTGCGTTCATTACCGCGAAATCTACAGAACCTCTCACCACGGTCCGCTCGCCTCATGGCGCACAAAGGAGCAGTGGCAATGGAGAACGACAGAAGCATGCAATGTTGAAGGCACGTGAACCTTTGGGTGCCCTGAGGCGAGAGGTTCTGTAGAGTTCTCGGTAATGAACACAAGACAGGTTAAAACGTACCAATCAACTCTGTAAAGAGGACACTTACTCTTGTGGATAATCCATATTTCTTCAGATATGTTGCCTTATTCAAGCATATGTAATTAACTCTCTAAACCCTAGTCACGCATACATTGTATATGCGTTATTTGCAAAAAGCATACATGTGAGGAGTACACTGGTCTCATGCACACAGTGTTGACCCTGATCAGAGAGCTCCTTAAGGAGCCCTCTGATCGTGGACTACAATGTTTGTCATTTCGACATGTATGGTAAAAATCACCATAAAAGTCAAAAATGGACTAGACTAAATAGAAAACTAAAATTGTCCATTTGAGGTTTCAGGGAGGAAAGGGTTAAAGCAGAATATACTTTATGCAATAATCATAAATGGGTTATTTTTTGAAGTAGAGGACAAAAATAGATTTGCAAAGAAAGTGTTAAGAGGCAAATCTCAGGAACTACTTTTAGACGTGGAGAATTTTTATAGAACTAATTAACCCCGTTTCTGACATCATATCGTCTGCTTAATTTGTCGTCTGCGTTCATTGTCAGAAAATAAGTTTCGTTTTGTGATTTTACTGAAGAAACATTGATATGAGGGCAAAAAGGTTTTTGAATCAGATCAGACGAATACTTTTTCGGCCTCTGATCTTGATCAAATCTGTTTGCAATTGTATACGAAGATGAATTTAATGATGACAGTAAAAGTATTACTTGTGGACAGACGTAGATAAACTTGTAAATAAAATAATTGATGAGATACATGGATTAAGCATCAGAAATAAACCTAATTTCAAGCCAATGCTAAACCACCCAGGACGATCTACTAGACACTAAATTCTATCAGCTATTGAATCATTTATTTGGAGATTAGAGATACAGTAGGGAAGACGCAGTGTGTTCCCGTTTAACCCTTACAGTGGAGAATCTGTTATTCTTTCCCGTTTAAACGCAAACGTACGCAAACGCAAAACACTCAAACGTAGAAAAGAACAACTTTTGGACAATTCTGGTAATTCATGTTTATCTTGGTGGCAAACAGTTTGGAGCCTGATCAGACGCCGGGTTACCCGGCGTCTGATCTGGCTCCAAACTGTTTGCACTGCAAATAATAGTTTTAGCGTAAACGCGTTTATTGGGAAAGAATAACAGATTATCCACTGTACTTTTTCGAGAGTTTTTTACCCCTTCGCCGTTTCATTGTTGTCTGCTTCAATTTTGTTGTTTTCAAGATCGTTTAAAAGTAAGACTCAATGTATTTGACTTGAAACGTTTTGAAATGATAATCAAGGCGTTAAGCGGCGTCTGATTAGAATCCAAACTGTTGTCAAACGCGCTTTCAAGCGTCATTGAGAGTGAAAAGGATGAAGCGCAAACGAAATGCAAGAGCACTGCACTGAAATGTTAAAAATGGATAACGTCACGACAGTGAAGGAGTTGAGCCGGGATATATATTTAAAGGTCGCCTGGGGACCGTCTTATGAAACGACCTATGACAAATATTGTCGTAAGTTAGATTCTAAAATTCTCATTTACTATTCAGCCGATTCATAAGAGATATCACAAGACAGGATTATAGCGAGAATTCAGAGTTTTATGTATTTTAAAGGTTTGACATTACGACCGGTTTTGTCGTATAGCGTTGCGTAAGACGGGCCCGGGCTTCCTTATTTTGTAGTCGTTTGAAACAAGTTTACCTGTTCTGGTTATATAGATTGACCTAGGCAGATGGCACTTCTGGAATCTTCAAATGTGTATTTTACGTTATTTATCGTAACCTAAATCTGAAAGACATGCATGATTCAGGAGTTCGTCTAGAACTTATCTCTACCTGACATGACCAATTCCACTTTAACTATTTGAACCCTAGTCACGCATATATGCGTCACTTACTTACAGTGCACCTGTGATGCGTACATTTGTCCTATGCAAACAATGTTGACCCTGATCAGACGGCTCCTAAATGAGCCCTCTGATCAGGATCAACATTATTTGCATATTTCGACATATATTTGGTATCTGCAAACAGTTTAAAACCAGATTGCGTGACATGGCGTCTTATCTAGACTCAAATTGTTTTGAGACTCTTTTCAATGTCAACTTAATTATAAAAAGGTATAAATGTTAATTTAACAAATTTTGCAGACGACAATTTCAAAGCAGACGATATTACGACATTGTACGGTTTAAAAACACTTAGCAACAGTTCAACGAGGTTCTTTATCGACTGGAATTTATCGAGATGACCTAGTAGTCGCACGTGCCTGTTCATAGACTATCCTTGGCGCCATTATCCTGCTGTAGTATCGTCTCCTGAAACATTGTCGTCTGCAAAGTTTGCTAGATTTAGATTTATACAGTTTGGATCAAGATCAGACGCAGCGTTACGTACGTGACGTCTGATCTGGATCAAACCTTGAAGTTGCGATCAGCAGCAAAAGGTTAAAGAAAAGCAAGAAATACTTTAAATTTGTCAGAGATTTCTCTGTTATGTCTCTATGAATTAAACCAGTCGAGACGATACACTTAAGTAGCTGCTGCTTAAGGTTGATTCTACAGTAAAATATATCTACATTACGATCAATTAAAAGAAGGCATATTAAAAATAAAAGACAGCTGACAGCTTAAAGCAAGGCGACAGTAAAAAACAGAAAGCTTGTACAGGATATTTCTGTTTTACTATCACTTGCTTTGAACAGCTACCTGTTATAAAAAACTAATAATTAAAAACAATATAGTGATCGTCATAGAGAAGTTTTAATGTATATGCCTTCCAGACGATACCATTGAGTTGTCGCAGCATAGAGTTTGTTGAAATAATATGTACAGTAAAACCTCTCTGTTACGACCACTTAATTGTGTTAATTATTAGGTTTTTCTGACAGGTAACTGCTTAAAGCAAGGTGACAGTAAAACAGAAAGCTCCTTTAGGAGCTTTCTGTTTCACTGCCACCTTGCTTTAAGTTGTCACCTGTCTTTTATACAATCAATTAGCCTTCTTTTTAGTGGCCGTAATAGAGAGGTTGTACCGTATAGGAATTTTAGTATTGAAATGTTCATCTTTATCCGCGGGTTTTGGAAAAGGCATTGCCCTTTAGTATATATTCTTAATTAATGAAGCCCAAATAAAGACGTGAGATTTACATGATAAAACATAGTTCTGAGACAGGTTTTATTACTGGTATACACTGGGCTGGTGATAAAATGGGCCTTTTGTAACAAGGAAATTAAAAGAATTCTTGTCCACAGTATAAATGTTTAACAACTGCACCAGGGTTTAAAGAACCCCCACATTCTAAGATCAGAATGATAGCTGACCTTCTGGATTAGTTGCCAGCTCCTGTCCGAATAAAGAATATAGCTAACAGGGCTGCCATTTCTCCGGATTTTTCATCAATTTTCGGATTTTTTTCTTGTTCACGGTAGCTTAAAGCAGGCTGAAAGTAAAGCAGAATGCGCCTTAAGGCGCATTCTGCTTTACTTTCAGCCTGCTTTAAGCAGCAACGTGTCAACAAAACTAGAAACGGACTATAGGTTAAAGGTACGACAACATTTGTCGTACAAAGTTTTATGAAACGGGACCCAGGTTCTTGGAAGGCGTTACATAACATTTTGAACGCGTAGAAAAATGTCCAAGGGGTCGATTCTCAACTTTGAAAACTTGACTCCAAGTCATTTTTCAATAGGGTCGAGATTGTGTGTACACATATGTGCTAAAATGCCATGTTTGTTTGTTTGATAATTTGTTTGTTTGATTTTAATAATGGCACAATTTCTATATATTGTTGATAGTAAATTCTGTGATATGTCTGTTGTATAAGGGTGTATCGTATCGTTACGCAATAAACATTGTAAATAGTCAAGAATGCAGTACGGTCAAGCTTAGATATCTCGACCTCGCCATAGCCAAACATATCCTTATTTCAAAGTTAAAACGTGGCTGAGCCACGTTTTAAATTCGAAATAGGAATATGTTCAAATTAACCCAGGTCGAAATAATAAACAATCAACATCACAAATACCAGAAAGTCGGGTTAATCACGTCACTGGATAATCTATATAAAACATACTCTTCTCCAGATGAACTGTATATAATATACTCTTCACTGCATGAACTGTATATAACATGCTTTTCACTGGATGAACTGTATATAACATACCCGTCACTGGATGAACTGTATAAAACACTCTTCTCTGGATGAAATGTATATAACATGCTTTTCACTGGATGAAATGTATATAACATGCTTTTCACTTGATGAACTATATATAACATACTCTTCATTGGATGAAATGTATATACCATGCTTTTCATTGGACGAACTGTACGAGTATATAACATGTTCTAACATGACACGCATTTTGGTCACTATAAAAATAGAACAAGCTCATCGTGGTATACCCGAGACGTTTTACAACGCTCTTCTCTACCTGCTCCTCCCGCGGTTATATAACATGGCGTGACTTCGTGCATTTATACGTTATGTTTTTAAAATTTCTTACGTTATTCCTATAGCCCGTAAAGACCAAATACTTTTAACCAGTCATGTTACTGCAATTTTCCCATTCTTCTGTTTTGTTTCATGTAATGTTTTTTCTATGCCAGATTGTGGATCGGTAAATGTAAATTTGCTGTTGGGTGTTAGATTCTTGTAATGCCGCGGGAAAAGTTATTCGATCGAAAAACTGCATCCGTTGAGGAAATAAGTATGAAATATTTGATTTCGCTTTAAATCTGGTCATGTTAGAATGGAATTAATCTATGTTCTACCGTTGTGAAACGGTATTTTACAACGGTCGGTCGTTGTGGTGCGCAGGAATTGACCACTCAGGCCTTCGGTAGAACATAATAGATTATTTCTTAACTCTTCACTGGATGAAATGTATATAACATGATTTTCACTGGATGAGCTGTATATAACATACTCTTCAGTGGATGAACTGTATATAACATGCTCTTCACTGGATGAACTTTATATTACATACTTTTCACTGGATGAACTATATATAACATACTCGTCACTGGATGAAATGTATATTACATACTTTTCACTGGATTAACTGTATAAAACATACTCTTCACCGGGTGAACTGTATACAATATACACGTCACTGGATGGACTGTGTATAGCATATCTTTCATTAGGTGGACTGTATATAGCATGCACGTCACTGGATGGAGAATAAATATCAATACTATCTGGTGTTGATAACTCAAGCTTGGTTAAGTCGAACGTACTCGTATTTCAAAGTTTAAATAAGTGGCTGAGCCACGTTCAAACTTTGAAATATGGACAGATTCGACATTATCGATCTAGAGTTATTATGCAAAAGAAACAATACGGACTAACAAGATTTAAACTAGATCTCGCTATTGAAATGAAAATGTAGATATTCAGAAAGGTAATTATTAACCTATTTCTCCATATGAACGTCTTTTCGCCTTTAATTATTTCCTCCATTACAGAAAAGAATCCCACTTAAGATGGTAAAGCACCATGAGAAACATTTTCTATTTCCTAGCAGATGATAGCTTAAAGCCAGGTGAAAGTAAAGCAGAATGCGCCTTAGGACGCATCCTGCTTGACCTTCAACTGGCTTTAAGCATTCACATGTCTTCAAAACTAGAAACAGACAATCAGGTAATGGATTAAGTTAGCTCTAGCTATCGCAATTCAACTGTAAACATATGGGGAAATGTTCGACTCACCGGACTTGAGTTATTGAGAGACGAAGTTAACTGTTAATGTTGTTATCGAATATTGAGATGCCTTATATTGTTATTTGTCCAGAAAAACAGATATTGTTGTTGTTCTTGTTAATGATCATTGTTGCGGTAAAAGCTAATAAAAATGACAAATAAAATGAGTATGCTTTGTGTTGATTCCAATCGCGTGATATTTCAAATTAATATGAGCCATTTCCTCCCAGACATTTTCAGTCGACATTTTCAGGGTTGATTTTTACGCCTCCATAGCTATTCTTAGACGCATAATTGTAGTAAACTTTGCGTGTATCCATACATCCTTGCGTCCGTGTCCCTTTTGTTCGGGGTGTATATGATGTTGATACCAAATTTGCGATTTGAGTACATCTTGGGATGGCAAAGTGTCTCGTTTGGCAAAGTGTCTCAGCAATGGATGGATTACCAAATTTAATTAAGTAAAATGTTAAATTCTTTGATTTAGGCGGGATTTTAAAAAAATATAGAAAGTGGGATGAGAAGAAATTATTTCATGATCCCAGAAGGACGAATAACTGACACCTTCGGGCAGGAGACACATATACAAACTATGTGCTAAAGTCTCAACTGTGACACTACGTGGAAATCAATCAAACAATATCACTGCGTGCAGCATAGAGAACAAATCAAACTAGTACAGAATCCAACCCTATATGAGTGAGACTGGTTGGCGGACCAGGCTCAACAGTTATAAATGGTAATCAAGCCACATGAAACCCCCCTCCCCCTCCCCCAGCACCAAAACCAAACAAATCCCTCAGAACCCCTATGAGTATCCTAGTTGCAGGCAGTGACCACATAACAACGCTTACTAGCAAACAGGAGCAGAAAGATAAAGCAAGTATCCGGGCATGTGTGGCGCTCGGGCTGGAGGCCCCATGGGGTGCACGGTCGAACAGGCGGTGGGCTGATGGGAGCATGCCGACTGCTACCCAGGCCATCAGGATCCAGAACCATGGTACGCACAGGTAATAGAGGGATTGTATCTGGACGCCTTGGTGGCCGAATCTAAGCAAGGCTCGGGAATATCCGAACATGCTTCCAGTGGAAGCCCCGGAGCGGATAAGGTACATCATGGAACTGTCAATCACTGGGAACCAGACCCAACAACATCTCCATGACAATAGAGGATTTCCTCCTTCCCAACTACCAGCGGCAACAAACGTCCCCTTTCAGGGCCACCACAGCAAAGCCCGGACAACAATAGGCATGATGTTGACCAATGTTTCAAATCTTAGGACAATGGAATGACGCACCTTATAAAGCTTATATGGGACTATAAACCTTAGCAGCAGCAACAACACAACAATAAAACGTCTCGTAACATGTTCATGTTACTACTATGACTTTGATCTTGACATCGACCTTTGACATCATTTATAAAAAATATAGAAAAAGCGTATACAACACCAGCTTGAGGTACCAAATGTGTCATGTAGATAGATCATGTGAATGAGAGGCTGACCGTTGTTTGTTCATGTAAATTTGGCCCTGAACTTTAATCTCATTTAATCCGTTAAACCATAGACTGGTTCTAGTTTTGAAAACAGGTGACCACTTGAAGCAGGTTGAAAGTAAAGCAGAATGCGCCTTTAAGCTACCATCTGCTACAATATTGAAAATTGTTCTTATCATACATATTTATAACTCTATAAATTGGATATATTTTCTTCAGTGGATAAATAAATTAAAGGTGTAAAAAGGCGCATTAATGGGTAATTAGTTAAAGAAAGCATCATGTTATCTACACCACAAAAGCTAGAGTGCAATTTTGGCGTTCGAGTACATCTTGAGAAACCCTCAGTGTGACATGCTATTTTTAGACAAATCTGACAATGACCTTCACTTAAAACCTCAATTATATATTTCAAAATAGCTGTTTAAGCATACAAATGTTAATGTACATGTATAAGCAAATCTTAGAATGGCGCAGAATGGTATACTACTTTCAGGTAACTATGCTGTTAACTTATGACCGCACTTATAGAAAAGCTTCTCTGGAGCATATTTACTATTACATAATTTTCTTGGACAGATCTTGACAGCACGTCATTGGGCTGCTCGTTTGCACCGAACATGACGTCATTTCCGTTTTGGACGACAAAGGTTGATTCGTGTCTTTTCTCTGATATGTCTAATAATATTCTAGGTCACCATGATGCTCCTATGAGGGGTTTTAGGAGAAAAGATCTTATGAGCCTTAGAAATGCCCTAACTCAGGGATAGGACAACGTTTCTTTCCCGACGTCGTTATTAGACGTCACGTAAGGTCATTGTCGCTTGCATCAAGAGCAAAGATGGACACATACGATACTGACAAATATTAACCTAAGATTTCAATTAAACCGACATAAAAATCCCAACTTAACACAGTGTGATTCTCAGATGTAAATTGCAACTTTGATATTAACACTTCGTGTTTTCTCGTCTAAAAACATCCACTTTATACGATAGCATCTAAAATTCTTGAACTGATCTAAATTTTGGTACCAAATACATAGGCTTTCAGAAAAATAGTCAATGAATAATTATAGAAAACAAAGTTAACAGTTTCTTTTGGAATTGAGTATACATTGTAACAATGATATTTAGCGTAACCTCTGACCTCAATTAAGCGTGGCGTCTAATCTGGATTTGAGTAAACACCATACGACAATGTTAACCCCTTCACTGCCTTACCCCGGGTACAACGATTATTTGAAAACAGTTTAAATCCTGATTAGACGCCGCGTAACGCAGCGTCTTATCAGGATTCAAACTGTTTGACACTCATTTCAATATTTCTCAACCCCCAAAAAACCGAACCATTGAATTCGAGAAATCAAAGCAGACGACATTTGTTTAAAAATGATGACGTCATGGCAGTGAAGGGGTTAATCAGAAGATAAGGCAGCAGTGGTAGCGTAAGACATACGCCTGTTTTACTTTTTGGTCAAGCTGCAAGCATTGTCGTAAGGAGGGAACCGTCATTCGGGCATGTAGATGTAGAAAAGGAGCACAGTAGTAAGGGTGGACAATTATCCGTTCCCTTTAATTATGTTAGATATAGCCCTTTACGCCATAGATAGGCATTTCCACTTCATTTTTTTTAATCATTACTCCACTAAAGAAATACAATCACGAATATGCACCATTAGAAATATTTTCCATAACCTAGCTTATTGTTGATTAAATAAGGCTGAAGGCAAAGCAGAACTCTCTCATAATTAAGCATTCTGTTTTTCTTTTAGTCTGCTTTAAACAACTATCTGCGTTCAATGCTGAGAAGGGTTTGTCAAAAAGGGTTAGATATTATTATGCTGTTCTAGAACAGTTGATTCTGCGTAATGGAAGAAAACAATAGCCCTAAAAATGGCATATTTGGCATTTTTCGTCGATATTAAATAATCATTGATACTATATGTTCACAGCTTGTTCATCTTGTAAAGTACTAAACCAGTTAAGATAGTGTCATTGGTCTTTCAGAATGTCATGGAATGTTCTACATAAAAGTACATATGCTGTATACGTAGGCAAAATATATGACTACAGTAAAGGTTTCTGTTGACTAAATGCGGTATAAAAATTCCAAGGTGAGTCAAACTACATGTATATATATTAAAACGCACTTTTTACGACCACTTTATTGTGTTTATTATTAGGTGTACATGTATAAGGCATAATGCATGTTACTGTTCAAAGCAAAGTGAAAAAACCCAGATAACTCCTTTAGGAGTTTTCTGTTTTACTTTCACATTGCTTTAAAAGCTATCACCAGTATTTCATCCAATCAATTTGCCTTCTTGCCAGTGGTCGTTACAGAGAGGTTTTACTATACTGACTTGGGACATGAATATACGTACATAAATATTAGCACTTAAGAAATATAACTGAGGAAAACCTATATATGTAGCAAACATGTGATTCTAATCATGTTTTTCTTACTCAATAGACCATCTTGACGATAAGCAACCACTTCAAGCATGTTAACAGGGCTGCCATAAGTTGAAATAAAAATCCTAAGATTTCCAAATTTGCATTTTTCTAGTGCGATTGTACGAATCGTACCTTTCCCCATCGCCTGTTTCTAGTTTTGTTGACACGTGACTGCTAAAAGAAGCCTGAAAGTAAAGCAGAATGCGCCTTAAGGCGCATTCTGCTTTACTTTCAGTCTGCCTTAAGCTACCATGTACTAGAAAAAATCCGAAGATGTAGGAAAAATCCGGAGAAATGGCAGCCCTGTGTTAAAAGTAAAACAGAACGCGCCCTTATAGAATTTACTCATATCACAAGACAGATCATATACATCGTCATGCACAATAATATCAAATGGGAGACAAAAATTGTGTAAGAGGCTTGTCAAGATAAGATGCCATGTAACGCGGCCTGATTCAAACTGTTTGACACTCGTCATTATGTATTTTCTGACAAAGTGGCCAATAATGTGACTTTGACAAATACAGCCGACGACAATGTTTAGCAGACGATGTTGCATTCGTGAAAAGCGTTATTCTTGTTTGGAAAACAGCAACACATATTGTTGTAATGAGGCAATCGGTGATTGGAAGGCCGTTGTAGGGAGAGAGCAGACAGATGGACATACGAAATTTTATTTCTAAACATAACAGACGGCGTGAGCATTGAATAACACTCGTTGTTTATTTGTCATATATAACTAGTTGAATAACTATGCAAATGAGGTACGCCACAACTTCGTTTACTTGTGACGTCATTTAAATGTGTTCTATGCTTTCAATGTCCAACGTCTTAATTTCTTCATGTATATTCAATTTATAGAATATTTGTGTAATTAATCAATATTAAATCTACATGAACGTGTTTATTAATACTTATATTATCTTAAACTTATGCTAGTGAACGGGGATAATGTGGAATAACATTTTCTCTGTATAGATCTACTTATAAAAAAGAATATTACATTCGTGTTAATAATTTTTTGGATTATCAAACTCATCGTTTTAGAAAACGATAAAAACTTGGCAAACCCTCGTTTTTATCGTTTCCTAAAATACTCGTTTAATAAATCCAATAAATTATGAACACTCATGTAATATTTAATATATATCTCACCTCAATACAGATACTATATACAATAATGAGTAAATAAAATGCATAAAAACAATCAAATAAGACTTATGAGAGACAGTGTAAATCTTAAAATGTGACAACTTATTTCAAATCTGTAATCATTATTATTATTATTATCATTATTATTAAATAATAATAATATCATTATTATTATACATATGTACCAGAATCATATAGCGTTTTTTCACACAGGAGTCGTGTGTTTCAAATCATTTACATGTACAAGTTCTTACAAAGTGAGAAAAGACAAATAAAATAACTATATTTACAACAAATAGGGTTGGTTTTTTCTTCTCCCCCCCCCAAACTGCATGCAACTAAACATACCGTTAAAAGTGTATGCTTATAAAATACTATTATCAGTTTGAACGTTGACCACAGCATTTTTTAACGTTTTAAAATATACATATAATTTATGAACATCGTCATAGGATTATTTGTACAATTGTTGTCGTCGATTCATTAAGATATCGTAGCAGGTTTAACATCATGTACAACATGTATAGGGTACATGTTCATGCCATCTCACACATATTTCTATTGTGCGAATGGCTACCACTAATTATTAACACCTAACTAAACCCATTTACTGCCTTCCGCCGAACATAACAGTTGTTTGCAAACAATTTAGATCCTAATCAGACCACGTCTGATCAGGATCCAAATTATTTGACACTCTTTTCAATATTTTAAGTAAAAATTTATAAACTTTAAATTTGATCAAATAAATGCAAACGACTTTTGTTTAAAATGGATGACGTCATGACAGTGAAGGGGTTAGCACATACAGTAGAACCTCTCTATAACAGCCACTAAAACGAGGGCTATTTGATTGTATAAATGACAGGTGACAGCTTAAAGCAAGGTGACAGTAAAACAGAAAGCTCCTAAAGGAGCTTTCTGTTTCACTGTCACCTTGCTTTAAGCAGTCACCGGTCTTAGACACCCAATAATCAACAAAACTTAGTGGCTGTTATAGAGAGGTTCTACTGTAGCAATTACAATATCGCTATGAACACACAAGTGTACCGTTTTGAACTTGAAGCCTTTCTGTGTTGGAAACCTAACAAACAAATTCTTTATTACACTCAATTCATGATTTAACATGAAAACAGGAGGAAACCGAATACAGCAAACTCTGATTATAACAATATTCAGGGGACCGTTGTATCCGATACAATGGTTACTACATAGAATTCTAGGCATTTTCAGACTGGAAAAATGAAGAAATTCTTACCTGTTATACACTTTAATGGTTGTTATCTCTTTCTATGTTTCAACTGGTACAGGTTAACTCATTTTACAAATATAACACCATTTACAAATGATTTGCGTATTTTCCTTCTAAATGTTTAAACATATTGGATCAGAAAAAAGAAAGGACCCTAGTAAGAAGGCTTGTTCATGAGCTCTCTGATCAGGATATGGGGCCCGTTTTATGATTCGTCGTACGACGAAAAAGGTCGTAAGTCAAAACTTCAAAATACATCTAATTATTCATATCTCCATATAGTTTTGTCGTGTGACATCGCTTTGGAGACGTCTTTTAAGGACGATTCCAAAGATATGTCACAAGAGAGATTAGATAATAATTGATAATTTTAGAATCTAACTAACGAACATTTTGTCAAACGACGTTTTATAAAACGAGCCCAGCTTTGTTTGTTTTTGTTTTGTTTTTCTGAAATACTATCATACAACACCCCTTAAGAATAAACTTGGCATTATTGGGTTAAAGAAGACCATATTTGAGCAAGATTGCAGTCAATAAGTCTATTTTGCCAAATTCTTAATTTAGCATTCTAGCGATTAAATGGCAAGCTCAACTAAAACACCACTCATACAAAATACAACAGTAATAATAACTTATTGACGTTAGTCTCTGTAACTACGTATATAGTATATGTCTAGGTTTTTTTTGTTGTTGTTGTTGACGTGCAAAAAGGTGTAGATCCAGACCACCTTTCATCACAGTCTTAGCATACACACAAGTTATACACTTGCAAACAAGTTAGGTTACACAATAGTGTAGGTGTTCGTGATTTACAAACATGGTAAACCCCGACCCGAACCGGCGACTGGTCTGTGTATGTTAACTATGCAATACACCTGGTTGTCTCAGGGCACGGCTAAAATATAATTACATGTATAGTTATTGACCGTGTAATCGTGAATTAAAATCTGACGTATTAATTAACCCATTGCCTGCCAATCGCTACTTGACTAGTTAGAACAAACAGTTTGAATCCAGATCAGACGCCGCGTATGCGGCGTCTGATCTCGATCCAAACTGTTTGACACTCCTCTTCGGGTCTCTTCAAGAAAAATGCATTATTTTTCATAACTGTACGAAATTTGCAGACGACAACTTCAAAGCAGACGATATTACGTCAGCATAAGTATTAACGTTCCATGGGAATTAAATTATGAGCTTTCTATTCCGTAACATAATATCTAAAGTCATTATGAACGTCAATATTTCCACATAAATGCTCAGCATGCTTTAACACTAACGGCATGTTTAAATACGTGCACAGTAAAACTTGCTGTCAGTGTCCATATATTTAAGTACAGTTCTCCATCTCTACAACACCACCAAAATGAGAGGCAATGGTTTTGTGTGTTAATCGGAGGGAGTTGTTTGAGGGCGGGAAATTGGCTTACATTTGCAAACATCTTGAATCCAGATCAGACGCCGTGAAATGCTTCGTCTGATCTGGATTCAAGATGTTTGTTACTCGTTTGTATTTTTTGTTTCTGACAAAATGTTCAATATGTGATATTGAGCAAAATAACAGGCGGCAATTTAAAATAGACGATATTACATCAGTAAACGGGTTCGACA
Source organism: Gari tellinella (assembly GCA_922989275.2). Taxonomy (NCBI): domain Eukaryota; kingdom Metazoa; phylum Mollusca; class Bivalvia; order Cardiida; family Psammobiidae; genus Gari; species Gari tellinella. The sequence goes on from OV277858.1 coordinate 95,591,221, forward strand.
TATTTGTCTTGTTTGAGGAACAGCGGCAATCCTTGTTGTAAGGGGGAATCGTTGTTCGGAGGGCCGTTGTAGGGAAGGGATCGATGTTCAGAGGACCGTTGTAAGGAGGGAATCTTTGTTCGGTGGGAGGTTGTAAGGAAGGAATCCTTGTTCGAAGGACTGTTGTTGGGAGGGAGCACTTTAATAATGTTCCCCTCTGTAGACAGGTTGAAACGTGCATGTTAAATGTAAAATAGCAAGCATGTAGGAGTTTTCTGTTTCATCTTTTTATGTATTTGCATTAAAGTCTGAAGAGCGATCGCTTTAAACCAATTTAACTATCCATTTAATCACATCTCTTATTTTTAAGGTTAAGTCTATATAATGACATTGGAGCATGCACATTTATAATGAATGTCATCACATTGCATGGCTATCAAACATAAAATAACAATTGATTGCATTGAAAGTGAACAAAGTTCAACAAACTAGCGTTGATTACATGACGAAATGCGGAATTTCTTAGTTTTTATAATGTATTCAAAACTGGGAACACGCTGGCAATTCACTGTTTGCATACCACAAGTGTATACTCACAGGTACACTGTTTGTAAAGGATACGCGTGTGTAGCTGGGGTTCAAATGTTTAAAATTCAACGCCAATTATCAGTTTCTAATACACATGTTTTCTTAATGCAGAATAAACAAGACTGCGCGTTCGATAAACGCTTATGCCCCCGGTGGCATCCTTGACAATATATTCTAAATCTAAGTCCAAATTAGGTCAAGGTCAAGGTCAAACTGAGCTTGGTGAGTTGGTAATGGTCCAAGGCAACAACTGTATAAATATCAAAGAATTTTAGTACAGTGTTGATGCTAGATGAAACGGTAAAATCTAGTTAACCGAGAAAGAGCCCATTTAAAATATTCTAAGTTCAAAATAGGGCAAGGTCAAGGTTAAAATCAAAGTCTGGTGATGTAAGTGGATAGGGAATGGTCCAAGGCAACAACTGTATAAGTATCAAAGCATTGTAGTCAGTTGTATTGATGCTAGACGAAACGGTAAAATCTAGTTAACCAAGAAATAGCCTGTTTAAAATATTCTAAGTCCAAACTAGGTCAAGGTCAAGGTCAAAATCAAAGTTTGGTGATATTGGTGGGTAGGGAATGGTCCAAGGCAACAACTGTATAAGTATCCAAGCATTTGGGTAAGGGGTGTTGATGCTAGATGAAACGGTAAAATCTACTTAACCTTGTTACGGACGGACTGACGGAAGGACTGACGGACGGACTGACTGGCGGACAGGACGATTACTATATGCCTCCGCATCTATCGATGCCGGGGGCATAAAAAAGTTATTTGCTTTATGTATATTAATATTGCATTTAGCATAATGCGGCGTCTGATCAGAGTCTATACTGTTTGCCTATGTCCCATATATGGGATCGTTGGCGCAAATGGGTTAATTATAAAATGCTCGTTTTTGCTATTTCGATCTCTATGGGCGTTGATCAAAGAAACACGTCTTATTTTTATGCCCCCGGCATCGACAGATGCGGGAGCATATAGTAATCGTCCTGTCCGTCCGTCCGTCCGTCCGTCCGTAACCAGGTTAAGTAGATTTTACCGTTTCGTCTAGCATCAACACCGCTTACTCCAATGCTTGGATACTTATACAGTTGTTGCCTTGGACCATTCCCTATCCACCAATATCACCCAACCTTAAATTTGACCTTGACCTTGACCTTTTTTGGACTTAGAATCTTTTCAATGGGCTATTTCTTGGTTAACTAGATTTTACCGTTTCGTCTAGCATCAACACTACTTACTACAATGCTTCTATACTTATACAGTTATTGCCTTGGACCATTACCAACCCACCAGTAATACCCAAGCACAATTTGACCTTGACCTTGACCTAATTTGGACTTAGAAAAGATTCAGAATATATTGTCAAGGATGCCACCGGGGGCATAAGCGTTTATTGAACGCGCAGTCTTGTTCTTACATGCATGCAACAGTATTTTATTTTATGTCATGCTTTCAAGACAAAAGTAAAGCAGGAAACCTATGCTGATATCAGAGACGGATAATTCATTATCGTACGATAGAGAAGACGTTTTCTTCCCGTTTTAACGCAAACGCATTGCAAATAAATGTAGAAAATTATAATTACTTGAAAATTCTTAATGTTCCTATTAATCTGAGCGGCAAACAGATCAGACACCGTGTTACCCGGTGTCTGATATGGCTTCAAACTGTTTGGAATTGAAATAATAGTTTCAGCGTAAACGCGTTTATTGGACAAGAAGAACGTATTCTCCGCTGTCAGAGAAGTCACTTAACACAAGTTTGACTTTACTTCGTCGTAGCATATCCTTAGGTCTGGTCTTAATTATGACAAATATGATGCAATGTGCATGCAAAATGTATTTTCGTTTGATGAGCATGCCTATCAAATAACACTTTATTAAACCGATTTGGACAAGCTATTTTTGACTATGACGATCAACAACCTAGACGTTTTCATTATCTCTAAGGAAACTGTTTTTTTCATGGCCTACTGTAGAGAGGGTGTAATCGTTTCCTGTTTAAACGAAACGAAACACAAACGCAACGCATTTAAATGTAGAAAATGGTAATTTCTTGAAAATGTTAAACATAAGTTTTAATCTGAGTGTTAACCAGTTTGGTTACCCGGCGTCTAATATGGCCCCAAATTGATTGCAATGAGCATAAGGTTTTTATCAAAAACGCGTCTATTGGAAACCTTTAAAAAAAACTTTAACATTGTAACTTAACCATCAGTTAAACCTTTACTAACCCATTTCCCCATAAAAACGGCTTTTTACTCTTTTTATTTATTCCTCCACAGAAGAAAATAGTTCCAATTTATACAGCCAAGAATGTGAATCAGAGGTAATATTTTCTATATTGCTATGAGGTAGTTGGTTAAGGAACCTTTCCGTGTAGAAGCGTACAGCTAATCAAAAGGTTACCGCTAAAAGCAGGCTAAAACAGGAATTGGGTTCATTGACTCATTGAAATACATTTCGTATGCCAACCAGTCAATATATAAATTTTATGCCAACATAAAAGGATTTATGTGTATTGGTCACCATTTCAGTAATTGCCGCTCAATATCATTTGCATGATTCCGGCAGTTACAAGTCAAGTATAAGGTTATGTAGTAATATATAGGAAACCAGTCAGCAGAGAGAGATGCCGGGGGGGGGGTGACCAATGGGAATCAAGGTCACCGTTTTTAAACCAATCACAGAGCAACATAGCCATGTTTCTTTATATCGGAAAGTGTCTAAGATGTCGACCTGATTTTCGTTACAAACCACCACCTCCCATCCTCCTCCTATTTCTTGTTTCATGTCTTATTTTGATATTTTATGTGCATGTTACCATGTTATTTTGTTGTTATTCTGCTGGGCGGTTGTTGTGTCCCCCAGATATGGAAATTAGATATTTACTTTCTATAACATTGATCTTAAGTTTATGGCATTTCAGGCGGTTGTTGTGTCGCCCAGATATGGAAATTAGATATTTACTTTCTATAACATTGATCTTGTGTCGCCCAGATATGGAAATTAGATATTTACTTTCTATAACATTGATCTTAAGTTTATGGCATTTCAAATAAAATGCCCATTAACAAACATACATTACGTATTTGTCTTCTATTTTCCATACAAGTGAGTTTCGGTACTGTGTGGATCTTAAGCCTAAGTGGGCAATGCCACATAAATATTCATATACACCGTTTGAAAACTCGTCTGCCGGACTGCAGCAATGCAATACTCCCTCAAACGTGGAACGTACCAAAGTGTAAAGTACAGTCACGGTTTCCTGCTAGTTGTTTATTAATACCTGTACGAACTTTTATTGATTTGTTTGTCTGTTTTGTTTTGTTTTTTAATTACGCCTATGTCTGCCAACGGAGGAAGAATTGGACCACCCAGAGAAAGGACACAGACGAGTCCGGGCTATGCCCTGCTCTTTTTCGACAGTGCCCTGTGTATAGCAGTGATCATGGTATCTCGGTTTAACCCTTTCACCCTCAACGACGCTTAAATTGCATTTGCAAACAGTTTGGATCCTGATCAGACGCCGTGTAACGCGGCGTCTGATCAGGATCAAAACTGTTTGACACTCGTTTTGAAATTCCTTCAGCCATACTGCCGTATTTTTCAACTTTGAAACGATATGGCAGACAACAAAAATTGAAGCAGACGATAATGAAACGGTGAAGCGGTAAACATCTCACGATTCTTTTGCAGCGAAAGGATTAAGTCTCATCCGAAGGACATCGTCAATCGGGATATCGAACTTGCGACACCTGTATTGACAGTCTAACGTGTTACCATTAGACAACGGTCCCCGGTCATCTTAACCCATTACCACATAAATGCTCCTTTGTACGCAATTACTGTATTCTTCTACAGCAGAATATAGTAATATATAGAATACAGCAGTATAGTTCCACTTTATACAGTCATAAACATGCACCATAAGAAGTATATCCTTTATCCAAGCAGATTTAAGTTTACATGAAAAGCAGGCTGAAAGTAAAACAGAATGCGCCTTTAGACGCATTCTGCTTTACGTTAAACATGCTTTAAGTAGTCACCTATTTCAAATCTAGAAACAGGCTATGGGTAATGGGTTAAACTGTAGCCTGGTTCAGCCTGATCACAACTGAGATGTGTACCGATACAGATTCCAACAGATATCACAGTGTATAAACGAACTGTACGATGACCGGGTAAAGTGACTAGCTTTAACAACGAATGTTGACATTTGTGCAGAGGTCGGAACATAAACCTGTTAATTTTGGATATCTTCTTCGAACCCATGCGAGCGAACGTAAGTAATAATTACAGTTATACATTTATTTTGTATCGTAGTACACTTGTAAGGGTGTAGGTAGAGAGGAAATTGTGATCTGATTGAAAATCAACACATAGTGTCGATTTCCCTCTCAAATTTGGCAACAGTTCTTTGAAAATGCCCTTTGTTTTAATCGCTTATATTACAATACGGTACTGTATGTTATCTAAATAGACCGCTAAACTATGGCATGTGAAGTGTTGCAAAAAGAAATAATGGTTCAATAAAAAATTATTTATTCTATAAATGAAAATAATTGTTCAACAAAAAAATTAGTTGTTCTATCTGACAAATATGTGTTCAATAAAAAAATAATTTGTGCAATAAATTAAAAAAAATTTTTTTTTGAATCAATGTATGTTATTAAACATAATTATTTTTATTGAACAAATAAAATACTTTTGCAACACAAGTTACATGCGAAAAATTATTCATTCAATAATTGGAGGCGAAAGTTGTAAGCTCGGATTTCATTGGACGAGAAATCGTTCAGCGCTTCGGAGGCTATTGACACGACGGTCGAGTCGATAACGTTTCTTATTCGCACAACGGTCGTGCGGATAAGGATTTTTTATGGGCACGGCAGTCGTGCGGATCAGAAAGCTTATTCGTACGACGGTCGTTCCTAAACAAGTCGTGCATATATGAAAGCTTATTCGCACGACGGTTGTTCCGATACATGTACATGTACTATATATAGTGACCGGGCCCGGGAATCGAACCCGGGACCTCTCACTTGCAAGGCGAGCGTTATAACCATTGAGCCAAAAGTCCGGATGTTAGGCTCGAGGGCCTAACACTGCCTATATTCACTACACTCCTCCCAATCTTAATTTTGAGGTCCTTTTTATCCCTTTCGACTTACGGTAGCTACCACGCGTCATTTCTGACGGTGATCCATGCATCGGGCAAGGACAGTCACCACCAGATGGTGCGGAAAAATCCGTTTGCCGACAACGCCATTATAGTGACCGGGCCCGGGAATCGAACCCGGGACCTCCCGCTTGCAAGGCGAGCGTTATAACCATTGAGCCAAAAGTCCGGACGTTAGGCTCGAGGGCCTAACACTGCCTATATTCACTACATATATCAACCTTCGATACACGAAATTCGATGTAAGTTTTGATAAACAGTCAGTCCTGGGCTGAACACATTCAACCCTAACGACGACTTCACTCGTCATTTATAACAGTCTACATGTGAAAAGTACAATAGACCTATGAAGAATGTGTAGACCTTGATCAGAGGGATCCGAAAAGGGTAATCTGATCAGGGACTGCAACCGTGAACAATCCTAAATAGGCAAACTTGGGCTGACTTAAGTTATGATTGAAAACGTGGACTGTTGTTTTGAATATGAATGACTTGCAAAAACAAATCTGCAAACTCTTTGAACGTTATATTTCAGCTGCTTTCAATAGAAAAGCCAAGTTTATCTTCGTCCAATTCATTAACAGTTTTATGTATACCAAATGGTCCACTCCAGGCCCATAGGAACACGGTGGGAAGATACAATAATCTTGCCAATATTAGTAAAATATACCTAGTTATTTACATAGATATAAGTAGGTAGTTTACGTGTTTTGAATGTGCGAAACGCCCTCAGAACGCATCAGCTAGAGACCGTCTAAAAACAATATTTTCACGGGGGAGCATGCTCCCGGACCCCTAGTAATTACCGACTTCCTAGGACTGTCTCAGGTTTGTCTGCGGAAGGTCGCAGTATTGCAAAAATTCGGACATTATTCCGCGCCCGACGCGGGATGGCTTGTGATACTCTCTCTAAATGATAGCTAGATGTAAGATATGTGTCTCACATATTGTCAATATACTCATGTCTTGATGTTTTCATGATGATCGAAACGGCCATGTTCAAATTGTAAAACGAAAGTGCCTGACGGCACGACAGTCGTGCGGATAACAATTCGTATATTCACGTCAACTATTTATGTAATCGGACGCAAATTTTGTTTCATAAAAGGCAATTTTGTCGTAAATTGACAAAAAAAGTAAATTCACGATATCGAAAATTAACGATAGGTGTAGGATAATTCATGACACGGGCCCCAGAGCTGTATCCTTACGAACGTCGTTCCGATAGACACTTACATGTACCTAGACTAAAGCTGTCAGCCAATGAAAACCGCCCTTACAAAAACCGTTAGTATCCCATAATGCTAATTTAAGACAATAATATTTTTAACATCCGTTGCAAAACGTGAAAAATATTGATTCGATTTTTTTATTTTTTTCTATAAATTCAAATATATATGTTCATTAAAAAAATATTGATTCTAAAAAAAAATATTTTAAAATTTATTGAATACATATATTTTTTAAGAAACAAATATTTTGTCAGATAGAAAATTATATTTAAATTATTGAATAAAATTTTTTTTTCTTGACCATATATTTTTCAGATAGAATGATAAAGTTTTTATTGAACCATTATTTTTTTTTGCAACACTTCACATGCCATACTAAACAAAGCAACTACTTTTTGTTTATCGTAAATCGCTATTTGATTATAAATTTAGGCAAACTTCTACATGTAGACTGTATCATTTATTGCAATCATCTGCTATCATTTAAAGCGACTACCCAACAATGTGACTGTATGACATAAAGCGACAAGATTCCCCTGAAATTTGTATGACATATATTGTTCGACAATATTGACCTGACGTTGACCTTTATGCAAGAATAAAGTACAGAGTGGTGACGCAGTATAAATCAATAATCGACAGCGTGCCGTACACTGTCGGGAATGTTCGATAAATTATGTAAATCGTGTTACATTTTTATCTTATGTGGAGTAAAACTCCCACTTAGTTAAGCGATAAAATACGATTTCCGATTATGCTAGTATAATCGTATCTACTAAAAAGCATCCTGTTGGGTTTAGATTTGGTTTTAAATCACGACAGATCCTCGATACCCTCACCTGCGATTAACGCCGGTTCACTATATATACCTAATTGGCAACCACATGACGTATCACATCTGCCATAGGTGCGTCGTTAGAGCGAATAATTTGTAATGGCGAGGTCCCGGGTTCGAATCCCGTCAGAGGTAAATATTTATTTATTTGCATTTTCATATTTTGTAAGTTATAAATTCTATTTTATACATAAAATGCACGGGTGACACGTTCTTCTCATTGTCACGTGTCATTCTATGCCACATCATACGTTTTCTCACACACAGTCTAACCAGCAACATGTCAAATAGGAAGTCGAACTATATTTCATCCTCCAAGGTTAAAGAAATAATCTTTAACGTTTCTGAAACATTTGCAAATGAACAAACTACAGGATCCAGATCATTTTAGACCGAACGGCGGAGGTGACAGGTGTGAGCCGCAGCACAGTTGACCGCGTGAGAAAAGAGAAGAAGGAATCCGGAAAGCTTTCATCACCAAAGAAGAATGTGGAGCGTGGGCCTTATAAGTCTTTAGATGGGTTTGACCAGGCTGCAGTCAGAAACAAAATAACAGAATTCTACACAGTAAGGCATCAGCTTCCGACACTGAAGACTCTCCACCAAGTTCTTAGAGCAGATATTCATTTTCCCGGAAGTATTGAAAGTCTGAGAAAGATGATGCACCAACTTGGTTACAAGTGGAAAAAGACAAAAGACAATAGAAAAGTGTTGGTGGAAAGACAAAACGTTGTTGCTTTACGTCTGGCATTTTACCAAAGGAAAAAGGAGCTGGAGGACCTTGGGTACGAACTAGTCTTCATAGATGAGACATGGGTCGACACAGCCTACACCGCCAAGAAGTGCTGGCAAGGGGACAATACACCAGGGGTCATTTCTCAAATGAATCGCGGTCAACGCATCATCGTTGTACATGGTGGAGGCAGACATGGTTTTATTCCTGGAGCTCTCCTTACATACAAGGCAGCATCCCGTACTGGAGATTATCACAGCGAGATGGACGGTCCCAACTTTACAAGATGGGTGGAGGAGAGGCTCATCCCCAACCTAGACCAGCCTAGTGCCATTGTGATGGACAATGCATCCTACCACAGCATGCGTACAGACAAACGCCCAACCTCAGGCACCAGGAAGGCTGATATACAGGTATATATATTCGGATTTATCACAGGTTGCAGACCGCCATCTCCTGCTTCCTTCCGGATACATCAGACAAAAGTTAATTGATTGTAAGAAAAATCAGGTGACAGCTTAAACCAATGTGACACTAAAGCAACGTTCTTTAAGGAGTTTTCTGTTTACTGTCACATTGCCTTAAGCAGTCACCTGTCGTATACACCAAATAGTTACCACATTGCAGTGGTCGTAAAAAATACTGTATAATATAATAAATTGTAGATGGTTGTTGGAAATTATCTGTTCTTTACATTGCATATTTTTTCAGGATTGGCTGCGGAGACATGACGTGCCATTCAGGCCAGAAATGCTCAGAGCCCAGCTGCTGGAGCTGGCACGAATCCACAAACCTGCGCCAACGTTTACAATTGACGAATTGCTTCGAAGTCATGGCCACGAGGTGTTGAGGTTGCCCCCTTACCATCCAGATTTCAACGCCATTGAGATGATCTGGAGCCAGATGAAAGGCATCGTACGAAAGACCAACCTCACATTTAGGTGCGTTTAAATACAATGTGTAAGAATGGACTGATTTCGAAGAAATAATGATGATAATGATAATGATAACAATAATAGATCCAATCATTATTATCATTATTACTACTATTATTATTATTATTATTGTTGTTGTTGTTATTCAGCTTTAATATTTTTAATTGGAAAAATATTATTTTATTACAGATATAACGACGTCTTAGATGCCACAAATGCTGCTGCCGCTCAGATTGGCGTTGACAGATGGAGAGCCGTGTGTGACCACACCGAACGTCATATCCAGACGTGCAAGCGCAATGACTACGTTGTAGATGACCACATTGACGCTCTGGTTATAGATCTCAGAGACGACTCGTCTGACAGCAGTGATGACGAAGATTGATTTGTATTGATTTTGTGTAGATATGATATTATATTTTATAATAATGAAATAGAAAAGAAAAGAAGAAAAAAGAAAAGAAAAGAAAAGACGAAAAAAGAAAAGAAAAGAAAAAGGGAAAAAAGAAAGAAAGATAAGACAGAAAGCGAGAAAAAAATTAGAAAAACCCCCCAGAAGTAGCATTTTTGGGAAAAAATAGAAAAAAGGGATGATGCACGGGTCTCGAACCACTGGCCTTTACAAAAGATAATGTATAGTCGTCGTCCTTACCACTTGAGCTAATAATGTATCGATAAGTTTGATAACCGGTCAATGCTATTTGTGTTTGTTTACCGGTATCAGTACCATGTGCGTTCTCGTATGAATTTAACGAAGTGTTCCGAAGATATTTTTAGAAATGAATCGAAGTGTGAAATTATGCTAATAGAGGTCACCAACGTCAGGTCAATATTGTCGAACAATAGCAACTAGCTATACACGATTTCGAAAAGCCTGCTTGGTGTATTGTTATAGTTTCTTAAATAAAAGCTGTATCAGAGTGATACGTATATGTACGTGCAACATCTACTACGACTTATAGTGTGTTCATGCAAATTACCATTTTCGACCATATTTTCGGAACTGTGTATGACATATTGCGACTCGCTTAATATGATTTCACCAATTCTGCATACTGTATTGTTATTATTCGGATACAGTGATGCTCACTTATAACGAACTCGGATATAGTGAAAAACCGCTTAGTATAAAATAAAAATTATTCCCCGACCGTGTCCTTCTTTATTTCTATGTACTACCACTTGCTTAAGATGAAATCGGATATAGTGAAAAATCGGTTAAGATAAACGAATTTTCAGGTCCGTATAATGAAGCTTACCTGTAAAATGGTTCGGATAATATAAAATTCCAATCGGTAATTATCACAGTTTGACGAGTGCTCACAACCGTCACGCTAGTTCATTGTTTGACTGGCTATCACCTCGGGCACGAGCGTTATGTATACATTGAGACCATTTAACCCTTATCATGCAAAATACGACTGTTCACATTTGCAAACAGTTTTGATCCAGATCAGACGCCGCATGACGCGGAATCTTATTTTGTATCCAAACTGTTTGCCACTCATCTTCAACCTTTCGACACGTTGACAAGCTAATATAGAAATCTTTTGTTTTGATTTTCGCAGGCAATATATTCGAAGCAGACGACAATTTGGCATAGCACGGGTTAAAGGATAGTTTCAAGTGAATGCTTATTCTCCATTTAGAAATACTCAAATTATCCAAAACAAAAAAATTGTTTTTTTCCTGTTGTAATTCACTCGCGCTCTTGATAGATTGTCAAGACCATTTCAAAATGTATAGTCCATCCGTTTTATTTCAAGAATGGCTGATTCGTCTTGACAGGAAATTTAAACGAGAAAAGCGAAAGGTGAGTAGATTTGTCTTTAAATATAAATGTAACTTATTTATAAATACCGAAAAGTTCGAACGTCGTAAAGATAGTCCAAATACAAAATTTGGGTCAAACAAGGGAAGCTACTCTAAGATATGTCATGGCGACTTTCAGAATTGCCAGTTTAACACTTTTGTTGCCAAGCTCTATAACACTAACAATATTATGCAAACAGTTCAGATACAGATCAGACGCCGCGTAATGCGGTGTCAGATCTGACTCTTTACCGTTTGAGACACATACAAGTATTTGGTAAGTAAAACACGCATGGATTTCTAAGCGAATTTTTTTAATCGCCAGGTTCTACGATGATAATGTACCGCTGGCTACACTGCTAGAGGAATATCAAGACTCCTTGCCACTGTCCGTGTATGCCAGAAAACACAAACGCAGGTCAGTCATATGCATATTCAACAAGGGGAAAATATAAACAACACAACATCAATAAGGATTTAATTTTCTTCTTCTTACAGTTTACCTGGATGAAAGAGTTACATGGACATGTACTGGCAAAAAGTTTAAAGTAAACATTGTAGACCCTGGTCACAGGGCTATAATATCTGTCCGATGTGGGTCTATTCTGTTTGCAAATGTTTTAAAAATACACATGTACTTTGTTTTACTTATGCTTGCAATGAATGCTGAAAGTTTATGATTTTTCAGCTTTCTCTCTCAGATGTAGTCAATGTTGATACGGGTGTGGCTACAACTGAGGACAAAACAGACAGCGACATCATCACTGGTATTCAACAGCCAGGCTCTCAGGATGACAGCGATGATGATGAGGAGGAGGAGGAAGAGACAATACTTGCCAGAACAGTCACATTTAAAGAGACGACATTGGAGTTAATTGAGAATATTAGACACTATTTGGAAAATACTGATGACATTGGGGAGCATGTCTTTTCTGCTCTTAATGTAGTTGAGCATAACATTCAAACAGGAGCCAAAAAACAAACAAAAATTAGTGATTTTTTCACAAACTCTTCATAAACCTTTCATAGACAGTGATGTTGAGATACAATAAGAAATACAATGTAAAGATACACTGCCCAGGTTTTTTTTATATTTCTGCCTATTCATTTGTTTTTGTACCAAGAATATGGTGTTTCATAATTTTCGTTATATCCAAACAGTTTTGACCAAATTTCGCTATATGGATATAGCGAAATTTGGATATAGCGAACAAATTTTCAAGGTCCCTAGAATTTCGTTATAAGTGAGCATCACTGTATACTGATTTTCCCCCAAATCTTCGGATTTCTGCTCTTACTTTTAAAATTTGGACCTTAAGCGTAGTTTGCGTTGCAAACATTGATATGAGTGTCAAACAGTTTAGATCTAGATCAGACGGCGCGTTATGTGTCTGATCTGGATCTGAACTATTTGTAGAGCTTTGCAGCGAAAGGGTTAATGGTACGTTTCCTAAAACCGCGCTTGAAAATTTAGAAATCTTAGGATGTTTTAGCAACTTATGGTAGCCCTGATTTCAGCCTAACATTTATCAATTTATGTTTCAGGTTCAATGGATAATTTCCAGTGTATCTACTGCCATGACTGTACTTTCAGCACAGATGTATTCGACCAAGTCATACAACATTGTGTCGACATTCACGAAGACCAAAACCTAACATTAAAATTTTATCGATTTCGGACATTACCAACACAATAAAAACTCACTCAAAGGACTTTCGTCTTGACACAAAACCGGCAAAAATTATGACATATATTGTAAAAACAACCCTAAAAAGTAAAAATGGACCAGAATACAATGACAACTAGAATTATCCATTTCAGGTTTCAGGGAGGAAAAGCTAAACTTTATATTAACTTAATCAAGGACTTAATTATATATGTGCATACATAAACAAAATGTCAGCATCAGCTTAGGAGTTGGAAGGTAGCGGGTTTGATCGCCAGTTGCAAACCAGTGCCGTAATATTGCTAGGAGCAGCTCTCTTTGGGGTCTACATTTTCTGCAAATTGTCAAAAGGAGGCATTGTAAGGTAAAGGGTTGAAAAGAGATTTATTTAAACTTTGTTAAACTAACAAAAGGGCGTTTTGGACGTAAAAGGATCCTAAAGTCGTCTGAAATCGTTACCGTAAGATCGCTATAATTGATACAGTATAGTCGCTTTAATCATTCAGATCACCGTGTAGTCTGATTCAATAAACAATACAGTTTCAGTTTCATCAGTGCAGTACTTTGAACGTGGATATTTTATTAAATCTCACAGCTATTGTGGTTGTACTGCTATCTAAATAAGAATACATAATTTGCTCAAGTTTTAACGCCCGATTAGATGTCAGGATGTGTATAAACTGCATATATGACACGTTTGTAAACACGGCCTCGTGTAAACATTGCCAGGTATTTATAGATGTAATGGAAATATTTTGTTTGGAAAGCTTGATAACGGAACAATGACAGTCAGGTAAATATCTTAAATCAATGCACACTATAATGTACGTTTGCTTTTCTTAGTGATCTACTTAGAAAACAAGGAAAACAGATGAAAACATGTCCGCGTGTCGCACTGAATCGATTGACTCCTTACAGTCTAGTCGCAAAATCTAGTCATTGTACAGTTCGTTTATACACTGTGGATATGTACCGGTATAATTTAAAACCGCATCAGAATGTAATAAATGAAAGAATGAAAAGTAATATTCAATGTAGGTCTTGTTTAATAGAGAAAATAAGAAATTAAAGTGATGCCTCAAAATAATGAGCACAATTTATAACGCTCAAGACAATCAATATGTGTATTAACCCTTCCAAAACTGTAGAAATGGCTTGAACACCAATAGTTTGTATTCAGATCAGGTCCAAAATAAAATTGGGTTTTATCTTAATCAAGACTGTTTATCAATGTATTCCTGTTTCAAGAAATATAAAAACGATCAAATAAGGGGGTTTTTTAAAAAGAAAAGAAAATAAAAATATATTTAAGCTGATGGCACTTGCTCAGTTTTGACAGAGTATATCATGTTTATAGAAAATAATTTATTATAAACATATCAAACGTTTTATAACTGACCAATGTTTCATATTAATTAACACTCTGAAACTTTACTATAATTTGTACGTTTATATTATTAAGGTGACATATAGGCCCATGGGGCCGGGTGATTATATGTGTTTACTTTTGATAATTTGTATTTTCACTATAATAAACAATTTCTCTCTCATATCGATGATTTATAGAGATTTCTCAGTTAGATTTTGATATCGTCACTGTTGATATCATCACTAGTGACTATATCACTTTTTTGACGTCACGTCATAATAATTAATGTGACGTCGCTGGTAAATAATTTAGTTTGTGTGTTTTTTTCTGTAAAAACGTCATCAAAATATATATAATAAATAGAATAATCAATTCCTTTGAATAGATATGAAAACTATATAACTCGAATGAGTTGTTATCTGGTTAAAAAACTCGTCCTGCGGACTCGTTTTTTAACCAGATAACAACCCATTCTCGTGATAAACGTTTCATATCAATCCAAAGAAATTGATTATCCTTTATAGAGCTAATATAACAACGTTTAATATAGAAAGTATTATGTTGATAAATGCAAATAAAACAAGAGCGTGTCCCAGTTACACGAATGCCCCCGATGATACAGGGAGGGGAATCCAGACTATCAAACGTAAAAGTTAGAGAGCTGAAACTGTAGTGGAGCGCCATTTTGAGGACTTCAAGGGCCATTACTCCAAAGGGCCTAGCCTAAATTGGTGCCGCTGGTTATCCAAATTGGTCTCCATTTTATGTCAACAAACATTTTCAGAAAGTTTGGTGATGATCAGATGAAAAGCAATGTGTTTGTGAAACACAAATGCCCCCAGCCAGCATCATGTTCTGTAATGTAATGCTTATTTGAAAAAGTAGGTCAAAAGTCATGGTCGTAGGGTAAATGAAACATTGGCATGGTTGGAGAAGTCTTAACACAAGAAACCTATAAAGTATGGAAGCTCTAGGCCTACTGGTTCAAATGTTATAGGCGTATAAAGATTTATACAAATAAAGGTCAAAGGTCAAGGTCACAAGGGCAAAAACGTAGGTATGGTTGGAAAGGTCTTGACACAAGAAATATATAAACAAAATATGAAAGCCGTAGGCCTACTGGTGCAAATGTTATAGCCATTTAAAGATTTCAACAAAAGTAGGTCAAATGTCAAGGTCACAAGGTCAAAAAGTTTTGTATGGTTAGAAAGGGAAAACATATGTCAAGTATAAAAGGCCAAGGTGCAAAAATGCAAAAGTTCTATCCAAGGTTAAGGTTTTTGGTTAAAGTTTGATTAAATAGGTCAAAGATCGAGGTCAAGGTCACATAGTCAAAGATGTTGGAATGGTTGGAAAGGTCTTGACACAAGAAATATACATACAAAATATTAAAGCCCTGGGCCAACTGGTGCAAATGTTATAGCCATTTAAAGATTTTTACAAAAGTAGGTCAAATGTCAAGGTCACAATGTCAAAAAGTTTTGTATGGTTGGAAAGGTCTTGCCATGAAGAATACACATGCTAATTATAAAAGGCCCAGGTTCAAAAATGCAAAAGTTATAGCCAATGTTAATGTTTTTGGTTAAAGTTTGATTAAATAGGTCAACGGTGAAGGTCAAGGTCACATGGTCAAAGATATTGGTATGGTAGGAAAGGTCTTGACACAAAACATATACATACAAAATATTAAAGCCCTATGCTAACTGGTGCAAATGTTATAGCAATTTAAAGATTTTTACAAAAGAAGGTCAAATGTCAAGGTCAAGGTCAAAAAGTTTTGTATGGTTGGAAAGGTCTTGCCATGAGGAATACACATGCCAAGTATAAAATGCCCAGGTGCAAAAATGCAAAAGTTATAGCCAAGGTTAAGGTTTTTGGTTAAAGTTTGATTAAATAGGTCAAAGGTCAAGGTCAAGGTCGCATGGTCAAAGATGTTGGTATGGTTGGAAAGGTCTTGACCCAAGAAATATACATACAAAATATGAAAGCCCTGGGCCTACTGGTTCAAATGTTATAGCCATTTAAAGATTTTTACAAAAGTAGGTCAAATTTCAAGGTCAAGGTCACAAGGTCAAAAAGTTTTATATGGTTGGAAAGGTCTTGCCATGAGAAATACACATGCAAAGTATAAAAGGCCCAGGTGTAAAAATTCAAAAGTTATAGCCAAGGTTAAGGTTTTTGGTTAAAGTTTGATTAAATAGGTCAACGGTCAAGGTCACATTGTCAAAGATGTTGGTATGGTTGGAAAGGTCGTGACAAACGAAATATACATACAAAATATGAAAGCCCTGGGCCTACTGGTGCAAATGTTATAGCCATTTAAAGATTTTTACAAAAGTAGGTCAAATGTCAAGGTCAAGGTCACAAGGTCAGACACATGCCAAGTATAAAAGGTCCAGGTACAAAAATGCAAGAGTTATAGCCAAGGTTAAGGTTTTTGGCACAGACAGACGGACGGACAGACGGACGAACGGACGGACAGACGGACGGACAAACCAACAGACATGACAAAAACTATATGCCCCCGAATCGTAGATTCTGGGGGCATAAAAATTAGATCAATACATATCTAAACATATACACATCAATTCTAAACATGTACAAATATCACGCCTACGCATTTTATATATACTACTCAAAATTTGCTATGGATCAAGGGTATACACCTTCATAGATTCAAATGCATTTACCTTATCACTTTCTCACGGCACAACTTCCAACATGTGTGTTCGATTCCTTCCATATTTGTGTGCCAAGGGTTCACTATACATTATTAGTTATACAGTTTCTTCCAAGGGTACATGAGGGTTTATTCCTGGCTGAGAAAAATCATGTTGCCAGAGCCGTTAGGCGAGGGTTACATGATTTACAAGCCGGGAAGAAATCCTCACGTACCCTGGGAAGAAACTGTATAACGAATTTATAATACTGCCAACGTTTTTACGGTTTAAAAGCTTTAAAATAATTATTTCCATCCATTTCGTCATTTTTGATAACACAACACTAATTCCCCGTCGGGCACAACAAACAACACTACTGACGTCAAATTATACTACGTCAGAATATACTTGATGTCATCAGGTGTAGGCTAGAACAGCCATATAAACTTAAACAGCTGATCGAAATTGCTGTAACTTTTGCTTGGAACATAAAAAACGATACTATGGATGATAGATGTGAAATTTTTAATGGAATTGAAAAATGGGAAATTTTCAAATTTAATTGTAAGTGACCTCTTTTTTTATTGTTTACTGCTGTCTTTGAATACATGTATATGCGATCGAAGCGTTAGGATGACCTCTGAGGATAATGCTGCTTTTGATTAAACTGAAACACTTTCTGTGTAACTTGGAGCCACGGCATTATAGTCTGACATCTGTGTACATCTATTATACGGACGTGTGGTGGGCAAGTTAATTGTTCCCGCGAGTCTAGCTTTTCATGTACTCATTTCCTTGTTTAGATCCAGTTTTTAAACCGAGGTCCGATTTATCAGTGCGTAACACTTTGCATCCAAAATAACCAGATAATCTGTCGATAGTTAGGGTAGGGCATCGAGCCGGGGTTTTCTGCATTCGCTTCTGTCTCGTCATGAGCTCATAGCTGGCAGAAAAGGACGTAAACAAACCAAACTTGTATGTTTTTGTGATGGCACTTTTTCATTGGTGGTAACGGTAACACGGATATTACAAATAACTCATTTTCAAAGACAGTTGCATGTGTTAAACGAAAGTTTTACATTTTCATCTGTTTCCAAGAACATATTTTTACATCACAAATGTTTATTCGTAGTTAAATTCGTTAATATTTGATCGAGTCGAGTAGTTGGCCATCTTGTTTTAGACGCAATGAAACATGAGGGGCCTACCGAGGGGAATGTCTATGTACCCTGTCAGCTCACAGGGTACTTGGCTCACGTCTGCGGCTCAGAAACTAATCAGAGGTAAGGACTTTACTTTGCAGTATAACACATTGTGATAACATTTATTCTTGTTCAGGTTCTGTAGGCGAAACTGGAGGAATTGATCAAAATATGACATTTCTGAGATTTCATCAACATTATCAAATCCATTGAAGTCTACATTTTAATATTCTTAGAGGTGTTTTTGTTGAAAAAACAATAATTTACCTTAAAATGTTAAATTGTTATATTTTTGAATTGTAAATCATCTTCATAAACTCAAAAATACAATTTGTATTATCTGCAGTTTTCTTTTTGATCAATGCACCTGCAGATGACATTTCCATATGTAAGTCACATAGGAACCAGTAGAATGGATCTTTAGCTACCACTCCTGCAAATTTTGTTGAAATTGAACAAAATTGGGGAATGTTATCAAGTGAGAAGTGATAGGATCGATGCATTGGTTCCTATGGAGGTTATACCTTTGACCCTTAGCAAACTTTGAGTAGTATATAATATCATGTCTTATGAAACGTCTTACGACCAACATTGTCGTCAGTCAGATTTGGAATCGTCTTGAAAAGAAAAGAGATGCCACAGGACAGGATTAGATTGAGAAATCAGAAATTAGATGTATTTTAAAGTTTTGACTTACAACTGTTTTTGTCGTACGTCGTTTTGTAAAACGTATCTAAAGGTGAATATGCTACTATTTACCAATATAAGTAATTATTTAACACATTCAATGCTAGCGACGACTCTACTCGTCATTTACAGAAAGCATATACCTACTTGCGAAGAGTACGCTTGTCATATGAAAAACGTGTAGACCCTGATCAGAGGCTCTTTTTCATTTTGTAAATTATTGCAAGCACACAGTGAGAGTTAATTGCAATGTCAAGGCACGAATGGGTTAAGGTAACCGTTCAATATCTGTAATGAAATATTTTAGCAAACACACAGGGAGAGTTCATTGCAATGTCAAGGCGAAACATATGTCTTCAGATCACCCATGCCTATATATAATGAAATATTTCAGAAACCACACAGGGCTAGTTCATTGAAATGTCCAGATACAAATAGTTAAAGTTTACAGGTGATATATACATTGTAATGGACTGATATGTACACAATAATAACATATGAGCGGCGAAACTAGCCTACTTTTCATACGAGAGTTTGCGAAAAAAGCAGGTCTTTATCTGGTAAACTGTGAAGGCCCTGGTCAGACACCGCATTGTAAACGCGGCGTCTGATCAGAGTCTTAACTGTTTGCAACTCTAAATGTATTATACTTACAAAGAGGTTTAAATTACTCTACTAGCAATAGCAGACTTGTGTATGTGAGTTTCATTCACTTCTTTAAACGTAAGAGATTCGTGTATAAATAGTTTCTCAATATTTTGCACGACTGTTCCGTGACTGCGCCGAGACACGCTTACCCAGTAATGGAAAAACGTCGACGAACGCCCACTGATATCACGAGTAGCACGGGCTTAGCGTAAACTAAAGGTCACGTGACTACAGGTAATTGTATAGAGTAAACCTGTTCAGTTACATTACAAAATTCATCAGTAATACCAATTTAGTAATTTTTAAAAGTAAAAAATCGTATCTGGTCAAAGATGGTAATGCCGCGCTTACGCAATGATCAAAGTTAAGCAGCCGTTCGGGTTCTGATGAACGGAAGTTCTCAGAGTAACGTTGTAAATCATCTTACTGTGCAAAAAAGCACTATTTCCAGGCTGTATGATCGTCTGCGTTCCATTGATACAGTGAACGACCGTCTTCGACCTGGCCTACTTGAGTAACGTCACGTCGTGATGACATTTTTATAAGGCTTACACTCTTACGTCACAGGTTCGAGACACCCGAAGAAACCGCCAGAAATGTAAGAGGTCCTAGAAGCACCAGACCATGAGCACGAATTGTGTCAAACAGGCTCCGGAACGCCGGAATCAGAGCAAGAAAACCATACGTAGGATTGCCGTTAACAATGTATCGACGTCAACGTCGTATGAATTGGCTGCAGGTACATCGTCTTGAATTGTTTTCCATGCATCGATTGAGGAGTGTGTTGTTCATGTACAAATACAGCCCCGATCATTCGCCCCTTTAACATCTATGGAACGTCTTGGACAGACCGACTACGCATGGTGCATTGAGACGTGCATTGCAAGAGGAGTGGAAAAATATCCCTATTTGTCAAATTAAAAGACTCATCTACTCTCTGCATAGGCTTATTCGCGCTGCCAGATATTGACCATATCGTTGGGACTTTACACTGACGCGACATGCTCAACGTCATCTCTCCATCACACTTTTTAAGTTTGCAAACTTTCTTAGGATGCAACATGTTGATAAATGTTTAACGTTGAAAATGATATATAGCTTTTATAACCAAACTTTATAAACAAATGCAATATATATATCCAAAGTTAGAGTTGCGTTTCTAAATTCCTTTAGTATATATATATACCGTATACCCCCTTTGAACACACCCCTCGAAAGAAACGCGTTCCAGATTTCTGTCAAAAGTAATAAATCAAAGCGCTTTACAACATTAAAGGCCTGGCAGTTTACTGTTTCAGTAGCAGGTCAACAACACTCTATTTAGCATCCAACAGTACCTGTCGTTACCTCATCTGGGTCCAAACCGCTTACAATACTTATATCGCATCGACCCTAGGGGCGCTAAATCGACTTATACGAGGTTGTAAGATACGGTTGGTAGCATACGTGTACATATACATATATATCCAACATTCTCCAGTTGTATCACACACATTAGACGAGTGATACTGGTGTATCAAATACTCTAGACAAAAAGCTCAAGCAGGAAGTCCATAAAACGCAGTTTTCATGGATTTGCTTTGTAACGATTTTACGTCGCTTTAACAGTACTTCAGTCATATCGTAACGTCCAGCTAATTACAGGTGAAGGACGACACAAGAAGCCCTTTAACCCTTTACCCTATAGCCTGTTTCTAGATTTGAAAATAGGTGACTATTTAAACCAGGTTGAAAGTAAAGTAGAATGCGCCCTAAGGCGCATTCTGCTTTACTTTCAACCTGCTTTAAGTTACCACCTACTAGAATTAAAAAAATATTTCTTCTGATACATTTTCATGACTATATAGACTGCAATTATTTTCTTCCGCGGAGGATTAAACGGAATGCGCCAAAAGGCGCTTCTATAAGGTAAAGGGTTGAGGCACAAAACGGCATCAGGGTAGAACCACCGACCTTCCGCAAGACGGCTAGAAGGTTTCTCCACATGAAAAGTTCGATGTGCACAGACCGGGATTCCAATTCACAGCGGTGAGGAACCTAGTGATGTTAGTCACAGTGACCATACACACAAAGTCGCCCATACCATTCAAGATATTACAGTGCTCCCTCTCTACAACAACATCCAATGGGAGACAAACATAGTGTGTTTTGTTTGGAGGGAGTTGTTGTAGATAGGGGAAATAAATACCATTAGAGTGCAAACAGCGTTATTATACATGTATTTCTTAAAATTGTCAATATGTAACTTTGAGAAAAAATAGCAGACGACAATCTTAAGCAAAAAGGCAGAAGATATTGCAGCAATAGAACCGTTATTCATAATTGTCGTGTTTGGGGAGCAGCATAACAGAACTGAACAAAACGTTATATATTTCTTCATACAGCATGAGGTACAGTATATACACAAGAAGACCATAAACAATGTGACCTTGCATCGCTTACAGTACTGAACCTTATTAAATTAACGATTTTTGTGATTCGCTTGCAATTCGATGGCAATTCGCTTGCAGTTCGATGGCAATTCGATGGCAATTCGCTTGCGATTCAAAATAGTAACTTTACCCTCGAGTAAATTTGCCTGAAAGGCGTTTCTCACAAATATTCGCAAATATGCATTCGTTAATATTTTCGATTCCATTTTTGTCACAACCGCTTCGGAAACATATAGCGTAAAAATATTCAAGCGTAAGATTCGCCTTTTGAAGCAACCGATTCGATGGCAATTCGATGGCAATTCGCTTGCGATTATCAATTCAATTTAATAAGGTTCAGTACTGCAGTCAGAGATATCTACTCTAGGGGCCAGCAGGATCTACCGTGCAACCACCCCACAGACTTTTCATGAGTACCAAAATGTGCAGAAGGGTCTTTTTTATTTATTTTTTTACATTTGCCACTTTTTATCCTACAAATATCAGAAAACAACTTTAAATGGTATTGACCATTACAACGCAAAATTCGGGGGTTGCCATGGAAACAATTAATTGTTTGGTCCTTAAGTTTGCTATTTTCGTATCGAGTATTTTGTCATCACTTTAAACTGCATTTGAAGTTGTTTTCTGATACTTGTAGGATATTAAAGTGAAAAGTTTTTTCTTAATTTTTTTTAAATTTTTTTAATGTTAATATTAAAATTCATGAATATGCAAATAAGATGTTAAATATAAAATAATTGGAAGTAAAAGCCTAATGTCTTAATTTTAATTTCGTATCAGTTATATATATTCAGGATAACAACTGGCTGTGATATGGATGATTTTTCAGGTATGGGTAATCATAACAAAAATGGGGGGTTGCCATGGAAACGGTTAAAATACACATATAGTTTAGTTTAAACATATTTTATTTCCAAAGTAGTTTACAAACATTCATTCTTCACTTAACATAGAAAAAAAGGAAAAAGGGTTAGGTCACAAGTTCTAACAACATTAAATAAGACCTTCCCCCAGTAAAGAAAAGTTTCATATGCTAGATGGTAGTAGACAATTTAGTATTTTTATGCTCCCCTTTAGGGGGGGAGCATATAGTCGCCGCTTTGTCCGTCCGTCCGTGTTTCCGTCTGTCCGAGCGCACGAAAGGTCCTTTGTTGGGTAGGGAGAACAATAGATTCCATTCATTCCGTGATTGCCCTATTGTTATTGTTGGGAATTTTAGTGTACTGTTGGGTATTTTTAAACAAAAAATATACCCAACAAATGTCCAACTGTGAGAACGTCCGTCCGTCCGTCCGTCCGTCCGTCACGCTTTTTTGTCCGGAGCATATCTCTTGAACGGTACACCGTAGGTTAATGAAACTTGATACAGTGATAGAGAATGACAGGAGGAGGTGCAGTACACAAGAACCGTAACTCTCTCATCTCCCAATTTTGAATTATCTCCCTTTTTCTCATACAAAAATCAATTTTGTCCGGAGCATATCTCTGGACCGTTACACTGAAAGTTGATGAAACTTGTAACACTGATAGAGGATGACTAAAGGGAAGTGCAATACACAAGAACGGTAACTCTGTCATCTCCCAATATTGAATTATCTCCCTTTTTCTAAAAATACATTTTTTTTGTAAGGAGTATATCTCTTGACTGCTACACCGTAAGTTAATGGAACTTAATACAGTGATAGGTGATGACATAAGGAGGTGCAGTACACAAGAACCATGACTGTATTATCTCCCAATATTTAATTATCTTCCCTTTTCTATTTAAAAAAAAATCAAATTTGTTCTGGAGCATATCTCCTGAGCATTGCATTGTAAGTTGATGAAACTTGATACAGTGATACGAGATGACAGAAAGAGTGCTGTACCTAAGAACCATAACTCTGCCATCTCCTTATATTGAATTATCTCCCTTTTTCTACATAATTTTTTTAAAAAATCAAATTTTCTGCCGCACTGTAACTTGAAACTTGATACTGTGTTAGCGGATGACAAAAAGAAGTGTAGTACACAAGAATTATAACCCTGTCATCTTCAAATATTGAATTGCCATCCTTTTTCATAATTAATTCATTTTTGTCCGAAGCATATCTCCTGAATGTTACATCGTAAGTTGATGAAACTTGTTACTGTGTTCACCTACTAAACATGCTTTACCTTGGGCTTTTTCTTTGTGGGGAGCATCCATCGTTTGGAACGATATTCTTGTTAAGATATGGAAATAGTTTAAGAAAATAAGCAGCAAATGATTGTGATATTGGTAAGTACCCATTTATGAGTAAGTTGTGCATTGCTTCCTTTGATAATTTATCGAATGAGATACCGTTGTAGCTATGTCATATTCCTGAGACTAACAGTGCAGATCCAGATCAGAAGGTTCCTGTACGAGCTCTCTGACTAGAATCAACACTGTTAGACATTAAACTGTAATGTAAACTTTCTCAAAACGGGTTAAGAATGATATGGCAAAGTTAAGAAATTCTTTCGACCCCTTTGATGCACAGCTTAAGTAATTAATTAACCAACCTTTCAGTAGAATCAGTCATAGTTAGATCCATATGAAATTTCGATTACCAAAGTCCTTAAAAGTAGAGACATTACCACCCAGTATTAATAACGGAGATAAAGATAACTTGATTTATAACTTAATCTAAGTTTTCAAATCTACGACTTTTTAGTAGACAACTTTTGGTGTGCGTCAAAGGGCTATGCAAAATCAACATTTATCCCTTGCTTTGGCCACTTAAAGTCCCATTGTGTTTTCAGACCTTTTTTTAATGTGCGAAATACAATAACGGTTAATAATAATGCTTGAACATTCTAATGGGCCAAACTGATCTATGAAATGTTGAAGACAGACCTAAATCACCAAAAAAGCGATTTAAAACCATAACAAACCGAAAGTAGATCGTCTGACATGAATATTACCACACGGATTAGTGGCACGTGGAACAGCTGGGTTCAATATCACCGGGTGCGAACGATTGCTATAAAATGAGTCACATTTCGTCACAACGGTGTTTCAGCCCTTTTTGCTCTCTAACACAAAGAGTTTTTATCAGATCTTCACCAAACTTGCATTAAATGTTCTTTTATATAAAATCTAGGTACAGTTAAATTTCTACTTAAATCGAATAAGGCATGTAAGACGTTTTGCCCTTTATGTATTAAAAGTTGACTGTTTCAGCATTTTTTGCTCTCTAAAACAAGCATTTGTAGTTGATCTTCACCAAACTTACTGAAATTGTTTATTATTATAAAATCTTGGTCCAGTTTGATTACTACTAAAATCGCATGTGGCATGTTTGCGTTTTTGCCATTTTTGTATTAAAAATGAGTGATTCAGCAATTATTGCTCTCTTTCACAAATACATTTATTGGATCTTCACAAAACTTGCTGAAAATGTTCATTAGTATAAAATCTAGGTTTAGTTTGATAACTACTAAAATCGTATGAGGCATATCTAAGTTTTTTTGCCCTTTATGTATTAAAATGACTGTTTTCAGCCAGTTTTTTATCTCTAACACAAATTCTTTTTATTGAGTTTTCACCAAACTTGCTGAAAATTTTCATTGATATTAAATTATGGTTAAATTTGAATACTAGTAAAATCGCATAAGGAATGTCGGAGTAATTGCTCTTGAATTATTAGAAATGACTGTTTCAGCCTTTTTTGCTGTCTAACACAAAGAGTTTTCATCGGATCTTCTACAAACTTGCTGAAATTCTTTATTTATATAAAATCTAGGTCCAGTTTGATTATTACTAAAATCCCATAATGATTGTCTGAGTTATTGCCCTTAATGTATTAAAAAGGACTGTTTCACCATTTTTTGCTCTCTTACATAAATGCTTTTTATTGATTTTCACCCAATTTGCTGAAAATGTTTATTAATATAAAATCAAGGTTAAGTTTGAATATTACTAAAATCGCATAATGTATATCTGAGTTATTGTCCTTTAATTATTAAAATATGACTGTTTCAGGTTTTTTTTGCACTCTAACACATACAGTTTTTATCGGATATTCACCAAACTTGCTGAACATGTTTATAAATATAAAATATATCTCCAGTTCGAATAGTACTTATATCGCTTAAGGCATGTCTGAGTTTTTTGCCCTTTAGTTATTAAAAATTAATGTTTCAGCATTTTTTGCTCTCTATCACAAACATTTCTTTTCGGATCTTAACAAAACCTTGCTGAAATTCTTTATTTATACAAAATCTAGGTTCAGTTTGATTATTACTTAAATCGCATAAGGCATGTCTGAGTTATTGTCCTTTATGTATTTAGAAATACATGTTTCACCATTTTTTGCTCTCTAACACAAATAACTTTTTTGTGATTTTCACCAAACTTGTTGAAAATGTTTATTAATATAAAATCAAGTTCATAATCTTAACTACCAAAATCGCACAAGGCATGTTGAAGTTATTGCCCTTGAATGATTATAGATTGCATACTTCAGGCTTGTCAGCTTTCTGACTCAAACGGTTTTAATTGGATCTTCACCAAATTTGCTGAAAATAATATTGGATAAAAACTTAGTCCAGTTCTATGAATACCCAAATCGCCGAAGGCATGTTGGAGTTACGGTTCTTCAATTATTAAAAATTTGCTATTTCATTATTATTTTAGCCCTGTCAACTCTGTAACAGGAACTGTGTTTTTGGGAAACCTGCATAAAACGGTTGTTTGGGATCCCATTAGAACTACATGGGACGTGATTCTTTCATTAAATGCGGCTTTATCTAAGAAATTCGCTTTTAAATTTTTATTTATAATTTTTTTGTGCTAGCACAATTTAAAGAGCCTCCTTGTGAATGGAAAGAAGGACAACTCTGTAAATACAGGGCTCCAGATAACGGAAGTATTTCGATTACTAAACTCTTTATTTCTGCTTTTAAAATCAATGGTGTCATACTCATTAGAATCGTCTCGAAGAGACGGTTTAATCAGTAGTAACACCGTAGCATTCGGTGCTGAAATGAGTGAGAACATGTTGGATTTGTTCAGTTTATTCCTCTTATCTCGAGCCGGATGAAATGAAGAATTTAACCCTTATTCTGCTGCTAAGACGTCTGCTTTGACATTGTCGTGTGCAATATTTGTTCAGTTTAGATTTATGCATATGTTTGATTAAACAAACCTTAAGACGAGTGTCAAACAGTTTGGATCCAGATGAGACGCCGCGTTACGCGGTGTCTGTTTTAGAGTCAAACAGTTGCGACCAGTAGACACAGGATTAAACTATGAGATAAGGTCCCCACGTGTAAATAATTAATCACGGTGGTAAGCGTGTACAATCCAATACGGGGGATCTTGCTGAAAATGACTGTTTCAGCCTTGTCTTCTCTCTAACTCAACCACCTATTTTTGGATCTTCACCAAACTTGCTATAAATGTTTATTAGTATAGAATCTAGCTCAATTTTGATAACTATTAAAGTCGCATGAGGCATGTCTGAGTTATTGCCCTTGAATAATTAAAAAAAATGACTGTTTCAGCCTTTTCTGCTCTCTAACACAAACACTTTTTATTGGATCTTCACCAAACTTGCTGGCATTGTGTATTTGTTTTAAATATAGATCAAGACAAAAATCGAATACAGCTGACTGAAAATCCTTCAAGAGGTAAAGGAGGTATGGAGTAGTCATTTATTACTTTACTTATTACCAACACGGCCAAGATGAAGCACATGCAACTATTGACCAAATAGTTGGTTTAAATAGAATAAAAACAGTTCCTGTTACAGAGTTGACAGGGCTAAAATAATAATGAAATAGCAAATTTTTAATAATTGAAGAACCGTAACTCCAACATGCCTTCGGCGATTTGGGTATTCATAGAACTGGACTAAGTTTTTATCCAATATTATTTTCAGCAAATTTGGTGAAGATCCAATTAAAACCGTTTGAGTCAGAAAGCTGACAAGCCTGAAGTATGCAATCTATAATCATTCAAGGGCAATAACTTCAACATGCCTTGTGCGATTTTGGTAGTTAAGATTATGAACTTGATTTTATATTAATAAACATTTTCAACAAGTTTGGTGAAAATCACAAAAAAGTTATTTGTGTTAGAGAGCAAAAAATGGTGAAACATGTATTTCTAAATACATAAAGGACAATAACTCAGACATGCCTTATGCGATTTAAGTAATAATCAAACTGAACCTAGATTTTGTATAAATAAAGAATTTCAGCAAGGTTTTGTTAAGATCCGAAAAGAAATGTTTGTGATAGAGAGCAAAAAATGCTGAAACATTAATTTTTAATAACTAAAGGGCAAAAAACTCAGACATGCCTTAAGCGATATAAGTACTATTCGAACTGGAGATATATTTTATATTTATAAACATGTTCAGCAAGTTTGGTGAATATCCGATAAAAACTGTATGTGTTAGAGTGCAAAAAAAACCTGAAACAGTCATATTTTAATAATTAAAGGACAATAACTCAGATATACATTATGCGATTTTAGTAATATTCAAACTTAACCTTGATTTTATATTAATAAACATTTTCAGCAAATTGGGTGAAAATCAATAAAAAGCATTTATGTAAGAGAGCAAAAAATGGTGAAACAGTCCTTTTTAATACATTAAGGGCAATAACTCAGACAATCATTATGGGATTTTAGTAATAATCAAACTGGACCTAGATTTTATATAAATAAAGAATTTCAGCAAGTTTGTAGAAGATCCGATGAAAACTCTTTGTGTTAGACAGCAAAAAAGGCTGAAACAGTCATTTCTAATAATTCAAGAGCAATTACTCCGACATTCCTTATGCGATTTTACTAGTATTCAAATTTAACCATAATTTAATATCAATGAAAATTTTCAGCAAGTTTGGTGAAAACTCAATAAAAAGAATTTGTGTTAGAGATAAAAAACTGGCTGAAAACAGTCATTTTAATACATAAAGGGCAAAAAAACTTAGATATGCCTCATACGATTTTAGTAGTTATCAAACTAAACCTAGATTTTATACTAATGAACATTTTCAGCAAGTTTTGTGAAGATCCAATAAATGTATTTGTGAAAGAGAGCAATAATTGCTGAATCACTCATTTTTAATTCAAAAATGGCAAAAACGCAAACATGCCACATGCGATTTTAGTAGTAATCAAACTGGACCAAGATTTTATAATAATAAACAATTTCAGTAAGTTTGGTGAAGATCAACTACAAATGCTTGTTTTAGAGAGCAAAAAATGCTGAAACAGTCAACTTTTAATACATAAAGGGCAAAACGTCTTACATGCCTTATTCGATTTAAGTAGAAATTTAACTGTACCTAGATTTTATATAAAAGAACATTTAATGCAAGTTTGGTGAAGATCTGATAAAAACTCTTTGTGTTAGAGAGCAAAAAGGGCTGAAACACCGTTGTGACGAAATGTGACTCATTTTATAGCAATCGTTCGCACCCGGTGATATTGAACCCAGCTGTTCCACGTGCCACTAATCCGTGTGGTAATATTCATGTCAGACGATCTACTTTCGGTTTGTTATGGTTTTAAATCGCTTTTTTGGTGATTTAGGTCTGTCTTCAACATTTCATAGATCAGTTTGGCCCATTAGAATGTTCAAGCATTATTATTAACCGTTATTGTATTTCGCACATTAAAAAAAGGTCTGAAAACACAATGGGACTTTAATAAATTCGTTATACAGTTTCTTCCCAGGCTACATGAGGATTTATTCCCGGCTGGTATAATCATGTAACCCTTGTCTAACGGCTTGGGTAACATGTTTTCCTCAGCCGGGAAGAAATCCCCATGTACCCTGCGAAGAAACTGTATAATCTATAAAGTATATGTACATGTATGTCATTTTGTTTAAAGGCCATTAACACCAGAGTGTCACAACGTTGCGTTCATGGAAGAGTGGATGTGGTTCTTGGCGTCTCGCCTCGATTGAAATCGTTTGACACAACTATTATGACTGACCCTTTCATCATCAATATTTTTGTGATACATGTATTTTTAGTAAAATGAATTTACCCCTATGTTTACCATATTGTCGTCTGTTTCAATATTGTTGTCTGCAATATCGTTTCAAAGTTCGATTTAAGACAATATGACTCAAGAAATTCAAAATGAGTGTCAAACAGTTTGGACCCAGATCAGAAGCCGCGTTACGGAGCGTCTGATAAGGATCCTAACTATTTGCAAACATGCCTTTTGGCGTAATTGAAAGTGAAAGGGTTATTATTCAAATGTTAATCGTAAATAATCCAAGAATAGATATCGGAGAAATTAATCAGTTGCGACCCATACTGGTATTTGACGTAACAAAACGATAAAACCACATAGCTTTGCTCTATACATGTAGCAAGTGTAATAGGAATGTTACTAGTTGTCACATATTAGACGTTTCAAACATTTTACAGTTCAACAGCACCAAACCGAGACATCGTCTGCTTTCACTCTATCATGCTGCATTATTGTCACCTGCTTCAAATATATGTCGTCTGTGAAAAATATAATAATTACTTTTTAGAATAAACTTGAAAAATTAAACATGAGTGGAAAAGAGATTGGATCAAGACCAGACGCCGGTAATGTTAGTAAACATTAGCCAAGTCGCGCTTAGCACAATAACGGTTAAGATCGGCTTCTAGAGAGAGCGATAGAGCGGAGAAGAGAGAGAAACAAGTGAAATATGGAGATATAGAGAAGGGGAGAGAGAGAAAAAGTCATCCGTCCGTTCGTCCCACCGTGCTTGTATGCACCTTTTTCCTAGACCACAAAGGTTAGGAGACTATACAAAATGTGTTTGGTTACATCTATATACCGGTATATGCATGGGATTGTCAGAACAGATGGCCATGACTTTTAACGTACCATTTTCAGGTCATTCTGACCTACACTTTTGACCCCAGAGAATTCATGTCAGGAGCATATTTCCTAAAACACGTCAGCTAGGGATACCAAAGTTGGTGTATAAATATATTTTGGGACCGCGGAAGTCTTGTATGCTTATATTTGTCGGTCTGTGAATATCACAAAATGCATTTTAGTGTCGAGACAACACTTTTCAGAGTACATTGTTCACATTCAACTTTTACGTTCAAAACGTTGGCACTTTGTGCAAGGAAAGCATTTGTTTTATTTGAAGAAACCGCGGAGTACTAGCTGTTGTTTCTCCGTGACGAAACTTAAATTATGAGTTATTCAACGTCTAATGTGGATTCAAACTATTTGTGATACCGTATCACGGATATGTTACACGTAAGCAACGGCCGAAATAAAGAGATTTATCTATAGAAATACGGGAAAATCGAGTAAAGGGAACTCGAGATATCGATATTCGACTGTAGATCTACTTCACAAATCTTAGAAATACAAACAACCAGACTGAGTGAACAGAGCCTGAATCAATAGCAGTAATTGAATAGAATTAGGACTTTATTTCCCTTTATAAATTCTTAATGACAATCAAGGCGGTTAAACTAGGTCGCCCACTAATTTACTGTTGAAAACCTATGTCTTTCAACTTTAGCGCTAAATTCAATTGCCCCCACCAAGACGGGGGATACAGTGTTCCCTCCCTACAACGGCCCTCCCAACAATGACTCCCTCCTTACAACGACGCTTGCCGCTGTTCCATAATCAAGACAAATAGTTCTAACTCTTTTACTTCTGCAATATCATCTGCTTTAAATTGTCGTCTGCTACTTTTCTCAAAGTTACATAATGAACATTTTGACAGAAACAACTTCCTGAAGAGTGACAAACAGCTTGGATCCAGATCTGACGCCGCGTTACGCGGCGTCTGATCTGGATTCAAGCTGTTTGCAATTGTAAGCCAAGTTCAATCCCTATAACGATTCCCTCCGAACAACGCACACAATTGTTGTCTCCCATGTGATGTCGTTGTAGAGAGGGAGCGATGTAGTTACAGTTACTTACTTACTTACTGGCGTTCACCGTCTACAACGCCAGTCCAGATTCTGTCATGAATGATGTGGTCCTCCTCAGGTCCTCCATTTGTCCATATAACTTGGTCTTTAAGGATATCGGCATACTTTCTTTTTTCGTCCAAATATGGGCACCTCTGCAGTATATGCTCTGTCGTTTGCTGTTCGAGGCCACAAGTACACAAGGGGGATGGGACTTTCTTCATCTTGGTAAACATGTGTGAGGTAAGCCTGTTGTGCCCAGTGCGGAGCCTTATGATAGCCACTTGTTCCCTTCTGTCAAGCAGATGGTAGTCATCTCTTCTTGTCTTTGGCTTCATTGATCACTGTTGCCTTCTCCTCGTGTGTGACCATGTTCAGGGGTTGGTCTCCAGTGGGCCCAAGCTTCGCCAATCTATCTGCCCTCTCATTTTCAGGAACACTACAGTGAGCTGGTATCCACTGGAGGCATACCACTCTGTTCTGGCTTAGCTTGTGTAGTGCTTTAGACATGGCTGGCAATCTGGCACTCCCAAAGGCCTGGAGAACTGACATTGCATCTGTCAAGATAACCACTTTTGGACAGTTCTCTTCCAATTTGCTGCCTGTAAAATTGCATCAACTTCTGCTCTATAGTTGGTACAGAGTTTTTCTGTTGCAGCATTTATAGTATCTGATCCCCCAGAGATGTGAGAGATGTAGACACCCACTCCTCCATCTTTTATTGCGACTGACGCTGAGCCGTCTGTGTAAACATGGGTCCATGTTCTGACGGGTATTTGTCTTCAATCATGGCTATTGTTACAGATCGCCTGGCGTTGTCATCCATCGCATCATTCAGAAGACCAGGTACAGTTGTGCTGATGCTTAGGTTTGAAGTGTCATGCTTCCAAGGTTCAGAGAGGTCTGATGCATGGAAAGGAGCTGTTTGGGGTCCCAGCTGAGCAGAATGACATCTGTGTAGCCTCTTGGACTCGTGCACAAAGCTGCCTCTTCTCAAACGATTTTTGGTCAGGCTTTCCAATGTTTTCTTCATTGGGTGGTCTGGTAGATGTTGGTATTTACTGGCTTGGACAAGGGCTTTGGTGTCTCTCCTCTTGACAAGTGGTTGGATATTGGTTAGATCCTCCATGGCCTTGATTGATGTTGACTTCATCGCTCCAGTGTTAAGCCGTAGGGCCTGGTTCTTGACCTTCTCAAGTCTCTGCTGATTTGTCTTGGCTGTAGTCATCCGTAGTTACAGTTGATAAGACGTTATTCTTTTCCGATAAAACGCAAACAAAATACAAACGCGATGCAATAAAATGTGGAAAATTACGTTTTTGTCAAATGTCGTACGACTTATTCTTACCTAATTGGCAAACAGTTTAAAGCCTGATTAGACGCGGGGTTACCCGGCGTCTGATCTGGCTAAAAACCGTTTGCAACTGAATATTAGCATAAGGCGTTTATTGGGAAAATGACTGAAGATGATTGAAATGAATTATAGAAAGCTTTGATCCAAATAAGCCTCCACATTAAACGTAGTCTTATCAGAATCCAAATTGCTTGCAAAATAAATAGTACTTTTTTTTCGTGATAGGAATACAACAACCGTCTTACGAAACCTCGTGTGACGAATATTGTCATATGTCAAATTCTAAAATTCTCAGTTAATGTTTTGTTTCTCCATCTTATCTTGTTTTGGGATATCTCTTTGGAATCGTCCTGTAAAAACAATTCCAAAGAGATGTTACGAGACAGGATAAGATGCAGCAAACAGAAATAAGATGTACAAGCGAAACACGATAACTCGAACTCGCGTTCGTTCGAACATACCCATATATCAAAGTTGAAACGTGGCTGAGCCACGTTTTAACTTTGAAATATAGATATGTTCGACTTAAGCGAGATCGAGGTATTGAAATCAAACTAAAGAAACACTGATAGTGTCGATTTAAGCGAGTTCGAAGTACGAGGTTTCGACTTATATTAAAGATTTGACTTACGACCGTTTTTATCGTACGGCATTTCGTAAGACGGGCCCCAGAACAATATCTTATTGACATAGATATCAGTCGTTCTTTATATTCATGACCAGCATTATTTTAATTGATAATGATATTATGTTATTTATTTGTGAATATTGAATTGTGACCTTGTACCAAACTGAATAAATTAAATGTTCTGTGCTGTTCTGTTCTGTTCTAAGCTGAAAAGAGAACTTGAAATGTTGCCCGAAATCATACAAACACCTTTCTGCATGATGTGTCAATGCATAATTAGATTGCTAAGCAAAACTGTAATTGTTGAATGTCAATACAGCACTTTGGAGGTAGCTGTTCCTTAGATTCTACTGTGAAACACTTTTCGTTATTTCTTTTATTATTTGTTTTCAAAGCATAGCACAAACATATTTGATAAACATTTATACGTAATATATTCTTTTAAATAGAATCTTTATACAGAATAATCAAACAATTTCAGTTGGTATAACTAAACTAGTAAACTAAATGGGGAAATCTTCAGGCATAAAATATATGAGTCATAGCATCAGATATCTTACAAACAGTGTGGAAACACCAAGACACCTTACCGTGTTGCCATAGGGATCTTACCGAAATGAACCCCTCTGCCAAGAACTAAATGGAAGAAAGGTCGTTGGTTTGACCACATGCACCGCTTCGCAACAAATGATATTAGCTGAAATCACCTGCCGGAAATCATCATCTCATCTCGTCATCCCTCATCATTCATCTGCGCTACATATAACCTATATAGTTTGCGTCGCAGTGGCGTAAAACCAAACTCATCCATCAACCCATCATTTTTTTTTATTTTTTTTTTTCAAAGCATTGTACAAATACATTAAATTCTTATAAACATTCATACGTTACATGTATATCTTTTTTTAGATATATACAGAATAATCAAACTTTTCAGTTGGTATAACTATTTACCAGTAAACTGTTTTGGAAAATCTTTAGGCATAAAATATTTTGGTAAAGACCAAACGTCCATGAGGCCCGCAAGATATATACAAGTACATGAAACAAAAAGCAATATATACAAAACAATCAATTTACAACAATATAACAATACTAAATGTTTGGATCCTGATGAGACGCCGCGTAACGCGGCGTCGGATCAGGATCCAAACCGTTTGACCCTATTATCGATATTTCTTTAATCATACTACATTGACTCTTACTTGAAACGGTATTGCAAGCAGCAATATTGAAGCAGACGACAATAAAGCGATGAAGGGTAATACTCTCACCACTCATTTGGCAGCACAATTATTATCCTTCAAAAAACGATGGGCGAAAGTATTAAGGGAAATAACTTCTACGTTTTAGAAGATACTTGCGGTAAGAGTTAGCATCACTTAAACTTATTCGAATGGCATAAAATAGCCAAAATCAGCAAACAATAGCTTGAATGACTTTTATACATACTTTTGTGTTTTTCATTCATGTAATGATAATAGACGATGATACTGTTGTCATGTACTTGTAGATAGTCTCTTATAATTCAAATTATGAATGGTCATGTACTAATTGTTTTAGTTTTATGATATGTGTTCAATGTTTGTACATGAATGAGACTTAAATAAATAAATAAATAAATAAATACTCAGCATAAAACAAAAATGCAGACTATCCTGTTTGAATTTTTTTTGAAATTATAAAACCTCAATAATTCGACTTCGCTTAAGTCAAACTAGATCTAAGCTAAATTTTTACAGTTTAACCTATTTGCGCCCAATGGATTCTTTCATGCTTACATGTATATACCGGTATTGGACAAGTCCAAAAAACTTTTTATCTAAGGGGTGCCTGGTCTGAATTTTCATTTTCGTTTTAAATTTCAATCAGAAAACGGAGGCCTCCGTGGCCTAGTGATATAGTCACTGTGACTTACTATCACTAAGCTCCTCATTGCTGTGGGTTCGAATCCCCGTTTGAGCATTCAGATTTTTCATGTGGGGAAGCCTTCCATCTGGCTTGCGAAAGGTCGGTGGTTCTACCCAGTTGCCGATCTGTGCCTATAACAATGCATTAGGGCTTCTGGGATCTCCCTCCATCTAGACTGGACGTCGCGATTTGACTCAAATACTGTTAAAAGCGACGTAAAATCATAAGAATCACTCAATCACTCTATCAACAATCAGTGTAGGCTCTGATCAGACGCCGCATTATGCGGCGTCTGTTCAGAGTCTACGATGTTGCCTATGTCCTATATATAGGACCTTTTTTAACAATGGGTTAATTTCGATAACTTAAACTGACTTAAATCGAACTTATTCATTTGAATTTCAAAGTTAAACGTGGCTCAGCCATGTGTAACCTTTGAAATAAGGGTAGTTCAACTAAAGCAATATCGAGTTATCGATGCTGGAAATTATTTCGGTTTCATATAGAAGTTGTGAGTGACAGTTATATATCTCCATTTTCTCACCGTTTCAGACTAACTGTCCCTTTGGGCAATTTAACCGTTAGCACGCTGGTGGCTATTTTCTGATAACATTTACAAACAGTTTGGACCCAGATGAGACGCCGAGGAACTCGGCGTCTCATCTGGATCCAAACTGTTTGACACTCTTGTGATATTTTGAAATAAAATGGCCAATTTGTCAAAACTGAACATTGCTGCAACGGCTTGTTTTGCAGACGACACTTTGTGTGTCACGTGATAAATGTAAACACACCTGACAACCGTGAATTGGTGTATTGTCGCAAGATCGTAAAACGCAGTAAAACGGCAGCATAAGCTATAAATCTGTATATCGTTATGACGTTTTAATATATCCATCTGACCGCCCATATTTCTTGTTCACACATATGCGTTCATTCTGCATCATTGTAATGCTCTATTTTAAATATATACATCGCCATGATTCTCTACAGGGATACAAAGCGTCTTATCATCAAGGTCTACACTGTTAGCTATTTCGTACGAAATGTTATACTGTATGGACTAACACTATATAGTTTCTTTTAAATATCACACGTGTGTATCTAATATGAGCGTATATAATGGGAAAATAGGCAAGACATTATGCAGACATAAAATGGAATAAAGCAAGATGAAAGTAAAACAGAAACTCCTTTATAAAAGCGTGAACTGCTTTACATGTATAGACTATACTCGCACCATGCCAACTCAATCAATGTACAGTGGAGAAAACGTTATTCTTTCCCAATAAACGCGTTTAAACTATTATTTCCATTGCAATCCGTCTGATCAGGCTCCAAACTGTTTGCTACCAAGATAAAAAATAATTATCAGAATTGTCCAAAAAATATACTAGTCTACGTTAGTGTTTTGCGTTTGCGTTTCGTTTCGTTTAAACAGGAAAGAATAACAGATTCTCCACTGTATTAAGCAGAGTTTATTTTACACTGCGGAGACGTTATTAATTTCCAATAAAGCGTGTATGCTGAAAAAACATTATGTCCATTGCAAACAGTTTGGAGCCAGATCAGACGTCGGGTTACTTTTTGCTCGCCAGATGAAAAACAAACGATTTCAAACCGTTGTCATTTTTTTCATATTTTACTGCTTTGAGTTTACGTTTAGTTTCGTTTTAAACAGGAAAGAATAACGTGCAAACGAAATGCAAACGCATTGCAATAAAAAATACAAAATAACAACTTTTGCCAACTCTAGCTATTCATTTTTATACGAGTGGCAAACAGTTTGGAGCCTGATCTGGCTCCAAACTGTTTGCAATGGAAGTAATAGTTTTAACGTAAACGCGTTTATTGGGAAAAAATAACGTTTTCTCCACTGTACATATATGAAACATGGAACGCAGCTGTGAAGACGTTAAAATTCTTCACATTGACCTTTTCAACGGCATTTAGTCATGTAATGTATTCAGCTTTAATATCATGTGTCTGCAATATCATTTGAAATTTAAATACACGGCTTATACATGTATCGATACGAGCGTCAGGTTGGATTCCGAAGAGACGGTCGTCTGGTCTAATTCAAAACTGTTTGTAATGAAAATGGAAGTCGATTTTTTGTGAAGATATGATTCAGTTACAAGATACTACATCGGACATTTCATTTTTCATGAAGAATATACAGTAGAACCTCAAAATCTCATATTTACTTAAATCGAATTAGATCTACCCGTATTTCAAAGTTTAAATGTTAACAAACAACTTGTCATTCTAAAGCCTTCATTGGAGAAGACGTTATCATTTCCGCTTAAAAGCAAACGAAACGCAAACGCATTGCAATAAAATGTAGAAAATGACAATTTGTTGACATTTCTGAATATACATTTTAATCTGAGTGGCAATCAGTTTGGAGCCTGGTCCGATGCCGGGTTTCCCGGCGTCTGATCAGGCCACAAACTGTCTGCAATGAAAATGATATTTCTAGCTTTTACGCGTTAATTAGGAAAGAATAACCTCTTCTCCACTGTAGAATGACGTCAACTTAATTACCGTGTTTAACCTTCTGAACCATAATATAATCTATATGACAAGAAGCAAGAAGGTCAGTATCAATTTATCTTTACAGTAGAGAAAACGTTTATCTTTCCCAATAAACGCGTTTACGCTAACACTATTTTTCCCAGTGCAAACAGTTTGGAGCCTGATCAGACGCCGGGTAACCCGGCGTCTGATAAGGCTCCAAACTGCTTGCCACCAAGATAAACATGAACTATCAGAATTGTCCAAACGTTGTACTTTTCTACGTTTTAGTGCTTTGCGTTTGCGTTTCGTTTGCGTTTAAACGGGAAAGAATAACGTTTTCTCCACTGTATCAATTTATCTTTAGCAATACGTGTATATTGTATAATAAATTGTTGTCAACCAAACAATGTATTCTGCATATATATTATTTGTATACGTTTCAACTTTTTCAGTAAACAATAAAATCTTAACAAAATGTTCAGATCTAGATGAGACGCCCAATAACTCGGCGTGGCATCTTGATTCAATCTATTTGCAGATGTTTTACTTGAAGTTGGCTACTGAGTGCAAAAGGTTAACATTATCTTGATTTATTTCACTTATTAACCTTGTGTTAGTGTGTCATAAAAAGTTGGCCCTCAGTTCACGATCTCGGTATAGTGATAATTAAGTATGAAGCTAACAAGAATATGATCGTTGTTTGTTAAGCATTATACCTGATAAAAATACAGAAAAAAACACTCTCTATTTCGACCACTAAAACAAAGGCTTATTTATTGCTTAAAAGACAATTGATAACTTAAAGCAAGATGACAGTAAAACAGAAAGCTCCTAAAGGAGCTTTCTGTTTTACTGTCACCTTGCTTTAAGCAGTAACCTGTCGAACATGCATGACAATTAACAGAATTTAGTCGGTCGTAATAGGGAGGTTTTTACTGTATATTGAACATTGGACCATGCGTGCATTGTATGGCTGAGAACATCATCATTATATGCGGCATTGGCTGTGCTATAGTATCAAATGTTTTTATGTAGAAAGTATAACTGTACGGAATCCTGTTAGGGCCAACATTTTTTTCTGATTTTCTATTTAACTAAAACATCGAAAATAGATGCGATAATACAACCTTGCATTCTCGCATCTTTTTCGATGTTTTTTTAAACGCCAAAAAAAGATACGAGAATGTACTCGCATCTTTATTCGGCGTTTTCTAAAATCGAAAACCGAAAATTTGTTGACCTTAACAGGAGTCCGTATCAATGAGCCGTGCCATGAGGAAGCCTGCCTTATTACAATTCAAACGATGTTAAACTGTAGGTCAAGGCCAGCATCCGCATCAAAGACGCGGTAGCTGCACTAGCTGGTCTTTATCAACACTGGTTGACATTCATAGGCATCTAAAGCATTTTAAGTTTATAGCTATGTTGTATAATATAAGTAGTATCGGCATTTGGCAGTGTAGACCAAACTCAGACACAGAGCCTTGTAGGAGCACATTTGTCTCGGAGCACATTTGTCTCACGAGGTGTGACCAATGTGCTCGTAAACAGTCATAGTTGCGACAATTTTGAAATAAGACAGATGTGTTCGACACTCAACGGAAAAGACACTCGAAGCACATTTGTCTCACATTCTATCATAAATTCTTACCGAAAAGTTATCAGACGTTGAACAGCCAGACAGACTATAATCTTGTAGAAGCATAGGCTCAAAGAAAACAAAACGGCAAAAATTACGTCCCAACACCAAAGACCAACGAGACCGACACTGAAAATGTGCGAAAAGAAATGAATAAGATTATTAAAAAAAACTGTCTTGGAAAAACGGACTGGATTGCACAAGAGGCCACTAGCATTTCTGTGGTTACCATTACACACATGCATACTAGTTTTCAAATATTGCTTAAATGACCCTCCTTTAGAATTGTTTTAGAAACCACACATGAGCATTTTAGTCTTTTGTTTAGGATAATGAACTGCAAACTACCACAACTCCACTGTCCGTCCGTCCAACAACTGCAAAATACTATTTCTCTGAAACCAATAGTCTCAGGGTTACCAAACTTCATCAAAAGCATAAGAGGTGTTGGGAAAGAATTGTTTTAAAAGAATGTGGATGTGTGTGTTTTCTGGTTGACATGGCGAACGTGCACGATATCTTAAACATCCTTTTTCCGAACCTATAAGTCCAATTTCAATTTGGTTTTCGTAAAAATGTTTCTTAATCAACAGACTTTAAAAAACATACCAAAGAAATTTTAGCCGTCAAAACAACATGGTGGCGTGGTTAGCTCCCGTGTTCGGTAATATTGCAATAAAAATTGAACATTCTAGAAGTTGTATTTTTGGTGGTATCTTTATGAGATTTAGTCAGTATTATGTCCATGATAATGCTTTATGTCATGCATGAATATGAGCCGTTCCATGAGTGAACCTGACTAATCACGAGGCGGCTGGTCTTGGTCAACACTGTTTGACAACCACAGATACAGTATTGGGCAGTGTAAACCAAACGCAGATACCGAGCATGAGATGACAAAGGTGCTTGGTATGTGCAACAAGGCAGGTTCAGTCATGGCGCGGCTCAAGTGTGGATTCTGTAGGGTTATAAAGTAGTTCAATATATCAAATTGCAGAAAAAGCTTTTGCTACTCCAGGGGCATTATCATCAAGTTTCATATCAATATTCTTGAACTTTACTTAGAACGATCATCTAGACAAAATAAGCCAATGTATGGATATGGGTTATATGAATTCAAAAATATGTCAGTAGGTCAAATCATATATAGAGAGAACCCTAAACCCTTAGGAGCCATATATTTAGCCTAAAATCTTAAAACTTGCTTAGAATGATCACGTTGACGAAATCTAGGCATTGTAGTTATGTAGTTATGTGAATTACATGGAGTTAAAAAGTTGGTCAGTAGTAGGTCAAATTGTAGGAAAAGATTTAGAGTACTCAATGATCTACATGTTCTGCCTTAAATTCATGAACTTTTATTCCTCTGGTGAGCGCTTCAGGGCCCCAAGTATTATATTCATGTTTTCAGGCTCGGAAATAGTAGTTTTAGTGTAAACGCGTTTATTGGGAAAGAGTACCGTTTTCTCCACTGTACAACGTGTAGTGTTTATACATTGTTGGACCCTAAGACTTGTTTTCAGTTTTGTATGAAATCTATAACAAAATTGACCCAAATAAAATATTGCGAAGTATTTTTAAAAAATACAACACAAAAAGTAATGTACGGG
Source organism: Gari tellinella (assembly GCA_922989275.2). NCBI lineage: Eukaryota > Metazoa > Mollusca > Bivalvia > Cardiida > Psammobiidae > Gari > Gari tellinella. The sequence continues at coordinate 95,632,765 of OV277858.1, forward strand.
GTTCATTAAAATAAAAGAATAATTATGCTCGCCGTATATTCCATGACTATACCAATCATTGTTCTGTGTTTTACGTTTTTATAAATACCGTTTTTACGTCACTTACGATCAATCAGAAACGTTCAAAAATTCCCTGCATCTGCATAACAGTCACATATCCTGTTCTTCATGCCATATATTTTATTTTTTTAAAAATGCATTAGCAAACTCATTGATGATTACAAATGACATGAGGTAAAACGGTGACCTCAAATCTAACATTTTGGCAAATATATGTGACAAATGTGCTTGTATTTCATAAAAAAGACGTGAGACAAATGTGCTTTCTTGTCCCTTAGGAAATTTGTACGGAGCACATTTGTCACACAAATGTGTGTTTTTAGTAAGACATTTGCGGCCCCATTTGTTGCATGTGAGACAAATGCGACCGCATTTGTCTTTCGTAAGACAAATGGGATCCGAGACAAAGGTATGAGCCTGGTATGACAACGGTGATTGGTCTGTACAATGTTGCAATGCAATAAGGCCGGTTTTGACATGGCGCGGCTAAAATCCATTGATGAGAAAGCGTAAGACAAGGCCAAACTTTTATCAACCCTTTCCTACATAGCCTGTGTCTGAGTGTTGAAGACAGGTGGTCACTAAGTTTAGGTTAAAAGAAATCAGAATTCGTCTCATTGTGCTGTCTACTTTACTTTCCGTCTGATTTCAGCTACCATTTACTAGGATATACCAGTAGAAACTATTTCTTATTGTGCATGCTCATTACTATTTATTATTTTTTTTATTTTTTTTTTATACTTTATTCAAGAATGTTATATATAAATCAAAGTCGTAAAAAAGACGTGGGCTAATAGATTAGGCGTCACAAGTGGATAACCTTCATTGTTTTACATATGTCGTTGCTTAGTACAGGACAAAAGTAAATGAGAAAATTCTATTCTGGTTACTGTCTTCCTGCATAAACTTTTCGAACCCTAGCGAAGTGTTCTTTACAAACAGTACACATTATGCTGTGAAAACAGTGTAGATTCTGGCCAATTTATGCTAAAATATGCAGTAACGTTACACCAAAATGGTGAGGAAATATGCACATGTTCTCTGTTTTACGTACACCTTAACAATTACATAAACAACCAAACTTCTTTTTTTCTAACAAGGTTAAGTCGACTTATCCGTATTTCAAAGTAAAAACGCGGCTGAGCATGCACGCTTAGCCACGTGATTACTTTAAAATCTGTGTAAGTTGGCGGAAGGCGAACACAATTTATCTTAAATGTATTGGAACTAAAGAAATATGGATGAGTTTGACTTCTAATGAATTTCGAGTTAATGAGGTTCGACTGTATTTAGAAACCTCGATTGTCATACACTTACAGGAAAAGCAAGCGTCTACCTCCGTTCTTACTGACAATGTCAGTATACGCTTTACTTCGTATTCCTTTGAGTGCGGGAACCAAGTAACCTTACCTTATGCAAACAGTTTAGATCCTGATCAGACGCCGAGTTACTCGGCGTCTGATCAGGATCAACACTGTTTGCAGCTGTGTGTGTACTTTTTGCTAAGAATTGAGCTGACAGAGCAGCTTTCAGAAAATACGAGCAGACAACAATGTGAACAGACGTTTATTTCGGCGTTATAAGGGTCACGTTAACGTCTTATGCATGCTGTCATAGGATATAAGACGTCCCGTAGATCATTTGTCATGAACTAACAGGATATGTAACACATCATAGAGGATTTAGGACCTTGGCATGAAGCAGTCTTAATTAAAGCAGTCTTAATTAACAGTGGCTCAAAATAATATGTGGATTATTCATGGAGTTTCTAGATAACTGGTGAGTACTTTATTCTTTGACGTTTTATTTAATCTACTAAACCCTTTCACGCTTAATGACGCATTTGCTACAAGAGTTTTGATCCTCTTCAGACGCCGCGTAACGCGACATCCGATCAGGATAAAAACTATTTGCCACTTGTTTTTAAACTACGTCAGATATACTGCTTTAAATTTAACTTTGAACAATATTGCAGATAATAATATTGAAGCAGACGACAATATTGCGGTGAAAGGGGTAAAGATCTCTCGTTAAATTCAGTCATAAAAGGGTTAAAACTTTTCACTGCAAAGAGTTATATAACATTAATATATGCAAACAGTTTGGATCCAGATCAGACGCTGCGTCACGCGGCGTCTGATCAGGATCCAAACTGTTTGACATTCATATGAATGCCTTTAAGTAAAAATTGCCTCAAATTCGAAACTTACAAAATAAAAGCACACGATAAGTTTGCGGAAAGACGTTGATGTGTAACCATGCCTGAGACGAAATAAAGTTTTGTATTGTTCTGTTCTGTTCTGTTAGATGGGGTATGACGTCATAACGACAGTGAAAGGGTTAACTTGATGTGCTTAATCTAAACTTGAGCTACTTATATAATGAAAATGTTTGCTCAATTTGGAAAAATGGATATCGGTATTGCAACCTTTGTATGTATACTAACAGTGGCTAAAACGGTCTACCTTTATAAATGACACACTGATCAGCGGCCATGTACATGTAGTATGCATCGTACCTAGGTTAACAAGATTGGAAATACCAAATACCTTTTTTATTTCAAAGCAATCTATCCGTTTCCCTGATAAAGTTTTGTTTGTTTGTTTTCGATTTTACGTCGCTTTCAACAGTATTTCAGTCATATCGCGACGTCCAGCTAATTACAGGTGCACGACCCCAGAAGTCCTTTATGCACTGTAACAGGCACAAATCGGCAACTGGGTAGAACCACCGACCTTCCGCAAGCCAGATGGAAGGCTTCCCCACATGAAAAATCCGAACGACCCTACTGGGATTCGAACTCACAGTGGTGAGAAGCTTAGTGATGTAAGTCACAGTGACTATACCACTAGGCCACGGAGGCCCCTCGATAAAGTTTTGTAGTACAGCGTTCCCTCTCTACAACAACACCAATGGGAGATAAATAGTGTGTGCGTTGTTCGGAGGGAGTCGTTATAGGGAGGGAAAATGGCTACATTTGCAAACAGCTTGATTCAAGCTGTTTGTCACTTGTCATTAAATTTTTCCCCTGTCAAAATGTCCATTATGTAACTTGAGAAAAACAGCAGACGACAAATTTAAGCAGACGATATTTCAGCAGTAAAAGCGTAAGACATGTTTGTCCTTTTTAGGGAACTGCGGCAAAGGTCGTTGTAAAGAGGGAGTCGTTGCTAGGAGGTCCATTGTAGGGAGGGAGCACTGTACCGTGCGATTTTCAGTTTCATATATACAGTGGAGAATGTGTTATTCTTTCCCAATAAACGCGTTTACGCTAAAACTATTATTTGCAGTGCAATCAGTTTGGAGCCAGATCAGACGCCGGGTAACCCGGCGTCTGATCAGGCTCCAAACTGTTTGCCACCAAGATAAACATGAATTGCCAGAATTGTCCAAAAATTGTACTTTTTTACGTTTTAGTGTTTTGCGTTTGCGTACGTTTGCGTTTAAACGGGAAAGAATAACAGATTTTCCACTGTAATGAATGGAAACATGGGGGACGGGGTGCCCTGTGAAAATAAGATTGATCCAGATTACCAGAAGGCTCGTAAATGAGCCCTCTGAGCAGGGTCTGAACTTTTTGTTATTTTGAAATTTAGTTTAAATAAAAATGACATAAATGTTTAAAAAGGACCAGTCTTAGTACCAGTCTTAGCTTCTTCGGCGTCAGAATACCCCCTACGACGAGACAATCAGTCAAGGGATTAGTGAGTGAGTGAGTGAGGAGTTGTCCGTTGGAAGTTTCATGGGTAAATGAGTGTACCAAATTATGCCAGGCGGATTCTTCCATGATGATATATGGGATGAGTCTATTATTTCATTAAAGGGGTTCCCGTTCTAAATTTTCATTTTCATGTATTTTCTTTGTAAGAAATTCCTGTCAGCAAACAGTTCAGACTCAGATCAGACGCCGCATTATGATGCATCTGATCTGAGTCTGTACTGATTGCTTATGTCCAATGTTTTGGACGCTAGGTGCAAATGGATTAATTTTTCGATTCGCCCTTGCAATAATACAATGTTTTGTTCACCTTGATTTTCAAACATTTTAATCATAATGTTAAGTGTTTGACTACAATAAGGTTGTTCGTATACTACGTGCATGGTAAACTAACAATTATGTACCTACCTCCACGTGCTATTCACAGTCAATCTTGTACTACAGTGGTTAAGACATATTTTCCCGTTTTTAAAAAACGCAAACGAAACGCAAAAAAGTTAAAATACAGCTCGTTGACAATTCTGACTATTTTTTTTAATCTGAGTGGCTAACAGTTCTGAGTAATCTGAGTGACTAAGGGTTGCCCGGTGTCTGATCTGACTCCAAACTATTTGCAGTTGAAATAATAGTTTTAACGTAAACGTTATGACTAGTACATGTAACGTGTTCTCCACTGTACATGTAAGAGGCCACTAAAATATCTTTGGTTACCTAAAACTTTAATCTTGGATTGTCTGTTATTTTTTACTTGTCTCAATGCTAATTCAATTTGTGGTCTCTCAATACAACACTGACTGTAGTACACATTTATTTCAGTTTTTATAATTAATTCAAATGACAAACAAAAGAGAAACGAATATTAAAACTATTCATACATGTATTAAAACCGCTTAATTAACATACAAGATGGTTAAGAAAAATCGTTGTTAAGAAGGCAGCCGGTATTTGAAACACGACGGAGTGGAGACGATATTATTATTTTCCATTAAAGGCGTATATGCTAAAACCCTTATGTCCATTGTAAATTGTTGCTTATGGTAACCCGGTGTTTGATCAGACTCCAAAATGTTTGGCACTCAAACTAACAAGAATAGTTAAAATGTTCAAGAAATTGGCATATACATATAATTAATACATTGTATCATGTAACAAAAAGCATGTATAAATATGTTTACGATACTTAAATAAAATGTTTTGAATCTTGAATCTTCATTGAAATGCATTGTGTTTGCGACTTGATTCTATTAAACTGGATATAATATCGTCTTCTCCGCTGTATGTTTGAAATTTACATTTCTGGAAGGTTTTGTATTTTTTGTTTAAGGTTGACAGTACTCTGTGATGTTGTAATTAATTTGTCAACTTCTTTAATTCGCTTTACTGCAGTACCTCAAAGCCGTATTTTTATTATCAATGTGGGAACATGCACATTGCATGTTCACAATATTTGCCCAGGCATACATACCTGCACAGGTAATGCTCTAAGCTTTTCATTATAGTGAAGTGTATGAGTATACTGTTTCTAGACGCACGCTCTGTTTCCGCATTGCGATTAAAGGACATTTTAAACCCTTTCCCATAATAGTTTGTTGTCAATGCTCAAGACCGGTTGTTGCTTATAACAGATAAAAGTAAACCGGAAAGCTCCTGAGCCTTCTAGTTTCTGTCCGGAAGAGTACTGACTATTCCATCTATAGTCCATTTGAAGAACTTCCTAGCTACAGTGTTCCTTCCATACAACTGCCCTCCCAACAACGACTCCCTCCTCTCAACGACAATTGCCTCATTTCCCTAAAAATGACAAATATGTCTTACGCTTTTACTGCTGCAATATCGTCTGCTTAAATTTGTCGTCTGCTGTTTTTCTCAAGGTACATAATGGACATTTTGACAGGGAATAAACTTAATGACGAGTGACAAACAGCTTGAATCTGAAACTGGAACTGAAACTGATTAATTTGATTAAACGCCTATTTTTACACATAGTATATTCAATGGCGTTGTACAATGCGGCGTTTGATCTGGATTCGAGCTGTTTGCAAATGTAGCCATTTCCCCCTCCTTATAACGACTCTCTCCGAACAACGCACACAGTGTGTGTCTCCCATTGGGTGTCGTTGTAGATAGGGAACGATGTATATGAGAACTACAGTACATTTAAGTGTAAGAATAATTAGAGATGTCTTTATGGAATAGTGGGTTTAACGACATGAGTGCATATGAGGATTTATGTATTTGACGATGTAACATGGTCAAACGTTCTCTCTGATACAGAAGCCCGTGCAAGGTTAACCCTTCCCCTGATAGTCGCGAAATTAGTAACATATTCAAACAGGTTGGATCCAGATCAGGCGCAGCGACGCGCGGCGTCTAATCAGGATCCAAAGTTTTTTACCATGGTATATAATAAGTTTCAGCTACAATTCTTTAAAAATAGATTAAACGAAACATTTGCAGACGATAACTGTTTGCATACATCATTTGTAAACAGTTTGAATCTAGAACAGACGCCGCGTAACGCGGCGTCTGATCTTGATTCAAATAGTTTGTCATTCGTCTTAACGTGTCTTCTGTGTCAAAAGCATGAAAACTAATTTTTAGCATTTTAGCAGACGATATAGTGAAGCAGACGACAATTCAGCATGATTAGGGTTAAGATGGCAATATTGTAGCATGCGACGAGTTACATGTAAATATGCACGTCGGGCAGCGCGACATTACCTGTCACGCAATGACATATATGTATGCATGCAATAACGCAACTGTCCATAGGTGTAGAAGATACAATAAACAAGACACCTGGTAAACAAACAACTCATGTACAGCCAAGAAGACGTTTTTATTTCCCAATAAACGCGTTTATGTTAAAACTATTATTTCCTTTGCAAATAGTTTACAGATCAGACGCTGGGTAATTGCCGATTTTTTGTAACTCAGACACAAATGGATCAGACATTTCTATAGCTTGATATTTTTTTCATTTTATTGTATTTGCGTTTGTGTTTCGTTTGCGTTTAACCCTTCCACTCTCAATGACGCTTAAAGCGCGTTTGCAAAAAGTCTGGGTCCTTATCAGAATCCAAACTGTTTGACACTCGTTTTGAAAAAAGTTCAGTCATACTGCCTATTTTTTAATTTGAAACGACATTGCAGACAACAAAATTGAAGCAGACGACAATGAAACGGTGAAAGGGTAAACATCTCACTAAAATGTTAGCAGTGAAAGGATTAAACAGGAAGAAATGACGTCTATAGCTGTAATCACCCATCAACTAGGAGGATTGAATTTGTCAGTCTTCAAATCGGTGGCATCTTTACCCTTTCACTGCCCTTATGACGTCAATACCCGTCTAAGACAGTCACTGCCACATTATCGTCTGCTTGTATTTTCCGCCTGCTTTTACATATGGAAAATAAATGTTTTGCGTTTTAAATTAAGAAAAACAGTTTGTGTCCTGATCAGACGCCGCGTTACGCGGCGACTGATCAGAATCCAAACTGTTTGCAAATGTCACTGCTGTCAGTATCAGCAGTGATCAGAGTCTACACTGTTGCTGATGGGAATTTCAACATACATGTAAAACAAACAAAAATGACCAGACAACCCTTATATAAAAATGGAATAAATCAATAACTGATCCGTGTCATTAGAACATCTGCCTAATTGCACTGCAAACAATGTAGAACAAGGCCAGCCCGGCGGCTGGTCTTGATCTACACTGTTTGACAGTTACATGCATCTAAAGCATTGTATATAGCAGCATTATATACGGTATTTGGTAGTGTAGACTAAACCGAGATACAGAGCCTGGGATGGCAACGTTGCTTGGTCTGTACAATATTGCGATGCAATAAGGTATCCACTTGCGCAAATGGGTTAAATACCGTTTATGTTAATCTTAGTTTTCAAACATAAATTATAAAGTAGCATTTATTGTTTTATCTAAACTTTACGTGCGTGTAAATCTCACGGCGGAGAACTGGTATGTTCCTAGACGTGTCATTTATTTAATTATTTCGTGTAATTAATTTTAATGACAAATAAAAGACAATGCAAAACCCTATTTACCTACATTAACACCTGTTGTTTACTGCTTTTGATACAGTGTCCCTCTCTACAACATACAGTTTTAAAACAATGTGAGACATAAATTGTGTGTGTTGTTCTGAGGGAGTTGTAATAGGGAGGAGAATTGACTTGCATTAAATTTGCAAACAGCTTGAATCCAGATCAGACGCCGCGTGACGCGGCGTCTGATCTGGATTCAAGCTGTTTGTCACTCGTTAGTATTTATTTTATGTCAAAATGCCCATTAAGTGACTTTGAGAAAATCAGCAGACGAAAAATTTCAGCAGACGATATTGCAGCAGTGTTAGGGGTAGGGTACACTTGTCTTGTTTACGGAAGCGCGGCAAGCATTGAACATTGTAAGGAGGGAATCGTTGTTTAGAGTACCATTGTGTGAAGCGAGCACTGTAATGGCAACTGGTCCATACGCTATGCTAAATTAATGCGTTAAAGGTCACCAAGGTAAAAAAAAAAAAAAAAAGGAAAACCACAGTCAAACATGTACTAACCATAATACAGTGGAGAATCTGTTATTCTTTCCCATTTAAACGCAAACGTACGCAAACGCAATGCACTAAAACGTATAAAAGAACAACTTTTAGACAATTCTGATAATTCATGTTTATCTTGGTGGCAAACAGTTTGGAGCCTGATCAGACGCCGGGTTACCCGGCGTCTGATCTGGCTCCAAACTGTTTGTATTGTAAATAATAGTTTTAGCGTAAACGCGTTTATTGGGAAAGATTAACACATTCTCCACTGTAATAGCCTGTTTCTTGATTTTTTTGGAGACAGTTTACAACTTTAAGCAGGTTGAATGTAAAGTGGAATGTGCTTTAAGGCGCGTTCTGTTATATATTTAACCTGCTGTAAGCTACGACGTGCTAGGATATTGAACATATGATAAAAATTAATGAATGTATGAAGTGGAACTGTTTTCTGCACTGCCTGAATAAATTTAAGAGTGAAGAACCAATCAGAAAACGATAAATATGTAAAGTATTTGACAGATGAAAGTTCAGTGTAGACAAAAGTAATGCATTTACGAGTCACCTCAATTTAAATATCAATTCTAGTTGCAATTTAGTACAGTGGAGAATCTGTTATTCTTTCCCGTTTAAACGCAAACGTACGCAAACGCAAAGACCCGGCGTCTGATCTGGCTCCAAACTGTTTGCACTGCAAATAATAGTTTAAGCGTAAACGCGTTTATTGGGAAAGAATAACAGATTCTCCACTGTAGATATAGATCTATAGCATATTATTTGGCCATATAATTATTGTATTATAAGTATTTATATACATTTGTAAGTACAGCGAAAACTATAGTTTAAGACAAATTAACGTTCTTCATCTTCTTCTTCTGTGTCTTTTTCTTCTTCTCCTTCTTCTATCTTCATTCAGTGTTTGCTTAACACTGGTTCGACTGTACTAACATTTATAAATGTGCATGTCTAATTAGAATGCTTATAGTAAACTGAATACACTACATGGCCGTTCCAAACGGTTTTAAACACGATCATATACCACATTACTTGGCTTCTAATCAGGATTCAAACTGTCTGAAATCAGACATAGGCATGTTTGGGACACTCGTGATATAGAATAATAAAGTGTGCGACTATATTTGCAAAATTGCAAAAAATATCTACATTTTAGAAAGTAGACAGGAGTGAAGTATTGTAAGTAATAAGCGACGCGGGACAAACCAACCACGCCTAATGAGAAACATCTTTACAAACCGCAAAATTTTGGATATTTAGTTATACCGGTATATGCATAAACCATCCCCCTAAAAAATTTAAATGGACAATTTAAGTTTCCAATATGTGTCTAGTCCATTTTTGACTAATTATGAAAGATTTTTGCCAATGTATTGTAACATAAAATAAAGCGGACCCTTTAGGAGCTCTCTGATCTGGGTGTCCCCTGTTTGCAAGATAATTATCTACAGTGCTTGCATATTTATTAAAACCTCTCTATTACGACCACTAAACGGAAAGCTAATTGGTTTCAAAAGATATATATAGGTGACAGCTTAAAGCAATGTGAAAGTAAATCAGATAGCTCCAAATAGAACTTTCTTTTGTATTTTCACCTTGTTTTAAAACAGTCACCTGCATTAAAACATATCAATTAACACAATGTTTATAATATATTAATAGAGGGGCTTTTAGTGTACAGCACACACACATTTACGTGACTAGGTTAAACGAGTCAATCCTTTTATTTGCCTGTTCGTCGCCAATTTCCTAGAATTGACAAACAGTTTGATTCAAGTTCAGACGCCGCTTATCCTTTTCAGACGCTGCTATTACTCCGCGTTTGATCAGGTTTCCAAACTGTTTAACTCTTTGTACCATAGTCACGCATATATGCGTCATTTGCAAACAGCGTACCTATGAGGAGTACACTTGTCCTATGCAAAGAGTGTAGACCCTGATCAGAGGGCTCCTTAAGGAGCCCTCTGATCAGGGTCTACACTGTTTGTCATTTTGACATATATTGTACAAATCAATCCTCAAAAGTCAAAAATGGACTAGACTAAATTGAAAACTAGAATTGTCCATGTGAGGTTTCAGGGAGGAAAGAGTTAACTCAAGTATTAACGGTTCTAACGGTTAAATCGCTTTATAAGTGCAATTAACACTTTACCCCATAGCATGTATCTCATTGAAGACATGTGACGACTTTTGTAAAATCATGTTGAGATTAAAACAGAATGCGCCTTAAGGCGCATCTGCTTTACGTTCAGCCTGCTTTAAGCTACCATATGCTAGGATTTATACATATAGAACATATCGCTATTGGTACATGTTTATGACTGTATAAACTGGAACTCTTTTCTTCAGTGGAGGAATAAACTAAATGCGTTAAAAGGCGCTTCTTGTGTGGGGAAAAGGGTTAAAAGATAAACGCAGACGACAAGTGTGAAGCAGACGATACTGCAGCAGGTGAAAAGTTAGACGACGTCTTCAACCTGACACTAAAAGTGACAAAGTAATAAACATTTATGACGGCGGCTATAAATAGCCAGACATGTGTGAATAAGTTCAGCTCTTTTTCAATAGTTTATTTAGTCCTTTCGCTGCCCCTATACCGTCTACTTAATACTTGTTGTTCGTCTTTGTATCTTTCATAGAGATTTAAGGTTGAATAAATAATACTTAATACATAAACTATCAATGTGAGAAATGAAACCAACGTCTCATCGAAACCCGAAAATGTAAACTGGGCCAGCGCTTATAAAGCCTAGGCTCAAATGTGACAGTCAGATACTTGAGAACGATTTCAGACTTAACTCAAACGCATTACAAGCATGGACCCAGTTTTCAGGACAAGGCAATGAACATATATTAACCTTTATATAATAATAAGGAAATATATAAAAGGTTTCGATTCAGATCAGGCGTCGGGTACATGTAACTGATCAAGGTCAAAATATATTTGTCCGTTGGACCGTTTACCGAAACATTAGAAAGGGAATTGCAGTTGTAGCATTAAAACTTAAATAAAACATAATATGTGGTAATATTACATATTTTTTTAAGATGATGTATTTATGTACAAGTCTGAATGAAATATGTTCTGTTCTGTTCAATTAAAACAGGCGATATGTTTTGGTAGACAACATTCTTTCAAAATTTAAAATGTTGAATGTTTCGTAAGTGGTCCGTACTTACAGTGGAGAAGAAGTTATCCTTTTCCACTAAATGTGTTTACGCTAAATCTGCTATTTCCGTTTTAAACTGGTTGGAGCAAAAACATTAGCCAGAATCCTCAACGAGTTGCTTTTTTCTACATTTTGTTGCGATGCGTTTGGCGTTACGTTTGCATTTAAACGGGAACGACTATAGATAAGACCGTTTATATTACGGTATTTATGCCATTTCTCAATCAAAGCAAACCGGACAAATATTGTATAATACTACGTCACATCATCGGTTTGGTTGAAATAGGGATTTTAGTTTATTGAATAATCACCTTATCTGGAGCTCAGGTAGAGAAAAACAACTTTAACTCATGGACTACTGAAAAAATGGACTATTCCAGTTTTCAATTAAATCAGGTCCAGCGAATCGTCGTACGACGAAAAGCCGGCCGTAAGTCAAAAATAGGGCCTACATCTAATTTCTGATTTCTCCATCATAATTAGATAGAGAAATAATAATTGAGATTTTAGAAACTGACTTACGACAATATTTGTCGTGCGACGTTTTATAATTCATTTATATTATAGCCTACATAGTGTAGATATACTTGCAGGAATTTCCGATCAAAATAAAGTAAAATTCAGACCAAAAATCCCTTAAAGGAAAAATGGACTAATCTAATTTAAGGAACCTGGAATGGTTGAGCTGTTTGTATTTGTAAGAAACAAGTTTGAATTCATTAGACGAGATATGTCGTGCATGGTTCACAGAATATATCACATCTCACTCGCATATATCATGGCTTTGTCATCCGCTGACACACCACCGTTATATTTACCATTAATGACATGATATCATATTTAATCATTCTCCATACATCTGCTAAAATGCCCTTGTCCTTACTGAAAAATATGTTGTAGTTATTTTTGGCTCAATTGGATGTTTTCCATTATATTATGAAACATAATAGAAAACATGTACTTTAAAACACGGACACGCACGAAAATCCCAACCTGGCGACGTTCTTTTAAAATTCCAAAGCATAATTTGTTTTATAGAGGTCTGAAAAGTAAAGCAGCGTAGTATATCATAGTTGCTGACATTTCGGTCGTGTGGTTAGAGCGACTGAACGATAAATGTCAGTGGTCTAGCTTGGCCTTATATCAGTTCCTAGAAATAGACTGTCTATCCTCTAAATCCCGAACTCATTTAAATCGAACTAATCCGTATTTCTACAGTTGAATTTCATTTTAGGAACTTGTTTAACTTGAACATATCCATAATTTTAAGTTAAAACGTGGCTTCGCCACGTTTAAGCTTTTTAATTATGGATAATATTGAGTTATGCGAGTACGAGATATCGAAGGTTCGAATGTATTGTGTTGTGTTGTGTTAGTCAACATGCACCTTTGCAGGTCAGTGTTTACAATACCAATGAGGAAGTAAGCCTTGTGTAAGACGTAACAGTAACTGTCAATGATACACTGCCCAAATGGGAGACAAATATTATGTTATATTGCGGAGGGAGTTGTTTTAGGGAGGGAAATTGGTTTATATTTGCAAACAGCTTGAATCCAGATCAGACGCCGCGTCTGATCTGGATTCAAGCTGTTTGTCACTCGTCATTATGTTTTTTCTGCCAACATGTCTAATATGTGATTTTGAGGAAAACAGTAATCGACAATTTTAAAACATACGATATTGAAGCCATGAAATATTTGACATACTTGTCTTGTTTGAGGGAACAGCGGCAAACGTCGTTATGAATTAAGAGGGAATATATTTTGGGAGGGCCGTTGTAGGGAGGGAGGGAGAGAGTATTGTATCAATGTGAAGGTAGACCTACAGTCACTGGTATACATCGTACAGCGGATGTTGCTCCAAAGTGATACGGAATCCATGGTGAATTGATGTAAACAATGTCAGGCCAGGTAAGAAATACGTCTATTACACAATTATTGCAACACATAAGTATTAAACTTTAAATCGTACGGATTCAGAACTAAATTCTGCCTGTCGCAAACAAGCCTCTTCTGTTACAAACGTCGAATTGTCCGTGAATTATGAGAGTTTAGTCTGCCCTATCACTAACAACGTGTGCCGACTTTACACAAAATGGTCGAATATGTGCATTATATACATGTAAAGTGTAATTGTTTTTCCTCTACAGATAGATAGTAACTCTATGTATTAGGATTTTCTCCTCGTGTTAGAGAAACAGTTGCAATTTTTGTAAATTTTGTCATTTCATTCTATCATCACTGTACCGCGTCTTGCAAGCAGGTGACAGTTTACTGTACCGCATCTTGCATTTCTACTGTACTGCATCTTGGAAAATACAATTAGTAAATCTGAACGAAATGGATCGAAAATTAGACCTGGACCCGTATTCTGAAACATTCTACGTATTTTCGCTAAGAAAAATTAGTATCTAACCTTTCCTCTAGGAAAATACGTTTAGCTGAGGCTTTTGAGCCGATGTTTGTGTATAAGTTGCTTCGTGAAATTGGGTCAACTTCGGGGTGGGGTAAAGTCACTACAAACGACTGAGGGTACTGTTTAAGACATTATTACCTACGGTCTTCATCGCAAAAACGTTGAAAACATTGATATCTATTCAAAATCTAAATTTGAGATATACATGATCACTTTACATGTAGGTACCAAAACTAGCGTACATGTAAGTACATAATTAGTTTCACAATTATATAACTAACTAACGAACCGAATTGCAATGATGTCGCCGTGGCTCAATGGTGAATGAGTCGGACTAGCATGTCTTGGAAAATACAATCAGTAAAGCTGGTACGATGAAATTGATGTTTGATGTCTCTGGTGCATAACGTTGGGTAGTAGTTTCATTTTCTGTCCCTTGAACTTTTTTCTTTGGGCCACCCATAAACCTCAGAAAACGCCCCTTAAACAATTTAAGCCTGTTACCCAAAATAACTTAAGGGTGTATCAAACTCATGAGTTTGGGAAATTTTCAAAGTATATTTAAACACTCTTATGATGATTTTGTATTGAAGAGCTATTTAAGATGAACGAAAAAATAGAAAAAGTGTACATCTTGGGGAACAACGTTTGGCTCCACGGCCATGTAAAATTTACCCCCTCCCCCACACTTATTCTAATTTCGTCTTTTTCAAACAGCCCACTTCAATAAAACCATTTCAAATTAAAACAAACACGATAATTTGGTTTTGTGTTTCATTTATCGCATGTCTATGGTAGTATTTCTTCATACAAAACTAATTTAAGACAAAACATGCACCAAATGTGAAATTTATAAAGCTCTAAAGAATATCATCGATATGGTACTTATTAAGGGAGATAACTCCTTTTTCTTCCATAACTCAAATTTTTCAACACTAACCTATCAATTTCTTTTCATATTTTGAATTGCCTTAGTTTGGATTTTTTCATCTGGTAGAATTTAAGAAAAAGTAAGATACTAGAAATATTATTATTTTTACTATTTTTCATATTTTTTTGTTGTAAAAAAATATCATTACCCATAAAAACCATGTTGTTGATTCAGATATTCATATTTTCCAAATCTGGTGCCTGTTTGGTCTTGATTTAGAGTCTTTATATCAAAATATTTCCGCACACATTAAATACATAATGAAAAACAAAATTACCATGTTTGTTTTTTCTCTGAAATAGAATTTACTGAAGCTTTTACAAAATTTGAGAAAAAGTCTGAATTTGACACATCTTTTCCATATTGCCGTAGTGCAAAATAAAGCACACCAACATATGAGTTTTTCCTTTTCTTTTTCATTTATCATAAACAGCTCTTTAGAAATAAACATGAAAGAAAAAAGTTAGATACTTTGAAAAATTCACTTATGGGTTTGATACACCCTTAACATCGGGGTTGTATATCATTGCAGTGGTTGTTTCGTCCAAATCGTATCATCGCACCACATCAAGAAATAATAAAAAAGCAATGTTGTTCACGGAAAATCTGCTTTCAGCAAGAAGCCGGTTTAAAGGCAAAATACGCATGACGTCTACCGGCATTTTGTAGGGTATCAACAACGGCAGGAAGAAGGAGCTCAAGTTGTCGAAGCAATAACAGCAAACGATTGTTTGGGCTTTATATTGCCTCTACCTATTCAATATTCATGTATAGATAACAAATCTTGAATTCTCAGAATGACACTTATGCATTATCATTTTCAGCTTAATCTTTAAAACTCTTTAAGTAAACAGAGTAGTCCATGTGGAGAGCTCCTACAGGAACTGTCTTTTCAAGGTCCACTCTGTTTGCAAAGGTTTAAAAAATACTGATTTGTAATTGTGTTCCTTCCTGTTGTATATCTGTTAATTTTGTTTTTGGACCATATTGGAAATTCGTTTGTTTGTTCGAAACCAAATATGTAATCCACATGAAATAAAGTCGTTATTATTATTATTTTTATTATAAACGAAACTTTACATGAGAAATAATGTGTATTTATTTTAATGTGTGTTTAAACTCATAACAGAAATGATAAGAAGTCAAACAGTATTAAATTTCAACTCATTTCATAAAATTTTATGAAAATCTATCGAAGTATAACGTTACGGCGTCGCTTATAAAGACTGTTAGTATCAAAAGTAAAAATCCACAAATGCCATATTATTGGCACCACAATATCGATGAAACAATTCAAGTTTATATCCAGTAATGTGTAGCTAAAATCCACTCTTGTATGAAAGTCTAGTATGGAATATGTCCTCAGCTGACACTAGACGTCTACGCATAAAATCAAAGTAATGTTGGATCTGCTGTGCAGCGAATGGATAGATGCCCACGTGCATACAACTGTCCGTGCAATCTCATTTATGCGTATATTGCACATACACTGTAAGCATGCTAATGGCGCGTTCGTGCTGTATTTGGTTTAGTCTAGCCATCAGATTAACTCTTTAATTTTAATAAAATACTGTTTTTCCTGTTACTGTTTCGTTAATAACGTCAATGACACAAAATGTTGAACACGTGGACTTTTTATGAAACGCGCACGTGCGATTCGTGGAAAACGGCTTAACAATACCCTGTGGCTAAACGGTTGACCGATTTCAAAATTGCACGTGCTAAAAATGGCAGGCGTTAATCAAATATAGGAAAACAAGACAAAAATTACGCTCTTGTATACCGATTGTAATTATTCATTTACTTTACATATGTATAGTTATTTTTGCTGTTCAGCATATTTTAACAGTCGCTGTTTGTTTCTTCTGGTCATGATTCACAACCTAAATCACAGCTTGATTGGTAATCTATTTTAACACTGTCGTTTACTTTCAATATTTTCATCCGTGGACTGTCTTTCAGGATCGTGCCTTCTCTTGATAAGTGTATTTTTCTCTCTAAGTCATTTACAGTAATAACCCGTCCTTGCTCACAACATAAATCAGGGATACTTTTAAAATGTGTTGGCTTTATTTTGTTGTTTTCAGCAACACGAATTTTTATTTCTCTACTTGGATGGTTTTCTTTGGTGTGTTCAATTATTCCTCTAAATGTTTGGAATGAATCTCCGCAGTAAGCACACTTGTTATCCATAGTTGACCTGAAAATAGACGAAGAGCGGTCATTTAGTATTAACAAGAAGCAGTACAGTAAATATCACAGCCTCTGCAAGAAACAGTACATACGTATTGCAAGACGCAGTACAGTAATGCTGCAATAAATCGATCAAATTTGCAAACTGTAGATCATTTTAGCCAACACTGTGAGATATTACAAATGCATGTAGTTATTTGCCATCGATCCAGTGAAAAACAATTATATTTTAATTGTATATATTGCACATATTCAGTCAATTTGTGCAAACTCGGCACGCGTTGATAGTGATAGGGCAGACTAAACTCTCATAACTCACGGACCATTCGACGTTTGTAACAGAAGAGGCTTGTTTGCGACAGGCAGAAATTAGTTCTGATTCGGTACGATTAAACGTTTAATACTTATGTGTTGCAATAATTGTGTAATAGACGTATTTCTTACCTGGCCTGACATTGTTTACATCAATTCACCATGGATTCCGTATCACTTTGGAGCAACATCCGCTGTACGATGTATACCAGTGACAGTAGTACATGTATGAACTATGAAACGTTACAGTCGGTGATATATACTCTTATGTTGCTCCAAATAATGCAATCAATATACAACCGGTAAAGCTCCACCTCTATTTGGGATTTTACCATTGCTCTATCACTTGTATTAACAACTCTTTACCCCATACCACAACAATATGTAGTGAATAATATTCTCTCCCGTTTAAACGAAACAAAACGCAAATCGTAATTCAATAAAATGTGTAAAATGACAGCCTTTATCAAATTGTTCCGATATGCTTAATCTGAGTGGCAAACTATTTGAAGCCTGATCAGACGCCGGGTTACCCGGCGTCTGATCGGGCTCCAAACTGTTTGCAGTGCACATTTATAAGATTTTAGCATACACTTGTTTTTTGGGGGAAATATTAAGGTATTCTATACTGTGTTTATGTATGGATGTTTATAAAAACCAAATGACAATTAAACAACTTGAATCAATTTATTTTGCATAACAATCATTCAAAAAAAGAAGACACGATGAACAAGTAACTATTAATAAGAACATACAAGTGTAAGTGGATAAAAATAGAAGAAAAATATAACAATTACTTATTTTATCAGAGAAACACACTTTCGAGCATCAGATAGCACTGTTTTACATACATTGTATAAAGCAACAATACTCTATATAATGTTCATACAGACAAAAATATAATACCATAAAAGACTATAAAAGACAATATGAAAAATGCACATACTTATGGTTTTAAGGATTTCTTTTAGCTACACTTTATTTCTGCTTATGGTTTAGATACAGTGGAGAATGTGTTATTCTTTCCCAATAAACGCGTTTACGCTAAAACTATTATTTGCATTGCAAACAGTTTGGAGCCAGATCAGACGCCGGGTAACCCGGCGTCTGATCAGGCTCCAAACTGTTTGCCACCAAGATAAACATGAAATATCAGAATTGTCCAAAAGTTGTTCTTTTCTACGTTTTAGCGCTTTGCGTTTGCGTACGTTTGCGTTTAAACGGGAAAGAATAACAGATTATCCACTGTACCTGTCAAAACTCTAGGCCTTCATGTACAATTGGGAAGACGTCATTGTGCCCCGTTTAAACGAAACGAAACGCAAATGTAACGCAATGAAATGTAGAAATATCAATTTTAAAGTGTTAACAATTAATTAAAATGTGAATAGAAAATAGTTTGGAGCCTGATTAGCTACCAAGCGACTCGGTGCAGGTCTGCTCAAAACTAGACGATGTTCTTTCCCGTTTAAACGCAAACCAAACACAAACGTATTGCACTTGAATGTTGAAAATAACAACTTTTAGACACTTCTTGCTATTCATTTAAATCTAAATGACAAACACTTTAGAGCCTAAGCAGACGCCGGGTTTCCCGGTGTCTGATCTGGCTCCAAACTGTTTGCAATGGAAATAATAGTTTTTAACGTAAATGCATTTATTGGGATATAATAACGTCTTCTCCACTGTACATGTACCTGTTATGAAACAAACGCGTTTATTGGATAAAAAAAACGTCGTCTTCCCGGCTGTACGTCACTATATATAATATTCATGTTTTTAAACATTCACAACTACAATGGTGTCATTGTCTTTGGTCATAATATTTAAAGCATAATAAAAACAATTCCTTGTTTTTTCTCAGTCAATACATGTACGAGAAAAGCCATACAGTCGTTTCTCCAGAATTATCTTAAACTCTTTGGTAGAACAAAAACGTATTTCAATATTAAAGTGTAGCTTAGCCTTGTTTAGTTCAAACAAAGTGTATGTTCGGCTTCAGCCAGTTCGTAATATGGAAAGTTAATATAAAAATACAAAAGTATTCCATAAGATTAGTTGAAGCCTTGTCTTGCATTAACTAAACACTTGTCTTTTTAAAATCGTCATTAATTATTTGTTTTTTTATTCAAAAGGACACATCAAGATACAAATAAAGTCTAGCCCATTTTGCAAACCGACAAACCGTGTATACCCTGAGTAGGCGGGTCCATTATGAGCCCATTGATCAGGGTCTACATTGTTGCTGTTTGCATAGGATCTTCTCAGATTCATTGTTTGTAAGTTACAAGAATTCTCGTTGCTAGGGTTGAATACACTGACGGTATTAACGAACAGAATACATGTATATCCCCTAAATAAATGCGGTTTCCTTATATTCTCATTAACTCTTTATATGCCAAGTTTTATCGTATATTTTAACCCTCTTATCGCCAAGTACCGTCTGCATTGATAGTGTCGTCTGCAATATTTTAAAAGTCAGAGTTAGGGCTGTTTTAACTGAGTAAATGTCGATACCAGTGTCAAATAGTTTGTATCCTGATCAGACTCCGCATAACACGGCGTCTGATCAGGATCCAGACTGTTTGAAAAGTCGCCTTTGGTGCCGTTGGCAGCGAAAGAATTAAACTAAGTTTCAAGTGCATGTATAACATACTCACATTCAAAAGGAAGGCATTTACCCATTTTAACCCATGTTCCCATATATGGGACATAGGCAAGCAGTGTAGACTCTGATCAGGCGCCGCATTATGCGGCGTCTGATCAGAGTCTACACTGTTTGCAGATAGGAATTTCAACATAAAACAAAATGAAAATGAAAATTTTGACAAGACATCCCTTTGATAAAAAATGGACTAATTCATTATAAAACATGGAAGAATTCACTGGGCGCAAATGGGTTAACATAGCTGCATGTACAGTGGAGAAGACGTTATCATTTCCTATATAAGCGCAAACGGAACGCAAATGAATTTCAATAACATTACTTTTCATTTCAATCTAAGTAGCAAACTGTTTGATCAGGCTCAGACTGTTTGCATCGGGAAATATTGTTTAAGAATAAACGCGTTTACTGGGAAAGAATAACGTCTTCACCACTGCAACACTAAATAAAGTTTACAACATTCTTCATCATAAAAAGAAATACTTACATCAACATGAAATACTGTATGACAGACGGAACATTTATGACATTAAAATTGCACTTAAGCAAAATCCTCAAATATATTTATAAAACAATAAAATATTTACCTGAATCTTTATAACATACATGTATGCAACACCCAGTAAAATTGCTTTCACAAGTTGATTCAGAAGACTAGTAAACAAAGAATGAGTCAACATATATGACGGGGCTCCCTGTTCTGGGTCTACACTGTTTGCATAGAACAAGAGTACTTTTCAAATGTGCCTTGTTTGAATATGGCGCATAGATGCGGCGCAAACTTCAATGGTTTAAGTATTGTGTTAGTCAACTCTTCAAACACCATAGACCTGTTTAAAATATACTCATGACATTTGAAAACAGGCTAGACCCTGACCAGACGGCCCAGGGCTACGTGAGCCTCTAATCAGAATATACAGTGTTTGTTAATTTAGAGCTGTTTTTGTTAATTTAGAGTTGTATTTATTAAACTACCAAGAATACTACCCTGAAAACTACTCAGAATTAAAAGTAGACTGGTTCAGGTTTTGATAATAAAAAAGATCCATAACGGAACCTAATAACCCACAGGAGTAACTTAGTGGTGTAAGGGAGTGATTCATCACCCATTAAACCATGGCGTAGTTTTGAAGATAGGTGACTACTTAAAGTTAGTTAAAAGTAAAGCACAGTGTGTCTTATTCTTACATCTGCTAGCATATACAAATGCTTATGCATGGCGTATATTCATGACTGTACAAAGCAGAACAATTTTCTTCCGTGGATGAATAAATTGCAGGTGTAAAAGGCGTACTTTTGGGGGTATTTTAAAGCACAAACAACAAACATACATGATACAAAAGAAAGATCTCAAAGACAAACCAAACAAGAATTTGAAAGACATTATTCTCGCACTTACAAGTTGAAAATTGTCTCAGTATACACTGTATAGCACACTTTTAAAATGATATGTAAAAACCGGCATTGAAATATTGCAAAAGGCACATGCCCTTGATGAATTGTCTTGTTGATAGATCGTCTTGTCAGTATGAATGCATAACAATTCTTTGTGAAACAGCTAGACTCTAGTTTCACTTACAGGCGAGTCTAGTTAGCTCTAGGTGGGTTAACCCATTTGTGCCCACGTTCCCATATATGTGACATAGGCAAACATTGTAGACTCTGATCAGACACCGCTTTATGCGGCGTCTGATCAGAGTCTACACTGTTTGCCGATAGGAATTTCAATATAAAACAAAATGCTAATGAAAAGTTTGACCAGGCATCCCTTTGATAAAAATGGACTAATCCAATATATAAACATGGAAGAATCCACTGGGTATAAATGAGTTAAGTCGAATTTACCAGTACAGCCAAGTTTTGACTTTGAAATACAGAAAACCCTCTCTATTACGACCGCTAAAGTGTGCTAATCATTAGCTGCTTAAGGCTGAAAGCCGCTTAAAGCAATGTTAACGTAAAACAGAAAGCTCCTTTAGGAGCTTTATGTTTTACGTTAACATTGCTTTACACGTTACGCTGTCACCTATTTTTTTTATATACAATCAGGACTCTTTTAAGTGGACGTATGACTGTTCTAACATGCTGAACTTTGTTCATACGAGTCGGATTCACTTAACAAAAAATAATCCCTTTTAAAACTGAGTATATAGCGTCTGAAAATGGTTTGCTTTATTCATATTTCACTCAACCCTAAAACTTAAACCGGTTTCAGTTTCTAATTAAGGCTGGTCAATCTATGACTACATGAATTTAGTTTTTTTCTGCAGTATATTTCAAAATGACAAAAAGCGTAGACCCTGCTTAAAGGGCTCTCGTATGAGCCCTTTGATCTGAATGTTCGCTCTTTGAATATGACAAGTATACTCGTCGCTGGGGTTTAATGAGTTAATTGACTCTTTCCCACTGTAAATACAAAATGACGAACAGAGTTACAAACAGTTTAGATCCTGCCCACACTGCGTTACTCAGGCTGTATTTTGTTTTGCGAAAGTCTATCGTTTACTTGAATGGAAGTAGATCTACGTCGTAAAATGTATATTTTACAAGCCATGCACAAATCACCGAGTTGTTAAACGAATCACACTGAAATAATACCTGTACAATACAGATGCATAAATGCATAGCAACATTTGAACAAAACATTCACAGAAAAAATACTGTATACACAATTCATCATCAACATAAATCTGCATGCACACAATAAACATCATTAGGCCAAGATGTAGTTGCATTGTTATTAAAACATGTGTTGTTGGTTCGAATTTCCAATTTAAACGAAAACGAAACGCAATGCAATAAAATATAAAAATTGAAATATATTTGAAAATGTTTGGGATTCATTTTTATCTGAATGGCAAACCGTTTGGAGTCTGATCTTGCTATAATTTTTATAGCAAAAACACGTTCATATGGGGAACGAACAATGTTTCATTTGGGGGCTATCTGATCTCAGTCTACACTGTTTGCATAGGATATGTGTACTTTTCACATGTCCACTCTTTCAAAATAGCGAATATACTCTACATTACGTCTAAATATGATAAAAGGCAATGCCGATATTAAGCAGAAACTCCACATGGAGATGTCTACTTTACTTTCACTTTGCTGTAGCATGCGACCTGTTCTATAAAATGACTTCAATTGGATGGACACAATGATAAAATTATATTTAACAAGTAAATTAACAAATTCGTTTCATAAGCATAATTATATACAGTAAATATTCTAGAATTGAAAACAATAAGAGAAAATATTAAATGAATAAAACCAGAAATATTTAAATGAAATAAACATTTGAATACTGAGACAAACAGGCCAGACAAAGTCAAATTCTGGACGAATGCACATTTTATGATATAGTTCATGAACACGTTTCGCCGTCCCAAACTTCATTCTTCTTGCTCAAATTCTTCAACGATGACGATAACGATAAGGTATTCAGATCACACAGAACTGGCTCCAAGTCTATAAAGCTTTAGAGTTGAGTCTGATACCGTTCTCATTCATTTGATTGGTCAGATTTGAGCCTAGGCTCAAATCTGACCAATCAAATGAATGAGAACTACTTCAGACTCAACTCAAAAGCTTTATAACCTTGGACCCAGGTGACTACTTGATGCAGAACAACATTAATGCAGAGAGCTGCTAAAGGAACTTACCGCATTAATTTTGTCTTGAATTAAGCTGTATCCTGACATACATGATAATGATTCTGTCTTCAAGGTCGCCCGTTTAAGGAACAGTCTGTTGCATTGGAAGCATGTGTGTTGTATTTAAAGCTATTTTAATAAGTCTCCATGTACAGTGTACACGTAGATCTATGTATAGTTATTAAGAGATGTTATATTTATCGCTCAAATACAATACAAATAGTTTCGTTGTAACTGATAACTATACATTTTTCTCCGTTATACGTAAACGAATTATTACTGGTGATTATAGAAATAATATTTGTTTCTGTAAACTGTTTTAAGTTTAGTAGTTTACAATGCACTTTGTAAAAATCAAATATGTTTTGTACTTATCCTGTGCAAACATTTTCGCGTGCAAGATTTCTCAGGATTGGTTTATCGAAATTTTCTTTTAAGAAATATCACCATAGTGGCATACAGCTTGTATCCAGATGAGACGCCGAGTTACTCGATGTCTCATCTGGATCCTTTTTGTTTGCAGCGGTTGTCTTACGTTCACCAGCAGAGTTCAGAAGGCCAAATCTTTCAATACCATGGAGCTGTTTAAAATATACTGCTTTAAATTAGCGAACAGTGTAGACCCAGACCAGAGGGCTTCTATAGGAGCCCTCTGATGAGGGTCTACACTGTTTGCTAATTCAGAGCAGTATTTATTAAACTAGTCAGAATTCCAAGTAAATTGGTTCATTATTTTGTAACTACAAAGATCCACAAGGGAACATTATAACACACAAGAGTTATCAAGTGCTGAAAGAGTTAGCCTTTACAAATCTATTCAATTGTCTTTGGATAAGGGCATATTAAAGCCAATGAAAACTAAAGTGAAATTATGGAAAAATAATGATTAAATTTGGAAATTGAAGATGGCGGGTGATTGTGAGGTTGTAATCTCAGAATTATTTAGCATTGCAATTTCATAACTGAGTTTTGTGTGACAGGATCGGGAAAGGGGGATTAGTGAGAAGAAGAAATGTTCTATGACTACGTCCTATTAAATGTATACTCTTTAAGGCATTTTAGAATAAATTTCCGTATGCAAAGTGACAAGAAAGCAAAAAGCTCATTTTCTAGCTTTCTAATAACCTTTTGTTCTGCATTAAGCTTCCACTTGTCCTATCGCCATCCATGGGTCTTCATTTAATTTTGCCCGTAATGCTGGGATTGTGCCATATAAGGTTATCTCACCTCTCGGACAGAGGTATCCCGAAATCTAGGGGGTGTTAGATTCACTATATCTCACACCCCTAGATTTCGAGATACCTCTGTCCAAGAGGTGAGAAAGCTCAATCCCAAATAGCTCATAAAAATAAATGATCTCGGTGAAGAAATGTGTAAATCTCTATCGGAATGCAGGATAAAAGTAATGCAGAAAGCTCTTTATAAGCTTTATACATTACTTTGTCCTACATGTGAAGTTGTTATCCTTCATGAAATTGTCACTAAATTCCCTATAATGCAGGACAAAAATATTGCAGAAAGCTATATCAACTTTCTGTTTTACTTTCACTTCGTATTACTTTCACCCTTAATAGATAAACTGTCACCTTTATACGATTGCCGTTGAACACATTTTAAACAGTACATTTAAAACCTCTCTATTACATCCACTAAAAAGAATGCTAATTAATTGTATGAGCGGCAGGTGACAGCTTAAAGCAATGTGACAGTAAAACAGAAAGCTCCTAAAGGAGCTTTCTGTTTTACTGTCACCTTGCTTTAAGCAGTCAACTGTCTTAAACACCTTACAATTTACATTTCGTGGTCGTAATACTTTTTACTGTTCTGGATTCAAGGCTTGGCTTGTGATTCCAGCTGTCGCTCTCTTTTAATGATCTTGCGTCTGTAGAATATCCCTGCTATGATGATACTCAGAACAATGAGCGGCAGAACTGTCAGTACGATGCCGATGATTAACACGTTCTTGTCATTCTTATTGGACGAATAGTTGATTGTCATAATACCTGGAAAATAAATAGAATTAAACCATTACTTGCGGTAGTCTTAGTCTACATTATGTGTAATGTGATTAGTCTCTTATAATTCTTTAAAGAGAATATACTATACTACATTGCAGTGAAGGGGTTACGTGTACGTGAGGTAGTGAATGTCAATACACACAACAGATGACTTAGATTTTTAAGTTGAGAAATAAAACAGGCGACAATAAGTTCAAGCAGATTGCATCATTCATACATATAGCAGTAAAGGGGTGACGTCATGGCAGTGAAGGGGCGACGTCATGGCAGTGAAGGGGCGACGTCATGGCAGTGAAGGCTCATGGTACATATAGTGAAAATGATAGGTGGTAGCTTAAAATACGATTAGATTAAAGCAGAAAGCTCCTCTGGGCGTTTTCTGTTTTAATTTCACCATACTTTAGTCACATAATAAAAATATTTCTTTTAGAAAGACACAGTGACTTGAACTTTTTAGTATCTATAATTATGACAATTGATGAATACAGAGGTGAAAATGCAAAATTAATTTTAAAACGTTTCGTAAAATTTAATTTATTCAGCAGCATGTCACAAAATAAGCTAAATAAGAATGCAAGGTAACGTGACTGCATGGCAACACCATGCATATTGTCTGGTTTGGTTTTTCCTTTTAGCCATGAACCACGTCACGATGTAAAGGTTTTTTAGGACATTGCAATCAATTAAAAGTAACCCTCCACTGTCTTGCCTCGAGTAAATAGTTGTTCACGAACAGTTTGGGACTGATCAGACGCCGGGTAACCCGGGTTCTGATCAGGCTCCAAACTGTTTGCCACTCAGATTAAAATTAATATTTAGAATTGTCGAGAATGTGTCATTCTCTTCATTTTATGGCAATACGAATGCGTTTCGTTTTCGTTTCAATTGGAAATAATAACGTCTTCTCCGATGTATTTGAAGAAGCAACTTGTAACGCAGCAGAGGGTTTATTTAAGTGCCATCTGATCAGAGTCTGTGTTTGTTATTTTGAACTACATTGCTGCGGAATAAAATTAATCTAAAAAGTCAAGACTTGACTAATACATTTTATTGGAAACTGCATGTAATTGTCCATTTAAAGTTCCAGAGACCAATGAACTACGTATGCAAGTTGTATTTTGTCAAAATCAACCGTAGCTTGTATAGGGACTGTTGCAACACACTGTGTTTGAATCACACCGAAGACGGAAATGAATCAACCCGTCTTTTCATACTCCTAAGGTCATTTTTCTCGCCACGTGACGTTTTTAGTAATTAATGAAACAGTTTTGTGTAACAAATTAACACTTTACCATATAGTTTGTTTCTAGTTTTAAAGACAGATGACTACTTAAAGCAGGTTGAAAGTAAAGCAAAATGCGCCTTAAGGCGCATTCTGCTTTTTTGCTAACCTGATTTAAGCTACTATCCTCGATTCTCACTAGTCGGAAGCCTATCATGAATCCGGAAGGATCATAAAACGCTTGATATGGCGCGTGCGGTTTGCTTACGTCATCGCAAAAAGCGGTTCCGGTTAGGTATTAGATGCGGACAGATAATAGCCGAAAAAAATGCTAAAAAAACTTGGAATTTTAGTGAAACTTTGAAGAAAATTATATATTCAAAAAAAGAATACCAAAATTGACCACGTACCTTATTTTTTTAATGTCCCTTTGTAAAATGATTCCGAATAACACATTTTCCAATATACTCTAAATGTTTATTACGTGTAGCAAGTGTCTGGAAATTGAACTTTCATATGCAGTATAAATTTGATCCGGTTGTGTACATGTACAAGCGCCTTTGCTACCCGGATGATGACGTCAAACTTCCGGCCTAGTAAGAATTCGCGGCGCTGCATTTACAGCCGAAGGTTAATTTGAATAATTGGTATTTGTTAAACAATCAAGTTGTTTGATTACTTTAAATGTTATTTTCAGTTAGAAAACTGTTTTTTCTCCATATTCGTTCAATGTATCTCCCAATTTCCATTTAAATTGATTACCTTTATAGTCCGTTTTCGCTAAGGGGTCCGGACTAACGAGTGAAGAGGATATCTGTTAAGGTATAACACATATTTAAATTGGTGCATAATAATGGCTGTATAAAGCGGGACTGTTTTCTTCAGAGGAGGAAGTTGTAAATTAAAAGCGTAACATGCGTTATTGTGGAGTAATGAGTTAATGTTTTACTGCTCACCTGCGGGAAAGACTATGAAGAATAGGAAGACTGCTAGTGTTCCGGTTATACATCCCTTTAAACAACAAAATCCGGGAGCCGTGTCGTCATACTCTGAAAATATAGCGAAAAAAAGACACATGAAATTCAAAACGGATTTACATGTAAAGAAATAGGCCTCTCTTCCTATTGCGAACACTCAAATGATGGGTAATTTTCGTTATTTTAGACAAATGCTTAAAGTGTAATGAAAGTAAAGCTTATCGGAGCTTTCTGCTTTACTGTAATTACGCTTTAAGATTAGATAAGAGGGAGTAAAGTGAACAAATCCATCATTTTCTCCCTCATTTCAGCATCAAATGTTATGGTGTTAATGCTTGAATTAGAAGTAGCAAGAAGTGTAGACCCTGGTGAAATGCCACGTTACTCGGCGTCACATCGGGTCTATATTGTTTGCCAGTGTCCTCCTAAGTAGACGATAAACATTGTAAACGAACTATGCTACAAGGGAGATAACATCTACGTACATACTGATACAGCTAAGAATTGTTGAAAGAGTTACGCTTCTTTGGTTTAAAAGACTACTAGTTTGTAAAATCTTAGGCTAACCTGGCTCCGTGATTTCAGGGCCATTAGAATCTGATAAAGACGAATTGCTGTTCGACTAATTGCAACTCTTATCTTCTGGCTATCATTTTATCATCGAAAATGTCTTCCTGGGTCCCAGATAAGGGAGAGTAATCTGAACAAATCAAACATTTTATCACTCATACTGCAACAAATCCTATGGTTTAACTACTCATTAGAATCGTCTCTTCGAGGCGGTTCTAATAATTAAGACACTAAAGGGTTTATGCAGAAATAAACATTTTAGTTTTTATCTTGAGTCGCAATCTGCTTTGAACAACAAACACTTTATCCCATTGTTAGTGTTCCACGTTTAACACATTCAACCCTAGTGCCGTTTAAGACAGGTTGTTTCTTAAAGAACACTAAAAGTTAAACATAAATATATTTAAGCACACTTGAAGCCTTCTGCTTTACTTTCAGCGTGCTTTAAGCAACCGCCAATCAAAAGACAGAAACAGTTTCATTAGCCTCTTAACCCTTTCCCCCATAGAAGCGACTTTTAACGTATTTAATTTATTCCTACGCTGAAGAAAATAGTTCCAGTTTATACCCTCATTAACAATTACTATAACAACTTTTTTACTTAGCCTAGCAGATTTTAGCTTAAAGCAGGCTGAAAGTAAAGCAGAATGTGCCTTAAGGCACATTCTGCTTTACTTTCAACCAGCTTTAAGTGGTCACCTGTCTTCAAAACTAGAAACAGGCTATGCGGTAAAGGGTTAATCAGGGCATCTTAGAAACCATAAAAAACAACTCTATGTGGAATTGATAGAACGTGACAAGTCGCATCTGTGTGTTCACAGGTAAACCCATCATCTATATTGATTATTTGCCTGCTACTGTCACCACTTTACTCAAAATTGCAAATAATTTGGATCCAGATTAGACGCCGCGCGTCGCGGCGTCTGATCTGGATCCAAATTGTTTGACACTCATTTTAAGGTTTCATCAGCTAAAAACACTTTACACTTTCATTTAAAAAAGCGAGAGAACAACAACACCATTGCAGACGACATACAGGGGAGAATCTGTTATTCTTTCCCAATAAACGCGTTTACGCTAAAACTATTATTTGCAGTGCAAACAGTTTGGAGCCAGATCAGACGCCGGGTAACCCGGCGTCTGATCAGGCTCCAAACTGTTTGCCACCAAGATAAACAAGAATTATCAGAATTGTCCAAAAGTTTTTCTTTTCTACGTTTTAGTGCTTTGCGTTTGCGTACGTTTGCGTTTAAACGGGAAAGAATAACAGATTCTCCACTGTACAATAAGCAGTCGATATGGTAGCAAGTGTAAAGTTAATTCAGCGGGGGAGTATCGCACAATGTAGATTCTAGTCAGATACCGATGCACGTGACTTGGTTCTACAGGTACGAGTACAGTTGAATTTCGATATCTCAAACTCCGTAAGTCGAACATATCCGTATTTCAAAGTTAAAACGTGGCTTAGCCACGTTTTAACTTTGAAATACTGGTATGTTTGACATAACCAACCATGAATTAATGAAGTTCATGTGTCGACATATCGGATAGTTCGAGTTAAGCGAGTTCGAGATATCGAAGTTCGACTGTATATCATGCCTATAGGATATACACAACACCATACGGACCGATGTACTGATAATCTTAGGAACATGGAAAAGAAATAATGCAGAATAAATATGTCGAAGGTTCGTGTAGGATCGTTTTCATTACTTATACACCCTCTATCCAAATTTTAAAAAAAGGAAAAAGATAAATAAATAAAAATCTTCTGTAGAAAAGAATTGTCTTAACTTGGTTCTTTCGCGCAACCATAAGTACATGTAACTGAAGTCGAATTTGCAAACAAGTTTGGATCAAGATCAGACGCCGCGTAACGCGGCGTCTGATCTGGATCCAAACTGTTTTGAACTCATACTCAACTTTCTTCAGTTTAAAAACTGATTTTCATTCAAGCAGACGACAATCGAGCATGATAAGGGTTAAAGCAGGGGATAAAAGTCGACGTTAGAATGTGTTAATTATTGGTCATCTAAAACAAGCTGGACTGGTTCTATGCCAGGTAAATGTCAGATTCTGGGACAAATATCGATCACCTGTCTTTCTAGTGGAGATTATTTCCGAGTGAGCCTTCATCGTGCTCATTGTGACATATTGACCGTTCCGAACAGTTTGGGACTAAAACAGGCGTCTGATCAGGTTCCAAATAGTTCGGCACATGAACTGATGATTTTTGGTTTACAAAGAAAAAGTTGAATTTGAAAATGTTTGCAGACGAACATCTTGAAACAGACGATTTTAAACCTCAGTCACTGCCTTGGGCAAAGTGGGCTGGCATTTTGTAAATAGTTTGGATTCTGATCAGACGCCGAGTAACTCGGCGTCTGATCAGAATTCAAACTATGTAGCACGCACATCGATTTATTGATAAAATGAACTAAATTTTAAATCTAGTGACAGACGCAGACGACAATTCTGCAGAGCAGACGGTAATTAAATCTAGCGTGAGTAGATTGAAGGTTAAGTGAAAACTACTGTAAAATCTCTCTATTACGACCACTAAAGTATGTGATTTATAAAGAGATATATGCAGGTGGCTGTTTAAAGCAATGTGAACGTAAAACAGAAGTTCCTTTAGGAAAAACAGAATACTGCTTTAGTAGTCTCACCAACACCTTTAGGAGCTTTCTGTTTTACGGTAACTTTGCTGTAAGCTGTCACCTGTACTTTGTACAGTCAATTAGCTGTCTTTTTAATGGTCAATAAAGAGGTTTTACTGTAGTTTTTGTTCAAAGAATGTTAGGTAAAGTACATTTAGTGTTGGAAATCGAATCAGGCAATGCATATCGATACTCAAATATCCCTAATAAACTCATGATCGATTAATAATCGATATTTTTTATACACATGTATACTAGTCAAGGTCGCTGGAATACTGTATATCTCAGCCCTGACATGTGTGATATCTGAATGGCAGAGTCCGGTTAATAATTTCGAAGGCAGGCTATAGCTAGGAGTTTAAAACAGGATCAACGTGAAACATCCTTTTATCCTACTTTGAGCAATCTCTCTTTCTCTGTCTGTCTCTCCGTTTTCCCTCTCTATGTATCTCCCTGTCTCTGCCTGTCTATCTGTCTGTATCGCTCTGTCTCAGTCTTTGTATGTCTCTTTGTCTATCTTTCTATCTTTCTCTCCCCCCCCCCCTATATGTGTGCCTGTCTCTCTCAATCTCTCTCTTATTCTGTATCTGTCTGTATGTCTCTTTTTTTCTCCCTCCCTCCCTCAATCCAAGTAGTGTGCCTGTCTCTCTTATGTCTGACCATGTGTCCTGTTAAGAGACCCGTAGACATAAATTGTAATTAAGAAAATGTATGCCTATCATATTATGCATGTACATGTTTATCTAGATATATAGAACATGTATGGCTATCAAATATATATATCTAAAGGACTAGGCTGTTGCTTTGTTTGCTTTTTATGAAACCATAACGAACGTCGATTACATCTGTCGCCGCTTATTAGCCTTTCATGACCTGAATGTTTTATCCACTTCGAAATTGTTATCAAAAGAATTATTAGAAACTAACTGAAATTACAAGGAAGCTATGCGCATGACAACTTCGACAATATACAGTTTGGATTCAACACAAATGTCATATTTAAACCCGATATATTGGATCTAGATCTGTTTTGTTTTTAAATTTTAACCAATCAAGTTCTGTTAAAGGCTTGATTATGTCCTTTACAGCATACATGTAACCATGTAACACTAACGTTAGCAAACACTTTGGATTCAGATCAGACGCCGAGGAAATCGGCGTCTGATCAGGATCTAAACTGTTTGCGAATGCGTATCGATGTTTCTTTAATCAAAATGGCGTAGATCTAAAAATGAAGAAAAAATTGCAGACGACACCTCTGGAGCAGACGAGATATCATGGCAGAGGCGGGGTTAACAACCCCATATGTTACCTGCCGATCTTTATCGCTCAATTACCACTTACAGGGAAGAAGACGTTATTCTTTTCCGTTTAAACGCAAACGAAACGCAAACGCTATGCAAACAATGTTGAAAACTACGAATGTATCCAATTTCATACGATTTATTTTTCATTTGAGTGGCAAACAGTTTTGAGTCTGATCAGACGCCGGGTAACCCGGCGTCTGATCTGGCTCCAAACTGTTTGCAATAGGAATTATTGTTTTAGTATAAATGCGATTATTGGAAAGAATAACGTCTTCTGCACTGTGTTGAACAAATAGCGACACTTATAAAAATGCCTAGATTTTTTACACAAACAACTAGAATCAAGACCAGACGTTGGGTACATTATATATCGGTGTCTGATCAGGATCTAGACTATTTGACACGTGTATGTAGGTTAAATAAATTGAAACGATAGTAAAACTGAATAGTTGATATCTTGCAGCCTCCCGTTTGAAACAGGACATTATTTTGACGACAAAAGAGTTCGATAACCTTGGATAGCCTGGCTCTTATGATAAACATCCCACTCCCAGGACTATGTAACAAACTGTCAATATGAAAACAATGTCATGCGTTATCCATTTTCTTCCTGTTTGACTATCATTCTATCTATCTGATAGCATACTTGCATAAAAAATCTTGACTATCTACATTTCAATCTGTTCGTAAATGCATGTATGGCCGATCGTAAGTGTGAATGTATGTCAGTCTGGCTGTCTGTCTGTTTCTGTTATTCTCTGTTTCTCTCCGCCTATATACTTTGACCCTCTCTTTGTTTGACTCTCTCTCTCTCTCTTTGTCCACCTGTTTCTCTGCATGTCTGTTAGTCTCTGTCCATATGTCTGTCTGTTTGTATGTCTCTCTATCTCTCCCCTCCTCTATCTCTTTCCTTCTTAGTCTCTCTGTTTCTCTCTCTGTTTCTGTCTCTGTTTCCCTCTCTATCCCTGTTTCTGTCTATCTCTCTCCCTCTCTGTCTCCATCTCTCTTTCTCTGTCTCTCTGTATGTCTTTCTCTTTGTCTCTGTCTGTCAGTCTCTCTATCTGTCTCTCTGTCTCTGTCTCTCTCTCTCTGTATCTGTGTCTCTGTATCTGTATTTCTCTTTGTCTCTGTCTGTCTGTCTCTCTGTCTCTGTATATGTCTCTCTCTCTCTCTCTCTCTCTGTCTGTCTGTCTTTCTGTCTCTCTCTCTATGTATCTCTGTCTCTATCTCTCTGTCTCTCTATAGATATATCTGTCTCTCCCTCTGTCTCTCTCTGTCTCTCTGCTTATGTCTGTCTGTATGTCTGTCTCTCTCTGTGTATATGTCTGTCTCTATGTCTCTCTCTCTGTATCTCTCTCTCTCTCTGCACATGTCTCTCTCTCTGTCTCTGTCTGTCTGTCTGTCTCTCTCTCTGTTTCTCTGTCTCTATATCT
The DNA here is from genome assembly GCA_922989275.2 of Gari tellinella. Taxonomy (NCBI): domain Eukaryota; kingdom Metazoa; phylum Mollusca; class Bivalvia; order Cardiida; family Psammobiidae; genus Gari; species Gari tellinella. Next base: position 95,666,642 of record OV277858.1, read on the forward strand.
CTGTATCTATATCTCTGTCTCTCTCTGGATGTCTCTATCTCTCTCTGTCCCTTTATATATGTCTGTCTCTCTGTCTCTGTTTCTCTCTGTCTATGTTTCTCTCTGTCTCTGTCTCTCTCTGTCTCTGTCTTTCTCTCTCTCTCTCTCTCTCTTAAATCGAAATATTTAAGCCTCGTTTAAGCTTCGAAATACGGATAAGTTCGACTTAAACGAATGGTACATTCATATGCACCCATATTTAACACATTCGGTGTTGGTCGTCAGCTAATACAGCGGAGATTTCACCTGTAGACACATTCCTTGGATTCATCTGCAACTTGTTAACATGAGAGGCAATAAAGATCAACCCGGATCTGTTTGTGTAAAGTGTTATCATTTGAGAAAGAAGTGGCCATAATCAATGACCTTTGGATGACCCACCGGAATAATTGGAACACTCATCTAACTCGATCTAAAGTGGTTTCTTCAAACCCAGTATCCCCTTTCCCTCATGAATAGCTTTTTCCACTTTTCCGTGTTTAAGATAACGTATGCATAAAGCAAACTGCAAAGTAAAGCAGAAATCTCCTTAAGGAGATTTCTGCTTTACTTTCAGTCTGCTTTAAGCAGCCAATGTCAGGATGTAGAATTATTTCCATGGCAAGTTTTCAGAGCTGTGTAGAAACATGAGAAGGTGTTTCTTCGAGAAAAGAGTATATAACCATTTCAACGCTTTTTGTCTGCTTTAACACTTTCAACACTAAGTTACTACTATTGCAGGTTATTATATTCCCTTGTGAATCACTTTTGTTACCAGTATACTTGAAATTCTGGGTAGTTTAATAAACACTGGTATTATTAAGCAAACAGTGTAAACCCAGATCAGAGGGACCCTATACGAGCCCTCTGATCTGGGTCTACACTGTTTGTAAATGTATAATTAGTCTATTTTAAACAGGTCCATGGTGTTGAAAGAGTTTATCCTTTCACATCCATGATTGCAAATATTTTAACCCATTTATGCCGAGTGCATTCGTTAATGCTTAAAATTATATTGGACAAGTCAATTTTAATTTAAAGATGTGTCTGGTCTGAAATTTTAAATCGGGTTAATAGTATGTTCTATAATGGTGTTTCAAAACCAAGTTTAAGGCAACAATACTGCATGAAGGCTTATCAAAATGATTGTCAAACAGTTTGGATCTTGACCAGATGCCGTTTTACGCCTGTGCGTCTTATCAAGATCCAGAAATATGATGATCCATATTGAAAAAAAAAACGTGTTGCAAAGTGGACTGCAGTCGCCTATCACATTGAAAGAGTTAAAACGAAAAAGGATACATGCAGTGTATTGGCGACGATAACCTAAACATGGAAGAAAACAAAGAATTGTTTACCCTCAAGTGCCAATTTTACCACCATATTAAACCCATTCAGTTGATCAAACTCTTCGTAGAAAAACGATCGCCTGCTAAAACATTTTCGTCTTCAATATCATGTTAATTCTTTTTATTTTTAAGTTTTGACTGAAAAAAGTATTGACCCGAGTGCCAAACACTTTTGATCTTGACTCCAGGGTTATGAATAAAAGAGTTTTTGTTGAATCTGGGGTCGTTCTCAAGCATTTTGTTGGTCACATTATACACATGTACATTGTAGCAAAAGCTCAACTATGACCAACCTAATGCTTGAAAACGACCTCAGACTCAACTCAAACTCTTTATAGCATAGGGAGCTCGTCTGACGCCGAGTTACGCCGCGTCTGATCTGGATCCAAACTGTTTAAAGGGTAGATTTTAACCGCCTATGGCAATGAAGGGGTTAATACGTGCTAGACAACATTCGGGAATATGTCCTGTTCAAGTGTATCACTTTATCTGCTTGAGTTTAGGATATCAAAATTATTGATTTCAAGATAATTGACGAAAGCCTTAACAATCAAGTACACGATCTCCAGATAAGGTATGCATTTCAAATACAAATTTGCTAGTTCTTCAATAAACCCCCATGCTGTTACCACTCTCATTAGAATCATCTCATAATATAAGTGATACGTGTAATATGCTGGAGAATCTGTTATTCTTTCCCGTTTAAACGCAAACGTACGCAAACGCAAAGCGCTAAAACGTAGAAAAGAACAACTTTTGGACAATTCTGATATTTCATGTTTATCTTGGTGGCAAACAGTTTGGAGCCTGATCAGACGCCGGGTTACCCGGCGTCTGATCTGGCTCCAAACTGTTTGCAATGCAAATAATAGTTTTAGCGTAAACGCGTTTATTGGGAAAGAATAACACATTCTCCACTGTACAAAGAGCAGTTGTGTAACAAAATATTCCCAGTTTGGAATTGACTCCGAGTAACCCAGTATATATCAGATACATGTAAGACTGCACATTGTTTGTTCTTTAGATTTTAATAAATCGTCAGCATTAAAAAATACCTGCCATTTTCAAAATACTAATACCAGTGTAGTTGCGTTTACGTATAGTTTCGTTTTTAGAGGAAAGAATACGTTATTTCTTACTGTCGATGCGGGGTAGGATTTGTCCTTAAATCTAAGAGTGCATTCTGTTTAGTCATACATTTGTATACACGTGTAGGTAATTATAGGGGTGAATCTTTTCAATGCCGAATTTTGCCTTCTGCTTCAACAATTTTATCGTCAACATTGATAATATTTTTCAAAGTATATTTAAAGAAATTTTGTCTGAAGAAGTACCGGTATGTGTGACCAACAGTTTGGATCCAGATCAGACGCCGCGTTACGCGGCGTCTGATCTGGATCGAAACTGTTGCAAAGTCTCATATAAGCGTCTATCCATGGTTGTGAAAAGGTAAATAGAGAAATTTGAGCTTGACACCTGTTTACATTACAAACAGATCGAACGCTTCAGCACCAAGATGGCATTCAATCGGGAATGTGGCATGTAAACATTTAACAAACGAAAGGTTTGCCCGTTTAATCATACCGCTGCAAAATTTAAGCTTCATCTTAACCCTTTCCCCAAACAGAAGCGCCTTTTGGCGCATTTAATTATCCGTTCATTGAAATAATAGTTCCATTTCAAACAGTCTTGAACATGACATTGTATCAAAAGAAACAGCAGATGGTAGCTTAAAGCAGGTCGAAAGTAAAGCAGAATGCGCCTTAAGGCGCATTCTGCTTTACTTTCGACCTGTCTTTAGTGGTCATCTGTCTTTAAAACTAGAAGCCGGATAACGGGTTAACCCTTCTTCTTTTCAACAATATCGTCTGCTTTTGTTATATATTGAAAGCTGCATATTTATTTTGGGTTGGTGAAAACAGAATTATTGATTCGAATGCAAAACAGTTTGGATTCTGATCAGACGCCGCGAAGCACGGAGTCTGATCTGTATCCAAACTGTTTGCAAAGTCGACTTTAGTTTCCAATGGCAACCGAAAAAAGCAAACGCTGTCCCATCCAAACACACTCATCCACTCCATTAACAGACCTCCCAACAACGATTCCCTTCTAACAACAACGCTTGTCGCTATTCAGTGCTGATTCAATATCGTCTGCTTACAATTGATTTAAAAAAAAAAAAAAAAAAACATGTAATTATTCGTCAATCTGCAAAAATGTTGCTATTGTTTCTATCATTTTTTTCGGCGGAGCTGACTGTTTTCTATTTAGACACACTTTTATATTTGGCCACACATTTCAACCAATAATATTTGATCAGAAATTTAGAATTAAGAGCACCTGTTGAAACTGAATAGTCTGATTGGGTAGTAGCCAGGGCTCCAGATAAGGGAATTGTTTCAAAACTTAAAATCTTTATTTGTGCATTAAACCCTGTGGTGTCACTATACATATGAATTGTCTCTTCAAGACAATCAAAATGAGTGGTAATACCATAGGGTTTGGTGCTAAAAGAGGTGAAAAAATGTGATTTGTTTAGTTTACTCACTCTTATCTGGAGCCCTGTAGGCTGGTTTATGTCCCATTACAGTTTTACATGATGTGGACTGTGGGTGTAAAATTTAGAGATACAGGCTGGCTGTTTACTACACTGGTCTGATGAATTAGGCCACAGAAGTTTCCACTGTTGACAAAATTATGCTTCTATTTTAAGATATGATCTGAAATCTATTTATAGATATACCATGGAGAAAGGACATCATGGATATACAGAGGAAGCTAGGTGTTTCGTAATTGTTTACAACCAATTTGTTTTAATTGTTAACTATTTGTACACATTTGCCATACATTAAAAGCAATATTTTATATATGAATAGCCTCAAGTGAGTTAAACACAATTGTGTTGTTTCATCATTATTTACAAGAGTGAAGTACAGTAGATTGTTGTATCTGTACATTTGTGTATGCTATAGTTTGTTTCAAGAAACTCTATGAATGGAACAATAGATTAATGTGAGGATCTCCTACCAGTAGCTAGGATATGAGTTAAATTATTGTTTTGTTTTGCATTTCTGTACATGATAGTTTTGCATTTTAAATAAAAGTCGAATACTTGTATTTTTTGCTTTTCAATCCAAGATATATATTCTTTGAAAACCTCAATTTAATTCAATTTTGCACACCCATCTATATAGCCTTAGTTCAACCACTCATTCCGCCGAATATCTTTTTTAAAGATATTTCTTGTCTCAACTGTTCATTAGAATTAAAAACTCTAGACAACATTTATTGTAGCTCTATTTGGTTTTAAAAGTTGGAGCAAAGATCCGTAAAAGAATTTCTAGTCTCGAACTTAAATTCTTGTTGCTAGTTAATTTAAGAACTTGAACCGTGTTTACACTATATGATTGCCATGGTAACAACACATAAAGTTATGTAAAACTACACCAAATTTACGTACACCTTACATATGCGATTAAAAGTAAAGTACAAAAAATGTCGGTCTAAAACACTTTCATTCATGTAAAGTCACACATTTCTAGAATTCAATCGATAGATTTGATTTCCCATAGTATAGACTCCCATGTTGGTTTTAGCATGTATCGCATGTCAGTAACATTAACAATAATTATTTCTGTTACTTTCTTTAGTTTCCTTTTTTTAGTACTCTTTTTTGTGGAGGAATATGTTTTAAATTAAAACGTTCTTCAATTCTGGTTATTTCTCCCATTTGTAACCATGGCAACCAGTTAAGTGTAACATTTATATATTAAAGTTGCCTAGCAACAGAGGTTCTGGTCCGAACAGCGGTGAATAGATCTATATTTGAACTGGCCTAAACTGCGGTGTAATTTTGCGTTCCTTAATTTTGTGACATCACGTATTAATTGTCCCTCCCTAAAACAACTCCCTGCGAACAAGATACACTGCTATGTAGGCATATCCACCATTGGCTGTCGTTGTAGAAAGGGAGCGCTGTGCATCCTGTTCACTCCCCAAATGTAAATCCTGGATCCTAACCTGACTATTCGTGACCGCAAAATTAATCAAATAAGTAAGTAAACAAATAAAAAACGTCTATGTAGTTAAATTTACATTTATCTTATTATACGTCGTATATACATACAGTCAAACTTTTGTTAGGTCATTTAGGCCTAGACTATATAAGTGTCTAGTACAGAGGACATTGGTAAACAGTGTAGTCCATGCTGAAACGCCGTGTTTAACTCTTTCCTCCCTAAAACCTTAAATGGACAATTCCAGTTTCCATTTTAGTCAAGTCCTTTTCTGACCTTTAATGGTTGTTTTTTCAATGTTTGGCATTATGACAAACAGTGAAGACCCTGATCAGAGGGCTCCTTTTGGACTCTCTGATCTGGGTCTTCACCGTTTGCACAATACAATATTGTACTATTCACATGTACACTGTTTGAAAAGGACGCCTTTATGAGGGATTAGGGTTCAAAGGGTTAAGCTGTGTCCCATACATGTAAGAGTCTGCATTGTCGGCTATTTCATATGAGATGATCAGCTGAGTGGACAAACACTGCAGTACCTTTAGACCACCCTTATAATTATACAGTGTTCCCTCTCTACACCGACACCCAATGGGAGACAAAGAGTGTGTGCATTGTTCGGAGGGAATCGTTATAGGGAAGGAAATTGGCTTCCATTTGCAAACAGCTTGACTCACTCGTCATCATTTTTTTCTGTCAAAATGTCCACAGACTGTAGCCTAAAGCAGGCTGAAAGTAAAGCAGAATGCTTAAAATAAGTGCTCAATTGTCTCAAAAACTAGAAGCAATATATGGAGGGTAGAGTTAAAGCAACTACTCGCCTTGAACAACAAGTTACGTGGGAAATTGTTAAACTCATTGAACTTTGTGGCGAGCATAACAGTATGCCTATGAAGAGTACACTTGTCTTATATAAACATAATAGACCCACACCAGAGAGCTTCTACGGGAGCCCTCTAAATAGTAAATGTACTGTTTGTAAATTTTGCAACATATTGCACACAAAAAAATCATAATGGAACTAGGCTTAATTGTTGGAAACTGGATTTGCTTTTGGAAATCTCAGGGATTAATTATTTAAACAAGTTTGAATGATTATATGTAAGCACTAACTGGCAACACATTGTATTTCAATAGCGTGTTATATTATATACCATTCTCCTATTTATTTCAATGTCGTGTTATATATCATAAACCATTCTTAAAGGTATGCCAACATGGCGTGTTATATTATATACCATTCTCCTATATTTTTCGATGGCGTGTTATATATTATATACCATTCTTCAATGTATGTCAATGGCGTGTTAAATTATAAACCATTCTCTATTGTATTATCTGAGTCATCTGATTACACCGTGATTTGCCTTCAAGGGGTTAACTAGTTTACCAGATGCTATAAAATAAACATTAACCATTTAAAGCCTAGATAATTATCGTCTGCTTTAAATGCCATCAGTTTGAATTGCGAAATTGACTAGCCTTTGCATTTCCATAATACAATGTATGTTACCCTATTAGCTAAGCCACGTTTTAACCCATTACTCCATAGAACGCATTTTAACACCTTTAATATATTACTCCTACAAAGAAAGTAGTCTCAATTTAAACATTCATGAAAGGTAACAAATAAAAAACACTTTGTATCTTTTGGCGTGTGGTAGCTTAAAAGCTTTACTTTCAACCTGCTTTAAGAGAAAATGGTTCGGTATAAGAGCTGTAAGTGGTTAACCTCCAAAACCAGAATCAGGATATGGAGTAAAGGGTTAGATGTGAAACACGCCGGGAGCGTTCGACTTAACTCTTTCCTCCCTGAAACTTGAAATGGACAATTCCAGTTTCCATTTTAGTCTAGTCCTTTTCTGACTTTTAAGGGTTGTTTTTGTCAATGTTTGGCATTGTGACAAACAGTGAAGAACCTGATCAGAGGGCTCCTTTCGGAGCCCTCTGATCAGGGTCTTCACTGTTTGCATAGGACAAGTGTACTATTCACATGTACACTGTTTGAAAAGCACGCCTATATGCGGGACTAGGGCACAAAGAGTTAAAGCAGCACCATACTCTTGATTTTAACCCATTCATGGTCAAATTATTCGGGAGTATTTTACCCCTTCACCGTTTCATTGTCGTCTGCTTCAATTTTGTTGTTTGCAAGATCGTTTCAAAATAAGATTCAATGAAGTACATGTATGACTTAAAACATATCATTACGAGTGTCAAACAGTTTGGATCTTGATTAGACGCCGCGTTACGCGACGTCTGATCAGGATCCGAACTGTTTGCAAACGCGATTTTAAGCTTCATTGAGAGTGAAAGGGTTATGAGTGTCCATGTACCTTAGGTTGTCATTTAAACCTTACATCGTCAAATTTATCGTGAGAGTTTTTACATATTCACCGCAGTATTCCAAATGAAACTCTTTCACTGTCATTGGCGTCAAAAGGCAACTATGCATACAGTTTGGATCTTGAGCAGACACCGCGTCACGCGGCGTATGATCAGGATCCAACCTGTTTGACACTCATATCATTACAGTACTTGAAAAAGAATAGCAGACGACACTTTCAATGTATGCAATTTTTTAGCAGTAAGAGGTAAAAGCAGATGATAAAACTTGACGGAAAAAGAGTTAGGGAATAATGACAGGCGTACTTTCAAATTAAGTATTAAACAGTTATGCGTTTCGCGGCGTCTGACCAGGATCCAAACTGTTTACAAATGCGCCTATTCAGCGGAATTGACAGAGAAAGGGTGAATATTTAATTGTAGCCAGTCTGCCAAAAACACACGCCCCACCAAAACCATGTATTTCAGCCTGTGTGATGTTTATTTGAATGGTGCCATTAATTTATAAAGTTCATTACCAAGCTGACCTACAGTGGAGAAGACGTTACAGTGGAGAAAACGTTATTCTTTCCCGTATAAACGCAAACGGAACGCGAACGCAACACACTAAAATGATGAAAATGACAACATTTTGATAATTCTAACCATTCATTTTGACCTGAGTGGCAAACAGTTTGGAGCCTGATATGACGCCGGGTTACCCGGCGTCTGATCTGGTTCCAAACTGTAAAGCATTGCAAATAATAGTTTTAGCGTAAACGCGTTTATAGGGAAAGAATAATGTTTTCTCCACTGAATTCTTTCCCATTTAAACGAAACTATTTACGGCAAACGCAATCCAATAAAATGTAGAAAATTACAGGTTCTTGAAAATATTTACTTCTCATTTCAATTTGAGTGGCAAACAGTTTGCGTACTGTTTACAAAAGCCAGAAGACTTTTGGAAGAGACGCATTTATTGGGGAGGCCACTGTACACTAGGATTGCCAACTCTTTGAATCCAGATCAAATACATTTTACCAAAACCCAAGTCTGATCAAGTGCCAAGCTTTTTGACATTTGCATCTCAGCTCGCAAAATGACGTAACAACTTAGTTTTGAAAGTTTGCAGACGGCACTTTGAAGCAGACGACAATTTAGGAAGCCAGTTCAGTTAATACTTAGCAGAACACATAAACAAATGAAATCAAAACAAGCATGACCGACAAACAGGAATCATGGAACAGAAATGAAACCGGAGACGGTTGATTCCGGAAATCTACGAATTAACCTTCCGCGTGTTAAACGTAGCTGTCGTCTGCAACATTGTCGGCTGCAACACGTCCTCTAGTTCGTTTATCTACATTTTATCAAAAAATGTCATCAGAGTGGCAAACAGTTTGGATCCAGATGAGACGCCGAGTAATTCGGCGTCTCATCTGGATCCAAACTGTTTGCAATTGTCATCGGAAATTCGCCGGCAGCCAGCAGAGGGTTAAGAAAACATGTTCCGTCGGATTTCATTATTTAGAATAAACTGCATCTAGCAGAAGTATAAACTATGATTAGTAAATCCTGGATCTGAAGGGATTTCAAACAAGCATTAAGATCAAGCCACTAAAAGATTTTCTATCGAAACGTCATTAGAATAAAGCAAACAACGTCAGAGAAGTTGCAAGGTAGTGAGTAGGAGAAGATAACATCGACATAATAAAATATACGAGTATTGCTATAATGTACCAGAGAGAGATACAGAGGGAGACAGACAGACATATATACAGATAGAGAGAGTGAGACAGAGACAGACATGGACAGACAGACAGACATATACATATAGACAGATAGAGAGAGTGAGACAGAGACAGGCATGGACGGACAGACAGACAGACAGACAGACATAGAGACAGCGAGAGAGAGGAACATACAAACCTACAGACAAAGACAGAGAGACAGATAGTCAGAGACAAGATAATGAGACAGGCACAGAGAGAGAGAGAGAGAGAGAGAGAGAGAGGGGGGAAAAGGAGAGAGCGGGGGTGATGATGCATATGTGTTTGCGTTTTGATTTGTGCTTTTGAGGTTGTTTTGGGGGACTTGTTGTTGCTGTTGTTGTTGTTATTGTTTTGTAGTAGTGGCCTTGTCTAACGTTTGACCAGTTTGTTAGATGTATCATGCAACGTATAAACTTCCATATTTTTTCAGCATGCCAGTACATTGTTCTTTGTCTTTGTTAGATTTTACTCGTATATATTCAAGTACAGTGGAGAAGACGTTATTCTTTCCAAATAAACACGGTTAGGCTAAATATCATATTCAAATGCAAACAATTTGTAGCCAGATCAGACGCCGGGTAACCCGGCGTCTGATCAGGATACAAACTGTTTGTCACTAGGATTAACACGAATAGTCAGAAATGTCGAAAAGTGGGACTTTTCTACATTTAAATTTCTTTTGTGTTTAAACGGGAAAGAATAACGTCTTCTCCACTGTAATTGTGCATATATCGTTACGTTTAGTGACGTATTGGTCTAACAATGGCTGAACAATATGTTCGTTAAGAGCTGGAACAATAACACATCAACTCATAAGTCATTTGACACGCATAGGCCTATAATAGGTCAATGAACATCATGCCATTGTTATAGTAAGACAGAAAAAATGGCATAACAACTTGACAGTTGAACGTAACCTATCTAGGTTTGCCTGGATATTGCAATGAACTCTATCACTGTATAAAATACTTACTTGACGATTTAATTGTTCATATACAATGGGGATTTTAAGATATATTTCAGCAGGGCTCCAGATAATAGTAGTTTTTCAAAAACTAAAATCTTTATTTCTGCTTTAAACCCTATGGTGTGCCTACTCATCAGAATCGTCTCTTCGAGACGATTCTAATGAGTAGTGACACCATAAGGTTTGGTGATGAAATGAGTGAGAAAATGTTGAATTTGTTCAGAAAACTACCCCTTATCTGGAGCCCTGTTTCAGTGTTTATAAAGACAGAAAATATTTCATATGATACATTTTGTACAGCAAACAGTGTAGGCCCTGGTGAGAAGTAACGCGGCGTCTCAACACTGTTTGCAAACATCTCCTTTTAATAGACAATGTTCTCCTGAATATTGAACTCAAGTTCACTGAAATTTGCAAACAGTTTGAATCCAGATCAGACGATAAACTGTTTGAAATTTGTATCAAATTTTATGTAGATCTAGTTAAATTTCAAAACCTATATATTGAAAAAAAGCCGAAAATCTTGTATACATGTAAGACTCGGATTCATCAGAACGTGAAGATGGCCGATGGTTAACAAACAGACCACAAGGATTTTTCCTCAAACAAAAATTCAAACTGTTGTATACATATTGCAATATTCATCTTTGATACGATTTAGATCAGAATACTTTGGTATAATTCCAACTCTTTCAAAATTCTATATTTTTACATAAATTTTTTAAAAGAATTGAACTTAACTCATTTCTTCCCAATCTCAAGTTCAACCCATTTCTCAATAAATTCGCATTTTCATGCATTTAATGTATTTATCGACTGAAAATATTAGTTCCACTTTATACACTCATAATGTTGTACCATAAGAAGTGTTTTCTATATCTTATCAGATGGTAGCTTAAAGCAGGCTGAAAGTAAAGCCGAATGCGCCTTAAGGCGCATTCTGCTTTAGTTTCAATCTACTTTAAGAGAAATGGTTCAGTTTTCATACTTCTAATAATTTAAGAATCCAAGATAGAAAAAAAGAAAGAACACAAAGAAAGAAACGGATGTAAAATAACTTTCTCTATGCAAACGATAATTTATCACGACAGAATTAAGGCCCATTTACCTTCTTCTTCCTGGTCGTGGGGCTGGCCCTGCGGTGACCCCTTTGTGGTGTCGAGAGTATTTGGGGTCCCGGAGACTGTTGAGATCCCTTGTCCCTGAGTTTCCTTCGAACCTGTCTTATAATCATGCTTAAAGAAGCATAGCCATTGCACCATGTTGGTTATATATTAATCCCGTGTGATTTTGATATGTGAACTTCTCTTGTACGTCAACTCACAATCCATTGTTGGGTAAATATTACCCCACTCTTAATGACCACCGTTGCTAAGGAAATCCTCACCTCACCTTACCATCGCCCTCCTTTAAATGAAAACTCTACAGGTAGATTCAGCTTTCAACTATTCAAATAAAAATCCTGCTTATAAACCTGTATTAATTCCTCTCTTTAACGAGTCAACACTATTAAAATCGATAGTGACAATCGCATGTTAAATCTCATGGAACGTATAACAGTCTTCAATGACGGTGTCGTTTATATACACGATTAAACATTCACAGGGTCTCAAACTGTGTGGTAAAACCGACCCAGATTTTCTCTAAACTCGCATACAGGTGTTTTTCCAAGAATAACTCGCAAGATCTCCGTTCTTCGTTAATTATTTATCCAGTGGCACCCAGCACTCAGGTGTAAATCGCCTGCGTTAACATAAATACGCCCCGTTTCAAAGCGAAACTACAAGTCTACAAGTACTACTCCGTGTACTATATTAATAGTAAATAACAGAGATAAAACCATGCCACGTTATATATAGCCTTCAGCCCTTGACTAAAGGGTTTAACACCGTGATAGAAGTTAGAAAGAAAGTTATACATGTACTAATAACTGACCTGAATATAAGGCTTACAATTGTATATCGATTAGCCAGGCACATTTACTTGCACAATCGGTAAAGTTATATGACGATGGCGTTCGTGTCGCGGTCGACGTGATTCAAACAATAATTGTCCACCTTAACCCCTTCACTGTCGTGACGTCATCAATTAAAACAATAATTGTCGTCTGCTTTGATTTCGAAAATTCAAAATTTTAGGTATTTTGACTTAAGAAATATTAAAATGAGTGTCAAACAGTTGGATCCTGATCAGACGCCGCGTTACGCGGCGTCTGATCAGGATCAAAACTGTTTGCAAATAACCATGGTACTTGCGGAAGGCGGTGAATGCATGAGTTAAGACTGAGAAAGCCTTCTGCCTAAAGTTACGGGACATATTTGAGATAACCGGTGCAAAAGGTGTATTATCCAGAATACCATGACAACCTTTTTTTCAAGCAGTTTTGATCCCGATGAGACGCCGCATAGTAGTTTGACATCCTGACCCTGTTTCGCAAAGAAAATTTCTGAAAATTCTATTTTTAGAACAGTAGCAGACGACAATTGTTTGATGCAGACGAAAGAATACCAAGCATGCAAAGCGTTAACCGCGTCTAAGAAGGCTATGGTGTAGTTTCGGTCACAATATGTTTACAAAACGTGCGTCCAGGATAGGTTGTATGCGGATAAACCGTCATAATTTTTATAGGAAATTCATATCCTGGTTCTTGAACCCACACACATATACTACAGTTATTTCAACCTTAACACCTTTACTGTCATGACGTCATCAATTTTTTAAAAACAATTGTCGTCTGCTTTTATTTCTCAAATTTAAAAATAGGTATTTTGACAACATTTAAATCTAAGGGGCATCGACTTACGAAACATTGAAATAAATGACAAACAGTTTGGATCCTGATCAAAGGCCGCGTAACGCGGCCTCTGATCAGGATCCAAACTTTTTGCAAGTTATTATTGTACTCGTGGTTAAGCAGTGGAGGGGTTAAACGCAAACGAACTGCAAACGCATTGAAAATAAAATGTAGAAAATGACATTATGAATAGTAATTAAATGTTTAGAGCCTGGTCAGAAGTCGGGTTACTCGTCGCCTGATTTGGCTCCAAACTGTTTGCAATGGAAATAATTTTAGCGTAAACGTGTTTCCTGTGAACGAATTGTGTCTTCTCTGCTGAAACAAGGGTTAAACTGAAATTTACAAGCTAATATGGGATCATATAAGACGTCGAGTAATTCGGCGTCTGATAGGGATCCCGAATATTTGATGCTGCATTGGTGTTTTGTCATGGTAAATGTTCCATAAATTATATATATAAGGACAACATAGTTCAACAATGTTTAAGCAGTCAGCATATATTTAGTATTCAATAGTTTAAACATATTTGATTTCAATATATACAGAGAAATGGGGTTGGGCCACGCGTTCTTACAACATTAGAATCGACCCTCCCCCTTGTGTTTAAACATTCAAAGTAGTGTCATGTTACATAGTACATGTATTCAATACAAACTATATATCCAGATAAAGGTCAATATCGAGGTCAAACAATCATTAAATGTACAGTGGAGAAAACATTATTCTAAAACTATTATTTCCAATGCAAACAGTTTGGAGCCAGATCAGACGCCGGGTAACCCGGCGTCTGATCAGGCTCCAAACTGTTTGCCACTCAGATTAAAAAATCAATGATTAGAAATGTTAAAAAAATGGTTATTTCTGCGTTTTAGCGATTTGCGTTTCGTTTGCGTTTAAACGGGAAAGAATAACGTTTTCTCCACTTTACATAGTACTACAGTACTCCCTCCCTACAACAACACCCGACAGGAGACAACGATTATATGTGTTGTTCGGAGGGAGTTGTATAGGGAGGGAAACTTAATAACATTAGAAAACATTTGCAAATACATTTGCGGCGTCTTATTTGGGTTCAAACTGTTTGTCGCTCGTCTTTCTGTGTCTCATGTCAACTATACACAACTCTCAGGAAAATAACAGCAGACAACAATTTAAAGATAACGATGTTGCAGCATTTAAAGCATTAGACATAAATGCATTGTTTGGAGAACAGCGACAAGCCTTATTGTAAGGAGGATACCGTTGTTCGGAGGGACGTTGAAGAGAATGACTATTGTATTAGTATTCATATACACCATACAGTGGAGAATCTGTTATTCTTTCCCAATAAACGCGTTTACGCTAAAACTATTATTTGCAGTGCAAACAGTTTGGTAACCCGGCGTCTGATCAGGCTCCAAACTGTTTGCCACCAAGATAAACATGAATGATCAGAATTGTCCAAAAGTTGTACTTTTCTACGTTTTAGTGTTTTGCGTTTGCGTACGTTTGCATACGTTTGCGTTTAAACGGGAAAGAATAACAGATTCTCCACTGTACATATTCAAACTAATAAGATATTTGTTTTAAATTGTAAGCCCTTTCACTGCTACAACGTCGTCTGCTTGAAATTATCGTCTGGTTTTATTTCTTAAAATTATCAATTTGACTTTTTGACAGAAAAAAACCTAAACACGAGTATCAAAAGGTGTGGGCCAAGATAAGACAACACGTAACGCGGTATCTGATCAGGGTCCATTTGTTTGCAAACTTAGACAGTTTCGTGTATACACCACGAACAATATTAACCCTTAGCCCGCCAAATAAATTGTCGTCTGCTATATTTCTCGTCTGCTTCAAGTTTCAAAGTGCTTCAAAGTTGCTCAAAATTGCTGAAAATGTTGTCCGAGTGTCAAACAGCTTGGGTCCGGATGAGACGCCGAGTTACTCGGCGTCTCATCCGGATCCAAGCTGTTTGCATATGGAGCTATAGTCGTGAGTGGCAGGCTAAGGGTTAATACGAAGGGTATTAATATATTCGATATCGTCAAGATTGTCTGCTGCGTTTACCGCATAAATTAACATTGCATGCATTTGGACTAAATAAACATAGAAGAGCGTGTGAAACAGTTTGGATCCTGGTCAGAAGCCGGGTAACTTGGATAAAAACTGTAAACGTACGAACGTGCTGCAGTGTATGTTTTATGACCAATAGCAAAACTTTTTGTCTTTTATGATTCTCCTTACAACATACAGTGGAGAATCTGTTATTCTTTCCCGTTTAAACGCAAACGTACGCAAACGCAAAGCACTAAAACGTAGAAAAGAACAACTTTTGGACAATTCTGATATTTCATGTTTATCTTGGTGGCAAACAGTTTGGAGCCTGATCAGACGCCGGGTTACCCGGCGTCTGATCTGGCTCCAAACGGTTTGCACTGCAAATAATAGTTTTAGCGTAAACGCGTTTATTGGGAAAGAATAACAGATTCTCCACTGTACATAGAACCCATCTTATACAACCTTCTAAGAGCAGTAAACCCTTCCTCCTACAAATACGCATTTCTACGTTATTAAGTTATTGAATATGATAGATAGATAGATATGCAACATAAGAGATACTTCTTTATTCTAGCCGATGGTGGCTTAAAGCACGCTGACCAGAAAGCATATCGTGTCCTAATACTCTGCTTTATTTTCAGCTTGCTTGAAGTGGTCACCCGTCTTCAAAACTATATATACAGTGGAGAAAACGTTATTCTTTCCCAATAAACGCGTTTACGATACAAATTATTATTTTGATTGCAAACAGTTTAGAGCCAGATCAGACACCGGGTAACCCGGCGTCTGATCAGGCTCCGAACTGTTTGCCACTCAGCTTAAAATAAATCTTGAGAAATGTCAAAAAAATGTATTTTTCTTCATTTCATGTTCAATGCGTTTGCGTTTCGTTTGCGTTTAAACGGGAAAGAATAACGTGTTCTCCCCTGTAAACAAGCCATTTGGTAAAGGGTTAAGTAGCGATAGAAAACACGTAAACCTCTCTATTACGACCACTATTAAAACGTCATTCTCGCGCATTTTATTGGTCAAATTTAAGCATATGCTCAAATCTGAAAGATTAAATGCTTGAGAACGATCTCAGACTCTACTCAAACTCTTTGTAACCTTGTACCCAAAGAAAACTATACTAGGCGTCTGATCTGATCCCAAACTGCTTGTCATTCAGATTTTTAATATCAATAATCACAATCTTCAAAAGCCTGATAGTTGCTACATGTTATTACTTTACATTAAGTTTCGAGTAAACGGGAAAAAATAACGTTTTCTCAACTGAGTAACTATGCATCTGATCCAATCACAATCTGTTTGCCATTCAGATTTAGATAGATCATCAAAATCTTCAAATGTCTGTCATTTGTTACATTTTATTACATTGCGTTTAGTTTCGTTCCAAGGGGGAATAATAACAACTTCTCCACTGAATTTATTTCTTGATTTCATTTCAGAATGTCTCCCGTGTTCATATTGAGAGATGTCATCAGAAGATTCCAACACACCTTCCAGTTCTCCATCTGATAGGAGGAGGAAACGATCTGTGGTATTTAACAACCATCCTTACATAGAAGAAGTTGAGAGTGTTGAGAAAGCAGTAAATAACAACAACGATACAACTGAAGTTGAAGCCATCGTTCATGAAGAAAACGACCGCTACGAGAGTTCTCGAAACAGTGACTCAGAGACCGATGAATCATCGGAGAATACTCATAACAATACCGTGAATGAACAGGGTGATTTAAAACATGAATTAGAAGCTGAAAAACACGAGCCAAAGGAACATAATCGAAGACATGTGGAACAAAGTCTCCGAGAAGATGTTATCGCTGTTCCTACAAATGTAAATGACACGACAACAAAGAATGAACTTCTCAATACAAACGGTATTGAATATGACGAAACAAAGCCAAGACGTCTACCAAAACTACATCTTGACACAAATCAACAGCCATCGCGAGTTCTCCGAGACAGTATTAATTATTTGATTTCCCCTGACGAGCCAGAAGGTGATAGTCCTGGACGACATAGAAGGAGACAAAACAGCGGCAACCTTGTTAGTTCTGAGAGCGAACCAAACTTTAGGTCAGATAGAGAGCATTATGATCGCCCTAGACATGGTAGTGAAGCTCGAGTCATGGCGGACGGTAACCTTTACCAAAGAAGTCCCGAGTTTTCCCGACGTAGGCTTTCCAAAAATACCTCACCGGTTCAGAAATATATGGTCAAGACCGCATCACCTAGCACAGCGCATAGAACAAAGCGGAAAATGTCTTCAGATGCAAGACTAGGAGCGACACATGAAAGACTCCACACCAAACTTCCACCGAAACGAAAGATATCTTCAGATGCACGTCTAGTTGGGCATGCGTTTAATATTGAAGAGCGACAGAATATGCCAGCTATAGATGATGTTAGGAAACGAAAAGTATCGTTCGATACCACAGCTCTTGTAAATGGAAACAGGATGATGCCATTGAACGATGAAATAATCTTACCACAAGTTTCAGAACACATGACTCACGAACATACCAAAGATCCTAGCGTTGACAGGTTCTACTTACCAGATGAACATGTAGGCGACAGTCAACAGGATAAATTACCAACAGTTTATATAACAACAGAGGATGATGAAACACACGAAACTTCAACAAGGGTGTGTGACTTAGATGAGACCAATGGAGATCCCTTTGACAGAAATGAAGCACACTCAGCTGGCTATGAAAACAGAGCTTACATAGCGGACGATGAGGAGTCAATCTGCTCAAATACATCTGACAACAGAATGGATTATGACGAAGAGTCGCAGAGATACCAAAGCAATGGGTTCCATCACCAAACTGCATATGACCAACCTGCTGTAATTCCTCACACAAATACAAATTATGGATCAGCACTAAACGGTAAAAAATTGTCCTCATCGTCCCTTCCAGCTGGTCTTGGATACAGAAATCTAAGTCCAGCCCAAAGCATAGAAGATGGTATGGGACCAAAGTCCATACTGAAAGTTAGACGAGAAGACACAGACTCTATGGTGTCTCAAGAATCTGTGGAAAAAAAGTTTAAGGTACGGAAGGACTCAATAGCCCTATTTACTAGCAAGCATGGACAGGTGGAGCTCCAACAAATAAGGCAGGAGTACCAATCTGGGAAAGGTTTTGCATGCAGTGATATAAAAGAGGTAATTTACCATTTAACCCGTTACCCTATAGCCTGTATCTAGTTTTAAAGACTACTGATCACTTAAAGCAGTTTGAAATTAAAGCAGAATGCGCCTTAAAGAGGATTCTGCTTTACTCCCATTAGTCTCAATCTGCTGTAAACTACCATTAAGTAGAATATAGAATATATTTCTTATGTGCATATTCAGTACTGAATAAATTTTAACTATTTTCTTCAGTGGATGAATAAATTAAAGGCGTACGCATGGTCTAATGATTTGAATAAACATAAATTCACAAGTTGTTCTGACAGGTTCAGTAGTGTTCAATAAATGGATGAAACCCTTATAAATCTCTACTGAACAAATAGTTAACCCTGTCACCCTTGAAACCAGTATATTATATTTTGAAGACAGTGTTGACCCTGCTCAGAGGACTCATTACCCCATTACCCCATAAATACGCCTTTTTACGTTTTAAATTTATAACTCCACTGAAGAAATGAGTAACCTTCATAAATATATACCATAAGAAATATTTGCTATATCCTAGCAGATTGTAGCTTAAAGGAGGCTGAAAGTAAAGCAGAATGTGCCTTAAGGCACACTTTGCTTTACTTTCAGCTAGTCTTAAGTAGACTCTTATCTTCTAAAACGAGAAACAGGCTTTGCGATAATTGGTAAAGGGCCCTTTTGATAAGGATATGCACTGTTTCTTTTTATATGTTACCTAATATAAAAAGTTTATTAAAACATAACATCAGCACAAACTGGTACTTTTTCAAACTTTTTCAGTATAACTGCTTTAACACCCTTGGTTTCTGTCATTTCTAACAGGATCTTTGCTTATAACCGGTTTGAGATGAGTCTGAGATCGTACTCAATCTTTGGATTAGTAATATGTGAGTTTTTCAGTCTGAAATCTGACCAATTAAAATCTTTAGTACGATCTCAAACTCGTCTCAAACGCATTATAAGCATTGGTTAAAGTTTTCCATAACGGATGTTAAACATGCCATTGCTAACTTCACAATTCAAAATATAAATTCTTTTCTGTGTGCAGATTTATAAATGTTTCTATATTTCATCTTAAGCTGTTCAAAAAAAAAAAAACAATTTCATATTTGGTTCCAAGTTCCAACAAAGTTTCACATCAATATAAAGGGTCTAAGCTTTTTTAAGCTTTCGAGATGAGTCTACAATAGTTCTTAATGTTTTTGATTGGTCAGTTATCGGCACCGGAATGCTCACATCTGACCAATCAAAATATTGAGAATGATCTCAAACTAATTTCAAAAGGTGTATAGGCATATAGGGCCAGGTTTTTATAAGGAATTTCAAAAATGCTACTGCAAATTTCTTTATTCAACACACTAATAACTTTCTGTATAATGTTTATAATAATGATACTAATAATAATACTTATAGTTATAATGATACTAATAGTAATAATAATAATAACAAAAATTAACAGTTAATTTAACAAAAGAGCTCTTTTGATAAAAAAACAAAAATCTCCCTTGAGGCCTTCAACAAATATACAGGTACAATGTACATAAAACTTTTGAGGCTTTCGAAAAGGCATTTACTACTAAACATATAATTACAGTGGAGAATCTGTTATTCTTTCCCGTTTAAACGCAAACGTACGCAAACGCAAAGCGCTAAAACGTAGAAAAGAACAATTTTTGGACAATTCTTATAATTCTTGTTTATCTTGGTGGCAAACAGTTTGGAGCCTGATCAGACGCCGGGTTACCCGGCGTCTGATCTGGCTCCAAACTGTTTGCACTGCAAATAAAAGTTTTAGCGTAAACGCGTTTATTGGGAAAGAATAACAGATTCTCCACTGTAACAACAATACCGTGCTCCCTCTCTACGACGACCCTCCGAACAACGACTCCCTCCTTACAACGACCATTACCGAAATTCCCAAAACAAGACAATTATATTTAACGCTTTTACTGCTGCAAAACCGTCTGCTTAAGTTGTCTTTAAATTGACCCTGATCAGACGCCGGGTTCCAAACTGTTTGAGATGGAAATAAAAGTTTTAGCGTAAACGCGTTTATTAGGAAAGAATACAATGTACAGTGGAGAATCTGTTATTCTTTCCCGTTTAAACGCAAACGTACGCAAACGCAAAACACTAAAACGTAGAAAAGTACAACTTTTGGACAATTCTGATAATTCATCATTATTTTGGTGGTAAACATTTTGGAGCCTGATCAGACGCCGGGTTACCCGGCGTCTGATCTGGCTCCAAACTGTTTGTATGGAAAATTATAGTTTTAGCGTAAACGCGTTTATTGGGAAAGAATAACAGATTCTCCACTGTACGCATTTTCTATTGTAGGCTACTCTGCACGCTGCACACGGGACACAAACTGCTAACCTTAAACAGTCTGCAACCCATTTTGAAACAGTTATTTCAAAGTGGAACTTCATTTCAAAACGGGTTGACACATCACCTTAGTACAAGGTTTTGCATCTATAAGCAATAAGCAAGATAAAACTCATGCACAAAGCTCATAAAGCTCATTTTGTGTTATTTAATTGTACCATGGATTAAAGTAATAAAAGTAATAACATGCCCTTAGGGGTCTCCATGCTACTTCAGTTATATAACAAGAAAGATTGTTCCATGTTTAATGTCTTGTTTGTAATTTTGTTATTTTTTTGTTATTATAGATTTTAATGCAACAGTTTGTTTTTCTCTTGTAGCTATGGGCAACTCGACATGACCTTTTTACACGGTACAAGCTGCACCTTCTAGTGTTAATGCTGTTCAGTTTGACCTTCACCTTTGTTGTTGTTGGTCTTCACTTACACAGTGTCCATCACGAAGAGCTGGCTATTGCAAAGAAAATATTCTTTAATGCCAAAAACAGGCGTCTATCCTTACATGACCAAAGCTCAAGTGACACATTTAGAGGTACTCTTGGAAAAGACATACCTCTCTGGATGTCACCCACTCACTGCTTTCAAAATTATAAAGAAATTCATGATCAGACGTGCCTCAGATGGAAAGGACATGCAGAGTTAGACATCGAGTATTACAAGTACAAGAATCTGCAATGCTATAATGTCACGTGGTCATTAGATGGAAACACGGCTGCACACGATTGTTTTGACCTTGGAGGAAGCTATTGGTACGGTCCAGTAAACTCTACTGACGGTGTTTGGCCTATCAGTAAGTCAAATTTCACTTACAGTGTAACCAAATCCAAACATTACGGAAGTGGAACTTTCTCAGCAGCAACAGAGTACTACTGGATCTCGTCCAAGGGTTGGGTCATCTTGTTTGATTCCAACTACCCTGTTGAAATCAGCTGGAACAAATACGTAAAGCGAGCAATGTGTGTGAAAGTTAAACAGAGAGGAGACTTTTATCAATCAGTCCAACCTGTTTCCAAATTTTCCTATACAATGTGTAACGGTGATGATATCAGAGACGCTCATATTACCATCCGACAGCGGTATTTCCCAAAATTAAACGACATTCCTAACAGATACCTTCTAGATCGTCCGCACTGGTCAACCGTCTCGGAATCGGAGTCATTCCAACTAAATTCGAGCACTATCACAAATCTGGCAAAGACAATAAGTGAAAATGAGTTAACATGTGGAACTCTAGAACTTGATGGAAAATGGGAAGCAGTATATGGTGACCTGACTTTCAAACGTAACAGTTTTCCAAACATGACAGACCTGATCTCTGATGTAAATAAATACGAATGTGATATTTCTCTAAATATCTATCCTTTCTTCAGCTATCTTTCACACAGTTTTCAGGAGGGTGTTAAGCATCATTATTTTGTAATGGATATTGGCCGAACTGTGCCAGCTCTGCTGAAGTGGGAACATGGTGTAGGGGCAATGGTGGACATTTCAAATACTGCAGCAAGAGACTGGGTCAATGGAAAAATACAGAACCTTATATCAGAATACAACATCAAAACGTTCCGTCTTAACTACGGAAAAGATGCGTGGATACCGCACAATCCTCAGTTTAAAATAAACGACATGAACCCAAACAAAGTAAAGCGGTTCTTTACCGATATGATATCATCCCACGGTGACGTAGTTCTACAAAGCACTTCCCAATCTCAGGACCAGATCAGTATTATTGGCATTGAGTCTACAATAATAAAGCAAGGTAAAAGGTTTTGTCTCAGAAATCTTATACCAGACATCATCAACTATGGACTGATGGGTTATCCCTTCGTAATGGCGGACGGTTTGAGTTTTGATAAGACCATAAATGCGGACGATGTGTTTCTGCCTAGCAGAGATATTTTCATCCGTTGGATGCAGTTTTCATTCTTCCTTCCTGCTATAAAGTTTACTACGAAGCCTTGGTCTTACGACGATGAAGTAGTATCAGCAGCTAGAAACTTGTCAGTTTTTCACGAAAAGAAAATAGTGGATTTAATTCACAGTGAACGCGAGGACATACTCAATGGAATGCCCATTATTCGGCCATTATGGTGGAATGAGCCAAATGAAGTAATGAGCTTTAAGTTAGATGACGAATTTTTGCTTTCAAACCAATATCTTGTTGCCCCTATACTTTGTGAAGCTCCTGAAAATGGGGATATGGCCGAAAGAGACATATATGTCCCAGATGGTGTTTGGAGAGATATGATCAGCGACAAAATTATAATTGGGCCACGCATGATAAAGAATTACAAAGTCGCTCAATATATGGTGCCGTATTTTGAAAGATTGCCAGAATATGGAGAAATGTAAAGTTAAAAAATATCCTTATGTACTGATTTTGATAATGACATGAGATAAACTGATGTTATCTTGTGTATTACCATCTACATGGACTTTGTGTTTACGAACTATTGACTACGAAAACATGAGGATGTACATTACCCCCTTTGACAGTGCCAACCAAGCACGACACCACTAATATATGCAAACATTTCGGATCCGGATTAGGTGCGGCATCTGATCTTGGTCCGAATGGTTTGGAATTCTCAAAATTGTTTTTATCTAGACATTGTCTTTAACTCATTCACCCCTGAAATATTTAATGGACAATTCCGATTTCAAAATACGTCTTCAAACAGAGCTCTCTTATTCAGAATATGCACTGGTTTTTTTTCTTTCTATTAGCAGTTTATTCTAAACAACCATTCTATATATGTCAAAATGGACTAGACTTAATTTGGAAGCTGGATTTTTCCATTGAAACTTTCAGGGGTCCATAAGTGTGTTTTAGCGGCATAATGGCAGTGAAATGGATAAAACAATGTACATGTACAATCAGGTCAAATCATGAATACACACAAAACATATGCCGGACTATTGGGCATCCAATATATAAGCATTTCTACCAAAATGTGTTGTTCTTATATAATTTACATAATCCCATTCACTGTCATTAGGACGTCAACATATTTTGTGTTTAAAGTTTAGACATGTCTTGCAGATTGACTTATACAATCGAACCTCTCTATTACGACCACTAAAATGTGTCAAATATTAGTCGTTTAAGACAGTTGACTGCTTAAAGCAACGTGAAAGTGAAACAGAAAGCTCCTACAGGAGCTTTCTGTTTCACTTTCACATTGCTTTAAGCTGTCACATGTCTTTTATACAGACAATTAGCCTTCTTTTTAGTAGTCGTAATAGAAAGGTTCTACTGTACTAAGAATTTATATTACTTCCAAACAGAAGTAATCCTGATTTCAATACGCAGCGTCTGATTTGGATCCTGAGAGTTTGCATAATTAAAACTCAAGCTCGTCACTGTAGGAGTTATAGAGGATAATTGTTTGTTTCAGTGTAAGATGGGAATTTCTTTCATCGAGTGAAAGGCAAGGTTATATTTTCACGAGTGACGAAGCCACGAGTGAAAATATAACCCTTGCTTTTCACGAGATGAAAGAAAGCCCATCCTACACTGAAACAAACGATTATTCTATTTCTGTTATGCTTTTAACAGAGAAATATTAATATAAAGCCGTCGATTAATCACTTTGGCCATGTCAAATACCCCATATGGAGCCTCTCAAAATCAAAGCTCTCCAGACTAAGTATCATTTTGAAGGCGTAGTAAACTGCACTTGCGGCACAAAAGTAATCGTGTATGGCATATTCAAATTAAAAAGAAGTCAAAGCAAAAAAAAAAATCCCGGAAAAAAAATTATTCCGAAAAGTTATAATTCACTGTAGATTATAACATTATAATCTACTGAGAAAACTCTATAATTCACTGCTTAGCATAAAAGAAAACCCTTTCATTGTCAAATTTATCGTGAGTTTTGACCCCTTCACCGCAATATTGCCGTCTGCTTCAGTATTGTTGTCTGAGCTATCGTTTCAAAGTAAGAATGAAGGCAGTATGACTGACAAAATGTCGAAATGAGTGTCAAACAGTTTCGATCCTTATCAGACGCCGTATTACGCGGCGTCTAATCAGGATCAAACCTGTTTGCAAATAAGGTTTTTTGCGTCACTGACGATGAAATGGTTAAAAGTCCGTTCAATAGCAAATAATTTGATAGTCTTCGATTAAGGTTGTGAAGATGAAATGCTATCAACAATAGCAAATAATTTGATAGTCTTTGATTAAGGTTGTGAAGATGAATTGCTATTTACAATAGCAAATGATTTGATAGTCTTTGATTAAGGTTGTGAAGATGAAATGCTATTTACAATAGCAAATAATTTCATAGTCTTTGATTAAGGTTGTGAAGATGAATTGCTATTTACAATAGCAAATAATTTGATAGTCTTTGATTAAGGTTGTGCAGCTGAAATGCTATTTACAATAGCAAATAATTTGATAGTCTTTGATTAAGGTTGTGCAGATGAAAGGCTATTTACAATAGCAAATAATTTGATAGTCTTTGATTAATGTTGTGCAGATGAAATGCTATTTACAATAGCAAATAATTTGATAGTCTTTGATTACGGTTGTGAAGATGAAATGCTATTTACAATAGCAAATAATTTGATAGTCTTTGATTAAGGTTGTGAAGATGAAATGATACAGAAAACTTCTGTAGGACTCTACATCCCGCATTAATATAGTTTAGATATTTCAACGCTTCTTCATTTAGTAGTTGTTCAAACCGTTGTTTAATAATAATAATGTTGTACAAATTAATTATAACAGCAAACCCAGTGTAGCGGCACTTTAATCTTGCTGTAAGCTGTCATCCGCAGAGCTCCAGATAAGGGGGTACATGTATTTCAAAAATTAAAATAAAAATTCTGCATTAAACCCTATGGTGTCACAACTCATTAGAATCGTCTCTTCGAGACGATTCTAATGAGTAGCTCTTAACACCACAGGATTTGGTGTTGAATTAAGTGTGAAAATGTTGAATTTGTTCAATTTACTCCCTCTTATCTGGAGCCATGCATCCGTCTTTCATGAATTTAATTTGCCTTCTTTTAGTGGTTGTAATAGACAGGTTAGCTTATATACATGTATCACTCTCTTCCCATGCAAAATCGCTTAAGTGTGTTTTATTGTTCGCTGTGTTTGTAATTTGTATGGATGTAATAATGCCCCATTAATCCCATATACAGTCAATCTTCATTAAGCGACACTTTATTAAAATAGAATGGAAATCTTTTTAGGGACTGCTAAATGCAACATAAAAAATAATGCAGAAAAGCCATATAGGATTACCTTGCATTACAATGAACTCCAAGACTTCTTCTTTCGAGAAGTCGCTTACCATCAGATTGGTTGTTACGAGTTTTAAATATGTTTTTTAAAAAAATGCAATATTATCTAAAGTAGGTTCAGTTAGTATTTGCTATTTTAATATTTGAAAAAACTTCTGTATATTTTTTGTATGTATTTTCTTTTGTTAAAACATTCAACCCTAGCGATGAGTATACTCGTAATTTACAAACAGTGTACCTGTGAGGATTACATCTGTCCCATGCAAACAGTGTAGACCGTGATCAGAGGGCTCCTAAAGGAGCCCTCTGATCAGGATCTACACTGTTTGTCATTTTGAAATATATTGTTAAAAAATCACCCCTAAATAGTCAATAATGGACTAGACATTTTTGAAATTGGAATTGTCCATCAAAGTTTCAGGGGTGAATGAGTTATAAAAAGACAAGGTTTTGATGAAAATGTTGACATTTCGGAAGCTAATTTCAACTGCTGTCCATAAGCAGTGTCATAAATGTCATCGGTGATGGCAAGTTGTTAACCCTTTCACTGTCATAAGGTTATCAATGTTATCTGCAATATCGTTTCAAAATTTAATTTAAGGAAGTATGACTGTCGTAATTTCGACACGAGTGTCCAATATTGTGGATCCTAATCAGACCCCGTGTTACGCGGCGTCTAGTAAGGATCTAAACTGTTGGCAAAGACAACTTTTAGGCGCTTTGGGCGTCATTGACAGTAAAAATGTGTTAAACGCATGAGTATAGCTGATAGCTCTCTGGGAAGGAAGATAGGATTAAGCAACCATTAATAACAATAGCATTGAATAGTTTAAAGTCAGATGAGACGGTTGCTTAATTCATAGATTCATGTATGTATGGCAGCAGCCTCTTCATATTGTCAGTGACAAAGTCTTCAAATCACTTTTCAAGCAAAGAATACAGGACGCGTTCATTCAAAAATGGTTTGCTGATATTGGAAATAATAATAAGCTGATTCTATACAAGGAATTTAAACAGTCTTTTGGTTTCGAAGACTATTTAGATTTTATAACTATAAGGGAAAATCGTGTATTTTTATCTAAGATTCGAATCTCGGCCCATACTTTAAAAATTGAAACAGGCAGGTATTCGAGAATTAGACTGGAAAGGCATGAGCGTATTTGTATCTTTTGTGACAAAAATGAAATTGAAGATGAATTTCATTTTGTATTAGGGTGTCAGGCCTATAATCAAATAAGGAGTTTATATATTAAACCATATTTTTTTCAATAGACCTAGTATGTTTAACTTGAACAGCTTCTGAATTCTTCGAAAGGGATTATATACAGGCTCTCTAAATATTTATCAGAAGCATATAAGCTCAGAAAACGTTTGAGTATGGCGTAGTGTTAACGACTCATCCTCGGCATTTGACATATTCTACAATTGAATTGAATAATAAAAAATTCAAAGTATATTTGATTGTTAGGATGTACAGAGGAATATAGTGTGTAAAGTATTTTCATGTATCGATTACATGTACCTATTACTGTGCATTGTGAAGTCATATTTGTATTGATGAGAAACTGTGTAGAGTTCAAATCAATAAAATATCTATCTATCTATCTTAATGCATACCAACGGTAATGAAGAAAAGTGCTTAGATACCTTCCTTCGAATGTTAGAATGGCACAAGTTGGACTTATTCAGTATTTCGTTTTTGTTACCTTTCGTTGTCTCATAGTGTATAGACATTGATTTGTAGTATTGCAAAGTGTGGTTTGTTAAGTTTGGAATTTGAATATCATGTATTTTATTATTGATATGTATATTATATATAGCGTTGATAAATAAGTGTTGTTTTATTATTACATATTAAAAAGCTACCATTTATCATGGCATAATTCATCAGTTAGCCCCTAGCCAGAACTTTAAATCCCAGATGCTTTCAGTAAGTTTCTTCTATACATGTAAGTCGAACCTCGATATCTCGAAGTCGATTGTCTCGAAGTCATGGGTTTATCCTCAGAGTTAAATTTAGACACCTCGACAAAACGGGTTGTCATTCAAGTCGAACATACCCTTATTTCAAAATTAAAACGTAGCTAAGTCACGTTTTAAGATTGACATAATGGTAAGTTCGCCTTAAGCGAGATCCGCTTAAGTGAGTTCGAGATAACAAATACGAATCTACCTTGTATACAGCAAAGAACATTGCAATGTTGAAATAGAAAAGTTGTAGCTTTTCAAAGCTATTATGAAGTAATAACCCGTCGAGTAATTTACTACAATTACATGGTCTTTTCTGGGAAATACCGTATTTCTAAACTTAAGATTTTTAGGCATTTGTCTAACAAACATATATATGAGTGTCAAACATTTTGATCCTGATCAGACGCAGCGTTACGCGAGTCTGATTTGGATCAAAACTATGCATCAATGCAAATTGTGTCGAGCATGACACTAAATGATTTATATTAGCAAGAAAATATGCTATAGATAATTTGCAATTTGTATATCTCCCTTCGACGACTCACATGACACATACTTTAATTGAAGGACTGAATCTGCTACATAAGAAATAATTTCTCTTTTACGATTATTCTACTTTAATTCTAAATTATCAAGAGAAAATATTTTCTAAATGTATAAATCAGGACATTAAATTATTTCATGTTTTCTGAAAACATTCAACCCTAGCGACGAGTTTACTCGTCAGTAACAAACACCATACTTATGACGCGTACTCTTGTCCTATGCAAACAGTGAATACCCAGATCAGGGGGCTCCTATAGGAGCCCTCTGATCTGGGTCTGCACTGTTTGCCATTTTGCAATGTATTACCAAAAACAACCATAGATAGTCTAAAATGAACTAATCCTGATTGGAAACTGGAATTATCCATTAAAAGTTTCAGGTTCGAATGAGTTAACTAAACGTTTTGATGGGGAATTAGTGTGGAGGCGGTTTGTATCTAAATCATCAAAATGGTTATTGTTTACATGTACGTGTATTTATAAATAAGATATTGTAATGCTGGACCATTTGTATAATTATATAGCTTTATAGTAAAGAGTTTAACCGTTATTATATAATACAGTAAAACCTTGATCACTGAGACTCGATTCAGTCGGACTTATCTTACCTCATAGTTGAACGTGTTTTAGCACATTCAACTTTGACAGATATATAAATTTGTAGAAAACCACAGTGTTTGGAAAATGTTGGTGTTTAAAGCTAATAAATAATGTCAACAAGTTTCGAACCTGAGCAGATGGTACCTGCTTGTCCAGGACATCATTGTTTTAGCACAAACGCTTAAATAGTGGGAAAGAATGACGCCCTCTTTCACTGCACATGTCTTGTATATATTGAACATAGTTTGTTGTCAGTACGATCTATATATCTATGAAATAAAGAGAATTTGAAGTACATGTGCGTTGTATGACGCTGTATTGTTTTAGAACCCCTTCGTTGCATCATACATGTAGTGTGTTGATTATGTTTATGTTTCTATTGATTAGAGTGTCCACTTGAAATATCGGACATAACAGATTATTATTTCAAGCAAATAACAATCACTGTTAAATCCTTTCATTGTCACGGGCGACTGTATTTATATGAGCCGTGTCATGAGAAAACCTGATTTATCGTATTGCAAACAGTGTATATCAAGACCAGCTGCCGCGTCTTTGACGCGGCGGCTGGCCGTGGTCTACACTGTTTGACACCCACGTGTAGCTTAAGCATATTATGTTAAGATTATTTTTGTAGCTTTATTATAAACGGTAATAGGAAGCCTGGGATGGCAACGTTACTTGGCCTGTACAATGTTGCAATGCAATAAGGTTGGTTTTGTCATGACATGTCTCTAATGTATTTAATCTTTGTACATGATTAATGTTGTCCACATTAGTGGGCCTTATACAACTAAGATCAATTAAAACTCAGTTTCAAAGACTGCAAACAGTTTTGGTCTAGCTCCGAACCCGTGTAAAGTATTC
The DNA here is from genome assembly GCA_922989275.2 of Gari tellinella. Taxonomy (NCBI): domain Eukaryota; kingdom Metazoa; phylum Mollusca; class Bivalvia; order Cardiida; family Psammobiidae; genus Gari; species Gari tellinella. Next base: position 95,696,718 of record OV277858.1, read on the forward strand.
GTATTTATATTGGCTCTGTGCCAGGCGCAGTGGTTATATTAATGCCAAATGGTCGCATGATCTCAACGGTTGTCTCGTTTTGGTGTAATTTAATTGTTTGGGGTGGCAGGTTTGAATCCCGACTCTGACAACAATAATTGTGTTGACTACAGTAAAACCTCTCTATTACGACCACTAAATAAAGTTAATAAACAGGTGTTTATGACATGTGACTGCTTAAAGCAAGGTGACAGTAAAACAGAAAACCCAGTAGGAGCTTTCTGTTTTACTGACACATTGCTTTAAGCTGTCACCTGTATTTTATACAATCAATTAGCCTACTGTATTTTAAACCTTCTCCCGCTTATTAAGTAATGTCAATGACTTATACACAAAAAGTTTGGATCAGATGCCAAAAAACTCGGCATCTCACCCGGTTCAAAACTGTTAGCCACTCAGAGTGTACATAAACAAAAATGATGAAAGGAATGTAATTTTCAGAAACACATTCAATATAGTTTTTATTTAACGAGACAACTTGTTTCAAGTGAATATGTTTTTAATATATAAAAAGGACTTTGTTCAGCAGGAGAAAATTAAAAGCATTGTTCCCCAAAACTTATATATTTTTTTGTACATTGCTCCCTCCGCACAACAATTCCCTCCTTACAACACTGTTTGCCGCTGTTCCCCAAACAATAGTCATGTTTAAAAAATTCATGGCTGCAATATCGTCTGCTTAAAATTAACGTCTGCTGTTGTTATTTTTAAAAGTCATATAATGCAGAAAAACACCATAATGAAGAATAGCAAACAGATTTAAGCTTTTTGCAAATGTAAGCCAATTTATCTCCCTATAACAACTCCCTCCGAACAACTCACAAACTCTTTCTGTGTCTCCCGCCGGGTGTGTTGTAAAGAAGGAGCACTGTATTAGCGCCTCGCAGTCATAAACCCTGTCAAGCCTTTTTGTGATCTGATCAGACCCTTCACACTGGGGTCCAACTACGTAGTATCATATATTTAACTACGACAATTTATATGGGTATTACAGTGGTAAATACGCTATTCCTACCCATTTAAGCGTTAATATATGCGTAAGAAACGCATAGTGAACGGTTAACGAACGCTTAACGATTTTAACGCATTTAAACGCCTAAATAAACGATTATACCAGAGATGTTGCGATTGGTGCGTTTCGCGCGGAGATTTCGGATCTTATCGATGAAAAACCCACTAATCCGATTAGTGACACCAGACCCATAAATCAATAAACCGCCCGTCGCGACAGACTTGCATTGGACTCGCCGCTACGATAACGACTGCAATCTTTACTTACCGCATGAAATGTCGGAATATTTGATGTTTTGCTCACTTTGTGAATGACCCGAGTCAATGGTCGTATTCGAATCATCGAGTTTGTGGTCAACGAAAAGTGGGCGGAGCAAACGCGCGAAGATTTACTGATGTCAACGATTTTGGCCCGACTCGAATAGAAATTGTAGTCAACGAAACTTTGTACTTCCGGACGAATGGAAATGAATCAAACACCCGTTAAAACAGTCGTAATGCTCCCAATTTTCATATACGCACATAATGCCATGTGATCTGGATCCAATCGATTAATTGAGAGGGTCTTTATGTTTGTTTTATCTAGAGACACTAATCACGTGGTATAAACGTGGTCACGTGACTAAATCAACGCTCGATTTTAGGGTTTGACAACATTTTGTCAACGGAAAACATCAAGTCGTGATTCGAATAGAACTTGTTGACAAATATTCCAACTAACGCGATAGTTGCCCTGATTCGAATACGACCAATATTTCAGGAGTATTCATTAGAAAATTAAGACCGACATCCGGGCTCTTTTAAACGCGTAAAGAAACGCGTAAAGAAACGGCTAGGAAACGCGTTTAACGAAACGGATAATAAACGCGTAAGAAACGCGGAAAGTTGGTAGGAATAGCGTATTTACCACTGTATCAGAGCACCAGATAAGGGTAGTTTTTCAAAAACCAAAATCTTTATTTCTGAATTAAACCCTATGGTGTCACTACTCATTAGAATCGTCTCGAAGAGACGATTCTAATGAGTAGTAACACCATAGGATTTGGTGCTGAAATGAGTGAGAAAATGTTTGATTTGTTGAAATAACTACCTCTTATCTGGAGCCCTGTATAATTATACTAGATTAGAGCGGAGCCATGACAAAAACAGCCCTATTGCATTGTTGCAATGTACAGACCAAGCACCGTTGTCACTCCAGTTTATCTGAGTTTAGTAAACACTGCCAAGTACCGTATACATTACAGCCACATGACATGTTTTAGATGTACGTGGGTGTCAAACAGTGAAGATCAAGACCATCAGCCGCGTCTTGCCTTGATCTTCACTATTTGCAATGAAGTAAGTCGGCTCATTTGTTTTCCTATGAAGGCAACTTTGTTTGTATAGGAAAACATTTTCCTGTATATATACTGGCTTCGTAATAAAACAATATATTATATAACCCATATAAAGTGTCGACACAAAACCATTTGACAATAATTTATGTAGTTGGGCCACTGTGCTTTAATTACCAGGACAGAAGAAACATTGAAACTATTGCCAATAGTTTGGGGTCTTAACCACACGCCGCGTTCAGTTGCTTTTTAACTCATTATCCCCTGAAACTTCAAATGGAAAATTCCAGTTTGCAATAAAGGCTGGTTCATTTTAGACTATTTAGGGTTGTTTTTTGTAAGAAATTTCAAAATGCCAAACAGTCAAGTCCCTGATCAGAGGGCTCAGGAGCCCTCTGATCAGGGACTTTACTGTTTGCATAGGACATGTGTACTCTTCACATGTACACTTTTGGTAAAGAACGCATATATGCGTCACTAGGGCTCAATGAGTTAACAGGGTCCAAATTGTTTGCGAAGTCAATTATATACCGGTATAAACTGAAGGGGTTATTTATTTATGTCAAATCTAGTTGTCAGTTTTTTGACAAGGTCCATTAATGCAAGGAAATTTACATTCCATTCCTGACAAAATACCTTAATTTAGAAAAGTTGGCCTTAAAATATGACATAAATTTGCGTTCACTTTCCGGTCTTGGTTTTGTAGTGTTTAAGCAAGAGCTTTAAAACGACAGGGTTGCTGGAGAAGGACATAGGGCAAACTGTCACGAAAATGGCATATTTTAACATAAAAGTTATGGAAAGTTCCTTTATATACCTAAAACTGTATTTTAAAAAACTTATAGATAAAAGATTTTTGTCTATTAAAGAACTAAGCAAGACATTATACTATTCTCTAAATCTATGTAACTGTCAAAATAATAAACTTTTAAAATATATTGGAACAGGAAGTGCAAGGGGTTGGGGGCAAGGGGACACCTTGCTTAACTCTTTCCTCCATAAAATTCTAGTTTTCAATTTAGTCTAGTCCATTTTTGACATTTTAGTGTTGATTTTCACAATATATGTCAAAATGACAAACAGTGTAGACCCTGATCAGAGGGCTCCTTAAGGAGCCCTCTGATCAGGATCTACACTGTTTGCATTGGACAAGTGTACTCCTCACAGGTTCACTGTTTGCAAATGACGCATATATGCGTGACAATGGTTCAAAGAGTTACGCACTAGATAAAACACTAGTTTTGTGTTTCACATTATCTCACAGTAATGATCATAACGTAGTTGAGTGTTCCGAATTATTGAACTCGTTATGTACAGTGTGAACAGTGCTCCCTCCCTACAGCGACCCTCTGAACAACGATTCCCTCCTTACAACATTTACGGCTGTTCCCTAATCAAGACAGTATAACCCTTTCACGACTGCAATACCATCTGCTTAATATTGTCGACTTCTGCTTTTCTCAAAGTCACAAATTGGACATTGACAGAAAAAAACATAATGACGAGTGACAATCAGTTTGAATCCAGATCAGACGCCGCGTGACGCGGCGTCTGATCTGGATTCAAGCTGTTTGCAAATGTAAGCAAATTTCCCTTCCTAAAACGACTCCTCCGAACAACGAGCAATATTTTTGTCTCCCAATGGGTGTTGTTGTAGAGATGGAGCACTATACTACTTTACGGTCAAGAAGACGTAATTATGTATTATACAAATCACAAACGCAGTGCAATAACATGTCTTTAACTCTTTCGCTGCCAAATTAATCGTGAGATTTTTATCCCTTCACCGTTTCATTGTCGTTTGCTTCAATTTTGTTGTTTGCAATATCGTTTCAAAGAGAAATACAGAAATATAGTATGACTTAAAACATATCGATACGAGTGTCAAACAGTTTGGATCCTGATCAGACGCCGCGCTACGCGGCGTCTGATCAGGATCCAAACTGTTTACAAAGTCGTCTTTTGGCGACGTTGGCAGTAAAAGAGTTAAAGATCACCATTCATTTAATTTCGTTCAGTTATCGTGTATCATTCGTAGGTTTGACTATTATAGCACTGATTGTGGTTGCCTTAAGACAGACTAAAGTAAGCGCCATTCTGTACTTGAGAAAAAATCTACTCAAGTGCATGGTGGTCTATAATAATACGAGACATATTAAAACAGGATGGGAGGGATAGGATCAAAAAACCTCATTATACAGCTTCCTGTTATCAGCTTTCATCCTTCTTTAAACAGTCATCAGTATACTGGCCCCGAGGTTATACATGTAACACTTAAAAAACGAACTATATGTGCTTCAAACGCAATTTCAATAACAGGCTCTAGATTTTACAAAAGATGTTTTAACTTAGTTAAGTAACCCGATTTGGATATATTTTTACAGTAGAATTATGGTATGCAAAAACTAGTTATATATAAAATGTTTGCTGAAGTATTATGAGCTGAGAAAATTTCTGCATTTTGAGCACAGAGTTCTATTTAAGTTTTATAACCTCGGGGCCTGGTAGCCTTTAAGTAATGCCTCGAGTATACATCAGATCTAGACCAAATCACAGCTGTTTGCAACTCTAGGTCAATGTCAGTAGGGTATTGACAAGCAACTGGCCTCAAGCTCTTTATAACCTTGGACCCAGGTCAAGATGGGGAACTTATTCTCGGGTTTGACCCAGCGACAGGCTTGTGTCCTTGTATCTGTCCCAGGCTCTGTACTCAGGGTGGTAGAACAGTGAGGTGTTGTTGTTGTTGTTGAAATAGGGTTTAAGCCATTCATGATCATTTGTCAAGAGTTTTTGTACATTCAATACGCCTTCAATTTAGTGGTCGTTATAGAGAGATTTTATGTCGTTGAACAATGTTTCTTCCGCTAACAGGTCAACAACCTTGTGACTGCAGAAGTCCAGTTTTATATTGCTAGCATTTGTATTGTTTTTCAATCAGTCTTGAGTTTATTCTTTTATCATAAAAGTAGTGTCTGAAAATGCTGCCATTTGCGGCCAGTGGATTTTACCATGCTTTTATGATTTGGATCATGTGTATGAAACAGACTTTTTGGACAAAATCGATTTAATGGTTGCACCCCACAATCATCACCTGTTCAAAAAAATCCTCTGATGTAGGGGTGCAATGCAACTAACATGTTTGCACAAGTTTTTGTCTATATGGACATAAAACCCCATACATTGTGACCTGCTATACAGAAGGTACTCCTGAGCTGTGAGCACCTCACATGCAACCTATTTACATGTGGACGGTGTCCGTCCGCACTTATTTGTGGGGTGAAAAACACAAGTATAAGTTCTTGAATGTGTGCGATTATTGTTAAAAAGGATACTTATGGAAACAGTTATCTACCCTTGATGTACTTAGAAATGGTAGAAAATGCTTTATTTTAATATTGTTTACATACTAGTATCTATAAATATTCATGGATTTCTATAAAAACTTTATCAAACTATGTATGGCTATTTGTTTTCAAATGAGTTTGATGACTATTGTTGAGAAAAAAAAATTAGTCAAGAGTTATCTGCCCTTGATCAGTCGAAAATGCCATATTTAACAGTTTTTACTATGTAGCAACTACAGTTTTTAATGGATTTTTATGTATACTTGCACACAATGTCTATAAGTTTAAGTTCTTAAAGATGTGCAATTATAATACAAAAAGAATACTTATGGCAAGAGTTATCTGCCCTTGATGTACTTAGAAATGCTAGAAAATGCTTTGTTTAAATATTGTTTACATACTAGTATCTATAAATATGCATGGATTTTGATAAAAACTTTATCAAACATGTGTGGCTATAAGTTTTAGAATTTTTAAATTATTGTCGAAAATGTGCAAATTAGTCGAGATTAATCTACCCTTGATGAGTTGAAATTGCAATATTTAACAGTTTTTACACTCTAAGCAACTCGAGTGTTCAATATAGTTTGATAATACTTGCATACAATGTATATAAGTATAGTTTCTTGAAAGGATGGTATTATTGCCAAAATAAGATACTTATGACAAGAGTTATTTACCCTTAATGTACTTCAAAATGCCAGAAAAGGCTTTATGTTAGTACAGTTTACATGATAGTGTTGACAAATGTGAATAATTGTTTTAAAAACCTTATTGAACTATAAATACATGGCTATTAGTTTTCAGATGAGTTCATTTATTGTCGAAAAAGGGCAAATTAGGAAAGTGATATGCCCTTGATGAGTTGAAATTGCCATATATATAACAGTGCGTGCACTCTAGAAACTACATGTACAGTTCTGAATTTATTTTAATAATACTTGCACACACTTTTACTTCCAAGTTCTTGAAGGTGTATAATCACGGTTGGAATTAAATCAAGAGTTACCTGTCCCTGTTATACCCAGATATGCTAGAAACAGCTTTATTTTTTATAAACGTTTAGGCTTTAGCGTGTACAAAATTGAATGGATTTTTATAAAACTTCGTAATTTTGTTTTGAATGTTGATCTTTAAAGACAGGTGATCACCATTTGCCCCTTCCTCCCACAATACAGTTTGCCACTTTCTTCTCGACAATCGCTGCGGCAGGGGATATCAACTCTAAGGTGCTTGTTTAAGTAAAAATTACATCGTGCTTTCTTCACATTCCATCTTGCATTCTGGCACTTCTATTACTGTCATTTGTTATTATTTTTGTTATAATTACACCATGCTTTCTTCAAACTTTCATCTTTTATTCAACATTCTGTATTGGGACAAATTGTATTCTGCTTGGTTAGATCTACAGGGTGTCCCAAAATTTCAGCGATCTGAAGTAAATAGTTGTAACTGTTTGGTGTGTTTATGTGGTAATGTGTTAATCAGACGAAGTAACGCTAATTTTAACCCTTTGAACCCTAGTCCCGCATATTGGCGTCCTTTTCAAACAGTGTACATGTATATAGTACACTTGTCCTATGCAAACAGTGAATACCCAGATCAGAGGGCTCCGAAAGGAGCCCTCTGATCAGGGTCCTCACTGTTTGTGATAATGCCAAACATTGACAAAAAACCCTTAAAAGTCAGAAATGGACTAGACAAAAATGGAAACTGGAATTGTCCATTTAAAGTTTCAGGGAGGAAAGAGTTAAGCCAATAAGGGTTCCATGTATATTCTTGTTGCTGCAGCACAGGACTACTTCTGTAGATTGTCCAAAATCAACTTTGAACTTGTACTCATTCACACTATGGCCATACTCTGAAAATAAATGTCACTTTCCTGATGGAGAGAAATAATAATAATAACAATAATAAGAAGAAGGGACATTATTTTTACTTTCAACCTGCTTTAAAGTTTAAGCTACAGTCTGCTAGGATATAGAAAATATTTCTAATGCTGCTTATTCATGACTATGAATTGAAACTATTTTCTTCATTGGATTAGAAAATAAAGGCATATAAAGTCACATTTATGGAGTTAAATATCAAATGATAATTTTGTTTAGTTTACTTCTTCCTATCTTAAGACCTGTGGCATGTGAGTTGCATGTGGGATACAATACTGATGAACACAGTATGGGTAAAATCTTTCTTTATTAATTTATCTTAATCAAATACAATATAACATGATAAATCTTAATCAAATACAATATAATATGATTAATCTTAATCAAATACAATATAACATGATTAATCTTAATCCAATATAATATGATTAATCTTAATCAAATGCAATATAAAATGATAAATCTTAATCAAATACAATATAATATGATTAATCTTAATCAAATGCAATATAAAATGATAAATCGTAATCAAATACATAGAGGATCTAACATGAGTGCTCATTAATCATTTTTTATTAAACGAGTTGACTAAAACAATATGACGCGAGCCTTGGCAAGCGTTATATTTGTTTTAGTCAACGAGTTTATTAAGAATGATAAATAATGAGCACGAATGTTAGATCCTATTTATCACATAAACATTTTAAAACCCTTTTAAGTGAACTGAATCCGTAGTTTTTTGTCTCTCCGCCATATGTATTTTCCGCCAAAACTTGACGTTGTTTACAGTATCGCCATGGCAAATGACGTCATTTGGCGCCCAGCGCCATGCAGCGCTCGTGGACGAACAGGTAGGGCCGGAGCCCAAATATTGATATTTCACTATGGTTTATTGAATGGCTTTATAACACTCCCAGAGTCGGTTTTATGTGATAAAATATAATATGATTAATCTTAATCAAATACAATATAACATGATACATGTACCAATATATGTTGTAGCAATTAAAAAACATTCATAAGATGTGTAGATAAAAATAGATCTACTATATATTCTGTGCACATAGATAATCATTACCCTACATTTACAATGACCATTCTATTACCCTGTGCTTAACTTTCTACATTATTGTATAATATATCTTTATAACTTAATTACAACCCTTTACTCCATAGCTTATTTCTAGTGTTGAAGATAAGTCATCACTTAAACAGGTTGAAAGTAAAACAGAATGTATCTTAAGGTACATTCTGCTTTACTTTCAGCCTGCTTTAAGCTTCCATATGCTAGGATATAGAAAAATACTTATGATACATTCAAAAGTGTATTTATCAGAATTATTTTCTTCACTGGAGAAATAAATTAGTTGCCTAAAAAGGTGTTTATATGGAGTAATGGATTGTCCCTTTGATGCTTACATATTTGAACTATTGTGTGTTAGAGATAATGAGCTTTCACTATAATACATTTCAATATATATAATGTAAATGATAGAAATGAGTATAAAGTTATAAATTCTTACAAAATGCAACATTTTGAAACATCTCATAAGGATCTACCCGGTACACCGTTTGTCCATGTGTATTGGGTTTAGTGGTTTAAAACAGGTAGATAACATGATTGATTCATGATTTTACTACATTATTTTCATATATATAATGGTGACAGAACTCTTTCAACACCATGGACCCGTTTAAAATTTACTCATTACATTTTCAAACAGTATAGACCCAGCTCAGATCAGGTTCTAGGCTGTTTGCTAATTTAAAGCAGTATTGATTAAATTACCCAGAATTCCAAGTAGACTGGTTCATGTTTTGGCAACTAAAAAGATCCACAAGGCAACATAATAACCCACCAGAGTTTCTCAGTGTTGAAAGAATTAAAAAACAAATCCAATAGCACCGTCATAGTGACACAGCAAAGAAGACGCATTAAGACATGTGCCTGTTTAATACAAGATGGAAGTAATGCAGAAAACAACCAAAAGATCTTTCTGCATTACTTTTGTTACAGTGGAGAATCTGTTATTCTTTCCCGTTTAAACGCAAACGTACGCAAACGCAAAGCGCTAAAACGTAAAAAAGAACAACTTTTGGACACTTCTGATATTTCATGTTTATCTTGGTGGCAAACAGTTTGGAGCTTGATCAGACGCCGGGTTACCCGGCGTCTGATCTGGCTCCAAACTGTTTGCACTGCAAATAATAGTTTTAGCTTAAACGCGTTTATTGGGAAAGAATAACAGATTCTCCACTGTATGCATGAAAATGCAATGAGTCTTCCACAACTCCTGTACATATCCAAAGACAAAGCTGAAAAATATACACCATCATGCAGTGTATTTTGAGGCTTCAACCCTATACCCTATAAATACACCTTTAATTTATACCTCCACTGAGCAAAATAATATCACCTTATACAGTCATGTAAATGTTTCTTCAAAGCTAGAAACAGGATATGGGTTAATGGGTTCAAAGATGTCGACAAAAATGAGGAAAAAATTCATGGAATTTTATCTTGCTGCAAGGAAAAAACAATAGAGTGACTAAGGTATTATTGCATTAAGTCGAAAAATAGTGTAAAAACAAAACCAAACCTTGGAGCTATGTGCAAAAACTGAACTTTGCAGCTCAATCCAAATGTTTAATGTTTAATGTCAATATGGACTTCCATGAAAAGGCAATACCTTTGTCTTCCTTGTGCCCCTATGTCCAAGCAAGACAAAAATAACAACTGGTTTTTTCACAGAGAAAACAAAATCTGTCTCTTTCTATTTTGACCCATTACCCAAAAACCAGTTTCTAGTTTTGAAAACGTGTTATCTGATCGCATGAAGCAGCCTGAAAGTAAAGCAGAATGCTCCTATTTCCAGCCTGCTTTAAGCTGCCTTCTGCTAGTATATAGAAAACACTACTTATGGTACATATTCATGACTGTATAAAGTGGAACTACTTTCTTCATTGGAGGAATAAATTAAAGGTGTAAAAAGGCATACATATGGGGTAAAGGGTTAATACTGCGCTTAAAAAACAAATGTAAAGAACATTGAATGATCTGCTTCATCATTAAATTTATCAATTGACTCTCCTGGTCCCATATAGATAACCAGAGTAATGAGACTTTATCAGTGCAATCAATATGGTACAGTAAAACCTCTCTATTACGACCATTAAATTGTGTTAATGATTAAGTTTTTACGACAGGTGACTGCTTCAAGCAAGGTGATAGTAAAACAGAAAGCTCCTAAAGGAGCTTTCTGTTTTACTGTCACCTTGCTTTAAGCTATCACCTGTCTTTTATACAATCAATTAGCCTTAGTTTAAGTGGTTGTAATAGAGAGATTTTACTGTATTATAGTATGTTTATACATGTACTTTTACAACCCTAAACCCCATAGCCTATTTTTAAGCAGTGAAGGCAGGTGATCATTTAAAGCAGAATGAAAGTAAAACATAATTCACTTCAAGACAGATTTTGCTTTACTCTCAGCTACCTTCTACTAGGATATAGAAAATATTTCTAAAGCTGCAAATTCTTGATTGTATAGATTGGAACTATTTTCTTTAGTGGAGGAGTAAATTAATGGTGTATCTTAGATAGATAATCTATGGAGTTATGGGTTAATCAAAATCTAGCTTTAACCCTTTCCTCCATAGAAGTGTTTCAGGACATCTCTACCTAGTTCCTACTTCTCCATGCAGGAACCCTGTGATCTGGGTCTACATTGTTTGCAAAGGGCAAGTGTACTGCTTTAAGTGGTCACCGATCTTCAAAACTAGGAACAGGCTAGGGTTCAAAGGGTCAATGGAATTTGACAGTAAACGTAAATCCCTGGGCAAGAAATTTCTATGTCTAAAATGACACAATAACCATCACAACAACTTCATAGTAAATATTAACACAGGTAATAGACAGAGTAGTATGAAAAAGTGAAAATATAGAAAACATGACCATATTATGAAAATATGTTTAATGAAAACAATGTTTATGAAAATATGTTTAATGAATACAAAGTGTTAAAAACCGGGGACTGCTTTAAACAAGATGGAAGTAAAGCAGAAAGCTCCTTCAGCAGATTTCTGATTTACATTAGTCTTGTTTTCAATTATCCTGCCTTTAAACCCATTACCCCATAGATATGCCTTTTAATGCCTTTAATTTATTCCTCCACTGAAGAAAATAGTTCTGGTTTGAAGTCATGATTATGTACCATGAGAAATGTTTTCTAAATCCTAGCAGATGGTAGTTTAAAGCAGGCTGAAAGTAAAGCAGAATGCGCCTTAAGGCACATTCTGTTTTACTTTCAGCCTGGTTTAAGTGGTCACTTGTCTTCAAAACTAGAAACAGGCAATGGGGTAATTGGCTAATCAACACATTCAATGAGTTATTGTTCCAGTGGCTATAATCACAGGATTTTGGATTATCTACTGATTATCCCTTTACTCCATTGAAACGCCTTTTTATGCATTTAATTAATTCATCCACTGAAGAAAATAGTTCTATTTAATACAGTAATGAATGAGCAGTATAAGAAATATTTCTTGTATTTTAGCAGGTGGTAGCTTAAAGCAGGCTGAAAGTAAAGCAGAATGCGCCTTAAGGCGCATTCTGCTTTACTTTCAACCTGCTTTAAGTGGTCATCTTTCTTCAAGACTAGAATCAGGCTATGGAGTAAAGGGTTATACAGAGCTCTACATAAGGGGAGTAAATGTATTTCAAAAACTAAAATCTACATTTCGGCATTTAAACCCTATTGTGTCACTAATCATTGAAATTGTCTCTTTGAGACAATGAGACAATTCTAATCAGAAGTCACACCATAGTATTTGGTGCAGAAATGAGTGAGAAAATGTTGAATTTGTTAAGTTTACTCCTTCTTATCTGGAACCTTGGTTATTCATGTAAAGTAAAATATAACAAGTGCTCCATATATATACATTGTGCACACATTTCATCAGCTAACACATATCTAAATTGAGTATTAAAATGAAAACACACTTGAATCACTAAACTGTATAATTCAGCACTATAGTTGTATTTCATTAATTCTTAGCATGATAAGTAGCATTGTCTTCTGCAACAACTGTCGTCTGCTACTATTCTAAAATTAGAATTTCTAACATTTTGTTTTCGAAATAGGGTCAGAGTGTCAAACAGTTTTGATCATGTCAAGCAGTACTCATCATTAGGAGCTCATCATTAGGAGCTTTCTGTTTTACTGTCACCTTGCTTTAAGCTAAGGGGTAAATTTCAAAAACTAAAATCTTTATTTTTGCATTCAACCCTATGGTGTCAATTCTAATGAGTAGTAACACTATAGGACTTGGTGCTGAAATGAGTGATAAAATGTTGAATTTGTTCAGTTTACTCCATCTTATCTGGAGCCCTGAATCAATTAGCCTTCTTTTTAGTTGTCGTAATAGAGAGGTTTTACTATAAAGCTACTTTCTTTATGGTTTTTAAGATTTGAGCAAAACATACACACAGCACAAGAGAAAAATTGTCTTCTTTTGACAAAATATGTAAATGAAACACATTTGTAAAAATACATGTAGTAATTAATGAACAGCAAGAAACTTCAAGGTCACATGTAATGTATATTTACCAATCAGCATCAGACACATAACACAAAACAAAACAGAACAATGGGAAAATGACAAACTACATTATACATCCAGAATGACAGAAACTTTAACTGTTTTAACCGTACAACTGTTTTAAAACAATATACCTTGGGGCAGATTAATGTTTGGCAAAATGTAGTTCAGGTCCTGTAAGATATTTTAGTACTACTTTTGTCTTGCTTTAGAAATCATCCCATTTCCCCATAGCCTGTTACTAGTACTGAAGATAGGTGACCACTTAATACAGAATGATAGTAAAGCAGAACGTGCCATAAGGTGCATTATGCTTTACTTTCAGTCTGTTTTAAGCTATCGTCTGCTAGCATAAAGGAAATATTTCTTATAGAACCTGCTTTAAGAAGACATCTGTCTTCAAATCTAGAAAATAGGTCATGAGGGGAAAGGGTAACGGCAAAATGAAAGTAAAGCAGAAATCTGCCAACTATTTTCAAAACTATATGTGAATATTCATTTTTTGGCACTTATGTGGAGTAGTTATCTGTGTTATAAGGCGCTTCTGAGGAGTAAAGGGTTAAATAACAGTTTAGTTGTTGGTGGTGTATATCAAAGGCACATAATAAACACATCACCAGTTGGCGGTTGGCTACATGGCAGTGTATTAAGCTCTCAAGGTTCTTGATGGAAAATAGTTGATTATACTCACCCCAAAGGTGCTGGCAAGATCAACTGTTTCTGTCAAGTGTCAAACAGTTTGGATCCTGATCAGAAATAATGTTTTGCCGCATCTGATCAGGATCCAAACTGTTTGCAAATAACAATTTTACCTGGGTAAGGCAGTAAAGCAGTTAAAGCAGAATGAAAGTAAAGCAACAGGAGCAGTCTTCTGCCTTAGCCCCTTCTACTAATGCTATATTTTGACACTTTTTGAAAACATTGAAGACCCAGATCAGAAAGCTCCTATAGGAACTGCCTAATCAGGATCTGCATTTGTTTTTTTTTATATAAGATCTGACATAAGTCTGCATTTAATAAGCGGTGAAAAATTTACTTATTTCCCTTGCCAATGTAATAGTTCAGATGATAGCTGTTCTGTGGGTGAAGTTTTACAGATGAGTATTTAGTAGAAGAGTTAAATGCTGAAACCTTGAAACCTTCTTTAGAGTGACCATATACTCTAGACATTACAGGCTTCAAGGTTATAAAGAGTTAAGTTGAGTCTAAGATTGTTCTCAGGCATTTGATTGGTCAGAGTTGAGCAAAAGCTAAAATCTGACCAATCAAATGCTTGAGAATGATCTCAGACTCAACTCAAACTCTGCATAACTTTGGACTCTGTTCAGTACCATACTTGCACTTGACTTAAAAACAACTGTGTAAAAATTGTAAAGGCCAATTCCAAAATTTCACACACATGATACAGAAGAAGAAGACATTATTTTTCCCTTTCAAACAAAAATAAACACAACCCAGGTGCAATAAAATGCAGAAAATGCCCTGTTCTTGAACATTCTAATAATCTCTGTTTGTTGCTGAATGGCAAAGAGTTTGGAGCCTGATCAGATGCCGGGTTACCCGGCATCTGATCTGGCTCCAAACTCTTTGCAATGGAAATAATTGTTTTTGGGATAAACACATTTACTGAGAAAGAATGTTTTCTCCGCTGTTTGTATAAGATGACTACTTATATTACAAGTACACAAATACACATGCATTGTAGATAATGATTGTTCCCGCTGTAGATGTTCCCGCTGTAGAACTTGTTACAAAGTATATCTAGCAAAGATTGTATTGCAAGTTTCATGAATATGCTGGAGGCTGCTGGCTTGGAGTTATTCGAGGCTGTATTCCATGTTTTTTCATGTATGAAATAAACTGTTCTGGGATCTCGGCCAAGACTTCTTTAGCTAGTGCAGCTTTCGAAATAGCGGCATTCTGTGACCCAATACGTCCCATGAAGTCACGAAATGGTACAAACTGCAACAAACAGAAATGTAATTGTCATGCGGTGAAATACAATTGACTCTCTTTGAATTAACACATTAGACTCTACAACTCACTGTTTATATGTTTATTTATTACTTAATTTATTCTTCCACGGAAGAAAATAGCTGGACTTTAACGGTCATGAATATGCACCATAAGATACTTTTTCTATATCCTAGCAGATGGTAGCTTAAAACAGGTTGAAAATAAAGCAGAACTACTTTACTATAAACCTGCTTTAAGTGGTAACTTGTCTTTCAAAACTAAAAACAGGCTATAGGGTAAAGGGTGTACTCTATATACGCCAGCTGCGGAATCGTGATTATTTGTGCAAACAGTTTGTAATCTGATGAGACGCTGTATAATGCGGCCATCTCATCAGGATCCCAACTGTTTGACACTCTGGCCCTGTTTTTAAAAAAAATTACCCAGCATGCACAGACTTAAATTGATTAAACTTTCTGAGGAATCAAATGTCTAACCAAATTAAAGAACCTAAATTGAGACTATGGCATTGCAATTAGAGATACTCTTAACAAGATGTTGAATTTAACGAGAGCACCTCATATGGGTGCCAACGCTCGTCTGCAATTATAACCAATATTAAACCCAACCTATTTCACCTTTTAAATTAACTTGGCCTTTGTTGTACATGACCCAAATTTTACTGAGCTCAAGATTTGTTTGAGGCGAGTACACATACCAAATATACAGTCTGTATCACATGTAGTTCTAAAGTTATGGCCAACATTTAAGATTTCAGACGACGACATCACTGCTGCAGCCCACAACGCAAATGCCGGAGTGATGACAATAGCTCATAGTTTCTCGAAACAGACAAGCTAATAAATGCATATGCCCCAAATGGTATGCAGGTATACATGGTTCAAATCAAGGTTCGATGAATTGGGAACGGGGAAAGGTAGTATCCAAGTACTCTAGTAAGTGGTGTTGATAGGGAGAGGGGAGTACGTGTTAACCCATTACCCCATAGCCTGTTTCTAGTTTTGATATTGGTTGACCACTTAAAGCAGGTTGAAAGTAAAGCAGAGTGTGCCTTAATGCACATTCTGCTTTACTTTCAGCCTGCTTTGAGCTATTATATGCTAAAATATAGAAAATATTTCTGATGAAACATACTCATGAGTGAATAAATTTGACACATTTTCTTCAGCAGAGGAATAAATTAGAGGCGTAAAAAGGCATATATATGGGGTAATGGGTTTAACATGGGTTACACATATCTACAGTACTGATCCTATTCTTATGTGACAATTAATTCTAATGTTCAAATCTTCTAAATAGAATATTTTTTCTGTTTTGTAGTCCATCTAAATATTCTGTTGAATACAATAACAAATTAACCCTTTACCCCATAGCCTGTTTCTAGCTTTGAAAACAGGTGACCACTTCAAGCGGGTTGAAAGTAAAGTAGAATGTGCCTAATGGCACATTCTGCTTTACTTTGAATCTGCTTTAAGCTACAGTATGCTACGATATAGAAACTGCTTCTTATGGGATATAATCATGACTGTATAAAGTGGAACAATTTCAATTAGTGGCAAAATGAATTAAAAGCATAAAATATAAAAATGCACATCTATGGAGTAATGGGTTGACAATTTATCTACAAAAGGCTCACATGGATCAACTAGGAATGGGAGCAGTTGCCCGGGATCTTGGTAAGATATTTTGAGACTTCATAAAACTGACGAACTGGCCAGGAATTTCTGCTAACACCTCCTTGGCTAAAGCAGCCTGAACGAACTGACTGCTTTGCTGATCTCGAGTCAGAAAATTTCGAAAGGGAACAAACTGGAAGTAAAAAAAAAGTTGGAGAGATACTGTGGTGTTTAACTTTTATGAGGTGATTAAGGAGTATTCTGCTTTACTTTCAACCTGCCTTAAGTAGTCACCTGTCTTCAAAACTAGAAAAAGGCTGTGAGGTCAAGCTTTAAATGAAATGAAATGTCATGCACTAAAACGTAGAACATTGCTATTTCTTGAAACCTGAGAGGCAAACATATTGGAGTAAGATCAGCTGCCATGTTAGTCAACATTTGGCCCGCTGCTTATATAGCATTTCAGTTGAATCTGAGTTCGTTCTCAAGCATTTGATTGGTCAGATTTGAGCCTAGGCTCAAATCTGACCAATCAAGTGCTTGAGAATGATTTCAGACTCAACTCAAACGCTTTATAAGCATGGACCCTGATCTGGCTCCAAATCGTTTGCAATGGAAATTATCCTTATAGCACACACACACACACACACGCACACATGTTTATTGGGAAAGAATGTCCTCTGTACCTAAACCCATAGCATGCCTTTTTACACCTTCAATTTACTCCTCCACTGAAGAAAATAGTTCCAATTTCTAAAGCAAAGAATATTGTACCATGAAATATAGTTTCTTAATCCTAGCAGATGATAGCTTAAAGCAGGCTGAAAGTACAGCAGAATGCACCTTAAGGCTCATTCAGCTTTACTTTTAAGTAAGCACCTGTTTTCAGAACTAGAAACAGGCTATAGGGTAATGGGTTAATCTTTGATAAATTGATAAATTGGATAGATGCATTACATAATATATGACTTTTCTACTTGAAGGTTACAGAAATTTATATTATATATACACAGCAAGAGAAATTTGTCACAATATTAAAGGAAGCACAGCATCACAATTCACAACAAATAACTGTAGAGTATCACACACACTGTTTTTTAAACTCATTACTCCATATGTACACATTTTAATGCCTTTAATTTATTCCTCCACTAAAGAAAATAGTTCAACTTTATGCATTTATTAATATGCACCATAAAAAATCTTTCCAATATCCTAGCAGATGGTAGCTTAAAACAGGCTGAAAGTTAAGCTATGTGTTGAATACTTATGATAGCTTTTACCCTTTGAACCCTAGTCCCGCATATAGGCGTGCTTTTCAAACAGTGTACATGTGAATAGTACACATGTCCTATGCAAACAGTGAAGACCCAGATCAGAGGGCTCCGAAAGGAGCCCTCTGATCAGGGTCTTCACTGTTTGTCATAATTCCAAAAATTGACAAAAACAACACTTAAAAGTCAGAAATGGACTAGACTAAAATCGAAACTGGATTTGTCCATTTAAAGTTTCAGGGAGGAAAGAGTTAAGCAAGATGACAGTAAAAAATGAAAGTTCATTTTGGGAGTTTTCTGCATTTTTAAATTTTTTTTTTTATCTAATAGTAGGAGATTATTACTTGAAGCTAAGGAGGAAATGGTTTAAGCAAGCTAGAACTAAAGCAGAAATCACCCTGCTTTGGGCATTCAACTTTCATGGAGAAGGAAAAGTTTCCTTTTATTCATTTCCATGCTTATATATTGATGGGTATATTTCTCATTTAAAGGATTCCTGGTCTGGTTTTTCATTTTCATTTTTTTTTTATAGAAATTCCTGTTAGCAAACAGTGCAGACTGGCATAATGTGACACCTGATCTGAGTCTGCACTGTTTGCCTATGTCTCATTTACAGGGCATTAGTTAGGCATAAACAGGTTACCAAGAAAGGGTAGAAGCATGACAAGGATTCCTATAAGGACTGGGTGATGGCCTGATAAGGTATTGTATGGGAAAGAGTAAAGGTAAATATAATTGCCTGTGATAGGGAATAAGGTAGTAAGTACTTTGTGGGATTTACACGAGTAACACTATCATCAGTTATACAGAACTCAAATATGACCAATCAAACACTTGAGAACAATCTCAGACTCAACTCAAACACTTTATCACTATGGACCCTGATTTGGGTCTACACTTTTTGCTGAGGACAAGTGTACTATACACAGGTAATATCTTTGTTAAGGGTGTGTTGACACATCACTAGGGTTCAATGGGTTAAAAACCGACTTTACAACAAAGGGTCACAATTATCATAACAAATAACAAGAAAGGGTCACAATTATCATAACAAAAATTCATAAACTTTTTATGTGTCAGCGATCAAGACTTAGCAGAACATTGTCTCTGTTTATCAATAAACAGTGGAACCCCTCCAAACTGGAACCTCTAAATACCGGGATTCTCTCTAAACCGGACAAAAACTTTGGTCCCATTTCCAACCCCTCTTTTTTTAACCATAAATATGCCTTTTTAGGCCTTTAATTTATTCCTGCACTGGAGAAAAAACATTAATTAGTAAATATCAGCAGAATTAATATCTATATTCTAGTAGATGATAGCTTATAGCAGGTTAAAAGTAAAGCAGAATGCGCCTTGAGGCGCATTCTGTTTTACTTTCAACCTGCTTTAAGTGATCAGCTATCTTCTATACTAGCAACAAGCCGTGGGATAAATGGTTAAAACGCCTCTAAACCGGAAACCCCTCTAAACCGGAAATTTATGTCGTTCTCACACATGTCCGGTTTAGAAGGATTTCACTGCACAGTACAGAAAACTTTAACAAACAAACACCCCACAGGTCAGGTTTTATACATACTTGTACAATGTCTCTCTCTGCATATCTCCCTCCAGCGGACAACCTTACATCATCACCGTCAAGGATATTCATTGCTGAAATGGACATAACAAACCATTAAACAGATGAATATCTCTAACTCCTTCAACATTACGTAACTCTTGTGGATTATTACATTGCCTTGGGGGTCATAGCCCTCTGATCTGGGTCTACACTCTTTGCAAATGTAATGCATATATTTAAAACAGGTCCATGGTGCTGAAAGAGTTAACTCAAGATAGTTTCAGTCAATCTTACCTGTAATACTACAATTGTATATTGATAATTTAAGCTAGCTTAATCCATTACCCCATAGCATGTTTCTAGTTTTGAAAACAGGTGACTACTTAAAGCAGGTTGAAAGTAAAGCAGAATGTGCCTTAAGGTGCATTCTGCTTTACT
Organism: Gari tellinella; assembly: GCA_922989275.2. Classification (NCBI taxonomy): domain Eukaryota; kingdom Metazoa; phylum Mollusca; class Bivalvia; order Cardiida; family Psammobiidae; genus Gari; species Gari tellinella. The sequence goes on from OV277858.1 coordinate 95,716,802, forward strand.
TTCAGCCTGCTTTAAGCTATCATCTGATATATAATATTGAAAATATTTCTTTTGCTACATTTTCCTGACTGTATAAATTGGAACTATTTCCTTCAGTAGAGGAATAAATTGAAGTCGTAAAAAGGCATATTGATGGGGTAATGGGTTAAGCTTAACTTAAAATGCAGGTACAGTGAAATCTCTCATTAAGACAACTAGAAAATTAATTGGTGGTATCATAAAAGACAGGTGGCAGCTCAGTGCTCCAAGAAAATATTTTTGACTGACAAGCCCAGGGCAAGTAAGCTTATAAAATTGACTTGCCCTGCCCAAAATAAACTTGCCCGATTTTTTTTTGTAAATTGCCCCTATGAAATTTAACTAAACCTATGTGTTTACATTGGCAAGCAAATCAAGTTAAAAAAAACCATAAACACCAAAAAAACAGTAACAACACAAAATAATCACTAACAAAGTTATAATAATTTCCTATAAATTATAATTGCTAAATCAATCAGGAATGGATGTATAGTTGCATTTAACTTAAAAAGATCCAAGATAGCCTAATTTTCCTTTTAAGTTCTATAGTCAGTGCAAGTGATTCTAACTGTTAAGTGGTTCTTATGAGATTTCCAGATTCTATTTTTAGTAACAATTATCATAATCCTTTACTTTATCTTAATTAATCATATAACTCAATCCTACACTGCTTTTGTACCAATTTTACATAAAAATCTTACTTTTAATTAATCTCTTCTATCATATGCTTATTCAATGTGCAGGACGCCATTGTTGACAAATATGACAAAATGGCGGAAATTTGGAAGTTTGATTCTTAACTTTGTTTGAGTGATGGAAAGTGTTATGATTTTGACTTACAGTGAAAATTTAATGCATTGGAGAATAAATGATTGTTATTTTAGGTGAGTGAAACCCTTATACAGTAATTTCAAGAGAAATTTCAGAAAATCGTAAATCCTTTTGTTTACACACCAGTGAGATTTCAATGAAACAGACTCTAGACACTGATCATGATGCGTGACCGTAAGAGCTTATCTAATGGTAAAAGTCAACCCAGATTAGAGGCTAACATGCTAACACGCTTGATTGGTCACTGGTTGTAATTATCACTAGTAAAACTGAGTTCTTAATAGATAACACGCTTCGCGGCTTGTAAAGCCAACATCCTGTAATCATTAGGCTACTGAACAGAACAACTTGCATAGTTTAGTTGCATAATCAGACAGGCCCGGCGGGCATGATCACCAAAATTTATGACAGGCCCCAATTGAAAATGTAGGAGCCCCGGGCGTCGGGCTATCCTGTTTTTGGAGCACTGCAGCTTAAAGCAACGTGAAAGTAAAATGGAAAACTTCTTACTAATGTTTTAACCAATTACCCCATATACATGTATACACACACATCGTTTTACGCCTTCAATTTTCCCCCTCTCAAGAAAATAGTAAAATTTTATACAGTAATAAATATGTACCATAACAAATATCTTCTATATCCTAGCAGATGGTATCTTAAAGCAAAGCAGAATGCACCTTAAGGCACATTTTGCTTTACTTCCAACCTGCTTTAAGTTGTCATCTATCTTCAAAATATGGAGTAAAGGGGGCTAACCATGTTTAGACTTACCCTCAAAATCAGCATCCCCAACTCCAACTATGATAATTGACATTGGTAAGGAAGATGCCTGAAAAAGATGGTGAATTAAATCATTGTCAAAAATTTCTGATGTGTATTTAACACTAATTCTTTCCATATGGTAATGTCAGTCTTGTATTCAGCGTTCACTCATTAAAGTGTCATAAAGATTTCTACAGACAAGTTACTGCTTAAGCAGGATGAAAATAATGCTGAAAGCTTCTATAGCAACAATGCTAATCCTTGGTATAAAGTTTTTTGAGTTGAGTCTGAGATCATTCTCAAGCTTTTGATTGGTCAGATTTGAGCTTTTGCTGAGCAAAAGCTCAAATATGACCGTTCAAATGCCTGAGAAGGATCTCAAACTCAGCTCAAAGGTTTTATAAGTTATAACCTTGGAGCCTGTGTAGATATTGTAAGTTTTTATTTTATGAATTGAGACGTGTCCTTACATTGACAATGGCTTGTTTGGTTTGTGGCATGTCTGTGATGACACCATCAGTGATGATCAGTAAGACAAAGTAGGCAGACCCATCCCTCTTACTGGCAGCAAATCTGTAAAACATAGCATACCATACAATATTAACACTTTACCAAATAATCTGTTTATAACATTAAATACAGATGATCACTTAAAGCAGGTTGAAAGTAAAGCAGAATGTGCCTTAAGGCACATTCTGCTTTACTTTCAGCCTGCTTTAAACTACTATCTGCTAGGCTATATCAAGGTATTTGTTTATATGCCATTGTTCCTGTACTGTATATTTACATTGTAGGGGGAGGGTCGGATCTAATGTTGTTATAACTTGTGACCCAACCCCAATTCCATGTATATTTGAGGGAATAAATAAAAATATGTTTAAACTATTTGTTATTGTAATTGTTCATGAGGTTATAAATTGGAACTATTTTATTTAGCGGAGGAATATATTAACTGTAGGCAGACCCATTCCTCTAACGGGCAGCAAATCTGTAAAACATTAAATCACATGCTTATGTAAATATGAAAATTTGTTATGTATTGGACAAATAAAAAGTTTTTTAACCTATTACTCAATACAAGTGCATATTTACACATTTAATTTATTTTTACCCTGAAGAAATACGTTTATACAGTATTTTAATATTACATGTCTGACAGGCTGACAGTAAAATTGTCAACTTGTCAAAAATGCTCTCAACCAAGGCGAAGCTGAGGTTGGCAATTTTACTGTCACCAATGTAACATTTATTTAATTATACCGAAATTCTGGGCTTTAACCCATTACCCTATAATTAAGACTTTTTACGCCTCTAATTAATTTCTCCATTTAAGAAAATAGTTCCACTTTATACAATCATAAATATAAACCATAAGAAATATTTTCTGTATTCTAGTAGATAGTTGCTTAAAGCAGACTGAAAGTAAAGCAGAATGCGCCTTAAAGCGCATTCTGCTTTACTTTCAACCTGCTTTAAGTGGTAACCTGTCTTCAAAAACTAAATATAGGCTATGTGGTAATGGGTTAACAAAGTGATCTAGGTATTACCCAAAAGGCTGGCTTGAATCCAGAATGTAAGTAGATCCACATGCAATTCATAATGGTTTTCACTGTTTATAAAAAGACTGAAATTTGAAGACTTTATGTCAAAGTGGCCTATTGGAGATTAACATAGTAAATGAAATTGAGGTAGAATAATCATGAATATGTATCATAAGATAAGATTGCAAATGATGACATTTGTTGTCCCGCTACATGCAGCGCTTCTGGACAAACAGGCTGGGTCGGAGCCCAAAAGACGATATTCCACTAGTGGATTACAATTTTTAGATAATGCCTATATACAACTCCCAGACCACAGGTTATGTGATAAAAATGTTTCTTCCTCACCTTGCTACATGATTAATGCAGGGAGCAAAGTTTGTTGGTCCGTACAGCTGAACTTGTTTGAGGGCATTGAAGTAGGCCTGAAGAACTCCTTGTATACCTGAACAGTACGGGTTACCAGCATTGAAGTTCTGAAGACACAAAACAATGAAAACATCTCTGTCAGCACTATGAGAACATACTGTCATTGTCTAACAAGTATATACAGTGGAACCCCTCAAAACCGGAACCTCTAAATACCGGAATTCTCTAAACCGGACAAAATATTTGGTCCCGTTTCAAACCTTCTTTATTTTAAATTACACCATAAATTCGCACTTTATACAGTCATAAATATATGTATCATTAGAAATATTTTCTATATTCTAGAAGATGATAGCTTAAAGCAGTTAAAAGTAAAGCAGAATGCGCCTAAAGGCACAATCTGCTTTACTTTCAACCTGCTTTAAGTAGTCATCTGTCTTTAAAACTAGAAACAGGCTATGACGTAACGGGTTAAAAAAACAGACAAGCTTAAAATGGCTTATCTAATTTACTCTTCAGCATTTTCTCTCTCAAAGATATAACAGTGAAATAAACAGAGAAGACTGAGGTCAGAGGGCTCTGATCTGGGTCTACAGTATTTTCAAAAGAGAAATGGTTCCAGCATTATAAGGGTTAAGAATCCATACCTACCAAGGCAAACTCATGTTGAACACTTTGGTCAGGAAATCTAGCACCAAATCCTAGAGCAGGAAACAGCTTGTCACTGTAAAAGTTAAATACAGTCCAGTTTGTATTAACTCATTACCTCATAAATATGCCTTTTTACACCTTTAATTTATTCCTCCAGTAAAGAAAATATTTCCAATTATGCAGTCATTATCCTGTAAGAAATATTTTCTATATTCTAGTAGATGGTAGCCTAAAGCAGAATGTGTCTTAACTTAAGGTGCATTCTGCTTTACTTTCAGCCTGCTTTAACCCTTTCCTCCCTGAAACCTAAAATGGACAATTCTAGTTTTCAATTTTGTCTAGTCCATTTTTGACTTTTAGGGTTTTGAATTTTACAATATATGTCAAAATGGCATACAGTGTATACCCTGATCAGAGGGCTCCTTAAGGAGCCATCTGATCAGGGTCTACACTGTTTGCATAGGACAAGTGTACTCCTCACAGGTATGCTGCTTGCAAATGAAGCATATATGCGTGACTAGGGTTCAAAGAGTTAAGTGGTCACCTGTTTTCAATGGTAGAAACAGGCTATGGGGAAATAGGTTAAGCGGCCACTGCAAACAAAGTGTCTTAATAGTCTTAAATACAGACGAGTGCTTAGTGTATGACATTGTAAAACAGAAAGCTCCTACAGACTTTAAGATTAAACTATCATTGTACCGAATCCGTCTACTTTCTTAAATATCTCCAAGTGTGAATCTTCCCGAAACCTCAAATGGACAATTCTAGTTTTCAATTTAGTGTGGTCAGGTTTTGACATTTTAGGGTTGATTTTTACAATTTATGTCAAAATGACAAACAGTGTAGACCCTAATCAGAGGGCTTCTTAAGGAACCCTCTGGTCAGAGTCAACTGTTTCATCATCATCAGATTTTTTATTAACGTGCAGGGGTGGGAGCATTGTCCACAACAGTGGGCTCCCTTCCAGGTAACTGACTAGCTGCACGCATGGAGGTTCTTACACAGGATCTCCAGGCTTTTCTATCATGTGGGTCAACTGCTGTGTTTGCATGGGATAAGTTTACTCCGCACAGGTAGGCTGTTTGCAAATGACGCATATATGCGTGACTAGGGTTTAAAGAGTTCTCTGCACAAGCCACATAGGACGTTTTGACCCATTACTGGGCATAAGCACCATCGGATGCCACTACCTGGTCATGATAAATGCCCTCATATGAAGATTCTCTGATATACTATCATCTTGCTTTAACCCTTTACTCCATAGCCTGCATCTAGATTTGGAAATGGGTTACCAGTTAAAGTGGGTTGAAAAGTAAAGCAGAAATTGCCTTTCAGCCTGCTTTAAGCTTCATCTGCCAAGATGTAGAAAATATTTCTTATGATACAAATTCATGACTGCATATATTGACACTATTTTGTTAATGGATGTATAACTTTAACCTTTAGCCTGCCACTCACGACTATAGCTCCATATGCAAACAGCTTGGATCCGGATGAGACGCCGAGTAACTCGGCGTCTCATCCGGATCCAAGCTGTTTGACACTCGGACAACATTTTCAGCAATTTTGAGCAACTTTGAAGCACTTTGAAACTGATGCAGACGAGAAATATAGCAGACGACAATTTATTTGGCGGGCTAAGGGTTAATGCGTAAAAGTGAGTATCTATGTAGTTATGGATTTAGCAGTTACCTGCTTTAATGACAGAATCATTATACATGTATATATATGCTATTTGAATTTGATACAAGTTATTTTCACGGATAACTAAAATAGAAAAAAAATTAACCCATTCTATGCAAATCAGCAAGAGTTACCTGTCATAATCCTGAATTATGTCCCCTACAGCCTGAATGGCCATTGAATACTGGTTAGGTGAGCCATATGGGTTGAGATAATGAAGTGAAGATGGACTGGAAGGGTTGCCATTAGACGCCGTAAAGTCTACTGCCACTGTGAAAGCCATCTCTGTGCTATATGACAGATAGAAAATGTACAGAGTAAATATACAGAGTAAAATATTAGCCACATATTATCTCAATGTTCAATAGCTACAATACAGACGTTATTCTTTCCCCTTTAACCCATTACCCCATAAATACGCCTTTTTAAGCCTATAAATTATTTCTCTACTGAAGAAAATAGTTCCAATTTATACTGTCACAAATAAGAGTCATCAGAAATATTTTCTATATTCTAGCAGATAATAGCTTAAAGCAGGCTGAAAGTAAAGCAGAATGCGCCTTAAGGCGCATTCTGCTTTACTTTCAACCAGCTTTAAGTGGTCAACCATCTTGAAAACTAGAAACAGGCTATGGGGTAATGGGTTAAACGAAATGTATTTAAATGAGGAAAATTACAACTTTTTTTATATTTCTCACAAACTATTTTGATTTAAGTTGCAAGCAATTTGGAGCCTGATCAGACGCCAGATAACCCGGCGCCGGATCTGGCTCCAAACTGTTTGCAATGAAAATAATAGTTTTAGTAAAAACACTTTTATTGGGAAAGAATAATGTCTTCTCCACTGTAAAAATTAGAGTTTATATAAAGTACACATTGGCTTCAAGAAAACAGAAGACGAAGTTTATGTTCTGTGAAAAAAGGTCTGCGGCATTTAATAGCATCTTTGAAGACATATGTTCCACATTCATCATACATTTTAGTAATTTGAAATGGTGTATTTATTGTTTTTATCGCATTGAACCCTAGGGACGAGTATAAAAAGTCATTTACATACAGTATACATGTAAAGAGGGGTCTTCCTTTCTTTCTTTCTATCTATACTGCTACACACCCATCTGCACTGTTTGTAATTTATTGTAAAAACAACCATAAATATGCAAAAATAGACTGGTTTTATTTTGAAACTGGAATATTCAATTAAAAGTTTCAGGGGTGAATGAGTTATTGTCATAAAACGTTTGTATTTATCAGGGCTCCAGATAAGAGGGAGTAAACTGAACAAATCCGACATTTTATCATTCAGTTTAGCACCAAATCCTATGGTGTGACTACTCATTAAAATCGTCTCAAAGAGACGATTCTAATGAGTAGTCACACCATAGGGTTTAACACAGAAATAAATATTTTAATTTTTGAAATACTCCCCTTATCTGGAGCCCTATTTATATCAATAACTACCTACCCTGATGAAATGTAATCCAGGAATGAGTACTCCACTGTAGTTTTACAACTCATCAGAACTGCCTGTGAATGACAAACTTTATACATCATAAGCTGATTAAACTGTATTTAATACAATAGGTCTATGTGTTGTAGTCAACAACTTAATCTTAAGCAAATGTGAGCTCAAACATCATAGTAAATAATATGGGGATATATTGTGCTTGCTTAACCCTTTTCTCTGTAGCCTGTTTCTAGTTTTGAAGACAGGTGACAGCTTAAAGCAGGTTGAAAATAAAGCAGAATATGCCTTACGGCGCATTCTGCTTTACTTTCAGCCTGCTTTAAACTAACATCTGCTAGGATATAGAAATATTTAATATATTTATGACTGTGTACAGTGGAACTATTTTCTTCAGTGGTGATATAAATTAGAGGCGTAAAAATGTGTATCTATGGAGTAAAGACTAAAGAGACATATGAATAGGTGAACATTGAATATTTGACTTCAAGAGTATTGAAATAGAAGATTGCTATTCGACCATGTATAGAAGAATATGCAACTGCTCATTAAGGTGGTGCTAAGTAAAAGCTCGAGGTTAGAGGGCAGGGCTCATGATAAGGGGAAATCTTTATTTCTGTATTAAAACCTGTGGTGTCACTAGTCATTAGAATTGTCTCTTTGAGACAATTCTAAAGAGTAGTAACACCATAGGAGTTGGTGCTGACATGAGTGAGACTATGTTGGATTTGTTCAGTTTACTCCCTCTTTATAGTAACAGGACCTAGAATTTGACTACAGAAAGTTTTAATTGGGCAAAGGGTTAAATGGATGTTGCATAATACTCACCTCGCCTGAATTTTTGTACTTTCCTCTCTTTTTTGCTCGCTTCTGTTCATTCATAACCTGTAAATGATACAATACACCAGCTGTACCAAGTGCAAAGAGAATAATTAAGCATTGTCAGGAAATTAACCCCAAAATATAGTAGAGATTAGAGGGAAGGTGAGTCTTTTGACTGATTTCTCCTCTTTATCTCTGTCTTTTTATGTGGACAGGAAAGTTTGGGGAATCAATTATTTAACTTCTTCAGTCAATGATTTGAGTTTAACCATATCCCCCATAGCTTGTTTTCAATATTAAAGAAGGTCGCTTAAAGCAGGTTGAAAGTAAAGCAGAATGCTCCTGAAGGAGCATTCTGCTTTACTTTCAGCCTGCTTTAAGCTATGCTCTGCTAGGATAAAGGAAATACTTTTTATGGTGCATATTCATAACTGTATAAATTTGAACTATTTTCTTAAATGGAGGAATAAATTAAAGATGTAAAAAGGTGTATCTATGGAGTAAAGGGTTATACTTAACAAAGGTAGCTTACTTCATACACATTACTGGCTCCAGGCCCTCTAGTCAGCTCTCTCAAATTTGTTGTGAATTCACCAATAAAGTCTCGACTGAAAGTTGACAATAAGATTTTTGGTTTTACTAAACATAGTCTGTTATATGCGAGATAAATGTTATTTCTGTTTATTTAATTTTACTCGAGAAAGTGAAAAGAAAAATTATCTTTAATAGATTTAGTAAAACAGTTTATCATACTTCACAATCAATATACAGTAAAACCTCTTACGACCACTAAATTGTGTTAATTATTAGGTGTTTCTGACAGGTGACTGCTTAAAGCAAGGTGACAGTAAAACAGAAAGCTCCTGTAGGAGCTTTCTGTTTTACTGTCACCTTGCTTTAAGCTGTCACCTGTCTTTTATACACTTAACTAGCCTTCTTTTTAGTGGTCGTAATAGAGAGGTTTTACTGTACATGTACATGGTATCAAACTTATCCTGTCAGCACAGATTTATAAATGACATACTGTGATACACATTCAATTGTAACCAAATGAAACTAATCATATTCCATTTAAATAGGTAAAATAATGACAATTTTTACACTTATATTTTTTATCAAATTTAACTTTGAATACAACAATATTTGCTTTAGAATTTTTTTGTATGAGAAAAGTTGTTTTTATGTGGCTTAATCGTTATATAACTCAAGTGGCAAAACTGTGATTGCCTTTGCTAACAGTTCCGATCAAGATCAGATACCCGTTTCATAAAATTTCGTACGACAAATGTTGTTGTAAGTCAGATAATAAAAATATCAATTATTATTTATTTCTCCATCTTTAAGGCCTTTCGCTCACGGAAGTCGGTCTTGCGGGCGAGCGGATATGCATCTTGACGACATAGACTTTTTTCGTACGTGCTTATACTAGAAAATTTATATAAAGGAAACGTTGATACTCTTTAGTATAATCCTTCATAGCTCAGTTAGTAGAGTGATTGACTTGTAATTTAAAGGTCATAGGTTCGAGACCCATCCAATCCAAATATTTTTTTAAGTGTCCAATTTATTGACTTGTCAATCCATAACGTAGTGATCAAGGGGCATGTTATGTTTAGTCTTCATTGATTAGAATTAGTGATGTTTTATACGGTCCAATTATATGTCCACTTACATGTACGTTTCAGTTTAATGTCTTACAAGTCAATAAAATCGGTATACATGTATACGATTTGATCGAATTATAAAGCCACATAATGAAGCTTATCAATACGTCAACTTTTTCGAGATCGATATTGCCCATTATTATTATGTTTAAACAATATAATTAACTTTGTATACAAGTCCATGAATAAATAATAATGCATTTTTATGACAAAGTTTTAATTTTAAGGTAGGTAACTGTATCTAAACTTCAAATATCCCACATTTTGATAAGAACATCTGCTATTACAACAAATCCTGACTGTAATATTTTCTAATTTTTTCAGACTAACTATTTCATCAACCATATATTTGAATAAAATGGAAACAAATATACATTGAATGAGTCAGTTTTTTGTAATTCAATTTTTTAGCATTTTGCAAAATTTAAATAGCTGATAACATCTTTCTGAACACCTTTATTCAAAACAATTTTAGCTTTTCTTGTAATGAATGTTGTGGACTACTTATTGGGCGAGATTTACAGTCATTAGCTTTATTTACTTTTGAGAAAAATAGAATCATCAAAATTCCAGGTTTTTGTCAGAAAAAGAGACCTTAAAGACAAACCACACGATGAATGTTGCCTATATTTTCACACATTGTTTCTTAGGCTATTATCATTCTTCATGAAAAGTTTCATAACAATTGTATGGAAACTACGCGCACCTGCGAAGTACCTTAAAAGACGATTCCAAAAAGATGTCACAAGACAGGGTTAGATAGAGAAATCACAAATTAAATGTTTTTTTAAAGTTTTGACTTACGACAACATTTGTCGTAAGAAATTTTATGAAACGGGCTGAGTAACTAAGTCTCTCACCTGGATACAGCTGTTTGACACCCTGTTAAATTGTTTAGTGTTCAAAGATTTAGTGAGACTTCTTCAATGAGTTGAATCATTCAAGTTTCTATTAATAAATACAGGGTATTCCATTTTTTAACATTTCAGGGTCGTTTCTTTGCTGATTACAAAATGACAAATAGTGCAGACCCTGATCAGAGGGATCCTATGACCCTCATGATCTTGGTCTAAGACTATACTGCTTGCATAAGATAAGTGTATTCTTTTCAGGAACACTGTTTTGAAAGAAGACTCATCAATAGGGTTTAATCATCAAATACAATTTAGTTATAATGTTCTATAATATAATGATATAAAATTATATCTTTATCTGCTAGTGCAACCTTACTAAGATTTTCTACAATGCAAACTTACCTCCCGTTACTGTTCCAGTCAAAACACTTAATCAGAATACTCCTGAAATATAGTAGACCAGGGTTACATATACTATACCTAAATCATGAATGATTCTTAACTCTTTCTCCCATAGCTTGCTTTTCATCTTAACCCTTTACCTGATAGCCTATTTCTAGTACTTAAGATAGGTGACTACTTAAAGCAGATTGAAAGTAAAGCAGAATGCGCCTTAGGGCGCATTCTGCTTTACTTTCAGCCTGCTTTAAGCTATCATGTGCTGTAATATAGGAAATATTCCATATAATACATATATTCATTACTGATTAAATTGGAACTATTTTCTTCAGCGGATGAATAGATCATATTGGCTAAAAGGCCCTTCTATTGGGGAAAGGGTTAAAGCAGTCTGAAGGTAAGGAGCATTCTGCTTTATGTTCAGCCTGTTTTAAGCTATGTCTTGTAACTATGAAGAAGGAGGGGAAGCTAGACTTATGTCTTGCAAAGTACACATCCAAGACATAGTGTTCTGCTTTTCTTTCAGACTGCTATAACCCATTACCAAATAGCCTGTTTGTAGTTTTGAAGACAGGTGACCACTTAAAGCCGGTTGAAAGTAAAGCAGAATGCGCCTTATGCTTTAATTTCAGCCTGCTTTAAGCTACCATCAGCTACAATATTAAAAATATTTTGTGTGATATATTTTCTTGACTGTATAAATTTTAACATTTTTCTTCTATGGATGAATAAATAAAAAGCGTAAAAAGGCGTATTTATGAGGTAATGGGTTAAGCTACAATCTGCTAGAAGATATGAAATATTTCTTATGTTGCACATTCATTACTGTATCAAAAGAAACCTTCTTTAATGGAGAATTGTTTAGACTTAGAACGCCACCTGTATAACAGACTGGTGCTGCAGTTTCTTCTGAATGGTTGCTAATAGAGCGGAGAAGACGCTATTCTTTCCTGTCTAAACACAATCACATTGCAATAAAATGGAGAAAAATAGAGATCTACAGCTCTTTGACAATTTTGATTAAAAAAATTTAATCTGATCAGCAAACAGTTTGGAGCCTGATCAGATTTGGGTTACCCGAAGTCTTATCTGGCTCCAAACTGTCTGCAATTGAAATAATACTTAAAGGGTAAACACGTGTATTTGGAAAGAATAACATCCTCTGTACCATGTTTTATGTTACCTGTCATAGTCTCCATTACAGAGAGATCGTACTGGAACTGTAAATGGTGCCCAGGTTGGGTTTAATGTGTTCTTGATGACTTCTGTCCTGTGTACAACTGTAAAACTACACACAGAAAATCAAGATTCATTAAAGTTTTCATGTACATGTATATATACGCAAACGTTCTCTTGCTGAATACTGAATACTCATATGTATCTCTGCCCACTATGAACATCTATCATCTTAACTATCACAGTGATTAATGAAATAAGAGAAATGTTCCCCTAACAAGAGACCCAGAGGGTCACATTTCGCTCACCTGAGGACATTGTACCATAGAATCTGACTGGGCAAGACAACATTTTGATATAGCTATGACCCAGGTGCCTATTTTGATCTTGGTAGAGGACCACAATGCAAAGCTACATGTCAGATATTAATGATCTGGACCTTACGGTTTAAGAGAAGAAGATTGTTTAAGGTTTTCCTATAAAAACTGATAAGCCCCTGGGTGGGACCAATTTTGACCAAGGTGTCATAATTTGAACACACTTGGTAGGGAACCACAAGGCAAAGCTATATGTCAAATATTAAAGATCTGGGCCTTACAGTTTCAGAGTAGAAGATTCTCAAAGGTTTTCCTATATATGTCTATGTAAAACTGATAAGCCCCGGGGCGGGGCCAAATTTGATCAAGGGGTCATAATTTGAACAATCTTGGTAGAGTACCATAGGGCAAAGCTACATGTCAAATATAAATGATCTTGGCCTTACGGTTTCAGAGAAGAAGATTTTTAAAGGTTTCCCTATTAAAAACTAATACGCCCGAGGGCGTGGCAATTTTTGGCCCGGGGGTCATAATTTGAACAGTCTTGGTAGAGGACCACTAGGCAAAGCTATATGTCAAATATTAAAGATCTAGGCCATACAGTTTAAGAGAAGACAATTTTTAAAGGGTTTCCCATATGAGTCTATGTAAAACTGATAAGCCCCGGGGTGGGGCCAATTTTGACCCAGGGGTTATAATTTGAACAATTTTGGTAGAGGTCTATAAGGCAAAGCTACATGTTAAATATAAGTGATTTAGGCCTTACAGTTTCAGAGAAGAAGATTTTTAAAGGTTTTCCTATGAAAAACTGATAAGCCCGAGGGCGGGGCCATTTTTGGCCCGGGGGTCATTATTTGAACAATCTTCGTAGAGGACCACAAGGCAAAGCTATATGTCGAATATTAAAGATCTGGGCCTTACAGTTTCAGAGAAGAAGATTTTTAAAGGTTTTCCTATATAAGTCTATGTAAAACTGATAAGCCCCAGGGCGGGGCCAATTTTGACCCGGGGTCATAATTTGAACATTCTTGGACGAGGACCATATGGCAAAGCTACATGTCAAATATTAATGATCTAGGCCATACAGTTTCTAAGGAGAAGATTTTTAAAGGTTTTCCTAAGAAAAACTGATAAGCCCCAGGGCGGGGCCATTTTTGACCCCAGGGTAAAACTTTGAACAATCTTGGTAGAAGATCACTAGGTAATGATACATACCAAATATCAAAGGTCTGGGCCTTTGGGTTTCTGAGAAGAAGATTTTTTAAGATTTTCTTATGCATTAAAAGTTGTCTATACGGTCATGTTAGAAAATCTAGTCCCACAGCCAGGGGAATAACTCTAGCCAAAAACTTTGAACAAGATTTCGTTCCCCTTTGTCACTGATGCTTCTGATAAAGTTTGGTTGAAATTGGGTTAGTGGTTTCAGAGGAGATGTTGTTTGAAAATGTGGACGGACGACGTACGACGGACGACGTACGACGTACGACGGACGACGGACGACGGACACCGGACGACGGACGGAATGGGATCACAATAGCTCATCCTGAGCCTATGGCTCAGGTGAGCTAAAAAACAATGCAGGCAAATGTCAGTATTGCAAAGTACACATTCTAGATAAGATATAGTGTAAAAACGGAAAACTTCAGGTTGAAGCTAAATCCAGTGGTTTGACAATAACGAAGTACAGTATAACCTCTGTTATCCGACACCCCATGGTTCCACGTTTTTGTAAGTCGGTTAAGAGAGGGTGTCGGTTAACGGAATTATGACTAAGTTCACAAGTTTACACACCCAAAGATTCAATCCATTTTTCGCTGCGAGGGGAATTCCTCGATGTCAACTGACATATTAAATATGTATGACTGCAGCATATAGCATATATCCTGATCAGATCGTTCCAGATTAAACTAAGAGTCACCTGGTCCGGATCTACACTGTTTTTCCCATTATTCCTTTAAACTACAGTGTATAGTGTTCAATCGGAAGTAAACACCCATGTACATAGGGTTTGACGAAAACATCGGCATATTCGTATTTACATTTTATGTACAATGTATTAATTTTCTCTCAATATAACTTTAGCATATATTTTTACGCCTTCGACTATTGATATAGACTCGAATTATGCGGAAGGCGAATTAGATATATATTTCATACTTTCCCATGTTGACAGTGAGGACGATTGGCAGACACCTGTGCAATTTAAACATGAAATCAAGGTTAGCCATTGCTGGAAAGGATGGATGAGTTGGGTTTTCGGAACTGCGACACTGAATGGGTTGCTTACATTTGTTGGCTTAAGTTATCTTATTAACCCTCATATCATTCACTCACTGTTAAAACAACACACTTTGTTTTACATGGCCATCCGAGCGATGTGTGTCATTATCACCTGCACGTACATAGTCACTGTCAATGATCAATGGTCAGCATACCGTCGGATAACGAGGTGTGAAAAACCTCTAATTTGCCTTCATCGGACCTTCGAGGTATGTCGGATAACGGTTAACAGAGGATCCGATCAAGAGAGAGTTTGGTTACATACAACAAATAGGGAAACTGCCATGACCAAACAGCAGGGTCGGATAACAGAGGTTTCCGGTCAAGAGAGGTGACGATCGACAGAGGTTATACTGTATTGTTTTTGCTCTTTACTTGCAGCAAAATGAAAATCATAGTTTAAAGTAAAAGGGACATGTTACATTACAAGTAAACCCTTATAACTAAAGTAAAATTTGCATAAGAGTTGCCATATACAGTGGAGAAAACATTATTCTTTCCCAATAAATGCGTTTACGCTAAAACTAACTTTTGCTGTGCAAACAGTTTGGAGCAAGATCAGACACCGGGTAACCCGGCGTCTGAACAGGCTCCAAACTGTTTGCCATTCAGATTAAACTAAATAGCCTGGATTGTCAATAAATTGTTCTTTTCTACGTTTTATTTCAATGCCTTGCATACGTTTGCATTTAACCCTTTCCCACATAGCCTGTTTGTAGTATTGAATATAGGTGTCCACTTAAAGCAGGCTGAAAGTAAAGCAGAATGCGCCTTAAGCGCATTCTGCTTTACTTTCAGCCTGCTTTAAGCTATCATCTGCTAGATAATAGAAAATATTTTGTATGATACATATTTCTGACTGTATAAATTGGAACTATTTTCTTCAGTGAAGGAATAAACTTAATGTGCTAAAAAACGCTTCTATGGGGGAAAGGGTTAAACGGGAAAAGCTAACGTTTTCTCCACTGCAAAACATGGAGTATGACATCTTCTTATAAACACATACCTATTGTCTTCATTCACTCTCTGGAATTCTAGGAATGGGTCAGACTTTCCAAAGAAATCTTTTTTATCCAGCTTGTTTGCTCGAAATTGAAAGTGAACTGTTTCCTGAAAGAAAATGAGTAACAGTGCAATTATACTATGTTCAAAAGCTCTCCATTGTAAAAACGTCTTTTCATGTCTTTAAAATAGTTCACATAATCTGTACAGATATTCATTTTCTATACATTGTTCATGCTTCTATCCTGTCCTAATAAATAAGCTACAGGAAACATTCCCTTTATCACAACAGGTAATTGCTATTGGTAATACCAGAGTTCCGGATAATTAAGAAATTAACTGAATTTTTCCAGCGTTTAAGCGAAATAAACGACAGAAAATGAACTGCAAACTTACCATGAATCGCGCTAGCCATTCACGGTAAACTTGCTGATCAATTTCTGCCGTTTATTACGCTTAAACACTGAAAAAATTCAGTTCGTTTATTATATTTACATAATATTTTCTTTAATTTCTAATATTAAATGAACATTTTATTAGTATGCATGTATGTTTAATCCATATTAGAGGTTGTTAACATGAATAATGTGTAACCTGAAAGGAACAACCATAACTGTATTACTGAAGCAACGAAACAAAATGTTTCACGGAGAGCAGGGGTTACCCGGCGTCTGATCTGGCTCCAAACTGTTTCCAATTGAAATAATAGTTTTAGCGTAAACGCGTTTATTGGGAAAGAATAACGTTTTCTCCATTGTACAGTTGATATATTTCATAGAGTGGTGAACACGTTACAGTGAAAAAAAAAAATTCTTTCCCGTTTAAACACAAACGAAACATAAACGCAATACACTAAAATGTAGAATATAAGCCCCGCCTCCACTGCACAAGATATCCACAAGTCCCGCCCCTAGATAAATTGCATCTATACAAATTAAACATCATTTTGTTCAATGGAATTGAATGGGGGCGTATGTAATATTCTCCATTAAGTCTCCACGAAATCGTCACAAAGCTACAATTCTAATGAGTGGTCTCAGCATAGGGTTTCATGAAGACATAAAGATTTTGAAATACCCTTATCTGGAGCTGTATATCAGATAAAGATGAAAGAATATGAGGAGAAATCCATATTTACCTTGCAGTTACCAAGCTCTTCTGCCCTCACTGAAAAGATGAAAGGTGTATAATGTACAGGCATGTTATAACCCATTACCCCATAGCCTGTTTCTAGTTTTAAAGACAAGTGACCACTTTAAGCAGGTTGAAAGTAAAGCAGAATGCACCTTTAGGCACATTCTGCTTTACTCTGAGCCTACTTTAAGCTACATGTACCATGAGCTATGATATAGAAAATATTTCTACTAGTATAATTATGTTCATGGAGGTATAAATTGGAACTATTTTCTTCAGAGGAGGAATAAATTCAATCCACTAAAAGGGACTTCTATGGGGAAAAGGGTTAAAAAGCAATTTAAATACAAGTTTGACTGTATATACATATTATGCTATACTCTCAGCCTGCTTTAAGCTACAATCAGCTATGAAATAGCCTATGATATAGAAAATATTTCCATTAGTATAATTATATTCATGGAGATATAACTTGGAACTATTTTCTTCAGAGGAGGAATAAATTCAATCCACTAAAAGAGGTTTCTATGGGGAAAAGGGTTAAAAAGTCATTTGAATACAAGTTGGGACTGTTTATGCAAATGACATAATTTTACGACCATTATTCGTTAGGTTTGCATAATTGTTGAAATAATTACAAAATTAAAGAACACAGTCATATTCTATAAAAGTGTCAATTTTATCATTGCAATATTGAAATCTTTTCAATTGAAACGTGTTTAAATATAGCAGACATCCTTAAAATAACAATTAAATTTCATGAGTAGTCCCATTATCAGCTTTGGTAAGGAGGGTAGTATTTTATTGTCAAAACATGTGTCTTATCTGAGGCTATGTGAATGTCTTATACTGTAACAGTACTCACAAATAATCTTTCCATTGTTCCTGACTGGTCCACTGTAGAACAAAAAAATACATATATGTTACAAGTATGCTTCAAATATTATTTAACATCTTAAATTCTTAATGCTTCAAGCTTGTGATTGCATTTTCAAATTATCACTAAAGAAACAAGAAGAGTAATCAAGAAAGAGTTTCTATATCCTAGCAGATGGTAGCTTAAAGCAGACAGAAAGTAAACAGAATGTGTCTTAAAGCACATTCTGCTTTACTTTCAACCTGCTGTAAGTGCTCACCTTTCTTCAAAACTAGAAACAGACCAAGGGGTTTGGGATTAACAGATCTCCCACACTCTTTATATCACAGTAGATTTTATCCTGAATTAACCCTTTGAACCCTAGTCCCGCATATAGGCGTCATTTTCAAACAGTGAACATATGAATAGTATACTTGTCCTATGCAAACAGTGAAGACCCAGATCAGAGGGCTCCGAAAGGAGCCCTCTGATCAGGGTCTTCACTGTTTGTCATAATGCCAAACATTGACAAAAACAACCCTTAAAAGTCAGAAATGGACTAGACTATAATGGAAACTGGAATTGTCCATTTAAAGTTTTAGGGAGGAAAGAGTTAAGCTGCAACCTGTCCTAAAGACTGCTATATTGTCTTCTTTAACTCATTCATCCATAAACTTCAAATGAATAATTTCAGTTTCTAATTAAATCTAGTCCATTTTTGACTATTTAGGGTCTATATATTCTAAACCGACAAACAGTGCAAACCCTTATCAGAGGGATCCTGTAGAGACCTTTTGATTTGTGTCTACACTGTTCTCATAGGACAAGAACTAGTGTTATCCTCCACAAGTTCACCATTTGCAAATGGTTTGTATACTCATCACCACGGCTGGATGGCTTAACTCTTTGCATGCTAGCGGCTGATGGTATAAAAGGGGTACAGTTGTTTCCAGATATAACCGAAATACTGATATTAATGTTTGCGGATGACGTTGCTCTGTTAGCTGACACTGTTGCAGGACTCCAGAAGCAACTAAATGTTCTTCAAGAATTCTGCACCAGTTCCCAGCTTAAGGTAAATACTACCAAAACCAAGGTAATGGTTTTTAAAAGAGGCGGTAGACCTTCTAGACGAGAGAAGTGGTTTTATAATAATGTTCAATTGGATATTGTAAACCGTTTTTCTTATGTTGGTGTGTCATTTTCTCAACAGCTATCTTATAATATAATGGCATCTGACATGGCAGCAAAAGGAAAACGGGCTCTAAATGCACTTCTTGCTTCACTTTACAAGTGTGGTCAGTTACCACAAAGTGTATTTTTTAAACTATTTGACACCAAAATCAAACCAATCTTGCTGTATGGTGCAGAAATATGGGGGTTTGAAGAACGCAAAGAAACGGAAGTTGTTTACAGATACGCATGCAAAAGATACTTGTGTGCTAATAACAGAACTTGTAATGCGGCTGTGTTAGGAGATTGTGGGCGATTCCCATTGTATATAGAGGCTGCTAAAAGATGTTTGAGCTATTGCTTGAAAATTATGAAAATGCCTGAATACCGTTATGTTAAAAAGTGTTACACAATGCTAAAGCGTTATGACTCTATTGGCAATGTTAACTGGGTAACTAAAGTAAAGCAGTTACTGAACGAAAATGGCTTTGGATATGTATGGTTACAGCAAGGTGTTAATCATGATTCAGAGTTTCTTAAGATTTTTGAAAGACGACTTACAGATCAATATTTGCAAAATTGGAATCATGCTTTAAATTCGAATCCTAAACTTACATGCTATAAAAAGTTTAAATCTGAATTTGAGCATGAATCCTACTTAGACTATGTAAGTATACTAAAATTTCGAAATGCACTAGTACAATTTAGATCTGGAGTTCATGAACTAGAAATAGAAAGAGGGAGATACACAAATACGCCCAGACAGCAGCGCATGTGTAAACTGTGTAAAGTAGAGGTGGAAGACGAAGTGCATTTTCTTTTCAAGTGTTCATCTCTTAGAGAACTTAGGCAGAAGTATATACCTCAAAGGTATTTGCAGGACTCAAATATTGATGCCATAGTACATTTGTTCTCTTCAAAGTCAGAAAGGACAGTGCAGGACCTTGCAAGTTACATATACTTCGCAAATAAGCTTAAGAAAACCAAACTATTGTAAACCATATGTCAATGGTATATTGAAAATGATGTCAAGCATTATCGTACGCATTCACTTATTTAAGGAAAATTTGATCAAGCAATGCTATTGATGTTGTTTAAATGTAAGTTTGTGTATGTCTACTGTTTGTCAGGACAAGTACTTTATTTGGTTCTTTCTTCTATACTCAAACGCAATGAAAACGCACCAGCCGTTAAAGATTAGTTAATTTGTTTCTGTGAAAGGACTTTTGAAATTTCTTTTTAATAAGACAATGGTGAAGCATTTTAACACACATTGTCACAACAGTATCTGTAAAATTCATGGTAAGTTCTACAAAGTAATGTCTTAAACAAGAAAGGTCGATTTTCAAAAGTCACAAATTTCAGTTTCTGGTAAGACTACCCACTTCATTAACCACAGCCTGGCAATACCGGAGCGTTTTCAGCAGACCACACGCTGTATTGGGTATTGTGGAATACCATTCCACTCCTGTACTAGTCCGTCAATCACATCATGACAGCTCTGAATTTGCAGAACGCTGTTGTACACACGACGTCCAAACTGGTCCCAAATGTACTCAATTGGTTCAGATCAGGCGAAAATGCCAGCCAATGAAGAATATTGATGTTGTTATTGGCGACAAACGTCGGTTGTAGCCAATAACTTTCGTTGAAGTCACTCTAGCTGAATGCGATGATGCATTAACTTGCTGTTAAAGCATGACGTAAGGGTGACGTTGACGTTGGGCGTCATTTAAATGTCCCATAACATTGACTTTGGTATCTAATTTTCGCATTTTTTTTTTATTCATGTATAGCCAGAAGTTTATTTTAGGGCTAAAATGAATCAATACACATGAATACTACACTGATAATACAAATATGGGCATTTGTACGGACGGCACGTCATTGTGTTGTTACATAACAAACAAAACAAGAGGGCCTGAAGGCCCTGATATCGCTCACCTCTTGTAATGAAGCTTGATAGCTTTATCTTACTGTTTCATCAGTTTTAATTTAAATCCATTCAAATTTGTAGTATAGCATGTAAACAATTTTGGAATACAACCTCATAATTCTAATATGGTAGAATACATCAAGGGCAGATAACTAGAGTCTAAACAATACTGAAATGAAGCCTTTTCTAGCATTTCAAAGTATATCAAGGGCAGATAACTATTGCTACAATTATTAGATTTCAACAATAATTGCACTCCTTTGAGAATTTATAGGTATATACTTTGTGTGCAAGTAAAATCAAAATCCATTGAAAACTGTAGTTGCAAAAGTGTAAACGCTGTTCGATATGGCGTTTTCAGCAATTCAAGGGCAGACAACTCTTGACATATGGGTCCGATTTCAACCATAATCACACTTATTTGAACTCTTATGGTCATATACAATCTGAGCAAGTTTGAAAAAGACCGGATAAAAATTGTGGCCTCTAGAGTGTAAACACCTTTAAATATGACACTTTCAGCAATTCAAAGGTAGATAACTCTCAACCTATTGGTCTGATTTCAATGAAAATCGAACTCAATCAAACTCTTATGGTCATATACAATCTGAGCAAGTTTGAGATAGATTGGATAAAAATTGTGACCCATGGAGAGTAAACACCTTTAAAAATGACAATTTCAGCATTTCAAAGGTAGATAACTTTCAACCTATTAGTCTGATTTCAACTAAGATCAAACTCATTTGAACTCTTATAGTTATACACAATCTGAGCATGTTTGAGATAAATTGGATAAAAATTGTGGCCTCTAGAGTGTAAACACCCTTAAATATGACATTTTCAGCAATTCAAAGGTAGATAACTCTCAACCTATCGATCAGATTTCAACCATAATCGAACTCATCCGAACTCTTATGGTCATAATATACAATCTGAGCATGTTTGAGATAGATTTGATAAAAAGTGCGGCCTCTAGAGTGTAAACACCCTTAAATTTGGCATTTTCAGCAATTCAAAGGTATATTACTCTTGACCTATTAGTCCGATTTCAACCATAATCAAACTCATCCGAAATCTTATGGTAATATACAATCTGAGCAAGTTTGAGAAAGATTGAATAAATATTGTGGCCTCTGGAGTGTAAACACTAAAATTGTTGACGACTAACGACGGACGCCGGACATTCAAGTATTGCAAAAGCTCACCCTGAGCTAGCTCAGGTGAGCTAATAACATTAGCAGTGTGTACCTATACAAGACATAAGCTTGGTTAAATAACAAAAATTACAAACTAAACCTAGTTGGGAAAAATATTCATATTTTAGGCGTGGTGCGTTTTCATTGCGTTTGAGTATATATGACGTAGAAGAGCTTTGGTTTTGTTGCTTATATTACCTATCTATAGTATGTGTTTGAGGTTATTTACATGTAATGACTGTTATTATGTTATGGGCTGGAGGCCTTGAATCATATGAAATAAACTTGAAACTTGGGTCTAGCGGCGGATATATGTGCCACAGTGATAGCCTTTGCAAACAGTCTGGATCCAGATGAGACGCCGCAAACACCACATAATGGGGTGTCTCATCTGGATCCAAACTGTTTGACACTCTGACTCTGTTTTGAAAAGAAATTTAAGAAAATCATATTATTAGAACAGTAGCAGAAAACAATTGTTGCAGACGAAAAATTACCCAGCATGCAAATTGTTAAATGGTTGCAAAACACAAATTTGATGGTGCATGTACATAGAATATCAAAATATACCGGTATATGAAAATGAAATCATTCGCTAGTTTCTATATTGACAACAGGAAGTTACTTATTTTCTTCATCTTTTAGTTCACTTTACCCTAAACAAGTATTGATGACATAAGCTTGAACAAACTGGGTTAAAACTCACAGTAATGGTTTCTCCACATTTCCTCCATATGCTACAAGCTCTCCAAGAGTCATTTCAAGTCGACCAAGAAAATCCTACAACAGAAAAAATAATATGAATAAAATATTTAGATCACTTTTGTCTTGTCTCGAGCACTGATATTATAATTAACTGGCTCATTTTTTTCTTCCCTCAAAGAAGCCTTTCAGGGCTCTCTACCTATCCCCTCCATACAAGCACCACAAATGATTATTCATTGATAGTTTTGTGTACATAAGGCTGTTTAACCCTTTACAACATAGTCTGTCCCTAGTTTTGAAGACCGTTGATTACTTAACCCTTTACCTGATAGCCTATTTCTAGTATTGAAAATAGGTAACTACTTAAAGCAGGTTGAAAGTAAAGCAGAATGCGCCCTAAGGCGCATTCTGCTTTACTTTCAGCCTGCTTTAAGCTTCCATGTGTTAGAATATTGAAAATTTTCCCTATACTTTATAATCATGACTGATTAAATTGGAACTATTTTCTTCAGTAGAGGAATACATTAAATACGCTAAAAGTCGCTTCTATGGGGTAAAGGGTTAAAGAAGGTTGAAAGTATAGCAGAATGTGCCTTATGGCACATTCTACTTTAATTTCAGCCTGCTTTAAGCTACCATCTGCTAGGATATAGTAAATTTTTCTTTTGTTACATTTTCATGACTGTATAAATTGGAACTATTTTCTTCAGTGGAGGAATTAATTGAATGCACTAAAAGGCACTTGAACTCTTTTGGAGGCAAGACATATGAAGGTAAAACAGAAAACTCTTTCCTGTTTTATTTTCATCTTTCTTTATCCCATTAAACTCTATTGACATGTATAAACAATTAAACATCCTTTACAAACAGCATACCTGTAAAGAGTACACTTGTTCCATGCAAACAGTATAAACCTATATCAAACAACTAAAAAGGTTGTTTCCATGCTCTGGATTATTCATTCTGACTTGATTTCCATGACTCAGAGCGAAAGTTATTTACCTGCGTAATTTTCGGAAGTTTCACACTTCCTTCGTCGGCGCTGACTATTCAACTAGTGCTGGTCAGGTGATCTGGCTTGGTCACCTGACTTGAGGAGAGGCGCGTAGACTGGGGGTAAAGGAAGCAATTGAAATTAGACAGCGGAAACCATCACTGAACAGGGACAAGGCCTGGAGCTACCCCCGTCTACGCGCCTCTCCTCAAGTCAGGAGACCAAGCCAGGTCACCTGACCAGCACTAGTTGAATAGTCAGCGCCGACGAAGGAAGTGTGAAACTTCCGAAAATTAAGCAGGTAAATAAATTTCGCTCTGAATCATGGAAATCAAGTCAGAACTATATCAAACAGTTCCTACAGGAGACCTCTGATTAGGATCTGCACTGTTTGTCATTATGCAATAATTATTAGCCAGTGTAATAGTTCAGATGATAGATGTTCATAGTGGACTAAGTTTTATATTGAATATAAATATTCAGTGGAACAAAGCCTAAATAAATGGTGACACTATTACAATAGTCATAACTCTTAACCCTTGACCTTATAGAAGCGCCTTTTAGCGCATTCCGTTTAATCCTCCGCGGAAGAAAATAATTCCAATCTATACAGTCATAAATATGTATCAGAAGGAATAGTTTCTTATTTCTAGCAGGTGGTAACTTAAAGCAGGTTGAAAGTAAAGCAGAATGCGCCTTAGGGCGCATTCTGCTTTACTTTCAACCTACTTTAAGTAGGCACCTATTTTCAAAACTAGAAACAGGTTATGGGGTAAAGAGTTAATACTCACATGATCTGCCAGACTTGCTCTATTGGAATCAACATCGTAGCTGAAAAAGAAGAGTCCATAAAAAGTCAAACTGAAAACATTGTTGTGCAAATTAATGTTTCGCAAGTCTGAATAAAATTGAACAATCTTATATTACTGAAATAAATTAAAGGCGTCAAAAGGCATGTTTATAAGGTAACTGGCTATTTCCTGACTTATCTATTCCTCAGGCAAATATCTTTTCATACTTCTACCCTGTCCTACTGAATGAACAAATAGGAAACTGTTGAAGCGACTCGCAACCAAATAGTGTATTTGCAAAAACTATAAGAATATACTCAAATAAAAGCAAATATGTAGCATTATTGTGCATCTGGAAATGAAATAAGAGGGCCTTGAAGGACCTGATATCGCTCACATGTTGTAATTAAGTCTGATAGCTTTACCTTCGAGTTTCACCCGTTTAATCTAAATCCATTCAAATTTGTAGTATAGCATGTAAATATTGGAATGTGATCTATTCTAGTTTAGTAGAGTACAACAAGGGCAGATAACTAGAGCCTAAATAATACTGAAATAAAGCCTTTTTCTGGCATTTCAAAGTATATAAAGGGAAGATAACTCTTGCCACAATGATCAGATTTCAACAATAATTGCACTCCTTCGAGAACTTATAGCTATATATTTACATTGTGTTCAAGTATAATCAAAATCCATTGAAAACTGACGTCTGTAGTTGCAAGAGTGTAAACACTTTAAGATTTGACATTATCAACACATCAAGGGCAGATAATTCTTGACAAAATGGTCTCATCTGAAACCTTATAGTCATACAGTACAATCTGAGCAAGTTTGAGAAAGATTGGATAAAAACTGTGGCCTCTAGAGAGTAAACACTGTTAAATATGGCATTTTCAGCAATTCAAGGGTCGATAACTATTGACCTTTTAATCCGATTTCAACCATAATCGAACTCATTCCAACTCTTATGGTAATATACAATCTGAGCAAGTTTGAGAAAGATTGAATAAAAATTGTGGCCTCTAGAGTGTAAACCCTAAAATTGTTGACGACTAACGACGGATATTCAAGGATTGCAAAAGCTCACCCTGAGCTACACATGTAGCTCAGCTCAGGTGAGCTAAAATAATGAATCAGTCTAAACACATCCTCAAGAAAACATTTTTTAAACAGAATTTCTTATCCTAAAACAATATTTAACTGTTTATATAACCGTTTGACATACATTAACAAGTTACTATTTTTTACGCTTAATCTGGTTGCCAGTCTCTTTAAAACACACTGAAAGAAAAGCAGAAAGCTCCTATAAATGCCATCTGCCTCAAAGGAAGCTATGATTGTTAAAACAAGATCAGTTTCACTATAATGTCAATCTATATTAAGCAACCACTCAGTGAAGTAATGTGAATACCTCTTCTAACAAGTTACTGCTTAACTCTTTCCTCCCTGAAACTTTAAATGGACAATTCCAGTTTCGATTTTTGTCTAGTCCATTTCTGACTTTTAAGAGTTGTTTTTATCAATTTTGCCATTACTGACAAACAGTGAAGACCCTGATCAGAGGGCTCCTTTTGGAGCCCTCTGATCTGGGCCTTCACTGTTTGAGCAGGACAAGTGTACTATTCACATATACACTGTTTGAAAAGACGCCTATATGCGGGAATAGGGTTCAAAGGGTTAACCCATTACCCCATAAATACGCCTTTTCTTTATTCCTCTACTGAAGAAAATAGTTCCAATTTATATGTCACAAATAAGAATCATAAGAAATATTTTCTATATTCTAGCAGATAATAGCTTAAAGCAGGCTGAAAGTAAAGCAGAATGCGCCTTAAGGCACATTCTGCTTTACTTTAAACCTGCTTTAAGTTGGCAACTATCTTGAAAACTAGAATCAGGCTATGGGGTAATGGGTTAACCCTTTGAACCCTAGTCCCGCCTATAGGCGTCCTTTTCCAAAAGTGTGCATGTGTATAGTACACATGTCCTGTGCAAACAGTGAAGGCCCAGATCAGAGGGTTCCGAAAGGAGCCCTCTGATCAGGGTCTTCACTGTTTGTCATAATGCCAAACATTGAAAAAACAACCCTTAAAAGTCAGAAATGGACTAGACTAAAATGGAAACTTGTATTGTCCATTTAAAGTTTCAGGGAGGAAAGAGTTAATGCAGAAAGGAGCTTTCTACATCATTTCCTTTCTGCATTTAGCAAAACAAATGTATTAAATACTGCATATATATCTTCTATTGAGCAGTCACTTAATACAAGATTTACTGCACATGTACATACAGTTCAAATTTCAACTTCTGACTTTCCTCAAAGTAGTAATTGATAACAAACTTCTTCACAAAGTCTGGATTGAGGTTGTCTTTAATCATCTCCGTTCTGCCATGCTGAAATGAAAGACATAACAAACAAATTTAACCCAGTACTCCATAAATACACATTTTTAAGTTTTTATGCATTTTATTTATTCTTCCACTAAGGAAAACAAATCACTTTTATATAGTTATGACTATGTACCATAAGAAAATTAGAAATATTTTAAATACCCTAGGCACCTAGCAAATGATAGCTTAACGGGTAAAGTTAAAGCCAATACCCCATAGGCACATTATAGAACTTTTTTAATACAGGTGACCACTTAAAGCAGTTTGAAAGTAAACCAGAATGTGCCAAGACACAGTCTGCTTTACTTTTAGCCTTCTTTAAGCTACTATCTACATATATCTAGAAAATATTTCTTATGCTGAATAGTCATGACTATATAAAGTGGAATTATTTTCTTCATTGGAAGAATAAATAAGGGGCGTAAAAATGTGTATTTAACTATTTATCTATATATAGGGTAATCGACTGAAGCAGTAATATTCTGCTATACTTTCAGCCATGTTTTTAGCAATCTGTCTTCAATACTGCAAACAATTAATAGTGAAAGAGTTCAATAACCTAAAATCTAATTTTCCGGTGACCATTTCAAAGCATCTATAGACAGATATGGACCTTAAGAATAACCATACTGTTTAAAAGACTGACAGCACATATACTTCTTACAAACTGGTCATCTGACTAAAAGAGTGAGACAGATTTTTAACCCATTACCCTATAAATATGCCTTTTTAGTTTTTACACCTTGAATTTATTCCTCCACTGAAGAAAATATTTCCAATTTATATTGTTATAAAAATGTATAATGAAAAATATTTTCTATATTAAAGCAGATGATGGCTTAAAGCAGGCTAAAAGTAAAGCAGAATGTGCCCTAAGGCACATTCTGCTTTACTTTCAACCTGCTTTAAGTGGTCACCAAATTTCAAAACTAGAAAAAGGCTATGGAGTAATGGGTTAAACAATCTTTCATTTCAAATTCATGGCCTAAATGACCAAAGCAGGAACAAGATATAAAACTTATTTTAAAGATTTTAGCTCCAAATCTTCAATGTAATCTGGCCTTTAGACCCAAATCAAAACTATGTTTTTAAAGCATTAAATTTTATTTAGAAAGTCTAAAACTTAATTGAAGTAATTTATACAACAGTAAAACATTACCTCATAAAACTGGCCAGTCTTTGGATCTTTGGTGAAGAGAACACATAATGGATCTGACTTGGAGAAGGTGTCGCAGTCTCGTAGGCCTCTGTGGGAAATAAATACAGGAAATAACAATTATAACATGATGTTAACCCTTAACCCGCCAAATAAATTGTCGTTTGCTATATTTCTCGTCTGCTTCAAGTTTCAAAGTGCTTCAAATTTGCTCAAAATTGCTGAAAATGTTGTCCAAGTGTCAACCCCGAGTTACTCGGCGTCTCATCCGGATCCAAGCTGTTTGCATATGGAGCTATAGTCGTGAGTGGCAGGCTAAGGGTTAAACTGGTTACCCAATAAATACACCTTTTAATCATATTTTGCCTTTAATTTGTTCCTCCATTGACGAAAATAGTTCCAGTCTATACAGTCATGAATATGTACTGTATAAATATTTCCAATATTCAAGCAGATGGTAGCTTAAAATAGGCTGGAAGTAAAGCAGACTGCACCTTAACCCTTTGAACCCTAGTCCCGCATACAGGCGTCCTTTTCAAACCATGTACATGTGAACAGTACACTTGTCCTATGCAAACAGTGAAGACCCAGATCAGAGGGCTCCGAAAGGAGCCCTCTGATCAGGGTCTTCACTGTTTGTCATAATGCCAAACATTGACAAAAACAATCCTTAAAAGTCAGAAATGGACTAGACTAAAATGGAAAATGGAATTGTCCACTTAAAGTTTCAGGGAGGAAAGAGTTAAGGCAGGTTCTGCTTTACTTCCAACCTGTTTTAGGTGGTCACCTGTCCTGAAACAAGAAATAGACTATGGGATTTACAGTCAGAAGGCCGACCCTATCTAAGGCCGACCTTAATTTGTATAGTAGACCTATAGTCACAAGGCCGACCTTATGTTTATATAGCAGCGTTTTTTTTCACCCAATTGGGAACGGGTCCGGTACCCCTCAGATTGGGAATTTTTCAAGTCAAATTGGGAAAAACGAGTTTTGAAATGATGACAACGCAGAAATTGGGAATTTAAGTTGCTAAACCGTTAGAACTGTTTACAATGGTAAACATGGTGTAGAAACTAAATCTACGCTGGGTGTGTTACTCACAGTAGACGCTGTTGCGACCGAGACAGAGTTGATGACTTGGTAAAATCCAAAATCTTATCTTATCTATCTCTGAATACTGCCAATCACGCTCGCGGGTGTTAAAGGCAGTGATCTAGATTCAAGTTTTTCATTATCGTCTTGTTCAAAACAATTCTGTAATACTTTGAATTATGGCTCATGATTGATTTAATTGTAGGTTTTCTATTTTATAAATGATGGTAAACAGAGTCAGACTGGGTTTGTAAACTCTTATCAATTTCCGCGGATTTTGCGATCGCGCAACATTAACCAGTCTCGATGAAGGGGCATGTATAAATCTTCGCCCGGACCGTTTCCGAAATTCGGCCGTAATCACTCATTATCACTGCCATGGTATTGTAATATACATACTCCCAAAAATGTCAATGGAGTTGCGTAACTTTGTTTACATTTCATTGGTCGTATTCGAATCAGGGCAACTATCGCGTTAGTTGGAATATTTGTCAACAAGTTCTATTCGAATCACGACTTGATGTTTTCCGTTGACAAAATGTTGTCAAACCCTAAAATCGAGCGTTGATTTAGTCACGTGACCACGTTTATACCACGTGATTAGTGTCTCTAGATAAAACAAACATAAATACCCTCTCAATTAATCGATTGGATCCAGATCACATGGCATTATGTGCGTATATAAAAATTGGGAGCATTACGACTGTTTTAACGGGTGTTTGATTCATTTCCATTCGTCCGGAAGTACAAAGTTTTCGTTGACTACAATTTCTATTCGACTCGGGCCAAAATCGTTGACATCAGTAAATCTTCGCGCGTTTGCTCCGCCCACTTTTCGTTGACCACAAACTCGATGATTCGAATACGACCATTGTAGCAAAAGATAAGTTGGAATATGGATGGTTTGCTATGATTTAAAGGGAAAATGTAATTGATAATTGGCAAATATGTTTAATTTGATTGGGAACGGGTCCGATATTTGATTTCTTTTGATTGGGAACGGGTCCGATATTTGATTTCTTTTGATTGGGAAGGGTCCGGTCGTCAAATTGGGAAGGGTACCGTTCAAAGAAGGAAAAAAACCGCTGTATAGCAATTAGGTTTTCACATCTCTTTTACCGGCATGTATTTGATGGTAGATTCTATATAACCGACACAAGCCAGCAATTGTTGGAAAGACCCAAATAATAGTTCAGATCCAGATCCTGATAACATTAATATTTTTTATTATAAAATCATGTAATTTAAAAATAGAAATGATATTGTTTATAAATGAATTTTAAACATTTATGTTTTTATATAACCGACACAAGTCGGCAATTGTCGCAAAAACTGTAATAATAGTTCAGATTCAGATCATGATCACCATAATATTTTTCTTTTGAAAAGGATAATTATTTAAAAAACCAGAGCCATCGCAAGATGGCACGCTCGACTATTCCAGGTTTTTTTCGTTATTGGAAATTTGAATGGATTTGAAATTTGATTTAATATATATAAGGTAATTTGCTTTTGAATGATATTTGAGGCAATACAATCTTCAAAGTTTTTTGCTCTGATTTTTCTTTTTTGTTTGGCAGGAATAACGAAATTTTGAGCTGGCAATGCCGGCACCAGCCCCTCAACCACCCTGTACATCAATATTAACCGCAAGCTGAGCCGTCTGTCTTCTAGCGTCTCGAGCTCTTGTCTCATGCGTGTTATTGATCCTGTCTCTCTGCTTCTATAGTCTTTCTTAATATAAATAAATCTTATTGAACGATGTTGTATTCTTTCTAAGTTGTCAATATCTCCTTTTAAGTATGGGTTCCAAATTGTTGCCCCGTATTCCATGATAGATCTGACCTGTGAAGTGTATGCTATCTTGCGGCAGTTTTCGGGGACATTTCTTAAGTTTCTTCTTAGAAAGCCAAGAGTGGAGTTTGCTTTTTTGCATGTTAAGTTGATGTGTTTGTTCCATTTGAGATCATTTGATATTTGGAATACATTTTTCGTTCAGGGACCCTATGTTTTTAATCCCTTTTCACTAAGGGTTCCGGAGAACCGAGTGAGAAGATACATCAACAACTGACCATGATCTGGGGAAGGGGTATAAAAGCCGGTACCGTGCCGAACTTAGCCGAACCGAAACGTAAATTGCCGTACCGAACATTTTTTGGGAGTTTGAATACAAGCATAAAGAAATCTTAAATTTGGAAATTCTGGTACGTATTGGTTCTAAAACATATTATTTACATTCTGAATAAATATTGTAACCACCAGAAGCCTTGATGTTGAGAAAAAGGTGATTTTGTAATTTCAGGGGGTATAAAAGCCGGTCCCTTATATATTCTGTTTATCCTGTTTTTTTCTTTAATTACAGAATTATGCTATTATGTTTGTTGATAGATTTTATCAAAGTGTGTATCTTTATTGCATATACCAAAAAATATTTATATATGGGAGAATATAACTCTTAAAATCACATTTGAAGTGATTTTATTAAAAGCCGTACCTGAATATATCGGTCTCCCGTAATATTTACCTTTCCGTAAGAGTTTCACAATCTGTATTTTAAGTCGTTTTTTTTTGATAGATATGATTGCAGTATGTTTATAGAATCATATATTGGATATCAACAGTAAAAAAAACATTTGATAAGTTCCAAATTGATTTAGTTTATTAAAATGTTATTACGAGTGGTGAAAAGGATTTTAGAGTGGAGAACATAAAACGAAATGTAAACTATCATAGCAATTATCGACCATGCGTCTAATTATAGCATGCTATCAAACAATGCAAACAACAATTAAGAAGTTAAGAACCAACTGTTAAAGGCACACTTTGAAATTAGTTTTATGCTTTGAAATATTTAAGTAGATCACGGAATTATACAAAACGGAATAGCAACTAAGCGAAGTTGAATAGGCGAGTATCTGATCTCTCGCGGCAGTTGAATTTTGCGAGATTATGTGTCACGTGACGACATCTTCACTCTTTTGCCTCGTTGTCCGCCATTTCTGGCGTGAAATTTACCGACTCGAGTGTTTTTATTGACATTTTATAGGATTTAAACGACTTGGTGAACATTCCGATCAATTCACAGGAATAAAAACCCGTGAACAATGCTCCGAAAACACACATTTATCATATTGACTACCGATAGACAGTCTCTTATCATGTCTTGCGAGACTCGTATCCGCCGCACGAGATTTACAATATAGCGCGAGGTTTCGATTCCGTCAGTGTATAATTCTGTGAGTAGATTAACAGTTATGGTACAAACAATTGTTTTACTGTACATGAATCCAATTTAGCCTCACATTCTGTTTAATCTTTAAAAAAAAAAAAGGAAACATAACTTCATAGATATGATACTCTCTCCCTGCCTTCTCTATGAGAACATCTGATTCTAAGCCTAATGCTCATATAAAATAGGCATGATTTATACAGATTGTGTAATTCTTACGGAACTGAATATATTACGGGGAACCTTTATAATCTTTTATATTCAGGTTCGGCAATCACTGCAACGGTAAATTTAAGCGTTATTTTGATATTACATGTCTTATTTTTCAAGAACATACTAAAATACATATTTTGATAAAGTTTATCATCAAGTAACATAATAAAATTCGGTAATTAAGGAAACAAACAGGATAAACTGAAATATATACGGGACCGGCTTTTATACGATTTACAGACGTTTCGGTAAATGACCAGTTCGGTAAATTGATTTTATATAGTGAAGGTCTGGACGTTTCGGTAAAAAGGTAAATTATATATAGTAATTAGAGGATTATAAGTATATCGCACCTCTCCCGGTAACAATCAGACTATGTCACGGTGTTTGTGCCACTTTTGCAGGTTTGTTTTAGTATATGTGGATCCAGGAACGTTCCTAGTGGATCCTGATCTACCAACGAAATAGAATCAAATAGATGGACATGTAAAGGAGGTAAAAATAATTGGGATTGCAAATACTTTCAAAGGACTCTCATTGTTCACTTTGAAATTTTTACCTTTTTCCATTTCCCACTTCATTATCGACCTTAAAGCCCCGATTCGGCATAGGAATTTTACCCTTTCCAGAACTAGATCGTATATTTAGTTTAGATCCAACCTAGGTATTAAAAGGTACAAGTTATTACATATCAAGCGCTATCAGTTATTGATCAATGGAAAGGTGTGATATACAGGTACATAAACCTTTAATTACTATAATTTATCTTTTTACCGAAACGTCCAGACCTTCACTATATAAAATCAATTTACCGAACTGGTCATTTACCGAAACGTCCGGCACCCTTTTATACCCCCTGAAATTACAAAATCACCTTTTTCTCAACACCCAAGCTTCTGATGGTTATAATATTTATTCAGGATATAAATAATATGTTTAAGAACTAATCCGTACCAGAATTTTCAAATTTAAGAATTGTTTATGCTTGTATTTAAACTCCCAAAAAATGTTTGGTACGGCAATTTACGTTTCAGTTCGGCAAAGTTCGGCACGGTACCGGCTTTTATACCCCTTCTGATCTGGGTCTGAGGTATTACTTAGTAAGTGAATTACACATAAATACGGTATTGAAATTCTGCATAAAATATAAAGGGATTATGATCTGGGTATGAACAATAAATAATTAAGCGTCTATTGATAATTGTCACCACACGCCTAACAGACCTGTAAAATAGGTGGCTTAAATCGGCCGGGGGCTCATGTCCGTCAATCTCTTTCAGTATTCCCTGTCTTCAAAACGAGAAACAGGCTATAGAGTGGCTATGGAGAAGAAGAAGAAGGAGTAAGGGGGGTTACAAATTCCTACAAACTAATTAGGTAGAAATAACGGACTCACTGACCTGCAGGAAACGCTAATTTCCACCTGTGTTGCAGGAATTGCAGACGTTCCTGCTTGGAACTGAGATGGTGGGATCGACATTTTTGCAGCTTGTCTTCTCTATGCGCTAAGTGAACATGAAATAACTCCCATAAACTTGTTGCAAAATGTAATCAATTTATTTCTCAATTCCGGAAGTTTTTCATTCTTCTTCCATGTCGTTGGACGCTTGGTTCTTCGTGACCGCAATTCGAATTCCGGGACTTTTTGCGGGAATTTTTAATTGGCCGAGTCTATTGACACGTACGTACGAAAAACAAAAAAGCTTCTATTGACACGTATGCACATAATTTTCACCTTATCGTAAGAATCACACTCACCCCCAGAAAGTTTCCGACCTATATTTGTTGAAAGTAACCAAAACGCATTAAAACGGTATGTTTTAGCATTTTATAAAATGCAATCATGATAAATGTACATTATAGGTAAGTATTTTTATGAATCTGTTTTTTTATTTTGATGAATTTGTAAATAAGAGGTATAAACAACCGTTTTAATTGAATATACCTGCTGTTGATGTTCTCACAGTTTGCTTATAACAAAGCAAAGAATTTCTCACATTTTTGAGTGGTTTGATATGAGTTATCCATTTAAATTCACATAAGTTGAATCAATTTGCATACGTTTAAATCGAAAAATAAAATATTATGATGACCATAAGAACAAATAGCGATGTAAAGAAATGGATCTTGTACGTTTTTGTAGCAAGAACTCGCATATGACACGTACGGCGATTTATAATACGTTTTAGTTCATTATTTTGTTTGTATATTGTTTAGTTATTGGAATTGATATACACACACACGTACGTATATATATATATGGATTAATAACTGAACAGGGGAAAGGTTAATCCATACTGAAATCCGTACACAAATCATATCTGTTAATGTCTAAAAAAGCAGATGACATTTTTATGATTTGTTGTTTTTATTCTATTTTATTACCACACTATTAATCCATAAAGTCGATGAAATAGAGGATACCTATCGTATGGATGAAATATTAAGACATTTCAACGTGGTATAAATTGCCATACGTGTCATTAGCAAGTTTTCTATGATTCTATCTATTGACACGTACAAGAACGATAACTCGCAATAGGAATGTTAAGAATTGGAGTTGTCTTTCTTGTACGTTTTTGTAGCAAGAACTCGCTAATGACACGTACGGCAATTTATACCGTTTACGGTCATAGTTTTGATGTTATTGTTTCGTTATTGGTATTGATTGAAATATGTGGATTAATATACTAAACAGGTAAAACATTAATTACAATCAAGGTTTCAGTACGCAGGTCATATCATTAAATGTTCTAAAAAATAAAGCAGATGACATTTTTTACCAGATTTTTTTTGTCGTTATTCTATTACCTCTAATAAGCCATTATGTCGATAAAAATAACCTATCGTTGGGAAACTGTCATATTGGCAGAGCTTAAACACAGTAAAAATTGGTATAAATTGCCATACGTGTCATTAGCAAGTTTTCTATGATTCTATCTATTGACACGTACAAGAACGATAACTCGTAATAGGAATGTTCAGAATTGGAGTTGTCTTTCTTGTACGTTTATTAAGAGAAAATCTTGCTAATGACACGTACGGCAATTTATACCGTTTTACGGTCAAAGTTGTGTTGCTATTGTTTCGTTATTTGTATTGATTGAAATATGTGGATTAAAATATTAAACAGGTAAAACATTAATTTAAACTGACTGATTTCGTGAACATAACTGATTTTACTCCAACGTACAAAGCCATAGTCGCAAGATACACAGATAATGCAAGAGACAAATGGAAGAGACAAATGCAAGGATATACTTTTTCTCGAGAGAACCAGTTTATCCGATGAGCTGAGATTTGCATTGCGGTTATATAGGTTACTAGCATGAAGAATTCAGCTTTTTCGCTTGGTCATTTTACTTGAGCATATTTTGTTGCCACGCGCTGTTTGACATTTGAATAGCAAACAGCTTGATTGAGTAACAAAAAATAAGCCGAGTAAAATCAATTATTGTCATTTGGACAGTTAAGTAACTAACACCTATCTGAAACTCAACGCACGCTTGTTGTTTGATGTTTGCGATACACGCAATCTAAATTACAGCTGTAATGTTATCCCGAGTTCCCACCCCAAATCCTTTGCCAGTTTCAAAGTGAATTTCATAGTGAGACGTTGATTAAAGTGCAAATATACTACAATGACTACATTTATGTTCATGGTCTGGATTTAACTCAAGTTTTCAACGATATATATACGTTTGGAGTTATGGATAATACCATGGAGAATACTGAATTTTAAGTGTACAATATGGAACCGTGGAAAAACAATATAACTTGTGGTGACAGAATTCTTTATTGTAATTTCAACGCAGTTTACTGGTTGTATTCAGCGTGAATGAGATCGTTAAACAGTGTGTTGTGTAAATTGGATTTTATTTGTACAATTGCATATAATAGGTAAGGTTTTTTTAATTTTCTTATTTTACACTATTTATTAAATTAAGTTGTGATTATATGTATCTGAAACAAAATACTTTTGCCTGGACGTCTGTCTTTATCTATGCTATCTTTCTATCACGGACGCATGCGGTAAACGTGTACCATACGTTTGCACGTAAATTGTATCAAATAAGTAACAAATTATGAGGTTTTTGTTTTAACAATATCATTAAAAAGTATTCTTATACAGTTCTGGTTCATTTTCATTAGAAATTTAATCATATAAAATCGCATACAATGATTGTAATTCTGAGGGCGGAAACTTTCTGACATGGTGGGTGATTCTCACGATAAGTGTAATTTTTACCCTAACACCGTACGTGTCAATAGACACTTCGTTTTTAATTTTGTGATACATCAATTCTTCGGAATCCCTCATCTACCCACGGAGTAAATGCAGCGTGCATTTACTCCGTGATACCAACTAATGGCAGCCCTGTCATTGTTCGTTCTCGTCTTGTTTCATTTTCGTGTTATAGGATTTTCGGAGTAGGCGATCTAACTCCGGGTGTTGAGTTACAAGCAGATATAGATACTATAGTAACTTGTAGAGTTGCTCCTCTTGAGTAAACTCCGGCATTTATATCATGGACACAAACAGGAAATTTAAATTCCATACAGTTCAAATTTTGTCAATTAAATGACTCATAATGTTTCATTGCTTATTTGGAGGTTGATAAGAGGTATATTTTAAACACGTTCTTTGTATTTTTTTCAAAATTTAGATCAATAATCGGGTGGTCATTCCCGCTAAATTCACCAAATGACAGTTCGTTATTTTCACTTTCAAACAGAAAACTTTTTCTCTCAATAATACTTCAGGTAGCTTCCAATTTCATTTATGTTGAAGATTGTTTCGTTAATCTTCCCGTAGATACAGAACATTGGGAAATATGTACAAGCTCTATGCCCGTCCATGGAGGAATTATACCCTGGAGAAGAATCATATACACAAATCTGCATTTTCCCGAAAATGTTGTCGTCCAATACCTGTATACGCGATAACGCTTAATCGATCGATAATTCAACTGCACCGGTACGCCGATAGCGGGCTATCGCGTTTTTTATCGTGTTGAATGGTTACCTACTGTTAGTTTAAGTTACATAAAATCCTTAATTTTTACCCGATTTTCATTATAATGATCTTAAAAAAAGGCTAAGATATTTATCTTTCACTTGTGAAAATAACATAATCTAATTTTTACATTGATCATTTTTATGGCGAGTTAAAGAGCGGTTACCAAATGAATTTGCCGATAAAAGGGAGCAAGCGCTCGCTCAAAAATATATCATGCCCTGTTACAAAACCTTTCATAAAATCCTCAATTTTAGGCCGATTTCCATAACAATGGTCTTAAAGGACAGCTAAGATATTTTTCTTTCAGTTGTAGAAAATGCCAGTGTTTAATTTTGAAATCAACAAATTTTATGGCGAGTTAAAGAGCGATTGCCAAATGAAATAGTCGATAAACGAGAGCAGGCGATCGCGAAATAAATACAACGTCCCGTTTCAAAAACTTGAATTTAATCCATAATTTTCGTCCGATATATATATATATATATATATATTAAAAAAAGGTCTTGATATAAAGCCGTGACACTTATCTTTCGGTTGTAAAAATACCAGGGGTTTTCTTGAAGCGAAAAAAGTAATGATGACCTACAAAGGTAATAGACGTTTATTTAAGAATAAAATCATCAAGAAATTGTGGTTAAAAATGAACTAGGGCTATTCATCTGTAAACTACATGTCTACCATATTACACATCACAAAGGAATGTGACACATTACGTAACCCTACACAATTAGCAGGCCATTTATAAGCGTCATAAAACTCTCCCAGCATGAAGTCCATGCTTCTTGAACATGCCGATTATCTATGAAGTGCATGTTAGGGAACTGGACACCAGGGGGTTTCCTCTTTAATAAAAAAGATCAATGCTACCCGTGCGTGTAACTTGAACATGTGTTTTTGACTTCTGTAACCGCATGATTTTTATATATTATACAAATCACAAAAAATAAAGATAATAGAATTGAATTGAAAAAAAACAAAGAAAAAAAACCCCAACATCAATGCACCTGGTTTGGTTGATGACTGGATTAACCCTCTCATTACTGAATACCAGTAACATGATGACTATTGCAATTGCAAACAGTTGTAATCCAGACCAGGCTGCAAAAATGTCGGATTCATAGAGTATGTCTCTTGAAATATAGTTTACCCCTTTTTCAAATTAAGCTCTTTATGACACATTTTACCTTTTCTCCGCATGAGGATCATCAGAGAGAGAGACAGACAGACAGACATTCATACAGAAAGATGGAGACAGAAAAGAAGAAGCGAGAGACTGACAGACAGAGATAAGAGAAAAACAGACAGACAGAGAGACAGACAAGAGGCAAACAGACAGTGGCAGAGAAATATAGACACACACAAGCTTCGTAGGTAAACGAAAAAATACGTTTTTCTCTCATTTTCAAAACCTCACTATACTAACAATTTATAAGCTATCGCCTCAAATTTTGTACTACGCGTAAGATCATGGTCTAATAAAACATCTGTATTAAAATTTATAACGAAAAGATGACATTAAAAGCATTTCTATTAACACCTAACTTTCGGAAAAACATTGTTTTCTAGCCGCCAGCGAGCGTCGCTGATTGACCGATTTTGGACGACACGATAAATCGCGAGCCGGCCGGATACTTCTCCAGGGTATAATTCCTCCATGGCCCGTCTGAGCTCTCCAGGGTGCTTATAATAATAATATCCTCAATTCTCACTAGTCGGAAGCCTATCATGAGTCGGGAAGGATCACAAAAACGCTTGATATGGCGCGTGCGGTTTGCTTACGTCATCGCAAAAAGCGGTTCCGGTTAGGTATTAGATGCGGACAGATAATAGCCGAAAAAAAAATGCTAAAAAAACCTTGGAATTGTAGTGAAGAAAATTATATATTCAAAAAATGAATAGATCTACCAAAATTGACCACGTACCTTATTTTTTTAATGTCCCTTTGTAAAATGATTCCGAATAACACATTTTCCAATATAACTCTCAATGTTTATTACGTGTAGCAAGTGTCTGGAAATTGAACTTTCATATGCAGTATAAATTTGACCCGGTTGTGTACAAGCGCCTTTGCTACCCGGATGATGACATCAAACTTTCGGCCTAGTAAGAATTCGCGGCGCTGCATTTACAGCCGAAGGTTAGTTTGAATAACTGGTATTTGTTTAACAATCAAGTTGTTTGATTACTTCAGTTAGAAAACTGTTTTTTCTCCATATTCGTTCAATGTATCTCCCAGTTTCCATTTAAATTGATTACCTTTATAGTCCGTTTTCGCTAAGGGGTCCGGACAAACGAGTGAAGAGGATATATCTTATGTTTTTCCATCTATTGATTATCAATATCATCCTTATTATATAGCTGTATTCAATATCTTCTTCCTACCTATTTTTTCTCTTATATTTCTTTTTCTTTTTTTAGCGTTACCGAGTCCATAACATTGTGTAAGCGTCAAGTTTGACGGAACAGTGATACTCATAGATAGATAGATACACAATTTCAAATCTCTTACCCTTTTACAAATAACAATAAACTGTACCGGGCTTCAAAAAACACTTGATGAGTTTATTATTATTTCTGTAAACTTAAAGTCTTTACAATTTTATATATCATCCTACAGGTTATTTACATTGGGCACCAAATGTAACATGGTGCGACACTTTCACCTGTCTTTTATACAATTAGTGTTTGTATTATAGATGTTACATACATGTATTTTCTTCCCGTATATCATATGGAACTATGCATGTGTATGTTGAACTATATGTTCATTATGATTTACTAATACTATACAGTGAGAATCAGCCAGGATGAATGGTGGTGTAATTCCCCACACTCCTATTGCTGTGGACTTCTGGAAGATAAGAGAGTGTCCCCAAACACGGATATTTCTGCTAACACATCTACATGGTGACCATATAACAGGTGATAAGAACAAACCATTTCATATACGGTATTACCGTAAAAACTCTCTACCATGACCACTTTATGATTGAGGCATGTGTCACAGTCTGCTTAAAGCATAC
The DNA here is from genome assembly GCA_922989275.2 of Gari tellinella. Classification (NCBI taxonomy): domain Eukaryota; kingdom Metazoa; phylum Mollusca; class Bivalvia; order Cardiida; family Psammobiidae; genus Gari; species Gari tellinella. Next base: position 95,757,545 of record OV277858.1, read on the forward strand.
TGGGTAATTATGTCGTCTGCAACAGTTGTCGTCGGCTGCTGTTCTAAAAATAGAATTTTTAAGTTTTCTTTTCAAATATCAAACATTTTGGATCCTGTTGAGACACTGCGTTACATGGCGTTTATCTGGATCCAAACTGTTTGTAAAGGTTATCATGGTTTGAGCTGCTAGCATGGTAACTGTAAGAGTTACAGCAAGGTAAAAGTAAAAGAGAAAGCTCATGTACAGGATCTTTCTGTTTTACTATCACTGTGCTAAATTATAAGCTGCCACCTGTCTTTCAAACGATAAAATATCTTTATTTTAAGTGGTTGTGATAGAAAGGTTATACAGCTCTTAATGTATACAAATACAAATGTACCAAGTTTTTGTTGGGAATATTAATGTAAGACAAATTCGGATATAGGAGCTTTCTACCTGCCCTGTATTCTATATGATAAATATCGCCTTTCTTCTTCATTCAGCGATACTAGGGAGTTGAACTCTTTCAACACCAAGTTACGCTTACAAGTGGGTTATTACGTTTCCTTATGGATAATTTTAGTTACCAAAACATGAACCAATCTACTTGGAATTCTGAGTTGTTTAATAAATACTGATCTGGATAAGCCAATACTGTAGACCCTGATCAGAGGGCTCCTATATCTGATCTTGGTCTACACTAAGTTGCAATTTATGTAATGAGTACATATATGTATATTTAAACAGGTCCATGGTGTTCAAAGAGTTAATACAGCGCTCCCTCTCTACAACGGCCCTCCCAACAACGATTCCCTCCTCACAACGACGCTTGCCGCTGATCCCGAAACAAGAAATTATGTCCAACCTTTTTACGTCTGCAATATCTTCTGTTAATGTTGTCGTCTGCTGTTTTTCTCAAAATTACATATTGGGCATTTTGACATAACAAACCTGAGTGACAAACAGCTTGAATCCAGATCAGACGCCGCGTTACGCGGCGTCTGATCTGGATTCAAGCTGTTTGCAAATGTAAGCCAACTTCCCTCTCTATAACGACTCCCTCCGAACAACGCACACATTTTTTGTCTCCCATTGGATGTCGTTGTAGAGAGGGAGCGCTGTACTATATTCAAACAAAATCTGAATCAGACTACCATAGAATGCCAATTTATTGAACCAATTATTTTTGAAGACAGGTGACTAATTAAAGCAGGTTGAATGTAAAGCAGAATGCATCTCTAGGTACATTCTGCTTAATTGCATTAAGTCATTAACCCTTTACTCCATAACCTATTTCTAGTTTTAAAGACAAGTGATCACTTGAAGCCGGTTGAAAGTAAAGCAGACTACACCTTAAGGTGCATTCTGCTTTATTTTCAGCCTTCTTTAAGCTAACATCTGCTAGAATATAGAAATTAATTCTTGCGATACATAGTATTCATGACTATAATAATAAATTGGAACCTATTCTATAGTGGAGGAATAAATGAAATGCACTAAAAGGCGCTTCTATGGAGTAATGGCTTAAGTTGTTCAGCTGCTTCTCTTATCATTTAGGTTTGACATCTTCGTGGAACTATCCAATCTACTGTTCAGAGATTACTGGTAAGCTGCTGGAACACAAACATGGGATAAAGAAGGAGCTGATTCACACTATGCAGGTATCAAATAACAGATTTGTTCTATTTTGTAACAACATTATAGATATCCACTAAACTAGTTTGATGAAACATTTCTAGTACCAATATCTTTCCAGGTGGTAGCTTGAAGCAGGTTGAAAGTAAACCTGCTTTAAGAGGTCAACTGTTTTCAAAACTACAAACAGGCTATGGGTTAGCTCATAGCCCCATATCCTGTAACTACTCTCCAGAAGATTTATGGAAACCAACTTCCCACACAGTCACATGTTTACAACGTGATACAAAAGCTATCACATCATCAAATTGTGCGATGCAGCGCTGGCATAATTACAGCTGAATGGGAAATAGTTCAAAACACTGATCCCACAACAGCAATACAACTAGTACACACAGTTTTATTAGGTCTTTCATTATTTTCAAATGGCATAATGCAAAAACTGTTTTCACAATAAACCATCAAAGGCCGTCAATACCACAGTGCCAGCAGGGTTTTGATTAAATTATTAATCAGAAACATGAACAGTAAAATGTTCAGAAAGGCTTAAGGGAATACATACATGTTTAGATACACATTTTTACGCAGTTAAATTATTCCTCTCAGAGCTCCTCTGAAGAAAATAGTCCCACCTTATACTTTCATGAATATGTTGTATAAGAATTATTTTCTATATTCTAGCAGATAGTAGCTTAAAGCAGGCTGAAAGCCTTCAGGTGCATTCTGCTTCACTTTCAACCTGCTTTATGCAGTCACCTATCTTTGATGATAGAAACAGACTATTGAGTAAAGGGTTAAAGACTTGTTAGAGAAAAGCAGAAAGTTCTTTCCATATTTTACAGATTGGTTGTGCAGAGATAATCTATCTTGACCTGGAGCACTCGGAGCAGATGTCACTGACGGCAATAGATGCCAACCATTGCCCTGGAGCTGTGATGTTTCTAATGGAGGGCTACTTTGGCACTATACTTCATACAGGAGATTTCAGGTTCACACCTGAGATGATTGAGACGAAGCCTCTGACAGATTATGCTGGTACTGATATGGTTTCTAATGTTTTAACCCATTACCCCATAAATACACCTTTTTACGCCTATAATTAATTCCTCTACTGAAGAAAATAGTTCCAATTTATTCTGTCACAAATAAAAATCATAAGAAATATTTTCTAATTTCTAGCAGATAAAAGCTTAAAGCAGGCTGAAAGTAAAGCAGAATGGGCCTTAAGGCGCATTCTGCTTTACTTTCAACCTGCTTTAAGTGGTCACATAGCTTCAAAACTAGAAAAGACTATGTAGACCCAGATGAGAGGGCTCCTGAGGGGACAGACAGACAGACATTGCGATAACTTAACCCTGTCCCACCAGGAGCCCTCTCATCTGGGTCTACACTGTTTGCATTTATGAAAAGTGTACTCTTCACAGGTTGTTATAAAAGATGATTGTAGTCGTTCTTCGGGTCTCATGGGTTAATCCAGTTACTACCTGAATATCACCTTGTTAAAAGTTGTTCTTTGCTTTATCTTACAGTACAGTAAAACCTCTCTATTACGACCACTAAATTATTTTAATTATTAGAGTGTTTACGATAGGGGACCGCTTAAAGCAAGGCGACAATTTCACTGTCACCTTGTTTTAAGCTGCCACCTCTCTATTATACAAGCAATTAGCTTTCGGTTTAGTGGTCGTCATAGCGAGGTTTTACTGTATTTGGATTTTAAAAAATATGACTGTCATTAGTTATTTAGTGTCTGTTCAGGATTCATATCCTTTGTAATTAATACCAATGCACTCGGGGTAGGACAGTGAAGAGCAGGGCTCGAGATAAGGGGAGTGGTTAAAACAAAATCTTTTTTTCTGCATTAAACCCTATGGTGTTACTACTCATTAGAATCATCTCTTCGAGATGTTTCTAATGAGTAGTGACACCATAGGGTTTGATACTGAAATGAGCGAGTAAATGTTGGATTTGTTAATTCACTCCCTCTTATCTGGAGCCCTGGAATAGATTAGTATAAAGGTATTTCTGTTTGAAAATTTCAGGTAAAATAGATCAGCTGTTTCTGGACAACACCTATTGTTCCCCTGCTTGTCGCTTCCCGTCACGAGACAGTGCTACAGACACTATCATTAACATCATAGAGTCCCATCCGTCGCACATGATAGTTCTTGGCCTGAGAAACCTTGGTAAAGAGACCCTTCTCTACAAAATTGCTGAACAGTTTCACGAGTATATATCAGTGCCCTCCCACATGTTTGAAACCTTGGAGATTCTGGAGGCGCCTGATGTGTTCATGGTGGGTTACTCAGAGTGCAGGATTAGAGTCGTGCCGTTCCACAAGATTAGCAATAAACTGGTGGCTTCAATGAATGAAGTCCAGCCAACAATTGTCATTCTTCCAACAGCTCTTTACTGTGGTATAGATGCCGTACCCTATGAGAATCAGGACAAAGTTTTTGTTGTACCATATTCCGACCACAGCTCGTATAATGAATTAGAGCCATTTGTGTCCTTTATTCGTCCAGGAAAAATAATTCCAATAGTAAAGGCAAAGAGTAGGGGGCCATTTGGGATAAGTGTAGCCGACAGAGCAGATATGTCCGTGTTTGGAAAGTACACACATGGAGGTTGGAATGTAAACATTGATGTCCCTAGAAGTGTAAAAAGGTATATGACAGATGTGGGAAGTAGGGCTACAGTAAACAAAGCAGGAAAGAAACGCAAAATAGGTCCAGGAAACATACCAGTGGCATCTAAGAGAGTAAAGAGAGGTGTAATATTTGATTCTCCATCCCATAGTCTGTCTGGGGAAACATTAACTTGCAAAGAAAAACAGCGAGGAGTAGAGAGTAGAAATAAGGAAAGTGCAAATGAAACAAAAAGAAGTCTGTTTGCAAAAAAGCGTTTACCGACGCCTCCCAAGCCACAGAAGGAACAAGTTTTACCATGTCCCAGATCAAAAGAAACATGTTCTCAAAACAACAAGTTTGAGAGATGTGCTACTTATCGCAAAAAGGCTATGGATGTAACGACTGGCTTGCATCTCACAACTGAAACCATTCTTGAATACCCAAACACAAAAATCTCTGCTAAGGAAAAGGTCGAAAACTGGCTGCATACGATAGACTGTGGGAATCCATCAGCATCTGCAGAACAGGTGGTAGAAAAGAATAATAGACATGAAAATGAACTTAGGGAGAGTTTGCAAAATGAAAGTAAAGAGAGAGGAGATGACCAGAAGGAAAAGGCTGGTGTGGAAGATTCATTTGGTAAAAGTTTTGAGATACAAGAATCTCAGGGATTTCATGTGAGTCATGAAATGGAGATATTGATACAACACTTAAAGTCTGACACCTCTGGTTCAGATAAAGAGGACGTACCACAGGAGTTACAGGAGTCAAATCCCTGTGAATCTTTTTCTTCAAGGCACTCGGAGTGTCTTGAAGAACAAGGCTCACAGGGATTTCATATTGACGCTAAGAATATATGGCAAGAAACTGGTTTGTCAGACTCAGAAACAGGGAGACAAGAAAATATTGAATCTCGTGAAAGTGATACAATGCACAATAGTAAAAATGTATCACAACATGGTTTAGAATATGAAACATCCAACTATGTAGTGAAGGCTGTACTTAGTGATACAGGAAAAGACCGTCGTTTTGACGAGATATTAGGCTGTAGGACGTACAATGTTAAAACTAGGAATAGAAAATCCAAACCAAAAGAAAATGTTCCCAGAGGAAAACCAAAGTGTCAAATTGAGGAGAATGTGAGCATTGGTTTAAAATCTCAAAATGAAGACAAGGAAAATCAAAAGTTAAAATCATATGTTCAAACAAGGATGTGTAAGGTATCAGAGAGAGCACTGGCAGCTACAGAGAAGACAGATGTGAATACAGATGAAGAAAGTGTGGAACAGTCAGACACAGAGTTTGAATTTGCAGAAAACAAAGATACTCTCCAGTCACTACCTGATGGTAGATGTAATGCTTCCAGTGAAAACAGTGATAATGAAAAAGAATGCCAAGACAGAAAATCAAAATATTTCCATGCACCTGAACAACACAAGGAAAGTTTGACCAAGAACTCAAGAAAACGGCAGATCAGCGTCTCTAAAGCCAAGACAGCAGAAACTAATTCATACAAACAAGGCAAGTTGTCAAAATATTTTCAGAAACGTAATAAACAGGTAGAAAAGGCAGTAGACAAAAGCAAAGTGTCTGTGCATCATAAGAAGCTGAAACCAGCAGGAGCCATTGCCTATAACAGTGATCAAACTAGTGACACTGAAGACAGTGAACCTGATTGTGTTAGAGAAGACAGTGACACCGTATATGTTATAGAAGATAATGACACTGCTTGCGTTATAGAAGATAATGACACCAGTTGTGTTAAAGAAGATAGTGACGCAGATTGTGTCATAGAAGTTAGTGACACTGTTTGTGTTAGAGAAGATAATGACACCAATTGTGTTCGAGAAGATAATGACACTAAAGATAATGACACCGATTTTGTTATAGAAGATAATGACACCAATTGTGTTCGAGAAGATAATGACACCGATTTTGTTATAGAAGATAATGACACCGGTTGTGTTAAAGAAGATAGTAACACTGATCGTGTTCGAAAAGATAGTGACACTAAAAATAATGACACAGATTGTGTTGGAGAAGATAATGACACTGATTGTGTTAGACAAGATAATGACACTGATTGTGTTAGACAAGATAATGACTCTAAAGATAATGACACTGATTGTGTTAGACAAGATAATGACTCTAAAGATAATGACACTGATTGTGTTCAAAAAGATAATGACACTGATTGTGTTCGAGAAGATAATGACACTGATTGTGTTAGAGAAGATAATGACTCTAAAGATAATGACATTGATTGTGTTAGAGGAGATAATGACACTGATTGCATTAGAGTTATTGATATTTCAGAGCTTGAGGATAGTAAAGACAAAGACAGTGACTTAGATTGTTTAACTGAAGATAGTGAGACTGATTATGTTAGAGTTTTTGAGATTGCAGAACATGAAAATACAGTTCAAAAAATTGAAACAGTGACACATAAAAGATCGAAAATCGAAAATAAAACAAGTGAGACAGATGTATATTCACCTGATACCGAGTTGAGACCTTCAGATGTTAGATCAAATGCAAAACGAAAATTGACAGAAACTAATTCTTGTGTAGAGAATCGACTACAAGCATCAGGCAGTTGTATTGACATTCAAGAAGCGGCTGTTCCAGCATGGAAAGCATATGTAGATAAATTAGAGAAGGCAATCCAAAAATACAATGGCACCAGGATTGATCTATCTACCAAATGGACTGAACATTTTGCTAATGATCAATGTCAGATAGAGAGAAATGATGTTGAGAGTGGCCCAAATCCTCCACTGACAAAGTTTAATGTTAAAAGTAGGCAAAAAAGTTCCCGTGGATATTTGTATGCTCAGCTTAAAAAATTGGGTCTTTAAGTGGCAGTGTTGAAAAGTTGATTTGCTAGCTAGCACACTCTGCCCTTATAGACTAAATGTGCTTTATAATTTCCTTTGTGATCAGGTTTTAAGACATGCATTTGCTTAAACCTTTACTCCATAGCCGTTCTGTAGTTTTGACAATGACCACTTAAAGCAGGTTGAAAGTAAAGCAGAATGTGCCTTAAGGCACATTCTGCTTTATTTTCAGCCTGCTTTAAGCTACCATCTGCCAGGATAAAGAAAATATTTCTTATGGAGCACATTCTTCACTGTATAAGTTGCAACTATTCTTCAATGGAGAAATAAAATTAAGGTGTTAAAGTGTGTATCTGTGGAGTAAAGGAATAAAGTAGACTGAAAATAAAGTCATAGGGAGATCTCTGCTTTACTTTCAGCCTGCTTTAAGAAGTATTCTGGCAGGATAAAGAAAATGATAATATTGTTGTTTATCAAACATGGTGTACATGTAGAATCATGAAATTGTGTTTCTTGAGGAATATATAAAGAAGTAAAGGGGTATTATTAATATGAGTATGAGGTGATAGAGATTGAGTTTATAGATTGACCTCATAGAAATACCTTTCAATACCTATGCCTATTCCTCATAAACATGTCCTTCCTTTTTCTGCCATGCCCTGTTAACACTTTACCCCATAGTCTGTTTCTAACATCGAATACAGGTGGCCACTTAAAGCAGGTTGAAAGTAAAACAGAATGTGCACTAAGGTGCATTTTGCTTCACTTTCAACCTGCTTTAAGTTATCATGTGCTAAAATATAGAAAATAGTTCTTATGATACATAATCATGACTGTATAAATTGGAACTGTTATCTTCAGTGGAGGAATGAATTAAATGTGTTAAAATGCATACATATGGAGTAAAGGGTAAAAGAGTCGTAAGAAAATGTTTTTCTGCATCCCGACAGGTTGGCGCTTAAAGCAGACTGAAAGAAAAGCAGAAAGCTCTCAAAGGAGCTTTCTGCTTTACTTCAAGTCTGATTTAAGCAGCCACCTGTCCTAAACACTGGGAAAAAGTGGTTAAAAGCTATGGGATACATTCTAACCTGGTCTCAATACATCATTTGTAGATTTTTGGGACCATATATCCTCTTTAAAAAAAATAATATAAATTTGGTAAAATTTAAAAAGAACAACAGAATAAGTTTAACCCATTGCCTTATAAAAAACCCTTTAATGTATTCCTCCTCTGAGTAAAATAGCTCTACTTTATACAGTCATGAATATGCACCATCAGAAGTACATTTCATATCCTAACTGATGATACCTAAAGCAAGCTGAAAGTAAAGTAGAATGCACCTAAAGGTCCATTCTGCTTTACTTTCAACCTACTTTAAGCTTTCACTAATCTTCAATACTAAACACAGGCTATGGGGCAATGGATTAAGCAAATAATACTTTGCCTGTGAAGCGATTTCGGCATATGATCTGACTCTGATTGCAGCGGGAATTATTGTTTTAGTGTTAACATATTTATTTGGAAAGAATCAAGTCTTCTCCAGTGTACAAGGTTGACCAAATTTTAATTGTTTTGTTTTGCTTCAGCATTGCCTACTACAATGCTTTGATGCATATATAGTTGTTAAATTAGACCTTTACTAATCCGCCCATATCCCCTAACTCTTTCCTCCCTGAAATTTTAAATGGACAATTCCAGTTTCCATCTTAAGTCTAGTCCATTTCTGACTTTAAAGGGTATTTTTTGTCAATGTTTGGCATTGTGACAAACAGTGAAGACCCTGATCAGAGGGCTCCTTTCGGAGCCCTCTGATCTGGGTCTTCACTGTTTGCATATGACGTGTACTATTCACATGTACACTGTTTGAAAAGCACGCCTATATGCGGGACTAGGGTTCAAAGAGTTAACCTTTATTTTGACCTTCACCTTGACTTCTTTTGGACTTATAAAAGGTTCAGTATTTATTGCCTTGAAGGAGATGTTAACATTTCAACTGGCATCAACACCACTTACGAGAAGTTTGAATACTTGTATAGTTGTGGCTTAGACCATTACAAATCCTTCCATATTGCCTAACCTCAATTTGACCTTGACCTAACTTGGACTTACAAAAAGGTTGAGAATATATTGTCAAGGATACCACCAGGATATAAGTGTTCACTGAATATAGTATTGCTTGTTATTCTCAGGAAATTGTTTGTACATTATTCAATTTACACAAAATCAACTTTTTTCTCCAAATGCAGTAAAACCTCTCTTTTACAACCACTAGAATGAAAACTCACTGATGTATGAAAGACAGGGGACAGACAATGAAAACTAACTGATAGCAAAGTGACAGTAAAACAGAAAGCTCCTAAAGGAGCTTTCTGTTTTACTGTCACCTTGCTTTTAAGCAGTCACCTGTAGTAAACGCCTAATAATTAACACAATTTTGTGGTATTAATGTAGAGGTTTTACTGTGGTTTAGAATCTAAATTGTGTTACCACTCAAAAGAAGGCAAAGTATAATTATTTGGTACAGGTGACAGCTTAATGCAGGATAAAAGTAGAGCAGGAAAGTTCTGCAGGAGCTTTTTGCTTTACTTTTTGACATGCATTCAGCATGAGTCACTTGTATTTATTCAGAGAGATGCATCTTAACTCATTCAGCCCTGAAACGTTTAATGGACAATTCCAATTCTAAAATATGTCTGTCTATTATCGACTATTTAGGGGTGATTTTAACAATAAATTAGTGTAGACCCTGATCAGAGGGTTCCTTTAGGAGCCCTCTGATAAAGGTCTACACTGTTTGCATGGGACAAATGTAATCCTTACAGGTACACTATTTGTAAATGACAAGTATACTTGTCGCTAGGGTTGAATCTGTTAACCCATTACCCCATAGCCTGTTTCAAGTTTTGAAGATAAGTGACCATTTAAGCAGGCTGAAAGTAAGGCAGAATGTGACGTTAGGCACATTCTGCTTTACTTTCAACCTGCTTTAAGCTACCATGTGCTAGGATATAGGAATTATTTCTTGTGGTGAATATTCATTACTGTTTTAAACTTGAATATTTTCTTGAGTGGAGGAATAAATTAAAGGCATAAAAAGGCATATATATGGGGTAATGGATTAACACAAGTTTGACTATATTTTAGGTACTCATTTTATATTTTACCAAATCAACATTTACGTGCACATTTAGTTTTTAGCTCACCTGAGCAATGCTCAGTGTGAGCTTTTGTGATACTTGAATGTCAGTTCTCCATTTAGTGTTAACACTCTAGAGACCACACAATTGTTTGCCAATCTTTCTCAATCTTGCTCAGATTTGTATATGGCCATAAGTTCTCATATGTGTTTGATTATGATTGATAACGTTTTAGCTCACCTGAGCTAGCTCAGGGTGAGCTTTTGCAATCCTTGAATGTCCGTTGTTCGTCGTCCGTCGTTTGTCGTCCGTCGTCAACAATTTTAGTGTTTATTCTCTAGAGGCCACAATTTTAATCCAATCTTTCTGTAACTTGCTCAGATTGTATATTATCATAAGAGTTCGAATGAGTTCGATTATAGTTGAAAGCGAACTAATAGGTCAAGAGTTATCTACCTTTGAATTGCTGAAAATGGCATATTTAACAATGTTTACACTCTAGAGGCCACATTTTTTATCTAATCTTTCTAAAACTTGCTCAGATCGAAAATTACTATAAGAGTTCAGATGAGTTTGAATATGGTTGAAATCGAACTAATAGGTCAAGAGTTATCTACCTTTGAATTGCTGAAAATGCCATATTAAACAGTGTTTACCCTCTAGAGGCCACGATTCTTATCCATTCTATCTCAAACTTGCTCAGATCCAATATGACTATAAGAGTTTATATGAGTTTACACTCTAAGAGACCACAATTTTTATCCAATCTTTCTCAAACTTGCTCAGATTGTATATGACCACAAGAGTTTAGATGAGTTTTATTATGGTTGTAATCAGACAAATAGGTCAAGAGTTATCTTCCTTTGAATTGCTGAAAATGCCATATTTAATGGTGTTTACTCTCTAGTGGCCACAATTTTTATACAGTCTTTTTCAAACTTGCTCAGATTGTATATTACCATAAGAGTTGCAATAAGTGTGATTATGGTTGAAATAAAACGAATAGGTTAAAAGTTTTCTGCCCTTGAATAGCTGAAAATGCCATATCTAACAGGGTTTACACTCTTGCAACTACAGTTTTCAATGGATTTTGATTATACTTATACAAAGTATATAGCTATAAGTTCCAGAAGGAGTGCAATTATTGTTGAAATCTAATCATTGTGGCAATAGTTATCTGCCCTTGATATACTTTGAAATGCTAGAAAAGGCTTCATTTCAGTATTTTTTAGGCTCTAGGTATCTGCCCTTGATGTACTCTTCTATACTAGAATTATGAGGTTGTATTCCAAAAGTGTTTACATGCTTTACTACAAATTAGAATAGATTTAGATTTAACCGAGTGAAACGGAAAGGTAAAGCTATCAGGCTTCAGTACAACAGGTGAGCGATATCAGGGCCTTCAGGCCGTCTTGTATAAATATATATACATGTATATATATATCGGAAAAATTAAATAAAATGACTTCACATGCTTTTATATATAATTTTTAATCTAATAATCTAGTAGCAAACATGTTTCACCATTACAGCTCTTCAGTGTTATATGGTATCATAAGGCTATATATGGCTATAAGTTCTGATGTATTGAAAGTTCCATAGTTTTTACACTCCAGTAACTACAGTTTCAAATGGATTTTGATTATACTTGTAAGTTCTTAAAGGAGTCTCAATATGGTTAAAATTGGATGATTGTGTCAAGAGTTATTTGCCATTGATATACCCAGATATGCAGAAAATGCTTTATTTCAGTATTGTTAAAGCTCTAGCACCTACAAACAATGGATTGATTTTGATACAAAAAAAAAAATAATTGCAAAACTATATAATTATGTTGCTATAAGTTTTCAAGTTAGTGTGATAAATCTGGCAAATAAGTCAAGAGTTTTCTGCCCTTGATGGCTTAAAATGCAAATTTGACAGTATTTACACTCTAGCAACTACAACTTTGAATTCATTTCAATTTCTATTTGCACACAATATATATGAATAGAAGTTCAGAGTGGATAAAATTTGCATAATATCAGACCATTGTATTCAGAGTTATCTTCCCTCGATGTACTCGGCTATACTAGAATATGATAATTCCAATATTGTTTACTCTCTAGTGTAATTTGAATGGATTTAGATTATGGATGAAACTTCTAGATAAACCTATCAGGATCAATTACAACAGGTGAGCGATATCAGGGCCTTCAAGGCCCTCTTGTTGGGTTAATATAGTCTATATACTATCTATGTTATTGCTCTATTATGAAATAAAAACTTTGAGAAACTTCGTTATATGGTCTCCTTTTATGTTCGCATTTAACTCATTCAACCCTAAAACTTTTAACCCATTACCCCATATATACACCTTTAATTTATTATTAATTTAATTTATTCCTCCACTGAAAAAATTTGTTTCCACGTTATACAGTCATAAATATGTATCATAAGAAATTTTCTTAATATCCTAGCAGATAGCAGCTTAAAGCAGGCTGAAAGTAAAGCAAAATGCACCCAAGGCGCATTTTGCTTTACTTTCAACCTGAATTAACTCTTTCCTCCCTGAAACTTTAAATGGACAATCCCAGTTTCCATTTAAGTCTAATCTATTTCTGACTTTTAAGGGTTGTTTTTGTTAATGTTTGGCATTTTGACAAACAGTGAAGACCCTGATCAGAGGGCTCCTTTCGGAGCCCTCTGATCTGGGTATTCACTGTTTGCACAGGACAAGTGTACTGTTCACATGTACACTGTTTGAAAAGGACGCCTATATGCGGGACTAGACTTCAAAGGGTTAAGTGGTCACCTATCTTCAAAACTAGAAACAGGCAATGGGGGAAAGGGTTAAGAGATTGCTATTTTCCAATTAAGTCTATTCCATTTATGACTACCGTAAAAGTACTTTGGTCTTTGCAAGGTATTGCAAAAAGAAAAACAATGCAAATCTTGATCAGTAGGCTCCTTAAGAAACCCTCTTATCAGGGTCTACACCATTTGCATAGGACAAATATACTCTTCACAGGTACACTGTTAAAATGTGTTTGTAAATGCTTGTTGAATGTGTAACTGTAAACATGCATCTGCATTTGCCAGAACAGTGACCAAATATAATGTCAATCATTGCTTTCGATATAAAGATGAGTATTTACTAAAATACTACATGTAATTCTCCATTATACCCTTCTTATTTTCTGTACAAGAGGCACAACTTCCTATGATGTGTCTATATACCAAATTTGAGTGCAGTATGTGAGGAAACTGAATAATGACAGGAGGACAGAATAATATGCCCCCACTTTTTCTTGGCCGGGGGGCATTAAAAGCATTGATAGTACGCTATATGCATGCGAAGGGTAAGACACTACACCTGTGTTAGGGTTAACCCATTACCCCATAAATACGCCTTTTTTGCCTTAATATAAGTCCTCCATTGAAGAAAATAGTTCCAATTTATACAGTCATGAATATTAATCATAATAAATATTTTCTATTTCCTAGTAGATGGTACCTTAAAGCTGGTTGAAAGTAACATTCTGCTTTACTTTCAACCTGCTATAAGTAGCTGCCGACTTCTAAACTGGAAACAGGTTATGGGGTTAACATGGTATTATGCTTTACAGGGCTCCAAATAAGAGGGAGTAAACTGAACAAATCAAACATTTTCTCACTCATTTTAGCATCAAATCCTATGGTGTTACTTTTACTTCTAGACGATGATAATAAGAAGTGACACCATAGGATTTAATGCAGAAATCAAGAATTTAGATTTTGAAAAACTCCTCTTATCTGGAGCCTATACCCTTGGTCGCCTGGTGAAGCATCTGAGCTTGAGCTTGTTATAGGTACTGTATGAGAGAGAGAATTTAAATCATAACGAGTAATATCAATATCATTTTTCACATGACTTATTTATAACAAGAGCCCCATGGGGCATATTTCGCTCACCTGAGAAAATAGCTGAAAAAATGGCGATAATAATTTAGGTCCAGGACTGACCTAGATATGCAACAGACCAGAACAATTTGAACAAATTATGTAAAGTATATTTAAAAGTGTCACCATACCGAATATAAAAGCTCTGGCCATATTAGTGTCAGAGAAGATGTTTGAAATTTTCTCTATATAACTCTATGTAAAACTGTGACCCAAGGGGCGGGGCCAATTTTGACCCCAGGTGCATAATTTGAACAAACTTGATAGAGGACCTGTAGGCGATGGTATGTGCCAAATATCTAAGCTCTGGCCCTTGTAGTTTCAGAAAAGAAGATTTTTTAAGTTTTCATTGGAAAAAATCTATTTTTAGCTCCTGTGACCTAGTTATGCAACCGACCAGAACCATTTGAACAATTTTGGTATAGGACATCTAGAAGTGTCACCATACCAAATATAAAAGCTCTGGCCATATTAGTTTCAGAGAAGAAGACATTTGAAAATTTCACTATATAACTCTATGTAAAACTGTGACCCCCCGGGGCGGGGCCAATTTCGACCCCAGGGGCATAATTTGAACAAACTTGATAGAGGACCTGTAGGCGATGGTATGTGCCAAATATCTAAGCTCTGGCCCTTGTAGTTTCAGACAAGAAGATTTTTTAAGTTTTCAATGAAAAAAATCTATTTTTAGCTCCTGTGACCTAGTTATGCAACGGACCAGAACCATTTGAACAATTTTCGTATAGGACATCTAGAAGTGTCACCATGCCAAATATCAATGCTCTGGCCACATTAGTTTCAGAGAAGAAGACGTTTGAAAATTTCACACTATAACTCTATGTAAATCTGTGACCCCCCCGGGCGGGGCCAATTTTGACCCTAGGGGCATAATTTGAACAAATTTGATAGAGGACCTGTAGATGATGCTATGTGCCAAATATCTAAGCTTTGGCCCTTCCAGTTTTTGACAAGAAGATTTTTTAAGATTTCCTTATTTTTTCACTTTGGTTGCCATGGCAACCAGAGTTCTACATTGTTTTTAATTCTTTGAACAAATTTGAAAGAGCTTGACCCAAGGAACATTTCTGTAAAGTTTGGTTGAATTCTGTAAAGCGGTATAGGAGGAGATGTCATTTGAAGCAATTGTTAACGACGACGCACATACGCACGACGCACGACGACGGACACAGGGCCATCCCAATAGCTCACCTTGAGCCTTTGGCTCAGGTGAGCTAAAAACACTATATATGAAGCTGGAACAAATTGTTATAAGAGACTACCAACGGAGAATCTAAATCATAACGACTAACATCAATATAATTTTTTGCATGATTTATTTATAAAAATACTATGTATGAAGGGAAAGACGGTAATACTTTACATTAACACTTTCAACACTGATAACCTATATTAACCCATTACTCCATATATACACATATTTACGCATCTATATTATTCCAACACTGAAGAAAATAGATCAACTTAATATACTGTCATGAACATGGACTATAAGAAATACATGTACTTCCTATATCCTATCAGATAGTAGCTTAAAGCAGGATGAAAGTAAAGCAGAATGTGCCTCAATGCACATTCTGCTTTACTTTCAACCTGTTTTAAGTTGTCACCTGTTTTCAAAAATAGAAACAGACTATGGGGTAATAGGTTAATGACATCTGCAAACAAGATGGATCAGGATATTAATTTCACATTCAGATTTAACTCCAGGTAAGAGGGAGTGAACTGAACCAATCCAGCATTTTCTCCTTCATGTTACCAACAAACCCTATGATGTAACTACTCATTAGAATAATCTCGAAGAGACACCATAGGCTTTATATCAGACATAAAGATTTCAGTTTTTGAAATACTCTCCTTTCTGGAGCCTTGCTAATCTGAAGACAACAGTTACTAAATGGGATCTTTAGACAAAAGCTACTAAGTGTTGAAAGGGTCAATGTGTATTTAGAAATACATAAATACTACAATGTAAAATCATGGAGGAACGGGTATACTTCCTCCATGGTAAAATATAACTGAGCCGTGCCACAAAACCTGCCTTATTGCACTGCAACATTGTACAAACCATAAGCACCGCTGTCATCACAGGCTCTGTATCTGAGTTTGGTCAACACTGCCAAAATTGTATATGATACAGCTACATAAAGTGCTTTAGATGCTTGCGGGTGTCGAACAGTGTAGATCAAGAACAGTCACCGCATCTTTGATGCAGTGGCTAGTCTTGATCTCCACTATTTGCAATGCAATAAAGTAAGGTTTTCTCATAGCATGGCATGGCCCATAGTCAACAAGATGTGTTTGTGAAACACTATGCCCCCCCACCGGATGTGACCATGATCTCTAAATGACTATGACCTTTGTCTGACAAGACCCATATGACTTCAAAAGGATTCTAGAGTGGATATCACATGCCAAATGTAAAGTTTTGATCACATGTAGACTGTAGTTCCAAAGTTATGGCTAATGTTTAATTCACCATATTGGACCTCTAATATTGACCATAACCTTTGTCTGGCATGACCATTCAAAGACTTCTTGAGTTGAATACACATTACTAAATATGAAGTCTCTATCACTTATAGTTCCAAATTCACGGTCAAGGTTAACCCTTTACTCCATAGATATGCATTTTAACTCCTTTAATTCATTCATACACTGAAGAAAATAGTTCCAAATTTAATGCAGTAATGAAAATTATTATTATAAATATTTTCTATATTCTAGCAGATGGCAGCTTAAAGCAGGCTGAAAGTAAAGCAGAATGCACCTTAAGAAGCATTCTGCTTTACATTTAACCTACTTTAAGTGGTCACCTGTCTTCAAAACTAGATGAGGGCTATGATGTACCGTAACAGGTTAACGTTGTGGACAGACAGACCAAACACAATATGCCCAAGGCTATGTTCAGCTGGGACATAATAATAACATTTGCAAAAGTATTTTAATCCAATGTATTTTATAACAATTTGTAAAAAATGCCTATAAGATTGTTACAAAAGAAAATTTGCAATGATGTGATAAATAGCAACATACATGTAATTATGTAATAATTTATGTTGTAAATATTTCACCTTTTGATACTCCATGTGTACATGTATCTCTCTTCAAAATCACTCATGGAAGACAATATAATGATCACCCAGGTATGGGTTGCTGCCTAATGTAGGACAGAAGTAATGCATCAATATTAACTTTCTCTACACATCAATCCTGTATCGCACCAAGTCAACACCTGTCCAAATACTCGCATATATTTTGATCATCCATGAAGAGAGGAAGCACCAAATAAACAAAATATTTTTTGTATCTATAAGTATGATAGTGATAATAGTAAATGTTTATTAAGATTTAGACTTTGTACTTATGACTTATGAAATATTCATTTTGATTTAAGTAGTTTCTTAACCCATTACTCCATAAATATGCCTTTTTACATCATTAACTTATTTCTCCACAGAAGAAAATAATTCTTCTTTATACAATCATGACTCATGACTATGCACCATAAGAAATATTTCCTATAACCTAGCAGATGATAGATTAAAGCAGGCTGAACGTAATGCAGAATGTGCCGTAACACATATTCTGTTCTACTTTCAAACTGCTTTAAGGGGTCTCTTGTCTTCAAAACTAGAAACAGGCTATGGGTTAAAGTGGGTTAACACATTATCAAGAACATATACAAAACAAACTAGAAATAACATCAATCCACATGGGTCCTACTATAATTTCTTTGTCCAGATTTAAAGTATGAGACAAAATATGGTGTCAAAGCCATTGCAAATATTGCTATGGCCATGAGGGGTCGATAGTAGATCCAGCCGAGGGCAATAATAGACAATGAGAGGCTGATTGAGAAGCCAGCATTCATCGCGAACACGCCCATTCCAACAAGCTCCCGAATAATAGGTATCCAGTCCACTGAAAAACAAGAACACATCATCAATCGTCTATAGGTTAATTTGCATATCAACCCTTTACTCCATAGATATGCATTTAAGTACTCCTCCACTGAAGAAAATAGTTCCAATTAATAGTCACGGATATTCACTGTAAGAAATAGTTTCTGAGTCCTAGCAGATAGTAGTTTAAAGCAGGCTGAAAGTAAAGCAGAATGTGCCTAAAGGCACATTCTGTTTTACTTTCAACCTGCTTAAAAATAAATGATCACCAATATTCTTGCTTTAAATGGTCACCAATATTCCTGCTTTAAATGGTCACCAATATTCCTGACAGTGTTCTGCCAAGGCCGCGCCATTGCGCCATTGGCGCATAAAAATCACAAACGGCGCATAAAAATTCCCGTAAATGGGCCCGAGGGCGCGCTGAAAAAATCGCGAAAAAAAAAATTAAATTCCCGCTACGACAGTCAATGTTTTAGTCGTTCCGTACTATTAGAGCATTTGAAACGACTAATTTCATTGGATACGTCGACCGGAAGTATCCGCTATAGTCCAATCGCTGATCATGCCTTCTCGTTTGTTTTGTTGAAAGATGGCTGACCAAAAACGTAAGGCAGCTACACTGATAGACTTTTTTCAAAGTTCTCGATATACGCGGAGTAAAAATAAGGAAATATACGAAAATAATATTTAGTATTCCACAGAGAAAACGTGCATGACGCTGTCGCGGGTCAGAATACAGCCGTAAGTAGTAAAAACGTTCAATTGATTCTCAAAAACAGAAACCCCTCTACAGCCGACGACCGAGTTTGATAAAGTTGACCGCTCTTCGAAACGCACGAATGGTGTATCCGCCGAGAAAAAGAAGGGTTGAACTTTTCAGCATAGGTGGTGAAAAGATCACACGTGGCTTGCTTACAATGGTGGGTCAGATTCTATGACTTGCAATCTGTGTCTAGACTAAATCACTTTAAGAAAAAGAGCACACAACTGGCGAATGCCGTAATTGGAAAACGAGTTATTTTTATTGTGTTTTCTATCATTTTTATGAGAAAAAAATGTGGGGCCCCAACTTTTAAAAAATGGCCCCCTTTTTTCATGTCCAGTGGGCCCTGGGGCCCATAGTTTTGGATTTCTTGGCAGAACACTGTTCCATACTAGAAACAGGCTATGGAGTAAAGGGGTTACGGAAAACATCTCTTGCGAAGCCAGTTATAACTTAAATACAGTTACTAACCCAATTTCAAATTACAAAATGTATTTGAATTTTTAATTTTGTTATTTATTGAGTAGCCCTTGTTGAAATGTCGGCAGAAAAAGGATAAAAAATGCTTTTGTGGTACACTGTAAAACTAAGTTCAAACCTGGCTTCTTTTCCTTACACCTAAATATAAGTTCAATTAATCTATTACCCTTTCACACCTTAAATTTATTCCTCCTCTGAAGAAAACAGTTCCCCTATATACAGCCATGAATATATACGGTAAAAATTTGTTTTGTACCATAACAGATTGCAGCTTAAAGCAGGCTGAAAGTAAGCCTTACGGCACATTCTGCTTTACTTTCAACCTGCTGTAAGTGGTCACCTATTTTCACAAAAAGAAACAGGCATTGCAATAATGATGTAATAGATTGACCCATTACCACATAGCCCGTTTCTAGTATTATAGAAGATAAGTGACCACTTACAGCAGGATGAAAAATTGAGCAGAATGCGCCCTAAGGTGCATTCTGCTTTACTTTCAGACTGCTTTAACTCTTTCCTCCCTGAAACTTTAAATGGACAACTCCAGTTTCCATTTTAGTCTAGTCCATTTCTGACTTTTAAGGGTTGTTTTTGTGAATGTTTGGCTTTGTGACAAACAGTGAAGACCCTGATCAGAGGGCTCCTTTCGGAGCCCTCTGATCAGGGTCTTCACTGTTTGCATAGGACAAGTGTACTATTCACATGTACACTGTTTGAAAAGCACGCCTATATGCGGGACTAGGGATCAAAGGGTTAACTTAAGCTACCATCTGCATGAATATAGGAATTATTTCTTGTGGGGTATATTCATAAATGTGTAAAGTGGACCTATTTTCTTCAGTAGAGGAATAAATAAAAGGCTTATTTAATGGGGTAATGGGTTAAGAGAAAGTTTGGCATCTTACGATTCTTACCTAAGGTGGTAATGATACTGGTCATGGCACTGAAGCCAATAAACATAAGAATCCAGCCACCGAACCGAACACCCCAGGTGATCATTGTGTTCTGCATCTTCTCTTTCATGAAAATTTCCTGCAAAAGAAAGAGAGAAATAAACAAGGTTTTACAGGGCTGCAGAAAAAGTGAATAAACAGAACAAATGGTTACCAAACATTTTATAATTCCTATGAGAAGTCACAAAGAAGGTCTTCATGGATGCTTATCCCATTACTCCACAAATATACCCTTTTACGTCTTTTTATATGTTCCTCCATTGGAGAAAAAAGTTCCACTTTATAAAGTCATGAATAAGCAACATACTAAATATTTTCTATATTCTAATAGATGGCAGCTACCTTAAAGTGCGCTGGAAGGAAAGCAGAATGCACCTTGACACATTCTGCTTTACTTTCAACCTGCTTTAACCCTTTGAACCCTAGTCCCGCATATAGGCGTCCTTTTCAAACAGTGTACATGTGAATAGTACACTTGTCCTATGCAAACAGTGAAGACCAAGATCAGAGGGCTCCTAGGAGCCCTCTGATCAGGGTATTCACTGTTTGTCATAATGCAAAACTTTGACAAAAACAACCCTTAAAAGTCA
This sequence comes from Gari tellinella, assembly GCA_922989275.2. Lineage (NCBI taxonomy): Eukaryota > Metazoa > Mollusca > Bivalvia > Cardiida > Psammobiidae > Gari > Gari tellinella. Next base: position 95,778,379 of record OV277858.1, read on the forward strand.
GAAATGGACTAGACTAAAATGGAAACTGGAATGGTCCATTAAAAGTTTCAGGAAGGAAAGAGTTAAGTGGTAACCTGCATGTAAAAGGTTGAAATAAAGACTGTTACAAAACTAAATAGGCTATCATTAAGTATATATTACTACAATGCAGGTCAGGTCAATCTGCCAAGATCAGCGATCAAATGATATCTCTTTTATTCTGACTATACTTTAAGATAATTTAGATAAGCATTTTCTTTTAACCCATTACCCATAAATACGCCTTAAATTTATTTCTCCATGGAAGAAAATAGTTCAATTTTATACAGTCATGAACATATATCATAAGAAATATTTTCTTTATTCTAGCAGATGGGAGCTTAAAGAAGGCTGAAAGTAAAGTAGAATGTGCCTTAAGGTGCATTCTTCTTTACTTTCAACCTGCTTTAAGTGGTACCGTAACATGTCTCTAAATCTAGAAACTGGCTATGGGGTAATGGGTTAAAGAATAATACCATTACATCCTTTTTGACTAAATACCTTAACAGACAATTTCCCCGAATAAAGGATTTCAAGTACATCTCCAGAGAGGGTCTGGTACGGCAGTAGCTTGGATCCCATCTGCCGGGCCACAATGCTAACCTGAAGAAGAAAACACATGACTATCTCAGTTCATATAAACATTTTGCAAGCTTACAGCTTAATCCATTACTTCATACATACACCTTTTTCCTCCACTATAAATTATTACTCCACTGAAGAAAATACTTCCAATTTATGCAGTCATTAATGCACCGTAAGAAATAACTTCTATATACCAGCAGATGGTTGCTTTAAACAGGTTGAAAGTAAAGCAAATTGCACCTTAGGGCACATTCTGCTTTACTTTCAACTTGCTTTAAGGATTATGTTATGGAACTGTAATTATACTTTAAAGTACCTACATCTGAAGGTGGTCCCAGGTTGGTTCTTCCACTGATTCCAGCATACTCAAACTTAACTCTCACATCTCCAACCTGAAGTAACAAAGAATCATCGTGGTTTCATACAGTGTGACCAGGTTTTTTCCCATACCTTAATGAACACAAAAAATATTCAATATATTCCTTAAATAAACATGTTTATTGGCAAAGCAAAAAACCTTCTCCACTTTATAAAGGAAAGGGTTAAACAGGCAAATTTATTCCAACAAATAACCAAATACATGTGAATCCATTGTATAACAATTTAGGACTTTTCAAAATACAATTCTGATTTTGTGTCCTTAACTTCTATATGTCAGCATACCTGTGGTTTAATTGGATCCACACCGTGATAGAAATAACCATCAAACACCTGGGCTCCCTTCACTGGGGCATGCTGATTGGTCAGCTGGAGCTGCTTGTAGTCGGTTATCTTGTCAATCAATCCTGAAAACAGTTTACCTCTTTATCATATGTTGGTAGGATACTACAGTGCTCCCTCTCTACAACAACACCCACTGGGAGACACAGATTATGTGTGCTGTTAGGAGGGAGTCATTATGGGGAGGGAAAATTAAGACTTGGCTTACATTTGCAAACAGATTGAATCCAGATCAGTCGCCGCATAATGCGGCGTCTGATCTGGATTCAAGCTGTTTGTCACTTGTCATTATATTTATTCTATCAAAATGTCCACTTATATGCAACTTTGAGAAAAAGTAGCAGACAACAATTTTAAGCAGAGGATATTGCAGCAGTAAAAGCGTTAGACATAGAGAACTTCAGCAAGGGTCTCTGTAAGAGGGAGTCATTGTTGGGAAAGCCGTAGTAGGGAGGGAGCACTGTGTGATATTTCATTACAATTTTTAACCCTTTACTCCTAAGATACACCATTCATAATCAATTTCCCCACCAATTTTTTTTCTCCATTTTATATGTAATGAATGTGCAACATTAGAAATATTTTCTATAGCCTAGCAGATGGAAGCTTAAAGCTTTAAGGCACATTCTGCTTTACTTTCAACCTACTTAAAGTGGTCACCTATCTTTAATATTAGAAACAGGCTATTGAGTAGAGGGTGAAAGTAAGCTGAAACTAAAGCAACATCCTATTTATGGGGGTTGTGCTTTACTTTCAGCCTGCTTCAAGCAACTATGCTTCTTGAATATTGGAAAAAAGCAATGGGGAAAAGAAATAAATAACAATACATACATGTATTACAATAGGTTAAACATACTCCAAAGTGTAGACTTACCTTTAGATAGTATAAAACCTCCAACCTCTACAGTAGAAGCTTCCTGAGTGCGGGGCTGAACTGGCAATGACCTATACATAGAAACACAATATGTTTTAACCCATTACTCCATTAATATGCCTTTTTACGCTTCCAATTTATTCCTCTACTGAGGAAAATAGTTCCAATTTATACAGATATGAACATGTATGATAAGAATTATTTTCTATTAATATTCTAGCAGATAGTACGTAGCATAAAGCAGGCTGAAAGTAAAGCAGAATTCTTTCAAACTGCTATTAGTGGTCATTTGTATTCAAAAGTAGAAACAGGCTTTGGGGTAATGGGTTAAGTGATTTCACAGGGGTATTTTGGTGCATGTTTTTCCAATCACTGAGATTACAATGTTTTTTTTTAAAAGGGAGGTAATTGGGTTAGACTGTACAAAAATAACTCTTTGTTAAGCAGTCATTAAATGGAGAAGCATTTAGATAGCTAAAGACAGGTCACTATTTAATAAAGGAAAAATGAAAATGCACAAAACTCCTACAAGAACTTTTCTGCATTACATTTGTATTGCATTAAGCTATACCCTTAAGTTACTTTTATAGCAAAAGTTTTTTTCATTGCACCAACAAATAACATGTACACACGGAATATTTAATAACTCTCACTCAGGGAATTATCTGAACATTACTTACGTTGGATTTTTGTAGTGGAAAGAGTTGTCAAAGGAATCACTGTTTACAAGTTGAGACCTCCACTCCAAATCTGTACAACAAAATTAATTCATACAATCAAACCTGTATTAAGAGACGATCTAAAAGGGATATACAGTATCTATAACAGATGGCAGCTTAACGCAGGGCAAAAGTAATGATGACGGCAGATAGGACATCAAACTTAGCATTAAAAGTTAAGCCTATTAACACATTCAACCCAAGCGACGAGTACACTTGTCATTTTAAACAGCCATGTACACAAAAAGTGCACTTGTCCTTAGCAAACAGTGTATACCCTGATCTGAGGGCTCCTTAAGGAGCCCTCTGATCAGGGTCTGCACTGTTTGTCATTTTACAATATCAGATCACCAGATAAGGGTAGTTTTTCAAAAACTAAAATCTTTATTTCTGAATTAAACCCTATGGTGTCACTACTCATTAGAATCGTCTCTTTGAGACGATTCTAATGAGTAGTAACACCATAAGATTTGGTGCTAAAAAGAGTGAGAAAATGTTGGATTTGTTAAAAAAACTACATCTTATCTGGAGCCCTGCAATATACAATCATGTATTGTTAAAATAAACCCTAAAAAGTCACAAATGGACTTTACTTAACGGGAAATTGGATTTGTCCATTAAAAGTTTCAGGTGGATGTGTAATGCACTTTGGTTCATAATTTAAAAGTTATAATTCTGTGTACTTACTGTAAGAGTAAGATTTCTCCACTCTCGTCTCTCCATTGCCTTCATCATACTTCCTGAAAATAACATAACACACATATTAAGGTCCAAGGCTATTTCCAGTGATATCCGATCTTAAAACTAGAAACTGGCTATGCGGTAAAAGTTTAACCAATTATCCCATAAATACGCCATTTAGTTATTGCTCCACTGAAGAAAATAGTTCCAATTAATACAGTCATAAATATCATATGTATACAAAAATTGTTGTTTTTTTAATTTAAGAATATGTTAGCTTAAAGTATACTGAAAGTAAAGCAGAATGCACCTTAAGGCACATTCAGCTTTACTTTCAACCTGCTTTAAGTGGTCCACTATTTTGAAAACTAAAAATTGGGTAATGGGTGAAAGCATCAAAGAAAACTCTTCATAAGACATAAGTGAAAGGCAATCTAAACATGTTATTAACTCAATAAAACCCTAACCATGATTGAAATATACTCATCCTTACAATCAGTGTACTTGCAAAGAGTACACTTGTCCTATGCAAACAGTGTAGACCCAGATCAGAGTCTAAACTGTATGTTATTTTGTAATAAATTGTAAAGTTCAATTAATCTAATTGGGAACTGGGCATTTGCATTTGACATTTCAGGGGTCAATAATTTAACATGTCTGAGAACTTTTGTGACTGTATTTTATTACAACATTTCACAGTATTGTCACTTAAAATTTCAGTTTGACTTGTTAGTGATTTGATCCAGTTTCCACTGCTCTGACCTACTTTTCAGACTCGTGCTCCACCCACTGGTACATCTCTACAGATCTTCGAAGTTTGACAGCCTGGACTGCCACTCCATATTCATCATCACTCAATATCTACAACATTATACACAGGCATTTTATTTCTGTTCTATTTAACCATTTACTCCATAGATACACTCTTTTGCCCATTTATTTAATTCCATCACTGAAGAAAATAATTCCATTTTATACAATCATGAAGACAGGTGACCCTTTAAAACAGGTTTAAAGTAAAGCAGAATGCAACTTAAGCGACCATCTGCTAATTTAGGAAATACTTCTTATAGTGCAAATGTAACTAAAAAGTGAAACTATTTTTTTAGGGGAATGTTAAACTAAAGACATAAAAAGTGCATTTAAGGAGAAATGGATTAACACATAAACCTTGTCATGATGAATGCACTCAAGATTCATTGATAGAGTGCCGATTGGTTAGAATATTTCCAGTCTCTTGTTCAGATCTGAGGTACATCTCTTGTGTATCTTTCAAAAAATACTCAAGCATGACAAAGAAGTATTTAGAAAAATTCAATAATACAAGTCAGTAATCTACTTTGAATAAGCATCTGAGAGATGATGCAATACAACCAACCTATATTAAGCCGCCATAAATTTAGTAGCCTGTTGATATTTAAAGACAGGTAACACATTAACCCATTACCTCATAAATACGCCTTTTGATGCCTTTAATTTATTTCTCCACTGAAGAAAATAGTTCTAATTTATACATTTATGAATATATATCATAAGAAATTATTTCTATTTTCTAGAAGATGTTAGCTTAAAGCAGGTTGAAAGTAAAGCAGAATGTGCCTTCTGCTTTACTTTTAACCTGCTTTAAGTGGCCTCCTATCTTCAACACTAGAAACAGGCTATGGGGTAATGGGTTAAAGTAGGACAAAAGTAAGACAGAAAGCTCTTATAGGAGCTTTCTGTCTTGCTTTTATTCTCCATTAAGCTGCCACCTGTCTATAGGCCAAACTTTTAATGGTTGTTTACTACAGGTTTGACTGTACATGTTACCGGTATACCATACCATGTTAGTATGAAGTGGTGCTGTGAGATGTACCAATTTCCCTTGGTTCTCTATGGACACAACATCTGGGTTGGGAAGAGATACAGTCTGGGCTAGACCCTCATCTAGTGACTTGGCAGTTTGTACAGCTCTACCCTATAATATAATACAATAATCAATGACAATACCAGTAGATCAGAGATTAACCCTATAAGAAAATATCCTGACAGGTGGCTGCTAAAAGTAGACTGAAAGTAAATCAGAAAGCCACCACAAGAGACAATTAATCAGCCTAGCTGTGTTATGCAGCCACCTGTCTCAACCTTTTACTCCATTTTTATGGAATTTTCGATTTTTACCCCACTGAAGAATTTTTTTTAGAATATATACAGTCTTGACTATGTAGCATAAGAAATAATTTCTATATTTTAACAGGTGATACCTTAAAGCAGGCTGAAAGTGAAGCTGAATGTGCCTTAAGGCATATTCTGCTTTACATTCAACATGCTTGAAGTGGTCATAGTATATTCTATTATCAATAGTTTACACAGGCTATAATAGACTCAAGGGTTTAACACCAAAACCACCTTTTGTTTTACAAAACTTATTCATTGCAATTCTGATTTAGAAATACAATGTCTATTTGAGTATTTGAAAGTACATGTACTTAAACCATTACCCCATAGCCTGTTTCTAGATTTGAAGACAGGTGATCACTTAACATTCTGCTTTACTTTCAGCCTTCTTAAGCTACCATAGAAAATATATATGTAAAGAAGTGGTCTATAAAGTGAGGAACTGAAGACAGGCAAACGTTTCCTTTTCTTTAATAGTGGACTCGGTCCAAGATGGCCTGAAATGATTTAATGAAGCGAGTATGAGTTAGTGAGAGCGGAGAGTGTTAGTTAAATCCACGCGAATAGATAATAGATTTCCTAAATAAGCGACCTAAAAGGGGGAAAGAGGGAAACTCACCAAGCAGCCCGTCTGTAATCAAGAGGATCTGAATCAGGGTGTACACTGTTACGTGTGCACCTGGTGGCAGCTAGTAATTGACTGACACAGAGAGAGAGAATTTAGGTGGGAAAGTTAATTAGCTACGCATGCGTGCCCCACTCATTCCACGATCACTCAGTCGTGACACTGCATAGGTCCATAACAGACGGTCCCAAGTTACATACATGTATATACAAGTCGTGTACACTAATTACACTTACACATGTATACCCATGTAATGAATGCGAGGTGTTAACCCTGGTCACATATCTTATGGTACATATTCATGACTGCAAAAGGGGAAGTATTATTAAAGGGGAATAAATGTAAGGTGTAAAAAGGCGTATTTATTGGGTAATAGGTTAAAATGGTTAAATCTACTGAAGACAGAACCTGACTGTTCAAATACCTCATTCCAAAACAGTAGGCATGATGATATGATAAGTAAGGCCAGTCCTATCACTATTCCGACAAGACTTCCACGGACCCTGTCAAAGAATCCAGGATTTCTAACGTATGTCACCCTTGTCCTTCCAGGCTCCATGATCTTCACAGCTAAGTGTTGCAGTTGTCTGTAGAAGTCTATTCAATATGAATCTTTCTAAAAGTGTCCTGTAAAAAAACAAAAACACTGCAACAATTTGCAACATTCTAACAAATACAAATACAAATTCTATTGCAAGTCCATTAGACATGTCAAAACATAAGCATAACATTCTTCAACATCTAACATGATGATTACACCGGAAGCCGGTACACAAAAGAAACTCGCCCTTGGTGTGTTTTGACTGAAATTAGATAAATTAAATCAGAAAACAGATGGAAATTGTTGCTATTTGGACATTAAAATACATGTATTAAGCAATCGAAAATAACCAAGAAATCAAATATTAATGATCTATGTAACAATTAATTTAATGGGAAACTGGGTCAAGTAGTCTCATTAATGAACTCCTGGGACGACATGCTAATTTTGTGACAGTTGTCCCTCAAGTGAGGATTTTGCAAAGACGAGAAATAGCTCCATATCATATCTAACCACGGAATTATACAAAACAGAATAGCAACTCAGCGAAGTTGAATAGGCGAGCATCTGAACTCTCGCGGCGGTTAAATTTTGCGAGATTATGTACGTGTCACGTGACAACATCTTCACTTTTTGCCTCATTGTCCGCCATTTCTGGGGTGAAAATTTACCGACTCGAGTGTTTTTATTGACATTTTATAGGATTTAAATGACTTGGTGGACAATTTCCTATCAATTCACGGGAATATAAACCCGTGAACAATGCTTCGAAACAGACATTTATCAAATTAACTACCGATAGAAATTCTCTTATCAAGTCTCGCGAGTCTTGTATGCGCCACATGAGATTCGCGATATAGCGCGAGGTTTCAATTCCGTCAGTGTATAATTCTGTGATCTAACTGTACACATGTGGACTATGGGTCAAGAAGAATATGAAGATTTTAACTTTTAAAAGAATATAGATCTACTTGGATCCCGGAAATGAGGACATAACTAGGAAATTAACAGAAATCCAAAGTTTAAAAACCAATCAAGCAACACTGTTGATCAATATTTAAAGAAGCCTCGGGTTTCAAATTTACAGAAATGAAACTGAAAGTAGAACTAACAAACAACAAAAAACATGCATGTAGAAAAAACATTGACAGGCATAAATAAAGCCTAAAAGCTTTTCTGACCTACCTTTATATATGCTTTATAAACCAAAGCAGACGTCTCGTTCAGTATCGAAGTCTTGAGATCAAATGACAAGCCGTGAAACGCAGGTAAACTTTATTTTTGTCAATGCATCGTCATCAAAACATTGGAGTGCAATGTCAGCAGCGCCCGTGAGATTCAAAACATCGTGAGAATAACTCGTGGATAGAGCGTCTATGGAAATAGTCATAACCCTTATAATCCCTTATCATGCTGAATTGACGTCTGCTTTTAAAAATTCCATATCGTCTGCAAAAAATGCTAGTTACTTTTTAAACATGAGAAAATATCACTAGATAAATGACTGGCAAACAGCCTGGATCCAGATCAGAAGCCTCGTTACGTTACGCGGCTTCTGATCTGGATCCAAGCTCTTTGTAAATATTAGCCAAGTCACGCTTGGCACGATATAAGGGTTAAACTATGAATGGGAATCTAATCCTTACAGGCAGGTGAACGAATGCAGTGCAAATGTAATGCAGATGGCTCCTACATGTAGCCTATTCTCATATATAATTACAGTGCTCCCTCCCTACTTCGGCCCTCCTAACAACGGGTACCTCTTTACAACGACCATTGCCGCTGTTCCCCAAACAAGACAATTATATCTAAAACTTTCACGGCTGCAATATCGTCTGCTTAAAATCGTCGTCTGCTGTTTGTTTTTTAAATTTACATTTTGATAAAAAAAAAACAAAAAAAATCCACACACACAATGACAAGTGACAAACAGTTTGAATCCACATTAGACGCCGCGTTACGCTGCGTCTGATCTGGATTCAAGCTGTTTGCAAATACAAATCAATTTCCCTACCTATAAAGACTCCTTCCGACCAACGCACACATTTTTGTGTGTCCCATTTGTTGTCGTTGTAGAGAGGGAGCTCTGTATCGCTTATAAATATCATTGCTGTAGTGCTCAACGAAGTCGCAAAACCAGTATCTATACAGAGTATAGATCTACTTTCTTTTTATACAAAATAAGCTGTGATTTTTTCATAACTCTAATTCAGTTCCACCTAAAAGACCACATAGGGCATAGATTCTATATCGAACTATAAATTATGACAGGTGACAGCTTTAAAACGGCTGCCATTTCTCTGGATTTTCCGAAATCTTCGGATTTTTATCCTAACAAAGGGTAGCTTAAAGCAGGCTGAAACAAAAACAGCATGCGCATCACAGCGCATTATGTTATACTTTCAGCCTATCAAACTTGAAAAACAGAAAATTTGGAAATCTTAGGACAGACTGACATACACGTAGGAGCCTTCTGTCATAAACATGTACCATAACACATAATTTCAATATCCTAGCAGAAGGTAGCTCAGTTAGAGCAGGCTGAGGGTAAAGCAGAATGCGCCTTCCAACCTGCTTTAAAAGTGTTTACATGTTTGAACTTTTCAAAACTAGAAACTGGTTTTGGGTTAAGACTCATTCTGCTTTATTTCCAGACTGCTTTAAGTTACCATCTGCTACGATATATGAACTAGATCTACATGTACATGTATTTCTTATTTTGCATATGTATGACTGAATAATTAAATGGAAATATTTTCTTCAGTGAAGAAATAAATGAAAGACGTAAACACGTATTTATTGGGTAATTGGTTACAAGGTGTTGTGCCGTACTGTCAAGAAATGATAACACTTGTACTATTTTAAGTACTGTATTCATTTATTATCTCCCTTACCATATATTTTTATATATAATCTTTCAAGCTTACAGTCCTTATTTCCATGCCCACATTATCTGTGACTAGGGGGTATATAGTTGTTTGCCCTGTCCCTCCGTCTATGTGTCCGTCCGTTTGTCTGTCTGTGTCAAAGAAAACTTAACTTTGCCTATAACTATTGATTGACATTTGCTTGGCATTTGACCTAATTTTTGAGAAAATGTTAAAGGTCTAGATCTATACATGTGAACCTATAGACATGGGGCTTCTGTCGCTATCTCTCCAACCATACAATCTTGTTTTACCTTGTAACCTTGACCTTGATATTTGACCCACTTAATTATTAAAAACCAAAAATTAACCAAAACCTTAACACTGACTATAACTCTTGTATTAATGCATATAATAATAATAATAATAATAATAATAATAATAACGACTTTATTTCATGTGGATTACATATTTGGTATAGAACAAACAAACCAATTTTCAATATGGTCCACAAACAAAATTAACATATATACAACATGAAGGAACACAATTACAAATCAGTATTTTTAAACCTTTGCAAACAGAGTGGACCCTGAAAAGACAGTTCCTGTAGGAGCTCTCTACAGGGACTACTCTGTTTACTTAAAGCATTTTAAAGATTAAGCTGAAAATGATAATGCATAAGTGTCATTATGAGAATTCAGGATTTGTTATCTATACATGAATATTGAAATGGTAGAGGCAATATAAAGCCAAAAAAACCCGACGATTTGACAAATAGCAAAGATCTAGATCAATGAAATTTCATAACAAACGGGAAGGAATATACCAAAGATACTTCAAACCCTTTACTCCATGGTATATTTCTAGTATTGAAGAAAGGTGATCACTTAAACCAGGTTGAAAGTAAATCAAAATGAGCCTAAATGTGCACTCTGTTTTACTTTAAACCCGCTTCAAGTCACCATCTACTAGAGAACATAAAACATTTTTCATGAAACATATCTATGTAGTAAAGGGTTAAAGCAACATGTAGGTTTTAATCAAGATCCATATTTATATCATAACTTATATACATAGAAGCCCTTACAAGCAGCTATGGCCTTGCTCAGTCATTAACCCTTAGCTCAACGCATATTCAAAAAATTACCCCTCATTTTATGGATACTATTCAAACCATTTATTTAAAAGTAGAATACTATGAATTTGAAAACTTAGAATGTTGTCTATTTCAGAATAATTTCTTCTTCTAGCAAATAATGTATACTCTGATCAGAGAGCTTCTTAAGGAAGTATCTCATCTGGGTCTACACTTTCAGCAAAAACTACTATCGACATAATTAGCGGGCTAAAGGTTAATAGTAATAGCCGATCAGGGGTTCAGCAGCAAAAACAAAGCCTACATGAAACCATCGCAACATTAACCCCTTACCGCACATGGCATAGTTGAAGTTTTGAAGACTGGTGATCACTTAAAGCAGGTTGAAAGTAAAGCAGAATGCGCCTTAAGATGCATTAACCTTTTTTCAACCAGCCTTAAGTTGCTAAGATATAGATCTAGCAAATATTCTTATTTAACTTTTTGTAAATAATTATGACTGCACAAATTGAATGCGCTTAAAGGCGTTTCGATATATGGTAACGTGTCAAGGAAAGCGATGGTTAGACTGGCACCTTAGGAATAGTGATATAAACCCATATTAAACGTAAAGAACAGCTTACTTCAGCTGCAAACTACAATATGCGGCGTATAGAAACCTTGGCGCCTTGTAATAAATTTCATGTACAGTAATCTACCTTGTTTATATAAATTTAAACTATAGTGGGAAATGAACTTTCACCCCTGAGCAGCAAATTTTCATCACTATACATGTATTACATTTTGAAGCATTATGAAGCATAACAAGTGACTACACTATCTGTCTAATTTAACCCATTTAAGGTATGAAGTTTTAAATGAGGCAAGTGATTGAGCATTTCTTATGTTCAAAGGCAAGTTATTCCAAACCATAGCTCCAGAATAGGCAAACGACCTCCTGAAAAATTCAGACTTTGGTCTGGGAGAATATAACTGAGAATTTGATGAAGACCTTAAATTTCTATCATGCACATTTGACTTTAGTGTGAACAAATCATATAAATATACAGGTGCCAAACCTTTGAATACTTTGAACATTAGAGTAGCTTTGTGAAATGTAACTCTTTCCGGAAAAGTCATCCAATTAAGTTCTTTGAAGAGATCAGCTGAATGGGCAGTTTTATCTTTATTAAGGATAAGCCTTGCTGCACGTTTTTGAAAACGAATGATTTTTTGTTCTTGTGATATTGAACAGTTTCCCCAAATAACGCAACAGTAGTCGAGATGAGGTAAGATGTAGGAGTTAAAAAACATTTTTCTCAATGGTATAGTTAGAAATACTTTGATTCTTGAGAGGAGGTATAATAAGGAGTTACACTTTTTAAGTATGTTATTGATATGGCTATCAAAAGATAAAAATACATCAAAGGTGACACCGAGTAACTTCTCCTCACGACTGCAATGGATTTCTTCATTTCCAAATGGGATTGGCAGAGCAATATTTTGAATGCCTGCATATTTAGATCTTGATGTAATGTACATGGATTTAGTTTTTGCAACGTTAATTGACATTTTGTTCTTTTCACACCAATCATTAACGTTAAATAGATCTTTACTCAACGAGTTTGCTACAAAGTTGAGAGAAGCATTATGTACTGACAGCGTTGTGTCGTCTGCAAAAATGTCTGCAACAGAATGTGTACATGCAGATGGTAGGTCATTTATGAATATCAAAAATAAAAGAGGACCTAAGACTGAGCCTTGTGGTACACCAGATAAAACAGAAGTTAGCTGCGAGGTTACTCCAGATACATGCGTTTGTTGAGATCTATTATGCAGGTATGAGGCAAACCATGAACATGTCTTTTGGTTAATATTGAAATGTTTTAACTTTTCCAAGAGTATCATGTGATCAACCAGGTCAAAAGCCTTAGACAGATCTAAGAAGATTGAACCTACAATCTCATTACTATCGATGGCTGCAATCCAGTCATCTATTAATTTTACTAAGGCAGTTTGGCAGGAATGATTGGACCTAAACCCTGATTGTCTAGAGTAGAACAAGTTGTTATTTTCTATGAATTGCTTTAAACAGGAACTAACATGTCTTTCAAAAATCAAGGAAATGATTGGTAAAACTGAAATTGGTCTGTAATTCGACTTTTCTTCTTTAGGACCTTTCTTGTAAATAGGAGTTACTTTAGCTTTCTTAAAAACTTGTGGATACACACTACATACTATACTTCGGTTAAATAATTGTGTGAGTGTTGGGGCTATTATGGATGCTGATATTTTTAAAAATCTAGCGCTATATGGGCATTTAATTCTTGGCATGCGACTTGCTTTGTTTCAATTCATTTCTGACCATACCGACATTGTTTCCATCATTACATTGACCTTGATATTTGACTTACTTTTCAAAAAACTTTAAAAACCTAAAACTTTTTAACCAAAAGACATATAGGACTTTCATACTTGGTATGTATCTTCCTTGTGTCGACATCTCTCTAATCAAACCATCTTGTTTTACCTTATGGCATTTTGACTATTCCAACAGTTTTGCCCTTGTGACATTGACTTTGGCATTTGACATACCTTTTGAAAAATCAACTTTAAAGGCATATAGCATTTATAACATTACTGAATTGGAATAGAACGTTCATACTTGGTAGTAGTTGTAATAATGATAATAATAATAATAATAATAATGATAATAATGATGATGATAAAAATAATAAAGACTTTATTTCATGTAGATTACATATTTTGGTATCAAACAAACAAACCAGTTTTCAATATGGTCCACAAACAACATTAACATAATATACAACACGAATCATGTGAGGAGGGAACAAAATTACAAAGCAGTATTTTTTAAACCTTTGCAAACAGAGTGGACCCAGAAAAGACAGTCCCTGTAGGGACTCTCCACAGGAAATACACTGTTTACTTAAAGAATCTTAAACATCAAGATGAAAATAATAATGTATTAGTGTCATTCTGATAATTCAAGATTTGTTATTTATACCTGAATATTCAATAAGAAGAAGCAATATAAAGCCCAAATAAAAAAGTTTTTAACAAATAGCAAAGATTTAGACCAGAGAAATTCCATATCAAAAGAGAAGGAACACACCAAAGATACATATACATGTATATGTATTTTCCTTGTTTTGATACCTCTCCAACCATACCATCACTTTTTACTTTGTGATCTTGATGTTTGACCTACTTGTACATTACCTAACATAATACTGCTGGCTGTGGGCATTTGTGTTTCACAAACACGTTGCTTGTTTCTGATATAGAATCATGAAGGTTTTCTTTTTACCAAATTCAGGAAATATTGACATTCAGTCGGTACGATCATTTCGTGCAGTGGAATGTGTATTTGTACACTTTAGTGGAATTGACTCAATACAACTTGTAAAATGTAACTACATGGACATTATTTGAAAGTTCCATTCGCACGCGCATATCCAATGAAGTTTATTACCGTGACAGTTGCAGACCTCCACTGGAGAACCTTCCTCAGACTGTAACCTGTTGTTGGAAGAGGGACGTCACATAACATGTTTACTGCCGGACTGGACTGAAATGGGAGCTGGAATTTGGATGATGTTATACTAAGAATCACCACACCTTTACATCAATTGATGAATCCAGGAACACTATATTTAACATACACTCATATAGTGTCCCTGGCGAATGCTATCATACGACGTAAAGCCTTCAGGAATCATTTTCCTGATAATATTAATTAAATTTACCTGTATGCATTCTAGATAGCGGTGAAACTGTGATTCCCTTTGCAAACGTTTCACACACTGACCTTCTTTGAAGTTTTCGAATATTCTAATTTTAGAAAGTAGCAGACGTCAATATTTGTAGGCGACGCACTTACTTAGCGCTCAAAGAATTATTCGCTTGGCAGGTTGAAATGATATACAGTGGAGAAAACCATTACTCTTTTCCAATAAACGCGTTTACGCTAAAATAATTATCCCCCGGCGTCTGATATGGCTGCAAACTGTTTGTCATTCAGATTAAAATGAACACAGTTGTCAATAAATTGTCGTTTTCTACATTTTATTTTAAGCGTTTGCGTTTCATTTGAGCTTAAACGAGAAGGAATAGGGGTGTCTACACTTTACACCTGTGGACCTGATTGTCTGTATCGCCTATACTAAAACACAACACCAACGAGTACGTATGAATCAATAGATCAATAGTGTCATTGGCACATCAGAACCTCGCTCACCTATGATGCCTGTTCACTTACCACTAGGGCAATTTCAGAGGGAAAATAATGTTATATTTAAGACAGGTTTTTAAACATATTTAAGTAGTAGTAATAGTAGTAGTAGTAGGAGGAGGAGGAGGAGGAGGAGTAGAAGTTATAATTATAATAATGATAATGATAACAATACTACTAATGAAGACTTTATTTAACGAGAGAGCCCATTTGATAAAAAAAATCATCTTCCATGAGACCCTCAAAATACCATTATACAAGTACAGTGGATAATCTATTATTCTTTCCCGTTTAAACGAAACGAAACGCAAACGCAAAACACTAAAACGTAGACAAATACCATTTTTTAACAATTTATGATAACTATTTTTTTTATCTTGGTGGTAAACAATTTGGAGCCTGATCAGACGCAGGGTTATACCCGGCGTCTGATCTGGCTCCAAACTATTTGCAATGGAAATAATAGTTTAAGCGTAAACGCGTTTATTGGGAAAGAATAACGTTTTCTCCACTGTACATAAAAATTGTTGAGGCCTTCGAAAAGGCATTTCATACATTGAGTACACAATTAACCGCACTATAGATCTAACATACTCAAGACTAACTTGCAATTTGCAAGAACTATATCATCTTTACCATTTGAACCATAGTCATGCATATGGTTTTGCAAATACATGTAGTGAACCTGTTAAGAGTACACTTGTCATATGTACACAGTGAAGACCCAGCTTAGAGGGTTCCTAAAGGAATCCTCTGATCAGGGTCAGTTTTAGGAATTCTCTGTGTGCAATTCAGTTACCGTTAAGCAGCATCCTGTCAAATGACTTGTTTATCTTTAAAAAAAAACACCTTTATATTCTGCTATAGTCAGCGACCTGCATACATTATAGGCACTTAAATCAGTATGTGCGATAATGAATAAACTGTCGGTGGATCAACGTTTTAAGTAACGAAAAACAATCAAATCTATGCTAAACGTTCATTTATTATAAATCAAATGCATTGTAATTATAGAAAAAATTGAAACATTTTTTAAAAATAAAGAAAATATTTTTTTCCACCGAAATTAAAATTGGTAAATGGTGTTCAGTATATGAGCTATTGGCTATAATGGTTGATGCTTTCATGATCAAATTATTCTGGAGATTTTTACCCTTTCACCGTTTCATTTTCGTCTGCTTCAATGTTGTTGTCTGCAATGGCGTTTCAAAGTTATAAAATACGGCAGTATGACTGAAGAAATTTCAAAACGAGTGTTAAACAGTTTGGATCCTGATCAGACGCCGCGTTACGCGGCGTCTTATCAGGTTTTTAACTGTTTGCCGACGCGCTTTGAAGCGCGATTGAGAGTGAAAGGGTTAAAGCTGTGGTATTCTTATCCGTTTAAAAACGAAACGCAAACGCAAGGCAATGAAATGTAGAAAAAATGTAAGTTTTTTTTTTAAATCGTTGACGATATGTTTTGAACTGAGTCGCAGACAGTTGCCCGACCTCTGATCGTGCTCCAAACTGTTTGCAATGGAAAACAGTGTAACCCCATCAAACCGGAACCTCTAAACACCGGAATTCTCTCTAAACAGGACAAAAAATTTGGTCCGGTTTCTAATCCTCCGTTATATTAACCTATTACACCATAAATGCTCATTTGTACGCCTTTGATTTATATATTATCAGAAACATTTTCTATATTCTAGCAGATTATCGCTTAAAGCAGATTTAAAGTAAAGCAGAATGCACCTTTAGGTGCATTCTGCTTTACTTTCAACCTACTTTAAGAGGTCAGCTATCTTCCATACTAGAAACAAGCTATGGGGAATGTAACATATTCAGCAACAACGTGCTTATTGGGAAATAATACGGTTTCTCCATTGTACAGTGGAGAATCTGTTATTCTTTCCCGTTTAAACGCAAACGTACGCAAACGAAAAGCACTAAAACGTAGAAAAGAACAACTTTTGGACAATTCTGATAATTCTTGTTTATCTTGGTGGCAAACAGTTTGGAGCCTGATCAGACGCCGGGTAACCCGGCGTCTGATCTGGCTCCAAACTGTTTGCACTGCAAATAATAGTTTTAGAGTAAACGCGTTTATTGGGAAAGAATAACACATTCTCCACTGTAAATGACTATGGTTTCCAAACAGTTTGGAACCATAACCCATTTCACTATAGATACGTGATAGAATGATAAAACACAACAACACTGTTTAGTAAAACTGAGCTGCAACATGAATTATTGATGACCAATATCAGACTCGCTCGCATCATTTTTATCTCGTGTTGATTTAATTACCTACTCAGCCTACAGGCTGACATACTTTATAGTTTGATTAGGCCTCTCATCACCACAGGGCGAATAAACGCGAATTTGCGAACTGTTTGGATACTGATCATTCGCCCGCGTAACGCGTCATCTGATCGAACCGTTTGATATTCGTATGGATTTATGTTCTGTAAAAGTGCTTCTACTCTTACTAATTTAATGTACTTGAGCCAATTGAATATCCGATCTTTACTTATTAAATAAATTGTGACTTTTTTGTGACTGTTTCACATACGGGCTAATACTTCATATGTTCAATTTTTACGTGTCTTTTCCCGTTCTTCCTAAAACACTGCGTTGTGTACATAGAGCGTGTACAAGTGAAAAATACGAACCGACATACACACTTTGATATCTCACACTCGCTTGAGTCGAACATATCCGTATTTCAAAGTTTAAAATAAGGATAAGTTCGACTTAATCGATATACATGTATAAATAATGAAAATTAACCAAATAAATACTGGAAAAGTCGAGGTATAAGCGAGTTCGAGATAGCAAATTTCGATGTGCAATGTTCCCTCCCTACAATGTCCCTCTCTACAACGATGCCCTCCTTACAACGACCCTGCCGCAGTTCCCTAAGCACGACAAGTATGTCTCACGCTTTTGCTGCTGCAATATCGTCTGCTTAAAATAGTCGTTATGCGGCGTCTGATCTGGATTCAAGCTATTTGCAAATGTAAGCAAAGTCTTAATTTCCCCTCCCAATAAATACTCCCTCCGAACAACACACATAATATGTGTCTCCGATTGGGTGTCGTTGTTTACAGAAAGGAAGTACTGTATGTGTTTGCGCTAGTAAAATATTATTAGATTTTCATATGAGATGGGCAATTAAGAGACATTTGCACTGTCACAGAAGCATCACTGTTATTCACTTAATTGCGATGTCTCATTTTGCTCTATTTCATATGGACAGTATAGGGAAACCATTATTCTTCCCAAAGTAATGCGTGTGTGCTAATAGTGTACATGTAGAACGGAATCAGGTCAGCCGGACGCCGGGCAACTCTGCATCAGACTAGTTTTTAACCTGTTCACCACTCAGATAAGATAACCGTCGATAACTTTTAAATAAAAAATGAAAGTTCTGCTTTACTTATATCCTGCTTAAAAACCTTTACCCTATAGAAGCGCTTAATTAAAAGAGTTCCAATTTATACAGTCATAAAAATGAACCAAACGAAATATTCTATATCCTAGAATATGGCAGCTTTAAGAAAGTTGACAGTAAAGCTCCTTTACTTCCAACCTGGTTTAAGTGATCGCATGTCTTCAAAATTAGAAACAGGCTATGGGGTATAACGGGTTAAGCTGAATCCTGTCTGTAAGTTGTAACACACTTGTCGTTTTTGAGAGGACTTCAAACATTGAATCCTAACGACGAGTATACTCGTCTTTACAAACAGTGTATCTGTAAAGAGTACATATTTATCATTTTGCAATATATTGCAAAAAAACTCTAATTAAATCATAAACACATTAGACTAAATTAATTGTAACTGTTTATCGCCCTCTTATTTGTATATAATATGATCTTTTTCTCTGTGTTTGTTTGTATGTTTGTATAATATTTGTATCCATAATCTTCATAATATTGTAGGAAATAAAGATATATTTGAAAACTGGCATTGTCAACTGAAAGTTTCAGAGCGGGTGAATGAATTAAAAGCAGCACTCTCAGTGTATTCTGATCGGTCCAACTATTTATTCAGCAAGGTGTGACTCGCAGTCTTCCCTTTCGGTTTCGAATTTCTTCGGATTCACCATAAAACAACTATTTGTTTAAAGGGCATTGATTTAATCTATCGGCGTGAAAATTAAACAAAACAATATTGCCTCAACAATACAAAATCTCCACGGCCGTTTATAGTGCCTCCATAAGCAATCGTACACCCTAAAAATTATAATAGCATTCTTCCGAACCAGCTATTTATTATAAATCTGTGCCTAGATCGTATTTAGCGCTTGTTTTTATATTTCACCATTGAAGCGTAGACGTTTGACTATACCTACTCTACATATCACAGTGTACATAAAACCACGCTCGTTGTTATATCGGAGAACGGCAGCACAGTGTCATATAGGCTTATATCAC
This sequence comes from Gari tellinella, assembly GCA_922989275.2. Lineage (NCBI taxonomy): Eukaryota > Metazoa > Mollusca > Bivalvia > Cardiida > Psammobiidae > Gari > Gari tellinella. The sequence continues at coordinate 95,797,922 of OV277858.1, forward strand.
ATGGACACCTGCCTCATATTGTGCAGTATTCTACAATTACCTATTTATTATTGCGCCATGCTAGTGCATACGTCTATTATATGCATTGTAATAAATCGTTGATGAAGTTAGAGCTCAGATTGTCATAAAGGAACTGCAGTTGGAGGACAGTTTAGTAACACCTGTAATTAGTGCATTACCAACATTGGCGGATTTTAGCGGACGTAACTGAATGGATACGCAGTTTAAATTGGTGTCTTAAAGGTATTTAGATGTTTTCCGAAGCATTGTGATGTTAAAGATTCAAGCAATATTGGATTTATTGTCAAGTGTGTATACACGGTCATTATTGGCAAGGGAGTGACGAGGGTTGTACGATTTATTCAAGAAAAGAACGTGTGTCACGGTTTAAATGTTTTAATCGATTAGACCATCCATATAAAAGTTTAACGCTGTGGGCTTACAATGGATTTAAAATAAATCAGCAAAGTGAAGTTATATCAAAGGAACATAACATGGATGCAAATAGCAATTTCAACCAGAGTTTAAATGGCTCGTTTGATCTCTCTCAGAGTTTTTCTAATGCCAATGCATTGGGCCTGTCCGGAAGTTTCCAGGGCCAACAGTTGACTGGCGTTAACCCTGCAGGGTACCAGAACATGTCACCAGAGGACCTGCTGAGGATGCAGCAGATAAACCAACAACAGATACAGCAGCTGACGTCACAAATGGCGATGCTTCAGAACCCTCAACAGAGCCCCGTCGTGAGCCCTACGTCTCCTTTACAGTTCCAGTCACAAGTTGGACAGGTCTACATGCCAAACATGATGGATTCCCCGACACTAGCCCGCCATGCCTTCCCGGCCACAGTCCAACCCCAAATTGTACCGACAACAGCGAATTTTGGTGTCTTAAATTCACCGGTAAACGACCTTCAGTTTTCACCAAACGCAAACAGCAGCCAGGTTTATAACCCAACAGCTTATCCTAATACTTCTGCAGGGATTAATGGTCAGATATATAACCAGCCAAATTTGGTTGGCCAAATAAATACTGGACAATCGAAATTACCCGAGCGAAACATTGCTACTCCTAATACCCTTCCATTGGCTCATACAAACACACCGGGCACACAAAATGAGCACCGGGGCTACCAAAATGCATCAACGAATTCACCTAGACTTCAGAACTCAGCACGCAATCCCGCAGCTGATTCCACAGACGGACCGATCTTCATGAGTAGACCAAGACAACAAATGTCTGCCCCGCCGCCATCAATATCAGCTACATTCTCCCCTCAGTCCGACAAGAGCAGCCTGTCCTCTACCACTAGTTCACCGGTCAGTTCGAGTCAAGGTCCTATATCCCCTGACAGTAGTTGGTCAGAAGCGTCGGGACCAAGATCCCCGGAGTTTGGCACGCGGACAAAACCCGACAGTGACCTACGATCCCCAATTCAAAACAACCCATTACACATAAAAACGCGTTACCCACAAGACAAGTGCTATTCGTGTATGAAGAAGGTATATAAAATGGAAAGCATTGGTCCTGTGAAGGGCGTGGTATACCACAAAGGTTGTTTCCGCTGCAAGGTGTGTAATACTCAATTGACAATGAAGAACTTCAACCATAGTCAAAGTGATTCCTATGATTTAGCAGTCTACTGTAAATCTCACGTACCTTCCAGCAACGAGAAGGGACCGAAGCTGGATGCCGAAAGCTTTGAGATCAAGTCTGCGTTAATCGCTCCCAAGCAAGGAACTGTTCTTGCTGAATCAGAACGTGTTCCCATTCGTAACTATAACATTGACATGAATTCTAGGAGTATAGAACACGCCCGTAAAGCGCCTGTGCAGAATCTTCAGGGCGGAAATAAGTTTCGATCAAACGCTTGGAGTAAATCAAAACGCGAACAATACCATGCACCATTAACGGAAGTAGTTCGATATGACGACCCGGTGTCGGAAGTGGATCCTGATAGTTATAACAAATACCAGGTGGAAAACACTCCCGACTATTGACGTACAGAAAGTAGATAGGAATGATATGTTTACAGGTATACAGTGCGGAAAAATGTTATTCTTTCCCTGTTAAACCCAAACCTAAAACGCAATACAGTGCTCCCCCTCAGTGTGTGTGTTGTTCGGAGGGAGTTGTTATATATGAAGGGAAATTGGCTAACATTTGCAAACAGCTTGAATCCAGACCAGACTCCGCGTTAAACGCGGCGTCTGATTAGGAATCAAGCTGTTTGCCACGCTTCATTATGCTGTTTTTTCTGTCAAAATTTCCAATATGTGACTAAGAAGAAAAACAGCAGAGGGCAATTTTAAGCAGGCGATATTGCAGCCGTAAAACTGTTGGACATAATTGTCTTATTTTGGGGAACAGCCGCAAGCGTCGTTATTATAAGGAGGGACTCATTGTTCAGAGGGCCTTTGTAGAGAGCGAGCACTGTAGTTGTTTAGAAATGTTTGCAATGTACTGAAATCTGAAGAGAAAAAAGCAGTTACGAGAATGGTAGGACCCCGTGTTATTTGGCGTCCGATCTGGCTCTTAACTGTTTGCAATGGTTCTTCAATTTATGGGAACCAAACATGTTTGATGGGGAAATTGATGGAGTTTTACCCGAATTTCGACCGTATGGTCAAAGCATGTACATACAACAGAGTGCTACCCATGTACGATAGTGAAATACACAGGATCGTGCAGCTGTTACAAGGTAAACTATGCCTTAATGGTGAACCCTTTGAACCCTAGTCCCGCATATAGGCGTCTTTTCAAACAGTGTACATGTGAATAGTACACTTGTCCTGTTCAAACAGTGAAGGCCCAGATCAGAGGGCTCCGAAAGGAGCCCTCTGATCAGGGTCTTCACTGTTTGTCAGTAATGGCAAAATTGATAAAAACAACTCTTACAAGTCAGAAATGGACTAGACAAAAATCGAAACTGGAATTGTCCATTTAAAGTTTCAGGGAGGAAAGAGTTAACCTATTGCCAAGTAGGAACGCCTTTGTACGCTTTTCATTTATTCCTTCACATAAGAAGTTGTTCCACTTTATACAGTCATGAATATGCACCATGAAAAATGTTTCCTGTATCCTACATTGTAACAGATGATAATTTAAAGCTGGCTGAAAATAAAGCAAAACGCCTTAAGCAGGTTGAAAGTAAAGTTTTGAACGTGCTTTTACAAAGCGAACACCTCTTCAATACTGAAAGCAATTGTAGATTGTTGTTCGGGTTTTAAACGAACAGAAAAGTCTCGCTATAACCATCAAGCAGAGCGGATGCCAAACTCATTGCCTGGGCTGATAACTCGATAACAGAGACATCCATTTACCTGTATGTCTCTGTTTCAAGACCGATGGCTTCTTATAAAGGAGGTTGACAGATGCTGTAAGAGTTGCCCGCTTTATCTTCATCTTGCTTTAAACAATCACCCATCACCGGCCAGACTTTTATAATTCAACCAAAGAGATTTCAAACCTGGTACACTAAATATCAAAACTTTCAAATCACAATAAACCCGAAAGTATATATAAGAGCTTTCGACCAAACGTTTATCCCTTAAGTTGTCGATTACTATAAAATAGAAATTTTTAACCCATTAACCATAAATACGCCTTTTAACGCCTTTCATCTATTCTTCCTCTGAAGAAAAAAGATCCGATTTATACAGCTATGACTATGTATAATAAGAAATACATTCTATATTCTAGTAGATGATAACTTAAAGCGGGCAGAAAGTAAAGCAGAATGCGCCTTAAGGCGCATTCTGCTTTACTTTCAACCTGTTTTAAGTGGTCAACTATCTTCTATACTAGAAACAGGCTATGGGGTAATGGGTTAACTCTTTCATCGTGAATATCGTTAACAGTGGCATTTACAAACACGATTGATACCGACCAGTAACTCGTTATCTGGTCAGGATCGAATCTTTGACTTATATATAACTATTTCTTCAATCAACACATCTAAATCTAAAAATGATTTTCACATTGCTATGCAGACGGCAATATTTAAGCAGAAGACAATATGGCGCTAAGGAGTTAACCCTTTACTCCATACAGTGGAGAATCTGTTATTCTTTCCCAATAAACGCGTTTAAGCTAAAACTATTAATTCCACTGCAAACAGTTTGGAACCAGATCAGACGCCGGGTAACCCGGCGTCTGATCAGGCTCCAAACTGTTTGTCACCATGATAAACATGAAATATCAGAATTGTCCAAAAGTTGGTATTTTCTACGTTTTAGTGCTTTACGTTTGCGTACGTTTGCGTTTAAACGGGAAAGAATAACAGATTCTCCACTGTATATACGCCTTTTACACATTTCCACTAAAGCAAAATTTATACAGTCATGAAAATGTATCACAAGAAATAATTTCTATATTCTTGCAGATTGTAGCTTAATGCAGGCTGAATGGAAAGCAGAATGCGTCATAAGGCGCATTCTGCTATACTTTGAACCTGCTTTAAGATGTCAATAGGCTATGGACTAAAGGGTTAATTGTCGTATTGGCTTGATGTCAGTCCACCAGTCAAGCATGGGTCCAATGGTATAAATCATCTTAGTTAAGTCTGACATCGTTCTCAATCATTTGATTGGTCAGTTTAGCGCTTTTGCTTAATTCTGACTATTCAGATGCTTGAGAACGATCTCAAACTCAACTCAAACACTGTATAACATGGTAACATGTGTTCAAGGTTATAAAGAGTTTGGGTTTAGTCGAGATCGTTCTCAAGCGTTGATTGGTCATATCTAAGCTTTGTCTGAGATCGTTCCCAAGCATTTGATTAGTCCGATTAGAGCGAGAATGCAGACCTGACCAATCAAAACTTTAATGCTTTAGAAAGACCTCAGACTCAACCCAAATTCTTTATACCATGGGACCCAGGGTTAGCACCATAAAGGTTGACTGGGTATTGAAGTGTGCAGAGGGTTTGTAAATAGTTAATCATCTAACCGAGTATGCAATGAAGCAATCAACCATATATACATATAGCCTGCAATAATTGTTAATATGTATTTTACACATGACTGCTTAATAGAATAAAATCTATATATTTCACACATACCTACTTTATAGAATAAAATCAATATACATGTATCTTACACATTGCTGTTTTATAGAGTAGCATCTAAGATCTGAGTATAAGTTCGAACTACCGGGTCCAATGTTATAAAGCGTTTGAGCTGAGTCTGAGTGTGTTCTCAAGCATTTGATTGTTCAGATTTGAGCCTAGGCTCAAATCTGACCAATCAAATGCTTGAGAACTACTCTAGACTCACCACAAAAGCTTTATAACCTTGGAGCCTGGAGTATGGACCTTCTAACTCATTCATCTTAGACATTCAAATGGGCACTTCCCGTTTCCAATACCATTTCGGTTGTTTGATGCACTCTATTGCAAGAATGACGAACAGTACATACCCTGATCAGAGGGCTCCTATAGGAGCTCTTTGCTCAGGGTCTGCACTGTTCATCATTTTATATGAACACGGGTCTATACTTTTTATATAGGAGGACAAGCATACTCGTCACTGTGTTCCATAGTTTTAAGAGCAATCTAACAGCAATGGTGTCTTTAGATACTTTAAAAACATACTGGATATATATTGTTAAATACATGTGACAACTTTAAACATGACATCAATGAAGCAGAAATTTCCTACAGGTGCCTTTATCTTTACTTTCAGCTCGCTTTAAGCTGTCGCATTCTTTAAACACTAAAACACAGATTGATTGGTAGTTCATGATTGCAAGTTTTTCTTAATCTCTTTGCAAAGAAAACATGTCTATAAAAGTAAGTCAACACTATACAAGATATCTTAGATATGAAAACGCTACTTGATTTGAAGGTTCGTTATTGCAAGTTTTTCTTAACCCTTTCACCGCCAAATTATTTTTGAGGTTTTTACCCCTACACCGTTATTGTGTCGTCTGCTTCAATGTTATTGTCTGCAATATCATTTCAAAGTTAGAATTAAGAGAGTATGACATAAGAAGTATCGAAACGGGTGTCAAACCGTTTTGATCCTGATCAGACGCCGCGTCACGCGGCGTCTGATCAGGATCAAAACTGTTTGCAAATTCGACTTTAGGCGACTTTGGCGGTGAAAGGGTTAATCTCTTTGTAAAGATAATACATGTAACTATTTTTTTCTTATAAAAGTAGGTTCATACTTAATTATAAGAGATAGAAATACAATGGAGAGGATGTTCTCCAGTCTTGTTTAAACGATACTAAACGCAACGAGACCACACGTAGACAAATACAGGCTATTAAAGATGTTGATGATTCATTTGGATCTGAGTGCAAACAGCTTGGAGTATGATCTGACACCGGGTTACTTGGTATCTGATCTGCCTCCGAACTGTTTGCTATATAAAATATATTTTAAGCATAAACGCGTTTATTGGGAAAGAATAACGCCTCCCCACCATATACTTGTATATTAGGATTTTAAAAACATATCCTTAAGCATAAGCTTATGGTAATATTAATGATTAATGTGTTGATTGAAATTTACAATTATAATCATAGCTTCGTAATAACACAAATGGCTACGAGCTACATGATAATTTCTTGATATATTTCAAAAGCAATAATAATTTGCCAAACACCTTATTTATTATTCAATCGCCGCCAGTGACGACTTTGCAATTATTTGCAAAACTGTGTAATTTTTGATAACTCAAGTTGAATGACGTCTCTAAAATCGAGATCTCTATTCTCTATCGACGCCAAAATGTTATCAACCCTTTACCACATATTCTGTTTCTGATTTTAAAGACAGCAAACCACTTACAAGGTGCACTCTGATTCACTTTCAGCCTAATTCAAGATACTTTATGTTAGCATATATAAACTATATATCTTGTTGTGCACATTCATGACCGTATACAGAATTGAATGAATGGTGTTTTACGGCCCGAATGAACGTATACAGTGGAACTATATTCTGTAGTACAGGAATAAATTAGAGGCGTAAAAAGAAACGTCTATTGAATAATGGGTTAATGTATGTTTACTGTGGAATAATCCCGGAACAAGTTAACCCTTATCTGCCAATCACGAACTGACAAGACAATTACAAACAGTTTGGATCAATATCAGACGTCGATTAACTCGGCGTCTGATCTGGCTCCAAGCTGTTCGATATTCATAACTAAATCCATAAGTCTCAACGATATGTATATAAAATATTGTTTTTATTAAAACAGGCGACATTTTCGACGCAGGCTATATTTTAGCAGTTTTAGCGTTAACAGGTGACATTGTTAACCCGTTTCACTGCCATGACGTCATCAATCTTGAACAATTGTCGTCTGCTTTTATTTCTCCGATATTTTTCTAGGTGTATTGACTTGGAAAATATATAATTGAGTATCAAACAGTTTGGATCCTGATCAGACGCCGCGTTACGCGGCGTCTGATCAGGATCCAAATTGTTTGCAAATAACTATGGTATTTGGGATAAGGCAGTGAAGGGGGTTAACATACTTTTAAGCCTCTACCATTGTGCTAGTCTATCGTTATTGGTTGGAGAAGTACTGGTCAATGTTTACTTATATTTTGTATGTTTATTGAGATTATTCCGCCGGAATTAATCTGACACCTGCTACCGTATCGACTGCTTCTAAATTGTCGTATTCAATCATTTTATGCCACACCGCAGCGTGAGTTATTTAGGGCATATCGTTTTTGCCCTGTCTGTTTGTCTGTCTCTTCACAATTTAAAGGCTTGGCCATAGCTTTGGATTTGACATGTGTACGCAACACAAGCTACTCTTGAGTTAAGTACAACTTGTGCCATGTCGTTGAAAGGTCAATGTCATTTAGAGGCCAAACAGACTGAATTCAACCGTTGGTGTAACTTTGGAACTACATGTGGTAAAGTTGAGTCAAAACAGATAACGGTCAAGGTCATGGTCCCATCAGAGTCTACACTGCTTGCCCATGTCCCATTATTATATGGGATCGTGTGCAGAAATGGATTAATGTATGCAGTCAGTCTTGTGTGACTGTACTGTGGTTTTGTTTAATTACCATTTTGTTTTACTTTCTATATCAAAATCTGGATGTTTTAAATACAGTGGAGAATCTGTTATTCTTTCCCGTTTAAACGAAACGAAACGCAAACGCAAAACACTAAAACGTAGAAAAGTGCAACTTTTGGACAAATCTGATAATGCATGTTTATCTTGGTGGCAAACAGTTTGGAGCCTGATCAGACGCCGGGTTACCCGGCGTCTGATCTGGCTCCAAACTGTTTGCATTGGAAATATAAGTTTTAGCGTAAACGCGTTTATTGGGAAAGAATAACAGATTCTCCACTGTACTACTATGCTTATTTTGTACATTGCATATCAACCTATGTTAATTGGTAACGGAATATACAGGAATCTTTCACTCACTCATCCCTTAAACTTCAAATGGACAGTTCTAATTTCCAGTTAAGTATAGACTAATTTTGTATATTTGGTTGTTGTTGGTGGGTGTTTTTTTTGTTGTTTTTTTACAATTAATAGCAAAAGGAAAAAAACATGTAGTGTAGACCCAGGGGCCATTTGATGTATGGTATCTCAACAAAATTTTGGGTGGAGATTTTTACTTGAAATTTGTGTAAGTTGTGTAGCCTTCATACGAGTATTGATAGCCCCTTCACTGCCTTACCCGGAGTACGATGGTTATTTGCAAACAATTTGGATCCTGATCAGACGCCGCGTGACGCGGCGTCTGATCAGGATCCAAACTGTCTGACACTCATTTCAATAATTCTTACATCAAAATACCTAAAAATTAAATTTGAAAAATAAAAGCAGACGATGATTATTTAATATTGATGACGTCACGGCAGTGAAGGGGTTAATGATAAAATGTTGTAGGGCTACTAACCGCTGGCTTAAAACATAAGTTAAATGCACCTGATGAAAGGCGTGTATAATATAAGCAAAAATAAATGGGGCATTCGCGTACAAAAATAAACAGCCATCCAGTTGGACATGTCACAAAACTATCTAATTGTTGACAGTGAAATATCACGTGATGTCATATTTCTCACTGGCGACGTAGCCCCCGCCCAACTGAGCGTTAACGCTTTAAACATAACCCGTCATCTGCTTTACAGTCGTCTGCTTAAAAAAGTCGTCTGCATTTTTTCAAATTAAAAGCAGGACATAACTTAAAAGTAAGTCATAACGAAGAAACCAAAATATGATAATCAAATAGTTTTAACCCAGATCAGACGCCGAGTAACTCGGCGTCGGATCTGGGCTAAAATAGTTTCGATATCTAAGGAAGTACCTTAAGCAAGCAGGAGGATTGTTAAACTAGTTCAGATCCAATTCGCCTGTTGTTGACAGTGTCCACATCTAGTGCCCAAACTGATGGTCACTAGGCTTAAGGGGTCAAGATCATTTGGGACGTGGGTTCAAGACTAAGTACCGTATCATACTGTTGACATGAATTTGCAAAACATGTGGATCCAGATCAGACTCCCATCTACTGTTCGTTTGATCTGGGTCTAAACTTTGTTTTTTGAATTTTTCATCTTAAGTTCGATACTTAAATATACCATTAAAATAAACTGAAGACAGAAACGAATATGTATTTATTTTATTTTTATCTTTTTTAAAAAGTGTTTCAAGTAGAATCAGGGTTAAATTCAAAATTTCCCATCAGACGAAATATAAAAACAACAGACTATATTTGAAGACGACATTCGCTGTTCAGCAGGTTATACGCCAGGTGTATACATCACAACACTAACGAGAAAAGACTAATGTTTGTCAGGTTGTTGTGACGTGAAAGTCCTAGCCTGCCTTTTTGCGAAAACATTGTTTTTTTCCACCGCCAATAGCGTTATTTAACCTGTTTTAAGCGGCGATTCAATACAATTCACATAAATAGTCTCTTACACATACATGTTATTGTTAAATACAGTATAAAGATAATGCAGAAAGTTCCTGAATGAGGTTTCCTCTTATCTGAAGGGGCCCTCTGGTCTAGTCTACGCTGTTTGCATAAGACAAAAGTACTCTTCACATGTGCACTGTTAGTGTATGACTAGTATAGATCGGCACTTTGGTCGGATGGTTAATTATCAATTACTTGCGGTGCCTGCACATTTTCCAAAGTGTTTAGTTCTTTTACTTCCAACAGTCAATGTCATATACAGTGTTCCCTCCCTACTATGGCCTTCCAAATAACGACTCCCTCCTTACAACGACCCTTGTCGCAGTTCCCTAAACAGGGCAAACATGTCTAACGCTTTTAAATACTGCTGCAATATCGTCTGCTTAAAATTGACATTTCGATAAGATTAATATAATGACGACACAAACAGCTTAAATCCAGATCTAATTTCAAGCTGTTTGCGAATGCAAGCCAAGTCTTAATTTTCCCTCCCTATAACGACTCTCTCCGAACAACACACATAATATGTGTCTCCCATTGGGTGTCGTTGTAGAAAAGGAACTTAATCATAAGAGTACGCATGCGTGCACAGGAAATATTTGATTTGGAAGATAAAGCTACATGTTCTATATATTGCTCTGTTTAACTTGTATAAAGCGACCATTCTGCTGAGGAGCATAGACACTCTAAAAACAAACTGCAACCTGTATTAAACAATCTGATGTTTTATCTTTTTTATTGAGTGTCTATCCGTTGCCACGCCATATGCGAATACTTTCGATTGTGCAAACAGTTTGGCTCCTGATCAGAATCCAAACTGTTTGACACTTTACCGAATATTGATAGAGATATAACGACATTTTCAACATTCTATTGCTAGATGTATTTGCGTTAAGATTCAATTAAACGTATAGTAAATTGAAACAAGCAACGATTTAAAGAGAACCTGGCAGGCACTTTCTACTTTATTACTAATTTAAACCTTTACTCTATAAGTATAAATGTTCACGCATCGAATAATTCGTACATCAAAACAAGTAAGCCCTAAATCGAGACTATGAAATAAAAAAAATTAAGTTAATTTTTCAGGTAAGAGCTTAAATCATAGTGGAAGTAAAGCAGAATGCTCCTTAAGGGGCCTGTTTTAACCCATTACTCCAATGCCTGTTTGAGGCTTCAGCCTGCTTTAAACTACACTCTTTCAGCCTACTTTCAACTACAATCTTCTTGGATACAGAATATATTTCTTATGCTACATATTAATAACTGTTTAAACGAACTATGTTCCTCAGAGCAGCTATAAATTAAAGGCGTAAAATGCGTATGTATGGTGCAATGGGTTAAGGAGTAATGTGTTTCTATAGGGTAAAGGGTTCAGACAGTAGAAGTATGCTTCTTACTTCAATAAAATAAACATCAAACTATAGCCTTCTAATATACAAGTGGCGGTAACGGCGGGCTAAACTTGCTGTGTGGGGGACCTATGTCAAGTTTAAAAAAGTCTTCCGTGTTCAATGCATTAAGAGAGTCACGATAGTTGTCACGTTAAGCAAATACATGTCGAAATAAACCCCTGTCATACTTTGTAAACTTTAAAACCCTGTCAGTACATGTAGTTTGTAAACCTTAGCACTTATTATCCAATTTTTTCAAATTGACTTCTCTGGTCCCAAGGTTATAAAGCTTTTGAGTCGAGTCTGAAGTAGTTCTCAAGCATTTGATTGGTCAGATTTGAGCCTAAGCTCAAATCTGACCAATAAGATGCTTGAGAACGATATCATACTCAACTCAGACTCATTATAACCTTGGACCCAGCTGGCTTATGATAAATGCAAGTTTACAATGACCCTCGAGGAGTGTATCCCCATGATATTGTACAGTTAGTGAAACAGTACAGACCCTGATCAGATGGCTCCTTCTGGTGCCCTCTTTTTGGTATACAGTAACTGTTTGCAAATTATACCTTGTCCAAACACTTATAGGGTCAAGAACACTTAGCAGTTTTCTTCGTCTTACAGTATATGAATTGTGAGCTACAATTCTCCAGAATAAATGTATTTGTCAGTTTTTGTTTAAATAATAGAACATATAGGGCTCTAACAATTTAGAGTTTTTAGACGTCTCGTTCAGGTTCCAAGGTTATTCAACTCTTGAGTTGAGTCTGAGATCGGTCGCAAGCATTTGATTTGTCAGATTTGAGCTTTTGTTAAGCAAAGGCTCAAAACTGATCAAACACATGCTTGAGAACGACCTCAGACTCAAATCAAAAGCCGTATAGCTTTGGGACTAGGGTTCAACTGCTTGGGTCTGTATTTGCCCATAGAAAGCTGTAAAAATATTCTTAAATGTATTTTGTACCTTTACCAATCGAATCATAACGACGCGTATGTACGTCTGTTACAAACAGTGTACATGTGAAGAGTACACTTGTCTTATCTAAACAATTGTAGACATTGCATAGGTCTCATTCAGGAGCCCATTTAACTTGTATCAGGGTATTCGCTGTTTGTCACTTTGCAATACATGTATTTTGCCAATACAATCCTAAATGCATGTAGTCAGAAATAGACTAGTTTAACTGCAAACTGGAATTGTCCATTGAAATAAATTTTAAGGGTAGATCTAAATGAATAATGATTATCTTCTGCAGAAATTATAATATTTAGTTTTGTCAGAATATACATAACTTTATAAACGTTTATGGTTTTGTATATCCGCATACTTTGAAGAAAAAATAACAAGCGCTTCATTCAGCTTTAATCCTTATCTGACCCCATGTAACATATTGTATGATCTGGTTCCGAGGTTACAAAACATTTGAGTTGAGTCTGAAATCGTTCTCAAGCTTTTTGATTGGTCAGATTTGAGCTTAAGCTCAAATCTGGCCAATCAAATGCTTGATAACGATTTCAGACTCATCCCAAACGCTTAATAACCTGGGACCCAAAGTGTCAGTAAATGCGATTAAACTCGGTCTGTTCAGGATAAGGGTAAAACTCGAGATCGAAGGACTTTCGTTCAATGGTCGAATTATAACTCTCTATAGGAGGGTTTCTGATCAATGGCACGTTTTGGGTGCAAAAGGTGTGTCAATTAAGTCTACTTCCGTATAGCAGTAGAAATGCATGTGCCAAATCATTCGGTATTTTATTTGTCATTTCTAATATTGTAAATAATTTCACGGCATAAGCCGCATAAATTCGAATTTGCAAACAATTTGTATCCAGATCAGACACCACTTGTGACTCAACGTCTGATCAGGATCCTAATGTGTGACACCCGTATCGATACTTCTAAAGTCATACTATCGTAAATTCAACTTTGTAATCATTTTTACAGACAGCACTATTGAAGCAGACGACAATGTCGCGGTGGAGGGATAAAAACTTCGCGACTAACTTGGCACCAAAAGGGTTTTTACTATAGCACACTGCAGAGAAATACATGTACTTTCCATACATTTTGGAGCCTGGTCAGATGCCGGGCAACCACACATCTGATCTTGTCTTGTCTCTTTGCCATTTACGTCAGAATTTTCAAGAACGGGTCATTTTCTATTTTTTGTTAAAATGCGGTTCGTTTAGTTTAAACGGGAAATAATAACGTTTTCTCTGGAGTATACTTACGACATCCTCTATAATCTAAAATCTTAGCAGCTAAATGTTCAACCATTCTCACGTACTGCACGATAATATACACCTTTTAAAAATCACTTAATCCTTCATCTGTCAAGCGTAATTTGACAAGTATTCAAAAACATTAAAAAAATGAACCCTGATCAGACGCCGAGTTGTCCCGCGTCTGACCAGAATACACAGTATTTAACGATTGTACTCCAGTGCCAATAAATAAATTTAAAAAACAAACAAACAAAAAACAACCAACATTCCATGTTAAATTTGAAAAATGTGCAGACGGCGTTTTTAAGCAGACGGTTGTATTGTAATCTAGGGTTGAAATCGTTCTGACCTTTAACTGTCAATTTGAACTAAATTAAGTCGTAAACAGTTTGAATTCTGACCAAACGCTGATTACCTCGGCATCTGGTCTAGATCCAAACTGGTTGACAACCGTCTTTGAGTTTTTGCTTTTTTGTTTTTGAAATACGAAACTAAAAATAGCTTCACAAATTTTGCAGTTTTTTAAGCAGACGATATTTTGACAATTAAGGGGTTAATCACCCTAATACGACTTTGCAATATTACTTCACAGTTTCTCTGATATGATTTATTTGACCAAGCATGCTAAATAATATTTAACCTTGAGCATGCTTCGAAGTTTTTGTCTGAAAGAACTTGTCGTCTACAGAAGTTATCAGAGATGACTTATCTGTCACCTCCTTAAGCATCATTTATAACATCAGTGTCAAATAGTAAGATCCAGATGAGACGCCGAGTTATTCGGCGTCTCATCTGGATCTAAACTGTTTGCATAAGTTGTATTAATATATATATATATAAAAGGAATATAAAATGTGAGAAGTTAGGCTTAAACGCTACACTATTCAAGCGTACACTAAGTAAAATAGAGTAAGCAAATTCTTTGTAGTAGTCACGAGACTTTTACACGATATTACACACTGATAATGCCATATAATATGCAACATTATAACACCCGTCCGACGTGCTATACATTAAAGCCTGTGTTGAACGACACCCTGTGTTAAACGAAAATTTTGAAAAATTATATAGGTAGAGGATATAATAATAGTGGACTATAAAGTAAACCCATTTAAGTCTAGTATCTACTAAAGAGTATATTGCCAATCAGTATAGACCTTGCACAAAGCAGCGTCTTATCAAGGTGAGCGCTGTCTGTTATTTCATATGAAATGATCCACTGTAGAATGATAAACACTGCACTGTCTTTAGATCACTGTTGTTCATCTATACTACAGTGGAGAATCTGTTATTCTTTCCCGTTTAAACGCAAACGTACGCAAACGCAAAGCACTAAAACGTAGAAAAGAACAACTTTTGGACAATTCTGATAATTCTTGTTTATCTTGGTGGCAAACTGTTTGGAGCCTGATCAGACGCCGGGTTACCCGGCGTCTGATCTGGCTCCAAACTGTTTGCACTGCAAATAATAGTTTTAGCGTAAACGCGTTTATTGGGAAAGAATAACAGGTTCTCCACTGTACGAACACGATAAAGAAACTTTACATTTGGTTTCAGGGACTTTTGTTTAGGCCTACATTTGGTTTCATGGACTATTGTTATATTTATTAGTACAAACCATAGACAAATTTGGTATCAAAATGTGAAAAAATCTATTGGCTACACGACAGTGTATTTTTAAATGTGATTTGATAATTTGCAGATCATAATTTTGTGTGTGAATGACGATGGTGTGAAGTAAAAGTTGCAAATGTACAGTTTCTTTACAGTGTTAGTATTATAATGAACTCTTCCAGCAAAAACTGAGAAAAGTTAATTACAATATCCTTTGAGAAATATTTTGTGTCTCTAATTGATGTTTAAACGACCTTGTCAAAGTTTAACGTCACAAGTCTTTTCTCCATTAAGCCTTTCACGGCCAAATTTTTAGTGAGAGTTTTACCCCTTCACCGTTTCATTTTCGTCTGCTTCAATTTTGTTGTCTGCAATGTTGTTACAAAGTTAAGAATTAAGGCAGTATGACTGAAGAAATTTCAAAACGAGTGTCAAACAGTTTGGATCCTGAGCAGACGTTACGCGGCGTCTTATCAAGATCCAGTCTGTTTGCAAACGCGCTTTTACAGTTGAGAATGTGTTATTCTTTCCCAATAAACGCGTTTACGCTAAAATCTATTATTTGCAGTGCAAATAGTTTGGAGCCAGATCAGACGCCGGGTAACCCGAAACATGAAATATCAGAATTGCCTAAAAGTTGTTCTTTTTTACGTTTTAGTGCTTTGCGTTTGCGTTTAACAGATTCTCCACTGTAAGCGTCATTGGGAGCGGAAGGGTTAAGTATGTATAAATGTATGTACATATTGAAAACTGTGACATACAGAGACTGTATATTAGTTATTAAAATGTACGATAAAATTGTATTTACACGGTTTCTATGGTAATAAATTTAAACATGTTTTTTTGTTTTTTATTAAACAACGTCTCAATTCTCATTTTGAAGGCTTTTAAAACTACATTTCACGGCTTCTCGCCGGAGTCTACATTGCCTTTATATGACCTCATGCATATATTTACTAGACTATACTTTTCTTATATAATGCACTGCACTACATGTACGTGTAAGGGATATAGATATGTAAGATATGCAATATAGCTATATAATATATGAGATAAATATAGATGTTTAGATATAGCTACTGAAGGGACGACGCCATTCTTTATGGTTTAATTTAAACGATGCAAAACGCGTACAAAATGCACTACACTGTCAAAATGTGACAATGTATGGTCCTGGAAAATATAGACGTTTTATCAGAACCTGAATGGCAAACAGTTTGGAGCCTAATCAGACGCCGGGTCACCCGGCGTCTGATCAGACTCTAAAGTGTTTGAAGCGGACATGTTTGTTTAAGCGTTTGTTAAGACAATTGATATTACCGTCTTCTGCTCTGTACAAATATAGATATTTTAGCTGTAGCTATATGTGATATATAGATATAGAGATCTGTGGACAATAGATATGTTTCAATACCCAATTTGTTAAACTGTTTGTTGTTTATTGTTGTTTTGTTGAGTTTATAATCAAAGAGTGTGTTTCGGGTTTCAGAGTTACAAATAGTCTTGTGTTTTACAGAGGAGAAGACGTTCTTCATTCCCGTTTAAAAACACACTAAACGAAATTAAATAAAATGTAAACAACGGCAGGTTTATAGAAAATGTTTTATCTGAGTGGCAAACAGTTTGGAGCCAGGTCAGACGCCGGGTTACCCGGCGTCTGATCTGGCTCCAAACTGTTTGCAATGGGCATAATGTCTGTTAGTATAAACGCGCTTATTGGGAAAGAATAACGTCTTCTTTACTGTATGTATGCATATGCCAGACTGATATTACATGTATATTGTTTCTACACAATCGTTAAGCATAAATTATTAAATAAAGTACAAAATACAATACTTGTGTGTATTTTCCTTTGTTTTGCCCACCTCAGATACATGTAAAATACTATACCGTGGAGCACTATAGTTCGAAGCAGGTAACATGTGTTCCCATGGTTATTATCTTTACTATTTCAATCAAAGAAACGCTTTTTCGCGCATCTGCAAATTCTTCATACAAATGTGTTTTTCATGATCTTTCCATATCCTGATGAAGAATCATGGGGAACGTTCCATGCATCCGGACAAAAGGCTGTGTACAGCAGACTGCAAGTAACACATCCAACCCCTTGCGACGAGTATACTCGTCATCAACAATCGTCGTACCTGTGAAGTGTACACCTGTCCTATATGCAAACAGTGTCGACCCTGATCAGATGGTTATCCAAGCAGATGATAGCTTAAAGAAGGCGGAAAAGCAGAATGCGCCTTAAGGAGCTTTCCACCTGACTTTCAAACGCTCTTCAAAACTAAAACCAGGCTATGGGATTAAGGGTTAATTAAGGTACGATTCCCAATATCGCGCTTGAAACCCTAGGCTTTTTATGGTCAAAATAGAGCAGCCCTGACTTTTCCAATGCCAAATTATCGTCTGCTGAAAAGTTATCGTCTGGAATTTTATGCCATATTGAGTTTTTAGTAAAATGTTGACTACAGTAGCATACTACAAAATTTAAAAAACGATTCCAAAAAGATGTCACAAGACTGGATTAGATAGAGAAATCGGAAATTAAAAGTATTTAAAAGTTTTGTCTTACGACCGTTTTGTCGTACGAAGTTTTATGAAACGGGCCCCTGGATCGTTGTCTCTCGAGTCGTCCCTACTTGATAATGTTTCTTCGCTCGTTGCAAACCAATGTTCTAGCTCAATATAATGTTGTTTGACTATTTAAAATATCAATGACAAAGACCGACAGGAAAATCTATTAAGCTGGTTTAATTGATATTGTCTGAACAATTTTTAACCCTAACAAGTAGACTAGAAATATTTCGGATTTTTTACCTCTTGGCATGTTCGGCAATATTGTTTTCGTCTGCAACAGTTGTTGTCTGCTACTGTTCTAAAATTAGAATTTTGAAAATTTCTTTCCAAACGGGTTCAATGCGTGAAACTGTTCAGATTCTGATGAGACGCCGCGTAACGCGGCGTCTCATCAGGATTCAAACTGTTTGCAAAGATAATCACGAGTTAATCACTAGCATGCAAAGAATTAAGATACATAAATGACATTATCGTTATGCCCATCAAACACCCATTTATCGTTTGGTACGCTAGGCAGTTTGTGTCGTCTGCAGTAATTCTCAAGTAAAGTAGTCCACATGAAACATTAACACTTTACCTTATAGCCTGTTTCTAGTATTGAAGATAGGTGACTACTTAAAGCAGGTTGAAAGGAAAGCAGAATGCGCCTTAATGTGCATTCTGCTTTACTTTCAGCCTGCTTTAAGCTGTAATAGAAAATATTCCCTATAATATATATTCATGACTGATTAAATTGGAACTATTTTCTTCAGTGGAGGAATAAATCATATTCACTAAAAGGCGCTTTTATGGGGGGAAAGGGTCAACCCATTTATGCCTGGATATTACAATGAACTCTCCATGTATACTTGCTAGACGATATTTCATTGTAGGTATACAAGAATGACATAACCCATTATCCCATAAATACGCCTTTTAATGCCTCTAGTTTATTCATCCATTGAGGAAAAATAGTTCCAATTTACACAATTATGAATATACGTACCTTAAGAAATATTTTCTATATTCTAGCAGATTTTTGCTTAAAGCAGGATGAAAGTAAAGCGGAATGCGCCCTAAGGCGCATTCTGCTTTACTTTCAACCTGCTTTAAGTAGTAACTTGTTTTTAAAACTAGAAACAGGCTATTGGGTAATGGGTTAAATACAATGCATTGTAAGACAATACAGTAAAATGTTAAATTTGATTTAGCAAACAGTGAAGACCCTGAAGAGACGCCGCGTTACGAGGCGTCTCATCAGGGTCTTCACTGTTTGCTTAAGTCCGCTTTAGTAGACACTTTGTTTAAATGGGTTAATCATATAAGGGTTAACCCCTTCACTGCCGTGACGTCATCAATTTTAAACAATTGTCGTCTGCTTTTATTTCCTAAATTTTAGTTTTTGCTATTTTGACTGAATAAATATTGGAATGAGTGGCAAAAAGTTTGGATCCTAAAGCGGCGTCTGATCAGGATCCAAACTGTTTGCAAAAAACTGTTGTGCTCGCAGTGAAGGGGTTAAGGTGACTGACAGTGATCCGTGGACGGGGTTTTCAATAAACTATTCATTCGTCTGTCAACACGCCCTGGTTGGGTATCAGAATTCATTCTACAGTAAAACCTCTCTATTGCGGCCACTAAAATTATTTTTAATCACATGTACGTATGTTGTGTTTTATACAGGTGACTGCTTAAGACAAGGTAGAAGTAAAATTCCTGTGTTTTACGTTCATCTTGATTTAAGCTCCCGTCTGTCTTTTATATAATCAATTAGCTTTGTTTTTAGTGGTCGTACAGTGGAGAAACTGTTATTCTTTCCCAATAAACGCGTTTACACTAAATCTATTATTTGCAGTGCAAACAGTTTGGAGCCAGATCAGACGCCTGGTAACCCGGTGTCTGATCAGGCTCCAAACTATTTGCCACCAAGATAAACATGAAATATCAGAATTGTCCAAAATATGTTCTTTTCTACGTTTTAGCGCTTTGCGTTTGCGTACGTTTGCGTTTAAACGGGAAAGAATAACAGATTCTCCACTGTAATAGAGAGATTTTACTGTAACTACAGAAATTCCATCCCAAACAAAACCCTACTCTGACAAACGCCATACAGCGATGTCTAGTGGGGCTTACAATTCTCTAGGTATTCGTTTACGTTGTGCTATTTTATAATTAATAAGGTGTTTTGAAACAGTATATATAGGTTGAAACTTAGACCTACAGTGAAATCTGTATTAAACCATCCAGCCGTGATACTTTTAACCAATGAACCGAGAGCCTGTTTCTAATTTCGATGTCAGCTGCCCACTTAAAGCAGGGTGAAAGTAAAGCAGAATGCACCTTTAGGTGTACATGTATTCTCCATTACTTTCAACCTGTTTTAAGCATTCGTTTTCTAGGATAAAGAAAATAATGTTTGTCGGGTGAAAATTTATGACTGTACAAAGTGGAACTATTTTCTTCAGTTTATCAATAAACTAAATGCTTAAAGTCATATCTATGGAGTAAATGCTTAATGAACAATTCCAGTCTCTAGTTAGATCTCTCCTTTTATGACTACAGTTGAATATGTCCTTTTATGACTACAGTTGAATATGTCCTTTTATGACTACAGTTGAATAAGCCTGATGATGTCCTTCAAGATTGTAGTCCCTTACTCGTAATTGATGCAGAAGCAATGCAGAGAGCATTACTTTTGCCCTGCATCAGGCTTCTATACAGTGGAGAATCTGTTATTCTTTCCCGTGTAAACGCAAACGTACGCAAACGCAAAGCACTAAACGTTGAAAAGTACAACTTTTGGACAATTCTGATATTTCATGTGTATCTTGGTGGCAAACAGTTTGGAGCCTGATCAGACTCCAAACTGTTTGCACTGCAAATAATAGATTTTAGCGTAAACGCGTTTATTGGGAAAGAATAACACATTCTCCACTGTACATATCGTATATGATATGGATATGCATGTTTGACTGTATTTATTTTATGGTTGTTTGTAATTTATTGAAAATGAAAAAAGTGCAGACCATGAGTAGAGGGGCCATACGATTTGTGTCTATACTGTTTGCATATAACAAGTGTACTCTTCACAGGTCCACTAATTGTAAAAGACAAGCATTCTCGTCGCTAGGGTAGCATAGGCCAAGGTATTTATATAATTTACCGCCTTGGGAGATACACACAGTGGAGAAACCGTTATTCCTTCCCGTTTAAACGCAAACGAAACGCAAACGAATCGCAGTAAAATGTATAAAAACATATTTTTTGACAAATCTGACCATTCATTTTTATTCGAATGGCAAACAGTTTGGAGCCTGATCAGACGCCGGGTTACCCGGCGTCTGGTCTGGATCCAAACTATTTGCAATAGAAATAATAGTTTTAGCGTAAACGCGTTTATTGGGAAAGAATAACGTTTTCTCCACCGTACATATGAGCCGTGCCATGACAAACCCAGCCTTATTGCATTGCAACAAAATACAGACCAAGCACCGTTGTCATCACAGGCTCTGTATCTGAGTTTGGTATACACTGCCAAATACCATATGTGATACGTAAATGCGCGCGAATAAACGATATAGTTCGAGGGGGCGTAGCCCCCGAGAACTATGTCGTTTATTCGCGCGCAACCATGGTCTAACCTATTTAGCACTGGCTTGGGCTCGAGGAAAACAAGAAAACCCTTCGTTTCTGCTTTTGTTTTAGACGAAAAAGTCATTTTATTTGTAATATTTTACTTAAATTGAAAGGTTATTTCAATGTGTTGTTTGAGATATTAAGCATGCTTTAACACCAACATAAATAACGCTTATTGAAGCTCTATATGTAAGCACAATTCATTAGCACATGGCTTGGAGCTCTCGGCCAATCAGATGCCTCAAAAACCTGTGAATATATCGTTTATTGAACAAAACCATGAACTAACTAACACCACAGGGCCGCGACACGATTGCTTTTTGAGAGAAAAAATCGTCAGAAAGTAAATATAGAGACAAGGGATACAACTGATTGTCAGTATATTCTCACCCCACCTCGACAAAACCGGGCATATCATGAATAAATATTGATGAAACGACACCCTTTTTGCATTTCTGTCTAGCTAATATGATACCCTTCCATAAAAACATAACATAAAAACAACTGTAAGCATGCAATTTTAACAGTAACTGCGTCCACTCACTGAAATCATCGATTTTCGGAAAACGGGACATCTATATATACTTTCTGACAATTTTTTCCCCTAAAAATTAATCGTGTCGGGGCCCTGTGTTCACTTATTCCATACTTCCGTCATCTCAAGGCAATTTGACGTCACAATTCTAAAAACAGCTGAGGTCAGAGGTGAACTGCACACGCTTCATGACGTTATATTATGTACAGTGAGACCTAGACTTTAAAGACAATTACTAATGAATTGTGCTTACATATAGAGCTTCAATAAGCGTTATTTATGTTGGTGTTAAAGCATGCTATTTGTCTCAAACTTATCATTTGAAATAACCTTTCAATTTTAGTAAAATATTACAAACAAAAAGACTTTTTCGTCTAAAACAGAAATCAGAAACGAATGGTTTTCTTGTTTTCCTCGAGCCCAAGCCAGTGCTAAATAGGTTAGACCATGGTTGCGCGCGAATAAACGACATAGTTCTCGGGGGCTACGCCCCTCGAACTATATCGTTTATTCGCTTGCAACCATGGTCTAACCTATACTTATTAATTGCCTTTAAAGTTTATGTCTCATTGTACATAATATGACGTCATCAAGCGAGTGCAGTTCCCCTCCGTTCTTAGCTGTATAGTAAAGACAATCTAGACATGCATATCGCGGTTTTTATATCTAGATCTACTTACAGCTGAAACAATGCATATATGTAGGTCCAAGGGGATGGGGTAGATCTAGATCTATTATTGATACTGTGGAATTACCATATTGCTTTAGTTTGAATCCTTGATCTGGTGTTTATTCCGATTATTTATCGTTAAGCCTACAGTGCAGGCAAAAGGTTTTCGCGGTGGCCCGCTCGGAAGATTGCTAGGGTTGTGACGTCAAATTGCCTTGGGATGACGGAAGCGTGGAATAAGTGAACAGTGTGTTAGTTATTTAATGGTTTTGTAAAATAAACCATATATTCACAGGTTTTTTAGGCATCTGATTGGCCGAGAGCTCCAAACCATGTGGATCTTGTTGTTTTGCCATCGTATACTTGAGTCAAATGTACAAAGATTTTGTGGTTCTACTGCATCGTTATATGGGCTCTGGATAAAAAAGCGGCATTAAATCGGCGATCTTGACATTTTCCATTGCGTAACAGAGCTGAACAGAGCGTACCAATACACAACAAAGCGCGATAACCGTATCAGAGCCTTATTTAAAGCGCCACAATCGCATCAAAGCGTGATAAAGCGTAATAAAGCTTATAAAAGCGTGATTTCAAGCGCAACAAAGCCTGGTCAAAGCGGGATCAATGCGCGAGGAACCGTAACAAGTCGGGAAATGATTCGCCCCAAAGCGGCAACCAATTTGTATCAGAGCGTATCAGAGCTTATCAGACCGTAAGAGATCGTGATGCTTTTGGAAAAGTTAACGAAAATGACGACGCTTTGCTCGCCGATTTAAAGCGCGGCATTCGCCGTTGGTGTGAACCTAGCATTAATGTCTCAAACTTATCATTTGAAATAACCTTTCAATTCTAGTAAAATATTACAAACAAAAAGACTTTTTCGTCTAAAACAGAAATCAGAAACGAATGGTTTTCTTGTTTTCCTCGAGCCCAAGCCAGTGCTAAATAGGTTAGACCATGGTTGCGCGCGAATAAACGACATAGTTCTCGGGGGCTACGCCCCTCGAACTATATCGTTTATTCGCTTGCAACCATGGTCTAACCTATACTTATTAATTGCCTTTAAAGTTTATGTCTCATTGTACATAATATGACGTCATCAAGCGAGTGCAGTTCCCCTCCGTTCTTAGCTGTATAGTAAAGACAATCTAGACATGCATATCGCGGTTTTTATATCTACTTACAGCTGAAACAATGCATATATGTAGGTCCAAGGGGATGGGGTAGATCTAGATCTATTATTGATACTGTGGAATTGCCATATTGCTTTAGTTTGAATCCTTGATCTGGTGTTTATTCCGATTATTTATCGTTAAGCCTACAGTGCAGGCAAAAGGTTTTCGCGGTGGCCCGCTCGGAAGATTGCTAGGGTTGTGACGTCAAATTGCCTTGGGATGACGGAAGCGTGGAATAAGTGAACAGTGTGTTAGTTATTTAATGGTTTTGTAAAATAAACCATATATTCACAGGTTTTTTAGGCATCTGATTGGCCGAGAGCTCCAAACCATGTGCTAAACGTACTGCTAAGTACAATGCTTTAAATCCATGTGTGTGTCAAACTGTGTAGATCAAGACAAGTTTAGTCCAATGTTTTAAAACTATTTCGAGTTGATTTGAACAATAAATTGCAAAATGACAGACGGTACAGACCCTGATCAGAGGATTCCATGATGAATGACGAGTATACTCGTCGCTATGGTTGAATATGATACATGATATCACGTAAAAACATATTCAAGAGCTAGGGACCATTCTAAAAATATAAGTGTGACCTAAAAGTAGACTTGATAAATGAGCTAAGAATAAAATGATGAGAATGGATGGTATTTTGATAATGTGCGTAACTTTAGACTGAACCTTTATTGTTGTTCTTGGGCTTACAGTGGAGAATCTGTTATTCTTTCCCAATAAACGCGTTTACGCTAAAACTATTATTTGCAGTGCAAACAGTTTGAAGCCAGATCAGACGCCGGGTTACCCGGCGTCTGATCAGGCTCCAAACTGTTTGCCACTCAGATCAACGTGAATAGTCAAAATTGTCGAAAAGTTGTCCTTTTCTATGTTTTAGTGCAATGCGTTTGCGTACGTTTGCGTTTAAACGGGAAAGAATAACAGATTCTCCACTGTAGCTTAATCCATTACGCCATAGATACGCATTTTACGATTTAATTTATTCCTTCACTACTGAATATAGTTCAACTTAAATACAGTCAAGAATATACACCATAAAAAATAGTTTCTTTATTATAGAAGATGATAGTTTAAAACAGGCAGAAGATTAAGCAGATTGCACAATTTACTCTAACTTCAGTATACTTTAAAGAGACACCAGTATTCAAAACTAGAAATAGGTTATGGGTTAAAGGGAATAACAAGCCGACTAGTGAACTTTGAGAAGTAAGGATAAGTCCAACAAAAGTAATGATTTGACACAGTTCAGTTCAGTATCTTTATTTCCTCCATTAAAGGAGATTTCATGGAACATTTAAACATGCATGCTAATTAACATTTCAAGATAGATAATGGTAAACAATGGTTAACATAATGTGTATTTACATGGCACTATACACATATCCATGTGCATCACTGAGTATTAGTCACTTCAACGCTAGCATGGTCGTATACTCTGTGCTAGGTTTATATATACTCAATAAAAGTTATACAAACAAATACGTAGTTGGCTGCAAGTTTCATGAAGATCTGCTGTATCTGACCGTTACAGCACGAACCAGTTAGGATATATGTGACAAAATCTTCTACATTTGCAAGCTCTAGAAAACGACGTAACTCGTTACCACAGTATAGTTCTACGTTGGACAAAAAGCAGATGCGTTCGTGTTCTAGAGCTTGACATGACCCAATTACATGCCAAAGTGTGTCAATATTATTTATTACGGAACATGTACATGTATAAGTTTCTGATATTTCAGGAGTACGTATCCACGCTTTTGATACGGTGTGAGCGATGTAACGTTCAGATTTTGAGGTAGCTAGTCTCCACACAATAGCGGGTTCAATATCAGTTTTGATTTGTCTATATAGCTGAAAGTCCAACTCAGACTCTAGACGTTGTGTCCACAGTGCTACCTCCATGCACTTAACAGCGTTATTTACTGTGATTTTCCAAATCGGCCGAGAAGGGAGAGAGTGCGAATCAGCTATAAAAGCGTTAAGAAAGTTCTCTAGTTTGTATTTCAGCAGAATCTCACAGATATCAGGAATGAAGCCAAGCATCTTGATTTGTGGATTTAACGCAAAATATGTGTACCGACGCAGGAAGATCTGACGCGACAGAGCACTACTGGGTAAACTAAGGATAGTGTAAAGGAACATAAGTTTACGTTTTTCGATTTCGGCTTCAATTCGCGTTAGCCCAACCATGGATTCGCACATGTCTGATCTCGTACGTATAGGGAAACCTTGAATTTTCTTCGCAACATCATGCTGAGTACGGTTTAATAGGGTTTTGTCCGAGATAGTCATACCGTTCCAGAGTTCCGATCCGTATAAGATGCTAGGCAGAATAATTTTTCTATACAGGTTGACGGTCAATAAGGGATTTAAAGCGCGTGGGTGCATGCCTAGTTCTGACATTGCATAGAACGCATTTCTGCCTTTCTGACAACGCATCTCTATCCTTGATTTTAATGTTAGATTGTCAGAGATCGATATGCCTAGGTGAGTTGCTGTTTTGACCTTTGGAATGATAACGTTGTCGATTTTGAAGTCTGGGACTTTAAGGGACCGAGAGCGGGTCATTACCATTACATTCGATTTCGAGACATTGATTTTGAAGTCCCAGTCTCGCGTGTATTTGTAAACAATATCGATCATATACTGTAGCTTGTTCGGGGATGTTGTTATGAGGGCTATGTCGTCAGCAAGCGTGGGGTTACTGCAAGGAACATTGAGTATGTGTGTTCCGTAGTTAGACTGTTCTAGTTGGTTTAGAAGCTTATCAATGAAGACCAGATAGTAAAAAGATGATAAGACACCCCCTTGTCTGACTCCGCGGAGGATCGGTACAGGCTCCGAAATAAGGTTCTGTACACGTATTTTACATCTCAGATTTGCATATGATTCTCGGGCTATACGTAGCATTTTCCCCTTGACCCCTAGTTCTGCAAGTTTTACAAAGAGTGCGTCTTGCCATACTGTATCAAATGCTGCCATCGTATCAAGGAAGCATAAGTATATATTGCTGCCTAGTTCGTAGTTGTGATAAATACACTCGTGAAGATTAAAACTGGCTGTGGTGCAACTCAAAGATGATTGAAAGCCTTGTTGCTGCGGGTTTGGAAAGTTCGAAACTGATTTGTCTGTGAACGAACGGTATCTAGCCAGGACAATCTTTTCAAAAACTTTGCTGAGGCAGGGCACTAAGGAGATGGGTCTATAACTTTTAGGATCAGTTTTACACTTTCCATTGCCTTTGTGCAGAGGAATAATTATGCTTTCCTTCCACGAGGTAGGGATGATTTCGTCTCGTATGATTCTGTTGAATAAAATGAGAATTAAGTTTCTTAAGGATTGGCCACCATGGATAATGTGTTCATTCAAGATGCCATCAGGACCGGGGGCTTTTCTTCTCTTTAAGCATTTTAAAGCACAGTCCAATTCTTCTATAGTGATTTGCCCTTCTAGAATTTCAGAGAACTGTTGCACTTCTTCATGACATAACAGTTCCAGTTTATTCACTATTAAGTCGTGGTTAAGGGCGTTCGCGCTGTGACCTTCGCAGAATATGTTTTTAAAGTGTGCAGCAAATCCATCTGCTATAGAGTCGCCTTCAAATGATTTACCATTGACGTTAATAGATTGGCACATGTTGCTATTGTTTCGACGTTTAAAACGCTTAAGTGATTTCCAAAATAGTCTGTAATCTGTTTCGGCACATTCATTTAAATCATCGTATACACGATCAAGATACATGTTGGACGCAAAGCGTTGTTTAGCTCGGAATTTCGACTTTGCTAATTTGTACTCGCGGTAGGTTTCATGGTGGGAACCCCGCGGTCTACCCGCTGATATCCAACACCTCCTAAGTCTGCGCGACTGCGCATGCGCCAATTTTAACTCCTCTGACCAGTAAGGTTTCGAAAATTTATTAAACTTGCTTTTTGGTAACATTAATTCATAACTTTGTTTAAGTACATCAGCAATAAAGGCATTGCGCTCATCAACAGAATACGAGGGTTCGTTGTCATGGTTACATGATATTTCTTTGCGAAGTTCGGCCTGGTAGTTAATAAAATCTTGATCAGTGCATTTGTTCCAAGCAATTCCGATTCTATCGATATGTGTGGCCTCGTCACGTTGAGCGTTATTTTCAACAGTGAATCTAAGCTTGGTGAACAGAGGTAAATGGTCAGATGTGAAGCTCGATTCATTTAGAACAACGTAACTGGATTCTACATCCCCGATTAGGTCACTATCAAGAAAAATGTAGTCTATGGTGGATTTGCTAGGTTTAAAGGTGTATGATATCCCAGAATCATTGCCATTAGTGCACGATGACACAAGGTTATACCTACTGACTAAGTCGGTTAAGAACTTGTTTTTGGCTGAGGGAAGGACGCAGAGGTTCGAAATATCGGCATTAAAGTCGCCTGCTACTAATATTTTACCCCGGGTATAATAAAATGAAATAAGTGTTTCAAGTTCAGAAATCGCATTTTTATATTCTTCAAAATTTGCGCTAGCTGGTAGATAGACACCGAACATATAAATGGGAGTGGCGTTAGCGAGCTTTAACTCTACAATACTTATTCTGTCGCTATTCGACGGAATATTCGATATATATTTCATCCACTTTGTTTTAAAAAGTATTGCCGTACCTCCTTTTCCACATCTTAATAGGCTGTACTGATCTAATGAATGATCACATGTTGCAAAGTAACTATAATTTGGGTCGATTGACGATAAGAAACTCAAAGAATGTGGCAGAAGCTTATGTTCACTAATAAAAGCAAAGTCTATACATAGGTTGTTAAGCAAATAACTTAACAATAGCGCAGACGACATTACGCCCCTAACGTTCCATGATATAATATTTAACTGGTTCATAGTGAAATGAGGTTGGTTTCCGTTTTACGACCAATCGTCGTCATTAAAGGGCGTGTACCACGGATTGGTTTTGTCAATCACCCTTTCATTGTGCTCGCGAGAGTCGTCGTACTCGTCATCGTATTGTCGTCGATTGTAATCGTCCTCGTTAGATACGTGTCTGTTAGAGCCATCCCTACTTTGTGAATGATTGAAATTTTTGTAACGTCTACCGTAGCGCGAGTAATTGTTGCGTTGACCTGCATTACTATTTACATTACGCTCCTGGTCGCGTCGCCCTCGCTTTGAGCGCCGCTGGTCTGTTCGCTTACTCTCCCATTCAGCTTTATCTTTCCATTTTCGAAATACTATTTCATCCGGCCAGAAATTTTCACGCTCTATCTCCGCTTGGAATTTGCAGTTAATATTGACTCTGGCTGCTGATCCATATTTTCCATAATACATGATAACATTTGAAGGCCGTATGCCTCTGTTAAAGAGAAAATCGTACAAGTCGTTTTTTGTGCAGTCAGGGTCAATATTTCCCACATAGTAGCTAGTAACATTTTTTCTGCGAACTGCCATAAACGTATTGCTATTTGCACCATCGGCGTCTGTTTGGTGATGGATATCATGTTCGTCGGCGCTACTGACCGATACCGCCGGCGATACGTTTCTATCCGTTAACCTTTTTGAGTAGTTAGAGATAGTGTGTTTATCAGACGCTGCACTTTTTTCTTTGTTTCGATCTGTATTACTTGATTTCGATTCTACAGATTCGCTCGTAGGTGCACATGCATTACGTTTAGGGAATGATTTATCTTTTATTTTGCCTAGTACTGTCATATTATGCGTGTTTTTACTTATGCCACCATTTGTAGTTGCTGATGGGCAACTTTTGTCACTATTGCTGCTGTCTTTTTGTGATGGTGGTGTTTTTGCAACGTCACTGTAGCGTCTTATTTCATGAGTTGGCAATGTGTCGAAAGGCTCGGAATCGAGTTCCATGTCGATCACTATTTGTTCGTCTGAGACCGAGTCATTCACTATATATTCACTTATGTTGTGATTACTTACAAACGTCTCATTCGAGTGCTGGTTAGCCACGTTGGTTGTCTTAATCCCGGAGCGGTATCACAACCGGAAGTGTGAACGTCTTGCAGAAAGGTACCCAAGTTCTCTATGGAAGACTTGATGATGACGTTGTCCGATTCTAGCCCCTCTAGTTTCTGTAGTACAGAGTACGTTTGTGTAGACGCTCTAATACTGTTAACGGTACCGTGCATGATTCTGTTCGTTGAAGACAGAGACGATAGTTCAGTGGATATTCTGTCTATATTGTGAGCATTCTTGTCTACCTTCGTATGCAGAGATGCAATATCAGACTGAATCTTATGCAGCATGGCGCTGATATCAGAGGTATAGAATTTGTTTGTCACTGACGACCCGGGTTGACTGTCTTGATTAAGAGAAAGAGTGCTGTTGAGAATGCTTGTATTAGCGCTGGATGAAAAAACATTCTTGATTGAAGCTGAGCGCTCACCATTGATGAAGGAATGTAAGATGAAACAATCATGCGCGTATTTGTACGCCTTCGGTTGGGAATCTGAATGCTTCCGTGTGATAAGCTTTCCTTTCGGGCAGTCTGTGACGTGCCTAGCCCGGTCTGCGAGAACGTACCTATAGTCGTTGATTTTTTTCAGCGTTGGACTCGCACAATACCACAAGTTGGTCGATGTAATGCTGGCCAGCCATGGCGTTTAGATTACTGTCCAGTTCACCAATAAAGTTCTGGCCACTAGTTGGCTGTGTGCTCTGTATGACGGGGGATGTATCGTAACTGTCTGTACTGCTTATAGAGTCGTGTGACACACGTCTTTTCGGCTGATTGTCGAGTAACTGTAGTTTCCCGTTAATTGTTTCACGAACCGCCTGGCTATTGCGGCGTCTGCTTGCCGTGGCTGACATTGCTATAACTAAGCCGTTAAACTTCTAGACGTGAGATGTAATCAGACGGCATGCTCTGGACAAGACTGCTTTCATGGAGCTCAATCATGCGTGACGAAGAATTTTGAGCATGAGTGGTGTTGATGGTAATATTTGCGCATTTTTACCCCACCCACTATTAGCAACCTTATTAGTATTGTCTTGCTATTAAACACACTATTTCAAAATGGTGTAAATAACAAATACCGTCGATCCATTCGAATATCCTGTATATATCACTGGAAAAGTCCTGATAACATTCACTTAGTTAATAGTGTCTTTTGTCGTTAAAAACTTTCAGACGATTTTAACTATTTGTATTACCGAAACCGGAAACTCTCAAATCTTAAGGCGCATTCTGCTTTACTGTCAGCCTGCTTAAAGCTACCATCTGTTAGAATTTAGAAAATACTTCTTATCAAACATATTCATGAGCTATTTTCTTCAGTGAAAGAATAAATTAAAGGCGTAAAAATGCGTATTTATGGGGTAATGGGTTAAGTGTAGCTCTTTCACTTGACTACCAAAGCGCGCTAAAATGCGACTTTGCAAACATTTTTGCATTCTTATAGACATTTCTTTAGTCCAAAAAAATCAAAAACATATTATAGACGAGACTATGCATGCAGACGATAGTTTGGCGGTATACGGGGTTAATTCAGGCGATAAAACATGGCAGAGAAAGAGTTAAGGCGATCTCTAACTGAAGCAGGACGAGTTGCAAGCCGTATCAAATAGAACCAAACGTGTCAGATGATGACGCCCACATGCGTTTTCAGCAGCTCATATGGAACAAGCTCTTCCGTAAGTGGTCGATATACCTGCGACCCGTCTATATTATGACAGAGTTGGCCCGTTAAAATCATTGTATTGGCAATACCAAATCGCCAATAAGCCGGTGTAACCTTAGCGAACCTGACAGAAGATCAATTCGATTTCCAAGATGCATTTAGTTGCCGCGATATTTCTATCTGGATCAATCAGCTTTTCCATGGCATTCATATCTGTGCCATTAAGTAATACAGCGTTCCCTCTCTACAACGACAACAGTAGTATATGCGTCGGTTTGGGTGTAAATAAATCGACGCCATTTTGGATGACCTACTTTCTAAAAATAGAAAAAGCACGTGGGTCTATATTTAGCCCAGGGTGAAGGTCTTGTGGGGGTAGCCATATTGGATTTGGGTTTGAACGGAAAAAAAGCGGCCATGTTGAATTATTGAATTTTCACGAATCTGGGTCTACACGGTATACAGAACTGACCTGTTTACGATCTGTTAAGATAGCCAGGGACATTGAGCGTCAGGTTCTTCCCTATCAGAGGGGAATCTTAGAGGTCTTGCATATAACGTGTGTTCACATCGATGTTTTCAGTTCAAATGACTGAGATGTTTCTCCTTCATGCGCGGATAGAGGGCGCAATGTTTAAAATGACAGCATCGCTATATTTAGCTGGCCGGTGTTACAAGTATTGCATCAGCCGAGAAGAGGCCTAGGGCATTAACCCCCGACCAGGGAGAGCAAATGGCAGTCAAGCGTAATCAACAAGACATTAAAAAGCCATTAACTGCCGGAAATGAAGGCAATTCAGAGACACAGTACCGTGAGAATGTATAGCAGTCAGGGCCCGTGAGAACATGCCGAGCTCACAGGGATGGATAAAAATAGATATTGTGTCATACCTTAAAATAAACGATGTCAGTGCAGACGACGAAAGACGGCTAAGGGGGATAGGTGCTAAGTAGAGGTTTTCAAAGGGTATTGCTTAGCTTATAGAGGGTATGGTTTTATAGGTCCATTTTTTCTGTACATAGTCCCCATACCGTTGTTCACGGATAGTCTTTTAATCAAGCAGACATCATCTTACAGCATATTGGGTTTTACCCCCAGTAAATAGCCTGCCCTAACCCGTTAATTAGCAAGACTTGTCCAGACACGTTTTACAGCGCGCATGCGTTGTCCACGGATAAGACCTACCAAAGCAGACAGCATGTTACAGCATGTTCACCCCGAGTGAATTGCTTGTCCTGACCAGACTTGTTCAGACACCTTTTACCGGGCGCATGCGTGAAGGGCCTATAATCGACGTTATAAATAGACATGGGAATTCTCTCCACTCTCATACGATGTCCAGTCGTTGAATGGGAAACACCGAAAAACAACACAGTAGAATACGCTGAAGGTAAGTGTTTACAAATGAAACAGTTAATGAAAAACAGTATTTAAATCAAGACTCTACGGTCATAGTTTTACGGAAGACTTAGTCTGCTTTAACCCCTCTTAACCCTTATACCGCTGACTATTTTATCTATTAAACTTTTTCCAGCATCGTCTGCTTAAGAGAGCGTAGGAAGCGGTCTTTTTTCATTCAAGTAACAGTTCGAAAAAGTTAAAGTGTTTCTTTTATTATTATAAATGGTTATCTGAGTTTCATAATAAACCTGAAAAAGAGAGGAATTACTGTACATGTAAAAGTTCACGGTTTTAGACTTTAACTACACAGTAAGCATGAGGCAGACATCTGTTTTCACTTCTAACAGGTCGTTAGGGACCAATTCGTTTCTCAGGGAGCCTGGGGAACTCATTATCTCATTAGGGTCCCCCTCTCTCTCTGCAGCATTATACACACATCTCAATGTTTGAGATTTTTAACAAAACTGTAATTGACGTTAAACACAGGTAGTGTATTTATACATTTCCTTAACCCTTTACCCCATATCTATGACCACTTAAAGCAGGCTGAAAGTAAAGCAGAATCATGCCCATGGACCGACACATTCTGAGCGTTTTGCTGTAACCTTTATCCTGCTGATACAGTCCGTGCAACACACGTGTTTTAAAACTACCTATAGTACGTGTCTAGCTTTGAAGGTAGATGACAACTTAAAGCAGGCTGAAAGTAAAGCAGAATGCGCTTGGACTGACACATTGTAGCCGTTTTGATGCAACCTTTATCCTGCTGACACGGTCCGTGCTACACACGTGTTTTAAAACTACCTATAGCACGTTTCTAGGTTTGAAGACAGATGATTACTTAAAGCAGGGTTAAACACAGGTAGAGTATTGTTCTTCTTCTTGTTGTTGTTGTTGTTGTTGTTGTTGTTGTTGTTGTTGTTGCTGTTGTTGTTGTTGCTGTTGGTCCTTAGTGTCAAGTATACCTTTGTGTTTATGTTTCCTGTGTCGTTTCAAACTGTGCAAATAGGCCTACGAGTTGTGGCAGAGGTTTCAGGGATACATTCTCGTTGGTATAGATAACTGATAATACTGTCAACAACTCTCTCCCTCTTATAAACTTTGGTCATTTCTCTGAGCCGGATTTGTTGTACAATATTTACTCTTCGCTGATCATTTGCGCTCGTCTGGTTTCGTCCGCGATGGTTACTATGACGTAACGTTCTCGTAAGATGACGGGTATCAAAGAATGATGTAGTCTTAGTAATGTCTTTTTTCTGGACACGTTGACGCTTTCACTAGCCAGTGTTCTCAATAGCCTCCGTTCTCTCGCGAACGTTTGGCTGTCGCGTCTTAGGGGATTGATAGTCCCATCCACGATACGTTTGATAACTTCGCTAAGGGCTTCGGTTTGACGCCACGTCATGTTTCGGAGCAATTGTCTCCGACCTCTCATCTCCCTTAAGGCCGTCAAGAAATTAAAATGTCTATAGACTCTAGAGTGTTCCATCATGATGCGGGTGCGTTATAGGGATGTCGTAGTACCTCTTATAACATACATACATACAAACTTTTATTGAGAGTTTTTTTTTTTTTTTTTTTTTTTTAACGAGCTTTACAGGTGAATGTTTATTTATTTTGTTTTATAATGAATTATCGAGTATTAATTAATGTATTTGGTATCAATTCAGAGTAAAACAAGTTCAATAGAGCGATTTCTGGATTTAAAATGATGAAATTGTGATGTTTACACATCATTAGAAAAAATTGATGTTTCTCCTAGAAAACTTTCCTAATAGTTTTTTAACGAGCTTTACAGGTGAATGTCTATTTTTGTTGTTTTATAATGAATTATCGAGTATTAATTAATGTATTTGGTATCAATTCAGAGTAAAACAAGTTCAATAGAACAATTTCTGGATTTAAAATGATGAAATTGTGATGTTTACACGTTATTAGAAAAAATTGATATTTCTGCTAGAAAACTTTCCTAATAGTTTTTTAACGAGCTTTACAGCTGAATGTCTATTTTTTTTGTTTTATAATGAATTATCGAGTATTAATTAATGTATTTGGTATCAATTCAGAGTAAAACAAGTTCAATAGAGCGATTTCTGGATTTAAAATGATGAAATTGTGATGTTTACACGTCATTAGAAAAAATTGATGTTTCTCCTAGAAAACTTTCCTAATAGTTTTTTAACGAGCTTTACAGGTGAATGTCTATTTTTGTTGTTTTATAATGAATTATCGAGTATTAATTAATGTATTTGGTATCAATTCAGAGTAAAACAAGTTCAATAGAACAATTTCTGGATTTAAAATGATGAAATTGTGATGTTTACACGTTATTAGAAAAAATTGATATTTCTCCTAGAAAATAATTCTTAATAGCTTTTTAACGAGCTTTACAGGTGAATGTCTATTTTTGTTGTTTTGTAATGAATTATCGAGTATTAATCAATGTATTTGGTATCAATTCAGAGTAAAACCAGTTCAATAGAACGATTTCTGGATTTAAAATGATAAAATTCGAACATTTTGTGCATTTTATGCCAATACTGTACAATGGGGATTGCTGATGAGTTAATGACTTTTCAATCTGTGACTTCTGACCGTGCGAGCGAGATCGCCATAGTTACTGTTTTTATGGCTAAACCTTTAACATGCTAAGTAATCTGTGGTCTGCAGCATGTTGTTATTTGCATTTTATGATCAAATATCCATTATTCATCTGTATGTTTAATATCAATGTGTACTACCACTAGATTGTTACATGTCTAAAGTCAAGCATATCAAATGATCAACTTAATAAAATGGATAATGTACACATTGTGTGACAAAACATGGGGGGAGTTCAGTTAAAAACTTTATACTTTAGCCCCCTAGTATCTGGGAATTATACTGGTATGAAACTCTCACAGTTCACAAAGAAAGAGGGTTTTTCGCGGTAGGTTACAGCAAAACGGTTTGAATTTGTCAGTCAAGGCTCATTCGATCTGCTTTACTTGCAACCTGCTTTTAAGTCGTCATCTGTCTTCAAAACAAGAAAACATGCTATGGGGTAAAGGGTTAAGGAAATGTATTAATACTCTACCTGTGCTTAACCCTGCTTTAAGTATTCATCTGCCTTCAAAGCTAGAAACGTGCTATGGGGAAGTTTTAAAACACGTGTGTTGCACGGACTGTATCAGCAGGATAAAGGTTACAGCAAAACGCTCAGAATGTGTCGGTCAATGCGCATTCTGCTTTACTTTCAGCCTGCTTTAAGTAGTCATCTGTCTTCAAAGCTAGAAACGTACTATGGGGTAGTTTAAAACACGTGTGTTGCACGGACTGTATCAGCAGGATAAAGGTTACAGCAAAACGCTCAGAATGTGTCGGTCCATGGGCATTATTCTGCTTTACTTTCAGCCTGCTTTAAGTGGTCATAGATATGGGGTAAAGGGTTAAGGAAATGTATAAATACACTACCTGTGTTTAACGTCAATTACAGTTTTGTTAAAAATCTCAAACATTGAGATGTGTGTATAATGCTGCAGAGAGAGAGGGGGACCCTAATGAGATAATGAGTTCCCCAGGCTCCCTGAGAAACGAATTGGTCCCTAACGACCTGTTAGAAGTGAAAACAGATGTCTGCCTCATGCTTACTGTGTAGTTAAAGTCTAAAACCGTGAACTTTAACATGTACAGTAATTCCTCTCTTTTTCAGGTTTATTATGAAACTCAGATAACCATTTATAATAATAAAAGAAACACTTTAACTTTTTCGAACTGTTACTTGAATGAAAAAAGACCGCTTCCTACGCTCTCTTAAGCAGACGATGCTGGAAAAAGTTTAATAGATAAAATAGTCAGCAGTATAAGGGTTAAGAGGGGTTAAAGCAGACGAAGTCTTCCGTAAAACTATGACCGTAGAGTCTTGATTTAAATACTGTTTTTCATTAACTGTTTCATTTGTAAACACTTACCTTCAGCGTATTCTACTGTGTTGTTTTTCGGTGTTTCCCATTCAACGACTGGACATCGTATGAGAGTGGAGAGAATTCCCATGTCTATTTATAACGTCGATTATAGGCCCTTCACGCATGCGCCCGGTAAAAGGTGTCTGAACAAGTCTGGTCAGGACAAGCAATTCACTCGGGGTGAACATGCTGTAACATGCTGTCTGCTTTGGTAGGTCTTATCCGTGGACAACGCATGCGCGCTGTAAAACGTGTCTGGACAAGTCTTGCTAATTAACGGGTTAGGGCAGGCTATTTACTGGGGGTAAAACCCAATATGCTGTAAGATGATGTCTGCTTGATTAAAAGACTATCCGTGAACAACGGTATGGGGACTATGTACAGAAAAAATGGACCTATAAAACCATACCCTCTATAAGCTAAGCAATACCCTTTGAAAACCTCTACTTAGCACCTATCCCCCTTAGCCGTCTTTCGTCGTCTGCACTGACATCGTTTATTTTAAGGTATGACACAATATCTATTTTTATCCATCCCTGTGAGCTCGGCATGTTCTCACGGGCCCTGACTGCTATACATTCTCACGGTACTGTGTCTCTGAATTGCCTTCATTTCCGGCAGTTAATGGCTTTTTAATGTCTTGTTGATTACGCTTGACTGCCATTTGCTCATCCTGGTCGGGGGTTAATGCCCTAGGCCTCTTCTCGGCTGATGCAATACTTGTAACACCGGCCAGCTAAATATAGCGATGCTGTCATTTTAAACATTGCGCCCTCTATCCGCGCATGAAGGAGAAACATCTCAGTCATTTGAACTGAAAACATCGATGTGAACACACGTTATATGCAAGACCTCTAAGATTCCCCTCTGATAGGGAAGAACCTGACGCTCAATGTCCCTGGCTATCTTAACAGATCGTAAACAGGTCAGTTCTGTATACCGTGTAGACCCAGATTCGTGAAAATTCAATAATTCAACATGGCCGCTTTTTTTCCGTTCAAACCCAAATCCAATATGGCTACCCCCACAAGACCTTCACCCTGGGCTAAATATAGACCCACGTGCTTTTTCTATTTTTAGAAAGTAGGTCATCCAAAATGGCGTCGATTTATTTACACCCAAACCGACGCATATACTACTGACAACCATTGGGAGACATAAATTGGGTGCGTTGTTCGGAGGGAACTTTGCTTACATTTGCAAACAGCTTGAATCCAGATCAGACGCCGCGTGACGCGGCGTCTGATCTGGCTTCAAGCTATTTGTAACTCCTCATTAAGTTTATTTTTCTGTCAAAATGTTCATTATGTTACTTTGAGAAAAAACAGTAGAAAACAATTCAAAGCAGACGATATTGCAACTTTAAAACGTTAGACATAATTGTTCTGTTTAGTGGGAACTGCGACAAGGGTCGTTGTAAGGAGGGGGTCGTTGTTTGGAAGGCCATTGTAGGGAGGGAGCACTGTAATAATTATAATTATTATAAAACGACTTTATTTTTAATGGATTACATATTTGGTATCAAACAGTTTTCAATATTGTCAAGAAACAATATTAACAAAATTATATACACATGAATCATGTTAGAAAGAGAAAGAATCACCTATCAGTACATTTTTATTCCTTTGCAAACAGATAGGACCCAGAAAAGACAGCTCTTGTAGGCGCTCTAAACAGGGCCTACTCTGTTTACTCATAGAATCTTAAATACCTAGCTATATGCACTATACATATAATAGAAAAATTCATGTACATTGGTTTCAGTGTCATTATGAGAATTAAAAAATAACCCGTATTTCTTGTGAGGAAATTCTACATCCCAAACTCGCTTAAGTGTAACATACCCGTATTTTAAAGTTAGAGCGTGCCAAAGCCAAGTTTTAACTTTGAAATACGAATATGTTCCTCTTAAGCGAGTATTGCATATCAACGTTTTGCTGTATATCTAAACCCTGCTTTTACCGTAACACTGCTTTATCCAACATGATCAGTCGGTGCCTAAGAATGTGGGATAAGGCAGGTTATATACAGTAATAACTTTGAAATACGGGGTATGTTCGATTGAGGCGAATTCGAGTTATCAAATTTCAACTAAATACTGATAAGTTCAACTAAACCAAACTCGAATGATCGAGATTCGATTAAATTTCTATAAAGAGTGGGTAACACGTTATTGTTTCCCAAATACAAGCGTTGGTTCTAATACAAATGTTTCCATTGCAATCAGTTTGGAGCCAGCTCAGACCCGAGGTAACCCATCGTCTGATCAGACTCGAAACTGTTTGCCATTCAGTTTAAAAAGAATTGTCAACATTTTTAAGACATTTCCATTTTCTACATTTTATTACATTTCGTTTATGTTTAGCTGCGTTAAACGAGAAATGATTTAAGAAATAATCTATGTTCTACCGTTGTGAAACGGTATTTTACAACGGTCGGGAGTTGTGGTGCGCAGGAATTGACCACGAAGGCCAGATATAAAGAAAATCATTAGAAAGGAAATCAAATGTTCCATACTTATTTCCTCAGCGGATGAAGTTTTTCGACCGAATAACTTTTTCCGCGGCATTACAAGAATCTAACACCCAAAAGCAAATTTACATTTACCGATCCACAATCTGGCATAGAACAAACATTACACCAAACAAGACAGAAGAATAAAAAAATTACTGTAACGTTACTGGTTAAAAGTATATGGTCTTTACGGGCTATATGAATAACGAAAGAAATTTAAAAAACATAACGTATGAACGCACGTTGTCACGTCATGTCATATAACCGCGGGAGGAGCGGGGTAGGGAAGAGTGTGGTATACCGTCTCAGGTATACCACGATAGACCTGTTCTTTGTTTATAGAGACGAATTCACGTGTCATGTTAGAATAAGAAATAATCGATGTTCTACCGTTGTTAAACGGTATTCTACAACGGCGGGGAGTTGTGATGCGCAGGAATTGACCACGAAGGCCGAAGGCCTGAGTGGTCAATTCCTGATCATCACAACGACCAACCGTTGTAGAATACCGTTTAACAATGGTAGAACATTGGTTATTTCGATTCTAACTTAACAAAAATCATAAGAAATGCAAGCAAATGTTTCAGGCTTATTTCCTCTGCGGATGCAGTTTTCGACCGAATTACTTCCCTTGTGTGGCTATTACATGAAACCAATATCAGTACGTCATATATAAGAAAAATACAAAATAGTGACGAAATGATTTATTCTGTCATAGAACCATTTAGTATTAGTCAGATTAAATGTATATGAGACAAATCAGTAACAAAACATGAAAATTAAGACCTTTTATGTCATTCTACTTTCCATTGAAAACTGTGCTTTACCGTAGGGTGGGTACAGGAAGAGCCTGTCAAAAACGACTTTTTTCACAGCGTGGTAAAACGTCTCAGGTATACCACGATGAGCTTGTTCTTTGTTTATAGAGACGAAT
This sequence comes from Gari tellinella, assembly GCA_922989275.2. Lineage (NCBI taxonomy): Eukaryota > Metazoa > Mollusca > Bivalvia > Cardiida > Psammobiidae > Gari > Gari tellinella. Next base: position 95,838,079 of record OV277858.1, read on the forward strand.
TCACGTGTCCCTGTTAGAATTATAGTTCACTCACTGTACCACATTGTTTACTTTTAATCATATGGTTAGGGTGTAGGGTGTAGACTAGGCGCAATAAAAAGGCAACAATTTCTTACGATTTGAACAGAGGTCATCTTGAAACAGACGACAAGCTACCAATATATGAATTTTTTTAGCGTAAAAACTGAAGTACTTGTACAGTCTAGAAAACGTTATTCTTTCCCAATACACGCGTTTATGCTAGAACAATTATGTCCATTGCAAACAGCTTGAAGCCAGATCAGACGCCGGGTCTGCTCAGGCTCCAAAGTGTTTGCCATTCAGTCTAAAATAGATAAAACTTTAACAATATCAAAAACTTGTGATTTTCACAATTTTATTGTATTTTGTTTCTGTTTAGTTGCCTTTTTTAAAAACAGGATAGAATAATGCCCCCTCCACTGTATACTAACCGTAAGCATAGTTTGTGGGTGGTATTTTTGCAATCAGTGAATGTTCGTGAGTTTTAATTATAGATAGAAAATTAAAAAATATATATCAGTGACACTTCGTGTTAGAAGTTGTAACAAGGAGAAGGCGTATTCTTTCCAAATCACCGCGTTTACTTTATAGCTATTATTTCCCTTTGCCAAATGTTTGGAGCCAGATCAGACGCCGCATATTTACTATGTGTACAGTGGAGAAAACGTTTTTCTTTCCCAATAAACGCGTTTACGCTAAAATTATTATTTCGATTGCAAACAGTTTGGAGCCAGATCAGACGCCGGGTAACCCGGCGTCTGATCAGGCTCCAAACTGTTTGCCACTCAGCATAAAAAAATCTTGAGAAATCTTAAAACGTTGTCTTTTTCTTCATTAAAGCGTATGCGTTTCGTTTGCGTTTAAACGGGAAAGTACAACGTTTTCTCCACTGTACCGGTATTTGACCACCATAGCCGACCTAGGTCGATTTGTAAACAGTTTTGATTCAAACCTTTGAACACGCTAGGTATCGATAGTTCTCATCGGTCAAACTGCAGTGAATCTAACATTGAAATAAAATATGCATATTAGACATCGTTTTAAAGTAGACTATATAATGACGAAGAATGGACTGAAAGAGACCAAGACACTATATAAGGGGAGTATTTCAAAAACTTAAATCTTTTTTTCTGTTTTAAACCCTGTGGTGTCACTACTCATTAGAATCGTCTCCAAGAGACAATTCTAATGAGTAGTAACACCATAGGACTTGGTACTAAAATGAGGGAGAAAATGTTCGATTTATTCAGTTTACTCTCTTACATTGCATCTGGAGCCCTGAAGAGAAGATCAAATGTAAGGGTTAAAACATGTTGTAATGACTTTGAAGGCGATACGATTCGTATTTCAAATCAGTTGTACTGTGATTGTCTGATCAGGATAACAACTGTTTGATAAAAGTGTCGCTGTGTTTTACTTACATAGCTTTTTGAAAACAATTCTGGTCAGATTGTTGAAGCAGACGGCGTTTAACCCTTTCACTTCACGCCAATGACGTCAAATAAAAAGGCTCCTTTGATCAGACCTGTTTGACACTTGTATTGAAATAACCGCAGTCATACTGCATGCCTTATATTTAACTTGCAGACAACAATATTGAAGCAGACGACAATATGACAGTGAATGCACAGGTACTTGGCACATTTTGATTCTTTTAACTAGCTACCATATATCTCTATAATACATGGTGGATAGTTAAAAACATGTGTAAAGTACAGCGTTCCCTCCCTACAACGGCCCTTCCAACAACGACTCTCTCCTAACAACGACGCTTGTCACATTTCCCTAAACAGGACAATTATGTCTTTACGTTTTTACGGCTGAAATGTCGTCTGCTTTAAATAGTCGTCTGCTGCTTTTCTAATAGTTACTTTTTTACATTTTGACAGAAAAACACTTAATGACGATCGAAGTACCAAACTGTTTGCAAATATTAGCCAATTTCCCTCCCTATAACGACCCCCTCTGAACAACGCACACCATTTTGGTATCCTGTTGGATGTTGTTGTAGAGAGGGAGCGTACCTGTGGGTGAATGGGGGGTGAAAACCTCACGATAAAGTTTTGACGATGAAAGGATTGAGTAGGGAAGGCGTTAAAGCGTTTTTGCTCAAATAAAAATTAATTGCAATCAGTTTGGCGCCAGATCACATGCCACATAATATTGCGTCTCATCATATTCCAAGCTGTGTGCAAATTTGACATTTGCTTGTCGCGAATGGTGATAAAAGAGTAAAAAACAAATCTTGTTTTAACGAGTGTACAGTGGAGAAAACGTTATTCTTTCCCAATAAACGCGTTTACGGTAAATCTATTATTTCCCATGCAAACAGTTTGGAGCCAGATCAGACGCCGGGTAACCTGGCGTCTGATGAGGCTTCAAACTGTTTGTCATCAAGGTTAAAATCAACTTTCAGGATTGTAAAAACGTTGTTATTTTCTGCATTATAGTACAATGCGTTTGCGTTTCGTCTACGTTTAAATGGGAAATAATAGCAAAATCTCCACTGTACTACTAGGTCTAGTTGGTATAAATACATGTTTACACCTGCTTAGTGTTTTCTGTCTGTTTAAGAAAAAAAATGCAGTTCATTTTAATTGAAAAAAAAACCAAACACAACCCACATCACTCATTTAAAAGCGATGTCAAACACCTTGTAAGTTGAGCAGGTTCCAAGTTGTTTGGCGTCTGATCTGAATCCTAACTCTTTTACAAATACCAGTCGGATGAACTCGGTAGGTAAAGTTATTTTATGGCCTTGCACTTATGTGTGATGAATTACTGTAAAACTGGTTTTATTCGCGAGAATATAATTTACGCGTTAATTCGCGAATGTGTTGCCTCGCGTCTCTAGTTTTGAAAATAGGTGACTTCTTAAAGCAGGTTGAAAGTAAAGCAGAATGTGCCTTAAGGCACATTCTGCTTTCCTTTCAGTCTGCGTTAAGCTGCCACCTGCTAGAAACATTGCATGATGTCGCGAATTAATACAAAATCGCAGTACGCGAAATATTCATGACGCGAAAAATACCTGTTTTACAGTACATAGCCGAGGTCAGGGTTAATGAAAAGTAAAGTTGTATCAGCTAAGGAATGTTGTTAAAATGGTTGAAATGCACAATCTGACGTTTGATGATTTATGTTGGTGGTTTTCAACCAACTACTGTCGGAGTCAACATTAGAATACAGTGAAAAAGATGTTAATCTTTCTAATATAGTAAAACCTCGCTATTACGACCACTAAAACCAAGGCTAATTGGTTGAATATACTAAACACCAAGGCTAACTGATCGAATATAGAACGGTGACAGCTAAAAGCAATGTGACAGTGAAACAGAAAGCTCCTAAAGGAGCTTTCTGTTTCACTGTCACCTTGCTTTAAGCGGTCACCTATGGTAAACAAACTAATAATTACCACGATTAAGTGGTCGTAATAGTGAGGTTTTACTGTATATGGAAAATGACAACTGTTTACAAAATGTGTTAACGTCGTCTGTACCTCTGTATTTGAAAGCAGTTTGGAGCCTGATCAAACGCCGGGTTTCCCGATGTCTGATCTGGCTCCAAAACATTTGGCAACGGACTTGTATACGCTTTTAGGATAATCGCGTGTATTTGGTAAAGAATAACGCCTTCTGTGGTGTCATCCTTACGAGTGAATCTCGTTCTTGAACTTTGCACACTTACTGAATATGGTCTGAACACCAAATCGCTGTCCCAACTACTGCAGTGGCGAAAAACTTATTAGAAATGCAAAGGCAGTTCAATGAAATGTAGAAAGTAACATTCACTTTTTAATGCTCTCGGTTTCTGTTACATGTAACTCGATTGTCACCGAGTTACATGGAGAAGGCGGTATTTTTCCCATTTAAATTAAAATGGAACGCAAAGACATTACAATACCATGAGAGCAGTTACCGCTTTTCAAGATGTTCAATATTTCTATCAAAATGAATGACAAACTGTTTGAAGCCTGGCTCGGATTTTCATGTTGGGGAAGCCTTCCAGCTGACTAGCGGAAAGTCGGTGGTCGACGTAAAATCACACCAATTTACATATAATAATAGGACAAGTGTACACTTAACAAGTACACTTTTCTAAATGCTTAAGATAGTTTCTTTCTTACAAATTGCTACATACAGTTTGTATTGTTACATTATTAATTATTTGTTTTGTATGAAATACCTTTTGTTTTATGTACTTGTAGAATTATAGATAGATAGATATACTCTTTATTTACATATCATCATTGCACATCCAATATATAAACATACATATACAAAAGTAGCATTAAAATAGCGCAACGCCATTCCTTAATGGAATTATAAGAGATGATATGAAAGGCATTATATGCCATACATTACATATAAAACATTGCATTATAAATGAACCAATTGAAGAGTTTCAAAGCTGATTTCGCATATTAAAAAGGTGTTAAACATAAAGAGTATAAATATTTATAAGAGTATTCAAGAAACTCTAGATGAAGTTATCTCATGTATACAGTTTTTAAAATACATATATAACGACAACTTAAAGTTCAAAATAAGATGACATTACATGTATATGATTAATAATAACTGACATTATTTACATAGTAAAAATTGACGTCTCTGTAAAATGAGAAAACAGGTTTTGGCACAGTCTCTTATCATATTTGTATTGGAAAACAGAAAACTGTATTTTTCAAGATCATTTAAGTTTAAGAAAGTAGTGTTATAAGTGCATGCATTTGCAAACAACTGTTCTCCTATATATGGAGGGCCGCATGGAAGATTGGTCTTTACCAAATGAGTTCTCTCGTTAAACAGAACAGAACAGAACAGAACTTTATTTCACGTAAACTTTACAGTTTCTAGTGATTACAAATCTCTCTATATAAATATAACACTTTTGACAAGAAATCTTAGTGGTAAGTTTGTGTCTTTATTATTATTATCATTATTAATCAACCCATTAACCATAACCAATTACCTAATTAATACGCCTTTTACGTAGTTAATTCATTCATCCACTGAAGAAAATAGTTACCCTTTATATAGTCATGAATACATGTATGCACCATAAGAAATACTTTCTATCTCCCTGCAAATGGTTGCTTAAAGCATATTGAAAGTAAAGCAGAATGCACCTTAAGGCGCATTATCTTTTACGTTCAACCTGCTTTAAGTGGTCAACTGTCTTCAATACTAGAAACACGATATGGGTAATGAGATATATCACATCACTGAACAATATATTGGTCGCCAATGAACGTCCGTTCTTGACGTACACGCGCGCTTGGTGGGGGAAGGTGGTGTTTTATCCCTTGTATCTTGTCTAACAGTACATTTGTTTCTTCCTCTGTTTCAATATCGTCTGTTATCGTCTGCAAATGTTTTAAAATTTAATTTTAAAGCAATTGTAGATTTAAATACATAGTAACTTAATACGAGGATCAAACAGTTTGGATCCTGATCAGACGCCGCGTTTCGCGGCGTCTGATCAGGATCCAAACTGTTTGCAAATTCTAGTATAGTAAAATCGCGATTTGCAAGTGAAGGATAACGTTTCCCGTATACATTCATAGTATTATGTATAACAAACGCGTAACATGGACATTATATGTTATTCTGGTATATATATTTGTACTACATCACCGTTACATGTACCTTAACTAGCACATTCTTGAAGCATGCTATATTACAACAACAACAATGTTAACCTCACACTGACTGGCAATAGTATCATCACTGTGATCTCTGTGTATATGCATATGATAATAATTATGTATAAAAACCCTTAAACGTTTACGCATTTTGACTGGGGAAACATCGATATGAGTGACAAACAGTTTGGATCCTGATCAGACGCGAAATTTCTCTCAACTGACCGATGATGGTGTGTTCTGGGTAATGTTATCTAAAGGGTAAATGCAAATCAAATTTACTAACTAACTCTCAAGTTTTATAATAATGCAATTTCACCCTTGGAAAACGGCAATGGTTCACTTTGTTGCACTTTTACCCTTTTACTCTCAATGACGCCTTAAAGTCGATATTTATTGAGTCATACAACTTTAAATCTTCCAGACGACAATAAAGCGGCGAAGGGGTACAACTATCCCGAATAAATTGATTGTAAAAGGGTCAAGTACAGTGAACCGTCGTTTCATCGCAAGTCTGATTGGATCATTCGCAGAGAAAACATCGTTTGCTGAAAAAAGCGTATGCAAATTTATGCCATTTTTTCTGAAGATTTAGCTGCGTACATGTAATTATTGCTAAGAGTGTCGAATAGTTTGGATCCTATTCAGACATCGCGTTACACCTTACGCGGCGTCTAGTCTGAACCTTTAAACTATTTACCGTGTATATGATCGAACGCGCAAAAAAAGAGCGGTGTCTGATTTGTAAAAAACATTTTGGAGTTGATACAGAACGGAATTAATACAGAAAGTACATGTATATATATACAAGTCATACATTATGATTAAACAGACAGCTGTTCCACACTTCTTAATATACATGTATCACTGTTAAACTACGTGTTCGTCCAAAGTGCAATCAAATCTAGGTCGTTTATAGCAAACAGTTTGGATGCACATTTTAGTTTCAATTTACGTCGGTTTCTTCCAACGTTGGGCTAACTGGACGTCCCAGACTGAAAGAGAGGGAAGCGGACACAGATGAACCCGGGCGATGCCTTTCACTCTTTTGTTTTATATAGATCCACCTGGCTCTTTCACCAGGGCTGCCATTTCTCCGGATTTTTCCTAAGTATTCGGATTTTTATCCTAGTGGATCATAGCTTAAAACCGGCTGAAAGTAAAGAAGAATGCGCCTCAAGGCGCATTCTGCTTTACTTTCAACCTGTTTTAAGCAGTCATGTGTCTTCAAAACAAGAAACAGACTATGAGGTAAAGTTACGTTTAGCAAAATTGTGTCTGAAAAATTGAAAATTTGAAATCTTAGGATTTTTATGATCAACCTATGGAAGCCCTGTTTAACACGTCAGTGTAGCACTAGTACATAGGACCTCGGTTGAAAGTCTCATCTGAAGGACATGATCCGGCGTGGGATCAAACCTACGAGGCTACGACCAGTAGATTGACAAATCATGCGCCGAATAATTCTACCTTCAATCTAAATATAAAATGCCCCCATCCTACTCTGGTCGTATATTTGTAAGGAAAGAGGACAAGAAAATTGATGATTTCAAACAGAATTATACTTTAACATATTTGCGCCTTGTGTCCGATGAAAAGAACATACAGCGTAGGCTCTGAACAGACGCCGCATTATGCGGCGTCTGATCAGAGTCTACACTGTTTGCTGACAGAGATTTAAATATAAACCAAAACGAAAATAAAAATTTAGACCAGGCACCCCTTTAGATAAAAAAAATAGACTTATCCAATATATAAGCGCGGAAGAATCCACTAATTGGTTAAGCAGACGATATTTTATTTAGTGGCCAAACAACTGTATCCTCGAGTTTTATCACCAGTCTCAATCACCTGAACGATTTAATTTATACGGTACAGTAAACTCTCTCTATCACGACCACTTAAAAGAAGATAAATTGACAACATAAAATACAGTTGGCAGCTTAAAGCAAACTGAACGTAATGGAGCTTTCTGTTTTACGTTCACATTGCTTGAAGCGGTCACCTTCCTTAAAACTAAGTCTTGATGATTAGCACAACCTATAAGTGGTTGTAATAGAGAGGTTTTACTGTAAACAATCTCAGCTTTCGTTTTCTACAACTAATTATGACACTAAACCAGTAGCGTGGCTACAGGTCTGAAATACAGTGGAGTAAACGTTATTCTTCCATTCAAACACAAACGCATTGCAATGAGATATAGAAAAATACAACTTTTTAACAATTCTGACTTACCAGTTTTAATCTGATCAGGCTCCAAACTGTTTGCAATGGAAATAATAGTTTTAGCGTAACGCGTTTATTGAGAAATAATGCATTTCCTCTACTGTTCTCTGCACGCTGCACACGGGGCACAAACTGCTAACCGAAACAGCAAACAGTGGCAACTGAACACGCTACAGAGTTAAAGTTACGTGCATGGTAGCTTAAAAGCATTGTGAACGTAGAGCAGAAAGCTTTTTAGCCTATTTGTAGGAGCTTACTGATTCGCTGCCATCCTGCTTTTCAGCAGCTACTAACATTGTAACCGTAAACACGGAATTATACAGTGTATAATTCTGTGCCGTAAACATGCCGTTTCACTGAAATGGTCCGTATTAGAACGGATACTATATTGGTTTGAGGACAAGCTTATTAAAGATTAACCCAGTACCACATAGCCTGTTCTTGTTTTGAAGACAGGTGGTCACTTTAAGCATTTTGGAATTAAAGCAGAATGCGCCTTCAGGCTCATTATGCTAAATATTTCCTCTGCTTTAAGCTACTGTATGCCATTATACATGTATAAATATATTTATATTATGAAATAAACTAATGTTCATTTTATGGAGTTTTTCTCTGTTACAAATATATTATATAGAACAAATTTTATATATGCTGCATATTTATACAGCGGAGAATGTGTTATTCTTTCCCAATAAACGCGTTTACGCTAAAACTATTATTTACAATACAAACAGTTTGGAGCCAGATCAGACGCCGGGTAACCCGGAGTCTGATCAGGCTCCAAACTGTTTGCCACCAAGATAAACAAGAATTATCAGAATTGTCCAAAAATTGTTCTTTTCTACGTTTTAGCGCTTTGCGTTTGCGTACGTTTGCGTTTAAACGGGAAAGAATAACAGATTCTCCACTGTAACTGTAAAAAGAGGAAATATAGTTTCTTCAGTGGAAGAATAAATTAACCCATTAACCCTTTACCTTATGCCTTTTAGCGCATTCATTTAATTCCTCCGCTGAAGAAAATAGTTCCATTTTATACAGTCATGAAATGTATTATAAGGAATATATTATTTATTCTAGCAGGTTTTGGCTTAAAGCTGGTTGAAAGTAAAGCAGAATGCGCCTTCAGGCGCATTCTGCTTTACGTTCAACTTGCTTTAAATAGTCACCTATCTAACATTCTAGAAACAGGATATGGGGTAAAGGGTTAACCGATAGACTGTTTCTAGTCTTTAAGATAGGTGTTACAACTAACAGCAGGTTGAAAGTAAAGATGATGCATTCTGCTTTATTTTCAGCCTGGTTTAAAAAAAATCTGGTAGAATATAGAAACAAGAAATATCTTTAAAAAAGATATTCGGCGGAATGAGTGGTTGAACTAAGGCTATATAGATGGGTGTGCAAAATTGAATGAAATTGAGGTTTTCAAAGAATTGTAATATCTTGGATTGAAAAGCAAAAAATAAAAGTATACAATTGAAACAGTAACTTTTATCTAAAATGCAAAACTATCATGTACAGAAATGCAAAACAAAACAATAATTTAACTCATATCCTAGCTACTGGTAGGAGATCCTCACATTAATCTATTGTTCTATATATCAAACTTCATTCATTGAGTTTCTTGAAACAAACTATATAGCATACACAAATGTACAGATTCAACAGTCTGCTCTACTTCACTCTTGTAAATAATGATGAAACCACACAATTGAGTTTAACTCACTTGAGGCCATTTATATTTAATATTGCTTTTAATGTATGGTAAATGTGTACAAATAGTTAACAATTAAAACAAATTGGTAGTAAACAATTACAAAACACCTAGCTTCCTCTGTATTTCAGATGTCATCTTAAATTGCATCAGCCCCCATGCAGTGTAGTAAACAGTCTGGTCTGTGTCTCTAAATTTTACACTCACAGCCATATCTGGGAAAACTGTAATTGGACATAGACCAGCCTACAGGGCTCCAGATAAGAGGGAGTAAACTAAACAAATCACATTTATTCACTCATTTCAGCACCAAACCCTATGGTGTTACCACTCATTTTGATTGTCTCGAAGAGACAATTCAAATGTTTAGTGACACCACAGGGTTTAATGCACAAATAAAGATTTTAAGTTTTGAAATAATTCCCTTATCTGGAGCCCTGGCTACTATCCAATCAGACTATTCAGTTTCAACAGGTGCTCTCAAGTCTAAATTTCTGATCAAATATAATTGGTTGAAATGTGTGGCCAAACAGAAAGTGTGGCTAAATAGAAACCAGACAGCTCCGCCGAAAAATACTTCTAATAATATATATTCCAGACTGTATAAAATGGAATTATTTTCTACAGCGGAGGAATAGATAAAAGGCGTATAAAGGACATATTTATTGGTTTAAGACATTCAAAGGGCAGGTTCACAACGCAATGTGTTAGACCGAGCAGGAGTCACCAAATCTTGGTGCAAATTCTTGTTAACCTTTCATCCGCTAAACTATTCTGAAGTAGTCGAACGTCTTTCAAAGTTGATTAATTTAATAATGAATCGTGCCTTTATTTTGTCAAGCGCGTTCAAACTACAAAAGAAAACTATTTCAATCACCAGTTCACCACTGCTATAAACCACGCTTCAATACACCCACTACATCTTGTTTTATAGCCTCAAAAACACTTTCCTAATTTCGGTCACCCCTGTAATATATTAAACCTTTCACTGCCAATGACGCCAAACTGCAACTTGGTTTAAAACAGTTTGGACCCTGATCAGACGCCGCGTAACGCGGCATCTGATCAGGATCCAAACTGTTTGACATTTGTATCGATATTGCTTCAGCGAAAAGCGCTAAACCTAGCGACGAGTATACTCATCATCATTCAACAAACAGTGTACCTCTGACGAAGGCTCTTGTTCTATATAAACAGTGTAGATTTATCCCTCTGAACAGGGTCTGCACTGTTTGTTATTTTGATATATGCTGTAAAAACCAACCCTACATAGTCAAAAATGAACTGGACTTAATTGGATATTGGAGTTGCCAATTTGAAGTTTCAGGGGTGATTGAGTTAAAGCACAGCAAGAAATATCACACTTACAAGCCCTAGTGATTTTAACCCTTTTCTCGTCACACATATTTTCCTTACATATACAAACGATTTCGTATCCAGATCAGGTGCCGAGTTACTCGGCGTTTAATCTTGGTACAAACCTGTTTATACTTGTATCGATATTTCTACACTCAAAAACTGCATGGAAACGAAATGCGAATTTATTTGCATACGATAAATTTGAAGCAGACGAGAAAAAAATAATGGCGGGAAAAGAGGAAAACAGTGATAAAGTGTTGCCATATGTCACAGTGGCTGATGTAAGGTTAGGTCCCTGGGGGTATAAACTCTTCTTTTGTATGTATATGTTTTACGCCATGCCTTACCGTAGAGCGTAAAATCATCGCTAATCTAGGTCAAAGTGTATCTTTTCCTCAGGTGTTACAGTGGAGAATCTGTTATTCTTTCCCGTTTAAACGCAAGCGTACGCAAACGCAAAGCACTAGAACGTAGAAATGAACAACTTTTGGACAATTCTGATATTTCATGTTTATCTGGGTGGCAAACAGTTTGGAGCCTGATCAGACGCCGGGTTACCCGGCGTCTGATCTGGCTCCAAACTGTTTGTAAAAGAAAAAATAGTTTTCGCGTAAACGCGTTTATCGGGAAAGAATAACAGATTCTCCACTGTACACTTATTTTACTCCATAGTGACATATTTTTACGCATTTATTATACATCTGTTACAGGGATAACGTGTACTCAGGGATGACGCATAATCCCTGAAATTTTTAGGGATTTTACGCGTAATCACTGCATTGATGAAATGTCCCTTTTTTCATCAAATTAATAGATTTGTACTATCATGACATTTCTTTTGGTTTCTAACATCATGCTTTCTTGAAATATCATAGTCTAATGAACGTTAATACAAAATTTCTCGCACAAGTGAATAAAAATAAGTGAACTGTGTGCATTTAAGTCAAGACAACTAAATAACCAAGACATATGTCTTGTTAATAAGGTTAACAATATATTTTATAGCGTGGTACTTGCCGTTAAACTTAATGAACTTCATTACTTTGACCAAAAGTAACTGCCAAATATTTATTAAAAATCAACAAAAAGCTTCAAAATCACGCCTTTTTCCTGGGAGATTTAGGGTTTTCGCGAAATCCCTGACTTTTCAGGGATTTCACGTATTCACTGATTACACTTAATCCCAGTAACATATATACATAGTCGTGGACATGGAAGTGTTTGCTAAATCCCAGCGAGGCTGAAAGTAAAGCAGAAGGCGCTTAACCCATTTATGCCTTGTGAATTATTTCATGTTTACATAATTATATATATGATGAGTACATTTTTCATGATAAGGGTGTATCAGGGCTGCCATAAGTTGACATGAAAAATCCTAAGATTTCCAAATTTTGCATTTATCAAGTGCGGTTTTACGAACCGTACCTTTACCCTATAGCCTTTTTTTGTTTTGTTGACATGCGACTACTTAAAGCAGGCTGTAAGTAAAACAGAATGCGCCTTAGGGCGCATTCTGCTTTACTTTCAGCCTGCTTTAAGATACCATGTAGTGGGGAAAAAATCCGGAGATAAAGGGAAAATCCGGAGAAATGGCAGCCCTGGTGTATGGTCTAATTTTATTTTTCTCGACTTATCTATTATGGAAATTCCAGTTGTTGGACAGTTGCATTTTGCGGTATTTGATCTGAGTCTACACTATTTGCCGATGTCAAATTTTAACGGACACTAGACATTTATGGGTTAAGACGAATGCTACTTTAATCCAACCTGTGTTAAGTGGTCACTTGTCTCCAAAGCTAGAAACAGGCTAGTGGGTAATTGGTTAAAGCCTCGTCATTGTTTGATGTTCGGATAGCGCAGATGATAGCGCACTCGCCTTCTCATCAATTCGGTCTCTAGTTCGATCCCGGGTCCGGGCAGTATGTGAGAGGGTACATTGGTCGCCCGTCCGACCAAATACGCCATCATTCGCGCCATGAGATCGATAGTGATTTGCCTTAATTGTTAGAAATTCTTTTTCAAAATCGATGTAAAATAAATAAAGTTTAAACTAAATGTGACTTTGAGAAAAAACGACAGGCGACGATGTTTTAAAAGCAGACGATACTGCAGCAGTGAAAAAGTTAGACATAATGATCTTGTTTGGGGAATAGCGGCAAGTGTTGTTATAAGGAGAGAATCGTTGTTCGGAGGGCCGTTGTAGGGAGGGAACACTGTATCACACTGTGACAGCATACAGGTTGGTACTGCGACATATGACAGGTCATCACTGTGTCATTTATAAAGTGGGTGGGTGCTGTAGCATTGTAATATATACAGTGGAGAATCTGTTATTCTTTCCCGTACGCAAACGTACGCAAACGCAAAGCACTAAAACGTAGAAAAGAACAACTTTTAGACTATTCTGATAATTCATGTTTATCTTGGTGGCAAACAGTTTGGAGCCTGATCAGACGCCGGGTTACCCGGCGTCTGATCTGGCTCCAATCTGTTTGTATTGTAAATAATAGTTTTAGCGTAAACGCGTTTATTGGGAAAGAATAATACATTCTCCACTGTACATGTATCAATTGCATACTATACAAATACAGTGCTCACTCTCTACAACAACATCCAATGTGAGACAAAGACCGTGTGGGGTTTTTTCTGAGGGCGTTGCTATCGGGGGGCCATTGGATTACATTTGCAAACAGATTGAATCCAAATCAGACGCCGCGTTTCGCGACGTCAGATCTGGATTCAAGGTGTTTGTCACTCGTCGTTGTATTTGTTTTTCTGTCAAAATGTCTAATGTGTAAGGCAACTGCACGGCTTCTTCATACGAAAAACCATAAGAACGCCATCACCGGGATTCGAACCCATAACGATGATAAAATTAAGTGAGCACCTGTCCTTGGTCATTATCACTTGGTCATGGAGGCCCAGCTTCTAGTATTTGAAATGGGACAACACAAAAATTTCACAATCAAAATAGTATCACAAGTCTTACAGATTTACCTCCCTTAAATACATTTTTTACAGTCGTACAGCGATGGAAGGGCGTTTTGAGTTACACGTGCATCTCTCTGATTTGAATTCTTTATAGTCACAGGCGTTTCCAGGACTTTGACTCAGTACCCATGCGCTCAAAAAAGCAACACTCAGTAATAACGCTTAATATGTAAAATCGATTAATTTTGAAAACTGCATAAAAAGGAACAGCGAAACGATTTAAAACAATAAACTTCAGGTGAATACACGTTACACTCTAAAGTAAATACGATGATAACAAAACTGGAACAACCTACTTTCGCTTTCGTTGTGTACGAATGGTGTCGGGCACTCTCTGTGAAGGAGATTACGTAACGGGGTCGTTACAGCCCTTGTACGTTTCGGCCTAGGTTGTTTCGACATGGATCGTTTCGGCCTACTTTTAGAGGTATGTTGTTTCGGTATATTTGGTAGGTTTCCTTAACCTATATTAATATATAACTCATCAACTCGGTCCTGCATTAACATGCTGAACAAACAGTGCAAACCCTGATCTTAAATATATCAATTAATGATAGTTTTAATGTCATAAATATGCATTTAAGTGGTTATAGCCCGAGTTTGAATCCAGACCATTACTGAACAGAACAGAAAAACCTTTTATTTCCATGCCCGGTTACACTTGGTAACAACAGGGGCCACTGCAGAAATACGACAGTAACAAGTAGTTGCATCTAGAACAGATGTTGAATAACACTGCTAGAGTTATTCGGCATCTGACCTGCTGATCAGAATGGAAACTGAGTGACGCTTGGGTGAAATAGATCTTACTTATGAATGTTTAACTATGCTTGAAAAATATTCACTAGTTTCATGAAATCATTTACAATACATGTATAGAGTTTAGGCCAAAATTCAGGTTTTTCGTCGCTTTACAGTAGTGTTCAATGTTTAAAGACATATTGTTCTCTCCGAATTTTTACTACATGTATTAGTAAAGTCCTGGTCTTATGACCACACCCCATACCTCTTTAGTTCAGTTTGAAAGCATCATCAGTGCTCTCAAAACTTTAATTCATATTTCTATAGGATAGCCTGCATTCCGTTTCCTTCAGTCTCAAAAATCGTTTGGGTGGAGAGAAGTGCTAGAGGCAGATAGCGTGGAATGACCCATAAACACACGCTTGTTATGTACCTTATGTTTTTGTGAAATAAAATTCTACTAAAATACAAAACCAGACACGTGGGTTAAAGAGCCAGCGCGTGGTGCAAATTAAGCATGGCTAAATATATATTAAGTAGCATAACCTACGTGTCTAGTATTACAAATTGAGAGAGAAATACTATATCAAACAAACATGCACGTTACGGACAAGCCTTGGTATGTGAAAGAGAATGAATGTACATGTATATACAAAAAAAGAAGAAAACAGAAGAGAAAAAACTCAAATAAAAGTAAGTTTATGGCATTATCGTTTTCATGCCATATTCACGATAATGCTATAAGATAAATTTTATTTGAGTAGATCTATTTTCTCTTTCTTTTTTTCTTTCGTTGTTTGTTTATTTTATAGATATTTTTCCGACATTTTTGCTACTCAGTCTATAGACTCAGAATACACTATTTTTAAAACTCTGCTTCAAATATCTCGCATACGACTCTAATACATGTAGTTTAAAATAGGTCGTCATATAGGAATCGCATGGTAGCCGAGAGGTTTGAGCATATACTATAGTTATACATGTATATAAATGTAGCAAATTTTCTTTTGCCTTCTCTATACGCGGGCTCGAATCCCGATCGAACTCGTTTGTTTTCTTTGAAATGTACTAGTTATGTATATTTAACATAAGTCCTTTTCCTTAACTAATATCAATATAATGCGCAGGATACCCATTTCGAATCTTTAAAGCCAAATTTGGGGTTCAGTCTCTTTAACCCTTTCCCCAATAGAAGCGCCTTTTAGCGGATATGAATATGTCTTCCGCTGAAGAATATAGTTCCAATTTAATCAGTAATGAATATGTATTATAGGAAATATTTTCTATGTTATAGCACATGATAGCACATGATAGCTTAAAGCAGGCTGAAAGTAAAGCAGAATGCTTTAAGTAGTCACCTATCTTAAGTACTAGAAATAGGCTATCAGGTAAAGGATTAAGAATGTTGCAAGTAGTTTTGAAATTGATTCAGTCATCCTACCTTGAATTTAACTTTGAAATGATATTGTAGACAACAATATTGAAGCAGACGACAACATGGCGGTGAAGGGGTTAACACCTCGAGATACATTTGATAATGAAAGGTTTAAACGATAAAGAATAACGGATTCTCCATTGTTCATAGCAAGCTGAAGGATTAAAGGTTCTGTATTTTCAAAATACCATAATTCCCGAATTCATCTTTAATTCTGTATCGTTAGAGGAATTGGTGAGCATTTTCCCCAGGACAACATAATTGACAATTTTCTCATTAAATATCTCATCAAGGGCGTCTGGTTTTTTACTAAAACAACAATTTAACTCTCTTTACTGCCCATGTGCAACCCAGCTAGACTGCTAGACTGACATTTGCTAGAAGCATTTAAGTGTAGATCGATGTCTGATCAGGATAAACATTATTTAACATTTGAATTGACATTCCTTCTGTCAAAGTTGTCGAAATGTGAAAATCATTGAGACGATTCTAAGGAGTAATCAAATCACAGGGATTGGTTACGACATTGTTACCGGTAGTGATGTTAGTACTGTACAATGCATGGAGAAGACATATCCATTTCCCAATACATTTTGTAAACGCATTTGTACGCTAAAACTATTACAGTGGATAAACTGTTATTCTTTCCCAATAAACGCGTTTACGCTCAAACTAATTTTTCTATTTCAAACAGATTGGAGCCAGATCAGACGCCGGGTAACCCGGCGTCTGATCAGGCTCCAAACTGTTTGCCACCAAGATAAACATGAATTATCAGAATTGTCCAAAAGTTGCACATTTCTACGTTGTAGTGTGTTCGTTTGCGTTTCGTTTTGTTTAAACGGGAAAGAATAACAGATTCTCCACTGTATTTCCATTGTAAACAGTTTGGAACCCAGGTTCCAAAGAGTTTGCCACTCAGATTAAAATGAATACTCAGAAATGTCACAAAGTTGTCACTTTCCACATATTATTGTAATGCATTTCGTTTGCGTTTAAACGGGGAAGAATAACGTCTTTTCCGCTGTACATGATGTGGTGAAAATCCTCATCAACTTTATCGAAAAGTAACTGTTTAAGCCATTTCATAGACAAAACATCGCCTGCTTGATGTGTCTCCTGCATGCAATTCTATGCCAGTTCATCATTTTGAAGTTTTGACAAATGAAATATTGCCAAACAATTTTTACCGCGTTATTCTGCTTCTGATCTGGGTTCAAACCAGTTATACCAACATTAGATTTGAGAAATAAGAGCTATTTTATTTTGTAAAGCAGAATACTTCATGACAGAGATAAAGAAAAAGGACAACAAAACTTCGTATAAAATATACTATAGGCGATTCGGCACGTAGCATCTTGCAAGTAAAATCAGAAAGTTGTTTATTTAGGTGGCATCGTGCCTTGCCTAAACCTTGCTTGAAGCAGTCCCATCTCTGTTTTAAAGGCATGTAGATACATACAGCAGACCTTCGATATCTCGAAGTCAGTTAAGTCGAACATACTCGTATTTCAAAGTTAAATGTGCGCATGGCTCAGCCATGTTTTAACTTGGAAAAACGGATATGTTCGTTTTAACCGAGCATTAAAAATGCAAGCCATGTGTCGAAATATCGGATATTTCGAGTTAAGCGACTTCGAGATACCGAAGTTCGACTGTACTACAATATATGTTACAGGTCACAAGCCAACAAATGCAACATTCTTTTCATTTAAATAGACATCCGTAATTAAATGCAATTCGTTTAACCTTCAAAGTGTTGTGTGAGCCTTAACCTGACATTTGAAAACACTAAGAATCAAAATAGTTTTGTTTTTTTACTTTGAATGATCAAAATATGCTTCGAAAGGAACTGTTCACCAAATGTTAGTAGACATAATATCAGTAGCCTTTAGAATTAAATCAAAGTTGATTTCACAAAACCCCGAAATGATCCCCATTTAAACACCGTATCTATACTATAAAGAGGACATTAACAAACAGTATAACGTAACGCAGTGCCACATCAGGATCTACACTGTTTGCTATTATAAAATATTCTGTTGTATGGACGAAGACTGCAGTGTTTTATGATAGCCCTTGTAATGAAATCTCCCAGTATGTACACAGGGAGAGTTCATTGCAATATCCAATTATAAATGGCAGGGCTACCATAAGTTGCTCATAAAATCCTAAGATTTCCTAACTTTCAAGTTCGATGTTAGGACTCGTATCTTTAACCCTTTCGTTGCCAGACTCTATAACACTAACGTAATTATGTAAACAGTTTAGGTTCAGATCAGACGCCGTGTAACGCGAAGTCTGGTCTGGATCTTAATTGTTTGACACCCATATCAACGTTTCCTACGTAAAAAACTCATTCCAAATTTTAAAATCACAAGCAGAATTCCGAAGATTACGGAAAAATCCGTAGGTCCAGAGAAATTAAGAAAAATCCGAAGATTCCGGAGAAATGGCAGCCCTAATATGTAAAATAATAGTCTTGTGAGACGCACAGTAGCTAATCGTAAATTGGCCCGTCTTGTTAACAGCGTGATGCTTTCATTTTGGGAAACTTAATCTGATTTAAGGTAGGCATACGTTGTATTTCAACCGTTTCCGGTTACCTACTATCGTGTGAAAACTGCTACAAAGTGTTCTCGCATCTACTGCAGATCGTACACGAGAAAATGGCTTGCATCAGAGTGGTAACGAATGCAACTAACTTTCAAATAGTGTTTTGTGCTATTATTGGATTTCTGAGTGTTGCGTCTGCTCAGGTATTTATCATGACTATGCATTATTATTTACAAAATATATAATACAAAATGTTGCTTATATTAATTGTATTAATAGGGAAAATAATCATGCTGGATACAGGTATTTGGATTATTTTAATTTACAATTTACACACACACATCATTGTATGGTTCACTAAAACAGTATGCAACTAAATTTCACCACATAAAGTACTAGAGGTGTAACAATACGGAAATATATTAATCTAATATAATAGTATATTGCATAATGCCTCTTATCAATACGAATTGTAATACGGTTTCCGTATTATTATTATTATTATTATCATTATTATTATACCAGCTCTCTCTATATATAGCGCTCTTTGCGCACAGGAGATACGTGTTCAAAAGCGGGACGTATGAAATTATAAAAATGTACATTTGTACATGTACTCACAGAAGTCAGAAACACAAATACATAAAAACCTTTTAAGTAAAAAACAAAAACACCCCACCAAACATCCTACCTTATGAATTTACATGGAAATAAATCTCGAATAAGGGAACTTCTTTCAATATGACTATTGAATAGTATTGCAATAGTCTATATATTATTATTTGAGCACATATGAGAGGGTATTCCCTGTTAATTTGAATGTAATGCTGTGACAATTATAACGTTCACATCAAATGTCTAAGTTAATTTATTTATGTATTTAAAGCAGTCCTTTAAGAATTTTAATGCTATAAGTAAGTTTTCAATGCCAATTTCTATCCAAGTTTTGTACTTACAAGTTGGCACAATATAGAGCAATGTATTACAATACGATGCCTCTGTATTACACTACACGTATATTACAATTCGGTTTTCGCCGTAGTGTTACATCCCTATTAAATAATTAAAATATATAAGAAGTTAAAAACGAACTGCATGTTTTACTGTAAGGTGACAGTAGAAAAGACACCATGGGTTTCTACTGTTAAACTAATTTACAGAGACAAATCTATAAGGAAGGAAACATCAACCATGTGAGCTGAAATGAAGTAGTATATCGTCAAATTAAAATAACATTAAAATGTAAGCTAAATGTAAATCGCAACCTTTTATCCAGGTGCTTTGCACATAAATAGATTTGAAAGTGGCATCTCTTGAAATAGACTGGGTCTCACTCTCCTATTGATAATAAGCTTTCTTGTTGCTCGTCTGGGTCCATGCTTATAAAGCGTTTGAGTTGAGTCGAAAATTGTTCTCAAGCATTTGATTGGTCAGTTTTGAGCTTTGGACCAATCAAATGCTTGAGAACGAACTCATACTCAACGCAAACACTTTATAAGTGCTGGGCCTGGTCTAGACCAAACTGTATGCAACGGACGTCACATTTTTAGTAGCAACTCAATTGATTGAGAACATTTAATCTCTTGTATACTTCAGTGTGATGTCTTTAGGAATGAATTCGTTTCCATTTCAGTTTGAGACGACAACCGCTGACAACTCCAGCGACCGCCCTAGTTATAGAGTGGCTGTGACACTGGTAAGAGACTTCTATATATAAATATCCCATTCCATTGCCATGGACAACTAAAGTCGACGTTGAAAGCAGTTTGCACCCAGATTGGACGCCGCAGCTGTAGACGTTGGCTATTGGCCTACATTTTCAACTAATCACAAATGATCAGAAATTGTGTTTTTAAACGCAAATGCTCAAACATTTCCCAAGAAATCAGCATATATATTTATAGATACATGTACGACATCTGCTGTATAATTATACAATGCTCTGTCTGTACAATAACACCAATTTGGAGACAAAGATTGTGTGTGTTGTTCGGAAGGAGCTGTTATAGGGAGGGAAATTTAATACCCTTAGAGTACATTTGCAAACAGTTTGAACCCAGATTAGACGACGCATAACGCGTCGTCTGATCTGGGTTCAAACTGTTTGTCACTTGACTATAATGCTTTTACCTGTCAAAATGTCAAATTCGTAACGTTAAGAAAAAACGGCAGACGACAATTTTAAGCAGACGCTATTGCAGCAGTGAAAGCGTAAGACAAAAATGTTTTGTTTGGGAGAACAGCGGCAAGCATTGTTGTAAGGAGGAAATCGTTGTTCAGAGGGCCGTTGTAAGGAGGGATCACTGTATAAATATACGCTGGTAGATTATAAAATGACAAATATTATTTAGAATTTCTAACGTTAACCCATAAATGCCTATCGTTATCAAAAGTAGACTTTGGTAAACAATGTAGACCCTGGTGAGAAGCCGCATTACGTGGCGTCTCATTAGGGTCTGTACATGTACTGTTTGCTCTTTCATATTCATAAATAGATCTGCTGTATGAACAAACAATGCATGCAGTGTCTTTAGTTCACCCTGGTTAACCAATTTATACCCAGTGGATTCTTCCATGTTTATATATTGGATTAGTCCATTTTTTATCAAAGGGATGCCTGGTCAAATTTTTCATTTTCATTTTGTTTTATATTGAAATTCCTATCAGCAAACAGTGTAGACTCTGATCAGACGCCGCATGATGCGGCGTCTGTTCAGAGTATACACTGTTTGCCTATGTCCCATATATGGGATTCTGGGCACAAATGGGTTAGTCTATAATGAAATAGTCCAGCAGGCACATAGGGAGAGTCCATTGCAATATCCTGGCAACATCGATATATTGTACATTACTTGTATCAAATAGTTTGGATCGTGATGCAATTATAGGTAGGATAATGAGACTGTGGGTAGAAAGGTACAAAAACAATGTATTTATTGTAATTTAACCACACCCATATTATATGACATGATCATGATCTGGTTTAAAATCGCCGTTCGCTTTACTTCTCATTTGTAGATGTCGGTCTGAGTTCATAACGATATACATGTACAGGTTGTGAAACATTTTAGATATTGACCACATGCCCAGTTAGATTACAAATGTATTTGGCGTCATTGGGCGTCTGATCAGGATTTAATCCACTTGTGTAGCTACTCCGTGCATGATGCCAGTGAGTGCTGGCCAATGCATTGAATGCGTCTATTGACCGTAGAGATATTTTCTCATGATACTCGTTACTGTGGTTGTAACTTGATCACTCAATAAGAGCTAATTATCTTAACCCTTTCATGATCAAATTAATCGTGAGGCTGTTATACCCCTCACCGCCATATTGTCGTGTGATTCAATATTGGTGTCTGCAATTTATTTTCAAAGTTAAATTTAAGGCAGTATAACTGACGTAATTTCAAAACAAGTCAAAGTTTTAATCCTGATCAGACGCCGCGTGATTAGGACCAAAACTGTTTGCAAATGCGCTTTATGGCGTCATTGAGAGTGAAAGGGTAAACCCACTGCTATGACTATAAAATTTAAATAATTGTCGTCTCCTTTTATTCTCAAATTAGATTTTAGGTTTTTTTATTTAAGAAAATATTGAAATGAGTTTAAAACAGTTTTGATTTGATCAGGGTCCAAACAGTTTGCAGGTAACTATTATACTCGCCAGTTTCCTATTAAGTTCAGATCAAAAACATGTTTGACTAGTTATGGTTATGTGTACAAAGCATTCTAAAATGGCAAACAGGGAATACCCTGATTTAGAAGGTTGTGTTAATGCAGAAAAAATGAGAATTTAATCAGTTACTTGAGATGTTCATGTTTCTTCAAAGGATAATCGCTGGTGACACCGTTAGAGTCCAATTACTTATTTTTTAAAAAACATTTAAATTATCCAAACAACGTATCGAATGATACATATAGTAAGTAGATGACAAGGGATTGGTTGTGTAAGGGTCCTTCAAAAAGTTACGTTACTTAGTTATCTTCTTGGAATCTACCTGGACGTTTTTTATGTATGATACATCATTTAAAATGTGTAGTTTTTTGCAGATTTGAAGATGTATCATGCCAGTCAATATTCTACATTTGAATGGTCTTAATTAGGTGGTAATAACATCACATAAATGACACTACAACCATGCATGTTTATAGAACTAGAAATTACTACTTTGATACATTGAAGGGACAAATCTAGTTTTATAACTTAATGTGCCAATGTTAATGTTTCTCTGATCATAGTGATGCTATGTGAAAGTTTTAAAACGAATTTATTAAATTTTGTGTAGTTTTTCAATGAATACGTTATTCAATTATATAGTGTATTATTGTTAAATTGATAATTTAGTTATTGCGTAATGTAAAATAGCATGTATGTTTGTTGCAAAAATATGTTCTTTTTAAGATGAAATTGAAAACAATCACTAATTTGTAAAAAAGTTGGTATAATCAATAAACGTTCGGTTGTTTTTTTTAAAGATTTCATTAATAAATCAAATTATAATTGTTCATTGTAAGTTTTATTGTCGTGTATATAATAATTTATTGATGGTCTTGTAGAAGTTAATTAAATAAAGTCTTTATTATAAAATATAAATATTTCCAGCATCCGCCATGGGTCGGCTGGTCCGAAGATCGCCAAGAGTATTTCGGCCTGATCGTGGATATCTTGGAGGAAGTTTCTGCAATCTTAAACTTCCATTACGTCATCAATGACGTAACAAACACGGACAATGTCACATTCCAGAGCAGTGGTTATTTTACAGGTGTTATCGGAGAGGTCAATGGCTCGGTAAGAAAATGGACGTAGACGTGTCCGTTGCAACTTTATCCACATGTTCGTTGACTTGATACCGGATGGATGAGACCGGAAAAGTCCCTGACAGTTTGGTTTGGAATTGTTGGTCCTTTCCTCTTTCAGAATTATATTGTCTGGCCATAAAACCAAGCAGTTTAAATAGTTCCGAACAAAATAGTGTAATTATTTAGGGATGTTTTAACAATACGTATAGATCTATTGCAAAACATAGTGACGAATGCTGGTAATACTTAGAATACATGTACACTGTACTTTGTAACATTATATTTACAATCGCCCCATTCAATTGCATTGACAAAAAGTGTGTTCATTTCATATAAACACCAATTTTCGAGAGGGCGGGACTTGTGGAAAAGTTTCGAAGGGGAGGCGGGGCATATGCAGTTTTCATTCGCGAATTGAAATTTGGAACTTGGGGCAGCAAACATTTGGCGGATTTTTTCAAAATTTGTTCTCAACCGATCTATGCCTTCCTACTAGAGGAAACCATGATCTTTATAAATGAGATAAATTGCAAGAAAATTGACATAAGAATCTACCTTATAAACAGCGGCCTATATCTGCGTTTCTTTATGACAATAAAACCCCGGTATATTTATCCTACTTTAAAATAACGTCACTTCTAATGACGTCATAAATCGGCATTTTTCGCGCCAAAATGTCAAGTTATTGACAATGGAACTTATTTTTTCTGCTTTCGAATGTACACAGATTCAGTAAATCGGTCATGGCTGTTCCTTATAGGTTACACATTATTCGTGTTATCGATCTCTAATATGGATTAAACATACATGCGTACTGACAAAATGTTTATTTAATGTTAGAAATTACAGCAAATATATTGTAAATATAAGAAATGAACTGATTTTTTTCGGCGTTCAAGCGAAATGAACGACAGAAAATTATCGGCAAATTTACCATGAATCGCTAGCGCGATTAATGGTATTTGCCGAAATTTTCTGTCGTTCATATCGCTTGAACGCCGAAAAAAATCAGTTCATTTCTTAAGTAACCAAGTGTTACCAGTTGAGCGATTCAGGGATATCATGGTTCTCTTGTTTTATCTTTTTGAATGAGTATCTGCATATGTTTGTACAAGAGCCAGTGGCCTTGGAAGGCTGTAGTTTTCACTGTGATAAGGATTCAATTGTTTCCATGCGCACAGTGAGAAAGTTTTATAACCCCGGGTCCTGGAACTTGACGAAAACTGAGCTATTGAAACTGTATGCAAGAGAAATACTCGTATAGATGACAAGTGATTTTGTGTTTTAAACCGTTTTATGTATTTTCAGAGAGCCGACATTGGGGCTGCTGACATTATGATGAATGATGTAGATGCCCAAGCCGTCACGTTTTCATTGCCATTCTTCGAGACAGGGGCTCAAATTCTTCTAATGAAACCAGAGGCCCCACGGATACCACTCTCTCTTCTCTTGGTGCCGTTTTCAGTTGGAGTGTGGTGTTTATCAGCATTCTGTTTCCTTGTAATGGGCTTGTTGTTCTGTTTGATTGACAGATATAGTCCACATAGGCAGGACAAATTGTCTCCAAGTAAGCATACCATATTGTGGGTTACATGCATTAGGTTCACTTCTGGATCGTTTAGTTACCAAACCATGAACCAGTCTACTTGGAATTCTTGGTAGTTTAATAAATACTGGTCTAAATTAGAAAACGGTTTAGACCCAGATCAGAGGGCTCTATCTGATCTGAGTCTACACTGTTTGAAATAGCATGAGAATACATGCATTTTAACAGGTCCATTGTGTTTAAAGAGTTAAAGCGATAGTTGAATAAGTTTGTTAAAATGACCACTAATTGGTGCTAGAATTGTAATTAAGAAGGCTCCAATATAGGAGCTTTATATAATTTTTGTCCTGCACTGACCAGCTACCTGTCGTGTTAGCTATTAATATACGATTTATGCTCATTTAAGGGGCCAGTGAAAACATATTTGACTGTAACTAAAGAACTATATTTTTGAGCGCTCGTAATGATTTTATTTCCAAGTAAAAGACATGATCTATTATAGATTTGTTGAAAGGCGTTTGTTGTTTATATTTCTTGTGTTAATGAATTAGACTACTTATAATGGAAAGATGTTTGTCAATATACGTCATTCAATACCAGTTAGTCCGGAAATAAATACAGTTAGTCCGGAAATAAATACAATATACACATATTGTTATAATAATTGTTTATATAATATTAATGTATTCATATAAACGTGATTGCTGCATTTCTAATCGCAATTTTTTTTCTAGTCAGTTCAAATAAAGGGGGTTTATAAATACTTTTTACCATAGAGACCCTAGATTATCCGTTGTTTTACCAACACGGAATGTTTTCGGCGTCAATACTAGACAAAAACGTTGTTGCGGGTTTAGACCGCACTGTCTGTAGTTTAGACAAGCCATTATCCATAGTTTCGCTTCTGTATGAAATGAAGCGACTGCTGAACAAATAGGTAGTCCTACATGATATTCAAAGAAAGGTAACCAGCGGCTTAATGCTGGACATAACTAGTTAATGCAGGAAGCACCTACAATGTATATATGAACCTTCTGCATTGCGTTTGTTCTGCAAGTAGCTTTCACGTGTCATATAAACTACAGTGCGCCATCCCTTGAACGGCCCCGTAAAACGATTCCCTTTTTACAACAACGCTCACCACTGTTTCCTAAACAAGATAATTATTTAATACGCTTTCACTGCTGCAATGCTGGTTTTTCTCAAAGGTACATATTAGTGGCCATTTTGACAGAATTAATATAATTTGACGAGTGCCAACAGCTTGAATCCAGATCAGACGCCGCAAAACGCGGCATCTGATCTGGGTTCAAGCTGTTTGCAAATATAAACCAATTCTTAATGTTCCTTTTTATAACAACTCACTCTTAACAACACACACACACTCTGTCTCCTATGGGTGTTGTTGTAGAGAGTGAAATTGTATAAATACACCAAAGATCTGGTGGTTGTTGTATACATGTTTTACTGTGTTGGGTCTTTTTTTCTATGCAGGGTCTTCTAATTCTGCGTCAGCCAAGTTCTTGTATACTGTGTGGTGGTGCCTGAGTCTCTGCCTAGTAGTTCTATATACGTCCAACTTAACATGTGCGATCATGGCAACACGCGGCAATAGAAATTCGCTGCCCTTTAAAACGTTCCACGAGATGGCAGGCCAGTCGAATATCCAATATGGCGGATGGTTTGACATGCGGTTGAATTTGAATGATGAGCTGCAGCGTCGAATGAACAGGTTTATTACATCCAAATACTCGCATTATTCCACCATGGAGGAGGCTATTGGTAAAATCAGGTCCACCAATAGCCGATATGCTGCAATTGTGAATGGAGAGGATGGAAAGTCGGTTGCTAGCCATAATTGTGACCTACTTTTATTATCGGAGAAACTTTTCGATATATATTACAGTTTTTCTTGTCAGAAGGACCCCGTAGGTGAAGCACTTTGTGCAGAAATCTCACTTTCTCTCATGCATCTCCGTGAATCTGGCACTCTGTTCAGCCTATATAATCACTGGTTAGAAGAAATTGCCAATTCAGAATGTCCTACGTCATCAGAAGATGATTTCTACAGCCGAGCTGGTAAACCGGAAGTACCTTTTGAGCCAATAGAATTGAGCGAAACTGTCCTGGTGTTTGTGCTGATTCTTGTTGGAGTAGTCACGACCGTGGCTTTGTTGATATATGAAGTCAAGTGCAAACGACCAAGACAAGAGGTTTGTAACTAGTCACCCGGAAATTTATCTTAAAGACATTTCCTGACCTACTTTCGGTGGTAACACCAAACCAGGTATAAAAGCATGCAGCGATGTGCAAGTTGTGCAGTTACTGTTATCTTGTCTAGGGATATACTCATTGAAGCGTCTCATGTAAGGCCCGTACCTTGAATTTGTTAGTTTGAGTGTGAGTATGTCAGGGGCCCTCTAGACAACTTGAGATTAGTCACATTGGCTAAGCACACTTTACCCCTGCGTTACCTGTATTTTCACGCCTAGTGAGAACAATGGGGTCCATCAAAGGACTGAGGAAATGTCTTTAACTCATTGGTTCCGGAAACTTTAAGTCATTACTTCATAAAAACGCCTCTATACACCTTATTTTTTCTCTCTTACAAACAACGAACTCTTTCCACTTATAGTTATGAATATGCACCATAAATATGTCCTGTAAGTTAACCTAGCAGGTGGTAGCTTGAAGCAGAATTAAAGCTTAATTTCAGCCATTTGTCCCATACATGTATTAGTAATATATTGACAATTACAACCACAAAGCCTGAAATTTGTATTAGAAGGACAAATCGAGGATGCTACAGGGCTGCCATAAGTTGAAATGAAAAATCCTAATATTTCCAAATTTGCATTTTTCAAGTGCGATTAAACGAATCGTACCTTTACCCAATAGCCTTTTTCTAGTTTTGTTGACATGCAACTACTTAACGCAGGCTGACAGTAAAGCAGAATACGCCTTAGGGCGCAATCTGCTTTACTTTCAGCCTGCTTTATGCTACCATATGTACTTGGAAAAAATCCGGAGAAATGGCAGCCCTGATGCTATGTTTTATTTACTTAAAGTAAAATGAAAGCTATTTGAGGCTTTGGCTTAAAGGTAATGTGATTTTAAGACTTATCTATGCGTGTAGATGCCGCATCCAATTAACATAATTATGGAGTAAAGGGTTAACTCTTTCGGCGCCGAAGTCGCATTAATGCGATTTTGCAAACAGTTTGAATCCTGATCAGACGCTGCGTAACGCGGTGTCTGATCAGGATCCAAACTGTTTGACACTCGTATCGATATTTCTAAATTAATTCTACATTAAATCTGACTTTGAAACGTTATTACAGACGACACTATTGAAGCAGACGACAAAAAAAGGTGAACTCACCCGCTTAGTTTGGCGCTGAAAGGGTTATACACTGATAGTTATTCTTTTTAATGGCCTCTTATACAGTGGAGAATCTGTTATTCTTTCCCGTTTAAACGCAAAGGTACATGTACGCAAACGCAAAGCGCTAAAACGTAGAAAATAACAAATTTTGGACAATTCTGATAATTCTTGTTTATCTTGGTGGCAAACAGTTTGGAGCCTGATCAGACGCCGGGTTACCCGGCGTCTGATCTTGCTCCAAACTGTTTGTATTGTAAATAATAGTTTTAGAGTAAACGCGTTTATTGGGAAAGAATAACAGATTCTCCACTGTAACAGTATTGACTGAATGTTACTTTCAGGTTGATTCAGATACTGAGCTGGGAGAAAGTACCCGATTAAACAACGGAAGAAGTCTGTGTGATCCAGATCGGACACAGTATCCAGAATCCTAGAGGGGATGTCACTGAACTACTTGAACTCATTTCCCCTTGAATACGTATTTTTATGTCTTAATATATTCCTCCGCTAAAATAATAGTTCCACTTTATATACAGCCATGAATATATACCATAAGAAACAGTTCCATTCTTCTTTACCTTGAATCTGCTTTAAATGGTCATCTGTTTTCAAAATTAGAAACAGACGATAGGGTACTGTTTGTAAACCGTAGTAAGTTATGGTATTTAAATGTATAGGGTGGATTTATCTTGTGTATATTACAGAATTCACTGTAATAAAATTCCGTTTGTATCAGGTTCTTAATTTTATCATTATGTACATTACATATCATGTATCAACAGGAAGCTCCTAAAGGAACTTTCTATTTTAGAATGTTCAACAATCCCTGGCGTCTGATCTGGTCTTTAAATTGTTTGAAAAAGACAAAATTGGTTTAGCATCATGAGACGCGTTTAATGAGAAAGAAACTATACTTATATTAGTTTATTACCTCTAAAAAGCGGGCCTAAAACAAAGGTGATTGATAAATAATATAACGAAGAAATCTGTTCCCCAATTTTTTGTCTATATATTATTGTTTTTCTACTTTGTTTTTCTTCGCATTATCATTGTTACTATTTCCGTGTTTAAGATATTTTCAAACCTCATCATATACAACCTAGCCTGATAACCATGTTGATCGCTGATATTGTGTATGTGTGAACTGTATCAAACTCTTGTTTCGTACTTTGTATGACTGAGTGAATAAAGTTCTGTTCTGTTCTGTTTTGTTCTATAACTCAAACTGTTTGCAATGGCAAAGTTCGTTAACTCTTACAGTGGAGAATCTGTTATTCTTTCCCAATAAACGCGTTTACGCTAAAACTATTATTTACAGTGCAAACAGTTTGGAGCCAGATCAGACACCGGGTAACCCGGCGTCTGATCAGGCTCCAAACTGTTTGCCACCAAGATAAACATGAAATATCAGAATTGTCCAGAAGTTGTTCTTTTCTACGTTTTATTGCTTTGCGTTTGCGTACGTTTGCGTTTAAACGGGAAAGAATAACAGATTCCCCACTGTACCCCCCCCCCCCCCCCCCAATGAAACGCCTTTAAGTGCAGTTCATGTATTCCTCCACTGAAGAATATATAGTCATGGACATGTAACAAAAAATACATCTCCTAGCAAACGGTAGCTTACAGCCTTAAGGCGCATTCTTGTTTACTTTCAACTTGCTTTACGTGTTCTTAACTGTCTTCAAAACTAGAAACAGGCTATTGGGTAAATGGTTAACCCTTGTAACGTTTATATGTGCCATTTACAAACATGTGAAGACTACACTTATCCTGTGAAAACAGTAAAGACCCAGATCACAGACCACACCTACTATTGCCATTAAACTATCTTGTATTCGCCTCAATAATGTTTGAACTTGGAAGTTTTAAAGGACCTCCTGTGTCTTTACTTAAACTGTTCGTCTCGTGCTACAGAAGAGAAGACGTTATTCTTACACAAATAGCGCGTTAACCCTTTCCCCCATAGAAGCGACTTTTAGCGTATTTAATTTATTCCTCCGCTGAAGAAAATAGTTCCAGTTAATACCTTCATGAACAATTTCGAGAACAACTATTTTATATAGCCTAGCAGATAGTAATTTAAAGCAGGCTGAAAGTAAAGCAGAATGTGCCTTAAGGCACATTCTGCTTTACTTTCAACCTGCTTTAAGTGATCAACTGTATTTAATGTTACATGTATAAACGGGTTATTGGGTAAAGGGTTAAGACCAAAATAATTATTTACAGTGTAACCCCGAAAGGATCCCCCTGATGAGGGTCTACATTATTTGCATAGGACATGTGTTTTCCTCATAGGTAAACTTTTGGTAAATTACGAGTATACTCGTCGCTAGGGGTGTCTGTGTTAACCATTTCACTGCATTTTCTCTGCATTAACCAAATCATATCATCTGCTTTAAAACGTTTTCTAAAATAGTACACGTATTCTTAAGTAATATTTAACCCATTACCCCATAACCTGTTTCTGATTTTGAAAAAAGTTTACTACTTAAAGCAGGCTGAAAGTAAAGCAGAAATCGCCTTAAGGCGCATTCTGCTTCACTTTCGGCCTGCTTTAAGCTACCATTTGCTAGAATATAGAAAATATTTCTTATCATACATATTTATATATGTATAAATTGGGACCATTTTCTTCAGTGAAGAAATAAATTAAAGGCGTAAAAAGGCGTATGTATGGGGAATGATTTAATTCAGTTTGACTGTGAAATATCGATACGATTGTCACACAGTTTGAATCCTAGTCAGACACGGCGTAACGCGTAGTCTGATCAGGATCCAAACTGTTTGCAATGTCTGATACCCGCGGTCGCCTATAGCTACAGTAGAGAAACGTTATTCTTTCCCGTTTAAACGCACTGCAATAAAATGAAGAAAAGGGCAACTTTTGGACAATTCTGAATGTTGATTTTAAGCTGGACAGCAAACAGTTTGGAGCCTGATCAGACGCCGGGTCACCCGGCGTCTGATCTGGCTCCAAACTGTTTGCACGAATGAAGAACGAGTTGTTCTTCATTCGTGCTGTTTGCATGAAAAATAATATATTTAGCGTAAACGCGTTTACTGAGAAAGAATAACGTTTTCTCCACTGTATTGCTGTAAAAGGGTTCACCCTTCCAAAATACATTATATATACTTCTGCCGATTATTAGCATTTAGTATATGAACTACTACTTTGGCTCATATAATAACGAAAGTCCCGGGTAAGAGGGCATACTCGTGCAAGTAAGCAGAACACAGGGCAGACAACTTCTTCAGGGTCTGCACTGTTTTCAAAATGCATCTCAATACGCTTATATCGGGAAAAGGGTTAAATCTTTGTTTGTTTAACTTAAGATGTTTTCAGATTGGCTTTAATCGTTTCCCCAATTGTCTGTGATTGCTTTAATTGTTGCATTATTATAATAACATCAGTTAACAAGACAATTATACAAACATGCATAATCCGGATTATCATCAATAGTCGGTATTATTAAATTAAAGGACTGCCAATCAGAGTTAGATAGATAGCTAATTGATTATAGATTGTTATAACAAATAGCCGGCGAAGATCAAGGAGTGAAAATGTTGTTTTAAATATACGCGCATTAATAAGGCAAACTTTGCAGGTGCGTGCTTAATGTGTGAAACACAAAATAGACGTTAATGTTAGGAATCACAATCATTTGAGTTGAGAAGTTAGTGCCCTTCACAGTGTTTGGATAACGTTTTGAGAACTTTGAAATAAAGGTAAGGTTTCTTCTATGTACTTCATATACTTTGGTATTAACTATATGTGATGCTTAACCTCATCACTGCCAATCTCGGAAGTTCTAACATAAGCAAACGCGGCGTCTGATCAGGATTCAAACTGTTTGACACATTCATGATTTGATCAGTGTTTACCCCATACTCATATCACGCATTAACATGTAATGTATTCCTAGAAAATAGTTCAAATTTATAGTCATTGATATGTAAAATAAGAAATATTTTGTATATTCTAGCGGTACGTCTAAATAGAGTCCAGGGCTGCCATTTCTCCGGATTTTTCCTAAATCTCCGGATTTTTTTTTTCCAGTACATGGTTTCTTAAAGCAGGCCGAAAGTAAAGCAGAATGCGCCTTAAGGCGCATTCTGCTTTACTTACAGCCTGATTTAAGAAGGCGCTTGTCAATAAAACAAGAAACAGGCTATGGGGTAAAGGTACGATTCGTAAAATCGCACTTGAAAAATGCAACTTTGGAATCTTAGGATTTTTCATGTCAACTTATGGCAGCCCTGAGAGTCAACTAGATCAACTAGTTTTTTCTGATCAGGATCCAAACTGTTTGACACATTCATGATTTGATCAGTGTTTACCCCATACTCATATCACGCATTTACATGTAATTTATTCCTAGAAAATAGTTCAAATTTATAGTCATTGATATGTAAAATAAGAAATAGTTTGTATATTCTAGCGGTACGTCTAAATAGAGTCAACTAGATCAACTAGTTTTTTAGTTTATTTTTAAGTTTGAAAAAACGGTATTATAACACTTATATAGTGTTTATGTATGCATATTTCATTCTAATTTACTTGACTCTATCAGGGTTACTGGGTATACGTCCCAGACTCTATTTAGACGTACATGTACTCTATTCTACGAGCGCAGCAGATAATAGCTTAAAGCTGGTTGAAAACGGGAACGTTTATCTATATGTTACAGTCAATCTGTGTAATCAGTCATTACGCGTAATGACTTGTCAATTTTCAGTCATGACGCGTAAAGACTGAAATTGAGAGGCCATTATTACACAGATTGACTAAAGGCCATTTGTGAGTTTCAGGCAATGTGTGTAATAACTTTTATTTAATAAATTCCTCAGCAATTGTTCATTCAGAAAACTTTAAGCAGACGATATTACAGCAGTAACTGTCAGATGGGTCATTTCGTCATGATTGCAGTGAAATGGTTTATGAATTCATATAATTTTGTACTTCTGAATTGATGCCCTTAATACGAATAATACATTAGCTATCTATTTCCAAGAATTTCATTTGACAACACGCGTGTATATTGTCCTCATATACAGTAAAACCTCTGAAATTCAGACTGCGGAAGATTTATGCTATAACCACATAACTGCCACTGACATGATAAATCTTAAACAATTGTCGTCTGCTTTTATTAATTCAAATTAATTTTTTTCGGAATTTTGAGTGAAGAAATGAGTGTCCCATAATTTTGATCCTGTTCAGACGCTGCGTTACGCTTTAACCCTTTCTCTGCCAGACTCTATATTACCCTTACAGACTCTATATTACCCTTACATAATTTTGAATACAGTTTAGAATCAGATCAGACGCAGCTCAATGTGACATCTGATCTGGACCTAAACTGTTTGACACCAATATCGATATTCCTATTAAAGTAAAAAACGTATTAAATTCCTCATTTTAAAAGTTAGTTCAGAAATCTGACGATTTCGGAATAAAAATCCATTGATCCGGAGAAATTAAGAACAATCCGAAAATTTCAGAAAACTCCCGAGAAATGGCAGCCTTGTTTGTGGTCAAGGGAGTAAATGTTTCTTAACTTTTTTCGCTAAAACGAACTAAATCTTCCAAAATGATATACATGTATGAACACAGGTATTCTACATTGCATTGCAATTTGTTGAAAGTGAAAAGAATATGGTACTTGAAGCAGGGCTGCCATTTCTCCGGATTTTTCCTAAATCTCCGGATTTTTCCCAGATTATGGTATCTTAAAGCAGGCTGAAAGTAAAGCAGAATGCGCCCTAAGGCGCATTCTGCTTTACCTACAGCCTGCTTTAAGTAGTCGCATGTCAACAAAACAAGAAAAGGGCTATGGAGTAAAGGTACGATTCGTAAAATCGCAATTGAAAAATGTAAATTTGGAAATCTTAGGATTTTTCATGTCAACTTATGGCAGCCCTGTTGAAGACGAAACGTATAAATACTATTGACTGCATAAAACTTGCAGACTGCTATTAATATTAAATCCATTTAACACTAGCGACGTTTATAGGCAAAGTATTACAAAGGGTTGACAACTTGACATGTACTACTGTAAAGAGCATACTTGTTCAATGTAAATAGTGTAGAGCCAGATCAGAGGGCTCCATTAGCAGCCCTCTGATCTGGCTATACACTATTGCATTGTGTACACTATTTGCATTGAGCTGGCAATATTATGTATACATGTAAATACTATGCACTATTTGCATACGTTGTCACTCTTTGTCCATTTCAATATTTTGTAAGAAACAATCATAAATAGTCGAATGGACCCAGTCTGAGACTTGATTGGACGCTGAATTTGTTCAGTAATACCTCTCTATAACGACTTCTAAATTATGTTAATTAGTTTGTGCTTACGAGAGGTGAATGCTTGAAGTAAGCTGACAGTCACCTTGCTTTAAGCTGTCATGCACAGTCCTTTCATTAAAAACAATTTGCCTTCGTTTTCGTGGTCGTAATAAAGAGGTTTTACTGTATTGGATATACCCAATACAATCGCTCCTACAGTGGAGAATGTGTTATTCTTTCCCAATAAACGCGTTTACGCTAAAACTATTATTTGCAGTGCAAACAGTTTGGAGCCAGATCAGACGCCGGGTAACCCGGCGTCTGATTAGGCTCCAAACTGTTTGCCACCAAGATAAACATGAATTATCAGAATTGTCCAAAAGTTGCACTTTTCTACGTTTTAGTGTTTTGCGTTTGCGTTTCGTTTGCGTTTAAACGGGAAAGAATAACAGATTATCCACTGTATATACACATGTAGCAGTTAAAGGGTTAAATTTGAAATGAACAAAAGACCCTGCTACGGACAGACGTCGACGATCGTAAGAAAGTAGTGATTGGCTTTATCTACACAAACTGATTGTCATATATCTCCTGAATACATCATTCACAACTGAAACTTTTAAGGGAAAATTCCAATTTCAAAATAAGTCTAGTCCATTATTGACTATTAAGGGTTAATTTTAACAATATATTTCAAAATGACAAACAGTGTAGACCCTGATCAGAGGGCTCCTGTATGAGCCATCTGATCAGGATCTACACTGTTTGCATGGGACAAGTGTAATCTTTATCGGTGCACTGTTTGTAAATGACGAGTATTCTCGTCGCTAGGACTGAATGTGATACTGAACTGAGCCTATTTGGCTAAAATTCAATCTTGCCCGAGATATCTCGTCTAAAATGTCAACACATTACGATTCAGTTTTAACGACGAGCATGTCGGCGTTTTGTACATTTGTCCTATACAAACAGTGTAGACCCTGATCAGAGGGCTATTGCAAAACAACCATGGTAATTTACAAATATGACTCATTATATTTTATTGGACATCTGGAAATTTACATTTGAAGTTTCAAGTACGAATGAGTTTCTATACAGTGGAGAATATGTTATTCTTTCCCGTTTAAACGCAAACGTACGCAAACGCAAAGCACTAAAAAGTAGAAAAGAACAACTTTTGGACAATTCTGATAATTCTTGTTTATCGTGGTGGCAAACAGTTTGGAGCCTGATCAGACGCCGGGTTACCCGGCGTCTGATCTGGCTCCAAACTGTTTGCACTGCAAATAATAGTTTTAGCGTAAACGCGTTTATTGGGAAAGAATAACAGATTCTCCACTGTATGTAGTGGCTTTAGCGACATTAGAATTTAACACATTCAACCCTAGCGACGTGGAAACTCGTCATTAACAAACAATGCACACGTAAAAAGTACATTTGTCCCATGTAAAACAGTGAACCCTGATCAGAGGGCTTCTGCAGAAACCCTATGAGTAGGGTCTGCACCTTTTCCCTTTTTTTGCAATACATGTATATCTTTTTAAATCAATCCTAAACACTCGTTGTAAAAATAGACTACCGGTATATTTACATGTAAATGGGTCATTTCCATGATTTTCAGGAGTGAATAAGTTAACAATGTTCGTACGGACGGACTGGTGGTAAACCATAGACAGACGGATACGCACATTAATGACAGGTGACATTTTAAAGCAGGATAGAAGTAAAGCAGATAGTCTATCTGCTTTACTTCCATCTTGCTTTAAAATGCCCTACGGAAGCTTCTACTTTAATTTCACCTTGTTTTCAGCAGTCACCTAGCTATTAATCTTTAACAAATGACAATAACATTCTGATAATTCCATATGTTTTATCCTGTCTACATTACCTAGATTTTGTCTAGATGATTATTAAAAGCAAGTTTCATGAATTTGGGCTGAAAATATGAACCCTTAAGTGTTCAGAAGCCTTTTCTATGATTTGACTTACTTTTTAATCTGACATAACCCATATTCACAACTGACCTAGAGTTTTATCAAGGTGATCAGAACAGAACAGAACATATTTTATTCAGACGTGTACACAAGTACATCATCATATAACATAATGTAAATATACCACATATTATGAAATAATCAGTTAACTTCAAGTAATTACTTATGGTACTTTCTGTTTTAATTAAATTCAGTCAAACGTCAGTTAAATACGCAGTGCGTACAATCTTTTCGAACACATGATTATGCTATGTTTTAAGAGGAAGATTTAAACATTATAAGACATAGAAATCCGTTGTAAAACTGCAAATTTCAAATATTTTACCAGATTATACAAAACAATTACATCATCTGTTTGGAATAGCTCTAGAAATTTAGAAATTCTGAAGTAGTTTTATGAAGTTAGGACAAACTAAAGAAATGTCTGTGTCTGTAAGACGCATATAATGCAGGGCCTCCATTTCTCCGGATTTTTCCTAAGTCTTCGGATTTTTATCCTAGCAGATGGTAGCTTAAAACAGACTGAAAGTAAAGCAGAATGCGCCTTAAGGTCAATGTCAAGGTCACTGCGGTCAAACGGTTATTTTTGAGTGCAGGGAAAATTATTGTCTATAAACACATGCATAACACATTGAAAGCAATACTTCAAGGGACATAGGAGTTGTAAGCATTTTTCGAAACATAAACGCAGATTTCGAAATGTAAATGCGAGGCTTAAGTTCAAAGTTAAGGCCACAGGTGTCACAGTTGTTGCGTGCATGGAGAGGTATTAGAGTTTTGTCGATATACAAAAGTATGATAAAATTGCATATCAAACATGAAAGCAATAGCTCAAGGGACATAGGATTAATGACCATTTTTCGACAGATTCAACTTAAAGACAGAGTTAAAATATGGATAAGTCGATTTAACTCATTCACCACTGAAACTCCAAATTGATAATCAGTTTCATATCAAGTCTAGTCCATTTTTGAACAATTATGGTTGTTTTTACAATATACTGCAACAAGATTTGTCAGAACACAACAAAACACACTGGCGGCACATTTCGAAACTTAAACTGAGCAGAGACTGAGGTGAATATCACGGGGTAAAATATTCACATGGGTATGTGTGCTGCAAATATGAAAGCTGCAGGTCAAAGTGTAAAAACAGTTGTGCACACTTTTCAAAACAAGAAATATCTTGTCTAAAGGCATATGTGCTACAAATATGAAAGCTGTAGGTCAAAATAATATTAGTTGCGAGCAGTTTTTCAAAATTGTAACTCACATTTCGGAACTAAACACAATTCCTGAAGTCAAAGTCAAGGGGCTCAAAAGTTTCAAATGGATAGTCTGTTGATTAACAAGGCATGTGTGCCAAGTATGAAAGCTATAGGTCAAAATGTATAGTAGATCTAGTTGTTAACACTTTTCAAATCTAAAATGCACATTTCAAAACGCAGTCTTCGGTCAAAGCCTTCAAGGTCACAGGGGTAAACTTTTCACATGCATGGGAAGGTCTCGTCCGAAAGTGTGTGCGCTGCAAGTACAGTAGAGAATCTGTTATTCTTTCCCGTTTAAACGCAAACGTAAGAAAACGCAAAGCACTAAAACGTAGAAAAGTACAACTTTTTGGACAATTCTTGTTTATCTTGGTGGCAAACAGTTTGGAGCCTGATCAGACGCCGGGTTACCCGGCGTCTGATCTTGCTCCAAACTGTTTGCACGGCAAATAATAGTTTTAGCGTAAACGCGTTTATTGGGAAAGAATAACAGATTCTCCACTGTATAAAAGTAGTTATGAGCACTTTTCAAAAACTAAAACAAACATTTCGAAACTTGTGTTTTCCGCGAAACTCAGAGTCTGAGGTTAAGGTAAAGGGGACAAAAACACGTGGACGGAAATGCCTTCTGTCAAGGTGAGTGTGGTGGAAATCTGGAAGCTGTTGATCAAAGGGTAAAGCAGTTTTGAACACTTTTCAAAACTTACACGCACATTTCAAAACTTAAACGCAAAGTCTTGGGTCAATGTAATATAGGTAAACAGTTTTACATTGATGGAAAGGTCTTGCCCCAAGGCATTTGTGCCGAAAGTATGAAAGCTACAGATCAATGTTTTTCTGCCAAGGTTTATGTGGTGAAATATGAAAGTTGTAGGCTAAACGGTAACGCAGTTGTGAACACTTATCAATATTAAAACGCACATTTCAAAACTGAAACACAGAGTCCAAGGCCAATGCCACATATGGGTCCAAAACGTCACCTGGTCAGAAATGGCTTTTCCAAAGGTATGTGTGGTGTATGTATGAAAGCTGTCGTTGTAAGGGTATACATGTAGTAGTTATGGTCGTCTTTCCAACACAGTATGAGGTCAAGGTCAATGTCACAGGGTTAAAATGTCACATGTTCGGAAAAGTTTTGTCCAAAGGCATGATTGGAGCAAGTTTGAAAGTAGGTCAAAGGGCATAGAAGTTATTCAAATCTTCTTAAAACTGCTAAAACACCGTCGCCAACGACCGGGTTACAAGTTAAGCTAAATCTGACAAACAGTGAAGACCCCGATTAGAGAGGTCCTGTAGAGATCCTTTTGATCAGGGCCTTCGCTGTTTGCATATGACAAGTTTACTCTTCACAGATACATCGTTTATAAATGACGACTATACTCGTCGCTTGGGTTCAATGGGTTAAGCCAGTTCGAGGTACGATTGTAGATATGTAATGAATACCTCTTCCTTATTTAGATTTATTTATCTCCACAGTTTAGACGGTTATTTCAACCTATTTCTCAACTCTGGTCAACACGATTTGCCAACACTTTTGAGTCAGATTAGACGCGGAATAACGTCTAAATAGAAGCCAAACTATTTGTCAACCCAATTATAAAACCACAAACGCAGTGAATAAAAGAGACATTTTTATAACTACAGTGCTCTCTCTATACAACAACACCGAATGGGAGACACAGATTGTGTGTGTTGTTCGGAAGGAGTCGTTATAGGGAGGAAAATTCAGACCTAGTTTACATTTGCAAACAGCTTGAATCCAGATCAGACGCCGCGTGACGCGGTGTCTGATCTGAATTCAAGCTGTTTGTCACACGTCATAATTTTTATTCTATCAAAATGTCCATTTATATGTAACTTTGAGAAAAACAGCAGACGACAAATTTAAGCAGACAGTATTGCAGCCATGAAATGGTTGGAAATAATTGTATTGTTTGGGGGAACAGCGGCAAGGGTCGTTGTAAGGAGAGAGTCGTTGCTGGGAGGGTCGTTTAGGGAAGATGCACTGTAAAGAAAATAGCACATCGAGTTATCAAACGTTAGCCCTCTTTGTGCTGTATTTCCATACGGACTATCCTACGTTCGAAAATGATCAGTTTATGTTGGATTTTTGTGTTTTTCTTTCTTATGTAAATACAGTAAAACCTCTCTATTACGACCACTTAATTATGTTACTTATTAGGGTGTTTACGATAGGTGTCTACTTAAAGCAAGATGACAGTGAAACAGAAAGCTCCTTTAGGAGCTTTCTGTTTCACTGTCACCTTGCTTTAAGCTGTAATCTCTCTATTATACGATCAATTCGCCTTCGTTTTAGTGGTCGTAATAGCGAGGTTTTACTGTAGTAAAACAACGAATGCCGATTTTAGTCGCAGGGGGTTGGGTTTGTTTTTAAAGAGTAAAACTGGTCTGGATATTTACTGTTGACAATTAAATGCACATGAAGGTATCCAGTGTAGAAAGATTTAGTGTTATTATTTGTTTTACCTTTATTATCTACTTTCAGAATGGACAGCCAGACCAAAGACAAGTACAAGATCATCAAACGTCCAAGGATAAAGTACACACAGCAACAGGTAACTTATTTGCACCAAGTGGATTCTTCCGCGCTTATATATTTGATTAGTCCATTATTTCCACAAGGGGTGCCTGGTCTAAATTTTGATTTTGAAATTCCTACCAGGAAACACTGTAGACTGATAAGACGCCGCGGCGTCTGATCAGAGTCTATCCTGTTTGCATATGTCCCTTTTATAGAACACTTGACTCAATTGGGCAACTTGATATACTGATCGTAAAAGCCCCTTTGGGGGAAATCTTCGAGCTTGTTTGCGGAAGCCAGTACCGATTTGTACCTGAAACTGTACACACAATGCTTCAGGGTCGAATGAAAGAGTAAAAGCCATGTCCAGTCTGTGATAACTTATGATACTGGACATGAACATGTTATTCTGCACTGTCCTATGTATGCTGATTTTACGACGAAACTATTTGATAAGGCCTGCGATATTGAACCTAATTTTGTTGACTTGCCAGACGGTGAGAAATTTATGTTCATCTTTTTCAATGAAGGTATGATTAGATAACGTGTTAAAACGTGTTGTGATATACTTAATAAACTTGAATTTGGTATCTCCAGTACTTTTATTGCATATAGTGTATTGCAGTTTTTCTTAAAAATAATACATGTATATATGTTAATTCATTAGGTACATATTGCACAATCATTTTTCCCCGAATCTGATTCAGGAAAATTATTGATTTTTTAACAATTTTGTTTGACAGGTTGAGAGACTGGAGCGTGTGTTCGAGGAGAACCAGTATCCAGACTCGAACCTCACTGAAGACCTGGCTATGGACCTGGGAGTGTCCACCGACAGAGTTTCCGTAAGTATCAATGCCTATGGACTCCTACAGGGGAGAAGACAGGTCTTTCCCAATAAACGCATTTACACTAAATCTGTTATTTCATCTGCAAACAGTCTGGAGCCAGATCAGACGCCGGGTAACCCGGCGTCTGATCAGGCTCCAAACTGTTTGCAACTCAGATTAAAATTAATAGTCTGAATTGTCAGATAGTTGTCCGTTTGTACATTTTATTTTAATACGTTTGCGTTTCATTTGTGTTTAAACGGGAAAATCGGTTTTCTCCACGAGAGAACCCTGCTTTACGTACATGTAAACCAGAAACATGCTTTGTGTTAAAGGATTAAAACACGTTTGACTGTAAGCCCCATTTCACAAAAATCTGCAATTTTCGTTTTTTCCACAGTGTTGCTGCGCGCGTCTTCACTCGCGTATACAAAGTGTAGCAATATTTGGTCAAAATGC
Organism: Gari tellinella; assembly: GCA_922989275.2. Taxonomy (NCBI): domain Eukaryota; kingdom Metazoa; phylum Mollusca; class Bivalvia; order Cardiida; family Psammobiidae; genus Gari; species Gari tellinella. The sequence continues at coordinate 95,879,884 of OV277858.1, forward strand.
CTAAAATGTAAATTTGAGACCTTAAACCAGACCACAATTTCAAGCAGACAAAACTAAAGCAGCGAAAGAGCTAGTTAAAATGCTAATTGCTTTTAACCCTTTCACTCTCAATCATGGACGCCATAAAACGCGTGTGTGCAAACAGTTTGGGTCCTGATCAGACGCCGCTTCTGATCAGGACCCAAACTGTTTGACACTCTTACGATATTTATTAGAAACGTGTTTTGAAGACACCAATACTGAAGCAGACGACAATAAAGTGGTGAAGGGGTAAACTCTCCCGAATAATTTGACCATGAAAGAGTTAAACACCTCTTTGCAAGCTAGCGGCGGACTCGTTATTATCCGGCAAACAGTTTGGATCCTGATAAGACGCTGCGTAATGCGGTGTCTCATCAGGATCGTAATTGTTTGACACTCTGATCCCGTTTTTAAAAGAAATGTTGAATTTTTAGAACAGTATCAGACGACAATTGTTGCAGACTCAAAACTTGATCAACATGCAAATCTTGAGTTAACCTTTTACTCCATAAATACGCCTTTTATTTATTCCTACACTGAAAAACAAATTAGTTCAAATTAATGTATACAGTTATGAATATGTATTAAAAGAAACAGTTTCCATAGTCTAGCAGATGGTAACTTGAAGCAGGCTGACAGTAAAGCAGAATGCTCCTTATGGCTTTACTTTCAACTTGCTTTAAGTGGTCACCTGTCTTCTAAACTAGAAATAGGCTATGGGGTAATGAGTAAAATTTTGTTTCGTTTTATCAGATCTGGTTTCAAAACCGCCGCTCCAAGTTCAAGCGTCAGCGACTTCCTGATCATCTAATGTGGATGCGCAAACAAGTCTATCAGGGAGAAAGTGGACCCCAGACTCCCCAACTTCCGGTGTTGTCCTCTGCATGTCACGTGCTTAGCCCCTTGGAGCCACAGATCAGTAGAAGGGAACTTCCGGTTGACATTTCAAGCCCTCTGACACCACAAGCGTAAGTAAATAATGAGAATTGTGAAAGTGCTTAGATTCAGTGGAATAAACGTTCTTTCCCACTAAACGCGTTTATAAACGCCAAATCTATTGTTTTCATTGCAAACAGTTTGGAGCCAGATCAGACGACAGGTGAACCAGGCGTCTGATCAGGCTCCACACTGTTTGACAATCACTGAATCAGATTAACTCTTTGAACCCTAGTCCCGCATATAGGCGTGCTTTTCAAACAATGTACGTGTGAATAGTACACTTGTTCTATGCAAACAGTGAAGACCCTGATCAGAGGGCTCCCCTCTGATCAGGGTCTTCACTGTTTGTCACAATGCCAAACATTGACAAAAACAACCCTTAAAAGTCAGAAATGGACTAGACTAAAATGGAAACTGGAATTGTCCATTTAAAGTTTCAGGGAGGAAAGCGTTAAAATGAACATTCAATAGTGTGAAAAAGATACTGTACCTTATGTTTAGGGAAGAAAAAAAGAAAACTATTTTATCCCATGGAAACCTTGTGACGAGTATACTCGTCTTTAATCAATAGTGTACCTGTAAAGAGTACTCTTGTCCGACTAGCTCAGTAGAAAAAGCTTCGGTCCCTGGTGCCTCTAAATACCGGAATTCTCTCTAAACCGGACGAAAACGTCGGTTCGGTTTCCAATCATTCTGTATATTAATCGATTACACCTTATCATGCCTTTGATTTCTTCCTACACTGAAGAAAATACATTCATGAATATGTATCATCAGAAATAATTTCTTAAGTGTGTACATGAGAATGGACCAATCACAAAATTATACACTGAGGCTCTTTGAACCCTAATCCCGCATATAGGCGTCTTTTAAAACAGTGTACATGTGAATAGTACTCTTGTCCTGTGCAAACAGTGAAGACCCAGATCAGAGGGCTCCGAAAGGAGCCCTCTGATCAGGGTCTTCACTGTTTGTCAGTAATGCCAAAATTGACAAAAACAACTCTTAAAAGCCAGAAATGGACTAGACAAAAATCGAAACTGGAATTGTTCATTTAAAGTTTCAGGGAGGAAAGAGTTTTGTATAATTCCGTGGACCAATACTGGATTTTTTTGGGATGGGTTATGCAATGAACCGTTAGCCACTTTCTGGTTTTGAAGACAAATGACCACTTAAAGCTGAAAGTAAAGTAGAATGCTCCTCAAGCTGCATTCTGTTTTCATTTCAGCCTGCTTTAAGCTACAATTTGCTAAGATAAAGGAGCCTTTCTTATGGTACATATTCATAACTGTATTCATTGGAACTATGTTTTCGGTAGAGGAATATGTCAGAGGCTTAAAAAAGGCATATTTATGGAGTAATGGGTTAAAGCCTAATATGTGTGACCGGATGCTGAAACATTGTATGGAGATTCAATGATGATATGAAGTTTAAACTGGAAATTAGTTTTTAACGTTTTTCAATTTTTGACATTGAATCAATTTTTTAGCTACAGGTGAAAGGTTTTTTGACAGGTTGTTTTAAAGCTAAATATTTGAGTGAAGATGCTGAAATTTTGTATGGAGGTTCATTATGGGGTCAACATTTAAAAATAATTTTTTTATCATCAATTGTCTACAACCAGATTGTAGGATTGATTTAATTACCGATTTATATCACTTTTAACCTGCTTTTACTCTTTGCAATCTTGTTAATGTTTAGGTCTATTCATAATTAGGAATTTCTTTTAAAAACAGAATCATAGCATCAAACAGTTTTGATCTAGATAAGATACGGCATAAAGCAACATCTCATCTGGATCAAAACTGTTTGCAAAGTTACAATTTCGTTGCTAACATGCAAACAGTTTCACTCATTCACCCCTGAAACTTTTAATGGAAAATTCCAATTTCAAAATATGTCTAGTCCATTATTGACTATTTAGCAGGGCTGCCATAAGTTGATCTTGAAATCTGTAAGACTTCCTAATTGTTCTATTTTTCAAGCGTGATTACTTAAAGCAGATTGAAAGTAAAGCAGAATGCACCTTAAGGCGCTTTCTGCTTTACTTTCAGCCACCATCTGCCAGGAGAAATATCCTAAGATTTCGGAAAAATCCGAGAAATGGCAGCCCTGCTATTAAGGGTTTATATTTCAAAATGACAAACAGTGTAGATCCTTAAGGTGCCCTCTGATCAGGGTCTACACTGTTTGCATGGGACAAGTGTAATCCCCACAAATACACTGTTTGTAAATGACGAGTATACTCCGCGCTAGGGTTGAATGTGTTAAGCTGTCATCTGCCTGGGACACTTCAAACAAGTTACAGTAAAACCATTCTATAACGGCCACTAAATAGTGTTACTTAACTCTTTGAACCCTAGTCCCGCATATAGGAATCCTTTTCAAACAGTGAACATGTGAATAGTACACTTAGTCTGTAAAAACAGTGAAGACCCAGATCAGAGGGCTCCGAAAGGAGCCCTCTGATCAGGGTCTTCACTGTTTGTCACAATGCCATAAATGGATAAAAACAACCCTTAAAAGCCAGAAATTGACTAGACTAAAATCGAAACTGGAATTGTTCGTTTAAAGTTTTAGGGAGGAAAGAGTTAACAGGTGTTTAAAAGCAGGTGACTGCTTAAAGCAAGGTGATTGTAACACAAAAAGCTCCTCTTGCTTTAAGCTGTCACCTGTCTTTTAATTAACCACATGACCTTCTTTTAACCCAATACCCCATTTATTTATTCCATCACTAAAAGAATAATTCAATTTTATACAGTTATTATTTTCTTATTAATATGTACTGTAAGAAATAAATTCCATATCCTAGTAGTTAGTAGCTTAAAGAAGGTTGAAAGTAAAGCAGAATGTGCCTTAAGGTGCATTCTGCTTTACTTTCAACCTGCTTTAAGTGGTCACCTAACTTCAAAACTAGAAACAGGCTATGGGTTACATTGTAATGGGTTAAGTGGTCGTAATAGAGAGGTTTTACTGTATTGGGAATTTTCGGGAAAGGATTCATATAGTGTTTGACACATTACAAATTATGTTACTGACTTGTCTTTCCTTTATTTCAGACGTCCGACACAGAGACAAACAGTTCCCAGAACAACATCCCCTTCTCTAGTGCTGCAGAATGGCTTCAGTAGTTACCCACAACACCAGCAAACTGACCACTTGCAACTGGCCACGAAGAATGTTAGCTCTGAACCTCAAACACGGACCCATCCATCAATGAAGGAAAACCATCACAGCCATTGGCAGAAAACAGAGGTGTCTCATCTACGAACAGCAAACCATGAAACAACTGTGTTACAAAATCTACCAGTGGAGGAGAACAGACAATCCGGATTAAGCCATTCTGGTTTCTTGATCAGCACTCCAGTACCAGCTATCATGCCTACATGGTTCGGATACAGTGCCCAATACCATCCAATCATGGCAGCAAACTTAGACTGGAACCAGGTCATGATGCATACACCCGTTAGAAACCTTCACATGCACCTACCAGTCAACATTGAAACAGAGAACCAGACAACATCAGCTACAAGCAATTCCATGCATCTGAGTGATAAGATTAAAACAGAGAACCAGACAACATTAGCTACACACAATTCAATGCATCTGAGTGATAAAGATCACAGAACTACACCAGTCAATATTGAAACAGAGAACCAGCCAACATCAGCTACAAGCAATTCAATGCATCTGAGTGACAAGGATTTCAGAACTACACCAGCCAGTAACTTTTTCTCCATCCCCGATATCTTAAATACTAAGGACATGGCTCAGAGCTTCAATCACCACGTGAACTCAACTGAAATGGACAGAAACATTCAAGAGACATCATATCCGGTGTTTCAGCTGCAGAGAAACTCTGAAGATGCCTTGTACCCAGTGTCATCCAAACTTCAAGTTCAGAGTACACCAGTGTTACAACCAAGACAGCCAGAGTGTGCAGCAGTTACTGACAAGGACTGGGAGCTAGAGGATTTGTTACTGAAACAGAAAGCAATAGAGTGCTTGGAGCTGTGGTGCTAAACAACATCTCATACATGTACCTATACCTGTACAGTCAAACCTGTATCAAGCTACCACTAAAAAAAGATATACATCAAAACCTCTATATAACAACCACTAAATTTGGTAAATTATTAGGTTTTATGGCTGGTGAATGCTTAAAACAAGGTGAAAGTAAAACAGAAGGCTCCTTTAGGAGCTTTCTGTTTTACTTTCTCCTTGGTTTAAGCTATCACCAATCTTTTATACCTTCAATTAGCCTCCTTTTTAGTGGTCACAATAGAGAGTTTTTAATGTTTCTGTAGTATCAAATCAGGTGGCAGCTTTATGAAGGACAAAAATAATGCAGAAGCTTGAATAGGAGTCTTCTGCATTATTTTTGCCCTGCATTTAGTGGTCACCTTTCCTTAAAGATCCCCCACATCTTCAGTCAGTGGTCACTTAACACAGGTTTGACTGAAATCTGATTGGAAATAATTTGGTTGACATATAAATAACTAATGTTGGAATAGTATGTTCCATATTAAAGAAAACTCACAAATTCACTATTCAGTATTTAATACAGATGTCTTCTTGATGCAGGATGAATGTAAAGCAGAAAACTCCTTTAAGAGTTTTCTGCTTTACTTTCATCCTGCTTTAAGTTGTCATTTCATCTATCTAAACGACATCAATGAGTTTTCTTTTGACTTAAACCATTACCCCATAAATACACCTTTTTACGCCTCTAAATTATTCCTCCATCAAAGAAAATGGATCCAATTTAAACAGTCATGAATATGTATCATAAAAAATAGTTTCTTTATTCTAGAAGATGATAACTTAAAGCAGGCTGAAAGTAAAGCAGAATGTGCCTTAAGGCACATTCTGCTTTACTTTCAACCTGCTTTAAGAGCTCACATATCTTCAAAACCAGAAACAGGCTATGGGGGAATTGATTAAATTTGCTAGTATCAACCATTTTTTTCATAGTAGTATCGTGTACATTGCAGGAACATTGTAAATATATATCAAAAAGTGCTAAACAATGAAATCTTGTGCTTTTGCATGTACAGGTCATTCCTTGAAAGGTAGAACATAAAACTATTGCTTTAACCCTTTACTCCATAGATATTAGTTTTAACGCATTTAATTCATTCCTTCACAAAAGAAAATAGGTCCACATTATACAATTATGAATTTGTATATCTATAATAAGAAATATGTTTTAATCTTCTAGCAGATGGGAGCTTAAAGCAGACTGAGAGTAAAGCAGAATGCAATTTAAGGTTCATATTGCTTTAATTTCAACCTGCTTTAACCCTTTCCTCCCTAGTCCCGCATATTGGCGTTGTTTTCAAACAGTGTACATGTGAAAAGTACACTTGTCCTGTACAAACAGTGAAGACTCAGATCAGAGGGCTCCGAAAGGAGCCCTCTGATCAGGGTCTTCACTGTTTGTCATAATTCAAAACATTGACAAAAACATCCCTTAAAAGTCAGAAATGGACCAGACTAAAATGGAAACTGGAATTTTCCATTTAAAGTTTTAGGGAGGAAAGAGTTAAGTAATCACTTATCTTCAATACTAGAAACAGGCTATGGAGTAAAGGACAATGGAGAAAATATTATTCTTTCCCGTATAAACGTAAAGCAGTGTGATAAAACATACAAATTAAGTTTCTTGAAAATTCTGACCATTTATCTTTTAATATCTGAGAAGCAAACAGTTTGGATCCTAATCAGACACTGGATTCCCTGGCATCTGACTGAGCTTTAAATTACTGTAGAACCTCCCTATTACGACCATTACATTTTGATAAATGTCATGTATTTAAGGCAGGTGACTGCTTAAAGCAAGGTAACAGTGAAACAGAAAGCTCCTCCAGGAGCTTTCTGCTTCACTGTCACCTTGCTTTAAGCTGTTACATGTCTTTATTCAATCAAGTAGCCTTCGTTATAGCGGTCTTAATAGAGAGGGTCTACTGTACTTGCAATGCAAAAATCGTTTTGAACATAACCAGGTAAATACACATTACCAGTTGACAGTGCGATACAGAGTGATGTATTTAGCTCGAGACGTTTTTGGCGAAAATAGCCGATCTGACGAGCGCCATGGCGCGAGTCTGATCGGTTGTTTCCGGCAAAAACGTCGAGAGCTAAATGCAACACTCTGTTGCGCACTGCCAACTGGTGATGTGTTTATTATATGCCTTGAATACAAACCAGAAACAACTAAATAAGTGTTTAAATCATTTTATATCCAAAATGTATTAGTTATTTGAAGCAGAACAAGATTTTTTGTATGTCACAAAGAATAACGCGGCACTCGTACATGTACGTGAATGACGTCACGTCAAATCGAAAGCGAGGTCAGAGTAAAATACAAAGTGGCTGATACAAGGTGGCTGATACAGACTCTTGTATTTTACTCTGCAAATACACGCGGAAACGCTCAATATCACTCGAAGGCATATAATAAACTTGTTTATTGGGAAAGAATAATGTCATATTCACTGTATAACTACTGAAAAGTGCTGAGTGTAAATTCCTTATTTTATATCAACAGTTTTGCTGGAAGATCAGATTGTTTCAAACAGCATATACAGTAGAAACTCGATACTTTGAACCCACTTAAGTCAAATTTGCCTGGGTCCAAGGTTATAAAGCTTTTCAGTTGAGTCTTGAGTTTGTTCTCAAGCATTTGATTGGTCAGATTTGAGCCTAGGCTCAAATCTGACCAATCAAATGCTTGAGAATTTCTCCAGACTCATCTCAAAAGTTTTATAACCTCAGACCCTGTATTTCTTCAGTTAAATTTCCATGACTCAAACTCCCTGAAATGAAACATACCTATATTTCAAAGTTAAAACGTGGCTAAGCCACAATTTAACTTTGAAATACGAGTATGTTTGACTTTAGCATGTTTGTATAATCAAGTTTCGACAGTATATACAACTAAGTCCCACTACCACACACACCTGACTCTTTAATCCTTGAAACTTCCAATGGACTTTTCCAATTTAGTCTAATCCATTTTCAACTATTTTCGGTTGTGTTTTAAAATAATTGCAAAATTACAAACAGTACAGACCTTGATCAGAAGGCATTTGAAGAAGCCCTCTGATCTGGGTCTTCACTATTTGCTAAGGACAAGTGTAATCTATACATGTATACTGTTTGTAAATGACAAGCAAATACCTTGACAAGTTAAGCTCATGGTCTTTTTTTTCTAAATACATGTACAGTACTGAACCTTATTAAATTAAATTGATAATCGCAAGCGAATTGCCATCGAATTGCCATCGAATCGCCATCGAATCGGGCGCTTCAAAAAACAAATCCTACGTTTGAATATTTTTACGCGAATTTTCCGAAGCGGTTGTGACAAAAAAGGAATTGAAACAATTAACGAAGACATATTTGCGAACATTTGTGAGATATACCATTCAAGAAAACTTACCCGAGGGTAAAGTTAGTATTTTGAATCGCAAGCGAATTGCCATCGAATTGCAAGCGAATCGCACAAATTGTTAATTTAATAAGGTTCAGTACTGTACATTAATTCTGTATATCTTAATCATTCATTTCATTTATTTTTTCAAGCAGGACAATTAAATCAATACAATTGTATTTTCTCTGTGTTGTTATTTACATGCCCCTGGTGCACATTGAGTAAGATGGTGTAATTATTGACCATTAGAATGAAGCAGAGATCTATGAAATAAGAGTATATACAGTAAAACTCCTCTAATACGACCACTAAAACAAATGCTAATTGATCATCATCATCTCTCGTAATCGCAGGGCCCTGTCCAGAGCATACTCGCGTGATTGTATATAAGATAAGTGTCAGCTTAAAGCAACATGATAATGAAACAGAAAGATCCTAAGAAGCTTTCTGTTTCACTGTCACCTTGCTTTATGCAGTCATCTACCTTAACCCATTACCCAATAAATACGCCTTTTTACGACTTTAACTTATTCCTCCACTGGAGAAAATAGTTTCAATTTATTCAGTCACTAATATGCAGCATAAGAAATATTTTCTACATTCAAACAGACGATATCTTAAAGCAGAAAGCTTCCTAAGGCACATTTCTGCTTTACTTTCAACCTGCTTTAAGTGTCCACCTGTTTTCAAAACTAGAAACAGGCTAAGGGGTAACAGGTTAAACACCCAATAATTAACCCTTAGCCTGCCACTCACGACTATAGCTCCATATGCAAACAGCTTGGATCCGGATGAGACACCGAGTAACTCGGCGTCTCATCCGGATCCAAGCTGTTTGACACTCGGACAACATTTTCAGCAATTTTTTTAGCAACTTTGAAACTTGAAGCAGACGAGAAATATAGCAGACGACAATTTATTTGGCGGGCTAAGGGTTAATGATCTTTAGCGGTTGTAATAGAGGGATTTTACTGTATGTCAATACCTAAAATATTTATTTCTGCGTCAAACCCTTTAGTGTATTTACTAGCTGTCGTCCCTATGATGGCAGGCATAAATGATGAAAAATACTCAGACATACTGTACGCTTTAGCTCTCCTGGCCAAAGTATTTATTAACAAGAACAGAAAAGTAAATATAAAGTAACTAATACTGTCCCCTAGGGGCCGACTAATACTGTTTCAGAGGAAATTAGCCCATTTCAGTACTGTTATCCAATTACCCCATAAATACGCCTCATATTTATTCTTCCATTGAAGAAAACAGTTTCAATTTATAATGTCATGGATATATACCATCAGAAATAATATTATGTTCTTTATCTTAGCAGATGGTAACTTAAAGCAGGCTGAAAGTAAAGCAGAATGCACATTAAGTTGTCATCTGTTTTCAAAGCTAGACACAGGCTATGGGGTAATGGGTTAACCCTTTACTCCATAACCTATTTCTAGTATTGAAGATATGTGACTATCTAAAGCAATATGTGACTATTTTAAGCAGTTTGAAATTAACGCAGAATGTGCTTTACTTTCAATTCAACCTGCTTTAAGATTCCATCTACTAGGATAAAGAAAATATTTCTTATGGTTCAAATTCATGACTGTATAAAATGGAACCATTTTCTTCACTGGAGGAATTAAGGCGTTAAAATGTGTATTTATTGGGCAAAATCTTAAGCAGCAACTTGTATTTGGAGATCCCCATACCTTATCACTGAGTCGCTGCGTAACACAAGTTTTACAGTACAAAATAACTGTTTCAAAGGAAATTAGTCTGTTTCAGTACTGTAATGACTAACCCATAGGGCCATTACCCTATATCCTTTTTTCTAGTTTTGAAGATAGGTGACCACTTAAAGCAGGTTGAGAGTAAAGCCTTAACCCTTTGAACCCTAGTCCCGCATATAGGCGTCCTTTTAAAACAGTGTACATGTGAATAGTACACTTGTCTTGTGCAAACAGTGAAGACCCAGATCAGAGGGCTCCGAAAGGAGCCCTCTGATCAGGGTCTTCACTGTTTGTCATAATGTAAAACATTGACAAAAACAACCCTTAAAAGTCAGAAATGGACTAGACTAAAATGGAAATTGGAATTGTCGATTTAAAGTTTCAGGGAGGAAAGAGTTAAGGCACATTCTGCTTTACTTTCAGCCTGCTTTAAGCCATCATCTGCCAAAATGTAGGAAATATTTCTTATGATACATATTCATGACTGTATAAATTGGAGCTATTTTCTTAAGTGGATGAATGAAATAGAGGCGTAAAAAGGCGTATTTAAGGGGTAATGGGATAACTCTTGTACAACTGACAATACATAATGGTTTCAAAGAGATGCAAGATCATGTCATGTTAAAATAACATGTGTGCAAGATACATAAAATTCAATGTATAAACCTCTGGAGCCCGTCTTACCCAACATTTGGTCGACAAAAACGCTTGTAGATCTAAGTCAAAACTTTAAAACACATATAATTAAATTTCTTATTTCTCAATCTTCTTTTCAAGACAATTCCAAATAGATGTCACAAGACAGGATAAGATGGAGAAATCAATAATAATTAAGAATTTTAGAATCTGACTTACAACCATTTTTGTCGTATGACATTTCGTAAGATGGGCCCCAGAGTAGTAGGAGGTACAATTGTTTTCCCTACATACTGTTTCATTAATCATTTACTCCATAGCCTGTTTCTAGTTTTTTTTTGAAGAAAATAATGAGGCTGAAAGTAAAGCAGAATGCACCTTAAGGTGCATTCTGCTTTACTATTAAGTATCAACCGACTTTAAAATTAATGGTCACCCTATCTTCACTACTAGAAACAGGCTATGGGGTAAAGGGTTGATGAAACAAAATGGAGTTCAATGAGTTACAAGATCATGTCTATTTCTTATAAAATTCAAATAGGAACTTTAAGCAACACCTGCCTACAACATTAGCTCATTTAGTAGTTGTGATAGAGAACAACTGAACACAACTTTACAGAACATCATAATTCCTCATTAACCCTTAGTCCGCCAAATAAATTGTCGTCTGCTATATTTCTCGTCTGCTTCAAGTTTCAAAGTGCTTCAAAGTTGCTCAAAATTGCTGAAAATGTTGTCCGAGTGTCAAACAGCTTGGATCCGGATGAGACGCCGAGTTACTCGGCGTCTCATCCGGATCCAAGCTGTTTGCATATGGAGCTATAGTCGTGAGCGGCAGGCTAAGGGTTAAATGAATGTGAAATACCAAAACATATAGTAAATGAGTTCAGCTATTTCTTGCTAGATTTAACAATTTCAAATCTAATGTATACAAATACAAAACAATGCATTTATGTTGTAGCACCCACAATATAATCAAAGTCATACAGTAATTCAAGTAAAATTCCCAAAATAAGGCACAGAGTATTGACAAGAACAATCAGACTTCCAGATGAGAGCAATTAAACCAAATATGTTATCTCTTAAACCCTTTCCCCTATAGAAGTGCCTTTTAGCGGATAAGATTTATTCATTCACTGAAGAAAATAGTTCCAATTTAATCAGTAATGAATATGTATTATAGGGAATATTTTCTATATTATAGCACATCGTGACATGATAGCTAAAAGCAGGCTGAAATTAAAGCAGAATGCGCCCTAAGGCGCATTCTGCTTTACTTTCAACCTGCTTTAAGTAGTCACCTATCTTAAGTGCTAGAAATAGGCTATCAGGTAAAGGGTTATTGTCTCCATGTAAACCCTATGATGTGACTACTCATTAGGAGTGTTCTAATGAGTAGTTGCATTATAGTGTTTGGGTGACATAAGGGTTTTAGTGATCAAAACACTCTCCTTTAGTAATATCTTGAGTTCTGAATCATTCAAATTTGTTTCACAACTTAATATATACACACATCCAAGACAACTAGACTAGATTTCTCATAAACAACAAATAAAAGTAAAATCAGTCACATGCTAATAATACTGGCAAGAAAAATACAGTACTCCCTCCATTCCAACAATGATTCACTCCTTACAACAATGCTTGCATCTGCCCCCCAAACAAGACAATTATGACTAACGCTTTCACTGCTACAATATGGTCTGCTTCTTTGCTTAGAATTTTCGTCTGACCAGTGTTTTATCTCAAGTTACATATTGGCCATTTTGTCGCTTGACTTGACTTGAGCCTGAGTTTATTTTTCAACTGCTGCGGGTGTCCCAGAAACTGGGGTAGGCAGCAGGTGTCAGAAGAAATATAATGACCAGTGACAAACAGTTAGAATGCAGATCATACGCAGCATCTGATCTGGATTTAAACCGTTTGCACTCTAAGAGTATTCTAAGAGTATTAATTTTCCCTCCCTATAACAAAACATTCAAACAACACGCTCACTCTTTATTTCCCACTGGGTGTTGTTGTAGAGAGGGAGCACTGTACTAATTACTAGAACAAAAAACTTAAAAAAAAGTGTTTTCTTGATAATGAGTGTCTTCCTTTATAGTAACATCACATTGCAAATCTAAAGCTACAAGTATACCACACATACAGCAGTGGTAATTTTAGAAATCAGATGAACATTCTGTAAAACAATGATCCTTGAGACAAACATTGAGTCCTTGAGGTGAAAAATTAACCCAATATCCAATAACATATTTCTTGTTTTAAAGACAGGTGACAACTTAAAGCAGGTTGAAAGTAAAGCAGAATGTGCCTTCAGGCACATTCTGCTTTACTTTCAACCTGCTTTAAACTAATATTTGCTTATGAGTAATAGGTCAATAAAGGTTAGAAAAGCTATGGGTCCATAGCACTTACAACATTTTGAATAATGAGTCCTTGGCAAGTTTAGGACTCGGGATGCACAGGTAAAATATCACTGCATACAATTTACAAACAATAACCTCATCAAGAACCTCATAACATTCTACAAACAAGGTACTTCCCTGTCTAACAAACCAACAATAAACATGTATCAAAAGTAATTTCATATTTTCATAATACTGGCAAGACATTAATTAACGGCAATAGGGCAAATAACCTATATCAGGGCTCCAGATAAGAGGGAGTAAACTGAACAAATCCAACATTTTCTCACTTATTTCAGAACCAAATCCTATGGCGTTACTACTCATTAGAATCGCCTCAGAGAGACGATTCTAATGAGTAGTGACACCATAGGGTTTAATGCAGAAATAAAGATTTTAGTTTTTGAAATACTTCCCTTATCTGGAGCCCTGCTATATCTAAATATTTTTGGAGTAGGGTACTGCTTAACCCTTTCCCCAACAGCAGCGTCTTTTAAATATTTAATTTATTCCTCCACTAAAGAAAACAGTTTCAATACATAGTCATGGATATGTCTCATAAGTAATATTTTCTTTATTCTAGAAGATGATAGTTTAAAGCGGGCTGAAAGTAAAGCACATTCTGGTTTGTTTTCAACCTGCTTTAAGTGGTCACCTGTCTTCAAAACTAGAAACAGGCTATGGGGTAAAGCAAGATGAATGTAAAGCAGAAAGCTCCTTTAGGAAATTTCTGCTTTACTTGCATCTTGCTTTAACCTGGATATGTACTCAAAACCATAAACATAATATTCATTTGTGGCACTTACAGTGGAGAAAACTTTGTTCTTTCCCAATAAACTTTTTTATGATAAAACTATTATTTCCTTTGCAAACAGTTTGGTGCCAGATCAGACGCAGGGTAACCCGGCGTATCAGGCTCCAAACTGTTTGCCACTCAGTTTAAAATGATTATGCGTGGCCAAAATGTTCATAAAATTGTCATTTTACCCCTTTTAAGGCATTGTGTTTGCGTTTTGTTTCCATTTAAACGGGAAAGAATAAAATTTATTCCAGTTGTATGTGGAGGAGCAGGTAAAGGTGCTCTATAAGGTGCCTCTGTGGAGGAATGGGTTAACTCATTCACCCCTGAAACTTTTCATGGACAATTCCAATTTCACAAAAAGTCTAGTCCATTTTTGACTATTTAGGGTTGAATTTAACAATATATTTCAAAATGACAAACAGTGTAGACCCTGATCAGAGAGCTCCTTAAGGAGCCCTCTGATCAGGGTGTACAATGTTTGCATGGGACTAGTGTAATCTTTATAGGTACACTGTTTTAAATGACAAGTATACTCATCGCTAGGGTTAAATGTGTTAAACTCACAACCATATAAATACCAATGTAAATTGGTATGTTCAAGGATAACACAAATGAGACAAATGTTACTGTAGTGTAGAAAAAAATCAATTCAAATAAACAACTGGCATATATCACAATCACTATGTAAAACAATAGTCAAAACCTTTATGAAGCAACCACTGAATTAAGATGCATGGTCATTCTAACCCATTTATGCCTGGATATTGCAATGAACTCTCCCTGTATACTAGCTGGGAGATTCCATTGTTGATACTAAAGGGTGATTTATCTTTAGCATATTGCTGTATGGGCAAACACTGCAGTGTATTATGCTTTATATAGCAATCAGTGCAGACCCTGATGAGACACAGTTACATGCATCATCTCATCAGGGTCTTCATTGTTTGCCAATGTTCACTTTAGTAGACACTAGGCTTAACCCTTTCCCCCATAGAAGCGCCTTTTAGCGAATATGATTTATTCTTCCGCTGAAGAAAATAGTTCCAATTTAATCAGTCATGAATATATATTATAGGGAATATTTTCTATATTCTAGAACATTATAGCTTAAAGCAGGCTAAAAGTACTTTCAACCTGCTTTAAGTAGTCACGTATCTTCAATACTAGAAACAGGCTATCAGGTAAAGGGTTAAATGGGTAATCAGTTAAACGCTGAATGTATCGTCTTTTCAACAGTTGCTTAAAATAAGTTTGACTGTACATTAGGGACCTGTCTTACAAAATGTTGTACTTCAAAAAGAACGGAATTCAAATCTTTAAAATACATAATAATTTCTGATTTCTCAATCTAATCCTGTCTCGCGACATCATTTTGGAATCGTCTTGTCACAAGACAGGATTGGATGGAGAAATAAAAAATATTTTAGAATTTTAGAATCTGAATTATGAAATTTTTTGTTGTATTGTCGTACAATGTTTGATAAGACCGGCCCCAGAAATATAATACTGATTTGTAACTAGGTCATGGAGGTTGCCAAAGACATTCTTAGGTTTGAAATTCCATCTCAAATTCTTAATTACAGCTCCCTGCTTCTACTCCTCGGACAGAAAGCCAAACCAAGGTTTAGACTACAGTCAAACATGTATCAACCCTCTACCCTTTTGTTTTGATTTGTTTTGATTTTATGTCGCTTTCAACAGTATTTCAGTCATATCGAGACGTCCAGCTAATTATAGGTGGAGGAAGACCCTAAAAGTCCTTTATGCACTGTTTCAGGCACAAATCAGCGACTGGGTAGAACCACCGACCTTCTGCAAGCTAGTTGGAAGGCTTTCCCACATGAAAAATCCAAACAACCCTACTGGGATTCGAAATCACAGCGGTGAGGAGCTTAGTGATGTAAGTCACAGTGAATATACCACTAGGCCACAGAGGCTTAACTTTTGACCTGCTTTAAGCTACCATCTGCTAGAGTATAGAAACTATTTCTTATTATCCATATTCATGACTGTATAAACTGAAATTTTATTTTCAGGGTATAAATAAATTAAATGTTAATATACGTATCTATGGAGTAAAAGGTTAATACAGGTTTGACTATATTGCTGATTTAAAAGTCTTAACAATATGTATGAGAATTTCGTTGAAGGTCACCTTTACCCTTTCGGCCATAGTTTGTTTCTAGCTTTGAAGACAGGTGACCAGTTAAAGCAGGTTGAAAGTAAAGCAGAATGTGCCTAAAGGGGCATTCTGATTTAGTCTCAGCCTGCTTTAAGCTATCATCTGCTAGAATATAGAAAATATTTCTTATGATACATATTCACGACTGTATAAATTGGAACTTTTTACTTCATTGGAGGAATAATCAAATGCTTAAAACTATGGAGTAATGGGTTATTTTTTGGCCCCTTGCTTCTACTCTTGTGGCAGAAGGCTAAACCAAGATTGACTACTGTATTTCAGCTTTCTGCCTCACGTTAGTAAGTCCTGCATTAAACTACCACCTGTTTTATAGGCTACAGCCGCTATATACATATTCTGTTTTGCATGATCTCTTAATCCATATCTCATAAATACACCTTTTTACACATTTAATTTATTCCTACACTGAAGAAAATAGTTACCGGGTACACACTATAGTCTTGACTAGACTACACAACATAAGAAATAGTTTCTATATACTAGCAGATGGCAGCTTAAAGCAGGATGAAGATAAAGTAGAATATGCCATAAGGCGCATTCTGCATTACTTTCAACCTGCTTTAAGAAGTCTTCTATTTTCAATAATAGAAAAGGCTATGGAGTAAAGGGTTAGCAACCATGAAATGAAGAAGACAGTTGTGATGTCAACATTATGGACATTGAAGTCTCCTTTAACCCATTAACCATATAAATATGTCTTTTTACGCCTTTTATCTATTCCTCCACTGACGAAAATTGTTCCAATTTATACATTCAAGAATATGTACGGTATCATAGGAAAAATTTATATTTCCAAGCAGATGGTTGCTTAAAGCAGGCTGAAAGAAAAGCAGAATGTGCCTTAAGGCACATTCTGCTTTACTTTCAACCTACTTTAAGTGGTCAACTACCTTCATAAAAAGAAACAAGCTATGGGGTACTCCTTTAAACAACCACCTGTCTAAAACAATGTTATGTTGGAATGATTCACAAAGTTGTCCAATCACCAGTTACCAGTTTTGGTAGGGGGCTGTCTTGCCATGAAACACTTTGAAGATTCCGTTCTTTCCTTCACAAAGCTCTGCCCAGAAGAAAGCTTTCACGCCCATAAAGCCTACTTTTCTTATTCTTTCAGCCAACTGGCTGTAACCTGAAAGTAATGAATGACTATGAAGAAAAGCAAAGCAAAGAAGCATGACGTTTGTTAATTTGTCATTAACATTAATTTTGAGTTATACTGAAAGTTGGTGTCACAGTTTTAAGTGTTTTAACTCATTCATCCCTGAACTTTTAACCCATTACCTCATAAACACACCTTTTTATGCCCCCAAATTGTTCCTCCATTGAAGAAAATATTTCCACTTTATATAGTTATGAATATATACAGTAAGAAATATTTTATATATCCTAGTTAACCCTTTACCCCATAGCCGGTTTCTAGTTTTGAAAATAGGTGACAACTTAAAGCAGGTTGAAAGTAAAGCAGAATGTGCCTTAAGGCACATTCTGCTTTACTTTCAACCTGTTTTAAGCTACCACCTGCTGCAATAAAAAAATATTTCTTATGAAAATATTTATGACTGTATAAATTGGAATTATTTTCATCAGCGGAGGAATAAACTGAATGCGCTAAAAGGCGCTTCTATTGGGGAAAGGGTTAAGTTGAGAGTAGCTTAAAGCAGACTGAATGTAAAGCAACCTGGTAATATAGTACCAGTTTCAAAGTAAGTCCAGTCCGTGCAATTTTATCTAAAGTTGTTTTCTGCAAATTGACAAACAGTGCAGACCCTGATCAGGAAGAAAATACTCCCAATCATATTCCTGTAGGAGCTCTCCAATAAGGATCTTAATAACTATTTACAAAGGATAAGTGTTTGCAAATAGGTTTCTTTAGCAGGTATTGTAAAATGTCTTGTTACACTGCTAAAAAGGTATATTTACCCAGACAGTTTCGTAAACTGGTCTGTTCACTTGATCACCGGAAGTGGCAGTAAAACTAAGTAAACACTGACAGGGCATATACTCTATCAGAAAGGAAACAGTCACAAACTGATCTACACAAGAGTGCAATAACTTATCATGTGGCACAACAGATCACGGGATTAATTGGGACGCCACACATATTCTAGACAAGGAAAGTGATCAGCACATCTGTCATATAAGGGAGGCCATCCAGATCCAATTTAACCACAGGGTGGCAAACCGGGACCAGGGGGCATTCCGACTCAGCAAGTTTTACCTTTTGTTTACTGCCACTTCCGGTAGTATCAAAGGGAAGTAACACCCCATCGACTACATTTCAGTCGCCAGTGATCAAGTGAACAGTCCAGTTCATGAACATTCTGCTTTACTCTCAACCTGCTTACAGTGGTAACATTTCTTAAAATTTAGTAACAGGCTATGCAGTATAGGGTTAATAGGTTAACCCTTAGCCCGTCAAATAAATTGTCGTCTGCTATATTTCTCGACTGCTTCAAGTTTCAAAGTGCTTCAGAGTTGCTCAAAATTGCTGAAAATGTTGTCCGAGAGTCAAACAGCTTGGATCCGGATGAGACGCCGAGTTACTCGGCGTCTCATCCGGATCCAAGCTGTTTGCATATGGAGCTATAGTCGTGAGTGGCAGGCTAAGGGTTAATCATGTACTATTTCACTGCTTGCCATACCTTTTTCTGAAGGATTTACAAAGCCCTCACATGTACGGTCTGCATTATACACCATCATCTCGGAGTTATCAATCCCTGAAACAAAACATACATGTTGTTGTTGTTGTTGGCGTACCTGTGCTTAACACTCACAGGACAGCTTGGTACACACATTATTGTCTGTCAAGCTGGAGGATTACGTGCATAGCTGTTTTCAATTACCTCGCCATATAGGCAGCCATGCTCCGTCTTCAGAGGATGTGTGTTAACTTGACATTTTTGCTAACATATATTAGTGTTTTCTTCTGACCTGTCGGAGTTATTTTTAGATTGGAACATTCTAAAACTTTCAAAGGGATGAGTTTTCTCTACATACGGTTAATGATACGGATAGCTGTAATTTTTGTGCGCAATGTACAGTAGTGGATACCTTATTCTTTCCCGTTTTAACGCAAACCCAATGCACTAAACTGTGGAAATTTACTTTAAGAAATTTTAATTATATTTTTAATCTGAGTAGCAAACAGGTTGGAGCCTGATCAGACGTCGGGTAACCCGGCGTTTGATCTGGCTCCAACCTGTTTGCAATGGAAATAATAGTTTTAGTATATAAATGCGTTTGTTGGGAAAGAATAAAATATCAGTAAAGTAAGCGCAAGGGTCTCGTGCTGCACGAGGATCATGTTATCTCAAGTTGGAAAGTGTACGACTATATAGATCCGATGTTACCCTGTTATCTATTTACCAATATGAACTATTCTGTTCTAAAAATAACTCCGACAGGTCAGAAAAATCGAACAATACTTTGTTGGCAATTATGCACACAGTACTCCCTCTCTACAACAACACCCAATGGAAGACAAAGATTGTGTTGTTCATAGGGAGTTGTTAAAGGGAGGGAAAATTAATACCCTTAGATTACATTTGCAAACAGTTTGAACTCATATTGGAGGTCGCGTAAAGCGGTGTTTGTCACTCATCTTGATAATTCTTTTGTCAAAATGTCAAATACGTAACTTGAAATGAAATGAAATAGCAAACAACAATTTAAGCAGACGATGTTGCAGCAGTGAGATATGGTTTTCAACACCTTTACTTTTAATGTTTTTAACCCTTAGCCCGCCAAATAAATTGTTGTCTGCTATATTTCTCGTCTGCTTCAAGTTTCAAAGTGCTTCAAAGTTGCTCAAAATTGCTGAAAATGTTGTCCGAGTGTCAAACAGCTTGGATCCGGATGAGACGCCGAGTTACTCGGCGTCTCATTCGGATCCAAGCTGTTTGCATATGGAGCTATAGTCGTGAGTGGCAGGCTAAGGGTTAACAAATTCTGACCACTCATTGGCATTGTCATTTGAGATGGTCCTTACGAGTAATCACACCGTATCATGGTTTAGTGCATACATAAGGATTTTAGTTTTTTTAAATACTCTCCTTATCTGGAGCCCTGTTACTGTCTGAGTGTACTGAGTATGTAAATTTTCAAATCATACCTAGTGGAGAAAACGTTCTCTTTCTCAACAAACCTGTTTAGGCTGAAACAATTATTTCTATTGCAAACAGTTTGGAGCCAGATCAGACACCGGGTAACCCGGCGTCTGATCAGGCTCTAAACTATTTGCCCTTCAGATTAAAATAAATAGTCAGAGATGTCAAAAAGCTGTCTTTTCCTACATTTTAAGCAATGTGTTTGCATTTCGTTTGCATTTAAACGGGAATGAATAACGTGTTCTCCACTGTACCTAGTGGTAGCTGGACTTTGACAATGAAGCGTTTGTTCCTGAGAAATTCCATACGGTTGGCTGTCTCTCCAGGCTGGGTATTAAACATCTTCACCTTCCTGTGAGCTGCTCCCAACACATGGTAGAAACTACTCTGATATACTTCTTGGCCATCTTTCTGTAGAGGCTTGGCTAACACAAATCCTAACAGAACAAGGAGCAAAACAAAGTGCTGACAGGTCGAAGAGTAAAACAAAGTTTTGGCAATACAGTAAAGCCACTCCATTATCCCTTTACCTCATAGCCTGTTTCTAGTTTCGAAGACAGGTGACCACTTAAAGCAGGTTGAAAGTAAAGCAGAATGTGCCTTAAGGCACATTCTGCTTTAATTTCAGCCTGCTTTAAGCTAAAATCTACTAGGCTATATAAAATATTTGTAATGGTTATTGTTCATGAGGGTATAAACTGGAACTATTTTCTTCAGCGGAGGAATA
Source organism: Gari tellinella (assembly GCA_922989275.2). Lineage (NCBI taxonomy): Eukaryota > Metazoa > Mollusca > Bivalvia > Cardiida > Psammobiidae > Gari > Gari tellinella. Next base: position 95,900,888 of record OV277858.1, read on the forward strand.
AATTAAATACGCTAAAAGTCGCTTCTATGGGGGGAAACGGTTAAGACCACTATAAGTAAGGCTAATGGTTGTATAAAAGACAGGTGACAGCTAAAAGCAAGGTGAACATAAATCATTAAGATCCTAGAGGAACTTTCTATTTTACATTCACCTTGCTTTACGCAGTCACCTTGCCTTAACACAATTTAGTGGAAGTAATAGAGAGGTTTTACTGTTAAAACTCAATCTGAGGTGTTATTAAACCATAATCTAATAGATATGCCATTTTGCACCTATAATTTATTACTACACTAAAGAAAATATGAAATATGTACTATAAGAAATATTTTGTTCTTAGCAGAATGATGGAACATGTATCTTAAAACAGGCTTAAAGCATTCTGCCTTACTTTCAACCTACTTTTAGTGCCCGCCTGTCTTAAAAACTATAAATATACTAGGGGGTATTGGTTAATAGCTGTTTTAAGACCTACCTGAGCCTTGAGATCAATGGGTGTTTTAAGACCTACCTCAGCATTGAGATCAATGGGTGTTTTAAGGCCTACCTGTGCATTGAGATCTATGGATGTTTTAAGACCTACCAGAGCACTGAGACCGATGCCCTTGTTTCCAGTGTTGTATCTGACACTCTCTACTACAATATAATGTGATGTGACACTGTCCACAGCGCTTTAATGATCCCTCTTTGGGTAACTTCTTGCAGTTGCCACAGACTACAATAAACAAGGTACTATACAGGCAGGGCTGTAGATAAGGGGGGTATTTCAAAAACTAAAATATTTATTTCTGCATTAAACCCTATGGTGTCACTACTCATTAGAATTGTCTCTTCGAGACGATTCTAATGAGTAGTAACACCACAGGATTTGGTGCTGAAACGAGTGTGAAAATGTTGGATTTGTTCAGTTTACTCCCTCTTATCAGGAGCCCTGAATTATGATATGATATGCTATCATTGACAGGAACATTTCACTTTAACTTATAAAATTAACTTGCCCTGTCCCAAAATAAACTAATTTTTTCTTGAATATGCCTATTTGAAATCTATAGCAAAGTAACATCATGATTCATGAATAGTGAACTGTAAAGGTTTCCAAGCTATTTATTTTACAATTAAGTCTAAAACTTGGTTATCAAAACTTCCTAAATATACTAACTTTTCTACACAGCTCTTGACTTATATAAATTCTTCAAGATGTACCTATTTCAACTAGTAAACTGTGCTTCAGATAAGACTTTATAAACCGAGGTCTAATGTATCAGTGCTTTACATGCATTCAAAAGAACCACAGAACTCTGCTGATAATATAAGAGTCTGGCATCGCAACCGAGTTTCTGTATCCGCTCCCCACCTTTTTAGGACGTCCAGTTAGACCCATAGATGGCAGAAACGGACGTTAAGTAACAAATCAAACCAGATATGAAATTTCACTTTCTAAAATAAATCCCTCCAAACAAACTTACAATACCGTGATGTGTTGTAGGGAGAGAGCACTGTATAACAGTATGCCCTCCTAAGTGGTGATGTTAACCCAGGCCTAAAAAAAAAATATGTGTGTTTCTGGTTTCACCCTCTCAAAATTTTAGGGTAGGTCGGTAGGAAAAAGTTTTTATTTTTTAAAAAGTTTTTATATAGGGCATATATGCGGATTATTTTACAATCAAAGGATAGGTTTATATGACAAATAATGACCTTGCTCTTGTTGTATTCAACATTGAAAGTGTCTGAAATGATTAATCTTGATTTGCAAGTTTAAATTGTAAAGGTATTTCATAATATAATTATGTGAAATAGTTCTTCTTTCAATCTGAAAACCATTGCATCAAATAAATATTATATTTAAAAACAAGAGCCGCATGCGGCCCTAAATCGCTTACCTGGTACCCATGATTACGGTCATGTAAATGGACCAGTAATGATTAAGTTTTCACTGATTCACCTCCACCCACTGGTGGCCATGTTGTTTGAGCTAGGAAGATTATTTGAAGAAAACTGGCAAAGGGTCACCCATGAATCATTATTTGTGTAAAATCATTCTTAAATCAGACCAATAGTTTCAGAAAAAAAAAATTGAAAGTTTTTCTACACAGAAATATAAGGAAAACTTGCCCCCCCCCCCAATGGCCGCCATGTTTTTTAAGATAACAAAATGATTTTAAGAAATCTGGTAGAGGGTTATCAATTAACCATTTGTGTAAAATTATTTTGAATTTGAACCAGTAGTTTCAGAGAAGAAGATTTTTAAAGTTTTTACCATACAGTAACATGCCCCACCCACTAGCGGCCATATTTTTTAAGATAACAAAATGAGTTTAAGAAGTCTGGTAGAAGATCATCAATTGACCATTTGTGTAAAATTATTTTTAATTTGGACCAGTAGTTTCATAGAAGAAGATTTTTAAAGTTTTTACTATACAGTAACATAAGGAAAACTTGCCCCACCCACTGGCGGCCATGTTTTTTTAGATATCAAAATAATTTTAAGAAATCTGGTAGAGGGTCAACAATGGATCCTTTGCATAAAATTACTTTCAAATCGGACCAGTAGTTTTTGACAAGAAGATTTTTTAAGTTTTCACTATATAGCCATATAAGGAAAATCTGCCCCACCCACTAGCGGCCATGTTTTTTAAGATAGGAAAATTATTTTAAGAAATCTTATAGAGGGTCACCAATGGCACATTTGGGTAAATTATTTTCAATTCGGACCAGTAGTTTTTGACAAGAAGATTTTTAAAGTTTTTTCAATTGGTTGCCATTGCAACCACAATTTCAATTGGATGACCTATATTTGAAGAAATCTGAGAGAGTACCCTACAAGGAACAATCCTATGAAGTTTTGATGAAATTGGCCCAGTGGTTTCCAAGAAGAAGATCTTTGAACAAAAAGTTTGGCGACAGACGGACGGACGACGGACACAGTGCGATCACAATAGCTCACCTTGGCACTTTGTGCCTCTATAACCGGCGCTGAATAACGGCCCCTTCCCCTCCTGTATCTTTTTCCCCTTACCAAAAAAAACTTTTCCCTAAAAATTTTTTTTTTTTTTTAATTTTTCTTTAAAAACTTTAGGGTTGGGGGTAAAAAATAGGGTCGGTCGGGAAACCGGAAACGCACATCTTTTTTTTTTAGGCCTCATTTCCCCATAGCCAGTTTCTAGTTTTGAAGACAGATGACTACCTAAAGCAGGTTGAAAGTAAAACAGAATGGGCCTCAAGGCGCATTTGGCTTTACTTTAAGCCTGCTTTAAGCTACCATCTGTTAGAATACAGAAAATATCTATTATGATACAGATTCTGAGATTCATGACTATAAATTTGTATTATTTTCCTTAGAGGAGGAATAAATTATAGGCGTACAAAGGCGTATTTATGAGGAAAGGGTTAAGCATCCATCAGGGTAACAATTTCATAGCCGTTTGCCCAAAAATCTCTACAACACACGCAATTGATAAAGGTCTGCCAAATTCTACACATTTCATACCAGTTGTGTCCATCTTTGAGTCCCTCTCTATTATGGCATCATGCAGCAGTGTCCGAATGGTGGTATCCTTTGCTAAATCAAAAGCATTTGTTCCATCATTGTCATCTAATCTTGGATCAGCGCCGTGTTGAAGTAAAAGCTTTACACAATCTGAATGCAAATACAGAAGTCCTTATTACTTCAAGTAACACTGGGCTCAAATCTATTTAACACATTACCCCATAGCCTGTTTCTAGATTTGAAGATAGGTAAGCTCGACTTAAAGCAGGTTGAAAGTAAAGCAGAATGCACTTAAAGCGCATTCTGCTTTACTTTCAGCCTGCTTTAAGCTACCATCTGCTAGAATATAGAAAATAGTAGTGCAAGAGTTTTATAGTTTACTTTCAGGCTGCTCTTAGTCATGCCTTAAAGTGTCCTCTGCAATCAGTATACTTGTGAAGAGTATACTTGTCCTAAGCAAGAGTGTTGACCCAGATGGGGTTCTAAAGGAGCCCTCTGATCAGGGTCTGCACTGTTTGGCATTTTGTAATAAATTGTTAAAATCAACCCTAAATGGTTTAACAAGAGCACCACAACATTCTTCTGTTTTGTTATTATAATAGATTAAGAAGGAACAGGGAGAATTCTTATTGATTTCTTCTGTCTCGACTATTTGTCATTCTGTCTACTGTGGGACTCTAAATGACCTTGACCTTTGTCAGACATGACCCACTTTAAACTAAGCTCAAGAGCTTCTTGCAATGAGTACACAGGCCAAATATGATGTCTATCACATATTATTTCAGTTATGGCCAATGTCACATTAACCCTATTTGACCTCAAAATGACCTTGACCTTTATCGTATATGAGCCAAGTTAAACTGAGCTCAAAAACATCTTGCATTGAGTACACATGCAAACTATGAAGTCTCTATGACATGTTGTTTCAGAGTTATTGCGAGTGTTAAATTAGCCCTATTTGACTTCTATATGACCTTGACCTTTATTGGACCAAAGATATACTAAGCTCTTGAAAGAGCTTTTTGAGACAAGCAGAAATGCCAAATATAAAGTTTCTATCACATGCAGCTCAAAAGCTAAGGCCAATTTTAAATTCACCCTATTTTACATCTAAGTGACCTTGACCTTTGTCAGACGTGACCCAAAATGTACTGAGCTCAAGAGCTTCAAATACCAAATATAATGTCTGTATCACATGTAGTTTTAAAGTTATTGCCAATGTTAAGATTTCAGACAACGACGACAAACACCGACAACGCACATGCCGGAGTGATGACAATAGCTCATTGTTTTCTTCGAAACAACAAACTAACGAGAGCACCGCAAACGGGTGCTAGATGCTTGACTTTCATATACTTGAGACGGCTACATTTTTCAAACTTAAAGAATGTGTATGGGTGTTTAATGCCCTATTGATCATAGAAGCTTGTAAGCAACAACAACTTAAACATACTTGGACAGTCTACATTCCATTTAAAGTAAACTATAAGTCAAAAGAAGGACAATATCTTTGCCTGCTTTACCTGCCTTGTTGTAATGAGTATTCAAATATATTGGAAGTTTGAAATAAACAACTTTCTATCGTTACTGAATAATTTCATATACAAATTCTTAGTCAGACAAGGGCAATAACTTTGCAATGACAAATCCCATGGTTATCTGCTGTGTTGAAAGGCTTTTGAAACTGAACAAGTTTCAAAGTTTCAAGTTAATATTATTAGGAATCTAATTAAATTCTAAAAAGTCAAAACAAGGGCAATTACTTTGAAATCACAAAACCCAGGGTTACCTGCCTTCTTGTAATGAGTTGTCCTTTTGATACTAAACAATTATTTAAAGTTTCAAGTAAATACCTATGGTAATTATTGAGAAATTTCAATTTACAAGTTTTATGTAAATAAAAACAAGGGCAATAACTCTGGAATGGCACATCCCCGGTCACCTTTCTTGTTTGAATGAGTTGCCCTTTTGATATAACACAAGTATTTAAAGTTTCAAGTTATTACCTTCGACAGTTATTAAGATATTTCACTTTACAAGTTTTAAGTAAATAAAACAAGGGCAATTACTCTGAAATGACAAATCGCAGGGTTACCTGCCTTGTTGTAATGAGTTGCCCTTTTAATACTGAACATGTATTTAATGTTTCAAGTTAACATCTTTCATAGTTATTTAGATATGTTAATTTACAATTTTTAAGTAAATAAAACAAGGGCAATAACTCTGAAATGACAATTCCCATGGTTACCTGCCTTGTTGTAATGAGTTGCCCTTTTAATACTGAACATGTATTTAATGTTTCAAGTTAACATCTTTCATAGTTATTTAGATATGTTAATTTACAATTTTTAAGTAAATAAAACAAGGGCAATAACTCTGAAATGACAATTCCCATGGTTACCTGCCTTGTTGTAATGAGTTGCCATTTTGATACTGAGCAACTATTCCAAGTTTCAAGTTAATATCTTTCATAGTTATTTAGATATGTTAATTTACAGTTTTTAAGTAAATAAAACAAGGGCAATAACTCTAAAATGACAAATCCCAGGGTTACCTGCCTTGTTGTAGTTAGTTGCCCTTTTGATACTGAACAACTATTCCAAGTTTCAAATGGATACCTTTGATAGTTATTGAGAAATGGACTCTTACAAAAACCTTATTCTAAAAACTTAACCGACGCAGACGCAGACGACAATAGCTCGACTTTTCGAAAAAGTCGAGCTAAAAATGGACAAGATTTAATTGAAAACTAAAAATGTCTATATTAATCTTCAGGTAGGAGCTTTAAGCTACCCTTTGCTAGGATATAGAAAATATCTATTTTTTGGTACATGTTTATAATTGTATAAACTGAAACTGTTTTCTTCAGTGGAGGAATAGATTAAAGCCGTAAAAAGATGTGTTAATGGGGAAAAGGGTTAATATATTAGGACTAAATGTACAGACCTAGGTTGCCTTGTAGGGCAGAACCATGTAAAGGTGTAGCACCAGTCTTGGTTGTGGCATCCACAGTGGCCTTCTCCCTCTCAATCAAGTGCCTCGCTATATCTATATTGGGGTAACGACCTGAAAAGAATGAATGGGAAAAGTTAGTTTTATGCATCACAATCATTTTATCTAGATTTTTTTTACAGTTTTAGTCTGTTATGTCAAAGAGAGATCAATCAGCATGTACATAAACATACTTTGGCTCTAGATTTTGAGATTGCAATAAAAAAACTTCAGAATGGAGTCCAAACTCGTTAATCCAAACTGGCTTAAACCGAAATTCTCGTTAAACCAAATTGTTCTCCCTGTCTCGATTTTCCCTTTATTAATTCTATATAAATCAACTCCGCTTAATCCGCTTTTCATTTATATTTATGAAACAAATATAGCCAAAGTTGACAAAGTTGATACACAGATGATCATAATTGATCTAATCACTTAATCCATATCTAAATTCCAAAAGGGGCATAACTCATGGAGAAACTGACGCATTGTGACCATACATAAAATCTATGTGCAGTTCATCAAAACAACATACCAAATTTCAAACATCTTTAATACAACCATTAACCAGAAATGGGTGTCAAAGCCACCTGACGCTCGCCTGCTTGAAAAAGTCTTAAAACATCTTGTATCCAAAACAAATCAATTTTCAGTTTGGAAAGATTATTAAGGTAGCTGTATATCAACGATACTGCAAGCGGTTTTTTCTAATTTATTGTCATGATTGATGATTTTCCCCCCAATTTTATAGCTGAGGGGTGAAAATGGTACACATCCCATCAGAATATGCCAATTTACAAAAAATATTTCAATTTTTTACGATTTTATAAGAACATTTAAAAAAAATTTCAAACAACGATATCAAAGCCATCTTTATTTGTAACTTGATTAAAATTGCCCAAAATACTCTTTATAAACATATCTAGGGATCCGTGAGTCAGATTTTTGAAATACCGCTTCAAACCTTTGTTATGTAACATCAAAGTTTTTTTACGGTTTAAAGTCTACCACTATTACGTAACGCTTTATAACGGACCACTGGAGTTATTTATAAAAATTCTGAGACACGGTTCCCTCGAGGAGATAATACCCTTTCATCTGCTTTAAACCGCATGAAAATCGAACCCCAACAGCGAAAGTTATGAGAGTTCAAAAATACCGCTCGCTTCAAATTATATAATGCCGGAAACTCCAATTCACTGACTGATGTGTCAATTAGGCTCGCGTGACTGCCCGGTATTCAACAAAGACATTCTTTTTCAACAAATAACATGATCCAGCTGATCATCAACCATTTCGTTAAACTCCGCCCCAAATTAACAAAGCCAATCATATAAAAATAACGATTTTGATGCGGTAAAGGTCGTAAATCACCTCTGACAGCTTCGGAATAAACCACCTATCTAGTCACGTAATCTACGCAATTGAGGCACCCAGCGGGGATTCTGACGTGTGATTTACCGGTAAAATGACTGAGAAAGCAAGAGAGAATTTGATAACTTGTAGAAAATACCTTTATCTATCAGGATTTGTAAAAAAGTATAAAACGACTATTTTACCATTTATTTCATAAAAAGCTACCTTAAATGAATGATGAGTCTTAATCTAGTTATATAAAACTTTAAAACAGCCTAGTAAAAAAGCTAAGTCCAAAACATGTTAAAAATTGTCAAATATTAAAATTGTTTTTAAATTCCAACTTCATAACATCAATGTTTGACATCAAACGAAGCTTCATATAAAATTTCAGCACCCTAGCACAAGTATTAAACTTTAAAACAACCCGTCCAAAAAACTTTAACCTGGAAATTTGTAGTCGAAAAACCCAAGTCTAAAACATGTCGAAAATTGACATATATTAAAATTATTTTTAAATTCCAACATCATCACATCAATGTTTAACCCCAAATGAACCTCCATACAAAATTTCATAACCCTAGCACAAATATTAAGCTTTTAAACAACCCGTCCAAAAAATTTTAACCTTGGCCACGCTCACGCTCACTCACGCCGGGGGTATGACATTAGCTCTGCTGTTCTACGAACAGGCGGGCTAAAAAGGAGACAAAATTAATTTCATAAAAGACGTGAGAAAATCCAACATAAAGCTCCTACAGGAGCTTTTAGTGCTTTAAGCAGTCACCTGACTTAAACATCTAATAATCAACACAATTTATTGGTGGTACAGTAGAACCTCTCAATTACGACCACTAAATCTTGTTAATGATGTGTTTACAACAGGTGACTGCTTAAAGCAAGGTGACAGTAAAACAGAAAGCTCCTATAGGAGTTTTGTTTTACTGTCACCATGCTTTAAGCAGTCACCTGTCTTTTATCTGATCAATTAAGTCTTCTATAGGAGCTTTCTGTTTTACTGTCACCTTGCTTTAAGCAGTCACCTGTCTTTTATCCGATCAATTAGTCTTCGTTTTAGTGGTCATTATGGAGAGGTTGTACTGTAATGGAGAGGTTTTACTGTAAAGGCAGACTTCTGAGTACCTGTAGCTAGGAACAGTGGGGTGAAGCCTAGTTGATCTTTCACATCAACATCAGCCCCATACTTGAGCAACAATATCACAGCTGGTAACTGAAAATACACAAGAAATGTGGTGTAAAACAAACATGCCCAAATGTATGCTTCATCCTAAATTCAAAGACTGTTTATAACTGTAGCGTGTTCAGTTACCACTGTTTTCTGTTTAGGTTAGCAGTCTGTGCCCTGTGTGCAGAGTACAGTAGAGAAAAGGTTTTCTTTCAAAATAACCACATTTACGCTTCAACTATTATTTCATTGCAAACAGTTTGGAGCCAGATCAGACGCCGAGTAACTGATCCGGCTCCTTAACTGTTTGCCACTCAGAATAAAACTGGTAGTCAGAATATCAAAATGTTGTCATTTTCTACATTTCATTGCAATGCGCTTGCGTTTGAACTGAAAATAACGTTTTCTACACTGTATTTCAGACCGGTAGCCAACTCGCAATCGACGGCCATCGATTACCTTACTGAACTCATGGCAGACATAAACACAAAATCTAGTTTGCAGAGATCAAGACCAAAGTCATAGAACTACAATGCAACATGCTGTGTACATATAACTTATAACCCCATAAATGTGCCTTTCAACCTTCTTTAAGTGGTCACAAGACTTCAAAACTTGAAACAGGCTATGGAGTAAAGGGTTAAAGAGCATAGTTGCATGAATATACCAAGTCCACATGATTCATCTGACCTAAACATAAAAACTTTATCTAGGTCGCTGAAGTCAAGGTCATCAAACTACAATGGAACATGCTTCACTCATTGAGGTGCAGAAGCATGTGAAGATGCTCTATTACTTAGTCCACAACTGACCTAAATGCCAAAACATACAGACAGGGGTAACACTATATGCCCTGCACCACTTCGTGGCAGGTATAACAAAGGTATTGTGGGTACCCAGTATGTGTCATACAAACCATGGGTACATGTAGGTGACAACTGAGAACAAAAATAAATCTGCTTCACTGCAGACAGTATGCCAATATTTACAGGGCTTTTATTCACCATTTTTGGAGTTCATATGACCAATACGGCCATACCCATGAAATTGGGAAATTTGGCCTTGAATCACTAAAAGTTTGGAATTTGGCATGTTGCGTAAAATGAAACAGTGCATAAATCTATTTTAACTGTGTAAACTAAACAATGATTACATCAATTTATTTGACTAATCCATGATTTGTGCCAGGCTTTTTAGATTAGGATATTTTTCTAGAAAGCAATTTACAATTTCTTCATTGAAATTGAAAAAAAAGAGAAAAGTTTGCCCTTTGTAACATACCACAATAAAGGACATCAAATTGACCCCCATAAAAAGCGCTGAGTTAAGTTCGTAATGTAGAGCTCAAGATAATTTGCGTATTTCAAAACCTGAAATCTTAATGCCTGCACCAAACCCTGTGGTGTGACCACTCATTAGAATTGTTGCATTGTGACGATTCTAATGACTGGTCACACCATAGGGTTTGGTTGAGGCATAAACGCGGAAAACCTTTACACACTTATCTGGAGCCCTGCTGATGCTACTTAGATTTGACAATAACCAAGAGCCTTACACTAGAGCTAGCTACGGCACAGTGTAGAGCTGTCATCCCCGCTGAGTCTCGGTCATGTATTTTCTTTGGGTTTACTTCCACCATTAGCTAAAATAAAGAAACTGTTTTTCAGGACCCTTATTCATCAGATACAGTAAAACCTCTTAATTACAATCACAAAAGAGAAGGCTAATAAGTAAATAATTGTATAAAAGATAGGTGACCGCTTTAATAGTAAAGCAAGATGAAAGTAAAACAGAAAGCAGGGTCAAATTAATGTTAGCCAATACTGCAAATATACCTTAGATAGAAATACATATACTCAAATAAAAGCAAATAGTGGCATTATCATGTAAAAATATATTTTAACCATTTACCCCATAACCTATTTCTAGTTTTGAAGATAGGCAACTACCTAACTCTTTCCTCTCTGAAACTTTAAATAGACAATTCCAGCTTCCATTTAAGTCTAGTCCATTTTTGACCTTTAAAGGTTGTTTTTGTCAATGTTTGGCATTGTGATAAACAGTGAAGACCCTGATCAGAGGGCTCCGAAAGGAGCCCTCTGATCTGGGTCTTCACTTTTTGCACCTGTAGGACAAGTCTACTTTTTATATACACACTGTTTGAAAATGACGCCTATATGCGGGACTAGGGATCAAAGGGTTAATTAAAGCAGGTTCTGCTTTACTATCAGCCCGCTTTAAGCTACCATCTGCTAGAAAACAGAAAAAATTTCATAACTGTATTTAAACTATTTTCTCCAGTGGAGGAATAAATATACAGTATTTAAATGAATATCTATGAAGTAAAAGGTCAAAGCAGTAGCAGATTGCAATTACTGTTGCTGGTGACCATTTTACTTATAGAACTCAGACAGAGAATTAAATATCCACCTGAAGATAGTCTTTAAGGTCAGCATATTCTTTTCTCTCAGCAGCTTGGCAAACCATAATGGATAACTCTGTTTCAGGAGTGTGTCGATACGTCTCCAGTTCGGCATCTGTCATATCGGAAACTTGCTTTGAATCATGTCCACTCATTTTCACATTGATCTTCTCTGTACAGGCTTTCTGTGAAAATATAAAACATTCTTACACTGAAAATGTTTTAACTATCAAAAACTTATACCGTTCCTTTGACAAGTCGTCTTTTTGAAAAATCCTCATATTGGGACACCCTATATAGCTGCTGTAATTATTTTAAAATTTGAACTCCGTAACCCAGAGCTCCAGATAAGGTGGGTTTTAGCGTTTTTCAGCATTATATTTCACTGAAAATTTATCGTAACTATTCTAAAACTTCAACTAATTGCTTTTAGCAAACAGTAACTTGTCTGAATGGCAAAAATTGTAGACCCTAATTAAACTGCTCCCTCAGGAGCAGTCTGATCAGGGTCTTTACTGTTTGCTCAGGCCTGTATTGATCTGTCCTGGTCGATATGCATATTTTTCCATATGGCGACATTGTCAATAATTGCGCGGGTGAAAGCGAGGTCACATGACCACATTGAAATATGTCACTCACTGCCTCTCAAACGGACACCTGTTATATAGGGAAAGAAGAAAACAGCGGAGTCGTGTATCTCTGGTTTACATGGTTGCTATATTAGTGAAGGCTAATAACTTAAGCATGAGTGTTTTTATCCTCTTTTAACTGTAGATTCTATTATTGCTAAAAATTAACAAGATTTTTAACTATATTTCAACCTCTCTTCTGTCATACTTTATTCTTAACTAATTAGCACAGATGCACAGCTGCACATCTATCTATCTATCTCTGAATACTGGCATTACCCCTCTCACGAGTGTTACAGTAGCAATGCCAAAGGTCGGTAGTGGGCGGGGCCTCGGGGGATCTCATGAATATGTATATAGCAATGGCCCCCAACCCGACAATACGTGTATTTTTGTGGTCGCTTAAACACCCTTTATCCATAGCGTGATCGGGATCTCAACACCGGAAATAGCATTCCGAATGATTTAAATAACCGGAAATAACTTTAGCACGAGGCCATTCGAAAGATTTCTTGTTGAAATACAGACGTGAAAAATAAAAAATGTAAGCGCGTCTTAAATTAGACATTTGGGCATTATTTAAATAGCATTTTATATTAAATTAAACATTTCTTTGCATGTCACAACCAAAAAAAAGTAAGATATCGACCGTCAACATACTCCAATTCTGTTTCAAAGTACGCAGGGGTTCGACAGCCAAGGGAAATAATTTGTCTCCCAAAATTGTATTACCAAAAATAATAATAATAATATATTTTTTTTACTATACATCTACTATAGATACAAGGTATACCACAGGTACTTGACACATACAAATAGATCTATTACCAAAAAAAAAAAAAATTTTTTTTTTTTACTATACATCTACTATAGATACAAGGTATACCACAGGTACTTGACACATACAAATAGATCTATTACCAAAAATAATAATAATAATTTTTTTTTTACTATACATCTACTATAGATAAAAGGTATACCACAGGTACTTGACACCTACAAATAGATCTATTACCAAAAAAAAAAATTTTTTTTTTTTACTATACTTCTACTATAGATACAATAAGGTATACAACCACAGGTAGTTGACACATACATATAGATCTATGTGTATTACCAAAAAAATAAATAAAAAATTGTACTATAGATCTAGATCTACCTCTATAGATACAAGATATACAACGCAATTCGACAGGTAGTCTTAACCATTGACTTTTAAACTGGTGCTAAAACAGACTAGATCGCCAATATTCTCTTGTGGTACCCTTGAGAAATGATTAATTTATCAATATCTAGTTTTTATTTAATCAAAGTCCGTCAAATAACGCCACAGTACATGAATTATGACGAAAAAAGTGCATCAAAAAGTTTTATGTTGTTTGGGACGTCCAGTTTTTTATTTGCCAAAATAAGGGGAAATCTTGTCGGTTTGCACATTTAACGGTCTTTACGGGTGGCATTTTCACATTGATTCATTAGAGCAAACACGTTTATGTCAAAACATGACCCTCTTCGCTATCAGCTATATGAAATATACATGTACATGTAATTTGGCACGAAATTGACAGTGAAAGACTAATTTCATTTTAAATGCAATTTTCAATACCGGAATGGGTCGAATGAACGGAGTGATTTCATTGGCCAAAATTAAACAGGTAAAGTTTCTTTTAATTTTGCATTCTATGTAAATTATATAAAACTGAAAATATTTCATTTAAAGATGATTCATAACATTTGGTGCAAGTTCCAGTCGCATAGGCCGTTTACTTTGAACACCTAACAGATCACACCTACATACATGTTGGCCCGTTGCTAAGGAATGAGGACGTCCCAAACGACATAAAACTTTTCGATGCACATTTTCATTATAATGCACATGCTGTGGCGTTATTTGACGGAATTTGATGAAACAAAAAGTAGATATTGAAAGTGGAATGTGACACGCCACCATCTTAAGATGTATGAACACACTAGGTTTGGTCAACATAGAAGATATGGTACATGAGTTATGCTTTTAACAAGATATTTCGTTAATCATTGTCAGAGGTCAAGGTCAAAAGGGCCTGAAAGTGGTATGTGATACGCCACAATCTTAAGATGTGTGCACACCCTAGTTTTTGTCAGTCTAAACGATATGGTATATGAGTTATCGGTTTTTTAACAGGATTTTTCGCTAATCAAGGTCAGAGGTCAAGGTCAATCATACCTGAAAGTGTTATATGTAACTCCACCATCTTAAGAGGCATGCACTCACTAGGTTTGGTCATTATAGAAGATATGCTATATGACGTATGCTTAACCTTTGAACCAGATTTTTCAATAATCAAGGTCAGAGGTCAAGAGGGCCTGAAAGTGGCCTGTTACACGTCACCATACTAAGATGTATGCACACACAACATTTTGTCATCATAGAAGATATGGTATATGAGGTATGGTTCTAACATGATTTTTCAATAATTAAGGTCAGAGGTCAAGGTCAAGAGGGCCTGAAAGTGCCATATAACATGTCACCATCTTAAGATGTATGGACACACTAGGTTTTGTCATCATGGAAGATATGGAATATGAGTTATTCTTTTAACAAGATTTTTCAATAATCAAGTTCAGAGGTCAAGGTCAATGTCAAATTTGCCGGGAAACTGTTACACAACATTTAGTTATCCCAATATATATCCACACCACCAGGTTGTGTCATCTTACGTGACATATTAAAGAAATTTTGAAAAAATTATGCTCGGGACAATTTTGGGATGGACGGATGGCCGAACAGATAGCCGGACGGGTGCGATGGATAAGCAGAATGAAAAAAAAAAGATTCCTATATAGTCCCCAATACCTAGTTGGGGTATATCAATATCTAAATTGTTAAAAAACACATTAATTACTGTATTGCAGACTTGGGTTGCTTTCTGAAGAGAAATGGAAAAAAATAAATTCTGAGGCACAGATTGGGTCATTTCTTTTTTTCATTTTTTTTTCAAGTGTTGTACTTTAACATTTATTTTTGTTTCTTTTATACATGTTTAGGTCAAGATCTACCCATTAAGCACAAAATATCCCTGAAATTATTTTAAAAAAAAAAATCCTTTGGCATTGCTAGTTACAGCCAGGAAAAAGTGCACTCAGAACTGTAATACTCATAATACACATGATATAAGGGTGCTGCAGTATAAACAGATAAGATAGTGTGCTTCAAAATCCAGTCCTGCATGTAGGAAGTTACAGTTAAACCTCTCTATAACGACCACTAAAATAATTGTATTTGATTGTTTAAAAGACAGGCGACAGTTTAAAGCAATCATCAATGTGACAGTAAAACAGAAAGCTCCTAAAGGAGCTTTCTGTTTTACTGTGGCATTGCTTTAAGCGGTCACCTGTTGTAAACACCTAATAATAAACATAATTTATTGGCCGAAATAGAGAGGTTTTACTGTACTTGTAAAACGGACACCATATGGGCCAGACGGACAGACACCGGCTAGTGCGATTAATATAGGCTTAACAAATTGGGGTCACAAAATAGTTTTGTTATTGTCTAGAAATTCAATTCAATATGCTTGATGGTCCTGGTACATACAGAATAATATGAGCGCTGTCACATCCAGCAACACGTTACAACTGTCAAAATCTCCCGCGGTTTCGAAAGTCAAACTGCCACTGTACCCAACCTTGGATGTAGTTTTGTTACTAAAAATAGCAATACAGCATACATCCGCGCGACGTGGTCAATTATTGATATCCTAAAAATAGACAAAAGCAAGGGAAGTAACTGTTACAGAAATTCACATAAACTTAAGATGGACCACCTGCTAAGCAAGATTTCACAGAGAGAATTATGAGATCGAGAATTGTTTAGTAGATTCTACACTCGTGTGCACTTGTGACTTTTGACAGTGCAATGATCCACGGTTTAAACAGGGATTTATTTGGTTACCATCTGGACGTTTTGATAGCCTGGACATTTCGCTACAGTCGTTTGGGATAAAAAAGGAAGTTGTTTAGCTACCGCGGACATTTCACTACCTGAAGTTCAAAATACACATTTTCATCTTATAATACCGGTAATATATGGCCATAATAATCAAGTCCCCCAAAAGGTTACTAAGATCGATTTTAAAATATTGGGTAACGAAATAACTTATTGGTAGCACGGAGTAATAACAGCTGTTATTACTACGTGTCAGTAGGTAGAGAAACAATTATAGCAAAATATCCGGGGTAACAAACATCCCAGGTAGCGAAACGTTCGTAAACCACTTATTTTTTGTTGTAAATTGTTGCATTTCTGTAAGGTTACGTTTCTAAAGTGACATCATTCGCACCTATTGTTATGATTGAGAGGGTCGCTGTGATAATATCAACTGGATTCAACAAAACCTGTTTGTTGTTCAGAGTTATGGTATAAATTGTGCCACGTTTTCTTCCTAAAATGTGTGAACACGTTAATGTCAAAGTAAATTGTGCAACTTTAAATCAGCTATTCTTTCCTATTTGATATGGAATGAACCATTGGCGGTACTCAATAAAAAATAGATCTTTACAATACCTTTTATCAACTGTTTATTAAAGTGTATTTAAGCGTGAAAAACATAATTAAGCACTGGTTTTGTTAAGGGAAAGTGCAGAAAATGATGCATTTCTAATATCTTAAGTTCAAAAAGGGGCATAACTCATGGGAAAATTTCACAATTTTTTATGAAATGCAAACTTGATATCACAAATGAAGAATGACATCGTTCTTCATTCATGTTGATATGAAGTTCATAAAGAAAAACCACCTCACAACAAAATATTTTTCCTTTTTGGTGTTATCCTTGATTTCTAGTGTGCATTTCATGGCTCTTAAATGTTTTCTTTAATTATGCTTTGCCATGTTCTCTACACTTTTACCGAAATAAATCTATTTATCTATCTAAAACAAAAAAAATCTAATAATCTAAGTTGAAGAGACATAACTCATGGAAAACATGGCGAATTGTGATGACAGTTTAACTCAATGCAGTTCATCAAAAAATGTCATATTCCAAATTTCAGCTTCATATGTGATTGTCAAAGCATGTATGAGAAAAGTGAGGAAACCCTTAACCGACAGAGGACCATTGCCATACCATAATATACGTACGGTCTGAAGACAGGCGTTTAAAAAAGAGAAAAAAAAACCCAATAATTTTTTACTAATGTAACATGGTGAGAAAAATATGCAGCCAGACCGGGGCTTGAACCCGGGACCCCTTGCTTACAGGGCAAGTGTTCTACCGACTGAACCACCGGGCCGCTTACACAAATCTCTCACCATTTATTCATATACTCAACCCGGCTACACACACCCCCTCTACACAAGAATTCTTCCCGAATTCTTACTAAAGAACACTCCTCGAGTTTCTTTTTATTATATTTGTACACTCTGCGAGTTACATATTATCCTACGGGTTATTTATGTTGGGCGCCAAATGTAACATGATGAGAAAAATATGCAGCCAGACCGGGGCTCGAACCCGGGACCCCTTGCTTACAGGGCAAGTGTTCTACCGACTGAACCACCGGGCCGCTTACACAAATCTCTCACCATTTAATCATATACTCAACCCGGCTACACTAACCAATAAAAACCAAAAATGATTGAAAACGAGTTAAATTAATTAAATTATTTATGAAATAGCTATAAATTTGTCTAGTTCAGGTACCTTAGGGCAGTTCCATTTTTGGTTGCTTTTTTTTTTCAATCCAGATTATATTCTTCGTGTCTCAATATCGTTTTCAGGTGCAAAATAAAACTTGATCGCAAAACTCCGTTTAAACATAAAAATTGAAGAAAAATGAACAAGGAATTTTCAAATTGTTCATTCCTGGCCTAAAATATATTTGAAGATCGATAAATGTAGATGGTAAAACCCCAGTTATGTTCAGCTATTTGTCATTTCTCCATGGCTATGGTCTCAGCTATGACCGTTGAAAAACGTGCGAAAAAATGCACACTTGCGGGACTTGCATTTCCGTTTCCGGTTTGGAATGCGGAAGTTTAACTTTAAGCTTTTCTGAAAGATTGGTATGGAACTCATTAGTGTTTACATAAAATCGCGTATACTGAAGCATAATAGCTATCTTTATGTGTGAATAAATCATTGGCAAAAAGATAATTGGTCCATACTAAGACTTAGTCTCCTGTCTTCAAGTTCATGGGTCTCTAGCTTGCTCTCTAATTCCGGTCATTCAAGTAATTGCTCATGTCTCTCTATCCTTATTTTTTTTTTAAATGATTATGAATCTGATTGCATGATTTGGATTTTTTCTAAGTTTTCTCTATCCCCCTTGAGGTTAGGATTCCATATGGTTGCCCCATACTCCATGATATATCTTACTTTATCACATAAAACCGCCTCTGGCAGTGTAGTAAAGCCATTCAATAAATGATAGAGAAATATCTATATTTGAACTCAGGTCCTACTAGTGTGTCCACAAGAGCTGTATGATGTGGGGCCAAATGATGTCATTTTCTATGACGTTACCACAATTAAACAACGTCAACTTTCAGCAGAAATACATAAATATGGCGGAGGCCGGAGACTTCAATCTACGGATTCATTTAATTGGCTTAATATGGTTTAAATATGTTTATTTGATAAATAGAATCTAACATTCGTGCTCATTATTTATCATTTTTAATAACTTTGTTGACTACAATAAATATAACGCTCGCCAAGGCTCGTGTCATATTATTTTAGTCAACTCGTTTATAACTTAAAAATGATAATAAATGAGCACTCATGTAAGATCTCTCCATATGACAAAATATTGATATATCTACCAAATGCATATACAGGGCTCCAGATAAGCGCGCATACTCAGTGAAATACGCGAACGTTTCGACCGTGTATGCGTTAATTTAAAAATATTGAAGTACTGTGTACACGAGAAATTCTCGGGGACTCATGTATCAATTCAAAAGCCGAGTTTTTGTCATATCGAAATTTGCAAATAGTCAACCGCTACATAGTCAAACTTTTATTGATTTGCGGTCTCATGATGAAGCTTCGTTTTATTGTATAGTAATTTTTTACTTGCGTACCGTTAGCAAGGGGAGGTTAATGCACACTCACATATACATCTTATATATCTTCATTGATAAATGGATAATAAAATCCAAGTTCTCCGAAAAGTGTTTTGGTGGAAAACCTCGCAACAAAATGTCAATCTTAGCATGGAAGAGTCAGAAAAACGATATACAGTTGAAAACCGTCGGATGTCAGCTATCTGATTTAAAAGGAACTAACCCCTAATGAAATTTGTGGTAGTTTGTTGAACGATCTAAATTTGAACGTTGTTTCATCTGCGGAGAGAAAACTCTGCGTAAACGGCTAAAATGTTAGGTTCTTGAAAATCGTAATTTACATACATGTATCTTCTACTTCTACTTCTACTTTATTACTCCCTACTGCCATTTTCTAACAATGAAAGGGAGGTCGGCGATAATGTTAAAAAAAGTAAAACATACTGATAAACAATGCAGAGCTAATAGATCAATTATAAATAGAGGTTAAAAAAGTTTAAAAACAACTGATGCAGATCTTTAGGGGTTGTGAGGCTGGCAGTGAAGATTGTGAGACTGTCACTGGCCTTAGTGCTGTGTGGTAGTTTATTCCAAAGTCTGATGGTGTGTAGAAATAATGAGTTTGAGTGATACTGTAGAGAAAGGTATGACAAAGTTGAGATTTCTGGATGGATGGAGATGGGTCTACAACTATTAAGTTATTTGAAATTTTGTATAGCATTATTACTGCGGCATTATTTCTCCTTTCTTCTAAAGTTCGCCATTAAAAAATAACCCACGATATGCTGATGAATTGAAAGTCCATGTGTACTGATTAAAAATCTGGGGACTGATTGTTTTCAAAATTGATCTGTAATATAAGAGAGGTTTTACAGTATTTTGTTTTCCATTTCAGGAAAGAATGTACACTATTACTGAAGCTGATGCCTGACATTGAGACACCATGAGAGTCAGAACCTGTATAGTAGCTGGTATAGTTGCTGGCATTTTAAGTGTATTTGCACACTCATTTGAACTACAGCAGTACTCTGCAACTGGAGATTTATCCCAGATAGTGGTGAATTATGAGACTGGGAATTTATATGTTGGTGGAGAAAATGTTTTGTTGGCATTTGATAGTGACTTGACATTGATATCCAGTGTGAAGATGGGTCCCAAGTTTGATAATGATGAGTGTTTTGGAGATACCCAACCCTGCAAGTTTTCTAAATCACAAACACCAAATATTGTGAAAACTTTAGAAATTAACCCAATCCATAACTACCTTCTTGTTTGTGGAACTTTGTATCAAGGTGTATGTAGTGTTTACACCCTTCCTGATCTTACAGAGGATTTTCGTTTTAATCTCACCAACCATGCATCATTTGTTGGCAGTAAAGAGTCATCAGTTAGTTTCTTTGCAAGGCCGCCATCTGGATTAAGCATGGATAGGCGCATGCTTTATGTTGCAATAGCTACATACGGCAGAAAGAAACAGGAATTTTCCCCATACACTATTTCCACTAGAGAAATTGATGTAACTGACAAAAGTATATCATATCTTTATGATGACAAATCTTTCAATGATTTTAGTTATTTAAATGTGAAGGAGTCTGTCCGTAGAAGCTTCCTGGTGCAGTATATCAGTGGCTTTGAAGTAGATGGTTTTGGGTACTTTGTGTCTATCCAGCCAATTGATACTGAAGTCAAAAGGACAAAATATATCACTAGACTTATACAGTTCTGTCTATCAGATCGCTATTACAAGAATTATTTAGAAATGGCTGTCGTATGCAAACGCGGATCTAAAGAATTTACTCTAGCCACTGCGGCCACTGTTCATCAACATGGGGAGATAGATCACACCCTTAGTATAAGTTTTGGTCAGGCAGGGAGTAGGCTGGATGAAGTAGATCCCATGCATGGTAGTGTTGTGTGCAATTTTTCCATGAAGACCGTTAGAGAAAATTTCCACAAGTTAAAAAGTCGTTGTTATAATGGAGGCACTGGGACATACCCTTGGTGGATACACGGAACAAAAGAATCATGCAGGGTGTCTGCAACCCCGGTAAGCGTTTTACACAGTTTGAGAAGAAGTTGATCTTCCTGTTTAAACGTTAATGGAACCCAAAGAATTGCAAGAAACTGTAGAAAATGATAACTTTTTGACAACTGTGAATGTTCATTTTAACCCATTATCCAATAGCCCGTTTCTTGTTTTGAAGGCAGGTTACCACTTAAAGCAGATTGAAAGTAAAGCAGAATGCGCCTTAAGGCGCATTCTGCTTAACTTTGAACCTGCTTTAAGCTACCATCTACTAGAATATAGAAAAATATTTCTTATCATTTATGATACATATTCATGACTGTTTAAATTGGAACTATATTTTTCAGTGGAGGAATAAATAAAATATGTAAAAAAGTCGTATTTATGGGGTAATGGGTTAATCTGAATAGCAAACAAGTTTTAGCCAGATCAGATGCCGGGTTACCCAGCGTTTGATACGACTCCCAATATCCAAACTGATTGCTTTGGAAATAATAGTGTAAGTATAAACTGGTTTATTGGGAATAATAATGTTTTATCCACTGTATGTATGTAATGTTCTTCTATGTAACCTAGATTTGAAATGTCTTGTAACTATCTGGAATTCCAGGTTTATGAATCCTTTACCCCATAGACTGTTTTTGTTTTGAAAACAGGTGATCACTTAAAACAGGTTAAGTGTTAAAGGCACATTCTGCTTTACTTTCAGCCTGCTTTAAATTAGCATAGATCTAATAGTTGTCATGTGGAAGACCAGTGGTTCTAACCAGTAGCCAATTTGTGCCTTAAACAGTGCATAAAGGGCTTCTTGTGTCTTCCTTCATCTTTAATGAGCTGGAAGTTGTCATGACTTAAATACTGTTAAAGCAACGTAAAATCGTAACAAATCCTAATTCAAATACATGTACTGTATATCAGGTATTTTTTGTGTCATGAATACTTCGCGTAATGCGATTTTGTATTAATTCCCGACTTCATGCAATGTTTCTAGCAGGTGGTAGCGTAAAGCAGGCTGAAAGTAAAGCAGAATTCTGCATTCTGCTTTACTTTCAACCTGCTGTAAGAAGTCAAATATTTTCATAACTAGAGACGCGAGGCAACACATTCGCGAATTAACGCGTAAATTATATTCTCGTGAATTAAACCAGTTTTACAGTTACTGTACATCTATTAGTTTATAGTATATATTTCATATTGTGCATTTTCTTGACTGTATAAATTGGAACTAATTTCTTCAATAGAAGGAATAAAATTATAAATTGAAGGGCCAGAAGGTGTTAAAATGACTATTATGTGTATCTATGGAGTAATGAGTTACACTGTAAAACTGATATTTTGTTATAGTTTGTGGAGACTGATTACTGTATTCCTGATAAAACCCAGCAATTAATTGGGATTACGGGGGATGATAGAGACCCTGCATCTGTCTTGTCTGGGGAAGCTGCTGTGTGTATAGACGAGGTGATATCAACACTAGCTCTCACCACACAGGAAAACCATCCTATAGCCGTCCTGGGAACCACTGATGGTCAGTTATTGAAGGTAGGTCAGTGGGGTCATAATTCAGGGCTCCAAGGTTATAAAGCATTTTAGTTGAGTCTGAGTGTGTTCTCAAGCATTTGATTGGTCAGGTTTGAGCCTAACTTAAGACTCAACTCAAAAGCTAATCTCGGACCCAGGGCTCCAGATAAGGGGAGCATTTCAAACTTAAAATCTTTATTTCTGCATTAAATCCTATGGTGTCACTACTCATTAGAATCGTCTCTTTGAGACGATTCTAATGAGTAGTCACACCATAGGATTTTGTGCTGAAATGAGAGAGAAATTGTTGGATTTGTTAAGTTTACTTCCTATTATCTGGATCCCTTGGTATCATTTTTGGAGAGGGCATTTTTGGAGCATAAATTTGATCCCATTCTCCCATGTAAAATGAATGTATTTCCCCCGTTATTCTGTAATAATTTCCTGTTTCAATAAAAAACCAAAGAAGTGAAAAGTTGAAAACAAGATTACCATTTAAAATCCTAGAAATTTGGACAATGTATAAATGCTGTAATTTTATCTTAGAATTTGAACTAATTGCTTTTATCAAAACAGTAATTTGTCCAAAAGATGCAAACTGAATTGCGATTTGCGAACAGTGTAGACCCTGATCAGACTGCTCCTAAGATCAGGGTCTACACTTTTTGCACAGGCCAGTCTATCCCAAAACATAGGGTCATTATGAAAAGGTATCACTTGTTTTTGAGCGACAGTGGTTTGAAACTGTCTTAACACTTCCTAGACAAAAATATTCAGGGCGGTGAGGGGAATTCTTGTTTTCTACATTTAGCTGTTGTAGCCTACATCATCCAAGTAAAGTGGATCTTGCATTTTGATAAAAATCAAAGAAATGCAATCCTTTGATCTGCCAGATTGGTCAATAATCAATTTGAAAATACCCTTTTCAAAAAACATAACCAAGCTTTCTTTTTGTTTTTTCCATTCAGCATTAAATTTTGGCTTTCAGTCTCTGTAATCCTTTTTTCCACAATGACGACATGACGTGACATCGTTGCCATGAAACCATATAACTTTGAAGAGCTGTAATGGTGAAACATGTTTGCTAGTTAACTCTTTCCTCCCTGAAACTTTAAATGGACAATTCCAGTTTCCATTCTAGTCTAGTCCATTTCTGACTTTTAAGGGTTGTTTTTGTCAATGTTTTGCATTAAGACAAACAGTGAAGACCCTGATCAGAGGGCTCCTTTCGGAGCCCTCTGATCTGGGTCTTCACTGTTTGCATAGGACATGTGTACTATTCACATGTACACTGAATGAAAAGCACGCCTATATGCGGGACTAGGGTTCAAAGAGTTAATGAGATTAATATAATAAATACATATAAAGGCATACTATATCACCTGCTAATTACTGTGTTTGAATTCAGGTGGCAGCTTAAAGCAAGATGAATGTAAAGCAGAAACTTCCTATAGGAACTTTCTGCTTTACATTCATCTTGCTTTAAGCTGCCACCTGTATTCAACACAATCAATGAACATCTAATTTTGGCACTTAATATGTGGATACCGGTAGCCTAGGTGGTGAGACATTATGCATTGTGGAAGAAAGGGTTAAAACCACACAGCATCGCTGCATTGAATTTGTATTTCTTTTATTTCAGGCTAGTTTGAAGGGATCCACGTGCTCTGCTAATAAGCCATACATGAAGTATAAACTAGGTAACGACTCGGTAGCCAGAGACTCGGCCTTAGATGCTACAGAAGGCCATATCTATGTTCTAAGTGGAAATCAGGTAAACATATATAGTGCTTCATCCCTACAAAGGTCGTCCATACAACAATTCCCTCCTTACAACAATGCTTTCCACTGTTCCCCAAGCAAGACAATTATGTTTAACCCTTTACCTGATAGTCTATTTCTAGTATTGAAGATAGGTGACTTCTTAAAGCAGGTTGAAAGTAAAGCAGAATGTGCCTTAAGGCACATTCTGCTTTACTTTCAGCCTGCTTTAATATCATATGCTAGAATATAGAAAATATTCCCTATCATATATCTTCATAACTGATTAAATTGGAACTATTTTCTTCAGCGGATGAATAAATAAAACACGCTAAAAGGCGCTTCTATTGGGGAAAGGGTTAATGCTTTCACTTCTGCTATATTGTCTGCTTAAAATTGTAAGTTATGTATTGGACAATCATTGACAAAAGAAAAAAATATGACAAAAAGTGTTTGCAATTGGTGATCTTTCCTGCTCTCCAACAGCTCTTGTGTATATTTGATATCAGGTGACCAAGTTTCCACTTGATTCTTGTGAAGTGTACGGAGAGTGTTCAGCATGTGTCAGCTCCATGGACCCACAGGGCTGCGGATGGTGTGGGGACAAGTGTACAAAGAGGGACAAGTGTAACCCTAATACTCCATGGTCCTTTGACACCTGCAAGCCTCACATCACCACGGTAATACAGTGCCCCAGATAAGAGGGTGTAAACTGAATAAATAAAACATTTTCTCACTGAACACAGCACAAATCTTATGGTGTCTCTACTCATTAGAATCGTCTCGAAGAGACTATTCTAATGAGTAGTGACACCATAGGATTTAATGCAGAAATAAAGATTTATGTTTTTGAAAAACTCTCCCTAATCTTGAGCCTAGTAAACTCTTTGCTTTCTGCATCACACCATGATTGTAGTCAGGGCTAATTTTTCTCCTTTAATTTAATTCTGAACTGAAGAAAATAGTTCCTATTTATACAGTAATGTTTATGAATATGAATCATATGAAATATTTTCTTTATCATAGCAGAATGAAGTTTAAATCAGACTGAAAGTTAAGGCACATTCTGTTTTACTGCCAACCTGTTTTAAGTAGTCACCTATCTTCGAAACTAGAAACAGACCATGAGGTACAGTTCTAAAATATAGGTTTGTTCAACTTCAGAAGCAGAATAGAGGTGTTCAAATTCAACTGTAGAAGTTGAACTATGGTTAAGATTGACTTAAGGTACTTCGCATATGCGCGTAGTTTCCATACGATTGTTATGAAACTTTTCATGAAGAATGATAATAGCCTAAGAAACAATGTGTGTAAATATAGGCAACATTTATCGTGTGGTTTGTCTTTAAGGTCTTTTTTCTGACAAAAACCTAGAATTTTGATGATTTATTTTTCTTAAAAATGAATAAAGCTAATGACTATAATTCTCACCCAATAAGTAATCCACAACATTCATTACAAGAAAAGCTAAAAACATTTTGAATAAAGGTGTTCAGAAAAATGTTATCAGCTATTTAAATTTTGCAAAATGCTAAAAAATTGAATTACAAAAAACTGACTCATTCAATGTATATTTGTTTTCATTTTATTCAAATATATGGTTGATGAACTAGTCAGTCTGAAAAAATTAGAAAATATTACAGTCAGGATTTGTTGTAATAACATATTTTCTTATTAAAATGTGGGATATTTGTTGTTTAGATACAGTTACCTACCTTAGAATTAAAACTTTGTCATTAAAATGCATTATTATTTATTCATGGACTTGCATACAAGGTTTATTATATTGTTTAAACATAATTATAATGGGCAATATCGATCTTGAAAAGGTTAGCGAATTGATAAGCTTCAATGTGTGGCTTTATAGTTCGATCAAATCGTTTACATGTATACCGATTTAATTGACTTGTAAGTCATTAAACTAAAACGTACAGGTAAGTGGACATATATTACTTGGACCGTAAACATCACTAGTTCTAATCAACGAGACTAAACATAACATGTCTCTTGATAACTGCGTTATGGATTGACAAGTCAATAAATCGGACACTAAAAAAAATACTTGGATCGGATGGGTCTCGAACCTATGACCTTTTGATTGCTAGTCCACCACTATACTAACTGCGCTATGAAGGATTATACTAATTCGTATCAACATTTCCTTTATATAAATTTTCTAGTATAAACACGTACGAAAACAGTCTGTGTCGTCAAGACGCATATCCGCTCGCCCGCAAGACCGACTTCCGGTAGCCAAAGGCCTTAAGCTAGTTTGTGTTATCATGGTTTGAATGTTAAACCTCTCTATTATGACAACAACATTGTGTTAATTATTAGGTTTTTACAAAAGGTGAAGGTGACAGTAGAACGGAAAGCTACTTAAGACATGTTTTTCTGTCACCTTGCCTTAAGCTGTCACCTGTCTTTTAAACAATCAATTAGTCCTGTATTAGAGGCCAGAATAAAGAGAAGTTTCACTGTATTAAGTAATAGTAATCATACAATTTCTTCAACTGCTTAAGGCAAAGTTTTTCTGTCACTTTGCTTTAAGCTGTCGTCTGCCTTTAACAATCAATCAGCCTTCGTTTTAGTGGTCATGATAGAGAGGATTCTATATTTATGTATGGTAATTTTGTTCTTGTAGATCAACCCACTTTCAGGCCCTACAAATGGTGGTACTGTATTGACTATTGAAGGGGAAAACTTTGGTTATAAAGTGCCAGAGGTGACAGTCGGTGACAGCACGGACAAGTGTGTGATAGAAACAGTCATCAACTCAAAGTAAGTTCTATACATTTGAGAAGGCATTATTCTTTCCCGCTTAAACACAAATGGAACGCAAAAACATTGCAAAAAAATGTAGAAAATGACAAGTTGTTGACAATTCTGACTATTCTTTTTAATCTGAGTGGCAAACAGTTTGAGCCTGATCAGACGCCGGGTTTCCCGGCGTCTGATCTGGCTCCAAACTGTTTGCAATGGAAATATTAGTTTTAGTGTTAATTGTGAAAGAATAACATCGTCTCCACTGTATGATGTTTGATAAGGCAGCCAATCCTGTATTAACCCCTAACCTTGTCCGTTACAAGTTTCAGCAATGAACGAGATAAGAAGACATTAATTATGAAACAAGCTATTTCAGCCTATACAAGTAGCTCCAGATTGCATGGGATTAAAGATCATTGAACCATTCCCAATCCTCCCATATCACCAAACCTCAATTTGACCTTGAACTCTTTATGACTTAGAATAGTTAATCCTTGGTTAACCCTTTCCCTGATAGAAGTGACTTTTAGCACATGCATTTTATTCATCCGCTGAAGAAAATAGTTCCAATATAAACCGTACTGAATATGTGTCATATTTAATACTTTCCTTATTCTAGCTGGTAACAGCTTAAAGCAGGCTGAAAGTAAAGCAGAATGCGCCTTAGGGCGCATTCTGCTTTACTTTCAACCTGCTTTAAGTAGTCACCTATCTTCAATATTATAACTAGGCTATCAGGTAAAGGGTTAAGTAGATTTTACCAATTCACATAACATCAACAACCCTTACCAGAATGCTTTGATACTTATACAGTTGTTACATTGGACCATTCCCAATCCTCCCTCCCATGTAACCCAACCACAATTTGATCTTAATCTCTTTATGGCCATTTCTTGGTTAACTAGATTTTTCTGTTTCACCTGACATAAAGACTGCTTACTTCAATGCTCTCATACTGATACAGTTGTTGCCTTGGCCCCATTCTCAATAGTCCATTTCACCTAACCTTGATTTGACATTGACCTAATTTGGACGTAGAAATTATTCTGAAAAATGATTCTGAATATATTGGCAAGGATGCCACGGAGGGCATAAGCGTTTATTAAACGCAGTCTTGTTCAATAGACATTTGACTATAACTGTGGTTTATTTTCTTCAGAATTGTTTGTAAAACCTACATGTCCAAGATGGAGGGTAGTTTTACTGTGAGTGTCATTGTCAGTGATTTGTCCAAGGAGAAGATTAACTACAAGGTGGATGGAACAGCCAGAACTACAAATCTCAAGTTTGAATACAGGGTAAATAGTCACTATAATGCAAGCTAATACGGTAAAACCTCTCTATTACAACCACTAAATTGTGTCACTAGGGTCGTTATAGACGCAATATGAGATACATGCATAATCCGCTCTATCCAACCTTTAGATACATTCCTCTTTGATAGAAATATATCATTTTAGTCTTTAAATTTGAATTTAAAATGGAGAAAAATAACCTTTTGAAGTACACACCACAGACACTGTAAATCGGCACGGTCCGGCTAACATTAAGAGATGGCTCATCATAAAAAGTTGTCTATCTTCGATAAAAGGAACGAAAATCAATTACAAGAGCTATACTGCGGTGAATAAAACAGACGGGACAGCTGGGTTATCGTTTTATTTTCCAGGAAATCATTTACTATAAAACACATGGGGGGAAATCTACATTTTTATTTATAAGGCATATCTATAAATTCACATTGCAGGTTTATGGTTTACATAATAATTAGTCTTTTTTCAGTATTAATACTTTATAAACTCTCTTCATAACTTTTCGATTGATTTGTTTTTTGAATTTAAGTAATGCGTGATCGGATTTTGAGCGTAATTGCATTTAAACCGTTTTCCCGCGCATTTTAGTATTTCGCAATAACCCATCTAAATTTGTCTTTACACATCATTAAGCGATAAAATTAGTAGCATTTGTTGCTTATGATTATAAAACACTTTACGACAGCTCAGAAAATGTGTAATCTGTATATATTTCTGCTTTTGGAAAACGATTTTACGTTTTTCATAAATATGTAGTATTATTCTCAATGAAAAGATAAGGGGTCCCCAAAACAAAACACATTATAACTTTACACCCTGGTATCAAAAGCATATGATCTGAACCGGATATTCTACCAACACCCTCAGTAATATATTTAAACGCATGTCTTGCGTGCTGTTTCAGTAGATCAGCCACAGCAGCAGCTTTAACCTAGCCATCCACCAAATTGAATAGTGGTCGGCCTCAAGTAAAACTAGTAATCTTTAAATTGTTTGTTTTGATTGGAAAATGACATTCATGACACTGCAAATATTACATTTATCAAATAAAGTTAAAAGTATATCTATGAAATCGACATCTTCAAAATTATTCTACCTTTACCGTAATCCGGTTTTCATCGTACGTCCATTACATACACTTAAATAGCCAGTATCTATGAATGTACTGACTTGAATATTCAATCATTTCTAAACTGCTCGATGGATTCAAACGAAATTTTAGTGAATATGTACAATTGTTTAATTGTGTAGCAGACAAAAGTTCAACACAATGGTGTTAGTAGTAGAACAGAAAAAACGCAAGAGTGACACAATTAATTCAACGCCCCTCGTATTTCTGCTCAACCACTTGAACATTTCACTACCATATTTCTGCTCAAGCAATGGAACACTTCACTACATATTTCTGCTCAATCACTTGAACATTTCACTACCATATTTCTGCTCAAGCACTTGGACATTTTACTACATATTTCTGCTCAAGCACTTGAACATTTCACTACCATATTTCTGCTCAATCACATTAACATTTCACTACATATTTCTGCTCAATCACATTAACATTTCACTACATATTTCTGCTCAATCACATGAACATTTCACTACCATATTTCTGCTCAAGCACTTGAACATTTTACTACATATTTCTGCTCAAGCAATGGAACATTTCACTACCATATTTCTGCTCAAGCAATCGAACATTTCAGTACCATATTTCTGCTCAATCACTTGAACATTTCACTACCATATTTCTGCTCAAGCACTTGAACATTTTACTACATAGTTCTGCTAAAGCACTTGAACATTTTACTACATATTTCTGCTCAATCACTTAAACATTTCACTACCATATTTCTGCTCAATCACATGAACATTTCACTACCATATTTCTGCTCAATCACTTAAACATTTCACTACCATATTTCTGCTCAATCACATGAACATTTCACTACCATATTTCTGCTCAATCACATGAACATTTCACTACCATATTTCTGCTCAAGCAATGGAACATTTCACTACATATTTCTGCTCAATCACATGAACATTTCACTACCATATTTCTGCTCAAGCAATGGAACATTTCACTACATATTTCTGCTCAATCACATGAATATTTCACTACCATATTTCTGCTCAATCACTTGAACATTTCACTACCATATTTCTGCTCAAACAATGGAACACTTCGCTACATATTTCTGCTCAATCACTTAAACATTTCACTACCATATTTCTGCTCAAGCACTTGAACATTTTACTACATATTTCTGCTCTATCACATGAACATTTCACTACATATTTCTGCTCAATCACTTGAACATTTCACTACCATATTTCTGCTCAAGCACTTGAACATTTTACTACATATTTCTGCTCAATCACTTAAACATTTCACTGCCATATTTCTGCTCAATCACATGCACATTTCACTACCATATTTCTGCTCAATCACATGAACATTTCACTACATATTTCTGCTCAATCACTTGAACATTTCACTACCATATTTCTGCTCAATCACATGAACATTTCACTACATATTTCTGCTCAATCACTTGAACATTTCACTACCATGTTTCTGCTCAAGCAATGGAACATTTCACTACCATATTTCTGCTCAATCACATGAACATTTCACTACCATATTTCTGCTCAATCACATGAACATTTCACTACCATATTTCTGCTCAAGCAATGGAACATTTCACTACATATTTCTGCTCAATCACATGAACATTTCACTACCATATTTCTGCTCAAGCAATGGAACATTTCACTACATATTTCTGCTCAATCACATGAATATTTCACTACCATATTTCTGCTCAATCACTTGAACATTTCACTACCATATTTCTGCTCAAACAATGGAACACTTCGCTACATATTTCTGCTCAATCGCTTGAACATTTCACTACCATATTTCTGCTCAAGCAATGGAACACTTCGCTACATATTTCTGCTCAATCACTTGAACATTTCACTACCATATTTCTGCTCAAGCAATGGAACATTTCACTACATATTTCTGCTCAATCACATGAATATTTCACTACCATATTTCTGCTCAATCACTTGAACATTTCACTACCATATTTCTGCTCAAGCAATGGAACACTTCGCTACATATTTCTGCTCAATCGCTTGAACATTTCACTACCATATTTCTGCTCAAGCAATGGAACACTTCGCTACATATTTCTGCTCAATCGCTTGAACATTTCACTACCATATTTCTGCTCAAGCAATGGAACATTTCACTACCATATTTCTGCTCAATCACTTGAACATTTCACTACATATTTCTGCTCAATCACTTGAACATTTCACTATTGTATTTCTGCTCAAGCAATGGAACACTTCACTACATATTTCTGCTCAATCACTTGAACATTTCACTGCCATATCTCTGCTGAATCACTTGAACATTTCACTACCATATTTCTGCTCAAGCAATTGAACATTTTACTACATATTTCTGCTCAAGCACTTGAACATTTTACTACATATTTCTGCTCAATCACTTAAACATTTCACTACCATATTTCTGCTCAATCACTTAAACATTTCTCTACCATATTTCTGCTGAAGCACTTGAACATTTCACTACCATATTTCTGCTCAATCACATTAACATTTCACTACATATTTCTGCTCAATCACTTGAACATTTCACTACCATATTTCTGCTCAATCACTTGAACATTTTACTACATATTTCTGCTCAAGCACTTGAACATTTTACTACATATTTCTGCTCAATCACATTAACATTTCACTACCATATTTCTGCTCAAGCACTTGGACATTTCACTACATATTTCTGCTCAATCACTTGAACTTTTCACTACTATATTTCTGCTCAATCACTTGAACATTTTACTACAATATTTCTGATCAAGCACTTGAACTTTTCACTGCCATATTTCTGCTCAATCACTTGAACTTTTCACTACTATATTTCTGCTCAAGCACTTGAACTTTTCACTACTATATTTCTGCTCAAGCACTTGAACTTTTCACTACTATATTTCTGCTCAATCACTTGAACATTTCACTGTCATATTTCTGCTCAAGCACTTGAACGTTTCACTACTATATTTCTGCTCAAGCACTTGAACATTTTACTACAATATTTCTGATCAAGCAATTGAACAATTCACTGTATATTTCTGATCAAGCAATTGAACATTCAGACATACAGTGAGGAGATTTGTTTTATAATTTTCCACAGACTCCTAGTTTGACCAGCGTCTATCCTCTGATTGGTCCTGAGTCAGGCGGCACTAATGTAACTTTGATTGGCCAGAACTTTGACATTGGTCTGGAGCGGTCTGTCTCTGTTGGAAGTATAGCCTGTAATATATTGAGGTAAGTACAGGTCTCCAGATAATCCATTACATCATTGATCCACATTTTTGCCTTTAATTTATTCCTCCCCAGAAAAAAATAAGTGTCAGTTTATACTCTCATGAATATGTATCGTAAGAAATAAGTTTGGTATTTTAGAAGATGGTAGCGCATGGTGCACATGCATACATGAATAATTTAATACAAGCATATTATAGTAGTTACGTGAAGCTAGTCACGACAAAGCTCTCCTTGTAAAAAAAAAAGTAGTTTAAGTTATTTGCAAGTTTTTTAAAGGTTGCCTTTCAAAAAGGTTATTATTTTGAACATTGATTTATCATAGATACTGTGAAGTGAAATGCATTTATGGTCAAACCTGCCATGGTGGTATCCATGATACACAGCAGAGAAGACATTATTTTTTCCCCTTTAATCTGTTACCCTATAGCCTGATTCTAGTTTTGAAAATAGGTGACCACTTAAAACAGGTTGAAGTAAAACAGAATGCGCCTCATGGCGCATTCTGCTTTACTTTCAGCCTGCTTTAAGCTACCATCTGCTAGGATATAGAAAATCGTTCTTACAATACATATTCATGATTGTATCAATTGGAATTATTTTCTTCAGTGGAGTAATAAATTAAATGCGCTAAAAGACGCTTTTATAAAGGTAAAGGGTTAATTGAAACGCAAACTAAGTGCACTAAAATGGAGAAAATGACAATGTTTGTGATTTCTAACTATCTCAGGGTTCCAGATAAGGGGGAGTAAACTAAACAAATCCAGCATTTTCTCACTTATTTCAGCACCAAATCCTATGGTGTTACTACTCATTAGAATCGTCTCTTCGAGACGATTCTAATGAGTAGTGACACCATAGGGTTTAAAGCAGAAATAAAGATTTAAATTTTTGAAATACTCCCCTTATCTAGAACCCTGCTATCTATTATAATCTGAGGAGCAAACAATTTTGAGCCAGATCAGACACGGGGTTATCTGGCGTCTGATCTGGCTCCAAACTATTGCAACAGACATTTAAGTGTAAATGTAGTCATTTGAAAAGAGTAACCTCTTTTCCACTGTACAAACACATTTTCAGTTTACTACAAGTTAAAATCAGTAGTAAAGCAGAATGCATCTTAAGGTGCAATCTGCTTTTCTTTCAGCCTGCTTTAACTCTTATCATGCTAAGCACAATTTGGCTATAATTTGCAAACAGTTTGGATCCAGATCTTATGTTGCGAGACACAGCATTGATCTGGATCCACCCTTTTTTCATCCAAAGCTCATCTCCAATTAATAAACTTACATGCATACTGACACCAAACCCTAACTGTATTTTTATTAGCTCGCCTGTTCGTAGAACAGCAGAGCTAATGTCATACCCCCGGCGTGAGCGTGGGTGTGAGCGTGGCCAAGGTTAAAGTTTTTTGGACGGGTTGTTTTAAAGCTTAATATTTGTGCTAGGCTTATGAAATTTTGTATGGAGGTTCATTTGGAGTTAAACATTGATGTTATGATGTTGGAATTTAAAAATAGTTTTAATTTATGTCAATTTTCAACATGTTTTGGACTTAGGTTTTTCGACTTCAAATCACCACGTTAAAGTTTTTTGGACGGGTTGTTTTAAAGCTTAATATTTGTGCTAGGCTTATGAAATTTTTTATGGAGGTTCATTTGGGGTTAAACATTGATGTTATGATGTTGGAATTTAAAAATAATTTTAATTTATGTCAATTTTTAACATGTTTTGGACTTAGGTTTTTCGACTTCAAATCACCACGTTAAAGTTTTTTGGACGGGTTGTTTTAAAGCTTAATATTTGTGCTAGGCTTATGAAATTTTGTATGGAGGTTCATTTGGGGTTAAACATTGATGTTATGATGTTAGAATTTAAAGATAATTTTAATTTTTGTCAATATTTGACATGTTTTGGACTTAGGTTTTTTACTACAAAAGACCAGGTTAAAGTTTTTTGGACGGGTTGTTTTAAAGTTTAATACATGTGCTGGGGGACTGAAATTTTGTATTGAGGTTTATTTGGGGTCAAACCTTGATGTTATGAAGATTAAAGTTAATAATAATTTAAATATTTGTCAATATTTGACATGTTTTGGACTTAGGTTTTTTGCTACAAAAGACCAGGTTAAAGTTTTTTGGACGGGTTGTTTTAAAGTTTAATACATGTGCTAGGGTACAGAAATTTTGTATGAAGCTTCATTTGGGGTCAAACATTGATGTTATGAAGTTGGAATTTGAAAATAATTTTAATAATTTTCATGTTTTCGACTTAGGTTTTGTTCTTACAAATCACCAGGTTAAAGTTTTTTGACAGGTTGTTTTAAAGTTTAATACATATGCTAGGGTGCTGAATTTTTTTTATGGAGCTTCATTTGGGAACAAACATTGAGGCTTTGAAGTTCGAATTAAAAACGATTTTAATTTATTTCAATTTTTGACATGTTTTGGACTTAGTTGTTTTGACCTCAAATCACCAGGTTAAAGTTTTTTGGACGGGTTGTTTTAAAGTTTTATATAACTAGATTGAGACTCATTATTCTTTTAATAATCTTTCTAAACTGAAAATTGATTTGTTTTGGATACAAGATGTTTTTAGACTTAAAGTTCAAGCAGGCAAGCATCAGGTGGCTTTGACACCCATTTCTGGTTTATTTTATCCTGTAATGGATTACATGACAGTTGTGCATATTGTTTATTTTGTATTGACGAGATACTGTATGTAAAAGTCCAAATAAAATTTGTTCTGTTCTTTTCTTTTTCATAATTTCTTCATTTTAGAAAATATGAAATGATTTTTACAATTTTTTTGGATGATTTATTTCAAGCAGATGACAATTCAGCATAGTAAGGACTAAGGGTTAAGCAGGGCTCCAGATAAGAGTAGTTTTTCAAAATCTAAAACCTTTATTTCTGCATTAAACCTTATGGTGTCACTACTCATCAGAATCGTCTCTTCGAGACGATTCTAATGAGTAGTGACACCATAAGGTTTTGTTGTGAAATGATTGAGAAAATGTTGAATATGTTCAGAAAACTACCCCTGGACTTAAGTGGTCACCTGTCTTAAAAACTAGAAACATAATATGGAGTAAAGGGTTAAACATACCTGGGTCAAATAGAAAATTATAGATATATCAACAATACGCGTATGAGTTGAATACAATACTAAAGTGTCAGAAATCATGACAGAAAAATAATGGGGTTAAAATTTAACTGTGGTCTATGATTTATATTTTCAGCCTAAACATGACAGTTATTTTGTGTTCAACAAGACCTGCCCCTCGCCTGCTAGGATCTGGTCGTAAGAGAGCTGTTAGGCAGGCATTTGTTACCTTAACAATCGATGGGTTTGATTTACTGAGCAAGGAAAATTTTGTATACCAGAGAGATTCCACAATATCTGACATCCATCCCACTACAACGATACACAATGGTGGAACACGGGTGACAGTTATAGGAACCAACTTAGACATCATACAGAGGCCGAGGATTGGTATCGAAACAGATATCGGAGACGAGGCTGTGGAGGTATGTGACCCCTGACCATTATCATTTTTAACCGTTTCTTTAAAGAGACTCGCAACTGGATGGTGTATTTGAAAAAAAAAAAATACTCAAATAAAACCAAATGTGTAGCATTATCGTGAATCTGGCATTAGAAAAATATGATCAGTCTAAAAACATCCTTAAGAAAGGTCTTCAAATCTTAATTTTTGATATATTTTCCATCGAAAGACGCTATAGAAATTGATCACGGGCTAAGACATAAACCCGAGTCGAATTAAGTACTCTCCATCGCTACACACTGAAGTACGTTAAATCAATCCCAAAGATATGAACAGGCCTGTGGTCTAAAGGGTTGCCTTATTTTTGTTATTCTGTCCTCGCATGCCGGGTCCCGGGTTCGAATCTCACCAGAGCTCAATAATAATCTTTATTGAAATGCATTTTTTAACTGAATTTCTCATCCTAAACTAATTCTTACCCGCTCATATAAGCGTTTGCCATTTTACAAATTACTATTTTTAATGCTAAATCTGGTTGCGAGTCTCTTAAAGGGGGAGAGTAAATCTAATGTTGTGAGAACATGTGACCTGACCCCATTTCCATATATTGAAATAAAATATGTATAAACTAACTGTTTCTTTATTCAGTACCAATTCATGATTATTTTGAAAACAGTGTAGAACCTGATCAGAGGGCTCCTAAAGGAGCCCTCTGATCAGGATCTGCACTATTTGTTTTACTATAATATCACTCTGGAATATTTCATTAATATGGCCCTAAAATTAGCATAAACTGGGCAGATATTGGTAGTCAATTTGAAGGAAAAATCAGCATAAGAAAATGTAAAATGTCATGGAAATTTGGTTTAAGATCTCATTCCAAAGACCATTTGTAATATTTTATGG
Source organism: Gari tellinella (assembly GCA_922989275.2). Lineage (NCBI taxonomy): Eukaryota > Metazoa > Mollusca > Bivalvia > Cardiida > Psammobiidae > Gari > Gari tellinella. The sequence continues at coordinate 95,938,176 of OV277858.1, forward strand.
GGCAGTGGGGTATGGAACCAGTAACAGATGTGTTGACAGTCTTGCATGTTACCTTGTTATTGCAAAGCCGTATGTTTGAAATGTTCAGTTTAACCCATTACTCCACAAATACACATTTTTATGCCTGTAATGTATTCTTGTATTGAATAAGATAGTTCCAACTTATACAATCTGGAATCTTCACCATACAAAATACATTCTTTATCTTATCCAAGCAGATGATAGCTAAAAACATGCTGAAAGTAAAGTAGAATATGCAGTAAGATGGATTCTGCTTTGCTTTCAAGTTGCTTTAAGAGGTCCCCTGTCTTCAAAGCATGGGGTAATGGGTTAATCCCTCTGACTTGTAAACATGTGTCATTATCTAATATTTAAAGCCTTTACCCCATAACCTATTTCTAGTATTGGAGATAGGTGACCACTTAAAGCAGGTTGAAGAGTAAAGCAAAATGTGCCTAAAGGCACATTCTGCTTCACTTTCTGCCTGCTTTAAGCTACCTTCTTCTAGAATTTAGAAAAAAAAATAGTTTGATGAACATTCATTACTGCAAAAATTGGATCAATTTTTTTTCAGTTTGGGATTAAAGTTAAGGCTTAAAAGTGAGTATTGGATTAATTGTTGTTTGTAGGATTGTACAGCAATCGTTGACACCCAGGGCACTCAGATGGTCTGTATCATGCCGAACCTCATTCCTCTGATGGGGACCATGGATCGTAGAAAGTCACACAATGTCAACATCTTTTTCATCATGGACGGCATCGAGGCTTTACGAAATTTCAGGAAAACAGATCCATCTAAGAGTAGATATGTGTACTTTCCCAATCCAACCATCTACAAGTTTGAAGGGGATGAAAAACTAAGGCTGTTTGATATTGATGAAGAGAAGTTACTGGATATAAAGGTAATTCAATATTCCCTGTCTACAATAACAACAACAACCAATGGGAGACAAAGATTTTGTGTGTTTGGAGGAAGTTGTTATAGGGAGGGAAATTGACTAACATTTGCACTCAGTGTGAATCCATATCAGATGCGGCGTCTGATCTGGATTCAAGCTGTTTGTTACACATTATTATGTTTTATTTCTCTCAAAATTTCCAATATGTGACTGAGAAAAACAGCAGACAACAATTTTTAGCAGACAGCTTGAGGGTTTATTGAAAGCAGTCTTGTTTGAAATAAGCAAAAATCTTCTCCAAAACTGCTCACTAGGTTTCATTGTACATGTAGTTTGGCATGAATCTTACTTAGGTGGATCTCTTTCAGAAGAAATTTTTGATCCACCAGAAAAACATGGCAGCTTTCAGATAACTTTTGTGATAAGTGAACCTTGTGATCATTGATTAGGGTAAAACCTCTCTATTAATACGACCTCTCAAACAAATTCTTATTGATTGTATAACAGATAGGTGACAGCTTAAACCAAGGTGATAGTAACACAGAAACTTCCTTAACCCATTAACACATAGCCTGTTTCTAGTTTTGAAGACAGGTGACTACTTAAAGCAGGTTGAAAGTAAAGCAGAATGCGCCTTAAGGCGCATTCTGCTTTACTTTCAGCATGCTTTAAGCTATTATCTGCTAGAATATAGAAAATATTTCTTATGATTCCTATTTGTAACAGTGTAAATTGAAATCATTTTTCTTTAGTAGAGGAATAAATGAAAGGTGTAAAAAGGTGTATTTATAGGGTAATAGGTTAAGGAGATTTCTGTTTTACTGTCAACTTGCTTTAAGAAGTCACCTGTCGTAAATACCTTATAATTATCAAATTCAGTGGCCGTAATAGAGAGGTTTTACTGTACTCTATTGTTTTTCAAAGGGAGAGAACCTCCGAACAGGCCTGATCATAGAAGATTACAAAGTCTACATTGGTAGGAACACATGTAATATATCTCAGCTGAAGGACTCCACTCTCCGCTGCACACCAAACAAACCCAGTGTTGTCAGTGACAATGAACCCAGGCAAAGTGTTGAGGTATGATAGTTTGCCTAATTGTATCTCATCGGCCCCTGAAACTTTTAATGGACAATTCCAGTTTCTCATTAAGTCTAGGCCATTTCTGACTATTAGTGGTGTTTTCTGAAGTAAATTATAAAATGACAAAGTGCAGACCCTGATCAGAGGGCTCCTGCTAAAGAATAACGTTTTCTCCACTGTACGGATCCAAATTGTTTGCAAATGCATACCAAGTATATGTTTGCACCCCAAGACAGGACTCCAGATCAGAGAGGGTAAACTTAACAAATGCAACATTTTCTTGTTCCTTTCAGCACCAAATCCTATGGTGTGACTTCTCTTTAGAATCGTCTCGAAGAGATGATTCTAATGAGTAGTTAAACAATAGGGTTTAATGCAGAAATAAAGATTTTAGTTTTGAAATACTCCCCTTATCTGGAGCTCTGCCAAGAGTGTACAGGAGATTTTTACATTCCTTTTATCAATGCTTTGACAGGTACGAGTTGGGACTTTCCTCCACTACGAGGTTGGTCAGCTGATGTATACGGCCCAGCCACCACCATCAGAACCTTTGAATATAGGCATTGTGGTGCTAATTGTCCTGGTTATACTGATTATCCTGGCTGTTATTGCCTTGCTCGTCATTATGAAGTGGAAGAAGATGGGGCCGTGGAAAGAGAAGATGGACAGTTCCCTGCGGTACGTTGAGGGTCAGGGCATATTTGATGCCGAGGGACAGAGATTGCTGGACCAGAACAGGCAAAACGGTAAGACTGTGAATCCAGATAAGAGTGAGTAAACTGAACATCAGGGTTCTAGATAAGGGGAGTGTTTCAAAAACTGAATCTTTATTTCTGGATTAAACCCTATGGTGTTACTACTCATTAGAATCGTCTATTCGAGACCATTCTAGTGAGTAGTAACACCATAGGATTTGGTGCTGAAATATGTTTAGTTTACTCCCTCTTATCTGTATCCCTGTAGCATCAATTGTGAATAATAGAATGCTTAGATACATCGTCATGTGAGTTGCAACATTCTATCTACCATGAGGGTTGTATTGGTCATTTGTCTTCAAAACTAGATACAGGTCCTGGAGTAAAGGGTTAAAGAAATTTCTAAAATTTCTTTACAAAATAGAATCAGTGTTAAACTGTGTGATTTGAGATGCCACATTACACAGTGACTCATCTGGATCCTGAATTGTTTGCAAAAGTAATACAGTTCTCCCTGCCCATAACGGCCCTCCCAACAAAGATTCCCTCCATACAACAATGATTGCCGTGTTTCCCAAGCAAGACAATTCTGTGGCTTCTGATCTTGATTCAAGCTGTTTGCAAATGTAAGGCAGAATCCCTCCCTGAAACAACTCCCTCCAAACAACATACACAATCTTTGTCTCCCATTGAATGTACAGAGGGAGCACTGTTACAGTTCCATAAAAACAACCAGTTATTATATACTTGCCAGCAGGGCTCCCAATAAGGGGGAGCAATCTGAACAAATCCAACATTTTCTCACTCGTTTCAACACCAAATCCTACTGTTTAACAACTCATTAGAATTGGCTCAAAGAGACGATTCTAATGAGAAGTACACCATAGGGTTCAAATATTTGCATACTTCCCTTATCTGGAGCCCTGGGTCCAAGGTTATAAAGCCTTTGAGCTGAGTCTGAGTGTGTTCTCAAGCATTTGATTGGTCAGATTTGAGCCTAGGCTCAAATCTGACCAATCAAATGCTTGAGAACGACTTTAGACTCAACTGAAAAGCTTTATAACCTTGGACCCTGATGTATACAATGATTTTTATTTTTACAGCCTATGCTGAGCGTGGACAAGCTGCAGCTGCTGCAGGGGCTGCCGGAGCCAGTGGTGTGGACGATGAAACCAGAATGTTATTGATGGATCAACACTTACTGATAGACAGACAGTGTCTAGAGATGGGCGAGTTACTTGGAGCAGGTATGGTCAAATATGTGTGTTGATATTGATTGAAAAGAAGACCAGTCTTACAGACTATGATATGCAGGATGAAAGTAAAGCAGAAATCTTAATTATTTTTGAAAACTGCATTATGTTTGCCCTGCATCAAATAGAGGTTTGCAGGTTTCTACACTTCTGTAACAAATTGTTGCTAAAGGCAGAATTGATTGTATTTGTACCTTCGGTTACATGCTTTTAATATACATGTATATCATTAAGTAAAGCTTCAGTTTAATTATTTTAACTTTTATTTCCAGGTCATTTTGGCAGTGTGTTCAAGGGTTATCTCACCTTTGATGACGTCAAGGGTGACACGTTGGTGGCTGTGAAAACGCTTCATCGTAAGTCATGCCAACCTGTATTTGTTTCTCTTTAAATCTAAAGTTTCTGTTTGTGTATGTTTTTGTTTGAGAAATTTTGTATTGTTAATCACTTGGTATTCATCTTTAATACTCATTGTGTACATTTGATCTTGATCAGGTTCCGAGGTTATAAAGCGTTTAAGTTTAGTCTGAGTGTGTTCTCGAGCATTTGATTGGTCAGATTTGAGCCTAGGCTCAAATCTGACCAATCAAATGCTTGAGAACGACTTTAAACTCAAGTCAATAGCTTTATAACCTCGGAACCTAATTTCATAATTACATTCAAGTCCAGTGCATTACCACTGGACTTCTACCTCCAGTATTAACGCTTATTGTATACCTTACTATAAATAGTAACAGATTTTGCTTTGATGACAATGCAATACGCCCTTGCTGAGCGGGCCAATAACCGGATGCAGTCCAATTACAGGTTATTTGGACTGCATCCGGTTATTGGCCCGGGGGCAACAGAATTAATGAACGTGAAAACGTTAGCAACCTAACGTTCAAATGGCCAACGTTCGTTGAAGATGACGTCATTTGATTTCTATAACGGCCGTGCTTATGTAAACATTCAAACAATCTACATATTCGTTGAATTTGAACCAGGTATACAATAAACAAGTCATTAAACTGCCGAGGGCGGGCCGTCGTTGCTTATTGGCACTCGTTAGCCACATTGGCTAACTTGTGCCAATAAGCAACGACGGCCCGCCCTTGGCCGTTTAATAACTGTATAATAATGCATAACACAAATTTAACACATGTCACCTTTCTTATTTAGAAAATAGTCCAAGAGATATAGATGTAAAGGCTTTCCTCAAGGAAGCTATGATCATGAAGGATTTCAGCCATCCAAATGTCCTGAACCTCATAGGTAAGACAGTGTAACAAGAGTTCTCTCCCATTGTGTACAAGCCAATAATCTCCCCTTTAACAGAACAGAATATATTTTATTTTTGACTTATACATACAGTATCTCGTCAATTGATACAAAAATAAATAATATTCACAATTGTCAAGTAATCCTTTGCTGGATCCAATATTATAAGAATACATTTAGAGTCTTCATATCAGTATACATATGAAATTATTTTAATTGGAGATAAACTTTATTAATTACTTTTGTAACACTACAAATCGCACAAAGAGGGTCAGAAACAACCCTTTAACCCTTTACCCCATAGCCTGTTTCTAGTTTTGAAAACAAGTGACTACTTAAAGCAGGTTAAAAGTAAAGCAGAATGCGCCTTAAGGCATACTCTGCTTTACTTTCAGCCTTCTTTAAGCTACCTACTGCTAGAGTAAAGGAAATATTCCTTATTCTACATATTCATGACTGTATTTCTTCCGCGGAGGAATACTCTAAATGTGCTAAAAGGCGCTTCTATGCGTGAAAGGGTCAACAGTCATTAATCTTGTATTCACTTTCAACACCATGGACCTATTAAAAATATACATATTACATTTGAAAACAGTGTAGACCCAGATCAGATAGGAGCCCTTTGATCAGGGTCTGCACTGTTTTCTGATTTAAACAAGTATTTATTAAACTACCCAGAAATCCAAGCAGACCGGTTCATGTTTTGGTCACGAAAATGATCCACAAGGGAACTTATAACCTGCAAGAGCTATTTAAGTGTTGAAAGAGTTAAGCTACCACTCAATAGAAGACACTGATACAAGAGTTCTCTCCCATTTTATACAAGCCAATAATCCCCCCTTTAATAGTCAATCTTCATAAGCAAATCCACTGAATTTTACAATTTTACAGTTGAAACGGACTAGACTTAACTCTTTCAACACCAAGTAACTCTTGTGGGTTAGTAATTTTTCTTGAGGATCATTTCAGTTACCAAAACATACACCAGTCTACTTTGCATTCTGAATAGTTTTAATAAATACTGCCTAAATTAAAAAACAATGTAGACACAGTTTAGAGGGCTCCTTTAGGAGCCCTCTGATCTGTGTCTTCACTGTTTGCAAATGTACAGAGTATATTATCCCCTGCCGAAAGGCAGAGGGGTACTGTTTTAGGTCTGTCCGTCCGTGCCTCCGTCCGTCACGATACTGTTTTAGGTCCGTCCGGACGGCCGTCCGTCCGCACAACCGAAATGGGTTAGAGGGCCTTTTCTGGCCAGATAACGGTAAACATAACAAAAGAAGACAATAGAGTTCATTCCGTAACAATAGAATAAGGGGCCGTGGCCCGTTATTCAAACAAAAGAAAATAACAAAAGAAAAGGCCCTCTAACCCATTTCGGTGGCACTTCCGTCCGTCCGTGATATGGCATTTTTAACACAAAAGGGCAGATAACTCATAAATTCAAAAATAATTCTGAAAAAAATTTGATTTCCCACGATGCTCCTATGATGACAAATAAGTATACCAAGTTTCATCCAAATCTGTTTATCGGTTTGGGAGATACGGTTGCGGATGGAAAACGTGACAGACGGGTCCGTCCGTCTGTCACGTTTTCCATCCGCAACCGTATCTCCCAAACCGATAAACAGATTTGGATGAAACTTGGTATACTTATTTGTCATCATAGGAGCATCGTGGGAAATCAAATTTTTTTCAGAATTATTTTTGAATTTATGAGTTATCTGCCCTTTTTGTGTTAAAAATGCCATATTTAACAGTTTTTACACTCTAGCAACTACAGTATTCAACATATTTTATTTATACTTGCACACAATGTCTATAAGTACAAGTTCTTGCAGGTGTGCAATTATTGTAAAAAAAAGGATACTTGTGACAAGAGTTATCTGCCCTTGATGTACTTAGAAATGCTAGAAAATGCTTTATTTTGGTATTGTTTACATACTAGAGCCTATACATATGCATGGATTTTTGAAAAAACTTTCTTGAATTATGTATGGCTATTAGTTTTCAAATGAATTTGATAATGGTTGAAAACAGAGAAATTAGTCATGAGTTATCTGCCCTTGATAAGTAAAAAAAGCCATATTTAACTGTTTTTACTCTCTGGCAACTACAATTATGAAAGGATTTAAATGATACTTGCACACGATGTCTATAAGTAAAAGTTCTTGAAGGTGTGCAATTATTGTCAAAAAAGGATACTTGTGGCAAGAGTTATCTGCCCTTGATGTACTTTGAAATGCTAGAAAATGCTTTATTTTAATATTGTTTACATCCTTGTATCTATAAATATGCATGGATTTTGATAAAAAAAAATCTTAAACTATGTATGGCTATTAGTTTTCAAATAATTGTTATCATTTTTGAAAACGGAGAAACTAGTCAACAGTTATCTGCCCTTGATGAGTAAAAAACCCCATATTTAACAGTTTTTACCATCTAGAAACTACAGTCCTTAATGGTTTTTTATTTAACTTACACATGATGTATATAAATATAAGGGTTGCAATTATTGTCAAAATAGGATACTTTGTGGCAAGAGTTATCTGCCCTTTATGTACTTAGTAATGCTCAACATGGATTTATTGTTTACATGCTATTGTGTACAAATGTGAATGGATTTTGAAAAAAAAATTAAATCATATATGGCTATTATTTATAGAATGAGTTCAATTATTATTGAAAATGTGCAAATTAGTCAAGAATACTCTGCCCTTGATGAGTTTAAAATGTGTTTACACTCTAGTAAATTCTACAGTTCTGAATTTTTTTTAATTATACTTGCACACAATTATAAGTTCTTGAAAGTGTTTAATTACTGTTGAATTTGAATCAAGAGTTACCTGCCCCTGTCATACTTAGATTTATAATGCTACAAACGGCTTTATTTTTTGTATTGTTTAGGCTTTAAAATGTACAAAATTGAATGGATTTTATAAAACTTTGTAAAAAGCTTTTGAATGTTGATCTTTAAAGACAGGTGATCACCATTTGCCCCTTCCTCCCACAATAAAGTTTGCCACTTTCTTCTGGACAATCGCTGCGGCAGGGGATATCAGCTCTAAGGTGCTTGTTTTAAACAGGTTTGTGGTGCTACTAGTCAAAAGAAGAAACTTAGTTAATCTTAGAGACAGGACTGTGATTGCTTCATAAGCAAATCCACTAAGTTTTACAATCTTACAGTTGAAACGGACTAGACTTAATGAATTTCTATAGGAAATAGGTCTAGACGTGAAATGAAGTGAAGTGTTTTTGAAGTGAAGAAATGTTGTATATTATCTCTCTCTCTCTCACAGGTATCTGTCTTGGCATGGATGATATGCCTCTAGTAGTCCTACCTTACATGAAACATGGGGATCTCCTGTCCTACATACGAGATGAAACCAATGTAAGTATCAAACATTGAGCACACAGTAATATCATCATCACTTTCTAGCTAAAGTAACTCAAGGGTATATCATATTCTTCTTATGAAATACTAAGCCTTGAACCCATCACTGAACGATTACAATATTTGTGTGCAAAAGACTTTATGTTTTTGCAAGAAATAAACGCCAATGACTCACGTGTGCCTTGCGCTCAATGATATATATATAGGATCTGTTATTGAGTCGATCTTTGAGACAAGCTGATCTCAACAGAGTCTAAAATTGAAATGTTATTAAGCAAGCCTTTTCTATTCTAGACGAAGTTCGACGAGTGACAGATTCTTTTTCTCACATAACCAACAACTTTAAGGTATTTTAAGCAATAGAGTGACATGAGAGTGACACCTTCAAAAAGCGATGTCATCAAAGTGATCAAAGCTTGGAGTGATGTCACCAAAGTGATCTCCAACATATTGGAGACAATGATATTCAAGATCATTGTTTGCTATTGAAAACTGGGTAGTTATGTGCGAAATATCTGACCAATAAAATGTTTGAGAACGATCTCAGAACTCAATCTCTTTGTAACCTTGAATCCAGATTTGTTTAGTATTTCTTGTTATTTTGTTTTTGCAGAACCCCACTATCAAGGATCTGATTACATTTGGCATTGACATAGCAGAGGGCATGGCCTATCTGTCAGAACTGAAGTTTGTCCACCGAGATCTTGCCTGTAGAAACTGCATGTATGTATACTGGCTTTATTTCACAAAGTCGACCTAGCAAATAGTTTAATTCATGTATAGAGATAAAGGTTTTAGGTTTTGAAATATTCCCCTTATCTGCAGCCCTGAAACAGCTTTGGTCCTGATTAGATGCCACATTAAATTTGTCAAGGCTAAAAACACATTTTATAAGTTTTCTTTAATAGATCTATTCCTTATATAACATAGTAGGCTTGTCCTATGCAAAGAGTGTAGATCTAGATACTGGAGCTGGAACTGCCCATTTTAAATTTCAGGGATGACTGAGTTATCCCATCTAGAGACTAAAACATGAACTTTAACCTTTTACCCCATAATCTTTTTCTAGTTTTGAAGACAGGAAACCACTTAAAGCAGAGTAAAAGTAAAGCAGAATGTTCCTTAAGGCTAATTCTGCTTTACTTTCAATCTGCTTTAAGCTGCCATCTGCTAGGATATAGAGAATATTTCTTATGGTACATGTTAATGACTTTATAAATTGATAAATTTGATAAAATTACTATTTTTAGCTCGCCTGTTCGTAGAACAGCAGAGCTAATGTCATACCCCCGGCGTGAGCGTGGGCGTGAGCGTGGCCAATGTAAAAGTTTTTTGGACGGGTTGTTTTAAAGCTTAATATTTGTGCTAGGGTTATAAAATTTTGTATGGAGGCTCATTTGGGGTTAAACATTGATGTTATGAAGTTTTAATTTAAAAATAATTTTAACTTATGTCAATTTTTGACATGTTTTGGACTTAAGTTTTTCTACTACAAATCACCAGGTTAAAGTTTTTTGGACGGGTTGTTTTAAAGCTTAATAATTTTGCTAGGGTGCTGAAATTTTGTATGGAGGTTCATTTGGGGTTAAACATTGATGTTATGAAGTTTGAATTTAAAAATTATTTTAATTTATGTCAATTTTCGACATGTTTTGGACTTAGGTTTTTCGACTACAAACCACCAGGTTAAAGTTTTTTGGACGGGTTGTTTTAAAGTTTAATACTTGGGCTAGGGTGCTTTAATTTTGTATGGAGGTTCATTAGGGGTCAAACATTGATGTTATGAAGTTGAAATTTAAAAATAATTTTCATTTTTGTTAATTTTTGACACGTTTTGGACTCAGTTGTTTTGACTACAAATCACCGGGTTAAAGGTTGCACGGGTTGTTTAAAGTTTAATATAACTAGACTCAACATTAATTTAATAATAGTTTTAAACTGAAAATTGATTTTCTTTTGATACAAGATGTTTTTTAGACTTAAACTTTAAACAGGCGAGCATCAGGTGGCTTTGACACCCATTTCTGGTTCTTCAGTGGATGAATAAATTAAATGTGGTAAAAATCACTTCTATGTGGGTAAAGGTTAAGAGGCTATAAAAACTCAGACTTTTCACTATTTTACAGGTTAGATGTAGATTTCGGTGTAAAGGTTGCTGACTTCGGCCTGTCTAGGGATATCTATGAAAAAGATTACTACGCATGTGACAACAAGAAAACAATGCTGCCAGTGAAGTGGATGGCGTTGGAATGTCTAGAACAAGGAAAATACTCTTCAAAGTCAGATGTGGTAAGAATCATATTATTATCTGTATTTATGTTTTGTTAATCCATTACCCTATAGCCTGTTTCTAGTTTTGGAAACAAGTAACCATTTAAAGCAGGTTCAAAGTAAAGCAGAATGCACCCTAAGGTGCATTATGCTTTTCATTCAGCCTGCTTTAAGCTACCAAATGTTAAGATATAGAAAATATTTTCTGATGATTCATGTTCATGACTGTATAAAGTGGAACTATTTTCCTTAGTGGAGGAATAAATTAAAGGCATAAAAACTGTATTTATGGAGTAATGGATTAAAGGAATGTAGCATCCCATTTCTTTTAAGCAAGTTAATATTATTGTGCATAATGTACAAATACATATTAAAAAGAAGTTTGACTATTTGCTTCAGAAAATATTTTTCATATTTGAACATTACCCTTTACCCTGTTTACTGTTTCTTGTTTTGAAGACAGGTGACCACACAAGGTGCATTGTGCTTTACTTTCATCCTGCTTTAAACAACTATCTGTCTTCAATATGGAAACATGCTATAGGGCAATTGGTCAAGGCAGAAGGCTACCTGAAGCAGGATGAAAATAGAGCGGAAAGCTTCTATGGAACCTTTCTGCTTTACTTTCATTCTGCTATATTTACGTTACTGAGTCTCCTTTTTAGTGGCCATTATTCAGTGGCTTTAAATTTCTTGTAGGAGCAATATGGTCATTGCAATCAGGACTCCAGGTAAGAGGGAATAAACCGAACAAATCCAACATTTTTTTACTCATTTCAGTACCAAACCCTATTTTGTTACTTCTCATAAGAATCGTCTCTTATGAGTAGTAACATCATAGAGTTTAATGCAGAAATTAAGATTTTACTTTTTGAAATACTCCCCTTATCTGGAGCTCTGAATTTGCAGCCTTCTTGTTTTATTGCAGTGGTCTTTTGGAATTTGCATATGGGAGCTAATGACAAGGGGAGTTAATCCATACCCTGAGGTAGACAACTGGGATATAGTGAGGTATCTGAAGAGTGGGCGGCGGATGCCTCAGCCCCAGTACTGTCCTGATCATCTGTAAGTTCTATGAGTATACACCTTATAACTATACATAATGCCAATATCTTATTGTATTATTGCTTATATCTCCTGTATCTTGTGGTGTTTATAAAAATGAGCTGTACTACACACTGTTAACTCTTTACATCATCGCTGGTTTCTTACTTCTGAAGACAAGTTATAACTTAAAGCAGATTGAAATTAAAGCATTCTGCTTTACTTTCAACATGCTTTAAGTGGTCACCATATCTTAAATACTAGAAACATGCTATGGGGTAATGGGTTAAAGCATAGATGGAATTTCAAGTATTTTTCATGATTTAGCCTTAAATCAGGTTGAAAGTAAAGCAGAATGCTCCTTCAGGAGCATGCTGCTTTACTTTTAATCTGATTTAAGTGATAACATATCTTCAAAGCCAGAAACAGGCTTCCAGGTAAAGGATTGAAGAAATAAGATATTCAGATGTTTAACTTTAAAGTGTTGTTTAATATTCCTAACCTTTGGGCCTGTATTTGAAGTGTATATAACCTTGAGTACAATATCTATCTGCAGTTATAAGATAATGAGGAAGTGCTGGCACCCACAACCCAAGAACCGTCCACTATTCCCAGAGCTGGCCCATGAGATCAAAGACATGGTGATGATGTTGGAACATGCCATGAAACAGGGTGACCACACAGCCGACATCCAGACAACATATGTCAATATGGATAACTGTACAGGTTAGATAGTACTACATAAACATGTTAAACCCTTCAGTGCCAGCCTCGATATTAACATTTGCAAACAGTTTGGATCCAGATCAGATGCCGCATGACGCGGCATCTGATCTGGATCAAAACTGTTTGACACTAGTTATAAATGATTTCATGTCAAAATGCATAAGATTCTATCAACACTGGACCATATCCTTGGAATAAGACTTTAAACTGAGGTCCCATAAAATAACAAGAGGGCTGTATTGTAAAAGAGTAGGGCATAGCCCAATTCCTCTGTATCAGCTTCCATCTCTCATGGACACCCAATTAGCCTAATGTTATGATTATCATATTGGCAGTGAAAAGGTTAGCATTTTATTATATGCCTTCGTATGATATCGAGCGTTTTCGCGTGTATCTGCGGAGTAAAATACAAGAGTCTGTATCAGCCACCTTGTATCAGCCACTTTGTATTTTACTCTGACGTCGCTTTCGAATTAACGTGACGTCATTTACGTACATGTAAGAGTGTCGCGTTATTCCTTGTGGCATACAAAAAGTCTTGTTCTGCTTCAAATAACTAATAAATTTTGGATATAAAATGATTTAAACAACTATTTAGTTGTTTCTGGTTTGTATTAAAGGCATATAATAAACACATCACCAGTTGGCAGTGCGCAACAGAGTGTTGCATTTAGCTCTCGACGGTTTTGGCGGAAACAACCGATCAGACTCGCGCCAAGGAGCTCGTCAGATCGGCTATTTCTGCCAAAAACGTCTCAAGCTAAATACATAACTCTGTATCGCACTGTCAACTGGTAATGTGTATTTATTAAAAAATAAGTAAATCCTACTATACAGTATAACCTCCGTTATCCGACACCCCATGGTTCCATGTTTGTAAGTCGGTTAAGAGAGGTTGTCGGTTAACGGAATTAGGCCTAAGTTCACAAGTTTACACACCCAAAGATTGTCGCTGCGAGGCGAATTTCTCTATGCTGATTGATTTATTAAATATGCTTGCATGACTGTAGCATGTCACTGTCAGGTTATTCAAGTTTAAAATAGGAGTCCCCTGCTTCGGATCTACACAGTTTTTCATTGTTTTTCTACAGTAGGCATAACTTGTATTGTCAGTGTACAATCGGAAGTAAACACGCATACATGTAGATATTTAGGGATCGACTAAAACACCGGCACATTCGTTTTTACATATTATATACTAGTACATTTTTCTCTCGTTATGTCAAACTAGCGGGAATATAACAAAAACTTCAAATAACGAGAATGTTTTCATTTTCTCTCAATATAACTTGAGCATACATTTTTAAGCCTACGATTATTACTATAGACTCGACCTATGCGGAGGGTGCATTGGATATATATTTCTTATTTCCAATGTTGACAACTTGACGGTGATGACGATTGGCAGATACCTGTCAAATTTGAACACGAAATAATGGTTAGCTAATGTTGAGAAAGATTGATTGGTCTTTTCGGCACTGCGACCCTGAATGGGTTACTTACACGTGTTGGCTGAAGTTATCTTATCAACCCTCACATTATTAACTGATTGTTTAAACAATTCATGTTGTCTTACACGGCCATCCAAGCAATATGTGTCATTATCACCTGCGCGTGTATAGTCGGTCAATGATCAAAGATCAGCATACCGTCGGATAACGGGGTGTGAAAAACCTCTAATTTGGCATTTTTGGTCCGTCAAGGTATGTCGGATAACGGTTAACAGAGGATCCGATCAAGAGAGAGTTAGGTAACATAAAATATATAGGGAAACTGCCGGGACCAAACAGCAGGATCGGATAACAGAGGTTTCCGGCCAAAAGAGGTGTCGATCGACAGAGGTTATACTGTATTTACTTCTCAATTTCTGATACTAATTATTTAGATTTATACTTTCCTTTGAGTCTGCTATAACCTTTCTGCTGAATATTCATGTGTAACATTCCACCACCTTTAACCCATAAACCCCATAAATACACCTTTTAACGCTTTTTATTCATTCCTCCACTGAAAAAAATAGTTCCAATTTATACTGTCAAAGATTTGCAGCATATGAAATAGTTGCTAAACCCTAACAGGTAGTAGCTTAAAGCAGACAAAAAGTAAAGCAGAATGGGCCATGCGGCAAATTCTGCTTTACTTTCAGTCTGCTTTAAGGAACCTTCTGTCTTCAATACTTAAAACAAGCCATGGGGTAATGGGTTATAAGCATCTATCATCTGAACTATTAGTGGCTTATAAGATAAAGAAAGGTTTCCCCCAGGAAAGACTGCAGACTCTGACCAGACAGCTCCTTCACTGTTTTCAAAAAGTGGCAGTATACACTTATAGCAAGGACAGTTGAAAAGAAAACCTGTATTAACACATTACCCCATAAATACGCCTTTTTACAGCTCTAATTTATTCATACACTATAGAAAATAGTTCCAATTTACACAGGCATGATATGTTCCATAAGAATTATTTTCAATATTCTAGCAGATAGTAGCTTAAAGCAGGCTGAAAGTAAGGCAGAATGCGCCTTAAGGCGCATTCTGCCTTCTTTCAACCTGCTTTAAGTGCTCACCTATCTTCAAAACTAGAAACAGGCTATGGGTTAAAGGGCTGAAATCAATACAGGATAAAGGAGCAAATAGATTAACCCATGCAGAGTAATTTCTCCTGCAGCAATTGCCTTCTGCTACTGTTCTGAAAACAGATTTTTTCTAAATTTCTCCTCATTAGGATTCAAACTGTTTGTACAGATTATCATGGTTTTGCGGCTAACATGCTAAGAGTTAATGAACAGAAGCCTTGCTACTGACTATGTTCACTGAAATGTGTCTATAAGTAGCACCTCTCTATAACAACCACTTAATTGTGTCAATTAATATGCTTTTAGGACAGGTGACTTCTTAAAGCCTGGTGACAGTAAAACAGAAAGCTCCTGCAGGAGCTTTCTGTTTTACTGTCACCTTGTTTTAAGTCACCTGTGTTTTATACAATCAATTACCCTTATTTTTAGTGGTCGGCTAGTGTTCTATGAGTTAATGAAGCCTAGCTACTGACTATGTTTACTGAAATTTGTCTGAATATGAATCTGAATCAATACGTCGTAGAATCCTATTAAGGATTTTACACGACTATATTTTCATTTACAGAATATCACTTCACAGATGAACTGATGCCTCCTGGATCTCTCATACCAGAATATGAAATTATATACAAACTTGTTTCAACAACAGATTTGTTGAGTACGAACTGTGATGTTTTATAAAGTCCTGACTTAATTTTCATTTACAGAATATCACTACACAGATGAGCTGATGCCTCCTGGATCTCCTATACCTGACAGTGACTCTAACGCGACCTCACCCCCTACATCTCCTACCTCCCCCACCTCACCCACTGCCACGTCTGCCACAGAAGATAAAGAAAATCCTGCATCTAGTAAAGAAAACTTAGCCTCAGGTAAACAACATTTCGTATCTGGTATACTGTTACAGCCTAGAAAGGTTAAATAAATTGGATTCAGTTTGCCCAAAGTCAGCCCGAAATAATGTTAAAACTCATCCCACCCCTAGCCCACTACCTTGTTACTGCTTATTTGTTTAAATTGAATTTTCTGAGAAAGACATCAAAGGGTTATTTGAAGACATGAAGATTTTTCAAAAGCCATGATAAGTTATTTAATTAGCATTTGTAGGCATAACCTTTTAAACCTAGTGTTTACTGAAAGACTGCATAGGCAAACTGTGTACAGTGGAGAATCTGTTATTCTTTCCCAATAAACGCGTTTACGTTAAAACTATTATTTCCATTGCAAACAGTTTGGAGCCAGATCAGACGCCGGGTAACCCGGCGTCTGATCAGGCTCCAAACTGTTTGCCACTCAGCTTAAAGACGTATCTGGGAGTTTTTTCTAGCGCGGAGAATTTTTTTAAACTTTACATATAAGTAAATTGATATAAATGAAAGTAAAAACAGTCTTCAAAAACATAGGTCGCCTTGCTACTTTTTGTATAATTTACGCTTTTTAGCTCACCTGAGCCAAAGGCTCAAGGTGAGCTATTGGGATGGCCCTGTGTCCGTCGTCGTGCGTCGTGCGTATGTGCGTCGTCGTTAACAATTGCTTCAAATGACATCTCCTCCTATACCGCTTGACAGAATTCAACCATTTTTACAGAAATGTTCCTTGGGTCAAGCTCTTTCAAATTTGTTCAAAGAATTAAAAACAATGCAGAACTCTGGTTGCCATGGCAACCAAAGTGAAAAAATAAGGAAATCTTAAAAAATCTTCTTGTCAAAAACTGGAAGGGCCAGAGCTTACATATTTGGCACATAGCATCATCTACAGGTCCTCTATCAAGTTTGTTCAAATTATTCCCCTGGGGTCAAAATTGGCCCCGCCCCGGGGGTCACAGATTTACATAGAGTTATATAGTGAAATTTTCAAACGTCTTCTTCTCTGAAACTAATGTGGCCAGAGCATTGATATTTGGCATGGTGACACTTCTAGATGTCCTATACTAAAAAATGTTCAAATGGTTCTGGTCGGTTGCATAACTAGGTCACAGGAGCTAAAAATAGATTTTTTTCATTGAAAACTTAAAAAATCTTCTTGTCTGAAACTACAAGGGCCAGAGCTTAGATATTTGGCACATAGCATCGCCTACAGGTCCTCTATCTAGTTTGTTCAAATTATGCCCCTGGGGTCGAAATTGGCCCCGCCCCGGGGGTCACAGTTTTACATAGAGTTATATAGTGAAATTTTCAAACGTCTTCTTCTCTGAAACTAATATGGCCAGAGCTTTGATATTTGGTATGGTGACACTTCTAGATGTCCTTTACCAAAATTGTTCAAATGGTTCTGGTCGGTTGCATAACTAGGTCACAGGAGCTAAAAATAGATTTTTTTCAATGAAAACTTAAAAAATCTTCTTCTTTGAAACTACAAGGGCCAGAGCTTAGATATTTGGCACATAGCATCGCCTACAGGTCCTCTATCAAGTTTGTTCAAATTATGCACCTGGGGTCAAAATTGGCCCCGCCCCGGGGGTCACAGATTTACATAGAGTTATATAGAGAAAATTTCAAACATCTTCTTCTCTGACACTAATATGGCAAGAGCTTTTATATTCGGTATGGTGACACTTTTAAATATACTTTACATAATTTGTTCAAATTGGTCTGGTCTGTTGCATATCTAGGTCAGTCCTGGACCTAAATTATTAACGCCATTTTTTCAGCTATTTTCTCAGGTGAGCGAAATATGCCCCATGGGGCTCATGTTTAGAAGTACTATATTCAAATTTTCCGAAATAGGCCTCATAAGAAGAAAGTCCATCAAACACACAAATATCGATACTTCAAGTCCAATTTTAATTAATTACATGTATATGGAATAGTGTTACAAATGAATGTAAAATAATTAGATTTGAGTGGCATTATATAGATTTTACGCATTAAATATGTGCAAAATGAACTCGAAAATCGTAAAAAAATCGAGCCTTTTTGCAAAAATAAAAAATTATAGCGCGGAGAATTTCTTATTTTTTTTCTATAACAGTAGATAATTATATAACAAGTATAGAACCAATGAGAAAACAGTACCTCACCTTGCTCGTTTCAGAGATATGTTCAATTTTATTACCTCCCTTTATCAGTGAATATGCACTTTTTTAACAACTTTTTTTTAAATAGTCTAAATGTTATACTTTATACAATAATACCCACAGCTATACATAAATGTCTTGCATTGTGACATATATTATGAACTTTAGAAAGTTCTGCTGAAAAATGCAGTGTTGTCTTCATCTCAAGTCGGAGTGAAAAATGAAATGCCCCTCCCCCCTAAATATGATGCTGATGGTGCATAATTCATTAATTCTTTATTCACAATTTTATGTTTATTTTCACACATATTTTCTTTGGCTTAAAACCCATTAAAGCTATATGATAAATGAATAAAGCTACATAGAGCTGCATGCATATTCATACATCAAAGGGAGGTAATACATGTTCAAATATTTCAGTTCAGAATGTAGGAAGTATCCATACTCAAACACTGAATTTGGAATAGGTAACTGGTAAGATATAGGATATATGCTCAGAACAAGCTTTTTGTAAAATCAAGGTCAAAGGTCAAGGTCACAGTGACCTGAAAATGGTATGCGACACTTCGCCATCCAAAGATGAACTCACACACCTAATTTGTTATCGGTAGCTGATGTGACAAAGGAAATATTATCTGGACAAAAAGTAGACCCACCAATAAACACATCTACAATCATTATTCAATGTGGGCAGTGAGTTAAAAATATCATAACAAGAGCACCGCAGTGCAGCAAAACACGCCCATCATGGCCGGCGGGTGTCAAAGTCGTCCGGACTCCGGCTGACTGGAAAAAGTCGCCCGGAGTCTAGACCCGACTATCGATCTCAAAAAGACTATCACAGGAAGGGGCATTCTGTCCCTGCATCCGACTCCGAGTCAATGTCAACACTAAATTCACTCCCTGTCACATTATGATTATTAACGCTGTCTCGAGTCGGCGAGTTCCTGGTGAAAAAACTAATGTTTTCCAGAGATTTCGAGCACTTTTTTGTCACAAATGATCCTGATTTGCGTCTCTTCATATCCCCAGGAATTTTAAAAGTTTTTTTAACGATATATAACGATAGTTGAGTAAATATTGTATTCGCGAAATCCGATGATCTAGACGCTGTTGTGATCGTAAATAATTACACACGCGATAGGAAAATACAGAAAAGAGCGGAAAGGACATGCGCGTTTGGGATGCGCAGTAACAACTCCCGGATAGGTCTTTAAAAGAAATTCTGAGAAAAATAAAAAAAAGTTGTCATTTTCTTCATTTTAATGTTTTGCGTTTGAGTACGTTTGCGTTTAAACGGGAAAGAATAACGTTTTCTCCACTGTACACCCTGCTGAGATGCTGTATTACATGGCATCTCATCAGGGACTGCACTGTTTGCGGTTTCATATTACACAATATACTGTATAAATCCTGCTGGGTCTTTACATCACCACTGTATATCTATAATGAAATCTTCCAGGAAGCACATCTGATGTTTTGACTCTTTACTCTGTAGCTTATTTCCAGTATTGCAAATAGATGACCACTTAAAGCAGGTTGAAAGTAAAGCAGAATGCACCTTAAGGTGCATTCTGCTTTAAATTCAATCTGCTTTAAGCTTCTATCTGCTAGGATTTAGAAAATAGTTTTTAGCTCGACTTTTTCGAAAAGTCGAGCTATTGTCGTCACCCTGTCGTCTGCGTCTGCGTCTGCGTCAGCGTCTGCGTCGGTTAAGTTTTTTGCTTAAGGTTTTTGTAAGAGTCCATTTCTCAATAACTATCAAAGGTATCCATTTGAAACTTGGAATAATTGTTCAGTATCAAAAGGGCAACTCATAACAACAAGGCAGGTAACCCTGGGATTTGTCATTACAGAGTTATTGCCCTTGTTTTATTTACTTAAAAATTATAAATTAACATATCTCAATAACTATCAAAGATATCCATTTGAAACTTGGAATACTTGTTCAGTATCAAAAGGGCAACTCATAACAACAAGGCAGGTAACCCTGGGATTTGTCATTTCAGAGTAATTGCCCTTGTTTTATTTACTTAAAAATTATAAATTAACATATCTCAATAACTATCAAAGATATCCATTTGAAACTTGGAATACTCGTTCAGTATCAAAAGGGCAACTCATAACAACAAGACAGGTAACCCATGGATTTGTCATTTCAGAGTTATTGCCCTTGTTTTATTTACTTAAAATTTATAAATTAACATATCTAAATGACTATGAAAGATATTAACTTGAAACTTTGAATAATTGTTAAGTATCAAAAGGGCAACTCATAACAACAAGACAGGTGACCCTGAGATTTGTCATTCCAGAGTAATTGCCCTTGTTTTATTTACTTAAAGGTTGTAAATTTAAATATCTAAATAACTATGAAAGATATTAACTTGCAACTTGGAATACTTGTTTAGTATCAAAAGGGCAACTCATTACAATAAGGTTGGTTACTCTGTGATTTGTAATTCCAGAGTAATTGCCCTTGTTTTATTTACTTAAAACTTGTAAATTGAAATATTTTAATAACTGTCAAAGGTATTAACTTGAAATTTTAAGTATTTTTGCGTTATATCAAAAGGGCAACTCATTCAAACAAGAAAGGTGACCATGGATGTGCCATTCCAGAGTTATTGCCCTTGTTTTTTATTTACATAAAACTTGTAAATTGAATTTTCTCAATAACTACCATAGGTATTTACTTGAAACTTTAAATAGTTGTTAAGTATCAAAAGGACAACTCATTACAAGAGGGCAGGTAACCGTGGGTTTCGTGATTCCAGAGTTATTGCCCTTTGGTATTGACTCTTTAGAATTTAATTAGATTTCTCAATAACTACCATAGGTATTAACTTGAAAATTGAATACTTGTTCAGTTTCAAAAGGGCATCACCTTTCAACAAGGCAGATAACCATGGGATTTGTCATTGCAGAGTTACTGCCCTTGTTTGACTAAGAATTTGTATTTGAAATTATTCAGTAACTGTAGAAAGTTATTAATTTCTAACTTCCAATATATTTGAATTCTTGTTTAGTTTCAAAAGGGCAACTCGTTACAACAAGGCAAAGATATTGTCCTTGTTTTGACTTATAGTTTACTTCAAATGGAATGCAGGCTGTCCAAGTATGTTAAAGTTGTGGTTGCTTACAAACTTCTATGATCAATGGGGCATTAAACACCCATACACATTCTTCCAATGGAAAATGTAGCCATTTCAAGTATATGAAAGTCGAGCGTCCAGCACCCGTTTGCGGTGCTCTCGTTATGATACATATTCATGACTGTATAAATTTCTGCAGTTGAGGAATGTATTAAAGATGCATGAAAATGAGTATGGAATGAATGAAATTAAAAGAAAAACTTATTATTAGAAGTTGTCCATTTACTTTTCTAGGTACACCCAAAGACATGCCAGATGGAGAGACAGGCCATGACAAAAGAGGCAAAGCCCCGCTCAACAAGCCTGCAAAAACCAAGAAGTCTCCAGAAGTGCAGCTAGATGAGGAAACTAAGAAATCCCCCGAGATTCAACTACCAAATGGAGATACTTATGACACTGCAGATCCTATAACCAAAGATAAACAAGTCCCAAGCTCAGATACAACTGAAACTATAGCATAAACTAACTCTTTCAACCCTATAGCCCTCTGTAGAGATTACTGATTCCATATGCAAATAATGTAGACCCTGATCAGAGGGCTCCTATAGGAGCCCTCTGATCAGGGTCTGCACTGTTTGATAGTTAATTGTTTTTTGTTGTCATATCAAAAATGCAACAGTAAAATGATTCAAAATGTTTGTACTAGAAGAGTCCAAAAGGATAATAAATACCCACAAGAGATATTTAGAGTTGAAAGGGTTGAAACAACAAACCATTCCAATAGACACAGACAATGTGGGATTTCTGGAGGTTAATCACAGAAATTTCTAATTCTATATGTGCAATTTCCTTCTTAGTAAGGGCTTTAGACATTTACGTATTCAGGGCTCCTGATAAGAGGGAGTAAACTGAACAAATCAAATTCTATGGTATCACTACTCATTCGAGATAATTCTAATGAGTAGTGACACCATAGAGTTGAAACCTTTCCCCCATGGAAGCCCCTTTTAGCACATTTGATTTATTCCTCCACTGGTGAATATACATGTAGTTCCAATTTATAGTCATGAATATGTATCATAAGAAATGTTTTCTATATTCTAGAAGATGATAGCTTAAAGTAGGCTGAAAGTAAAGCAGAATGCGCCATAAGGCGCATTCTGTTTTACTTTCAACCTGCTTTAAGTATACACCTATATTCAATACTTGAAACAGGCTATGGGGGAAAGGGTTAATGCAGAGATAAAGGTTTCAGTTTTTGAAATACACCCTATATCAGGAGTCCTGAAGGTTGATAGGGTATCATAGCTTTACTAAAACTTTACTCAGTTGAGGTTTATATAGGGAAGTTTAACCCACTACTCCATAAATATGCATTCTTAAGTCTTTAACTAATTTAATTCTTCCACTGAAGAAAATAATTCCACTCTATACAACAATGAATATGCACTGTACGAAATATATTCTATACCCTAGCAGATAGTAACTGAAAGCGGGCTAAAAGTAAAGCTAAATATTCCTTAAGGCAAATTCAATTTCATTTTTAGCCTCCTTTAAGTAGTTACCAGTCTTCTACTCTAGAAACAGTCTATGGAGTAAAGGGTTAAACAGTAGTTACTAGCCCTGG
Organism: Gari tellinella; assembly: GCA_922989275.2. Classification (NCBI taxonomy): domain Eukaryota; kingdom Metazoa; phylum Mollusca; class Bivalvia; order Cardiida; family Psammobiidae; genus Gari; species Gari tellinella. The sequence goes on from OV277858.1 coordinate 95,961,117, forward strand.
TTCATTGTTCAGGTATTATATTACCACATAACAGCTTCACTCTATTACATGTTATATTGTCACATATAAATGTACAAGAGCTGTACAGTCTTAATTGTCTAAACCCATTACCCCATAGCTAGTTTCTAGTTTTGAGTACAGATAACCATGTAAAGCAGGTTGAAAGTAAAGCAGAATGTGCCTTAAGGCACATTCTGCTTTACTTTCAGCTTGCTTAATGTTACAATTTGCTAAGAAATAGAAACTTTCTTAAATGGTACATATTCATGACTGTTTAAATTGGAACTTTGTTCTTCTGTGGAGGAATAATTTAAAGACGTAAAAAGGCGTGTTAATTGGGTAATGGGTTAAACAGCCACAAAATATAATAGATTCCCTGTCTTTAAGACAGGTGGCAGCTTAATGCAGAACAAAAGGAAAGCAGAAAGTATGAACTTTTTTACTTACCTCTGTTCTCCTTTCAAATAAGCAGTGACCTTACATTAGATAATCATTTGTACTTACTTGCCTTATCAAAGAGTTCCTGTTCACCTATTACCCCATAGCCAGTTGCTACTTTGGAAGACAGATGACCACTTAAAGCAGACTGAAAGTAAAGCGCCGGTGTCATATCAAAATTGGACCCCCGTAAAAAATGGACCCGGTGTCGTATCAAAATTCGACCCCCGTAAAAAATGGACCCCGGTCCAGCAAATATTTCTCATAGTACATATTCATGACTGTATAAAAAGGAATGATTTGTCATATGTGGAGGCATAAATTGAAGGCATTAAAAGGCGTATTTATGGGGTAATGGGTTAACACAAGTTACACTGTATTTCAGTCTTTAGATGTAATGACTGGAATGTATACTCTTGTATTCATTAATGCAATTTGCAATAGTAAACATTTGTAAACAGGAGAGAAGTCAGAAAGCTTCTGAGTATTCATTATTTGAGAGACTTTACTATATTTTGTAAGAGAAAACATGTATACTATATTTTGTAAGAGAAAACATGTATACTATATTTTGTAAGAGAAAACATGTAACCATGTGCCTATTCAATGATTCTGAATTTGTGATTTATAGCAAAAAAGGGTGTGTTATAATCCTTTACTTTTAGGTTGTATAGAAAACTATATTTTACTATTGTATAATGTGAAGATGAATCATGTAAGAAATAGTTAATCCTTTTGAAAGCTGGAAATAGCATTAGGTAGCATTTTAAATCTCGATCAGGCCTTAGATAAATTGTCCCAACCAGGAATCAAACTGTCACTTGAATTATGTATTAATGATTCAGATAAGTCTCTGGGCAAACACTACTGTCCTTTCATCCATCTGTTTGTTTGTTTGATCATCCATCAATCTACCCATCTCTCCTTTCATTCATTCATTCATTCATTCATTAATTCATCCATCTACATATATGATACATACATATTTCTAGTACAGTGGAGAATCTGTTATTCTTTCCCGTTTAAACGCAAACGTACGCAAACGCAAAGCACTAAAACGTAGAAAAGAACAAATTTTGGACAATTCTGATAATTCTTGTTTATCTTGGTGGCAAACAATTTGGAGCCTGATCTTACCCGGCGTCTGATCTGGCTCCAAACTGTTTGCACTGCAAATAATAGTTTTAGCGTAAACGCATTTATTAGGAAAGAATAACAGATTCTCCACTGTACTATTTCTGTTGAAATCCTCCTACAGGTTGCAAGCTATATTCTTATAATGTTAGAGGATGTTTTCACGTATATGAGCATTTTGTCAGGATTGTGATATGGCGCAATGTTTCTAAGAACTTTTTGCACATTATGTACATACAACTGGGGGCATCATATTATCAGTTAGACATAGCAACATCTCTAATTTCTAATATGGGGAAGAAAAGTTATTTTTGAAATCACAGAATTTGACTATGCAAATGTTTGAGTTTAGATATTCGATGAGTATCATAGAGTAAGGTCTAATTAAATTAAATGTGTTGAATTTAAATTTGTTTTCAGTAGAAATTAGCAAACCTGCTTTTTGCGTGTAATGTTAAAAACATTTTGTGATATTTCAAAGATATTGTAATTCTTTTTAGAAATAATTGTAGGCCTATATCAAAATATCAGTGTTTCAACTTTTCACAAAATAGTCCGCCCAATGCAATTTGACAAACAGTTTTGATCCACAGTGGTTGCTCAGTAACACAACACCTAATGAGAATCCAAATTGTTAAACACTCACCATGAAAGGTGAAATTGCACATGAATAAATCAGTTTTTATGTCTAATGATATTAATAACTTCAGTAGCATTCCATGCTAAATAACAATTTATGTTTTTGTCACGAGCTGTTAAAACTAGAATTTGAAATAATAGTTTAGGTGATCTCATAGTTTTAAACCAGATAAATAGGGCTTACTCTGTGTGTGTTACATTTATAGTGAATGTATATGTCTGTTACATGTACATGTATAGTCAATTGTGTGTTTGTTACATGCTTTACCAAATTGTATATCTGTTCAGGTGTCAGATAAGAGGGAGCGAACTAAGGGTTTTAAAACTTTTCCTTTTATGCCTTTAAAAACTACTTTGGTGATTTTAGTTTTGGAAATTTCCCTTTATCTGTAGCCCTTCCTGTTACACATGTAGTCAATTGTATGTCTGTTAAATGTTAAGTCAAGTTTATGTTAATCAGCCATTTTGTAAAAAAATATATATGAATATGTATAATGACATATAACAGCTTAATGCAGAACAAAAGTAAAGCAGCTTTACTTTTGTCCTACATTAAGCTGCCACATATATTATCCCTTTACTCCATAGTATTGAAGACAGGTGACCACTTAAAGCAGATTGAAAGTAAAACAGATTGTGCCTTAAGGCACATTCTGTTTTACTTTCAACCTGCTTTAAGCTATCATCTGCTAGAATATATAAAATATTTATGATACATATTCAGGACTGTATAAATTGGAAATATTTTCTTCATTGAAGGACTAAATTATATGTGTAAAAATGTGTATCTATGGAGTAAAGGGTTAAAGTCTGCAAATGAATTATCTCTTTGGTGGCTGCCTAGTACAAGTTTGATTTTTCTATGGTTGTGTGGCATACGTGGCAATTTTCTTTTAGGATACCGGTAATACAGGGACATAGGTTTTGTGATAAATCCACTTATATTTTATACCCATCCTGTCTTTTATCTTTATATTTATAAATGAAACTGTTTTTCTACTTGAATAGGTCTTTTCAGATACTATACCAGCTTGCCATTTTAGGCAGTAATATTAAAGACACAAAGTTGTTATTCTACATTCCACAGTAAAAAGTAACAACAGACACAGTAGCGAAGACATTACTATTTCCCTTTTACACGAAACTTAACGCAAATCAAAAGCAATAAAATGTAGAAATTTCTTGAATTTTAGAATATGCATTTTAATCAGAGTGGTAACCTGTTTTGGAGTCTGATCAGATGGCATGTTACCCAGTATCTGATGAGGCTTCAACTTATTTGTAATGGGTAGAATTGTTTAAAATAAATACTTTTATTTCGAATGAATAAAGCCTTCCCCTCTGTAATAGATACGTTTTGCAATACAGTAGAACCCCTCAATTACGACCACTAAATTGTTTTAATTATAAGGTGTTTACGACAGGTGACTGCTTAAAGCAAGGTGACAGTAAAACAGAAAGCTACTACAGGAGCTTTCTGTTTTACAATCACCTTGCTTTAAGCTGTCACCTGTGTTTTATTCAATCAATTAGTCTTCGTTTTAGTGGTGGTACAGTGGAGAAAACGTTAGTCTTTCCCAACAAACGTGTTTACGCTAAAACTATTTCTATTGCAAACAATTTGGAGCCAGATCAGACGCCGGGTTACCCGGCGTCTGATCAGGCTCCTAACCGTTTGTCACCAAGATAAACATGAATGAGCAGAATTGTCCAAAAGTTGCACTTTTCTACTTTTTAGTGATTTGCGTTTGCTTTTCGTTTCGTTTAAACGGGAAAGAATAACAGATTCTCCACTGTAATAGAGAGGTTGCACTGTACTTATATGTACCAGTATACAGTGTCTTACAACTTTCTGACTTACTGAACATATTTTTCCCGTTGATATACATATGTTATTCTACTATATAAAATTCTATATATATATATAGTTATACAGTTTACTATGCATTCCAAACTGAAATGTCAATTATATACTTGTATTTTCTTACTTATTTACAAGAACTAATGTCATCTTAGATTGTAAATGAATAGATAATGTTACCAATGTAATGTGGAATTGGCAAAAATCAGTTTATGATTTTCCAACAACTTATAAAAATAGCAAGGTTTGTTTACTAAACATTCATGACGAGGTCATGGAGGGTATGTAGGGATCTACTTGTATGTTCATTATTTTTGTATGTTTGTATCTACATACCTGCCTTTAACGTACTCAGTAGCTTATTTTCAAAAGCTTTAACCCATTACCCCATAGCCTGTTTCTAGTTTTGAAGATTGGTGACCACTTAAAGCAGGTTGAAAGTAAAGCAGAATGTGCCTAAAGGCACATTCTGCTTTACTTTCAGCCTGCTTTAAGCTATAATCTGCTATAATATAGAAAATATTTCTTATGAAATATATTCATAACTGTACAGTAGTTGGCCTATTTTCTTTGGTGAAGGGATACATTAAAGGCGTAAAAAGGGGTATTTATGGGTGAATGGGTTAATGACTTGCAGAATAACCAGATAAACAGAAGACTGATGAAAGTCCACTGTAGTGGAAAGTTTCACATTAAAAAAACATGATGCATTACAATGTAAACATTTTAAAATTATTTTTCTAACCAAAGCTGCTATTTTGAATGTACCAGTAGTCATGGTTCTAATATTTTTTCAAATGTTTTTTGATATTCTTATACAGTAAAAACCCTCATGTAATACCACTAAAAAGAAGGTTAACTGATTGTATAAAATACATGTGACAGCTTAAGACAAGGTCCTAAAAAACACAATTAAGTGGTTGTAATAGAGAGGTTTTATATACAGTAAAACCTCTCTATTAAGACCACTTAAAAGAAGGTTAATTGATTGTTTACAAGTCAGGTGACAGCTTAAAGAGACTCACAACCAGATTTATCATTAAATATAGTAATTTTTCAATATGCGACAAACGCTTATATAAACGGGTAAGAGTTATTTTAGGATAAGAAATTATGTTTAGAAATATGCATTTCAATTAAAAAAAATTATTGAGCTCTGGTGGGAATCGAACCCGGGACCTGGGACCACTTGACCCACTGGGCCACGGAACTATTCATATATCTTGGATCGATTTAACTTATTTCAGTGTGTAGCGATGGAGAGTACATACAACTACATAATTTGGCTCGGGTTTATGTCTGAGCCTGTGATCAATTTCTATAGCGTCTTTCGACGCTATGGATAAAATGATGGAAAATATCTAAAAAACTGAGATTTGAAGACTTTTCTAGAGGGTGTTTTTAGACTGGTCATATTTTTCCAATGCCAGATGCACGATAATGCTACCCTTTTGGTTATATTTGAGAATTTTCTTTTAGTTTTGCAAATGCACCATCTGGTTGCGAGTCGCTTTAAAGCAAGGTGACAGTGAAACAGAAAGCTCCTAAAGGAGCTTTATGTTTTACTTTCACCTTGCTTTAAGCAGTCACCTGTTACAAAAACCCAATACTTAACACAATTTAGTGGTTGTAATAGAGAGGTTTATATATTTACTGAAAAGATGCTAATTAAACAGATGTTTCTCTTGCCTAGACAAGCGTTATCACTTGTGATTACCATATTCAGTAAAAATATTCAAGTGCCTTAATGATGTGGTTTCCAAGTGTCTTTGATAAAAAAGGTTGTATCAAGTATAACTTGTGTGTGTTGCTGATGAATATTTCTATATGGTTTGTATTTAGTGAATAGTTCTATATGGTTTGTATGTGTTGTATTTGCTGCATGGTTTGTATCTGTGTTAAAACAAGCAGAGCTTGTTCACTTTATTTTACAGGGTTAATGCCTATTGGTTCACTTTAATTTTTTCTTCTCAATATAATTATAAATCTTTAGAGCTTGAAATATGCGTGAGTAAACTGAATATTTCTTACATCTTTTCTATAACTCTGTGAGCACTTAACACAGTTAAAGTCTAGTATCTTTTACCATTTATGGTTGTTTTTAAGGATATATTCAAGACGATTCTAATGACTAGTAAACGCATAGGCTTAGGTGCTGATATGAGTGAGAAAATGTTGGATTTGTTCAGTTTACTTGCTCTGTCTGAAGCTCTGTATCTGTGTTGTATTTTATACAAATATTAACATTCCATATTCATTCTATTGCATGGTTAAACATTCCATATCTTACATTATACTTCTACAAATGTCTTTATATGATAATTATATATATTTTATGATCTAGTTAGAATTCACTTCTATCAAATGTATAGATGTTCTCAAATTTTATATTGTACATTATATTTGTTTCTATTATCATCTACTTTGTTATTTTCATATTGGACCAAAGATATGCAGTAAAACCCATGTGATGTTGCCAATGAATAATGGCTACGGTCAAACTTGTCTTAATTGACTACAAAAACATACTCATTTACAATCTAAAAGTCAGGAGGATGCTTAATGTAGACTGAAATAATGCAGAAAGTTCCTTTCTGCATTATTTGTATTCTACATAAAGCAACTACATGTACATGTATTTGCTTCTTTATTGATTTGAGGCTTAACACAAGTTAAGCATCTTTAACTGCAAGTTGCTATATAACCCATTACCCCATAGCCTGCTTCTAGTTTTGGAGATCATTCTACTTTACTTCAATCTGCTTTAACCCTTTCCCTCATAGAAGCGCCTTTTTGCGCGTTCAGTATATTCCTCCACTAAAGAAAATAGTTCCAATTTATACAATTATGAATAGGTATCACAAGGAATATTTCCTTTATTCTAGCAGGTAGTAGCTTAAAGCAGGCTGAAAGAAAAGCAGAATGCGCCTTAAGGTGCATTCTGCTTTACTTTCAACATGTTTTAAGTAGTCATCTATTTTCAAAACTAGAAACAGGCTATTGGGGAACGGGTTAAGTGGTCACCTATCTTCAAAACTAGAAACAGGTTATGGGTATCAACTAGTTACAACTAGTCTGTAAGACTACAAGTGCGGTTTGTTTTCAATGGCAGCTAAACACAGGTCAGATTGCAGGGTGATTTTGGTATTTAGTTTCATTATTCAGGGCAATAAAGTATGCTGTAATTTTTGTGAATACATATTAGTTACACTACTGTAAAGTCTCTTTATCAACCACTAAATTAGTATCATTAGTTTTGTGTTGAATGCAGGTAACAGCTTAAAGCAATAAGTGAAACCAGAAGCTTTCTGTTCTATTTACACCTTGCCTAAAGCTGTCATCTGCCATTCATACAATCAGTCTAATTTAAGTGGTCTTAGTGGAGAGATTTTACTGTATTTAGAAGTTTCGACCTGCTGCTCTTTTCTTAGAAGGGTACTTGCATAAATAGTAGTAGAGATAACTATTATATATTTGTGATTATTACATTATGTATGTAATACTAAAGAACGTTTGTGTAATGGAAATAAATACCAGTTTGATTTAGACTTCATACACACCCTAGGTGTTGTATAGGTTAATTAAAACACAAACATGTGTGTATAAACGTATGCAAATATGTACATAGGGCTTCTTAGGTGCAAAACTTTCAGAAATTTACCTACTTTATATTATTATATGTATATATTGACATAGCTTAGTTAGTTGCAAATATAATGACATACATCTAGTCCATCTGACAGCCTAGTTATTGTAGAGTAGAGATATTTATTCTCTGATGATGTTTAAACTGTAATAAAAGAAACCCTTTAACATGCAGAGGGCTTTAAAATTGATGGATTATTATAAAAACTATCTCCTATAGGAACTTTGTGTATTCGACCCTAGCAACGAGTATATTCGTCACTAACAGACAGTTTACCTGTGAAAATACACTTGTCCCATGCAAACAGTGTAGACCCTGATCAGAGGGCTCCTGCAGGAGCCCTCTGATCAGGGTCTACACTGTTTGTCATTTTGCAATATATTGTTGAAATTGATTTTAAATATGTAAAATGGACTAGACTTGATTGAAAACTGGAGTTGTCCAATGTCCATTTGAAGTCTGGGGGGGAAATGGGTTAAGCTTCAAACTGTTAATGACTTCCTTTAGTTCACTGCTGAAGACATGTTTGTCTGTATTCAGTATTTTGAAGAAAGTTTTAATGACATTGGAAATTTAATTTAAAATTCATGTCAGTTTTGAGACAGTGTTCTTTCCTGAGAATTGCATCAGACTCAATTTTGTTATGTTTATTTTGACAAATGGACGAGTGTTCATTTGTGTTACTGAGTATATATTTGATCCACTCACTGCCTACAACAAGTGCAATAACATTTACAAACAGTATTGATCCAGATCAGATGACATGTGATGCAGCATCTGATCAGGGTCAAACTGTTGGACACCTGTTACTTCAGTCAGTTTACCTAAAATTTAAATTTGAGAAAAAAAGTAGACAACATTTGTTAAATGCAAATTACAGTAAAACCTCGCTATTACGACCACTAAAACGAAGGCTAATTGAGTGTATAATAGACAGCTTAAAGCAAGGTTACAGTGAAACAGAAAGCTCCTATAGGAGCTTTCTGTTTCACTGTCACCTTGCTTTAAGCGGTCACCTATCGTAAACATTCTAATAATCAACATAATTTAGTGGTCGTAATAGCGAGGTTTTACTGTACTTAATGGCAGTGAAAGGGTTAAACATTACTTAACTTTGTGAGTTTACCTATATCCTGCTAAACACTTGTTGATTTGCATATGTAAAAGATTGAATCCAGATCAGCCCAGTAACTTGAATTATGATCTGGATTCTAACTGTTTGACACTTGGTTTTATCTACAGTAATGAGCCTAACAATTTTGGCAAACAGTGTAGACCCTGATAAGACTGCTCCATCAGGGAGCAGTCTGATCAGGGTCTTCACTGTTTTGTCATTTGGTTTGCACCTTTTCGACTGTGAGATTTAAAATGCAATTAGTTGAGGTTTAAGTATAGTTACAGCAGTTATACAGGCTGTCCCAATTTTTAGGATGTTTATAGTAGGTTAGATAGATAGATAGATTTATTTCGGTAAAAAGTGTACATAACATGGCAAAGCATAATTAAAGCAAAACATATAAGAGCCATGTAATGCGCACTAGAAACCAAGGATAACACAGAAAAGGAAAAATATTTTCCTTATTTCCATTGTGGTCCTTAGGTTTGTGTTGTTTAAAAGGCATTATCCTTTATTTTTAAATATACAGCAAACAAAAACTGAAGCAGGTGACATACAGTGGAGAATCTGTTATTCTTTCCCGATAAACGCGTTTACGCTAAAACTAGTTTTTATTTTACAAACAGTTTGGAGCCAGATCATACGCCGGGTAACCCGGCGTCTGATCTGGCTCCGAACTGTTTGCCACCAATATAAACATGAATTATCAGAATTGTCCAAAAGTTTTTCTTTTCTACGTTTTAGTGCTTTGCGTTTGCGTACGTTTGCGTTTAAATGGGAAAGAATAACAGATTCTCCACTGTACTAGCAGGATAAGGGTAAATATATGTATGCTAGGCTAACATTTACTGTTTTAATAATTTTAATTAAAATATATAAAAAATAATAAAGTCTGCAATACCTATTGTTATATTGTCTTTGTTTTCTATGTGCACCTTCCTCTGTGAGTTTTAGCCATTACTCTATAACCTGTTTCTAGTATTTGAGGAAAGTGGCATCTTAAAACAGGTTGAAAGCAAAGCAGAATGTGCCATAAGGCACATTCTGCTTTACTGTCAGCCTCATTTAAGCTACCATCTGCTTGGATATAGGAAATATTTATCATGGTACATATTATTTTCTGTTCATATTTCATAACTGTATAAAGTGGAACTCTGTTCTTAATTGGAGGAATAAATGGAAGGTGTATTTATGAGGTTATCGGTTAGACCCCATGAGCTCAGACCTTTAACCTTTTGACCATATTAGTAAAATAGTCACTAACTATAAAAAAAAAAACAACAACACTATTGTCATCAGCTATTATTCTAAACTAAGCATTTTCTAAAGTTTCTTTTTCAAAATAAGGGCATACTACTATACGGCTTAGCTCCTGATGAAATGCATGGTTAATCAGTGTCACATCTGATTCCATTTTGTATGCATTGTTGTAAGGAGGGATTGGTTGTTGGGATGGCCATTGTAGGGAGGGAATATTGTATAGGATAGGAGCCCTCTGACCAGGGTGTGCACTGTTTTCTAATTTAGACCAGTATTTATTAAACTGCCCGTAATTCCAAGTAGAATGGTTCATATTTTAGTAATTAAAAAACATTCCACAAGGGAATGTAATAACACACAAGAGTTACTTAGTGTGGAAAGTGTTAAGACTAGTCTACCTTCATATTGCTTAAAGAAAGTTATCAAGGTAACGTGAATATAATCACTAATTTATTATACAGTAAAATTCCTCTATTACGATCATCGAAAAGGTGAATTCGTTGTAATTACATGTTAGACATGTGAAAGCTTTAATCAAGGTGATAGTTAAGCAGAAAGCTCCTATAGGAGCTTTCTGCTTTTACTTTCATCTTGTTTAAAGCAGTCACATCCTTAGATACCGAAACCTAAACCTCGGTCATTAATTGGTTGTAATATAAGGGGGTTTACTGTAGTTTCTTGCGACTAATCAATAAGCAAGTGGCTAGGGGGAAATTAATATTGATACAGCTGTTATTACAAGTCATCAGACCACTTGTCATTAAATCTCATTCACATGTCCATTGATCGTATTTCACTTTTCGTTTGACATTCTTTGTTAGAAAATACACTTGAACCTATTCTTAACAACTGATGAAAATAGATTTTGAAATTGGTGACAATTTAAAACATTTTACCTCTAATGATGAGTGCAGTAAAACCTCTCTATCACAACAACTCAAACGGCTAATTGATTTCATAAAATACATGTGACAACTTAAAGCAAGGTGAATGTAAAACAGAAAGCTCCTAAAAGAGCATTCTGTTTTATGTTAACCTTGCTTTAAACAGTCACTAGTCTTAATTACCTGCTAATTACCATAATTTAGTGGTCATAAAAGAGAGGTTTTACAAACTTTGAAAAACAATGTTCTATGCAAACAGTGTAGACTCAGATCAGAGAGCTTTTAAATTCTAAATGCGTCCTCTGATCAGGGTCTGTACTTTTTGTCATTTTGCAATAAACTGTAAGAAACAATTCTATAAGTAGGCAAGTAAATGACTAAACTTCAGTGACAACCAATTTTGCCTAGCGTTCCGTAAAACTGGCGTATGCAAATAGTGTAGAATCTGATCAAACGCCGCATGCGGCGTCTGATCAGAGTATACACTGTTTGCTGATTGAAATTTATATAGAAAACGAAAATAAAAATTTAGACCAATCACCCCTTGCATAGATATAGACTAATCCAATTTAAGCATGGAGGATCCATTATGTGCAAATAGGTTAAAGAACTTGGTTCACCAGGTTAGTACTTTACATTAGACATTTCAAAACTCTCCGGTGTGGCATCTGTAATATCTGGCCACTTCATTAATCTAAATTAATGAGTCTGAAAACCAGATGGCAAGTTGACAATTTTGTTAAAAAATGTTCAGAATAAAAGAAAATATGATATTGTGCAAATGGCATTTAAATTTTATTGTTCACATGAAAATTAGTCTAATTAAATTCACAAGGTTGCATACCTGGTACATGTACTTCCATCCCATCTCGTAAACACGTTCATTGTCTCACCCCGAACACAGTGTACAGTGTCCCCTCTCTACAACGGCACCCAATGGGAGACACATATTGTGTGTGCTGTTCTAAGGGAGTCGTTATAGGGAGGGAAACTTAAAACTTGCCTTACATTTGCAAACAGCTGCGCGGCGTCTGATCTGGATTCAAGCTGTTTGTAACTCGTCATTACATTGTTTCTATCAAAATATACACTTATATGTAACTTTGAGAAAAAACAGCAGACGATAATTTTAAGCAGACGATATAGGAGCAGTGCTAGCGTTAGACATAATTGTCTTGTTTGGGGAACAGCGGCGAATGTCGTTGTATGGAGGTAGTCGTTGTTCGGAGGGCCGTTGTAGGGAGGGAACGCTGTATAAACAATAAAGCGTAAATAAGAATATTTAGGTGGTAACGGGTTTAGCGGTCAATGTTTTTCAAAACTTCTTAGGGAGCCTGCGTGGAATGATGTGTGAGTAAGCACAGTACTTTATTTTGAGTGGCAAACAGTTTGGAGCCTGATCAGATGCCGGGTTACCCGGCGTCTGATAAGTCTCTAAATTATTTGCAATCGACTTAAGGAGTTTATCAGAGTAACGTCTTATCCCTGTAGGAGTTCGGCCTACTCTGAATAGTACATTCGTAACTAATACAGCGCTCCCTCTCTACAACAGCCATCCCAACAAAGACTCCCTCCTTACAACGACCGTGTTGCAGTTCTCTAAACAGAACAGCTATGCCTAACGCTTTAACTGCTGCAATATCGTCTGCTTAAAATTGTCGAGTGCTGTATTTATCAAAGTTACATATTGGACATTTTGACAGAAAAAACAGACGAGTGACAAACAGTTTGAATCCAGACCAGACGCTGCGTGACGCGGCGTCTGGTCTGGATTCAAGTTGTTTGCAAATGTAAACCAATTTCCCTCTCTATAACGACTCCCTCCGAACAACGGACACAATGTTTGTCTCTCATTGGGTGTCGTTGTAGGGAGGGCACGCTGTATTTCATTAGGTTTTATGAACTTTTATCCCATTTTGATGGGTGTCACTTTATTTACGAGCTAATAGTTCTAATATGTTGTAGATCAAGTTAAACTTCAGCTCTGCATATAAAACTGTTGTAAAAAAGAGACGAAGTGTAAAGATTTAATCATCTGCTTGTATCACAGTAAAACCTTACTATCTAGCAAATCGAATACGTATTCGAATGCTTCAAAGGCACTCGGCGGATTAAAAAAAGGGCAAAAGTAAAGCAGAGAGCGTATGGTGTGTACAGGAGCTTTACTGAGATACTGCTCTAGACAGCCACAATTTAAGCCTTAAACATGGACACAGGAAGCAAACATTTTTGAGTGGCTGTTACTGAGAAGTTTACTGTAGTACTTTCAAGTGTTTTGAGATTATATAGAGAAAACAAAAACGTACTTCAAATACATTTAGCTGATTGATTGCTGTATAAGTGAGGTCGATTGATTGTCTAACTTTTCAACAGATCGTTGAAACTATGCATCAGCATTTACTGGAATAAAATGTTACAGTGGAGAACACGTTATTCTTTCCCAATAAACGCGTTTATGCTAAAACTATTTTTCCATTGCAAACAGTTTGGAGCCAGATCAGACGCCGGGTAACCCGGCGTCTGATCAGGCTCCAAACTGTTTGCCACTCAGATTAAAATAAAAAAGTGAGAAATGTCAAACAATTGTTATTTTCTACGTTTTAGTGTTTTGCGTTTGCGTACGTTTCCGTTTAAACGGGAAAGAATAACGTTTATTCTCCACTGTACCCTTTATATGCTAAACAATATAGAAGACGTCTTTCTGTTCCGTTTAAATGAAATTAAACGCAAACGCAGCGCAATAAAATGGAGAAAAGTACAATTTTTAAACAATTGTTCCGGTTCATGTTAATTCGGATGGCAAACAGTTTGGAGCCTGATCAGACGCCGGGTTACCCGGCGTCTTATCTGGTTCCAAAGTGTTTGAAATGAAAAATTAGTGTTTTAGCATAAACACATTTCCACGTCTTACTCCTGTGTATACAGTTTTTGTATTATGAACAACCTTACAATTTACATATACTCAATCGCAAACGAAACTGTGCATACCTTGGATCTTCTGAAAATGTTTCACAGTGCATTGCCTATCGTCAATCAAAGAAATGAATGAAAACAACATTGAATTTTGTGAGAAAAATGAAATGAACAACAAAAATTTGAAATGCATGTTCAATGCACGTAGAGCGCGTATAGTACACGCGAATCGTCTAAAACATAGCGTGAATCATAAATCTTTATTCCATTGGCGAAAAACCTTAGTCCGTCCTCAGGTGGAATACGCAGCCACTGTGTGGAGCCCTTACACCAAACAGCACATCCAACAGGTCGAGATGGTGCAGCGCAGGGCTGTACGCTGGACATGCAGTAACTACTCGACCTACGATAGTGTCTCCCACATGCAGAAGCAGCTAGGCTGGAGGTCTCTCCAAGACAGAAGAACAGATGCCCGCCTGGTAATGTTCTTCAAAGTGGTCCACGGCCTAGTGGCTATCCCGCCTCCCCTTTATCTGCAACACCCTATGAGAGCTACGCGTCATGCACACCCCCTTTCTTACAGACAAATCCACACCTCTGTGAACTACTATAAATATTCTTTCTTCCCAGCTACAATCATCCTATGGAACAGCCTACCATCACACATCGTCTTACTTCCTGATCTTGAGCACTTCAAGCAGGCAGTGAGCGATGTTATCCATACTTACTAAATAGAAACAGTGTTTTTATCAACTCTTAATTGTAAACTACTTTCTTTTAACATGTAACATAGTAACTTTTACACATTTCCAGATTGTCTGGAGCTATTATACCTATACTCTTACTTTTAACAAATTTGCACTGACGCGCAGCTGCACATAATCCCCGAGAGGGGGTGTTGCAGGATTTAAAGAAAGAAAGAAAAAACACTGTCAAAAGGAACTTCTCTAGCGTTAATTAAAACAATTAACGTTCTTAAAAGTGACTTTAAAGTCACTTGAAAAAACTGATTGTTCAGCCACTATGCCCTAATTTCCTCATATGTACATGGCTAATAAATAAATATGAAACTATTCTAGTCTAATGGCTATATTAGCTACTATTGTACAGCATAAGATGTAGAAATGTTATCCGCGTTCTATACGTTGGCGTCAATAGCCGTTACGTTTGGTCAATGTAATTACATTTAACTAATGATAGAATCTATAGTGAAGATACTCGCGGATATTTAAAGAATAATGTAACGCAAAATGCGTCTTTTTCATTCGTTAAGGTTTAGGGTTCATTTGAGTAATATCCTGGTTTAGAAATTCTGCTACTTTTGATTTTGACCCTTACCTTGATTGCATTGAAACTTAATGAACAATATCGTGTCGAATGTATCGCCAATGCAACCATCATCAAGAAGAAAGATTGATGCAACTTTTGATATCGAATAAGTTATATTTCACCAATCAATATGCCGTGAATGGGATGAAATACGCATGCACAGTTTATTTTGCGTTTGAGTATACAGCGCTCCCTCCCTACAACGGCCCTATCAACAACGACTCCCTCCTTACAACGACCCCTGTCGCAGTTCCCCAAACAAGACATTTATGTCCAAACTTTTCATGGCTGCAATACCGTCTGCTTAAAATTGTCGTCTTCTGTTTTTCCGTAAAGTTACATAATGGACATTTTGATAGAAAACAACTTAATGACGAGTGACAAACAGCTTGAATCCAGATCAGACGCCGCGTAACGCGGCGTCTGATCTAGATTCAAGCTGTTTGCAGATATAAACCAAGTTCCCTCCCTACAACGACTCCCTCCGAACAACACACACATTATTTGTCTCCCATTGGGTGTCGTTGTAGAGAGGGAGCACTGTATATAGCATAGATTTGTATGTGATCAGGACGTTGATATGCTTCGTTTTTTCACTCTAAATGTTTACAAAAAGTTTGGGTCCTGATCAGAAGCTGAGTAACGCGGCATCTATTCAGGACCAAAACTGTTAGACACAAAATTGCCCCCGACGACAAGGAAACGGTGAAGGGGAAAGAATCTCACGAAAAACATGGCAGTGTGAGGGTTAAAGACATTTGGATTCCCTTTGCCTCATAGCCTGTTTCTAGTTTTGAAGACAGGTGACCTCTTAAAGCAGGTTGAAAGTAAAGCAGAATGTGCCCTAAGGCACATTCTGCTTTACTTTCAGCCTGCTTTAAGTTAATATCTGCTAGGACATAGAAAAAAATTCTTATGATACATATTCATGACAGTATAAAATGGAACTATTTTCTTTGGCGGATGAATAAATTAAATACGCTAAAAGTCGCTTCTATAAGGGAAAGGGTGCAGTACGTATACGTAACTGATTCATTTTCTATTATGGTGACATATAGTCCCATTGGGTTGGCTGTTGATTTCGTAAATGTTTTGTTTTGTCACATAATTATGTTGTATATGGATGTCACAAAAATAATTTAATTCCTTAATTTACCCTAATTTACAACTTTATTTTGCTTACTTACTAGCAGAATAAAAGGCACGGAGGAAATTCCCAAAGAAGCTTTCTCCATTACGTTTGTCCTGTAATAAGGGGCCAATAGAAGGTGGCAATTTTTCTAAATGTAAATGTTTGTTTGGACAATTTTAGAGGTTAGTGAGACTGTCCTGTTCTTGACCCAAATGACCGTTAAATGCAAAAGATGACAAAATAAATTACCAGGCTAAGTGTCAGATGAAACATCACTTCGTCATTTATTGAGGGCCTCGTGGAAGATTGATCTATATCAAATGAGTTCTCTCGTTAAATAAAGTCTTTATTATTATTATTATTTGTTCGTCCTATACAATCATTTATGAGAAACGTCAATGGGCAACCTACTCCTTAGTAACGCTTTCAACGTCAAACCGGAATGTTCTTAAAATAATTTGATCTGGTTTTTACAACAATCGTTAATGTAAATAGGTAAAATCGATTGACGGCCAAATCCGCTACCCTCGCCTACAGGTACAGTGGAGAATCTGTTATTCTTTCCCGATAAACGCGTTTACGCGAAAACTATTTTTTCTTTTACAAACAGTTTGGAGCCAGATCAGACGCCGGGTAACCCGGCGTCTGATCAGGCTCCAAACTGTTTGCCACCAAGATAAACATGAAATATCAGAATTGTCCAAAAGCTGTTCTTTTCTACGTTTTAGTGCTTTGCGTTTGCGTACGTTTGCGTTTAAACGGGAAAGAATAACAGATTCTCCACTGTATTGTGTCAAACGGGGGCAATGTTATCCTTTCTGTGCTAAAACAGTTCCTTCCATTGCAAACAGTTTGGAGCTAGATCATAAGACGGGTCACCCGGCATCGATCATACGCAGAGAAACCCGGCATCTGGTCATGCTTTAACTCATTTACCCCTGAAACTTTAAATTGACAATATCCAATTTACAAATAAATCTATTTTTGAATAATTAGGATGGAATTTTACGGTATTTTACAAAATAACAAACAGTGAAGACCCTGATCAGAGGGCTCCTTAGGAAGTCCTCTGATCAGGGTCTACACTGTTCGCATAGGAAAAGTGTACTCTTGACAGGTATATGATTTGTTAATGACGAGTATACTCGTCGCTAGGGTTGAATGTAATAAACTATTTGCCAATCAGATTAAAATGACTCGGTCTAAGAATTGTCATTTGCAAATTTAACTGTATTGTGTTCGCGTTTAGTTTCGTTTAAACGAGAACGAAATTAAAAAGAACTCATCTAAATAAAAACAGACAATGCCAAGAACTGTTGGTGCCTAATTATTTTTTTACACCGGGTCACCCGGCGTCTGACCTGGTCCAATTGCAATTTTATTTGCAATGTGCATACTGTTAAAAGCACACTCGCTTTTATTTTGAAAAAAACTAACGTATTCCCCTCAAGATTTATCAGCATCATTTAGCCCGTCATTTCCTATAGCTATAGATTCAACATGTCATTTGTAAGTTTAACAGTACAGCGATGGCCTGATCAACAAACAGTGTAGGAAATGCTCTGTTTCCCAATTATTCAACATTCTCTATAGATCTCTAACGAAATAAAATATTAACCAGTATTTTCCAATTCTGTATTGCACGCTCACGCGGGACTTTTTACTATCGATCCGTTATTTCCTCTCTCACAAACGTTTGTTTGTGTCCGGTCACGAAGCCAACAAACGCAGCCGAAGAACTATTAATTGATTTTAGGGGCAAAAATTGGAAAATCAAAACTCAGCGAAAATTTATACAAACATCGCTCAGGGAAATCAAAATATCAGCCTTGGCAGGATTCAAGGTTATAAAGCGTTTGAGTTGAGTCTGAGTTTGTTCTCAAGCATCTGATTGGTCAGATTTGAGCCTAGGCTCAAATCTGACCAATCAAACACTTGAGAACGATTTTAGACTCAACTAAAAATCTTTATAGCCTTGAACCCTGGACAAATGCTCGCTTTTTCAGTCGCCATTCTCCCTATAAACCGAGTGTCAGTAGTCAATACATACGCCGTGGTAATTTGCATATTAAATTCGATATCAGATTGGAAAATCAGAAGCTTCAACATCTCTGTCGATCAACATACAATAGCAATACGCTGGGTGATCGGAGAATGGGGTTGGTTGGGAAGCCATTGCGTAACATCTTCTCTTCTAAGCTCCTTGCTTCCAATACAGGCGCATATTGATCCGCCAAGCTGTATCGCCGTTCTTCTACTGCCTAGTAAAACTCGATTTTCTCTGTGGAGACCAAGTGCATACAAAAGTGTAAATCGATTCCTGGCAGATTTAAGAGATACTGCTAGAGGACTGCGTATTGGAATTGGCGAGCACAAAAAATCAATACACGCTGTTTTTCCTGAATCGTGTGTGGTGGACGACAATGATATGGAATTAACCTAAGAAATATGCGTAACCCGGTGTCGTACCAGTTCTCTCGGTTGATCAGTTAGTTATTTTAAGGTGTTCTAAGTTTTAGTGTTTTATTGTGGATGGAGTACACGCGTGCGGGTTGAAAATGAGAGGCGCCAAAAGTTGGAATACGTGATGGTATAGGTTCTCTAAGGACGGGATGGGGCAACCGCGACTGTCTGTGGCGAGCAGTGATGTTTCCTAGAATGTGTACCAGTGTAATTTCCGTGAAGTGCTGTCCGTTATTTTGTCAAAAGTTCAACCTCGACAACAGTCATGAATAATGAATTCAAATGTCGTGACTTTTATGGTATTGGTAGAAAAAGTGAACCAAAATGTCATAGCGGCTAATTTACATGTATTAGTGAGAGTTTCAAGGCTAGAATGTTAGTTTCAGTTTCTGTAGTGTGTTCCCCATCCTCCACCGTTCGTATTACAAAAAGAACACATCCTACGCTCCAATGAAAGATAGTAAATGTCTGTATTCACTTTTCTGGTTTGTTTTGGTCATCACTATTGCCAGCCATGTTCGAACAAGGGGCAAAACTACGTGGTTGGCTTACTGGACCTAATCTTTGCTCTGTGCCTTAGAGTTTACCTGCGGTCTCTCTGTGTTCGGAATTATTTTTTTCTTCTATTCGTGCGGTGTATTATGGGAAATGAAGGGAGTATTCCTTCGGAAACGGAAAGCCAAGCATCCGACTGGCAGTCCCTGTACTCGTATGGGTCACGAGCCGGGAGGCGGTCTTCTCTTGGCTCCATGCGGATACCCTCGCCTATGGACCCACCGGAGCCGGATCTCAGCCACCTGTCACCGGAAGAAGTGGCAAAGATCCGGGAGGTGATCGGAAGAGCCAAAACGATGAAGGATGAAGAACATAAGCGAATTAGGTGTGTACTATTGTTGTTTGTTTTGTCTATGAAAACATGTTACAGTATGCTAACAATGCATATACATGTATATGCGAACTGTATATATAAAGACGACAGCAGTTAATTCCCTTTTCCAGCTTTCCTATGTTGTCTTTTATAATAGCTTATTCGTAATGTTATGCACTGGCTTAACGTTACTGCTACAGTGGAGAATCTGTTATTCTTTCCCGTTTAAACGCAAACGTACGCAAACGCAAAGCACTAAAACGTAGAAAAGAACAACTTTTGGACAATTCTGATATTTCATGTTTATATTGATGGCAAACAGTTTGGAGCCTGATCAGACGCCGGGTTACCCGGCGTCTGATCTGGCTCCAAACTGTTTGCACTGCAAATAATAGTTTTAGCGTAAACGCGTTTATTGGGAAAGAATAACAGATTCTCCACTGTATGTTCAATGGAAACTACCTTATTCTTTCCCAATAAATGCGTTTGTGCTAAACTATTTTGTCTTATGCAAACAGTTTGAAACCAAATCATATACGCCGGATAACCCGGTGTTTGATCAGGCTCCAAACTGTTTGCCACTCACTCAAATTAATATGAATCGTTAGAAATTTCTAAAAGATACATTTTCTATACTTTATTGAAATAGGTTTTGCGTTTCGTTTGCGTATAAAATGGGAAAGGATATCGGCCCGTTGCTTTCGTACAGTGGAGAATCTGTTATTCTTTCCCGATAAACGCGTTTACGCGAAAACTATTTTTTCTTTTATAAACAGTTTGGAGCCAGATCAGACGCCGGGTAACCCGGCGTCTGAGCAGGCTCCAAACTGTTTGCCACCAAGATAAACATGAAATATCAGAATTGTCCAAAAGTTGTTCTTTTCTACGTTTTAGTGCTTTGCGTTTGCGTACGTTTGCGTTTAAACGGGAAAGAATAACAGATTCTCCACTGTATATTGTTGCCTGGAAACCCCTGTAGAATCAAATTGCCGTGCTTGGAAACCCAACGCGACTTATTAATTTTCACAAAACGACCACGTAAAGTATCATTTTACAAGCCATAAACATGTAATAAGCTAGATAGATGACCATACTCATATACATTTAGATGTATTTCACAAAATGCCATCGTTTACAGATTTATACTCATATAAACCAAGGCAACAGATAAAAGTAAAATAGACATTTCGAACTTGTTCCTTTTTGTTTTCCATAAAACCATGTCAAGTAACTACCCATTAGATTCGTCTCTTCCAGACGATTCCAATGAGTAGTCACAATATATGGTTTGTTTGATAAATAGATAGGTTAGTATTTGAAATACTATACTTATCTGGAACCATGTTCTCATGTACATGTACAGCAAACTACAGTGTTCCCTCTCTACAACGGCCCTCCCAACAACGACTCCCTTCTTACCACGACCCTTGCAGGAGTTCCCCAAACAAGGCATTTATGTCCCATGCTTGAACTGCGGCAATATCGTCTGCTTAAATTGTCGTCTGCTGTTTTTCTCAAATTTACATATTGGACATTTTGACAGTAAAATATCTTCATAACGAATGACAAAAAGCTTGAATCCAGATCAGACGCGCGTCACGCGGCGTCTGATCTGGATTCAAGCTGTTTGCAAATGTAAGCCAATTTCCCTCCGCATAACGACTCCCTCTGAACAACGCACGTATTTTTTGTCTTCCATCGAGTGTCGTTGTAGTGAGGGAGCGCTGTACCCTATGACGATCACTAAAACGAAGGTTAATTGACTGTATAACAGACAGATGACAGCTTCAAAGAAGCTTTCTGTTTTACTGACACCTTGCTTTAAGCAGTCACCTGTCGTAAATACCTAATAATTAACACAATTGTGTGGTCATAATAGAGAGGTTTAACTGTATTAGCGGTTAATAATTATGTGTTACATGCCTCTTATCTTCATTCATTGGTCCATTTGCTGTTTAATTCCATCTTTGCTCATTCCTCCGATTCAATCTGTTCATCATAAATCACTACATCCTGCTTTCAGGTTTTTGAATAGTCAGCATTCATTATTTGTTATTATCTTATACTTAAGTAATTTACCAAGTGTCACATACCACCTCATAGTTTATATGGCCTTGCAAACTGAACACGGATGCAGGGCTGCCATTTCTCCGGATTTTTCCTAAGTCTTCGGATTTTTATCCTAGCAGATTATAACTTAAAACAGGCTGAAAGTAAAGCAGAGTGCGCCTTACGGCGCATTCTGCTTTACTTTCAACCTGTTTTAAGCAGGCATGTGTCTTCAAAACAAGAACAGACTATGTGGTAAAGGTACGATTAGTAAAATTGCGTCTGAAAAATTGAAATTTTAGGATTTTTATGATCAACTTATGGCAGCCCAGCGGATGTTTTATGAGAGAACAAATGTCAAATACCGTTAACACTTCTAACACCATGGACCTGTTTAAAATATATTAAATACATTTGAAAACAGTGTACTAGTAGACCCAGATCAGAGGGTTCCTATAGGAACCCTCTGATCAGGGTTTACACTGTTTGCAAATTTAGAAAGGTATTTATTAAGCTACCCACAATTCCAAATAGATTGGTTCTTGTTTTGGTAATTAAACTGATCCTTAAGGGACATAATAATCCGCCAAACTTGAATGGACGTACTTGTTCGATCTGTATTTGAAACACAGGGGAGAAGACTTTTGAAATATTGTCGATTTGGATTAATCTGAGTTGAAAACGTTTTAGAGCATATTTGGGCTGAATAATTTTATTACAAAACGAAAAACAGTGCAGACACTGGTCAGATGTCTCTTTTAGAACGCCGCTGCTCAGAGCCAATAGTGATTTCCTAGGACAAGTGTACTCTTTACTAGCATAATGCCCCCTCTCTACTACAACTCCCAATGTGAGACAAAGAGTGTGTGTGTTGTTCGGAGGGATTTTTTATAGGGAGGGACTATTGATACACTTGGCTTACATTTAGAATAGTTTTTCTTCAAAACTCAACACATACTTTTTATTTCTGAGTGTTAAGTTTAAAAGAAAACACTAGATCTATTCTAAATATGGAGTTACCAACACAATGACCACATTCACTAATTGGCTTACATTTATAAACTGTTTGAACCCAGATTAGACGCGGCGTAAGGCGGCGTCTGATCTGGGTTCAGACTTTTGTCACTCATCTTTATGTTTCTGTATAGTCAACATGTCCAATGCGCATCTTTAACCCTTTACCTGATAGCCTTTATCTAGTATTGAAGATAGTTGACTACTTAAAGCAGGTTGAAAGTAAAGCAGAATGCGCCTTAAGGCGCATTCTGCTTTACTTTCAACCTGCTTTAAGCTATCCAGTGGTAGAATATAGAAAATATTCCCTATAATATATACTCATGACTGATTAAATTGGAACTATTTTCTTCAGCGGAGGAATACATTAAATACGCTAAAAACAGACGATATTACAACAATGAAAACGTTAGACATAATTGTGTAGTTGCGGAACAGCGGCACGCGTTGTTGTAAGGAGGGGATCGTTGTTCGGAGGGCCGTTTAAGGGAGGGAGCACTGTATACTCCTTGTAGGTACCGCATATACGCGTCACTAGGGGTTACTTAAGAAATAAACTGATTTTTTGGCGTTTAAGCGAAATAAACGACAGAAAATGATCCGCAAATTGCTATAAATTGCTACCGCGATTCATGGAGTTTGCCGATCAATTTCTGTCGTTTATTTCGTTTAAACGCCGAAAAAATTCAGTTCATTTCTTATATTTACATTATATTCATTTCTAATATTAAATGAACATTTTATTAGTAGGAGGTTTTTAACACGTGTACCCTGAAAGGAACAGCCAAAACGGCATTACTGAAGCAACGCAACAAAATGATTGGCTGAGAGCAGACCCATAAACCCCGCCTTCTCTGCGGAAAGGTATATACAAGTCCCATCCCTAGAGAAATTGCATCTATACAAATTAAACGTCACTTTGTTAAGTGGAATTGAATGGGGCGAATCTAATATTAATTATTGTATCTGCCAATGTTTGCCAGCACAGCAGTTTTAGATCTTAAGAGGACTGGCTGTTTCTCATGTGAGCAGTGACACTACATTGTATTTGAGTTCTTTCTTCCCTTGGCCTAATTTGGTCACAAGGGATTACAAGGTTAACCAGCAGGCACCAGAATTGATAAATCTATATTCTTCGTTGAAGTATGTACGATTTATCTCTAGTGAGTTTCTTGTGTACCATGTCAAATCATCTAATGCTTAAAATGTGAGTTTCAAACTGTTTTGTTTTAGATCAGACGCCGCATAAATGTTTTCACATGTTAGTATATAAAATATATACGAGCTCGAATTTGTCATGTTTTATATTGATGGAGTCGATACAGTGCTCCCTTCACACAACGGCCCTCCGAACAACGAGCCCCTCCTTACAACAATGATTGCCACTGTCCCTCAAACCAGACAATTATGTCTAACACTTTCACTGTTGCAATATCGTCTGCTTAAAGTTGTCGTTTACCTTTTTTCTCAAAGTTTCATATTGGGAATTTTAACATAAGGAACATAAAGACGAGTGACAAACAGTTTGAAATAAGATGTGGCGCCGCCTTACGCGGCGTCTGATCTGGGTTCAAACTGTTTGCAAATGTACTCCAAGGGTATTGTTTTCCCTCCCTTTAGCAACTCCCTCCGTACAACACACTTACTCGTTGTCTCCCATAGGGTATTGTTGTGGAGAAGGACAACTGTAATTAAAGTTGGGCCATTTTGTTTTATCTCATTATTGCTCCATTAATTCCCTGTATGGACCGGTCTACATTTTTTGTCTAATGCCCTAATACAGGGAAGAAGACATTTTTGGAATACAGCGTTCCCTCTCTGCAACGACACCCAATGGGAGACAACAATTGTGTGCCTTGTTCGGAGGGAGTCGTTATAGGGAGGAAAATTGCATAACGCGGCGTCTGATCTGGATTCAAGCTGTTTGTCACTCGTCAGGAAGTTGTTTCTGTCAAAATGTCCATTATGTAACTTTGAGAAAAACAGCAGACGACAATTTTAAGCATACGACATTGCAGTCGTTATAGCTTGGACATAATGGTCCTGTTTAGGGAATTTTGCGGCAAATGTTGTTGTAAGGAGGTAGCGTTGTTGGGAGAGCCGTTGTAGGGAGAGAGCAATGTAATGACATTGTCAGTACTTATACATTGACTTAAGTATTGTACTAAAGATCAAACATTAACATTTACTAATAATGTAGACCCTAGTCAGAGAACATATTTGCAGCGAGTGGCCTGACCTAGGGATACTTTGTGAACATTTTCCGCCTCGACATACGGCTTAAATATTGTTCTATAAATCAGATATTTCGTAATGCTTTAGGGCTTTAAGGTGGCGCTTTATCATTAAATACTTGAAAATAAGAGAGAAATAAATTTGGCTTAGAAATATGGCATTTTTTTTTTATTAAAAGCCGGATAGAATTACACCAAAGTCACGACCTTGCTTTTTTAGAAGCTGTAGACGTTAATTGCTGAAAGTAGAGATATTATATATTAAATAGTAGAGAGGACGTTATTTATTTCCGTTTAAACTCAAACGCAAGGCTATACATTGTAAACAATGACAATAATTGTGTGAAAGTCTTACGATTTATTTTGATTACCTAAGTTGCAAACAGTTTGTAGCCTGATCAGACGCCGGGTTACCCGGCGTCTGACCTGGCTCCAAACTGTTTGCAATGGATATAATCGTTTTAGAATAAAGCATTTAAAATTTGACAAACAGTAACGTTTTTTACACAGTAAAGTGCAATGTGGAATGACCTCGGAATTGCCAAGGACAAAAGGGAACGTTGTCAGTCATTGCTAGAAACATTGATGAAAATCAGCACAGAAACATATTTTAACACCAACGATATCAATCGAAGACATCATTTGCATAGAAAGCTAGTCGTTCATTGCGAAAAACGGACGAAGGTAGTTCACTTATTAAATGAAGCCATTTATTTCTGTTACCAAAGTATCGTTTGTAAAAAAAGAAAGACGACCCAGTCAGTGATGCAATAGTTAGGTAATATTAACTTAGAAAGATGACCATTCAGTTTTTAAACGGTAGAGAATTTTTAGCTTAGAAAGGTGACCAATAACTTTTGCAAATTTAGAGAAATTTAGCCTAGACAGATGATCATTAGATGTTGCAAACCTTATAGAACATCTCCAGCAGGCGCAACAACGTTGTCACAACGTTGAAATCATGTTGAGTTTCAACGTTATTGGATTTACTATTAAATTTGAAAGTTGAACGATGACCAATCAATGTTTTAAACTGTAGACAATATCAACTTAGAACTGCGACCAGTTTGTGTTGCAAACTTTAGAGAATATTTCCTAAGAAAGGCGGCCAGTCAATGTTGCAACTGTTAGATAATTTTAACTTAGAAAGGCGACCAGTCAATTTTGTAAAACTGTAGCGAATACTAGCTTAGAAAGGTGACCGGTCAATGTTGCAAACTTTAGAGAACATTCCCTTAGAAAGGGGACCTGTCAATGTTGCAACTGTTAGATGATTTTAACTTAGAAAGGCGACCAGTCAATTTTGTAAACTGTAGAGAATACTAGCTTAGAAAGGCGACCAGTTAATGTAGCAAACTGTAGAGAATATTAGCTTAGAATGGTGACCGGTCGACGTTGTAAACTATAGAGAATATTAGCTTAGTAAGGTGACTAGTTATTGTTAAAAATATAGAGAATATAAGCTTAGAAAGGTGATCGATCAATGTTGTAAATTGTAGATAATATTAACTTGGAAAGGCGACCAGTCAATGTTGCAAACTTTAGAGAACATTGACTTGGAAAGGCGACCAGTCAATGTTGCAAACTTTAGAGAACATTCCCTTAGAAAGGCGACCTGTCAATGTTTCAAACTTTAGAGAACATTAACTTGGAAAGGCGACCTGTCAATGTTGCAAACTTTAGAGAACATTCTCTTAGAAAGGCGACCTGTCACTGTTGCAACTGTTACATAATATTAACTTAGAAAAGCGACCAGTCAATTTTGTAAACTGTAGAGAAAATTAACTTAGTAAAGCGACCAGTCAATTTTGTAAACTGTAGAGAAAATTAACTTAGTAAAGCGACCAGTCAATTTTGTAAACTGTAGATAAAATTAACTTAGTAAAGCGACCAGTCAATTTTGTAAACTGTAGAGAAAATTAACTTAGTAAAGCGACCAGTCAATTTTGTAAACTGTAGATAAAATTAACTTAGTAAAGCGACCAGTCAATTTTGTAAACTGTAGATAAAATTAACTTAGTAAAGCGACCAGTCAATTTTGTAAACTGTAGAGACTACTAGCTTAGAAAGGTGACCGGTTAATATTGCAAACTGTAGAGAGAATTAAATTAGAAAGGCAGCCAGTCAATGTGGTAAACTTTAGAGAGTATTCACTTAGAGAGATAACCAGTCGCTGTTGTAAAGAGAAAGCAGTTTATGGAAATCACCAGACAATGTTGAAAATGACTACGGAATTACACAGTCAATTTTCACGGTTCTAACTACATTACTTCACCTGTTATTTATTGCTACCATTAGTCAATAATTCAGAGTGTTGAGGAATGTGACTCTTCTACAATTATAGCACGGACAACCAGTATAGATATCGTGTGTCTAACACAATTATCAGCTAGTAATCTATTTCATGGCGATCACCTAATATCCCCTGTTCGGTACCGTAATAAGAGCCACTGTCAGCAATAACGCTCTGTTGAAATCAATAGTTTTCACTTCGTGTTGGGTATTACTTTGCTAATACTGTGTAGCCTCTGAAAAATGGAACTAAAAAAGAACGGAAGCTTCTGAAAAACCGAACTCCGTAAAACCGGAAGTCTCGAATAATCAAATAGAACTTGGTTTCACAATTTTGGTACAACTTGATCACTAACTATTTAAGGAAGATAGAATTAACCCATTACCCAATAAATACGGCTTTTTACATATTTCACTTATTCATCCACTTAAAAAAAAAAACTATTTTCACGTTATACAGTAATGAACACTGAACAGCACCATGAGACATATTTTCTATATTCTAGCAAACGGTAGCTTATAGAAGGATGAAAGTAAAGCATAGCGGCCATAAGGCACATTATACTTTATTTTCAACTGCTTTAAGTGGTCACCTAAGCACCATAAGGCGAGTTATGCTTTACTTTCAACTTGCCTTAAGTGGTCACCTATCTTCAACCCTATAACAAGGCTATGAGGTAATGCAGGGCTCCAGATAAGGGAGGTATTTCAAAAACTAAACTCTTTATTTCTGCTTTAAACCTTAGGTGTCACTACTCATTAGAATCGTCTCAAAGAGACGATTCTAATTAGTAGTAACACCATAGGATTTGATGCTAAAACAAGTATGAAAATGTTGGATTCCTGCAGTTTATACTCCCTCTTATCTGGAGCCCTGGGTAATGGGTTAAAGACATGTGCCTGTTCATTGCAAGAAAACAACCTTTAGGAACTTTTTGCCTAACTGTTATCCTGCAGTAAGTTGCCACTTGTCTTTACATCTGTCATATCGATACTTTGGGAATGACCAGTCAACCGAAAATCTTATTTAATCTATTATCCTATAAATACGCCTTTTGGCGCCTCTAATTTATTCCTCCATTGGAGAAAATAGTTCTATTTTATACAGTCATAAATATTTACATTGAGAATTAGTTTTTATATTCATGTAGATAATGGCTTAAAGCAGGCTGAAAGTAAAGCAGAATGCACCTTAAGGTGCATTCTGCTTTAATTTCAACCTGCTTTAAGTAGTCACATATCTTCCAAATGAGAAACAGGCTATGGGGTAATGGGTTCACATAATGTTAAGCACAGTCTGGAATAGTCGTTTTTAGTCGGGTTTTCAGAAATTTCCCTGTTATATGTCAACCCTCCCCCAGAGGAATTGAACCCAGTCTGCAATCACCTGGCTATTCAGTGTTTGGAACGATTCCTGATCACAGATCGATTCGTTTCTAGGTCATTTAAGCGAAAGATTACAATTACGACACAAAACATGCCTTGGTAATCCTTGGCGTTAGATTCAGTCACAGAATGTTGCAGTTATCGGTTTGAGATTGATTTTTGTCGAGTCCGCTGGCTACGTGCTCTATTAACTCTTTCAACACCATGGACCTGTTTAATATATCATTATACATGTGTATATACTCATTACATTTGCAAACAGTGCCGACCCAGCTCACAGGGCTCCTATAGGAGCCCTTTGATAAGAGTCTTCACTGTTTGCTACTTTAAATATACCAGTATTTATAACACTACACAGAAGTAGACCACGTTACTTATTATACTGCAAATAAGATTCCCTACTTCTGATAGGCTACCGAGCCGTAGACGTGACACCAAGTACCCTGTGAGCTGACAGGGTACGTAGAAATGCAGCTATTTTCATTTTGCTGACAGGCCCTTGACAGAGTTGAGTGCATTCAATCGTGCATCCTCCGTTTTAAGTCCATATCGGCTAAGAACTAGTCGAGGCGGGATCTTTCAACAGTCACATGTTTTCTGGGAAAGTTTGACGCCGGCTTCTACGAGGCTAGCGTGCACATTTTTCTTATGAATAACAACCGAATAACATGACGTCATTTACGCTCAACTTCATATGTTTTGACGCGATTTTGTTACTGATTACGTTAAGCGCTGTGCACGACAAATTCCGAAATATTTCCTTTGAACACTTTAATAAGTTCGTTATACAGTTTCTTCACAGGGTTACATGAGGATTAATTCCCGGCTGGTAAAATCATGTAACCCTCGCCTAACGCTCGGGCAACATGATTTTCCTCAGCCGGGAAGAAATCATCATGTACCCTGTGAAGAAACTGTATAACTAATATTATTCATATTGTATTGGAAACAGTGTAGACAAAGGCCAGCCACCGCGCCAAAGACGCAGCGGCGACTGGTCTTTACCTACACTGTGACACACCCACATCCATATATAGCATTTTATGTAGCTGTATTATATACGGTATTTGGCAGTGTCGACCAAACTCAGATACAGAGCCTGGGTTACAATGGTGCTTGGTTTGTACAACGTTGCAATGCAATATAAGGCTGGTTTGTCAGGAGGGGCGCGGACCATATACCGGAAGATAATCAATTCTCGTCAACTCGCCAAAACTGGCTTAAGCCATGCATAGTTGAAGTAGTTTAAAGTTAAAATGTCGATTAGCTACGATTTAATCTATGACCCCAGACATGTTAACGCCTTTTTTCACTCCTCCACTGAAGAAAATACTTTTTACTTTATACAGTCATAAACATGCATCACAAGGAGTATTGCCTATATCCAATATATGGGTGCTTAAAACAGGCTGGAAATAAAGCAGAATGCTCATTATTGAGTATTCTGCTTTTCTTTCAGTCTTTTTTAGCTCACCTGAGCCAAAGGCTCAAGGTGAGCTGTTGGGATGGCCCTGTGTCCGTCGTCCGTCGTCGTGCGTCGTGCGTCGTGCGTCGTCCGTCGTCGTTAACAATTGCTTCAAATGACATCTTCTCCTTAACGGCTGAACAGATTTCAACCAAACTTTACAGGAATGTTCCTTGGGTCAAGCTCTTTCAAATTTGTTCAAAGAATTGAAAACAATATAGAACTCTGGTTGCTATGGCAACCAAAGTGAAAAAATAAGGAAATCTTAAAATATCTTCTTGTCTGAAACTACAAGGGCCAGAGCTTAGATATTTGGCACATAACATTATCTACAGGTCCTCTATCAATTTTGTTCAAATTATGCCCCTGGGGTCAAAATTGGCCCCTCCCCGGGGTCACAGTTTTACATAGAGTTATATAGTGAAACTTTCAAACGTCTTCTCCACTGAAACTGATATGGCCAGAGCTTTGATATTTGTCATGGTGACACTTCTAAATGTCATTTACCTAGTTTGTTCAAATGGTTCTGGTCGGTTAAATATCTAGGTCATAATTCACATTCAAAATATGTATAGCAGACAGCAATTCAGCATTATAAGAGTTAGACCCTAGCCAAATTTCCTACTGGCAGAGTTACATAACTGAACTCAGGTCAGCTGGTCAGCTGATGAGGTTGCATAATTATGGTGGTGTCTGCTATATTTTTATGCCCTGCAGTTGGGGGCATATTGTTTTTGTCTGTCTGCTTTTTTGTCTGTTTGTCCATTTGTTTGTCTGTCAGTCCACAACTTTAATCTTAGCCATAACTTTGTTAAAGTTAGAAACTTTATAACTTGGGTCATGTCCTACAAAGGTCAATGTCATTTTTGAGATATTTCCCAGTGTCATATTTTCTTGTCTTTGAGATAACTCCAGTTCTACTGATGTTAACCCATTACCCCATACATATGCCTTTTTACGCCTTTAATTTATTCCTCCTCTAAAGAAAATAATTCCACTTTATATAGTCATAAACATGTAAGATATAAGAAATAGTATCTATATCTTAGTAGATGATAACTTAAAGCAGGTTGAAAGTAAAGCAGAGTGCGCAATAAATAATCATATGGAAATACATGTAGCTTGATAAGAAGAAGTGTCATGGATAAGGGCCATAACTCTGCCAACAATATTTTTTTAAGTTATTCCAATTTGTCATGTTTTTTTTTGTCTGGAAGATAATTCCATTTACAGCTATATTAAAATGTTGTCTTGCCTATTAAGCTTATTATAAGGCACAATGACCTCAGGTGAGCGAATTAAGGGCCATGGCCCTCTTGTCTTTCAACCATTTGTCTTCAATACTGAAAAAATATATGGAAGGAAATGTATATCATTTTAATTTGAATGACAAACAGTTTGGAGCCTGATCAAACGCCGGGTTAGTCAGCATCTGATCTGACTCCAAACTGTTTGCAAGAGAAATAATAGTTATACCGTAAACGCGGTTATTATATTGGAAAAGATTAACATTTTTTTCGAATGTAACAGCAGAAAAATGTTAACATAACATAAGTACAACCTTTGACCCTTTACCCATAGCCTATTTCTAGTTTTGAAAATAGGTGAACACTTAAAGTAGGTTGAAAGGAAAACAGAACGCTTTAAACTGCTTTAAGCAACCATCTACTACGATATAGGAAATCTTTCTTATGGTACATGTCCATGATGTTATAAATTGTAACTATTTACTTCAGTGGAGGAATAAATTAAATGCGCTTAAAGGGGGATGGTTCATGCATCATTGTTAAATGAAGCATATGGGTCTTTTAGGGCAGATTGCAATGTTTACAGGACTGAAGTAAATGTGTTTTAGTGCAATGCGTTTGCGTTTCATTTGCGCTTAAACGGGGAAGAATAACGTCTTTTCCACTGTAATTGCTGAGTTACAGTGGAGAAAACGTTATTATTTCCAATTTAAACGTAAGCGAAACGCATTGTAATGAAATATAGAAAATTATAACTTTTTGACAATTCTGACTACTAGTTTTAATCTGATTGGCGAACATTTTGTGGCTCCAAACTGTTTGCAATGGAAATAATAGATTTAGCGTAAACGCGTTTATTGGGAAATAATAACGTTTTCTCTACTGTAAGATGTAAACAATATTGCACGTGCATGTTGTGACGGGGTTGCTGGCTTTGTACCTTAGACCAAGCCTATGGCGCTGTATCCTTATTCGTTTCCCAATAGCCCTATGACACGAAAGATTGCCGAAAAGCTGCAGATCGATAGCGCGGGATGGCGTGGTCTTTCGTAATTACATGATAGTGGTGTAGATCAGATATGGTTATTTGGGTTCTGACTGAATTAGGTCGTTTGGATTCTTAATGAACCCGGTAGCCATGGCAACGATTCTGACATTGTAAATTTGCACCGGGGAAAAGGTATATCATTTTCGTTTAATTTGGACAGAAGAATGACATTCGCCGTTCTCGCAGACTCCCCTTTCCCCCGTCTTCTAAGATATTAGAGATTCCTTTTGTGGAGAAGCCATTGATTTAGATTACAGCATAGCAACTAATGTTAGACAGGCATAAAATCAATAAATCGGAGGGCGTTTACAGCAGGTGACAGCTTAACCCATTGACAAGTAGATTAGCCCTTTTACGCATTTACTTTCTTCCTTCACTAAACAAAATAGTTCCACTTCTATTCTCTGTCATGAGTTTGTACCATAAGAAATAGTTCCACTGGACATCCTACATGTAGCAGATTGTAGTTTAAGGCAGACACAAAGTCAAGCGGAATGCTCCTTTAGGAGCATTCCGCTTGACTTTCAGTTTGTTTTAAACAGCGATCTGTCCTCAGTAATGAATTCAAGCTATGGGAAAAAGTTGGTACAAAATCAGAAAATAAGAGTCCTGCATCAAGCACTGTTACATAATGTCCAATGATTGGCTTTGAGGAAACGACAACTTCTAGGAGACGATATTGCAGACGTGAAAAGGTTGGACATAACTGTGAACAGCGGCAAGCATTGTTTTAAAGAGGGAATCGTTGTTCAGAGGGCCGTTATAGGGAGAGCGCACTGTAGAACGAATGGTATATGGAGTCAGCACTTTACTTTGCTTTGCATTTATTTAAAGCAGTCAAGTCATGTACTTGTAGTTATACTGCTAGTTCTTTATTGAAGGTAGGTCGATAGTTCGACATGGATTTGACTGTACTTTAATACTATTGTACTGAAACAACCGCAGTCTACACAGGACACATCATAAGTCACACTTAAGTTCAGCGGCGTTTCCTGAGACGTTTCAGCTTAACACTATCATGTCTGAAAGCGATTACAATGTATATACAATCGACTTTGCAAACAGTTTGGATCCTGATCAGACGCCGCGTTTGGCGGCGTCTGATCAGAATACAAACTATTTGACAATCATTTGCGATATGGTTTGAATCAATTTGCCTTAAATCTAACGTAATAACAACAGTACAGACCAAGATGATAGTAGTGAAAGATGAAAGGCAGATTATACAGCCAAAGGGTTCAAAAGGCTAATACTATATTGTACTGAAACACCCGCCATCCACGCACGATACACCATACCGTACAGTGCTCCCTCTCTACAACAAGACCTAATGGGAGACAAAGTGTGTTGACCAGGAACTACACTATATTTCATGTTGCAATAAAATAAAATAAAAATGACCCTGAATATAGTCAAAACTGGACTAGACTTTATTGGAATATGGAATCATCCTCTAGTTTTGAAGCTTCTAGGGTGCATGTGTTAACCAATTTGTGCCCACGATCCCATAAAAGGTACATATGAGGCAAACAGTGCAGGCCCCGATGAGACACTGCATAATGCGGCGTCTGATCAGAGTGTACATTGATTGCTGACAAGAATTTCAATATAAAACAGAACGAAAATGAAAATTTAGATCAGGCACCCCTTAGATAAAAATAGACTAATCTAATATACAAGCATAGAAGAATCCACTGGGCACAAAAATGTTCATTAATAGAGCCGTGACTGTACAATATCCGTTTTAGCTTCTATACGTGTCGTGCATCACTATAAAATAACACTATAATTATATTATATAGCTTACAGTCGAACTTTGTCGATCAACCTTTCAATTAAGACTGTCTTCTATCTCTGAATATTGTGTAGCTGCTTAATGAAGGACGAAAGAAATGCAGAAAGCTACTTAATAAGTTTTTTTCTATATTTTTGACTCCTGCAATAAACTGTCAATTGTCTCAAAGACTTGTGAATTATAGTTGCCATGAATACTGAATACATGTTTTTATTGTATATACAGCCTGTTGTGCGTGATGCGCTGTAACAGAGAGGTTTTACGACTTTCTGATTTAAATGTCAACTGAGGACAATTGCGAAATGAGAGGTTACTGGCACAGTGGAGAATGTGTTATTCTTTCCCAATAAACGCGTTTACGCTAAAACTATTATTTGCAGTGCAAACAGTTTGGAGCCAGATCAGACGCCGGGTAACCCGGCGTCTGATCAGGCTCCAAACTGTTTGCCACCAAGATAAACAAGAATTATCAGAATTGTCCAAAATTTGTTCTTTTCTACGTTTTAGTGTTTTGCGTTTGCGTACGTTTGCGTTTAAACGGGAAAGAATAACAGATTCTCCACTGTACGTTCACAGCGAGAGACATGTAGTTCATACTGACGGGAATGGTGCTGTCATATGTCATAGTAAAGTCAATTTGGTGTTAATGCATTACCCAATAAGTTGTTTATAGTATTGAAGTTGGTTGCTAAAAACAAACTGAAAGTATAACTGAGGTACTTTTAGTCTGCTTTAAGTTACCACCTGCTAGGATATAGGAACTATTTTTATGGCGCATATTCATGATTATTTAAATTAGAGCTATTTCGTAATATGATGAATATATTAAATGATTAAAAAGGTGTACTGGTGGGGAAATGGGTTAACCCTTTACCTGATAGCCTAGTTATAATATTGAAGATAGGTGACTACTTAAAGCATGTTGAAAGTAAAGCAGAATGCGCCCTAAGGCGCATTCTGCTTTACTTTCAGCCTGCTTTAAGCTATTACCAGCTAGAATAAGGAAAGTATTAAATATGACACATATTCAGTACGGTTTATATTGGAACTATTTTCTTCAGCGGATGAATAAAATGCATGTGCTAAAAGTCGCTTCTATCAGGGAAAGGGTTAAACGAATATTTCGGCATATAGAACAGTCACTGCTATGAACTCGTCTGCCTTTACTGAACTTTTGAAATTGTATTGGGTGTTTACTTGAAAAACCAAAAACAAACAAAAACCTAAGCAAATCACTGTAAGATAACATAACAATGCCCCCGAATTTATGCTTTGACCTATGCTTTTATATATTATATTATAATATATGTTAAGAAGTTATATGCAATGTTAAAGTTTTCCGTCAAATTTGATTCTAAAGGTCCATGTCATTGGGGGGTCAATAAAGTATATGTCAGTTGAAAGGTATTGTCACAATGGGTGTTGTGTTCAAGTATGAAGTGATTCCATTAATAAGGAAGTTATGGCCAATGTAATGAGTTTTTTTTTTTGAAAACGCGTAAGGTCATTTAGGGGTCGAGGTTAAAATATATGTCAGCGGAAAGGTGTTGTCCCAAGGGTGTTGTATCATAGTATGAAGTAAATCAATTCAGTAATAAGGAAGTTATTAGCAATCTAAATGTTTTTCGGACGGAAATACTGACGGACGGACAGACAGACGGACGTTCTTACGGGAGGATAGGATACTTATGTGGCTTTTTTCTATTGTTTTCTTTTGGGTGGCTAGCCACACAAGAGACCATTTCTTTTTGCTACAACTTGGAAAAAAATGATATGGAGGCTAACCCTACCCCTAAGTCCCACAACTGGCCAGGTTAATGTCACAAGAAATGGCCAGGTTAATGTCACAAGAGACGGCCAGGTTAATGTTTTTCAATTATGGGGCTAAGAATTTTAGCCACATAAGTACCCTCTCGTAAGCACGGAAGACGGGCCTGTAGACGGACAGTTAACCCTTAGCCTGCCAGTCACGACTAGCTCCATATGCAAACAGCTTGGATCCGGATGAGACGCCGAGTAACTCGGCGTCTCATCCGGATCCAAGCTGTTTGACACTCGGACAACATTTTCAGCAATTTTGAGCAACTTTGAAGCACTTTGAAACTTGAAGCAGACGAGAAATATAGCAGACGACAATTTATTTGGCGGGCTAAGGGTTAAACATTGTATGGTGTGAGTGTCAAACAGTCACCAGATCAGACGCCGCGTTGCTCCTTGCAAATGTCGATGTTTTCGGGCTTGGCAATGAAATAGTTAATTTTGGTTATTGCGAAGATTTACTTTCATCGTGTTGTTGTTAGCTTGCCCTTTAAACGTGCAAATACCCAAAGCTACATGTAAGACCTGCTCCGATATTGTTTGACCATGTTGATCACAAGAACTTGTCACGGTTGCATATGTCGGGTGAAATTAACGTCCAGTGATCATGCAATCCGCATGATAAATCTTTAATGCCGCAACTATCGTTGTCACAATCCTGGGTTTCGTTAAAGTAAAGCTAAGCTGATGCAGACCTAAAAAATCAATTCCCTTAAAGCCATTGATTGCTCAGCGATCTGAATATTGGGTGTATGCCTTCTGTTTACAGTTAGCATCATGCCTCATCAATCCATGTCTGGATAGGCTCAGCGATTGTTTCCTTTGTGCTTGTTAGAAAAAGGTTAATTATAAATAATAGGGCATTGGCTGTAGTAATACCTTACTCGTGCATAGTGCTAGTGTAACATACAGAGATAGAGAGAGAGACAGAGACGGAGAGATTGAGGGAGGAGAGAGGGGGAAAGAGAAAGAGAGACATACAGAGACATATAGACAGTCGGGCAGACAGAGAGACATAGTACTTATACAGCCATACATACATGTAGACAGACATACAGACAGGGAGACACATAGTCAGAGAGATTAACAGAGGCTGACATACATACATGTACAGACATACAGACAGAGACAGCAGTATAGCGAATGGACGACAATTATGTGAAGAGCCAGGGGAAAGATAGAATGTGTGAAATGAAAGACCATGAGAAAAATGATTACAGTGGAGAATCTGTTATTCTTTCCCGTTTAAACGAAACGAAACGCAAACGCAACACACTAAAACGTAGAAAAGTGCAACTTTTGGACAATTCTGATAATTCATTTTTATCTTGGTGGCAAACAGTTTGGAGCCTGATCATACGCCGAGTTACCCGGCGTTTGATCTGGCTCCAAACTGTTTGCAATAGAAATAATAGTTTCAGCGTAAACGCGTTTATTGGGAAAGAATAACGGTTTCTCCACTGTAACACAGGAAGTAAATAAAGCAAGAATAATGTAACATAGATAAAGGTCACTAAACTGAGGTATGAAAACAATGAAATACATGTTACTCTTATGTAGGTACACGTACATAGTTAGCGTTATTCTGTTGTAAGCAACCGTACTAGTATCTGTACATGTACATATATCTGTATCTGCATAAGAATGCATAACCCTAGCTGTAGTGGAATAATGTACGATAAGATCACCCAACTCGAAAAGTAACAACATGAACCTAAATGACCCATACTCCAGGGCACTGGACCTTTTTATGTATCAATGAGGTATTTTTTTAAAACAAAATTTGATGCTATAATTATTAATGCGGCTTTATTATTTTGAATACGTTTATGAAACTTTCTGTCAAATATGCACACACTACATAGTTTTAAATGTTATTATTATATAGACATGTAAACAATATAGCTAATAGTAAACGCGTACTGAAAATATCATAAAAAATCATCTACTGTTATGTATAAAAGTAGTAGGTGAAAGCTCAAACTCATTTATTTTTATATTAAACCAGGCTATAATTGAAGCCATTGCATTAGAAATCGAAATGTACGCGTATATATTACGAATATTGATCTAGAATATTTTATAACGTTCGAATTTGTGATTAGCAAAATAAGATTTTTTTTTTATTTTTAGAAAATGGAGATTTAAGAAAGTTAACCCTTTCAGTTGTAATGACATTTTATTGACATTAAAAGTCAGACAAAATTCAAACAAATTTTAGATATTGTACTTTTTAAGAAGGTATTACGTCCAAAAATAATGTCTGAAAAGTGCTATGTTCTAGTGTCCTCGAGTAGGGGTAAATTAGGTTCATGTTGTGACTTATCGAGTTATGTGATCTTATCGTGCATTATACAATCGCGTAGACTAAGAATTGCTCTTTAAAATAATATATCACACATGCATTTTGCACGTTTTATATCGAATTTATTGATCAAGTAACATTCTTTTTTTAAGCACCCTCGTACAGTGTTTATTCTGCCGAGACGCCGGGTTATTCGGCGCCCGACCTGATATGTACTTATCGACTTGCTATGTCTATGTATTCTTGCTGGGGTGATGAAGACGTTAATTCGTTCACCCCTGAACATTTAATGGACAGATTAAGTTTCCAATCAAGTCTATGTTTTTATTATTAAGTGTGTTTTTTCTCATTTGAATATATGGTAAATTGGCAAACGATGCAGATCCTGACCAGAGGGCGCCTTTCTCTAAACTGGGTTTGCACTTTTACCTAAGATAAATTTGATACTTTTTAAGTACAACGTCACAGACAATGACGATATACTTTTTGTCTGGTTCAATGACTTTACATGATAAAGATGAGATTGGTGATTTCAATGATACTACAGTGGAGAAAACGTTATTCTTTCCCAATAAACGCGTTTACGCTTAAACTATTATTTCCATTGCAAACAGTTTGGAGCCAGATCAGACGCCGGTTAACCCGGCGTCTGATCAGGCTTCAAACTGTTTGCCACCAAGATAAAAAATAGTTTATAGAATTGTCCAAAACATGTACTTTTCTTCGTTTTAGTGATTTGCGTTTGCGTTTCGTTTCGTTTAAGAATAACAGATTCTCCACTGTAGTAGTTCTTAGATAACTGATCACGAAGAGAGTACAGAACATGATCAGTGGAGATGTTATTCTCCCCCGTTCAAACGTAAACGAAATGCACAAAAGTATAAAATGGTTATACAGTGGAGAATCTGTTATTCTTTCCCGTTTAAACGCAAACGTACGCATACGTAAAGCACTAAAACGTAGAAAAGAACAACTTTTGGACAATTCTGATAATTCTTGTTTATCTTGGTGGCAAACAGTTTGGAGCCTGATCAGACGCCGGGTTACCCGGCGTCTGATCTGGCTCCAAACTGTTTGCACTGCAAATAATAGTTTTAGCGTAAACGCGTTTATTGGGAAAGAATAACACATTCTCCACTGTACACTACCCCCTCTCTACAACGACAACCAATGGGAGACACATATTGTGTTTGTTGTTCGAAGGGAGTTATTATAGGGAGGGAAAATAAAAACTTGTCTTATATATTTCAAACAGCTTGACTCCAGATCAGACGCCGCGTTGCGCGGCGTCTGGTCTGGATTCAAGCTGTTTGTCACTCGTCATTATATTTATCCATCTAAATGTCCACTTATATGTAACTTTAAAAGAACCAGCAGACGAAAATTTTAAGCAGACGATATTGCAGCAGTATAAGCGTAAGACACTTGTCTTGTTTAGGGAACTGCGGCAAGAGTCGTTGTAAGGAGGGAGTCGTTGGTGGGAGGGCCGTTGTAGGGAGGGTACACTGTAGATCGGAGAGAAAATATCTTGGAATTAATTTGAGAATTGTACCAGACGACACTTTCTTGCAGACGACATTAACATAGCATGCCAGAGTTAAATCAGTCCAAGTTAGCGTGTATCTTGTAATCTTCCTCTGAAAATACGTGCTTTATAACGAGGGATTTCAATTACAGTAGACATTCCCTAAACCGGAACCTCTAAATACCGGAATTCTCCCTAAACCGGACGAAAATTTTGGTCCCGTTTCCAACCCTTCTTTATTTTAACCCACTATACCAAAAATATGTCTTTTTACGCTTTTGGTTTATTCCTTCTCTGAAGAAAATACATTCATGAATATGTATCATCAGAAATATTTTCTATATTCTAGCAGATGATAGCTTAAAGCAGGTTAAAAGGCGCATTCTGCTTTACTTTCAACCTGCTCTAAGTAATGAGCTTTCTTCCATACTAGAAACAAGTTATGGGTTTAAACGGCTCTAAACCGGAAACCCTTCTAAATCGGAAACTTATGTTGTCCCCACACATGTCCGATGTAAATATAAGAACAGAATTGAACTTTTTTCGGCATTTAAGCGAAATAGACAGAAAATGATCAGCAAATGCCGATGAAATTCAGTTCATTTCTTAATTGTGGTGAAATTGATGCAAGGTTTTTGTCTGAACTATTGTCGAACGTACGAAGAAGATACAGTTATATCCCACTTCAGCGAAACTCAGTATAATTTCCAGTGCATAAAGAATTTCTTGGGGTCTTCCACCACTTGTAATTAACTTGACGTCGCAATATGACTGAAATACTGTTACAGTGGAGAATCTGTTATTCTTTCCCGTTTTAACGCAAACGTACGCAAACGCAAAGCACTAAAACGTAGAAAAGAACAACTTTTGGACAATTCTGATAATTCTTGTTTATCTTGGTGGCAAACAGTTTGGAGCCTGATCAGACGCCGGGTTACCCGGCGTCTGATCTGGCTCCAAACTGTTTGCACTGCAAATAATAGTTCTAGCGTAAACGCGTTTATTGGGAAAGAATAACAGATTCTCCACTGTAAAGCGACGTGATATCATGATATAATCTTTACAAATCCAAATACAATACATGTACAGTAGGTTCACTCCCTCTTACCAGTGTGTTGGTAATGAGAGGATGCACTGTATGCAATAAAAACGGGATTATCATTAACTTCTTCACTACCATAATATCGTCAAATTAATCCCTTTCTCCCATTACGTCATCAGCTTTAAGCAGTTGTCGTCTGCTGTTATTTCTCAAATTTAACGTGTATGTTTTTGACATACGAAATGTTGAAATGAATTCCGAAACAGTATGGCTTCTGATAAGGGTCTACATTGTTTGAAAATAACCATTGTACTCGGGGTGAGGCAGTGAAGGGTTTCAGGATTATATTCTGCTTTTATGCCTCAAAATTGTAAAACATTTTGATTGGACAATTTTTGCAACATCTAGTTTTCAGTATTAAAGAAACAATTAGTGCTATTAAAAATCAGGCTGAAAGGCGCATTTTGATTTATTTTCAGCCTGCTTTAAGCTAATCTCTACAATGATACATGTATACGGAATATTTTCTATGGTGCATAAACTGCATATATATAACTGTATAAGGTGGAACTATTTTCAAAAGTGGAGGAATAAATTAAAGACGAAAAAGTCGATTCTACGGGGTAATGGTTAAAGTATTTCAATGTTACTTGAAATGGTCAAACGATTGAAGCAGACAACAAAATACAGTGGAGAATCTGCTATTCTTTCCCGTTTAAACGAAACGCAAACGCAAAACACTAAAACGTAGAAAAGTGCAACTTTTTGACAATTCTGATAATTCATGTTTATCTTGGTGGCAAACAGTTTGGAGCCTGATCAGACGCCGGGTTACC
Organism: Gari tellinella; assembly: GCA_922989275.2. Lineage (NCBI taxonomy): Eukaryota > Metazoa > Mollusca > Bivalvia > Cardiida > Psammobiidae > Gari > Gari tellinella. The sequence goes on from OV277858.1 coordinate 96,002,857, forward strand.
CGGCGTCTGATCTGGCTCAAAACTGTTTGCAATAGAAATAATAGTTTTAGCGTAAACGCGTTTATTGGGAAAGAATAACAGGTTCTCCACTGTGATTGCGTAGAAAGAGTTACATTGTAGCTCTTGTTTTTAGCTCTTTGTCTTCGCCGTTTGATCCTATACTGCGTAAATGTAACTGAAAAAAGTCCTGTCCTATGGAAGGCCGGTGCGCCATGCTAAATGCTAAATGCGAATTGCTTAATGCGAAATGCTAAATGCGAATTGCGAAATGCTAGTTAAGTACAAAACTCTATTAGGGTTGTTTAATGCTAAATGCTATTTGTAAAATGCCAAATGTTAAATGCTGATTGCGAATGCGTTTTGCGAAATGTCATTTGCGGATTGCAAAAATGCTAAATGCGAATTGCAAAAATGCTATTCGTAATCATTAATGCCAATTGCGAATTGCTGTACTAAGACCAAACAAAAATACCTCAGTTTCCGGTACCCAAACCGACCCTAGTTTTTTTTTAACACAATCATATAATGATGATATATTTAACTTTTCTGATGGAGTATTTTATATAATTATATTCAAATTGTTATTAATTTAATTGATAGGCCCCAAAACCAAATTTACCTTAAACATTGAAATCTGGTATGATTGTTAACCAATATTGGGATACCAAACCGGCAAAGTAGTGGCTTATATATGATAGGTGGAATTAATAATATTTTGTAATGTGTTGTATGTTTGTCAAATATGTCAATAAAATGTGTTATCTGCCTGTTGAATATGTCAATGGTTAATTTCGAAAAATGAAAAAAAAAAGAGTTTAGGATCGGAGGGAAAAACTAGGGTCGGTCGGGTTACCGAAAACATATGTTTTTTTTTGTTTGTTTGGCCTTAGTACAGCACTTCGCATTTGGCATTTAGGAATTTGCGAATAGCATTTTTTGCAATTCGCATTTAGCATTTTTGCAATTAGCAAATGGCATTTCGCAAAACGCATTTCGCAATCAGCATTTAGCATTTTAAGAGTTTTGTATGGAAGGCCGGTGCGCCATGCTAAATGCTAAATGCGAATTGCTTAATGCGAAATGCTAAATGCGAATTGCGAAATGCTATTTAAGTACAAAACTCTATTAGGGGTGTTTAATGCTAAATGCTATTTGTAAAATGCCAAATGTTAAATGCTGATTGCGAATGCGTTTTGCGAAATGTCATTTGCGGATTGCAAAAATGCTAAATGCGAATTGCAAAAATGCTATTCGCAAATTCCTTAATGCCAATTGCGAATTGCTGTACTAAGACCAAACAAAAATACCTCGGTTTCCGGTACCCAAACCGACCCTAGCTTTTTTTAACACAATCATATAATGATGATATATTTAACTTTTCTGATGGAGTATTTTATATAATTATATTCAAATTGTTATTAATTTAATTGATAGGCCCCAAAACCAAATTTACCTTAAACATTGAAATCTGGTATGATTGTTAACCAATATTGGGATACTAAACCGGCAAAGTAGTGGCTTATATATGATAGGTGGAATTAATAATAGTTTGTAATGTGTTGTATGTTTGTCAAATATGTCAATAAAATGTGTTGTCTGCCTGTTGAATATGTCAATGGTTAATTTCGAAAAATGAAAAAAAAGTTTAGGATCGGAGGGAAAAACTAGGGTCGGTCGGGTTACCGAAAACATATGTTTTTTTTTTTGTTTGGCCTTAGTACAGCACTTCGCATTTGGCATTTTGGAATTTGCGAATAGCATTTTTTGCTATTCGCATTTAGCATTTTTGCAATTAGCAAATGGCATTTCGCAAAACGCATTTCGCAATCAGCATTTAGCATTTTAAGAGTTTTGTATTAAACTAGCATTTCGCAATTTGCATTTAGCATTTCGCATATAGCAATTCGCATTTAGCATTTAGCATGGCGCACCGGCCTTCCATAGTTTTGTATTAAACTAGCATTTCGCAATTCGCATTTAGCATTTCGCATATAGCAATTAGCATTTAGCATTTAGCATGGCGCACCGGCCTTCCATACTGTCCCATTTTCCAACAAAGTCTTAGCCTGTACCATATTTAGAAATCTCAATGAATTTGATTGAGCTGGCCCGCATAATCCGGGAAACGTCGGGAATGATTACCACACTGTGACACTATAGGTAGTTTCAGGGATATTCAGGAGCTTCATGGCCATATTTCATCAGTTGTTGAAACTGATGTGTATATGCGTTTTATCAACAACACACATTGGAAAATATACTGTGCTAAAACTATTATGATTGCAAATAGTTTGGGGCCAGATCAGAAGCAAATAGTTTGTTTGCCATTCAGTTAGAATGAATCGTCAGCATATTAAAAAACAGCAAAAAACAAACAAACACGCACACTTTTTCTATATAAACAGTCTAAACTCGATGGTTCGAACTTGCGTTTGTTCGAACATACCCATATTTCAAAGTTAAAACGTGGCTTAGCCACGTTTAACTTTGAAATACGGGAATGTTCGTCTCAAGCGAGATGGACGTATCGAAATTTAACTTTTGTAATACTGGGACGATCGATTTAAGTGATATCGAAGTATCAAGTTTCGACTGTATTATATATTTGACTGCAAGGGGTATAAGCATCTAAACGGGAAAGAATAACATGTGGATTTGGCAAGGAGATATCAACCTTAGATTGCAAGATTTTCACTACCAAGCTTGGCATCACTATTTTTTGCAAACAGTTTCGACCCTGATCATACGCCTGATTATGACGTAATAATCCATCTTGCACATTCACTGGCAACATACATGTTTCGACAACAATTCCAGGATATGTGTAAAGCGGAATTATTTTCTTCAGTTGTGGAATTACTTCAATGTGTTAATTAAAAGGTGTATCTATGGAGAAAAGGAGTTAACTCAGTACATCATAGCCTGTTTCTAGTTTTGAAAATAGGTGACCACTTAAACCAGGCTGGAAGTAAAGCAGAATGCGCCTTCTGGCGAATTCTGCTTTACTTTTAGCCTGCTTTAAGCTAATATCTGCTCAAATATAGAAAATGCTTTTTATCATACATATTCATAACTGTATAAATTGGAACTATTTTCTTCAGTGGAGGGATAAATTAAATGCTTAAAAGCGTACTTATGGGGAAATGAGTTAACTCATATTTAATTGTATTTCAGAGTTTAAACATGTTCGACTTAATGCATTCGAGTTTTCGAACTTCATCCTTTGAGATACGGGTTGGTTCGAGCTATCGAGTTTTCACTTCTAAACCTTGTAAACGGCAGGCAAATCACAAATACCTCGTTACAGAGCTAAACTAATTAGATCAACTGATAATGCTGGTATGTATGGGAGACAGTACTAGACAGTCATTATTAAGTCTCCCTAGGCCAATTAGAAACTATGAGTGCCTGTAAACCAATGTTAGATTCGAACAGTTGAGAACAAGTTAAAGAGTTTGAAAACCCAGACATTGCCTTAAAATAGTTGAAAACAAGTTATGGCCTTAAAATAGTTGAAAACCAGATCTGCCCTTAAAATAATTGAAAACTAGATTTGGCCAAAACTGGTTCGACGTCAGCCGCCAATATAAACACGTAAAATTGGTTAACCCATTTACGCCCTGTGGATTCTTCCATGTTTATATATTGGACTAGTCCATTTTTATCAAAGGGATGCCTGATCAAACTTTTTATTTTCATTTTGTTTTATATTGACATTCCTATCAGCAAACAGTGTAGACTCTGAGCAGACGCCGCGAAATGCGGCGTCTGATCAGAGTCTACACTGTTTGCCTATGTCCCATATATGGGATCGTGGGCACAAATGGGTTAATTGTATTTCAGATTTTAAAGATGTTCCACTTAATGCATTCGAGTTATCGAACTTCATCTTTAGAGATACGGGTTTGTTCGAATTTTCACTTATAAACCTTGTAAACGACAGTCAAATCACAACGAGCTAAACTAATTAGATCAAGTGAATGCAGGTATGTATGGGAGACAGTACTAGACTATCATTATTGAGTCTCCCTATGCCAATAAGAAACTATGAGTGCCGGTAAACCAATGTTAGATTCGTACAGTTGAGAAAACGTTGGTCTATTATGATTGTTTTCTTTTTCTTTTTGACCACATTTAAGTTAAAAAGATTGAAAACCAGATATGGCCTTGAAATAGTTGAAACCAGATTTGGTTAAAAACTAGTTCGACGCCATGCGCCGATATAAACACGTAAAATTGGTTAACCCGTTTACGGCCAGTGGGTTCTTCCATGTTTATATATTGGATTAATCCATTTTTTTTATCAAAGTGATGCCTGGTCAAAATTTTATTTTCATTTTGTTTTATATTGAAATTCCTATATCAGCAAACAGTGTAGACTCTGATCAGACGCCGCATTATGCGGCATCTGATCAGAGTCTTCACTGTTTGCCTATGTCCCATATATGGGATCGTGGGCACAAATGGGTTAAGTAAAGGGTCATTGTTTGCGAAAAGGTCATTTCAATAACTGTTATGGTCAGGATTCAAACCCATACTGACAAATTACAGGTCGATCGAGTGAGTTAAACCTTTCATGGTCAAATTTATCGTGATGTTTTTACCCCTTCACCGCGATATTGTCGTCTGATTCAACATTGTTGTCTGCAATATCGTTTCAAAGTTAGATTTAAGGCCGAATAACTAATGTTATTTCAAAACAAGTGGCAAACAGTTTTGATCCTGATCAGGGTTAACTGGGCAACAGTGATATCCAACGGATATAAATTTATGTCAATAATTGAATTACAATGCAGTGAATGCACATTGCACAAAAATAGAAACATTTCTTTTATTTTGACCCTTTTTCTGAAATATGTCAATTCGCTTACTCAGTTCAATGGCTTCAAACTATTTGCTACTCAATTCCAAATCTACCACCATCCTTTCCACTTCCAAAATACCAGGGCTCCAGATAAGAGGTAGTTTTTTCAACAAATCCAACATTTTCACACTCTTTTTAGCACCAAATCCTATGGTGTTACTACTCATTAGAATCGTCTCGAAGAGACGATTCTAATGAGTAGTGACACCATAGGGTTTAATTCAGAAATAAAGATTTTAGTTTTTGAAAAACTACCCTTATCTGGTGCTCTGAAAATACTGCCAGTTTCTACATTCAATATTGAGCATTGCGTTTGCATTTCGTATTTTAGACGAGAAAGATAACGTCTCCCAACACCTTTCTATGATAATTGACCTAGACCTTTATCGACTTTTGTAGAACGAGTCAGGTTTATTATTATTCGGATACCGATCTGGCACAGTGATTATGTAGACAATATAGCAAGAGTACCATAATCAAACAGCATGTGCTCTTATATAGGGTTAAGTTAACCCTTTAACGCTACAGCTCTCTGTAGAGATTACTGATTACATATGCAAACAGTGTAGACCCTGATCAGAGGGCTCCTATAGGAGCCCTCTGATCAGGGTCTGCACTGTTTGATATTTTCATTGGTTTTTGTTGTCTTACCAAAAAACAGTGGCTTTTTTCAAAATACCTATATAAGAAGAGTCCAAAATGAATATAAAGGGTTAAAAGGGGTTAAACGTGTGGTATTACACAGTCAGGTGTTTCGATGAATTCCCTTTGGCATTGTTGATCTCAGTCGTGTTGATATGTCACACAATCTTCAAATGTATTTTGTGTATCTAATTTTCGAATTTTACTAAGTTTATACATTTCAAAACACTAATAAAGTGCCAAACAGTGTGGATCCTGCCCAGACGTCGATTTAAGCGTCATCTGGCCAGGCTCCAAATGTTTGACAATGGCTATAGTCAGGTAGTGCTTCGTGCGATAAAGATTCCATAGCATACAGTGGAAAAAGATGTTATTCTTTTCCCAATGAACGCGTTTATGCTTAAAAACAAACCTTATGATCACTGCAAACAGTTTGAAGCCAGATCAGACGCAAGGTCACCTGGCGTCTGATCTGGCTCCAAACTGTTTACCACTCAGAAGAATATGAGTCTTCAAACATTTTGTCATTTTCTCCATGTTATTGCACTGACTTTGCGTTTTATCGGCGTTTATACATACGGGAAAGAATAACACCTTCTCCACAGTACAGCGGATAATCTGTTATTCGTTCCCGTTTAAACGAAACGAAACGCAAACGCAAAACACTAAAACGTTGAAAAGTGCAACTTTTGGACAATTCTGATAATTCATGTTTATCTTAGTGGCAAACAATTTGGAGCCTGACCAGACGCCGGGTTACCCGGCGTCTGATCTGGCTCCAAACTGTTTGCAATAGAAATAATAGCTTTAGTGTAAACGTGTTTATTGGGAAAGAATAACGTTTTCTCCACAGTAGCTCTATTGATGCTGGGGGCTATAAAATCCACACGAATATAAAAGGCTATTCTTACAGGCTTTATTCTATTAGCGATTATTGATAGTTCCAGGCACCAAGCCATGGTGGGATATCGATAGCTCCGTTTTGTTGTGTTTGTTTGGTCATGAATGGTAATAGTGTACAGTGGAGAATCTGTTATTCTTTCCCGTTAAACGCAAACGTACGCAAACGCAAAGCACTAAAACGTAGAAAAGAACAACTTTTGGACAATTCTGATAATTCTTGTTTATCTTGGTGGCAAACAGTTTGGAGCCTGATCAGACGCCGGGTTACCCGGCGTCTGATCTGGCTCCAAACTGTTTGCACGGCAAATAATAGTTTTAGCGTAAACGCGTTTATTGGGAAAGAATAACAGCTTCTCCACTGTATCAGGGCTCCAGATAAGAGGGAGTAAACTGAACAAATAACACATTATTTCACTCATTCTAACACCAAATCCTATGGTGTTACCACTCACAAGAATCGTCTCTTTTAGACGATTCTAATGAGTGTTGACACCATAGGCTTTAAAACAGGAATAAAGATTTTAGTTTTTGAAATACTCCCTTACCTGGAGCCCTAGTGTAAACAGCCAATATTATGTTAACCCATCTACACCTGAAACTTTATGGTAAAGTCCAGGGGCCCGTTTCATAAAACTTCGTACGACAAAAACGATCGTAAGTCATAACTTTCAAATACATTTAATCTATGATTTCTCTATCTAATCCTGTCTCGTGACATCTTTTTGGAATCGTCTTTTCAATACGATTCCAAAAAGATGTCACAAGACAGGATTAGATTGAGAAATAAATAATAATTGATACTTTTATAATCTGACTTACGACAACATTTGTCGTAAGAAGTTTTATGAAACGGGTCCCAGATTCCAATAAAAGTTAAGTTCATCTCGACTTCTGTTTAGTGTTGTTTTATCACTTATGAGTAAAGCGACAAACAGTGTAGATCCTGGTTAGATGGCTCCTGGAGGAGATCACAAGTCTGGGTCTACGCTTTTTGCACATGATAAGTATACTCTACACAGACACACTGTTTGTAAATGACAAAAACACTCGTTGATAGGATTCCAATTTAATAACCCATATCGATATATGCCTGGAAATTGCAATGAACTCTCCCTGTGTGTTTGTTTGAAGCTTCCATTATAGCTATACAATGGTGATCTAAGGACATTACAGTGTTTGTCCATATATCAGAACATCTCATTTGAATCAACAAACAGTAACGGTCGTCACATTAGGGTCTACACTGTTCGCAAATGTTCTCTTAAATAGGCACTTTCCTTAACACATAACGCCATTTATACGCATTTTTACACCTTTAATTTATTCCTGTACTGACACAAATATTCCAACTTTATCCAGTCATTGATATGTAATGTCAAAAGTTGCTTTATATATTCTAGCAGATGGTAGCTTAAAGCTGGCTGAAAGTAAAGCAGCATGTTAACCCTTTACCTGATACCCTGTTTCTAGTATTGACGATATGTGATTACTTAAAGCAGGTTGAAAGTAAAGCAGAATGCGCCCTAAGGCGCATTCTGCTTTACTTTCAGCCTGCTTTAAGCTATTAACTGCTAGAATAAGAAAAATATTTAATATGACACATATTCATTACGGTATAATTTGGAACTGTTTTCTTCAGCGGATGAATAAAAAGAATGTGCTAAAAGTCGCTTCTATAAGGGAAAGGGTTAAAACGCATCTCTAATGATAGGTTACAGCTTAATTATGCAGACAAAGAAAAAAAAGGGGGGTAGTGGGCAGAGCTTTGCTGTTTGATTTTTTCCCTGCATTTAGATTGTAAGCAAAACGATTAATTTATTTTTTTCGGAGTCCATTATACACACATTTGAATGTGTGCTCCTCTGTCTGTATTGATTTTGATTTTCAGTGCGTCTACACTTAGGCATTGATTCCAATTTGGCAAATAAGACATTATTGTTACAGTGAAGACTCTCTGAACATAACATTGAAAAAAGCTAAAAGTCTGCTACAGCGGATAATACCTTATTTTTTTTTAATTAACGCGTTTATGTTTAAAGTCTTATGTTCACTGTAAATAGTCCGACGTCCGACCAGGCTCCAGACAGTCTGCTATTCAGCTAAAAACAAATCGGTGAAATTTTCAAAAATTATTTTCTATAGTTTATTACATACAGTGGAGAATCTGTAATTCTTTCCCGTTTAAACGCAAACGTACGCAAACGCAAAGCACTAAAACGTGGAAAAGTACAACTTTTGGACAATTCTGATAATTCTTGTTTATCTTGGGGGCAAACAGTTTGGAGCCTGATCAGACGCCGGGTTACCCGGCGTCTGATCTGGCTCCAAACTGTTTGCACTGCAAATAATAGTTTTAGCGTAAACGCGTTTATTGGGAAAGAATAACAGATTCTCCACTGTAGAGAGCCCTCTGATCAGGGTATGCATTGTTTGTATTTTGGCATTACATTGTAAAATTCAATTCTAAATAGTTTGAAATATACTGGACTAAATTGGGAACTGGGTTTGTCAATTTGAAGTTTTAGGAAGGAAATGATTAAAGAGTTTCTGAAATCAGGGAAACGTATATAGTGAGCCCCCAAAGGAGTTCGTACCAGTATGAAAGTGACATTTAACTTCATATAATGTGACAGTGTTAAGCTGTAACCCATTCTTAAAGCCCCCCGAGATCGAATATTGTCGGGCATACATGTATTGTTTTTGTTTTGGTATGTCTGTTTTTGAGATGGCTGATTTGTTGGTTTGTTATTTTTTCTTTCTGTCTACATATTTAAACTTGGCCATGGCGTGTGAACTACAACTTTATATTTGGCACGTGTACTCCACCTAAGAAGCCCTCAGTTCATCTTGGGTCATGCAAGACAAATGTCTAGATTATTTCCTGCAGGAGCCCTCTGACCAGGATTTTCACTGTACGTTATTTTGCAATGTATTGTAAAAATGAACGGTTGAAGCTTCAATGAGATAGTTGAGAAGTTTTTACCATCAAACGTCGGCGCCGATTTACTCGGCGTCTTGTCTGGGTCAAACGGTTCGCAGTGCCTTCAAGTAGCCTTTGGACGTGAAAGGTGAAGATCACACCCGTAAGACACCTCTCTGGTAAATCTGTCTGAGCTGTTTCTTGAAACCAGCCATACACGTGTGAATAAAAACATACCGGCAAACAAAACAGTGATGAAAATATCAGCAACCTACGGCAAAACAGTAGGGTATTTAAACAAACAGCCATGCAGACAATCAAATTAACCCATTTATGCCTGGGCATTGCAATGATTTCTCCCTGTGGGCTTGCTGGAATGATGTATACAGTGCTCCCTCTCTATACAACAACACCCAATTGGAGATAAATATTGTGGGTGTTGTTCGGAGGTAGTTGTTATTGGGAGGGAAAAGTAATACCCTTAGAGTACTGTGAAAATTAACACATATTGCTTACATTTGCAAACAGTTTGAAACCAGATCAGACGCCGCATGACGTGGCGTCAGTATGGGTTCCAACTGTTTGTTACTCATCTTCGTGATTCTTTTGTCAAAAAGTTCATTACGTAACTTAGATAAAAACAACTGACGGCAACTATAAGCAAACGATATTCAAGCAGTGAAAGTGTTGGACATAATGGTCTTGTTTTGGGAAGAGCAACACGCATTGTTGTAAGGAAGAAATTGTTGTTCGGAGGGCCGTTGTTGGAAGGGAGCACTGTATTAGATTAACAATTGTGACCTTACAATACCGTAATGTTTGTCCATATATCAGAACATTTCATATGGACAAGCATCAGTACAGACTCTGCTGAGACGTCGTGTCCTATCAGAGTCTTTACTGTTTGCCAATGTTCTCTAAGTGAATACTAGGTTAAATGGCTTAAACATACATGTAATATTTCAGTACATTCTACTTATTACAAGCACTCAGAAAGCATTGTTTTCGGGTGTGTACAGCAAGTGAATGTCTTTGGCAGAAAAACGCAATTTTAAATTGTTTTAACTCTTTGCATGCTAGCGGCGGATACATGTGCCACAGTGAATACCTTTAACAAACAGTTTGGATCCTGATGAGACGCCGCGTAACGCAGCCTCTCATCAGAATCCAAACTGTTCGACACTCTGACCCTGTTTTGAAAAGACATTTATGAAAATTCTAATTTATAGAACAGCTTCAGACGACAATTATATTTGCAGACGAAACAATTACCCAGCATGCAAATAGTTCAACTTTAGTTATGATTTAAACCTTAAACCGTCAAACTTTAGTGTCTGTTTTACCTCTTCATCGACATTATATCATCTGCTTTCACATCTTGCCTTAAATATAATTTCAAAACAAAGATTAAACACTTCCGTTGCCAGAGTATACTCCTACACCGTTATTTGTTCGTCTCTCTCAATATTGTTGTCTGCAAGATCGTTTCAAAGTTAGATTTAAGGTCGTAGTATATTTTAAGAAATGTCAATACGAGTGTCAAACAATTGGATCCTGATCAGCGGCGTCTGATCAGGATCCAAACTGTTTGCAAAGTCGACATCATGCGACCTCGGTGCATGAAGAGTGAAAGCAGTTTGAAATATCGATACGATTGTCGGGACATCTAATCTTGATCTAAACTGTTTGTTGCTACACTCAAATTGCGATCGACGGGAATAGTGTTAACAGGCTTGACAATATGAGGTCTACTAATCTTGGGACAAAATGGCACCAAGCAAAGTGACATTTCTGTACTTTCTTCGCAAATAGCCAGACGTCTTCATGTTAATTGCTCTCGACGTAATTCCCTTGGGATTGCGACATTCGTGACGTGAGAGTGTAGCCAAGGTAGCATCCAGCCATTTAAAACAATAAAACAAACCTGATTATAACACCATATTACTGCCTACTTTACTCTTTAACTTTTTTTTTTTTTTTTTTTTTTTTTTTTAAATATATACAGTTTGGATCCAGGTTACATGGTAGTAAAGTGTTTGAGAGATAAGTTTGTTATCATTATCGAACTTTTGATTGGTCAGATTTGAGTTCTTCTCAAATATCAACAATCAAAAGTTTTTGAATAATCTAAGAGAGTATTCCACGTCTTAAACACTCTACATGTATAACCTGATCATGATCATGTATATGTGTCACGATCATGATCGAAACTGTTACGATCGTATCAATGTATGTGCAGTTGAAATGTCAATATATATAATAATAAAAAAACATACCACCAACAACTTATGTTCGATCCAAACTGTTTGACCCTCATTTAAATATTTCTTAAGTCTAAATACCTCAAAATAAATTTTAGAAATTAAAGCAAACGGCAGTTGTTTAAAATTTATGACATTATGTCAGTTACATGTAGGGGGTTAAACTATTCGCCTTACATTTGCAAACAGTTAGGGCCCATACCAGACGCCGTGAAACGACGTCTAAACAGGTCCCTTACATTTGTTTTGCTTACAAACATGTCACAAGTTTTTACATTATGGAAATTGTCGAGTCTAATTAAAAACAAAAAAAACCATGTGCTTGTTTTAAACAAATTGAATGACGCCTGTATGAATATGCGAATATTGAACAGTACATGTACAACATTATTTAACTAATCAGAATCCAAAGCGCTTGACGCAGTTTTAAGGTTGCTTAAGCTAAAATGGCTTTAGATTTAGTTTACAAATCAACATCAGACGGAAACTGTGAAGCATTTATTTAGTAGCAGTTGAATATTCAATATCAAATGATTTTATTAATGGCATTACTCTATGTATAATTATGTATGTAGAAACACCAAATACCCGGTGTGTAGTATATCTAGCTTACTAGGTGGGGTTTTCGACTGCGACAATGCCATCGTCAGCTCAATCCGACTTGGGCTGAAAATTGCAAACAGCTTGGAACCAGATCAGATGCCACGTTATGTGTTGTCTGATCTGGATTCAAACTGTTTGACGCTTGTTATAAGACTTTTTTTTTTTAAATGTCCAATATGCAAATTTTAAGAAACAAATAGCAGACGACATGTATGAGCAAACGATATTCCAGCATCGAAAATGTTATTGTTTGGTTTTATTGATCTGTCAAAATTTGAATATTCATACGTCACTGAAATGATATATTTAGCTTCGGTACAAAGTCGTTTCTTTCCGTTTTGATTGATGGATAGGAATTTAAAGATATTTTGCATTCTGTGTCAAATTTAAATCAATAATCGAGTTAGCGTAATTGGAAGCGAGTAAGGGTACTTGTAAAAGGATAAAAGGTTGTGGGTTCGATCCCCGTTAGGTTTTACTTCCTTCTTTTTAACAATTATTTTTATTTTATTTTTTTCAAACGGTTAGTTTACTTAAATTGTTCGACAGAATAATTCGATAATGCAAAATGTGCCATAGATGACCTAAACATTACTCTTTATAAATGATTGAAAGTTTTAAATTGGTGTAAGTTTTACCCGATGGTGTCTCTCACGGCAAATGCCTTAACTCATTTATCACTGAAACTTTAAATGGTCTATTCCAGTTTCCAATTAATTCTAGTCAATGAATGACAACTAAAAAATGGCAAACAGTGTATCCCTGATAAGAGAGCTCCTTCAGGAACTGATCGTGGTATTTGTATGGGACATGTGTATAGGGATTTTCAATGCATTCTGCTTCTCCTCCTCGCAGACTCGTATAAATGATGATAATAATAAAAATAATAATAAAAAATGCCTCCACTGGGTATCGAACTCATGGTCCATACATGACTTAGTAAATCACCACTGTACTGTCTCGACCACGAAGACATATACCTATAAGGATCTAACTCTAAATATGAACTTTATGTTTCAAACCTGGCCTACCCGTAAAACGTAATATAACGGACCCAATCGAAATCGACCGAAGCTATATATAGCGTGTTCAGGTAGCGTATAATTATTTAAATTTTGACAGGTTAATAAAACACAACAATATTGTCATTGATGTATTCTACACCACAACGTCAATTAAAAGTGTAATACGGTATACAGGAAGACCAACATTTGTATTTTAAAGTATTAAGCATACTAAGCAGTTTTCCGTCTGCATAACTAATTGTCTACAACAAGTCTCAAGATACTATTTAAACACTAACAAAGATCAGTAGTTTGGCAAAGAAAAGATATGATGGCGAACTTAAACAAGGTAACTTCTTGTCTCATCTCATAGGATCTTAACCCATATGTGCCCAGTATATTCTTCCATGTTTATGTATTGGATTAGTCCATTTTTTATCAAAGGGATGCCTGCTCAAAATATTCATTTTCACTTTGTTTTATATTGAAATTCCTATCAGCAAACAGTGTAGTCTCTGATCAGACGCCGCATGCAAACAGTGTAGACTCTGATCAGACGCCGCATAATGCGGCGTCTGATCAGAGACTACACTGTTTGCCTATGTCCCATATATGGGACCGTGGACACAAATGGGTTAATCAATATGTGCATCCCATATACGGAACCCAGGTAAACAGCACAGACTTAGATCACACGTCGCATAATGTGGCGTCTGAGCTTAGTCTGCACTATTTGCTAACAGGAATTTCTAATAAAAATAAAACGAAATTAAAAAATAGATCAGGCACACCTTAAATGAGAAAAGGACACATCTTAATATATAAGCATGGAAGAATCCTTTTGGCATAATTTATGGGTGAATTGTTTGTAAATGTTATCATCAAAATGCACATACACAGTTTATTAACAAACAACGTGTAACCTATTACTCTATATATACGCCCTTATACGCCCTTAGTTCTTTTTCCCCGAAGGAGCAACCTGCTTTATATTCAACATGCTATAGGCTTAAATATTCGTCGGTCTTTTACGAATATCTAGTACATTTAGACGCAGACGTTTAGAACATTCAGTCTTTTACGTAGCAAATTCAGACGAAAATTCTTTATCATCCAAAGTTTCACATGCAACATGTATTTTATTATTCTCCTGTTCAAATGTTTTTAAGAAATAAAATTGTTTGAGGTGTTTTTCAACGCCGTTCACTAAATGACTACTACACCAAATTGACTTAGATATTTGTTAAACATTAATTGGTTTGTTAATTTAGGGAGACTGTATATAGAAAACAGTATGTAAGCAATTAATGCTAAATATATTTTAAGGCTGAATTAGTGCATTCTGGTTAAATTTAAACCCGAAATAATCAATAGCCTGTTTCTTCGTTTTGAAGACGGTCGACTACATGCCTTAAAGCACCATCTGCTTGAACATAGAAAATATTTCTAATAATACATGTTCATGACTGTATAAATTGGAACCAAATGTATATACATGTACCTCTGTGAAGGAATAAATTAAAGGTGTAAATATGTATCTATGGAGAAAGGGTTAAACATCTGTTTGAAATCGAAATCTTATATAGTCTTCTCACTTCTCTGTAGATTTATAGACAAGCAATCTAGAGAACAAACAGTTCGTATCGCGATCAGACACTGGGTTTAAAAAAACTATTAACGTTTTTATATTACCGTATGTATGCATTTGTGCCCCCGCCGACTTTGTCAAAAAGGCATATCGTTACAACGGATAATACGTTATTCTTTCTCGCTTAAACGAAACAAAACGCACACTTAATGCAGGAAAATGAACAAAAAATGCAAGCTTTTAAAATTCGTAATAATTCAAATGTCGTCATTTGTCATCTCGTACATGTAATAGCAGAGCAATGTTGTCTGTAAAAGCCTGACTTTCTTCAGCATATGACCATCAAAGCAAGTTAACAATGCCTGTGAGAATTGCCGCACCTCAGGTCCTGTCCTAATAGTGTACAATTATTGCCGCGGCAACTGGTACAGTCTATCGAAACTCGATATTTCGAACTGGCTTAAATCGATTGCAACAGTGTTTCATAAATTGAATTTCAATACAACGATCTCCCTTAAGTCAAACATACCCATATTTCAAAGTTAAAACGTGGCTAAGCCACGTTTTAACTTTGAACTATGGGTGTGTTCGAACTAACGCGAGTTCGATGTATCGAGTTTGAACTATTATGTCTGTGTTGTTTACGGCAATTACTATGGCGTGTGGATAATGACTGGCGTCAGATCTTCATCTGTGGTATGTTAACGTTGATTGTTTTGTGGTTCAATTATTGTTCTCCACAGACAGAAAACTGACAATGATGAAGCACGTGTCGGTGCTTTTATTTGTTTTTGTTCTAATGATTTAGGAAATGTCTATCTTCCATCGGTTTCTAGCCCTCTCTCTACATCAACGACCAATGGGAGACAAAGATTGTATGTGTTGTTCGGAGAGAGTTGTTATAGGGAGAGGAAAATAATGCCTTTAGGGTACTATGCATGCCTTTGCATGACTTTGCTGATCAGGTTAGACGTGGTTCAAAGTGTTTGTCCGTCTTCTTTATGTTTCTTCTGTCAAATCCAACAGATAACTTTGAGATAAACAGCAACAAACAATTTTAAGCAGACAAAATTTCAGCAGTGAAATTGTTAGAAATTGTTAGAAATTGTAGGTGTCGGTGGTCCAGTGTCGGTGGTCCAGTGGTAAGGACGCTCGACTAGGAAGCGAGAGGTTCCTGGTTCGAGCCCTGTCAGGATCACTGAAATTTTTCTGAGCAAAAAATTAACCCTACATTGCTCCACTTCACCCAGGTGATTTAAATGGGTACCTGAGAGGGAAACAAGTCAATGTGTCATGGCTGATAGTAGCGCCGTATGTAAATGGCCAACTTGTGACTTGATGAACAGGGAGGTAATTGTAAAAGTCGGAAGAATATGACATATAAATGTCAGACTTGATATACCTATCACCTTTACCTTTACCTTTACATAGTTGTTGTGTTGGCTAAGAGTTGCTAACAAATCCAACAGATAACTTTGAGATAAACAGCAACAAAAAATTTGAGCAGACAAATTTGCAGCAGTGAAATCGTTAGACATAATTGTTGTGTTGGCTAAGAGTTGCAAGCATTGTTGTTAGGAGGGAATCGTTGTTCGGAGGGTCGTTGTAGGGAGGGGTCACTATACGTATACAGTAAGCTCCTGTCGTTACAAGCACTCATTATCCTCATTGGTTAATCTCCTTCACTGCCCTGACGTCATCAAATATTTCGTCTGTAATTCTAAAATTTAATCTTAAGGTATATCGACTTAGGACATATTGAAATGAGTGTCAAATAGTGTTGATCATGATCAGACGCCGCGTGACGCGCTGTCTGAGCATGATACAAACTGTTTGCAAATAGTTATTATATTCGGGATAAGGCAGTGCATGGAGTTGTTAACATTTACAGTACGTAACTCATTCTCCCTCTCTCCGGAAACGTCAAATAGACAATTTCAATTTCAAATTAAGTATGATCCCTTTTCGACTAATTAAGGTTGTGTTTGCAGTGGAGAATCTGTTATTCTGTCCCGTTTAAACGCAAACGAAACGCAAACGCAAAACACTAAAACGTAGAAAAGTGCAACTTTTGGACAATTCTGATAAATCATGTTTATCTTGGTGGCAAACATTTTGGAGCCTGATCAGACGACGGGTTACCCGGCGTCTGATCTGGCTCCAAACTGTTTGTAAAAGAAAAAATAGTTTTCGCGTAAACGCGTTTATCGGAAAAGAATAACAGATTCTCCACTGTACATGACACACGGTACAGATCCTGGTCAGCTCCCAATCAGGCATCTGGTTTGGGTCTGCACAGTTTTCTCATGGTAAGTGTGTTCTTCAAAGGTACAATTTTTATAAAGGAAGAGTAGATACAACATGTATATGCTCGTCGCTAGGGTTCCACGAGTAAAACATTTTTAAAGGGGCAGCAAACCACCCTGCTCGGGAAACTAATTAGAAAGAATGTTTTTGCTAAGCAAAGAAAGGCGCGTTTTACAGCAGTTTTACACAATACATGTACTGTTATGTGTCAGCCAACATATTTTTTCAATAGCCCTTGTTAACTAACCAAAAAAAAAGGTTCAATGCTCCCTCTCTACAACAACACCCAATACGAGACAAAGATCATGTGTGTTATTCGGAGGGAGTTGTTATAGGGAGGGGAATTGGCTAACATTTACAAACAGCTTGATTCGTGGACTATACTGAAAATTGGTTTGTTTGTTTGATACCAAATATGTACTCCACATGAAATAAAGTCGTTATTATTATTATTATAATTACTATGTAGATCTTTTCCATAAAAGTGGTTGTGTCCTTAAATATACATGTATGCATATCTATATTATATTATATATTGATTGAAAAAAGTGTCAATAAACTTTAATTTCTCATTTGAGCTTTAGAATGCATTGCATCTTCATGGGTTCTCACCATCTGAGAAAGATCGCTGAACTTTACTGCAGACTTCACTTCTGAACACTGCGATTTCAATAATAATTGAAAAGCAATGTTTGAAATACCTTGACAAATACATACACATCCCATCCCTGCATCGATTCCCAACCCTTTTACAGCGGGTTAAAGTCTTTATAATATGATGTATGTTCCCCCTTTAACCCTTTGAAACCTAGTCACACATATATACGTCATTTGCAAACATTGTACCTGTCAAGAGTACACTTATTCTATGCAAACAGTGTAGACCCAGATCAGAGGGCTCCTAAAGGAGCCATCTGATCAGGGTCTGCATTGTTTGTAATATTGCTGTACACGTACAAAAACAACCCTAAATAGTCAAAAATCAACTAGACTAAATTGGAAACTGGAATTGTCTACTTGAAGTTTCAGGGAGGAGGGAGTTAAAGGCAACACAAATACAAATAAAATGCACGTACATAAAGAAAGTGCCATTTTAGTATGTTGGTCCTCATACATTTTTAACAAAATATATATTTGAGTATCTAACAGTTTGGAGCTAGATCAGACGATGGGTTACCCAGCTCCAAACTGTTTCCAATGGTTGTCAGTTGTTTATATATTAACCCATTTGCGCCAAGTGGATTCTTACATGCTTATATATTGAATTAGTCCATATTTTATCAAATGGATGCCTGGTCAAAATTTTCCTTTTCCTTTTGTTTTATATTGATATTCCTATCAGCAAACAGTGTAGACTCTGATCAGGCGCTGCATGATGCGGCGTCTGATCAGAGTACACTATTTGCCTATGTCCTATATATGGGATCATGGATACAGATGGACTAACACGTTTGGAATCACGTATTTACCCTCTGTAAATATCAGTGAAATTTTTTTTATTCTTACCCAATAAACGCGTTTACGTTGAAACTATTATTTCCATTGCAAACAGTTTGGAGCAAGATCAGTCTCCAAACTGTTTGCCACTCGTATAAAAATGAATAGTAAGAGTTGGCAAAGCTTTGATATTTTGTACTTTTTTTATACAATATGTTTGCGTTTCGTTTGCGTTTATACGGGAAAGAATTACGTTTTCTCCACTGTATACACGCCACTGTTGGCATCATTACATCCTGGTACTTCTCGTCACGTGCCGTTTGTTTTGCTCACAGCATCCCATTTATCAGGAAACCATTATATTCATTGCTATTGTGTTTCAGAAGCGGTTATTGATAATTCTAAATGGTCACATGAGATTGGGAGTTCTAGTGATTTATGTTATACAAAATGACAGTCGAACTGACTGGAGATCAGTTTTGGAAAATGAAAGGAATCTGATATTATATTTCGAAAAGTATTGTGATCCACATGAAATGCTAATTAAGGCCTAGTGCAGGCTTGAAGACCCCCTCCCCATTAAAAGAAAAACAGACAAACAAAACAATACAAAAAGTGGAGAAGTGGAGAAGACGTTATTCCGTCACAGTAAACGCGTTTATGCTAAACACCTTATTCAATCTACAATGGAGAAAACGTTATTCTTTCCCCATAAACTATTATTTCCATTGCAAACAGTTTTGAGCCAGATCAGACGCCGGGTTACTTTGTTATTTTGTACTTTTTATTACAATGCGTTTGCGTTTTGTTTGCGTTTAAACGGGAAAGAATAACGTTTCTCCACTGTATGCATTGCAAACAATTTGGAACCAGATCAGACGCCAGGCTAAACGGGGTCTGATCAGGCTCCAAACTGTTTGCCATTGAGATAAATATATTTCTTCCGAATTTCTGATTTTCTTGCTACCTGCTTTAAATTCTCACTGGTCTTCAAAACGGGAAAATATGCTATGAGGTAAAGGTTTAACCCTTTAACCAATCAACTGTTTCTAGTTTTGAAGACAGGTGACAACTTTTAAGCTATTTGAAAGTAAAGCAGAAAGTAAGGCGCGTTTTGATTTACTATCAGCATGCTCTAAGCTACCACCTGCTAGGATATAGAAATATTGGTTATGGTGCGTATACACCACTGTATAAAGTGAAGGAATAAATCCAAGGCGTAAAAAGATGTTTTATTGAGTGCATTGTATTAGTTTAAACATTTAAGTACCTTTTATCGTTTTGAATCACCCATATATCGTACATATAGCTTTATTAAAACCATAAACATCCAAAGTGTGATAAAAACGCTCTATTATAGAGCATTTCAATGAATGTCATGAATTTTCATCATACAGATGATCAAACAGTTTGTCCAAGAGCATTAAATGTCCATACAATATTTGACTTTATATATCTTCTAGATACACACAATTCGTATACTCCTTCTAGGATATGTACAATGTATTACTTCTGCGATATGATAAACGACATGAATCAATTGTGGTGATTATTATCTTGTTCAAACGGACTATATGTACTACATTTTCATGACGAACGAAACAATAATCTGTATTCAATCTGTTTGTCACTCGTCATTATGATTTTTTTCTGTTAAAATGTCCAACATGTGACTTTGAGAAAAACAACAGACCACACTTTCTAGCAGACGATATTGCAGTCGGGAAAATTTTAGACATAAATGTCTTGTTTAAGGAACAGCTGGAAGAGTTGTTGTAAGAAGGGAATCGTTGTTCAGAGGGTCGTCATGGGTAAGGAGTACTGTAATACATGTACAGTAGAACCCCTCTATCACGGCCACTAAATAGAAGGCTAATTGTCCGTATATAAATGACAGATGACAGCTTAAAGCAATGTGAAAGTGAAACAGAAAGCTCCTGTAGGAGCTTTCTGTTTCACTTTCACATTGCTTTAAGCAGTCACCTGTCTTATACGATTAATATTTGACACAACTTAGAGGTCGTAATTGAGAGGTTCTACTGTATTTTGAAACAATGGACTTAACGGGAGAACCTGCAGCTGCCGTAATACATTGTTTAGTGTAGCGCAGTTAATTAATGAAGAATTATTTCCAGACTTGTACTTTACGAGGTATTTAGTTTCTGGAGATCACTTTACATTCCATTCCCGTCTTCTCTAGATATCACGATTGATTTGTTGGGTGGTTTTAATTATTAAATCTTGCCGTGCGTTTAATTGTTAGTCAAACATGCTTTAACACTTTCATTGAAAGCTTATTTTAAATGTTTACAACACTTTTCAGGGCCACCACAGCAAAGTCAAAACAGCAATAGGCATGTTGCTGACCATTGTCTCAACCCTGATCCAACTTGAGAAAACTTAATTGGGACTACAGTGTTCCCTCCCTACAACGACACCCAATGGGAGACACAGATTGTGTGCGTTGTTCAGAGGGAGTCGTTACAGGGAGGGAAATTGACTTACATTTGCAAACAGCTTGAATCCAGATCAGACGCCGCGTTACGCGGCGTCTGATCTGGATTCAAGCTGTTTGTAAACCGGCATTATATTTATTCCATCAAAATGTAATTTTGAGAAAAAACAGCAGACGACAATTTGAAGCAGACGATATTGCAGCAGTAAAAGTGTTAAACATTTTGTCTTGTTTGGGGAACAGCCGTAAGGGTCGTTGTAAGGAGGGTGTCGTTGTTGGGAGGGCCGTTGTAGAGAGGGAGCGCTGTATAAACATTAACTGAAACTTTGATAGTTGATGTGTAGCATTACATAGTTATTAAAATTGTGCACTTGGGGTCAAAAGCGCAGATGGGTCACATTTTACATAGAGCTATAAAAATATTACAAATTTGCAACTTTCGCTTTTCACACCATCGCCATTCACACACACACAATTATGATCTGGAAATTATTAAATGACAATTAATAATCCACCATCGTGTAACCAATACATTTTTACGCACTTTGATATCAACTTTGTCTATGGTTTGTACTTATAAATATAACAAAAGTCCCTCAAAACAAATGTAGAGTTTAGTATAGTAGACATCGATTTAAAATGCGGATATCCGCTATGGTGCAAACAATTTTTCAAAATAATTAGAAAAATCAAAATAATTGATTAAATATCAACCTTCATTAGTCCCACAAATATAAATTATGTGTCAATCTTAAACGTTGTACCTGTGAAGAGTAGCTTTGTCTTATGCAAACAGTGTGGACCCAGATCAGAGAGCTCACAAAGGAGCCCTCTGATCAGGGTCCGCACTGTTTGTGAGTTTGCAATATAGATTTTAAAACAAATAGACTAAACCTAATAGGAAACGGATATTGTCAATCTTAACTTTGAGGGGACAATAAATTTTCCCATTTGTGACCATGATCCGATAAATGGGCATTAGGCAAATAGTGTAGACTCTGACCAGACGCCGCATGATGCGGCGTCTGACCAGAGTCTATACTGTTTACTATATAAGTAAAATCGATGTAAAACAAACGAAAATGAAAATTTAGACCAGGCAAAAACGGATTAATCCAATATACCGGTATACAGTGGAGAATCTGTTATTCTTTCCCGTTTAAACGCAAACGTACGCAAACGCAAAGCAATACAACGTAGAAAAGAACAACTTTTAGACAATTCTGATAATTCATGTTTATCTTGGTGGCAAACAGTTTGGAGCCTGATCAGACGCCGGGTTACCCGGCGTCTGATCTGGCTCTAAACTGTTTGTATTGTAAATAATAGTTTTAGCTTAAACGCGTTTATTGGGAAAGAATAACAGATTCTCCACTGTAAGCATGGACGAATCAACTGGGCGCAAAAGGGTTAAGGTTTTACTTAATTGTTCTAAACTCATGTTATTTTTTTTGGATTTCAGAAAATTGGAGGAGGAATATGTAGCGATAGCAAATGACGTAGAGAGGAGGGCAACAGAGGCGGTGGCTGGGAGGGAACTTAGGAAAGATGCGCCCCTGTGCCCCATATGTCTTAAAAGTGAACTGAAAATAAAGGAAGGAAAGATGAAGGAGGGGCAGAATGTGTGTGTAGACTGTGGGAATCTCATATGTTTAAACTGCGGCAGCATGGAACAATCCGTTACTTCAAAGGTAAGACGATGATATTTTCCCCCTTTTTTCATCTTTTTTTCAGGCCTTGTCAGCAAGCACCTAATTTATTTCCCGTCATAGATGTATCAATGCTAACAATATTGTTATGTCACTGAAAAAAACAGGAAGAGGCTGAATTAGTTTGAATAATTCATTGAACCCTAGCGAGGCATATATTGGTCATTTACAAACGGTGTACCTGTGAGAGTGTAATTGTTCTATGCAAACAGTGCAGACTCTGACCAGAGTGCTCCTGTAGCAACCCTCTGATTAAGATTCTGTACTGTTTATCATTTGACAATGTAATGTTACAATCACCCCTAACAATTGCGATAGACTTTATTGGAAACTGGAATTGAAAATTTCCGGAGTCAGCCTGAGTTAGAGAATATGATATTTCTTCCCGTTTAAACGCAACCAAAGTGCAAACGAAATGCAATATGACTTTTAAATAACAAGTGCTAGGAATGCTTAAAACGTTTGACTGTTTACTAATGCCTAGGTGTCACTTTTTATAGCCTGATCAGACGCCTTGTTTGAATGGACATACGTGTAATTTTAAAGCACAAACGTTGGGAGACATAACGTCATTTCTCCGAGTACGCAGTCAATGTGTGTATCTCGTACAAAAGAAAATACATTGTTTCCCCCAATACAAGAAGCGCGTTTATGCAAAACTATTACATGTACAGTGGATAATCTGTTATTCTTTCCCGTTTAAACGCAAACGTACGCAAACGCAAAGCACTAAAACGTAGAAAAATACAACTTAAGGACAATTCTGATATTTCATGTTTATCTTGGTGGCAAACAGTTTGGAGCCTGATCAGACGCCGGGTTACCCGGCGTCTGATCTGGCTCCAAACTGTTTGCACTGCAAATAATAGTTTTAGCGTAAACGCGTTTATTGGGAAAGAATAACACATTCTCCACTGTACGTCCATTGTAAACAGTTTGGAGCCAGATGAGATGCGTGGTAATATGGCGATTGATCATATTCAAAACTGCCATTCATATAAAAAAGTTAAGAATATATTTTTCAATTTACTGTCATTATCTACAGTTTATTGAATTCTGTTTGATTAGTTTCGTTCAAAGGGGAAATAATAAGGCCTTTTCCACTGTCATAAAATAAGAGTCGATGTGTCTAGTAATATTATGCGATTAACAGCTTACCTAAACAATGGCAACACGCAAATATAACACATTAATAATTTTCACTTTGTAATGAATGGATCACAGGAGTGTATGCCTTGGTTAGTCTAGGTATACAATATACACAACTAATGGTCAGGACTAGGTGTCTGTTGTGTGCAAGACCATGTCATGTCTAGGTAACAGATGAGTACAAATACATGTATAACCTATATCATTCTTGCAAGGCGCGGCTTGACTGTGTTGAACCTACGAATTCTTCACGAATACATACGAATATGTCACACATGTGTGAAGAATTGGAAATTTGAAACTTGAAACTTGAAAGGTATTTTATAAATCTGCCACTTGGTTTTCAAGAATCAACGTCAGCAAATTGCAAAAAAACAACAACAATGGAACCGAAATCAGTGCCAGAATTACCAGCACCTGAAAGATTAAGTTCCCTGTGAGAACAGAATACAATATTGGTGAAAACATAGTCCCTTGTCGTAAACCTACATGTACAAATATATTTAAAAAACATGAAAACGAATTGCAGTATCTTACGTTTTTATCTTATAATATAAGTCTTATAACTCTGAACATTTAACCTTTAACCCTTTCCCCCATAGAATCGACTTTTAACGTATCTAATCAATTCCTCCGCTGAAGAAAATAGTTCCCGTTTAAACCCTCATGAACAATTACCATAACACATATTTTTTATATAGCCTAGCAGATGGTAGTTCAAAGCAGGCTGAAAGTAAAGCAGAATGTGCCTTCAGGCACATTCTGCTTTACTTTCAACCTGCTTTAAGTGATATCCTATATTTATTGTTATAAATGGGTTATTGGGTAAAGGGTTAATACCGTAATTGAACATTTTCAACCTAAACTGATTACAATTTACGGAATATCCGCATAAACTCTTCACATGTGTGAAGAATTCGAAGTTGGAAAATTACGGCCCAACATGTCTGACCTTTTCAAATATTTTGCATCCAGACTATAAGTTAATCGTGATATAATCTGTTTCAGGCTGGTCGAGTTCTAAGTGTTTTGCAATGAACGTCCAATCGTGTAGTATCAACGCTTTTAAGCGTTTATACTACAAGATTTGACGTTTTTTGCAAAAAACTCAAGACCCGACCAGACACTGATTATCGGGTGTCAGGTTCAGCACATTTTGAATAAGCACATTTTGAAAAAAATTAAACCGACAAAATTTAAAAGAAACGTAATTTTCTGCTCTTTATTGAATCTATAGCGTTTGCGTTTTATATCGTTTAAACGAGAAACTATGCATGTAATTCCCCCCATACAGCTTAGACTGAAAAGTGTAGCCTTTATTGGCCAATTTACTTGGTAAACACTCCTCTAATATACGTCCTTAACTCTTTCACTGCCAAATTGTAACATCTGCTTTAACCCTATCACGCCAAACTATCGTCTGCATTGATAGTGTCATCTGCAATACTTTTTTAAGTTTTTTAAGTCAGCTTTAGGGCTGATTTGACTGTAAAAATGTCGATACGAGTGTCAAACAATATGAACACTGGTCAAAGGCCGCGCGTTACGCGGCGTCTGATCAGTGTCCAAACTGTTTGCAAAGTCGCATTTTCACGCCATTGGCAGTACAGTGAAAGAAATAACGACAGCATACAGTGGAGAATCTGTTATTCTTTCCCGATAAACGAGTTTACGCGAAAACTATTTTTTCTTTTAGACACAGTTTGGAGCCAGATCAGACGCCGGGTAACCCGGCGTCTGATCAGGCTCCAAACTGTTTGCCACCAAGATAAACATGAACTATCAGAATTGTCCAAAAGTTGTTCTTTTCTACGTTTTAGTGCTGTGCGTTTGCGTACGTTTGCGTTTAAACGGGAAAGAATAACAGATTCTCCACTGTAGAAGGTTAACGTTTCGAGATGGTTGCTTAAAGGATAACGAAAGTAAGACAGAAAGCTCCTATAGTCTTGAGCTTTCATCTTTACTTTCATCCTGCTTTAAGCACCCGTCTGCCTTACACGTAATATAATCATCCAGGGGTCTTTGTTGTCGTAATTTAGTAAAGGTTATTGTATGCATAATAGGATGTTATTTGTGAGAAAATGCTGACAATGGAATTGTTCAAGATATCTCATTAGTAACCATCCAGAGACCTATCTTATAACAAATCCTTCTACAGAACAGTAAGCTCCTGTGGAATAATAATGACCAGAAGTTATCTTGCGTCTTGTTAGGGTTTGAAACGATATCTGCTTCGAAAGCACTGTTTGACATTACTACCTCTGATATCGGTTATCGTCGCTGCTAGAATATCAGTTTCGAACATTCCAGATTCTGATTGCATTCGAGTAGGCTTTATTCTTCATTGTTTAAATTAAAATAAACTTAACGCATACGCAATACAATTAAATTTAGAAAAATTGCAACTTTTTTAAGACATTGACAATTTATTCAATCAGGAGTGGTAAACAGTTTGGAGCCAGATCACATGTCGTATTTCCCGGCTCCAAACTGTTTGTAGTGGACACATACAGGGGATAAGAGGATTTTATTCTTAATAAACGCGTTTACGCTAAATCTTTTATTCCCATTGCAAACCGTTTGGAACCAGATCAGACGCCGGGTAACTCGGCGTCTGACCAGGTTCCAAACTTTTTGCCATTCATACTAAAACAAATAGTGAGCAATTTAAACAAATTGTCATTTTCTACATTTTATCCCGTTTCGTTTGCTTTTAAAACGGGAAAGAATAACGTCTTCTCCACTGTATATTGCGTTTTGTTAGGGTTTGAAACGATCTCTGCTTCGAAAGCACTGTCTGACATTAGTACCTCTGAGATGGTTTATCGTCGCTACTAGACTAATCTGGAATCTCATTACAGGCGAGAAAAGACGGTATTTGTCCCCGTTTAAATTGAATAAACTAAGCGCAAACGCAATACAATAAAATTTAGAAAATGACACATTTTTATTTTAAATATTGACAATTTATTTTTACAGGAGTGGCAAACAGTTTGGAACCAGATTTGACGTAGGATTAACTGGCGTCTGATCCGACTCCAAACTGTTTGTAAAGAACATACATATACATTGTAGTACATGGAGAAAACGTTATTCTTTCCCAATAAACGCGGTAACGCTAAAACTGTTATTTCCATTGCAAACAATTTGAAGCCAGATCAGACGTCGGGTAACCCGGCGTCTGCTCAGAAAGCGCATTTGCAAACATAGTTGACCCTGATCAGACGTCGCGATACGCAGCGTCTGGTCAGGAACAAAGCTGTTTACCACTTTTTGTAAAAATTACATCAGTAATACTGCCTTAAATCTGACCTTGAAACGATATTGCAGACAACAATATTGAAGCAGACAATTCAACGTAATACACGTTTTAGTACACATATGTTTTAAACCATATTCAGTTTCCGGCATTAGTAGTTAATGAAATTCCCGGACAAATTGCGATAGTAGATAATATATAATGGTAGGGATCGGATCAAATATTCGAATATTCTCATAAGAACCGAATATTCGATTACCATTAAAGTAAACGAATATTTGTACCTGGAAAAACAATCGTTTGGTTTTAATTTCTCCCAACCAAAGTAATACGTACTCTGCTTTTATCCCCACGTATTGCGCGGTTATCAACCACCATAAGGGCGGGTAGGTTTTTTGATATACCATACATACACATCTACATGTTTTATTAAGTTATTGGTCCCCCGGTGCCATTTAAAGTAAAACTTGCAGTAAACAATGCAGTTTTCATATTTCGCTGACAAGGCAAGTTTCTTATTTTTACATGCAAACAGGGTCCCATCGCAATCAATAGAACCAATTTTGTGAAATGGGATAACTTAACACCGACTTTGCTCAAGGCATAACAATGAGACTGCAATTATGTCACTGGTACGAAAAGGTCACTAATTTACGACCATTGAAACAAATACTATTTGATGCGGCACAGGGACGAGTAAAATGTATTAACCCATTTATACCCAGTGGTTTCTTCCATGTTTATATTGGATTTGTCCATTTTAGCTCACCTGAGCCAAAGGCTCAAGGTGAGCTATTGGGATGGCCCTGTGTCCGGCGTCCGTCGTCGTGCGTTGTGCGTCGTCCGTCGTCCGTCGTCGTTAACAATTGCTTCAAATGACATCTCCTCCTATACCCCTTGGCAGAATTCAACCAAACTTTACAGAAATGTTTCTTGGGTCAAGCTCTTTTAAATTTGTTCAAAGAATTTAAAACAATGCAGAACTCTGGTTGCCATGGCAACCAAAGTGAAAAAAAGGAAGTCTTAAAAAATCTTTTTGTCTGAAACTACAAGGGCCAGAGCTTAGATATTTGGCACATAGCATTGCCTACAGGTCCTCTATCAAGTTTGTTCAAATTATGCCCCTGGGGTCAAAATTGGTCTCGCCCTGGGGGTCACCGTTTTACATAGAGTTATATAGTGAAATTTTCAAACGTCTTCTTCTCTGAAACTTATATGGCCAGATATTTGATATTTGGCATGGTGACACTTCTAGATGTCCTATACCAAAATTGTTCAAATGGTTCTGGTTGGTTGTATAACTAGGTCACATGAGCTAAAAATAGATTTTTTTTTCAATGCACACTTAAAAAATCTTCTTGTCTGATACTACAAGGGCCAGAGCTTAGATATTTGGCACATAGCATTGCCTACAGGTCCTCTATCCAGTTTGTTCAAATTATGCCCCTTGGGTAAAAATTGGCCTCGTCCCGGGGGTCACACTTTTACAAAGAGTTATATAGAGAAAATTTCAAACGTCTTCTTCTCTGACACTAATATGGCCAGAGCTTTTATATTCGGTATGGTGACACTTTTAAATATCCTTTACATATTTTGCCCAAATGGTTCCAGCCTGTTGCATATCTAGGTCAGTCCTGGACATAAATTATTATCTCCATTTTTTCCGCTATTCTCAGGTGAGCGAAATATGCCCCATGGGGCTCTTGTTAGCAAAGGGATGCCTGGTCAAACTTTTGATTTTCATTCTGTTTTATATTGAAATTCCTATTAGCAAACGGTGTAGACTCGGATCAGACGCCGTATAATGCGGCGTCTGATCAGAGTCTACACTGTTTGCCGATGTCCCATATATGGGATCGTCGGCACAAACGGGTTAATTGGAAACCTGACTTTTCCATTTGTAGTTTCAGAGGTTAAGGACTGTTTTTGTTCATTCAAAGCTAATTTGACAAAAATAATGAGGACATTAGTATGACGTAAGAAATGGCTTAACCATTTCCCCTATAGAAGCGACTTTTAGCATATTTGATTTAGTCCTCCGCTAAAGAAAATAGTTCCAATTTATACAATTATAAATATGTATCATAAGGAATATTTTCTTTATTCTAGAAGGTGGTAGTTTGAAGCAGGCTGAAAGTAAAGCAGAATGCGCCTTATGGCTCATTCTGATTTACTTTCAACCTGCTTTAAATAGTCGGCTATTTGCAAAACTAGAAAAGACTATTGGGTAAAGTGTTAAATGCATGGAATTTATTTTAGGACAATTTTATTTCTGATATAGCCCGAGGGAAAATCGGCTTAACCCCCAGTCTG
Source organism: Gari tellinella (assembly GCA_922989275.2). Taxonomy (NCBI): domain Eukaryota; kingdom Metazoa; phylum Mollusca; class Bivalvia; order Cardiida; family Psammobiidae; genus Gari; species Gari tellinella. The sequence continues at coordinate 96,032,271 of OV277858.1, forward strand.
GCGACTGTTACTATAGTTTTTTGCAAACGGTTTGGATTGCGATCAGATACCGATTTACTCGACAACTGATCAGCATCTAACCTGTTTGACACTGGTTTTTCTGTTATCGTCAATTTATAATAATAACACTAAATAAATAATAATACAGAAAACGCGTTTATAGCGTATATGGATATCGAAACATGGAAATAGCTCACGTAATTATTTTGTCTTTAAGATATTGATTGTGGTTTCGCAGTAATAGCCTTGAAGTGAATATGGAAAAATCTAAATGTAGAACGATTAATTCTTGCTAGTACTTTAATTAAACCTTGCAGCGTCATAGAGTTTTATACAGTGGAGAAAACGTTATTCTTTCCCGATTAAACGCAAACGAAACGCAAACGCATTGTAATAAAAAGTACAAAATAACAACGTTTTGCCAACTCTAACTATTCATTTTTATACGAGTGGCAAACAGTTTGGAGCCTGATCAGACGCCGGGTTACCCGGCGTCTGATCTGGCTCCAAACTGTTTGTAATGAAATAATAGTTTTAACGTAAACGCGTTTATTGGGAAATAATAACGTGTTTGCCACTGTATATATATAGGACAAAGGGAAGCAATGTACACTCTGATCAGATTTGGGTTAGAGTCACCATAAAACATAACGAAAGTGAAAATTAGACCAGTCACCGTTTAGATAAAAAAAAACATGGAATAATAAAAAATGTAAGCATGGGTGAGTCCACTTGGCAACATTGGTTTATTTAACCATTTCTATGACAAAATGACGTCTATTTTGAATACTGTCTTCCTTTTTCGTTTCAAAGCTAGATTATAGGCAGAAGGTCTTAAAAATGGAACAGATTACATGTAGCTAACATTTTAGATCATGATCATACGCCGTGTTTGCTTTTTTATTTCAATACATGTTTTAGTTTATTTGTATTTTTGAATTAGGAAAACGACAATTATTTAGAATAAAGAATAAAACTGGCGCTTAACCCTTTCACTACCAACTACATATATTTCGTGAGATTTTTACCCCTTCACCATTTCATTGTCGACTACTTCAATTTTTGTTGCTTGCAAGATCGTTTCAAAGTAGCATTCAATGTAGTATGATCGATACGAGTGTCAAACAGTATAGATCCTGATCATACGCCGCGTTTCGCGGCGTCTGATCAGGGTCCACACTGTTTGCAAACGCGATTTTCAGCGTCACTGAGAGTGAAAGGGTTTTGAGTTTTAACACAAAGGAATGGTGCCTGTATATTGCAATGAACTCTCCCTGATTGCATGCTGGAAGATTGTATTATTTAACCCTTATCCTGCGGTAATATCGTCTGCTTCGAAATTGTCGTCTGCAATTTTTTTAAATCTAGATTTAAACATTTTTTAAGTAGAGAAATATAAAGACGAGTGGCAAACAGTTTAGATCCAGATCAGACGCCGCGTTACGCGGCGTCTGATCTGGATCTAAACTGTTTGCAAAAATCAGTAAAGTCGCGACCAGCAGGCAAAGGGTTAAAACAAAAGTTGGTTCAACACTTTATGTGTGTCCATACAGCAGAATATTGTATAAAATAGCAAACAGTGCAGACCCTGATGAGACGCCGCGTAACGTGGAGTTTAATCTGATTCTACAATTTCGTTTACTTAGGTCCTCTCTTTAGGCTTAAATTGGTTGACTAAGAAACTCGACCAAATACATGCCAGCAATAGCTTAATTCAGAAAAACTTCAAATTTTGATCGGATTAGTGGTTTCTATTCTGGTCTAAACTGCCGTCAAAACTGACTGTATTTTTCTTAACATCTTTGGCATATTTGAATTGCAAATGCCTTACGACATTGAAACCGGCTTGAATTTGCGTCAGAACCAGTCTAAGCCATTCTAAATCGACTGCCATGAACAAGGGAGCCAGCTCAAGCCGTTCTAAATCCACTACCATGAACATGGAATAGTTTTGTAATTTGTAAATCTGTAAAATAATTCACTTAAATGTCGAGGTGTTAAATAGATATAATTACGATGGAACGTCGATAATTCATAACTCATTTAACCCTTTTCCCAATAGATGCGCCTTTATTCCTTCATTAAAGAAAATAGCTCAAACTTATACCATCATGAATACGTACCATAATAACTACATGGATTTGTATTTTATAGCAGATGAAAGCTTATAGTCAGTCTGAAAGTCAAGCGGAATGTACCTCAATGCGCATTCTGCTTTAACCTTTTCAACGTGCTTTAAGAGATCTGTCTTCAAAACTAGAAACACGCTATGCGATAAAGCTTTAATCTTTGTTCATTTACCAATATTACAAGTTTCCAAGTTTCCAAGTTTTATTCTTCATTTTCTCAGTATGTACAATCACATATAAAAGAGAATACATTCTATAGTACTATATCAAAGCCACGTGAACTTAGAGGACAACATATGCTCGATTTAGTCGAACTTTAACCCTTGTCTCCCTGTCCCTGTAACTTAAAATGAACAATTCCAGTTTCCTATTTAATCTATTCCAATTCGGACTATGTAGAGTTGTTTGTGTCATTGTATTGCAAAATGACAAACAGTGAAAACCCTGATCTAAATGAATCCTCTAATCTGTCTTCACTATTTGCATAAGGCATGTGTATTCTACACATATACACTGTTTGCATATATGTGTGACTACTGACTAGTGTTCAAAGGTATAAGCAAAGCTAAAAATGATACAGTTTCGTTTTAAAATACGAATATGCTCGATTTAAGCAAGCTCAAAGCGTTCAATTGACAGTATTGGTCATATCGTTTCAAATGTTCCGCGGTCATAAACGACTAGAATCGCTTTGCTTATGAATTGGGAGGTCGCCGAGTTGAATCCAAAAACAGTTTATAAAAAACTTTAGTGTTTTTATAGAGCACACATAGTTACCTATTCGTCTAGTGTTTGTGCTTTTAGGCTTACTCGCAGTTAGGATAAAGGACTGAGAAGTTCTTACATCCGAATTCCCACACTGGGGCGTCTCGACATGACCTCGAAGTTGATAGAACGTTAAAACCAACAGACCAGTCAAATCGATCATGTCACCGTCAGGTTTTGGTTCTCTGTGAATCTCCGTTATCTTTATAATACAGCACATTCCTTATTTTACTACCGGTCAATAATAGTTTTTGTCTACGAAGAAAGTATGTGTTTGCTTAAAGCAGGATAAAAGTAAAGCAGAAACCTTATAAATGAGCTTTCTGCTTTACTTTCATCCTGCTCTAAGATGCCACTTGTCAATTGTTGCACCATCAAATAATCTTTATTTCAGTGATCATAATATCGGGGATCGTTTCGTACCATTCACAAAATTTCGGCCTCCCTTTTAAGCTGAGGGCAAAGTCGGTGTTAGGCTGTCCTCTTTCACACAAATTGGTTCTATTGATTGCGATGCGGCCCTACTGTCATGTAAAATTAAGAAACTTGCCTTGTAAGCAAAATAGGAAAACTGCATTGCTTTACGAAACCAACTCAGAAACGTTAGACCTGGAATCCCCGGACACCCTGAGGCCTGGCAATGTGCCAGAACTATTTACCAAGATCGACTTTGGCTTATGAATTCCTGAATATGGGAGAGAAAATGTGAGATAGAAAGTGGCATCAGCATATTTTTGTTGGTCTGGACATTTCCATGTCTGTGTTGTTTTCCATAATATAAATGTTCCCTTTTTATTCACTGAAGCAACACTTTGTAAAGCTTTAGAAACGATGGAGAAAACTAAATACAGTGTTCCCTCTCTACAACGGCCCTCCCAACAACGACTCCCTCTTTACAACGACCCTTGCCGCAGTTCCCGAAATAGGACAATTTTTCGCGGCTGCATTGTCGTCTGCTTAAATTTGTCGTCTGCTGTTTTTCTCAAAGTTACATATTGGACATTTTTACAGAAAAAAATTATTGACGAGTGACAAACAGCTTGAATCAAGATCAGACGCCGCGTTACGCGGCGTCTGATCTGGATTCAAGCTGTTTGCAGAGGTAAGCCAATTTCCCTCCCTATAACGACTCCCTCCGAACAACGCACACACTTTTGGTCTCCCATTGGGTGTCGTTGTAGAGAGGGAACGCTGTACATTTCATTATTGTTTTTCCATTTATGTCCATATGAAACCTTATGTTGTGACTACTAATTAGATTTGATTTGATTTGATTTGTTTTGATTTTACGTCGCTTTCAACAGTATTTCAGTCATATCGCGACGTCCAGCTATTGACAGGTGGAGGAAGACCCCAGAAGCCTTTTATGCACTGTTTCAGGCACAAATCGGCAACTGGGTAGAACCACCGACCTTCTGCAAGCCAACTGGAAGGCTTCCCCACATGAAAAATCCGAACGACCCTACTGGGATTCGAACTCACAGCGGTGAGGAGCTTAGTGATGTAAGTCACAGTGACTATACCACTAGGCCACGGAGGCACCGACTACTAATTAGAATCGTCTCGAAATGGGTTAGTTAAAAAGGAACATTTTTTTAAATTTGGAAGCTTCTCTTTATCCACACGTATGGCTATGTAAAATGTCAGGAGAACACTATTTCTTTTATTCAAGTTATATTAACCCTTTTCATGATCAAACTAGTCGTGAGAGTTTTATCCCTTCATCGCCATATTGTCGTCTGCTTCAATATTGTTGTCTGCAATATCGTTTCAAAGTTAGATTTAAGGCAGTATGTCTGACGAAATTTCGAAACAAGAGCAAATAGTTTGGATCAACACTATATTACATAAAAACAATGTTAAAGCAGACGATATACTGGCGATGAAAGACCAGTTAATGGAAACGTTTATACAGAGGAGATAGCTTGACACATTTACTACTACTACCACTACTTCTACATTTACTGATAATAATAATAATACGAACTGCACTGTATTATGAATGAAATTCTACTAAATGATAGATACAGTCTTAAAGGTTATTCTGAAGTTCGTCTTGTTTTCGTATCTTTTAATGGAAAGTGTCTAATTGCCGCGCTAATGTATTAATACTTCAAATTTAAAATGGTAACGATGTTGTCAAAATTAACAAAACTTTAAAAAATCACGAAATATGCTTCAAGCAAAATCAATAAAGCAAGACATACAACTTTGACAGTGTATGAACACACTGTGCTTACTTCTGATCAAGTAGATAAAAGCCAGTTAAATTGATATAGGGCAGTCCTGTGTCGTTATTTAGCTAAGTTAGCCCTTATTATGCTAAGCGCGACTTGGCTTACAATTGCAAACAGTTTGGATCCAGATCAGACGCCGCGTTACGCGGCGTCTGATCTGGATCCAAACTGTTTGCCTATTACCTTCAACCTGGCGTCAATTTGAAAAGCATAAAAATAATTTTAATTTATTTTTGCAGACGATGTATTTGAAGCAGACGACACTTGAACATAATAAGGGTTAACCATTAAACGCTTTTGACCAATTTCAAATAACTATTGCAAGTACTGTTGATTTGAGTAACTCGGCGTCTCGTGTGGATCAAAACTGTTTTGACGCTATTCAAATTGAAAATAAATCAAATAAAAGGTGTAGCAGATGATGATTATTTCGACTACTACCGAGTAACCCATATCGTGCTACATGCGACTTGGTTAACTTTAGGAAACAGTTTAGATCTAGATAAGACGCCGCTTACCGCGGCGTCTGATCTGGAACCAAACTGTTTTACAATAATATTTAACTAACTTCAGTTTAAGTCGATATAACAACTAAATTTGATTTTCTTCGTAGACGATTTGAAGCATGATAAGGGTTAAGCGAGCTATCGGTAGTTATGAAGTCATTATACCTGTTAACCCGTTGCTTGCTGATTGCGACTTAATTGGTTCTTGTAAATAGATTTGATCCAGATCAGACGCCGCGTAACGCGGCGTCTGATCCGGATCCAAACTGTTAGACACTCGTCTTAAGGTGTCTTTAATTCAAAACTGTATAAATCTAAATTTAACACCTTTTGTAGACGACAACTTCAAGTAGACCATTTTAGAGCAGGATAAGGTTTATTCACAGGTAAATGTGTACAGGTAACAACCTAGTGTACATTAAGACGGTAGCTGATCATGTGCCTCGGTAGCGCAGTAGGCAGCGCGTCAGTCTCATAATCACATAAATAACAGAGCAATCTGAAGGTCGTGAGTTCGATCCTCACCCGGGGCAAAACTTTTTGATTACTCAATTTTGCTACATTTTAGCAAGATGTATTTGTAGACGAAGTGGTAAGACTTAGGTATAAAGTTAACCTATATATTGTTTAAAAATAAAGCGTCGATATCGCCCCAATAGTTGAAAAATGTTTTTGCAAATACTTTGGATCCTAATCAGACGTCGCGTCTTTGAAATTGAATTGAATTAAATTGCTTTTAATCTTTCTTTAAAATTATAGTTTAAATAATATTTTTAAGCAGATTAGTGGTTGAAACAGATGCTAAATTAAGCGTGGAAAGGGTCAAGAAGATTCCCACTTTCTATTCAAAATAGTGACACTACATGTAAAACCTCTTTATTACGACTACTATAATATGAAGGCTAATTCATTTTATAAAAGAAGTTGGCAGCTTAAAGCAATGTGACGATATAACGTTGTAGGGAGGGAGCAGAGTGTCATATAATTTTGACAATCAATGCGGTAGGCAAACATTTTGGAGCCTACTCAGATGCCAGTTTACCCGGCTTCTGATCTTGCTCGAAACTGTGTACAATAGCAATATTTGTTTAGAATACACCGTTTACTGGGAACGAATAACGTTTTCACAGATATCGTTGACAGATTGACAGTTTGACATCTACATGTATTTTTTGCAATCAGATCAAAAGTTTTCAATATTTTGACTTGACTGTTCCTAAGACAATTATGTCTAACGCCTTCACTGCTGCAATATTGTCTGCTTAAAATTGGCGTCTGCTGCTTTTCTTATATAATGGATATTTTGACAGAAAAAACACCAAAATGACGAGTGGCTAACAATTTGAATCCAGATAAGACGACGCGTTACGCGGCGTCTGGTCTGGATTTAAGCTGTTTGCAAATGTAGGCGAGTTTTCCTCCCTACACCAACTTCCTCCGAAAAACACACAATATTTGTCTCAAACTGAGTGTGGTTATAGAGAGAAACAGCACTGTATTTGTTTAGCAAACACGCGTTTACTGGGAACGAATAACGTTTCCAGATATTGTTGACTGATTGACAGTTTGACATCTATATTATGCAATCAGATCACAAGTTTACAATATAAACAAACCTTGGATGAGTTTTCTGTTTCACTGTCACCTGCTTGAATTTTTCAATGCTTTTATAATCAAGGAAAGGTAAAAAGAAGATGAATTTGGGATAATAAGGAGAACTATTTTAAAATAATAATAATAAAAAAAATAATATTAATAATGACATGGGTCAATGTTTAGAATGACTTATAAAAATCAATGAGGTGATTTAGACTTCTTTTTTGTTTCGAACAAGCAAAGTATTATCCGTCCGTCCTGTTTTACTTCAGATTGCATTTTAGTCAGTTTGCAGTCACTTGTCTAAAACACCAATTTTGTACGATTGCGATATTGTGGAGATTGGATAAATCATATATTACATGTATCTAAGCTCATTTATATTACAGTAGTCACTCTCTACAACAAAACTCACCATGCTGAGAAACAATGATTGTGTGAGTTGTTCGGAGGGAGTGGTTAAAGGGAGGGATAAGTAATACCATTAGAGTGATGAGCACGACTTGGCTTACATTTGCAAACAACTTGAATCCAGATCAGACGCCGCGTTACGCGGCGTCTGAACTGGATTCAAGATGTTTGACACTCGTCATTATGTTGTTTTCTGTCACAATTTCAAAGATATTACTTTAAGGAAAAGGCAATATTGTTTAGAGAACAGCGGCTATCATTGTTGTATGGGGGGAATCGTTGTTTGGAGGGTCGTTGTAGGGAGGGAGCACTGTATCTACTAATCAATTTATGCATGGATATTGCAATGGTCTCTACAATGACTCTGCAGTACAATGCTCCCTCTTTACAACAACACCCAAGGGAAGACCCATATTGTGTGTGTTGTTTGGAGGGTCGTTGTAGGGAGGGAGCACTGTATCTACTAATCAATTTATGCATGGATATTGCAATGGTCTCTACAATGAATCTACAGTATAGTGCTCCCTCTTTACAACAACACCCAAGGGAAGATACATATTGTGTATGTGTTGTTTGGAGGGAGTTGTTATAGGGAGGGAATTTGCTTACATTTGCAAAAGCTGTTTGTCTCTCGTCATTATTAAGGACCACAATGGAAATAAGGACCACAATGGAAATAAATACACATTACCAGTGGACAGCGCGATACAGAGTGATGTATTTAGCTCGAGACGTTTTTGGCGGAAATAGCCGATCTGACGAGCGCCTTTGCGCGAGTCTGATCGGTTGTTTCCGCCAAAAACGTCGAGAGCTAAATGCGACACTCTGTTGCGCACTGCCAACTGGTGATGTGTTTTTTTTATGCCTTGAATACAAACCAGAAACAACTAAATAGTTGTTTAAATCATTTTATATCCAAAATGTATTAGTTATTTGAAGCAGAACAAGATTTTTTGTATGTCACAAAGAATAACGCGGCACTCGTACATGTACGTAAATGACGTCACGTCAAATCGAAAGCGAGGTCAGAGTAAAATACAAAGTGGCTGATACAAGGTGGCTGATACAGACTCTTGTATCTTACTCTGCAAATACACGCGGAAACGCTCGATATCACTCGAAGGGATATAATAAGAGTAATTCTTACTCTTTTTGTGTTATCCTTGGCATATAATGTTGAGTGACATGGCTGTATTAAATCATACATATTGTTGCTTATTGTACTGTGTATGTTTTTAATAACAGATTGTCATGTTATTGTACATTTTATGCTGAAATAAATCTATCTATCTATGTTTGTTTCTGTCGAAATTTCCAGCTTTTAAATTTGAGAAAATACAGTAGACGAACTTTTTATGCAGACAATATTGCAGCGGTTGAAGAGATGGACATAAGTTTCATGTTTGGAGAACAGCGGCAAGCGTTGTTGTAAGGAGGGAATCGTTGTTCGCAGGGCCGTTGTAGGGACTGTCTTTACTCTTTGGTAATCAATTGTATTCTTTTTTGTATGATGGCCATTAATGGGTTAAAGAAAAAATCAATAACTTATCAAGAGTATTGATAAAATTAATTAAACTTCTAATTAAAAGATAAACGTGCCGTTGATAAGATACTTTGAGTGTTAACTGATTGATTGAGTGCGACTTTCATACATGTATGTCAATATATGTCAAATATGGATAGATAATCACAGGAAAATTGTAAGGACCAGTCTGACAATGTGAGCGGCTGTCAACATGTGCCTCGGTAGCGCAGTAGGCAGCGCGTCAGTCTCATAATCACATAAATCACAGAGCAATCTGAAGGTCGTGAGTTCGATCCTCACCCGGGGCAAAACTTTTGCTCACAATATTTTAAAAAGCGTTCATTTTGGCCATCAATACCAAGTCAAAAAGCAATAACAAAAACAATAATAATATAAATAAATTACTATAGAATTTCCTTCTTATATAATTGATAGGCGTAACTTCCCTTGTACGTGTAATCTGAAGGTCATGATTTCGATCGTCACCATGGGCAATCACTTTATAAATATTACTGAACTAACTAACTTTGCTTACTTTGAACAAGATAGGAACATAAGAAATGACAAAAAGCGCTACCGAAGCACATAGTGTACATTTCACTCATCATACTCGCTTTCAACGCGCATAAACAAGCACACACTCAAAGCAGTCGATAGGTTATCGAACGATGATAAAAATGTAAAAAGTAACAGATGATTCTTATTGACTAGGCTTTTATACCCTTTAACCCTTTAGTCGCCAACTTCAAGTCACGCTTTACGTATAAGCATATGTTCGATTTAAGCATTCTAGAATTTAAGAATTTAAGAATTCTAAATATCGAGATTTGACTGTAGTACTGATGTAGTTTCAAATAGTTTAGACCCAATCTGGATCCAAACTGTTTGGTATGGCTGATGATCTTGAGCTCGGAAGGCAAACCATTAAACCTCTCACTGTCATTATGACGTAATAACCCTTCTTACACAGTGGCTGCCATATTACCGTCTGCTTATAATTTTTCTCTTCTTTTACTTATAAAATTTGGAATTTCAGTTGTCTCTGACTTAAAGAAACATTGATATCAGTGTCAAACTGTTTGGATCCTGATCAGACGCCGCGCTATGCGGCGTCTGATCTGGATTCAAGCTGTTTTCAAATGTAATCAAATTCCCTCCCTATAACGACTCCCTCCGAACAATGCACACTATATTTGTCTCCCATTAGGTGTCGTTGTAGAGAGGGAGAGCTGTACCACCTTCAAGAAAAGTACAAATATTTGCTATTTTTTAATAATCAGTACAATTTTACGCAGTTAAACCAGCACTTACTCCCCGACACTTTCTCTGTAATCAGATTATAATAAAAATGTAAAAAGCAACTGATGATTGTTTTTGAGTAGGTTAGTATACTTTTTAACCCTTTCAACGCCAACTTCAAGTCACGCTTTGCATTGGAATACGCATATGTTCGATTTAAATAAATTCTCAATATTGAGATTTGACTGTAGTACTGCTAGTAGTTTCTAATAGCTTGGATCCAGATCATGCGCAGAGTAACTCGGCGTCTAATCAGGATCCAAACTGTTTGCAAGTGTCAATGCTGTCGGCCTTGGCAGTGAAAGGGCCGATCACCATCAATAAGTCCCACACATTTAGGAGTGTTTACGTCACAGAAAGTTTAATGTTCTTTTATTCTCCAGATGGATCATCGATTTTGTAAAAGTATTAAATAACTGGATTTTCTGTCCAAATATAGTACCCGTTGCTTGTAACCAGTCTCTCATTAGAAACCGTTTGTCTTGTATTGAAACCCGTTACAAACTGACAATGTCCGGACCTGTCGCCGAAAAATTCCGATGTGTCAGATTTTAACTTAACCCTTTCACTGTAATGACGTCATCATTTAAAAAAATAATAAAAGAAAGTATTCTGCTTTTATTTCTCAACTTAAGATTTTAGGTATTTTGACTGAAGAAATATTGAACTGAGTGTCACATATAGATCCTGATTAGACACCGTGTAATTTGGCGTCTGATCAGGGTGCAAACTGTTGCAAATGAAAAGTGTGCGCTAGCGGCAATGCATAGAGTGGCCAAAACTGTACAGCAATACTATTTCCTGTTCAATATAGAGTCGAAACTCGATACATCGAACTCGCTTAAATCGACATAACCAGTATTTCATATGTTTCATTTCGATAACTACATCTCGCTTAATTAGAACAAACCCTTATTGCAAAGTTAAAACGTGGCTAAGCCACGTTTTAACTTCGAAATATGGGTCTGTTCTAACTAACGCGAGTTCGAAGTATCGAGTTTCGACTGTAGATATAAACAAAAAACGCATTTCTTTGGAACTGCTGCCGACGACACAGTTTGCCTAGAGCGCTAAAGATTTAATAGATTTTAATTCTATTACCCGGACATGTTTCCGGCGTACCATCCGGGCTATTGATCAATAAGAACCAATACAGGTTTTAACGTAAATTTACTCTTTCGATGGGTTCTGATTTTTCCATTTTCAAATTGTTAGATCTATTTATTATTGATTATGTTATATTCTTGTTAATTAAATGTTTTGTATGACATGCCTTTTGGAAGGCATCACATTTTTGTATGTACCTGTTTATATGTTGAGGGCCTCCCTCATGGAAGATTGGTTTTATGAAATGAGCTCTCTCGTTAACAAAAGTCTTTATTATTATTATTATCATTGTTATTATGTATTATTATTATCATTTTCATCATTGATATTATTATTATTCATACAATGGGGAAGACGTATATTGATACGGAATGTTTCATATACCTACTGCTCCACTATTGCTAGTCAAGTTATGTTGACTATCAGCCAGCCTGCTGTTGGAAATATTTCAGAAATATAATAGTAAAACAGCTGTGCAACCTCTAACAAAGGCCTACATTGTTTGCAAAATATGCATAAGTATACTGGTTTCAACCGTTGAGAAGACGTTATTCTTTCTCGTTTAAAAGAAATGAATCACAAACGAAATACAGTTGAATGTCCAAAATCTTTCTGAGTGGCAAACAGTAGGAGATAAGTAGTGTCTGAAATGGCTCTAAACGATTTGCAATTGAAAAAAAAAACCTGTTTTATTGGAGAAGATTACAGCGTTTCCTCTCTACAACGACACCCAATGGGAGAAAATCATTGTGTGCGTCGTTCGGAGGGAGTCGTTATAGGGCGGGAAATTTACTACATTTGCCAACAGCTTGAAACCAGATCAGACGCCGCGTAACGCGGCGTCTGATCTGCATTCGAGCTGTTTGTCAATCGTCATTAACTTTTTTTCTGTCAAAATGTCCATTATGTATCTTTGAGGAAAAACAGCAGATGGCACTTTTAAGCAAAATACATTTTGGCCGTGAATAGGACATAATTGTCTTGTTTTGGGGAACAGAGGCAAAGGGTCGTTGTAAGGAGGGAATCGTTGTTGGGAGGGCCGTTGTAGGCAGTGAGCACTATATAACGTCTTCTCTAATGTAACATTGATATGGTAACTCGCAATGGCCAGTATTTTATACCATTTACATCTAAAATACTTTAATTTGGTTAGCAGAATGCTAAAGGCATTGCTTATTCTTAGAAATAGCGTGACAAGATACCATACTATTAATGTATATCACAATGTTACTACAATTTACTGAAATAATTGTATATGGGTTTATTTATTACAATTGTTACCATATTCTGTTACCGAAACATATATTCGAATATTACCCCACCGCCCACCCACACCTCCCGCTCCTATATGAGTCGCAATGCAATTGAGCCGTGCCATGACAAAACCAGTATTATTATTTTGCAACTTTGTACAAACCATGCACCGTTGACATCCCAGTCTCTGTATCTGAGTTTGGTCTACACTGCCAAATACCACACATAATACAGCTAAATAAAATACGTAAGATGCACGTGGATGTCAAACAGCGCCTTAAGCATTCTGCTTTACTTTCAACATGTTTTGAGTGTTTTGATATACATGTATAACTTTTTAAAGTGGCTACATGTCTTCAAAACTAGGAACATGCTATGGGGTAAAGGGTTAAAGATATAAAGTTTTGAAATCTTCGGATTTTGATCATCAAATATATGACAGAACTGCTAAACGTACATCATGTATCACATATGTAACCACATGGCTACTGTGTATACAGCATTTTACAGGTAAATGACTACTGTACACCATGTGCCTCGGTAGCGCAGTAGGCAGCGCGTCAGTCTCATAATCACATCAATACAGAGCAATCTGAAGGTCGTGAGTTCGATCCTCACCCGGGGCAAATATTTTGCTCACCATTTTGAAAAAGTGCTTATTTTAACGTTCAATACCAAAAACAAAAAACAATAACAAAAACAATAATACTATAAAAATACTGTACACTTCAATCTTATATAACTAGTAGGCCTAACTTCACATATGTGTGTTTTAAGACCAATTTATTTACTTTTGAAATATTAAGCCTCTATACTACTAAATCTGAACACACGGTGGATAATACTTTCCCCGGAATAAGCGCGTTTATGGCTAAACCCATTTGATTATGTCAGGATATTGCATAGAGCTCTCCCCGAAAACTTCATTGTATATATAACTTTATTGTATATATACTAGGTTGATCTTGAGACAATGTGCACATCGTTTGTCCATACATGCAGACAAAAATATTTCATATGATATAGCACACAAGACGCGGTGTCTCATCAGAGTATTCACTGTTTGCCAGTGTCCAAACAACCTGTTTGCAGTGGTAATAAATGCAATAGTTTTAGCGCAAACGCGTTGAGTGGGAAATACAGAGGAGAATCTGTTATTCTTTCCCGTTTAAACGCAAACGTACGCAAACGCAAAGCGCTAAAACGTAGAAAAGAACAACTTTTGGACAATTCTGATATTTCATGTTTATCTTGGTGGCAAACAGTTTGGAGCCTGATCAGACGCCGGGTTACCCGGCGTCTGATCTGGCTCCAAACTGTTTGTAAAAGAAAAAATAGTTTTAGCGTAAACGGGTTTATCGGGAAAGAATAACAGATTCTCCACTGTAATAGTGTCAGCTCCACTGTAGTATTTTACTTCAAACTTATTCTGCACTGAGCACGAATACACATTGCAAACCTTTTAGAGCCAGATCAATATCCAGGCATAAATGTGGTACATTGTATACCATTCACCACTGAGATTTTAAATGGACATGGACAATTGCAGTTTCCAAAAAGGTCAAGTCCGTTTTATTCAAATAATATACACGTATTGCAAAATGAAAAACATAGCAGTCTCCGATCAGAGCCCTCCCTTAACCCTTTACCCAATAAACATGTTTATAACATTAAAGACAGGTGATCACTTAAAGCAGGTTGAAAGTAAAGCAGAATGCGCCCTAGGGCGCATTCTGCTTTACTTTCAGCCTGCTTTAAGTAACTATCTGCTAGAATATAGAAAATATTTCTTATGGTACATATTCATTACAGTATAAAATGGAACTATTTTCTTTGGCAGATGAATAAATGAATGTGCTAAAAGTCGCTTCTATAAGGGAAAGGGTTAAGATCCCTCTAATAAGGGTCTACACTGTTTGCCCAGGACAAGAGTACTACTTTCAGGTACACTGTTTAAATTGAATAGACTCGCAGCTAGGGTTGAGTGTGTTAAACGTGAAAGAACAACGATTCCCGCAGTAGTTATCTAAGACAGATTATCCTCATCTATATACTTTCTCTCGTAATTGAATTTGGGGATACAATGGATGATGCCCTCGACAACTCATTCATGCCTAGAATAAGAGAGAAACGTAAATACGTTCAATGACCTATATCTCGAGTACGATTGATATTTGCAAACAGTTTGCATCCTGATCAGACGCCGCGTAACGCGGCGTCTGATCAGGATCCAAACTATTTGACCGTCATGTCAATATTTCTTAAGTCAGAGTACCTAAAATTCAAATTTGGGAAATAAAAGCAGACGGCAATTGTTTAAAATTGATGACGTCAGGACAGTGAACGGGTTAAATCGGAATGCTGATACATTTTTATTGCACAACCCTTGTGTTTTAGACATTTCATTCATCTATAACGTTTTATTTGATAGTTTTGCTAAATAATATCAGAGAATCAGTTGTCCGGTAAAACCGCAAGAAACAAAAACACAAAAACCCCAAGAACTTCCCAACCATGTACATATAGAGTACAATCAAAGCTACCATTGGACAAAGATGCATTGCTATCTTTAAAGAAGGCGACCATTTATATGTGTTTTGTTTGCGTTTAAATGGAAAAGATAACGTGTCTGCCACAGTATATATAATTAAATATTCGAGCAAGCAAACTAGGAGAGTTCATCGCAGTTTCTTGGCAATTATGACTTGAGGCATGTTGCTGATTAGATCTTATATGAAAGCTACTTTTAAACTATGAAATAAGGGTATTATCGCCTGTTCAATGCTTGACTGTATTGATGGAATGAATGAATGAACGACTTTATTTAACGAGAGTTACTCACTTAGTCAGGCGACTGATCTACACTGGGGCCCTCAAAAAGGCATTTCATACAAATACATATAGATTTTAACTTACATGTACGACAGTATAACACACTCAACATGAACTAGAAATTTGCAAGAACGAAACGGTTTCTAAAACCATTTGAACCATAGTCACACATATGCGTCCTCTGCAAATAGTGTATCTGTGAAGAGTACATTTGTCATATATAAACAGTGAAGTCCCAGATCAGAGTGCTCCTAAAGGAGTCATCTGATGGTCACGGCCTGCACAGTTCGTCATATACCAAGATATTGACAAAGAAAAACATGAAATAGTAAAAGGTGGACTAGGCTAAATGGGAAATTGGAATTGTCTATTTGAAGTTTCATTGAGGAAAGAGTTAAAGTAATTGGATCTATCTAACGTATAATTTAACTTGAAAAACAGTGGAGACTCGTGGTTTTGTGTGTTCTTGGCATTATATCCTTCGACAAATATAGAACTCTTAAAACAATGTAAACTTTCCACACCAGCTGAAGCCCTAATTAGAAGATTTACGAGAGAACAATAATGATTCGAAATTACAATACAGTGGAGAAACTGTTATTCTTTCCCAATAAACGCGTTTACGCTAAAACTATTATTTCTATTGCAAACAGTTTGGAGCCAGATCAGACGCCGGGTAACCCGGGGTCTGATCAGGCTCCAAAATGTTTGCCACCAAGATAAACATGAATTATCAGAATTGTCCAAAAGTTGCACTTGTCTACGTTTTAGTGTTTTGCGTTGGCGTTTCGTTTGCGTTTAAACGGGAAAGAATAACAGATTCTCCACTGTACCAAAGACACTAGGATTGTCGGTAATTGGCATTGTCATTCTCAGCAAATTGTTAATGTCACAGTGCTCCCTCTTTACAACGACAACCAATGGGAGACACAGATTGTGTGTGTTGTTCGGAGGGAGTTGTTAGAGGGTGTGAAAATTAAGACTTGGCTTACATTTTGCAAACAGCTTGACTCCAGATTAGACGCCGCAAAGCGCGGCGTCTGATCTGGATTCAAATTGTTTGTCATTCCTCATTATATTTATTCTGTCTATAGTATGTCCACTTATTATATAACTTTGAGAGAAAAAACAGCAGACGACAATTTTAAGCAGACGATACTGCAGCAGAAGGCGTTAGACATAATACTCCTGTTTAGGAAACTGCGGCCATGGTCGTTGTAAGGAGGGAGTCGTTGTTGGGAGGGAGCCGTTGTTGGGAGGGATTCGTTAAAGGGAGGGAGCACTGTAACATGAAAGGCAAAACAGCTGAATCGACAATAATGAGGGGCTATAAAACTGCGGACTCAGCACTTTTCAGATTTCCCCACAGCTTAGACGATACAATTCGACGTGGGATTATTCTAAAATACAGCTCTTAAGTGTATGTTCGAGAAGCTGAATACTGTATACGGCTATATAGTCGAACGTAAACCTTGTTAAATCTCACCTAAATCCACCATTGTCTAGCCAACAATATCTATACAGTAAAACCTGAATTAAGCGACGATTCAATGAAGTTAACTGGGCATTTTTTTAGTCCAACGGTGTATTCTTCTAGCTTACTAAGCCTTCGAAGATTATATATCCATAGCATTTAATGCAGATCAAAAATAAAGCTTATTTCTGCATTACGTTTGTTCTGCATGGTATCAAGCTATACAACCTGTCCCAAAGGCTAAAAATAACATTTGTATCGTCTTTGAATGATCTTTTAATTCAGGTTTAATTTAGTTTTTAAAAACGCGAAATTACAATGGCTTCTGCTTTAACAGATCCATTGTCAGCGTTCAAGAAAGACAACAGCCTAATAAAGGACTAAAAATGCCCAGCGAGATCCTAAAGGAATATGACTGCTAAATAGAGGTTAACTGTTACAGTGGAGAATCTGTTATTCTTACCCAATAAACGCGTTTACGCTAAAACTATTATTTGCAGTGCAAACAGTTTGGAGCCAGATCAGACGCCGGGTAACCCGGCGTCTGATCAGGCTCCAAACTGTTTGCCACAAAGATAAACAAGAATTATCAGAATTGTCCAAAAGTTGTTCTTTTCTACGTTTTAGTGCTTTGCGTTTGCGTACGTTTGCGTTTAAGCGGGACAGAATAACAGATTCTCCACTGTATGTGTTTGTGACTGAAGCAATCGTCCTCGCTGACCTCCACCAATACAGATGGGAAGATTTTATTCCTTTTTTAATAAACTCTTTTATGCTAAAATAATTATTGCAAATTAAAAACAGTTTGGAGCCAGATCAGAAGCCGGGTAACCCGGCTTCTGATCAGACTCCAAACTGTTTGTCTTTCACATTAAACTAAACGACCAGAATCGCCTTAAAGCTAATATTTTCCTTATTCTATAGTATCACATTTGCGTTTATATTTTAGTTTCGTTTAAACGGGAAAGAAAAACGCCTTCTCCACTGTAAATAAAACTGAATAAATAATAAATCTGTCTGGGTGGAAATGTACAGTTACACTTCAGTCAAGCGGTCAGTCATTAAAGGAGCGGGACACCTAAAGACAGTCAATTGCTTATTGCATAACAAAGGCAACGCCAAAGCTCTTATATGAGCTTGCTGTATTACTGATATACATTTAAGCTTCTATTTGAGCCAAAGGCTGCTAACTCATGTTCTTTTGGATGACCGCTTAACATAAGTTTGGCTACATTTATATATTTCGTACTTAAACGGACACTTTCGACCAGGACTATACTAAGTTATAAATGAACTAGCGACCGCTGTCATAAACAGACATTGATTGGGAAAATATTTAAGGAATAATTCGAATATTTATTGTATTCATGGAGGTATGAAAAAAAAACCTGGTTACACTGTACAAAAGTGTGACCAGGTTTTTTTTTCATACCTCCATGAATACAATAAATATTCCGAATTATTCATTATAATTTAATATCACTTCTGAATTTAAGAAAGTAGTTAAATAGAGAATCTGACGCGAATGTTCTTTTTTAACGCTTTTAAAACGTAGGTTGTAGTCCCTCCGCCATATATATTTCCGCCAAAACGCGACGTTGGTATGTAGTAACGCCGACGTCAATGACGTCATTTGGCATCCTGCTTAATGCAGCGCGTGTGAAGAGCAGTTGGACTAAGGGAAAGTAGTCCTGACAAGGCGTGGACTGAATTTTATTTTTTTCATGGAGTTATGAAACAAAAATTACAGCCAATCACAGCTAACCAAATGTAATGAAAACAAACAATATTAAATTATTGTTTTATGAATGTAAATATTTATGATCGAAAATGGTTGTATACATGTACATGCAAATCATTGTGTTCTAAATACAGTGAAAATATTCTTTCCCAATAAACGCGTTTACGTTAAAAGTATTATTTTCATTGCAAACAGTTCAGAGCAAGATAAGACGACTGTTTGCCACTCAGATTAATATCAATAGTTAAAATTTCAACAAATTTTTATTTTCTACGTTTTATTGCAATATGTTTGCGTTTCGTTTGCGTTTAACTGGGACAGAATACAGTGGAGAATCTGTTATTCTTTCCCGTTTAAACGCAAACGTACGCAAACGCAAAGCACTAAAACGTAGAAAAGAACAACTTTTGGACAATTCTGATAATTCTTGTTTATCTTGGTGGCAAACAGTTTGGAGCCTGATCAGACGCCGGGTTACCCGGCGTCTGATCTGGCTTCAAACTGTTTGCACTGCAAATAATAGTTTTAGCGTAAACGCGTTTATTGGGAAAGAATAACACATTCTCCACTGTAGTCTTCTCCACTGTATATCTACGTGTACCAAAATTCTCAAACACTGTAGAGTATATGTGAAGGTCAAATGTCAAGATGATGGGCACATCAAACTATTTAAATTGCAAAATTATCATAATACATGTAGGTGGTAGATTTTAAGTTCATCAGGTCCAAACTCCGTTCGTTGCGTGTCATTTGTTGTCCGTCCGGCTTCAAGGAGTTTCCTTCAAATGACTTAATAACCAAGACGTTATTCTTCATCGTTTAAATAATACTTCACTGTATATGCAAATGTATATACATGTACAGCTAGAATATAGATAATGACAGCTTTTGTAAGTTTCTGAATATTTACTTTTATCTGAGCGGCACACAGTTTGGAGCTTGATCTAATTGTTTTAGTATAGCTTGTTTATTGAGAAAGATTTCCGTCTTCCCCTGTTTATCTCCAAAGCCTACTTTAAGCTATAATCTTCCAGAATACAGAAAATATTTCTTATTACACATGTTCATGGCTGTATAAATTGGAACTATTTTTCTCAGTGGAGGAATAAATTAATGTGCTAAAAGGCGTTTTCTGTATAAGAGAAAGGGTAAATAGTGCTCAATATGAAATCACATGAAAATCCAAAACTGTAATAACCAGACAATAATACAATATAACAAAATCTCATTTTGGGACAGAGCTTTACACGAGAGAAATAGTATTATTTAGTTTTTAAACGAATGAGGCAATTTTATTCTCCTCAAATTGAATGTAGTGATTTCAAGTGTGGGCGTTAAATTCCATTGGGATTCGTGTATAAAGAGTGATGACTTCAATCATACCCCTTGCTTTAAATTTTAAATGTGTGTCTGGCCCTGTCTGGCTTTATACTGTTTTAGCTCAACTGGCATGAGGTGCCATGGTGAGTTTACTGTGATTGCCCTGTATCCGTCGTCCGTCGTTGCCGTGTGTCGTCAACCTTTTTTTTTAGGTAACACAATACGTTTGTCCATGGAGGTTGCTCTCTCCAATTCTTCAAATATAGGTAATCCAATTGAAAGTACGGTTGCTATGACAAATAACTGGGGGAAAACTTTACGAATCCCCTAGTCAAAAACTTTTGGTCCGAATTGAAAAAAATAATACCCGAATGGTCCATTGGTTACCCCCTATCCGATTCCGTACACCATTTTTCTAGCTAATAAAACGGCTGCCAGTGGTTGGGCCGATTTTCCTCAGTTTGTTGTAGTTAAAACGTTAAAGATCTTCTTGCAAGAAACCACTTGTCTCAATGAAAAACATGGATGATCCATAGGCATACCTCTACCAGACTCGAAATAAGGGGCCCGTTTTACGAAACGTCGTACGACAAATATTGTCGTAAGTCAAATTATTAAATTGTAAATAACTATTAATTTCTACATCTAATCCTGTCTTGGAATCGTCTTGAAAAGATATATGTAGTAGATATAGAAATAGAGTATTTGTGAGCGACTTGTACCGAGATCACTTTTAATATTTAAGCTATCATAGCTAAGTTCGAATACACTAGTGTTTTCAAAAAGTTCTGATCCAGAATCCAATCTGTAATACAAAACTGCAGGACTGCCATAAGTTGATCATAAAAATCCGATTTTCAATTTTTCAGACGCAATTTTACTAAGCGTACCTTTACCCCATAGTCTATTTCTTGTTTTGAAGACACGTGGCTGCTTAAATCAGGTTGAAAGTAAAGCAGAATGCGCCTTAAGCCTCATTCTGCTTTACTTTTAGCCTGTTTTAAGCTACCATATGCCAGGATAAAAATCCGAATACTTAGGAAAAATCCGGAGAAATGGCAGCCCTGAAACTGTCGTGGTGATATTTGTTCAAATGAAAAGACAATAGTCTAAATTAAAAGTGAATGCATCCGGCACTTATTAAGCAAACGAAATCCTAACAGTGTAAAGTTGGGGAAATGATACTGAATATTGAAATTCCCATTTGTTTACTTACAAACTGCGAACACATTATGTTTTGGCAGCCGTATAAATTAAATACTTTCCTGACACCTTCAAGATCTTTAAAACGTCTCAGGAATGAATGAGGGGGACTTTTAAACGGATATAATACAAGTTTCAGTTTAAGTCTAGTCTAGTTTTATACGATATGTTCAAAAAAACACTCAATGCAGACCCAGGTCAAGGCGCTTCTGTGATCTAGGTCTACACTATTTGGATAGCAACAGACGCATCAATATCATAAGTGTATTGTTTGTAAATGAAGCATATATGCGTCAGTACATGTATGGCTTTATGCTTTACCCATCAAACAAGAACGCATTTGAACAGTTAAAGGCACACCAAGAAATATTCATCTTATAAGACGTCAATATAAAACATTTATTTGTTTATACCTGCAGAATGGTATTTAGAATAATTTTCAATTCTGAACATGCTGTATCGTGCATTCCCATTAAAATGACAAGATGTTATTCTTTCTCAATAAACGCGTTTATGCTTAAACGGTTATTCCCAATGCAAACAGTTTGGATCCAGATCAGACGCCGGGTACATGTAACCCGGCGTCTGACCAGGCTCCAAACTGTTTGCCTCTCAGATTAAAATGAATATCCAGAAGTGTCAACATGTTGTCATTTTCTATGTTTGATTGCAATGCGTTTTGCTTTATTTGCGTGTCGTTTGCGTTAAAACGGAAAAGAATAACGTCTTCCTCAATGTACAAGTGTGCAAACCATGTGTCATGCTGTTACAGTAGATTTTTGTGACAAGTAACTGAGTCAAAATAGCCCTCCAGGGCTTCCATACATACATGTCAAACATAAATCATCTCATAAACAACCCGACTGCTACTGTCTAACATGTGCCTCGGTAGCGCAGTAGGCAGCGCGTCAGTCTCATAATCACATAAACACAGAGCAATCTGAAGGTCGTGAGTTCGATCCTCACCCGGGGCAAAAGTTTTGTTTGTTTTTTGGAGATAGAGAGAGACAGAGATAGGGTGAAACAGACAGACAGACAGACATACAGAAAATCAATGGATTTTAATGGAATACTGTTCAATCGCTATCTTAACAATAGAGAATGTGTTATTCTTTCCCTTTTAAACTAAAATAAACACGAACCAAATTAATTAAATTATATGAAATAACAGAAGTTTGAAATATATATACATAGCACATTTATAAAACGTCCCATCCTATTACAGGAGGGAGCATTTGCTCGAAAGTTATAACGTTGAGGGTAATAAAACCTACACCGAAAATGAAGTGTATTCATTTCTAAATCCATATCAGTTGACCTCATATTGCTGATATGAATACTTTTCGAGTGATGTAATGAAGAAGTCGGTAGAGGTCAAAATAAAAAATCTGAATAAATGTTTTTTTAAATGTTAAGGTGATAACTGAGCTCTCATAATTAATATCGTGTACGGCCACCATTTGCACCAATGCACGTTACAATTCTACGGCGTAACGTTACGTTCAATAAGTTCGTCAGTCCTCCACTCTTGCTGTGGAGTCGGTGTCAAATCTGGAACGCTGAATCTAACATGTAATTAATTTGCATAGTCTACCATCTGCATTGGTAAGTGTGAATCGACATTCGTCAGTAAAAAGAATTCGGTGCCAGTCAGCCTGCCACCCAGTTCAAATGACGTCGTGACCACAGATAACTTAGCACCACGGTGACGTCGCGTCAGAATTTTACCGAAATATGGGCATCGTGCTCTGATTGGTTTAACGTTTGATCGCACGCGATTACGAAGGTCTGTGATGACCAACCGTACCCTTTAGCCGTTACGGTGGTTGGCAAACGACGTATAAACGTAGGTGCGTTAACGTGATGTAGCGGCCAGTTCTGACGGTTGAAAAACGGGGTGACCAAGGCGAAGACGACCGTGAACAGTCCAAGCCTGATGGTTCCGGGTCGCAAGCCTCTCTATGATCGGACAATAATAGTTTTAACGTAAACGCGTTTATTGGGAAACAATAACTTCTTCTCCACTGTATGACCAATCCCTGGTCTGAGACTTCTAGATATTTATCCTATAAGACAAATGATCCTCATCTATAATGCTTTCTCTCCTAAATTGAATTTTGAGATAAAATGAACGATGTTCACGACGTTCATGGCTAGAAGAAGAGAAAATAGTGTTAGTATCTGAATTGCTAATATATTAAATAACATACATGTATAAATCAGCGTGTTAAGTGTAGCTTCCGTATACTGTCGCTTTGCTCGTAGTTGTATAAATTTTCGTCAGTAGAGGAAGAAGTTAAAGGGGTCAAACTACGAGTATCTGGAGTAAACGGCTATATAAAGTATATTTACGATAAAACATGATTGTGTACAGCGACTAGTGCTCCCTCACTACAACAACACCCAATGGGAGACACAGATTGTGTGCGTTGTTGGGAGGGAGTTGTTATAGGGAGGGGGAATTAAGACGTGGCTTACATTTTGCAAACGCGGCGTCTGATCTGGATTCAAGCTGTTTGTCACTCGTCATTATATATGTATTTATTCTATCAAATACTCCACTTATGTGTAACTTTGAGTAAAAACAGCAGACGACAATTTAAGCATATCTATTGTAGCAGTGAAAGCGTTAGTCATAATTTAAGGGAATTGCAGCATGGGTTGTTGTAAGGAGGGTCGTTGTTGGGAGGACCGTTGAAGGAAGGGAACACAAAAAAGAAATAAGGCGATCAATGAAGACAGTTTACTGGCTGATGCATGACGAAGGTAATGCAGAAAGCTCGTCTAGAATCTTTCTCCATTACATGTGTCCTTCATGAAGGTAATTTATACCTTTAATCTTTTTGGTGCCAAATTAATCGTTAGGTATTTACCCCTTCACCGCTTTATTGTCGTCTGCTTTAATATTGTTGTTTGCAAGATCGTTTCAAAGAAAGAGTCAATTAAGTATATACTATGACTTAAGAAATATCGATACGAGTGTCAAACAGTTTGAATCCTGATCAGACGCCGCGTTACGCGGCGTCTGATCAGGATCCAAACTGTTTGCAAATCGACTTTTTGCGACTTCGGCGCCGAAAGAGCTAAACCAGACTGCAATCTTCTTTGGGGGCCGCTACACATAGGTTTAACTCCATCACAGTGGAGAAGATGTTATTCTTCACGGATGAACGAAACGAGACATCAACACATTGCAATCAAATATAGAAAATGGCAATTTTCTAAAACTGCTGACCGCTATTTTAAATCTGAATGACAAACAGTTTGGAGCCCGATCAGATTCCGGGTAACCCGACATCTGAC
The DNA here is from genome assembly GCA_922989275.2 of Gari tellinella. Classification (NCBI taxonomy): domain Eukaryota; kingdom Metazoa; phylum Mollusca; class Bivalvia; order Cardiida; family Psammobiidae; genus Gari; species Gari tellinella. The sequence goes on from OV277858.1 coordinate 96,056,973, forward strand.
CGGGCTCAAAGCTGTTTGCAATAGACATAATTTATTGAAATGGCCTTATTTGGAAAATGGCATATTTGGTAAAAGTAGCATCTCCCCCACTGTACATAATGCTTATCTACTATACTTTGTGCCGTAATGGATTTCTGAGATATAATCGATGGTGTTTCTCGCCATTTCATTCACGTATAATAGAAAAAGGAGTGTAAAGACTTTCTCGAGAGGACCATTTAAAAATGTAATATATAATACCCGTCGCCTAAACGGGCGATAAAAAGAAAGAAAGACTTAACCCATTACTCAATGGATACTTATTTTATTACTCTACTGAATAACATAATTCTAACACATTTAGTCAAGAATATGTATCACACATGTACAGTGGAGAATCTGTTATTCTTTCCCAATAAACGCGTTTACGCTCAAACTATTATTTACAATACAAACAGTTTGGAGCCAGATCAGACGCCGGGTAACCCGGCGTCTGATCAGGCTCCAAACTGTTTGCCACCAAGATTCTCCACTGTAATTTTGCAAACAGTTTAGAAACTTTTGGACAATTCTGATAATTCATGTTTATATTGGTGGCAAACAGTTCGGAGCCAGATCAGACGCCGGGTTACCCGGCGTCTGATCTGGCTCCAAACTGTTTGTAAAAGAAAAACTAGTTTTAGCGTAAACGCGTTTATCGGGAAAGAATAACAGATTCTCCACTGTAACAACAGTGTCCGTCTCCACAACGACCCTCTGAACAATGATTCCCTTCTAACAACAACGCTTGTCGCTGTTTGCCAAAGAAGACAATTATGGCTAACCTTTTCACCGCTGCAATATCGTCTGCTGTTTTTCCCCAAAAGTCACAGATTTAACTTTTTTTGACAAAAAAAAATTGACGAATAACAAACAGTTTGAATCATGATCAGACGCCGCGATTCAAACTGCTTGCAAATGTAAGTACGTTTCGCTCCTTATGACAACTTCTTCCGAACAACAAACATATTATTTGTCTCTCACTGGATGTTTTTGTAGAGAGGGAGCACCGTATCCCTTTCATCCACATAGAAGCGCCTTTTAGCACATTCAATTTATTTTTTCATTGCACTGAAGAAAATCAGTTCAAATTTATTCAGTCATAAACATTTACCAAAAGAGATATTTTCTATTTCCTAGCAGACAGTAGCTTAAAGTAGGCTGAAAGTAAAGCTGAATACGCCTAAAGGCTAATATGCTATATATATGGGGTAATAAAGAGGAGACTATCATAGAGCTTATGTACTAAAGCAAATGAATAAAACAACGTGTCAATTTTAGGAACTTTTACATCAAGAGAAACAGAAATGCCAAAGCGAATCGATTGGAGAAACATGTATACATGTATATCAATGTGGAAACATTTATTATCCCCGATTTTGTCTCCAAAGGCAGTAGACTATATTGCTTTCATATTCGACATTGTTCTAATGCCATGAACAGTATTTCAGCTGAAAACATAACAATGAAGGATATATTGCTGCAGCACTTATCAGGTTATTTTCTTTTACATTTTATCATTTTTATAAGCTTTCTATATATTTCAATGCAAACAAAAAACATCCCACAAGAGGGAATTAAGATGGTACATGTATAAACTAATTAAATTGATCTTATCGAATATTTAGACCTCTATGGGCCTTCAAAGATAAGCATGCCCAAAATACACGGAACGACCCGTAGATGTCGAAATACAGTGCTCCCTCTCTACAACGAAACCCAATGTGAGACAAACATTTTTTGTGTTATTCGGAGGGACTTGGTATTATGAAGGTAATTGACTTACATATGCAAACAGCTTAAATCCAGATCCGCGTGACCTGGATTCAAGCTGTTTGCCATTCGTTATTATGTTTTTGTCTGTTATAATGTCAGTTATGTAAGAAAAACTGTAGACAGCAATTTTAAGCAGACGATATTGCAGCAGTGAAAGCGATTGACATAGGAACACTGAGAAACGTTGTTGTAAGGAGCCAGTCGTTGTTCGGAGGGCCGCTGTAGGGATGGCGCACTGTATTAGATAAGGAGTGTTTAATAATTTTACTCTACAGTAGGGAAGACGCCATTATTTCTTTATTTAAGTGTTTATGTTAAAACAGTATCATGTATTCCCTAGAAGTTATTTTGAAGCCAGTTCAGACGCCGGGTTGCATCTCATGCAGAATATAATTGTCCATATTTAAGCTTGCCAGGGTGACATGTATTGTTCGTTCTCTGTCATCGTCCGTTCGTCAGTCCGTCTGTTCGTTTGTTCGTTCTTCCGTCCGTCGTAAACAATGTCTTACATTGTAAAACGACATCTCCTCTTAAACTAATGTCTTGGAATTTTGACCAAGCTTGGCAGGATTAGTCCTTATGATAACCTTTCAAAACAGAGCAAACGGTTCCAGTCAAATGCATATCTAGGTCACAGAAGCTAAGAAAAAATCGTTTCAATTACATCTTCAAAATCGTCTTGTCTGAAACCACATAATCATGAACTTAGATATCTGGCAAAAGCATCATTTACAGGTCCTCAATCAAGATTGTTCAAATTATGTCCCTGGGGTAAAAATTCATCCGACCCCGGAGGTCCGTTTTATTTAGTGAAATCTTCAAACATATGCTCGGAAACCAAATTAGCCATAGATTTGATATTAAGCATGGTGACACTTTTAGAAATCCTTTACCAATATTGCTGAATGGTTCTGGTCCGTTGCATTTCTTGGTTCCATGAGCTAAAGTGGATTTTGTTTCAGTGAAAACTATAACCACTGTATCCTTATCGCAGATATTTGGCACAAACCATTATCTGCGTATGACCTATATCAAGACTGTTCAAATAACGTCCCTGGGGTAAACAATGGCTCTGTCCTGAGGTAAACAGTTAACATAGAATTATTTCGTGAAATTTTAAAACTGTTTGCTGATGTGTGCCAGTGCGCTCATACATGTGCAGTGAAGGGGAAATGTTCCATGAATACAGTGGAGAAAACGTTGTTCTTTCTCAATGAACGCAGCTATGCCTAAATCATCAGATTGGAGAACACATTATTCTTTCCCCTTTAAACGCAAACGAAACGCAAACGCATTGCTATTACATGGAGAAAAAACCCACAATTTCTTGACAATTCTGACTACATGTATATAGTTTAATCTGTGTGTCAAACAGTTTGACACCTCCATGGTCAGACGCCTTCCTAAATGTATCATGACAATTATGTTTCGACAGAGCATTATAAATGTCATAACGTTTTCCTAAATCTAGCTTCAATCCACTAGTGCTTAAAGCAGACGTTAGACAGTGCTCCCTCTCTACAACAAGAACTCATGGGAGACAAAGAGTGTGTGTGCTGTTCGGTTGGAGTTGGCTTATATTTGCAAACAGCTTTATCCAGATCATACGCCACGTTGCACGGCGTCTGATTTGGATACAAGCTGTTTGTTACTCGTCATTATATTTCTTGTCAAAATGTCCACTAATATTTAAGCAGACGATAGTGCAGCAGTGACAGTGTGAGACACACTTGTCTTGTTTCGAAACAACGGTAATTATTGTTGCAGGGAGGGATCGTTGTTGGGAGGGTAATTGTAGAGAGGGAGAACTGTCATTGCGATTAAAGGGGAAAAATAACATTCGGCATCGAAAGTATATAAGCGAGACCCAAAAGATGTGCATGCGAGCTTTACGTATATATATGTACAAGTCAAACATAAATAATCTCATAAACAACACGACTGCTACTGTTTGTCATGTGCCTCGGTAGCGCAGTAGGCAGCGCGTCAGTCTCATAATCACATAAACACAGAGCAATCTGAAGGTCGTGAGTTCGATCCTCACCCGTGGCAATATCTTTTGGCTTTTTTTTCCGATCTCAATTTCTTTCGGTGGCAAATTTCATTGATTTTTTTGCCGGTCCAAAACGTGTTTAATGACGTTCTTAGAAATAATACCAACGAGAATCTGTCTGTATTTTCCTTTCTCAAGTTTGTATTATGTCGCTCTGTCATCGACTCACCGATGTGTTTTTCTTTCTTGTTATGTGATGCCGTCTATTGTTTGTAAGAATTACAATTCTGCGCAAATTCTCTCATGTACAGACCCATTGACGCAAGATTTGGTTAATAAAATGTTTTATAATTAACCTGGTACAGTGCCCACTCCCTACAACCGCCCTCCGAACAATGTGTCCCTCCTTACAACAAGGCTTGTCGCTGTTCCCCAAACAAGACAATTATGTCCAACATTTACACTGCTGCAATATCGTCTGCTTAGAATTGTCGTCGGCCATTTTTCTCAAAGTCACCTATTTGCAATATTTTTTTAAATTTTACTGAATTTTGCAACTGTTCTAACTTTAAGTAAGGACAAAAACACTGCAAGCGTACAGCTTGTGCCTCGGTAGCGCAGTAGGACCAAGAGCAATCTTAACCCTTTACCCCATAGCCTGCTTATAGTTTTGGAGACATATGACTACTTAAAGCAGTTTGAAAGTAAAGCAGAATGCATCATAAGGCACATTCTGCTTTACTTTCAGCCTGCTTTAATCTATTATATGCTAGAATAATAATAATTCCTATGCTATATAGGTTCGTAATTTTATATATTGTAACTTTTTCCTGTTTAAGGTAAACCACGACCTAAAGAACTCGCCTGCTACTGCTTTTCATGTGCCTCGGTAGCGCAGTAGGCAGCGCGTCAGTCTCATAATCACATAAATCACAGAGCAATCTGAAGGTCGTGAGTTCGATCCTCACCCGGGGCAAAAAGTTTCGCCTTTTTATTCCCCGCCGTCTGGTTCTTATATGATGATATGATTAATATAGACCCACACTACTATTTAACGTTAGTAAGGATAAAATATCAATAAATCTGAGAACAATAAATATCTCAAGATTCTCTTCTGATACATTGTATTTGAAATTTTGAAACTTTCGAAAATTGCAGTTTTAAATTTCATAAGACACTGAATGACTCTGCATGTTATCTAGCTGCGGAACGTTCTCGTGCATTTGATGGCCAGATTTGAGATATTGCTAAGCAAAAGCTCAAATCTGACCAACCAAATGTTTGAGAATCTCAGACACAACTCAAGTTCTTTATAACCGTGGTTTCCGGACTGTTTACACTGGACATTCGTGCTTGCAATACATAAAGGATTTCTGGGAACGAAAACTGAGACTTACCTCCCGTAGAAACCATTGTCAAAAGGATCCTATCTTTTAATACATTATCCAATAAAGAAGTCTTTAGCACATTAATTTATTGTTAAACGGAAGAAAATAGAAACACTTTATACAGTTATTTTTGTTTATTGGTAAAATCACACCTGTATGATTATGTATGATAAAACATATAGAAGATTCTTTAAAGATACAATACAGGAACCTGTGGCTTAAGGCAGTCAGGAAGTAAAACAGAATGCGCCGTCAGGCGCATTCGACTTTACTCTCAACCTACTTTAAGTTGTCATATATCTTCAACACCAGAAGCAGGCTATAGGGTAAATAGGTTAAACTCTGTCAGAGAATCATACTGTCCATGTGTTCAATTTACAAACATGCTTATACAGTGGAGAATCTGTTATTCTTTCCCAATAAACGCGTTTACGCTAAAACTATTATTTACAGTGCAAACAGTTTGGAGCCAGATCAGACGCCGGGTAACCCGGCGTCTGATCAGGCTCCAAACTGTTTGCCACCAAGATAAACATGAATTATCAGAATTGTCCAAAAGTTGTACTTTTCTACGTTTTAGTGTTTTGCGTTTGCGTACGTTTGCGTTTAAACGGGAAAGAATAACAGATTCTCCACTGTAGTATAGTGAACCTCTAGAGAAATGCCAATATCAATACAGTCTCGTAGTGCCATAATCCCATTAGGGTGTATGAAACATTGAACCATATTGGTAGTTTTGGAAATATTCCAGCAATAAGCCTTGGTTTGGTATTCGGTGGAGAAGATGTTATTCTTACAAGTTTAACCATTTCAACCCTACAGCCCTCTGTATAGAAATTACTGATTATATATGAAAACAGTGAAGACCCTGATCAGAGGGCTCCTATAGGAGCCCTCTGATCAGGGTCTGCACTGTTTGGTATTTTCATCCGTTTTTGTTGAAACCAAAATTGCAATAGTAGGCTAGTTCGAAAGTCCTGTACTAGAAGAGTCCAAAGGAATAATAAATACCCACAAGAGAAATTTAGGGTTGCAAGGGTTAAACGAAACTAAACGCAAAAAGTGCAATTAAACTTGATTAAACTTGATTAAAAAAAACTTCAGACGATTTGTGTTGATCCGAATGGTTAACAGTTTTGAGCCTTATCGGACGCCGAGTCGGCCTAATTGACTTCAGGTTGTTTGCAATTTCATTTTAGCATAAACGGGTATATTGATATTGAATGAAATAATAAGATATAAATTATGTCCATATTTCTTCACTGTGTACAGTTCTTCCTCCCTACAACGCCCCAAAACAACGATTCCCTCAAGACAACAACTCTTGTTGCTGTTCACCAATCAGGACATTTATGTTTAGTACTTTCACTGCTGCAATATCGTCTGCTTAAAATTGTTTTCTGCTGCTTTTCTTACATAATGGACATTTTAAAAGACAAAATACCATAGTGATGAGCGACAAACAACTTTAAGGAAGCACTGTATTCAGAAATTGTAGACTTAATGATCTTTCTAATTTATTTGATCTTGCACAGGATGCAGGTACAATAGAGAAGACTTTATTCTTTCTCGTTTAAACACAAACGAAACACAAATGCTTTGCAATAAAACGTAGAAAATAACAATTTGTTGACAATTCGGACTATTCATATTACATCTCAGTGGCAAGCAGTAATGAGCCTGATCAGACGCCGGGTTACCCGGCGTCTATTCTAGCTCTTAACTGTTTATAATGGAATTCATAGATTTAACGTAAACGCAGTTTTTTGTGAATAAATTAATAATAAAATTAATAATAATTATATAGACTTTATTTAACGAGAGAGCTCATTTGGTAAAGACCTGTCTTCCATGAGGCCCTCAACATATATACATAAAACGGAAGGCATTTCATACAAAACAAATAATTAACAACAATACTAACTGGATGCAGCAATTTACAAGAATAAAAGTATGAACAACGCCTTTTCCACTATAGCAAATTGCGTGTAAGGGACATGTTTGTTGTAGCACAAAAACGTCTATAATAGTAATAATAAATACTTTATTTAACGAGGAAACTCATTTGACAATGTCAAACTTTCATGAGGCAATCAACATACAGTGGAGAATCTGTTATTCTTTCCCGATAAACGCGTTTACGCTAAAACTATTTTTTCTTTTACAAACTGGCGTCTGATCAGGCTCCAAACTGTTTGCCACCAAGATAAAGATGAATTATCAGAATTGTCCAAAAGTTGTACTTTTCTACGTTTTAGCGCTTTGCGTTTGCGTACGTTTGCGTTTAAACGGGAAAGAATAACCGATTCTCCACTGTAACGTCTTCTCTACAGTTCCATACAGCTTTTCAGTGTTGATATTATTTACAATAGACTGTACGTCGTACACAGGGCTGCCATAAGTTGACATGAAAAATCCTAAGATTTCCATATTTGTATTTTTCAAGTGCGATTTTACGAATCGTACCTTTACTCCATAGCCTTTTTCTTGTTTTGTTGACATGCAACTACTTAAAGCAGGCTGTAAGTAAAGCAGAATGCGCCTTCAGGCGCATTCTGCTTTACTTTCAGCCTGCTTTAAGCTAACATGTACTGGGAAAAAATCCGGAGATTTAGGCAAAATCCGGAGAAATGGCTGCCCTGCGTACATCAGCAAATGCAAATAATGTGCTCTGTGGTCTGGGGGTTTATTAACTTACACAGAATGCATAAATGAATCGATTAGGAAACATCAATAACGATTCGGAAATATTGTCTCATTTTTGTATCCAAAGACAGATGAGTACTTTGCCGCGGATGTGCAATCTTGCTGAGTTGACAATTCTGAGGGAAACTAATTATGCTGACTCAGCATTAAGCGTTTACTCATATTTCCTTTATTTCAAAACATATGAGCCGTGTCATGACAAAACCTGTCCGGCGTATTGTATGGCAAACAGTGTAGATCAATACCAGCCATCGCGTCAAAGACGTGGCGGCTGGTCTTGATACATGTACAGTGGAGAATCTGTTATTCTATCCCGATAAACGCGTTTACGCTAAAACTAGTTTTTCTTTTACAAACAGTTTGGAGCCAGATCAGACGCCGGGTAACCCGGCGTCTGATCTGGCTCCGAACTGTTTGCCACCAATATAAACATGAATTATCAGAATTGTCCAAAAGTTGTTCTTTTCTACGTTTTAGTGCTTTGCGTTTGCGTACGTTTTCGTTTAAACGGGAAAGAATAACAGATTATCCACTGTATGTGCACTGTTTGACACCCATATGCATCTAAAGCATATTAGATAGCTGTATTATATACGGTACATGTATGTGGCAATTTAGAACAAACGCAGATATAGAGTCTTGGATGACATCGGTGTTTGGTCTGTACAATGTTCCATTGCAATTAGGCTCATAACATTTCCAAACGTAATTAATATATGTTAACTGGTAAATAATCGCCCCCAATCTTTTCTGTGCTTGATATCATGTACTTTTGCCAACGGTGTAGACTCTGACCCGCTGTTTTCGGAGTCTTTTTGTCAGGATTTGCACTGTTCATTTACCTTTTTCTATTGTAACCTTAAAAAAAACCAGTCCTAAAATCAATATAAACTTGGGACCTTTCGAAAGTTAAATAATTCATATGAAAAAATCACCTTTTTAAGACTGGTAAAAGCACATTAAATATTACCGACTACAGAGATGTTGTCAACTCTGTGTTTAGCGGATGTTGGAAGTTATGTGAAAGAAGTGATAGGGTCAATGCATTGCTACTTATGGAGATTTTAACCTTGGTGCTTAGCAAACTTTTAGTAGTATATTTTTCCTGGCAATGCCTGCACAGTTATATTTACTATACATCTATTACAGAGTAAGCAAGAGTGCACATTGGTACAGTGGAGAATCTGTTATTCTTTCCCGTTTAAACGCAAACGTACGCAAACGCAAAGCAATAAAACGTAGAAAAGAACAACTTTTGGACAATTCTGATATTTCATGTTTATCTTGGTGGCAAAAAGTTTGGAGCCTGATCAGACGCCGGGTTACCCGGCGTCTGATCTGGCTCCAAACTGTTTGTATTGTAAATAATAGTTTTAGCGTAAACGCGTTTATTGGGAAAGAATAACAGATTCTCCACTGTATGTCATGTTTAAGTAACCTCCTATCTAGGTCATCACTTTTTCTCGTTTTCAATTATTGAACCTCTCATTTTCGCCATAGCGTGCGCTTTCAACAGCTGTCTGCTTTGTACAAACTATAATTATTATGTAAACAGATTACACTATATAAAACGTAAATATCACACGAAACAATGTGACTGCTAGTGTTTATCATGTGCCTCGGTAGCGCAGTAGGCAGCGCGTCAGTCTCATAATCACATAAATCACAGAGCAATCTGAAGGTCGTGAGTTCGATCCTCACCCGGGGCAATACTTTTTATTTTATCTCAACTAATTACTTTTCTACGATATATTTAATCACCCCGACTGCTACTGTGTCCCAGTAGTATGTCAGAATCATAATCAAATACAATAAAAACTATGTTGTTCTTTCCCGTTTAAGCGCCTACAAAACGCAAACGCGTTGTATTAAACTATTGAAAATGACACCTTCCTGACAATTCATACAATTTGATTTTACCTGAGTGGCAAACAATTTGGAGATTAATTAGACGACGAGTTATTCGGCGTCTGAACAGGCTCCAAACTGTTTATGAGTGTTTGCACAGAAAATAATAGGTTAAGCGAAACGCGTTATTGGGAAAGAATTACGTCTTCTTTACTGCAATGCAAGAGCAATATGAAGGTCGTGAGTACGATCCTATACTCAGGTGGATACAATTTTCATTTTCAATCTCTAAGTTACATGTAACATTGCATTTCCACGATTAGTTCAATTGATTTTCAATCATTGTTTATCAATCAAGAAATGCATGTATGTAGAGTCATTTGCACGCTTGAATTGACTCCAAACTGTTTGCACTGATTTGTGCTAAATCAATTACAGTCGAAATTCGATACTTAGAACTTGCGTTAGTTCGAATATACCCGTGTTTCACGTTTTATTTTTGAAATACGGAATTGTTCGACCTAAGAGCCATTTTGAAATATAATATTAAAATCAATCCCAAATAGTCAATTATGGACTAGACATATTTTGAAATTGGAATTGTCCATTACATGTTTCAGGGGTGAATGAGTTAAGAGAGTTCGAAGTATCGTGTTTCGACTGTTTATCCATTGTAAATACGTGTACTTATTTTAAAGTTAAATATCTGTCATAATTTAATACAAAACTGATATATATTTGAAGTGCTAAATCCTGAACCTAGAAAAACATGTACAGTGCTCCCTCCCTACAACGACTCTAAACAACGACCTTTGTCGCAGATCCCTAAACAAGACAATTATGTTACTGCTGTAATATCGTCTACTTAAAGTTGTCGTCTGCTGTTTTTCTCAAAATTACATATTTGACATTTTGACAGAAATAAACTTATTGACGAGTGACAAACGCGGCGTCTGATCTGGAGTCAAGCTGTTTGCAAATGTAAACCAATTTCCCTCCCTATAACGACTTCCTCCGAACAACACACACAATTTTGTCTCCCATTTGGTGTCGTTGTAGAGTGGGAGCACAAATGTTCCTCAGAACGGCTTAACGCTATACAAGAGAACACAAAATCCTGTGTTCTCAAGGACAATGGAAAATACTGGAAACACTTTTATCATTGCAGGCATTATGAAATATGTGTGGGATATTATCAAAGGTTCATACGCTGTTACATAGTCGAATCGGCAAAAATATACTGTATTCCAGCTGAATCGGCAATAAAGAGTCATTATAAAAACTGCCACCTCAGCAAGTTCACGTTCCCCACAGACAGTCGTGCCGCAGGATTTTGTGATAGAATTATTCGAAATCAAGTTTCAGTTCTCGATTGATAGTACATTGTCTTAGTTTATATCTTTCGGCGCCAAATTATTCGTGAGGTTTTACCACATTCACCGCAACCTTGTCGTCTGCAGAAGCATTTTAAAGTGAGGTTTTAGGTAATATGACTTAAGAAATATTGATATAAGTGTCAAACAGTTTAGACGTCTGATCAGGATCAAAACTGTTAGCATAGTTGCCTTTTGGCGACTCCGATGGTGAAAGGATTAAACCATTTATGCATATGTCCTGAATATTGCAATTAACTGTCCCTTGATATTGCAATTTAACTGATTCTTGATATTGCAATGAACTGACTCTTGATATTGCAATGAGCTCTCCATGGATATTGCAATGAACTCTCCCTTGGTATTGCAATGAACTATCCATTGATATTGCAATGAAATATCCCTTGATATTGCAATGAACTCTACATGTATATAATAATAATAATAATAATAATAATAACGACTTTATTTCATGTGGATTACATATTTGGTATAGAACAAACAAACCAATTTTCAATATGGTCCACAAACAAAATTAACATATATACAACATGAAGGAACACAATTACAAATCAGTATTTTTAAACCTTTGCAAACAGAGTGGACCCTGAAAAGACAGTTCCTGTAGGAGCTCTCTACAGGGACCACTCTGTTTACTTAAAGCATTTTAAAGATTAAGCTGAAAATGATAATGCATAAGTGTCATTATGAGAATTCAGGATTTGTTATCTATACATGAATATTGAGTAGGTAGAGGCAATATAAAGCCAAAAAAACCCGACGATTTGACAAATAGCAAAGATCTAGATCAATGAAATTTCATAACAAACGGGAAGGAATATACCAAAAATACTTCAAACCCTTTACTCCATGGTATATTTCTAGTATTGAAGAAAGGTGATCACTTAAACCAGGTTGAAAGTAAATCAAAATGAGCCTAAATGTGCACTCTGTTTTACTTTAAACCCGCTTCAAGTCACCATCTACTAGAGAACATAAAACATTTTTCATGAAACATATCTATGTAGTAAAGGGTTAAAGCAACATGTAGGTTTTAATCAAGATCCATATTTATATCATAACTTATATACATAGAAGCCCTTACAAGCAGCTAAGGCCTTGCTCAGTCATTAACCCTTAGCTCAACGCATATTCAAAAAATTACCCCTCATTTTATGGATACTATTCAAATCATTTATTTAAAAGTAGAATACAATGAATTTGAAAACTTAGAATGTTGTCTATTTCAGAATAATTTCTTCTTCTAGCAAACAATGTATACTCTGATCAGAGAGCTTCTTAAGGAAGTATCTCATCTGGGTCTACACTTTCAGCAAAAACTACTATCGACATAATTAGCGGGCTAAAGGTTAATAGTGTAACAGCCGATCAGGGGTTCAGCAGCAAAAACAAAGCCTACATGTAACCATCGCAACATTAACCCCTTACCGCACATGGCATAGTTCAAGTTTTGAAGACAGGTGATCACTTAAAGCAGGTTGAAAGTAAAGCAGAATGCGCCTTAAGATGCATTAACCTTTATTCAGCCAGCCTTAAGTTGCTAAGATATAGATCTAGCAAATATTCTTATTTAACTTTTTGTAAATAATTATGACTGCACAAATTGAATGCGCTTAAAGGCGTTTCGATATGTGGTAACGGGTCAAGGAAAGCGATGGTTAGACTGGCACCTTAGGAATAGTGATATAAACCCATATTAAACGTAAAGAACAGCTTACCGTTCTTCAGCTGCAAACTACAATATGCGGCGTATAGAAACCTTGGCGCCTTGTAATAAATTTCATGTACAGTAATCTACCTTGTTTATATAAATTTAAACTATAGTGGGAAATGAACTTTCACCCCTGAGCAGCAAATTTTCATCACTATACATGTATTACATTTTGAAGCATTATGAAGCATAACAAGAGACTACACTATCTGTCTAATTTAACCCATTTAAGGTATGAAGTTTTAAATGAGGCAAGTGATTGAGCATTTCTTATGTTCAAAGGCAAGTTATTCCAAACCATAGCTCCAGAATAGGCAAACGACCTCCTGAAAAATTCAGACTTTGGTCTGGGAGAATATAACTGAGAATTTGATGAAGACCTTAAATTTCTATCATGCACATTTGACTTTAGTGTGAACAAATCATATAAATATACAGGTGCCAAACCTTTGAATACTTTGAACATTAGAGTAGCTTTGTGAAATGTAACTCTTTCCGGAAAAGTCATCCAATTAAGTTCTTTGAAGAGATCAGCTGAATGGGCAGTTTTATCTTTATTAAGGATAAGCCTTGCTGCACGTTTTTGAAAACGAATGATTTTTTGTTCTTGCGATATTGAACAGTTTCCCCAAATAACGCAACAATAGTCGAGATGAGGTAAGATGTAGGAGTTAAAAAACATTTTTCTCAATGGTATAGTTAGAAATACTTTGATTCTTGAGAGGAGGTATAATAAGGAGTTACACTTTTTAAGTATGTTATTGATATGGCTATCAAAAGATAAAAATACATCAAAGGTGACACCGAGTAACTTCTCCTCACGACTGCAATGGATTTCTTCATTTCCAAATGGGATTGGCAGAGCAATATTTTGAATGCCTGCAGATTTAGATCTTGATGTAATGTACATGGATTTAGTTTTTGCAACGTTAATTGACATTTTGTTCTTTTCACACCAATCATTAACGTTAAATAGATCTTTACTCAACGAGTTTGCTACAAAGTTGAGAGAAGCATTATGTACTGACAGCGTTGTGTCGTCTGCAAAAATGTCTGCAACAGAATGTGTACATGCAGATGGTAGGTCATTTATGAATATCAAAAATAAAAGAGGACCTAAGACTGAGCCTTGTGGTACACCAGATAAAACAGAAGTTAGCTGCGAGGTTACTCCAGAAACATGCGTTTGTTGAGATCTATTATGCAGGTATGAGGCAAACCATGAACATGTCTTTTGGTTAATATTGAAATGTTTTAACTTTTCCAAGAGTATCATGTGATCAACCAGGTCAAAAGCCTTAGACAGATCTAAGAAGATTGAACCTACAATCTCATTACTATCGATGGCTGCAATCCAGTCATCTATTAATTTTACTAAGGCAGTCTGGCAGGAATGATTGGACCTAAACCCTGATTGTCTAGAGTAGAACAAGTTGTCATTTTCTATGAATTGCTTTAAACAGGAACTAACATGTCTTTCAAAAATCAAGGAAATGATTGGTAAAACTGAAATTGGTCTGTAATTCGACTTTTCTTCTTTAGGACCTTTCTTGTAAATAGGAGTTACTTTAGCTTTCTTAAAAACTTGTGGATACACACTACATACTATACTTCGGTTAAATAATTGTGTGAGTGTTGGGGCTATTATGGATGCTGATATTTTTTAAAAATCTAGCGCTAATTCCATCTGAACCTGTTGCTTTTTTACAATCTAACGAGGAGAGTTGTTGTTCAACAAACTGAAGAGATACAGATGGAATTGAGAAACTAGGACAGTTGACATGGTCGGCTGAAGCATTTAACACACAGTGACTATTACTAGAGGAGTTACCCTGGAAACTCTTAAACACAGAAGCAAAATAGTCATTGAAGACATTTGCAGTAGTGTTCGGACATGTTATCGGTTTACCATCTGTATCGTTTATAAAACTAGTTTGAATTTTTGTCTTCATACCCGTTAGCGTGTTCAGACTATTCCAAAGAAGTTTCGGGTTGTGGGTATTAGAATTAATGGTATCATGATAAAATCGTGTTTTGGAATCAAGAATAAGGCGTTTAACAGTTTGTCTCCAGATTTTATAATTATCGATATCGGACTTTTTGTGGTAGAATTCACGCATTTTTATTGCCTGGAGTATTTCGTTGTTAAACCAGCCAGGTTGGTTATTCCTTTTCACGCGTTTATTCCGGAGAGGCGCATGTGAGTCTATGACCGACTTAAACATATCAATAAATTTTTCGACCGCCTCATCAATGTCTTCAATTAAATTAATATTAGACCAGGGTTGATTACACATTTCTTCTAGAAACTGAGCTACATTAAAGTGTTTCATAGACCTATAAGAGATCGTTTTGTGAACGGGACCTTGTTGGCAGTTTGAAGACACTTTTCGAGTTATGCATACCGGAAAGTGATCACTAATGGAGAAAGACGGGACCGACACATTAACTATATGATCAGGAACATTAGAAAAGGCATGATCGATCAATGTTGAAGATACCCGAGTTACACGTGTTGGAAATTTAACTAGCTGAGTAAAATTAACCGCCTGCATCTGGTCAAGCCATGTTTTAGACTGAGGACATTCACTGAGTACATCAATGTTAAAATCTCCAACAATTATGCACTCTATTTCATCAGTTAAAGCATTGTCTACAGTAACATTGAAATCTAATAGCCATTGACTTTTGGATGAAGGAGGCCTGTAAACATTAGATAATAAAAACGCTTTTGAATTCGGTATTTTTACCTCAAGCCAAATTGACTCTAAAGAACCATTTTCAATATCATGGCGTCGAATACATGGTATATCATTTCTCACGTAAATTAGTAATCCTCCACCATGTGAGCACCTGTCTTTTCGAAATAAAAAGAAGTTATCAATTGACAATTCGGTATCCCTAAACGTCTCATTTAGAAATGTTTCACAAAGGCACAAAATATCTACTTTATGCTGACTTATTAACAATTTAATTTCATCTAATTTGGGATATAAAAAGTGAATATTCAAATGTACAATATTAAGTCCTCTGTTGCCAAACCATTGGTCATTAAAAGAATGCGAGGAAACGTCAGGTTCTAATACATTAGCAACTATGGCATCAGTGCAATTGTGAATCATTTCCGAGCTCTCATTTTCAAGAACAGAATGGTGGATGTCAGTACGTTTTTGTTTAATAAAACACTGAACATTTCTGATAACTACTGAGGGGTCGTCATAGTTGCATGGACTACCAACCTCCAAGTTGTCATCTAGATTAAGACAGATAGTTGAATACGGATGGCATATGTGATATATACTAAGGGAGATTATACGAGCTTCACGGATTAAACATTTGCAACAATCAAGATCAAATACAGGACATAAACAATTCTTCATCAACATTTCATGGAAATTGAATAGGTCGAGCTTATCGCTATAAACTTCATTAGCAGATAAATTCGGTGGACTACTTTCATTTACACAGCTCAGAAATGTGTCATAGTTATTTTCTGGTGAAGTCCGATTTAATACCATGCATGGTTGCTGTAATCCCATGGACTCTGACTCCTCGTCCAGTGAGGTGACACTGGCATGAAAACCATTTCCCTGTCCGGATAACGCCCACTCCTCCCTGGAAACCTCCCATTGCGAAAATTAGATTTTTCACTGTCAGCGACGGACGTTGATGATTGTAGACCAAGAACGGTGTCTATTGCATTTCTTATGCTCGTACCGAGGATTTTTCCGCCCTTCGGGTTCAGATGAATATTATCCCGATATAACCAAGCTTCTTTCACAAATTTCAAGTCATTATTCAGAAAGTGGTGACCTAGTTCTTCACACATTACTTTTAGGGCTCTGTTTGTCTGTTGAATTTTCTCGTTGATCAGCTTATCATTTCTTCGGGGAAGAATGGACGACACAATAACTTTTGTCTTTGGATTTACGTGATGGATGGTGTTAATTGTGTCTTTAAAATCGTCTATAATTTGTTCGCTGCATATACCATCCGAGACGTTGTTGGTGCCGACGTGTAGAACTATTGCGTCCAGTTTATTCACCAAGTCGGGTTCGAATTCGGCCAATTTATATAGCGTGTTTTCAACGTGTCTAACTCGCCCCCCTGAGTGACTCTTTATTTTAACATCCAATCTTGGGTCACACATTCTCGCCGAGCTAAGGATCCGTGTGATAGAGTCACCCGCGATGAATGCAGTCGGTTTACTTCGTGTAGCACTCTTGTGTAGAATCCTGTTTTGTGTATTACCTTCCGTTACAATCACTGAAATCGGACTGCCGACAGATTCATTTCTGCGGGGATTATTTGAGGTTTTATCTTTTCTGGATTCGCTTTGATATTTTGTTATCTCAGCTGATCTATGAATTTGACTTTTGATATCTCCAAGTTCTTTCATTAGTTCACTCCTCAAGTCTCTTATCTTTACCTCAACTACTTCGGTCGATTTTTCAATCTTAAGTTCAATAGAATCTGAAGACCCTCTAAGCTTCATAAGTTCTTCAGTGATTTTCAGCTTTTCTCTCGATACAATGTCAAGTTTGTTTTTCATTTGGACTGCATCTTCCTCATACATGAGTACTTTCGCATTAGCGTCAATAAGCTTTGACTTAGTTTGAGCGAGTGTACTTTCAATTTTGTTTTCTTTAGTTGAACAGTCCTTAAGTTTGTTGCGAAGCACTTTAATCTCATCATCCTTGTTACCCAGTAAGTAAATAAGCTTTTCATTTTCCTGTTTCAGGAGTTTGCTTTGAGCAAGTAACTCCTTAAGCGTGTCTTGTAGTTCCTTATTATCACTTTTTTGCTTTAAGAGCTCGGCAGTCGTCGTTTTAGTTTGATAATCACTTGTATTTTTCTCCCTTTGAAGATCATCTTCAGGCTTGCTAATATTAAGATCACTAATTTCCTCATTTTTGTCTGCAGAATGAAAACGTTTTTTAACTAGGGTGATGTCGTCGTCAAGTTTGTCACTATTCTCATGATTTGGATTATCATTTGTGAAAAGCTGTTTCACAGCTGTTTGATCGCTAACGTCTTGTTTCGTTATTTTGTGGCTTCTAGGAGTAGATCTACTGTCACTGATGTTTTGATTCACATTATGCCGGTTAGTCAATGACTGGGTAGTGGCTCTATATGCCCTTCCACCAGAGCGCCTAATGTTATTAATTAAATTACTTAGGTGAAGAATGGGACTTTTGCTAGTATTTTGCTCTTTAGGAGTTTCCATTTTTAAAGAAATAAAAAACAACTCTTTGTTGATTGAGAAAGTAGGTAGGGGTGCCGCGGATTTCGCGGCCGAGTCCCCGGACTAAGCCATGTTCATTCAAGCGTGACGAATTTTACGTCATAGTCACTAATCATGACGTCATAAACGCGAAAACTATATAAACTCCCAGTATATTAAAGAGTTCAAAATATTTATGACAATAAAAGCAGCATTACAGTGATAAAGAAATAAGCCACTAGTACCTCAGTTATTGTCCAAATCCTTTGGTATGAATATGAATATAGCACTAAATCCTGAAAATCCTGTTGTTTATAGTCAAGGAGTTTGACGCAGCTCTTCGCGAAAACTAGTGTCACGAAGGAAAACGATAATTATTCCTTTATCCTGTCTTACGAAATCGTGTATATTCTAGATCCAAGAGATGACTTATTTAAGTGTTCACTTGTCGAAAACTAGCGCCCTGGATGCTTTAGTTCCAAAATTATTGTTAAAGATTAAACTGCTTTAAATATCGCGTGTTTTGTTTACTGTAGTCCGGCAGCTATTTTTGAATATTGCAATGAACTCTCCGTGGATATTGCAATGAACTATCCATTGATGTTGCAATGAACTATCCCTTGATATTTCAATTAACTCTCCATTGATATTGCAATAAACTCCCCATGAATATTGCAATGAACTCTCCATGAATATTGTAATGAACTCTCCATGAATATTGAAATGAACTCTCCATGGATACTGCAATGAACTCTCCATGGATATTGCAATGACCTCTCCATGGATTTTGTAATGAACTCTCAATGAATATTGTAATGAACTTTCCATGAATATTGCAATGAACTCTCCATGGATACTGCAATGAACTATTCATGGATATTGCAATGAACTCTCCATGCATTTTGTAATGAACTCTCCATGAATATTGTAATGAACTCTCCATGAATATTGCAATGAACTCTCCATGGATATTGTAATGAACTCTCCATGAATATTGTAATGAACTCTCCATGAATATTGTAATGAACTCTCCATGAATATTGTAATGAACTCTCCATGAATATTGCAATGAACTCTCCATGGATTTTGCAATGAAAGCTCCCTATTTGTGCCGTGGTGCCGTAAACCCAGTTCAATCAATCAATCCTATTTGCATGCTGGAAGATTTAAAAACAGATATAGATCTACAGTGCTCCCTCTCTACAACGGTCCTCCAAACAACGACTCCCTCCTTACAACGACCCTTGTCGCAGTTCCCAAAACAGGACAATCATAATTAACACTTTTACTGCTGAAATATTGTCTGCTTAAATTTGTCGTCTGCTGTTTTTCTCGTTACAAGATTGGATATTTTGACAAGAAAAAACTTAATGACGAGTGACAAACAGAATTTAGACGCAAGTCAACGACAATAGAGGCTGAGTATCATTTTCAAATTTTATTAAATGATATAAAATGGAAAATGTATTATGCCGTATCCCATCATGCTTCTTTACCTATCCTATCATGCTTCCATATCTATCTAGCCAAGCACCGAAAGACACATGACCAGAGATATATGACGTCACATATCTCTTGGTCATGCATATTCAACAGCCTCTATTGTCAAGACCAACACTTGAATCCAGATCATAAGCCGCGTTACGCGGCGTCTAATCTGGATTCAAGCTGTTTGCAAATATAGCCAATTTACCTCCCTCTAACGACTCCCTTCGAACAACGCACACAATTTTTGTCTCCCATTGGGTGTCGTTGTAGGGAGGGAGCGCTGTACAATGATCTAAAGACAATGTTTGTCAATACAGCAAGTTATTTCATACGAAATAGCAAACCATGCAGACATTTTTGAGACGCCGCGTAGCAAGATTTCAATACAGATACATTGTCCATGTGCATACAATATTGATCTAAAGATACTGCAGTGTGGGTCAATACAGCAAGTTATTTCATATGAACGAGCAAACCATGTAGACCCTGGTGAGACGCGTAATGCGGCGTCTCACCAGGGTCTACACTGTTTCCTAATGTCTCCTGTTGTAGAAAATAACCATTAAACGGCTTATCAACTAAGATCAATGGCAGAGCAAAACATTGCTCTAGCAAATACAGTGGAGAATCTGTTATTCTTTCCAAATAAACGCGTTTACGCTAAAACTATTATTTTCAGTGCAAACAGTTTGGAGCCAGATCAGACGCCGGGTAACCCGGCGTCTGATCAGGTTCCATACTGTTGGCCACCAAGATAAACAAGAATTATCAGCATTGTCCAAAAGTTGTTCTTTTCTACGTTTTTGTGCTTTGCGTTTGCGTACGTTTGCGTTTAAACGGGAAAGAATAACAGATTCTCCACTGTATGTCTTCTCTACTGCAATGCAAGAGCAATATGAAGGTCGTGAGTACGATCCTATACTCAGTTGGATACAATTTTCATTTTCAATCTCTAAGTTACTTGTAACATTGCATTTCCACGATTAGTTCAATTGATTTTCAATCATTGTTTATCAATCAAGAAATGCATGTATGTAGAGTCATTTGCACGCTTGAATTGACTCCAAACTGTTTGCACTGATTTGTGCTAAATCAATTACAGTCGAAATTCGATACTTAGAACTTGCGTTAGTTCGAATATACCCGTGTTTCACGTTTTATTTTTGAAATACGGAATCGTTCGACCTAAGAGCCATTTTGAAATATAATATTAAAATCAATCCTAAATAGTCAATAATGGACTAGACATATTTTGAAATTGGAATTGTACATTAAATGTTTCAGGGGTGAATGAGTTAAGAGAGTTCGAAGTATCGTATTTCGACTGTTTATCCATTGTAAATACGTGTACTTATTTTAAAGTTAAAAACGTCGTTATATATACATGTCATAATTCAATACAAAACTGATATATATTTGAAGTGCTAAATCCTGAACCTAGAAAAACATGTACAGTGCTCCCTCCCTACAACGGTCCTCCCTACAACGACTCTCTCTTTACAACGACCTTTGTCGCAGATCCCTAAACAAGACAATTATGTCTAACGCCTTTCCTGCTGTAATATCGTCTACTTAAAGTTGTCGTCTGCTGTTTTTCTCAAAATTACATATTGGACATTTTGACAGAAATAATCTTATTGACGAGTGACAAACGCGGCGTCTGATCTGGATTAAAGCTGTTTGCAAATGTAAACCAATTTCCCTCCCTATAACGACTTCCTCCGAATAACACACACAATTTTGTCTCCCATTTGGTGTCGTTGTAGAGTGGGAGCACAAATGTTCCTCAGAACGGCTTAACGCTATACAAGAGAACACAAAATCCTGTTTTCTCAAGGACAATGGAAAATACTGGAAACACTTTTATCATTGCAGGCATTATGAAATATGTGTGGGATATTATCAAAGGTTCATACGCTGTTACATAGTCGAATCGGCAAAATATACTGTATTCCAGCTGAATCGGCAATAAAGAGTCATTATAAAAACTGCCACCTCAGCAAGTTCACGTTCCCCACAGACAGTCGTGCCGCAGGATTTTGTGATAGAATTATTCGAAATCAAGTTCAGCTCTCGATTGATAGTACATTGTCTTAGTTTAAATCTTTCGGCGCCAAATTATTCGTGAGGTTTTACCACATTCACTGCAACCTTGTCGTCTGCAGAAGCATTTCAAAATTAGGTTTTAGGTAATATGACTTAAGAAATATTGATTTAAGTGTCAAACAGTTTAGACGTCTGATCAGGATCAAAACTGTTAGCATAGTTGCCTTTTGGCGACTCCGGTGGTGAAAGGACTGATTCTTGATATTGCAATGAACTCTCCATGGATATAACAATGAACTCTCCATTGATATTGCAACGAACTATCCCTTGATATTGCAATGAACACTACATGAATATTGCAATAAACTCTCCCTGGATATTGCAATGAACTATCCATTGATATTGCAATGAACTATCCCTTGATATTGCAATGAACTCTACATGAATATTGCAATGAACTATCCCTGGATATTGCAATGAACTCTCCATTGATGTTGCAATGAACTCTCCCTTGATATTGCAAAGAACTCTCCATTGATATTGCAATGAACTCTCCATGAATATTGTAATGAACTCTCCATGAATATTGCACTGAACTCTCCCTGGATTTTGCAATGAAAGCTCCCGATTTGTGTCGCGGTGCCGTAAACCCAGTTCAATCAATCAATCCTATTTGCATGCTGGAAGATTTAAATACAGATTAAGTTCTACAGTGCTCCCTCTCTACAACGGTCCTCCAAACAACGACTCCCTCCTTACAACGACCCTTGCCGCAGTTCCCAAAACAGGACAATCATATCTAACGCTTTTACTGCTGAAATATTGTCTGCTTCAATTTGTCGTCTGCTGTTTTTCTCGTTACAAGATTGGATATTTTGACAAGAAAAAACTTAATGACGAGTGACAAACAGAATTTAGACGCAAGTCACCGACAATAGAGGCTGAGTATCATTTTCAAATTTTATTAAATGATATAAAATGGAAAATGTATTATGCCGTATCCCATCATGCTTCTTTACCTATCCTATCATGCTTCCATATCTATCTAGCCAAGCACCGATGAAAGACACATGACCAGAGATATATGACGTCACATATCTCTTGGTCATGCATATTCAACAGCCTCTATTGTCAAGACCAACACTTGAATCCAGATCAGACGCCGCGTTACGCGGCGTCTAATCTGGATTCAAGCTGTTTGCAAATATAGCCAATTTACCTCCCTCTAACGACTCCCTTCGAACAACGCACACAATGTTTGTTTCCCATTGGGTGTCGTTGTAGGGAGGGAGGGCTGTACAATGATGATCTAAAGACAATGTTTGTCAATACAGCAAGTTATTTCATACGAAATAGCAAACCATGCAGACATTTTTGAGACGCCGCGTAGCAAGATTTCAATACAGATACATTGTACATATGCATACAATATTGATCTAAAGATACTGCAGTGTGGGTCAATACAGTAAGTTATTTCATATGAACGAGCAAACCATGTAGACCCTGGTGAGACGCGTAATGCGGCGTCTCACCAGGGTCTACACTGTTTCCTAATGTCTCCTGTTGTAGAAAATAACCATTAAACGGCTTATCAACTAAGATCAATGGCAGAGCAAAACATTGATCTAGCAAATACAGTGGAGAATCTGTTATTCTTTCCCAATAAACGCGTTTACGCTAAAACTATTATTTTCAGTGCAAACAGTTTGGAGCCAGATCAGACGCCGGGTAACCCGGCGTCTGATCAGGTTCCATACTGTTGGCCACCAAGATAAACAAGAATTATCAGCATTGTCCAAAAGTTGTGCTTTTCTACGTTTTTGTGCTTTGCGTTTGCGTACGTTTGCGTTTAAACCAGGGCTGCCATAAATTGA
Organism: Gari tellinella; assembly: GCA_922989275.2. NCBI lineage: Eukaryota > Metazoa > Mollusca > Bivalvia > Cardiida > Psammobiidae > Gari > Gari tellinella. The sequence continues at coordinate 96,080,439 of OV277858.1, forward strand.
CATGAAAAATCCTAAGATTTCAAAATTTGCATTTTGCAAGTGCGATTTAACGAATCGTACCTTTACCCCATAGCCTTTTTCTTGTTTTGTTGACATGCAACCACTTAAAGCAGGCTGTAAGTAAAGCAGACTGCGCCTTAGGGCGCATTCTGCTTTGCTTTCAGCCTGCTTTAAGCTACCATGAACTGGGGAAAAATCCGGAGATTTAGGAAAAATCCGGAGAAATGGCAGCCCTGTTAAACGGGAAAGAATAACAGATTCTCCACTGTACCAGACGAAATAAAGCAGACGTCAATTTAGCCCCATGGGAGATAAAACTATTTCTTGGTTTATTCTCGGAAGTGGTCCGATACTTTCTATATGGGTTATTATAGATCTGTAATTGCTGAATTCCGTGTGAGAATGGAGATGACGTTATTCTTTCTCAAAAAAGGCGTTTATGCCGATGTAATTATTTTCACTGCAGACAATATGGAGCCAGATAAGACGCCTGGTAACCTGGCGTCCAAATAGGCCACTAATTGTTTGCCACTCAGATAATAATTAATCGTCATAGTTAAAAATAAAATGACATTTCTTTTCTACATTTTATTGTATTTCGTTTGCGTTTAGCAATCACCTGCCTTTTATAGACATCCAAACCAATCAGTGATCCCACTACACTAATTGGTTGTAAAATTCTTAAAACATGTAACTACAGCACTCCCTTCTTACAACGGCCATCCCAACAACGATTCCCTCCTTTTAACGACCCTTGTCGCAGGTCCTTAAAAAGGACAATTATGTCTAACGTTTTAAAGTTGCACTATCGTGTTTAAAATGGTCGTCTGCTGTTTTTCTCAAAGTAACATAATGGACCGCTCTCTACCTCAAACACTTCTTTTTTGATATTCACCAATCTTGCTACAAACGTTTCTTACGTGTATTGGTATTAAATCTAGGTCAAGGAAAAAATCGAATACAGTTGAATGAAAATCCTTCAAGAAGTAAAGGAGAAATGGAGTTGTCATTTATTACTTAACTTATTACCAACACGGCTAAGATGAAGCACATGCAACCATTGACTAAATATTTGGCTAAAAAAAGAATAAAATCTGGTCCTTTTACAGAGTGGACAGGGCAGGCAAAAATAAGGATAAAATAGCAATTTTAGTCATTCAAGGGCAATAACTCCAACATACCTTGTGCGATTTTGGTAGTTAAGATGATTGACCTAGATTTAATATTAATAAACATTTTCAACAAGTTTGATGAATATCTGATAAAAAATGTATGTGTTAGAAAGCGAAAAATGATGAAACAGTCATTTTTTAATACATAAAGGGCAAAAACTCAGATATGCCACATGCGAATTTTGTAATAATCAAACTAGACCTAGATTTTATATAATTAAACATTTTCAGCAAGTTAAGTGAATATCCGATAAAAACTGTATGTGTTAGAGTGCAAAAGTGACTGAAACCGTCATTTTCTATTAATAAACAGGCAATAACTCAGATATACCTTATGCGATTTTAGTAGTAATCAAACTAAACCTTTATTTTATATCAATAAACATTTTCAGCAAGTTTGGTGAAGATCCAATAAAACGTATTTGTGTTAGAGAGCAAACCTTGCTGAAATTAGTCATTTTTTAATACATAATGGGCAAAAACTCAGATATGCCACATGCGATTTTAGTAATAATCAAACTAGACCTAAATTTTATATGAATAAATATTTTCAGCATGTTCGGTGAATATTCGATAAAAGCTGTTTGTTTTAGAGTGCAAAAATGACTGAAACAGTCATTTTTTATTAATTAACAGGCAATAACTCAAACGTACCTTATGCGATTTTAGTAGTGATCAAACTAAACCTTGATTTTATATCAATGAACATTTTCAGCAAGTTTGTGGAAGATCGGATAAAAAATAGTTGAGATAGAGAGCGGACAAGAAAGTGTGATAGTCTAACTGACTGATGAATGGACGGGCGGTTGCCCCCAGTGAAGTTGATTTCGGCTGTATCACGTGATACTAAGCCGTGTGGTAATGTTTATGACAGACGTTCTATTTTCGGTTTGTTATGATTTTAAATCGCCTTTTTGGTGATTTAGGTCCGTTTTCATCATTTCATAGATCAGTTTGGCCCATAAGAGTATTAACCGTTATTGTATTTCAGGCATTAAGAAAAGGTCTGAAAACACAATGGGACTTTAATGAAGAGAGACAAACAGCTTGAATCCAGATCAGACGACGCGTTACGCGGCGTCTGATCTTGATTCAAGCTGTTTGCAAATGTAGGCCAATTTCCCTCACTATAACGACTTCCTCCGAACAACACACATAATCTTTGTCTCCCATTGGATGTCGTTGTAGAGAGGAAACGCTGTATTCAACGTCACAAATATACAGTACAATCCCTCTTTTACGACCACTGCAAAGATGGTAAGAGAGATAAGGCCCAAAGGTTAAACAGCTTTTGAGTAAAGTCTGATATCGTTCTTAAACCTTTGATTGGTCAGATTTGACCTTTTTCTCAGCAAAGAGAACGATCTCAGACTCAATTTAAAAGCTTTATAACCCTAGACTCTAGTTGTAGAAGAATAATGTAAAACAGAAAGCTTTTAATGGGGCCTTTCGTTTAAATTTTAACTTGTTTTAATAAAAAACCGCATGACTTAAAGACTAAAGAGTTAAGATACAGTGTACTTTGGTAGTACATGTAGTAATTGAGGCATTTTACTGTACAATGTATATTGGAAACCAAGACCGTTGTTATAAAGATTGTCTGTATTGGCTTAAAGTACAAGTTATAGATTAATACTGTCTAGAAATATTTTATACTATTCATAGAGAATGGCCGAAAGATATATTTTGAGATTAATATATACAATAGAAACATATTACGGCCGCTAAAAAAGCAAGTTGGTTGAATGAAAGGCAGGTGGCAGCTTACAGCAATATAGAGGTCAAACTGAAAGCTTCTACAAGAGCTTTCTGTTAATCTTAAACCTTGCTTAAATCAGCCACCTGCATTAGACACGGAATAATAAAATTAATTTACTGATGGATTTATAGAGGTTTAACTGTACCACGTATAGCTGTACGGTGGAGAAGACGTTATTATTTCCTAATAAACGCGTTTACGCTGAAACTGTTATTTCCATTGCAAACAGTTTGGAGCCAGATCAGACGCCGGGTAACCCGGCGTCTGATCTGGCTGCAAACGGTTTGCCACTCAGATTAAAATTAATCGTAAAAAAATTCAAAACAATGTAATTTTTTACATTTTGGTACAATGCGTTTGCGTTTCGTATACGTCTTAAAAGCGGGAAAGAATAACTTATTCTCCACTATATAAGTGCGACAATGTATCACATTTCATATTAACGTTTAAAACTTGCCATTGCAACGTAATCAAACTTCACAAATAATCCACATGGGCAGAATAACTTCCTTCCTTTTGTTTGCCTACAACATAACCCATCCACTACATTGACTTATAGTACTCTGGCATTTTCAAATAGTTTGGATCTAGATTAGATATTTAGTAGCTCGGCGTCTGATCAAGCTCCAAACTATTTTGCCACTCAGATTAACGTTTTCAGTAATTTGTCATGTTCTACATGTCATGCATTCCGTTTGCGTTTTGTTTCATTTTAACCCTTTGAACCATAGGCACGCATATGTATGTGTCATTCGCAAACAGTGAACCAGTGCAGCGTACACTTGTCCTATGCAAACAGTGAATACAAACCTCTGATATGGGTCTGCACTGTTTGTCGTTTGCCATACAATGACAAAAACAAGCCTTACGACTTTTGTTTTCGGATTGACAAGTCATTTTGAGCGTGGTCAGATGCCGAGTCAGGCTCTAGATTATTTGCAATGAAAATATAGAGGATAACTGTTTTTTTCAGTGTAAGATCGAAATTTAATCCATTGAGTGAACATCAGACGTTATATTTTCACGAGTGGCGAAGCCACGAGTGAAAATATAACAGTCTGATGTTCACGAAATGGATTAAATTCGATCTTACACTGAAAAAACACAGTTATTCTATTTATTTATGCTTTTAAGCCACTTTTTTAAACGAAATTGTTTAAAAATTGAAAGCGAACGTACATTATTTATCCCGTGTTGAGCCCCACGTTTTATGTCGAACACATGCGCGTGACAGTTGGCGGTATAATGACGTCACTCGTTGCTCCCGAGTTTGGATTCGTGCTCTTCCGGTGAGTAGTTCGCGACAAATCGGACTGCCGGAATTTAACGATAAGACACGATTGACTATAATTCTTGGGGAGCCCTACGGGGAAAATTCATAATAAAAAGCGATTGGTGATAATCCACTGCAGTGGATTACCAAGTGATCATCCACTGCTATTTCGTGGTAATCCACCGAAAAGCATAAATAAAATTGTATAAACCCGAACGCGTTTAGTGGGGGGAAAATAACGAACGCATTTCTCAAGAGCTCTATTTCCGCATCTCATTCTTAACAAAACCGGAGACATGCTGTTCTTTTATACAGATTTTATTTCCTCCAAATTGGTCTCTTGAAAGTCTTGTACGGTTTTATATGAGAAAACGCCACTAATTTAGAAGTTCAAGAGGGAACTTTGCGTGGATTTTCTTTTCGTCAACCCTGTAATCGCCGAAGTCGCCTAAAGTTGACTTTCCAAACAGTTTGGATCCAGATCAGACGCCGCGTCATGCGGCGTCTGATCAGGATCCAAACTGTTAGACACTCGTATCGAAAATTTTACTATGAATCGATCTTGCAGACAACAAAGATTGAAGTAGACGACATTGTTGCTATGAAAGGGTAAAATCCTCACGATTGATATGGCGCTGAAAGGGTAAAATGTTATTAGTACCAACACAGGTCATACAGTGCAGATGGCTTGATTCTTTTCCAATAAACGCGCTTATGCTTAAGCCTTTCCCTCATAAGCGCCTTTTAGCGAATATGATTTATTCATCCGCTCAAGAAAATACATTCGTTCCAATTTAATCAGTCATGAATATATATTACATGTATAGGGAATACTTTCTATATTTTTGCACATGATAGCTTAAAACAGGCTGAAAGTAAAGCAGAATGCGCCTTAACCCTTTCCCCAATAGAAGCGCCTTTTAGCGCATATGATTTATTCCTCCGCTGAAGAAAGTAGTTCCAATATAATCAGTCATGAATATATAGTATAGGCAATAATTTCTATATTCTAGCACATGAAAGCTTAAAGCAGGCTGAAAGTAAAGCAGAATGCGCCTAACGCGCATTCTGCTTTACTTTCAACCTGCTTTAAGTAATCACCTATCTTCAATACTAGAAGTAGGCTATCAGGTAAAGGGTTAAGGCGCATTCTGCTTTATTTTCAACCTGCTTTAAGAAGTCACATATCTTAAATACTAGAAATAGACTATCAGGTAAAGGGTTAAGCAGCAAACTTCATTGCAAATACAGGTTTGGTAAAGTGAAGAAGTTAGTTTTCCCGTTCAGAGGCAAATTAAGAAAGACAAACGCATTGCAATAAAACGTTGAAAATTACAATTTGTTGACAATTCTGACTTTTTTTCACATGTTATCTGAGTGGCAAACGGTTTGAACCCGATCAGACATTGGGTTACCTGGCGTCTAATTACACTACAAACTATTTGCACCGGAAATAATAGTTTTTATCGTAAACGCGTTTCGTGGAACTGAACAACGTTCTCCCCTTCGTAACTTGGTGCCCGATGGTGTACTGCTTAAAACAAGATGAAAGTAAAACAGAGACTCTTTCATGAACTTTTTTTCACTTTACCTGGCTTTTATTCATCTAACTGAAACAAAAAAGACAAGTCCAATTGCCAAATAAATCTAGTCCATTTATAACATTTGATGTTTGATTTGAACATGGAGGAAGTATACTTCCTCCATGATTTGAACAATATATTGCAAAACGACAAGCAGCGCAGATCCTGATCACAGGGCTTCTGCTCCTTTTGACCATCAACACAGTTTGCATATAGGACAAATGTACTTTTCACAGGTGCACTGTTTGTTAATGACGAGCCCCTGCATGTCTTTTATGAAATCTTCATTTTAGCGGTCGTAATAGAGATTTTAACCATACGCTATGAGCACCCTATGCATAGAAATAATACTATACGACATTTTGTAATATTAATTTCCAAATATATCTTTCTGCCAGTCTATGTATGGCATGAACTATTTCCAGACAATCAGAATTTACTGTTTGTACTTTTAGGATATACAGACACTCATCTTTGGTTTTACCGAAAACCCTTTAATTTAATTTAAGTACGTGATATGGATATATGTGAACAGAAGAATTATGTATGCAAAATCTAGTTATGTACACATTATTTGTTAAAGAGTTACTGAGTTGAGAACAGTGTCCATGCTTATAAAGCGTTTGAGCTGAGTCTGAGCGCGTTCTCAATCATTTGATTGGTAAGATTTGAGCCTAGGATCAAATCTGACCAATTAAATGCTTGAGAACGAACTCAGACTCAGCTCAAACGCTTTATACGCATGGGCCTGATCTAGATGTGAATTTGAGTTACCTGTCACCTTTTCTTTTACTACAACTGTTTGCAAAATTCTGAAACCAAGCATGCCCTTCAGAGATCAATGTTAAAGCATATATGGTTGTTTTCAGAAGGAAAGTACAGCGCATTACCGTGTTGGATGCTTTGGGGAATTACAGATAAGCTGAATTATTTATTATTATCGACCAGTTCTCGATATCTGATGTAATTCATGTACTTTGAGAGCTAGGGAAATGCGAGAGTCTTATGGAAATCGGAACCGCCACACACACTGTAGTAGCTGGTCTATTGTTTTGAAACACTGACATACGACTTAGTCTGTCTGTCTGTCTGTCTGTCTTCTATATACAAATATACAGTAAAACATCCCTATTGCGATCACTAAACCCGGAGGCTATTTGATTGTGTAAAAGATAGGGGTTAAGCAGACGACAACATTTGAGTTGTGAATTTGTGTAAGTTGTAATAATCTTCTTGCGAGACTGTGTAGCCCTATCTCTAACAGAATAGCACCTTATAGCACACTCAATTTATTCATCCACTGAAGAAAATAGTTCAAATTCATACAGTCATAAACGTGTACCGTAAGAAATATTTTCTTTATTATAACAGATGCTTAAAACAGACTGGAAGTAAAAACAGAATGTCCCTAAGGGGACATGCTTCAGTGGGCACCTGTCTTCAAAGCTAGAAATATGTTAAACGGCAAAGGGATAAGGTTTTACCAAACATGTCTTGTTGCATATCCCGCCAGAATAACATGAATATTTTTATTAAAAATAAATGTCTACTGCAGCAAATAACTTCTTAACCCTTAGCCCGCCAAATCAATTGTTGTCTGCTATATTTCTCGTCTGCTTCAAGTTTCAAAGTGCTTCAAAGTTGCTCAAAATTGCTGAAAATGTTGTCCGAGTGTCAAACAGCTTGGATCCGGATGAGACGCCGAGTTACTCGGCGTCTCATCCGGATCCAAGCTGTTTGCATATGGAGCTATAGTCGTGAGTGGCAGGCTAAGGGTTAATAGCAATGCTGTCTATTTCAGGAGATGGAATGGGTATGTCAGGTGTGCCACAAGAGAAGACAACTCGTGCTCAGTTCCGGTTTGTGGCATCCCGGATGTGACGTAGACGATGACATTCCGCTCGCAAGGGAGATAGAACACCGCCTATGTGAATTGGAGGTAAAATGCAAGCCATGACTTGTGTCTTCGCGAAAAGCTATTTATATTTACGTCTTGTGCTATTTATTAATATATAATATAGTAAATAAAAATATATATTATCATAGTCACAAACTTCAATGTTTGGAGAAAAAAAAATTGTTGATAATACATGTATATTGGTCGCAAATATTTATCATATAAAATTATATTAATATTATATTTATAAAAAGCAAAAGAGAGTCTACTTTCGGCCAATATATCTCAAGGCCATTTATCATCTACTTCAATCACAAACGTATTTGTCTGAAAGAACATCTGTTAGGGTGTATCAATGTCATGCATTTAAGAAATTTTCAAAGTATATGAAAACACTTTATGATGGTTTTGTATTGAAGAGCTATCTAAGATGAATGAAAAAATAGAAAAAGTGTACATTTTGGTGAACAACAGTTGGCTCCATGGCCATGTAAAATTTACCCCACCCACTTTCTCTTATTTTGTCCTTTTCAAACAGCCCGCTTCAATAAAATCCATTTTAAATGAAAACAAATATGATAATTTGGTTTTGTGTTATTTATTTCCTATCTATGGTAGTATTTCTTCATACAAAAACTAATTTAAGAAAGAACAGGCACCAAAAGCTCTAAATATCATCGTAATGGTACTTTTTTTGTAAATTTTGTAAGGGGAGATAACACTTTTTACTTTTATAACTCAAAATTGTCAACACTGACTAGAATACTAGAACTATTTCATTTTCAAACTTTTTTACTTTTTTTTTTCATAAAATAAAAAATCTAATAAAATCATGCCCTATAAAAAGCATATTTTTGATATTCGAGGATCCATATTGTTCAAACCTAGTGCCTGCTACATGTGAAAAAAACCACCATAGACATAAAATAAATAATGAAAAACCCAAATTACCATGTTTGTTTTGTTTTGAAATAGATTTTATTGAAGCTTGTACGCTGAATGGGTACAATTTGAGAGAAAGAGTCCAAATATGACATACCTTTTTCAAATCGCTGTAGCTAAAGAAAAAGGACACCACCATATATTTTTTCATTTTTTCATTCATCATAAATAGCTCTTCCAAAAAAACAATGATAGAAAAAAGGTTGAAACTTTGAAAAAATCGCTTATGGGTTGGATACACCCTTAACTGTCTGCTATACAGTGGAGAGGACGTTATTCTTTCCCATTACACGCGTTTAAGGTAAAAACTGTTATTTCCAGTCAACTTGAGTGGTAAACAGTTTGGAGCCATGTCAGACGCCGGGTTAATCGGCTTCTGACATGCCCCAAACTGTTTGCCACTCAGATTAAATTAAATCGCCAGAATTGACAACGATTTGTCATTTTCTTCTTTTGATTGCAGTGCGTTTCATATGCGTTTATACGCGAAAGAATAACATCATCTCCACTGTATACCGTTAGATTTAAGAAACATATACAGTGGAGAATCTGTTATTCTTTCCCAATAAACGCGTTTACGCTTAAACTATTATTTGCAGTGCAAACAGTTTGGAGCCAGATCAGACGCCGGGTAACCCGGCGTCTGATCAGGCTCCAAACTGTTTGCCACCAAGATAAACATGAATTATCAGAATTGTCCAAAAGTTGTACTTTTCTACGTTTTAGTGTTTTGCGTTTGCGTACGTTTGCGTTTAAACGGGAAAGAATAACAGATTCTCCACTGTATCCCATGATCAATACTAATTTCCACCATCTGAACTGGCCTACTGGTTTGAATGTAGATGGCTTGTACTATGTCGGTAATCGTATGTCCATAAGTTGAACAAATGATTGTATCAATTCACTGTCTATATCCCCGAGCATATCTCTAAAAGAGCCTGTAATATCTTATACAAAATGCTTCTATATTATGTCAATATCACGAACGGATCAGTGATTTCGATTGTATGGTCTGAATTATAGGATGCAGCATAACACTGGAAATAATAGTTTCATAGTAAACGGGACTAAACGCGTTTATTAGCCTCTAGTGTTTTAAACAAAATGTTTCTCCTCCACTAGATTATCTTGACCTCGCTTAACTCGATTTTCCTGCATTTCTACAGTTGAATTTCATTATTTCGTTAAGTCGAACATATCCAAGTTTATAACGTGGTTCTAGATATCGAGATTTGTCTGTATGCCAATAGCAGGAACGGATCAGGTACAGTGGAGAATCTGTTATTCTTTCCAATAAACGCGTTTACGCTAAAACTATTATTTGCAGTGCAAACAGTTTGGAGCCAGATCAGACACCGGGTAACACGGCGTCTGATCAGGCTTCAAACTGTTTGCCACCATGATAAACATGACATATCAGAATTGTCTAAGGACTGATTTTTTTTAACGTAAGCGCGTTTATTGAGAGAGAATAGCGCCTTCTCTATTGTATTGTTTTGGTGAAAACGGCATACATATGCAGATTGTTTTGGTGCATTGTTGATTTGTTAGAATATTCATGACTGATTTCAGGAATATGCGTACATATGGATAGGGGAAAACTAAGTGCACAGTACTCCCTCCCCACAACGACCCTCCGAACAACGATTCCCTCCTCCTTACAACAACGTTTGCCGCTGTTCCCTAAAACAAGAAAAATATGTCCAACCTTTCCACGGCACCAATATCGTCTTCTTTAAATTGTCGTCTGCTGTTTTTCTCAAATTCACATAATTGAAATTTTCACAGAAAGAAATATAATGACGAGTGATAAACAGGTTGAATCCAGATCAGACGCCGCGTTACGCGGCGTCTGATCTTGATTCAATCTGTTTGCAAATATAAGCCAATTTCCCTCCCTATAAATACTCCTTTCGAACAACACGCACACTCTTTGTCTCCCATTGGCTGTTGTCGAAGAGGGCAAAAAAGCTTTTACTATCGAGCCTCGATATCTCGAGTTTACCCGTAACTCTACAATTGAATTTCATTACTTCCATCTCATTTAAGTCGAACATACATGTATCAGTATGTCCGAGTTAAACGTTGCATAGCCGCGTTAAAACTTTGAAATATGGGTATGTTAAACTTAAACGAGGTTCGATTGTTGTTATTTGTTCTCAACACTTTAACCGCCAATTCTAATAGTTAGTTTTAACCCTTTCGTAGGCAAAATATCATCTGCTTTAATTTGTTGTATCCAATTGATGCAAACGTTGTTTTGACTGAAGAAATTTGGATACGAGTACCAAACATCTTGGATCCTGATCAGACGCCGCGTAACGCGGCGTCTGATCAGGATCCAAAATGTTTGCAACATTGATCATGACCGTATATGATGGTGAAAGTCTCACACGATGGTTGTTTTGCAGTCATATTTCATCACAAATAGCTATACCTTTTCATACATGTACATGGACAAATTAAGTGTTTGTTATGGGCATAACATCACAGCAAGTACATGGAAACTTGTGTTCAAATGACATGTGACAACCTTGTTAACATTTACTGTAGTCACTAGCTATATTCTTTCCCGTTTAAACGCAAAAGCAATGCAATAAAATGGTGAACATAACAACTTTTGGAAATCTTTGATGACTCATTTCAATCTGAGCGGCAAACAGTTTGGATCCTGATCAGACGCCGGGTGACCCGGCGTCTTTTCTGGCTCTAAACTGTTTGTAGTGGTAATTAGGGTATAAACATAAATGTGTCTCCACTGTTTTATGGCCACGTGTTTGAATTATGTAAGATTGCGATAAGATTTCAATATAAATATACAAAAGTGTTGTAAAGACACTATGTACAGTCTTCGTCCGTACAGAAGAACAGTTCTTTTTACAGAGCAAAAACAGAACCTAATATGATATTTATGTCATTTTAGAAAGCAAGTGTGGCACGAGGACCATTGGTCAGGTCAGCGTCATTGGATGCACCGGAAGGGGCCATTGGCGGCCCCTCGTTACAGCGACAGTTGTCCCTTCCAGATTACCAGATGTCCTCATCCTATACACCAGGCCATACCCTTGAAGTCATTCAGGTAAAAAGCCTACAATCTAGCGGATCCGTCTAAAGACCCAAAACCTCCCCAAACTTGTCCAAACCTCCCTAAACCACTCCGTCAAATATTTTTTACAAAAATTCAAATTATTAAAAATAGTGATTTAAGAAATTTTATACATGTCAAGCATATTGACAATATCAATAATTTCTTACATCGTTTTTGTAGGAAACAGGACATAGTGGGACCGCAAGTGAGAACGTAAGCCCAGAGCCATCGTCAACTAAGACAGAGAGCCCGACAGGTTCCGACGAGATGAAGAAATCTACGAGTTCCGTCGGTGGAAATAGCTTCAGAGGTACGTCGGCGTTGTGTCATATTGTTAAGAACAATGAGTTTATGCTAAAACAGTTATATCATTTCCATTGTAAACCCCTTGGAGACAGATAAATACCGGGTAACCTGGCGTCTGATCTGACTCCGCACCACCCTGTTTCTGATCTGGCTCCACACCATCTCTCAGATTTAAAAATTGTCAACTTTTTTTAATTACCTATCATAATCTGCATTTTATTAATTTCCGTTTGCGTTTATCCTCGTTTATACAGGAACAAATAACATCTTTATTTAATACATTCTAAAAGATGATAGCTTAAAGCAGTTTGAAAGTAAAACATTCTATTTTACTTTCAACATGCTATAAGTGGTCAGCTATCTTTCATACTATAAAGAAGCTATTACATGTATGTAATGGGTTAAAACCCCTCTAAACTGGAAAGCCCTCGAAACCAGATTTGTTGTTGTCCCCACACATTTCTATTGGGTTTTACTGTATTGGAAGTAATAACGCCTTCTCCATTGTACAGATGAGTCGAATTATTTTCATTCCCAATAACGCCTTTGTACTAAAACAATGATCTCCTAAGTCCTTTGCAAATAGATCGGAGCAAATTAGAAGTAGGGTAACGCGGCATCTGATCAGGCTCCAAACTGTTTACCAATCACATTTCAATAAATCGTCACAACTTTTATTTCGTTTTCGTTTCACCTAAACGGTAAAGAGTAATGTCTTTACCACTGTTGTTTGGGTGTTTTTCCTTATTTTATTGGCCATATATTATACCGGTAGTTAATGGACGATATTTTATTTCTGAATATTCAGCGAGAGAACGGTTTTAAGGGATATTTCAGCGTAAAGCTTTGCTATGGCTGCAGATTTGTTGCATGCTGGGTAATCTTTTCATTTGCAACAATCGTCTTCTGGAGTTTAAAAAAAAGAAATTTCTAAAATGTTATACAATACAATGTCAGAATGTCAAACAAGCTTAAATGTCAAACACAGTTTTAATTGTTAATCCAGCTTTAGCTTTGTAGCAGCAAAACGCAGCCAGACTGTGTCCCGTTTATTAAGCCAATCTAAACGAAAACACCATGCAATAAAATGTACTGAATTACATTTTAAAATCTTTTGAGCCTGACTAAATAAACAATGTTCCGTATTGATTATTTATTTCACTGAGTTTATATTAACCCTTTCTCTGCCATTGGCGATTGAAGTCGACTTTGCAAACAGTTTGGATCAAGACAAGACTCAGGTTCACGGTGCGCTTGGCCATGCTCCAAAATGTTTGACACTCTGCATTTGTTTCAATATTTCTTCCCAATAAAGATAGAACTATTCTTAAATATATTAAAATTAGTTCTTCAGTCAAAATTTCCAAACTTTTGTTTGCGAAAAGGTTGTTCAATTTGTCATGGAAAGGGGCTAAAACACCAATTTCCATCATTTTTCGATACCGTTAAAGGTAGTTTTCCCAACCAAATGTAACCACCAGTTTGAAATAGTTACCACAGTAGTTTTTAAGATATGTTTACAGACACTGTATTCAAAAATATATTTACAGACACTGTATTCAAATATAGTTTAAATGTATGATATATATTTTTGTGTGAGTCGAATTGTCTGTCTGTCTTTCTGTCTGTCTGTCCATAAACGAAGATTTATCTTTTGAAGGCTTTCTTACCTCGATGGTCGGAAGTTGCGGTGAATATTGATACTATTTAGGCAACGAAACCTGTGTTAAGTGACACATTTAAATTAACAAATACGGATATAGCTTAATATATATGTAAACCCATTGTGCTCAGCGTTCTATAAAATGTGCACAGACAAACAGTGTAGACCCTGATAAGACACCGCATAATGCGACGTCTGATCAGAGAGAACACTATTTGCGGATTGGAAACTTATACAAGGTACTGTAACCCTAATATAGAAATGGACTAATCCCATATATTTATAAGCATGGAAGAATCCACTGGGCGCAAATGGGTTAATTAATGCAGAACATAAATCGAGAAGATGTTATTCTTTCCCGTTTAAACGAACAATCCGTAAAATCAATAAAATATAATTGTAATAATTGTTTTACATGTAGCATAAACGCGTTAAGTGGAGAAGAGTACCGTAGATAAAATTCAAGTGTTTTAGCTTAATAAAAACAAGCTTGGAAATTTTATTTCTACTTAACATTTGTTCTGCATTTACCCGCCATCTGTTTTAAAGACTAACGATTGAATATTCTGCTTAACACAGGTTTTAATGTAAATACATACATTGTATACATGTACAAGTATATAGGCTCTTTGCTTCATATAGCTACTACGCTTTTTCTGTCTTTAACATACTGTGTTAACTATAGTCGCACTTCATTTTAGGCGCATGTCTTACTGCAAATAGTTCGATGACTTTATACAGTGGAGAAGATGTTATTCTTTCCCAATATACGTGTTTATGCTAAAACAATGATGTCCGCTGCAAACAGATTGGAGCCCTGCGTTTGTTCAGGATCAAAACTGTTTGTCACTCAGATTAAAATTAATCGTAGAAAGGTAAAAAACGTAATTCCCCACATTTATTGCGTTCTTTAACTTGAAAGAAAAACGTCTTCTCCAATGCACCTTGGGAAAATGTGTCGTTCTTTTATTTGATAAACGAAGCAAACAACGTGAACTTTTATATAGCATAATGACAAGGTCCTCAAAGGATCAATTGCATGTTCTGTATTTTCTATTATAAATTGCAAACAGTTTTGGGCCTAAACAGACGCAGAGGTACCCGGCATCTGGTCTGTCTTCAAACTGCTTGCAATGGGCATTATCGTTTAAGCAATTTAAACGCATTTATTGTAAAAGTATAACGGTTTTCCCCCTCTTTAGACTTTTTCGTTCATACGTTTTGTTGCGATACTAATTATTAATGCTTTTTGTCATCACCTTCCTGCTCCCGATGCCAAAGGTACCCTGGCATTGCAAACGATGAACACACAGGGGTGGGGATGAAGTCGTTCTTTCTCAATAAAGTGTTAATTTTAAAACATTTTCCCACTGCAAAATGTCTGGAGCAAGATCAAATGCCGGGTCACCCGTCGTCTGATCAGACTTAAAACTGTTTGCTGCTCAAATAAAAACCTATCGCAATATTTATGAAATGAAGCTGTTTTTTAAACATTTCATTTGATTGTGTTTTGTTTGCGTTTAAACGGCAAATAATGTCATCATTTTCACAATATATCTCTATGTTTGACAAGTGTTCGCAGCATGTATAGCTATGGCGGAAATATGAATTTGTATGATAACAGCTCTTGAGCAGTGTAGACCATAGTTATCAGCCTCTCTTACAGCATGACTTCTTAATCGTTTTTTTTATTAAATTATTATTTCTAAGTGCAAACAAATTGATTTTCAGACGTTATTCTTTCAATTTTAAACGCAAACAAATCGCAAACACATTGCATTGAAATGAAGTAAAAATGACATTTTTAAAAAAAAATATTTTTCTATCTATTTTAACAATCTTTGTGGCAAACAGTTTTGAGCCTGATCAGATGACGGGCTACCCGGCGTTTGATCTTGTTCCATACTATTTGCAATAGAAACATTAGCTTAGTGTAAACGTGTCTACAGTGGATAATCTGTTATTCTTTCCCAATAAACGCGTTTACGCTAAAACTATTATTTGCAGTGCAAACAGTTTGGAGCCAGATCAGACGCCGGGTAACCCGGCGTCTGATCAGGCTCCGAACTGTTTGCCACCAAGATAAACAAGAATTTTCAGAATTGTCCAAAAGTTGTTCTTTTCTACGTTTTAGTGCTTTGCGTTTGCGTACGTTTGCGTTTAAACGGGAAAGAATAACAGATTCTCCACAGTATTTGGAAATAATACTGTCCTCTCCACTGTAGTGTAATCCTGGTTTCAGGGCCTTATATGGTCGTGAAAGATTGATTGCCGTCTGGCTTCTAATTCTTAGTAAGATTCTAAATGACAGGGCTGCCATTAGTTGATCATGAAAAATGATAAGATTTCCAAATACATGTACATGTATTCAATTTTTTAAATAGCGATTACTTTAAAATATTGAAAGTAAAGCAGGATGCGCTTTAAGGCTTATTCTGCTTTACTTTCAGCCTGCTTTAAATTAAGCTACCATCTGCTAGGATAAAACCCCAAAGACTTCAGATAATCTGGAGAAATGGTAGCCCTGAGATTCTAAATGACCTACATTAGCTTGTAGACAGGAATTGTTTTTTATTCAGAGAACAAAGGGCATGAACATGGTGTCACTCTTAAAAGAAAAATGAATGGATGAGTTGGTTTTTACGGCGCTGCGACACAAAATAGGTCATAATTTTAATATTAGCTCCGATTAATAATATTGAGGGATGATTAGATAAGATGATGACGATTTCAGGATAATGAGTTTGGCTAATCTCATTCGTTGCCAGCAGCGCATGTGATCAAAACAACCGACCTGCCTTGCTGTTAGTTCTTGGCAGAGGGGATACTCTAAGTCTAATGAACAGAACGATTCCCAATGACTATTAAGCCCCAGAACAGCGGCAAAGCAGGAAGTGCTCTGGGACACTCTTACGTTAAACGTGTGTGAAACGGTCAATCAAGTGAAATAGAATTTACAGTTGTGTACAGTGGAGAAGCCATTTTTCTTTTTCGTTCATAATTATATCTGTGTGGCAAACAGTTTGGAACCTGTTAAGACGCCGGGTTACCCGGCGTCTGATCTACAGTGGTAAATACGCTATTCCTACCCACTTTACGCGTTTCTTACGCGTTTCTTATGCGTTCGTTAAGCGTTCGTTACCCGTTTCGTTTAACGCGTTTACTACCCGTTTCTTAACGCGTTTAAACGCGTTTAAAAGAGCCCGGATGAAAGGGGAGTAATCATGGAGAAAGGGAGGTAATCCATGTATGACTTGCGGGCCGCTCTTATCCTACTTATGAATTTAGTAAATATCGTTACTGTGGAGTAAATATAATCTTACAAAATTTTATGAAATCATTTTCTTTAAGAAGAAAGATTATCCTGTGAGAGTTTTATGAATATACATTCATTTTCCCATATAAAGGATACGGTTTAAAAAGGATTATGTAAATTGTGTTTATTACTATTACTATGAACATGCGGAATTTCC
This sequence comes from Gari tellinella, assembly GCA_922989275.2. NCBI lineage: Eukaryota > Metazoa > Mollusca > Bivalvia > Cardiida > Psammobiidae > Gari > Gari tellinella. The sequence continues at coordinate 96,097,595 of OV277858.1, forward strand.
AAATGCCACATGTGGCATGCAGGGCTAGCCGCTAACACTGTTGCGTCACAAGCCGGACAGGGGGGTAATAAAACTGCGGCTTATCAAAGTAAGTATCCTGATGCCCCATTGGGGTTGATTGGAATATCAACCAAATAAACCATATCTTACATGTATATGCGAGTATGTGTCAGTTATCATACTCTCTCATCAAAGTAAAAGATATCTGTATAGTTTGAATATGGATGAGACTCCCGTAACTCGGCATTTCATCTAGAACCAAACTGTAAAAATGACATTAAGACCTTATGCTTCATTCTTAGCTGTAAAACATAAAAACAGAAATACTCGGCGTCCCATCTACATCTGAATCGATAGTGTTAACTATTATGAAAAGTAATTGGGTTTATTCAAAGCTGTCAGTTTGGATCCTGATGCTATGCCGATATATACAGCCAGGCGTTTGATCTGGATTCAAACCGTTTGAATAGAAATCAACATGGAAGGAATTATTCTAATACATATCAAACAGAAATAATCTCGATGAAACGCCGAGTAACTCAGCATTATGATCGAGATCCAAACTGTCTATATTTATATAAATTCTAAAAGCGAACCCCTTTTAGATCCTGATAAGAGGCGTCTCATTTACAGAAAATGTTTTCAAAAATTGCATTACAATATGAGTTTTACCGCGAAAATGCTCCAGTGACAAATCGATTCTTGTTTTTGATTAACCCGTTTCATTCGGATTTTTCTAAAACGGCAATCATCGATAAGATCCGAAATCTCCGCGTGAAACGGAAAACGGACGCCCCAATCGCAGCATCTCGGGTATAACCGTTTATTAACGCGTTTAAACGCGTTCAAATCGTTAGTCCTTAACCGTTCGTTAAGCGTTCATTAACCGTTCACTATGCGTTTCTTACGCATAGATAAACGCGTAAATGGGTAGGAATAGCGTATTTACCACTGTACCTCCTAACTTTTTGCAGTTGATATCATTGTTTTAGCCAGAAGATTTTAGTATTTCCCGTTTAAACGCAACTGAAACGCAAATGCATTGCAACAAAATGTGGAAAATGACAACTTTTTGACAATCTACATGCTCATTATTATATATATTTACATTCACACGATCACCGAAGGGCGTTTACGATAAACTTACCCTGCGAAGCTAATGTGTTCATACCGCGTGAACGGCAAAAAGATGTTGTTTATTCCTTATATTTATATTTTCTGTCTTGTCCATTTAATGTGTAGGCTACTTTACCAGATTTGTTTTCTTGTATATGAATATATCATATACCGGCCAAATAGGTTTGGTAGATGTAATTCTGGATGTAACAGCCATTCGATCTCTATAATATGCGGTTTGAAAAGTAGTCCAAAATACATGTTTCGGAGTTGATTACAAAGTCAATATTTTACCCAGTAAACTGTCGCTGTGTGTTTAACGAACACTAATAAGACATTAATAATAAACAATACAACTTAAATATATTTTATTAAAGCATATTTTAAAAAAGTAGGCCGCGCATGTTTATTACAGCGTAATTACACGTCATAGCAACCACTAGCTGATCGCTAGGTCGGTATCTGTCCGGTGGAAACTCCGTCCTCTTTCTAACTGGCTGGAACCAGTTTCGATTTGTAGGTTCACCGGCAGATGGACTGCATAATTTTAATAGGATTACATAAAGACTTTACAGGGTGAATGTAAATATCACTAAATGATCGATAATGAACTACACTTAATAGAAAACTGGAATTACCCAGATTAGTGTCAGGTCTCAGTGAGTTAATTAGTCTTCTTCTTACGAGGTCGGCATCCTTTTTTATATAGCGGTCAAAATCAGTTTTTTTTAGTTTTTTCTATCCTAACTGGTATCATACAATGTAAAGGAACATGTGTCTAACTTGTAAATCAGGAGCTTTTATATTCATATCCAAGGACACAAGAGAGAAATTCCAAAACATCACGATATTCATTTATTGTTTTAACCATTTTAACCCAAACATCTTATTTCGCTTCGTCTGATTTCTTGGGACAAGTTTCTGTTATCCGGTATATGTTGTAGCATATGAAACAACCAATACCATTTCTGTGTAATTTTTCCCCTTTATTTCGATTTTTGACGCTAAATGCGCTCTTTTAGGCTACAGTGGAGAATCTGTTATTCTTTCCCAATAAACGCGTTTTCGCTAAAACTATTATTTCCAGTGCAAACAGTTTGGAGCCAGATCAGACGCCGGGTAACCCGGCGTCTGATCAGGCTCCAAACTGTTTGCCACCAAGATAAACAAGAATTATCAGAATTGTCCAAAAGTTGTACTTTTCCACGTTTTAGTGCTTTGCGTTTGCGTACGTTTGCGTTTAAACGGGAAAGAATTACAGATTCTCCACTGTAATTGCTATAGGTACTGGGCAATCTGATCTAATCAAGACGTTATACTCAAATATATGTAACTCTTGTGTGATGAAACATGTATATCATGTGTTCCCTCCCTTGGTAGTGATAGCTTTGCTTTTAGGTGTAGGCAAAACTGCTACTCTTTTTTAAGTGGGTTATGGTGCTATTCTATTAAAAAAACGCATGTATCTTAAGAGTCATTTCTCAACTGAAACATTGTAGAGACAGATCAGTAACCGAGTGACACAGTGTCTTGTCAGGATCTTTATCAAATGTCAACCAAAATTAACATTTTCGAAATGATTTATTTAAAAACAAATCAAATGCATTTCAATACGTTTGCGGTTTGTTTCGTTAACTCTGTCACTGTCAATGACGCCAAAAGGCGCCTTTGCGAACAATTCTGATCCGCCATTGGCAAACAATGTTGATCCTCACCAGACACTGTGAAACGCGGCGTCTGATCAGGATTCAAACAGTTTGACATTCGTTTCGAAATACTTCAGTCATACTCCCAAATCTAACTTTGAAACGATGTTGCAGACAACAATATTAAAGCAGACGCAAATACAGTGGAGAATCTGTTATTCTTTCCCAATAAACGCGTTTACGCTAAAACTATTATTTGCAGTGCAAACAGTTTGGGGCCAGATCAGACGCCGGGTAACCCGGCGTCTGATCAGGCTCCAAACTGTTTGCCACCAAGATAAACAAGAATTATCAGAATTGTCCAAAAGTTGTTCTTTTCTACGTTTTAGTGCTTTGCGTTTGCGTACGTTTGCGTTTAAACGGGAAAGAATAACAGATTCTCCACTGTATGACGGTGAATGGGGAGTTTGGCGATATAAGGGTTACACTGCCATGGAACGAATGACGTCTACTCTCGCTGTATTCTGCATGTTGGCGGCGATGAAAGGGATACATGAGGAAGATGTTATTCTTTCCTGCTAACGCAAAAAATTTAATATAGAAAAACTACAACATCTTGAACACTACTTTATTCTCAGTGACACACAGTTTGAAGCCTGATCGGACGCCTGAATACCCGGCGTCTTAGGTTAATTACAGTGGAGAAAACGTTTTCTTTCCCAATAAATGCGTTTACGATAAAACAATTATTTCCTATGCAAACAGTTTTGAGCCAGATTAGACGCCGGGTAACCCGGCGTCTGATCAGGCTCAAAACTGTTTGCCACCAAGATAAACATAAATTATCGAAATTGTCCAAAAATTGTACTTTTCAGCGTTTTAGTTCTTTGCGTTCGTGTTTCGTTTGCTTTTAAACGGGAAAGAGTAACGTATTCTCTTCTGTAATTAGACACTCATTAAACTGGCTCAGACTATTATCATTATGTCCTTAAATAATGAAAGAAATTTCTGCAATTTTATCATTTTTTAAAGAAAACCTGTTTATTTACATGAAAATATATAGTTATTAACTCTTTCAACACAATTGACCTGTTTAAAATATACTCATAACATTTGCAAACAGTGTTTACCCAGATAAGAGGGCCCTGTAGGAGCCAATCATTTATTATACTACCCAGAATTCCAAGTAGATGGTTTATGTTTTGGAAACTAAACAGATACACAAGGGAGCCTAATAACCCACAAGTATTTAAAGAGCAGTCAAGCAAAAGCACATGGAATAGTAGTGTTTCAAACAGGCGATGTCTTTACCCTTTCAGCCCTAGTGACGAGTATACTCATTATTGACAAACAGTCTACCATTAATGAGTACACTTGTCGCATGCAAACAGTGAAGACCAAGATCAGAGGGCTACTCTGACCAGTTTCTGCGCTGTTTGTCATTTTGCAATAGATCTATATGGCAAATAAAAATCCAAAAACGGATTAGATTTAATTGGAAACTAGAATAGTCTAATAAAAGTTACTGAGTTTAATTAGTTGTTACTAGACAAAAAAATACAGAAATTTCCTGTATACGAGCTTTCGTGTTGCTTTTGTCCTATATTAGAAACATTTTAACTCATTCACCCCTGACACTTTTAACGGACGATTGCAATTTCTACTCCATTTTTGACTATTTAGGTTGATTTTAACAATATATATTAAAAAAGGCAAACAGTATAGACCATGACACTGTTTGCATGGGACAAGTGTGTTTCAAACAAGTACACTGTCTGTAAATGTATATTCGTCGCTAGGGTTGAATGTGTTAATTTAAATATTTCAACATATTCCTTATTACTTTATTGTGGTCGATGACCATTATGTATTACAGTGGAGAATCTGTTATTCTTTCCCAATAAACGCGTTTACGCTAAAACTATTATTTGCAGTGCAAACCGTTTGGAGCCAGATCAAACGCCGGGTAACCCGGCGTCTGATCAGGCTCTAAACTGTTTGCCACCAAGATAAACATGAAATATCAGAATTGTCCAAAAGTTGTTCTTTTCTACGTTTTAGTGCTTTGCGTTTGCGTACGTTTGCGTTTAAACGGGAAAGAATAACAGATTCTCCACTGTATATAGTGGAAAAGACGTTATTCTTTTCAGTTTAAACACATTGCAGTAAAGTGTAGAAAATGCATATTTTCGACAAATCTGAATGCTCATTCTTATTAAAATGAAAGGCAATTTGGAGCCTGATCAGACGCCGGGTTACCCGTCGTCTGATCTGGATTCAAACTGTTTGCAATAAAAATAATGGTTTTCACGTAAACGCGTTTATTTGGGAAAAATAACGTTTTCTCCACTGTATATTCTATAGCTATTTTGCACACAGTAACTGTTTCTTTTCTTTTTTTGACAGCCATGGGACAACCTAGTTCCAGGAGCGAATCCGAGTATTCCGACGGTCCGTCGGACGTCGACATGCCAGATGTGTCAATGCTTCGTTCAGGCACTGATGGTATAAGCCCCGACGACGGCAGTGATGACTATTCATTCATGAGCATCGGAAGCAGTGATGACAATAGCGGAATCATCCGCAGAAAACATCGCCCAAAATCTCTGAATCTCTCGCGATCAATAAGTGCGACTTCGTCTGAAGACGAAACATCCGATAGTGCAATAAGTACTGACGTAGAATCTAAATATGGTGGAGTGCCACCTCCGGATCCACATGAGATTAGAATAGCGCTCGCGGCTAGTGCTTTCGTTGAGGAAATGCGTGGTGTTGACATAGGTAATGAAACTGACGATGAAGTGGCAGAGTTATCTGCTCTTGAGGAAGCAAATGATGGTGCCAAAATTCGATTTAGTCCGTCGGCTCCGGTGAGTCCGAGCTGGAGAGAAGGGCTGGAGAGTCCGCCATTTTCGCCCAGGCGGAGAGATAGCTACCCGGGCAAAAGGCGGGGATCTTCTCCTGTTTCTCCTAAAGATAAGAAATTTACTTATAATGACATATCTCCTCCGTCGCGACAACTATCACATGAGGATATGTACGATAAGGATTCACATGGATCATTTGATGAACAATCACATGCCCACATTGCTCAAAGACTTTCACCCAAATCTCCGGAAGATCATGGGGACCCATATTATGGTGTGGCAGGTGAAATGATGCCTTTTGATAGGCCAACATCCAATCTGAAAAAGAGCAAACCATTTTATTCGTTAGATGACGCTAGTGTAGATCTGAATGATACAACAACTGTGATGGACCTTGCAACATATGCAGCAACTGTGGCAAGTAATACCGCCAACTTAACGTCAATGACAGTTTCGCCAACAAACATAGAAACACGTAAAGACATCGTGGACATGCATGACCACGTGTCGCCTGAGAGTAGGGGAACCTCGTCGCCAGTGTCGCCCGGATATTATGACAATGTTTCTTATCCAGAAGAGCGACAAGAGGAAGAAGAAGAACCTGTTGAAGATATTGAATTAGCTGATCCCTCGCAAAAACCAATCGACTATCAAGGCTCCAAGCGCCAAAAGGCCCGCCCTCCAACTACTGACTGGTCCCCTGTGATAGATTTATCCCCGATTTTAGATGTTTCGCCATCTTTGGAGGAGGCGGAACAAGCTGAGATGCTCGCGCAGCAGCAGGAAGAACGTCAAAGGCAAGCGTCTAGAGAAGATGAGTCATACTCACCAGACGCTTTTGTTGATATTTCAAGCGGTGCAACTGGAGTGGATTATATGTATTATGGACTTAAACGCTACGACGTTGTTGAAAATATTAGTGAGCTTGTACAAAAGAACAATGGAGTAAAGTCACCAGATATTGCGTCAGTGTGCTCAACTGAAAGTAAGGATAGACACATAACCACTTCCAACCATGTTATAGACAAAGATGAGAACTTTATACCACCGGTAGCATGTTCAACTTCTGTTCCGTCAAAGTTTAGTGATACGTCTTCTACGTCAATGCCAGGCACCAATGCTAACAGGCCTGTTTACGCTTGTGAAAATGTTAAATGTACTCAGCAGATAGATGCAACTTCGAGTCCAAAAAGTATATTGCCTAAAACTGACTCCCCTGTTACTAAAAGACCTGAAGATACTAAAGAACAGACAGTTGTACCGGCATCCAACAAAAATAAAACCCGACGCAAACTTCCAGAACCAACAGCAGAAATAATTGCAACCCAGAGAGCTCCTGTCCCAAAGCCAAGGCGGAAAGACAGACCGGCAGAGCCACCACCACCACCCGCTAAACCAGCGCGAGCTTCTAAACCGGAAACTAAAGAACCTTCTCGCGCCGCCCCAACCCTTGTCCAAGTAAACAATGTTGATAAAAAGGGCACAAACAAACCTCAAACGAGACAACCACTACGAAAACAGGATTCTGAGGAGCGTAAACGCACCGCACGGGATATGAAAGCAAAACCGGACCCTGTTGTTATGAACCATATAGACACAGAAGATGCATCTTCATCGCCGCAGTATAAAGTTCTTGAATCCCCGCCAAGTCCTGAAAACAAGGCGGCAATTCGTCGGGAATATTCCGACAGCACGTCGGTATCCCCATCGTCGTCGCCGGATCGAGAAGTGTATCTGTATCCATCACCTGTAACCCCGCCGGACTCGGATTCTTCGCCGCCGAAACCTCACTCACCGTCGTCGGGAACTGACTTTGAGGAAGAGTTTGTGTATATGGAAGAAAGCCCAAAACTGAAGTCGAAGCATTCTAGTGTTTCCGCAGACAAAAGGCATGAATCCAAATACAACAACCACCCAGACAAAACACATACTGATACCGCACAACCAGGAGAAAAGGTAGGCGTAGTCAGCATTCGTCAGCAGTTTTATTTTCAGCGAGATCTTTTCGCTTTTTAAATCCTTCCTTTACCCATTTGCGCTCGGTGGATTTACATTGGATAAGACTATGTTTATCTAAGGGATGCCTAGTCTAAATTTTCGTTTTGGTTTTGTTTTACAGCGCTCCCTCTCTACAACGACACCCAATGGGAAACAAAGATTGTGTGCGTTGTTCAGAGGGAGTCGTTACAGGGAGGGAAATTGGCTTACATCCACAAACAGCTTGATTCAAGATCAGACGCCGCGTCACCCGTCATTATATTTATTCCATCAAAATGTAATTTTGAGGAAAAACAGCAGACGACAATTTGAAGCAGACGATATTGCAGCAGTAAAAGTGTTTAACATTTTGTCTTGTTTGGGGGAACAGCCGTAAGGGTCGTTGTTAGGAGGGTGTCGTTGTTGGGAGGGCCGTTGTAGGGAGGGAACACGGTATATTGCAATTCCTATCAGCAAACAGTGAAGATTCTGATCAGACGCCGCAGTATGCAGCGTCTGATTAGAATCTACACTCTTTGCCTATGGCCGATTTAGGGCCGGTTGCACTAATCGGTTAAATACCTAAACTGTAAAAAACAACTCTATTACGACCACTAAACTGTGTTAATAATTATAAAGCAGATACATTGTAGCTGCTTACAGCAATGTGAATGTAAGACAGAAAAATCCTTCAGGAGCTTTCTGTTTTAATTTCACTTTTCTTGAAGTTGTCATCTGTATTTCATACAACCAATAAGCCTTCGTTTTAGTGACATAATACACTTCCCCCTCCCTATAACGGTCCTCCGAACACCGAGTCCCTCCTTACAACAACGCTTGCCACTGTTCCCTAAACGCGACAATTACAGTGGAGAATCTGTTATTCTTTCCCGTTTAAACGCAAACGTACGCAAACGCAACGCACTAAAACGTAAAAAAGTACAACTTTTGGACAATTCTGATAATTCATGTTTATATTGGTGGCAAACAGTTTGGAGCCTGATCAGACGCCGGGTTACCCGGCGTCTGATCTGGCTCCAAACTGTTTGCACTTCAAATAATAGTTTTAGCGTAAACGCGTTTATTGGGAAAGAATAACAGATTCTCCACTGTATGCTTAACACTCTCACCGCTGCAATATCGTCTGCCTAAAAGTGTCGTCTCTCGTCTTTTCTAAAAGGCATGTTTTAGACTTTTCGACATACAGGCGAGTGACAAACAGCTTGATCTCAGATCAGATGCCGCGTAACGCGGCGTTTGATCTGGGTTCAAACCGTTTGTATATGTACTCTATGGGTATTAATTTTCCCTCCCTATAGCAACTCTTTCCGAACAACACACATACACACTCTATTTGTTGTTCCATTGGATGTTGTTGAAGAGAGGGAGCACTGTAGAGGGTTATTTTTACTGTAATTAACACAATGAAGTGGTCATACAGTGGAGAATCTGTTATTCTTTCCCAATAAACGCGTTTACGCTAAAACTATTATTTGCAGTGCCAACAGTTTGGAGCCAGATCAGACGCCGGGTAACCCGGCGTCTGATCAGGCTCCAAACTGTTTGCCACCAAGATAAACAAGAATTATCGGAATTGTCCAAAAATTGTTCTTTTCTACGTTTTAGTGCTTTGCGTTTGCGTACGTTTGCGTTTAAACGGGAAAGAATAACAGATTCTCCACTGTAACAGAAGAGTTTCAATGTACACTAATTTGATAATGAACAATTTCTCTGCCATAATATACATGTAATCATCTGCTTAAAATTGCAACCTACCGGTATTTTGCTTCCCTTTTACCAGTAATTTATGTTCTGACGTGTAAACTAAAGGAAGATCGCAACAAATGTCAACCAGTTTAGACCCTGATCAGACGCTGGGTTACTAAGTGTCAAATATGGATGAAAACTGTTTTCAAACACGCGTGTATTCGGGCTATGAAGCTATGTTTATATATAGTTTAAAAAACACAGATATTATCGAGTGTGTGGACCTTTTTATGTTTTGGGGAAGGGTACCGGGTCCTTTTGAAAGGGGAATTTCGCGTTGTAAATTATCAAAATGGGGACTTTTCAAGTTATTTAAATTTATTGATTCACCTTCTGTTCAATTTTATTCTAAAAGACATAATCTATAAAGTTAAATTTTGAAAATAATGTAAAGCATCTATGATTCATTACTGAATAAGGTATGATTTTTGATTAATTTTCAGGGGATATTTCAACAAGGGGGGGGGGGGGGGTGGAGGATATATACTTTTCAGAGAGGGGAATGGGGCCAAAACATCATTGTTTCGGTTAAATCTTACACTGCCATGTTTTATCGTCTGATTTAACCATCTTACCTCCAAAATATCGTCTGCATTTGTAGTGTCGGCTGTAATATTTTAGTCAGCTTTAGGACTGCTTCGACTTAAGAAATATCGACACGAGTGTCAAACAGTTTGGATCCTGATCAGACGCCGCTCTACGCGGCGTCCGATTAGGATCCAAACTGTTTGCAACGTCAACTTTTGGCGCCATTGGCAGTTAATTAGTTAAACGTGAGATAATACTCGTACTGTATACTACATTGTATAGAGAACTGGTATAACTGAATTTAAACTATTTTGTGGCAAATTGTATTGAATATCTACATGTTATAATTATATGTAAAGCCCCTCTATAGCGACCACTGTAAAGGCTAATATAGTGTATGAAAGACATGTGACAGCTGAAAGCAAGGTGAAAAAAAGCAAAATGTCCAAAAGAAGTTTTTTCTATTTTCATGTTGCTTTTAGCAGTCATCTGTCTAAAACAAATGACAATTAACACACGCAAGTGGTTGTAGTAGAGGGGTTACAATTACATGAACATAGTTTTGAATTTGAATCCAAACTGTTTGAACACACCAGTTAAATATAATGTTTTGTTCTCTAAGGGATATGACCCAATTTGTTTTCTAAATATAACCGCGACATTTAAAGGTATTGAAATTACTTTTTCCAAGATTTGAAATGTTAAAGGTTGCATACGCAAATCAATAAGTTTTATTAGAATGTGGGAAGTGGGTCCTAAATCTTAAAATCTAACCCTGGCTTGAACGACTTTTCAGATAAAGTACACCAATAGAATTTGTTAGAGATTCTGTGTTCCCTCACAATACCCAACTGAAGACAAAGATTGTGTTTGTTGTTCGAAGGGAGTTGTTATAAGAAGGGAAATTGAATACCCTTAGAGTCAATTTGCAAACAGTTTGAACCCTGATCATTCGACACGTAACGCGGCATCCTGTCTGGGTTCAACCTGTGTGTCACTCGTCTTAATGTTTCGTATGCTAAACTGTTTAATACGTAACTTTGAGAAAAACAGCAGACGACCATTTTAACCCTTTACCCCATAACTTGTTTCTAGTTTTTAAAATAGGTGACCACTTAAAGCAGGTTGAAAGTAATGCAGAATGTGCCTTAAGGCACATTCTGCTTTACTTTCAGCCTGCTTTAAGCTACTGTCTGCTAGAATATAGAAAATATTTCTTACAATACAAATTAATGACTGTAAAAATTGGAACTATTTTTCTTCAGCGGAGGAATAATTGAATGCGCTAAAAGGCGCTTCTATAAGGGAAAGAGTTAAGCAGACGACATTGCAGCAGTGAAAGGTTTAGGCATACATGTAATAGGTGTTATGTTTGAGGAACAGTGGCAAGCGTTGTTGGTAGAGGGAATCGTTGTTGGGAGGGCCATTTTAGGGAGGGAGCATTGTCTATGTACCTACGAAATACTGAATCAAATTAATACAGAGCTGTCTAAATTGCAATTATTCTGCATTCAAAATTCATCTGCTTTGGGAGTTCTCAATGGAAAACAAGGAGAAATGGCAGCCCTGTTCACTGAAATATCACTTAACCTTTCTACTGACGATCGAAACTTTACTGGAACAGATAGTAAAGCTGCTATACTTTCCCGATTAAACGAAACTAAACGTATAGAAGAAAATATCAAAAATTACTTTTGAGAAAAAAAAGTTCAATTTTTAATGTGAATAGCAAATAGTTTGGAACCCGATCAGAAGCCGGGTTATACATCACAGTAGAGACGGTATTCTTTCCCGTTTAAACGCATTCAAACGCTAGTTCACATAACAATGAAATGTAGTAAATGATAACTTGAGGACACTTCTGACTATTTATGTTAATCTGAGTGGCAAACAGTTTCGAGCCTGGTCAGACGCCGGGTTACCCGGTGTCTGACCTGGCTCCAAACTATTTGCAATGGAAAAAAGGTGTAGCTTAAACGTGTTTATTGGGAAATAATAACGTCTTCTCCACTATTGTACTTCAAAGGATGTTTAACCTTTCCTTGCGTGATCTCATTCCACGCGCTTTCTAAGATCTTTACAACCAACTCCCCCGTACAACGCATCACCCTTTTATAATTGAGTTTTATACCATGTACACGAGTTTTTGTCAATAATATTGACTGACTTGTGCCATCTCATACTCATGACAAGCAATTATTGTACATGTATCTACATCCGCTGGTCTAGTTAAGATCATCTCAAGCAATTTTGATGCAACAGTACAGGCTCATTTGAGCGATCAATCATGCCAGAATAGGGGGAATACGTACGTGTTTTTTTTAAAAATACAATTAAACCTGTATTAAGCAATCGCTCAAAAGTAGATGTAGTAGTATAGCCTTTAAGACAGACGAGAGCTTAATGCACAGCTCTAGGTAAGGAGTGTATTTCAAAAAACTAAAATCTGTATTCCTTAATTTAAATCCTCTGGTTTCACTATTCATTAGAATCGTCTTTTCGAGATGCTTCTAACGAGAAAACACACTTTATGATTTTGGGTTATGCTGGATTTGTTCAATTTACTCCCTCTTATCTGGAGCCATGTTAATGCATATCAATAGAAAGACAGACAGTTTCTTTTAAGAAGCGTTCTGCCTTCCCTTTGTCATGCATTACGCGAGCACCTGTCATTAAATATTAAAACATTTGACTGTAGATGATTGTTTAAACCGGGCAAGGGTATTGCAGAAAACTTTTCTTCTGTCCTGTATAAACTATAATCAACTTTAAACATCGAAAATAAAAGGCGTTTTCTTGTATATATCCGTCCATTTGCTTGTTAGGTATTCCTTAATAAGGAAATTTGTTTATATAGTTGAGCCGTGCCATGAGAAAGCATGCCTTATTGCATTGCAAAACAGTGTAGATCAGGGCCAGCCGCCGCGTCTTTGACGTGGCGGCTGGTCTTGACCTACACTGTTTGACACACACATTCATGCGTTTTAATCATTTTATATAATACATGTATATGTATTATAAATGGTATTTAGCAGTGTAGACCAAACTCAGATACAGAGCCTGGGATAACAACGGATAACAACGGTGCTCAGTCAGTATAATGTTGCAATGCAGAAAGGCAGGTTTGTCATGCATGACATGGCTTATACATAATTATTAGAAATAGTGTCGACTTTGGTAAGATATAGTGTAATATATAGTGTAATGTTATCCAAAGTCTTGGTCTACATTGTTTATCATTGGTGTCAATAGGTGTCGATCCGAGGTCTGATCAGGCTCCATTCTGTTTACAATGAAAATAACTGTTTTACATTGGAGAATACGATAATCTTTCCCAATAAACGTGTTTACGCTAAAACTTTAAATTTCATTGCAAACAGTGTGGAGCCAGATCAGACGCCGGGTGACCCGGCGTCTAATCAGGCTCAAAACTGTTTGCCACTCAGATTAAAGGGAATAGTCAGAATTGTCCAAAATTCGCAATTTTCTACGTTTTATTTTAATTCGTTTGCGTTTCGTTTGCATTTATAAAACGGGAGAGAATAACGTTTGCACTGTAGCAATTGATATCTTCATTGGAGTTCCAAATTAACCCCTCGGCTTTCAATCTCGTACAATGTACCCTGGCATTTTCAATCAGTATTGATCCTGATCAGACGCCGAGTTCTCCTCCTCTGCTCAGGATCCAAACTGTTCGAAATTCGCGCAAATGTGTTTTTTTCTGTCCAAATTTTTTAAAATCTATTTCTTAAAAGATGCCGCTAAACAACTATCCAAAAAGCTGACGGTATTTTGACAGAGAATGGATGGGATTCCAAATAAAAGTCAGGTGACTTATTCAAGAACGGTAACCGCAGCATGCACTAAAGCGTCGATATTGAGGCTGAGTGTACACTATCTGACATTGATAGTTAAGTCCTCCAGTTTTTATAAGCTTGGTAAACAAAGAAAACAAACTCATATTGATTATCGATCTTGTACGGTTTATTCCCGGCTTTTCCGTGAACACAAAACAGTATTAGAGACACGGGGGTTTTCATGTTTACGGAGTATGTTGCTGATGGGGGGAACATGGAAGAATGGGGTGTTTAGTTTAGACTCGCGAGTGTGTACTTTAAATATCGATTCTTAAAAGCAGGTATATGGAGAAGCAACTGAAGTAAGGCTTGCTAGAACGTGGGCTCATGCAGGAATTGTCAATAGAGTAGTTATCATATGTGTTTGACAGGAATTGCCTACAACGTTCTCAAAGCACTTTAAGCGGAAAGTGCCTATAACGGAGTATAGATGATTGCTCGGTACGTTGCACTCTTGTGTTTTGAAGAGTTTTTCATTACTGTAGTATAGTAGGGAAGATGCTATTCTTTCCCAATAAACGCGTTAATGCTAAACCTAATATACAGTGGAGAATCTGTTAAACGCAAACGTACGCAAACGCAAAGCAATAAAACGTAGAAAAGAACAACTTTTAGACAATTCTGATAATTCATGTTTATCTTGGTGGCAAACAGTTTGGAGCCTGATCAGACGCCGGGTTACCCGGCGTCTGATCTGGCTCCAAACTGTTTGTATTGTAAATAATAGTTTTAGCGTAAACGCGTTTATTGGGAAAGAATAACAGATTCTCCACTGTACATGTAGTCATTGCAAGCACTTTGAAGCGAGATCAGATGCCGGGAAAGCCAGTTTCTGATCAGGCACCAAACCTCTTCTGTCTTTTTTTTATAATTCTGTTTTGTTTGTATTTTGTTAGCGTTGAGTTGCGGCTAAACGGGGGACAATCCTAACTTATCCACTATTTCATGGTTGAAATGCATTGTAACAAAAGTTTTATAAGGCAGGGTTCCAGATACATGTAAGAGGGAGTAAACTGAATGAATGCAACATTTTCACACTAATTTTAGCATAAAATCCTATGGTGTTACTAATGAGTAGTGACATCATGTGGCTTAATCAAGAAATAAAGATTTTAAGTTTTGGAATACTCCCCTTATATGGAGACCTGTATAAGTTCTAGGAGTAGTATGAGAAAACAGTCAGGGCCCCTGCTATGAATCCGTAAAGCATTTATTTCCACCATTTTCTCCTTTATACCTCAACTAAACTCTATGATGTGACTTTTCATTAGAATCGTCGCATAGCGACGATTCTAATGAGTAGTCACATCATAGTGTTTGATTGAAACATCAATATTTTGACTCTTGTAACATCCATCTTATCTGGAGCAACCTATAACAAACGGGTCTTAACCCTTTCATGATCAATTTGTTCAGGAGATTTTACCGCTGCACCGCTTTATTGTCATCTGCTTTAGTATTGTTGCCGCAAGACACGTTTCAAAGTTAGATTTAAGGTTTTATGACTTAATAAATATCGATAAGAGTGTCAAACAGTTTGGGTCCTGATCAGACGCCGCATTACGCGGCGTCTGTTCAGGACCCAAACTGTTTGCAAATGCGCTTTATGACGTCATTGAGAGTGAAAGGGTTATAACCAAACCTCAAGTGCACTGGGGAAGACATTACAGTGGAGAATCTGTTATTCTTTCCCGATAAACGCGTTTACGCTAAAACTAGTTTTTATTTTACAAACAGTTTGGAGCCAGATCAGACGCCGGGTAACCCGGCGTCTGATCTGGCTCCGAACTGTTTGCCACCAATATAAACATGAATTATCAGAATTGTCCAAACGTTTTTCTTTTCTACGTTTTAGTGCTTTGCGTTTGCGTACGTTTGCGTTTAAACGGGAAAGAATAACAGATTCTCCACTATAGCATTTTACCCTCTAAAGGAATCTGAACCCAAACGCAATGCAATACAATGTAGAAAATGACAAATTGTTGTTGTTGTTTTGAATTCTGACGACTTCAGAAGTGGCATACAAGTTGCTTCACAGATTAAACGCTAGGTTTCCCGGGCGTCTAATCAGGCTCCAAACCGTTTTGCAATGGAAGATACACATTTAGCTACAATGTACAGCATACACATGTTTATTCGGGATAGAAGTATGTCTTCTCTACTGTACATGTGTCAAAGTTATTAGGTCCACATTATTTGTATTACTTTCTAACTAAAATGTCCTCGAAGTTCGGTTTTCAGAGGTTTTATTGTACTAAACGGTTACTTTAAGGCTCCAGGGAAGAAGGTTATCAAAAAGGGAGTTTTATGTCTGTATTTAAACCTTATGAAGAGACTACCCATTAGAATTGTCTGTTCGAGACGATTCAAATGAGTACATGTAGTTACACCATATGATTCGATGCGGGTATTGAGGAGAAACTGTTTAATGTATTCCATTTACTCCTTATAATGTCGAATACTAGCCTCACTGTATTAAAGAGTTTGAGTTGAGCCTGAGATCGTTCTCTTTACATTTGATTGGTCAGATTTGAGCTTTTGCTCAGCAAAATCTCAGATCTGAACAACCAAAATCTTGAGAACGATTTCAGACTCAACTCAATAGCTTTATACAGTGGAGAAGATGATATTCTTTCCCAATACATGCATTTATGCTAGAATTATTGTTTCCAGTGCAAACAGTTTGGAGCCAGATCAGACGCTGGGCAACCCGCCGTCTGATTAGGCTCCAAACTGTTTGCTAATCAGATTAAAATAGATAGTCAGAATTGTCAAAAAGTTGTCATTTTCTAAATCATATTGTTATGCAATTGCGTTTCATATGCGTTTAAACGGGAAAGAATAACATTTCTACTGAACATTGGACCATGTTTATAATCTAACTTTGCTTACTAGTTACAGGATGGGGTTCACCCGAAAAACAAACAACCATCGGTCCCGCCACGAGATCATAAATCTAAAGAGATGAAAAAGGTGCGCCGAAAACTTCCACCAATACCTGCAGAGGAAGAGAACACACAAACTCCACGTGCTAAGTCGCGCCCCGTGCCTCCGAGAAAACCACCACCAAGAGCGGATTCAAAGTCTGGTCGACGAAAGCCAGGTACATCATCCACCAGTGATGATTCTTCGATGAATGAAGATGATAAAGAAGTGGCCAGTATTACGCGAAAGAAATCTATCAATGATTTAGACAAACCATCTCTGGATAAAAGAAACGGAAACTACATAACTGTTGTCGGGCCTACGAATAACGGGGTCTTGGATATTTATAGGCCTGATGACGGGTTGCAGGTAAATATTCCCCCAGATCCAGAGGTTAACTCGCTAAAGTATACTGGAAATATGGTGAAATACTTTGACGAAACAGATGAAATAATAGACTCGTTAATAAACATATACGGGGCTCCGATTACTCAAGCAATGAAAGGGCTAAAGAAACGGCTTCAAGAAGAATTACGGCGAGTTACTGAGGGTAGACGTAGAAAGATTGACGAAATCGAGGAACTCAGAGCATTAAAGATACAGCTTAATGAAATGAAATTAGGTGCCGATAAAAATAGGTCAAATAGCAAAGGTAATTCATCTGTACCTGGTAATAATGGTAAGAAACGCACCACATCTAATTCAAGGACATCGCCTCAGCTTATTAACCGTAGAGCGAGGCATAAGAGACAGTCATCGGATCCTATGGTAGCCAAATTTTCTCCTATCAAAGAAGACAAAGATATTGAGTCCGAAATGCAAGTAGTTGCATCAGACGATAGCAGAAGCTGTCGAACCGCTGATGACAGCTCTCAATCAGGAATTAGTGACACTGAAAGTACTCGATCAGAACCCGTGTTGTCGGCAATTAATAGGAGCAGGAAACCAAAAACCTCAGACTATGCCAAAATGTTCTATTCAAAACATGCTCAATCCACAGAAACCTTAGACAAGGGCAAGGATTCTTCACACATGATTTCGAGTCATTCTGAAGGAAACTTGCCCATTGATGCTGAAGACGAGGAAGACAGAATACGTGAAGAGAAAAGACGAGAACTGCAGTTTGAGATAGAGAAGCGTAAAAAGCAGCTGGCAGAGAGACAAGCGCAGTTAAAAGAGACCCGTTCTAGTTTAGGTGCTACCAATAAACAGTTGGCACATAGCTGTGATGAAATTTCTAGCGGAATGCCGGTAAGTGTTCCTGCGTTTATTCCACCAAGGCCTATACCCACGGGTATCATTAAACCCATTGATGACGATGAAGAAGAAGAAGAAGATGAAGAAACTATACCATACAAATCTAGTTACCAAAACCAAAGTTACAGTTCAACGGAATACCTCGCCCATAAACAAGAAGAACTAATGAGGCAGAGATATGATGGTCTTTCCTCGTTCTCTTCACCTTTCCTGTATAGTTCGGCGGATAGTGGCGAGAAAAGCGCCTTTGTGCCTCAGATAAATCGAACTCATATGGACGCTTATTCGTACTCAACCGGAAATGTAAATATTGGCAAGGATAAAATGATTTCTAGTAGTGCCACTTTGCCAAACATGCCAACAGCACGACAAGACTTAGAGAACAATAACAGACCTGTGTCAGATACTGAGTCCAGTCCACCCACAATGTCAACCCCAGCCATGCCTTTGCTCATTGATGTGAAAGATCGCTCCAGAAAGATAATCCACGAGATAGGAAGCGGAAGCCGACCTGTGTCTGCCGAGTTTAATGTCGGCGTTGAAGGTAAATATAGTAATATAAATCAAGTATACATTTTATCCCTCCTCCGATATAATATTATTGTTTTCAGTGCTCAAGTCAGGTGGTTGCTAAAGCAAGATGAAAGTGAAGCAGAAACGTATGTTTTACTTTTAGTCGGTGTAATGACGAACACTGTCCCCACCCACCCACCCACCCCTCAGAATTGTGACCCAGGGCCATTTGTAGACGTAGAAAATTGACCTCTCGGGTCATAATATTATGCCAAATCAAGTCCCAAGGACAGTTTTCTACGTCGAAAATGTCCTCCGGGGTCACCTTTTAGAGGGGGCACTTTTCGTTATTACACCGGCTTTAACTCTTTGCATGCTGGGTCTTTTTTTTCGATGCAACATTTGTCGTCTGCAACTGTTCTAGAATTAGCATTTTCAAAATTTCTTTTAAATTAAGGGTCAGAATGGCAAACAGTTAGGGTCCTGGTGAGATGCCGCGTTATGCGGCGTCTCCTCAGGATCCAAACTGTTTGCAAAGGCAATCACTGTGGTAAAACAGTAAAACAGCAATCTGTTAGGACTTACAGTGGAGAATCTGTTATTCTTTCCCGTTTAAACGCAAACGTACGCAAACGCAACGCACTAAAACGTAAAAAAGTACAACTTTTGGACAATTCTGATAATTCATGTTTATATTGGTGGCAAACAGTTTGGAGCCTGATCAGACGCCGGGTTACCCGGCGTCTGATCTGGCTCCAAACTGTTTGCACTGCAAATAATAGTTTTAGCGTAAACGCGTTTATTGGGAAAGAATAACAGATTCTCCACTGTAAAACAGTAAAACAGCCATCTGTTAGGACTTATCTTGTTTTAATTTGAAGTTTCAGGGAGCAAAGGTTCAACCCATTACCTCATAGCCTGCTTTTAACTTTAAAGAAAGATGATCAATTAAAGCGGGTTGAAAGTAAAGCAGAATGCGCATTAAGGCGCATTCTGCTTTACTTTCAGCCTGCTTAAAGCTACCATCTGCTAGGATATAGAAAATATTATCTTATGATACATATCCATGGCTGGCTGTAAACAAGAGAACTGTTTTCGTCAGTGGGGGGGGTGGGGGGGGGGGGTGGGGTGCGGTACAGACGTAAAAATGCGTTTTTCTGATGGAAAGGTTTAAATTGTATTAGTGCTATACGTAATTTATTTACGCTCCTACGGATTGAAACAGTAAACCTATGTCGTTTGAAGTATCTGTCACTGCAGGTTTATCGGTTTGTACGTAGGCGTACTGTCCACAGCAATCACCGGTAATTAACGCCTCTTTTCATAGCTTAAATCATTATCGACCAGCATTAGTACTATACCCACATACATGTAGTTGGCACAGTTTTTTTTATGATCAGTTCTTTGTCTATCCTCAATATAAAGAGGACGTTATTATTTCCCAATAAACGCATTTACGCTTAAACTATGATTTCCATTACAATCAGTTTGGAGCCAGATCAGACGCCGGGTAACCCGGCGTCTGATCATGCTACAAAACTGCTTGCCACTCAAATTCAAATGAATATTCAGAATTGTCTACATCTTGTAATTTTTTACGTTTTATTGCAATGCGTTTGCGTTTCATTTGCGTTTGAACAGGAAAGAAAAACATCTTCTCCACTGTATCAGTATTAACACATTGAACCCTAGCGACGATTGTAGTAGTCATTACGAACCAGTGTACATGTGAAGAGGACACTGGTTCTATGCAAAAAGTGTAGACCCTCTGATCAGGGTCTGCACTGTTTTGAATGTTAACAATGTATTGGAAAAATGACCCTTATCAGTCAAAAATAGACTAGATCTTTTCTTTTTTATAATTGGAATTGTTTTCATATGAAGTTTCAGGGGTGAATGAGTTTTTTGGTTGCTTATCTCTGGAATAGTTTCTTGTTTGACACGGAGTTTAGGATCGCTCCGTCTTTTTGTCTTAAAAAAGAGAAAAAAAGACACTACAGTATACAAGGTAATTAATATAGAATTCTTTGAAAATGTTACAAGATACATTCTACAAAAAAATCTCTCTTGAAAGGTTGCCATAGCGACGATACCACATAGCACTATTTTAGTATCTTTGATACACGTATGTTGTACAAAATGGTCTCATTAAACTGAATTTCTTAGATTACTTTTCAATATTTCTTAATTGTATTTCTATGTGTTTGCACTGTAACCAATTACTCCATATATACGCCTTACAGTGGAGAATGTGTTATTCTTTCCCAATAAACGCGTTTACGCTAAAACTATTATTTGCAGTGCAAACAGTTTGGAGCCAGATCAGACGCCGGATAACCCGGCGTCTGATCAGGCTCCAAACTGTTTGCCACCAAGATAAACATGAAATATCAGAATTGTCCAAAAGTTGTCCTTTTCTACGTTTTAGTGCTTTGCGTTTGCGTACGTTTGCGTTTAAACGGGAAAGAATAACAGATTCTCCACTGTACCATGTCATTCATTTACTCCTCCACTGAAGAAAATAGTTCTTCTTTATACGGTCATAATTGTACACAATAAGAAATGTTTTTTTATTCTTGTAGATGGTAGCAAAATGAAGTTGGCTGTATTTGTTACGAAATAATATAGACTCTGGTCGTATGGCTCTTTATGACCCCTTTGGTCAATGCTTGCATCGTGTTTGTTTTAATTTAAATGAACTACTTCCTAACATCACTAAAAAATCAAAATAAACTGGTTAGTATTCAAAAGTGGAATAGTCTATAAGGATCTACACTGTTTGCATGGGACAAGTAAAGTCTTTACAGGTGCGCTGTTTGCTAATGACAAGTATACTCGTCGCTAGGGTTGAATCTGATCATCAAAACTAATTGGAAACGCCACTGTTATCACAATTGTTTATTCAAGGATTAAGTCAGGTGTCATCTTTATGCAGATTGGTAGCTAAACTGAATGCTCCTTTGGGAGTCATTAGCATTTCTTCTCTTCTACGTTGAGCATCTGCCTAATTGAACTCATTTATGCCCACGATCCCATATATGAGACATAGGCAAACAGTGTAGACTCTGATCAGACGCCGCATTATGCGGCGTCTGATCAGAGTCTACACTGTTTGCTGATAGGAATTTCAATATAAAACAAAATGAAAATGAAAATTTTGACCAGGCATCCCTTTGATAAAAACTGGACTAATCCAATATATAAACATGGAAGAATCCACTGGGTATACATGAGTTAACTCATTTATGCCTGAGTATTGCAATGAGCTCTCCCTGTGCGCTTAGCTGGAACATTTCATTATATACATGGAAGTGTAATCTTCCATGTACCCTTTCACTGCCAAAGTTTTCGTGAGATTTTTACCCCTTCACCGTTTCATTGTCTACTGCTTCACTTTTGTTGTCTGCAATATCGTTTCAAAGTTACAAACTATATGCGGTGTCTGATCAGGATCCAAACTGTTTGCAAACGCGTTTTTAAGCGTCATTGAGAGTGAAAGGGTTAAATACATTGCAATGTATGTCAACACGCCATATCTCATATAAGATAACAAACAATGCATGGGCCAAGGGTCTGCACTGTTGGTCAGTTTGCAATATACTGTTAAAGTTAACAATAAATATCTAAACGAAATAGATTTAATTATTGAGTTAAGAGAGCAGCACATTTACTTACTGAGCGATTGTTGTTGATCAACGGTTTGACTGGACAATGCTTCCTCTCTACAATAACCCTCAATGGCAGACAAAAGACTGTGTATGTTGTTGGGAGGGAGTTGTCATAGGGAGGGAAATTGGCTCACATTTGAAAACAGCTTGCATCCAGATCATACGCTGCATTACGCTGCGTCTGATCTTGATTCAAGCTGTTTGTCAGTCGCCATTATGTTTGTTGTGGTCAGAATGTCCAATATGTGACATTGAGAAAGTGAGAGGGCACACTTTTTTATTCGTTTCAAATTTGCATGGAAACACACAAGTTCATTTGAATGATCAACATACATTTATATATAGAAAAAATAAATCATGAAAACAAGATAAAAATGTTTCCAATTGTTTAATAAAGAAACGGCTTCTCTAACGATACCATTTATTGTAATAAGCAAACTGTGGAAGGATAGCCTAAATACTGCCATTTTTCAGAACTCATTTACACCTGGGGCCCGTTTCATAAAACTTCGTACGACAAATATTGTCGTAAGTCAGATTATAAAACTCTCAAAAAGTATTTATTTCTCCATCTTATCCTGTCTTGTGACATCTGTTTGGAATCGTCTTGAACAGACGATTCCAAAAAGGTGTCACAAGACAGGATTCGATAGAGAAATCAGAGATTAAATGTATTTTAAAGTTTTGACTTACGACAACATTTGTCGTAAGACGTTTTATGAAACGGGCCCCTGGAGTTTTAAGTGGGCAGTTCCAGAATTCAGGAAAGTTGCATATTCATTACTGTATAAAATGACACTATTTTCTTCATTGGGGATACTTAATTACATGCGTTAAAAGGCGTATCTATTGACCATTTATACATGTAACTCTTTTTTAAAAATGACTGAAAAATCAAATAATGTTCTTACTGCAGCGTACGAAACCGTGTATGCCCTCGCACGAATAACTCAGGAGCATAATAATTGTTTTGTCCTTGTCTAATGTTTGTTTGTTTGTCTGTTTGTACACAACTTTAACCTTGGTAATAACTTTGAAATATAATTCGATAGAAACTTCATTTTTGCCATGTGTACTTAACTCCAGGAGTTATTTGGATATGAACAACTTTGGTCATGTCCGACAAACGCCAAATGTCAATTAGTGGTGAAATATGTTGAAATTAACCTTTGCCATAACTTCTAAACAACATGTGAAAGAGACTTCATTTTTGACATTTGTACTACTCAACCCAAGAAGTTCTTGAGCTCAGGACAGGTTGGGGCATGTCAGACCAAGGTCATCGTTATTAAGAGGTCATGGTCACATCAGAGGGTATAGTGTTTCACAAACACAATTTGCTGTACGATTTTGTCGTTTAATTAAATGGACCCCGGCCTGGTTCAGTATTGTTCGTAAATATAATTGTAATTTGCAGCATAGGGTTATACTATATTTATTGTTAGAAACATTAGACTTAATACCGGTTTGAACATGCTGGTTATGTGATAACAATTTACAAGGACACGGATTGACCAACAGTGAGTGTCGATGCTTGCAGCGGAGAAGAGGTTTTTCTTTCCCAATAAACGCTTTTGCGCTCAAACAATGAAGTCCATTCCAAATAGTTTGGAGCCAGATCAGACGCCGAGTAACCCAGTATCTCACCAGGCTCCAAACTGGTTACCGCTCAAATCAAAATAAATCGTCTATATTGTATGCAAATTGTCATTGTTTCCCTTTAATTATGTTGCGTTTGTGTTTGATTTCTTTTAAAAAGGTATATGGCGATGTTTCTCTACTTTGACACAGTTTACCTCTATAAAGGCAGAATACTGCCAAAATGTATGTTTAAAGTGGGAATTATTTTTACAAGTGTTCAATTTTTATGTATTAAAACTAAGTGACTTAGTCACTTCGTTTTAAAACATATATAGAAAATGATCACATATAAATACGTAATTTCGCGTTTTAAACATAAAATTGGACAGTATTCTACCTTTAAGTATAGCGGCCATTCTGTAGTGTAGCATCGCAATTTGAAAATATATATGGTTGCTGAATGCAAGACAAATTAACCCTTTCCCCCATAGAAGCGACTTTTAGCGTATTTAATTTATTCCTCCGCTGAAGAAAATAGTTCCAGTGTATACCCTAATGAGCAATTACCATTACAAATATTTTATATAGCCTAGCATATTTTAGCTTAAAGCAGGCTGAAAGTAAAGCAGAATGTGCCTTAAGGCACATTCTGCTTTACTTTCAACCTGCTTTAAGTGGGCACCTTTCTTCAAAACTAGAAACAGGCTATGAGGTAAAGGGTTAACTGGTAAATAGAATCTACAAGTTGTAAACAAGACATTGCTGAAACAACGATAACTTTCAATGCATGCATGCTTTAACACACGCATGCCTAGTGTCTGCGAAAAAGGTCAAATTGAAAGCACCGTAGATCCGGATCAGGCTGTACAAAAGGGTATGCAATGTTTGTTTTTATATTTGTAAACTACAGAAACATAAATACATAATTCTGTTCATAAAGTAACGGGAATATTTCACATAGTATTCCCTTGCCAAACGTTTCTGATATCTCTCACCTTTACTGATATTAAACCGTTGCAATACACACATTGGAATACCATACTAGTATTTAAATTGTGCAGGTCCAATGGTTGAAAATTAAATCGTGCTCAAGCCTTTGATTGGTCAGATTTGAGCTTTTACTCAAGTCTGACCAATCGAAAGTTTAAGCACAATGTCAGACTCGTTGCAAACGCTTTACATATACAGTGGATTAGACGTTATTCTTTCCCAATAAACGCGTTTACGCTGAAAATATTACTTCCATTGCAAACCTTTGGAGCCAGATCAGACGCCGGGGAACCCGGCGTCTGATCAGGCTCCTGGCTGTTTTCCACACAGATTAAAATGAATCGATATATATTTCTAAAAAGTAAATTTTCTACAGCTCTTTGCAATGCGTTTGCGTTTCATGTGAGTTTTTAAAAAACGGGAAAGTATACTATTGGCCCAGGCATGAGCGCATTAGGCAAGCGCTGCTGTATCGCAAGGAGCTTAGATGTTGTGTTTTACAACTTGCTGTTTAATAAGACACTCCCCATATGACATTGCTAGAGATAATGAACGCCATGTATCGTGTAGAGAGCGACAACAGTGTTGATGCCGACGAGCCGATCATGAAACACATGATGGAGGGAGGGGTAACCATCCTAAAACAGTTGGAGCGAAGGAAACAGGTAAATTAATATATATTGTTTTTATTATGGAGTAGAGAAATAAAGTGTGACATCTACTAACGTCCGTCCAAAGCACTAGATCAAAATTATTTGATGCAAAGAATAAGAGTAAAGATTTGTATATAGTAGAGAAAGAAACTTATTCATACAGTGCGAAATAAACATTTGCTAAATACTGCAAATGTTTCCCGAACGTTTTCTTTTTATTGTTTTTATTATGTATATAGTCGGGGATGGGGGACGTTTTCCTTGGACAAAAAAGTCGGTCGTGCTGAAATGAAATTTACAAAGCAAAGCGTTTGGAGCCAGACCAGAAGCCGGTTCACCTGTCGTCTGATCAGGTTCCAAAAGGCTATTATCTATTTCTCCTGCCAGTTAAACAAAACCAAAACAATGTCGACGAAATTATTTGCGCCGCGCCATGAGAAAACAAGATATGCTAAATTATCTTATACCCTACTTAAATTCTAGTCAATCCATTGGTCAATTGAAGTCACGTGAATAGGACATAAAAGCCATATGGAATCAGTGAAATACTTATTAGGTCTTAACAAGCATTACTTCCCTTGCTTGACGGTCATATGCTTTTATCAAAATTATATTAACCCTTTACCTCATAGCCTGTTTCTAGTTTTGAAGACAGGTGACCACTTAAAGCAGGTTGAAAGTAAAGCAGAATGTGCCTTAAGGCACATTCTGCTTTACTTTCAGCCTGCTTTAAGCTAAAATCTGCTAGGCTATATAAAATATTTGTAATGGTAACTGTTCATGAGGGTATAAACTGGAACTATTTTCTTCAGCGGAGGAATAAATCATATACGCTAAAAGTCGCTTCTATGGGGGAAAGGGTTAAGCGTTCACGTTTATGCCAACATAGCTTCTAAAATTGAATACATAATAATGTATGCATGACTGCATTGGAAATATAAACATTTATAAGTTGAACTTTTGTATCTTGTTGATACTTAATTAACCATTTTAAACAGATAAAACGTTCCATTGTTTGGATATGAAACCTGTTTGGCGGTGGTTTCCTTTTGCATTATTTTTTACATACTGTCAGTCATGTTAACACTTACTTTTTGTCCTCTTGGGCTTTCACGCTCAGTGGAATTATTTAAATAAGGTTTCATGATAGATAGCAATTGTTTTGATTTATTGATAAGTGCCAAACAATGTAGAACAATACCAGTCAAATTGTCTGAAACACTGAATTCACGTTGTACAGCGGAGAGGATTTTATTCTTTCTGGTTCAAACGAAACGCAATGTAGGCCTACTTCATTTACAATTATTTCTTAAAACTGTAAGGTATTCTTTGTAATCTCCCGGAGTGGTAAATACCTTTGAGCCTGATCAGACACCGGATTACCCGGTGTCTGGTCAGGCTCAAAACTATTTGCAGATGAAATAATTTGTTAAGTATAAACGGTTTATTTTGAAAAAATAAGGTTTTCTCCACTGCATGTTAAGTCGTCTCGGCTGGATCCCATCTTTTGAAAAATCGTTGGTTCCGCGCCTGGATACTTTCTTTCGTCTGATTTGTTTCCATGCAACTAAAACACCGATCATGAAAATTTTAGTTGTAGATAGAATATAATATGGCGAATCTCTCTGTACAATAAAATATTCATGTGATATCCGAAAACAATTGACTTTTTCCGAACAACTCCGCGTGCCACAACAGTCGGGAGAAACTGCTTACGTCATTCGAATACACGGCTTTTAACCTTTTCCTCTAACTTAATATCGTCTGTCTTATAACGTCGTCTGCATTTTTTGACGATACCGTTTTAGGTGTTTTTTTCTAAAGAAAACAATAGACGACTGACAAACAGTTTTGATACTGATATGACAGTGGATATACCCATTGCCTAAAATTGAACTTACAGTTCTCTGTCCCACAAAGGTCCTCTGAACAACGATTACCCCCTAATAACAACGCTTGCCGTTATTCCTCAAATAAGACGCTTATGTCCAACCTTTTCACGTTTGCAATACTCTTTGCTTAAAATTGTCGTCAGCTGTATTTCTCAAAGTCACATATTGGACATTTTGACAAAAGAAACTTAATCACGAGTGACAAACAGATTGACAGCAGATCAGACACCGCGTTTACTGGTCGACAATTAGATCTACCCGGTATTTAATCCGGCTCCTAGTTGTTTGCCACTCAGATATAAATACATGTAGTCATAATTTTCAAAAAAGATGTCATTTTCTACATTTTATTGCGTTGTGTTTTCGTTTAGATTCTTTTCAAACGAAAAAAAGAAGAGAATAATGCCAAGCCTCCTGTGCACAAGATAAAATCAATATAAATGAAATGTAAGTTAGCTTAAGCTCTGCAAGCATTGAAGGCAAACTATCAATTCCCTCTACTAACAGCGAAGAATACCTTATCCTCCCCGTTTAAACGCAAACAAAACTCAAACGCAATGCAAAACAATGGAGAAAATAACTTTTGTTTTTAGAAACTGATCATTTATATTTATCTGAGTGGCAAACAGTTTGGAGCCTGATCAGACGCCGGGTTAGCCGGCGTCTGATCTGGCTCCAATCTGTTTGCTGGATTTTAGCATAAACGCGTTTATTGGGAAAGAACAGGTCCTCTCATCTGTACTTCTTGGTGAGTTAGCGTGCTACACAAGTAGGGAGTGTGCTTTCTCCTGTCAAGTATGAAGTAATTGTGGTGAAAATCGGACGTAGGAGCTGAATTCATTTCAATTTCATTCGTGACCGATTCTGAATGTGAAGTGAAACCGGAAATTAAAATATGCATTTAAAATTAGAACGTATATAGTAATATCCTGTGTATTTGTTTACATATGTGTTAAATATTTTGCGCGGAACTCTTTGGCCGGTTGATTATGGTCTTAGACAAACAATCAATCAACCCTATACCCTTTCATGATCAAATTTATCATGGGGTTTTTACCCTTTCATCGCCATCTTGTCGTCTGTTTCATTATTGTTATCTGCAATATCGTTTGAAAGTTAGATTTAAGGCAATATACAGTGGAGAATCTGTTATTCTTTCCCGTTTGAACGCAAACGTACGCAATCGCAAAGCACTAAAACGTAGAAAAGAACAACTTTTGGACAAATCTGATGTTTCATGTTTATCTTGGTGGCAAACAGTTTGGAGCCTGATCAGACGCCGGGTTACCCGGCGTCTGATCTGGCTCCAAACTGTTTGCACTGCAAATAATAGTTTTTAGCGTAAACGCGTTTATTGGGAAAGAATAACAGATTCTCCACTGTAACTGGCGCTATTTCTAAACAAGTGACAAACAGTTTAGATCCTGATCACACGCAACGTCTGATCAGAATCAAAACAGTTTGCAAAATGCGCTTTATGACGTCATTGAGCGTGAAAGGGTTAAAGCTGTAAGTATGAGTCCAATTTCTTGGAAACATGTAACGAAATACATCTTGTAGTAGTTCTTAAACTTGTTTTGACGATTTCCCGAAACGATAGCTGTACTTTAAAAATTATTGCAGACGACAATTTTTACAGACGTCATTTACATAAGAGAAAGCGTGACGAAGATCAACCCTTTCACTTCCCTACCCCGAGTACAATGGTTATTTGCAAACAGTTTGGATCCCTGATCAGACGCAATGTTTTGCGGCGTAGGATCAGGGTCAAAACTATTGACGCTCATTGTAATATTTCTTTATGTCAGTTTAAATAAAAACTCAAGTCGAGAACCAAAAACAGACGACGATTGTCTAAAAGCTGATGACGTCATGCCAGTGAAAGGATAAAACTATGGGCGTGTTCGATTATCAGTCCATCATTGACGGAACCGAAATCGAATGGTCCGGAATTCAATTCCAGAACTGTTCTATCAGTTCTGTTCAAGGAGGTGGTGAGAGCAGAATTGTGACGTATCATCATGGTTCCCGGCACAATTTGCCAACGCTTGGACAGCAAAGTTATACTGAACAGGGAACTAGACTACCATATTTGCAAGGGTTCAATTCCGTTTTTACTTGATTTACTAATTCCATGGAATCGTTCCAAACAGTTCTGGAACTGATAATCGAACACGCCCTATATGTTGATACGGATTAATATATTTTAGCCGCAGCCAGCCAAACCCAAGAAGTACGAATACCCAGTGAAGCGAATACTTCTAACCACCGACCCGAAAGAAAAGTCAGGTAACTATTTAAACGAGCCGTGCCATGACAAAACCTGCCTTTTTTGCACTGCAACATTGTACAGATCAAGCACCATTGTCACCACAGGCTTTGTATTTGAGTTTGGTCTACAAAACCAAATACCTTATATATAATACTGCTAAATACAATGCTTTAGATGATCGTGGTGCCAAACAGAGTAGATCAAGGTCAACCTTTGACGCGGGGCTGGTCTTGATATACACTGTTTGCAATGCACTAAAGCATGTTTTTACATGAATGACACGGCTCAAATGGAAAGAAAGGCCTGGTAACTAATGTCCTTTATATAACAAGAGGCATTCCTTATATCCTTGCAAACCGATTAGGTCCAACTGAGACTTCCACTAACTGATCTGGAACCAATACGTTTCAAACCAAGATCGTGTTGCTACGAGAAAAGAAGTGATAGTGAAATGGCCCTTGTAAACTGTGAAAAGGGTATCGAAAGATTTCCAAATTTTCTTTTTTCAAACGCGATTTCTTAAAGTAGGTCGAAAGTTAAGCAGAATGCGCCTTAAGGCGCATCCTGCTTTACTTTCAGCCTGCTTTAAGCTACAATTTGCTAGAATAAAATTCCGAAGATTTCGGGAAAAGTCCCTGGTGTTAAATAAAAGCCTACTCCTGCTGAATATTCATTACATACATCCCACCCGCTTTGAACATATTAAAGTTGAACTATAACGTTGGCTAATAAAAACGGAATATTACTATACTTTGCATATCTTATGCACCGGATCACTCTCGTTGTGTGTGTAAAGGCTATATCCAACGAGACCGAAGATATACCCAAAGTAAATTTGCAGACTGACCACATACATACCCTGTAAGAAAACAATACAGATCCTGATCATACAGCTCTTTCATGGGTTATCTGATCTGGATATACGCTTTTTTTTTTTAAAAAAAACACGACATAATCTGCTATTAGCAGGAGAATGGATAAGCATTCAATTTTTAGCTCACCTGCCACAAAGTGCAAAGGTGAGCTATTCTGATCGTGCTATGTCCGTCGTCCGTCGTCGTTCGTTCGTCCGTCGTTCGTTCGTTCGTCGTCAACAATTTCTTTAAACAACATCTCCGACGAAACCACTCGATGAATTTTTACCAAACTTGGCAGAAATGATTCTTATATGGTCCTCTTTGAAGGTTGTTCAAATGTTTCCGGTCCGTTGCATATCTAGGTCACATGAGCTAAAAATAGATCGTTTCAATAAAAACTTAAAAAATCTTCTTCTCTGAAACCACAGTACCCTGAGCTTAGATATTTGGTACAAAGCATCATCTATAGGTCCTCTATCAAGATTGTTCAAATTATGTCCCTGGGGTCAAAAATGGCCCTGCCCCAGGGGTCACAAATTTACATGGAGTTATATAGTGAACTCTTCAAACCTCTTCTTCTCTGAAACTAATATAGCTAGAGCTTTGATATTTGGCATGGTGTAACTTTTAGAGGTACTTTGCCAATATTGTTCAAATGTTTCCGGTCCGTTGCATATCTAGGTCACAGGAGCTAAAAATAGATCGTTTTAATAAAAACTTCAAAAATCATCTTCTCTGAAACCACAGTACGTTGAGCTTAGATATGTGGCACAAAGCATCATCTATAGGTCCTGTATCAAGATTGTTCAAAGTATGTCCATGGGGTTAAAAATGGCCCCGCCCCGGGGGTCACAAATTTACATAGAGTTATATAGTGAAATATTCAAACCTCTTCTTCTCTGAAACTAATACAGCTAGAGCTTCGATATTTGGCATGGTGTAACCTCTAGAGGTACTTTACCAATATTGTTCAAATGTTTCCGGTTCGTTGCATATCTAGGTCACAGGAGCTAAAAATAGATTGTTTCAATTAAAACTTAAAAAATCTTCTTCGCTGAAACCACATAACCCTGAGCTTAGATATTTGGCACAAAGCATCATCTACAGGTCCTCTATCAAGATTGTTCAAATTATGTCACTGGGGTCAAAAATGACCCCACCCCGGGGGTCACAAATTTACATAGAGTTATATTGTGAAATATTCAAACCTCTTCTTCTCTGAAAGCTTTGGTATTTTGCTTGGTTTTACTTCTTGAGGTACTTTACCAATACTGTTCAAATCGTTCCGGTCCATTGCATATCTAGGTCACAGGAGCTGAAAATAGATTGTTTCAATAAAAACTTAAAAAATCTTCTTCTCTGAAACTGTCAGGCCCATACCTTTTATATTTGGCATCTAGCTTTGCCTTATGATCCTCTACCAAGATTGTTCAAATCATGACCCCAGGGTCAAAAATAGACCCGCCCCGGGGCTTATCAGTTTAACAGAGACTTCTACAGGAAAACCTAATTCCGAGTTGTTTCAGTTTCATGCAACAGTCCACATACATGCAATGACAAACTTCATTATGCATCAAGTATAACACAATATTTCCTCAGGTGAGCGATTTAGGGCCGCATGCGGCTCTTGTTTAAAGATGGGGTGTTCTGAGGACATGAAACTATTGCGGGACAACAGACTTTGGAATACCGTAGCTGTCTCCTGTTGTCACATTTCTTCTTGTTTGACTTGTCATCTCAAAAGACCATGACATTATGATAGATAGATAGATATTTTATTGATTTAAACTATACACAGTTTCTCATCAATACAAATATAAATTAACAATACATACTAATAGGTACATGTGATAGATATATGCAAACACTTAATACACTGTATTTCTTATTTTCTAGCTATCAAATAAACATGTTGTAGTTGAATTTTAGAATATAAAGAATTTCAAGAATTTCGAGGATGAGTTTACAACATTACAATAACATCAAACTTTTTCTGAACTTAAATGCTTCCGATAAATATTTAGAAAGTCTATGAATAATACCCTTTGAAGAGTTCAATAACTGAAGAAATTTAAACATACTAGGTCTATTGTAAAAATATGGTTTGATATATGTTCGTCTTATTTGATTATAAGCCTGACATGCTAGTACAAAATGAAATTCATCTTCAATTTCACTTTTATCGTAAAATTCATGTCTTTCCAATCTGTCTCTAGAATATCTGCCTGTTTCAATTTTAAAAGTATGAGCTGTGATTCGAATCTTAGAAAGTAATACACGGTTATCTCTTATAGTAACAAAATCTAAATAGTCTTCAAAACCAAATGACAATTTCAACTCCTTGTATAAAATTAGCTTATTATTATTACCTATATCTGCAAACCATTTTTGAATAATCTTGTATTCTCTGCTTAAATAGTGAAAGGAAAACCTTGTCATTTATAATATGAAAAGGCTGCTGCCATGCATACATGAATCCATATTCAGATAACAAATTCTTTACACACGTAGACTAGTTTTTCATACCCTTCTCACAGTCATCTAGTGTACGTTGGTATACATGTCTAATGATAATGTTATCTGAAGATTGGATTTTTAACCAATACTTAACAATATTTACATATCTATTTACATATAACGGGAATCTACCTAATTCTCCATAAACTGCGTTATTACAAGAACTAAGCTTTACTCCTAAGATACTTTTACACAACTTCAAATGAACACGTTCTAGATCTTTTGACTTTGTAAATCCCCAAATAGGCGATCCATAATTCAGAATTGAAGACGCAAAAGCATCAAACAACTGTAAACCTAATTTAGGCTTAATACCAAACTTCTTAATATTTAACAACAATACATTCATAGCCTTTAGCGCTTTTCCATAAACAAATTGATTGTTTAAAACAAAAGTACCAGTATAATTAAACACTACGCCCAAATAATTAAAATTATTAACTATTTCTATATTTTCATTTTTATACAACCATTTTTCATTTTCCAATAGCCCGCCAACGACAATTTTTGTTTTGTTCACATTAACTTCTAAACCCCATTTATCGCAGTATTCTTCTAACTTGTTCAAATTAATTTGTAAATCTTCTGGGGAATGCCCTAATACAAGCATGTCATCTGCAAAAAGAAGGAGTACAAGAGTCAAGTCATAAAATTATGTCGAAGCGATATATGATCTTGTCTACAAAATGTTTTATCATGTTAAACATATATGCTATTGTGTTAAAAGTAGTGTCATCTTGTTAAAGAGCAATGTGAACTTGTCTATGTAATATGTTATCTTGTCAAATACGCGTGTTGTGATGTCAAAATACAGTGTTGACTTGTCCAAACTGTGTTTTATCATGTTCAACATCTATATGTCATTATACATGTATTACAAATCAGTTTCATCTTGTTAAGGTGTATTGTTAACTTGTGTATATGATATTTTATCATGTTCAATGCACGTGTTGTTATCTTAATATGCAGTGTTGACTAAAACGCCTTGTTCAAACTATGTCTTATCATGTTCAACATCTATGTCATTATATTACAAAACAGTTTCATTTTGTCAAAGAGCGATGTGAACTTGTCTATATGAAATGTTATCATGTTCAGTGAATGTGTTGTTATGTCAATATGCATGATGACATATTAAGGTTGTACAGTACTGAGCCTTATTAAATTAACAATTTTTGCGATTCGCTTGCAATTCGATGGCAATTCGCTTGCAATTCGATGGCAATTCGCTTGCGATTCCAAATACTAACTTTACCCTCGGGTAAGTTTTCTTGAATGGTGTATCTCACAAATGTTCGCAAATATGTCTTAGTTCATTTCGGAAAATTCGCGTAAAAATATTCAAACATAGGATTTGTTTTTTGAAGCGTCCGATTCGATGGCAATTCGATGGCAATTCGCTTGCGATTATCAATTTAATTTAATAAGGTTCAGTACTGTATCCATGTCATGAATTTGGGAAATTTTCAAAGTATATGAAAACACTCTATGGTGGTTTTGTATTGAAGAGCTATTTAAGATGAATGAAAAAATAGAAAAAGTGTACACTTTGGTAAACAACAGTTGGCTCTACGGCCATGTAAAATTTACCCCACCCACTTTCTCTTATTTTGTCCTTTTCAAACAGCCCGCTTCAATAAAATCCATTTTAAATGAAAACAAATATGATAATTTGGTTTTGTGTTATTTATTTCCTATCTATGGTAGTATTTCTTCATACAAAAACTAATTTAAGAAAAAACAGGCACCAAATGTGAAATTTATAAAGCTCTAAATATCATCGATATGGTACTTTTTTGTAAACTTTGTAAGGGGAGATAACTCTTTTTACTTTAATAACTCAAAATTTTCAACACTGACCTTTCAATTTCTTTTCATATTTTGAACTGCCTTAGCATTGGCTTTCATTTGGTAGAATATAAGAAAAAGTTTAATACCAGAACTATTTCATTTTCAAACTTTTTTACTTTTTTTTCATAAAATAAAAAATCTTATAAAATCATGCCCTATAAAAAGCATACTTTTGATATTCGAGGATCCATATTGTTCAAACCTAGTGCCTGCTTTGTCTAAATTTGGTTTCTATATGTGAAAATACCACCATAGACATGAAATAAATAATGAAAACCCAAATTACCATGTTTGTTTTGTTTTGAAATAGATTTTACTGAAGCGTGTACTCTGAATGGGTAAAATTTGGGGAAAAAAGTCCATATTTGACACACCTTTTTCAAATCGCTGTAGCTAAAAAAAAAGGACACCACCATATTATTTATTTTTCATTTCTTCATTCATCATAAATAGCTCTTCCAAAAAAACAATGATAGAAAAAAAGTTTAATACTTTGAAAAAATCGCTTATGACATTGATACACCCTTAAATAGACAAGTTCACATTACTCTGTAACGAGATGAGACTACTTTGTAACATAATAACATAGGCGTTGAACAATAGAATACACAATTTTGACAAGTCAACATTGTATATTGACATAACAGCACATACATTTAACAAGATAACATGTAACACAGCAACACGTGTATATATATTTAACATGATAACATATAATTTGTCATAACACCGGCTTCAACGGCATGCAACGGAAAAAAATTGATTTAAAAAATACTGTACATGTAGACGCTTTATTGGAAAATAAATAGAGGATCTTACATGAAGGCTCATTATTTATCAGTTATAACAAACGAGTCGACTAAAATAATGTGACGCGAGCCTTGTCGAGCGTCATATTAATTTTTTGTCGACGAGTTTATTAAAATTGATAAATAATGAGCTCTCCTGTGAGATTATATTTATCACATAAAAATTCAAACACATTAAGCGCTTGTGAAAGAACATATTAGGCCGGAGCCAAAATGACGGTATTTAACTAGTAGAATATGACATTTATAGATTGGCTTTATCCCACTCCCAGTCCGCAATTTATGCGATAAAATATATTCTCCACTGTCGTAGCCTGTTGTATACTTATCATATATTTAAATACGCAAGACACATTCGTTTAACAATTCAGTAGAATTCATGACATTCATTTGGTTTACGATACATTTCATAGGACGACCAGGCAATTCTATCGGGATGAAGATCATCGGGGGTAAATCGGCGCCGGGCTCCAGCGAGGTCGGCGCGTACGTGGCGACCATCTATAAAGGAGGCGTGGCAGATCAGTTACATGGCGAGGTCAGCGAAGGTAGGTCGGGAATTATTCAATATATATTAAACTGTCACCAATATACGAATCCTTTATAAACACAGTGTACGTATATGAGTAGTACAGGCAAAAACAAGTGTAGTCTCAGATTAGAGGATTCGAACAGGAGCCTTGATTAGGTCGAATGCACTGTTTGTCAGTTTGCAGTTATTAAGAAGATATCCTTAATAATCAATATTAGATTAAATTGGAGTTTCGAATTCTCCATTTGAATACCAGCAACACTTGTACAGTAGAGAAAACGTTATTCTTTCCCAATTAACGCGTTTACGCTAAAACTATACTTTCCATTGCAAAAAGTTTGAAGCGTCTGTTCAGGCTCCAAATTGTTTGCCGTCCAGGTTGAAATTAACATTAAGAATTGTCAAAAAGTTGTCATTTTCTGCATTTTAGTGCAATACTTTTGCTTTACGTTTTATCCACTGTAACCGCAAGTTGAAGATAATCACAAACCAAGGCATTATAGTATTTAGCTATACAGGTTGTCTGCAGCCATTACTAAAGTTTATTTATCTGTCATTTCGTTAAGAAAATAATAACCAGGGGCCCGTTTCATAAAACATCTTACGACAAATGTTGTCGTAAGTCAAAACTTTAAAATACATTTAATTTCTTATTTCTCTATCTAATCCCGTCTTGTGACATCTTTTTGGAATCGTCTTGGAAAGACGATTCCAAAGAGATGTCACAAGACAGGATTAGATGGAGAAATAAATAGTTATTGAGACTTTTATAATCTGACTTACGACAACATTTGTCGTAAGAAGTTTTATGAAACGGGCCCCAGAGTGTCAAATAGTTTAGGTCTAGATAAGATGCTAAGTTATGCTGAGACTGGACAAGCTTTCTGGTCAGAGATTTCCAGGGAGGGTAAATCTAACCCATTTACTGAAGAGGACATTTGCACCTAGTGCATACCCTGTTGAGGCACTAAATTTTCGGGATTGAATTGTATGATCTATCGTCTATTGACTAAACTGTTTCTATATACTGTCGAACTTCAATATTTCGAACTCGGTTAAGTCGAACATACCCGTATTTCAAAGTTAAAACGCGGCTAAGCCGCGTTTTAACTTTGAAACACGGGTATGTTCCCCGAAACCGAGCTTGAAATCAGGCAAATTCATGTTTCGAAATATCGGATAGTTCGAGTTAAGCGAGTTCTAGATATTGAAGTTTGACTGTACAATGTATTCAGGTGACCAGATTCTAGAATGGAATGGTATTGAACTGACAGGCAGATCGTATGAGGAAGTCCAGCAGATCATCGCCAACCCAAATGGCGAAATTGAGTTGGTCATACGGACGTAAGTTTGGACTAAAATGTCTCAAAATTTAACATATTTTAATTATTTATAGGTTCCAGTCGCATATCTTTTAATTTATTACCTTGTGACATTTTCGGTTCCCAAGACTGTGACCTGACCATTGAAGGATGACGTCACTTAAAATGTTTCTTAACGGGCAGTTTTCCCGTAGTAAACAAAGGCCGATAGATGGGGCTCATTTGGTATCCCCCTTCGTCCACTTCGTTCCTGTTCATGACACTTTCCTCCCCCACGATACAAAGTGCCATCTTTTAGCCTGTTGTCTACTATAGAGGACATTGGCAAACAGCGTAGTCGCTGATGAGACACCACGTCGTAACTGTTTGTTATATCTTTTGAAATTAACAGCTGTTGCTTAGTGTTGTAAGCGTTAATATAAGGACTATCGCGACAGTTTCAATTTTTACGGTCAACGGGAAGGAACTCATGCAAACATTTTGCATGAGTTGCCTCCCTTTGACCAATACTGTATGATATAGTTTATATTTGGAATTTGTATTTTTTCTATCTCTAAATTATGCGACCATACCTGAATTTGGCGACCAAGATTAGTGATATTTACTAACAGTGTTTGAATAGTGTTGAACAGTATTGATTTGGACATATTTTGATTCAAAAGTGGTTTTCATATACATGCAGCATTTGTAGATAACCCTATATGTAATTGGATTGAAATGTGTTACTCTCTATGCAGACATTTGTATTTTTGCAGAAAAACTAATCCGGGTTTCTATAATTTTGATGTATGATTTAAGCCTGTCTCACACAGAACACACGGCTTATACGGTTGGCCACCCGTGTAAACCGTACATACAACCGAACCAACCGTGGCCTTATCCGAGTTACACTCGGGCCATTCGAGTATATTTACATTCACCCTGTAAAGTCTTTATGTAATCCTATCACAAATATGCAGTACATCTGCCGGTGAACCTACAAAACCAAACTGGTTCCAGCCAGTTCGGATTTCCCCCGAGCTACATCAGGCACTTAACAATAAGCTCCCATTGGTCGACGGTCATATGACGCTAGCGGAGTGATACAGACCCAGTTGATCGACTACGAAGCCTATATAGGTCGTTGCTATCGCGTTGCTATGTGGGTAAATGGGTTAAGAAAACAACAGCGACATGTATTTTGAAAATGTGCTTTGGCAATAGATATTCAAGTTGCACTGTTTATTTTTTTGTCTTGTAAGTCTTTTCCAATCACAGAGAGAAATCACAGAGAGAAAGTTTACGGGGTAAAATCCTGAATTTATAATAAAGTTACAGTACATGTAGTTGGGACTACTTTCTCACCTTATTTAGAAACTGGAATGGCTATTACATCGAGTTGAGTTGAGTTGGGTTTTACGGCACCGCGAATAATATTACATCGAGATTACATCTATCAATATATATTCATATACAGAAAAACAAATCTGATCAATATACACATTAAATTGACAAGACAGAAAATAGAATATAAATATAAGGAATAAGCAACATCTTATTGCCGCTCATGACGGTATGACTACATTAACTTCGGGGGGTAAGTTTTACGTAAACGCCCTTCGGGCGTTTTCGAAACTTACCCCTGCGAAGCTAATGTAGTCATACCGTCATGAACGTCAAAACGATGTTGTTTATTCCTATAGTATCCGTGAAAGCCGTGTATGATTTTTAAAACTTTTAAAAAACTGACACGGGTGCCATGTCCGTGTATGATCGTATTAGCGATCGTACAAGACCGTGAGAGACCGTGTGAGACCGTACGAGACCGTATATACAACCGCACATGAAGTCCACTCCACGAGTGAGCTCAATCGTGTCAATATCGTATATAAATCGTATGGAGCATAACTCGAACAAAAGTCGGTGGGACCGTATGTAAACCCTGTAAATGCTCAGTTAATCCAGTAAAAGTCGTGTTTAATCGTACTAGGCCGTAACAGACCGTACTAGACCGTACTTGGAACCGTACAACAATCGTATGAAAATCGTTTTGCAAATCGTGTTCAAACCGTGACAAACCTTGCTTGACCGAGTATATCCGTGCTTTGTTCGTACATACTCGTGCTACATTCCAGTCTAAATCGTACCAAGTCATCCCCAGGCACGGTTGGAGCTCAATACTCGTACCAGTCAACCCGTGTATAACCGAGTACACCGTATTGGAACCGTGTGCCCAACCGTGTTCTGTGTGAGACAGGCTTAATGCTTCCTCAACTATTGTCAAATCTGAATGTAAGAACTGTAGGAGAAAAAAAACTTTGAAACAAAAACACTATTAAATGTGTTCCCTTTATGGACGGATTATGTGTTCTTTTCACGTTTTGGTGTTACTTGCTCCTATTTTGTTTTCTATTTTATGAAAGCATGTATAACAGAACAAATTAGGTAAATTACAAAGCTGAAGAGGGTTAGTCTGAGATTTTATAATCAAAAGAACGCGTCTCCGGATAATTAGGGGTATACCCCAAAACAAGCTATTGAGAAAGGATCCAGTTCGGGGACCCCCTATTTTTATTTTATAGTTCTGCATAAAAGGGTATATACTATCAACATGCAAAGTTAAAAAGAATCTGAATGTTATGAAAATACGGGGACACTGCCGAAATGATCTTTAAATATGACGCCATGACAACTGAAATAGGATAAACACAAAACTGTACTTAATTGTATGCCCACCAAACGGTTTTCTATTAACCCTTAGCCCGCCAAATAAATTGTCGTCTGCTATATTTCTCGTCTGCTTCAAGTTTCAAAGTGCTTCAAAGTTGCTCAAAATTGCTAAAAATGTTGTCCGAGTGTCAAACAGCTTGGATCCGGATGAGACGCCGAGTTACTCGGCGTCTCATCCGGATCCAAGCTGTTTGCATATGGAGCTAGTCGTGACTGGCAGGCTAAGGGTTAATTGTATGCCCACCAAACGGTTTTCTATTAAGATATTGCTTAATACAATATGTATTGAACATCTTGCAGGCTGCACAACTCTCAGAAGGTATTAGGGGACACGACTGCTCAGGCACCTAGCTGTCACTCGTCGTATGATAACCTAGACAGCGACGAGGAGAGAGGTACGTGTAGAATACATTTCTTTACCAATTGACATATACAGTAGAACATCTCTATAACGACCACTACGTTGTGTCAAACATTAGTCGTTTAAGACAGGTGACTGCTTAAAGCAATGTGAAAGTGAAACAGAAAGCTCCTACAGGAGCTTTCTGTTTCACGTTCACATTGCTTTTAGCTGTCACCTGTCCTTCATACGGACAGTTAGCCTTCATTTTAGTGGCCGTAATAGAGAGGTTCTACTGTATACATCAAGCTATGCATATGCATTTATAATGAAGTGCATGTGTGCGTGATAATGTTTTAATTTGTCCCAAAGAGGATAGATTATCGCCCTTAATTGAACTTTTCTGAGAGAATAAAGTATGTGACGCGAACTACCTCTACATTCCTTTACCAAGATTGAAATCAAACTTTGCATATGCTACTAGGACTCATTAGATAAAAGGGAGTATCATTTGATTTTGGTAACTTACTGCATCATGTTACAATAAAACCTCTCTATTACGACAACTAAAAGAAAGGTATTAGTTCCATAAAATATAGGTGGGTGCTTAAACTAAGATGGTGGCCAAACAGAAAGTTCCTGAAGGATTCAAACAGTTAAATGGTCGTAATTGATATGTTTTACTGTAATTCGATATCTGTTTCAGCAACAGTTTTATTTCATAAAGTAAACTGTTACATACCATATATATTTTATTTCTTTTTTTTAAGAAACAAAAAGAAAGCCAAGCTTGGGAGGGGTTGATCCAAAACAGTTAGCTGCCAAGCTGGAAGGCATTGAAGAAGACGAATCTCCGAGTATATCTCACTCCTCCTCCCAACAGGACTATAACACAGCCTCGGCTTCCTCAGGTTGCAGTTCTCCTCTCTCAGAGCCCACCTCCACCTCGTCAGAACATCACTCCCGTACTCGGCGACCTGTAGCTACAGCCACCGCCTCCATGGGTCCAGCGCCTATACCGGCTCCGCGAATAGCACTGACAACCGCCAATAATACCCGCCAGCGCATTGTAAACCAGGGATCTCCTGCGCGTAATACGTCACCAAACCGACCTTCTGTGTCACCAAACCGAATGTCGTCATCACCTCTTCAAGCGAGCCCCTCACCTCACCAGCCAAGCCCATCATCACAAAATGCTCAGAGAATTACTCCGTCCTCGTCAGAATACTCCAATCTAAAAAGAAACAATAGTTGCGAAACCCCGCAAAAGTTGAAGTCCAACTCTCTGGACGCTCCACCGTCAGGGCGCCAGGAACAGTTCAAGTCTAAGTCACCGACTGAGAGAATGCAGCGGGGCCAAGGCAGCATAAAGAAGCGGGATTTGAGCCAACAGTCGAGTTCGTTTGACGACTTCATACGCATGTCACATCACGCTGGAGTAGACGACCGGAACACGACGTCGCCGTCAAGAGGCAGGGATAGAGTAAGCAAGAAAAGTTTGTCGGCATCAACTTCGCAGCTTGACGATCAAAAGCGCGCTGAAACACCTGATGATATTCAGAAGGTTAGTAAACAACGGGCGTTTTTTGAAAATGAGAATATGAAATGCATGTACATGTACATTGTATGTCACTTTCACAAAACCCCTTTGAACCATCATAGACCATACTATCCATCATAGTTTACCTTCTTCAATCCTTCCTCTGCTAACAGCGTTTACATGTATGAATGCTTAATGAACTAATCAGGATCGGCGTTGTTTTCTTTATATAGGAAATGTCTAACATGTTCTTTATTCTCTTCGTAAAATGATATTTCACTTTAAAAAAAACACCAACAGGTTGCAATGACTAAAGTAGATATTAAACATCTGCCACAACATTGACAAGGCGTCCTATTGGACATTTCCAGGACAGGAGAACGACATTTTATATCTGTACATGCAAATGTCCATGGAGTAAATGGTTATATGATGCAATAAATTAGACAGTAAGCTGTTGTTATTTTAGTGTTTTCTAAAAAAAATTGATAATCATGCCATCATTAATTTTAATCCTTTCATTGTAGTTTTGACGTCATAACCTTCTAACACAGTCACTGTCACATTATCATAAAACATATATTTTTATGCGTTTTTGACATAAAAAACACTTTATAAATACATGAGTGTCAAACAGTTTTGACCCTTATCAGACGAGTCTGAGATCGTTCTCCGTTGGATTTGTCAGATTTAGCTTTTGCTCAAATTTGACCAATCGGATGCTTGAGAACGATCTCAGACTCATCTCAAACTCTTTATAACATTGGGGCCTGGGTCTTAATTATATTCAATGTAGATCTAGGAGTGCTGTTGATCATTAAAAATCCTGAGTTTTCAAAATTTTCTGTTTTTCAAGCGCGATTACTACATGTACAAGCAGGTTGAAAGTAAAATAGAATTCGCATTAAGGCGCATTCTGCTTTACTGTCAGCCTGTTTCAAGCTTTCATCCGCTAGGATAAAATTCTACAATTTCGAAATTTTCCGGAAAAATGACAGCCCTGGTGTACCAATATGAAATATCTCCGAGATGCCACTCGTGATGAAGTACACTTAAAACTTTTTATTGCAGTCTTTAAGGGGATCCAGTAGAGGTGACCGTCAAATGGGAGATATACAGGTAAACATTTATTACTTTTCATGTCAGAAATAATGCCACTTGAAATATATCTAATAATAAATCAGCTTATCGTCAAATGTTTTATCAATCTGATTCTCATCAGTCATCATCCAAGACAATATAGAACCTTCCTATCCAACTTCACCCAGCAGAAGAGGGCTGATGCCCGGTCGGGTTCGTCTTGATAACTCTAAACCCAAAATGGTTTTCGAAGCATATTGCCTGCTTTAAAATTGTCGTCTGCAAATTTGGGTAAAATTTGGGTTTAAACTTTTCTAAATTGAAAAAACGTAATTATGGTATTTAGACTCTTTACGTTTTGCATAGGGCGAGGTGTTCTTTTCACATTTGAACTTATTTCATATGGTATTTAAAAAGTGTGGTACAGTGGAGAATCTGTTATTCTTTCCCGTTTAAACGCAAACGTACGCAAACGCAAAGCAATAAAACGTAGAAAAGAACAACTTTTAGACAATTCTGATGTTTCATGTTTATCTTGGTGGCAAACAGTTTGGAGCCTGATCAGACGCCGGGTTACCCGGCGTCTGATCTGGCTCCAAACTGTTTGTATTGTAAATAATAGTTTTAGCGTAAACGCGTTTATTGGGAAAGAATAACAGATTCTCCACTGTAAATGTACATGTATTCTGTTTATATATCGGTCTGTCTCTCCCATACCCAGAACAGATTACGATGAGAAATTACTTTTTGAACTTCGAGATATTGACTTATTCTCGAATAACCTGTAATAACATATTCAGCTACATATATTTATATAATATATAAATAATATTATTATTTACATAATTATGTACTATTGTAGACAAAAGTATTCTGCCAAACGCCATCATGCCATACCATTTTCCCTAATTTATGTTTATTGTTGCTATGCTCATGGCTCATGTTATAGTTATTGCATAATAAAGATTCTATTCTATTTTATATTGGAAATATTTTGGTTTGTTTCCATAGCTACAACTTGCCCACGACGAGGGTAAGCACGAGTTCCGTGTGCACGTGAAACAGGCGAGGAACTTGCTGCCAAAGGACATTAACGGTCTCTCGGACCCTTTCGTAAAACTGTACCTCTTACCGGGAAGATGGTAAGTATCGATTATCTCCCTTTCCAACATAATTTCAAAGCAATATTTTCGTTGTAACACACGTCGACTGCTGTAAATTTATAGTCTGCGAAAACAGCTAAAGATTGTATTTTTGCTTTTTAAACTGAAGTTATGTTGAATATGAGTGACAAAGATTTTAAATCCAGATCAGACGCCGGGGCGTCTGATTTGAATCTAAACTGTTTGCAAAAAATGATTGTATTCGGTGTTTAACTCGATAATCCCATTTGTCTACTTAAAATGACATTGGAAAACGGTGTAGACACCGAGAACACACCCGTTACAGGATGTTTCGTTAGAGTTTTTACTGTTTGATATATCATTATTATGAAACGCTCTGTTGTATGAACAAACACTAGAAACACTTTAGATCATCATTGTTATTCAACTACCAAAAATAGGAACGTGTATCTTACTACAATTGTATACATTTCTGTTTAGGATATTTCGGAAGGTAGGTTATTTGGTTAAGGTGCTTTCTCTGGGTAATAATGACTGGTTTCTTGCATCATGTAGAATAATTATAATTTGTTAACACTGCATCCGCTAGTCACTTCCAAATGGACACTGATACAATAACCATTTAATACATTAACCGTAGTCAGATATATGTGCGCCTTTCCAAATAGTGTACCTATAAATAGTATACTTGTC
The DNA here is from genome assembly GCA_922989275.2 of Gari tellinella. Classification (NCBI taxonomy): domain Eukaryota; kingdom Metazoa; phylum Mollusca; class Bivalvia; order Cardiida; family Psammobiidae; genus Gari; species Gari tellinella. The sequence continues at coordinate 96,142,478 of OV277858.1, forward strand.
CAATGCAAACAGTAATGACCGAGGTCAGAGGGCTCCTAAAAGAACCCACCGATCACGGTCTACACTGTTTCTCATATTGCAAAACATTGACATCAGTCAAACCAGTCAAAATGGACTAGACTAAATTGTGCTAAATTCGGAACTGGAATTGTTAATTTCAAGTTTCAGGTTACATGTAGGAAGGGTAAAAACTTTGGTTCAACGGCAATTCAGGGGGACACATTGTCTTTAAAGACATTTATTCAGTACAAAGTAATACAGAAGGCTCTTTTGAACTTTTGGCACCAATTTTTCCTCCGTTAAGCTGTTGCCTTATATTATTCTCTGTTAAGTGGCTGCTTCATACATATTTTTAAGATACGAAATTCTGACAAAAACAGTTTTGCAGTATACGCAATGTATATTAAAGTCTGATGAAATATTTTAACAGTTATCAACTTTTCCGTATTAAATATCTGATGAAGTGCTATGACAATTAACAGGCAGTTTAGACCCTGAACACAATATCAGTCGGAACTCGTTTTTTATCTGGATCTGCATAGCCTTCAGTGTAATATGATTCTGTTTCTTTTCACGATGCTCCTGTAGTATTGGGGTTTATCAGGATATGAATCTGTGCATGTTCTTTAACTCTTTCACCGTCCAAGTCGACTTGAGACCAATTTGCAAATATTTAGGATCCAAATCATACGCCGCGTCAGGTGGAGTCTGAACTGGATCCAAATTGTTTGACACTCGTATCTAAATTATGTCAGCCATTCTACCTTAAATTTAACTTTGAAACGATATTGCAGACAATATTGACTCAGGTAATGAAGGGGTAACATATTCACGATTACTTTTGCGCGGAAAGGGTTAACTAGCAGTAATTCTGTGATTATTTCTTGTTTAATATTGTTTCCGTCTTTTAACAGGGGAACTTTAAGGTAACGCATGGGCTGACATCAGTACCGCTTATTCGAATGTCCTTGCAAATGTCTGTCTGAACTTACAGAATGTGTTTTATCAAATCTCTCTACGAATTAAGCATTTGTTTTAACCCTTTCCCCCAATTTATTGTTTTCAGTATTGAATACAGATGGATACTTAAAGCAGGCTGAAAATAAGGCAGCATGCACCTTAAGGAACATTTTGCTTTAGTTTCAGCCTACTTTAAGCTACCCTCTGCCAGTGTACAGGACATTATTTTTTATAATTATCCTTGACTGTATACAGTGAAACTATTTTCTACAGTGGAAAAAATAAGTGAAATGCGTAAAAACACGTATTGACGGAGTAAAGGGTTAAAATAACTGCTGTAGGGTATATTCTATTTATAGGTATCTACGAAATTTACATTTGTTTAACTCTTTCACTGCCGTACGCGACTAAAGTCGACTTTACAAATAGTTTAGATCCAGATCGAAGGCGACGTATCAATGCGTTTGATCAGGATCCAAACTTTTTGGCATTCGTATCAGTATTTTTTCAGTCAAAACTTCAAAACTCTGAATTTGCTGCACAATTGTACAAAAAAAAGTAACATGACTAATTTAAGCAGACGATATTTTGTTTTGTGAAAGGTTTTAAACCAAACGGTTAAATTTGGCGCGGGTGAAAAAGTTAAAAAAAAAACATTTTGAGCGGCAGCTTCGACATAACTAACTGTATACCGTTTAACATACAATACACATATGATAGCTTACATGTAATACAGTCGAACCTTGATAACTCGATTTCGCTGAAGTCGAACATTCTCGTACTTCTGTTCAATGTGAATAACCAGGAACTCATATCAGTCGAAGTAACCCTTATTTCGATTTTAAAACGTACCACTTTTTAAACTCGAAACAAGTGTTACTTCGACTTAAATGAATTCGAAGGATCAAGGTTCGCTTGTATTGCCTTCACCTCAGTTTATCATTTTCTGATTCTCGCTTACTAAATAACTGGTTATACTAGGGTGACATGCCTTGACCTTTGTCTCCTTGAATGCATTGCCTGCTTGGAATGGAATGTTCTCTCTGACACAATTCCCACTTCCGCTTCCTCTATCTCTGACGACATTTGTTCCCTATCCTCTGACCTGTCCTTCCTCCGTTACCCTTATCTGCGGTGTCCGTTATAATTCTGTAACTGTAACCTTCCTCTTGTTTGCGGTAAATCTTTCGACCAGTATCTACAATGTTCCTATGCTGTCTTTGAATAAATAACCTGGGTCTTTCAAGTGCTTGCATATTGATTGTTCTTGTATGAAGCTTTACATATATCTATGTCAAGGAAAGTAATCGGACCTTTTGTGGTTATAGCATTTCGGTTCTGACGTAGTTACCTCCCTTTTGACTACATTTTGACTACAATTGACTCTGATAAATAACTATATATTTTTTATAATGTGGTAATGTTGGGCAATATTGCCTTATTTCCTGAATAAAATCTATTTTTATATAGGAACATATGCATACACCTAACTTTGTGTTAAGCATCTACTAAAAAGATGATGCTTCATCGGTTTAATACGGATAACAGATAGATGCAGGGCAAAAGAAAATCGAGAACGCCTCTTGAGTAGAATTCTGCTTTACTTTTGTCCTGTATTGAACAGTCTGGTGATTTAAATCTTGGCCTGCTACGATTTTCGCTGCTTCATTTATGGCATCTATTGTTTGAAACTTTAATTTCAAAACCATTTTATCTCAATAAACCATAACACAATCTCTCTTTAACCACTACAAAAACGAAGGCTAATTGAAAGTATAAAAAACTGGTGACAGCTTAAAGCAAGATGTAGGTAAAACAGAAAGCTCATAAAGGAGCTGTTTGTGTTTCTGTTATCTTGCTTTCAGTAGGCACTCACCTGTCTAAAATATCTAATAATTCACACAATTAAATGGTCGTAATGAAGAGGTTAATTTAAAACAGTTAAACTGGATCCTGATCATACATTGTTTGCAAATTATTGCAAAGCTTTTGCTAGCAGTCAAAAGGTTAAAAAGGACATCATGCTTTTTCAAAACTTTGTCTGTTTAACACAAAGCTTAATGTATAATCAGTATTCCTTTTAGAACATTAAGTTCAATAATAACTCGACAGCCTTATGATATATATTTATACGCCCACAAGGTATCGTTTTGGGCGTATGTAGTGACTGTACTGTGCGTGTGTCCATCTGTCCGTCCGTCGGTCTGTCAGTCCGTGTGTGTACCTTTTCTCATATAAGTCTAATTGCTTAAAATCAAAATTAGAGAAGAATAAGAAAGCGATATCTACAGTGGAGAATATGTTATTCTTTCCCGTTTAAACGCAAACGTACGCAAACGCAAAGCAATAAAACGTAGAAAAGAACAACTTTTAGACAATTCTGATAATTCATGTTTATCTTGGTGGCAAACAGTTTGGAGCCTGATCAGACGCCGGGTGACCCGGCGTCTGATCTGGCTCCAAACTGATTGTATTGTAAATAATAGTTTTAGCGTAAACGCGTTTATTGGGAAAGAATAACAGATTCTCCACTGTAGTACTCAAGATAACAGTAGCACAGTGCTCCCTCCTAACAACGGCCCTCTGAACAACGATTCCATCCTAACAACAACGTTTGTTGCTGTTCCTAAAACAAGACAATTATGTCCAACCATTTCACGACTGCAATATCGTCTGTCTCAAATTGTCGTTTGCTGTTTTTCTCAAATTTACAGTATTGTGCATTTTGACAGAGAAAATGACGAATGGCAAACTGCTTTAATCTAGACCAGACACCGCGTTACACGGCGTCTGATCTGGAATCAAGTTGTTTGCAAATGTAAGCCAATTTCCCTCCCTATAACAAATCCCTCCGAACAACGCACACAATCTGTGTCTCCCATTGGGTGTTGTTGTTTAGAGGGAGCACTGTAATTATAATTTCAAACCGTTCTTCTAAATGTATCAAACGAATAGGGTTATATGTTGTGACCACTCAAAAAAATCGTAGTCTTACCACATGATTTAGTGGAGGCATTAGGTAATTAATATTTATAGTCTTATCTGGAGCTTTAGATTTGCCGATGACACTTTTTTTAAGCAGGCAATTATAGCCACACTTAAGGAGTTCACGACAATTAAAAGTATTATTTGAGTACAATGGAGTAAACGTTACTGTTTCCCAATAAACGCGTGTATGCTAAAACAATTGATTCCATTGTACAGTGAAGAATCTGTTACATGTATTCTTTCCCAATAAACGCGTTTACGCTAAAACTATTATTTGCAGTGCAAACAGTTTGGAGCCAGATCAGACGCCGGGTAACCCGGCGTCTGATCAGGCTCCAAACTGTTTGCCACCAAGATAAACATGAAATATCAGAATTGTCCAAAAGTTGTTCTTTTCTACGTTTTAGTGCTTTGCGTTTGCGTACGTTTGCGTTTAAACGGGAAAGAATAACAGATTATCCACTGTATACACAATTTAGAGCCAGTTTAGACGCTGGGTAACTTGGCGTCTGACCAGATTTCAAATTGTTTGTCACTCAGATTACAAATGATTCGTCATTAAGAAATCAACATCCTCTTTATTTATGAAGTGCGATTGCGTTTAGTTTCGTTTTTACGGGAAAGAATAACGTTTTCTCCACAATAATGACAGCCATTATTAATTTTTTGGAATATAAATTGACCAGGCTACATGTAAAAGTTTTCAAAATAGTTTTAGTCTAGACTGAGATTGTTAATTGGTTAATTATTTTTGCTAAGCAAAAGCTCAAATCTGACAAAAAATGCTTAAGAACAATCTCAGACTAAACTCAAACTATTTATTCTCCAGAGAGAAACTGTGTAATTTTATGCTTTGTATTATAACGATCTACAAATGTACGTTAGTATCGTTTTCTTTAAACCGTACTTAAAGTCACAGTGTATGCACAAAAGGTATCTGTAAAAAATATACATTAACCCTTATTCTGTTGATCGCGACCTCAATGGTTTTTTTTTTTCAAACAGTTTGGATCCAGATCAGACATCGCGTAACGCGGCGTCTGATCTGGAAACACACTGCTTGACACTCGTCTCTAGGTTTTTTAGTTAAAAAAATGTATAAATCTAAATTTAACATTTTTTTTCAGACGACAAATTCAAAGCAGACGACCTTGCAGTAGTATAAGGCTGAAGTAATCTGTCATTAAATAAATCTAAAACTTTACACGGTTTTTAAAAAGTTTGAAGTCTCGCCAGACGCCGAGTTGTCTAGTATTTGATATTGTTTTTACCGGTTTGAAAAGCATCAGCCAATTGCATATCGCGCTTGTACAGTGGAGAGAAAACGTTATTCTTTCCCGTTTAAACGCAAACACATTGCACTAAAATGGAGAAAATGACAACATTTTGACCATTCTAATTATTCAATTTAATCTGAGTGGCAAACAGTTTGGAGCTTGATCAGACGCCGGGTTACCCGGCGTCTGATCTGGCTCCAAACTGTTTGCATTGGAAATAATAGTTTTAGCGTAAACGTGTTTACTGGGAAAGAATAACGTTTTCTCCACTGTAGCAGGTTAAGGGTTGACCAATATTCTCAGTTCTTTCGTTTATTTGAAGATATAGAGTGGATATGTCAATATTTCCCATTTAAACGAAGCTAAACTCAAACAGAATGCAATACATGCAAAATTAAACAGTTTACAGTGTAAAAAGCTAAAGATTTGATTACATGTACAGTGCTCCCTCTCTACAACGGCCCTCCCAACAACGACTCCCTCTCTACAACGACACTTGCCGCAGTTCCCTAAATAGAGCATTTATGTCTAACGCTTTTACTACTGCAATGTCGTCTGCTTAAAGTTGTCGTCTGTTATTTTACATAATGGACATTCTGACGGGAAAATATTAATGAGGAGTAACAAAAAGCTTGAATCCAGATCAGACGCCGCGTTACGCGGCGTGTGATCTGGATTCAAGCTGTTTGCAAATGTACGCCAATTTCCCTCCCTATAACGACTTCCTCCGAACAACGCACATAATTGTTGTCTCCCATTGGATGTCGTTGTAGAGAGGGAACGCTGTATATCTGAATGGTAATCATTTTGGAGTCTGGTCAGATGCCAGGTTATCCGGCGTCTGATTTGATTCCATACTGTTTGCAATCATTGAAATAAACGTTTAAGCACAATCGTGTTATTTGGGAAAGCAAAGCTTTTTCTCTAAAATTCAGCTGAGGATATACGGACAAAATGGATTTAAGGGAGTTCGAATAACATGTATTAAGAATTCGACTTTACATATGTCTTTTACTCTCACTGACGTCATTAAGCGCATTTGCAAACAGTTTTTTATCCTGATCAGGAACAAAACTGTTTGCCACTTGTTTTTGTTACGTTAGGTATACTGCCTTACAAATTTAACTTTTAAACGACATTGCAGACAATAATATTGAAGCAGACGACAATATGGCGGTGCAGGTTAAATACCTCACGATAAATTAGATCATGAAAGGATTAACACATTATCCTATAGCCTATTTAAAGTTATTAAAACAGGTAGCCTCTTAAAGTAAGTTGAACGTTAAGTAGAATGAATATCAAGGCGCCTTATGCTTTTCATTCAATCGGCTTTAAGTTACCATCTACCACGGAAAAGGAGATATTTCTTTTTTTGCACATTCTTTATTGTATGAAATAGAAATAATTTCTTCAGTGGAGGGGTTAATTAAATGCGTAAAAGGGCGTACATTATATCCATGGAGTAAATGGTTAACGGATGCTTCATGCACCATATTCTGTTGAGGCATTCATTCTTTTGATTGTCTTTTCTACAGCTCCGACAATAAGAGACGGACTAAGCACATTCCAAGAACTCTGAACCCGGAGTGGAACGAGAAAATACTGTTCCCGAATGTGCACATTGAGGAACTGAAAAATAAAACCCTGGAAATAACAGTGTGGGACTATGACAGGTTCAAGAATAACGACTTTCTTGGAGAGGTGGTTCTCGATCTGTCGGGTAAGTGAAATTGGTGGAGAAGACGTTATTCTTTCCTGTTTAATTCTTTCACCACCGGAGTCGCATAACGCGGCGTCTGATCAGGATCCAACTGTTTGATACTCATTTCGATATTTCTTTTGTAAATACTACCTTAAATCTAACTTTGAAGCGATCTTGCAGATAACAATGTTGAAGCAGATGACAAATTAACGGCGTAGAAGTAAAAATAAACCATGACGTCATTAGCTATTTGCGGTGGGAACTATGAGCGCTTTGAATCAAAGAGAGACATATATTTTCACATTCAGATTTGATAAGATCGTGTGCAAAAGCCTGTTGTGATATTCTTAATAGAAGATCATCATTTTTATGTAAATAATGTAACTTCAAATATCATGACCGATTTTCCTTTTCAAATGAAAGTTGCTAATCGATGCTTTTTTGATCAGATCAAAGAGGTTAAATGTTTTCTTTAATTGTTTTCCCCGTGCGTTTTTGCGCTTTTATTATCTGTCAAATTTTAATAGCTCATTTTAATACATTTTATGCATTATTTGCAACGATTAGCAGCTATTGTATATATATTAATACTGTTTGTGCAATACGTTTGTGGTACCTATTGTGATAAAATGTTATATAGTCTCTTATAATTCTATTCAGAATTGTTGTATTTATTGCTTTGTGATTTTTGAATATATAATTTGACATGTATGTATACAAATGAGACTTAAATAAAGAATTTTTTGTTTTTTTATATTAGTCCATGGTACAGCCGATTTCATTTAGTTTTAATACATGTACAAAGAAAATGAACACATATAAGAATAAGCGCGTTTTTAATATATATTTGGGCAGTAGTATGCCTTTAACAGTTGACTTCTTATTTAAATTCTTATTAGACACTGAATAATATGTTACAGAAGCGGCTTTCCTGGACAACATACCACACTGGTACCCGCTCTGTGATCATGACTCAAACAAGGGCATGGAGTTGCCTCAGGCCACAGTGCTTCCCCCTAGACCCAATAGCAAGACCGGGCACCTGTCGCCAAGATCGAAATCAAGAGAGAGGACAGACAAACATAACCAGAGTCCTATCGTAAGTCGCATAACCCAGAGCTCCAGATAAGTGGAGTATTTCAAAAACTAAAATCTTTATTTCTGCTTTAAACCCTATGGTGTCACCACTCATTAGAATCGTCTCTTCGAGGCGATTCTAATGAGTGGTAACACCATAGGATGAAGAGACGATTCTAATGAGTGGTGACACCATAGGGTTTGATGCTAAATAAGTGAGAAACTGCTGGATTTGTGAAGTTTACTCCCCCTTATCTGGGGCCCTGATAACCATGAAGTACAGCATTCTCTTCCTACAACGAACCTCTCAACAACGACTCCCTCATTACAACGACCCTTGCCGCAGCTCCCTAAACTGGACAATTTTTGTCCGACGCTTTTACTGCTGCAATATCGTCTGCTTAAAGTTTCCGTCTGCTGTTTTTCTCAAAGTTTCCCATTGGACATTTTGACAGTAAAAACCTTAATGACTATTGGCAAACAGCTTGAATCCAGATCAGACGCCGCGTAAATTGACAAACAGTTTGAATCCAGATCAGACGCCACGTTACGCGGCGTCTGATCTGGATTCAAGCAGTTTGCAAATGAAAACGAATGTCCCTCCATATAACGACTCCCTCCGAACAAATAACACGCTTTTTGTCTCCCATTTGTTGTCGTTGTAGAGAGGGAGCGCTGTATACCGTAGCATAACTTAACACACCTACAGTGGAGAAAACATTACCATTATTTCCGTATAAACTTGTTTAAGTTTATAACTTTATGTCAATTTGAAACTGCTTTGAGCCAGAAAAAAGACATCGGGTGCAAGGAAAGCCATCACCTGGCTCAAAAACTATTTGCTATTCTGATTGAAATGTAGTTAAAACAGAAACAGTGATCACAAGTTTTACCATGATTTGACCTATTAGTGGTTTAGCTGCATAACCCGATATTGCAGAAAACAAGCTCAAACTTCGAATGAAGATTATTTTTTCATGATCAGAACTAGGGAACCCGCCTTACAAAACGTCGTACGACAAAAAGGCCGTAAGTCAAACCTTTAAAATACATATAATTTCTCATTTCTCCATCTAATTTTGTCGTGTGACATCTCTTTGGAATCGTCTTGTAAAAACAAATTATGATTGAGAATTTAAGGAATTCCAAGACTGAAGATCGCCTTTTTCCGTGTTATCTCGGCATTTTCCGTGTTTATTGGAATATACCGAACACTCCCATATAAAACCTGGACGATAATGTTAGAAATTATCCGAACGTAGTCCGAAATGTTGCAAATCTCGTCTTGTAAACTTGCTTGGCATTCCCCGCACGGGTTCGAATCCCGACCGAGCTCAATATTTATTTCTTTGAAATATATATCTTTTTATAACAAAAACTTTTCCTAAACCAATGATTAGATGTTTATAAATGCGCCTGACATTAACTTGCAAAAATATTTAATTATAAGCCAAATTTATTGTTCAGTCTTTATAAAGTATTCAAGGTCTCCAACACTTTTTCAAAGACAAAATTAATTTTTTCCAGTTAGGTGCTGCCAAATGTCTTCATATTTTGGATTTAGATTGTGTAAGTATGGTATGAAAAAATAAGCAAGTGGTTTGCTTTGCCTATGTTATCATTTTTGTACAAACATACAACCTTTTAGGTCATATAATGTAAAATCGTAAGGAAAATATTGCATATTTTGAAGAGGACGGTTCAGATTTTTTAATTTTTCACATAATATGATGCAAATATTGGGACAATAACTTTTATTTTGTGATGTTCACGTCTTCTGGCATAGGCATGACATACAAAAATATCAGTATTTTTTGTTAGAATAGGTAAAAATCACCTTTCAGGAATATTTGTCTTCTAATTTTCTCGCATATTTTCCTACCTGTAAGGCTATATGCAATATTCCAAATAATTTCGAGAAGAGATGGCGAAAAGCCTTCATATTTCACACAAGACACGGGAATTACATGTAGTATCCATTCAAAAAATCATTTTCACATAACAATTACCCTACCTTCAGTGTTGGATTACCTTAAGAATCAATTTTTGTCGTACGAAGTTTCGTAAGACGGGCATCAGGTGTGTACTCATACATGTTTCTTTTGATAGACACTTGTTTACAATTGTTTACAATAGGTGAGCTTTGCTGTTCTCCAATAGCTCTTGTTATTTTCTTCTAGGGAGGTATGAGAAATGAACGAGTTCGGACAGGAATGGGAAGACGGAGGCGCTCGTTTGACACTTTGCAAGATGTTGACAGTAAGTAGAATATGTTCTAGACACTTTATTAACACTACCAGTATGACGTCATAACGCGGACAAACACAGTCACTGCTAAAATATCGTCTGCTTATGTGTTTCGTCTTCTTTTGTATATAAATTTGGAAATGTATGAGTTGTTTAATGCCGGACGAAACATAATAGGACAGTGAATTAGAGATTATGGACGGTTTTATATTTACCCCTAGACTAACAGGTCATTGAGGTTATTACAATTCCAATAAGAACGTTAACCCATTACCACATAGCCTGTTTCTAGTTTTGAAGACAGGTGACCACTTAAAGCAGGTTGAAAGTAAAGCAGAATGTGCCTTAAGGCACATTCTGCTTTACTTGAACCTGCTTTAAGCTAAAATCTGCTAGGATATATAAGATATTTGTAATGGTTATTGTTCATGAGGGTATAAACTGGAACTATTTTCTTCAGCGGAGGAATAAATCAAATATGCTAAAAGTCGCTTCTATAAGGGAAAGGGTTAATATGACATAACTATAACACGCCATTCTAGCTAATATATGTTGCGAATGAGTGCGTAAAAACTAATGCAAACTGGATCGTTTTGTTGTGCGGTGTTTTATATTAATTTTTTATACTCGTTATCTCTTTCAGAAGTGTGATGATTGTTAGTTGTTAATACTTCAAAGATATGTTGACGTGGCCAAAATGACAAGATGTGCACGTAAGTTAACTTGTGTATAATGATAAAGGGTTTTTTATTTTCCAATAAACTTATGTACGCTTAAAACAATATGTAAAGTGTCTGGTCAGATATCTAAACTTTTTGCCACTTACATAAAAATGAATCGTCAATTTTTTCAAGAACCTGTCCTGTCATATTTTATGTCGTGTTTGCGTGTAATTTTTCCTAGAAGAAGAAATGTTTTCTCAACTGTACATATATGTAACTACTCAACTTACACATATGTGTGTTTTAACTTTAGCAGAAAATTACTTGGGTAGAGTCTATGTTTTGTTAGCAAATTTTGAGAATTCAAGATCAGAACCCAATCGTTTCGGAATAGAATTGTTACTATTTTCTGAAATATGGATAACAATCTGGATGCATCACCAAATATAGTGAATAGTTACTATTTATTTGTTTATTAAGTTTATACTATCGGACTTTATTGAGCTAAGAAATAAAATACAACATGAACAAACATGCTAAACAGTTATTCTTCAACTCATTAGAACTTAACTTGGGAAATTTACACTCTAATGATAAGAAAGGTTTTTGGAGAATAATTAAACACTTTGTCAAAAATAATGATTGTTCCGCTAATATTCCTCCTTTATGTGTACAGTGGAGAATCTGTTATTCTTTCCCAATAAACGCGTTTACGCTAAAACTATTATTTGCAGTGCAAACAGTTTGGAGCCAGATCAGACGCCGTGTAACCCGGCGTCTGATCAGGCTCCAAACTGTTTGCCACCAAGATAAACAAGAATTATCAGAATTGTCCAAAAAGTTGTACTTTTCTACGTTTTAGTGTTTTGCGTTTGTGTACGTTTGCGTTTAAACGGGAAAGAATAGCAGATTCTCCACTGTTTGTATAACCTCTAATAGAGATGAATCTTCATATTATATAACTGATCAAGAAAAAGTCGATGTAATGTAGGTTATTGTTTAAACATTTATCCCATACATGTAGCCTGTTTCTAGTTTAGAATACAACTTCCCACTTAAATGCAGTTTGAAAGTAAAGCACAATGCGTTTTGGAAATAAGGAAAATAATTTTCCTTTTTTGTGTTATTCTTGGTTTCTTATGCGCATTACATGGCTATTATATGTTTGCTTTACTTATACTTTGCCGTGTTACAGGGCTGCCATAAGTTGACATGAAAAATCCTAAGAATTCGAAATTGGCATTTTTCAATTGCGAATTTACGAATCGTACCTTTATCCCATATCCTGTTTCTAGTTTGTTTTGTTGACACGTGACTACTTGAAGCAGGCTGGAAGTAAAGCAGAATGCGCCTTATAGCGCATTCTGCTTTACTTTCAGCCAGCTTTAAGCAACCATGTTCTCGAAAAAAAAATCCGAAGATTTAGGACAAATCCGGAGAAATGGCAGCCCTGGTGTAATCAACACTTTTTTTCCAAAATAAATCTATCTATCTATCTAAGGCGCATTCTGCTTTACATTGAGCCTGCTTTAAGCTACCATCTGCTAGGGTATACATGTAGGAGCTGTGTCTTTCGGTGCATATATATATTCTTGACGAAAAAGGGATTATTTTCATTTTTTTCTTTTAACGACTCTTATTTATAATGATAATTGTCATACAACCTTAAATCTAACTTTGAAACGTGTCTTGCTGACAACAGTACTGAAGTTGACGACACTGAAGCGGTGAAGGGGTAAAAATGTCCTGAATAATTTGATCATGAAAGGGTTAAAGATCAGCATGCGTCTTCATTCAGTGGTCGCATACAGTGGAGAAAACGTTATTCTTTCCCAATAAACGCGTTTACGCTAAAACTATTATTTCCAATGCAAACAGTTTGGAACCAGATCAGACGCCGGGTAACCCGGCGTCTGATCTGGCTCAAAACTGATTGTCACTCAGATTAACAAGACTAGTCAGAATTGTCGAAAAGTTGTATTTTTCTTCGTTTTATTGTGATGCGTTTGCGTTTCGTTTGCGTTTAAAACGGGAAAGAATAACGTTTTCTCTACTGTAGCACAGGGTTGACTATATTTTTGTGTATATATTTTTCAGGGCCAATGCCAAGAATCAAAGTTCATCTATGCCATTCTGTAGCTGTTTACCTCATGTGAATTTCTTACACAAGTTTCCTGGTGATGGAGACTAACCAAATACAGTGGAGAATCTGTTATTCTTTCCCAATAAACGCGTTTACGCTAAAACTATTATTTTCAGTGCAAACAGTTTGGAGCCAGATCAGACGCCGGGTTACCCGGCGTCTGATCATGCTCCATACTGTTGGCCACCAAGATAAACAAGAATTATCAGCATTGTCCAAAAGTTGTTCTTTTCTACGTTTTTGTGCTTTGCGTTTGCGTACGTTTGCGTTTAAACGGGAAAGAATAACAGATTCTCCACTGTAGTTACTTTAAACCAATATTTGTTGTAATTATTAACATCAGCAATTACCTTAAATAGTTATATTGGTACAAATAGTTGTGTATATTATCTCATCAGTTGAAGCGTTGAAAGAGACGTGTCTCTGCTGTTGCAAACAAGTTGAATCCAGGGTCCAAGATTAAAAAGTTTTTGAGCTTAGTCTTAGATCGTTCTCAAGCATTTGATTCGTCAGATTTGAGCTTTTTGCTCAAATCTGACCAATCAAATGCTTGAGATGGATCTTAGACTCATCTAAAAAGCTTCGTAACATTGGGACCAAAACCCGTGTTTATAAAGCGCCTTGGACGAGGCTTGAGCTCAATCTAAACCCTTTGATTGGTCAAAATTGAACATGCTGCTCATATCTGACTAATTAAAAGCTTGAGAACGATTACAGACTCACTTCAAACGCTTTATAGCCATGGGGCCTGATGGGACGACGAGTTATTCGGCGTCACAATTTGTTTCAAGCAGTTTGACGTTCTATCTGTTTTATGAATGTCATTGAAGGGTGAAATTTTGCATAAGATGACACTCGGCATTCAAATAATTGATTAATATGATGTTGAATAATAGTGATAGAGATGTGTGTTCTTGTCAATTGAAATACAGTCGAAACTGGATAATTCAAACTTGCTTTAGTTCGAACATACCAACGTTTTAACTTTGGGATACGGATATGTTCGATCTAAGCGAGATCAATTTATCGAAATTGACCATGCAAAATACTAGAACGTCTTGTGATATATCTTTGAAATCAGATATTAGATGTATTTTAAAGTTTCGACTTACAGCCATTTTGCCGTTCAACGTTTCGTAAGATGGTCCCCTGATGCAGAAGAGGTCACTTTTCGATTATCAAATTCAAATTCAAATTCTTTATTTCGCTCAGTACATGTTTTCACATGAATACATGAGGATTATCAAAGTAACTTATTTTAGCTTAGATAACCTATACAGTTATATCCCTCCATGCGGACCACTGCAAAACTACAAATAAATGGTATTAAAGGCATACTGACTGCTTAAAGCTAGATGAACATTAAGCAGAATGTTCCCGCAGGAACCTTCTGTATTTACTTTCATCTCACTTTAAGGACTCACATGTTTTAAACACCGAAAACGTTACCTCGTACAGTGGGGAAAACGTTATTCTTTCCCAATAAACGCGTAAACGCTAAAACTAGTACTTCTATTACAAACAGATTGGAGCCAGATCAGACGCCGGGTAACCCGGCGTCTGATCAGGCTCCAAACTGTTTTCCAATAAGATAAAGATATTTTGACAGAACTGTCCCAAAGTCGTATTTTTCTACATTTAGTGATTTGTGTTTGCGTTTAGTTTGCGTTTAAACGGGAAAGAATAACATTTTTTCCACTGTAACTTGGCCGTATGAGAATGGGTTAACTGTACAGTAAAGTCGCGCTTTTTTACCACTAAAACAGGACTACAGTGAAGAAAACTTTATTCGTTCCCAATAAACGCGTTTACGCTAAAACTATTATTTCCACGTCACAGTTTGGAGCCAGGCCAGACGCCGGGTAGCCCGGCTTCTGGTCGGGTTCCAAACTGTTTACCACTCGGATTAAAATCAATAGTAAGTATTATCAAAATAATGCCATTTTCTCCATTTTAGTGCGTTTCGTTTAAACGGGTAAGAATAACATATTCTCCATTGTACGTACGTCTGTCCGTTACATGTAGCATCCCCCTGTGTTCATTTTTAACTGATATTCATAAAACTTGCTACAAATGTTCCATAACACTATTGCTCGAAGGATTTCATATATCAAAGATTTACGCTAAGCTTTAGCATAGTTATGTCCCTTTTCGGATTTCGAAAATGTATAATCAAAATTCCCAGCTGTAGTTATATAATAATTCTCCACATTAGTTGCTGAAAATAAGGGCATTGTTATTTACGTCACAGTATGAACATCAGAAAAACTCATTTGCTGTTTCTAAATCTGGATTTATTTTTTGCCGAGTATGAATTTGATAGCATGTCATGGTAATATATTTAGAAAACATTGACTGTTGAGTGTATATAGTAACTAACATTCTATTGAACTAGTGTATAAAGTGACAACAGTGTTAATATAGAGTGTTGACTATGTAGATGTGGTGACTGGGCCCCAAGGAAGAATAGCCATGGCTAATTGGGAATCCCTATTTAGTAATTGACAGTTTTTAGTTTGCAATTTGTGTGCTACATGTACGTATTGAGAAACGGGGGAACACCGGAACATTGCCACGGTGTAGTCCTGCAGCGGCCACGAATTGTCAGTTGATTTGAACAAAGTGCAGGGGACGTTTTCTTTTCCCAATAAACGTGCCTATGATAAAAACTATTTCTAGTATATTACAAAGTGTGGGTGTCTTGATCTGGCTCCGAACTGTTTGCAATAGACATACGATGTACAGCGCTCCCTCTCTACAATGACACCCATAGGGAGACCAAAATTATGTGCGTTGTTCGGAGGGAGTCGTTATAGGGAGGGAAATTGGCTTACATTTGCAAACAGCTTGAATCCAGTCAGACGCCGCGAAACGCGGCGTCTGATCTGGATTCAAGCTATTTACCACTCGTAATTAAGTTGGTTCTGTCAACATGTCACTTATCTAACCTTGAGAAAAACAGTAGACGACAATTTTAAGCAGACGACATTGCAGTCATGAATAGGATGGACATAATTGTCTTGTCAATGGGAACTGCGATAAGGGTCGTTGTAAGGGGGGAAGTTGTTGTTCGGAGGGCCGTTGTTCGTAGAGAGGGAGCACTGTACTTGTTTAGCAGAAATGCGTTTATTGTTGGAAAGAGTAATGCCTCACTGAATACCCTGTATTAAAGCGTGTCCAAGTGAGATACTGATATTGGATTTCATTGGTTTATACAGTGTTAAAACGCAAACAAAACGCATTATAACGGAGAAAATGACATTATTTTGATAATTCTAACGTGATTTTCTTTGAAAAAGGCCCTTAGAGGTCGAAATATTAGAAAAGAGCAGTTTATATATTATTATTGATTCAATTCCCGATCTGGAATATTGAAAAAATATTGTGTATTCATTTTCATCCGAGTGGCAAACAGTTTGGAGCCTGATCAGACACCGGATTACCCGATGTCTGATCTGACTCCAAACTGTTTGCATTGAAAATAATAGTTTGAGCGTAAACGTGTTTATTCAATTTTGGGAAAAAAGAACGTTTCACCACTGTATATGTTCCAAGGCTCCGTTTCTCGTGAAACGGCTAATATAGTTCTTAAAATAGGACATCAATGTGTTTACCTATCGATCAGCATAGATCCGCAATAACAGTAATTCAAGGGAAGACTCGTTGATTGTGCTAAAGACAGACAACAGCTTAACCATTTTAGTACCGAAAACAACAACAAGAGCATTTGCAAACAGTTTGTATCCATGTCAAATTCCGCGTAACGCGGCGTCTGTTCTGGATCAAATCTGTCAGACACTCATACTAAAGGTTTAAATTTTAATCCAAAAAGCTTGTCTCTCGTACAAAAGCAAACGATAGTTTTGCAAGAAGGCGATGTTATGACATTGAACTCTGATACACGGGTTATGACGTCATAAAGACAGTGGAAGGGAGATGTAACAACAGCATAAAGACTCCTAAAGGAGCTTAAGCGGACAATACATTATTATTTCCCGTTTAAACGCAAACACATTGCAATAAAACGTAGAAAATTACACCTTTTAGACAATTCTGACGATCTATTTTCATATGCGTGGCAAATTTGCAATGGAAATAAAAGTTTTAACGTAAACGCGTTTGTTGGGAAATAATAACGTTTTCTCTACTGTAGCACTTTTTTATGTTGCAGTGTCATCCCGCTTCCAGCCTGTCTCAAACGCCAACATAGCTTTCTGTCGATCGGTTGATATAGATAGACTTAAGTGTATAATAACATATATAGACTTCAAATGTGTTGTCAATTATAGTTATTATATTAAGCGAATGTACACATTCAGTAGAATACATGTATAATTGCGAGTGTAGTCTATATCATATTCAAATACTGACAGTAAAATGCATGTATGGCTGCAAAAACATTATACATAATATTTAAATGTTAACAGTAGAATATGTATGGTTGCAAATATATGTTTTACCTGTATTCGAACAGTGATCACGGAATGCTGGATATTCTAATTGAATTCTTCCACTTGTATCTGTTGGAAGGAACCATTCTTGTTTAATGTTGCATTATTCAGAAAATGACTTGTTTATCAGGGGTAGATCTATATTTAACTTAACAGCAAATAGTGCAGATATCTGGTCTACACTATTTGCCGATGTAAATATTTTTAGCTGAAAATAGGCGTTAACTTGTTTAGTTTGAATAATAAGTATTTTAACATGACAAGCAAGTTGTTAAACTACAATAATTTCTATAAACACTAAAGAGTTAGACTGTCAGGTTAACTGAGAGATATTTCGGCATTAGAAAGACCATGTTCCATGCTTATGATTGGTTAGATTTGAGTATTTTGCTCTGAGAACGTTATCAAGCTTTATCAGGGTCTAATGTTATAAAGCTTTTGAATTGAGTCTGGGTGTGTTTTCAACTATTTGATTGGTCTGATTTGGGCCCAGGCTCAAATCTGACCAATTAAATGCTTGATAACAACTTTAGACTCAATTCAAAAGCTTTATAACATTGGACCCTAGGCAACATTGCCAAATAATGATGGGGTTAACTAAATTTCGGACCAAGTCATCAGTAAAAGTCCTTCGACCACTGCATTTAGTATTGACCCAGGTCACGCTTCGCTGGGAAAAGACTGCTCTAAACAGTCAATACGGACTAACCTTAATTTGAAATAAGAATTGTTCATTTTATATTTCAAGAGTCAATGGGGAGAACATCATCAATGCATAATTTTGTGTGGTTAGAATAGCAAGAATCTTCTGTACTATTTCATAGAAAATATTATTGCCATGATTAATGTTTTTTGCTGAATTGTATACAGTGAAACCCGTCTATTAGGATAACATAAGAACATGCTAATTGATTGTATGAAAGAGCGGAGACAGTTTTTAAAACAAAGTGAAATTAAAACAGAAAGCCCACACAGGAGCTTTTTGGTTTTTTACTTTCACCTGGTTTTTAGCAGTCACATAGCTTAAACATAAAGTACTGTGAAAGTAAAACAGGAATTAACTGCATGCGTTTTCTGTTTTACTTTTACCTTCCTTTAAGCAGACACCCGCATAACTACATAATGATAAAAAACAATTGAGTGATCGTTATAAATATAGAGGGCGTATTACTATATTTGCAACATCAAATCGTTTTGTTAAAATACCGGTTTGTTATAACTATTATGCCGTTTGTTTTGGTGTAGTAATATAAATGTACAGTTCAGCTCTTAGCAATATGATTGTAGGGGCTAGCCTGTGTGTAACATAGCAGAACCCAAGGTTATAAAGCGTTTATATAAAGTGTTTAACCCATTTTATGCGGGATACACTTTTAGGTGTACATGTACCTCTAGGCAAACGGTTTTGATCACAGATCAGGCCCCACATTGTGGGGCCTGATCTGAGATCAAAACTGTTTGCTACTAAGTCAATATTCTATCTGAAACTGCTAAAATCTTTAGCAAATACTTGAGTTATACCCGCTGCAGACGACATTTTAAAATGGCCGCCAAATATTACCCAGCATACAATGGGTTAAGATGAGTAAGGTCGTTCTCAAACTTTTGATTAGTCACTCAAATCTTACTATTCAAAAGCTTGAGATCGATCTCAGGCTCGTATCAAATGCTTTATAACCATGGAGCCTGGAGTTGACCAATACTATTATTGTTTAATATACCGATGCATTGTTAGATACATATAGCTGTTATATTATAACACTTTGATGCTAGAGACGTCACTGGTTTGCAAGCTTTGTAATTTCTCATCCTTATAGCTATTTCTTTATTTTTGATAGGCTAAATATACAGCAGTCTATCAACAGTTGCAGTAGATACGCTGTTTTTATAGTCTTTATGTATTCGTACATAGCAAACAATTTGGAGCTAGATCAGACGCCGGGTAACCGGCATCTGATCAGCATCCAAACTGATTGCTATTCAGATTTAGGTAAATTGTTTGCGCTTCAGAAAGTTTTACTGATGAGTTTCTACATTTTCATAATATTTCGTTTTGCGTTTAGCATCGTTTAAAGGGTATCATTCATTGAGATTGTATCCAAGTGAGGGTTTTTTCAATTGTTTATAGACAAGAGTGCAATTACATTTTTTCAAATAAAAACAAAAATAAAACCAACAAGAACAAATAAAAAAAAGTTATCTCATGCAAATGAAGATACCGATCGATTGGAAGTTTTTAAAAAGAAAATACTCTGTTTGCGAAATCCGGTGACTTTTCTAGTGTCGCATCACACATTATGTTGTTAGGGCGATATTTCGCTTAGCAAAGTCAAAACATGCGTACTAATATATTGTGCGTTATATAGCGTTGGACGTTGCCATGGTTACGTAAGTTTCATTTATTAAACATGTATATAACTGTTAAATTGGTGTTTTCATGATTGTAAAATTGTTACTTCTATATATACATATATATATCAACTGCATAATTAATCATTCCATCGTTCCGACGCATGTCTCTTTATGAATGAATAATACAGTAACAGAAAAACAAGATTTGTTTGTTGTTTACTAAATTACCATTATTATTGCAACGCAAACTTTACCAGAATTGTGAGGGATTACATGTTCCAAGGTTGTAAAGCGTTTGATGAATGTGAGATCATTCTAAACTTTTGATTGGTCAGATTTAAGCATCTGTTCAAATCCATCGGCGCTATATGACCTATTTGTGTCGCAGTGCCGCAATACCCCACTCATTTCCTCCTGTTCAAATCTGACCAATCAAACTATCCCACATTGATCTCAAACGCGTTATAAATGAAGGTCCAGTGAACAATGTTATAAAAATGTTAACTTGAGTTTGTGATCGTTCTCAAGTATTTGATTGGCAAGATTTGAGCTTTTGCTCAAAGCTGGCCAATAAAATGTTTGAGAACGATCTCAGACTCAACTCAAACTATTTATACCTTGGACCCAGTAATAGGTTTAATGAGGAAATACACTTTTCTTGCCCAATAGACATTCTTATTCTATGGATGGATGAGTTGGGTTTTACGGCACTGCGACACAAATTAGGTGATATATCGCCGATAAATGATGAGGGATTAGAAGATGAGGATTTCAGGAAGATAATTTTGGCTAATCCCATTCGTGCGAAACAGTGCATGGGATCAACACCACAGATCTGCCTTCATTTAAGTTCTTGGCAGAGGGGATATTCTCGGTCTAATAACAGCAAAGATTCCCTATGACAAAATTTAGCTCCAGAACTGCGGCAAATTAGGAAGGTGTCTGGAGTGTTTATGCTATAAACAAGCATGTACACTACAAAAGTTCTAAGTCAGATCAAACTCCGTAACCACCAGGGCTACCATAAGTTGCTCAGAAAAATCCTTAGATTTCTAAAACTCAAGCGCGACTTTAGGAATCGTTCCTTTAACCATTTCGCTGCCAGGCTCTATATATAACAGACATAGCTATGCAAACAGTTTAGATTCTAACTGGATCTAAACTGACGCCCATATTAATGTTTCCTAAGTAACAAGAACGCATAAAAATCAAGTTCTAATGGTAAAATCAGAAATCGGAAGATTTCGGAAAAATCCGGAGAAATGGCAGCCCTGGGCCACATTACTGAACTACTGTTAGCGAGCTCACTCTGACCAGACACCGATTATCTTGCAGTCTTGTGAGGCTCCCCAAATGAGCAATTAATTGTTTAACCCTTTACCCTTAAATTTATATAGTTATGGCCATGTACCATGAGAAACATTTTCTGTATCTTAGAAGATGATATCTTAAAGCTTACATTCAACTTGAGGTGGCCCCTACCTTCAAGGCTAGAAACAGGCTATGGGATAAAAGGTTGACAAATCGTCAGCAATTTATATAACCTGACATTTTATACATACTATTGGTTTGCAATTCACTATGTTTTATTTATACGGGGGGAAAAAGACTCTCAGTAATTAATGAACAATTTAGAAAAAAGACAGTGATATTTAAAGAAACGATTTAGTCACGTACAAAGCCATATTAGTTTGGAAGAAAAGGTGACAATACTAACCCATTGGTGCATATCACAAAATAGACATTTGAAACTACAGTGCTCCCTCCCTACAACGATTCTCTCCTTTCAACAACGCTTTCCGCAGTTCCCTAAAAAAGACAATTATGTCTAACGCTTCTTTGCTGCAATGTAGTCTGCTTATAATATGTCGTCTGCTGTTTTTTCTCAAAGTTATATATGAGTGGACATTTTGACAGACGAAACATGATGACGAGTGATAAACAGCTTGGCTCCAGACCAGGCGCAGCGTAACACGGCGTCTGATCTGGATTCAAGCTGTTTGCAAATGTAAGCCAAGTCTTAATTTACCCTCCTTATAACAACTCCCTCCGAACAACACACACAATGCGTGTCTCCTATTGGGAGACGTTGTAAAGAGGGAGAACTGTACTGAGGACCAAGGTGTGCCATGTTTGCGGTCCGTCGAAAGATGGTAGCTTAAAGCAGACTGAAGGTTAAGCAGACTGCGCCTTAAGGCCATCGTTAATATGCGTCTTATGACAAGAAAGCTTTGTATGAAATTTGGTTTCATTACGGCAAACAGAAGTAAAGATATCATTTGAAAAACAGTTTGAGCCGAAAGAATACTTAGTTTGTAAAATTCTAAGACAAACAAAAAAACCCGTTAGGCAGAATAGTGGACACGCAGGTGGCTCACTTGCTCTCATTTTCGCGCATTAAAATAAGAAGGGGACTTTTACATAACTTGTAATAACTTTTTTCTGGACAGATATCGTTCCTGTGCAAACGGTCCGTGTTAGCTTAATCATTTTCCTTTATGGTGAAATTTGTTTTGAAAAAATATTTTAATAAGATTTTGGTCCTTTTTTAAGTTGAAAAAGACACCTCTTAATCACATTAAACAAAGAGTAAAATGCTGAAAGTAAGCCTCGACACGGTTAATATAACACGACCTTGTGCATTTATACAAACGGAATATTACTATACTTTGCATATCTTATGCACCGGATCACTCGAGTTGTGTGTGTAAAGGCTATATCCAACGAGACCGAAGGTCGAGTTGGATATAGCCTTTACACACACAACGAGAGTGATCCGGTACATAAGATATGCAAAGTATAGTAATGTTCCTTTTATTATATACCTCTTATAATAAAAATAAAATGAAAAACGATAGAAATGTTTCGAGCGTTACTATAAATAAACGGGATTTCCCATACGTCACACTTCGGGGAATGGCGCGTGAAAGTAAATACTCGCTATTACGACCACTAAAACGAATGCTAATTGATTAAATAATAGAGAGGTGACAGCTTAAAGCAAGGTGACAGTGAAACAGAAAGCTCCTAAAGGAGCTTTCTGTTTCACTGTCACCTTGCTTTAAGCGGTCACCTATCGTAAACACCCGACTACTTAACATAATTTAGTGGTCGTAATAGAGAAGTTTTACTGTAGTTCCGAACTTCCGACTACACAGTAAACGTTCTTTTCCCATTACACAAGGTACATGGGTAATACGGAATTTTCAATCCGTCAAGGTGTATTTGTTCGATAAAATACAGAAATATTATGTCAACAAACATTTTCAGAAGTTTTGGTGAAGATCAGATGAAAAGCAATGTGTTTGTAAAACACAAATGCCCCTAGCCAGCTTTATGTTCTGTAATGTAATGCTTATTTGCAAAAGTGGGTCAACAGTCATAGTCGTAGGGTAAATGAAACATTGGCATGGTTGGAGAAGTCTTAACAAAAGAAAAATACAAAGTATAGAAGCTCTAGGCCTACTGGTTCAAATATTATAGGCGTATAAAGATTTATACAAAAGAAGGTCAAAGGTCAAGGTCATATGGCAAAAACGAAGGTATGGTTGGAAAGGTCTTGCCACAAGAAATATATAAACAAAATATGAAAGCTGTAGGCCTGCTAGTGCAAATGTTATAGCTATTTAAAGATTTCAACAAACGTAGGTCAAATGTCAAGGACACAAGGTCAAAAAATGTTGTATGATTAGAAAGGTATTGCCACAAGGAAAACACATGCCAAGGATAAAAGGCCCAGGTGCAAAAATGCAAAAGTTAAAGTCAATGTTAAGGTTTTTGGTTAAAAGTTTGATTAAATAGATCAAAGGTCGAAGTCAAGGTCACATGGTCAAGATGTTGGTATGTTTGGAAAGGTCTTGACACAAGAAAAATACATACAAAATATGAAAGCCCTTGGCCAACTGGTGCAAATATTATAGCCATTTAAAGATTTTTACAAAACTTAAAGTATGTAAAATGTCAAGGTCAAGGTCACAAGGTCAAAAGTTTTGTATGGTTAGAAAGGTCTTGTCATGAGGAATACACATGTCAAGTAAAAAAGGCCAAGGTTAGAAAATGCAATAGTTATAGCCGATGTTAAGGTTTTTGGTTAAAGTTTGATTAAGTAGGTCAAAGGTGAATGTCAATGTCAGATGGTCAAAGATGTTGAAATGGTTAGAAATGTCTTGACACAAGAAATATACATACAAAATATGAAAGCCCTGGGCCAACTGGTGCAAATGTTATAGCCATTTAAAGAATTTTACAAAAGTAGGTCAAATGTAAAGGTCAGGGTCACAAGGTCAGAATGTTTTCTATGGTTGAAAAGGTCTTGATACAGGGAAGACACGTGCCAAGTATAAAAGGCCCAGGTACAAAAATGCAATAGTTATAGCTAAGGTTAAGGTTTTTTGGCACAGACGGACGGAAAGACGGACAGACAAACCAACAGACATGACAAAAACTATATGCCCCCGAATCTTAGATTCTGGGGGCATAAAAATCTCCATTTATACCACAGTTCACTTTTCAACTAAAACAACGGTGTAGATTACGTCCGTCTTATGCTGGGAATACGGCATAATGTCGGCATCTGCACTATATCTTTACAACATTGTTAAATTTAACAACCGACAAGTAGTGTATATTTTTATCAAACAATGGCAGTGTTCAAAGTTCTTGAGAGACATAGGATGATGGTCTCAAACTGAACCCCTAAGGTATGAGGTGAAGGGTATGAATAATTGTTTTTACGGCCTATCGACACAATAAAGGTCATTTAGAGCCGAATAAATAATGAAAGGATCAAATTTAAAACAATATCAATTAATATAAGGTATAAAAAAGAAAGTATCTTTTTAAATATGACGCCGAGAAATTTCGCCTGATCCCCGACTGGAATGGGGCTACCATCAGGTGCAATTCGGGGTCAGGATGAAATTTTCTCAGTTTATCGAAATGTACGCATTTTGTCTTTGATCTAGAAAATTGTAGAAAACTATTTTAAGTAGCCCAATTTTGGCTCTTATTAATGGACAGTTGCAGCTGACGTTCAACAGTATTAATATTTCTGAACGGTAACTAAAAGTCATCAACATACAATGAATAATCTGTGTCATTTGTTTAGAATTTAACAATATTATTAATTTAAACAATTTAAAAGAGTAAATGACAAAATGCTTCCTTGTGGAACACCCATTTTCTGCTTTTGCATATCAGAAAGAGTAGTTCCAACTCGGACTTGAAAATCTCTATTGATGGAAAAAACAATTCTATAAAAATTGGAAGTCGGCTTTTAAGGCCATTTTGATGAAGGTCTTTCATTGTATTGTACTTCCATATTGTATCGTAAGCTTTCTCAAGATCAAAGAAAACTGCAACTAAGTGCTCTGTCTTGACGAAATATTCACGATAAAAATTCCAACCTAACTAGATGATCATAAGTACTTCTTTGGCCCAGCGTTTAGGTTTCGAAATCTGCGTTTAAGGTCCGAAAACTGCCTATAATACATCCCTTTCATGAGAAGGTGGCAACTGCCTTTGTGACTGACAATACTGTTACAATGTTTCGGCTCCCTGACAATGCCTCTATATTTTCAGCAGAAATCAAGGCTATTGACTTAGCTCTTGACTATATTGCTGAAAATGCATATAGTAAACATTTATTATTTTCGGATTCTCTTTCCGTTTTGCATTCATTGAGATAAGGTTCTACTTACAATTCACGAACTGTCTTATTCAAAATATGTAAATTTTGTTGGGTACCTAGTCATCTTGGAATTAAGGCCGTTCCATGCATGTAAATGAATGAATGAATGAATGGTGTTTTACGGCCCATCGACACAAAAAGGTCATTTAGAGCCGAATAAATAATTACAATATCAAATTTAAAACAATATCAAATTATAGATTACGTCAATGTCAGTCCCGATCAACGGGGTTCCATGCATGTAGAAAATGGCCCCAAATGACCATAACCTTGATGGAAGGGACAGTGTTTAGGTTTGGAAATCTGTATATTGGTTTCGAAAAATGCCTATTACTCATATGTCCAATTAAATATTCCTTTCATATTTTGCATGAATATGTATATAGACAATACATTTCCATGCACATACACACAGGTTTACCTCTGTAACTTTGACCTCAAACTATGCTTTTAATTTTCTAAATGTGCCGATGGCGAGCTTTGTTGCCTTTCCGACAACTCTTGTTTTGTCACCTGCTATAGGCAATGGTCGCACTTAGGGATTACTGTTCCGTCGTCTGTCTCTCAGGCCTTTTCCGTCATACTTTTTCTTTGGACTACAACTCTAGTTCTACTAAAGATTTTAAGATGAAAATTATGGGAGAAGATTGCGAAATGAAAGTGTCTTGCCCAAGGTAAGTAACTTTTGCATTAATAGTGTGACAGTTATTCCCCTTTTTCAATTTTTTATTCTGCCTTTAGCTCCTGTCCTTCTGATTTGTTTTACGTAAAATTTCATTAATGGAGAAAGTTTGACAAGTGGAAGTGTCCTGCGAAAGGTCAATCAGACGCACACCAATACTGTGAGAATTATTCCCCTTTTCCACATTTTGTTTTCCTCCAGATTTCTTACGTAATACTGACGATTTTGAATTGAAATTTCTCTATGGAAAAATATTCATGTTCCAGCAATTTTTGCACAAGGTTTATAAATATTAAGGATGGCAACGGTTAAATGGTTAACCGTTCGAACGTCCGGTTATTGGTTAGAAAAATCTGTAACCGGTTAATTGAAAAAAAAAAAAAAAAAAAAAGTTCAAATTGCACCGATGTCTGTAAATCACTATCATTTCTTCTGGATACTATTTATGTACGTTTTGGGAGTACCATATACCGCCAAGTGATTGGTATCCCTATGGGTATAAACTGTGCGCCCCTTGTCGCAGACCTATTTTTGTACTGTTATGAGAGGGACTTTATGCTAAGTCTAAAACCTGATACACAGGCAGATATGATCGAAGCCTTTAACAACACATCGCGCTATCTAGATGATATTTTTAATATAGACAATCCATTTTTTGATACGTTGATTCCTTTTATTTACACAAAAGACTTACGCCTTAATAAAACAAACGAGTCAAATTTATCGGCACCATTTTTAGATTTGGATCTTTTAATAAATAACGGAATTGTTTCTTCTAAGATTTACGATAAACGAGATGATTTTGATTTTAGTATTGTAAACTATCCTCATCTAGATGGCGATGTTCCCCGTTCTACATCTTACGGGGTTTATATTTCACAACTTATTCGTTTTGCTAGGGCTTGTACCTCTGTTGAGGACTTCCACATTCGTAATAAAACTATTACTGAAAAGCTTCTTAAACAGGGGTACAGATTTCATAAACTTCGTAAAACAATTTCTAAATTCTTTTATAGAAATCTTCCTCTCATTAACAAGTATAAATGTAACTTAAAGTCTTTTCTGCGGCAAGGTATTTCACATCCGGAGTTTTATGGTGATGTGATTTACAGACTTCGTAAGATTCTTGGACATATGCATTTTCAAAACCTATTTGTGAAACGTATTAGATTTTTCCTCAAAAAAGATTATGATCCAACTATATTGCTGTTCACTTCACGTTTGGTTATCGATCAATCTACAATTGATAACTATGCTTTCCTCTTTGGTTGTGCGACGACAGACAGGGCTTATCACTACATGATGATGTATCTCTAAAGCCGTCCTTAACCGGGAGAGTTATGTCGGATTTTCGTGCTTTGGTTTTTCTCTCCCTCTCTGTCGTACCCTAAACCCTCCCATGTCTTACAGTTACTCGTGACTACAGACTATTCGCTTGAGTACAATTTGACCGTTGCCATAGTGGGTTATTTTTAACACGGGCTTGAATGTTTAATTCTTTCCCGTGTTACTTATAATCCTGTCAGAGAATTTTGTTAGATGTTTTACATGTATTTACTTACTGTGTTGGCGGTCTTTTTGATTGTAAGGTTGTGGAACAGGGTTTATATTTTATGTACACTGTTCGTCTTTATAGGTGAATATAGGAGATAAGTGTGAGGTTGGGCGCCCCTAAACCCAGGTTTAACCCCCAGTGGTTGTTAATGGTTAATTTATAATTAATTATTGATTGCTGCTGACCGTACCAAGGCGAGCTCCTATGTTCACTTTGCTTTATGTTTGTCTTGCGTATTGTTTTCTGTTTGGTGTGTAGGATTGCGCGCGTGTGTGTGTGTGTGTGTTTGTTATGGTATGGCTGTGTGTGTGTTCTGCTTTAGAGATGGGTGTATTGTTTGTGTTGCGTTTCCTGCTTGAGTCTTCTTTCGTATTTATTCGTAGTTTAACAGCTAAATTTCCATTAAAGTTTCTATATTTCACAAGGTATTTCGCTGGCAGGCAGGCGGCGTTAATCTGTCAAGGTGTATAGGAGATAGCCTTAGGGTGAGGGAGACATTAAACAATGTGATTTGAGCAATAAACAATCGGAACCTTACAGTTAGGTATTTGGTGTGCTTATCTCTCAACGGTCATTTCCCTTAGCAGTACTAATTGAACTTTGTACTCTTCACGTTAATTACGTGTCTATAATCCGCCATTACATAATGTCTCGGTGCTTGGTAAAAAATCACCCCGCCTTCTTATTGAGTAAAGGTTGTTTGTACAAGGTGTTGGAATTACTGGATTGGATTATTCAGTCATGCGACTTTATTTACTGCGAAAGTGTGGTCAGCTAGATAGTTGATTGACAGCTGATCTATGCCCTTGATTAAATCCCTAATCTTTGATAAAACAGCAATCAAATTCAACGAACTAGATATAATGAACATCTTGATAACACTAATAGAACTCAGATTAGATGTCGATTAACTAAGCATCTCATCAGGAGCTAAACTGGTTGTCATTTTTAGATTTGTTAACGTTTAAAAAAGCAATGTAAATATGCCGCATACGATATTTCGAAGCTTTAGCATAGGTTGCATTTTGTGTATCAAAGAGTCCCGTATAAGGCGTAGTAAAAACAATGTCTGTCCCTGTTAGGCATAAATAAAACAATACAACATATATCTACGATAAAAATAGAGGTAACAGGAAACTGATATTTGGGTCGAGTTATCCTAAAACGGTTCAAATTAAAAAGTCGAAGTTTGTTAAATAAGGAGGAGATAACCTATAGAAATAATCGAGAGTAAGTTATTCCATTTCTTTAAACAAAAGCATGAATAAAAATGTCCCTAAAGTTTAAAAGTAATGGCTTAGTTTTACCGGTGTGAACGTAAATGTGATCAAGTTTTAACTGTTGTAACGGTGTCGAGGTAAATTGACCTTCTCTCGCAACTGCGGGTAGAAATCGAACGGTTAACCGGTTAACCGTTCGAAAGAATAAACGGTTAACCGGTTGGTCAAATGACCGATTATTGCCATCCCTAATAAATATCAATACTGTGACATTTACTCCCCTTTTCAACATTTTCTGTTCTGCCAATAACTCGTGTTCTACTTTTGTTTTAGATTAGATTTCATTTGTGTAGAAATTTGAAAACTTAATTATTAAGAGGATATAGGCTGCACAATATTATACAGTATATCAAAACTGTAAGCGTTATTCCCCTTTTGCACATTTTCTTTTCCGCAAGAAGCTTTTGAGTGAAATTTCATAAACTGAAAGACGTTAATAAGAGTTAAGTGATGTGCACGAGGTTCATAACTCTAACATCAATAATGTCATAGTAAGTCCCCTTTCTCACATTTTCTATATGCATATAACTCCTGTTCTTTTCAGGCCTAAATAATCACTGCACAATAGCAGAAATGTCTTAAATTAGTGGATGAATCCCCAGCTTCATCCCCTATCATTAACATTGCTCCAATCAAACTATATCCAGAAACATTAATTCAGTCATCTCAAGAACCATATCCTGCCAGCCAAGAGAATTTGTAATACAACTATCAGCGTATCCCCTACAACATATTTAGAATAATCTCCTGACAGGATTACTACAGCTCTTTCCAGTAGTCAATCAGATATCTCACCTAGGACATGTCTAAACGATAGCGCGAAGACATTTGAAGCATTTAGGAGGATACCGATACCCAGTTCAAATCCATAATATATTCAATGATGCTGGGTGATAGTAAGACAGCCTGTGAGGATATGAATAGATTAAGATTAAAGATCAAGACTTTTTTTAGGAAAATCGATTTTTTCCATTCAGAAGTACGACCTGCACCTTCATAGGGAAAACAATGAATTAAGGGACAAGATAGAGAACTTGAAAAAAATGGAGTCAAAAGAACTAGAATGTTCCATGTTGAAAGATTAATCCTGAAAATTAAGATGGGGAAAAAGTGAAGACACCGAGAAAACTAATAACATTATATGTTGTAAATACAGGTTTAATCTCACATGAGCATGTAGTTAAAATTTAGTTCAGAGTCGTATTTTGAAACATTCTTAGATATTCTCTAAGAAAGTCAATATCTTACTTTTCGACTATTTCAACTAAGAACTTGATAATTTACTTTTAGACAGTGAAAACCCAAGACATTAAAAATTTTCTTTATTACTCTCATTTGACACTACTTTTAATATTGGTGATTTCTTTCTATCAATTTTAGTTTTCAGGCATGTATTGTTTAAAAACAACGTCACTATTTCTGCTGCATTTTTAGTCCATGATCGAAAAAAATGTGAAATACATGACGACTTCCTTAGAATTATTTCTGAAATTCTACTAAACTTAACTATAGGAAAACAATTAATTGATACAGATAGAGAGTTGTCGTTTACATGTGCCATCAATAGATTATTACCAAATTTAAAACAGGTTTTTTGTTGGAACCATATCCGTAGTGATTTAACGACAGGCCCTCTGGTAAAAGAGCTTCCTCTGATGATAAAACTGTAATTAGCGGAGAATTTTTAGAACTGTTACAGACTGAAGATTCAGATAAATTTGCAGACATTGAGTCTGAAAAGAAACTCCGCCGGTCTAGAACCATGGTTGAATATTATGAGAAACATTTAAGAAAAGATATAATCAATAGTGCTTCCAGATGGGTGTTGGAGGAACTGAATATTTATTACCCTTATAGTGGAGTAACAAATAACATGTCAGAAAGTACCAATAGGGTTGTTATTAGCGGTTTAAGAAATTGGCACGGCGCCTCACTAGATGCAAATTCTGAATAAGGGGAGATCCTTTGAAAGCAAAGCAAATACTGAAAAGTGCAGACTCGGTTTAATTGAGTCTGTTCATGAGCAATACTGAAATATGAAACAGTGCTCACGCCCCTAGCACTAGCTTAAGTGGAATTCAACTTTCTTCGACAGTAAATGCGCTGAAATCAATGATTCCAAAGGACCAGAAAGTATAACAACACTGAGAATGCAATTCTGCTGTCAATGTATTATTTGCAGTCATTTTAGGAAAATGAAATTATTCGTGGTAGGTTTTTATGGGATGTTATAAACTTAAAACAAAACGCGAATGTATAGAAATGCCAAAAGATATTTGCGAACCAAGTAAGATAATAGACTTTGTTAAAGGCAAACCCGCAGCTTTAAAAACCGATGAAAATATTACACATGACTCAATTAGTATTGCAGATTTTGACGAGTTCACACAAACAGCAAAAATTAAAAACGAAAAAAGACAACGTTCTATAGCTCTTTCGGTCATATCCCAAAAATACATTACTGTCCGGAAAATCAGTATTTTGTTGTAGAAAGCTCTTAGGGTGATAGATATTTAGTTTCTTTGGCCCAAAAGAAGTTTTTCAATGCCCATCTCTCGGAACATGCTATCATATTCTAGTAGTGAGAATGACCATAGGCATTGAAGGTATTGAATAAAAAATACAACCTCATGCAACCCAAAAAAGAACAGCAGAAAAATGCCAGATAAAATGCAGGAAAGAAGAAACCGCTACCAATAGATAAATTAGATACGACAAACGAATTAGTTATTAACCCTTCACCGGATTCAATAACAAAAACTAAAATCCATGAAATTGACGTTTTAACTTCAACACCCTGTCCTTCAGAAATCAAAAACTTTTCTACATCTAAATTAAGTACTTCTGCAAAGAGAATAGGTCATGATTTTGATAAGGATTTCATAACTCCTAAAAAAAAGAAAATTAACTTACATCTAAGCACGTTTAAGAGATCAATTTTGACGGACAACAGCAGCCCTCAAAGAGAAGGCAGCAGTTTTGAACCTCCCCTTTAAAGATACTCTCCCCCATTTCGGAAGAAGAAGAAATATTTGAAATAAGTAATAATTACTCTTTGCAAACAAAGGAAGAAGAATTTATTGAAAGAAACAAAAGAGTGTGGAAAACAATTCTTAATAAAAACATAATTTAACCTTTACAGACAAGAACGGCATAAAAATGAATAATATATTAAGTGAAATTCAAAGAAGTTTCAAAACTTCGGCTTTGTTCCAGTTAAAAAAGAAGTTAAGTTGAAAATCGGACTGAAAATGCAACCATTTACAGCGCCGTTTGTTCAAATACATCATACTGGCTGTTGTCATTCCAGTTAAAAGATTCTCACATTATCTATATAGTTGATAGTAGTTTAGGCAATAAAGAACATCTAAGTTCTTCTCTCGAAATTCAGTTACTTCAAATGTATGGTAAATCCAGTACTAAACTCAACATTTCAATGCCCAAAGTCCAGCAACAGGAAAGCGGTATTGATTGTTGAGTCTTCGCTATATAGTGGTTTGCACAGAATTTGGTTTCAGTGGTAAAATAGGTATTCAAAACGCAATTTTCGATAAACTGTACTGATGCAGAGAGGTTGACAGATACCCATGTAAGTGGAATGCGCCAAATCATACTGTGCCTCTTGTAGAAAACATCGAACGTGACAATGTCTTGAAGAACTGCAACTGCTTCCAGACATAAAGAAGACAGCCCGTACAAGCAAAATGGAGCAGTGTCATATCGCCGTACAGGTTTGATCCCTTACTGGAAAATGACGACGCTGACATGGATTCTAATAAGAAATCACAAACGAATCAAAACGCTAGTAAACTTAAATGAAGGTTCTGATTTGGCTATAACCAATGCAGGTGTCCCACATGGATTTATATTAGGACCTCTCTTATTTTAGGTTTATACTAATGAATAGAAAATTAAATAAATTCCACAATCAAATTGTTCGAGGATGACACAAGTTTATATACGTGTAACCAGGGTTTCATAAGGCTAAAGTGGAGTCTGTTTTAGTTATATCGAACCAGCGTTCTATATTGTCGTCTGCTTTATATTCATGTATATCTCCACAATTCATGTATACATCAGTGTATGAGAGCATGATAGAATGAATGAATGAATGGTGTTTTACGGCCCATCGACACAAAAAGGTCATTTAGAGCCGAATAAACAATTACAATATAAAATTTAAAACAATATCAACTAATAGATTACGTCAATGTCAGTCCCGATCAACGGGAAAGTAAACAAAATATGGACAAAACATAATCGACATACAAAAACTTATCTTCAGAAAACTATAATTTATTCAAATTTTATAATATAAATTAATGGCTTTTAAAAATTCAAGTATTTTAGATATATCTACAAATTCAAACAGTTCCCGCAGAGAATCTGCCTGAAAAAATCTACTACGAATTAAAGTTAAATCAGCACAATCAATAAGAATGTGCTGAATTGTATAAGGTTCAAAACAAAATAAACATTCTGGTTGAACCTCACGTTTTAATAAATATGAATGTGTAATATAAGAATGTCCAATTCTCAATCTAGTTAAAACTACTTCATCCCGGCGAATCGACCGGCATGAGTTCAAACTTTCACCTAATACAGGTTTAATGGCATGGAGTTTGTTGTGAGTTTCCCCACTCCAAGACTCCTGCCAATTTCTTAAAATAAATTTAGTAATCTGTGGTTTAAAATCCGAATAAGGAATATCCATATCAGATTCAGGCAACGACAGGGCAGACTTAGCTTCTAAGTCTGCCCTCTCATTGCCCTTAATTCCACAATGACTAGGTACCCAACAAAATTTAACATCTTTAGAATTAGACAGTTCATGAAATTTTAAAACAATATTTTTAATAAGCACATTTTTAGTAGAACCTTTACTCAATGATTGTTATACAGAAAGAGAATCCGAAAAGATTATATGTTTACTACATGAATCTTCAGCAATATAATCAAGAGCTAAATCAATAGCTTTGATCTCCGCTGAAAATATAGAAGCATGGTCAGGGAGCCGAAACTTTGTAACCGTATTGTCAGTTACAAAAGCAGCAGCGACCTTCTCATCATCTTTCGAACCATCAGTATAAATTTGTTTAAAATCTTCAAATTTTGAAATGATTTCATTAAAAAAGGACTTGAATTCAAGCGAGTTTGTTTCAGACTTCTTATGCCAAGTTAGATCAAAAATGACATTTGGTCGTTTAATAGTCCAAGGTGGTATAGATTCGACTTTGGTCTCTTCAACCAAAGACAAATCTATACCACTACTTTCAAAAGAGTTTTTCATACGTATTCCAAAGGATGGAATAACTTTTTCTTTAGATTTAAATGTACGTTTATGTTTAGGTTTAAACACATTATTATATGTTGGATTTGAACGGTTTGAAGCTAACTTTGAAGTATACTGCATGGATAATTTTTCACGACGAGAGTAAAGAGAAGGCTCATTGGCCTCGACATATAAACTTTTAGCAGGGGAAGTCCTAAAGGCACCCAATGCTAAACGTAAACCTTGATGATGTATTGGGTCAAGCATCTGCAAGTATGATTTCCTTGCAGAGCCATAAACACAACAACCATAATCAAGTTTGGATCTTACTAAACTTCTGTATAATCTAAGCATTACAGTACGATCTGCACCCCAGTCGGTATGTGCAAGAACGCGAAGTAATTTTAAAGTTTTCTGGCATTTTGCCTTTAAATATTTTATATGAGGGATAAAAGAAAGTTTCTTGTCAAAAATGACACCGAGAAATTTCGCCTGATCCACGACTGGAATGGGGCTACCATCCAGGTGCAATTCGGGATCAGGATGAAATTTTCTAAGTTGACAGAAATGCACACAATTTGTTTTTGATCTTGAAAATTTAAAACCATTCTCAGTAGCCCATTTTTGAATTTTATTAATGGACAGCTGAAGTTGACGTTCAACAGTATTAATGTTTTTGGAACGGTAACAAATTAAAAAGTCATCAACATACAATGAACAATCAGTGTCATTTGTTAAACATTTAACAATATTATTAATTTTTACATTAAACAGAGTTACTGATAAAATACTTCCTTGTGGAACACCCATTTCCTGCTTTTGCATATCAGAAAGGGTAGTTCCAACTCGGACTTGAAACTCCCTATCATTTAAAAAAATTTTAATAAAAATTGGAAGTCGACCTTTAAGTCCATTTTCATGCAGGTCTTTCATGATACCATACTTCCATGTTGTGTCATATGCTTTCTCAAGGTCAAAGAAGACAGCAACTAAGTGCTCCTTCTTGACGAAAGCTCCACGAATAAAAGATTCCAATCGAACTAAATGATCATTAGTACTTCTTTGGCTCCTGAATCCACTTTGATACTCCGTAATCAGATTGTTGGATTCAAGATACCAAACAAGTCTTGCATTAATCATGCGCTCTAAGGTTTTGCATACGCAACTCGTCAATGCTATAGGGCGATAACTATTTGGGTCTGTGTTATCCTTCCCAGGTTTTGGAACAGGGATGACTGTCGCCTGTTTCCAAAATCTGGGAAGTTTACCACTTGACCATATATGATTAAAAATATCTAAAAGTACATTCATACAATTTATAGGCAAGTGCTTTAAAAATTGATAATGAATATCATCAGGTCCAACAGCGGTATCGTGGGATTTATTAAGAGAATCATAGAGTTCTTTTTCAGTAAAAGGTAAATTGTAACTTTCGGTGTTACAAGATTTGAAATTAAGTTTTTCTTTTTCTTTAGACTTTTTGATATTTCTAAATTCAGGAGAAGACTTAGCTGATGAAGAATTTTTAGCAAAAGCATCAGCTAAGGAATTGGCAATATCTTTAACATCTGTTATATTTTTATCATCAACATTTAAATGACCAAATGAAGATTTACCTTTACCGCTTATTTTACGTACCATATCCCATACCTTCTTTACCGATGAGCGAGAATTTAATTTAGATACATAATTCTTCCAAGACTGCGACTTTGCAGTCTTAAAAGTACGACGAGCTTTAGCCCTAAATACTCTAAAATGGTTTAAATTGTCCTCAGTAGGACTTACTCTAAACCTTCTAAGAGCCGACTTACGTTTACGAATAGCCTCCTTACAATCATCATTATACCAAGGTTTTGGAGGTTTCTTAGGGTTTGATGAGGACTTAGGAATGCATTCTTCTGCTATTGAATATAAAATAGAGGTGAACTTTTCAATGGGGTCATCAATATCTTTAAAAATATCTGAATCTAATTTTTCTTTACACAGAATTTCAAATTTTCTCCAATTTGCCTTCTTGAGTTTCCAGCGAGGAACACATTCCTCGACTGGAGAAGCAATATTATTTAGAAATATTGGAAAGTGGTCACTACCACATTGGTCGTCACCAACTCTCCAATCATAATCCAAATAAACAGTAGGGTAAGAAATAGAAAGATCAATGCAAGTTAAAGACCCTGATGCCGGGTGAAGATAAGTTGGAGACTTATTGTTGAAGATGCACAAATCGTGCTCACCAACAAAATCCTCAACAATCTTACCCATAGCATTAGAATGATCAGAACCCCATAATGGGTTATGGCTATTAAAATCCCCTAACAAAATAAAAGGTGAGGGCAATTGTTCAATCAGAGCGTCAAGATCTTTTTTATTAACTGTGGTCCTTGGCGGAATGTAAATGACAGCAACAACTTGTAAATTAGATTTGATAGATAAATGACTATGAACAACAGAGTTGTTCACAATAATGGAAGAGCCGCCAGCAGCTTTTTCACCATCATTAAAAATATGATTATAAATAGAATAATTTCTAAAGTTGATTTGATCAGTGTCCTTCAAGAAAGTTTCTTGAAGACACATGATAGCAGGATCATGTTTATTCAATAACAGAAGAATTTCATTGTAATTTGCCTTAAATCCTCTACAATTCCATTGTATAACGCAATTTTTCATTATTGATTAATGATTAAAGAGTAATAAAGATCATTTAGTTACAAGGAGGATATATAGGGACAATCTTTTTGTCCTTAGGTTTCTTTATGGGAGACCCTGAGGAAGGGGCGGTGGATGTATTAACATCCATCGACTCTTCCTCCAAGTTGCCACATTTAGGCACCTTTGCAGGTGCATTTCGCCAGTCGCCAAGATCATCCGACCACGATGGTGGATGTACCCAGCCCAAATGGGAATCATCTGCATCTTCAACAGAGTGAAGTGCAGAGTATTTGTTGTTTAGAGCGATGGGAGTATCGACATCAGCTCCCGATCGCTGCCCTTTTGACTGTGTAGATTTCTTTTTCGGTGATTTTGTGTTACCTTTGTTTTCCTGTGTGCTACTTGACTTTTGTGACTTGGATTTAGATTGCTTACCATCCTTCGTTTGAATCGGAAGGGAAGGTGTTGAGGGTTATGGTGGTAGTGTAGGTTTAAAAGGTGGAGGATTTTGAGATAAAGATTTAGTAGATGAAGTTTTAGAAGTTGAAGGTTTGGAAGAGTTGTCTGAAAGAGCTTTAAGAACATCTTTAATTTTATTTGCCTTTTCAGGAAAGATGGCACACACTTGTTCAACCAAGAGCTTGCAAGAAGTACACTCCTGGACTGGGGTTGGTCTAGACACAACATCAGAGGCTGGTCCAGACACAACACCAGCAGCTGGTCCAAACACAAAAGCAGAGGCTGGTCGAGAGACAGCAGCATACGATGGTGCCGATGGGCCACCAGGTGTGGAAGGTTTTGAAGCTTCCACAAGCTTGCGAGCATCAGAAAAAGATACATTTTTCACAACTTTAACAGTCTGAATTTCCTTTTCCTGTTTCCACTTTGGACACTCTTTCGAGTATACAAAGTGATCCCCTTTGCAGTTAAAACACTTCAAAGGGTTTCCGCAGGAAGAGGAATCATGATCTTCTTCGCCACAACGGGCACAGACTGGTTTTTTAGTGCACTTGTCCTTGTGATGGCCAAATCTTTGGCAGTTAAAGCACCGCAGAGGATTGGGGATAAATGGGTCAACCTGAATGTTTAAAAAGCCACATTTAATAGATGATGGTACAGTAGGAACGTTAAACTTAAGAATGAAAGTATTGGTAATTATTTCCTTACCATTTCTTACAAACTTAATACGTTTAACATCCGTGACATTCTGATTACTAAGTTCTGCCAGCATTTCCTTCTCATCAGTATGCCGAAGGTCATAGCTTTTAACAACTCCTTTGCAGGAGTTCAGAGACTGATGAGGAGATACAGAAATTGAAATGCCAGCGAAAACTTTACTTTTCAGTAAGTTATCAGATTGTTGTTTTTTCATACATTCTACCAAAATATTGCCTGAACGTAAAACTTTAACATCTTTTGGTTCACCCGCCAATCCCTTCAGTGCTTTCGCCACTGCAAAAGGTGACAACTTTGCCAAAGATTGGTCATCCTTTACTGGACAAATGACTAAGAATTTGTTCCAATGTGTTGAAGATTGAGATTTTGATATGTATTCACGGTCAGATTCCGATGACTCGGAGTCCTTCCGTGACCTTTTGAAAGTATTAGCTTTGCTATTAGAGCGATTATGAACTGGATTAGCCATGGCATTACCGCAGAAAATTCATCATCCATGTTCCCCACCCACCACGGAGTCCAACAAGGGGATGTTTTCGGGATATCTCCAGCGAAAAACACCAGGGTTACATGAATGATATACTCAGATAAACAGCAAAGTAGAGCCAACGCCGTACCTCCGACACACTACCGCTAAATAGGATGTCTTCTGGTCGATAGGTTAATCAACGCGAGAACCGCTGGTCAACTATACACAAATCCACCTGATTAGCCCTAAACCACCGCCTTCAAAGACACTTGAACAGAATAGAGAGACTATTTGAATATCTTATGAAAGTACCAATAAATAGTAAGAACAAATTATTGGACAGAGAAATGATAATCTTATTAAAAACATAAGTGTCCTTGGGCAAGACATGGTGAGCCGATTGATCAGACCGGGCTATGCCTAACCGCTCTTCTACACCCAGAATCAAGGCCAAAGCAGTGTGTTGCATCAGGGATCTGCGCTCAGAGATCCCATCTGCTCAACTACCAGGATCCCATCATCCAGGGTGCTTCGAGTCGCAACCCACGGCAAACAGGTTGCTCCTTTTCGGGGGGATCTTACCCCTCTGCAGGAGATTCAGCTGGTGTATTCTATCCCCCACCAGCAGGGGCTTCCTTCCTTTTAGTTCTTGGCAGAGGGGACAATCTCTGTCTAATAAACAGAGAAAATTCCCTCTGCCAATTAAGCCCCAGAACTACGTCAAAGTAGGAAGGTCTCTGGGGTGAGAGCATGATAGAGAGTGAGAGATAGTTGATTTGCACGAACGAACTCCTGCACACGATCTGCACGAATTTTCTGACTTCCTTCTATGTGTCCAAATCGTCTATATTCAGTGCACTCCAGACATCGTGGTCATCTTGATAATAAATTTGAACAACATAGTTTCATTTATTGTCTCACCATATCATTTTGCATTACTATTTATTCCGACTGTCTGGTGAGTACTGAATAGAGTCGTATTTGGAATGTATTTAGCATAATTATTTCTGTTTCGGTATCTAGCGGTTACGTGTTGTAATTCTAAATTTTTCATAATTATGAATTGACTTGAATTAGCATTAACAATTAAATTTCATTTTGCAGACTTTATATATTACGCCTAATAAACAGTATAGAACTTGCTCGGGAGTGTATCCTTCTTGAACCCCGGCTCCAAGGTTATAAAGTCGTTCTCAAGCATTTGATTGGCCAGATTTGAGCCAAGGCTCAAATCTGACCAATCAAATGCTTGCGAACACACTCAGGACTCAGCTCAAACGCTTTATAACCTAAGACCCCGGTTTACATACGATAGTCTCGTATCATTGTCAACGGGCAGCTACAAAGATTCGGCTCCTTGAAAATGTCTCTATATTTTCAGCAGAAATCAAGGCTATTGACCTAACTGTTAAAGATATTGGTACAAATGCAATAAACATATAGTTTCGGATACTCTTTCCGCTGAACAGTCACTGCGCCGTTATTACAGCGTTACTTCAACAGCATGTGCCTCCAATTCACGACATGCATTGGACAAAATGGTAAACACATTAGATAATTACTCCAAACTCAATACTTACAGCCCGGTTTGGGTGCTTATATCACATCGAAAATGAAATTAAACCTTTCTTGTTGGTGACCCTAGTCTTATCAAGGTGGGGCAGAAATGACTGTATTCTTTAGGTTCTACTGTACTTTCTACTCTACTTCTTATTCTTACATTCCTTTCTATCTGTCTGCATGCTTCTCACATGCCTTTGTACCTTATAATTACTTGAGTTATGTTAATTTCCCTTTGCACGTGGCTTACAGAGTGTAACTCTCTGTATGTGCATGCTTGCTTTGTGAAAATCTGGTTCTTTATTGTTCGCTTCTCTAGATATACTACCTGTTTTCTCTATTCTGGGCAGAACGGATCAGAGACACAAACGTATAGTTTACGGTTACCTCTCTCTTCTCCTGCTGGCCACCTTTCCTAGACTCTTGCTACTCTTTGCTGTGCTAAAGTTGTATTAAATGAGATAAATATTACATTTTAGGTTTTCATTTAATGTCATTAAAGATCAAACTTAAAGCTAATCCTTGTATTTACTTTTAATCTCTTGTAAAATATCCATTAAGAAATAGAACATGGGTTATGATTCAAATCGACTGCATTTAGCAACAGCCTGCTATTGGCCTAACATACCTACAGCATGCCCTGTATTTGCCTGTTGGACAACTAGATCTACCTACAAGTCTGTTTCTTCCTTTAATCGGCATTAGCAACAGAAACACAGTCAGACAATATCGCAATTTATATGCTTTACCTATATTTTACCGGAAGGATGCGGCTACTAGGCGTGTTAGAAAGGCTGATGGATAAGTTGGGTTTTACGGCACTGTGACACAAAAAGGTCATATAGCGCCGATGATTGATGAAGGGTGATGAGATGAAATGATGATGATTTCAGGAAGATGGTTTCGGTGAATCCTATCCGTTGACCAGCAGCGCATGGGATCAAACCCACCGACCTGCCTTCCTTTTAGTTCTTGGCAGAGGGAATAATCTCGGTCTAATAAACAGAAACAATTCCCTATGGCAATTAAGCCCCAGAACTACGGCAAAGTAGGAAGGTCTCGGGCACATAATAAACCGACAATGCATGGGGAAGAGGTCAATTCTTGCTACATTCATCCTGGGGGCGTACTTCCTTTTAGGGTGGATTTCAGAACAGCAATGGCGAGGAAAAGGAAGAATATGGACAATCCTAGGGCTGCACTTGTTAAGGAAACCGTCGTTCGCAGGGATAAGGAAATAGTGAATGGGATATTAACATTTAAGGGAAAGAAATAGACAGGACTTTATTTGAATGGGGGTGGGTGGTGTAATTAAAATGGGGAAAGGTTGATTTCATTGTTTTTGTAACTTCTTATTGTCAAGTATTTGCTGTAACAGGGTTTCACTGTATGTAACAAGGTTCTGCTGTACGGGTAGAAGTGGCCATTGGCTTTTTGTGTGTATACCTATAGAGATTGGCTGTCCACTAGCGTTATGCATGATTGACTTTGGTTATTTCAGGTGTTATATATTTTCCATGTACATAGTGCAGTACATATTAGATAGTCGAAGGGGCCAGAAGAATTCTCTACAGTGTTGGAATGTGGCCGTTAGTGTCGTAGAGTCTGGGAGATATATGTTGGAGAGGTGATTCCCTGTATGTTTTTGGCTGAGACAAGTTACCATTCCCTGTCCTGCATGAGCTATGCCTATCATCTTTTGCCCATAGAAGTCCCGTTTTAAGGTTCATGTATAGTGTTTTTTGGTCCCTGTACGAGAAAAAATACCCAAATTTGAAAAGTTGTAATACTCAATAACTATTCCACATTGGCTAAAAATATTTTCACACATTATAAATAATTGGTCAATGAAAAGGAGCACGCCTAAATTGCCATAAATTTAAGTGTACTTGTGTTGTCAGAAGCTCAAAAAGTAACGAACATGGAATGAAAATAACCTCTTCAGCAGAATATATCAAATCACTAAATGGCACGTTTTTTCGGAAATCTGGTAGAATACATACAAAGAACCCCTTACATACTGGGTACTCCTACACAGATTGTTTTACAAAAGTCAGGAAAACTCCCTGCAATTGGCCTTTCAAATACCCCTTGCTTGATTCAAGGGCAGCCATTTGCATTTTACAAATTTTTAGAAGTTTGCCAACATTTAAAGTCCAGCTACTCCAAATCTACAAACACCGACTGACGATTGTTATATACGTGCGGACAGAGAAAAGAACAAGCAATATGATTGATGGAATGTCACTCACCCGATTCACT
This sequence comes from Gari tellinella, assembly GCA_922989275.2. Taxonomy (NCBI): domain Eukaryota; kingdom Metazoa; phylum Mollusca; class Bivalvia; order Cardiida; family Psammobiidae; genus Gari; species Gari tellinella. The sequence continues at coordinate 96,184,937 of OV277858.1, forward strand.
GCATTTAGACAATATATCCGTTCAATCATAGCAATATCACTGAAAGTTGTCGTTTATCCAACTCAACGATTAATCCGCATTTTCTCGTTTTTTAATATCCATATTATCAACTTTTATTTCAGTACATTATTAATGTTGGATACATACTCAATAAAATAAGCGCATTGCACATTACTTTCGATCATAAATTCCTCCGTATGTCACACTTCTTTAGCGGACTACTTGCTGCGAAAGTTATTCTGTCCCTGTACAGCTGACCTTTGTTTCAGGAAAATCAAGAGTTTGTCCCTTTAAATCACCTTTTCCCACCCTTTCAAGTATTCCACATCTTTCCGGCTATTGTAATGTTGATTAATATTTCACTTTGCATTGCGATCTTTATTATATAAAGCTTTATATTGCTGTGAATGTATTCCAGCTCTAGTCTGGTCAAGGGGTACATCCATCTACACATTGTACATGTACAGTGGCGAATCTGTTATTCTTTCCCGTTTAAACGGAAACGTACGCAAACGCAAAACACTAAAACGTAGAAAAGTACAATTTTTGGACAATTCTGATAATTCATCTTTATCTTGGTGGCAAACAGTTTGGATCCTGATCAGACGCCGGGTTACCCGGCGTCTGATCTGGGTCCAAATTGTTTGCAGAGAAAATAATAGTTTTAGCGTAAACGCGTTTATTGGGAAAGAATAACGTTTTCTCCACTGTATACAATACTGCACGGATCCGAATTTGGCTTCTATGGGGTCCTAGTAGGGACACTTGAGACGAGACACACCAATTATTTTTTGTCCTTCTATCTTTTCATGTATATTCTGCTTCTGCATTTCACACACACACACACATTAACATATTGTTATGGTTCATGAGTATATGCTACTACCACCCTGACAACCTTACTTCAGTAGTTGTAAGTATTTAGAAACACTGATAAGGGCACATATATTTGAACATTTAGTCAGACACAATCATATATCAGTTTATCTAAGGCTCAATTTGGTTTTCACTCTAGGGGATCCTGCGTTTTACAGTTAATTGAATTGATAGATTATTAGTCCCACTAAATTGAGGGTGATGGAAGTTTTGAAAATATAATGTTTATTTAGATTTTGTCAAAGCTTTTGAGAGCATAGTACATTAACGTTTTCTCGCAAAGTATCAGTATTAGGTATCAGAGGGGCCAGTTTTGTCAAGGAAACGTAACTTTTTTACTGGACGTAGGCAATATGTATTTGTGAAAGGACCCTGGTCTTCTTCGTGGAAAGACATTTTATGTGGGGTACCCCAGGGAAATATCCTGGGACCCACATTATTCATATGTTTATAATAGATGACCCCTCCCCCTGAAGTTATACGTAGTATTGTGAAATTCTTCGCTTATGGTACCAACCTATACAACAAAGACATTAAAATTGATATTATCCAGCACGACTTAGATGCCTTAAACATAGTTAAAGTGGCTGTTGCGTTTTAATGTGAAAAATTACAGAACCATACACTTTGGAAGAGACAACCAATATTACCAGTATACTTTGAACTTTGCGGACATTGAGTCTGTTAGTGAAAAGGGGGATTTAGGGGTAATATTTTAACAGGACTAAAAAGTTAAGTAGTCATATAGCTGAAAAAGATAACAAATCCATCAGTGTATTATCCTAAATAATCAGAATGTATGATTACATTGCGAAAAGATATTTCATAATTTTTAACAAAGCACTCGTCAGGTCAATATGGAAACACTATTATCATGTATTATGATATCTATTCTTGAAAGAAGTGTTGAAAAATTATGTAAGCCTGCCAATAAGCGTCTCCTGGATTGTCAACCTTACATGTACCGAAATATTGGTTTTCAAAAATTGCTTGGTCATTGACGAAGCCGTGGTGACCCAGGGGTTAACATGGGTACCTGTGAGGGTCTGAGCCGGTACTGCGGCTGCTATAGCGCCATATGTTAGCAGTGCTCAATATTGTAGGCAAGATGGCTCAATGACCAGGGGGTAAATGTACAGTCAGCTGAGCGGTCATTCGGACTGAAAGTAGACTTTAACTGGTACTTTACTTTACTTACTTACATGATATAATGTTGAAAATTATTTTAAGAAATGGAGGATATACATATAGAAAGAGTTTACCTTAAAAATATTTTTCAAATTAAAAAAACATCATTAAGTTTACAACACTTTTCAAAGAGAGTTATAAACAACCGGATCTCACTTCAGTTTATATAGAATTAAAAATAATAAATTTTGTTGATATATTTGTATGCCGGATGAATTATTTTTGTAATCTTAGCTTCAATGTCATATCCATGTGTCTGTGTACCTCATTGGATTAGAATCAAATATTGCATACTGTTTAATGAATAATTCAGTTGAGAGGGGTCGAAATGGAATATTCTTAATAATAAGAATGACCAAAGCATCTGGAAACAAACATTTACTTGATGCGCATTTAAAGTGATGTTTAAAAAAGCACTAGTAACCACTGTTCCCTCCATTTTACGGATGCATTGCAGAATACGTCCCCTCATTGATTTTACGTAACGTTTCAAATGCGTTGCCATTCCAACCAAAATGCACGTTGGAGGTCATTAATTTATGGAATAATTTTGATAATTTGACCCGACCTTGTTATCAAATACATCCGATATGTGTTCGATTGGGCTCATGTCCGAGGATAAAACAGACCAAGGCAGGACGTTAATGTATTTTTAGCAAGAAATTGTGTGGTGATACGCGCCGTGTGATGCTTTATACATGTATTGTCAAGCTGAAAATGCCAGGTCCTTCCTTTATTTTGTATGAATCGTATCACTGTGCTATATAAAACATTGATGTAACGCTGAGCGTTGGCATTTTATTGAATAATAACAAAGTCAATTTCCAGAGTTCCCATTTTCCCAACCCAGACCATAGCGCTGCCACCACCCATTATGTCTCTCAAACATATCGTTCTCCGTGGTCACCCCTCCTTTTTGCGCCGTGAGGCGAGCGGACCGTGGCGAGAGACTCTCTTGCCTTCGCGGTAATCAATGTAGCCTGTTTACAGTGAAACACCTGTATCTGCGCACGTGCAAAGTAAGATCACGTTGGCAAGCTTAGACGCATAAAGTGACCTGGGATTTGAATAGCAATTGTGTAATCGTTATACGCAATGAAATCATTATAATCATGTATATATCTTGCAACATGCGTTAAAACACAGTTATAGAAGAATTCTAGGAAGAGGATGGGCTTATAAAGAAGCAGATCCTCCCGCGAGAGCCGAACAACGATTCTCAATGTATTCTCAAGGTATAATTCAGTTAAAAAAGGATGAAAAAAATAATACAGTCTGCATATTTATACATGTAATAATGTTTGAAAGAGGCTCGTGTTGCCCACCATACTTTGGAAAAAATAAGTAGTCCCCCATGGCGATATAGTGTTGTCCTTGAAAATTGTCAAATATTCCATGACTTCTTCTGTTGTTATTTGAGTGGATTTCGTCAGGATTGTGGTCCTACTACCTCATGTAAAGCATATTCTTCAATAGAGAGGAAGGATTTGTTGAATTTCAGTACAGAAAATTTGCTTCACATTTTGGTGCAAATCCAAACATATTGTTCAAAATCAAGATACACAGTTTTTCTGTCAAACTGTAAGCTATCTCATAAGTTTGTTCATTTCAATACAAACATTTTGATATGAAATTATGCAACATTGCTCCATAAATAACCAAAATATCACCTTTCAAAAATGCACCAAAAAACACTTTACAAGAACCTTAAAGACCTATTGGGAGACGACATACACCTAAGGCGTATTTCTTTGGCAATATTGTGATGTGGCAATCCCATACGCATTTAACTAGTGGCAGACTACCATGGTGATATATTTATTCTAATTATTCACATGCAATAGTTCCGGATCATTTGAGAATAACTAGTCCAGGAGCCAGATTATGGAAATCAGAACTTAGTCCAGGAGCTAGGGACAAACTTTTAGGATGTGTTATAAAACACAGTGACTGATGGTATAAGTCATACTTTCATATAATGCATTGTATATTGAGTAGTATTATGTGAAGCTGAATTTATATATGACTAGCATAGTATATGCTTTGTATTTGTCTACACATAACTTGCTTGTGTGATGACATATACTTTGATTTTAACAACTTTTTGTTTTAACTAATATGACCAAGTTGATATGGTTAATGCGTAGTCGGTTTCATATACCGTGGTGGGTGAGAGAGTTGAAAGTATTTAAAGACTTTGACATTTGTGCTATAGATATGCATTAGTTGGAGAAGTCCGTGGATCTTGACGTCATGACATATCCTGTGTGATATAAACACTATACTATTACACCTTAGTGTATTTTCCAGTGTGGAGACTTTAGCATGTATGGCATTATCGCTGACGACGTCAGAGGTTGTGAGTTCGATCCCCCGCCGGACCAAGTCTTTCGGACGAGACTTTATAAACCGAGGTCCGGTGCATACACGGCAAAATACCGGAATATCCCCAGCGGGAGGTTTTCTTTTTGCAAGATGTCTGATGTTGTGAAATACGTTAGACAGACGCTTGACAAAAAAGTAGTTCCGCCCCCCCCCCCCTCCACACTCGCCAATAATCGTAAATGCTCGACTATTTTCGGAAATATGTACTAAATTAAGTCAGGAGTGATATGAATGTATGGATGTGTAAATAAACGTTCGAATCCACTTACCCGTACTGATTTGTCCATCTACTCTTGTATGTACACTATTTACATTATACACAAATGTTCAGCTTTTACGGGAGCCACCCCCTGCCCCTGCCTCTGTTTGTTTCTAAATGTCTTTTTTCCAGGCTGGAAATCCTCGTCAGAAGAAAGACCAAGGTTGGATGCTCCCGTAAAATTCATCTGTGTGTAGGGGTTGGCTGGAGTCTCTGAAGGCTTCCGGCCCATACCTTCAGTTTTTTCCTGGTGAAATCCTGTTGGGCATGATGCTTTCTGCCGTGGACGGCCCACCGAACTCGGAGTCCTTTTAGGTGTTGAGGATCTTGGCTGTATTGTCACATCCATTGCATCCGAATCCGAGTCTGTGTGTAGTAGTTGACGCTTAATGGGGCGTCTAAGTCGTCCAGGCTGTCTTTGGGGTTGTCCATTTCCACCAGCAATGGGTCATGTCTGTTGTTCAGGGACTGAGAAATTAATTCAATTGAAATAGTTATAAAAATTAAAGTTGAATATCTCTATTACGACCACTAAAAACATTAAAAGTTATTGTATAAAAACAGGTGCCACATTGGAGCAAGCTCACAGTGTATCAGAAAACGCCTTAAGGAGCTTTCTGTTTCACTGTCAAATTTCTCTCACCAATCCCCTTTTTCCCCAGAGACCTTCATGCTTTGCCGTAGTTCTGGGGCTTAATTGTCAAAGGGAATTGTTTCTGTTTATTAGGCCGAGACTATTCCCTCTGCCGAGAACTAAAAGGAAGGCAGGTCGGTGGTTTTGATCCCATGCGCTGCTGGTCAACGAATGGGATTAGCCGAAACCATCTTCCTGAAATCATCTCATCACCCTTCATCAATCATCGGCGCTATATGACCTACTTTGTGTCGCAGTGCCGTAAAACCCAACTCATCCATCCATCCAATCCCCTTTTTAAACACATACTTAGTAAAACAATTTAGTGGTCGTCATATGGAGGCCGTGTTTGCTGTAAAAATTCAATATATAAAAATGTACATTATGATGGGATTCATTCCGTTTATATATATTTATACGGAATGAATCACATCACATATTTGTAGAAATGTTTTTAATTAAGCCATTTGGTTCTATGTTTAAGGTTTTTGTTAATTAAATATATGGAACCCTATGGACGACTATAATCGTCATAATGAATTTATTTTTGTATTAAAAGGGGAAATAGTGTTGAGACTGATCAGAGTTTTCATTAAAGATCTCTATGATCTGAGTCTACATTATTTTTCAGTTAAAACTGTTTTAACAAACTGTTATTTTTAAATCATTATCTAGTATTGGCCTTTGACCTCTCTTGTTGAATAAATAAAATTGTCATTGTATTTGTGAAATGGACTTGATTTAATTTTAAACATACATCGATATTAGAATAAAAGGAATATAATAACTTACCTCTATCTGGAGATGGATTCACAAGTAAGTATTGGTCAGCGGCTTCTAATTCCATTGCCTCAGAGTCTGTTGTTTCTAAGTCGGTTACATTTGGTTCAATGGTATCTGCAATGTCCAATGCTCCATCAAACCCATCCCATGAATCAAATAATGGATTGGAAATAATAATATCGGACGGCTGTCTCAGCGTATACAGGGTCTTCAAGAGTGTGAAGAAACTTTGAAATACATTTCCCTTGACACGACTTCTCCACATAACCTGTAAAATAGGATTTTAGATATTGTTATCATATTATGAATAAAGGGATGTAATCAATGTTGACAAATATTAATTTTACCATATGGCTGTGTCCCTTTAACCTGTAAAAAAATTCAAAAACATGAATTTCAAATAATATGTATGGAGAGTCAGATACCTGTATATTGTTTTTATACCCTTTCAACGTGTTTGTATTAGTACACCCGGGAGATATAATAATAGCCCCCGGGGGATATTATTAACCCCCCTAATTCAGAATAAAAATGTATTTTATCGATAAAAATTTATTTTTAAGACACTAACCCCAAAAATATTCCATGCCCCAGTTTTCTATCATTTAACCCCCCAGGGAAACCCTCTCCCCGGGGGTATATATCCCCCTAGTAGCAGGGTTTTAGTTTGTAAATATGGTAATCACCGCTATATATATTCTACCGGAATATCCCCCGCATGACTTATTTGAAATATGGTTTATGAAAAATGTATACATTTATCATGTGGTATTTCGATTATCCCCTCAAGCTTCTTGTTCTTGATGTTCTCCTGATAATCTAACTTGAAAATTTCCCGTAAGTACGAACCCCAGTCGACGGCAGTAACCTTCAACGAATTTTCTTCAAGATATGTTCTTTTGAAGGCCATAATATCCCTGGGGTCAAGTTTGGAGCGTTCAAAAAAAGAGTTCTTCCTTAAGTTGTCTCGTGGTTCCTATTAGCAGAACATCTCAGAGTTAGTCCAAAGGTCCCGCTCGAACGCTGACGGGCATGGAGAAAGCCGTCACAGCCTTGACGGCTGCAAGGCAAAACGACAGATCCAACAAATAATCCGTTTTCTACCATCCAGTTGTATACAATATGGTCTGAAGATCCAAACAATGTAAAAAACGTCCATGGATTACTAAAATCCTCGAAAGTCACCTCCTGTGGAATGATTTTCCTTTTTCTGAAATTCCCAGAAATGCTTAGTTGACGCTCGGCGTCATCTTCACCTCTAGCTATTACCTGCCATGGTGAACCTCGGAATGATTTACACTGCGTTTCAACGAGGCGGGTATTTAATTTTTTCATGCCCAAATATGGTGCAAAATATATATCAAGGCTACTTATGGGGTATATATATACTTACCTTATTTTCTTCAAACAAGCCACTAATGCCCGACTATTCACAATAATTACATTGGTGCAAAACTGTTTTAAGTCTCTGGCTCCTTAATAAAACAATAATTTTGTCCAAAAAATGTATTGAATGACAAAATTATACATTTTAAGACACTAACCCCAAAAAGATGCCATGCCCCAGTTTTCTATAATTTAACCCCCAGGGAAACCCTCTCCCCGGGGGTATATATCTCCCTCACATGCAGGCTTTTAGTTAGTAAAAATTAGCCGTCGTCGCTATATATATACTACCGGAATATCCCCCGCACGACCTTTTCGCTTACTTAAATGTATTGGAAAAGTTCACAGCGGGGACCATTATATATGTACATGTATATATAATGCGGTGATTTATCAATTTTAAAAAATAAAACATTTTTTTCGGATGGAAAACATTTGGTTTAAATTAAAGAGTCAATAGATGTTCCTTTGTGGTGTGTTAAATGATGGTATAATGTATATACAGGCGATACGTTTCTTTTGTTTTTATCCCAAGTTAAAGGTTACATCTGTTTTGCACTCAACTCACTGTAATCATATACGGAATGAAGTCCATCAATAATGAAAATCTGATAATTTCCCTTTAGATCCTCTTTGTAGGCAATGTGCAAAACATATTAAACAACGGGTAAAAGCGTTTATATCAGACATATAAATGTTTATATCAGTTTAGTTTAAGCACTGGGATGAGATTATTGCTTACAATTGTATGATTGAACCCCTTCAAACAACCTTTATACATGTATACGAACAAAATAGATGTGTTAAAGATTATTAAAACCGAAAAATCGGAAATATCGGTTAAATACCATGACAAGTTAAGGGTATATATATACATATATTTATTATATACGTATTGCAAGGCGATTGGTTAGCATACTGCCGACAAGACATTCCCCTCGAGATAATCGTGCATGTTCATGGAGTATTCTGTTCGCTTAAATTAAATGTCTAGAAATCGAGAAATTTATACAAAATGGATTGATATTCAAGACATTATTGGGAATGCTAATTTATGGCCACGCCAAATTAGGAGGCTGTTCTGGACCCAGAATATGACTCACTTTCAGAAAATTCTTGTTTCCACATTTATATATGTAAATGGGTTAAATTTTGAAATTTTTAAGGAATGGGTTGAAATTTTGGGATTAGCCCGAGATCGTGAGGCGGCTAATCATTTTGCAGCGTTTAATCGTCTATTTACTAATGGCCGTTATTCAAGGGCACTCTATGCTTACAACATATGTATGGGACGCTATGAATATTTGGATGGGTCAGTGCGTTATTATATGCATCAGTCATTATGAAAGTAGAGAGGTAAGACTTTAGTGACATATATAATCCATTAGTTAGTTAATAATCGGTGATCTCTGTGCATGTTCGGTACCAATCGGACCAAATCTCGTATTCTGTTAAAAAATAGTTCCATGCGTAGGAATTATTATGAGTAAATAGGTTTGGCGTATGAATATAAAGCGTCTTGTTGATATTGACAGGAACTGGTGGGATTTCAAAACATAGAACCAAATGGCTTAATTACAAACATTTCTACAAATATGTGATGTGATTCATTCCGTATAAATATATATAAACGGAATGAATCCCATCATAAATGTACATTTTTATATATTACCAAATCTCGTATTCTGTTAAAAAATAGTTCCATGCGTAGGAATTATTATGAGTAAATAGGTTTGGCGTAGGAATATAAAACGTCTTGTTGATATTGACAGGAATTGGTGGGATTTCATAACAGAAATCAAGTGTTCTCCCCGCGGGAGATTATTCTGGTATTTTGCCGCATACACTTGGCATCTTAAAGAACCAGAGAGCTCTTTCGATAATAAGAGAAGGGCATCGCGCCCGGGTTCTCTGTATCTGCTTCCCTCTCTTTGGGGCGTCCAATTATCCCATAGATGGCAGAAACGGACGTTAACAAACAAAACAAAGAGTTTGCGTCCAATTAGCCCATATATGACAGAAACGGACGTTAACAAACAAAGGAACCAAAGAATTTAGGTTTTCATTAAATATCATTAGAGCTCAAACTTAAAGCTGGGCCTTGTATTTAACTTTCTTCTCTTGTAAAGATATCTATTAAGAAATAGAACCTGGGTTAAGGTTCAAACCGACTGCTAAAGGTAAAAGCAGTCTGGTTACAAAAGAAAGTGTCATTTTTTAAATCGACCCCTATGACATTCTGCTGAATATTTTACAATAAAACAAATATCGAGTCAACTTCAATTTTTCACAGAATGTCACTAAGGAATTGTTTTTCAATCCAGATAAAAGAAATAGTCAGCAAATATTTCAGTTCTTTATATATATATCTCTCTTGTCAGCAACAAATCTTACTTTACACCAGAGAGTGGACGTAATGAACAACTTGATAAGTACATATCTTTAACAAAAACTATGTGCGACACTTTCCCTAAACAAAATGAAAATGGTCACATTAAACATAACATAACCAAAGAGCAGAGAAAAGCTGTGAAGTCATTATCTGAAGACAATTCTATTATTATCAAAGAAGCAGATAAGGGTGGGTTATCTGAAGACAATTCTATTATTATCAAAGAAGCAGATAAGGGTGGAGGAATTGTATTGATGAATAAAACATTTTATAAACAAAACATTTTAAGCATGTTGAAGAATGAAGCTTTCTAGAAAACAATAGAAAAGAAAAAAATTTGAAAATAAAACAGCTTTTAAAGAACAATGGAAATTTAACTAACAAGGAAAAGGATTTTTTTTTTAACACTTTATTTTCTCCGTAATAGGTGTTGGCAGGTCGGAGAGCCATCCTGTGCAACACCGTACAATATATAAATGCATACATTCAATACAGAATATTAACACTGAGTTCAAAAGTGACACGGTAGTATTTTTTTCCTATGATGCGATAGAATAAAAAAGGATAAGTGACATGCCTCGAAGTGATTCTTTAAAAAAATGTTTGAGTTCTTCTCCCCTCTCATTAGGCATGAGAAGAGTAAAGCGTATTTAGATACGGTTGTGTTTGAGTAATTGCCATGTAAACTCCTCTCACTATTTCCCACTTATTTTCGAATTTTTCTACGCTCATTTTATTTTCTGAACTCAGCTTATTTGCTTTTATGTTGCGTTCCAAGTGTTTTTTAAAATAATTTAAGTTAATAGCGTTAATGAGTTGTCTTGTACTATATATGTATTGTTTTATGTAAAGATTAAGTAGATTTGTCTTCTCACATTCTTCACCAAAAATCATCGACGTTTCCGTGAACTGAATGTTAACGTTAATTGTGTTAAGTATAGTTTCGACTTGTTTTAGAAAGATTTGTGTTTTATCACAGTGGAAGAATAAATGCGAAAGTGTTTCAGGGTGCATGTTACATAGTGGACAAAGATTATTGTCTCGTAACTTGAGTGTTGCGAGATATTTGTTCACCGGTAAGATTCGATGCAATATACGTACCTGTAACCACTGTAGGTTACTATCTTGTGTTATATTAAATGGTATGCTGTAGAATAATTTCCACTGTATTTGGGTAAAATCATAAAATGAGTTCCATTTTGCTTTACTTGTAGATTCAGCGTTATTAACATTTAGGATATCGTAAAATACTCTACTACCGGACTTTGTTTTTAAAACTCGATCATAAAAATGTGGTACGAAAGGGAGTTGTAGCTCGTTGTCTGCTTCTTTACAACCGAATGTGTTTAAGTATGTTGATACTATTTGTGTTACTCCTATAAAGTGTAGATAATTAACTTTTATATTGTAAATTGATTCAAATTCTTCTAAGGTCATTACCTTTTTATTAATGTACAAGTCATTTACATATATTATTCCCTTTTCATACCATGACTTTAGAAAAATGCTTTTTTCTCCAAGTTGTATATTAGAACTATAAAAAAGTGGGCATTTAAGACATTCTTCTTTAGTATTTACTGGTAATGCCTTTATATAGGACGTATAAGATTTAAGAACATCCTTCCAAAATTTATTATTTGTTTTTGACAGTTATTTCTGGATAGTGATGTCCGCTGTTTATCAGTTTTTCAATATTTAAGAAATGTTTTGTTAAAGACGTCCATGTAGCGTCTGTATTATATAATCGTCTAATCCATGTGCATTTTAATCCTTTGATAAAGTTACATGTATTTATCATTCGCAGGCCCCCCTCCGAATAGTCTTTTATAATAACACTATTTTTAATTTTTGCTGGGCCATGCCAAAGGTAATTGAAAAACATGGAATTTAATGTTCTTATTGTTGTTTCTTTCGGGTCCGGTAGCGCAATAAACAAATGATTAAACAATGGCAAAAACAAAGTTTTAATGACTGTAATTTTACCTATAGGTGTAATATATCTTCTATTCCAAAATTTAATCATTTGTTTTAATGAATTAAGTTTTTCATCATAATTTAAGGTGTCCATTTTTTCTAAATCTACATGAAATCTAACACCAAGTAGTTTAAAATCGCATTTACCCCACACTAGTTTAAATTTTGTGTTTATCGCTTCTGTACTATATTTTTTGGAGCCAAACCAAATAACATGTGTTTTGTCGAAGTTCACATTCAATCCGGACAATCTTGCAAATATGCTGAGCTCATATAATGTTTCATGTAACGATTCAGCAGAGCCATCTAGTATTATTGATGTGTCATCCGCAAACTGAGATAATAAGTGTTTTGTACCATTAATGGACAGGCCGTGTATCTTTTTGTTTGTCTTGATTTTCTGTGTTAAGATTTCTGTGCAAAGAATGAAAATATAAGATGAGAGAGGATCTCCCTGTCTGCAGCCTCTTCCTACATTGAAGAAGTCTGACAAGAAACCGTTTTGAACAACGCATGATTGTATATTATTATAAAATACAGAAATCCAATGTTTAAAGGAATCACCAAATTTAAAAAGGTCTAATACTTTATGAATAAATTTCCATGACAGGGAATCGAAAGCTTTCTCAAAATCAATGAGTAGTAAAAGTCCAGGAATGTTCTTTTCTTCAGCGTATTGCACTATATCATATACAAGTCTAACATTTTCTCCAATATATCTATTTTTTAAAAATCCAGTTTGTTCTACACTTATTATATCGGGTAAAACTGTTTTCAATCTGTTTGCTATTGAGCCAGATGCTATCTTATATACTGTGTTGAGAAGTTGTATGGGTCTCCAGTTTTTTTAAGAACTGTCGGGGTTTGCTCTCTTTTGGTATGCACGTGATTATACCCTGACGTTGAGTAATTGAAAGAAGGCCCTTATCAAAGGATGTATTTAAAGATTTAACAACAAATTCCCCTAGGTCTTTCCAAAATATTTTAAAGAAGTTTGCCGTAAACCCATCACTTCCGGGACTTTTATCATTTTTCATATTCTTTAAAGTGTAGCTGGCTTCGTGATATGCAATATAACCATCAAGTTTTTCTATTTGGTTATCTGATAATTTATTTACATTGTTTTGTATTTCTGTATTAAGGTCAAAATCTACATCGGTTTCATCTCTATTGGAGTAAAGATTTTTATAGAATTGTTGCGTTTCAGATAGAATTTGTTCTTGATTTGTTCATGTTAATCCGTTCGCTGTTTCTAATTTGTTAATTGTTTTATTTATATAATTATGTTTTTCAAGATTGCAAAAGAACTTTGTAGGCTTTTCACCACAATCTATCCACTTAGCTTTTGACCTTATTGCATGTCCTTTAAGTTTGATTTCCCTTAATTCTAATAATTCTTGCCTGTAGCTTTGTAAAGTATGTATATTATCCTCCGTTAGATTTTCTTCAGCCTGTTTATGTTTTGTATTAAAGAATTTTCTTGTTTATTTGTCAATTTCTTTTTATAAGACCCATATGATATTGATTCTCCACGGATTTCCATTAATAAAGTTTCTAGAAATAAAGCATCTGATATTGTAAATTGTAATTCCAGTCCATTTATGTCATTTATGTTATCTAAATTGTATACTGGAAGACAGTATTGTTGTTTAACAGTTTTTATCTTTTCTCTGATTTGAAGTACGTAATCTAAGTCTAGTAAAAGTGAGTCGTTATGTTTCCATAACCCTTTTCCATGTGTAATATCTGAAAATAACAAGTCCAACTGTACTATTGAGTGGTCTGAATTTATACTTGGCTCTATTTGACAGGATTTAGAAAATTGAACTAAGTCTTCTGTAACTAAAAAGAAATCTAAGCGTGCTTGTTGAAGTGGTTTTGTACGTCTCCAAGTAAATCTTTTTGTGTCTGGGTGAAGGTCACGGTATATATCAATTAACTGTCTGTCTTGCATGTTTTCAATTATGACATCTCTAGATTTTTTGTTATTCAAGTTCTTGTAATTTTGATAGTCTATTGAAGGATCCATAACACAGTTAAAATCGCCACATAAGATATAAGAGTCGTTTCCAAATTCATCTATTTTGTCAAAAATGTTCTTAAAGAACGAAGGGTTATCCTTATTAGGCCCATACAGACTAACAAGTGTGAATTTAAAGTCGTCAAAAGCTAGATATAAAATGATGAAATTTCCGTCTTGGTCACAGAACTTATTTCGTACATGTACGTTCAGATCTTTGCTGAAAAGTATAGCTACGCCCCTTGAATTGGAAGAAAAACAGCTAAGATAAATATCCCCGTTCCATTGAGAGTAAATGGGTTTTTCTTGTTCTTTTGTGAAATGGGTGTCTTGAAGGCAATAAATGTGATATCGTTTGTCTTTAAGATGTTTAAATAAATCTCTTCTCTTTTTAATGCAGTGGAGTCCACGACAATTTAAAGATAATAATTTAAGATCGTGCATTAGTTGTGAGATAGTTTAAACTAGAATATAATAACAAACAGTAAATAAATCTAGAGGCATGTCTCTTATTTAAGTAGCGTTGAGATAAGTTCATCTCTAAAGGAAAGCAAAGTGGTTTCATACCGGTTTTCCTGGTGCAACCCATTACTCCACAGTTACGCATGTTTAAGTTTTAATTCATTGATCCAAATGAGAAGAATAGTTCTACTTATACAGTCTTTGAGTATGCACCGTGATCAATAATTTCTAAAATCTAGCGGATGATACCTTAGGACAGATTGCAAGCGAGGCAAAACAAAACATTTTAAGCATGTTGAAGAATGAAGCTTTCTAGAAAACAATAGAAAAGAAAAATTTTTGAAAATAAAACAGCTTTTAAAGAACAATGGAAATTTAACTAACAAGGAAAAGGATTGTTTACTAAATTTTGATTGCAGGACTAGTACATTTTATGGCTTACCAAAAATTCACAAAAGCAAATTAATTCAGGATTCGTGTAAAGTTAACCAAAATGCTGAATGTGTAGAAATTCTCGATCCGGATGACTTAACTTTCAGACCCATTGTTGCAGGCCCCAGTTGTGAAACTAGTCATTTATGTTGCCTTTTGGACATTTTACTAAAACCATTTTTGAAAAACGTAAAGAGCTATTTAAGAGATGATATTGACTTTCTAAATTTTATTCCTAAAACTGTTCCAGAAAATACTCTTTTAATTTCATTTGATGTTGTAAGTTTATATACAAATATTCCACACAGTCTAGGTCTTCAGGCGATAGAGTTTTGGTTGGACAAACATTCGGAGTTAATAACAAACCGTTTCTCTAAGAAATTTATTTTAGAAGGTCTAAAAATAATTTTGGAAAACAATAATTTTTCATTCAATGGTTCATTTTTTAACCAGACAAAGAGGACTGCCATGGGAACGAAAGTTGCCCCCACATATGCAACGCTAGTTTTAGGGTATTTGGAAGAACAAATGTATGAAAAAATTAGAAAGGAAAGAGGTGAACAGTGGGCAATTTATAATCGATAATTGGAAAAGATTTCTGGATGATTGTTTTTCTATTTGGCCATTTTCGCATAAAGATTTAGACTACTTTGAAAACGTTCTCAACTCCTTACACCCAGATATGACATTTACATCATCAACAAGTTCAGATCATTTACCTTTCCTTGACGTACTAGTCCTTAAATCAGGAAAATCAATTTCAACGGATATATTTCATAAAATCACAGATTCAAAACAATACCTCAATTTCAATTCCTGCCACCCAAAGCATACTAAAACAAATATGCCCTTTTCTCTGGCTCGAAGGTTATGCACAATTATCTCGAATGAAACTTTACTATCTGAACGTTTGGGAGAATTATCTCAGACACTATAAGAAAGAAAGTACCCAATACAGGTTATACATACAGGGATTAAGAAAGCCTTATCTATTCCCAGGTCACAGTTGCTAAAAGTCAAGGACAAAAACATCACAAACATAACACCCATTATATCCACGCACAATCCCAAACACAAGGAGGTATTCGGTATCATTAGAAATAACATGGATGTTTTAAAATCGGATGAGAAAATGAAAAGAATTTTGAATGAAACGAAAGTCGTAAAATGCAAACGACAACTGCCTAATTTGAAACGTCTATTGATTAAATCCGAATTTAATGAAACTAAAACATCCCCGTCGGTCACCAAGTGCAACGAGCCCAGATGTGGACTCTGTAAGCACTTAATAGAAGGGTCAAGCTTAACTCTCCAAAAACAAAACATTTCATGTAAAAGAATCAATGAATTGCAGAGTTGAAAATGTATTATATGTTTTAACCTGCAACGGCTGCCACGAGTTTTATATAGGACAGACGGGTGACAAACTAAGAAATAGACGGACAGTTCACGACCAACAAATCAGAGACCCATCAACAAGACAACTGCCCGTTTCTGAACATTTAGACAATTGTTGTTTAACTAATCCAAAATATTCCATTTTTCCTTTTTACAAATTTCATAACAACGATGTTTCAGCTAGATTAATAAAAGAAAAGTATTTTGTAAAAATTTTCAATCCAAAATAAAACAAAACCTTATGAAGTCATGACGACATGAGTTAAACAATTTCGTAAAAAACTACATTCCTAAATTATACAAAGCCTCATGACTACATGACGACGTGACGTCATAAACAGTATATTAACGTCATCACGTTGTTACCATGATCATATTGTATTTATTAAACGAAACGCGTTGGGAAATAAAAGTTTAAAAAATCCAGTGAATGTCTTCAACCTTTTTTACTTAATTTACTCGTTCTGAGTTTCTTTCTTTTAAATATATATATATATATATATATAAATATACGATGGATACTTTCTTTTTTGGCTGAGTATACATACAAGTTTGTGTCATTAGAACATTCTTATTGATTGTGCTGATTTGAAATGAATTAGGACATTAATTTCTTCAAGCAGTTTCACTGAGGAAAACTATTTCAACTGCTTGAGATTCAAAGAATATTTTTAGTTCTTAAAGCTGTCCATATTTATTCAAAGTTGTAAACTATTTATCTATGGAGGACCTCAGAGACCTTCCTACTTTGCCGTAGTTCTGGGGCTTAATTGTTTCTGTTTATTAGACCTAAGTTATTCCCTCTGCAAAGAACTAAAAGGAAGGCAAGTGGGTTTTGATATCATGCGCTGCTGGTCAACGAATGGGATTAGCCATCACCCCTCATCAATCATCGGCGCTATATGACATACGCTGTGTCGCAGTGTAGTAAATAAATACGAAAGAAGAAAGAAGACTCAAGCAGGAAACGCAACACAAACAATACACCCATCTCTAAAGCAGAACACACACACAGCCATACCATAACAAACACACACACGCAATACCATTCCTTCATCTACACACTAAATAGAAAACAACACGCAAGACAAACATAAAGTTAAGTGAACATAGGAGCCCGCCTTGGTACGGTCAGTAGCAATCAACAATCAATTATAAATTAATTAACTATTAACAACCACTGGGGGGTTAAACCTGGGTTTAGGGGCGCCCAACCTCACACTTATCTCCTATATTCACCTATAAAGACGAACAGTGTACATAAAATATAAACCCTGTTCCACAACCTTACAATCAAAAAGACCGCCAACACAGTAAGTAAATACATGTAAAACATCTAACAAAATTCTCTGACAGGATTATTAGTAACACGGGAAAGAATTAAACATTCAAGCCCGTGTTAAAAATAACCCACTATGGCAACGGTCAAATTGTACTCAAGCGAATAGTCTGTAGTCACGAGTAACTGTAAGACATGGGAGGGTTTAGGGTACGACAGAGAGGGAGAGAAAAACCAAAGCACGAAAATCCGACATAACTCTCCCGGTTAAGGACGGCTTTAGAGATACATCATCATGTAGTGCTAAGCCCTGTCTGTCGTCGCACAACCAAAGAGGAAAGCATAGTTATCAATTGTAGATTGATCGATAACCAAACGTGAAGTGCGCAGCAAAATAGTTGGATCATAATCTGTTTTTGAGGAAAAATCTAATACGTTTCACAAATAGGTTTTGAAAATGCATATGTCCAAGAATCTTACGAAGTCTGTAAATCACATCACCATAAAACTCCGGATGTGAAATACCTTGCCGCAGAAAAGACTTTAAGTTACATTTATACTTGTTAATGAGAGGAAGATTTCTATAAAAGAATTTAGAAAATGTTTTACGAAGTTTATGAAATCTGTACCCCTGTACTACTAATCATTATTTATGATGATATCAATCATGTGTCTCTTGTTTACAATCCTGTTGATCGGGAGTGACATAACTGTTTGAATTTGTAGATATATCTAAAATATACTGACGAGATAAAGAACGCCTCAATGAAAAATGACCATATTTTTTGTATGTCTTATATGTTCGACATCAACACTGGCTTTAAAGACATCCAGCTAGTCCTTTCATTGATTCACCCCCCATTCTTTAGTTGGTGTCAAAATACAGGTATATACCGGTATACAGCATGAGAAAAGTCTTCAGGCAATGGCTCAGCTTTGAATAGAGGCCCTTACATATACAGTAAAACCCCTCTAATACGACCACTAAATTTTGTTAATTATTAGGGTGTTTACGATAGGTGACCGCTTAAAGCAAGGTGACAGTGAAACAGAAAGCTCCTAGGAGCTTTCTGTTTCACTGTCACCTTGCTTTAAGCTGCCACCTTTCTATTATGCAATCAATTAGCCTTCGTTTTAGTGGTCGTAATAGCGAGGTTTTACTGTAGATATCAATAGGTTTTTCTATGGGTTTTACTAACCAAGCTATCAAATATTAGGTGCGGGCCTCACTTGAGACACCTGAATGATTCTTTGCCTAGACGCTACCACTGTTAGTGCATGCTCTGCATGCTTCGACTCAAACTATATACGGGGGTAGGTGTTACCACCAAAGCTTGGTCATGTGATATCTTTAAATATCAGTGTGTCATAACGCGCCTGTGAACGTGTAAGGATTTCAATGCGTTGACCCGAGCGTCGGCTTGTATGGAGTGCTGCACGATTTCCCTGTGCGCTCCGTGCGCATTTGTCGTAAGCTGTTTTCAGGCAAAAAGTTGACAGATGTATTTTCTAGTTCATTTATAACTTGGAATTCACAACAAAGTATCCTGTGTTACTTCCTGCGTTATGTGTGTGTACCCACGGCACGCAGTTCTTGAAAGCCATAAGGGTCAAACCCGGTACTGACGGCTTTGACGGGTAGACTGATTATCAAGGTATTTTAAACGCATACAAACAGTTGTGTTTTTCATTACATTTTCATAAATTGCTGAAACACCGTTACTGTTTTTATTTCAAAAAGGAATTAAACTGTTCTGAGTTCAATATAATAATTATAAGGGGTTCAATACAGATGAGACGCTTTCTTTTGCTCGTCAGTGTACTTGAATGTTTAAAAGCCATTAACTTTTTATCACGAAATTTGAAAAATAAACAGTATTTTAAAAGATAAATTTGAGCATGTCGATTATGTTTTGTCCATATTTTGTTACTTTCCCGTTGATGGAACTGACATTGACATAATATATTAGTCGATATTGTTTTTGATTTGATATTGTTATTATTTTTTTGGCTTTTAATTACCATTTGGTGTCGATTGGCCGTAAAACACCATCCACTCATTCATTCATTTCGGGAGTGAAATTTACATAATTTTACAATAAAGACTAGATGAGATGTTCTTAAGTTTGATTTCATTTTTCATTTTCCTCCAATGTCGTCGGGGCCTCCGTGGCCTAGTGGTATAGTCACTGTGACTTACATCACTAAGCTCCTCACCGCTGTGAGTTCGAATCCCAGTAGGGTCGTTCGGATTTTTCATGTGGGGAAGCCTTCCAGTTGGCTTGCGGAAGGTCGGTGGTTCTACCCAGTTGCCGATTTGTGCCTGAAACAGTGCATAAAAGACTTCTGGGGTCTTCCTCCACCTGTAATAGCTGAACGTCGCGATATGACTGAAATACTGTTGAAAGCGACGTAAAATCAAAACAAATCAAATCAAATCAAATCCAATGTCGTCCTCGGGGCTAAATTGACCACCTGTGTCAAGGGACTTTAAAACATTAATCAATCATTATTTTATTCATTTAAACTTCACAATAAAGGACAATTAGATCAACGAATCACATGTTTTGGTAATATTCCTGAGCGATAAGCGTACTTACACAAGCGTGAAAGTCGACGGACGGGCACCCCATGTATTTGACTTTCATGCGTGTGTAAGCACGCGTATATATAGACCGTAGAGACAGAAACATATGCATGGTAACCTTGAGCATGGTAAAAAAACACGGTGTACATTAAAACTAAAGACCAGACCATAAACATATTAGAACTTTAGCTAAAACTCAATCACTGACAACAATCTAAATTGAACATGGAAACAGACGACCACCTTAAAAAATATAAAGGTTACAAACAGCTGAAAAACATTATATACAATCAAGAATAAAACAAGGAATCTCGGGCAAATGCCGCTAGAAGAAATCCATTTAAAACATACCGCATACAAAGACCTGTCAGTTTTACAGGGATCGACCATGCAACATTTATGTTTCGATTTGACTTCATTCACACAAACTCCTCTGTCAAACCATACAGCGCATTTCAAATAGCAGAAAATCTGACAGAATATCAACTCAAATACCGGTAGTGATTGGCTCAGACGATGAGGATAGTCGGGGTGTACGGCATTACGACACAAAATATGTCATTTAGCGCCAATGATTGATGAGGGGTGATGAGATGAGATGATGATTTCAGCTAATCCAATACGTTGACCAGCAACGCATGGGATCAAATGAATAAATGAATGGTGTTTAACTGCCCATCGACACAAAAAGGTCATTTAGAGCCGAATAAATAATGACAATATTAAATTTAAAACAATAGCAACTAAAAGATTACGTCAATGTCAGTCCCGATCAACGGGAAAGTAAACAAAATATGGACAAACATAATCGACATACAAAAATTTATCTTTAAAAAATAGAATCTATTCAAATTTTATAATATAAATTAATGGCTTTTAAATATTTTATAAATATCTACAAACTCAAACAGTTCCCGCAGAGAATCTGCCTGAAAATATCTATCACGAATTGAATGTAAATCAGCACAAACAATAAGAATGTGCTGAATTGTGTAAGGTTCAAAACAAAATAAACATTCTGGTTGAACATCACGTTTTAATAAATATGAATGTGTAATGTAAGAATGTCCAATTCTTAATCTAGCTAAAACTACCTCATCCCGGCGAATCGACCGGCATGAGTTCAAACTTTCACCTGCACCGACCTGTCTTCCTTTGACAATTAAGCCTAAGAACTGCAACCAAGTAGGCAGGTCTCTCCGGTAACTTAGGCGAAGAGCTAGCATTCAAAAAATCTTCGTCTAGTGCTGGATCTACACATGTCCTTTACACGAGAAATCTTAAACAATAGGCGTTTTGACTGGGCTTAAACAGTTAGAGATCACACGGGTCCCGCTTATTTGAGTGACAATTTAACAGTCGATACAAGAAATTACTTCTTTCGTTAGTAGCTACTCAACGCCGTTTTCTAGTGGTAAGTTCGTGGAGCATTCAATGCGGCTTTAATCCACAACCTTGTCAGTCTCCATCCGCACTGTACATAATTCTACTTGATTGAACAGCTAACGATCTCCTCAGTCAAATGCGCCAATGGTAATAAAAGCCCCGAACTAATCCTTCAGGAAAGAACATTAATACTTGAGAAAATATTCGGCACAACAGTTACTGAAGTTAGAATTATCAGACAAAAACACATCATTTCGGCTCATCTCAATCGTAGCGAAGCATCATATGGGATCAAATCCACCGATATGCATTATTTTTAGTTTCTGGCAGAGGGATAAAATCGTCCAATAAATAGAATTGAATTTTGTGTGCTGTATACAACGTATATGTTAATTGATCGCGAATGTGTGTCCCCACCCCCTTCCATAGCTGGTAAAAAGAATCTTCGGAGTTTTGTGTAAGTTGTTGTTTTTGTGATAAACAGTATTAAATTCGTGTGTTTTCAGCATTGAATTATTTCGAACTCGTTGGATGAAATACGTTGCTCACACACACACCCACTCATAAAACTTTCCAAATGAGTCAAAATGCATCCATATGTTCAACAAACATCCTAAACAAATGTTTCAATAAGTTTCAAAAACACTGATTTTTGTTTGTATCAAGTATGTAATACAACAAAAAGGTGGATGTGAATTCATAACCATCAACTTCCCAAACCTGTCATTTTGTCAATTTTTGGTTACGATAATTTGTATTCAAAGCCCACACTTTATTTTACACTAAATGACCTTGCTTTCTTGACAAAACATAAGTAAATGGTTGACAGTTCCATTGCTTGGGATGCTATAATCAGGTTATCCTCTTAAGTTCATAAAGGGTTACTACACTTTCAAAAACGCCATTTGCTTCACTCAAATGTTGACTTTGGACGAAGAGAAAATATTTGCAATGTAACAATAAGAGATATATGCATGCACATGCCATAACTGTTCATCGTATGCTAGATTAGTAGGTGGATGGGTGAGAACGATCAAGGTTTTCGTAAAATACTCTTAATTACGCATTTTACAGGTATAAAATGTGCGAAAATCAATTAACTATCACTTAATACTGTATTGAACATTTCCCCTACATATCCGTTATGTGGTACGCTTCAACCAAAAAGGGTACGTTTTGACTCGGTATGCCTTGACTATGGTACGCTTTGACCGTAACCCCTTTTATTTTCCCCAGGGGAAAATTTCTATACCCCATTGGAAGGAAATTCGATTATAATTCAAATGAATATTCCAGAGAAATTTGCGAAAATTCTTAACTCGGACCCAAGCACCACACGGTAGATAAGATATTTATACCTGGTGGTTGCACACAATTTGCACGGGATTTTCAAGATTTCCGAATGCAACCCATTTGTAAAACAACAATGAGAATTCTAAGTGCGATTATTCAAATGTAAGCGTGCGGTTCTGATTTTATGCTTGGAAATTAATTGTTTAATTCGCATATATGTTATAATCTATAGGGTATGAATGTGTACTTTTTGGGCAAAGCCGGGATCAGTATTGTCGTTGATACTTTAAATACGTTATTCGGCTATGAAGAGAAGAATCACAAGAGAATTATCTAAAACGCTATAAGTTGCGACTTCGTCTTCAATACAGTTGAATCTGAATTAGAAAAATTGTATCTAAAACAATGACGTTCATGTTTATGAAAATAAATACGATCTTTTCGCGAAAGTAGTTTTGGAGCACAATAATATATTTTCCATTACGTGTGATTCGGTGTCATCTTTTAGCCTGTATGTAAACAAAAGCGAACAGATTTTCAGGAGAGGGAATCTTAATTAAATACAATATTGATCTGGGAATCAGAACGTGCATGCTGTAGTCTTATTTCTCGCCTTGTAGAAAAGCAAGTAAAAGTGTATGATCAAAGTAGGAACAGAGTTTTAGATCCAAATGACTCGGACCACATTTCACTATACATGTCGTGTTTTGGCTTCAAAATGGCGGTGGATTTGTTTCACTACACGTGGTAAATATATTCAAAACACCTATTCAGAAAGAAATGCTTGACAATAACATTCCTGTCATCTCAATGAAGAACCGGGTTGCAATTTGTCATAGTTTTTCTATTGAATTGTTTGCTATACAGTGCGGTGCACTTGCCAAAAAATCCCTTGACTCATTCTCAGTTAAGTCCGACACTGGATGTCTCCACTGTCTGGTGCATGTATATTTGGAACCAGTAACGATTACATATGTAGTTAACTTACTTTTCCATAGGACAACAATACCATCAAATTCTAAGCACACGTTTTGTGACATGCGGTGCCGTTTTATATGAAAAAAATATCCTTGAACATGGTTGGGGTATTCAAATTCCCATGTAGCCAGAACTGTGATTGCTACTTTGAATCGATAATTAATCAAGTTACTTAGGTATATTTCACATTTAAATGTCATATTTCAATTATCATTGATATAATCTTAAATAATTTTACATGCTTTCTTTAATAGTTGGCATATAACTAAAAAAAATATCGTAATTGGACATGTCGCCAGTTTTAACGAACGTACGGGACGGTTTTTCTCGATGTGTTTTTTCAAAGTATGTAGGCAGATTAAAAGTGATTGTTTTTTATAAATTGATTCAGTTATGTTAACTGTTTGTTAACAGTAATAAAGAATTTTAGAATTCGGAGTATTTTGTCCGAAACACGCTTGACACTTTTGGCCCAATAAACGTAATTTTCGTACGATAACGTACGGGTCAGTTTGTTTTTAGTACACACCTTCTATATGCATAGCTATTTACGTGCTGCATATGAACTAATATACTGTCTAATTATACTCCTACAATACCTGACCAGACTAACTAACATAGAAGCAAAACACACAGAACAATGGCAGAGGAAACTTTAAAGTTCGTTTAGAAAATAACGTTCGAGTCATAACGTTCGGGGCCAAATGCTCTATAAAATACCGAAAAGGCAATGTTTCTTGCGTGTTTTTACAGTCCGTTGGGTTCATTTCATGCCAGACTAACTACCCGGATGTTATTGAAGTAAACAACCGCCATTATTACAGAAAATAATGAGAAGTTGAATTTTAGCAATCGACGTCCTGTGCAGGTACATTATTTTTTTCATTGTTGTGAAGAACGAACGATGTTTTAGTTTTGCTTCATATGTAGAAATGCTAGTTACGCTACACGACGTCATTACACATATTTCATTTCATCCTACACATGGTGTACATGCTTAACAAACATAGTCTTGTACGTGACCTGTTTTTGTCCCGTACGTTATTATATTTTTATGGTTCATCTAGAAAGATATTTTTAATTTCTGATGCTACGAACGGCCCTTTTTTAGCATTTACACAGCAATACTGATATTAAAGCATTAAAAAGCCTGACAATAATCTCGACAAACCAATGATAAAGGTAGCATACTTTAAAAACATATGTGAAGTGATGTCTTACATTTGTTTCTCCTATCTATGTTATATTTCACACAGAATGTAAGGAAATACACATATTTTGACCACTGTATAGGAACCACATCTTTAGTTAAACCACACCCTAAAATTCTAATGTTATTACCATGACAATAAACACTGTTTACAGACACCTAATACCGTAATATTCATCAGTCCCGTACGTTATAAAGTGATTGTCCCGTACGTTATTTTTTATGAATACTGGTTTTGAAATCTAATTTTTTTTAATGTGCTTTTCAGGATGGCAAAGTCAAAAGCACAGAGGATGCGAGAGTATAGGGAGAGAAAGAAAGCGATGCCAGGGGGACAGTGGTTGAAATCAGAAAGAGAAAGAGTGAAGCTATCTCGAGTACCTGTCTCTGAAATGGATTCAGATAAGAAAGAACATGTAAGAAAATTGAACAAGATGAGACAAGCTCGATACAGAAGAAAAAAAAGAATCAATCTTCAGATTGTGAACACCAATGCTAGTCAAGAAATAACAAGATCTAATACTGAACATGAAGAAGTCATTGAACCTGTGTCTTCAACAAGTGAAAATGTTGTGTCAAGCACAAGTGATATGGCACTTACTGTGAAGCTGCCATTTCGACTACCAAGTTCCAGTAAACCAAAGAAAAGAATATCAAGAGCACTTGCTAAGTCATACAGGAGGGTTGAAACATTGGAGGACAAAAACGAGGAACTAATGAGAAAACTGAAAACTGCACAGAAAAGACTACAACGTTACGAATTAAAGAAGAACGAATTAAGGTTAACACCAAGGAGTAAAAGTGACAAGTTGCTGAAAGAATCTGGATTGAGAGCAAAAGATGTACCTGAAATCAAGAAGAGGTTAGTGTTTGGTGAATGCTTAAGTGAAGAAATAAGACAGGCTAATGTCGCTCTAAGACAGAATTTGAGAGATGTTGTTCACAAAATAGCATCAGGAAAGGTCATAAAGAAATACAGAATGAAAGCTCTTCTAGAGAAATCTACTAGGTTAGATAGGAGGAAGACAAGTACCAGTAAAAATGTATCAGTACAGAAGAAGTCAAGAATGAGTGAATACAAAAAGCGTGTAACAGAAAGCATTGTGTCGTTTTTAGAAAGAGATGACAACTCTAGGATGTTGCCAGGAAAGAAAGATGGCGTAAAAAGTGATACTGACAAGGCCAAAGTTCAAAGAAGGGTACTTAACGACTACATGTATAACTTGCATCTGAAATACTTAGCAGATTCTAGCTTTAAGATATCAAAGACATGCTTCTATAAAGCCAGACCAAAACACTTATCCTTAGTAAATTTTACATCCAGAAGTGTCTGTCTTTGCTCAAAGCATCAAAACTTCTGTTTCCTTATTCGTGCTCTGAAATCTCTCAATGTGAATAGTTGTACTAACCCTGATAAGTTTGTTGAAATTTACAGCCAGAATTCTGAGTCTCTAAATGAGATGCTACAGAAAGTTCCAGACGACGAAGATGTGAAGTTTCAGCAGTGGAAGCGAGTAAAGCTAAAATATGGAAAGGAAAGGCAAAGGGTGGTTGAAGTGAGTTTACCAAAGGGCGACTTCATTGAAAGGATGAATGAGACTTTTAAAGATTTCGAAGCGCATATCCAGAGAGTAAAAGAGCAGTACGGTGCAATTAAAGTTATGAAAGACAAATTGCCTGACAGCCATGCTGTCATCCAGATGGATTTCAGCGAAAATTATACATGCAATACTCTCGAGGAGATCCAGTCTGCGTATTGGAATAGTTCCATGGTTACCCTTCATCCAGCTGTAATTTACTTTCGAGGAGAAGACGGTGAATTGAAACACGAGAGCTACGTGTATGTATCAGAAGTTCTCAGCCATAATGCTGCCATGGTGATTTCAATAATCAACAAGCTCATGAACGTCGTTAAAAAGTTGGTTCCAAGTCTGGAATGCGTCCACTTTTGGACGGACTCACCGTCATCTCAATACAGAAATAAGACGATCTTTGATGTTGTTAGTAGATTTCCCCAACTGTATGGAACATTAGCCTCGTGGCAATACTTTGAAAGTGGACATGGGAAGGGTCCTTGTGATGGGATTGGAGGGACCACAAAACGAAACGCTGACAATGCTGTAAAGCAAGGGAAAATAATACAGGATGCTGCAGACTTTTATTCATGGTCAACATTGAACGAGAAAGGCATAAAGTATGATATGGTAACAGAGGAAGAGTATGAAAAGCAAAGAGAGGCAACTGAGAGGAGAAACAGTGAGATACAATCTGTAAAAGGTTCGATGATGCTTCATTCGGTAGTAGGAATCGATGATAGAAAAATTGCTATTAGAAACACGACATGTACATGCAATGACTGTTTCACACCCACAGCCAATTTCAATATACACTCTAATTGTGGATGGGAAGTCAAAACTATAGCCCTTAGGTTAAAAACAGTTGAAAATAGTTCTAAGAGAGGAGCAAAGAGAACAGATAAAGGAAGCAGTAAGGCAACAACAGATAAGAGAAGCAGTAAGACGACAACAGAAAATGGAAGCAGTAAGGCGACAACAGACAGAGACGAACCACCTCTTGATTCAGACGTACAAGAAAATTGCCGTAATTCATCTGAAAGTCTGAAAGTGTCAGTTGGAAACTTTGTTCTTGTACAATACGACGATGAACGCTTCTGTGGTAGAGTACTAGAAATCAAAGAAAATGGCAAGTCAGCACGAGTGAACTTCATGCAACAGTGTGAAAAGGTGAAAGGCAAATTTAAATGGCCGGTAAACGAAGGTTTGTTTTAATGCTTGTAAATAATTATCGAGGCAGCTTTTGTCGGCATAGCTCGGTCAGTGTTAGAACATATACATATGCTTTGAATTGGACTGTGTGTTTTGATTGAGACTCTGTACGGCATGAGTAGCATTTTTATACGCCCGTCATCGACGGTCGTATTATGGTATACCCAGCGCTGTCCGTCCGTACGTCCGTCCGTTAACTTTTCTTGTTAGCGCTCTCTCACCTTCATTTATTTACCGATTTTGATTAAACTTCCTACAAATATTCCATACCACAATAGCTCGGACGAGTTCGCGTTTCAGACGTTGGCGGCTATTTTTAGCAGAGTTGTGCCCCTTTATTGTCAAAAATGGGCATTTAAAAAAAAACCAGAACTTTTTTATTTTTTATTCAATTGATTTCAAATTTGATATGGTGATACACTGAATGAAGTTACTTAACATATATTACGGGTTTTTGGTTTGACTCCGTATTTTCAGAGTTATGCCCCTTCACACAATATTTTTAACAATATATTGTTTCCTGATCATAATTTTACTTACATTTTGTCTATTGTAACCAAATTTCATATTTAGCTTTCTCATCATGCAGGGAAGAAACATGAGAATTTTGGTTCCTGTTAAATTATTTTTCTATGAGTTATGCCCCTTTACATACTTAAAATAAGCCACACTTATGCCGTTAACTTTTCTTCTTAGCGCTCTCTCACCATCATTTATTGGCCGATTTTGATTAAACTTCCTACAAATATATCATACCACAATAGCTCAGACGAGGTCGCGTTTCAGACGTTGACGACTATTTTTAGCAGAGGTATGCCCCTTTATTGTCAAAAATGGGCATTTTAAAAAAAAATACAGAACTTTTTTATCTTTTATTCAATTGATTTCAAATTTGATACGGTGATACAATGAATGAAGTGACTTAATATATATTACGGGTTTTTGGTTTGACTCCGTATTTTCAGAGTTATGCCCCTTCACACAATTTTTTTTAACAATATATTGTTTCCTGATAATAATTTTACTTACATTTTGTCTATTGTAACCAAATTTCATATTTAGCTTTCTCATCATACAGGGAAGGCACCTGTGAATATTTTGGTTCCTGTTAAATTTCAGATGTTGGAAACTATTTTAGCAGAGTTATGCCCCCTTTATTGTCAAAATTCCGTGATATATCCAAAGTATGTAAATACGCCCAAAGAGCATTTGTTTATGAGAAAACATTTGGTAGAAAAACTATCGTGATAGTATTGCAATAGTTTCTTGACTATCGCAATACTATCGGGATAGTACTTGAGCTATCGCAATACTACAGCATAGTCTTTTTGAGATCAATAGTCGGGCCTACACTCCGGGCGACTTTTTCCAGTCGGCCTGAGTCCGGACGACTTTGACAGCCGCTGGCCATGACGGGCGTATTTTGCCGCACTGCGGTGCTCTTGTACCTCAAAGTTGGCTGCAATAGCCAGAATTCAATATGGCCATGCACTATTGCCTTAAAACTATTGCCCCCGGATTAGGCAATGTCAGAACAACATAACAAAACAGTCAAATATAACGAATTACAATGTATATGGCATTAGGTAATAATCCTGTTTATTAGACCGAGATTATCCCCTCCGAAAAGAACTTAAAGGAAAGCAGGTCGATGGTTTTGATCCCATGCGCTTCTTCGCAATGAATGAGATTAGCCGAATTCATCTTCCTGAAAATATAACCTTATCCCATCAACCTTCATCATTCCTCGGCGTTATGTCGCCTATGTTGTGTCGAAGTGCCGTAACTAATCAATGCAGACGACATTTTGGCGGTAAATGGTTAATAACGCCGATAACACGTGGCAGGGAAAACGTTAATGCATAATGTTACCACTCTTTTAAGAATCTTTCTCCGCCTTCCTTTGGCACGTTTGTTATGCAGTATAGTACAGTGTTCCCTCTCTACAACGACACTCAACGGGAGACACGTACTGTGTGTGTTGTTCGGAGGGCATCGTTATAGGGAGGGAAATGTAAGACTTGGTAACATTGGCAAACAGCTTGAATCCAGATCAGACGCCGCGTCACGCGGCGTCTGATCTAGATTCAAACTGTTTGTCACGCGTCATTGTCCTTATTCTATCAAAATGTCCACTCGTATATGTAAAACAGCATACGATATTGCAGCAGTAACAGCGCCAGATATAATTGTTTTGTTTAAGGAACTGCGACAAGGGTCGTTGTAAGGAGGGGTTCGTTGTAGAGAGGGAGCGCTGTAGCTGCTAAAACTTGAGAGTGGATGAGTCCCTTCTCAGTTACACAAAATTTAGCGTCTATTATTTGGGCCTATATTAGTATGCGCTGTTTTCATTTCGTTTTGTAAAACCAGCCAATAAATAAATAAATAAATACGAAAGACTCAAGCAGGAAACGCAACACAAGTAATACACCCACCGCTCAAGCAGAACACACAGTTTGTTATGGTATGCCAGTGTTCGACACACACTGTCATACCATAACAAACACCCACATATACACACACACGCAATACTATTCCAGTGATACAGGTCATAAGAGTGATTGATAGAGCTTCATATGTTTATAGATATTCTCTTACACTTTTCTTGTGGTCTTTTAACTCTTTCAATGCTGGGCAATCTTTTCGTCTGCAACAAATGTAGTCTGCTTTTGTTCTAAAATGTGAAATTTTCAAAATTTCTTTTAAATTCAGAGTCAATTTTGATCTTGATCCTAATTGTTTGCAAAGGCAATCACTGTGGTGGATTTATCCGCCGCTAGCATGCACAGGTTAAATGTGCTGAACCCAAGAGACCTTCCTACCTTGTCGAGGTTCTGGGGCTTGATTGTCACAGGGAATGGTTTCTGTTAATTTTGCCGAGATAATCCCATCTGTCAAGACCTGAAAGGAAGGCAGGTGAGATTGGCTAAAATCATCCGAAGTTCCTGAATTCATCCTCATCGCCGCTATATGACCTATTTTGTGTCCCAGTGCCGTAAAACCCAACTCATCAATCAAAGTTGAAGAATGTTCTCGAGTCTGACAAGACTTCTGAACCCCACAAAATAAAACCTCTAGTCCTCAAATAGCTACGTCAGCAGATTGCGCCAATCCTCCAGACTATGTTTACGGTAGTTTTGCTAACAGACCAGGTACCGAAGAATTGGATATCGATGTGTGTACATTGGTCGTATTCGAATCGGGGCAACTATCGCGTTAGTTGGAATAGTTGTCAACAAGTTCTATTCGAATCACCACTTGATGTTTTCCGTTGACAAAATGTTGTCAAACCCTAAAACCGAGCGTTGATTTAGTCACGTGACCACGTTTATACCACGTGATTAGTGTCACTAGATAAAACAAACATAAAGACTCTCTCAATTTATCGAATGGATCCAGATCACATGGCATTATATGCGTATATAAAAATTTGGAGCATTACGACTGTTTTAACGGGTGTTTGATTCATTTCCATTCGTCCGGAAGTACAAAGTTTTCGTTGACTACAATTTCTATTCGAGTCGGGCCAAAATCGTTGACATCAGTAAATCTTCGCGCGTTTGCTCCGCCCACTTTTCGTTGACAACAATTTCGATGATTCGAATACGACCATTATCATGAGGCTCAACTTTACAAGAAGGGTGACATATCTGCAGTGGTAAACTACCGCCCTTTTGCCTGAATTGTATTCAGTGCAAGCTCATGGAATATATTGAGCGACTTCACTTGGAACTATAGTTCGGGCCTTTAGTCAGGCAAAATGTTGATCGGTGCAAGCGCATTATGGCCGGAAAAGGAACACGTTTATTGAACTGTAGTCGCCTATAGTCGTACTAACGTAAACGCAATATGACATAATCGGGCATTTGTTGTTGTATAAATGCGACGGATTTATCGCTTATAACAAGAACATTCGTATATTGTAGGTTTGAAAATAAAATTACAGAGATTTTTACGGAAACTTATTATTTTGTTACACCTGCAATTTTGGAACAACTTTTACCAATGGAAAGAACGTGGTCGGTCTATAGTCGAACTTTAGTCGAACCGGTGTTCAGTTTGACCTCTAATCACTATAGTTCTACGTGAAGTCGCTCTATAGGGTGGCTTCAAACCTTGTTAAGTTTATGGACAAAACTTGTCTGTTGCACAATCTCCAACATGGTTGCAGAGAGAAGAGATCAACGTAAACATTATTGGTGATGATTGTAGAAGACCAAGGTTATTCCCTATGCAAAGAGTTTTGTTCAAGCTTTGCAATGATTGCGAGAAGGGTGTCATCCTGAAATGTAGCTTGCGTTGCCAAGGGTGGAGCTTGAGTAGCACAGTCAGCAAGGTGTTGTGCTTCCCAGATAGGGTAAAGCTGAACTCCCTC
The DNA here is from genome assembly GCA_922989275.2 of Gari tellinella. NCBI lineage: Eukaryota > Metazoa > Mollusca > Bivalvia > Cardiida > Psammobiidae > Gari > Gari tellinella. The sequence goes on from OV277858.1 coordinate 96,217,020, forward strand.
CGAACATAAAGAAGACGGTACGTATATATATGTAACGGGGTCTACGATTCAACCAAGCCGTGGATACGTTGAACTTTTATTAATGGGTTCTAAATGGCCTGGAATGATAGTTACGAGCAGTATAAATATGAGAAATTATTACATGTGTTAGTTAAAAGAATGTCCTAAATCCCTATGGCACGCAATGGGGGGGGGGGGGGGGGACTTACTTAGCAGATATACTTATCACATGAGTTTTCTAGGAAAGCATATGGAAGTATGTAGATGTTTACTATTCAGTCTGATAAGAAGTGAAATGGGTAGATGATGAGCTGTGTGCAAAGGAGTTGTACGCATGTGTGATTCGCTCATGCACAACATCTCACCCTTGAATAGCTGTTTTGAATTTATTTAAATAGTTCGGCCCCAGAGACCTGCCTACTTTGCTGCAGTTCTGGGGCTTAATTGTCAAAGGGAATCTTTTCTGTTTTTTAGACCGTGATTATTCCCTCTGTCAAGAACTAAAAGGAGGGCAAGTCGGTGGTTTTGATCCCATGCACTTCTGGTCAACGAATGGGATTAGCCAAAACCATCATCCTGAGATCATCATCATTTCATCTCATCACCCCTCATCAATCATCGGCGCTATATGACCTATTTTATGTTGCAGTGCCGTAAATAAATACGAAAGACTCAAGCAGGAAACGTAACACAAACAATACACCCACCTCTCAAGCAGAACACACACACACACAGTCATACCACAACAAACACACACACACACGCAATACCATTCCTTCATCTACACACTAAATGGAAAACAACACACAAGACAAACATAAAGCAAAGTGAATATAGGAGCCCGCCTTGGTACGGTAAATCCAACTCATCCATTACATATTTCGTAGACTTGGCCCGAGGTTATAAAACTTAAATGAACTCTGTGCTGAAAACTCAATTTCGACTTAAGGCTCCAGATTTTACAAAACACGTTTTAACTCATTTTAGTCACTTTGTTAGGATATAATTATATTTACAGAAGAATAATACGAGTACGTGTTAAACATAAACTATTTGCTGAAGTGTTATCAGCTCAGAAAATATCTGAGTGTTGAGCACAGAGTTCCTTTTAAGTTGTATAACCTTGGCACATGGTCACTGATTTGAGCAGGGAGTCAATGTTTACCCCAAGGAGGACAGCACTGTTTTCATACCCAATGACAGTGTGTCACTTGTTTTAAAGTTAAGGACGGCACCACGAGTGTTTTTACCAATGCAAATGGCTTGAAATTGTTCATGGTTTGCTTGCATTGTGTCATCTTAGATCAGATTCAGTAAGGATGCTCTTCTCAGAATCTTGTTGCGTTTTTTACATGTGAGTTTATAAGAGAAAAAAATCTTGTCAGAATTTGTAGCTCTATCGATCAAATTGTCAGGTCCTCAATCCATGTTCGCCTAACGTAGGGGGACACATCCCAAAACGGATTTCAAACTACCTCCGCCTGGTGCATCAGCCGTGGGTTCAGTTCGGCTTTATTTTCCACCTACTTTAAGCTATCGTTTGCAATGATGTAGAGAACATTTCTTATGCAACATATAGGATCTGTCACTCGACTGTATTTGAGACAATATGATCTCAGCCAAGTCTAGAATTGATATTTTATTAAGTGAGCATTGCGGTTTCTATCAGGTTGTCTCAAAATTCAACGAGTGCCAGATTCTATTTTCACATAACAAACGACGATTTAAAGCTATTTTCAAAGCAATGTGCGGGTGTCTAGCGGTAAAGTCACTGTGACTTACACCACTGAGCTCTTCACCGCTGCGAGTTCGAATCCCAGTCTGGTCGTTCAAATGTTCAATCGGTGATGCCTTCCTGCAGGCATGTGGTAGGTCGGTGCTTCTGCTAAGTTGCCGATGTGTGCCTGAAACACTGCATAAAAGGGCTTCAGGGGTCTTCCACCACTTGTATTAGCTAGACCTCTCGATATACCTGAAATACGTATGTAAAGTTTCCTTTATGACGCTCGTGTGAACATGTAAACACATTTAGCAATTAAACATTATTAAACGAAATTTAGATAATGAAACAATATCTTACCTTAAAGGTGCCATCCATGTATTCTCGTATTCACGCTTGAGAAGTCCAAGTTGATGTGGCGTCGCAAAGATGAAATGGCACTGATCATCTACTCTGATGTCGGCCACGATGAACTCTCAAAGCTGCAGAAAACGTTCAGATATTGGAAACATATTGATATCAGTAATAAAAGATTGCAGCTTAACCCTTTCCCCCATAGAAGCGACTTTTGACGTGTTTTATTTATTACTCCGCTAAAGAAAATAGTTCCAGTTTATACCCTTATGAACAATTACCATCACACATATTTTATATAGCCTAGCATATGGTAGTTTAAAGCAGGCTGAAAGAAAAGCAGAATGTGCCCTAAGGCACATTCTGCTTACTTTCAACCTGCTTTAAGTGGTCACCTGTCTTTAATGTTATAAACAGCTTATTGGGTAAAGGGTTAAAGTAAAGCAGAAGCCTTTAACATTTGTGCTTGACTTTCACTTTACTTCATTATAAGCTACCGAATGTAAGAATACAGGAAATATATTATTATGTCTGTTAAAGGTGAAACGTGTTTCTGCAGTGGAGGAATAGATTAAATGCGTTGAAATGAGTATCTATGGAGTAAAAGGTTAAGTGATGTAATACCTCAAAATCAAATGTCCTTGGTTCATCGGGGCGCAGTGAATTGCGCGCATGGCTCGTCACTCCCGTCATCAAATGACTATGTGGAATGGCAAAGTCGTCGTCATTCGCGTTCTCCAGCAGTGCGTCCTCTGCGATCGTTATTGCCGGTCGGAACCATGTTCCTTGACTTCAATCTTCACAAATTAAATATAAGAAATATTGCAAATTTTCTAATGAATCATTTCGTTTCACAACTGCAACACAAGTTATCAAAAATAAATCAAAATGGTAATCATCGTTACATCAAGGATCAAATCTGCACAATTGGTATTTATGGGTCCATGGAAACCCCATACGACTGGCACACTACTGATATACTACCGAGATCCTGTCCACAATAAACATATAGCTATTTTTTTTTTAGCTCACCTGGCACAAAGTGCCATGGTGAGCTATTTTGATGGTGCTATGTCCGTCGTCGTCCGTCCGTCGTCAACAATTTCTGTAAACAACATCTCCTAAACTACTAGATAGATTTTTACCAAAATTGGCAGAAATTATCCTTATATGGTCATCCTGAAAGTTTCCGGTCCATTGCATATCTAGGTCACAGGAGCTAAAAATAGATTGTTTCAATGAAAACTTAAAAATCTTCTTCTCTGAAACCACAGTACCCTGAGCTTAGATATTTGGCACCAAGCATCAGCTACAGGTCCTCTATCAACAGTAATCAAATTCTTTCCCTGGGGTCAATGTTACAGTGTAGATGATATATTTCAATAATAAGCTGAGTTCTATGTATACTCAGCAATTTGCACAATCATATTGTCATAATTTATCAGCTTTCCAAGCTATTTTACATTTACATCAGTGGTTCCAGGTGAGCGATTTAGGGTCGTATACGGCTCTTGTCTATTATAATTTATTTCAAGCATCACTATTAACCTTCGTTTCTCTGCCCCATTGGTCTTTCAGTATACATATATCTCATCTGGATCCAAACCATTTTATATACAGCCAACCCCTTTCATATGGACACATAGTCGTATGCAAACATGACGTCTGCTTCAATATGGCTGTCTGTAAGTTCGTTTCAAAGCTTTAAGAATGGTTGACAAACCAAAGTTCAATGTTAAACAGTTTGGATCCAGATAAGGATACGACTATTCATTTCCATCTGGGTGGCAAACAGATTGGAGACAGGTTGGGTAACCCGGCGTTTGATCTAGCTCCAAGCTGTTTGCATACAAAATAATTGTTCAAGCGTTTTATATAACGTCCACTGTACCACTCAAAATTGAAAACGTGTATAATAGTTCGGGCCTATTGCCGTTGCACACAACTGAAATTCAAAACAGTATTTTATTTCAAGATCATATCAGTACGCCCTAATTATGGCCATTAGTCTTGCTGTAACTTTCAACCACGTTCCTTCATGATGTTCCCTAGTATGGAAAGTGTAGAAATGTCCAATTTCATGCAGCAAAGTGAACCTGGCTTTTGTGGTGTAAAAGATACACATGTATTGCCATTGTAGTTGATGATTTTTTCTGACGTATATCCATATGTAACTTGGTTAGCCCTATCACTCCTTGCTTTGGTTTTATGAAGGTGTATCTCCAATCTGGGATGTGATACTTTCCGTTTTGCTACTAGTAATTTCAGTAAAGCCAGTACCTGAAGGTAAAAACAAAGAGAGTTGTCAGAGAGACAACAAAGCTCGCCTTCGACACATTTTAGCTCACCTGGCACAAAGTGCTAAGGTGAGCTATTTTGATCGTGCTGTGTCCGTCGACGTCCGTTTGTTCGTCCGTCCGTCGTCAACAATTTCTTTAAACAACATCTCCTCCTAAACTACTGGATGGATTTTTACCAAACTTGGCAAAAATGATCCTTATATGGTCCTCTTTCAAAACAAAGTTGTTCAAATTGTTCCAGTCCGTTGCATATCTAGGTCACAGGAGCTAAAAATAGATTATTTCAATAAAATCTTTAAAATTCTTCTTGTCTGAGACCACAATACTCTGAGCTTAGATATTTGGCACAAAGCATCATCTACAGGTCCTCTATCAACTTATCAAGGTTGTTCAAATTATGTCCCTGGGATCTAAAATGACCCTGTCCCGGGTGGTAAAAAATTTACAAAGTTTTATATAGTGAAATATTCAAACCTCTTCTTCTCTTAAAACAATATAGCTAGAGCTTTGATATTTGGCATAGTGTAACTTCTATAGGTACTTTACCAATATTGTTCAAATTGTTCTGGTCCATTGCATATCTAGGTCACAGGAACTAAAAATAGATTTTTTCAATTAAAACTTTAAAAATCTTCTCTGAGACCACAGAACCCTGAGCTTAGCTATTTGGCACAAAACATCATCTTCAAGTCATCTATCAAGATTGTTCAAATTATGTCCCTGGAGTCAAAAATTACCCCGCCCCGGAGGTCACAAGTTTACAAAGAGTTATATATATAGTGAAATCTTCAAACCTCTTCATCTCTGAAACTAATATGGCTAGAGCTTTGATATTTGGCACGGTGTAACTTCTAGAGGTATTTTACCAAAATTGTTCAAATGTTTCCGGTCCGTTGCATAACTAGGTCACAGGAGTTGAATATATTTTTTTTTAATAAAAACTTTAAAAATCTCTGAAACCACAGTACCCTGAGCTTAGATATTTGGCACTCAGCATCATACAATCAGCAAATGGCACAATCATATTGTCATAATTTCTCAGCTTTCCAAGATATGTTACATTTAGATCAATGGCTCCAGGTGAGCGATTTAGGGCCGTATACGGCTCTCGTTTTTCAAAATGTCTGAAAAGCCACAATACGAGTATTTTTCAATTTATCTTGATATTTTACTGTGTTACGTCTTTCAACACTTGTACACCTCGCATGCGTCATAAGATTATTGTTTTATTTCTTTAACAAAAGATAGGGTGGAATCATTTTGAGGTCGATGGAAATGCTTTCCATGAGACCTTTGCCTAAGCTATCCCAATCTCTCACAGTTCTAGGGGGGAAAATATAACTATTTGTTCGAGCGTAAATATGATTGTAATGATATTTATGCATGTTTTTAGTTATCCGTTTTAGCGATGAAAGGTTTTCACTTGTAATTTTTGCCTCTTCATTTAAGCCTTTGAAAAACAAGATTATTCTACTTCTCTTTCTCCTTTCCACTACTGGTTCTAGTTCACGCTTATTTAGAAGATTGTCAAAGTGCTTGGTCCATACACACAATTAAAATAGTTTTCGGTGATTGCTTACTGGAAGGTGAAATTAAAACAGAACTTTATATATACTTGTATGTTTCACTCAATTCGTTGTTTTTTCGCGCTTTTTCGTTTAACGTCCTTTTTCTCTGTCCATGTTTTTTGCCATGCCCACTGCCTTTTGCATTACACTCTACCTACTCTCTGCTGAAGAAACAAATTTACCACGGCTGTGCGTTTTCTGCTGTCTTTTAAGAAAATCCAGAATAAGTCTTTCTTTTCATCACGGATTTGCATCGTTCACAACATGTTTTTTCCTATCAAATTCTTTCAAGCGGTAATTTCCCGTTCCATGAAGCGCGCTTCTGTATTCCATAAAGTGAAGATTTGTGACACTGTGAAGTTTTTTTTACAAGTTCTGGCTTCGGCTTCCAATTTGTGGTTGATTTTACTATGTTATTAATGGATTATGCGTTATTGTTTGTTCAAGATTTAACTTCTTTGCCTTATTTGAGGATTGATAACATTGTTGTAGTTATAAAAGGCTGGATAATTTTCCATTTTCTGTACGAGAGCATGTGATCTTTGTTCAAGGTCAAATGACGTGTCTGCTGACAAAAGCCCGTGTTAATTAATAAAAATGTCTTGGAAAGTTTCCTCGCGTTCTATTTTTTTCCATGCACCCAAACTGAAAGTTCTGTCTATACCTAAAGTGTCATCGTGGTTGTGAGTTGGAAAGATCGGGGTCGGCGTTTAGTAAACTGTCCTAAACCTTAACGCCGTATGCGAATCCAGTGCTGGTGACTAGTAGGTCGGACCCTCGCTGACTGCCATTCTTTATCTCTGTGTAGGTCAGCGGCTCGTCCTCTAGGATGGTATCTATCAGCGGACCTGCAGTTAAAATAAATCCTATTATCACTTAGCATGCGGTCTGGGAGTGGATTAAAGCCATTATGTAAATATCGTAATCCACTAGTGAAATGTCGTCAGTCTAACCTTTTCGTCATTTATAAAAAATAACAAAACTGGGCCTATCACATAACCTTGTTGGATTCCGGAAGTGATTTTTTGCTAGTGGGACATTACTAAAACAAAAGTGAAGTTGATACCTCTATTGACATTTATCAGCTCAAACCTGTCATTAAAACATCATATTCTACAAAGTATTACTGCAAATCCCAGATTCACTCGCACTCGACTAACAGGTTAGGCCTATCATTAGCTGATAAATACTGGCTAAAAGTTCTTCTTTTGTGTTGTTAAATTCTTATCATGGCCCTAAATGCAGAGTTCTCTTCATGGTTCTTAACAGGGTGAAGGGGTGGTGCCAACATGCCCTCCCCCTCCAAAATAGATTAATGTTATTTGGGTAGGGTGTCCTGACTTTCTTTTGTGTGGCCATTTTGGGAAGATGAGTCTTTGGGTGCGAACGGCCGTTCTTATTACACCTAAATTCCTTCATACAAACACTGCATTTGAATACATTTCTGTATGACCTATGGACAACCACGCAATGGTCTACATATTTTATTTAGCGCGTGGAGTGGGTGGTAATTGGACATGAAATGACGTTGCATGTCGTGCCATAGTCTGAAAACCTTATATTTTCATGGCTCTGCAAAAACTCTTCAAGTTCCTCAGGATCCGCATGTATGTCTAACTCGATGGACTGCATTTTCTGAAATACGGAAAAGTTGATTGAAATAATCTCGTATTCAGAGTACTCCTTTTGCGCAGAAAATATTACCTTATGGCGAACTACTCTATCGGCTCTAGTACGAACCTGGGGGATATTGGTTATATGAGGGGAAATTTTTTCTGTCTCAATAATTTGTTCTATCGAATCCGCCCGTTCCGTGAGATCGAACCAAACTTCCGGTGCGCTGTCTCATGTAACTTGTTCTATCGAATCCTCCCGTTCCGAGAGATCGGGTCACACTTCCGGTGGGTTGTCTCCTGTAACGTGTTCTATCAATCCGCCCGTTCCGTGAGATCGAGCCACACTTCCGGTGGGTTATCTCATAAGTTTACCATTTCAATTGGTTTATATTTACATTAAAAGTCCTAGTTTGTGGACTTTTCTGTAGGGTAAACGTTATGTCCGATAATTTATCAATAACCAAGAATGGACCGGTCCAACCCAAACCTAATTTTAGCTTTTCCACTGGATGATAATATCGCCACACAAAGGATCCAACCTTAAAATCACTTTCTCTGACGTTTCTGTCATAATATTCTTTTTGACGCCTAGTGGCAATTTGCAAATGTAGACTGAAATGCCTATCTTATCTATAACTGCTATCGCAGACTGAAGCCATTCAGTATACAAAGTAGGACAACTAATCTCTGAAACGAAAATAGAAAGCATCTGTGGATAATACGGATTAGTTCTAGATTTCTTATACCCGAGCAACGTACGCATTTGCGCAAAAAGTGCAGACTCGAATTACCTTCCTTGATCGATATGAATATATTCGGGGCAACCTGCTCGAAGCGCCAAAATTGTAAAAGGACGAAGGGACCCAACTGCCTGTGTCCCACCCATGAGCGCTACACTCAGGCTCGTACACTGGGTATAGCCTGGCGGGATGGGACTGTGACTAGAACCCAGATATCAATTTACTGCTTTTATTAAAGAATCTTATTCCTGCCAATATTTTTAACAATTATATCCCAAATAACATCTCAACTGCACTGACGAAAAAATGAAACGCCTCAACGAAAAATTGCTTTATTTTTTACATTTACGACACCAAACTTGGTCTTTAATATCAGTGTGTCATAACGCGCCAGAAAGGGTGTAAAGATTTCAACGCATATGCCCGTGCGTCCGCGGGTATGGCTTGCTTCACAAATTGCACGTGCGTCCCGTGTGTTTTTGCTGTGAGCTGTTTTCAGTCAAAATATGGAAAGGTTTATTTGCAAGTTGATTTACAAGTGGAAATTCAGAAAAACATAAGGAAATTTGGTTCAATAAAAAAGCTAAGCCTAAATAACAAAGACAGTGTGCTCATTTTAGGAATAATTGAAGACGGAGTTTCGCATGATGAGCTTGGAAGTGTCTCCCTAATTAGCGACACGAAGCGTCAAGAAGCGCACGACGCGTCAAGAAGCATTATTACTGAAATAAACTATTTGTTCTCACTTAAACCTAACTTATGTGTTGTTTAATTATTTACGATTTATATTTCAGTATATTGATGTAAAAATAAAGTGTCTTTAGATTACGCAATAGATACACACAAAGGTATAGAGACAAGAATCAGCGTCAAGAAGTTTTTCTGTACGTGCATGTAGAAGAGGGAAAAAATAGCGCCAAGAAGATTTTAGTATAGAAAACAATAGCTCTTCTCTTTGTGTATATAGTATATAGATACAAGAATCGGCGTCAAGAAGATTTTCTCTATGTACATGCAGTACAGAGAAAGAAATACGCGTCAAGAACCTTTTCTCTATGTACATGCAGTACAGAGAAAGAAATTAGCGTCAAGAAGATTTTCTCTATGTACATACAGTACAGAGAATGAAATCAGCGTCAAGAGATTTTCTCTATGTACATGCAGTACAGAGAAAGAAATTAGCGTCAAGAAGATTTTCTCTATGTACATGTAGTACAGAGAAGGAAATTAGCGTCAAGAGTATTTTCTCTATGTACATGCAGTACAGAGAAAGAAATCAGCGTCAAGAGATTTTCTCTATGCACATGCACTACAGGGAAAGAAATTAGCGTCAAGAACCTTATCTCTATGTACATGCAGTACAGAGAAAGAAATTAGCGTCAAGAAGATTTTCTCTATGTACATGCAGTACAGAGAAAGAAATCAGCGTCAAGAAGATTTTCTCTATGTACATGCAGTACAGAGAAAGAAATTAGCGTCAAGAAGATTTTCTCTATGTACATGCAGTAAAATCAGCGTCAAGAAGATTTTCTCTATGTACATGCAGTACAGAGAAAGAAATTGGTGGCAATAAGATTTTCTCTATGTGCATGTAGAGCAGAGAAAGATATTAGTGTGAAGAAGATTTTTTCTATGCATATGCAGTACAGAGAGAGAAATTAGCGTCAAGAAGCTTTTCTCTATATGTATGCAGTACAAGGAAAGAAACTAGCGTCAAGAAGCTTTTTTTCTATGTACATGCACTACAGAGAAAGAAATTAACGCCAAGAAGCTTTTCTCTATATACAGTACAAGGAAAGAAATCAGCATCAATAAGATTTTCTCTATGTACATGCAGTACAGAGATAGAAATTAGCGTCAAGAAGATCTTCTCTATGTGCATGCAGAGCAGAGAAATAAACCAGCGTCAAGAACCTTATCTCTATGTACATGCAGTACAGAGAAAGAAATCAGCGTCAAGAAGCTTTTCTCTTGCAGTACAGAGAAAGAAATCAGCGTCAAGAAGCTTTTCCCTATGTACATGCAGTACAGAGAAAGAAATCAGCGTCAAAAAGCTTTTATCTATGTACATGCAGTACAGAGAAAGAAATCAGCGTCAATAAGCTTTTCTCTATGTACATGTAGTATAGAGAAAGAAATTAGCGTCAAGAGATTTTCTCTATGTACATGCAGTACAGAGAAAGAAATTAGCGACAAGAACCTTATCTCTATGTACATGTAGTACAGAGAAATAAATTTGCGTCAAGAGATTTTCTCTATGTACATGCAGTATAGAGAAAGAAATTAGCGTCAAGAAGATTTTCTCTATGCACATGCACTACAGAGAAAGAAATTAGCGTCAAGAACCTTATCTCTATGTACATGCAGTACAGAGAAAGAAAATCAGCGTCTAGAAGCTTTTCTCTACATGCAGTAATTTATTTTTGACTCTTCTTAGTTCTCCATATCCGTTAATTATTTGTCAGTAATTAACGAGTATGGATTAAGCCAACGAACCATGGCAAGGTGAGAATCATTCTCGTGAGAATGTATTTATTTTACTAACAACCATGTGGTATTAACTTACGGACTGTCAAGTCGTGCCAGAGGTTACCAGGTATTGTGTTAATATGTATTTTAAATGAAATATACATAATAATAAACATATTCTCGATTAAACTTACGAGCTGTCAAGCCGCGCCAGAGGTTATCGAGTCACTTCAATATATATATTTATTTTTATTAATTTATTTTGTATTTATTTACCCTTTATACACATGTACTCACCTTCCTGTTAAAACTAGATTTAAAATGTACAAATCCATTGCACCTTCATTCTGTCCGACAACGTTTATTGGATACAGTTTTCACTGACCGGTTTCTTTTCTTTTGACCTGGTTTTCTGGCGACTGAATGTACATTGGGTAAAACCAACTTACCGTCTGTAGATTCAATAAATTTAACTTCTTTCTTCCTACTGCCAAAGGTCCATACTTTGCTTACACGTGAATCATTTTCATTTTCAGATTTTGTCTGCCAAACGTTTTTGGTACACCGCAAGTTGATCATAGTTGGCATCAGTTCAAAATTGCCATGACCATACAGCTCGCCTTCACAAGAGCCTCTTGGAGTAAAAATTCCTTATGAATTTTGTCAATGAGTTCAGGTAATTTATCTGGAGTCCAATTTTGGTATATTTCAAAATATGATTCAACGATTCACAATTGTTATTTTTCCAGTTGAGAGCAACATTGTTGTCACTTACTCGCACAGTTCTCACATATTTGTTCAGACTCGGGATAACCTTGGCTGTCAAATATGTGCCAACTGTACCTTCATGTTTCCTATGAATTTCAGTGGCTTTCTGGGAGAAGTCGATAGTAGTATCGCATTCTACCAAACCTCCCGATCCAAAAACTTCATCATAAATTCCCCTGGTCTTCTTATCATTCATATCTACTTTGTTTTTCAAGTGTCTTTTGAAGTTCTCACCTAAATGTCTAGTGCAAAGAGTCAATTTAGAATTTTGAAAAGCCGAATGAATTGCTTTCACGAGTGCCTTTTCCATATCCGTTCCCAAAATTAAATCGTTCAAACTGAGTTGAATTGCATATATTGCTGTTTCTAACACGGAAGCCAAATGCGTGAAGAAACGTTGGTATGTTAAAAACGATCCGTCCCAGTGTAAATACACAGATCCAAGTATAATTTTAATTGGATTTGTGGCTGTTCCTTTTCTTGTAAGTTTTTATTTTCTTGAAAAACCGTGGTTGTTACAAAACAAGCCCTGAGGTTAAACGTCCTGTCAACGCCAATGTACTAACAATATAAGGGTGCTGTCAAAGTGCTTTAATTGGAAATCTGTAAAGCAGATGATGTTAGGCGGTTTCCCAGCTGTCTGAACAATTTCTTTCATAAAACAGTTACCGCTAGATAGCATTGAAATTACATTTTGGACATCGTCTGCTGGAGTTACGGTATTTTGTTACCTGGAATTTGCTCCTTGTTCAGATGATACTTCATGTTTTCTACCACTTTTGAATATCTGGGCTGGTGCTCGTCTGCCAACCAAAATACCCGTAGAAAACATTTGCCGAACAGTCTTTCCAGAATTAATTTCATTTTTGATCTGCGATTTTGTGCAGGGAGAAGTCCGAATGTACTCTTGAGTAGTTTTATTTGCATTACCAAGAACACACGTATCATCTGAAGGGTAAGAACCTAAATATTTTCGATCTTCTGCCTTTGGATGTGTGTCAAAACGTTGTCCGCTTGAGAGATTTTGAAAGAATTTCGTCTGTATCCAAAAACTTATTTTTTTAATTCAAAAATACCAACTGGTTCGGTCTGGCTAAGATTCTCAGTAGACTCGTGGCTGATCGCATCAGATGTTTGTGCAGATAAACAGTCGGACTCAGACAAGACATCGCAGGGCTCAGGTTTAGAAATTTCGACGACAGACTCAGTTTCAGACTCGGACCCACGTGCCCATCTGTGGTGTTTGCTTCTGTCTCGTTTGCCAAATCGAGTGTAGAGTCAAAAATGGTAGGGCACGGATTTGTTGAATAACTCACTGACGTGCTGTTTAATGGAGGAAATTCCGAATCAGAATCAAGATCTAAGATGGAAATATCCGATGTTCTGCCCATCAATGGAACACAGTGACTCGGCGGGTAGACCTTTTTGAACCCCGTTAACCTTGTATATGTTGTGTATCTGTATCTGTATAATACTGGTTAGCCTTCAATGTTGATGAATAAATACGAAAGTATTGTGTGGATTAGATCCACAGGACATCGCTCGCTGCATACTATGCTGAGCTCTATGTAAACATGCGAAAGTCATTATATTACATGAACACTCTACTTACTGTGCAAAGTTCTGTCGTTTTCAAAACTTTGGCGTCTGCATCAATTAATTCTCATTTTAATGAGTTGACACATTGACGAATCGTCCGTAATTCTTTATGGGAATTTAATCTAATCGGTAAGCGGACATGAGCCCCCCCCCCCCCCCCCCCCCCCCGGGACACGAGCCCCCGGCCGATTTTGCGCGGGCGGACACGAGCCCCCGCCTGTTTTGCGCGGGCGGACATGAGCCCCCCCCCCCCCCCCCCGACCCACCATAAAAATGATGAGATACATGTTTTATTGTGTTAAATTGTAGATTTAAAACTTCAAAACGTACGTATTCTAAAGTGTTCTTTTGACATTAATGCACTTTATATTTTATGCTTTTAACCCCAGATGTTTGAGAACTTTGGTATGTTTGAGATTTATGAGACACAAACAACACCTTTAACTTACGATTATAAGGACAATATGTTCAATCAATCTGTCAAACTTACAAGTTACACTGGCGGTCTTTCTTCCGTCAAAAAGAGTAAATTAAACAGTTAATTCCATGTATCATCAAAGTGTTACCAACAGTTTGATTCGCTAATAGGCAACGATTATCCTGTTTTGTCACTATTGTGTAATCAAGTTGACAATGTAAATGATTAGATCTATCATCGTTATTTTTTTCCTATTAGGTATCATAATTAAAATGAAACAATTAATAATTGGCGAATTATTACTAACAAGCAAGGCAATACTTATAGCCGAAGAAAAACTTCATTTTGTGCTAAAAATTATTAACAAAAATTAGTTAATTATCTTTTTGACCGGGGGGGCTTATGACCGCCCGGCCGCGCAAAACAGGCGTGGGACTCGTGTCCGCCCGCGAAAAATCGGCCGGGGGGGGGGGGGGGGGCTCATGTCCGTCAATCTATTTAATCTATACAAATTAAATACGTTCTCTAGTTTTGAAAATATCTCAGATTTATCGAGTTTTTATTTTTTTTAAATATGTCATCATAATCATGTTATTGCAGGGCTGCCATAAGTTGATCATGAATAATTCTAAGATTTCATAATTTTCCATTTTTCAAGCATAATTACTTATATAAGCATGTTGAAAGTTGCTTTACTTTCAGTCCTAAATGCAGAGGGAGGAATGATAGAAGCATCAAACACTGTGTATGAAGAAAGGACATGTTTATGTGCAAGTAGCAGCGCAGCAAGTATAACATTATTTATTAATCTCTGTGAAGATATAGAACTGTTTCAATATTAATTGCCACGTAGGACAAAATGGCGGCAAGCAGAACTTCCTCGACGAGTGGTAAAAAAACCCGTAAACATTGGGAATGCCCATATTGCAGCAAAACATTTCAGAGTGATGCTAAAAGTTTACAATGTGACACATGCTCAAACTGGGTGTGCCTAGAATGTAGTAAAGTACCTGTAGAAATGTATGAAATGATGTGCAAGATGAACAGTAGTGGTGAAACCAGTTGTTTTAAATGGGTTTGCAAACTTGATGAACGTTCGTTACCTACCCTTAAGGAAATGAATTCTACATTGTCATCCATAATGAAATCTAATAATGAGCGATTTGACGACATAGAAAGGCAGGTGAAGCATGTTGAAAGCAGTATAGGGGAGAAAGTATCGGAGCAAGTTACTGAAATGCAAAACAGTTTAATGACAGACTTATCTGCTGAAATAGACAAGAAACTTGAGGAGAAATTTAGAGAGGAGAGTGACAGAAAGTTTAGAGAAATGAACCTCTGTTTATATAATGTTCCAATGTCCTCCAGCTCAGACCCCCAAGTGAGAAAAGACCATGATTACAACATAGTGGTAATATTATATCAGGCTGTCGTTTCAGAAGAACAGACCCCGCAAATTAAAAATGTGTTCAGACTTAATGGTTCAAAGGGAAAAGAAAGGGCAAGTTATGCAGATAAAGACATTAAAGTACCAGTGGTCAAGATAACCTTTGTCAATAAACACGAGTTGAGGCAGTTGGTAACTAATGCTAGAAAGATAAAAGACTGTAAGAATTTGGATGAATCAATGAAAAAAATTATCGTCTCAAGAGACCTATCCATCAAACAAAGGGAGGAGAACAAAAAATTAAGGGAAGACCTGTTAGAAGCCAACAGCGAGGGGAAGGCTTACACAATACGCAACGGTAAAATAGTCCCATTGATTAGGCAAGGATCTGCAATGCCTAATATGGCTACCCCCTCATACTAACTTTTTAAAAGACAATGTTTTTAACTGTGTAAATACTTTTAACAGTGGTTTTAAAGTTGTATATTCTAATGTTGATTCATTACTCAATAAGAGAGCAGAGCTGATGCACCTCATTGATCAGAATGACTACGATTTCATGTTATTTACTGAAATACTGCCTAAAAACTGCAAGAACATTTTAGAGTGTGAGTTTACGATAGACGGTTACGATTTATTTTATCGAAGTTTAAACTCTGGTAGACGAGTTGCTATTTACGTTAAAAACATTTGGGAAGGAATTATTGATGAGGAACTTACCAAATCCGATTTCCAAGAATCAGTGTGGTGCAGAGTAAACTTACGTAATACTGATAGTCTTCTTGTGGGTGTGGTGTATCGTAGCCCTTCGTCTAGCGAGGACAACAACAATATTTTGAATGAACTATTATGTAAAGCTAGTAGCAAAAAGGACTCTCACTTATTATTGACGGGTGATTTTAACTATAAAGATATTGATTGGATCAATAAAGAATGTGAAACAAATGATAACCAACAAATTTCATTCTTGGAGTGCATCAAAGATTGCTATTTATATCAACATATACATGAACTAACCAGATACAGAGAAGGGAACCAACCGAATATCTTAGATCTCATTTTTAGTAATGAAGAACAAATGATTGAAACCATAGAGTATCTACCTCCCTTAGGGAAAAGTGACCATACCATATTATCGTTTTGTTTTAACTGCTATACACCAGATGCAAGTGATTTTGTACCAAGATATATATATCACAAGGGGGATTATGAAACTTTAAAAAAGGTAATGGCAGAATGTGATTGGGGGAGCATGTAAATGATGATATAGACGATATGTGGTCTTTTTTCACAAACAGTATACAAAAGGCAGTAAGTGAGTGTGTTCCAATGTCTAAACCCAGGAAATGTAAAAAGAAAGCTTGGATAAACTCTGAAGCTATACAAGCTATTAGGGACAAGAATAAAGCTTGGAAAAGTACAAATATTGCAAAAATGAGACAAACTATAAACACTATGCTGAAATCAGAAATAAGGCAACCAGTCTATGTAGAGTTTCAAAAAGGAACTATGAACGTAAATTATGTGAAGATATTAAAGAAGATCCAAAAAGCTTCTGGAAGTATGTAAGATCCCAAAGTAAAACAAAATCTTCTATAGGAGACATTGAATCAGAAGATGGTACCCTTACTAGTGATAATTTACATAAAGCTGAACTTTTCAACAAATTCTTTTGTAGTGTTTTTGTTAATGAGGATATAGAAGATGTGCCAACTCTGGATACTCGGGAATTCTCGGAAGAGCTGTCGGATATAGTAGTGACATCAGACATAGTTAAAGAAAAACTGCTCAACTTGAATTCCTCCAAGTCTCCTGGAGGGGACCAGATTCATCCTCGTATATTAAAAGAAAATGCAGAAACGCTTTGCAGGTTTTTATCTACTCTTTTCACCAAGTCAATAAGCACTGGATATCTTCCAACTGATTGGAAAACGGCAATTGTTGTTCCTCTCCACAAAAAGGGAAGCAAGAAAAAAACAGAAAACTTTCGACCAGTTAGCCTTACTAGTGTGGTTTGTAAGCTGTTTGAATCTATCGTTCGTGACTACATAATGACACACATGGACATGAACAATTTATTTATCGTGCATCAACATGGTTTTAGACCTAGACATTCTTGTGTAACACAACTGTTAGAGGTAATTGATGATTGGTATGAAATTTTAGACAGTGGAGGGTGTATAGACACCATATATTTAGATTTTCAAAAGGCATTTGATACAGTTCCGCACCACAGACTATTAAACAAACTATACAGCTATGGTATTAGAGGCGAGGTACTGAACTGGATTAAGAGCTTTTTATCGGATAGACAACAAGTGGTCAGAGTTGGTAATTATACTTCAATGAAAGCAGATGTTGTAAGCGGTATCCCGCAAGGATCGGTCCTAGGCCCCATCTTGTTCCTTGTTTTTATAAACGAATTACCTGATGTAGTCCAGTCATCGATAAAACTCTTTGCCGACGACACAAAGTTATATTCTTTAATTGAAAAAGAGGAAGACTGCCAGGCTTTACAAAAGGACCTAGACAATATCTCTTGTTGGTCTGATAAGTGGTTATTGAAGTTTAATGCAAAGAAGTGTAAGTCCATGCACATAGGAAGGAATAACCCTAAACACCAATACCATATGAAAGCAGAGGAGGAAACTATTCTGTTAGAACAAACTCTACATGAGAAAGACATAGGGGTTACTTTCGATGAGAGAATGAAATTTGATGTACACATCACAAACGTTGTTAATAAAGCAAATCAGCAATTGGGGCTTATAAGGAGAACTTTTGACTACATTGATAGAGTAATGTTTCTGACTTTATATAAATCGCTTGTGAGACCGCATTTAGAGTATGCTACAGTTATTTGGTCGCCTTGGTTAAGGAAAGATATTATTGCAATTGAGCAAGTTCAGCGCAGAGCAACTAGACTCGTTAGGGATATTCAACATCTATCTTATGAACAAAGACTAAAGGAACTAGGACTTCCAACTCTACTATACCGTCGTCAAAGACAAGACATGATTCAACTCTTTAAAATCCTCAACAAATATGATGAAATACACATGCCAAGTATCATTATCAACAATTCCAGTGTTACTCGGGGCCACGACCTCAGACTAGTGAAAAGTCATCACAAGTATAAAAGTACCATGAACTCATTTGTCCCAAGGAGTGTGAATAATTGGAACAACTTACCAGAACATTGCATTCATAGTAAAACAGTGAATAGTTTCAAGTCAGAACTAAATAATGCCTGGAAACAGAAAGATAACAAGTTTTTTTATAACTTTTAAACTGGCGCACAACTGAGTGAATTTATGAAGGATATAAACGGGTCAACATAAGCATTGATGCTTCTACAAGACCTCTCATCAAAGGTAAATCAAAGGTAAATCAAAGTCTGCTTAAACTACCATCTGCTAGGATAAAAATCGTGATGATTTCGGAAAAATCAAGAGTTATTGTCTACACCACCGCAGCTACCGCTGTTTGTCACAAGCCAGCAGCTCGGACAAAGCCGTGTTTTATACAACCACCAACTACTCTTCTTTTGAACATGCGCAGTTGTGGGAAACAACCGCCATCATTTGAAAACAACAAAACTTGATCAGACTTGATATTCCACATTATTTCATTTCTGGTAGAGCTGTACAACAAAACAATGACGACTGCTTTGGTAAAACAAAACAAACCTAAATAAAAAATAGCATGCAATTTTATGTGAAAGTAAATGATAAAAGTTGTGAAACAAGTGGAAAAATGGTTTACCCGATTAGCGAACAGTTGCAAGTTATTCATGTTTATTTTGAGGGTGTCCGCTCATTTTCTGAAATGTCATTCCTGGCCCTTGTGGTACATAGTCCTTTGTATTGTCAGCGTCAATCTCAAAAGTTAATTTCTGTTGCTTTAACTTGCTTAGGTGGCATGACCCTACTGTCGCTGGCTGAGCTATTTCCACTGTCTGCAAATGAATAATGTCAGTTTGAATACCGATCTCAACCTAGAAATCATGAAAATGGCATCCTTGGCGAAATGACGTGTGAAATGTATCTGTATGTTGTAGACTAGATCCTGATAATGATTTTTATACCGCTGCACCCTTATAGCTTAGTGATAGAGCGCCCGCTTGCAGTACAGGAGGTTGCAGGGTCAATCCCTAGCCGGGTCAAACCAAAGACATGAAAATTGGAAGTAATGGTTTCCCTCCCTGGTTCGCCGAGTACAGTCCCATTGGTGCCCCATAAAAGTGACCCTTCTAATAATCATCAGTATTGATGGCGAGTAGTAACTTTAGTAAGAAATAGAAATACACCGGTGAGGGAGAGGGACGATGACTAGTTTATCGGCGATGGTTACCTTTTGATGTGTATGCTATTTTGTTGACATTGGATGTTGTGAAATTCAGTGTAGCTCCATTACTTTGCCATCCACTATTTCGCGAAAGCCAATATATTGCGGTCGCGGCTTGGACCCCGATTTTTCCTATATGTAAACTAAAGACAATAAAAGCTGAGTAACATTAATTTCTGTTTCTTTAATAAAATAAATAATAAGATGTGCCTTTAACAGGTCGCTATAATTGCGTAATCAATGTCAATTAACACCATCTGTGGACTTGTCACAGTGCAGCGTGTCATCCCGCTGCGTCAATTGACAGGTGTGAACTAACAAACAAACAATGGGCCTACTGAGTGAACTCGCACAGTGGAGAGATAACCACAGACATTAAAATCTCAGTCACTCACATTTTGATATATCAATCAGACGCTTACAATCTTAAATGCGATTCGTACCAGATAACAATGTACTCGAACAATGTCGGCCAAGAAATAAATGAAATTTAATTATTATATGGTTGATTTTATAAACTATTGATAATTATTTTATATAATCTTGGTGATTGCATTGGGAGAGTTTCGCTTGTTCGGAATTTGTTTCCATGTAAATCCATAAGGTATCCTGTTTATTGTTAGATCTAAATGTATTTTCTCGCTTTATATAGGTACATTTGTGTAATTTCATGTGAAGCGCTTTTGAACGCACAACCCCTGTGTGAAAAGAGCGCTATATAAATCTGGTATAATAATAATAATAACTGTAAATTGATTCTTTAACCCTTTACCTGATAGCCTATTTCTAGAATTGAAAATAGGTTACTACAGTCGAACACCGTTACCTCGATATTGGATACGTCGATACTCCGCTTACGTCGATTTGTTCTGCCGGTCCCGGCGAATTCCTTCTTTATCTATATAAGAAATCTCTCATTTGCTCGATATGCTTACCTCGATATTATCGGTTACGTCGATGTAATTTTTCAGAACCAGAGACATTTTCTCACCCTTACGTCGATATCTGCTTCACCGTGACCGCATATCGCACATTCGGCAAACATTGGATGGAGGTGCGAAATTGGCTCTCGGCCACCGTGACTGATTGTAGCACGAAATGTGTGAACATGTCCGAAATTGCACCAATCTGCACGAAAGATAATCCCATCTTGATTGCACTGGATCAATATTATTAATGAATTCCCGAATAACTTTGGTTACGAAGTTTGCGTACAAATTTACGATGACGATTCTGTCAAACCTGGGTCGATTATGGCTGCGCTGTTTAAATCAGACTACAGAATTCTTTGTAGTGCAGACTGAAGGTGCCGTACGGCGAATAAGTGTAGAGAGATCAAACAATATCAAACAAAAGTTACATTTCATTTCTGATTTATTTTTTATCTAAGTCAGTTCAAACACGCCGCTTCTGTTTGAAACGCCTAAATAATTCGCCGGCGTTTCGAAGTCGGACACACCCTTTTGAAAATTATACATGTAAACAACTTACGCTTCCAGAGGTAAAGCGTCACCGGAAGTGTAAACAGTTCACTGTGTTGGTGTGATGAAATGTGTAAACCTAATTTTATGTTATAAAAATTGTGTTAGCACCCATGCGCTGGATGTTTATGCTGATGAAATCAGGTAGATCTACCAAATGTATTAAAATACGAAAATTGTTTACTCGCTCCCGCATGTCATATCTAATAAACGCGTAGATTCTCTACTTTTAAAAATACTGAACATTATGAGTTGAAGATTTTGTCAGATTCTACTTGCCTACGCATTTGTTTTCAATTACCAATCATATAACTGTCAATAAACACTAGGATCGAGTATAACGTTAACACTTCGATATGACGCTACAGATCTCAAATGAGAAACTCCCATTAGCTCGAACTTCGGATACGTCGATATTTTTTCACGGTCCGTTCAACTTCGAGGTAACGGTATTCGACTGTACTTAAAGCAGGTTGAAAGTAAAGCAGAATGCGCTTAAGGCGCATTCTGCTTTACTTTCAGCCTGCTTTAAGCTATCCTGTTCTAGAATATATAGAAACAATTCCCTATAATATATATTCATGACTGATTAAATTGGAACTATTTTCTTCAGCGGAGGTATAAATCATATCCGCTAAAAGTCGCTTCTATGGGGTAAAGGGTTAAAGCCACTATATTTCTAACATGAAATTTATGTCACTATCGTAAGCGTTCCATATAAAAAGAAGTAATACGTGGTGATATTTGAAGCAATATTGCTAACGAACAGTAAAATTTGTGGCAAGTAATCAAGTTCGTTTATTTTTGAATAGCGACGAAAATTTACGGACATACTCGGTAAAGCTCATTTGCATAATTCTATACAACAAATTGAGTGCTTTACAATCAAAGAAAGACAACTCCTTTAAGTTTGGCCGCTAAACTGATGTAATGTATACACATTGTCGCGGCCGAATCAATCACGTGACCTTTATGCAATCGTTCGAAAGTTCTCGGAATCAGCCCGTAATCTTATTTGTAAACAAACCCGCTTATAATGTAAACCACCACGATAAGATTTCGACACATTTAGGTAGGATTCTTTACGAAGTGGGTGCATATGTCAGGCTTCTTACTTAGTTTTAATACATAGAAAATGCACACATATAAGAAATTGCGCGTTTTAAACACCAATTTGAGCGGGATTGTGCCTTTAATTTTCATATACATTTACTTGTTTCTTTACAATTAACAACCGAGAAAATCTCTTTAATTTATCCGCATTCTAAACGCGATACAGGCATTAAGTGTGATTTTAATAATAATGAGTAAGTGATCCACACGTCCACTTTAAACAATATGGCTGCCATTGTCGAAATGAAACTATAAATTTGCTATAATACACATGAAAACGCTGATGCGATGCTATATATGACAGTGCATTTCAAATTTTGGAGACTTGTTTTCGCAAGAAATAACAAGGTATACAACCATGAATCCGTGTGTATTGCATGACATAGGTTGGCAATCCGGCCACATGGAGGATTTCTTTCACTGGACCCCAACTTCCGTGATATAATGGAGCTACACTGTATACTGTTTGGATGCTTGACAAAAAAAGTAGATCTGACCGACCCCTCATCCCCCATACGTCAACAATTAAAAGTACTCGGCTTTTTTAAATATCTTGTAAAGACAGAATACAGAAGAATTCTTAAATTAACAAGGATTTATAGGTCCTTTTTATGCTCCCCTTTAGGGGGGGGCATATAGTCGCTGCTTTGTCCGTCCGTTCGTGTATCGGTCTGTCTGTTTATCCGTCCGTCCGTCACGCTTTTTTGTCTGGAGCATATCTCTTGAACAGTTCATCGTAGGTTGATGAAACTTGATACAGTGATAGAGAATGACAAAAGGAGGTACAGTACACAAGAACCTTTAATCTGTCATCTCCCACTATTGAATTATCTCCCCTTTTCTCCTAAAATAATCAATTTTGTTTGAACTTTTTGCAGTAGCATATCTCTGGACTGTTACATCGTAAGTTGATTAAACTTGTTACAGTGATAGAGGATGACATTAGGAAGTGCAGTACACAAGAACCGTAACTCTCTCATCTCCCAATTTTGAATTATCTCCCTTTTTCTCATAAATTAAATCAATTTGTCCGGAGCATATCTCTGGACTGTAACACCGTAATTTGATGAAACTTGTTACAGTTATAGAGGATGACAGAAGGAAGTGCATTACACAAGAAGGGTAACTCTGTCATCTCCCAATAATGAATTATGTCCCTTTTTCTAAAAAAAAACAACAATTTTTGTCCGGAGCATATCTCTTGACTGTTACACTGTAAGCTAATGAACCTTGATACAGTGATAGATGATGACATAAGGAGGTGCAGTACACAAGAACCATGACTCTGTCATCTCCCAATATTGAATTATCTCCCTTTTTCTATTTAAAAAAAGATCAAATTTTGTCCGGAGCATATCTCCTGAGCATTGCATTGTAAGTTGATAAAACTTGATACAGTGATAATTTATGGGATGAAAGAGGGAGTACTGTACTCAAGAATCATAACTCTTCCATCTCCCAATATTGAATTATCTCCGTTTTTCTTATAAAAAATCAAATTTTCTGAAGCACTGTAACTTGATGAAACTTGATTATGACTTAGAGTATGACACAAAGAATGTAGTACACAAGAATTATAACTGTCATTTCCAAATATTGAATTGTCGACCTTTTTTCATAAAAATTTCATTTTTTGTCTTAAGCATATCTCCTGAACGTTACATCATAAGTTGATGAAACTTGATACTGTGTTCACCTACTAAACATACTATACCTTTGGGTTTTTCCTTGTGGGGAGCATCTATCGTTGGGAACGGTATTCTTGTATTGTTTGGCAGCCTATGGCAAAATTTATGTTACACTGTACTTACCAATTATGATGGTAGGATCTATTGTCCAATTAGTGCATTTAATGTAACATCAATGCTCCACTTACAAGTGAACATACCGGTAATCATAAAATTGAGGTAGATCTATGGGCATGATTTAAGTCAAATTGTTTTGACTACTTCTTGTCTACACTATTTACAATCTCGGTCACCACTGTCAGCATAAATAGGAGCTGCCCCTTCCTCTGGGCTGGTTCTTACTTCCCTTTTTTTAGGCTGAAAATCATCATCTGTTTGAGCCTTCTGTGGACAAGCCCCGTGTGTAGGGAATTGCCGTTGTTTCTGTGGTTTTCCTGTCCTTACCTCTCAGGGCTCTGGGGGGCTTCATCCTTTTCCGGTTTGAATCCTGTGAGGCAAATATTGAACATGCTTTCTGGCTGCCACACAACTTGATTTCATTTTGGGTGTCAAAGACATTGGTTGTATTCAATGTATTGTAAGGACTAAGGTCACGTCCATTCCATGTACAAGTAGATACAGTAACTCCGAAGTTCAAGGGACTGTTTTTAAAAATTTCGATATATCAGGACCTAAATCTTTGAATCATATGTAGGCTTCGAAACATTATTTACATACATCTGACAAGGTTCTTCTTTACTTTCTTCTTGCTATAAACATTACATATATTAGCCTCGTTCTAGAATACAGGTGACCACTTAAAGCAGCTTGAAAGTAAAGCAGAATGTACCTTAAGTTAAGACATTCAGCTTTACTTATAGCCTGCTTTATGCTACCATCTGCTAGGATAAAGAAACTATTAACCTCATCGGGACCTTGCACAAACTTCCATTTTGAGATTTTGGACCCCATTGTGCATTTTTAGCTCACCTGAGCCAAAGGCTCGAGGTGAGCTATTGGGATGGCCCTGTGTCCGTCGTCGTGCGTATGTGCGTCGTCGTTAACAATTGCTTCAAATGACATCTTCTCCTATACCCCTTGACAGAATTCAACCAAACTTTACAGAAATGTTCCTTTGGTGAAGCTCTTTCAAATTTGTTCAAAGAATTAAAAACAATGCAGAACTCTGGTTGCCATGGCAACCAAATTGAAAAAATAAGGAAATCTTAAAAAATCTTCTTGTCAAAAACTGCAAGGGCCAGAGCTTAGATATTTGGCACATAGCATCATCTACAGGTCCTCTATCAAGTTTGTTCAAATTATGCCCCAGGGGTCAAAATTGGCCCCGCCCGGGGTCACAGTTTTACATAGAGTTATATAGTGAAATTTTCAAACGTCTTCTTCTCTGAAACCAATGTGGCCAGAGCTTTGATATTTGGCATGGAGACACTTCTAGATGTCCTTTACCAAAATTGTTCAAATAGTTGTGGTCGGTTGCATAACTAGGTCACAGGAGCTAAAAATAGATTTTTTCAATGAAAACTTAAAAAATCTTCTTGTCTGAAACTACAAGGGCCAGAGCTTAGATATTTGGCACATAGAATTGCCTACAGGTTCTCTATCAAGTTTGCTCAAATTATGCCCCTGGGGTCAAAATTGGCCCGGCCCCGGGGGTCACGGTTTTACATAGAGTTATATAGTGAAATTTTCATACGTCTTCTTCTCTGAAACTAATATGGCCAGAGCTTTGATATTTGGCATAGTGACACTTCTAGATGTCCTATACCGAAATTGTACAAATGGTTCTGGTCTGTTGCATAACTAGGTCACAGGAGCTAAAAATAGATTTTTTAAAAAATCTTCTTGTCTAAAACTACAAGGGCCAGAGCTTAGATATGTGGCTAATATCATCGCCTACAGGTCCTCTATTAAGTTTGTTCAAATTATGCCTCTAGGGTCAAAATTGGCCCCGCCCGGGGGTCACTGTTTTACATAGAGTTATATAGTGAAATTTTCAAACATCTTCTTCTCTGAAACTAATATGGCCAGAGCTTTTATATTCTGTATGGTGACACTTTTAAATATACTTTACATATTTTGTTCAAATTGTTACGGTCTGTTGCATATCTAGGTCAGTCCTGGACATAAATCAATATCTCCATTTTTAGCTCACCTGAGCCAAAGGCTCAAGGTGAGCTATTGGGATGGCCCTGTGTCCGTCGTCGTGCGTTGTGCGTCGTCCGTCGTCGTTAACAATTGCTTCAAATGACATCTCCTATACCGCTTGACAGAATTCAACCAAACTTTACAGAAATGTTCCTTGGGTCAAGCTCTTTCAAATTTGTTCAAAGAATTAAAAACAATGCAGAACTCTGGTTGCCATGGCAACCAAAGTGAAAAAATAAGGAAATCTTAAAAAATCTTCTTGTCAAAAACTGCAAGGGCCAGAGCTTAGATATTTGGCACATAGCATCATCTACAGGTCCTCTATCAAGTTTGTTCAAATTATGCCCCAGGGGTCAAAATTGGCCCCGCCCCGGGGTCACAGTTTTACATAGAGTTATATAGTGAAATTTTCAAACGTCTTCTTCTCTGAAACCAATGTGGCCAGAGCTTTGATATTTGGCATGGTGACACTTCTAGATGTCCTTTACCAAAATTGTTCAAATGGTTGTGGTCGGTTGCATAACTAGGTCACAGGAGCTAAAAATAGATTTTTTCAATGAAAACTTAAAAAATCTTCTTGTCTGAAACTACAAGGGCCAGAGCTTAGATATTTGGCACATAGAATTGCCTACAGGTCCTCTATCAAGTTTGTTCAAATTATGCCCCTGGGGTCAAAATTGGCCCCGCCCCAGGGGTCACGGTGTTACAAAGAGTTATATAGTGAATTTTTCATACGTCTTCTTCTCTGAAACTAATATGGCCAGAGCTTTGATATTTGGCATAGTGACACTTCTAGATGTCCTATACCAAAATTGTACAAATGGTTCTGGTCCGTTGCATAACTAGGTCACAGGAGCTAAAAATAGATTTTTTACAATGAAAACTTAAAAAATCTTCTTGTCTAAAACTACAAGGGCCAGAGCTTAGATATATGGCACATATCATCGCCTACAGGTCCTCTATTAAGTTTGTTCAAATTATGCCCCTAGGGTCAAAATTGGCCTGCCCCGGGGGTCACTGTTTTACATAGAGTTATATAGAGAACATTTCAAACGTCTTCTTCTCTGACTCTAATATGACCAGAGCTTTTATATTCTGTATGGTGACACTTTTAAATATACTTTACATATTTTGTTCAAATTGTTCCGGTCTGTTGCATATCTACGTCAGTCCTGGACATAAATCAATATCTCCATTTTTATACGCCCGTCTTCAGACGGGACGTATTATGTCGTGGCGCTGTCCGTCCGTCTGTCCGTCCGTCCGTTAACTTTTTCATGTCCGCTCTCTAACTCAAACAAATTTAGTCTAATCCTTTTGAAACTTGGTCAGAACGTGTATGACCATAATATCTCGGTCAAGTTCGATAACCAGCAAGATTGCCCCAGACATTCAAGAGTTATGCCCTTTTTTGTCAAAAACGGGCATATTAGTTTGTCCGCTCTCTAACTCAAACAAATGTTTTTTAATCCTTTTCAAACTTTGTCAGCATGTGTATGACCATAATATCTCGGTCAAGTTCGATAACCAGCAGGATTGCACCAGGCTTTCAAGAGTTATGCCCCTTTTTTCGTAAAAAACGGGCATATTTTAGTTTGTCCGCTCTCTAACTCAAACAAATTTATTTTAATCCTTTTGAAACTTTGTCAGCATGTGTATGACCATAATATCTCGGTCAGGTTCGATAACCAGCAGGATTGCCCCAGACATTCAAGAGTTATGCCCCTTTTTTTTTAAAAAACGGGCATATTTTAGTTTGTCCGCTCTATAATTCAAACACATTTATTTTAATCCTTTTGAAACTTGGTCAGCATGTGTTTGACCATAATGTCTCTGTCAAGTTTGATAACAAGCAGGATTGCACCAGGCATTCAAGAGTTATGCCCCTTTTTTCGTAAAAAACGGGCATATTTTAGTTTGTCCGCTCTATAACTCAAACAAATTTATTTCAGGCCTTTTGAAACTTGGTCAGCATGTGTATGACCATAATGTCTCCTTTATATTTCATAACCAGCAAGATTGCCACAGACAGTCAAGAGTTATGTCCCTTTTTTCATCTGAAACGGGCATTTTTTAGTTTGTCCGCTCTCTAACTCAAACAAATTTATTCCAATCCTTTTGAAACTTGGTCAGCATGTGTATTACCATAATGTCTCAGTTATGTTTTATAACCAGCAGGATTGCCCCAGACATTCAAGAGTTATGCCCCTTATTTTGTCAAAAACTGGCATTTTTTAATTTGTTCGCTCTCTAACTCAAATAAATTTATTCCAATCCTTTTGAAACTTTGTCAGCATGTGTATGACCATAATGTCTCGGTCAAACTTCATAACCAGCAAGATTGCCCCAGACATTCAAGAGTTATGCCCCTTTTATCGTCAAAAACGGGCATTTTTTTGTTTGTAGCTCTCTTTCTCAAACAAATTTATTCCCATCCTTTTGAAACTTGGTCAGCATATGACCCCTAACTTTCAGGGTTCTTCCCCTTTTGTTTTTACCTTGATAGGGTTTTGGTATGACTACATTCTAAGATCGTTTTGACGGGCGTATAATGTGCCCGGCTTGCGGTGCTCTTGTTCCAATTATTCTCAGGTGAGCGAATATGCCCCATGGGGCTCTTGTTCCAATTATTCTCAGGTGAGCGAATATGCCCCATGGGGCTCTTGTTGTTATTTTTAGCTCACCTGAGCCGAAGGCTCAGGATGAGCTATTGTGATACCATTCTGTCCGTCGTACATTCACATTTTCAAACAACATCTCCTCAGAAACCACTGATCCAATTATTGTTCAAAGTTTTTGGCTAGAGTTATTCCCCTTGCTGTGGGACCAGATTTTCTAACATGACCATATAGACAACTTTTAATGCATAAGAAAATCTTAAAAAATCTTCTTCTCAGAAACCCAAAGGCCCAGACCTTTGATATTTGGTATGTATCATTACCTAATGATCTTCTAGCAAGATTGTTCAAATTTTGACCCTGGGGCCAAAAATGGCCCCGCCCTAGGGCTTATCAGTTTTCTTCGGAAAACCTCTAAAAATCTTCTTCTCTGAAACTGTATGGCCTAGATCATTAATATTTGACATGTAGCTTTGTCTTATGGTCCTCTACCAAGATTGTTCAAATTATGACCCCGGGTCAAAATTGGTCCCGCCCCGGGGCTTATCAGTTTTACATAGACTTATATAGGAAAACCTTAAAAAATCTTCTTCTCTGAAACTGTAAGGCCCAGATCATTAATATTTGACATGTAGCTTTGCCTCATGGTCCTCTTCCAAGATTGTTCAAAATATGACCCCGGACCAAAACTAGCCCTCCCTCGGGCTTATCAGTTTTTCATAGAAACCTTTAAAAATCTTCTTCTCTGAAACCATTAGGCCCAGATCATTAATATTTTACATGTAGTTTTGCCTCATGGTATTCTACCAAGATTGTTCAAATTATGACTCTCGGGCCAAAAATGGCCCTGCCCCTGGGCTTATCATTTTTACATTGAATTATATAGGAAAACCTTAAAAAATATTTTTCTCTGAAACTGTAAGGCCCAGATCATTAATATTTGACATGTAGCTTTGCCTCATGGTCCTCTACCAAGATTGTTCAAATTATGACCCCCGGACCAAAAATGGCCCAGCCCTAGGGCTTATCAGTTTTTCATAGAAAAACCTTTAAAAACCTTCTTCTCTGAAACCATTAGGCCCAGATCATTAATATTTTACATGTAGCTTTGCCTCATGGTCCTCTACCAAGATTGTTCAAATTATGACACATTGATCATAACTTTATTAAAATGTTGTTTTGCCCTGCAATTTCCTCAGGTGAGCGAATTGTGACCCTCTGGGTCTCTTGTTCTAAGTCAAGATAGGAATTTGTGACATAACTGATGCCGTATTATAAATTAATGTGTTTATGCTATATGGTAATGATAAAACAGAAACGTTGCTCTCACTGTTACCATGGCAACCAGTGACCATAGTAACACAAGAAACTAAGTTTTTTGCTGTAAAATTGAATTTTATCTAATAACTTGTGCAGAAAAAGTACAGATGGGGCAATGTGGATATATTTATGACTTGATATACCTTTAGTTACGTATCTTTTACTGAACTATGTGAATATTTAGAAGAAAATGAATATTTATTCGTATTAACATGGGTTACTATACAACTTTTATACACGACTGATTTAAAAACCTTTTTAGTGGAACATATGTAACCAAAACAGCTTCCCAGCTGATCAATATCGTCAATTTGTTAAGCTTTGTTTCTGCGTCCAATTATTTTATGGCAATAGTTGTCCAATTTATTTGACCTGTCACCGTGCATGTCTTAACTCCGTGTAGGATTCATGACGCTGAAACTGAGACAGTGGTATGTCAAATATTTGTGATAAAACTAAGTATGGTAAACCCATGTAATGAAAGTAACACACACATAACTTCAAATGGTAAAGATATAAGAGTTTTGAATATCAATTGCTTAACACCATGTCTTGAGTACATGTACGTTCTCATAACTATGTCTGCTTCACATCATCACATGTCTGATGAGCTGCATGATAGTGTCCTAGACGCAGTTACAGGTGTAACCACGGTCCATTTGGGTCACTGGTCTACACCAGATTTTTGTATCACTGTAATGAATTATGATTTGAGGTTGCCTGCGATCATCATCTATTACATTAATTTTGATTCATGAATAAAATAACAAGAAACTGTATCAACATTAGGTTAAGCCACTGTTGAACAAGCGTTTGCCAAACATCCTAATTGGAGCATGTTTGTCTGTAGTATGTATTTCTTCCCCTGTAGCTATAGTTGAATCTGATATACTGAAAAATGGCAATGAAGCATTGAAATAGACGCCTTAAATACTCACCGACCAGACCTCGTTGGCCAACGTTCAATATGGTCAAAGGTCAAGGTCACCAATCTTGGCCCATGACTGCTATGGAAACTTCCAAAAAGGACCAGAATCAAAAATAATACAGTACACTTATTTGAATCTTGAAGTAATTTGCATAATTTGAGGTCAGATAGAATTGTATTCGTTCCATACAGTGTGAATCCCTTGGAATCACGGTTCGCGCTCCAGAGTTATAATATCCAAGAGAAATAACTCAATTACATTATCATGAAAAATATATTTATATGTGCAATTGAGGAACAGTATTATCGGGGTAATCTAGTATTCAATAAATGCCATTATTGTAGTTGTAAACAACAAGGAATGGTTTAAAAAAAAGGCCTGAAATACATTTTACTAACCTTTAGAATTCTGGGGTCCCCAGCCGTGTTTTGAAATAAAATCTATGCGAATTGACCTTTTTAGTATGTATGTCACTAAAACGGTAAAAAACAGCCATTAGAGGAACAATGTCGAAAAACGTCATAAGCGTCATTAGACTAAATAATTTTTTCTAGCAAAAATAAAGCCGTTTGGGTCCAATGGACTCCAAAGGTCCGGATGAGGGTTAAGGTTCATGTTTATGACTGTGTAGTTACTTCAGTGGAACAAGTTTCCTCAATGGAGGAATGAATTTCATGCCTAAAAAGGCATATTAATAGGATAATGGGTAAAATATTGAAGTACTAAAATTTAAATACCTGGATGCTATAAACAATCATCATTATCATGTTCATTAGTAAGAAAAGGGGTATTCACAGTGTGATGGCGATAGAGAAAATAATTAGACTACTTATTTATTTCAAAATTTCTTTATAAATTATATACATGTACATGTATATCTCTTTAGTAGTATCAGACAGTAAATCACTGCTTGTCTCCACCTTATAACAAACAAAAGTCACTATTTTCCGACTTCATTATGCCATTCTTATCTCCCACGTATCTCCTTTTAGTCAAGTACAGTACATGGTTCTTCAGGTAGCTGTGTGATATATTATTCATGTTAGGTATGGTTAAAACACTTCACTACAGGGCCTTACAGATTGCTTTATCCATATTGATCAGCTGTGATTCTCTGGGTTTAATACTAGTTATGTGACCTTCTCATGAAGTTTTCTACACATTGCTTCAGTATCTGCATTTATCCCTATTCTGTGTGGCACTTAAAACAGAGGGGTTGCTTAAAGCAGCCTGCAAGTTAAGCAGAATGCTACTTAGTAGTATTTTGCTTTACTTTCTGTCTGCTTTAAGCTACCATCTGCTAATATATAGGACATATTTCTTATGGTACATATAAAAATAATTATTTTCTTTAGTGGAGGAATAAATTAATCTTTATTAAAGGCATGTCTATGGAGTAGTGGGTTAAACTGTTGATTCATTTTCTGTGCTGTTACAAGCCCATAACACAAACTTGACTATTGCCCAATCTAGCAAATACGGCCAAATTTATACTTTACAATATTTAAATTTCAAACACATAACAATATTTTAATTAACGGTCAAACACTGTATGCAATATTTTAATTAACGATCAATTACTGTATGTAATATTTAAATTTATGAAATGTAAACAAATTTAGAAAATCCCAAAATACCTGCTTAACCCTTTCCTCCGTATGCAATTTAAGTGCAAATTACCTATATCAAACTGTGTTTTTTGGAAGTCATGTAACTGCTTAATGCAAGATGAAGATCAAGCAGAAACCTCCTATTGAAGCTTTCTCCTAGTTTCATCTTGCCTAAATTTAAGCTGTCACATGAATTGACCAATTGAATATTCATTTTTGGTGCATATGTCGAGTTAGTAGAGTAGCTATAAGGCACTTGTATGGAGGAAAGGGTTAATGTTTCTGTTGATTTCTATTTGCAGGAGGATCCATCCCTGGAGCGGCACTTCAAGGGCCACAGGGACACTGTTACCAGTGTGGACTTCAACCCCAACATGAAACAGTTGGGTCAGTACTGAGTAGAGTGGAGAAGACGTTATTCTCGCCTGTTTAAAACCCATACGAAACACATTCACTAAAATGTAGAAAATGACAGCTGACTATTCATTAAAATCTGAGTGGCAAGTAGTTGGAGCCTGATCAGACATCAGGTTACTTGGCATCTGATCTGGCTTCAAACGGTTTGCAATTGAAATTATTGTCTTAGCCAGAGCTCCAGATAAGGGAGGGAAGTATTTCAAAAACTAAAATCTTTATTTCTGCATTAAATTCTATGGTGTCACTACTGATTAGAATCGTCTCGGAGAGACGATTCTAAGCAGTAGTAACCACATAGTATTTAAAGCTAAGATAAGAGAGAAAATGTTGGATTTGTTCAGGTTACTCCCTCTTATCTGGAGCCCTGTTAGCGACAACATGTTCATTTGGAAAGAATAATTAATGTCTTCACTGTAGTCGTCACTGATAATCCTATACATGTATCCCTTCTAGAAAAGGTTTTCATTCTCCAACCTTGGCTAATTATAGAGCTAAAGGAAATTTATAGTATCTGCATACAAATAGGTTGATACATGTATAGAGCAGCTTGAAAATAAAGCAGAAAGTTCTTTATGAAGCTTTCTGCATTACTTTTAGCCTGTTTTAAGCAACTCACTTGTTTTAAACCCTGAAAGTATGGAGGGGTGTTCATGTGTATACTCTATATTAAAAAGATTATTAAAAAAAGATCTATATTAACCCTTTTCTCTATAGCCTGTTTCTTCAGGTGAACTCTTAAAGCAGGTTGAAAATAACAGAATGCAGCTTAAAGCATATTCTGCTTTACCATCTGCTAGGTATTTTCTTCAGGGGAGGAATAAATTAAATACATGTGCTAAAAGGCGCTTCAAGTTCAAGGGGGAAGGGTTAAAGTGAGATCAAGTTTAGGCAGAAAGCTCCTGAATCTTTCTGCTTAAGATGCCTCCTTTCTCTAATACCAGCAATTAGTTGTTTAGATTTGAGTGTAATAGCGGGGATTCTACTGTATTTGAATTCTCTTCTACATTTACTTCAGCCTCGGGGTCCATGGACTCCTGCCTGATGGTGTGGAACTTCAAACCTCAGATGAGAGCATACAGATTTGTTGGACACAAAGTAAGATTGAGTTACAAGTTGTCAGCTGGACTTCCAGTGGAAATGATGTGCAGAATGAATTTTACAAGTTTAAATCACCATAGGCATATTCATAATCATATATACTCATCATTTGCAAACGATGTATAGTATTGACAGCATCTGGGGTCTTCATCTACCTGTAATTCGCTGGAAGATGTGATATGAATGAAATACTGTTAAAATGAAGTTAAATCATAATATTTACATTCGCCCCGCATTGTCCTTATATAACACTATTCTAAAAAGAGATTTGCATATTTCAATGAATGCTCACTTAAAATCCAGTTCTAGCCGGCTGGTTTAGGGGCGGAGCTATACTGATCACTTTCAAATCGATACAGAGAAGTCTGAATGGTAGGCGCGGTTAACGCGGAGTAATCAAGTATGGCGTGTGAGTAAATCGGTTTTAAAAAACGCGACCTAAATTTAAGATGCTTATCATACAAGTATTTCGCAAATTCGTGTGCTTTTAGATATCTCAAAAGGGATTTTAAACATAACGAGAAAGTTTACCGGTTAAAAGTCTAAATTTATCCAGTAAATATAATATGTGATTGGGACTAGTTTCAGTCTATATATAGAGATCGTTACTACGATAGCAACGGGCAAAGTGTCTATTAGAACGGTTATGTACATTTCTGGTTCATTTTCTCAGCTCACGATGGAATATAAATATAAGAAATAAATTGCGTACTTCCGTTATTCATGAGCTGATGGCACTTCTATGCTTTTACTAGCAAAGTTAAGCGAGAAGCCCTTCGGGCTTCACGCAATTTGCTAGTAAAAGCATGGAAGTGCCATCAGCTCATGAATGCCGGAAGTACGAAATTCATTTCTTAAATAAACACATCTTTAGTGGAGGAAAAAGTTAAAGGCATAAAAAGGCTTATACAATTATAGAATTGGGGTTAAAAGCTCAATTCTGGACTATAGCACAAATGAAAATGAAGGGAATCAAGACCATTGTTGTAAAGAGTTTGACTTAAAATATTTGCAATGGTTGATGTATATTTGGCCGGATTGAAAATGCGGTCTATAGATTGGCGAAAGCCGTCCGTCTGTCCGTCCGCCCTCACTTTGGTTGACCTTTTCGTTAGTGTCAGTTTTAGCCAAAGCTTAAGTGCTACAGCAACCAAATTTGGCATTTACAGTTGTAGTGAGGTCATCATCACATACAGTGGGTAACTAGGTCACTGTGACCTAGATTTCACGGTCTGATGACTTAGAGAATTCTTGGTTAACCTTTTTGTTTGCGTCTTGGTTTACCTTTTTGTTAGTGTCAGTTTTAGTCAAAGTTTAAGTCCTACAGCAACCAAATTTGGCATGTACAGTTTTAGTGAGGTCATCATCACATGCCATGGGTAACTTTATTATATATATATACAAAGCAAAAGTGCAGACAATCCGGCCATACCGACATTGGCGGTTTCTCGTTACTGTTTGATTGTTTTATAGGATGCTGTGATGAGTGTAAGATTCTCACCTTCCGGTCACTTGGTTGCCTCAGCATCTAGGGACAAGACAGTAAGGCTGTGGATTCCATCGGTGTAAGTGTCAGAATACATGCAGAGTGAAACCCCTCTAAACGGGACATGTGTTGGGACACCATAAATTTCCAGTTTAGAGGATTTTTTTAAGTCATTAGTCCATAGTATGGAAGATAGCTGACCACTTAAAGCAGGTTGAAAGTAAAGCAGAATACACCTTAATGCACATTCTGCTTTACTTTCAACCTATTTTAAGCTACCATCTGCTAGAATGTATAAAGTGGAACTATTTTTTTCAGTGTAGGAATAGACTAAATACATAAAATGCGTATTATAGTGTAATTCAAAATAAAGAAGGGTTGGAAACGGAACCAAACAAATCAAAATTGTTTAAATATCTGTTCTCTGTAGACCCAATTCCTCCATGAATACACCTTTATAGCCTTCAATGTATTCCCCCCCAAAGAAAATAGCCCCACTTTATGCTGTCATGAATTCGTATAGTAAGAACTATTTTATATTTCCTAGCAGATGATAGCTTAAAGTAGATTGAAAGTAAAGCAGAATGCAACTTCAAACACATTCCGTTTTACTGCCAACCTGTTTTAATTGGTCACCTTTCCTCAAAACTAGAAAGAGGCTATGTGGGTGTGGGGTTAAAGACATGATCAGTTGATGCAGGATAAACTAAATCAGAAAGCCCCTACTTGAGCTTTCTGATTTACTTTTGTTTTGCATTAAGCTCACACATGTACTAGTCAATACTTATTCACCTTATTTTAGGTGACATCTTAACATTTGTTTGGCTTTACAGGTATTATTAGTAGACATGTATGACAGAAAGATGAGCAGTCTTGGCCATTGTTTCATAGATTATATACTAAAGTTATAGTATGGGAGTCTATATAAGTTAATGAAATAGTTGTCATATTTGTCATCAAACAGTCAGTATGCAAGGGTATTTTGAGCCCCTAGTAATAGTTTTAGCTTCTCCATGCATATATGTTTCCTTTAGATTTCTGTTCTATATATACATTTAGTTTAAAAAATTGATGTTGATGTACATTTTGAGAATATCAGCAATCTTCAAAAAATAACTATATAAGGCATTGTTTACAAAAAATCATGCATTGCATAATTTCGTTGCATATACTTAAATCTTTTCTAAAAAACACATGAGACTTGTTAGCCAATGTAAAATATATCACTTGCACAATTTAGAAAGTAATTTTGATTTGGTAATGGTAAATTATATATACCCTAAAAATCCTGTATACAATTAGATTCTTCCAAAAATGGTGTTTACGGTCTGTTTAAATAGATTCCCACTCACAAGGTGAGTATCTTTTAACAATTTAAGTTGCGTTGATCCTTTTGCATGCATTTACTTCTTATAATCAGTAAAAGAGAAGAAAGAAATGAACAAATCAATTACCAGGTTTTCAAAGATTTGGAAGAGAATTATGTATTGCATAATGGGTTAAATAATCTTTTGTTCATTTTCTGAAATGATTTTGTCAAGTTGTCAAGTTAGAGAATTAGTTTCCTTATGTAATCCAACACTTTTAATGGTCATTGTGGGAGTATTGTTCATTTGGCTTTTGGATGCTCAATCCATTTTGAAAATAAAAAAAAATTCACGTACATAAAAATTGATGTCAAGATAAAAAAATATTCTGATAACTCATACAAATGTAATATGTTTGTATCTTGTACAAAGAAATCTTGAATTCTTGGAAATATATTATTACAGTCATGTGGTAGCAATCTTAAATGTTGACTTCATCAGTTGCAATGGATGAAACTTCCAAGGAAAGCACCAAAAAGTGGATGCCTCTTAAAATATTTACTTTAAAAGAGAAAGAAAAATGTGTACGAAGGACAACCAATATAAAAAGCTGTATTTGCAGACTGATTTAAAACCTTTGTATCATCACAATCTGTGTTATTTTATTGTCTTTCACAGCAAGGGAGAGTCTACTGTATTTAAAGCCCATACAGCCACAGTCCGTAGTGTTGACTTCTCTAGTGATGGCCAGACTCTTCTCACTGCCTCAGATGACAAAACCATAAAGGTATAGTGCTATACTGATACAATCAAACCTCACAAAAACAATCCCTTCTAGACTTAAGCTTATAGTTTGATGGATGGATGGATGAGTCGGGTTTTACGGCAGTGCAAAAACAAAAAAGGTCATATAGCACTGGCAATGATTGTTAGGGATGATGCTGATTTCAGGAAGATGATTTCTGCTATTTTAAACTCATTTGTTAGCATCGCATTGGATCAAAACAACCGACCTACCTTACTTTTAACTCTTGGCACAGGGTATAGTCTCCGTCTAATAAACGGACACAATTCCCTATGACAATTAACCCTTTCAACCCTACAGCCCTCTGTAGATATTTCTGATTACATATGCAAATAGTGTAGACCCTGATCAGAGGGCTCCTAGCCCTCTAATCAGTGTCTGCACTGTTTGATATTCTCATTGGTGTTTTGTTGTCATATCAAAATTGCAACAGCAGACTGGTTAAAAAAACATGTACTAGAAGAGTACAAAAGAATTATAAATACCCACAAGAGAAATTTAGGGTTTGAATGGGTTAGGTCCCAAAACTACAACAAGGTAGCAAGGTCTCAGGGACCAATATAATTTGATGTTGAGAAGTTTTAAGATTATCCTGTTGCAATGCCCCATAGTTTGTTTTCAGTGTTTCAGACATGTTCGCTTAAAGCAGGCTGAAAGTTAAGCAAAATGCTCCTAAAGGAGCATTCTGTTTTACTTTCAGCCTGCTTTAAAGAGTGGATATATTTCTTCAGTGGAATAATTGATTATAGACACTAATAGGCTTATCTATGGAGTAATTGGTTAAAGGTAGATGTAGAGAAATTTCAAGAGAAAGTTTAGCTGCCATTCCAAAGAAGTTAAATTGTCGAAATTGATATCAGCTGCACATGGAATCTTTGTGCAGGACAACGGTAATGTAAAATTCACTGTAATTCTTTAATCTCACATTTACTTCTAGGGCATAGGGACATATCTAATTCATGAGAATTCTTGTTTAAGAGTTGTTGTTTTCTATCAGAACTTAGTCCATTACTAAATAGGTTGTTTCTAGTGTTGAAGACTTGACCACTTCAAGCAGATTTAAAGTAAAGCAGAATGTACCTTAAGACTTATTCTGCTTTACTTTAGCCTGCTTTAAGCTACCATCTACTAGGAATACTTTCTTATGATAGATATTGGCCATATAAAGTGGAACTTTTTTCTTCACTAACTGAATAGATTAAAGGTGTAAAAGAGCACAGTTATGGAGTAATGGGGTAAGTAGTGCACATGTATGATTCAGTAAGTAAGCACTAACGATTGACATGTTTATTTGTATTGTTATCATTAGATAGTATTCTATATCTGACTTAAACTTAATATCAAACTCATATATTAAATGTTCTTTGTTACAAAAGTGCAGAGGTAAATATTGGCTATTATTTTTTCAGCTATGGACAGTACACAGACAAAAGTTTCTTTTCTCTCTAAATCAACATATGAACTGGGTTCGCTGCTCAAAGTAAGACGTTTATCTTTTATTTTAACAAAGATTAGAATCTATACTGCAGATTTTAGGCCATAAAAATGGATGTGTTGGTCTAGTTTTTAAGATTGTTTGCACATTTCTGTTTATAATACTAGAAGCAATATCTTTAACTCTTTTAACACCATAGACCTGTTTAAAATATACTGTGACATTTGAAAACAGTGTAGATCAGGGTCAACATTGTTTTCAAATTTATACCAGTATTTATCAAACTACCCAAAATTCCAAGTAGACTGGTTCATGTTTTGATTACAAAAATGATCCACAAGAGAATGTAATAACCGCAAGAGTTGCTTAGTGTTGAAAGAGTTAAAGTTTGTTTATGTTTCTTTAATGTGTTCTGATAAGTGAATTGAAATATTTCAATGGTAAATGATGTTTACCATCCCATAACCCTTTTCTAGTTTTGAAGACCGGTGACCTGTAAAAGTAGGATGAAAGTAAAGTAGAACAGGTCTTAAAAAGTATTCTGCTTTACCTTCAGTCTGCTTTAAGCTACCATCTGCTAGGATATAGAAAATATTTTTAATGGTGCATATTCTTGGCCGTATAAAGTGGAAGTATAATCTTAAGTGGAGGAACAAATTAAACGCAAAAGAGGTGTATTTATGGAGTAATGGGTTAAACATTTTAATAAGAATGAGCCAATTTTTGCAAGTTTCTATATAGATATGAATTTGTTGTAAAAATTATGGTGATGAATCGTGTAACACAAAAACTCTGTTTCTGCTCCCTATAGTAATGTTTACTTAAAACAGTTTTGTACATTTTTGATTGATTTCATAGGTTTTCGCCAGATGGTAGATTGATTGTATCGGGCAGTGATGACAAAACAGTAAAACTCTGGGACAAGAACAGCAAAGAATGTATACACACTTTCTATGAACATGGAGGGTAAGCAGCTTTCTTGATTTTTATGCATTTTATGGGAGCTGAGATTCGCCCATTTCCTCTCTGAAAAATATATTTTCTCCCAGAAATCTCCTGTAAATTCCCCTATCAAAGAAAATAAGGATTTCTAACACAAGCCAGCTCCTTCCTGTAAATTCCTTTTTTAAACAAAATTTCGATTTCTAACACAAGCCAGTTCCTTCCTTTTAACCCTTTCAACCCTACAGCCCTCTGTAGAGATTACTGATTACATATGCAAACAGTGAAGACCCTGATCAGAGGGCTCCTGTAGGAGCCCTCTGATTAGTGTCTGCACTGTTTGATATTTTCATTGTTTTTTGTTGTCATATAAAAAATGCAACAGTAGACTGGTTCAAAATGCTTGTACTAGAAGAGTCCAAATGATAATAAATACCCACAAGAGATATTTAGGTTTGAAAGGGTTAAGGTGATCTCGATTTTCCTTCTTTATGCTCAGTTTTTAAAGTCTAAACAGTTAACCAACCAAGAAATGGTTATGGTAATTGTCTACTTGCTACTTTCAGACAAAATAGTCGTCAAAGGACCCTTCTTCTGCTATATATCTGCATATAAAGTTATAAACTGACAGTTACCATCTGTCATCTGAACTATTGCATCGGCTTAAAAACAAGGCTTGAAAAAAGAGGGAGTAAACTGCACAAATCCAACATTACCGACACCGTAAACTGCACAAATCCAACATTACCGACACCAAATCCTAGTAAATGAGTAGTGACACCATAAGGTTTAAGCAGAAATAAAGATTTTAGTTTTTAAAATACTCCCCTTATCTGGAGCCCTGTTAAAAAGTAAGGAATATTTTCCCGATGAAAGACTACAGACTCCTGTGGGACAGATCCTATAAGAAAACAGGGTGGACCCTGATCAGGAGCTGTCTGATCTGGGTCTACACTGCTTTCAAAATATGTCAACATAGCAGTCTTAGCAGTAGGGGGTTTGATAATATGCTTATTGAAGTTGTGTTATATATCAGGTTTGTGAACCATGTAGAGTTCCATCCCAGTGGGACGTGTATTGCCTCTGCTGGAACAGACAGTACGGTGAAGGTCTGGGACATACGCATGAACAAACTACTTCAACACTACACAGGTAGAACAACTTGCTGGTTATAGAATAAAAAACGCATGAAATCATCACTGTATCACCATGTATCTTTCACTGAAATCATTACTCCATAGTCTGTTTCTTATTTTAAAGACAAGTGACCGTTTAATAAAACAGGTTAAAAGTAAAGCAGAATGTGCCATAAGGTGCATTCTGCTTTGCTTTCAGTCTGCTTTAAACTGCCCTCTACTAGAATAAGAAAATATTTCCTATATATACAAACCAATTCCTTTGGGTGAGACTTTTTAAACCTAGGTCTGGTGTATCAGTGCTATACACTGGGCATACAAAAGAACCAGAGTACTCCGTCAATAATAAGAGAAGAGCATCGTGCCCGGGTTTTCTGTATCCACTCCCGACTTTCTGGGGTGCTCAGTTAACCCATAGATGGCAGAAACAGAAGTTAACAAACAAACATACATCAGTAGAGGAATAAACCAGTTGCGTCAAAAGGAGTGTTTGTTGAGTAATGGTTTAGTTTGCATGTTCATTCACGCCTTCGAGATTTTATCTGCTCTTAAATGAATATCACCCATTTCTTGAAGTTGAGAATATATGTTTACTAAATAACATGTGCCTATTAAATAACATTTGAAATAAAATTCCAAATATATCCATACATAAATATTTGTGCAAAATTTGTCATTATATGGATTTCAGCTGTTCCCAAGGCTATAAAGAGTTTGAGCTGAATCTGAGATCGATCTTAATCATTTGATTGGTCAGATTTGAGTTTTTGCTAGCAAAAACTCAAATCTGACCAATCAAATGCTTGAGAACGATCTTACACTCAACTCTTTATAACCTTGGAGTATTGCATGTCTTTTTGCTTGTTTTCAACAGCTCATGCAGCAGCAGTAAACAGTCTATCCTTCCACACCAGTGGTAACTACTTGCTAACAGGCTCAGACGACGGCCAGTTGAAGGTGTTTGATTTATTAGAGGGGCGACTTTTCTACACGCTGCACGGTCATCAGGGTCCTGTTACAGCTGTTACATTCTCTAGGTCAGGCGATTATTTTGGATCAGGTGGCTCAGATGAACAGGTATTAATTATAATAAATTCTAATTCACCTCGCTCACACGTATATAAACAAAGAAGGAACATAGCAATTTTGAAGTTGTCAATAAACAATGCAAGCACTGTAATAGCTTAAGGTGACATGATATACAGGCATTGAAAATTTGTGCACCAAGAAATGTAGCGCTGTTGTGTTGGTGCAAATTGAAGGTAAATTGAAGTGTTAGAATAAAATAATAAATTCATACCAGTGTATTGTCATGCAGTATAACACCAGGGTTAGAAATTAGCTAAAAATTACACTTGCATTTTTTTGCGAGTGACTTTTGAACTTACTCGCAAAATGCAAAAACTACTCGCGAAAGTTAAACTGTCATTCTGAACATGTATGTTTTAACTTTTAACCCGACACAGACGTGTAGAAATCAAATACGATCTACCTACACTTCGTGTATTTCATAGTTGTACATTTGTGGTTACAGCTGACAAGGGATAAGATCTTGATTTTCATATCTATGTGTACATACCAAAGGATATTTTTCTTACATTTTATGATATTGGGGAGAATGCATGCTGTATGCACCATGCAGACCGCACACGATTTCATTACTCGAAAATTAGGTCAGGTTTAGATTGCCAATCCGTCTACGATACAAACGTTTTTTTTCACTGGTCGTATATTTCAGGGCTGTGGATAATAAACAGTATGTCACAGTAGAATTAGAAGTACAGTCAAACTTGCTCATGCGACCACATCTATTAAACGACCTTTGTGGTAAGCGGCCGGTTTGAATCTCGCCGGATCGTTTTTACTATATAAATTGAGTGTATTAAACGACTTTTGCCTAACGCCTCCAGCGACCGGTGTTTTTTCATCCCAAACAACATTTTTCGTTTCATTAAACGACCGCCTCGGGATTAAAAGGTCATAATTGATCAATTATGTCTAAACATTTGACATCTATTCACACTTATTCGCAAATAAGATTGGTGTTTCTCAATTTCATGAAAGGTGTGAAAACGTACGCAAAATCGAAAGTTCATTTTTACGGGAAACTTCGACAAACTCTGTCAAGCTCGGAACTTAAGTTAATTGTTTCGAAATCGATTGCAGCTATGAATATTCTAATAAGTATCTAAAGGTTTGACATCTATTAATTTGATTCCGTAGACCCTCTACTGTTTTTATGGCGACTTCCTTTCAACGCCGGTTTGACAGCCATTTTTATTTTTTTGAAGAATCACCCATACGTGACGTGTACGAAACATGTGACTTTCTCGAGAGGGTGTGTCGGAAATCCCGTGTTTTATTGGTTGGTTTCTTGAAACAAAGAAACCGTATTCCCCGCCTTTTACGTCCGGGCTATACCGAATAATAACGAGCCATATCACGTTGACACCGGTTCTTGTCCGATCACCGAGGTTAAGCAACGTCTACCCCGGTTAGTACTTGGATGGGTGACCGGGTGCCAACTTAAAGAAAAGTCCATTCAACAATAGGCATGATGCTGACCATTG
This sequence comes from Gari tellinella, assembly GCA_922989275.2. Classification (NCBI taxonomy): domain Eukaryota; kingdom Metazoa; phylum Mollusca; class Bivalvia; order Cardiida; family Psammobiidae; genus Gari; species Gari tellinella. The sequence goes on from OV277858.1 coordinate 96,260,406, forward strand.
TCCCAATCCTGAGACAACGGGATGATGCATCTGATAAAGCTTATGCGGGACTATAAACCTTAGCAGAAACAACACCTGAACAAAAATAGAAATTAGCCCAAGTGTGTACTCTTTGGCGCATGCTCCGTCTCTCAATTTTTACACGGAACCGAAATCTTTAAATAGTAACAAAGATCATATTCCTCAAGAATCATGTCAATTTCTTGGCGAATTAACGCACATGGTATCTGTTAATTTGACATTAAATTAGCGAATCATATACCAGCGTGTTTATGGTGCTATTGATAATTACGTACATATATCGGCGTATTTATGCAATTACGGATAAAAATCGATTGATATTAAAATGTAAAAAGGGTAAGTTATCAAGTTATTCAATTCAGATTAAGGACGAAAAAGATAACAACTCAAATCAATCACGTTGTATTCAGCGACCACTTTTGAGCCGTCCCTTGGATGGTCGCTTAATACAAGTTTGACTGTATACTTGTACTCGTGCGAGTCTTTTAAATGGCCTAGTCTTTGAAGAACGGTTTCGGTTGTGTGATAAGAATTGTTTACACATCGGAACTCCGAAGTAGCAAAGTGCGCGTTTCATTAGCCAATGAGAATTGAGAAAGTCGGTCATTACGTCATTCTTACAGACAAAAAAGAGGTTGAAACTGCCCGAGAAGCTATGATTGGCTTACGAAAAGTATTGGCTTGTCTACTCGTCCATTTCCGCCACTCGAAATGTTACGGAATAAACCGAGCATAGCCTTACAGACGCTATACTGTGTTTAGCTGTTCGAAAAACCGTACTCGCATTTTTTTGCGAATTCGTGGAAAAATCACTTGCAATTTACAAATTCCACTCGCATTTTGCGAGTATGCGAGCTTAAATTCGAACCCTGAACACAAGTAGTTATTGAGATGCCGGTAATTAAATCACTTGGCTTATTGCCTTGTGATTTAATTCCTTCGCATCTCAACTCCTACCCTTGTTCTATTGCATGATATTACATTGGTATGAATTTATTTATTTGTTAATAATATTCTGTTTAGTCAAACACTTCATTGGGTTTAGTCTAGATAACCCTTGGATATCTAAGACTATAACTTAATCTTCCAGCAAGATTATAAGGAGAGTTCATTCAAATATCCAGATAGAAATGGGTCTGAATGTAGAAAGCTCCAACAGCAGCTGTCTGCATTACTTTTAGTTTTACATTAACTTTACATCTTTTTCAAGACACCCAATTAATCTTTTAAGTGAGGCTGTTGGTGAATTTAACTAGACAAATATATATATATATACTCTTATACTTTATATTACATCTTTCCGTTGTTTACATTATTGATATTCAGAAAGGTTTATCTTTTGTGTAGGTGTTAGTTTGGAAGACCAACTTTGACCAGATGGACTTCAGTGAGGTGTTGCAGTCTCACAAGCAGAGGGCTGGAGCAGGGGCGGAGAAAGCTCCAACAGTGGCAGATATAGCACCCAAAATACCCAGACCCTCCTCAGGCAAATCTAGTGCAAGGGTAAGTCAAATAGAACGTTGAGGCTGAGAATGCGTGTGGTAATCGACGTACTAAACATGTTAGTACATAGGGACCCATTTCATAAAACGGCCGAAAGTCAAAACTTAAAAAACATTTATTTTCTGATTTCTCTATCTAATCCTGTCTTGTGTCATCTCTTTGGAATCATCTTTTCAAGGCGATTCCAAAAAAATGTCACAAGATAGGATTAAAAGGAGAAATAAATAATTGAGACTTTTATAACCTGACTTACGACAACATTTGTCATCCAAAGCTTTATGACACGGGCCCCTGGATTCCGGTTAAGGGAAGTACATTGAAACCTCTCTATTAAGACCACTTAAACATGTCTAATTGATTTCATAAAATACAGGTGATAGCTTAAAGCAAGGTGAACATAAAACAGAAAGCTCCTAAAGGAGCTTTCTGTTTTACATTCACCTTGCTTTAAGTACTTTAAGGAGCTTTCTGTTTTACATTCACCTTGCTTTAAGTACTCACATGCCTTAAACACCTGCTAATCATCAAAAATAGGTGGCAGTAAGCAAGAGGTTTTACTGTATAATAGAAATTTCCCTGTTAGGCTCTAAATGACCATATTGTGTCGATGGGCCGTAAAATACCATTCATTCTGTCATTTTGAAATCTCCCTACAGATTGATGTAACTACTGTTTATTGTATGATTTAAGAAATAATAAATTCATACCAATGTTTTATCGTGCAATAAAACACGGGTAGGAGTTGTGATGCGTATTAATTAAAACATGAGGCACAACGGCACTACATTTCTTGGAGTAAGCATTTTCGAAGCCATTTGACGTCACGTTAAGACGTTACAGCGCGGGTGAATTTTATGGAGAATTTAAACACAGATACTTTCCTTCGTTGTATATAAAGGGTGTGCGCGAGGTGTGTTAGAATGTTGGTTAATGATACATTGTCGCACCTGTGGTACAATGTGACACAGGATAATCAGCTATCTATCTATGAAGTCGTACTGTGGTGTCAGGTGACATAGCCTACTTAACGCCTGGTTTAATTAAGAACTGTTTGCTAGTCAGTGTCTCATTTCATTGTTAGGTTATTAGCTCATGGCGTTTCAGAAAACAGGTGGCTATTTAAAACAGATCGAAATAAAGCAAAAAAGCCCCTGTATGACTGTTCTTTTGGTTTAAGCAAGTCAGAAAAAAATCCACTAGCATGCTAATCTATAAATGAAGGGGTCAGGGAAATATTGTAGAATATGGGAACATATATATACATTACAGTCAAACTTGTATAGGGATATTCTCTTTTGGAAGTTTGAAGGTAATCAGGCATTCTGCTTTACTTTCAACCTGCTTTAAACTACCATGTGTGCATGCTTGTTGTAGCTGGTGTTAGAGGATTTGCATGCTATTTGTTAACAGAGTATCCATAGTGAAGGGCTTAAGAACTTGGGGGATGAGGCCCCAGAGGTGACAGATATAGGACCAGCCATGTTCTCATCTACAGAGGTACTAACTTTAAATACATAATCTAGTTAATATTTGACATTTTGGGGTTCCTTTAGGTCTTGCATTAATTCAATAGCTGGAGCCAGGGAACTCAAAGTGAAGAATAACATTTCCAAAGTTGAAATAAATATACTTTATTTTGGATACCGAAGTATAAATTGTCTTCCCCTTTCTTGGTAAGAGAACATTAGAGAGTGGGTATGGGAGAGATAGAGGGTACAACTTGTTATCAAAATCATTATTTGGATTTGGTAGAAACTGCATTTGAAATGCAAAATTAACTTTTCAAATAAAATTAGAGTGCAAATTTTCACTTTAAATCTGTTAGCCATCAGAAGACATATAGTTACTATGAAAGTTAAAGTCTAATTTGATAATGATAGTACAAAAGGTTATGAATATCTCCCAGTTGTTACTATAATCTTCCAATGGATACTTTAGTTCGGCCTTATTCAGCTTCTATAGAGTAAAGAATGATGAAGATCTCTTAACCCTTTCAACTCCTCTGTAAAGATTACTGATAACATATATATGCAAAATGTGTGGACCCTGATCAGAGGGCTCCTATCGGAGCCCTCTAATCAGGGTCTGCACTGTTTGACATTTTCATTCATTTTTGTTAGCTCACCTGAGCTAGCTCAGGGTGAGCTTTTGCAATCCTTGAATGTCCGTCGTCCGTCGTCAACAATTTTAGTGTTTATTCTCTAGAATCCAAACTTTCTGTAACTTGCCCAGATTGTATAAAAATTATTACCATAAGAGTTCGAATGAGTTCGATTATGGTTGAAATCTGACCAATAGATCAAGAGTTATGAACCTTTGAATTGCTGAAAATGCCTTATTTAACAGTGTTTCACTCTAGAGGCCACAATTTTTATCCAAACTCTCTGTAACTTGCTCAGATTGTATATTACCATAAGAATTCGAATGAGTTTGATTATGATTGAAATCAGACTAAAAGTTCAAGAGGTATCTACCTTTGAACTGCTGAAAATGCCATATTTAACAGTGTTTACCCTCTAGAGGCCACACTTTTTATCCAATCTATGTCAAACGTGCTCAGATTCAATATGACTATAGGAGTTCAAATGAGATTGATTATGATTGAAATCAGACACATAGGTCGAGAGTTATCTACCTTTGAATTGCTGAAAATGCCTTATTTAAGGGTGTTTACACTCTAGAGGGCACAGTTTTTACACAATCTTTCTCAAACTTGCTCATATTGTATATGACCTCAAGAGTTCAAATGAGTTTGATTATAGTTGTAATCAGACGCATAGGTCAAGAGTTATCTACCTTTGAATTGCTGAAAATGCCATATTTAACAGTGTTTCTACTCTAGACGCCACAATTTTTATCCAGTCTTTTTCAAACTTGCTCAGATTGACCATTGTATATTACCATAAGAGTTGCAATAAGTGTGATTATGGTTGAAATCAAACTAATAGGTCAAAAGTTATCTGCCCTTAAATAGCTGAAAATGCCATATCTAACAGGGTTTACACTATTGCAACTAGTTTTCATTGAATTTTGATTATACTTGCACACAAAGTATACAGCTATAAGTTCTCAAAGGAGTGCAATTAATTATTGTTGAAATCTTATTGTTGTGGCAATAGTTATCTGCCCTTGATATACTTTGAAATGCTAGAAAAGGCTTCATTTCAGTTTAGTTTAGGTTCTAGATAAATCTGCCCTTGATGTACTCTACTATACTAGAATTATGAGGTTGTATTCCAAAACTGTTTACATGCTATACTACAAATTTGAATAGATTTAGATTAAAAGGAGAGAAACAGAAAGGTAAAGCTATAAGGCTTCAGTACAAGAGGTGAGCGATATCAGGGCCTTCAGGCCCTCTTGTTGTCATATCAACACTCGTAATAAAGAATCCAAATTCATCATTTTAAACATGGTTGTTGATCACATGCTTTGCTAGATTTTATGTTGCTGAGATTTTAGCTTATTTACTTTATTTACTTGTTCTTCTACTGATTGTTCATATATAAAATTCAGGCAGCTGAATATCTATTACATGTAAACAATCGTACATGTATGCTATTAAGCTAAAGAATTTTCCCCCAGAAAAAAGCGCACAAGCGCTATAAGAAACCAGTGCATATCCTGATCAGACAGCTCCTTCAGGTCCAAGAGCTATCTGATCTGGGTCTACACTGTTTTCAAAAAGGGTCAATATATGCTAATTGCAGGAGAAGGGTTAAGCTTGTGTTATGGAGGGGCCAGATAAGGGGAGAGTTTCAAAACTAAAATCTTTATCTATGCATTAAACCCTATGCTGTCACTACTCATCAGCATTGTCTCTTCAAGACAATTCTAATACATAGTGACATCATAGGATGGATTTGTACCTGACATAAGTGAGAATATGTTAGATTTGTTAAGTTAACTCTGTTTTATCTGCAGTCCTGGTTATGGATTATTACGCCTGTTCATATCTGTGTTCAGCACACATTCATGGAAGAATTGTGGAGATCCTAAGAGACTGATTAATGCAGGATGATTTAATAGGGAATAGCATAAAGCTGCACCATCTCTAAAACTGCTGATTCATTTTCTTCTGAGTGGCTGCTCAACACAGATTTTTATTTACATCTACATGCAAACTGTTACATATTACTGCATTATTATCATACAATGTTCCCTCCCTACAACTACCCTCCCAACAAAGACTCCCTCCTAACAACACCCTGTGTCGCAGTTCCCTTAACAGGACAATGATTTCTAACGCTTTTATTGCTGCAATATCATCTGCTTAAAATTACTGTCTGCTGATTTATTCAAGTTACATAATGGACATTTTGACAGAGAAAAGAACTTATTGACCAGTGACAAATAGCTTGAATCGAGATCAGATGCTGTGATACACAGCGTCTGATCTGGATTCAAACTGTTTGCAAATGTAGCCAATTTCCCACCCTATAATGACTCCCGAACAACGCACACAATTTTTGTCTCCCATTGGTTGTAGTTGTAGAGAGGGAACGCTGTACATGCATGTTAGCACTCTTTGACTTATATTATTTGACCTTTTTAAGACTGAATATTGATATAAAACTTCTGCCCAGTATGAACATCTATCTTATGAAATATGGTACATTGTATTTGCTAGGAAAGCTTCTCCAGGAAAGGTTGTTAGATAGATTCAAAATGAAAACAGTACAGACCCTGATCAGACATTTCCTTCATGAGCTGTCCAGGCAGTCTACATATTCCAAAACATGTCAATATACGAATAATAGCAGGAGAAAGATTAACGCTCATAATATCTACTTTACTTCATTGTTTGGTACGATGCCTAAAAAGATTGCTGCGTCACCAATACTAATCATCAGTTTCGTAAACACGATTTGGATCCAGACTTGATGCTGTCAGAGTAAATCTGTGTCTAATCAGGATCCAAACTGATTGCCATCTGGATGGATATCTACAAGTATGAATATGTATGAAAGAGCCAGTTTTCAAAATAACAGCAGACTACAGTTTGAGGAGAAGTTATTTATATAAAATGTTAAAAGAGTTAGTGTTTTGCAGAACTTTGCTGCTTTTGTTATGCCTATGTCATCTATAGATACTGTGATCTGAAGCTCTGTTTGAACATGCATTTCAGAAGTTTGCAGCATTTATCATGTGACAATTTCAATGAAATCATTGTATTTATATTGACAGCCTGTTGCTAATGGAGACATAGACATGCAGTTGTCAGACAGACAGGGCAGAGACGAGTACCAGCCAAGATCCACCACACAGCCACTGGAGCAGAGATCTATACCACCACAGCTATCTGGTACCCTGGAACATATTGTAGGCCAGCTTGATATACTCACACAGGTAATAACAGTTGAACAATTCAACATTTAACTCTTTGCATGCTGGGTAATTTTTGTCATCTGCTACAGTTATAAAAATAGAACTTTCAAAATTTCTTTTCAAAATAGGATCAGAGTGTCAAACTGTTTGGATCCTGATGACACACCACAAAACATGGCATCTCATCAGGATCCAAACTGTTTGCACAGTTTATCAAGATTCCCCCACTAACATGCAATGAGTTAATTGAATAGTATTGGAATTGCATTTTGTAATTGTTGTAAAGTCAAATTTCTCAAAGTTTCCAATTCCTCACAAATCTCTTCATTTGATTCAAGACAACAACTCGGATATGTTCAAACATTGCCTTATATTACAACGGCGGCTCTAGCTGATGCTTCATGTTATATCATATTTTATTATACCCCGAAATATATATAGCGCTCTTTTCACACAGGAGTTGTGCGTTCAAAAGCTCTTCACATGAAATTATATACAAGTAAACATTCTCGTAATAAGGCGGTAGACTGCATCTCTTAGTATTATCATGTTTAATTAAGCGCAGTGACAAACAAACTGAAATATATCAAAGTGAAATATATTGGCTAACTTTGACTTGTTGTTTTCGTTCTTGTTTATTTGGTTTGAACATATTTTATTTTATCAATTTACATGTATTTCACAAGTATACAACAAAGTTCAGGATTGAAACGAAAGCAAAAAAAGCTTATTGTGTTTCTCTCCTTGTTTATTTCAGACCGTTTCTTTGCTAGAGCAGAGATTGACTATGACAGAAGATAAACTAAAGGAATGTTTAGACAACCAACAGAAAATAACATTACAAGTGCGACACAAAGATTGAGCAAACATATCATAGTACCGTCAAACCTTGTATTAAGTGACCTTTCTTTGAACAAGCATATAGGTAATCAAAGACATGTGACTGCTAAATGTGCTTAACCCTTAGCCTGCCACTCACGACTATAGCTCCATATGCAAACAGCTTGGATCCGGATGAGACGCCGAGTAACTCGGCGTCTCATCCGGATCCAAGCTGTTTGACACTCGGACATCATTTTCAGCAATTTTTAGCAGCTTTGAAGCACTTTGAAACTTGAAGCAGACGAGAAATATAGCAGACGACAATTTATTTGGCGGGCTAAGGGTTAATGCAGGATGAAAAATAATGCAGAAGGAGTTTTCTGCATTATTTTTGTCCTGCATTTGGCAAACCTCTATACAAGAGGCTGCTATAGGTAAACAACGAGCAGTGAACGGTGAATGTACTTTAAATTATAGTATTTTCCACGATTGAGGGATGTCTGCAATGCTGCAGTCTATCTGACTAAACTATGTTGATATATTGGCAGAATGCTCATGATTCCTCCAAAAAGTAGACTGCATTGAATCTTATGGTTTGCTGCTCGTTTACTTATAATGGGCATTGTTGGCTGTTTAATACAGAGTTTTTGACTGTAATGCATTTAAGGTTGTAATCAACGGAGATATCAGAGCTCCAGATAAGGGGAGTATTTAAATATTAAACATTTCATTTCTGCATTAAACCCTATGGTGTCACTACTCATTAGAATCGTCTCGAAGAGACTATTCTAATGAGTAGTAACACTATAGGATTTGGTGCTGAAATGAGTGGGAAAATGTTGGATTTGTTCAGTTTACTCCCTCTTATCTAGAGCCCTGAGATATTAAGACATCACCTCACAGAAAGCCAGTTACACTGGTTAACTCAGTAGAGACATGAATCAAGATATGTTCACCAAAGACTGTTATAACTGTTAATTGAAAGGTTGTATTTATCTGTGTATAAATGCCTTGAGTCTCATGTACAGTGAGCCTGGGACCCGTTTCATAAAACTTCGTACGACATTATGTTGTTGTAAGTCAGATTATAAAAGTCTCAATAATCATTTATTTCTCCATCTAATCCTGTCTTGTGACATCTCTTTGGAATCGTCTTTTCAAGACGATTCCAAAGAGGTGTCGCAAGACATGATTAGATAGAGAATCAGAAATTAAATGTATTTGAAAGATTTGACTTAGGACAACATTTGTCGTAAGAAGCTTTATGAAACGGGCCCCAGGATCACTTAATTTTGCTTATGTAAGATTAAACAGTATTCAAAGTTATGATACAGGGGTCTGTTTTACGAAACGTTATATGACAAAAATGGTTGTTAGTCAAAATTTTAAAACAAATCTAAGTCAAAATTTTAAAACAAATCTAATTTCTTATTTCTCCATCTAATCGTGTCTTGTGACATCTCTTTGAAATTGTTTTTTACAAGACACTATTAGATGGAAAAATGAATGATAATTGTGAATTTAGAATCTGACTTAAGACAATATCTGTCGTACATTTCGTAAGATTGGCCCCGGATAGCTAAAACTCTATTGTAGGAAAATCACACTTACCTTATCCTGTGAACAGTTGACCTGCTATTTAACTCTTTGCATGCTGGGTAATTTTTTCGTCTGCAACAATTTGTCGTCTGCTATCGTTCTAAAATTAGAATTTTCAAAATTTCTTTTAAATTCAGTGTCAGAATAGCAAACGTTTTTGATCCTGATGAGACGCCGCATTACGCGGCGTCTCATCTGGATCCAATCTGTTTGCAGACGTAATCACTATGGCAGGAATATCTGCCGCTAGCATGCAAAGAGTTAAGAGAAGCCAAGAAATTGTTCTAAGGTATTGAAGAGGTATACATACTAATTACTATGCATGTATCATGCCAAAAGTCTCAAATACATAAGAGTTCCTGTGTGTAGATCCGTCCATATTGAATGCATATATTATATGTAAACAGTTAAACTTGTGTTTAACAGTGAAGTAGAAACATGGATCTCTTTGTAGACAGTAGACTGCTTTATACAGAACAGAAGTAATGCAGATAGCACTAATAGGAGTTTTCTGCATTATTTTTGTCTTTCATTATTGTGCCATCTAATATAAAGACTACTCCATTCTACAGAAGTCCTGGTTTGATTTGCTGCTTGACACAAGCTTAGCTGTAATTCATTTTACCATTTTATGATATCTCATCTCTTTGACCTTTCAACACTAAGTAACTCTTGTGGGTTATTAAGTTCCCTTGTGGAAAATTTGAGTTACCAAACCATGAACCAGTCTACTTGGAATGTCTGGGTAGTTTAATAAACAGTACTCTAAATTAACAAACAGTGTATACCCTACTCCTATAGGAGCCCTCTGATCTGGGTCTACACTGTTTGCAAATGTAATGAGTAAATTTCAAACAGGTCCATGATGTTGAAAGAGTCTTCTGCTGAATTTTCATATATAAAACTTATCATGAACCTCAATCATCTTAACTATTACACTGGCTTACAAAATAAGGAATGTTTTCCCCAGGAAAATGTCATGTCAGTCAGATCGTATATGTAAAGTTTAAAACATTGTAGACCTAGACCAGACAGCTCCTTAAGGAGCTGTCTGATCTGGGTCTACACTGTTTTCAAAAAGAATCAATAGAGACTAATAGCAGGAGAAGGGTTAAATAACAGTTGTGAAGGTTGAAAAGTTACTCCACCAGTTATTTAACCCTTTCAGCACTGAACATTAGTATTAACCCGTTTCTCCATAGATACATGTTATGCCATTAACTTATTCCTACACTAAAGGAAATAGTTCCAATTCATATAATAAGAAATCCATTTCTATATCCTATCAGATGGTAGCTAAAGTAAAGCAGAATAGGCATTAAAGTGCATTCTACTTTACATTCAACCTACTTGAGGGGGTAACCTATCGTCAGTACTAGAAACAGGCTAAAGAATAAAAAGTTTAAGACATAAAAACCATTTGGTCCACAGTACTTCACACATTGTTACTAAGTAAGTAAAATGGACAAAAACTGAGTAAATTTCAGAATGTTATTCATTGTTGAAATGGTCAACTCTTTATCCCATAGCCTGTGTCTTGTTTTGAAGACCCGTGACTGATTAAAGCAGGTTGAAAGTAAAGCAGAATGTGCCTTAAGGCACATTCTGCTTTACTTTCAGCCTGCTTTAAGCTACTATCTGCTAGGATATAAAATAATATTTCTGATGGTGCATGTTCATGACTGTATTAATTGAACTATTTTCTTCAGTAGAGGAATAAATTAAAAGCGTTTTTATGGGGAAATGGGTTAAAGGAGTATCCTGGTAGTTGCTGAATGGTATCTTTCCATATAATGTTTTCTAGTAGTATTTATGCCCCCGTGACTGTTTCTGAAAATTCAACATCATAAGTGTAACGGGAGCCAACTCTGTATAATCATCAAAATGTATTGCTACGACAACCTATATGGGTATTATAATAGATTTGTATTCCTACGAAGTCGGTTGATACAGTGAGAAATGTTTTGCTACGAAAACAAAGTTGCCTTCGTAGGAATACAAATCTGTTATAATACCAATATAAGTTGTTGTAGCAAAACTTTGATCGTAAAACCTAGTTGGCCCCCAGTGAATGTTTGAACTGCTTTGTCTTATCAATAGGGCATCGCCCGTGCTTCCCTCTGTGTGGGACGTAAATTTAGCCCAAAGTTTGCAGAAACAGACATAAATTAAAAATAATAATTATTGGCTTATTAATCAAAGATAATCATGAAGTTTTGCCATTATTCATAGAAGTAGAATGTAAGATTATTTTATACTTGTAGATTTTCTCTCTTTATTTTATTTTATTCATCAGTGTTTTGTTACGACACATTTAAGTCTGTGATACATATACAGTGGAGAATCTGTTATTCTTTCCCAATAAACACGTTTACGCTAAAACTATTATTTGCAGTGCAAACAGTTTGGAGCCAGATCAGACGCCGGGTAACCCGGCGTCTGATCAGGCTCCAAACTGTTTGCCACCAAGATAAACATGAAATATCAGAATTGTCAAAAAATTGTTCTTTTATACGTTTTAGTGCTTTGCGTTTGCGTACGTTTGCGTTTAAACGGGAAAGAATAACAGATTCTCCACTGTATTATAGTGTAAATATGGTGTATTTTACATGAAGAAAGCCAGATCTTATTTATTGTACTTGTCTGAATTATATATGTGTACATGAAAACAGGTGAATGGATTCTCATACAGTAACATAGCATTTCTGCTAAGTAGATAATTATAGTGGTAGTCATACAGTTAAGGTGTTCCTCTATCGCCAAAAGGGCAAATCACCTAGCTCCATATGTGTATCCATTGGCCTGATACTGATTAAAGACATTACTCTCAGGCTTTTGTATGTTCTCAATAGGCGTGAAAGTACAATGTAATTGTAAATGCACTAGACGTTTGTGTGCAAAATACATAAAAGCCATGTCATTCTGTTTAGAGACATACTCATACTCAAGGTACATGTATATTTCAAACCCCCCCAAAAAATTGTAAGAGATGGGCCTTACATGGTATGCTTCTCTGATTCTTTGCATAGACATTTTCACAGTTGTCAGCTTGCTTTGCACAACTTTTACCTAACTAGACTAGATCAGGAAATGTCTTTAAAGCAAGTTGAAGTAAAGCAGAAAGATCCTATAGGAGTGATCTGCTTTCCTCTAAGTTTGCTTTAAAAGTTTAATCAGTTACCTGCCTTAAATATACAGTCAAACTTTTATATCTCGAAATTGCTTAAGTCAAACATACCATATTTCAAACGTAAAACACGACTAAGCCATGCAAACAGTTTTGGGCTAGAATAGATGCCTGGTAGCCCGTCTTCTGGTCAGAATCCAAACTGTTTGCCACTTAATTTAAAACATCTATAAAAATTTGTCATTTTCTACATTTTATTGCATATCATTTGTTTAAATGTTTAGTTTCTTATAAATGGGAAAGAATAATGTTTTATGCACTGTAATAACAAAAAACAGTTAGTGTGTCAATGCTGTTGGAAAAAACATCCCAGTTTTCCTCCAGATCTTTTACTATGAATTTTCATTCATATGCTTTTAATCTGTTGCCAAGATATTTCAATGTTTATAATGGATATTATTTCATTATGAAATATTACTGTTTTCTTCTGACTTGTCAAAGTTATTTTTAGATTGGAACATTCTTAAACTTCAAAAGGGATTAGTTTTCTCTACAGCCAGTTACAGTACTGAACCTTATTAAATTAAATTGATAATCGCAAGCGAATTGCCATCGAATCGGGCGCTTCAAAAGGCAAATCATGTGCTTGAGTCGTTTCACGCAATTTTTCCGAAGCGGTTGTGACAAAAATGGAATCGAAAAACATTAACGAAGGCATATTTGCGAATATTGGTGAGATACACAATTCAGGCAAATTTAACGCGTTAGTTGCGTTAGAAAATATTCACAAGCGAATCGCAAGAATTGTTAATTTAATAAGGTTCAGTACTGTAGAGATACAGATAACTGTAATTGTTGTGCCTAATGTACAGTAGAGGATACATTATTCTTTCCAGTTTAAACGCAAACGTAATGCACTAAACTGTGGAAATTTACTTTGAGAAATTTTAACTATATTTTAATCTGAGTAGCAAACAGGTTGGAGCCTGATCAGACGCCGGGTTACCCGGCGTCTGATCTGGCTCGAACCTGTTTGCAATGGAAATTATACATGTAGTTTTAGTATATAAATGCGTTTATTGGGAAATAATAAAATATCAGTAAAGTTAGCGCAGCGGTCTTGTGCTACACGAGGATCATACTAATCTCAAGTAGGAAAGTGTACGATTATATATTTAATGTTACCTCGCTCACCTATTTACCATTATTAACTATTCTGTTCTAAAAATAACTCGGGACAAGTCAGAAAAACCGGACAATTCACAATATGTTTCAGATGAGTTGTACATGCTATGTATGTAGATAGATGATAGATCTGCAAGATTTTGTTTTATTTGCTAGCCATGTAAATGTGGAAATAACATGAAATAAATATGTAAACTGATATGATACTTGTTATTTCTTTTCAGCTTACCTGGAACAAGTGCCAAAGTGAACTATTGTGATTACCCTGTGTCTGTCGTCTTGTGTTGTTGTCAACATTTTGAAAAGACTACAGTAAAACCCCTCTGTTACGACCACTAAAACAAATGCTAATTGATTGTATAAAAGACAGTTGTCGGCTTAAAGCAATATGACAGCGAAACAGAAATCTCATAAAGGAGCTTTCTGTTTCACTGTCACCTTGCCTTAAGCAGCCACCTGCCTTAAATATCCAATAATTAACGATTTTAGTGGTCGTAATAGAGGGGTTTTACTGTATTTCTAAACCTATTGCCCAATTGCAATCAAACATTTTCAGAAATATCATTTGGCAGAGGGAAAGAACTCTTGTAAAAACGTATCCCGTTGTTGCCATGCCAATGATGTACCAAATCTTTAACAAATCTGGTGATCAGATTTTAATTTTTCCCCACAGAAATATCGCTGTATGGCCAGTCTTTCAGATCTGCTACAGTCATTGATTCGTTTTAAAAAAAACCAACCAGTTCATGATTGGGATTAGCTGCCAGGGGACATGGTCATTCACTGTGAAATGGATATATCAAAATGGCATCTGACACTAACGGGCAGAACTTGGTGAAATTTAGCATGAATATTCCATGGGTGGTTCCATATAACATTTGTTAAAATTAAGCAAAACAATGCAGAAACAACTTTAAAAATCTTCTTGTCAATATCCAGATGGCACAGAGCCATATTTGGTTATAACATCACCTGGTATAATTCTACCAGGTACGAAATTGGTCCCACCCTGGCGGTCACTGGTTTTACTTTAACCCTTTCATCGCCGGAGTCGCCTAAAGTCGAACTTGCAAACAGTTTTGATCCTGATCAGACGCAGCGTTAAGCGGCGTCTGATCAGGATCAAAACTGTTTGACACTCGTTTCGATATTTCTTATGTCATACTCTCTTAAATCTAACTTAGAAATTATCTTGCAGACAACGATATTGAAGCAGACGACAAAATAACGGTGTAGGGGTAAAAAACTCAAAATAATTTGGCGGTGAAAGGGTTAATAGAAATATTCTAAGCCGGCGTTACGTACACATATACCTTGAAATCTGACCAAATGGATCGATATTCAACGTTGAATAAGACCACGTTTCGATTTTCTCAACGGTAGAAAGACCATGGTGCGATTCTCAACGTTAAAAAATACCATGGTCCGTTTCTCAATGGTAGAGAGACCATGGTTCGATTCTCACCGTTAAAAATACCATGGTCCGTTTCTCAATGGTAGAGAGACCATGTTTCGATTCTTAACGTTAAAGGGAAATGGACAGCTGGTGATAAATATCTTTTAAATGAAAGATATTGAAAAAAAATCGCCTTCTGCCTTTGAAATTTTGAAAAATAATAAAAAATGAAGTAGTTAGAGCCGTTTAAACTTTGTGATATATGACTGTGCAAGCGACCATGGGGGCCGCCATTTTGTTTACCTGTGTGACGTAACTAAGGCCTTCCGCGAGCTTCCGGTTATAGTGAGTCTAACCGGGAATGCCGTAGAGTGCGCGGAATTTACATCGATAACATTAATAAACTGAAATACTGAGAAAAATTGGGCATGTGGAGGAAGGTAAAAACACTTTAGAACTTCAGTGTTACGATTTCGATCCTAAATTATCAGAGAATGTAATATTAGAAGACAGAGACTACGACGGGTCGGGCGAAGAGAAAGCGCATTCGCCGGACGAATTTGCGACTGCAATAATTGTGTATAAATGCCTACAAAGGAGGTTAATACTTGCTGAAGAACAAATGAAATGACGATTGGGTGTCTTGGTGACAATGAGTGCATAGCAGAACCATCAAAATTTCGAGCTATTAGTGCTTAATCCAGCCATACTTGAGGTAGCGTATATCAGGCAAATATCATAGGACACCGGAATCGGGCACGGATACTCTTGATAATACATGTATTTGCATACTGGTTGTGAATAAAGGCATCGAAGCCCTGTGACTTTCGAAAAAAGTTTCTCCGATATATTTAGTCTTATCTGTTAATATTTCCGTAAATATTAATCATAAACATCGGCTCCAGGATATCTTCGTTTTTTTACGGGGCTACGACTAAAACACGAGCAGATAAAGACGATAATACATGTGCCGATTTTTATAACATCCAGTCAGAGACAGTGTATAGCCATATGGCTAATACACTGTCTCTGCATCCAGTACAAAACGGATGAGGTATAACGTTTTTATTAAATAAAATAAGGGGGATCAAATTATTTTTCTGGTCTGTTAGGAATTTTCCGTGACGTTTAACATCGGTTCTGGTCCTCAATCGGACATACATTTTTAGAAAATAGACCATTTATTCTCGGTATCGCAACATCCGGGAACTTTCGTACATCCATGTCTCAATCACAGAGTTTCTCAATATCTCATTTGGATCCAAACTGTTGCTGACCTTTAAGTACAGTCAGTTTTGATTCCGATCTGGGTCCTAACTGTTTGTCAGTCTCTCGTACGGATAAAAGTTTCTTCAATGAGCTTTTCAATACATTCAAACCTTAGTTTGGATTTTCAATCACAGAGTTTCTCAATATCTCAGTTGGATCCAAACTGTTGCTGAACTTTTTGCACAGTCATTGACATGACAAATGTGGAATATCAATTTATCATCTAGCAATTGAGACTGGCAATGTCTGATTAAGATCCAAACTGATTAATTGTCTGCTGAACAAAGTATTTGATATTCTGATCTGGGTCAAAACTGAACGCTCTAGATAACGTGACCCGAGTGCTCATTTATTGTATTAATGTCGTTTTTTACTTATCGTTATATATCTTGAGCTTATATAAAGATCTATGAAAATCATAATCGAAACAGATTCAGGACATATTTCAGCAGGCGGCTTTGATCTAGATCGCATTTTATGCTGACATTCATCATCAACCACTAATCAATTAAGCTGCCTTGCAAATTGTACGATATGGACCGGAAATAATTATACACAACCCCTTTCTGCCTAAGACCCCCTCTGTGAAGAAGTAAGAAGCTTTAATAGGCCTGCAGGGCATAAATATCCATATTACGTAATCTAATTAGCCGCACTTGTCAAACAGGGTTGTGCTAGCAATTTGGCTACTTAAATATGCGATTACACGCCACGAGCCTTTTACCCTGTTTCTACTTCTGAAAATATGTGACCACTTAAAACAGGTTGAAAATACTTTCAGCCTGCTTTAAGCTTTTATCTGCTAAAATATAGAAAATATTTCTTATGATTTTTATTTGTGACAGTATGATATTGGAACTATTTTCTTCAGTATATGAAGGAATTAATTAAAGGCGTTAAAAGGCGTATTTATGGGGGAAAGGGTTACATCAAAACAAAAAAGCCAAGATCTTTAAAAAAAAAAAAGAATATTGGACACTTTTAGCTCTTGTGGTTTTGTATTGTTCTAGATGTGTATGCTGCTTTTTTAAAAAGGCTAGAGTCTACCATAAAACTCGAATTTAAATCTTAAATTAAAATTCATTTAGGCCTATCTAAAAGTTGTTTGAATTTTTTTCTACAGAAATGACGAGTGTAAAACTACACCCAGAAATAAGAACGATAAAACTAGATCCAATCAAAATCGGATTTGGACTCAAGTAAGATCGCTCTATCAGATCGGGATCTAGAGAATCGCGATGATTAAATTAAGAAAGAAAAAACCGATCTAGATTTACCCGTACAATATGTAGATCTAGTAATGCGACTTTTTTCATTAAGAATTTCTGTAGCGTTGAATTCCTAAACCGAGACGAACCAGCTAGAAAATCCTGATTTGTAAACGAGTTGGTAGATCTAAGCCAGTTCAACATTTAGGTCTAGATCAGCACAATATCGCACTGATTATCAGATTTTTTTTATTGTAGATCTAGATCTATTATTATAATCATCAATCAAGGTATTATGGATGTCGCCATACTCTACTGTTAGCCATTTCGCAGCATTGTTTTCCCAGATTCTATAGCTGGGAATTTGAACGGACATTTCTCTAAGCCGATTAACGATAGCTTCTGATCGTTTCTGGATCTACACGACCTTTCAAGTTCATCATAATCAATATGAATATACCATCTATCTATTATCTTTTTTTTTAACTGTATGCGACCTTGAATTAAGCTTGCCGTTACCCTTACTGACGAAGTGTGAAATGTCCGTCCAAGTTACAGTGGTTGAGTGAAAGAGCCAATCAGCGTTTAGGCCTTTGTGTCGTCACAAAATGGATAAAAATCGAGGGTTCCGAATGATAGCTTTGCCAATATGGCGGTGCCCGTTCCAATTAGCGATAGCTTACCTGTATGCAGTAAATCGATCTTTTTCGTACCTTATCGATGAGTAATAATTGCAGGACCTTCATGAATGTTGCTTTTAGGATAAAATCTAGGATCTAAGACCATATTGTCATCAGCTGTCCGTTTTCCTTTAAAGAATACCATGGATCGATTCAAAAGTTAAAAAAAAAAGATCACGGTTCGATTTAACGTTAACTTAAAAAGACCATGGTTCGATTCTCAACGGTACATGTAGAAATACCATGTTTCGATTCTCAACGTTAAAAAAGACTGAATTGATTCTCAACGTTAAAAAGACCATGTTTATCGAATCTCAACGTTAAAAAAAACAGATCGATTCTCAACGTTAAAAAACCCATGGATCGATTCTCAACGTTAGAAAAGACCTTGGTTCGATTCTCAAGGTTAAAAAAGAACATGATTTGATTCTCAATGTTAAAAAAGACCATGGTTCGATTCTAAACGTTAAAAAAGACCATGGTTAGATTCTTATCGTTAAAAAATACCATGGTTTGATTCTCAATGTTCAAAAGGCCATGTAGTCTGCCTACGGATCGAAAATAAGGCTCTGGAAAATGGGTCTCATGGCATGTCGTGTAGACGGGCAACATCCACTTGATTTATTTTCAGCATATGCATACGAACAATTCTAGGGGGGATGTAAAGTTCTAAGGTGCGTATTAAGGTCAGAAATAGGTCAAAGGTCATTGGGTGCAGATTTTAGAGATATGATAATTTAATTTTTATGTTATTTGCAATCACTCATAGATAACCTAAAATACTTTAATTTATTGAATGTATAATTGGTCGAAAAAGCTAGAAATAGAATTTTTGTGACAGAAAAATCAATTTTTAGTCTCAAACAAGGGCGATAACTCTTAAAATAAGCCAGTAAATCGAGTATTCTGTTCATTTCTGCTATAATAGCTGGGCCCATTAGTGAAAAAATCTCAAAATTCATGATACAATCATCAAAGTAGGTTAACATAATATACTGGTATGGCCCTTCTTTCAACAAAAAGCCCTTTTGTAAAAATTCAAAATGGCCGCCATTGTTTCAAGATGGCCGCCATTTTCGGTTATCATATACCATTTCTCTTCTAACATTAGACGTGTAAGACCAAATTTTATACTTTTGGTGTTGAAATATATGTTTTTAAGCATACGGAAGCTAATCCAGAAAACCTTAAATTGATTTTAAGCTTACTTTAATGCATAATGATCAATGTTTGACAATGAAACGTGTTTGTTTCCAAAATGGCCGCTATTTCATATTGGATTCACACCTTTAATTTGACATATATGATCAACTTTCATGCATTTTGGTGTCAAAATAATTGTTATAATGTACTAGAACGCTAATTGAGTCAACTTCACGCCGATTTGAAAATTTATTTATTGAATAATCACCGACAATATGTTACTGTGGTTTTTTAGCTCACCTGGCACGTAGTGCCAAGGTGAGCTTTTAGGATCGCTGGATGTCCGTCGTCCGTTGTCTGTCTGTCTGTCTGTCTGTCCGAGCGCACGAAAGGTCCTTTGTTGGGTAGGGAGAACAATAGATTCCATTCATTCCGTGATTGCCCTATTGTTATTGTTGGGTATTTTAGTGTACTGTTGGGTACTTTTAAACAAAAAATATTCCCAACAAATGTCCAACTGTGAGACGTCCGTCCGTCCACAATTGTTCGTTAACACTCTAGCAGGTTCAAATCTCATTGGATCTTGATGAAACATGGTCACAATGTTTGCCTCAATGAAATCTAGGTCAAGTTTGAATGTGGGTCATGTCCGGTCAAAAACTAGGTCAAATTATCGAAAAACCTTGTTAACACTCTAGAGGCTACAAATTTCATTGGATCTTCATGAAACTTCATCAATATGATTGCCTCAATGAAATCTAGGCCAAGTTCGAATGTGGGTTATGTCCGGTCAAAAACTAGGTCACTAGGTCAAATCTTCGAAAAACCTTGTTAACACTCTAGAGACTACAAATTTCATTGGATCTTCATGAAACTTCATCAAAATGTTTGCCTTAATGAAATCTAGCTCAACTTCGAATGTGGGTCATGTCCGGTCAAAAACTAGGTCACTAGGTCAAATTATCGAAAAACCTTGTTAACACTCTAGACGCTACAAATTTCATTGGATCTTCATGACACTTTATCAATATGATTGCCTCAATGAAATCTAGGCCAAGTTTGAATGTGGGTCATGTCCGGTCAAAAACTAGGTCACTAGGTCAAATCTTCGGAAAACCTTTCTAACACTCTAGAGACTACAAATTTCATTGGATCTTCATGAAACTTCATCAAAATGTTTGCCTCAATGAAGTCTAGGTCAAGTTAAAATGTGGGTCATGTCTAGTCAAACACTAGGTCACTAGGTCGAATCATCGAAAAATCTTATTAACCCTCTAGAGACTACAAATTTCATTTGATCTTCATAAATTTGATGAAAAGGTTTGCCTCAATGAAATATAGGTCAAGTTCAAATGTGGCTTATGTCTTGTCAAAAACTAGGTCACTAGGTCGAATCATCGAAAAATCTTATTAACACTCTAGAGACTACAAATTTCATTTGATCTTCATAAATTTGATGAAAAGGTTTGCCTCAATGAAATATAGGTCAAGTTCAAATGTGGCTTATGTCTTGTCAAAAACTAGGTCACTAGGTCAAATCATCCAAAAACCTCGTTAACACTCTAGAGACTACAAAATTCATTGAATCTTCATGAAACTTGAACAAAATGTTTGTCTCATTGAAATGGAGGTCAAGTTAGAATGAGGGTCATGCCCGGTCAAAAACTAGGTCACACGGTGTACATGGTTACCAGGTGAGCGATTTAGGGCCATAGTGGCCCTTGTTTGCTTTAAGATGACCGTAACCTTTTGCACTAATGATTTATTTCGTTTTTTATAATTTCCCTTACATGACCATTAGTCAAACTTTCGGAGTCAAAGGTAGTGTTAAAAATCACTTATTTTGTGATTGTATATTTATTAAAAAACTTTTTTAATTGGGTAATGACTTAATTTTGGCAAACATATACATGTATATGGTTTATGAATAGTAAAGTAGTAAATCCTAGTGTATATGCAAATACTTTCATGTGTTAAAACAAACCTGCTTGGCTTTTAGGAATTGCGCAATAAGTTTTTTGCCACTATCAGGCAAACACGTTCAGTCCAACACAATAATTGCATTAAATACGACTTATAGCATGGCTTGTCATACATAGCAATCGCAATTGTTTCAAGACTTTACTGTTTCTACATTTTAACTAATAGTAAATATACAAATGTACAATGGATTTTGTAAATGTTTAATATTTTCCATGAAATGCATTCGATGTGTTCCATGCAGCCTTTTCTCTTTCCATATGAAAACCATATACGAATTAACAGAACACGAAATAATATAATGCGTTGGTTGTGTATGTTGAGATCTCACAGGGTCAATTGACAAAAATATTAACTTAAACCAGCTCATGTTTGATTGTTGTCCAAATGAAACCAACTCTTTCTGTATACCAAGACCTTTTAGCAAAGGTAGTTCTAGGCACTTGCTGCATTGGTCGGTTTGTTAGATGTACATGTATTTTGCATTTCGACAAGTGAAAAATCGAAAGACGCATCCTATGCTTTAGACCAACTTGTGGAAACAGCGTTAAAGGATGCTGCAACAGAAGACATTTGCAATGATTTGTTGGACACGATGCGATTGCAGAAGCCGTTCATTGGTTTAGCAGCTTACAAATTATTTACTAAAGGAGTGCAACACCGACTTTTTGCTCCACCCAAAAAACAAAGTCAAATACATTAGCAAGTATTTATAAAGACACGAGATCAGATAAGCAACAGGGTTCGAAACAGATAAAACCTGACAGCAGACTCCTACAATGTCTGTTTAATGAAGCTAGTTCAGGCCTAATCGTGCAGAATGACGATGTCCTGAAGCATGAGCTGTCCTCAGTTCCACTAGCATCGGCGAATGAACCAGACAGTTCAGTCCCGAATTCTGGATATTCTGACAATAGACCAGTGAATTGAAATCGCACAACAGATACCTGACTCTCATAAATCTACATGTGTTACAATACATGTATATGGTCATGCTCTTATTCAAGCTCGAGACAGACCTCAAGGATGTCAGACATTCGGAGAGTATGCTCAAGAATTTGTTCAGTCGGTATATTCCCATTTCACAGGCACAACTACTCGCATTGATGTCACATTTGATACATTGGGATCATGTCTATCAAAGCTGCCACTGGAAAAAATCACAGGTCCAAAAGACCCACTACCGCATGTCAAAGAGCCATACCTTGTGCTCGACGAAAAGTAGAAAGACATTGTCGAGTTTCTATCATCTGAGTGAAGAATTGCTTGTTGTAGCAGAGGGAACGTTCGTAGGCGTTATAAATGCAAAGTCAAATAGCTTCCATGCTGATAAGTTGTCGATGAAGAGGCTGACACTAGAATGATATTCCATGCTAAGGATGTTTTCGCAAGCGGGTTTGAGCATCCGATTGTAATATGCAGGGAGCCAGACGTAATACTGTTGATACTTTGTAGGAAATGACGTGGTAACATGGATGTTATCCGGTACAGCAAAGCAAAGGGGATGATTCCTTGTTAACAAAATATATGAGGCACTCAAGTTCGACAAAACATCATAGGTTTCCATATTTTTACTGGTATATAGACACATGCCGGTATAGGCAACTCATGAAAGTCAAGACAGCCTTGGACCCCAATAACTATGTATCCCCCCCCCCCCCCCCCAATTGGATAAGAAATCCCTCTATCCCAATGTCATACAATCATGCAACTCGCGTCTTGCTATTGCAAGACAAGGTGCAGCTCGGCAAGATGTGCTTGCTATATAAGCCAACATGTATGAATGTGGTTGTGAGGCAACAAACTGTGTAACTCAGATTAATTGGTAGCATGTGTCTGTATAAGAATCCCCGCATAAGAAGCGTGATTGTAAACTGAATGCATGTAGATTGGTGATCGGATTATTTCATAACGAAGCATTATGCATGTCTAAGTACATCGAATTGGCGATGAAAGTTCTGTAGAGTTCTTAGCAAGCTTAATCAAATGATACCATGAGTGAATGGTTTGTGATTTTTCTTCTTCGTTCAAATATATATCTAAAAGGATATTGATATTGTAAATGTTCATTTGTAAAACTGTACGTTAAAGTATGTGATTAATTATACTGAATATTTACATCTAATTCATTTGGTATGTGTTAAAATTAGACGTATACAGACTATAAAGCACAATTTCCCGTCATAAAGTTGTAAATACATCATGTTTTAGCCAGATACACAGTGACAGCCCTTGGATTTGTCACAAAACCAACGATGACATTTTATAGCAATTCGAACCTAACATAGTCATCCATTCTGTATATTGATGTCCATCCAGTGTTCCTAAGAAAGTAATACTTAATACATGTATAATGATAAGTTCCCAAAAGTGCATTTAAAGGGACTCGCAACCGGATGGTGTACTTGTCAAAATAAAATAAAATACTCAAATAAAAGCAAATTTGTGGCATTATTTGGCTTCTGACATTAAAACATATGATCAGTCCAAAAAAAGTCTCAAGAATCGTCTCCGAATCTTAGATTTTTAGATATTTTCCATCGTTTTTCTATACCGACTAGTAGACGGTATAGTTGTTGTTGTTGCTTCTCTACACGGGCTTAGACATAAACACGAGCCGAATTACGAAGCTCTATGCACTTTCGATAGCTACACATTGAAATACGTTAAATCGATCCGAGATAAACGGATAGTTCCGTGGTCCATTGCTCTAAGCGGTTTCCCCGATTTTGCCTTCTGTCCGCCAATGCCGGGGCCCCGGGTTCGAATCCCACCAGAGACCAATATTTTTTTTTATTGAAATACATTTTTTTTAAACAGAATTTCTTATCCTAAACTAATTCTTTACCATTTATATAAGCGTTTGACACATATTTACAAATTACTATTTTTAATGCACCATCTGGTTGCGAGTCGCTTTAAGAGAAATTCATTTGGCATCGCACACAATCCAATCTTTTGGCTGATTTTATATAACGAGGTTGTCTGTATGTATACCCTAAAACGCATATATCAGTGATGAATGTCCATAGTGAATTTTGATAATTTCACTGCTTTAAGCAGTGGGATTATCGCCACGCGCGCTTTTATTATGAATTTTCCCCGTAGGGCTCCCCAAAAATCGTAGTCAATCGTGTCTTATCGTTAAATTCCGGCAGTCCGATTTGTCGCGAACCACTCAATGGAAGAACACGAATCCAAAATCGTGAGCAACGACGTAATTCGGATGACGTCAAATCAATAAATCAGTGACGTCATCGTACGGGAAACTGTTTCGTTAATGTGTTCGATGCAAACTTGGGGCTCAACACGGGGTAAATCATGTACTTTCGCTTTCACAATTGTCGAACAATTTCGTTAAAAAAGTGGCTTAAAAGCATAAATAAATAGAATAATTGTATTTTTTCAGTATAAGATCGAATTTAATCCATTTCGTGAACATCAGACTGTTATATTTTCACTCGTGGCTTCGCCACTCGTGAAAATATAACGTCTGATGTTCACTCTTATACTGAAAAAAAACCCCAATTATCCTCTATTTGATTTTATAAGAAAATAGACAATAAATAACAAACAAAAAAAAGAAATAAAAAAAGAAAGAGAAACACCAGAGTTTTTGCCCCTAGAAAGAAGATTGATTGTAAGATTACATTTTATTTGGTTATTAAACTGCTCCTTTTATTAAAAGTTACTAAGTAAACCCAAGAAAGTTCGATACTATAAGAAAACAGTCAAAAATAACGCAAACAATCCCCATTAAATATAAAATAGGAATAAAACCCCCAGAATTATTGCCCCTGGAATAGAGCACTGACAGTAATATTAACTTTTATTTGCATATTGAACTGCTCCTTTATGTCAAAAGTGTAAACAAACATAAAACATTAGAGGTTATAAGAAAACAGTGAAGAAATAACGAAAACAAATTCCCATTAAAAATTAAATATGGAACAAAAACAAGAGTTATTGCCCCTGGAACAGAGCATTAACTGTAATATTTACTTTTATTTGCATATTGAGTCGTTGCTTGATGTTAAAGGTGTAAAGAAACATAAAAAAGTTTGATGTTATAAGAAAACAGTCGAAAAATAACGAAAAAAAATTCCCATAAAAATATGAAAGAGAAAGAGAAAAATCAGAGTTATTGCCCCTGGAAAAGGGCATTGACTGTAATATTTACTTTCATTCGCATATGAAATTGTTGCTTTATGTCAAAGGTGTAAAGAAACATAAAAATAGTTTGATGTTATAAGAACACAGACAAATATAACGAAAAAATAACTATGAAAATATAAAAAATAAAGAGGAAAATCAGAGTTATTGCCCCTGTAAAAAGGACATTGACTGTAATATTTTACTTTTTTGATAATATTAAGCAATTACAGACATTTGTTAACTAATTGTAACCAATAATAGTTCATTTGATATATTTAAAATGTAAATAAAGTTAGGTTTATATTATGGTATGCAAAAATCTGCACTCGTTGAACTTTGACCTCATTTCGGACCTTAATTTGAACTTTTCGACTTTACATCCACCCTAGAATTTCTAAGATATGTTCCCTGAACACAAATCAGGTGGATGTAACCCGTCTACACGACATGCCATGAGGGGTCAAAAACGGTCAAAATGTTGGTAGACTAATGGTTCGATTTTCAGCGTTGAAAAAGACCATGGTTCGAATCTCAACGTTAAAAAGACCATGGGTGCTTCCGTTCGTTGAAAAAGACAATGGGCTGTTTCTTAACATTAAGAACAGAACCATGATCGATTATGAAAGCATGGTCAAATTTTCATTTAACACCGGCGTATTCAGTCTCCAAACTTCCACTCAGCGTCTTGTTTAACCCATTAACCAAACGAGAGCCTCTCATGCGGGTGCCAACGCTCTCCTGCAATTATGGCCAATATTAAACACACCCAAGTTTACCTCTTAATGACCTCTGACTGACCTTGACCTTTGTTTGACATGACCCAAATTTTACCGAGCTCAAAGTCTATTTGAGGTGAGTACACATACTAAATATAAAGTATGTATCACATGTAGTTCTTAAGTTATGGCCAACATTAAGATTTGGGACGAAAACGCAGACACCGAAGTGATGACTCGTAGTTTCTTCGAAATAGACAAGCTTAAATATGACTTTTTACGCCTTTAATGTATTAATTCACTGAGTCAACTTTAGCCAAGGATATGTAACATAAGACACATTTTCTATATACTCCAGCAGACGGTGGGTTAAAGCAGGCTGAGAGATAAGCGTCTTAAGGCGCATTATGCTTTACTTTCAACCTGCTTTAAGTGGTCATCTGGCTTCAAAACTAGAAACAAGCTATAAAGCAGTGGGTTTTGCGAAATGTTCATCATTTGTTCCTTTCTGAATTGCAAACAATTTAGGATCCTATTAGACACCAACTGACTCAACATCTGATCATACAGTGGAGAAAACGTTATTCTTTCCCAATAAACGCGTTTACGCTAAAACTATTATTTCCATTGAAACCAGTTTGGAGCCAGATCAGACGCCGGTTAACCCGGCGTCTGATCAGGCTGCAAACTGGTTGTCACCAAGATAAAAATGAATTATCAGAATTGTCCAAAAATTGCACTTTTCTACGTTTTAGTGTTTTGCGTTTCGTTTCGTTTAAACGGGAAATAATAACGTTTTCTCCACTGTACTCTGCAATGTACTCTCTCTCTGTATCTCTCTCCTCTCTCCTCTCTCTCTCCAACAACAACAACAGCCAATCGGAGACAAAATGTGTGTGTGTGTATTGTTTGAGGGAGGGAAAATTAAGACTTGGCTTACTTTTGCCAACGACTTGAAATTTGATTTGGTTCAAACTGTTTGTCACGCGTCACTATATTACTTCTGCCAAAATGTCCATGCACTAATATGTAACTTTGAGAGAAAAAACAGCAGACGGCAATTTATGCAGACGATATTGTAGAAATGAAAGTTTTAGACAACCGTCTTGTTAAGGGAACAGCGGCAACCATTGTTGCAAGGAGGGAATCGTTGTTGGGAGGGCAGTTGTAGGGAGGGAACACTGAACTGTTTTCCATCGACATCACTTTTTAGTGCACAACTGCACATACATGTAATATGTATATGTTTATTACAGTGGAGAAAACGTTATTCTTTCCCAATAAACGCGTTTACGCTAAAACTATTATTTACAATACAAACAGTTTGGAGCCAGATCAGACGCCGGGTAACCCGGCGTCTGATCAGGCTCCAAACTGTTTGCCACCAAGATAAACATGAATTATCAGAATTGTCTAAAAGTTGTTCTTTTCTACGTTTTATTGCTTTGCGTTTGCGTACGTTTGCGGTTAAACGGGAATGAATAACAGATTCTCCACTGTAGGGAGGGAACACTGTACTGTTTTCAATCGACATCACTTTTTAGTGCACATACATGTATTATGTATATGTTTATTATGAGGTACAGTGGAGATGTTATTCTTTCCCGTTGAACACAAACAAAATGCCATGTTGTTATTAAAAAAATACATAAATCATAGTATATTTTGTTTTATTTTTGCTTTACCATCCCATATAAAATCATAAAATGAACTGGTTAAATTTTTTTTATAAAAATGTTTATATAATGGAAAATCATATTTTTTTTTTGAAAAACTCTAACTTTATGTTGAACTGAGTGGCAAACAATTTGGAGCATGGTCAGATGCCAATTAATGTTACGCGTCGTCTGATCTGGCTCCAAACCATAATTTGCTTTAGAAATATTAGTTTTGACGTAAACGCGTTTGTTGGTAAAGATTAACGGCTCACACTGTACACAATAACGGCTTAAAAGGTTAATAACTAGAGCAGGGCGTTATTGTACAAAGCCAACGCTAATGGCCAGTGTTTATGTTAACTGAGTGGAACCGCTAGTCATGCATGTCTGTGGTAATTTTCATTAATTATTTATTAGTACAGTGGAGAAAACTTTATTCTTTTCCAATAAACGCGTTCACGCTTAAACTATACTTTCCATTGCAAACAATTTGGAGCCAGATCAGACGCCGGGTAACCCGGCGTCTGATCGGCTCTAAACTGTTTGCCACCAAGATAAAAATTAATTATCAGAATTGTCAACAACAAAAAATTGCACTCGTCTACGTATTAGTGTTTTGCGTTTCGTTTCGTTTAAACGGGAAAGAATAACAGATTCTCCACTGTACATATGAGTATTAGTAACAGTGTTTCAATATACATGTATATATAAAATACGCCAAACTTGTGTTTAGCAAAAAACTCTAATTACATGTAGTACACAGGAGATGTCATTCTTTCCAAATAAAGCGTTTATGCCAAAACCATAATGTCATTTGCAAACAGTGTGGAGCCAGATCAGACGTCTGGTTTACCCGGCGTCTGATCTGGCTCAAAATTGTTTTGCCATTTAGTTAATGATATACAGTGCTCCCTCCCTACAACGGCCGTCCCAACAACGACCCTTGTAGCAGTTCCCTAAACAGGACAATTATGTCTTACGCTTTTATTGCGGTAATATCGTCTGCTTAAAGTTGTCGTCTGCTGTTTTCTCAAAGCTATCTATTGGACATTTTGACAGAAAAAGGTTTAAGTCACGACTCCCTCCGAACAACGCAAATAATGTTTGTCTCCGATTGGGTTTCGTTGTTCATAGAGAGGGAGCGTTGTATCTTCAGACTGATCAAATGTAAAGCAGAAAGCTTTCTTGTTGACTTTTGACCTACATTAAGTTGTAAGTTGTATAAAAAGAAGGCTACATGCATCTTCAAATGGTTTCTGTCAATTACAAGTTTGACTGTTTCACAATCATCACGCAGTTATGAGGATATAAAAATGTGTGTGTTCTCATGAAAAACAACTTATCATGTCGTGACCTCTGACTTTCGATTGACTTTACCCCTTTAATGCTGGTTCCGAGGTTATAAAGCTGTTGAGTTGAGTCTGATATCATTACTAAGCATTTGATTGGTCAGATTTGAGCTATTGCTCACATGTGACCAATAAAGTGCTTGAGGATGATCTCTGACTCAATTCCAAAGATTTAATACTTTGGAGCCTGAACGTGTTACATGGAATGTTCCAGTGTTTAAAAAATGGCGAATTTACTTTGATAGTTAGGTGTGCTTTTTCTTCAGAAAAATGAAGCAAACTGCTTAGGCCCTTAACAAAAGACTCCATAACGAACCTTCTGACCGGAGCCTGAACTGTTAACAAAACTACCGGTTTACATGTAAATACATGTTTAAATCTATTTGAACCCTTTGCTCCATACAATATACATGTACTCATTTTAACGCATTTGATTTATTCCTTCACTGAAAAAAAGTTCCAATATATAAAGTCAGTCACGAATATTTATCAAAAGAAATATTTCCTATACATGTACATGCACTTTAGCGGGTAGTAGCTTAACGCAGGCTAAAAGTAAAACTAAAAAGGGACATTCTGCTTTACTTTCAATCTGCTTTAAGTTGCCATCTGTCTCTAAAACTAGAAACAGGCGATGGAGTAAAGGGTTAAGCATAGAAAGGAATGAATCTTAAGATCAAGCGTTTTTTCAACCCCTGTTATCAGATTTGAATAGAAAGAGATACATGCTAAGTACATGTATCTAAAGCTCTAGAGGAATGGGGAATAGAAAGAGTAATTGCCTGTGTTATTGAGGAGGCTATTGGGTATACGCTAGTGGTAAAGAGGAGAAAACGATATTCTTTCCCGTTTAAACGCAAACGAAACGCAAAAGGAGACACTTCTTCCTCGAATGCCATGCGTACAATAATATAAGAGATGTACTATTAAATGAAATATGCCAAATAAGCAACTTGAGCTTAGACATAATACTATATGGAGACCCTACACTTAATAAAGAAAGCAACAAACATATTTTTGACATTGTTCATTCTTATATTAAGAGCTCAAACCGATTTATTCGGCGGAGCTGACTGTTTTCTATTTAGACACATTTTATATTTGGCCACACATTTCAACCAATAATATTTGATCAGAAATTTAGAATTAAGAGCACCTGTTGAAACTGAATAGTCTGATTGGATAGTAGCCAGGGCTCCTGATAAGGGAATTGTTTCAAAACTTAAAATCTTTATTTGTGCATTAAACCCTGTGGTGTCACTATACATATGAATTGTCTCTTCGAGACAATCAAAATGAGTGGTAATACCATAGGGTTTGGTGCTACAAGAGGTGAAAAAATGTGATTTGTATAGTTTACTCACTCTTATCTGGAGCCCTGTAGGCTGGTTTATGTCCCATTACAGTTTTACATGATGTGGACTGTGGGTGTAAACTTTAGAGATACAGACTGGCTGTTTACTACACACTGGGCTGCACTGTTGACAAAATTATGCTATGATCTGAAATCTATTTATAGATATACAGAGGAAGCTAGGTGTTTCGTAATTGTTTACAACCACTTTGTTTTAATTGTTAACTATAATATTTGTACACATTTGCCATACATTAAAAGCAATATTTTATATATGAATAGCCTCAAGTGAGTTAAACACAATTGTGTTGTTTCATCATTATTTACAAGAGTGAAGTACAGTAGATTGTTGTATCTGTACATTTGTGTATGCTATAGTTTGTTTCAAGAAACTCTATGAATGGAACAATAGATTAATGTGAGGATCTCCTACCAGTAGCTAGGATATGAGTTAAATTATTGTTTTGTTTTGCATTTCTGTACATGATAGTTTTGCATTTTAAATAAAAGTTACTGTTTCAATTGAATACTTGTATTTTTTGCTTTTCAATCCAAGATATTACAATTCTTTGAGAACCTCAATTTTATTCAATTTTGCACACCCATCTATATAGCCTTAGTTCAACCACTCATTCCGCCGAATATCTTTTTTAAAGATATTTCTTGTCTAACTTATTATCACTTACTACTATCCCACGGTTAAATGATGTATCGTCAAGGTTTAGCGTCGCCACATCTTTCCAGTCCCGTATCCATTATTCTTTAACTACCATCTTCCTTATCTCTATTCTTTACAAAAGTTTACTGTATCTCTTTTAAACTGTTCGAAAATATTGCTAATCAAACGATGTATTTACTCCAATAACAAATTGATTGTTTTTGTCCGCATGCACCTACAGTTTGTCTTGTCTCCAGCGGCACCCTGTGAATGAATATGATGCTCTGCTAAACTGTTGATAAATTGGTGCATTGCAGAAGTAAATCAGAAAGACACTTTGCGCTTTCTCCTTTACTTCTGTTCTGTATCTAGCGACCGAAGTAATACAATATGAAACTATACTTTCTCTAGTAAGAAATATTTCTAGGAAGCCGCTGAACACAAGACTAACTGTTTAGTTTATAAGTAAGGAGAGAAACTCAATAAGTTTATTCTTTCGTTTCAATCCTTTTCCTAAGTATTGTAAAATAACGTTAGCATGTATAATTGTAATCATATGTACTTCTGGAAATAAATATGTTTAAACTAAACGCAAAAGCATTGAAATAAAATGACGAAAATAACAATTTGTAGACAGTCCCGACTATTCATTTTAATCTGAGTGGCAAACAGTTTGGAGCCTGGTCAGACGCCGGGTTCTGGCTCTGATCAGGCTCCAAACTGTTTGCGATGGAAATAAAAGTTTTAGCGTAAACGCGTAAATTGGGAAAGAATGACGTATTCTCCATTGTATACACAGTCACTGGTACAGTGGAGAAACTGTTATTCTTTCCTACTAAACGCGTTTACGCTAAAACTATTATTTCTATTGCAAACAGTTTGGAGCCAGATCAGACGCCGGGTAACCCGGTGTCTGATCAGGCTCCAAACTGTTTGCCACCAAGATAAACATGAATTATCAGAATTGTCCAAAAGTTGCACTTTTCTACGTTTTAGTGTTTTGCGTTTGCGTTTCGTTTCGTTTAAACGGGAATGAATTTAACAGATTCTCCACTGTACATGTAGTACATGTATAGTGGTGATGATAGTATGTAGTGCTCCCTACCCACAACGACCCTCTGAACAATGATTCACTCCTTACAACAACGATTGCCGCGTCTGATCAGGATCCAAGCTGTGTGACACATGTATCGACATTTCTTAAGCCGAAACAGCCTTAAATATGACTTAAAATATTGCAGACGACACTACCAATTTAATGCAGACGATATTTTGGCGGTAAGAGGGTTGAAGCAGTCGATACAACTTATCAAGAAAAGAGTAAAAGAACCGTTGGATATTTGTGTATTTTAACAGACGGGTGCTTAAAACAACCTGAAAGTAAAGCAGAAAGCTCCTTCAGGAGAGGGTTTTAAACAGTCAGTCTGGATTAATTCACCAGCAATGATATATCCACCTTTCACCCATTACTCCATAAATACGCCTCTTTACTCTTTTTTTCATTCCACCAATAAAGAAAATAGTTCCTCTTTATACAGTCTTGAATATGTACCATAAGAAACATTTACTATACCCTAGCTAACAGAGTGTGACTTTAGCTTAAGGTGGTTCGCGGGTCAGCTTATTCTGTGTCAGAATTCTTTGAAACCTTGATTAAATTGAAATATACCATATGGAGAGTGAAAAATCGTAAAAATAAAAAAAATTACAGTGCCGTTTTTTTCTGACAGGACCTTTTGTCGAGAAAAGCTCCTTTTTTTAATAAACAGGAATATTTTTTTTATAAAATGATATAACTCAAAAATTTCTGTACATTCAAGTAAACAGTACATAGACTATAAGATATTGGGCAAACAAAAGTATTTCATGAAATATTTTCTGGAAATATCAATGTTTTAAAAAGTCAAATTACAAAAAATCTAGCTGTTTAACATACACCAATTTTACTCTTATTATATAGATATAGCTGAATTCTACTATTCACAAAAATTTAATGAAAATCTACAGTAGAATTTACATTTTATACACGATTTCCTGAAATTTTGACAAAATGTTTACACAAAACGAGTAACCTGCCTTGAGTTGAACTTTAAAATGCCGTCAGCTCTAAATAATACCATAAGTCAAACCTGTAATAAGGAGCCATTGAATACGGTAGCCTGTAGATATTTAAAGGCATGTGACTGCTTAATGCATTACACAAGTAATGCATAAAAGCTCCTTTAGGATCTATCTTTTAGCATTACTTTTGTTCTGTGTTAAGCTGCCATCTGTCATATAGGCTATAAATCCTCAGAAATTTAGCTGTCACTTGACTATACTTAAATCTGATATTATTCATTATTACGTGACTAAACATAGCCTGTCGTTATGAATTGACTAGTCACTAAAATCGGACAATTTATTAAAAAAAATAAGTTCTGAAGCGAGTGGGAATCGAACCTAGAACCTTTGGATTGCAAGTCAATCACCTTACCAACTGCGCTAACAGAGAAGACACTGAAGTAGATCGAACTTTTCTTTATCTAAATGTTCTACTATAAGCACGTGCCGCAAAGATCAGGTGAAAGTCATCTGCATTTCCGGAACTCGAGATGCGGACCGCCCGCTGTCGAACTACCTTAAAGCAGACTGAACGTAAAGTAGAATGCGCCTTAAGGCGCATTCTGTTGTACTTTCGATCTGCTTTAGGTGGTCACATCTCTTCAAAACTAGAAGCAGGCTATGGGGTAATAGGTTAAAATTATTACCTTTTTTAAAACTAAGCTTTAAAAATAAACTTTTGTTTATTTAACCTTTAAAATCTAAACCATAGCCTGCTCCTAGTTATGAAATATGTGACTACTAAAGCTTTAAGCTACCACCTGATACAATAAAGAAAATACTCCTCGTGATACAAATTCATAACTTTATAAATTGGAACCTTTTTTCTTCAGCAGAGGAATAAACTGAATGCGCTAAAAGGCGCTTCTATTGGGGAAAGGGTTAAAGCAACTTCGATACTGTGTCAAGAGCCAGCAGGAATGCGGTATTCAGAATCTGGTATAAAACATTAATAGTGCAGTAATTCATTATATACAAATACTCTGTCGCGCTTTTCCAACATGGTACGTTTGCCACTTTATTGCCAATTGTGTCTGGGTATAGATTTTTGTTCACACACAAACGTATTATTTGGCACCGTATTGCTGGCCTTCTGTTTTTCAAATCTGCATAAATATCGTCATGCAACAACATGCCGTCTGCTGAAAACTTAAACGACTGTGCTAAACTATTGACATTTCTGATCTATATAATGGACCTAGATGGCTCAACATTATTTCACATTGGTTATTTCCGGACGCATTTTGCAATACAGTGCTCCCTCTCTACAACGACAACCAATGGGAGACACAGCTTGTGTGTGTTGTTCGGAGGGAGTCGTTATAGATCTAGAGAGGAAAGATTAAGACTTGGCATACATTTGTAAATAGCCTGAATCCAGATCAGACACGCGGCGTCTGATCTTGATTCAAGTTGTTTGTCACTCGTCATTATATTTATTCTATCAAAATATCCACTTATATTTAACTATGTAAAATAGACGACAATTACATGTATAAGCAGACGATGATGCACAAGTAAAAGCGTTGGGAGTGAATAACGCCGTCACTATTATTAATGTAAGGGATAATTCCACTACTGTGCTAACTGGAATTGCTCCATAGAGATGTGTCTTCGATTTACCATTATCTTGCTAAGCCCGAATGGATCAACATTTGCAAACTGTTTAGATCAAGATCAGACGCCGCATAACGCGGCGTCTGATCTGAATCCAAACTGTGTGTGACAAATTTTCACCTTTTTCACTTTGAAAGGCATAAAAAGAAATTCTGAGTTTTGCGGTTACGATATATTTTGAAGCATGAATTGGAATTAAAAATAATGAGTTTACGGAGTGTCACATACAAACACTCATTGCCCATATTGCGGGGAAACATATACATAGAGAATATTGTATGAGTGCTCATTATTTATCATTTCTAATAAACGAGTTGACTAAAATAATATGACGCGATACATGTACATGGCGAGCGTCATATTCATTTTAGTCAACGAGTTTATTAAAACTGATAAATAATGGGCACGAAATTGGAATGTAAGATTCTATTTATCACAAAACAATTTCAAGCACCCTTTAAATTAATTGAAACCATAGTTTCCCACATATATAGATTTTCCGCAAAATTTAAAACGTGACGTTGAACATTTACGTTAAGGTCACCGCAAATGACGTCATTTGGTGTCCCGCTACATGCAGCGCTTGTGCACGAACAGGTTGGGCCGGTGTAACGCAGAAGAATGACCTACCCCTGCTAAAATGACCCACGGGTCATGTCACTACGTAGAACGGTGTCCCTGGTCATTTTACTACGTAGAAAAAGGACCCTATCGACTCGTAGTAGATTCTAGTCTAGAATAACCCCTCACGGTCTGGGGTCATTTCTCTACGTAGTATGAAGACCCGGGTCCTTTTGCACGGGTGGGTCCTTCTACTGCGTTACACCGGAGCCCCCAAACCGATATTTAACTAGTAAAATACAATATTTATATAATGGCTTTATGTAACTCCCAGACCGCAAGTTAGAAACTGTGCAGATTAGGATGAGGTGTCACGTTTTCTAGGTCATCCGCACTCTTTGTCGATTTTAATTTAAATTTTCTCATGCTAAGCGCGACGGACTCGTCTAACATTTGCAAACAGTTTGGATCGAGATCGGACGCCGTGTAAACGCGGCGTCTGATCTGGATCCAAACTGTTTGCCTCGCGTATTCAACTTTTATTCTGTTTCAACTAATTTTTAGTTTTTTAGCAGACAATGTCTTTTAAGCAGACGGAAACGCAGCATGATAAAGAGTTAAGCTCTCATTGAATTTGTCACCATTTCGTCTGCCTACAGTAGCAGCTAAAGGCTGACTGCTTTGTACAAACTATTTTACAGATGTAAATATCAGCCTAAACAACACGACTGCTACTGTTTAAGTGTCTATCATGTGCCTCGGTAGCATGTAGATCTACTTTATCATAATGTAAATGTATATCCCACACGAAACAACACGACTGCTCCTGTTTCTCATGTGCCTCGGTAGCGCAGTAGGCAGCGCGTCAGTCTCATAATCACATAAATCACAGAGCAATCTGAAGGTCGTGAGTTCGATCCTCACCCGGGGCAAAATCTTTTTTATATTTTTAATGAGGATTCACAAAGACACGCAAACTCACGCGAGCCCCGTACATGTATATCAAACATGTTAATATAAAAGTGTTCTAAATAACTATCGTGTTTAAAATATTAAATACATGTACATGTAAATGTATGTTTAATTCATATCTATAAATACAATTTTATTAGCTTATTAGTGAGTATGAAAACTGGTGACTATACCGGCTAGATCAGCAACATGTTCTTTATCAACTAATTGTCACGGTAGTACAGTAGGCAGCGCCCGCGTCAGTCTCATAATCACACATACCCAGAGTAATCTGAAGGTCATGGCTTTGGCTGCGCTAACATATTTTTCCTGTCAAGGTTATGACTAGAAAACTATAAAAGCACATCGATATAGATGCCCAATAGTTTGGATCCTGATGAGATGTCATGTTTAAGTGGCTTCCTATATAAGTCATCATTTTTTATCGACTTCAATTGAACCTCCCCTTTTCAGTGTTTTCACCATATCGCCTGCTTACAGAAGCTTCTGCTTTATCCAAACTATGTAAACAGATAAATACCATTTGTCAAATGTAAATACCACACGAAACAACACGACAGCGCGTCAGTCTCATAATCACATAAACACAGAGCAATCTGAAGGTCGTGAGTTCGATCCTCAGCCGGGACAAACCTTTTGCTTTGGTTGCGCTTGCATGTTATTTCCTGTCAATGTCTTTATAGATAAGTTTATAAATGAATTTTGTGCGCTGAACCGTGACTGAATTTTTCTATTTATATAAGTTGCATCCATTCAATGTTATGGGTAAGTGCAATCTGCAGTATGTGCATTCTATAATAATCCATTATCCCACAAAACGCCTTTATATCTCTTTAATTTATTTATCCACTGAAGTTTATACAGTTAAGAACTATTTTAACCCTTTACCTGATAGTCTGTTTCTAGTATTGAAGATAGGTGACCACTTAAAGCAGGTTGAAAGTAAAGCAGAATGCGCCTTAAGGCGCATTCTGCTTTACTTTCAGCCTGCTTTAAGCTTTCATGTGCTAGAATATACAAAATAGTCCCTATACAAAATATTCATTATTGATTAAATAAGAACTATTTTCTTCAGCGGAGGAATACATCATATCCGCTAAAAGTCGCTTCTATTGGGGAAAGTGTTAATTATACATGTACTCGAGCAGATGTAAGCTTAAAGCAGGATGAAAGTAAAGCAGAATGTGTCTTAAGTAGTCACCTATTTTCAAAACTGGAAACAAGGTATGGGGTAATAGGTTAATCTTTCATCTTCCTTCATAGGTATCCTTGTACAGTGTTCCCTCCCTACAACGGCCCTCCTGCAACGACTCCATCCTTACAACGACTCCTGCTGCAGTTCCCTAAACAGGACAATTATGCACAACGCTTTTTCTGTTGCAATATCGTCTGCTTAAAATTATCGTCTGCTGTTTTTTCTCAAAGTTACATATAAGTGGACATTTTGATTGAATAAATATACATGTAATGACGAGTGACCAACATCTTGAATCCAGATCAGACGCCGCGTTACGCAACGTCTGTTCTGGATTCAAGCTGTTTGCAAAGATTATCCAAGACACTCTATATACACCGTACAGTGGCTGAAGACATGTTTGATTTGTTATAGAATTGACCTTCTTTAACCCTTTCCCTTATAGAAGCGACTTTTAGCGCATTCATTTTATTCATCCGCCAAAGAAATAGTTCCATTTTATACTGTCATGAATATGTACCATAAGAAATTTTTTCTATATCATATCAGATAGTAACTTAAATCAGGCTGAAAGTAAAGCAGAATGCGCCCTAGGGCGCATTCTGCTTTACTTTCAGCCTGCTTTAAATGGTCACACATCTTAACTACTAGAAACAGGCTATGGGGTAATCGGTTAAGTCATCCCACGCATCGAAACTACGTCAGAGCGGTGACGGACTTGACCGTTAAATACAGTAGTCTAAAACTAAAGCCGAAAATCCCATACAGCAACAACTGTAGTTTAAGCGTCTAGTTGAAAGATGATCACGTAGACAAACAGCTTATTGTGAGGCATTAAAAACGTAATGTTCAATTGTTAACTTTTAACAAGCTAGTGAAATCCGGTTTGTAAAACATTCAGAGAGACAACAAAGTCCTGTTTTAAAGTATTTCCTATTGTTTTAGGAGTGTGTGGTACACGTTTTAAAACAGTTTGGATCCAAAATGAGACACCGAGTGACTCGGCGTCTCATTTGGATCAAATCTGTTTTTAAAATCTTCATCATTATTTCGTCACAAGCTAGATTAAGGTTAAGACGACGCATGTAAGTTTAATAGCTTAAACATACAGTTTACTTAATTCAGACGTAATTAAGGTAAATTGTGCGAAATAACAAGTAACCTTTAAACGATAAAACTATCGAAATTATTCCATAACTTAAACAGTAAGATATTTTTCTAAGTTCTAAATATTTCTTAGTTCTGATTTAATTTCTAACTCACCTCTATTTCTTGCCTATTTGAAATTAAGTTTTTTAAGTAAAATAGAGATACAATCTAAGTTTTTTTATTCCATTCCTAGGATATCATTTATCGTAGAGGTAAACAGTACAAACAGTTAAAGAAAATGTGCTTTTAAGTGTATATTTGCTTTGCAGAAAACGGACAACAATGACCGTAATCCGGACCATTGGTCAGATCGTGATCATGGAATTGTTGCCACTGACCACCCGGTGCTGGGCAGGGGTATAAATTGAGTCCCCGGACCTGTACTTCCCAGTATCGGACTCAAACCAGAAGAAACGGTAAGTCGAAACTTTTCTTAATTCAGGAATATTTATTCTTTTCACAATAAATATAACGATATTCTAAATAGGGAATTAAAGTAATATCAATTTATAAAACTGCTTTTTCTAATATTCCAACCTCTAAGGGCCTTTTTTCAAAGAAAATCATGATTTTCTTTGAAAAAGGATCTTATAGGTCGAAATATTATGAAAAAACACCCAACAGTTTTATTCTTTCGTTTCAACGAAGCACATGTTAATTCCATGTTTGGAATATTGTTATCTTTATTGTATTATTTTAATTTGAATGCCAAAGAGTTTGGAGTCTGATCAGACGCCGATTTACGCAAACGCAATGCCACGTTTTAACTTTGAAATACGGGTATGTTCCACTAATGCGAACTTGAGATATAGAAATTCACCAAAAGAAATACGGGTTAGCTCGACAATTCCAATATTTCTATATCATGTACATTGCACTTTCAAAATCCAATATTTCTATATCATGTATACTTCAGTATACATTGCACTTTCAAATTCCAATATTTCTATATCATGTACATTGCACTTTCAAATTCCAATATTTCTATATCAGGTACTTTCAAATTCCAATATTTCTATATCATGTATTCAAATTCCAATATTTCTATATCATTATTATTATTATTATACCAGATTTATATAGCGCTCTTTTCACACAGGGGTAGTGCGTTCAAAAGCGCTTAAATCATGTACTTTCAAATTCTAATATTTATATTTCTATGTACTTTCAAATTCCAATACATGTATTTTTATTTCATGTACTTTCAAACTCCAATATTTCTATATCAGGTACTTTCAAATTCCAATATTTCTATATCATGTACTTTCAAATTACAATATTTCTATATCATGTACTTTCAAAGTCCGATATTTCTATTTCATGTACTCTCAAATTCCGATATTTCTATATCTTGCACTTTCAAATTCCAATATTTCTATTTCATGTACTTTCAAATTCCAATATTTCTATATCATGTACTTTCAAATTCCAATATTTCCTTTTCCTTTGCTTTCAAATTCCGATATATCTATATCATGTACTTTTAAATTCAATATTTCTATATCATGTACTTTCAAATTCCAATATTTCCTTTTCCTTTGCTTTCAAATTCCGATATATCTATATCATGTACTTTCAAATTCCAATATTTCTATGTACATGTACTTTCAAATTTCAATATTTCTATATCATGTACTTTCAAATTCCAATATTTCCTTTTCTTTGCTTTCAAATTCCGATATATCTATATCATGTACTTTCAAATTCCAATATTTCTATGTACATGTACTTTCAAATTTCAATATTTCTATATCATGTACATTGTACTCTCAAATTCCAATATTTCTATATAATGTACTTTCAAATTCCAATATTTCTATTTCATGTACTTTCAAATTCCAATATTTCTATATCATGTACTTTCAAATTCCAATATTTCTGTATCATGTACTTTCAAAATTCCAATAATTCTATATCATGTACTTTCAAATTTCAATATTTCTATATTAAATTTCAATATTTAAATTCCAATATTTCTATATCATGTACAGTAGAACCTCTCTATTACGACCGCTTAAACGAAGGCTAATTGATTGAATAAAGACAGGTGACAGCTTAAAGCAATGTAATAGTGAAACAGAAAGCGCTTGAAGGAGCTTTCTGTTTCAATGTTACCTTGTTTTAAGCAGTCACCTGCCTTAAATACATGCTATTTAGCAAAATTTGGTGGTCGTTATAGAGAGGTTCTACTGTACTTTCAAATTACAATATTTCTATATCATGTACTGTCAAATTCCAATATTTCTATATTATGTACATTCAAATTACAATATTTTTCTATCATGTACTTTCAAATGCCAATATTTCTATATCATGTACATTCAAATTATAATTTATCTATATCATGTACTTTCTAATTCCAATATTTCTATATGATCTACTTTCTAATTCCAATATTTCTATATCATGTACTTTCAGATGAAGATCGCTGCTATTATCTTGTTAGTCGCTGCTGTGGCCTATGCCCGCCCTGTAAGTATACATCGTTTGATATTTGTTGTTGTTGTCATTTTAACCCCAACGCGGCGTCTGATCAGGTTACAAAATGTTTTACTCTCATTTCAATATTTCATGAGTAAAACAAACCTCAATATTTAATTTTAGAAATAAAAGCAGACGACAATAGTTTAAAATTGATGACGTCACGGCAGTGAAGGGGTTAAGTCGAACGCCATCGTGCTGTGATAAAAAAAAAAATATCGATTTTAACACATTCAATCCTAGTGACGAGTATACTCGTCATTTACAAACAGCGTACATGTAAAGGACTACACTTGTCCTATAAAATGTGTAAACCCTGATCATAGGGCTCCTTACGGAACAGTTAGATTAGGGTCTGCACTGTTTGTTATTTTAAAATAGATGTGTTGTAAAATTTCAATCACAAATAGTCAAAATTGACCAGTCTTTATAGGGAACTGGAATTGTGCGTTAAAAGTTCCAAGGTTATAAGGCATTAGAGTTGAGTCTGAAATCGTTCTCAAACATTTGAATTGTCAGAATTGAGCTTATAGGTGGTTCTCTCTCTGGCGTTGGGTCTTATACTTTATATATATACATGTAATGTATATCTTTAGTATTAAGGGTATAAAAATCGACTCGAGAGAACCATATATGATCGAAACCTTCCTAATTTTACATACAACTTATATGTTAAATTCTCTATTTTCGAAACAATTCAAGCCGGAGTCCAAAACCACGATATTTCACTAGATCTAGTGGAATACGATATTCATACCATGGCTTTATTCAACTCCCAGATCACAAGATATGTGATAAACAAGTTTATGTTCTATTCGGTATTTTCACAACAATTCAGGGCGGAAGCAGCGGTGATGGTGATGAGAAGGGGATGAACGTTTTCTTTGACCTTGTCAAACTCTGCATGCGTCTCGGTGAAGAAATGAAAGTTACCGATGACAAGCGCTCTTGGGATGAGGTTCTTGGCAAGTTCGCCGAGGTCTGCATCAAAGTTGGAGTCGCCCTGGAGGTATGTCTTCCTTTTGTTGATCAAGTTACAGTTCAGAAGACGTTATTCTTTCGTACGAAACGCAAACGCATTCCACAAAAAATCGCAGAAATTGACTTGTGTACAATTCTGACTATTTTCTTAACCCGAGGGGCAAACTGTTTGGAGCCTGATCAGACGTCGGGTTACCCGGCGTCTGATATGGCTTCAGAATGTTTTCAGTGGATATAATAGAGTGGATATAATAGATTTAGCGTAAACGCGTTTATTGGAAAAGATAAACGTCTTCTCCCCTGTAACACATTGAACACTAGCGATTAGTATACTCGTTCTTCAAAACAACAACAACAATAACAATAATATTTACGATAATATTAATTTGGATGTTGGTTGCAAATATTTGGTTACAACAACCAATTTTCAATAAGGTCCACAAACAACATTAACATATATACAACATGGATCATGTTATAAAGGAACAGAATCGCCAATTGGTAGACTTTTACACTTTTGCAAACCATCGATATCTTAAAATATATTATTTTGAAGATATCTATGTTGCCAATAGAGTGGATCAAGAAAAAACAACAGCTGCTGTTAGAGCTCTGAACAGGGTCTACTCTGTTTACTCAAAGAATTTTACTGAATATCAAGCTATTCAACACATTGTTTTAAGTGTCATTATGCGATTTTTAGCTATTCAATATTAATTTATATATTATTATTAAATAAGTAGATGCAATCGTTAATACGCCCAACTAAACGACGTTATAAAAAATAACATTTTAGAGCATACAATCGCGTTTCTTCAGGAAGTATACGAAGGTAGCTTTAACTCTTTCACTGCCAAGTTTTACCGTCTGCTTTAACAATCTCACCGCCAAATTATCGTCTGCATTCATAATGTCGTCTGCAATAATTTGTCAAGTCAAATTAAAAGCATTTTGACCGAAGATACATCGATACGAGGGTCAAACAGTTTGGATCATCATCAAACGCTGCATTACGCGGCGTCGGATCAGGATCCAATCTGTTTGCAAAGTCGCCTTATGGTGCCATTGGCAATGAACGTGTAAAGTGGGCATATCTTTATTCGAAACAACAACAACAACAACAACAACATTTTGGCATGTTTCAGGATGACTTGAATGATGATGGAAACGACAAACGCAGTGGACCAGTAAGTGTTTATCCTTTTTGCAAATCTAACCCATACCTTACATGTAACCCTTTCGGCGCCAAATTAATCGTTAGGTCTTTACCCTTTCACCATTATTCTGTCGTCTGCTTCAATAGTGTTGTCAACAAGATCGTTTCAAAGATAGATTAAAGGTAGTTTGACTTAAGAAGCATCGATATGAGTGTCAAACAGTTTGGTTCTTGATCAGACACCGCTTTGCGTAAAACAGTTTGAAAAGTCGATAAAAGGGTTAAATATTCACTGCCGATACCGACAGCATTGACATTTGCAGCATGGATCCTGTCTCTAATGCTCATGTTATTCGAGTTGAGTCTGAGATCGTTCTCAAGCATTTGATTGGTCAGATTTAAGTTTTTGCTGAAGCCAAAAAGCCTTATTTTTAGTGGTCGTAATAGAGAGGTTTTACTGTATATGAATCTGGATCTGCTGAAGTGGTAAACTTGGGTGTGTTTTTTACTTTCAGAAAAGTGGTGATTTTGATAAGCCAACCCCAACCGGTGACCCAAGATCCAAGGTAATCTGGCAACTGGAAGATGTACAGTGAACCCCTTATCCCTTTCCCTTATAGAAGCGACTTTTAGCGCATTCATTTTATTCATCCGCCAAAGAAAATAGTTCTATTTCATACTGTCATGAATAAGTATCATAAGAATTGTTTTCAATATCCTAGCAGATATTAACTTAAAGCAGGCTGAAAGTAAAGCAGAATGCTCCCTAGGGCGCATTCTGCTTTACTTTTAGCCTGCTTTAATAGGGCACATATCTTAAATACTAGAAACAGGCTATGGGTTAAAGGGTTATAAACCGAACATGTGTGGGAAAACATAAATTTCCGGTTCAGAGGAGGTTTCCAGTTCAGAGGGAATTTAACCCATTCATAGCTTGTTTCCAGTATGGAAGAATGGAAGATAGTTGAAAACCTAAAGCAGGTTGAAAATAAAGCAAAATGCACCTTAAGGCTCATTCTGCTTTTCTTTCAACCTGTTTGATGCTAGTATCTAGTAAAATATAGAAATTATTTCTGATGATACATATTCATGAATGTATAAAGTGGAACTATTTTCCTTAGTGTAGGAATAAATCAAAGGCGTAAAAATGCGCATTAATTGTGTAATTGGTTTAAATAAATAAGTGTTGGAATCGGGACCAACGTTTTCGTCCAGTTTAGAGAGAATTCCGGTATTTAAAGGTTCCGGTTCGGGGGAGTTCCACTGTACATGTATCAGCCTTTAGATGAAAAGGCATAGACCTCTCTGAAGACACGCGACTGCTTTCATGTAACCAATTTACGTTTTTGTGCCCAGTGGATTCTTCCATCCTTATATATTGGATTGGTCAATTTTTATAAGAAGGGTGCCTGCTCTAAATTATCATTTTATGTTTGTTTGATATTGAAA
Source organism: Gari tellinella (assembly GCA_922989275.2). Lineage (NCBI taxonomy): Eukaryota > Metazoa > Mollusca > Bivalvia > Cardiida > Psammobiidae > Gari > Gari tellinella. The sequence continues at coordinate 96,305,221 of OV277858.1, forward strand.
TTCTTACCAGCAAACAGTGTAACTGTGAGGAGTACACTTGTCCTACGCAGTGCGCCTATATACATTTTTATGTGTACCTAGTTAATTGAAATCTGGCTTCAAGGTTATAAAGCGTTTGAGTTGAGTCTTAATTTTGTTCTCAATCATTTGGTTGGTGTCAGATTCGAGCCGAAACTCGATATTTCACGAACTCACGTTAGTTCGAACACACCAATATTTTAAATTTAAGAAATGGCTTAGCTGCGTTTTAACTTGAATTACGGGTATGTTCGACTTAAGCACATCCATAAGCCCGCCTCACCTATGCAAGCTATCCGCATGACCCGCCCCTAGATAAATTAGAATCTACGTGTTTACGAAATAAATGTCAATTTGTTCAATGGAATTGAATACAGGGCTGCCATTTCTCCGGATTTTTCCTAAATCTCCGGATTTTTCCCCAGTACATGGTAGCTTAAAGCAGGCTGAAAGTAAAGCAGAATGCGCCGTAAGGCGCATTCTGCTTTACTTACAGCCTGCTTTAAGTAGTTGCATTGTAACAAAAACAAGAAAAAGGCTATGGGGTAAAGGTACGATTCGTAACATCGCACTTGAAAAATGCAAATTTGGAAATCTTAGGATTTTTCATGTCAACTTGTGGCAGCCCTGTGAATAGGGCGAATGTAAATATGTCTGTTTCAATGGGAAATAATATATCTTAATGCTGTGATTACAGGGTAGCAACATGTTTGATGATGATGATGATGATAAGAGATCCGGACCACGCCCAACTGGTGAACCAATGCGACCAAAGATGCACGTAAGTTGGAAATACTTTTTCACTTGTAATTTCTCGGTAAAGTCCGTCTTTTCTCCTAAATTATGAGGAAAATGGAAAAGGTTGACATACAGGCGAATCTCGAAACTCACCGAAGCCGAACATACACGTGGCTTAGGTAGATACGTTTTCACTTTGATATAAGAGTATGTTCGACTCAACCACATTCACGTCCGTGACGTCATCAATTTTAAATAATTGTCGTCTGCTTTTATCTTTTAAATTTTATTTTTTGCTATTTTGACTGAAGAAATATTGAAATGAGTGTCAACAGATTGGATCCTGATCAGACGCCGCGTCACGCGGCGTCTGATCAGGATCCAAACTGTTTGCAAAAAAGAAACTGTTGTGCTCGGGGTACGGCAGTGAAGGAGTTAACAAGCTACAGCTATAGAAGTTCAACTGAAGAAACACCGGTAATTTTGATTCAAGCGAGTTTGAGTAAGCGGTAAACAGTTTTGATCCTGATCAGACGCCAAGTTTCGCGGCGTCTGATCTGGAACGAAACTGTTTGAAAACGCGCTTTATTGCGTAATTGAGAGTTGAAGGGTTAAAAGCACAAGTTATAATGTCAATTAGTTTTGGATTTACACGGCGTTGGATTGCTCCCCACACGAAGACACTTCTCAGATTGACATGAATAAAACTAATTTTTAAAATGTGAAAGTAACCCCGCCCCTTGTAACATTTGTTGCATTTTGTTTCCCATGTTACGATGAACGGTAAACCATGTCGTGTTATACTGTTATTACAGGGTCATGGTAGTAGAACCAGTGATGTTGATGATGAGGATAAGAGATCCGGACCCAGCCCAACTGGTCTACCTGACAGTTTTTCCGGACCACTCCCAACTGGTCTACCTGACAGTCTTTCCGGACCACGCCCAAGGCCAGGAAAGGGACAAGGAAAAGGCGTAAGTTAGAAATAATTATCCACTTGTATCTACTCGGTAAAGTCCGTATTTTTATGAATTGTGAGGAAATTCGAAGAGGTGTTCCGACTGCGTATAGTTGAATTTCGATAATTCCAACTACTTTAAGTCGAACGTACCCGTATTTCCATGTTTGAACGTGGCTTAGCAACGTTTTAAATTTTGAAGTATAAGTAGATGCGATACACCTTTTTGTGCCTAGTGATCTATAAAAGGGACATATGTAAACAGTGACGACTCTGATCAGACGCCACATAATGCGGCGTCTTATCAGAGTCTACACTGTTTGCTGATAGGACTTTCTATATAAAATAGAACGAACATGAAAGACCAGACACCCCTTATCCAAACTGGACCAGTTCATTATAATTATAAGCATGGAAAATCCACTGGGTGCAAGTGGGTTGAGTAGATTCGAGTTAAACCATTACCAAATAGATTGTTTGTAGTGTGTAGATATGTGACCGCCTAAAGCAGGCTGAAAGTAAAGCAGAATGCGCCTTAAGACGCATTCTGCTTTACTTTCATCTTTCTTTAAGCTACTATCTGCTAGAATATAGAAACTTTTCTTATAATACAAGTTCATTACTGTATAAATTGGAGCTATTTTCTTCAGTGGAGGAATAATTTGAAGGCGTAAAATTGCGTATGTATTGGGTAATGGGTTAAAGAGCTACAGTGGAGAAGATGTAAATATTTCCTGTTTAACCCTTGCCCCAATAGAAGCGCCTTTTAGCGGATATGATTTATTCATCCGCTGAAGAAAATAGTTCCAATTTAATCAGCAATGAATATGTATTATAGGGAATATTTTCTATATTATAACACATGAAAGCTTAAAGCAGACTGAAAGTAAAGCAGAATGCGCCATAGGGCGCATTCTGCTTTACATTCAGTCTGCTTTAAGTTACTATCTGCTAGGATATAGAAAATATTTCTTATGGTACATATTCTTGACAGTATAAAATGGAACTATTTTCTTTGGCGGATGAATTAAATGAATGCGCTAAAAGTCGCTTCTATAAGAGAAAGTGTTAAACGCATACGAAACGCAAACGCATTGCAGTAATATAGTGGAGAATCTGTTATTCTTTCCCAATTAACGCGTTTACGCTAAAACTATTATTTGCAGTGCAAACAGTTTGGAGCCAGATCAGACGCCGGGTAACCCGGCGTCTGATCAGGCTCCAAACTGTTTGCCACCAAGATAAACATGAAATATCAGAATTGTCAAAAAATTGTTCTTTTATACGTTTTAGTGCTTTGCGTTTGCGTACGTTTGCGTTTAAACGGGAAAGAATAACAGATTCTCCACTGTACGTAGAAAAATACACCTTGTTTACAACTCTTACTATTTATTTGGTTCTGAGTAGCATACAGTTTAGAGACTGATCAGACGCCGGGTAACCGTTACCTCTGAGATAACATACATATAGTGGGACTTCTCGTAGATGTATTAGGACATAACCCAAAGTACATATATAAGGAACACATGCTGTATATGCTAATTGGTTGTAAAGTAATGGAGGTTTTATTGTGAAAATAATATCGATTAATAGGCTTTAGCTTTCATTCTAATCCTATAATAAAATAATTATACTGTATATATCTATTATGTATACGTTTTCTGTAATAGATATGTTTATAATAATAGATTTAGCGTAAATTCGTGTTTTGGGAAAGAATAACGTCTTCTCCTCTGTACGACGATTTTAGTTGATCTCTTTCAACACGAATTAACTCTTGCGGGTTAGTATGTACCCTTGTGGATTAATTTAGTTATCAAAACATGAACCAGTCTATTTAGAAGTCTATGTAGTTTGATAAATACTGTTAAACCTTGGCAAGCAGTGTAGACCCTGGTCAGATGGCTCCTGTAGGGCTACACTGTTTGCAAATGGTGTGATGATATTTTAAAGAGGTCCATGGTGTTGAAAGAGTTAGCTAATTCAGGACAGGAGCGTAGACGTTTCTTCTATCAAAATGCCCAATGCTTAACTTTGATAAAAAAAAACCCAATAACACACGACAATTTTAAGCAGATGCTATTGCAGCAGTGAAAGCGACAGGCATAATTGTCTTGTTTGGGTATCAGCGGCATGAATTGTTGAAAGGAGGGAATCTTTGTTCAGAGGTCGTTGTAGAGAGGGAGCGCTGTAAATTGAAATTCCTATCAGCAAACAGTGTAGACTCTGATCAGACGCCGCATTATGCGGCGTCTGATCAGAGTCTACACTGTTTCCCTATGTCTTATATATAGAACCATGGGCATAAATTGGTTTAATTCGGCAATGAAAGGGCGTTGGTCGCAATATGAGGATGAATGCTTTGTACATAGGTCTAGTTTAGAGCAAATTCACGTGGAACTTTAGTCCGGTCTATGGTCGTCTATGGTGACTATAGCTCCAACAGAACACCGATGGTTCGACCCGCAGACGGTCCATTCTGAGTTTGCATTGGTTCGACAAATGGTGTTCTTCTGTCGACCTTAATGCGCACGTGCCGGCCTCACTTTCGATTGACTATAACCTGGATTATATGATGACATTTTGTATATTAATTTTCAGAGGAAGAGTGGCAATGACGATCGCAGCGTATCAAACGGCGTACGTATACACTTATAATGTTTTAATAGTATATTGCTCCCTACCTACAACGGCCCTCCAAACAACTGATTCCCTCCTTAACTCTTTCCTCCCTGAATCTTTATATAGACAATTCCAGTTTCAATTTTAGTCTAGCCCATTTCTGACTTTAAAGGGTTGTTTTTGTCAATGTTTGGCATTATAATGACAAACAGTGAATACCCTGATCAGAGGGCTCCTTTCGGAGCCCCCCTGATCTGGGTCTTCACTGTTTGCAAGTGAACTATTCACATGTACACTGATTGAAAAGGACGCCACTATGTGGGACTAGGGTTCAAAGGGTTAAAGCAATGCTTGCCGCTGTTCCCAAAACATGAAAGTTTTGTCTAACGCTTTCAGAGCTGCAAAGCCGTCTGCCAAAATTGTCGCTTGCCGTTTTTGATTGTTTTTTTTTTGCTCAAAGTTATGTACATACATGTAGTACATTTTGACAGAAGAAACATAAAGACGTGTGGCAAATAGATTCAACACAATTCAGACGCCGCGTTACCCGGAGTCTGATCTGGGTTCAAACTGTTTGCTAATGTAATATAGCGCAATCTCACTCTAAATGTATTAAATGTCCCTCCCTATAACAACTTCCTCCCAACAACTAACACCATCTTTGTCTCCCATCGGGTGTTGTTGTTGAACGGAGGCATTATTCTGCGAACATTATCCCTTTCACTGCTACGGTCTCGTCTGCTTACAGTGGACAAAACGTTATTCTTTCATGTTTAAACGCAAACGTACGCAAACGCAAAGCACTAAAACGTAGAAAAGTGCAACTTTTTGACAATTTTGATAATTCATGTTTATCTGGTGGCAACAGTACTGCAAATAATAGTTTTAGCGTAAACGCGTTTATTGGGAAAGAATAGCGTTTTCTCCACTGTTAAAACGTGTTCGTTTTTAAGGCGCCATATGACCGTTTCATGTGTCGCGGTGCCGTAAAACCCAACTCAATCAATACTTTTATAAGTTAGTGTTTATTATGTCCGTTGATTGAAAAACGGTAAACGACGTCATTTGTTTAACCCTTTCATTATCAAATTTATTCGGGAGACTTTTACCCCTTCGCCGCTTTATTGTTGTCTGCTCCAATATTGCTGTCTGCAATGTCGTTTCAAAGTTAAAAAATAAGGCAGTATGACTGAAGAAATTTCAAAACGCGTGACGTGGCGTCTGATCAGGATCAAAACCATTTGCAAACGCGCTTTATGACGTCATTGAGAGTGAAAGGGTTAATTCCTAAGCAGAAGCAGTGATTATCGGCATCTGATCAGGGTCCAAACACACGTACCTGTATCTTCGCCGACACGTTTTTTATCAGTATGTTGGCCAAATGATTTTGTCAATGTATAAAAATTATGCCCGAAAGACAAATGTTTTTTTCTTAAACAAAAGAAAACGTGATTTTCTTTATGAAGATCATATGTGTAATGTTAAAAAGTTATTTATAAATATCTATGCAATTACTATTTATAAGAAGAAAAAAATTGAAAAGTTTGGGGTTTACACTTAACTTTTAACCCCATAACTGTCTAACCCCGAGTAAAATGAATATTTGCAAATAGTTGACGTCACGATCAGACGCCGCGTAACGCGTAGTAAGATGAAAGTAAAGCAGAAAGTTCCTACATGTATGAGGCTTATTATGTTTCCGGTATTTTCAGTTCGCCGACCTTTAACTTATTGAGCCCGATGGGCGAGTACATTGTGTTCGTCATTAACAAACAGTTTAACCCATTACCCCGTAAATATGCCTTTTTACGCCTCCAATCGATTGATTGGTCAAACTAGCAAGACTTTATTGTATACGGGTCAAACTTTACTAACTGCTATTCCTTGTTGATGTTTTCAGGGTGAGAAGAAACCAATTGCTGAGGAGCTTTTAAACATCTGTGTGAAACTGGCCAAGATGGGAGAGGAGGTAAGTTCTCTCCCTTTGATAATCTCAGTACGGTATTGATGTCAAGTATTGGAACAGACATGTCTGAGCTAACTGTGTAAGTTCTCTCCCTTTGATAATCTCAGTACGATATTGATGTCAAGTATTGGAACAGACATGTCTGAGCTAACTGTGTAAGTTCTCTCCCTTTGATAATCTCAGTACGGTATTGATGTCAAGTATTGGGCCAGACAGGTCTGAGCTAACAGTGTAAGTTCTCTCCCTTTGATAATCTCAGTACGGTATTGATGTCATGTATTGGGACAGACAGGTCTAAGCTAACTGTGTAAGTTCTCTCCCTTTGATAATCTCAGTACGATATTGATGTCAAGTATTGGGACAGACAGGTCTGAGCTAACTGTGTAAGTTCTCTCCCTTTGATAATCTCAGTACGATATTGATGTCAAGTATTGGGACAGACAGGTCTAAGCTAACTGTGTAAGTTCTCTCCCTTTGATAATCTCAGTACGATATTGATGTCAAGTATTGGGACAGACAGGTCTAAGCTAACTGTGTAAGTTCTCTCCCTTTGATAATCTCAGTACGATATTGATGTCAAGTATTGGGACAGACAGGTCTAAGCTAACTGTGTAAGTTCTCTCCCTTTGATTATCTCAGTACGATATTGATGTCAAGTATTGGGACAGACAGGTCTGAGCTAACAGTGTAAGTTCTCTCCCTTTGATAATCTCAGTACGGTATTGATGTCAAGTATTGGGACAGACAGGTCTGAGCTAACAGTGTAAGTTCTCTCCCTTTGATAATCTCAGTACGATATTGATGTCAAGTATTGGAACAGACATGTCTAAGCTAACAGTGTAGACCATGATGAGACGCCGCGTTACGTGATGTCTGGTCAGGAAATGTACGGTTTGCCAATCTCCACTATACTATACACTAGTTAGGCTTAAATTGGTTAACCCGTTTACTGCCAAATTTTTCGTGAGATTTCTACCCCATTCACCGTTTCACTGTCGTCTGCTTCAATTGTGTTGTCTGCAATGTCCTTTAAAAATTAAAAACTATGGCAGTGTGACTTAAGACATTTCAAAATGAGTGTCAAACAGTTTCGATCCTGATCAGACTCAAACTGTTTGCAAATGCGTTTTATGACGTCATTAAGTGAAAGTTTTAAAGCTGATGTCATCCCCCCCCCCCTCCCCCCCCCCCCCCCCCCCTTATGAGAATTCTGCGTACAGCGATCGGCCATTCTCGTCTACTATCGAACCGTTCCGAACCAGGCCGATAGATGACGAGAAGGGCCGGTCGCTCTCCGTATATAGTACCGATATTGACCAACATTGGCCAATCTCATTTGAGTTCCCTAACCTTAAACACAGGAAAACCTCTCTATTTCGACTACTAAAACTAATGCAAATTACTAATTGCTTGATTAAAAGACACGTGGAAGCTTAACAAAAGGTGACAGTAAAACAGAAAGCTCCTACAGGAGCATTCTGTTTAACTGTCACATAGCCTTAAGCAGTCACCTGTCGTAAGTTACACCTAATAAATAACACAATATAGTGGACGTAATAGAGAGGTTTTACTGTAGTCGAAATATGAGTACATGGACCACTGGGTTAATGTGACTTTGTCATTTGCGTTACAGAATAAGGAAAAGAGAGGCGAGGATGAACTCATTGAGGCCCTGAAGGGTATGGCTGAGGTCTGTCTTGGTGCCTTCACTGAAGTACAAAACGCCATGTAAACCGACATTCCCACATCACCGACCTGACCTCCGACCCTCTGCTACGCCATCTAGGGAAAGTTTAAGTAGAAGACAGAGAACCAGTATGGTAGCGCTAAAATCTGTAGCTATATTGACTTACGACTAAAGATGATACCAAGTGAAAGTGCGAACATGAACTTTCACCCAGTGGCATAGCGGAGAAATTTTAAAGCTATTAACATAGCTATTTTATATCTAGATTCTATACATCTTCAAATTTGTTTAAATAAAGCATGTTTAAAACAAAAATACATATCTGTTGTCCCTGTTTAAACCCTGTGGCCTATTCTATAAAACTTCGTACGAAAAAAACGGTCAGTCAAAACTTTAAAGACGATCAAGACGATTCCAAAGAGATGTCACAAGACATGATTAGATGGAGAAATAAATAATAAATGAGACTTTTACAATCTGACTTACGACCGTTTTTATCGTACGAAGTTTTAGAAACGGACTACTGGTCCATAGCTTCAATGTTGAGTTGTCGCTAAGAAAAAAATCAAAGCCTTTTAGCTCGCCTGACACGAAATACCATGGTGAGATATTGTTATCGCACGGTGTCCGTCCTCGTTGTCAGTCGTTGTTGTTTTGTTTATCATAATCGATATTATACAGTGGAGAACCTGTTATTCTTTCCCAATAAACGCGTTTACGCTAAAACTATTATTTACAGTTCAAACAGTTTGGAGCCAGATCAGGCTCCAAACTGTTTGCCACCAAGATAAACATGAATAATCAGAATTGTCTAAAAGTTGTTCTTTTCTACGTTTTATTGTTTTGCGTTTGCGTACGTTTGCGCTTAAACGGGAAAGAATAACACATTCTCCACTGTATCTGGAACAAGTAGCGCCATCAGTTGCCACTGTTTGCTGCTTAGGTTAGCAGTCTGTGCCCCGTATGCAGCTTGTAGAGTACAGTTGAGAAAACGTATTATTTCCCAATATGCCACCAGCCAAGACTTCGACAAAGAAATCGATGGCCGACGTTGGCCATTGATTGAGAGTTGGCTACCGGTCTGAAATGCAATGGAGAAAACGTTATCCTTCCGTTTAAATGCAAACGCATTGCAATGAAACATAGAAAATGACAATTTTTTGTCAATTCTGACTACCAGTTTTAATCTGAGTGCTAACAGTTTGGAGCCTGATCAGATACCGGGCTACCGGTTACCCGGCGTCTGACTTTGCTCCAAACTGTTAGCTACGGAAATAATAGTTTTTTGATAGATATATAGATACTTCTTTATTCAGTAACTTGAACTTACACATTCCTCGTTACGTACAACATATATTCAGATTTTCATATAGTGGTCACTCAAACACGCACACTCGCAAACCCACATACATACATGTACACAAAAACACGCGCCCGCACCCGCACGCACATACAAACTCAAAACACATATCAGTACGCGCACGCGCAAACGTGCTCGTAATGAAAAGTATTCATTATTGTTCTTATATTATTTAGAAACGAAACTGAGGTTGAACCTCTAGATACATTAACTAATAAATATATGAAACGATCAGAAAACTAGTGTCAAATCAATCAAGGTAGTTTAATGCAGCCTTCCGCATCTCAAACGCTTCATAAACAAACATTGATAGATTTAGTAAAGTTTTTGAATTATTTGACTTCATCAATTCTACATATTTATAAGCACTTGACCTTTGGTAAAAATAACGTTTTATATACTTTTTTATTAATTCAACATAAATACTACACACTAAAACAAAATGATACTCATCCTCTACGTCATGATTGTAACAAAATACACAATATCTTTCCTCCCTGTCTGTTCTGCCTTCGCCAAAAGCCCTGATTCTTTTCTTAAGTTATAAAACGATAATCTCAACTTAGCTAAAGCATACATATATTTTCTTGGTAAAACAACAAGATAATGCTCATGCTCAAAAGCTTCTTTGAAAAACTTGTATGTGTATAAAACGTTAGACTCTTGAATAGAAGCATACCAAGATTATTTAAATACGTCAACTACCCTACCCTTAAATATAACATGAAACTTGTTTAAAACTTTAGCGTAAACTAGGCGCTCATGTATAATTCATACAAAATGTGTCATCTTTAAAGTAAACAATTGTCAACTTTTAGCCTAGCCGGATACCACTCTATTTGTTCCCCAAAGATACATTAATGCACAGCTGAAAACTGCAGAAAAACAGGGAGTCATGTTGGCATGTCACTTATATCCATACTTTTTATCCATACAATAACAAATCTTCTAGAATTACAGAAATGCCCTGTACATGTACATGTATTTATTACACCAAAAGCACAAAACAATCTAATGACAAAGCGTTATTTTGAGGAAACAAATACAACACAGCTGTCGGAGAACAGCAAAGCTCGCCTAATTAAACCTTACTTAAATAGGTAACTATCCATAGAAAAGTGAATCAGTACATGGATATTCAAGCCAAATACCAGCTAACTAATGCACATACGTCATGCAGTATAAGGGCATTCCAACACTTACTCCTCAGTCCCAAAATTCTAAGTCCACAAAAGTTGAAATTTTGACTAAATTTTAAAAAAAAATAATTAAATTTTAACTACGCAACAGCAATGTTTAACCCACAGGGCACCTCCATTCCAAATGTCAGCTTCCTAATACAAATATTTCATGTAGTATTAGTGCATTACAACACTTACCCAAAACATTTAACCATAAGAAATCAGGTGAAAAACCTAAGTCCACAAAAGGTGAAATTTTGACTAAATTTAATTTTTTTTAAATTTTAATTACACAACATCAATGTTCAACCCACAGGGCACCTCATTTCCAAACATCAGCTTCCTAATGCAAATGTTTCATGAAGTATTAGTGCATTACAACACTTATCCCAAAACTTTCACCATGAAAAACCAACGCCGACGCCGAAGCAAGGATAACTCCATAAGCCCCCCCCCCCCCCTCCCATTCTCCGAATAGGCGAGCTAAGAACACCGTTTGGCACCATTTCTCGGGATGGGGTTCTCTTTAGATATTTGGTGTTCGCTAACTTTAACTACAGCGTAATCTCAATCAAGCCAATTGCGCCTACTCAAAGGAAAACTCATTCATGTAAGTTGTTGCTTAATCAATTTATGCCTGAAATCAATCAACCCATTTGCGCCCAGTGGATTCGTCGGATCCATGCTTATTTGTTGAATAAGTCCTTTCTAGATCTGTGGGATGCTTGGTCTAAATTTCTATTTTCGTTTCATATTGAAATTCTGTCAGCAAACCATTACACTCTTGACCAGACACCTCATTAAGTTGCCCTTGTTAACTCTCTCTTTATTACCATTACCTATCTATCCACAGATTTTATTGAAACTTGCTACAATAATATCATTGCACAATAGCTAATGAGTTTGTGTTGCAGAATATTGTAGATAATTTTCAGCAAGCAGTTATTCCCCTTTTATTGTCAAAATATACCTCTAGGTAATGTGCACAAGGCAAGAACCTTTTAATTATCCCTTCAGCTGCTTTCGAATGTGATATGGTGAAACCAAAAGTAAAGGGATTTGTAGTTACTTTAGGGTTTCCATGGATGTGACCACATATTTTTCAGTTAACCTCCATCAGTTTCTTCTTATTCGTGCCCTTACGTTTGTTTATAGACGTTTTAATGGAACTTGCTACAAATACCCCATTCCACAATAGCTCGAATAAGTGCATTGGTCAGAATTTTGCATTTTAGCACAGATTTGCCCCTTCTATTGTCAAATATTGGCATTGTAAACGGTAGGAACGTTCTAATGTTCTGTTGATGTTCAATTCCTTTCTGATTTGACCCCTTCACTGCCTTACCCAGAGTACAGTAGTTATTTGCAAACAGTTTGGATCCTGATCAGACGCCGCGTTACGCGGCATCTGATCAGGATCCAAACTGTTTGACACTCGTTTTTGAAATAGAAGCAGACACCAATTGTTTAAATGATGACATCATGGTGAGGTCATGGCAGTGAAGGGGTTGATAGTGATATTAAAAGTGACACAGTTTACAGGTTATCATGTGATCGAGTCATTGCTTCTTGCATCACAATGCCATATTTCCTAAAGCTAGGGGGGGAGGGGGGATTGGCTGTTAATAGAATTAAAAACAAGTATACAATGGAAAAAGTTTAATGGTATTAAAACAGTTTACAAAGATTTTTATATTAGTGTTGCATAGCAAAAATTACACAAAACTGATCAAATCTCTCTAACAAATGATATATATTATATATGCAAAACCAAAACAACATAGACAATTAGACATCTGGCCAATAACAGTCCTACAACAGCCCTCTGAATAACAAATCCTTCCTTACAACAACACGTGTTGCTGTTACCCAAACAAGACAATTTTGTCTTAACTCTTTGACTGCTGCAATATCGTCTGCTTAATTTCTCAAAGTCATATATTGGATATTTTGACAGCCAAAAAAATGATGAGTGGCAACCAGATCAGACACTTAGTTAAGTAGCATCAATTTCGATTCAATCTGTTTGCAAATGTAAGCTAATGTCCCTCCCTATAACAACTCCCTCAGAACAACACACACCATCTTTGTCTATCATTGGGTGTTGTACAGAGGGGAACACTGTACTCATTCATTTATAAAGTCCCTCCCTATAACAACTCCCTCAGAACAAAACACACCATTTTTGTCTATCATTGGGTGTCGTACAGAGGGAACACTGTACTCATTTATTTATAAAGTCCCTCCCTATAACAACTCCCTCAGAACAACACACACCATCTTTGTCTATCATTGGGTGTTGTAAAGAGGGAACACTGTACTCATTCATTTATAAAGTCCCTCCCTATAACAACTTCCTCAATACAACACACACCATCTTTGTCTATCATTGGGTGTTGTACAGAGGGAACACTGTACTCATTCATTTATAAAGTCCCTCCCTATAACAACTCCCTCAGAACAACACACACCATCTTTGTCTATCATTGGGTGTTGTACAGAGGGGAACACTGTATTCATTCATTTATAAAGACCTCCCTATAACAACTCCCTCAGAACAACACACACCATATTTGTGTATCATTGGGTGTTGTACAGAGGGGAACACTGTACTCATTCATTTATAAAGTCCCTCCCTATAACAACTCCCTCAGAACAACACACACCATCTTTGTCTATCATTGGGTGTTGTACAGAGGGGAACACTGTACTCATTCATTTATAAAGTCCCTCCCTATAACAACTCCCTTAGAACAACACACACCATCTTTGTCTATCATTGGGTGTTGTACAGAGGGGAACACTGTACTCATTCATTTATAAAGACCTCCCTATAACAACTCCCTCAGAACAACACACACCATCTTTATCTATCATTGGGTGTTGTACAGAGGGGAACACTGTACTCATTTATTTATAAAGTCCCTCCCTATAACAACTCCCTCAGAACAACACACACCATCTTTGTCTATCATTGGGTGTTGTACAGAGGGAACACTGTACTCATTTATTTATAAAGTCCCTCCCTATAACAACTCCCTCAGAACAACACACACCATCTTTGTCTATCATTGGGTGTTGTACAGAGGGGAACACTGTACTCATTCATTTATAAAGTCCCTCCCTATAACAACTCCCTCAGAACAACACACACCATCTTTGTCTATCATTGGGTGTTGTACAGAGGGAACACTGTACTCATTTATTTATAAAGTCCCTCCCTATAACAACTCCCTCAGAACAACACACACCATCTTGTCTATCATTGGGTGTTGTACAGAGGGAACACTGTACTCATTTATTTATAAAGTCCCTCCCTATAACAACTCCCTCAGAACAACACACACCATCTTTGTCTATCATTGAGTGTTGTACAGAGGGAACACTGTACTTATTCATTTATAAAGTCCCTCCCTATAACAACTCCCTCAGAACAACACACACCATCTTTGTCTATCATTGGGTGTTGTACAGAGGGAACACTGTACTCATTCATTTATAAAGTCCCTCCCTATAACAACTCCCTCAGAACAACACACACCATCTTTGTCTATCATTGGGTGTCGTACAGAGGGAACACTGCACTCATTCATTTATAAAGTCCCTCCCTATAACAACTCCCTTAGAACAACACACACCATCTTTGTCTATCATTGGGTGTTGTACAGAGGGAACACTGTACTCATTCATTTATAAAGTCCCTCCCTATAACAACTCCCTTAGAACAACACACACCATCTTTGTCTATCATTGGGTGTTGTACAGAGGGGAACACTGTACTCATTTATTTATAAAGTCCCTCCCTACAACAACTCCCTCAGAACAACACACACCATCTTTGTCTATCATTGGGTGTTGTACAGAGGGAACACTGTACTCATTCATTTATAAGTCCCTCCCTATAACAACTCCCTCAGAACAACACACACCATCTTTGTCTATCATTGGGTGTTGTACAGAGGGAACACTGTACTCATTTATTTATAAAGTCCCTCCCTATAACAACTCACTCAGAACAACACACACCATCTTTGTCTATCATTGGGTGTTGTACAGAGGGGAACACTGTACTCATTCATTTATAAAGTCCCTCCCTATAACAACTCCCTTAGAACAACACACACCATCTTTGTCTATCATTGGGTGTTGTACAGAGGGGAACACTGTACTCATTCATTTATCAAGTCCCTCCCTATAACAACTCCCTCAGAACAACACACACCATCTTTGTCTCATTGGGTGTTGTACAGAGGGGAACACTGTACTCATTCATTTATAAAGTCCCTCCCTATAACAACTCCCTTAGAACAACACACACCATCTTTGTCTATCATTGGGTGTTGTACAGAGGGGAACACTGTACTCATTCATTTATAAAGTCCCTCCCTATAACAACTCCCTCAGAACAACACACACCATCTTTGTCTATCATTGGGTGTTGTACAGAGGGGAACACTGTACTCATTTATTTATAAAGTCCCTCCCTATAACAACTCCCTCAGAACAACACACACCATCTTTGTCTATCATTGGGTGTTGTACAGAGGGAACACTGTACTCATTTATTTATAAAGTCCCTCCCTATAACAACTCCCTCAGAACAACACACACCATCTTGTCTATCATTGGGTGTTGTACAGAGGGGAACACTTTACTCATTCATTTATAAAGTCCCTCCCTATAACAACTCCCTCAGAACAACACACACCATCTTTGTCTATCATTGGGTGTTGTACAGAGGGGAACACTGTACTCATTCATTTATAAAGTCCCTCCCTATAACAACTCCCTCAGAACAACACACACCATCTTTGTATATCATTGGGTGTTGTACAGAGGGGAACACTGTACTCATTCATTTATAAAGTCCCTCCCTATAACAACTCCCTTAGAACAACACACACCATCTTTGTCTATCATTGGGTGTTGTACAGAGGGGAACACTGTACTCATTTATTTATAAAGTCCCTCCCTATAACAACTCCCTCAGAACAACACAAACCATCTTTGTCTATCATTGGGTGTTGTACAGAGGGAACACTGTACTCATTTATTTATAAAGTCCCTCCCTATAACAACTCCCTCAGAACAACACACACCATCTTTGTCTATCATTGGGTGTTGTACAGAGGGAACACTGTACTCATTTGTTTATAAAGTCCCTCCCTATAACAACTCCCTCAGAACAACACCCACCATCTTTGTCTATCATTGGGTGTTGTACAGAGGGAACACTGTACTCATTCATTTATAAAGTCCCTCCCTATAACAACTCCCTCAGAACAACACACACCATCTTTATCTATCATTGAGTGTTGTACAGAGGGGAACACTGTACTCATTCATTTATAAAGTCCCTCCCTATAACAACTCCCTCAGAACAACACACACCATCTTTGTCTATCATTGGGTGTTGTACAGAGGGAACACTGTACTCATTTGTTTATAAAGTCCCTCCCTATAACAACTCCCTCAGAACAACACACACCATCTTTGTCTATCATTGGGTGTTGTACAGAGGGAACACTGTACTCATTCATTTATAAAGTCCCTCCCTATAACAACTCCCTCAGAACAACACACACCATCTTTGTCTATCATTGGGTGTTGTACAGAGGGAACACTGTACTCATTCATTTATAAAGTCCATCCCTATAACAACTCACTCAGAACAACACACACCATCTTTGTCTATCATTGGGTGTTGTACAGAGGGAACACTGTACTCATTCATTTATAAAGTCCCTCCCTATAACAACTCCCTCAGAACAACACACACCATCTTTGTCTATCATTGGGTGTTGTACAGAGGGGAACACTGTACTCATTCATTTATAAAGTCCCTCCCTATAACAACTCCCTCAGAACAACACACACCATCTTTGTCTATCATTGGGTGTTGTACAGAGGGAACACTGTACTCATTTATTTATAAAGTCCCTCCCTATAACAACTCCCTCAGAACAACACACACCATCTTTGTCTATCATTGGGTGTTGTACAGAGGGAACACTGTACTCATTTATTTATAAAGTCCCTCCCTATAACAACTCCCTCAGAACAATACACACCATCTTTGTCTATCATTGAGTGTTGTACAGAGGGAACACTGTACTCATTCATTTATAAAGTCCATCCCTATAACAACTCCCTCAGAACAACACACACCATCTTTGTCTATCATTGGGTGTTGTACAGAGGGGAACACTGTACTCATTCATTTATAAAGTCCCTCCCTATAACAACTCCCTCAGAACAACACACACCATCTTTGTCTATCATTGGGTGTTGTACAGAGGGAACACTGTACTCATTTGTTTATAAAGTCCCTCCCTATAACAACTCCCTCAGAACAACACACACCATCTTTTTCTATCATTGAGTGTTGTACAGAGGGAACACTGTACTCATTCATTTATAAAGTCCATCCCTATAACAACTCACTCAGAACAACACACACCATCTTTGTCTATCATTGGGTGTTGTACAGAGGGAACACTGTACTCATTCATTTATAAAGTCCCTCCCTATAACAACTCCCTCAGAACAACACACACCATCTTTGTCTATCATTGGGTGTTGTACAGAGGGGAACACTGTACTCATTCATTTATAAAGTCCCTCCCTATAACAACTCCCTCAGAACAACACACACCATCTTTGTCTATCATTGGGTGTTGTATAGAGGGAACACTGTACTCATTTATTTATAAAGTCCCTCCCTATAACAACTCCCTCAGAACAACACACACCATCTTTGTCTATCATTGGGTGTTGTACAGAGGGAACACTGTACTCATTCATTTATAAAGTCCCTCCCTATAACAACTCCCTCAGAACAACACACACCATCTTTGTCTATCATTGGGTGTGGTACAGAGGGAACACTGTACTCATTCATTTATAAAGTCCCTCCCTATAACAACTCCCTCAGAACAACACACACCATCTTTGTCTATCATTGGGTGTCGTACAGAGGGAACACTGTACTTATTCATTTATAAAGTCCCTCCCTATAACAACTCCCTTAGAACAACACACACCATCTTTGTCTATCATTGGGTGTTGTACAGAGGGAACACTGTACTCATTTATTTATAAAGTCCCTCCCTATAACAACTCCCTTAGAACAACACACACCATCTTTGTCTATCATTGGGTGTTGTACAGAGGGAACACTGTACTCATTTATTTATAAAGTCCCTCCCTATAACAACTCCCTCAGAACAACACACACCATCTTTGTCTATCATTGGGTGTTGTACAGAGGGAACACTGTACTCATTTATTTATAAAGTCCCTCCCTATAACAACTCCCTCAGAACAACACACACCATCTTGTCTATCATTGGGTGTTGTACAGAGGGGAACACTGTACTCATTCATTTATAAAGTCCCTCCCTATAAGAACTCCCTCAGAACAACACACACCATCTTTGTCTATCATTGGGTGTTGTACAGAGGGGAACACTGTACTCATTCATTTATAAAGTCCCTCCCTATAACAACTCCCTCAGAACAACACACACCATCTTTGTCTATCATTGGGTGTTGTACAGAGGGGAACACTGTACTCATTCATTTATAAAGTCCCTCCCTATAACAACTCCCTTAGAACAACACACACCATCTTTGTCTATCATTGGGTGTTGTACAGAGGGAACACTGTACTCATTTATTTATAAAGTCCCTCCCTATAACAACTCCCTCAGAACAACACACACCATCTTTGTCTATCATTGGGTGTTGTACAGAGGGGAACACTGTACTCATTTATTTATAAAGTCCCTCCCTATAACAACTCCCTCACAACAACACACACCCTCTTTGTATATCATTGGGTGTTGTACAGAGGGAACACTGTACTCATTCATTTATAAAGTCCCTCCCTATAACAACTCCCTCAGAACAACATACCATCTTTGTCTATCATTGGGTGTTGTACAGAGGGAACACTGTACTCATTTATTTATAAAGTCCCTCCCTATAACAACTCCCTCAGAACAACACACACCATCTTTGTCTATCATTGAGTGTTGTACAGAGGGAACACTGTACTCATTCATTTATAAAGTCCATCCCTATAACAACTCCCTCAGAACAACACACACCATCTTTGTCTATCATTGGGTGTTGTACAGAGGGAACACTGTACTCATTCATTTATAAAGTCCCTCCCTATAACAACTCCCTCAGAACAACACACACCATCTTTGTCTATCATTGGGTGTTGTACAGAGGGAACACTGTACTCATTCATTTATAAAGTCCCTCCCTATAACAACTCCCTCAGAACAACACACACCATCTTTGTCTATCATTGGGTGTTGTACAGAGGGAACACTGTACTCATTCATTTATAAAGTCCCTCCCTATAACAACTCCCTCAGAACAACATACCATCTTTGTCTATCATTGGGTGTTGTACAGAGGGAACACTGTACTCATTTATTTATAAAGTCCCTCCCTATAACAACTCCCTCAGAACAACACACACCATCTTTGTCTATCATTGAGTGTTGTACAGAGGGAACACTGTACTCATTCATTTATAAAGTCCCTCCCTATAACAACTCCCTCAGAACAACACACACCATCTTTGTCTATCATTGGGTGTTGTACAGAGGGAACACTGTACTCATTCATTTATAAAGTCCCTCCCTATAACAACTCCCTCAGAACAACACACACCATCTTTGTCTATCATTGGGTGTCGTACAGAGGGAACACTGTACTCATTCATTTATAAAGTCCCTCCCTATAACAACTCCCTCACAACAACACACACCCTCTTTGTCTATCATTGGGTGTTGTACAGAGGGAACACTGTACTCATTCATTTATAAAGTCCCTCCCTATAACAACTCCCTCAGAACAACATACCATCTTTGTCTATCATTGGGTGTTGTACAGAGGGAACACTGTACTCATTTATTTATAAAGTCCCTCCCTATAACAACTCCCTCAGAACAACACACACCATCTTTGTCTATCATTGAGTGTTGTACAGAGGGAACACTGTACTCATTCATTTATAAAGTCCATCCCTATAACAACTCCCTCAGAACAACACACACCATCTTTGTCTATCATTGGGTGTTGTACAGAGGGGAACACTGTACTCATTCATTTATAAAGTCCCTCCCTATAACAACTCCCTCAGAACAACACACACCATCTTTGTCTATCATTGGGTGTTGTACAGAGAGAACACTGTACTCATTCATTTATAAAGTCCCTCCCTATAACAACTCCCTCAGAACAACACACACCATCTTTGTCTATCATTGGGTGTTGTACAGAGAGAACACTGTACTCATTCATTTATAAAGTCCCTCCCTATAACAACTCCCTCAGAACAACACACACCATCTTTGTCTATCATTGGGTGTTGTACAGAGGGAACACTGTACTCATTCATTTATAAAGTCCCTCCCTATAACAACTCCCTCAGAACAACATACCATCTTTGTCTATCATTGGGTGTTGTACAGAGGGAACACTGTACTCATTTATTTATAAAGTCCCTCCCTATAACAACTCCCTCAGAACAACACACACCATCTTTGTCTATCATTGAGTGTTGTACAGAGGGAACACTGTACTCATTCATTTATAAAGTCCCTCCCTATAACAACTCCCTCAGAACAACACACACCATCTTTGTCTATCATTGGGTGTTGTACAGAGGGAACACTGTACTCATTCATTTATAAAGTCCCTCCCTATAACAACTCCCTCAGAACAACACACACCATCTTTGTCTATCATTGGGTGTTGTACAGAGGGAACACTGTACTCATTCATTTATAAAGTCCCTCCCTATAACAACTCCCTCAGAACAACATACCATCTTTGTCTATCATTGGGTGTTGTACAGAGGGAACACTGTACTCATTTATTTATAAAGTCCCTCCCTATAACAACTCCCTCAGAACAACACACACCATCTTTGTCTATCATTGAGTGTTGTACAGAGGGAACACTGTACTCATTCATTTATAAAGTCCCTCCCTATAACAACTCCCTCAGAACAACACACACCATCTTTGTCTATCATTGGGTGTTGTACAGAGGGAACACTGTACTCATTCATTTATAAAGTCCCTCCCTATAACAACTCCCTCAGAACAACACACACCATCTTTGTCTATCATTGGGTGTCGTACAGAGGGAACACTGTACTCATTCATTTATAAAGTCCCTCCCTATAACAACTCCCTTAGAACAACACACACCATCTTTGTCTATCATTGGGTGTTGTACAGAGGGAACACTGTACTCATTTATTTATAAAGTCCCTCCCTATAACAACTCCCTCAGAACAACACACACCATCTTTGTCTATCATTGGGTGTTGTACAGAGGGAACACTGTACTCATTTATTTATAAAGTCCCTCCCTATAACAACTCCCTCAGAACAACACACACCATCTTTGTCTATCATTGGGTGTTGTACAGAGGGGAACACTGTACTCATTCATTTATAAAGTCCCTCCCTATAACAACTCCCTTAGAACAACACACACCATCTTTGTCTGTCATTGGGTGTTGTACAGAGGGGAACACTGTACTCATTCATTTATAAAGTCCCTCCCTATAACAACTCCCTCAGAACAACACACACCATCTTTGTCTATCATTGGGTGTTGTACAGAGGGAACACTGTACTCATTCATTTATAAAGTCCCTCCCTATAACAACTCCCTCAGAACAACACACACCATCTTTGTCTATCATTGGGTGTTGTACAGAGGGAACACTGTACTCATTCATTTATAAAGTCCCTCCCTATAACAACTCCCTCAGAACAACACACACCATCTTTGTCTATCATTGGGTGTCGTACAGAGGGAACACTGTACTTATTCATTTATAAAGTCCCTCCCTATAACAACTCCCTTAGAACAACACACACCATCTTTGTCTATCATTGGGTGTTGTACAGAGGGAACACTGTACTCATTCATTTATAAAGTCCCTCCCTATAACAACTCCCTTAGAACAACACACACCATCTTTGTCTATCATTGGGTGTTGTACAGAGGGAACACTGTACTCATTTATTTATAAAGTCCCTCCCTATAACAACTCCCTTAGAACAACACACACCATCTTTGTCTATCATTGGGTGTTGTACAGAGGGGAACACTGTACTCATTTATTTATAAAGTCCCTCCCTATAACAACTCCCTTAGAACAACACACACCATCTTTGTCTATCATTGGGTGTCGTACAGAGGGAACACTGTACTCATTTATTTATAAAGTCCCTCCCTATAACAACTCCCTTAGAACAACACACACCATCGTTGTCTATCATTGGGTGTTGTACAGAGGGAACACTGTACTCATTTATTTATAAAGTCCCTCCCTACAACAACTCCCTCAGAACAACACACACCATCTTTGTCTATCATTGGGTGTTGTACAGAGGGAACACTGTACTCATTTATTTATAAAGTCCCTCCCTATAACAACTCCCTCAGAACAACACACACCATCTTTGTCTATCATTGGGTGTTGTACAGAGGGAACACTGTACTGATTTATTTATAAAGTCCCTCCCTATAACAACTCCCTCAGAACAACACACACCATCTTGTCTATCATTGGGTGTTGTACAGAGGGGAACACTGTACTCATTCATTTATAAAGTCCCTCCCTATAAGAACTCCCTCAGAACAACACACACCATCTTTGTCTATCATTGGGTGTTGTACAGAGGGGAACACTGTACTCATTCATTTATAAAGTCCCTCCCTATAACAACTCCCTCAGAACAACACACACCATCTTTGTCTATCATTGGGTGTTGTACAGAGGGGAACACTGTACTCATTCATTTATAAAGTCCCTCCCTATAACAACTCCCTTAGAACAACACACACCATCTTTGTCTATCATTGGGTGTTGTACAGAGGGAACACTGTACTCATTTATTTATAAAGTCCCTCCCTATAACAACTCCCTCAGAACAACACACACCATCTTTGTCTATCATTGGGTGTTGTACAGAGGGGAACACTGTACTCATTTATTTATAAAGTCCCTCCCTATAACAACTCCCTCACAACAACACACACCCTCTTTGTCTATCATTGGGTGTTGTACAGAGGGAACACTGTACTCATTCATTTATAAAGTCCCTCCCTATAACAACTCCCTCAGAACAACACACACCATCTTTGTCTATCATTGGGTGTTGTACAGAGGGAACACTGTACTCATTTATTTATAAAGTCCCTCCCTATAACAACTCCCTCAGAACAACACACACCATCTTTGTCTATCATTGAGTGTTGTACAGAGGGAACACTGTACTCATTCATTTATAAAGTCCATCCCTATAACAACTCCCTCAGAACAACACACACCATCTTTGTCTATCATTGGGTGTTGTACAGAGGGAACACTGTACTCATTCATTTATAAAGTCCCTCCCTATATCAACTCCCTCAGAACAACACACACCATCTTTGTCTATCATTGGGTGTTGTACAGAGGGAACACTGTACTCATTCATTTATAAAGTCCCTCCCTATAACAACTCCCTCAGAACAACACACACCATCTTTGTCTATCATTGGGTGTCGTACAGAGGGAACACTGTACTCATTCATTTATAAAGTCCCTCCCTATAACAACTCCCTTAGAACAACACACACCATCTTTGTCTATCATTGGGTGTTGTACAGAGGGAACACTGTACTCATTCATTTAGAAAGTCCCTCCCTATAACAACTCCCTTAGAACAACACTCACCATCTTTGTCTATCATTGGGTGTTGTACAGAGGGAACACTGTACTCATTCATTTATAAAGTCCCTCCCTATAACAACTCCCTTAGAACAACACACACCATCTTTGTCTATCATTGGGTGTTGTACAGAGGGAACACTGTACTCATTCATTTATAAAGTCCCTCCCTACAACAACTCCCTCAGAACAACACACACCATCTTTGTCTATCATTGGGTGTTGTACAGAGGGAACACTGTACTCATTCATTTATAAAGTCCCTCCCTATAACAACTCCCTCAGAACAACACACACCATCTTTGTATATCATTGGGTGTTGTACAGAGGGAACACTGTACTCATTCATTTATAAAGTCCCTCCCTATAACAACTCCCTTAGAACAACACACACCATCTTTGTCTATCATTGGGTGTTGTACAGAGGGGAACACTGTACTCATTTATTTATAAAGTCCCTCCCTATAACAACTTCCTCAGAACAACACACACCATCTTTGTCTATCATTGGGTGTTGTACAGAGAGAACACTGTACTCATTCATTTATAAAGTCCCTCCCTATAACAACTCCCTCAGAACAACACACACCATCTTTGTCTATCATTGGGTGTTGTACAGAGGGGAACACTGTACTCATTCATTTATAAAGTCCCTCCCTATAACAACTCCCTCAGAACAACACACACCATCTTTGTCTATCATTGGGTGTTGTACAGAGGGGAACACTGTACTCATTTATTTATAAAGTCCCTCCCTATAACAACTCCCTCAGAACAACACACACCATCTTTGTCTATCATTGGGTGTTGTACAGAGGGGAACACTGTACTCATTCATTTATAAAGTCCCTCCCTATAACAACTCCCTCAGAACAACACACACCATCTTTGTCTATCATTGGGTGTTGTACAGAGGGGAACACTGTACTCATTCATTCATAAAGCAAAACTTAAAGAGCCAAACTAGTACTAAGTGACCATTTATAAAGTCAACATTGCTCACTCTCGTCGAAGAAACCACATGGTAACTGTTTAACCCATTATCCCATAGCCCGTTTCTAGTTCTGTAGATATGCATCTGCTTTAACTCTTTCCTCCCTGAACGTTTAATGGACAATTCCAGTTTCTATGTTAGTCCTGTGAGCAATTGAAAGTTTTAAATGTATGTAAAATGTTACCCTATGTGGCCAGTCTCTCACTTCTAGAAAACAATTGCATTAATTCATCTATCACTGCAATGTCAATCGGCAATTCCAGTTTCCAATTAAGTCTAGTTAATATATGACAATTAAAAAATGACAAACAGTGTTGCCCTGGTCAGAATGCTGCTTACGGAACCCTCTGATCTGGGTAGTCACTGTTTTCAGGGGACAAGTGTAGTACACTCTTTCTAAATGACGAGTATACTTGTCGTTAGGGTTCAATGTGTTAGGTAACTTAGAAATACCTTAACGTATATGGAATTCGGATAAGATCCAATGGAATTTTAAATCGCTTCTGCTACTCCTTCTTACAGGCGCGTAGACGTTTCTACGAGCTTCGTTGTCATGGATTTTTAGACTATTGACGCGGTGGTTTTGTCTGTCGTAGCATCTTTAGGTTGGACATTGTGGTTAGATAATATAATAAGAAATTGAATTTAAATGAATAATTACATGTACTAAACGTTCCTTGTGGTTATTGTCATGTGTAGTATAAAAATCCCCCCCCCCCCCCCAAAAAAAAAAGGATTCACTTGGTATCGAACTCATGACCTTACTCGGTAAAACACTACACTACTACCTGACATATACAGTGGAGAAACCGTTTTTCTTTCCCAATAAACGCGTTTACGCTAAAACTATTATTTCCATTGCAAACAGTTTGGAGCCAGATCAGACTCCGGGTAACCCGGCGTCTGATCAGGCTCCAAACTGTTTGCCACTAAGATAATAGATAGTTATCAAAATTGTCCAAAAGTGTACTTGGTTTACGTTTTAGTGTTTTGCGTTTGCGTTTCGTTTCGTTTAAACGGGAAAGAATAACATATTCTTCACTGTAGGTCTCAAAATCTTATTTTAGATATCAAGTTAAGGTTTGAACCCTCACATATTTAAACGTGTGTTCAGCAAAAAATCTCGAGTTAGTACACAGGAGTTGTCATTCTTTCCAAATAAAGCGTTTATGCCAAAACCATAATGTCATTTGCAAACAGTGTGGAGCCAGATCAGACGTCTGGTTTACCGTCTGATCTGGCTTACAATTGTTTTGCCGGTCAGATAATGATTTATCTTCAGACTTTCAAAAAGCTGCATATTTTCAACATTCTTTGCATTGCATTTTCTTTTATGTTAACGGGGCGACATGACATCTCTTCTGCAATATTACATTCAGGTGTCAGCTAAACACTGGTCAAATGTAAAGCAGATAGCTTTCTTGTTGACTTTTGACCTGCATTAACCCATTTGTGCCCACGATCCCATATGGGACATAGGCAAACAGTGTTTACTCTGATCAGACGCCGCATTATGCGGCGTCTGATCAGAGTCTACACTGTTTGCTGATAGGACTTTCAATATAAAACAAAATGAAAATGAAAATTTTGACCAGGCATCCCTATGATAAAAAATGGACTAATCCAATATATAAATATGGAAGAATCCACTGGGCGTAAATGGGTTAATCTGTAAGTTGTATTAAAAGAAGGCTACATGCATATTCAAATGGTTTCTGTCAATTACAAGTTTGACTGTTTCACAAT
Source organism: Gari tellinella (assembly GCA_922989275.2). Taxonomy (NCBI): domain Eukaryota; kingdom Metazoa; phylum Mollusca; class Bivalvia; order Cardiida; family Psammobiidae; genus Gari; species Gari tellinella. The sequence continues at coordinate 96,331,251 of OV277858.1, forward strand.
CATCACGTAGTTATGAGGATATAAAAATGTGTGTGTTTTCATGAAAAATAACTTGTCCTGGCGTGACCTTTGACTTTTGATTGACTTTACCCCTTTAATGCTGGGTCCGAGGTTAAAAAGCTATTGAGTTGTGTCTGATATCATACTCAAGCATTTGATTGATCAGATTTGAGCTGTTGCTCAAATCTGACAATCAAGTGATTGAGGATGATCTCAGGCTCAATTCAAAAGCTTTATAACCCTGGGGCCTGAATTTGTTACATGGATTATTCCAGTGTTGAAAAAAAATGACGAGTTTACTTTGATATATATGTGTTGTTTTTTTCTTCAGAAAAAAGAAGCAAACTGCATAACCCCTGATCAAAAGACTCCATAAAGAACTTTCTGAACGGGGTCTGAACTGTTAGCAAAATGCCCGGGTTACATATAAATACATGTTTAAATCTGTTTCAACCCTTTACTCCATATACTATACTCAATTTAACGCATTTGATTTATTCCTTCACTGAAAAATATTTCCAATATATAAAGTCAGTCACGGATATTTATCAAAAGAAATATTTCCTATGTACATGTACAGGTATTCTGATTGGTAGTAGCTTAAGGCAGACTGAAAGTAAAACTTAAAAGGGACATTCTGCTTTACTTTCAATCTGCTTTAAGTGGCTACCTGTCTCCAATACTAGAAACAGGTCATGGAGTGAAGGGTTAAGCATAGAAATGACTGCATCTTAAGATCAAGCGTTTTTCCAACCCCTGTTATCAGATTTGAACAGAAATGAATACATGCTTTAGTACATGTATCTAAAGCTCTAGAGGGATAAGGAATAGAAAGAGTAATTGCCTGTGTGATTGAGGAGGCTATTGGGAAAGAGGACAAAACGATATTCTTTCCCGTTTAAACGCATTTACGAAACGCAAACGCATTGCAATAAAATGACGAAAATAACAATTTGTAGACAGTCCTGACTATTCATTTGAATCTGAGTGGCAAACAGTTTGGAGCCTGGTCAGCCGCCGGGTTCTGGCTCTGATCAGGCTCCAAACTGTTGGCGATGGAAATAAAAGAGTTTTAGCGTAAACGCGTAAATTGGGAAAGAATGACGTATTCTCCATTGTATACACAGTCACTGGTACATGTAGTACATGTATAGTGGTGACGATAGTATGTACATGTAGTGCTCCCTACCCACAACGACCCTCTGAACAACGATTCACTCCTTACAACAACGCTTGCCGCGTCTGATCAGGATCCAAGCTGTGTGACACATGTATCGACATTTCTTAAGCCGAAACAGCCCTAAATATGACTTAAAATATTGCAGACGACACTACCAATTTAATGCAGACGATATTTTGGCGGTAAGAGGGTTGAAGCAGTCGATAAAACTTATCAAGAAAAGAGTAAAAGAACCGTTGGATATTTGTGTATTTTAACAGACAGGTGCTTAAAACAACCTGAAAGTAAAGCAGAAAGCTCATTCAGGAGAGGGTTTTAAACAGTCAGTCTGGATTAATTCACCAGCAATGATATATCCACCTTTCACCCAATACTCCAATTAATACGCTTGTTTACGCTTTTGTTTCATTCCACCAATAAAGAAATAGTTCCTCTTTATACAGTCTTGAATATGTACCATAAGAAACATTTACTATACCCTAGCTAACAGAGTGTGACTGAAGCTTAAAGCAGACTGAAAGTAAAGTCGAATGCGCATTCTGCTGTACTCTCAATCTGCTTTAGGCGGTCACATCTCTTCAAAACTAGAAGCAGGCTATGGGGTAATGGGTTAAAATTATTACCTTGTTTGAAACTAAGCTTTATAAACTATGTTCATTTAGCCTTTACACCATAGCCTGGCTGCTTCTAGTTTTGAAAATAGGTGACTACTTAATCAGGTTAAACGTAAAGCAGATTGCACCTTAATGCGCATTCTGTTTTACTTTCAATTTGCTTTAAGCTACATGTACCATCTGCTACAATAAAGAAAATACTCCTGATTCATAGCTGTATAAATTTGGAACTTTTTTTCTTCAGCAGAGGAATAAACCGGATGCGCTAAAAGGCGCTTCTATGGGAGAAAGGGTTAAAGCAACTTCGATACTGTGTCAAGAGCCAGCAGGAATGCGGTATTCAGAATCTGGTATAAAAAATTAATAGTGCAGTAATTCATTATATGTCAAGTCTCTGCTGCGCTTTTCCCATATGGTACGTATTCCACTTTATTGCCAATTGAGTCTGAGTATAGATTTTTGTTCACACAGAAACGTATTATTTGGCACCGTATTGCTGGCCTTCTGTTTTTCAAATCTGCATAAATATCGTCATGCAACAACATGCCGTTTGCTGAAAAATTTAAACGACTGTGCTTCTGATCTATATAATGGACCTAGATGGCTCAACATTATTTCACATTGGTTATTTCCGGAGGCATTTTAGCAATACAGTGCTCCCTCTCTACAACGACAACCTATGGGAGACACAGCTTGTGTGTGTTGTTCGGAGGGAGTCGTTATAGATCTAGAGAGGAAAAATTAAGACTTGGCATACATTTGTAAATAGCTTGAATCCAGATCAGACACGCGGCGTCTGATCTTGATTCAAGCTGTTTGTCACTCGTCATTATATTTATTCTATCAAAATATCCACTTATATTTATCTATGAGAAAACAGATGACAATTTTAAGCAGATGATATTGCACCAGTAAAAGCGTTAGACATAATTGTCTTTTTAGGAATTGCGGCAAGGGTCTCTGTAAGGAGGGGGTCGTTGTTGGGAGGACCGTTGTAGAGAGGGAGCACTGTACATGATAAGTGTGGAAACTGACAATTTGTTTTTCAAAAATCTGACCATCTAATTATCTGAGTGGCAAACAGATTGGAACCTGATCAGACGCCGGGTCACTCTGGTCTGTCTTCAAACTGTATACAGAAGCTTGCATTTTAAACGTTTTAAGATAAACGCGTTAATTTGGAGAGAATAACGCCTTCAATATAATTATTGTATAAAGGATTCTTCCACTTCGTACTGTGCTAAATGGAATAGCTCTATTAGAAACATGTGTCTTCGATTTACCATTATCTTGCTAAGCGCGACTGGATCAACATTTGCAAACAGTTTAGATCAAGATCAGACGCCGCATAACGCGGCGTCTGATCTCGGCCCAAACTGTTTGTGACCAATTTTCACCATTTTCAGTTTGAAAGGCAAAAGAAAAATTCCGAGTTTTGCTGTTACGATATATTTTGAAGCATGAATTGGAATTAAAAATAATGAGTTTGCGGATTGTCACATAAAAACACTCATTGCGGGGAATCATATTCATAGAGAATGTTGTATGAGTGCTCATAATTTATCATTTCTAATAAACGAGTTGACTAAAATAATACGACGCGATACGTGGCGAGCGTCATATTCATTTTAGTCAACGAGTTTATTAAAAAAGATAGATAATGGGCACGAATGTAAGATTCTATTTATAACATAAAATTTTTAAGCACCTTTAGAATTAATTTGAAACCATAGTTTGTAGACCTTCCACTTTATATATTTTCCACCAAAAACGTAACGTTGTTTACGTTAACGTCACCACAAATGACGTCATTTGGTGCCCCGCAACATGTAGCGCTTTGGACGAACGATATTCCACTAGTAAAATACAATATGTATATAATGGCTTTATTTAACTCCCTGACCGCATTTACAAACTGTGCAGAATAGGATGAGGTGTCACGTTATTTAGGTAATCACTCTTTGTCGATTTCAATTTAACTTTTCTCATGCAAAGCGCGACTTGTCTAACATTCGCAAACAGTTTGGATCCAGATCAGACGCCGCGTAAACGCGGCGTCTGATCTGGATCCAAACTGTTTGCCACATGTATTCAACTTTTATTCTGTTTCAAAAGCATGAAAACTAATTTTTAGTTTTTTAGCAGACAATATTTTTTAAGCAGACGGCAACTCAGCATGATCAGAGTTAAGCTCTCATTGTCACCATTTCGTCTGCTTACAGTAGCAGTTAAAGGCTGACTACTTTGTGCAATCTATTTAACAGATGTAAATGTCAGGCTTAACAACACGACTGCTACTGTTTAAGTTGTTTATCATGTGCAGATCTACTCTCTATCATAAAGTAAATATCACACGAAACAACACGACTGCTACTGTTTATCATGTGCCTCGGTAGCGCAGTAGGCAGCGCGTCAGTCTCATAATCACATAAATCACAGAGCAATCTGAAGGTCGTGAGTTCGATCCTCACCCGGGGCAAAATCTTTTTGCTATTTCTAATAGGATTCACAAAGGCACGCAAACTCAGTGACAGGGGTGATCTAAATAACTATCGTATTTTGAATAAAATAAATATATATGTTTAATCGGTGGCGGTATCATTCAACATGTAAAATAAATGCATAAAACATGCTTGCTTTTACATTTTTCTTTATTTAAATATGTTTAATTATCATCTAAATACAATTTTATTAGTGCGGTTGAAAACTGGTGACTATACCAGCTAGATACATAGGTGGTTCTCCCGTATAGTCCTTTTTGTAGCCTTATTCTATTTATATACAAGGTACATAAATAGAATAAGGGTACAAAAAAGACTATACGGAAAAAACACCTATGGCTAGATCAGCAACATACTCTTTACATGTATCAACTACAGTGCTCCCTCCCTACAACGGCCCTCTCAACAACGACTCCCTCCTTACAACGACACTTGCCGCTGTTCCCCAAACAAGACAAAATGTTTAACACTTTTACTGCTGCAATATCGTCTGCTTCAAATTGTCGTCTGCTGTTTTTCTCAAAATTACATTTTGATTGAATAAATATAACGACGGGTGACAAACAGCTTGAATCCAGATCAGACGCCGCGTCTGATCTGGATACAAGCTGTTTGCAGATGTAGGCCAATTTCCCTCCCTGTAACGACTCCCTCTGAACAACGCACACAATCTTTGTCTCCCATTTGGTGTCGTTGTAGAGAGGGAGCGCTGTAATTCCCACGGTAGCGGAGTAGGCAGAGCGTCAGTCTCCTCATCATACACACCAATAGTAATCTGAAGGTTATGCCTGCTCTAACATAGTTTCACAGTGTATAAACGAACTGTACCATTATCGGATATAGCGACTAGATTTAACCACGAATGTTGATATTTGTTCACAGGCCTCGACTAAAACTGTTAATTTTTTTATATTTTCTTCGAACCAGTTCGAGCCAACGCTAGTAATAATGTAATTTATACATGTATACTGTATCGTAGTACACTTGCAAGTGTGTACGTAGAGAGGAAATAGTGCTCTAATTGAAAATCAACACAGAGTGTCGATTTCTCTCTCAAATTTGGGAACAGTTCTTTGAAAATGTCCTTTGTTAAAATCGCATATATTACAAGACTGTACTGTATGGTATCTAAATAGACTGCTAAACAAAGCAACATCCTTTTGTTTATTTTAAATCGCCATTTGATTATAAATTTATGCAAACTTTCTACATGTAGACTGTATCATATATTGCAAGTATGTACTGTCATTTATAGCGACTATCCACCAATGTGTTTGTATGACATATAGAGACTAGATTCCCCTGAAATTTGTATGACATATAGCGACTTGCTATACACGATTTCGTAAATTCTGGTTGATGTATTGTTATGATTTCTTCTTAAAAGTTGTATCAGAGTGATACGTATATGTACGTGCAAACATCTACTACCATTTATAGTGTGTGCATGCAAATGAAGATTTTCGACCCAATTTTCTAGAATGTGAATGACTTATTGCGACTCGCTAAATATGATTTCACCAATTCTGCATAATGTATTATAATTTCCAAGGACTGTTATTTTCCGAAATTTTTCAGAAATCTTCGGACATATGGATTTTTTCCAAAATCTTCCGATCTTACTTTTAAAATTTGGATCGCAAGCGTATTTCGCGTTGAATACATTGCTGTGAGTGTCAAAGGAGCCCTCTGATCAGGGTCTTCACTGTTTGTCTCTTTTACATATAATATAACAGTCAATCCTAAAAAGTAAAAAAATGGACTAGACTAAATTGAGAATTAGAATTGTCCATTTGCAGATTGAGGGAGGAAAGGATAAACTATAGATAAACTTAATCAAGGACTTCATTGCGTGTGCATACATAAACATAATGTCGGCATGAGCTTGGGGGTTGGAAGGTAGCGGGTTGAATTGCCAGTTGCGACAAACCAGTGCCGTAAAATGGTTAGTAGCAGCTCTGTTCTCGGTCAATTTTGTAATAATAACAATAAAATAATAATTTTATTTGTGCACATGTTTATGAAAACATATGATAATAAATAAACATTAAGTAAAAAAATTGAAAGACTGAATTCACTGTACAAAATAGATATCACATGTAGAAGAAAATATCACAAATAGACTAGTTCAGTTGTTATTTTACGCCAATATATAATTAGTATATGATGGAGATTTTGGAAAAGAAATGGTGCACAGGATTACCCGTAAGGTTTTGCCCATAAAGAACAAAACTTATTTCCAACAGGACCCAAGCTGTCACATAGGGAAATTAAGCATATGTACATTATAGTAAAACGATTTGGAAGTAAAAGTAAAAGTATAAACTGGGGACCATGACAATAATCTTTTACAATATATTTAATTGCATAACATTGGATCACTTTCATTTTAGTAAAGTTTTCATACATGCTTGGGGCTTGGTTGTTAAATCTTTTATATACATGACTTAGTCGTAATTGTATACATCTGTATTTCAAATTTAAAATCTAAGATCTGCCACACGAAGAGATATTTTACAATGTTAAATATGAATGAAAACACTTTTTTGTGCAACCTGTAGTTTGTGTTTGTTTTATAGGATTTCGGACCGCAGAACCACGAGAAGGATGCGTAACTTATATGGCATTATATTAAAGAACAGTGTCTTTCTAAGAGTTGTAAAAACATTATTGCTGGCGATATAAATATTTAATTCTAGAGTTGACTCCCTTGATAATATTATTAACAATGGATGTTCCTGACATGCCTGTATCTAAATATGAGCCCAGATATTTTAACTGTACTTATAAATTTGATTTCATGACCGTTAGATTCAACGGATTTTTGTTGTTGATATTATTCAATTTTATTCGAGATCCAAACAAAATACAATCTGTATTTTCGAGATGTAACGATAGTTTGTTATCGATTAACCATATGCTACAGTTTTCTAGTTCTCGTCCTAAAACACGACTGATGTAAAATGGATAATTGTGGGAGAATAAAACCGCATTGTTGTCTGCAACATTACTCAATTTAAGCTTATGCTTGTATTCATAGTATTAACGCATGCTAAAAACATAAGTAGCCCGAGAATACTACCTTGAGGCACACCGCTCACAAACCCCGAACTTAAATCAGACTTTGGGCGATTTACATGAACACACTGAGTCCTGCGAGACAAGTTTGAGCGGAACCAATCCACCGACTCCACACCCAATGGCATCTCTCGGAGCTTTCGACACATGAGTTCATGGTCCACGGTGTCAAGCATTATCATACCCGTAAACATACCCTTTGACGGTACGGATATGATCTGTCAGATGGATGAGACATATTCGGTAGAGTAGTTCCCTTTGAACCCACTCTGATGCTCGTACATGTTCAATATACCATTCTTTACAAAGAAAGGCTCCAGATGGCTGTAAACTGCACGCTCAAGAATTTTAGATACAATCGCTATTATACTGACTGGCCTATAATTACAAACGTCAGACCTATTGGTGTTTTTTTTTTTAAAAAAAGGGGTTTGACATGATCACTTTTCATGAATTTTGGTACTGTGTAATGTACAATAGAACTATTTATCAAAAAAGTTACATGGATTTTGATAAAGGATGCTGAATCCTTCAAAAATCGTGCCGGTATTTCGTCCAATCCTGTATTTTTTAGAAATTCAAATTACACAATTATTTGTAAACAAAATTTTCGGGAACTGCTTGGAGTTTAAACGATTTAGACCCAGGGTGTCTACTTTAAAAAAACAAACAAAAAAACATGTAAATACGCTACATTGAAACAATTTGGAGCTGTCGGGAGTATGTTCTAAAACAAAGACGATCTTTTATTTTAAGAACAATATTTGGTGATGATTGACTGGAATTGCTATACCCTAATGAATTTAAATGGGTCTAAAGAGATATATTTCAATCCACAGCGCTTCAATTTTGTCACTCTGTTTTTTTCTGAAAAAGCAAATTGTCAAAGGGAGGCATTTTCTGGTAAAGGGCTGAGAAGATCACCATGTAGTCTATTCAATAAACCATACAGTTTCAGTTTCATCTGTGCAGTACTTTCAACGTGAGTATTTTGTTAAATTTCACAGCTATTGTGTTTGCACTGCTTTCGAAAGAATAGTACATACTTTTCTCAAGTTTTAACGCCCGACTAGATGTCAGGGTGTGTAAAAATTGCGTATTTGACACGTTTGTAAACACGGCTTCGTGTAAACATTGCCATATGTTTTGTGATGTAATGGAGATATTTTCTTTTGAAAGCTTGATAACGAAACAATGACAGTCAAGTACATATCTTAAATCAATGCACACTATAATGTACGTTTGCTTTTCTAAGTGATCTACTTAGAAAACAATAAAAAAAAGAGGGAAACCCCTGCCGTATATGTCCGCGTGTCGCACTGAATCGACAGAACCGTTACAATCTAGTCGCAAATGCGGTTATTCATACAGTTCGTTTATACACTGTGAGTTTTCCTGTCAAAGATATGACTAGAAAACTATTAAAGAGTAAGCAAGAGTACACATCGATATGGATGCCAAATAGTTTGGATCCTAATGAGATGGTATGTTTAAGTAGCCTCCTATATAGGTAATCTCTTTTTGACGACTTCAATTGAACCTCCCCTTTACACAATATCGTCTGCTTACAATAGTTTTGCTTATCCAAATTATGTAAACAGATAAATACACTTTGTCAAATGTAAAACTCACACGAAAGAACAGACCGCTACTGTTTATCATGTGCCTCGGTAGCGTAGTAGGCAGCGCGTCAGTCTCATAATCACATACATGTAAACACAGAGCAATCTGAAGGTCGTGAGTTCGATCCTCACCCGGGGCAAAAATATTTTAATTTTACTGAAATTTACAACTGTGCTAACTTTGAACAAGATCGAAACAGAGGAATCATACAGAATGTACACATGGATAGGACAGAAGCAGTGCGGCAGTCTCAGAATCACATAAACCTAGAGCAATCTGAGGTTCCTGACTTCGATCCTCACCCGTGGCAATATATTTTGGCTTTTGTTGCTCTAACATGTTTTAGCTCACATGACGTAGTGCCATAGTGAGCTATTTTGATCGTGCTGTGTCCGTCGTTCGTCGTCAACAACTTCTTAAAACGACATCTCCTCCTAAACCACTGGATTGATTTTTACCAAACCTGGCAGTAATACCCCTTTTATGATTCTCTTTCAGAGTTGTTAAAATAGCACCGGTCCATAGCATATCTAGGTCACAGGATCTAGAATATATTATTTCAATGAAAACTTAAAAAAACAACATCTTGTCTGATACTACAATATCCTGAACTTGGACATTTGGCACAAAGCATCAACATCAGGTACTTTATCAAGATTGTTCAAATTATGTCCCTTCGGTAAACAATGACTTCGCAATTTTACACAGAGTTATATAGTGAAATCTTCAAAAATCTTCTCTGAAACTAATATGGCCAGATCTCTGATATTTGGCATGGTAACAATTTTAGAGGCCCTTTACCAGCCTTATTGATAAAGTTCCGGTCTGTTGCATATGTAGGTCACATGAGCTAAACTATATTTTTTCAATAAAACTTGAAATATCTTCTTGTTTTAAACCACAGTAAGGCAACATACATGTATCATGTCATGCCGAATAAAATGATTTGACTTGATTTCAATGAAAACTTAAATAGTCTTCTTGCATGAAACCAAAGTACTCTGAGCTTAGATATTTGGCACAAAGCATTATCTGCAAGTCCTCTATCAAGATGTTACACATTATGTTCCTTAGGCCAGAAATGACCCCGTCCTGGGGGTCATGGTTACACATAGAGGTATACAGTGACATCTACAAACATCTCTGAAACTAATATGGCCAGAGCTTTGATATTTTACATAGTTTAACTTCTAGAGGTCCTTTACCAATATTGTTGAAGTGGCTCCTGTCTGATTCATATCTGGGTCACATGAGCTAAAATGTTTGGGGTTTTTTTTCAATGAAAAGGCTTCAAGTCTCAAATCATGCACAAAGTCATGAGCTTAGATATTTGACAAAATACTTTGAAGGTTCATCAACAACATTGTTGAAAGTGTGCTATTGGTGTGAACAATGATCCCACCCCAGGGTACAGTTGTCAAGGTGAGCAATTTAGTTCCGCATGGTCCTCTTGTTCCTGTCAGAGTCTTCAAAGTTATATTTACTAGAAAACTATTATAGGGTAAGCACGAATGCACATCGATATTGGTGCCAAACAGTTTGGTCCTATATCACTGGTATACATCGTACAGCGGATGTTGCTCCAAAGTGATACGGAATCCATGGTGAATTGATGTAAACAATGTCAGGCCCGGTAATAAATATGTCTATTACACAATTATTGCAATACATAAGTATTAAACATTTAAGCGTACCGAATCAGAACTAATTTCGGCCTGTCGCAAACAAGCCTCTTCTGTTACAAACGTTGAATGGTCCGTGAATTATGAGAGTTTAGTCTGCCCGATCACCAACAACGTGTGCCGAGTGTGCACAAATTGGCCGAATATGTGCATTATATACATGTAAAGTGTAATTGTTTCTCATCTACAAATAGATAGTAACTCTATGTATTAGGATTTTCTCCAAGTGTTAGCGAAACAGTTGCGCATTTTGTTAATTTGGCCATTTCATTCTACCATCACTGTACTGCGTCTTGCAAGCAGGTGACAGTTTACTGTACCGCATCTTGCATTTCTACTGTACTGCATCTTGATTATACAATCTGTAAATCTGAACGAAATGAATCGAAAATGAAACTTGGGCCCGTATTCTGAACCATCCTATGTATTTTCGCTAAGTAAAATTATTGTCTAACCTTTCCTCTAGTAAAATACGTTTAGCTGAGGCTTTTGAGCCGACGTTTGTGTATAAGTTTCTTCGTGAAATTAGGTCAACTTCGGGGTGGGGTAACGTCACTACAAACGACTAAGGGTACTGTTTAAGACATAAATACCTACGGTCTTCATCGCGAAAACGTGGGAAACATTGATATCTATTCAAAATCTATATTTGAGATATACATGATCACTTTATGTACCAAAACTAGCGTAAGTACATAATTAGTTTCACAATTATATAACTAACTAACGAACCGAATTTCAATGAAGTCGCCGTGGCTCAATGGTGAAAGAGTCGGACTAGCATGTTTTGGAAAATACAATCAGTAAATCTGGTACGATGAAAGTGATTTTTGATGTCTCTGGTGCATAACGTCCTGGAGTAGTTTCATTTTCTGTCCCTTGAATTTTTTCTTTGGGCCACCCATAAACCTCAGATATAGCCCCTTAAATAATTTTAAGCCTGTTACCCAAAATAACTCATGAGTTTGGGAAATTTTCAAAGTTTATGAAAACACTCTATAATGGTTTTGTATTGAAGAGCTTTTTAAGATGAACGAAAAAAAAGTGTAAATTTTGGTGAACAACGTTTGGCTCCACGGCCATATAAAATTTATCCCACCCACTTTTTCTTATTTCGTCCTTTTCAAACAGCCCGCTTCAATAAAAACATTTCAAATGAAAACAAACATGATAATTTGGTTTTGTGTTATTTATTTCCTATCTATGGTAGTATTTCTTCATACAAAAACTAATTTAAGAGAAAACAGGCACCAAATGTGAAATTTATAAAGCTCTAAATATCATCGATATGGTACTTTTTTGTAAATTTTGTTAAGGGAGATAACTCTATTTTCTTCAATAACTCAACATTTTCAACACTAACCTATCAATTTCTTTTCATATTTTGAATTGCCTTCGTATGGATTTTCATCTGGTAGAATATAAAAAAGTTAGATACTAGAAATGTAATTTTTTTTTACTATTTCTCATAATTTTTTGTTTAAAAAAAATATCATTACCCATAAAAACCATGTTGTTGATTCACATAGTCATATTTTCCAAATCTGGTGCCTGTTTGGTCTTGATTTAGATTCTTTATGTCAAAATACTTCCACAGACATTAAATACATAATGAAAAACAAAATTACCATGTTTGTTTTTCTTTAAAAAAAAGATTTTACTGAAGCTTTGACAAAATTTGAGAAAAAGTCTGAATTGACACATCTATTCCAAATTGCCGTATTGCAAAATAAAGCACACCAACATATGAATCTTTTCCTGTTTGTTTATTTATCATAAACAGCTCTTTCGAAATAAACATGAAAGAAAAAAAGTTAAATACTTTGAAAAATTCGCTTATGGGTTTGATACACCCTTAACATCGGGATATTGTATCTCATTGCAGTGGTTGTTTCTCCCAAATCGGACCATCGCATCACATCAAGAAGTAATAAAAATACAACGTTGTTCAAGGGAAATCTGCTTTCAGCAAGAAGCCGGTTAAAGGCAAAATACTCATGAAATCTACCGGCATTTTGCAGGGTATCAATAACGGCAGACAGAAGGAGCTCAAGTGATTTGTTTCTTCGTCTGGTAATGATTCACAACCTAAATCACAGCTTGATTGGTCAACTATTTTAACACTGTCGTCTACTTTCAATATTTTTTTCCGTTGACTGTCTTTCGGGATCGTGCCTTCTCTTGATAAGTGTATCTCTCTCTCTAAGTCATTTACAGTAATAATCCGTCCTTGCTCACGACATAAATCAGGGATAATTTTAAAATTTGTTGTCTTTATTTTGTTGTTTACAACAACACGAATTTTTATCTCTTTTCTTGGGTGGTTTTCTGTGGTGTGTTCAATTATTCCTCAAATGTTTGGAATGAATCCGCGCAGTAATCACACTTGCAATCCATAGTCGACCTGAAAACAGACGAAGAACGGTCATTTAGTATTAACAAGAAGCAGTACAGTAAATATCACAGCCTTTGCAAGAAACAGTACATACGTATTGCAAGACGCAGTACAGTAATGCTTCAACAAATCGATCAAATTTGCAAACTGTAGATCATTTTAGCCAACACCGTGAGATATTACAAATGCATGTTGTTATTTGCCATCGATCCAGTGAAAAACAATTATATTTAACTGTATATAATGCACATATTCGGCCAATTTTTGCAAATTCGGCACACGTTGTTGGTGATAGGGCAGACTAAACTCTCATAATTCACGGACAAATCGACGTTTGTATCAGAAGAGGCTTGTTTACGAAAGGCAGAAATTAGTTCTGATTCAGTACGATTAAATGTTTGATACTTATTTGTTGCAATAAGTGTGTAATAGACGTGTTTCTTACCTGGCCTGACATTGTTTACATCAATTCACCATGGATTCCGTATCACTTTGGAGCAACATCCGCTGTACGATGTATACCAGTGTATATAGGTCATCATTATCCAAACTATGTAAACAGATAAATACACTTTGTCAAATGTAAATACCACACGAAACAATACGACTGCTACTGTTTAGCATATGCCTCGGTAGCGCAGTAGGCAGCGCGTCAGTCTCATAATCACATAAATCACAGAGCTATCTGAAGGTCGTGAGTTCGATCCTCACCCGGGGCAATATTTTATTTTGCTATTTCAAAGAGGATTCACAAAGGCAAGCTCACGCAAACCGTATATACATGTATCAATCTATGAAAATGGTAAACTATTGTGTTTAATATTACATGTGTATGTATATGTTTAGTTAATATGAATGTGTTAAATTAAAATGTAAAAACAGTTTTATCAGTGTGGACGAAAACTGGTTATTACCATGTGAAATTCAGCAGTGTGCTCGTTATCAACAATGTGCCTCGGTAGCGCAGTAGGCAGCGCGTCAGTCTCATAATCACATAAATCACAGAGCAATCTGAAGGTCGTGAGTTCGATCCTCACCCGGGGCAAAAGTTTTTGCTTTGGTTGCGCTTTAGGTCGATTTTATTGACTTGGCAAGACGGAGTTTCGATGCGGACATTTGCACTTCAACTTTGGGGGCGATAGCACGCTCTTTATTGGAATTTACCGTTGTCGTCTGTCGTTTCTTCCCAGGGTGCTGTTTCTTCCCAGGATTACATATTAGTGGACAGTTTGACAAAAGGAATACATGCATAATGATGAATGACAAACAGCTTTAATCCAGAACAGACGCCGCGTGACGCGGCGTCTGATCTGGATTCAAGCTTTTTGCAAATGAAGGACAAGTCTTACTTTTCCCTCCTATAAAAACTCCCTCGGAACAACACACGCAATATTTGTCTTCCATTGGTTGTTGTTGTAGAGAAGGAGCACTGCATAGACCATTTTCACGTGGATATGGATGCACGCAGAAATTGTGTTTCTCCATGTTGAAAGTATCGGACAATAACGATATAATTCGGAACTATACCTATCACCCCTAAAATCAAAAATAAATTAGTTTATCTTTGCCAAAGGTAGCTCCGCCTTGCCAGTTGAATACAATTTGTATATACATGTAAATTCCAGTCTAAGTCTACATAGTACTATTTACTAAAACAACTATTATATAATAAGCAATAAGGCACATCGATATGATTGCCAAACAGTTTCACTGTGTATACCCGTACACAGGATATTGGTACCAGCGAGTCGAGAGAGTTAGCCGGTCGCTCTGCAGTTCAGGTATGTTTTTTCATGATTTATAGCATAAAATGTATATGATCAACATGTGTATGATACCGTTTTAAAGCGTGATGTTTCTGGGATACACTGGTGTCAAAACATTTCTGTTTTATTTAGAGAAACTCTCGTAAAACATATATATATGCTGCCTGGTACCGGTAAATAACGACGATTGCTGACAAAAATTTATGATATCAACTGTTTAAAACGATCCCGACTACAATCTTTTCATAAAACATTCGATCCTTTTCATAATAATTCCCGTGACTCACTAATACCACACTGTTGGGTCATACTTTTAAGAATAGAATTAAAACAAATTTGTGTCAAGTGTACGGCATCTTGGTTGTGAATGAAATTTCACTGCACGGCATATTGATGTGTCACTGTACGGGGGTTTGGTACCAGGTTTTTGGCCCTAAAAACGTTTTGCTCTGTTACAGCTCATCTTCGGGGTGTTACTTTCAGCCAAAGGTAGCTGAATACCGAGAACAGTCTTCCTATTTATAAATTATATACTTTTCATTGTTAATTTACTTAGAATAGATAAATTAGATCTTGAGCGAGTATACCTAAGAAGTTTAAATTGAAACGATGAATACACTTTGAACATATTTTAACAGCTATTCACGTAATGGGACACTTTTAAGCGAACGAGTAACTGTATCGGACTTTACCTAATTCGAAGATTTCTATTAAAAATCTAACACAGAGTCAATAATGATTGCGATAAATTTATGATATCAAACTAATCCACCCACTTCTACAATATTGAAATACACGTATACAACTATAATTTCCATTTGTGTTTTTCAATTTTGCACGGACATATCGTGCAGTAAGATTACTAGGTTATGCGGTATCATTTACCACAGTGCAATCAGAATAATTTGCCCACTTTAAAGTGTGCGGTATTCAATTCAACCCAGAGTTCTTTTCTTTAGAAAACTGCCGCGGTCGTGTTACACTTGCTTGTTATTCCTTATCTTGCTGAATTGTCGTCTGATTCAATAATATCGTGTGCGAAGAACCACTAAGTCTTTTTTTCAATAAGAGTGCTAAACAGTTTGAATATAGATCAGAAGTCACGTTTAGCGGCGTGAATATAGATCAGAAGTTGCGTTAAGCGGCGTCTTGTCTTGACCCAAACAGTAACTGTTTGCAAACATTATCCAATGGGCACTTAGGGTTACGTGTATTCGAATGAAAGGTTAGCACACATGTTGCTCAGCACGGACAGCACGCCTGTAATAATAAACACTATCAGTAAGTGTACAATAACAGACGTTAGAGGACAGTTTTTGGATAGCTCTGCGGGGTTGGTATATCCTTTAAAGACATCTCCGGTAATAACGCATTGCGAGATAATTTCCTTGCACAAAACATGGGTCTTGTGGACATGCCGGTAGCAAAGAACCATTGAAGCGTCTCATGTGAGACCGGACCTTTATATTTGATAATTTGGTTAGAAATAACCATTGAAAAGCCTTCTTGAGCATGAGTATAGCTGGGCCTCACGAGGTAAACTGAGATTATGCTGCATGCTTTTTCTCGCCTTACGAGAACAATGGGGGACTTCATCAATGAACTGAGGATATATCTTTAAACCTTTTTAGCATGTTTTGCAGACGTTTTTGCAGACGGATGAGTACTTAAAGATATTTCTTTCATTCGGTTGTAACAAACACCAAACCAGGTAAAATGTGCGAGTTTTGTCCTTACTGCTATCTTGTCTATGGATACTCATCTAAGCGTTTTATGTGAGGCCCTTACCTTAAATTTGAAAGTTTGGTTAGTAAAACCCATTGAAAAAACCCTTCAGTGCGAGTATGTGAGGGCCTCTCTAGACAGCTTGAGATTGGATGCATTGGCTTTTTACACTTTACTACTGCGTTACCTGTATGTTCACACCTAGTGAGAAAAACGGGAGGGGGGTCCATCAATTGACAGAGAAAATGTCTTTCAGGCAGGTTTAAAGTAAAGCCGAATGCGCCAAGGTAAGATGCATTTTGAGTTACTTTCAGTCTGCTTCCAGCGACCATCTGCTAGGATAAAGGAAACATGTCGTATGTTACATCTTCATTACTGTATAAAATGAAATAATTTTCAACACACGGGGGAAGAATGAACAAGAGTTGTCAGAGAGACAACAAAGCTCGGCACTGACACACTCAAGGTCACCGAGGTCAACCACTTTTCATGCATGGAAAGGTCTTGTCCATGTACACATACAAACCAAATATGAAAGTAACACCTCAAGGGACATAGGAATTACATGTATAAGCCTTTTTTGAAACTTAAACGTAGATTTCGAAACCTATACCAGGGACCTAAGTTAAAGGTCAATGTCACTGGGCTGTTTTTTTGCATGCATTGAAATGTAGTGTCAATACACATGCATGCCAAATATTAAAGGAATATCTCAATGGATATAATATGAGTTATAGGCATTTGGAGAAACCTAAACGCAGATTTCGAAACCTTAAGCTGGATCCTTAGTTGAAAGTCAAGGTCACTGGGGTCAAACTTTTTGCATGCAAGAAAGGTCTTGTCTATGTACACATGCACACGGAATATCTCAATGGGCGTAGGAGTTTAAAGGCATTTTGGGAAACTTAATGCCTATATACTTACATGAAAATGAGTTATTTGATATTTTGTTATGCCTGGCTTCAATGTTATAAAGCTTTTTAATTGAGTCTGAAATCATTCCCAAGCCTTTAAGTTCACGGTCAAGGTCACAGAGATCAAATATTTTGCATGCAAGGAAATGCCATGTTCATATACACATGCACTCTGAATGTGAAAGGAATATCTCAATGGACATAGGAGTTATTGGCCATTGGGAAACTAAACACAGATTTCGAAAGCTAAACGCGGGTCCTTACTTCAAGGTCAAGGTCAAGGTCACTGGGGAAAATGATGTGTGTCCATGGACATGGTTTGTCCATATACACATGCATACCCAGTTAAACAGCAATATATGAAGGGACATAGAAGTTAAGGGCATTTTTCGAAACCTAAACTAAGATTTCGAAATCTAAACTTAGATAGATTGATTTTTTCAGTTTCGTCTATTATAGTTATAACTCTCCCCTCCTCTCTACATTGATCAGGTATAATTTTAAAGTTGCACACTTTTGCTGAACAACCACGCTGGCGAAGGTATTTTAACTCCTGACATCCATGCCTCTCTATCAAGTGTGATATTACCTCCCGGAACGATGGTAGTTGTTTCTTACAGTAGGTACATTTGTACAGGTCCATAATCTGTAAAAAACAAATGACAATGTACAGAATGTATACTTGTACAAACCAAACTGCCGTCGATTTCGATGTAGATTTAAGCAAGATGCCGTACACTGGATTGAAAGGCTTTTGCAATATGCCGTTCACTAGCGTATCAATTTGCCGTTCACCTAGCCAAATTTCATTTCGGGTTTTTAAAGCACATACGGCAAATACAATAGTTAAAGCTTCATAAATATTGATCAAGATAGTACAAATTACTCGTAAAACATGAATAATTCTCTTATGCAGTTATAAAAAAAATATTACAATGATATTTTGTCAGCAACCGTTGTTATTTACCGGTACCAGGCAGCATGTTTATACGTCTTACGAGAGTTTCTCTTGGTAAAACTGAAATGTTATGACATCAGCATGTTCCAGAATCATCACACTTCGATACAGTATTATTTTCCATATTGATCTTAGACATATAATTCAGGAAATCACGAAAACATACCTGCTCTGCAGAGCGATCTGCTAACAAATCCATAACTTACTCGACTCGCTGGTACCAATATCCTGTGTACGGGTATACACAGTGAGTTTGTATCCTGATGAGGTTATGTGTTACTTTTTCAACACTAGTTAACTATTTTGAGTTATTGGGTCTTTGTGGAATTTTTATTTATCAATACACGAACCAGTTTAATTGGAATGAAATGCTGTCCAGAATAAAAACAACCCAGTGCGAACCCTGATCAGGGGGCTCCAATAGGAGCCTTCTGATCAGGATCTACACTGCTTTCAAATGTATCGAGTAAATTTTTAACATACCCATGATGTTGTTAAGTAGCCTTAAGTTTCAAAGTTTCCTACTATCTAGGTCATCACTTTTTATCGATTCTAATTTCATTTCTCATTGTCACCATTTTGAGAGCTTACAGTACAATAAATAGCTGTCGCCTTTTCAAACTATATGTTAACAGATACCCTTTGTCAAATGTGAAGACCACAAGTAACAACACGACTGCTACTGTTTAACATGTGCCTCGGTAGCGCAGTAGGCAGCGCGTCAGTCTCATAATCACATAAATCACAGAGCTATCTGAAGGTCGTGAGTTCGATCCTCTCCCGGGGCAATATTTTTATTTTGCTATATTCTAAAGAGGACTTACAAAGGCACGCAAACTCAACGCAGAACCGTACATGTATACGATGTACAATGTATATCAATGTAATATATAAGTAGGTTTAAATAAATATCGTGGTTTATATGAAATAAATACATACATATTTCATTAATGTTTAAATACAATTTTATCAGTGTGGATGGAAACTGGTAAACATGTTATGCGTCAACTACAGTGAAACCCATCTAACCGGATATCTACGGGGACAACAAAAATGTTTGGTTTAGAGGGGTTTCAAGTTCAGATGCGGTGTCTGGTCTGGATTCAAATTGTTTGCAAATGTTAGGCAAGTCGCGCTTGACATGGGCTTACTCTTTCGTTGACAAAATATCGTCTCTTTTAACGATGCTGTCCGCATATTCGTTTCATAGTTAGATACATAAGGCAAACTGAAGAAATGTGGAAAAGATTGTCAAACAGTTTGGATCCGTCTGATCATGTTAAAATCTAACAATAAGCCATTTATGACAAGTTGGTTCGCTTTTGTATTCGATTTGTCCACTTTTGATCCAATGGTGCCTAGTTTAAAATGTCATTTTCGTGTTGTTTTATATTGAAATTCCTATCAGCAAAGAGTAAAATATTATTTCATGTGCATTTTGGGGAACATTGAAGACTGTGATCAGACGCCGCATTATGCGGCTTCTCATCACAGTCTACACTGTTTGCCTGTCCCATTTATAGGACGCCTGACACAAGTGAGTTAAGATCGGAAGATGCACACTTAGGCGAGACTTGTTTAGGAGACAAAATAATGATACTGAAGGATTTGATACCAGGGTTTGATCGCTTTAATAGAACCCAATTGATCGTCTCGAATCCTTCCGACAGATTTACAGACAGACGGTTTCTAATAAAAAGCCTACATGGACATACGAGGGTCTTTCAAAAAGGTGTTTTACTTTGGATTTTCTTGAAATCGACATTACATGTACACTTTTTCATTTACACAATTTATAAGGTATACTTTTTATGTATATAAAGATGTATCACGCTTATCAATATTTTATTTAAACAGTTTAAATTTGGTTGGTATATCATCACACAAACATGAGTTAAAATGACACTGGAACCATGCATGTTTATAGAGTTTGAAATCACTGTTGTGACACATTGAAGGGACTAAACATGTATAGTTTTATTCGCTTAATGTGTCAACAGTAATGTTTTGTCTAATGTTATGTGAACGTTTCAAAACAAAGAATTCAAATTTTGTGTAGTGTGTCGATGAATACGACATATAAATGTATATATAAAATAGTTTACAGACATTCATACAATATAGTTTACCGTTGTTAAGTTAATAACTCAAAAATTGCGTAACGTTAAACATGTATGTTGTTACAAAACTATGTCCTTTTCTATACGAAATTAAAAATCACTCATTCGTAACAAGTTGAAATAATAAACATTTTAAAAATAGTTTTATCTTCTTTTGATTAATAAATAAAATCATTTTATTATAATTATTATTCCTTTTAATGTGTGCTTTAATCGTTCAATAAATAGATAAAACACATTCGATTTTATTATCAAGACTATTCAATATTAAGGACTATCGCGCCAGGTTCGGTCCTTACTGTCAGAGAGATGCTATTCATACAAAATCTTTGCATGAGTTGATTCCCTTTGAACAATACTGTATGATATAGTTTATATATGATATATTTGAAATTTGTTATTTTCTTTCTCAATAAGCTAAAGTATGCGGTCATACTAGCGTTTGGCGACCACGATTTATGATATATACTCATAGTACTTGAAAAGTGATGAACAGTATGGATTTGTATGGACACAATTTAGCATTTAAAAGTAGTAATCATATATATATATAGCATTTGTAGATATCCATATATGTAATTGGATTGACATGTGTAACTCTCTATGCAGAAATTTATATATTTTAGAAACTATAATTTGGGTACCTACTATTTTAATGTGTGATTTCAGTAAATTAATGTTCCATCAATATTTGTGAAAAACAATTAGTATCAAAATCTGAATGTAAGAAATGTACATAGCAGAAAAATCTTTAAAAATTAACTACTTGATGTGTTACTTTTATTGACGGATAATGTGCTGTTTTCATGTTGTTGGGGCTACTTGCTCCTATTGATTTTTATTTTATGAAAACATATGTGTAACCCAACACATTTGGTAAATTACAAAGCTGAAGAGGATTATTCTGAGATTTTTTTTATCAAAAGCACGTGTCTTCGGATAATTAGGGGTATACCCAAAATTAAGCTATTAAGAAAAAATCCAGTTCGGGTACCCCTTCATATTTTTGCATAATAGGGTATAAACTAGCGACATGCAAAATTAAAAAAAATCTGAATGTTATGAAAATTCGAAGAATCTGGCGCGATCGTTTTTAAAGACATTACCCCAGTCCATTCATCGACCCCATCGTTCTCGATAGGCGAGAAAGTAACTCTAAAGCATGAGAAAATTGTCCAAGCAACGGCTTAGCTATATGAAGTTTTGTATAGAGGCCCTTACATAATACTAGATCTTAAGGGTTTTTTCAATGGATTTTACTAACCAAACTACCAAAATACCAAACTTAAGGTGCGGGCCTCACATGAGACGCCTGAATGATTCTTTGCCTAGACGCTACGGTAGTAAGTGCATGCTCTCCATTGACTTAAACTTTCTACGGGTAATGTCTTTAAGAAAAGATCCAGTTCGGGGACCCTCTATTTTTATTTCATATTTCTGCATAACAGGGTATAAACTGGCAACGTGCAAAATTTAAAAAAAAATCTAAATGTAATGAAAATTCAAAGAAACTGCCGCGATGGTCTTTAAGTGGTTTCACTTGATTAGAAGAACGCTTCAAACGAGTGTATACTTTGTAAAGGTATTGCTTTAAAACTTAAGAATTGTTTCAAAATTGGATTGTTCCGGGTTTATCCACGTGGTTTTACTGCTTACGCATTAAAACCTAGCTACGATTATACTCATCCTTTGCAAACAATGTAACTGTACAAAGTACACTTTTCCCTTGCAAACATTGCAGACCCAGATCAGAAAAAGGAGCTTTCTGATCAGGATCTGCACTGTTGGTCTTTTTTTTGCAACATACAGATGAAACTCGATAATTCGAACTCGCGTTAGTTCCAACATTCCCATATTTCAAAGTTAAAAAAATGGCTTAGAAACCTTTTAAATTTGAAATACGGGTATGTTCGACTTCAGCGAGATTGATTTATAAATACATGTACAGTAAAACCTCGCTATTACGACCACTAAAACGAAGGCTAATTGAGTGTATAATAGACAGGTGAAAGCTTAAAGCAAGGTGACAGTGAAACAGAAAGCTCCTATAGGAGCTTTCTGTTTCACTGTCACCTTGCTTTAAGCGGTCACCTATCGTAAACACCCTAATAATTAACATAATTTAGTGGTCGTAATAGTGAGGTTTTACTGTATATGAAATATCGGTATGGTCGATTTAAGCGAGTTCAAAGTATCGAGTTTCGACGGTAAAATATATTTGACTAGACTGAAATGGAAATGGTATACAGGTGTCTGATCAGGCTCCAAACTGTTTGCCACTCAAATTACAAAAGAATCGTAGGAAAGAATAACGTCTTCTCCACTGTATACATGTATATACATTTTTAATGTTATCATTATTCTTTGAAATTGGCATGGATATTTATTCTGATCAAGCCGAGTAAGTAGGCGTTTTATTAGGCTTACAGCTGGTTGACACAGACACACATATTTTGCATTTCAATTTAGTTTTAAACTGGAGAAAGAGAGACAGACAGAGAGACAGACAGAGACAGAGAGACAGACAGGTGTAGAGGACGACAGTGACAGATAAAGAGTCAGTCAAAGAGAGAGAGAGAGAGAGAGAGAGAAAGAGAGAGAGACGCTAAAACACAGACAGAAACATAGGCATAAACTGAGAGAGGAGAGAGAGAGAGATGATGAAGAAGAGAGAGGGGAAGGGAGAATGAGAGATGGATGCAGACATATAGAGATACCTGTGGATATACATATATACACAGAAAGAGACAGGGAGATGAGAGAGGGGGTAGGGAGATACAAAGAGACAGATAGATACAGAGAAAGAAGACATACAGCCAGACAGAAACAGAGACAGTCGGACACAGATATACATAAAGAGAGAGAGACAGAGACAGAGAGACAGAGAGAGAGAGAGTCAGACACAGGGACTGACAGAGAGACAGATAGAAAAAGACAGTCAGCAAGACGACGAAAATGATAGACAAATATAGGGAGACAGACACAGACAGACACATACCGAGATATTTATAGACAGATAGACAGAAACAAAGAAGAGACAGATATACAGTGAACGACAGACAGAGGGACAGTCTGTGTGAGAGGGAGGCTGCGGAATGGTGGGTGAGACAGATTACAATTCGATCCAGAAGTGGAAGCTTCCGCCAGCTGCCATATGTTACCGCAGAATGATACAGCGCATGGCTTGTTCCAGCGACAATCGGTTTTTGTTACTCCACCTACGTGGAAGAGAATAAACCAAATACAGCAAGTGGCGAACCATTTGGGGAAACGAGAGTGTGTATTAATTGCGAGAGGACTATGACCAGGCTTGTTTTGTGATGTCAGGAGAAGTTAGTCTGTAGAATTATTCCGTCTTGATTGCTGGAGATCTTGGAGATTTTCTGAAATATGGAGAAAATGGGGCAGTGCTGCACTGACATGGTTCAGTATGAGATGCGGCCGGAGAGCATCGGGCTTAACCATGAAAACCCGTCGGACTTTGTGCGGTCACAGGTAAGGAAAATTGGTGTTCCGTAAAAACCAACACTGCGTTCACAGGGCTCCAGATTAGATTGAGTAAACTGAGCAGCTCATTTTTTTTTCAATTCAGGTCTGCCCCAAATCCTTTTGTGTAGTTACTCATTAGAATCGTCTTAGAATCGTCTCTTCGAGACGATTATAATGAGTAGTGACACCATAGGGTTTAATGCAGACATGAATATTTTAGTTTTCTTTATTTGTTTGTTTGTTTTATTGATTAACGTCGGTCTTGAGATTTAGGCTTTCGCCGTACTCAATAATTGTGCCGACTACAAACGATTTTGGTTTTGAGATACAGTAAAACCTTTCTATTACGCAGGCGACAGCTTAAAGCAAGGTAACAGTAATACAGATAATTCCTTTCTGTTTTACTGACATATTGCTTAGAGAAGTCACCTGCCGTAAACACCTAACAAATAACACACTTTAGTGGTCGTAAGAGAGAGGTTTTACCCTACTCCCCGTATACAGTGGAGAATCTGTTATTCTTTCCCGTTTAAACGAAACGAAACGCAAACGCAAAACACTAAAACGTAGAAAAGTCCAACTTTTGGACAATTTTGATAATTCATGTTTATCTTGGTGGCAAACAGTTTGGAGCCTGATCAGACGCCGAGTTACCCGGCGTCTGATCTGACTCCAAACTGTTTGCAATGGAAATAATAGTTTTAGCGTAAACGCGTTTATTGGGAAAGAATAACAGTTTCTCCACAGTCTGTAAGCCTGCGTTCAGTGACAATTAGCCTTTCAGCCCACATACATGTATTCGTCTGGTTAAACCCTTTCGCCGCTAATGGTCGACTTTGCAAACAGTTTTGATCAAGATCGGCCTCTGATCTGGATCCAAATATTGTTGCGCGTGTAGACATTTTTCTACATTTATACAGTATAAAGTCTAAATTTGATTCAGACATCTATATTAAAGCAGTTGATACATGTATTATGTTGAATATTGTACCCTGTTTATTTTTTCTTATTAAATTTAGTCTTTAACTGAAAATCACCGGTACAGTGGTGAAGACGGTATTCTTTCTCAATAAACGCGTCTACGCTAAAACTATTGTTTCCATTGCAAACAGTCTGGAGTCAGATCAGACGCCGGGTAACCCGGCGACTGATCAGGCTCCAAACTGTTTGTTATCCAGATAAACATAAATCGATAGAAATTAAAAAACACACACACCATTTTCTCCATTTTATCGCATTACGTTTACGTTTTGCTTGCGTTCAAACGGGATAGAAACGGGATAGAATAACGTTTTCTCCACTGTATATACATTCGGTTTAATGCATTGAATATGTTTGATACAATGAACATTGATCCCCATTTGAGACGGTTAATTAACTCATTAATACCTATCATCTACAAAAGTAGAAATGAAGTGACATCACTGGTGAGACATCGCAATTTGCGGTGTCTTGTCAGGGTCTGCATTTTTACAATTTGCGGTGTCTTATCAGGGACTGCATTTTAACAAATTGCGGTGTCTTGTCAGGGTCTGCATTTTTACAATTTGCGGTGTCTTATCAGGGACTGCATTTTTACAAATTGCGGTGTCTTATCAGGGACTGAATTTTTACAATTTGCGGTGTCTTATCAGGGACTGCATTTTTACAATTTGCGGTTTAACAATTTGCGGTGTCTTATCAGAGTCTGCATTTTTACAATTTGCGGTGTCTTATCAGTGTCTGCATTTTTACAATTTGCGGTGTCTTATCAGAGTCTGCATTTTTACAATTTGCGGTGTCTTATCAGAGTCTGCATTTTTACAATTTGCGGTGTCTTATCAGAGTCTGCATTTTTACAATTTAACGCGCATTCTGCTTTACTCTGAGCTTGCTTTAAGATGCCACTTATAGAAAATATTGTTTATGGATACATCAAATTGAACTACGTTCTTCAGTGGAGGAATAAATTACCTGCTCTAAAAGGCGCTTCTATGATGGAAAGGATTAAGCAATCACTTGTCTCTAGATTTAGCGGTCGTGCAACATAGAATTGACTACATGTATCTATCTGTTTTGAGATAATGACGCTATCGAGTCTATTCTGAGCTATAAATATATTAATATTTAATTGTTTGGTCCAGAGGTGATGTTGGCTGCCATTAGCATAGTAACTAGTAACGTGTCTATTTTTTATGAGATATTTTTATTTAAATAAAACGCCAGTCAATGTATTGTTACGCAAAACGCCAAATATTAGTACAATCATATAGCGGAGAAAATTATTCTTTCCTTATAAAGGCTTATGTGCTAAAATCATTATTTCTATTGCAAACAGTTTGGAACCTGATCGGACGATGGAATCATTGGCCTTTAATCTGGCTCAATTCTTGATAATGCTCATCGTACGTCAAAACAATAATTTCCTATGAAAACAGTTTGGAACCAGATCAGACGCCGGGTCACCCGGCGTCTGATCTGGTTTCCAAATTGTTTGCGACTTATATTTACCACCCAATTAACATGTTCGATAACTATTCACTTTATACTTTTATTAAATGGCGTTTCGTTTCGTTTAAATGGGAAATATGCATGCCTCTCCATTGCACAGTGCTTCAAATGTGTGTATTATTCGCGGGGAGTTGTTATAGGGAGGGGAGATTATGAACCTTAGATTACATAAAAAACAGTTTGAACCCAGATCAGACGCCGCGTAAATTCAAACTGTTTGTTACTCGTTTTTTGTTTCTGTCAAAATGTCCAATGGTTAACTTTGAGGAAAAAAAACAAACGATAATTTCAAGCAGACGATATTGCAGCAGAAAAGGCGTTAGACTTGTGGGTTTGTTTGGGGAACAGTGGTAGGTTTTGTTATAAGGAGGGAGTCGCTGTTCGGAGGGCCGTTGTAGGGAGAAAGCACTGTACCTGTAAAATCGCTTATCTCAACCACTGTATAACATTCTGATCAGGTTAAAAAACTGTTGGCACTCAGATTTAAATATATCGCCTGCATTAACAAAAGTCAAGCGCCATCTTTCACATTTTATTGCTTTGCGTTGGCGAATGTGTATTGTTTAATGAGGAATTACATTTGTAATATAATATGTGTACATATATCACTAAATGAGTTGAGCTTCGGTATTCTCGAGATATTATAAAAAACCTTCTATTAAGACCGCTGAAAATAGGACTGATTAGTTATGTAAAAGGAAGTTGACTGCTAAGAGCGAGTTGACATTAAAGCAGAAAGCTCCAACATGGGCTTTCTGCCTAACTGCCACCATGATTTAGCAATTAATTGTCGTAAACTGGACAATCCTTTTTAGGTGGTCGATAGGGTAGTTTTGCTGTACAATAAAACCTCTCTATTATGACCACCAAATTATGCGAATAGTTAGATTCTAAGACAGGTGACTGCTTCAAGCAAGATTACAGTAAAACAGAAAGCTCCTATAGGAGCTTTCTGATTTACTGTCACCTTGCTTAAAGCTGCCACCTGCCCTTAATAAAATCTATTATCCTTCCTTTTAGTGGTCGTTATAGAGAAGTTTTGCTGTAAATGTCATTATGGAACTAGTCCGATAAAAGCGACCAAGTTACCATGGCATATATTGTTGTATAATTAACGATTCAATGGATATTTGTATTAAAGCAAACATTCCCACATACACAGACACACATCGTAAAATCGATAAGCTACAGACTGTGACATTTCAATGTACAAAGCCATGCATCTCCTCACAGTCGGGGAACCTACAAGCGTAATTAGAATGGAGTCATTTCGGTTATGGCAAACGCACATCACGAACATGTAGACAATTCAGTTTTTAGAAATGTCTAATACTTTATTTTAATTTGAGTTGTAAACAGTTTGGAGCCTGATCAGACGCCGGGTAACCGTGAATAGGTGTATGTGGGTTGGAGATCCATCCCACTCTACAACTTACTATACATAGTAAACATATACATCTCAAAATATATTGAACATATTTTTTTTGTGTATGCATAAAGAAAAAAAAGGAATAAAATTGGAAAAAAATAGTGTGCTGAAAATTACATGAGAGATATGAAGACATGCCTCTATTTTATACTAGGAGTGTTTCAAGCCTTATTCATTTGGTATACATTGCAACTTATGCCAATAGACTATACACTTTTCTAACTATTTCCCATTTGACTTCAAAGTCTTCTTCTGATGTTAGTTATATAAACGCTTTCATCGCGGTTGGCGACAAAATTCGACATTGCAAACAGTTTGGATCCAAATCAGACGCGGCGTAATATCAGGATCCATATTGTTTGACACTCGTACAGTGGATAATCTGTTATTCTTTCCCAATAAACGCGTTTACGCTAAAACTATTATTTGCAGTGCAAACAGTTTGGAGCCAGATCAGACGCCGGGTAACCCGGCGTCTGATCAGGCTCCAAACTGTTTGCCACCAAGATAAACAAGAATTATCAGAATTGTCAAAAAGTTGTTCTTTTCTACGTTTTAGTGCTTTGCGTTTGCGTACGTTTGCGTTTAAACGGGAAAGAATAACAGATTCTCCACTGTATAGAAAATGTCATCAGTCACACTGTCTTAAATCCAATTAGAATTTGGAACGATATTGCAGTTAACAATATAGAAGCAGACAACAATATTGAAGCAGACGACAATATGACGGTGAAGGGGATACAATACTCACGATTAATTTCACGGTAAAAGGGTTAACAATCTTCCATGTGGATGTTCGTTCGCCACAGGACTTATCGTGTCTCTAATCACAGTCTGGGAAAAGATTGTCGATCAATATACCGAAAAGTTCCTGCATTTACGTTCTCTAAAACGGTCGCTTATTTTCGATGTTAAATAAAGTTGGCTGGCTAATGCAAGATGAAAGAAAAGCAGAAAGCACTCGTAGGAGTTTTTGGTGATCTATTTTCATCTAGCTTTAAGTTGTTATTTGCCTTAAACGTTGGTAAAGAGGCTTAGTTTATATTGTCTTTGTAGTTTAGTATATGAATTATTTGCAATTAAAGCGAAGCTTCTTGCACGAGGAATAATTTATTTGAAGCAGCGTGGTATTCTGTGATATTATATTTGAAGTTGTGCCTTAAATAACATTTGCATGATGTTCACAAGCATTGGTCACTTGCTAAGTTAGAGCAATAGTTTTGCGAAATCCATAACTGCGGTTTACGACATTTGAACAAACTAGCGCACTTTAGGTTTGCACACTGAAAATACAAGTGAAAATATAAATAGAGAGTGGGGAACATGAGAGACAGATAAATCAGCATAAATCTGAGGGTTTGGCTGGAGAGAGTAAGAGAGAGTGAGCGCGCGCGCGAAAGAGAGAGAGAGTAAGACAGACAGATAGACAGAGGCACATACTTAGAGAGAGAGAAATAGAGAAGAAACGAAGGAAAGAAACAGAGAGGATGTGTTACATGAGGGTTTGGCTGGATAGTGTAAGAGAGAGTGAGCGCGAGCGCGAACGAAAGAGAGAGTCAACAATACAGATAGACAGAGGCAAATGCTTAGAGAGAGAGGGAGAGAGAGGGAGAGAGAAACAGAGAAGAAACGAAGGGAAGAACAGACACAAAGCAGTATATTATCTGTTTTGGTAAAAGCTGTGATTTCATTCTACGTATAATAAAATTTAAGTTCCCATATCGACATATTTTGTCTGTACAAATCTCCAGAAGGCAAATTTATTTTTAGAACGTACATGTAGCTAATGAAACATAGTTTTTCCTTTGCTATGCAGTCACGCATGCAGGACAGAAGAACGAACATGCTTTACTTCAGGTTGCAACTTAATATAATGCAGGGTAAAGGTGAAGTAGAACTCTATTTCAAAACATGCATTACTTCTTCATGCATTATGCGTTCATCAGGCTTAGAAAAGATCAATGTTTCTTCAAAAGAGGCCACTTTAAGATCAATTGTCATTATAATCATAAATGATTTATTATTTTAGAATAATCCATGAACATTCATTCAAGCATGAATTCTTATTGACGATTAAGACCATATTTTTAATTTACATACATGAAATGTATTACTGAGTCGTTCCTGAAATGATTTTGCCTTTTTGCTTTCTAATGTTGGAGAACAAAAATTTCAAAAAAGATTTCTCAGTGTAGTCTTTAAAGTTTAAACATAATTTTGATAAAGGGGTGCTACAGTGGAGAATCTGTTATTCTTTCCCGTTTAAACGCAAACGTACGCAAACGCAAAGCGCTAAAACGTAGAAAAGAACAACTTTTGGACAATTTTGATATTTCATGTTTATCTTGGTTGCAAACATTTTGGAGCCTGATCAGACGCCGGGTTACCCGGCGTCTGATCTGGCTCCAAACTGTTTGCACTGCAAATAATAGTTTTAGCGTAAACGCGTTTATTGGGAAAGAATAACAGATTCTCCACTGTATTACTGAGTCGTTCCTGAATTAATTTTGCCTTTTTGCTTTCTAATGTTGGAGAAACAAAATTTTCAAAAAAGATTTCTCAGTGTAGTCTTTAAAGCTTAAACATAATATTGATAAAGGGGTGCTAATTGATAGCCCCTCAAATATCATTATTGGTTGTAACAACTCATAAGTAAGATATCTATAATGGTGTGGTTTATATTAGAATAATAAAATCAGAAGCTAGCCCTAAGGTTATAAATGGTTTGAATTGAGTCTGAGATCGTTCTCAAGCATATTGATTGGTCAGATTTGAGCATTTGCTAGTATATTCTCAAATCTGACCAACCAAGTGCTGGAGAACGATCTCAGACGCAACTCAAACTCTTTATAACCTGTAATCCCATCTACCAAAATCTCAGATATTGGTGACTTTTGATATCAGGATCACAAATATTGGATGCCAAGAAACCCGGCATAATATATAAAGCGTTTATGTTGAGTCTGACTTCGTTCTCAAGCATTTGATTGGTTAGATTTGAGCCTAGGCTCAAATCTGACTAATCAAATGCTTGAGAACCATTTCAGACTCAACTTAAGCACTTTATAAGCATGAACCCTGTATTCCACTACATATTCTTCATGTAATTTGAATGTATTTGAGCCGTGTCATGATAAAGTCTGCCTTATTGCATTGCAGTATTGTACAGTGGAGAATCTGTTATTCTTTCCCGTTTAAACGCAAACGTACGCAAACGTACGCAAACGCAAACCACTAAAACGTAGAAAAGTGCAACTTTTGGACAATTCTGATAATGCATGTTTATCATGGTGGCAAACAGTTTGGAGCCTGATCAGACGCCGGGTTACCCGGCGTCTGATCTGGCTCCAAACTGTTTGCACTGCAAATAATAGTTTTAGCGTAAACGCGTTTATTGGGAAAGAATAACAGATTCTCCACTGTACAACTCAAGCACCGACGTTGTCATCTCTGGCTCTGTATCAGAGTTTGGTATACACTGCCAAATACCATATATAATATAGCTACATAAAATCTTTTAGATAAATGTGGGTGTCGAACAGTGTAAATCAATGCCAGTCGCCGCGTCTTTGACGCGGGGGCTGGCCTTGATCTACTCTGTTGCAAATACAATAAGGCAGGTTTTCTCATGGTGCGGCTCATTTGTATTCAAATAGTCCTGTTTTTAAGTTCAACTTCTGGGATTAACCTTATTTTAAATTGTATTTAATTTATTTCATAATTTTCACTTTAAACAATATACACATAGTATAACATAACAAGTTACAAACATGGATAAGAAAAGAAGTTAACAAATCTTATATAAATTGTTTTCCATGTTAGTGAGTTATACATGTACATGTACATTATGGCATAATGGTTTAGTTTACAGTTTAATCTTCTATATGCTATGCGGTTATTTGTCGTCTGCAACATATTATGCCGTCTACAACAATTCTAATGTAATTATTTCTATGAATTTTCTTTCAAAACAATTGCCAGTATCAAAAAGTTTGGACCCAGATGAGATGCCGACAGCTACCACAAATTTGTCCGTAGTAAGCACAAAATTAATTCATGTCTCAGTTTAACTTTGCCTGTCGTTTATTCATTTATTCAAATCAATTTCAATAGGCAAAATACGCGTTAAGACAACTCTGTATAGCTCTGATTAGAGCTTCTATTCTAGCTTACTGAGTACAATATCGCTCCGTAAACAGTAGAGAAGACGTTTTTCTTTCCCGTTTAAACGCGAACGAAACGTAAGTAAAATAAACTAAAATGAAGAAATTACAATATTTAGATATTTATACTTATTTTGTTTTATTACGAGCGGCAAACAGATTGGAGCCTGATCAGACGCCGGGTTACCCGGCGTCTGATCTGGCTCCAAACTGTTTGCAATGGGTATTGTAGTTTTAGCGTAAACGCGTTTATTGGGAAAGTATAACGTCTTCTCCACTGTACCATAACAATCTCTTATTTTCCAATACAAAATACCACGGTCTTACCCGTGAATGATAAACGATCTATTCTGCTATGTACCTTTCTGCTTGATTAGTCACGCATATTTCCACGTAAGGAAATAATATAACAGGACGAACCAGACACGATTACCGGGAATCTATGTCTAGGAGCGGATCCATGTCTTCTAATTGGGAGGGGTGATCCTGAAATTGGTGTTGTTGTTACTTAGGTTGACATACGTGCACTCCAAGGCAGATACTGAGATGATTTTTTCCATGCCTTGCGACCCTGTGCCTGTTTCATAAAACTTCGTACGATAAAAACGGTCGTAAGTCAAAATTTTAAAATACATTTAATTTCTGATTTCTCTATCTAATCCTGTCTTGTGACATCTCTTTGAATTCGTCTTTTCAAGACGATTCCAAAGAGATGTCACAAGACAGGATTAGATGGAGACATAAATAAAATTTGAGACTTTTATAATCTAGCTTACGACAATATTTGTTGTACGAAGTTTTATGAAACGGACCCCTGGTTAACATCGGCTCCCTTTTGTTGGAACGTCCCCTCATCCGGTGTTTGACGAAAGGTGTCTCACCTTAGACTTGTGAACCGGGACAGTGTGTGACGTAGAAAAATTGACGTCCCGGATGATAATGTTACGGCAAATCAAGTCCAAAGGACAGTTTTCTACGTCAAAAAATGACCTCCGTGTTTACTCTTTACTCCACTCTTTAGTGGAGGACACGTTTCATCATAACACCGGTAGAGAAATAAGCAATATGTGGCTGGCTTCTAACATCTGATGGTTGATGGACGTCTAAAGTTGTGTTCTGCTCATGGTAACACAAATATGGTTATAAGTATGCTTATGATGAAAGAAAGTTGCCTATGCATGGTTTTGAGAAAAATAGTTATACAGCGCTCCCTCTCTACAACGACAACCAATGGGTGACACAAATTATGTGCGTTGTTCGGAGATAGTCGTTATAGGGAGGGAAATTGGTTTACATTTGCAAACAGCTTGAATCCAATTTCAATACAATTCAATTTTTTTGTGTGATAAATCCTGTTGATTTGCTATTCTGTAATACTATTTAGGAATATATTTTCCCCTTATTCCTGGTATAATGGACAAATCAAAACAAAGTGATATTCGTCTTCTATGCATGTTGTACAAAGCGGACATAGTCTTTGGTGCCTTTCTATTCCTAAATATCTACCCTTTTGAAGTTTTCAACCATTAGCTCATGAGAGGAACATCTAAAAGAAGCAAGTGAGAACTTAAACTTTCTAATATCAAGGTAATTAAGGTATTGTTCAAGTTCAAAACTTGATTTAAATTCGGTATATGTTGTTTATTAAGAACTATTATTACAAATATCATTCCAGTTTTGTATATACTGATCCCTTAGTCGTCAGATGAACTCGTCAAAGAAAAGAGATTCATTTATAACTGTCTCGTTCTCCCAGACATAACCAAAACAGTTTTCATACAATATGTGTCTTACTTTAGTTACATGTACCCAGTTATTTTTACCTGAATCATCAAGCATTTTAAGCATGTTATAACATTTACGAACACACCTGTTATCAGTTTCAGTTTCAGTTTCAGTTTATTTCGCATCATAGGCCTCCGGCCCATACACATATAAGTACATACAAACAGAAAAACGTATGCATCAGGTAGATGTAGAATACGCAGCCAATATTTAATGCATCATTTAGATCAAGCAATAAACATTGGGAAACGTCTGCAATCACCCATAATGGCAGCATTTCAACTGCTCAATGGAACATTTGCAAGAAAGTTGCCTATGCATGGTTATGAGAAAAATAGTTATACAGCGCTCCAATTCTACAGCGACAACCAGGACACAGATTATGTGCGCTGTTCGGAGGGCGTCGTTATAGGGAGGGAAATTGGTTTTACATTTGCAAACAGCTTGAATCCAGATTAGTAACGCGGCCTCTTATTTGGATTCAAACTGTTTGTCACTCATCATTAAGTTTTGTCTGCCAAAATGTCGAATATATAATTTTCAGAAAAAACAGCAAACGACAACATTAAGCAGACGATATTACAGCAGTAAAAGCGTTAGACATAATTGTCCTGTTAGTGAACTTAGGAAATTTTCGTTGTAAGGAGGGAATCGTTGTTTGGAGGGGCATTGTAGAGGGGAGCACTGTACATGTATACCGTACTGTTGATCTATCACTGACAGCGACTTACACGGTTAAAGTTAGAGACAACAATATTGTTGTCTACAATATCGTTTCAAAGATAGATTTAAGGAGGCAGTATAACTGGCGTAATTTCAAAACAAGTTGGGTAATTGTAGGCACAAGTCAATGTCATTTAGAGGTCATAGTCACGCCAGGGTTCACAATCACATCTTGTTTGCATAGGTGTGTTCCTTCTTTCTTTTAAAAGGGGGGGGGGAATAATAACAGTAACTATGATAAGCATGTTTAGTATTGCTTTGTGGT
The DNA here is from genome assembly GCA_922989275.2 of Gari tellinella. Lineage (NCBI taxonomy): Eukaryota > Metazoa > Mollusca > Bivalvia > Cardiida > Psammobiidae > Gari > Gari tellinella. The sequence continues at coordinate 96,366,151 of OV277858.1, forward strand.
TAATTTTAGAATTCGGTTCCCATGGCAATTGCGATTCGCACAGAAACCGCATATAATTTAATTGCAAACTTCGCAGGAGGATTAATCATATTAACCCCTTAACTGTCGAGCTTAACCCTACTGTCATTTGCAAACAGTTTGAATCCAGACCAGGATGACTCTTAGTCCGAGTTAACGTCACACTATTTCTAACTCGGTTGTACCGCGGGGTCTGATTGGGATCCAAACTGTTTGAAATTCATTTCTAAATTTCTAAAGTAGAAATTATTTAAATTTGAGAAATAAAAGTAGACGATTAATGTTTAAACTTGATGACGTCACATGTCAGGGAGGGGTTAATGTGGATTTTGGTCATATATACTATACATAGATTAGGTTGAGCTTATCTATATATCAAAGTTAAAATTAGGCTAAGCCACATTTTAACTTTGAAATATTGGTTAGTTCGACAAAAGCGAGTTAGTGTTATCGAATTTTAAGTGAAGAAAGTTGGACTAGTTATGAGTAAGAGGAAATCCCTTTAACACATCGAAAACGAAGCAACTACAGACATTAACCATTTCAATCTCAATGACGCTATAAAGCGCGTTTGCAAACAGTTTTAGTCCTGATCAGACGCGACGTAACGCAGGACCCAAACTGTTTGACACTCGTTACGAAATTTCGACAGTCATATTAACTTTGAAACGTGTCTTGCAGACAACAATAATGAAGCAAACGACAAAAAAGCAGTGATGGGGTAAAAATCTCCCGAATAATTTGATCATGAAAGGGTTAATTGAGTCCGTTTATGGGCATTACTGAAAAGTGCAACGATACTCACGCCCACTATAGCACCGACCTAAGCGAAATTCAATTTTCAACAATAAACGTGCTGAAATCAATGATCCCAAAGGACCAGAAAGTGTATTAACAATGAGACAAAGGTCGACCTTAATTAGATTGAGATGTCGTAGTTCGAATTATTGGAATTGACTCTTTTGTGCGGACAGTATTCTATATAGGACTTATGAAAAAAATGTGGACTCTGGTCAGACGCCGCATGCTGCGGAGTCTGATCAGAATCTTTACTATTTGCTATAAAAATGTGCGTATAAAACAAAACGAAAATGAAAATTTAGACCAGACAGCCCTTAAATGAAAACTGGACTCATCCAATAGAAAAATCCACTGTGCGATAGCTCAACCATATTAAAAACAGTGAAGACAAGCTGGGCATGCTCCAATTTTACAATATTTTATTTTGGTATTCAATGCTAAACATATCTACTTATACATGTACATGTACATGTTCACAAAATGCTGATATATCAAACAGTGCATATCCTGAAAAGATGCTGCTTGTTTTCAGTGTTTCATCTTGGTTATAAGCAAACCTATGACTCCATAGCTACTCGTTTTATGCATTTAATTTATTCCTCAACAGTACAAAATAGTTCCATTTTATACAGGACTGCAACTGCAACAGTAGAAACATTTCCTATAACCTTGCAGATACATGTAGTAGCTTAAAGCAGACTGAAAGTAAATCAGAATGCGCCTTTAGCGCATTCTGCTTTTCTTTCAACCCGCTTTCAGTGGCCACCTGTCTTCATAACTAGAAACATGCTATGGAATAAATGGTTGATGCCCCTATTGTTGGTTGCTAGAAACCAATGGGCTATTATTCGATATGTGCCAGTATTTCAGAAATTTGTGGAGAATGCACTGTATAATACCGTGTATTCATTACATTTGATTGAGGCATGCATAAACTATGAGCAATAGGATAACTGCTGTTCGTCAAAGCATGTAGCTTTTTGTGTCGTTGGACGTCAATACTGTGCCATTGTAGGCTGGTGCAAACTCTCACTGTATCTCATTCTCCCATGACACATCAAGTGAAAAATTTCTGTTTCCAGTTGAGTATTTCCCCGCTATTTAGGATTGCGATTTAACAATAAATATCAAAATATCAAACCGTGAAGACCCTGATCAGAAGACTCCTAAAATGGAGCCATCTCATCATGGTGTATACTGTTTGCTTAGGCAAAAACAATTACAGTGTTTCCTTTTACATGCCCCGAAACTTTAGGGACGGTATGAAAGTATTTTATTGCGCAGAACCCTTGGGCTATACACAAAAAATCTTTATAAATATCCATTCAAATTGGTAGGTCCCATTACAAAAATTACCTTAAAATCTAAATTGGTAATATTGTCGATCAATATTAGTGTACTAAAACGGCAAAGTAGTGACTTATATATGAGTCGTTCTCTGACAAAACCGGTCTTAATGACAAAAAAATTTATTTCTGTTTTTTGGGGCTTTTTACAATCTACACATTGTTTTGGAGGGCCTGTCAAAGTTTTAATATACAATTCACAACGGTTTTCAAGATATTGAACTTTTAATAACACCATATATACTTGAGAAAAAAATCAACGACGTCAAAAACGTCATTTTGACGTTTTATTTATGCTTTTCGGTGGATTACCACGAAAAAGCAGTGGATTATCACTTGGTAATCCACTGCAGTGGATTATCACCAATCGCTTTTATTATGAATTTTCCCCGTAGGGCTCTCCAAGAATCGAAGTCAATCGTGTCTTATCGTTAAATTCCGGCAGTCCGATTTGTCGCGAACTACTCACCGGAAGAGCACGAATCCAAACTCGGGAGCAACGAAGTAATTCGGATGACGTCAAATCAATAAATAAGTGACGTCATCGTACGGGAAACTGTTTCGAAAATGTGTTCGAAATAAAGTTGGGGCTCAACACGGGGTAAATCATTTAATTTCGCTTTCTCAATTGTCGAACAATTTCGTTTAAAAGGTGGTTTAAAAGCATAAATAAATAGAATAATTGTATTTTTTCAGTATAAGATCGAATTTAATCCATTTCGTGAACATCAGACTTCGCCACTCGTGAAAATATAACGTCTGATGTTCACTCAATGGATTAAATTTCTATCTTATACTAAAAAAAAAAATTATCCTCTATATCAATAATTTATATTGATTTAATTGCAATATTGATATTATTTTGGTCAGTATCGTATGTGTGCACATTTGCTTTTATTACCTGACTCTCTATTTAAGTGAATATTAAGCGTTTTTGACTGTTTTCCGAAATATTTACCAGACTGAGGCCAGAGGGCAACAGTTGACTGTTACATATCACTGTTACATGCGCGAAAATGGTGCGCAAAACTTTTCTGCATCGCGGGACCAAATAAGGCGTCTTTATGATACAGATTTTTGTTTAAGGATCTAGCCTTTTGCGGAGTTGATCGGGTCATTTTTTTCTCTCCCGAACAATCCCCTTAAAAGGCTATATAGTTCTAGACCTAAAATTAAGACTAACTCCGAATAAAAGCGATAAACCACTTGTAGATCTAACGTCTTCCTTTTTTTAAACAAATTATGACGTTACAAAAATAAATGATGTCATATTATACATGACGTAATTTCGACAAAGTGTCAATCAATTTCAGTCAATAAGAAACAATAATAATTCAATCGTAATTGAAAATATGAATATATTAGACATCTTTTTTACAAAACAGTGATGTTCACATTCAGTTGTTGTATTGAATTGAATTAAGATTAAATATACACGTAAGATCATCTCTAGAATTTATAAATACGTGTTGTTCAAATCTTGTATAGATCTAGCCATTCATTCAGCCTGGCTGAAATAGCGAGTCAGGTAATAAATCATTTGTTTGATAGTTACTTCGGGAACAGACAAACCATTGTCCCTCGGTAGCAGGGTAGACCTTGAGAACTGTTGCCCTCGGCCGTTGGCCTCGGGCAACAGTTCTCAAGGTCTTCCCTGCTACCTCGGGTCAATGATTTGACTGTTCCCTCAGTACCTATGAAACAAATGTATACTGATACACATCGCGTAAACCTTACGTAACGTCTAATAACAGCGTCGGAAATGCAACATTGTCACATTCTTGAATTAGGCCATTTGAAAGATCAACAAGTTTTTTCTCCTTTAACCCGTGTGCGACCATCATGACGACTTATATTTATAAATATACCTATCAGAGAATAAACTCGAGTCAACTGTTATCGTCCCAAACGGAATTGCTCGCAGCAAACAGGCAGTCCGATAATGTGCTGTCAGGATCTGTCCAACAAAGGACTTCCTAGCCCGGAAGGGTTGTCGGACTTTGCCTGGGGTAACACAATATGGTCTGTCTGCTGAAACCGTACTGCCTTGCAGTATTAGACGCTGTTTGAAAACGACGCCAATGTAACGTCAACGTTTTGCGTTCGTTTGTTGACCTTTTGTCCGAGGTATATGTTTATTATTAGTAACACGGTATTTCGGCAGCGTGTACGGGCTTGTATGACGGTTTTCAATTCCGTATTTCCTGAGCGCGAAAAAATCTAACTAGTCACGTGATCCGTACTACCCGGATACATTGGTCACATGCGCAGTTTCAGCCTATCAGAGTCAAATAATTTATGATGACTGAAAAAAGTGTATAATATCTGTGTCGAACGGCCTCTCCACGTGTATGTTGAAAACGTCTGGCAATCGAATTATTTCGTTTCTGTGGCATCCTAACGCCCTACTCACGTTAGTGAAGTTGTAGCTACGGGCAAATACTTTAAAACTCCTTCCACACCAAACGGTTTATTTTGTAATTGATTGATGACAAATATACATGATATAGATCTATAGTGTGCAAAATTGTAAATCAATGCGTCTTCTATACATATCAAAATATTTAGAAATAAAAAGTGCACACTTTGTTTTGGAATTGAGTACAGTTGTCGAAATAATGTCAGATATCTTGAGGGGAGAAGTTGGTAGTCTTAAATTTTGTCGTTTAATATAAGACAAATGTAATTAACCCTTTACCTGATAGCATTGTTTCTAGTATTGAAGATATGTGACTACTTAAAGCAGGTTGAAAGTAAAGCAGAATGCGCCCTAAGGCGCATTCTGCTTTACTTTCAGCCTGCTTTATGCTATTAACTGCTAGAATCAGGAAAGTATTAAATATGACACATATTCATTACGGTATATATTGGAACTATTTTCTTCAGCGGATGAATAAAATGAATGTGCTAAAAGTCGCTTCTATAAGGGAAAGGGTTAAGGGAGCTCCTAGAATGATTCTGCATTTCTGCTATTCTTGTCATGCATTTTATAAATTATGCACTTTTTGTGATTGGTCGCCGAATACAGTGTACTGTTTATATTGAATGACTGAAAAGTATGACCCTGCTGCGATGTCCGGACTGAATCTAAAGATGTACGTTTATTATGTTTGCAATCTTTATATCAAGTTTCCGCGAAAACAACAAAATGGCCCACATTGTAGTTCGCAGAATTTGTTTCAGTAATTAAGGTGTTAAATATGGTCAGACTTTTTCAAGGGAGAAGTGACAAACTTAGTGCCCTCAAAGACTTTCTTAAAGTTTTCAATACTTGCCGACATTGGCCCATTAGGACCCCGGTCATAAGGGGTCCCCAGTCCTAACCTTTCGTCTACTACAATATCGTCTAGCCCACATATATCGTTTGCAATTGTTTTAAAAAGAAAATATTTTAATACATTTTAGGTTTTAGAGAAATAAACACGAGAAACAAACAGTAACGCGGCGTCTGATCAGGATACAAACTGTTTGTGAATATAAGTAACCTGGCAATTAGCAGGTAAAGGACCAGACTCATCTATATTGCATAAACAATGCTATTTATTATGGAAAAATGTCTAGACTAAGGAAACCAAAGCAGCTGACAGGAAATAACCCGACGTTCTCTCTGATATCTGTCTAGAAGTGTCGTCTGCACCGGACACCGACACAACATTAATGCTACACTAGACACAAAGATGGCTACTTGGGTCCTCTACGTAGTCGTAATTACCTACCTGGGATAGTTAACCCAGCAGAAAGTTATTACAAATTCGCCCGCCGCGTGCAAAATGTTATTAAAAATTGGCTACCGCGTGCAGAACGTTATAACAAATCAGTCCGCTGCGTGCAGGTGATAAAAAATTCGCCCACCGCGTGCCAACTGTTATTATAAATTCGCCCACCGCGTGCAAAAGGTTATTGCAAATTCGCCCGAAGCGTGTAGAATATTATTACAAATTCGCCCACCGCGTGCAAAAAGTATTACAAATTCGCCCGATGCGTGCACAATATTATTACAAATTCGCCCACCGCGTGCAAAAGGTTATTACAAATTCGCCCGATGCGTGCAGAATATTATTACAAACTCGTCCACCGTGTGCACAAGGTTAAACACAAACACTGTGTGAGATTTGAAGACAGTGTATACATTTTACAATGTACATTCCATTGGATGTTGTGTAAATGAAAAAGTTGTGATATATAGTGTCTCAATATTAATGGAATTATCGATTTTATCCTAGAAAAACGTACTATTCTCAAAACTTCAAACACGTTTTACAAACTGATACCACGGACCGTCGATTCTAGACAATTTTAACTCGCTGGAGGCAAACATATCCGTATTTAAAAGTTAAAACTTGGACTGATAACATTTTAAATTTGAAATACGACAATGTTCGTCATACGCTATTCGAGATATTGAAAATGATATTGTAGGAGTACGGATAAGTATGATTCAATCGAGTTTGAGGTATCAAGGTTATACTGTAGTTAATTAAGTGGAGATCGTTTCTTCCAAACATTTTCATCTTTATTTTGTACAAATTCATTTGATTGTACATTATTTTACTTAATACAGAAGATACTACAGTAGTATTAGGGTCGGTTTGGTTGTAAACAAAGATGATGTAATCGACGCCATTTTGGATGACCTACTTTTCTAAAAATAGGATAAACACGTGGGTCTATATATAGCCCAGGGTGAAGGTCTTGTGGGGGTAGCCATATTGGATTTGGGTTTGAACGGGAAAAAAGCGGCCATTGTGAATTATTGAATTTTCACCAATCTGGGTCTACACGGTATACAGAACTGACCTGTTTACGATCTGTTAAGATAGTCACGGACATTGAGCGTCAGGTTCTTCCCTATCAGAGGCGAATCTTAGAGGTGTTGCATATAACGTGTGTTCACATCGATGTTTTCAGTTCAAATGACTGAGATGTTTCTCCTTCATGCGCGGATAGAGGGCGCAATGTTTAAAATGACAGCATCGCTATATTTAGCTGGCCGGTGTTACAAGTATTGCATCAGCCGAGAAAAGGCCTAGAGCATTAACCCCCGACCAGGGAGAGCAAATGGCAGTCAAGCGTAATCAACAACACATTAAAAAGCCATTAACTGCCGGAAATGAAGGCAATTCAGAGACACAGTACCGTGAGAACTGAATGTATAGCAGTCAGGGCCCGTGAGAACATGCCTAGTTCACAGGGCTGGATAAAAATAGATATCGTGTCATACCTTAAAATAAACTTTCTAAGTATAGGCGGATTGAAATTGAACTAATGAAACGTCAGTGAAGGAACCAATGAACTGTAAGCAGGCAACCCATCCAATTCTGCGAGCCAATCCATAATCAATTGTTTTACTCAAACAACCAATGAATAGCGGCTTGGTCTTGCCCTGGGTATTGCAAATATAATATACCCTAGAATCAGTATGTCATGGCTAAACTGTAACATTTAATTAATAAAAATTTTACTCACCCGTTAGAATTCCTTACATATAACTCCATTTTCACATTGTATTTCCAACACAACAGTTTACTTTTCTCACCTAGATACGCTAAAAATAAAACACACAACAGTTTGCCGCATCTAATTGTCACTACATACTATTTCATGAAATAAAGACCAACACTTATTAATTTCCACTGAAACCTCTATGGCAGGGAGCATTCCAATGCTAACATCTTGTTCAGCCAGGGAACATTACACTGTTTCAATGCTAGCATCAGCAGTGGCATAGTTACAAGTCCAAACATGTTTGTTTATACAGATAAAAAGATGATTTTTTTTGCCCGCTCTACATGTAACTTATAAGAGAGCGTAGGAAGCGGTCTTTTTTCATTCAAGTAACAGTTCGAAAAAGTTAAAGTGTTTCTTTTATTATTATAAATGGTTATCTGAGTTTCATAATAAACCTGAAAAAGAGAGGAATTACTGTACATGTAAAATTTCACGGTTTTAGACTTTAACTACACAGTAAGCATGAGGCAGACATCTGTTTTCACTTCTAACAGGTCGTTAGGGACCATTTAGTTTCTCAGGGAGCCTGGGGAACTAATTATCTCATTAGGGTCCCCCTCTCTCTCTGTAGCATTATACACACATCTCAATGTTTTGCTGTAGATTTTTAACAAAACTGTAATTGACGTTAAACACAGGTAGTGTATTTATACATTTCCTTAACCCTTTACCCCATATCTATGACCACTTAAAGCAGGCTGAAAGTAAAGCAGAATGCGCCTTGACCGACACATTGTAGCCGTTTTGATGCAACCTTTATCCTGCTGACACGGTCCGTGCTACACACGTGTTTTAAAACTACCCCATAGCACGTTTCTAGCTTTGAAGACAGATGATTACTTAAAGCAGGCTGAAAGTAAAGCAGAATGCGCCTTGACCGATACATTCTGAGCGTTTTGCTGTAACCTTTATCCTGCTGACACAGTACGTGCAACACACGTTTTTTTTTTTTTTAATACTACCCCATAGCACGTTTCTAGCTTTGAAGGCAGATGACTACTTAAAGCAGGCTGAAAGTAAAGCAGAATAATGCCCATGGACCGACACATTCTGAGCGTTTTGCTGTAACCTTTATCCTGCTGATACAGTCCGTGCAACACACGTGTTTTAAACTACCCCATAGTACGTTTCTAGCTTTGAAGACAGATGACTACTTAAAGCAGGCTAAAAGTAAAGCAGAAGGCGCTTTGACTGACACATTGTAGCCGTTTTGATGCAACCTTTATCCTGCTGACACAGTCCGTGCAACACACGTTTTTTTTTTTAAAACTACCCCATAGTATGTTTCTAGCTTTGAAGGCAGATGAATACTTAAAGCAGGGTTAAGCACAGGTAGAGTATTAATACATTTCCTTAACCCTTTACCCCATAGCATGTTTTCTTGTTTTGCAGACTGATGACGACTTAAAAGCAGGTTGCAAGTAAAGCAGATCGAATGAGCCTTGACTGAAAAAATTCAAACCGTTTTGCTGTAACCTACCGCGAAAAACCCTCTTTCTTTGTGAGCTGTGAGAGTTCCCATATATTAGGGGGCTAAAGTACAAAGTTTTTAACTGAACTCCCCCCATGTTTTGTCACACAATGTGTACATTATCCTTTTTATTAAGTTGATCATTTGATATGCTTGACTTTAGACATGTAACACTCTAGTGGTAGTACACATTGATATTAAACATACAGATGAATAATGGATATTTGATCATAAAATGCAAATAACAACATGCTGCAGACCACAGTTTACTTAGCATGTTAAAGGTTTAGCCATAAAAAAAAACCAGTAACTATGGCGATCTCGCTCGCACGGTCAGAAGCCACAGATTAAAAAGTCATTAACTCATCAGCAACCCCCATTGTACAGTATTGGCATAAAATGCACAAAATGTTCGAATTTTATCATTTTAAATCCAGAAATCGTTCTATTGAACTGGTTTTACTCTGAATTGATACCAAATACATTGATTAATACTCGATAATTCATTATAAAACAACAAAAATAGACATTCACCTGTAAAGCTCGTTAAAAAGCTATTAAGAATTATTTTCTAGGAGAAATATCAATTTTTTCTAATAACGTGTAAACATCACAATTTCATCATTTTAAATCCAGAAATCGTTCTATTGAACTTGTTGTACTCTGAATTGATACCAAATACATTAATTAATACTCGATAATTCATTATAAAACAACAAAAATAGACATTCACCTGTAAAGCTCGTTAAAAAACTATTAGGAAAGTTTTCTAGCAGAAATATCAATTTTTTCTAATAACGTGTAAACATCACAATTTCATCATTTTAAATCCAGAAATCGCTCTATTGAACTAGTTTTACTCTGAATTGATACCAAATACATTAATTAATACTCGATAATTCATTATAAAACAACAAAAATAGACATTCACCTGTAAAGCTCGTTAAAAAGCTATTAGGAATTATTTTCTAGGAGAAATATCATTTTTTTTCTAATAACGTCTAAACATCACAATTTCATCATTTTAAATCCAGAAATCGCTCTATTGAACTTGTTTTACTCTGAATTGATACCAAATACATTAATTAATACTCGATAATTCATTATAAAACAAAATAAATAAACATTCACCTGTAAAACTCTCAATAAAAGTTTGTATGTATGTATGTTATAAGAGGTACTACGACATCCCTATAACGCACCCGCATCGTGATGGAACACTCTAGAGTCTATAGACATTTTAATTTCTTGACCGCCTTAAGGGAGATGAGAGGTCGGAGACAATTGCTCCGAAACATGACGTGGCGTCAAACCGAAGCCCTTAGCGAAGTTATCAAACGTATCGTGGATGGGACTATCAATCCCCTAAGACGCGACAGCCAAACGTTCGCGAGAGAACGGAGGCTATTGAGAACACTGGCTAGTGAAAGCGTCAACGTGTCCAGAAAAAAGACATTACTAAGACTACATCATTCTTTGATACCCGTCATCTTACGAGAACGTTACGTCATAGTAACCATCGCGGACGAAACCAGACGAGCGCAAATGATCAGCGAAGAGTAAATATTGTACAACAAATCCGGCTCAGAGAAATGACCAAAGTTTATAAGAGGGAGAGAGTTGTTGACAGTATTATCAGTTATCTATACCAACGAGAATGTATCCCTGCAACCTCTGCCACAACTCGTACGCCTATTTGGACAGTTTGAAACGACACAGGAAACATAAACACAAAGGTATACTTGACACTAAGGACCAACAGCAACAACAACAACAAGAAGAAGAACAACAACAACAACAACAACAACAACAACAACAAGACGAACAACAACAACAACAACAACAACAACAACAACAACTGTCATTCGCTTTAAAGCACCCCTTTACCTGTATCGTGTCAGGACCAACGTCCTGTGGCAAGACTTATTTTGTATCCCAACTGCTTCAGAGCGCTCAACAACGCATTCAACCTTCTCCTGAACGCATTATTTGGTTGTACAAAAGATGGCAGCCTCTCTACGACGTCATACAAACGTTCGTCTTTCCTGCGGTCGAATTTATGCGAGGCGTCCCGTGGAATCTAGAGAAGGATGAATTTCTCGACACCCGAGTGAGAAACCTAATAGTCCTCGACGATATGGCGTCGGAGGCGGCCAAAGACCCTAGAGTCACGGATCTCTTTACGGAAGGCAGCCACCATAGAAATTTGTCGGTCATCGCTCTCAACCAGAACCTATATTATAGTAAAGACCCAACCCAGAGACGCAACTGCCATTATCTGGTCCTTTTCAACAATCCCATAGACAAACAGCAAGTGATGACATTGGCCAGACAAATGTACCCGAGTAACTCTCAGACGCTATTACGGCGCTTCGAAGAGGCCGTCAGCAGACCTTACGGGTACTTGTTGATCGATTTGAAACCGACCACATTGGAGTCTCTACGTATGCGCAACCGTGTCCTGAATGATATAAGAGACACAACCGAAGCTAGGGTCCAAACAACCAGATTCACCGACCCGTCGAAAGCACAGACTCAGCAGTCAGTGGCGCCTATCCACAGCCTAACACAGGGTGACATTAGAATCACGTGTGACGATTGCGGAGCAATATTATCTAATATTCATCACTTGCAAAGGCACGTCAAAACCTGGTGTCCGATAAAAACACAAGGTACCGCGGACGACGAAGCCCCGATGCCCTACCGACACAGGCTTACGGACGAAAATAAGAGCGAGTTCGATGATGAAGCGAATCTTGATGAGGACGACACAGAATCCTATGATTCAGACGACGGAATTATCGGGGAAGGATTTGAGGAAGATGAAGATATGGATCAGGATAAATTTTCCTCACAAAGAAGCCCTGCAGTCGATAAGTGGATAAGACATTTCCAAAGAATGGCTGAAGGAAAAGTAAAACCAAATCACAAGGGACACTATATAGTGGAAGACATGCAAACTGGTTATGGCCGTGTGAAGGACACGGGTCGAAGGTCTATCCCGTGGGTAACACCCATCGCCCAAGATATCGAAATGGCCAGATCATTAGTCAAACGCCAAAGAAAGGAGACGACTTCCGCTCAGAATAAAAGAAGGGGCTTTAGAAAGACGCCCATGACCAGATCATTAGTCAAACGTCGAAGAAAAGTGTCAACTTCCGAGCAGAATCACCAACGAGCCATTAAGAAGAGGCCCCTCACAGCAGTACCTGAACCAGACTTTTCTATGAGGCCTCCGGGACTTCCGGTGTACGGATAGGACCGGAAAAACCACGTTTGATGTTACTGACGACGACCAATTTATTTGTAAAACATTTCTGAAGAAGTGAAATTCTTTACTTTGTTGAGGAATATTTGTAAATATTGGTGATGCTGTCATTGGTCATTGTAACATATTGTAAATGGGACACATGTTTTGTTTGTCTTGTATAAATAAAGCGAATAAAGAAAGCACATTTGTTGGGTTTTTGTTTTGGATATCCTATTTTTTCTTTACGTCTGTCTGTCTGTATGTATGCCCCTCTCTCTCTCTCTCTCTCTCTCTAGCTCTCTCTCTTTGAATTGGAATCAAAACAAACAAATAGTAATGGACTGATCTATTTATTAGCCCCGTTCAATACAGTACGTCGGGGATTAGGGCGGTCCCACCGATCGTACTTTACAATAAGGGTAATTCTATCAATACGGGTATACAAATATCGTTCAACTGACATTGACGTTTAATACCGGTCATTATTACGGATCCAGTGTGAAAACATGTAAAATGAATAGAGTCTTTAGTAAACATGGCCGCCGGAAACAACTCGGGGTCGTACTGTCCTTTGTAATATTTCACCACTGTCGGTAAGTCTAAAGGTCCCTCAACTTTGAAAGAAGCCGATACGGTCACCACTTGAATGGTAGATAATGCGACTGGCCAACCTAGTTGTTGAATGCGTCTGGCATAACGTCTAAGTCTCCGTTTGGCATCAGTAATAGAATGGACCTTTCCGTTGATCATTAACTTTCCGGTAGAAAACACCATGCAATGTCCACCTATCTTTCGATGTTTCCATTGGGCACCGGAGTACCGGGCTGGATCGTATATCATATTTTCAGTTTTACGGGTTAGCACTGTTAGATCAATGTCACAATGTGTCTCGGTCATCACCACAACGTTGGTGATCATTTTCTTTTCTCAAAAGCGAATTTGACGTATATGACGTTCAGTGTCTACACAAGGTCGGAGCGTTTTCGCAGTGTTTATCAAGTCAAAACTCCCCAAAATCTTTAGGGCAGTACATTGGTCGTCGATGCGTGAAAAAGCGGCCGCTAGAAGCCACTTCGGATTTTCTTTGGAGCAATTTACCACTGTTTCGTACCACTTAAACAGCATCACATACAATAACGTTTGGTAATGTTGAGAGTATGTCTTTTTCAAAGCGTCTATTTGAGTTAGTTTATAACCCAGCTGAAACGCAAAGAGCTGCCAGTTAAATCCGAGTTCTTTAGAATACTGTAGCAACTCGTCGTCTGTTAAAGTACTGTACTCGATACTTTGATTGTTACTCATGGTACTCTCGAGGTCGAACTGATACTGTGGCACCAGAAACGTCTCTTTTTATACGCTTTGTATGACGTCATCAAAAGAATAGGGATTGGCTACACTCATTTATCTGACTGATACATGCCCAGACCTGTTTATCTATTTATAGAACTACGTCAGAGGATGCTCTCTCTCGCTCTCTCTCTCTGGTAATTGGACAAATCACAAGTGCATAAAATAGATTTAATGTTTATTTCGATATAGCGCCAATATTACATAACATCGTACAATACATTGATATTACAAAACGAACACCATGGACAGTTTAGAATAAATTTGAGTTTGTATTAGGTCCAAAGGGTTTCTGGGAATTTGTCAGAGTGACTCCAAATCCAAAGCCACTGTTGGGTGGTTTGGTAACTTGTCCAAATCCTACGTCGGCTACCTTGACGTTATCGTTCCACCCAACCATTTTCAAATAATCGCAGTTTGGGCTCCATTTGTAATGTTCTTTCCAGGGGTCGTCCGTTCGTTCCCAATCACGTAGACCGACACCGCATTGAAAACACCTCACTTGATCCCCGTGACCCGCGTATAGGAACCCGCATTTCGCCAAGTCGTATTTGTTAGGAATCATCTGTTTTGGCCAACTGTCAAACGTTTTCAGTCTATGTTCGTAATACTTGTTCTGGGACATGTTGTTTACCAGACAAGCATCTGTAGTATTCATATCGGTGTTTCAGTGAAGAGTGAAGTGGATCTTAGTCACCTCTGCCTTTTTATACTGCTGTCTCCATTCTGATTGGTGGACTATTTATAGTAACCGTGTCAGATTGGATATTACCAGTCCGCGTGTGAATTGGGGTTGCACTCGGCGCATCGCAAAGCGCCCAACTGGTTCATATGATCGCTCTGCAAGTAACAGGGTACAATCGAGTTCAATTCAGGCAATTGTTTTCCTATGACCGGTATCATTTCTTTCAATTTGGCGTATTCGTTGGGTCTTAAACACAAGCCTTTCTTAGTCGGCACCACTTCGTCCTGTGGTTTCCAATATTGTCTAATGCTCACACACACGCTGCCCTCGTCTACTGTGCAATAAACGTTGCCTCCCAAGTGACTACTGTAGTGTTTCTTCTCTGCCAAGGCTTCGTCTAAGCATTCGATGCAGTCGACCCAAATTTTCCACCGCCTTAAGGGTAAACTGATGCCTTTCTTACTGGGTTTATCATTGAGCCATTCTCTTAGATCGACTCTCACTTCGCCTTTCCATTCAGTCACTTTTACGTATCGCTGATTCCCCAAGGCAAAGCTAGAGTGGTTATCCATTCTGTATGATGCGCGTAACTGTGAATGAATATGACTGTTGCCTACACTCTTATATACCAGTTGGAGTGGGCAAACATAACGTCATTTTCTATTTATAGACATACATGTTTGGATCTTTGATGGAATCAGACATGTTTGGACTTGTAAAATAGTACGCCTGACTGCCATTTCCTGGAGTGAATGTGTTTTCGGGCTCTCCCTGGTCGGGGGTTAATGCCCTAGGCCTTTTCTCGGCTGATGCAATACTTGTAACACCGGCCAGCTAAATATAGCGATGCTGTCATTTTAAACATTGCGCCCTCTATCCGCGCATGAAGGAGAAACATCTCAGTCATTTGAACTGAAAACATCGATGTGAACACACGTTATATGCAACACCTCTAAGATTCCCCTCTGATAGGGAAGAACCTGACGCTCAATGTCCGTGACTATCTTAACAGATCGTAAACAGGTCAGTTCTGTATACCGTGTAGACCCAGATTCGTGAAAATTCAATAATTCACAATGGCCGCTTTTTTCCCGTTCAAACCCAAATCCAATATGGCTACCCCCACAAGACCTTCACCCTGGGCTATATATAGACCCACGTGTTTATCCTATTTTTAGAAAAGTAGGTCATCCAAAATGGCGTCGATTACATCATCTTTGTTTACAACCAAACCGACCCTAATACTACTTACTACAGTGCTCCCTCCCTACAACAACCCTCTGAACAACGATTCCCTCATTACAATTATACTTGCTGCTGTTTCCCAAATAATATTATTTTATCTAACGCTTTCACTGCTTCAATATCGTCTGCTAACAATTGTTGTCGGCTGTTTTTTTCTCCAAGTTACGTATTGGATATTTTGAGAAGAAACATAAAGACGAGTGATAAACAGTTTGAACCCATATCAGACGCCGTATTAAGGAGTAATATGTTATAAGGGAGTTAGAATGCTACTGTAGAAATATGGATATGCTCGACTTATTAATGTTTGATTTACAGTGTTTCTCCCTACAATGACCCTCCCAACATCGACTCCCTCCTTACAACGACCCTTAACGGGACAATTACGTCTAGCGTTTTTACTGCTGCAATATCGTCTGCTTAAAATTGTGTCTGCTGTTTTTTTCTAAAAGTTACATATAAATGAAGATTTTGATAGAATAAATATAATGACGAGTAACAAACAGCTTGAATCCAAATCAGACGCCGCGTTACGAGGCGTTTGATCTGAAATCAAGCTGTTTGCCATGGTAAACACAGTCTTAATTTTCCCTCTCTATAACGACTCCCTCCGAACAACACACATACTCTGTGTACCCCATTGGGTGTCGTTGAAGAGAGGGAGTCCTGTATTTGGTTCGATTCATTCATGGCTTTTTTAGACCGTCGGAGATACACTGAGAGAGAATGGATGAGAGAGGCTGACATGTCGTAGTTTATTTAGAACACTTCGCTGAAATGCATTCACAGCCTCCAGGAGATTTAGATTTATGAGTTTGTCACACGTAAGAGAGTGGTTTTCACACCTCTTTGTGATTTCAAACTCTCAGCATCTAGTTGTTTATACACAGCGTTGAAAAGTCAAGGACATGGTACATGTATGAGTACCAGATTCAGACTTTGAGATGCCCTTAACTACCCATTAATAAAATTATCTTTACTTGGATAATAACTACTAAAGTAATCCCTCTCTACAACAACATCCAATGGGAGACAACGATTGAGTGTTGTTCGGAGGGAGTTGTAATAGGGAGAGAATAAGCTTATACATGTATATACAAACGGCTTGAACTCAGATAAGATGTCGCGTCACGTGGTGTCTGATCTGAGATTCAAGCTGTGTACAAAGTCAGTATATTTTGTTTATTTCAAATTGTCCAATACGAAAATAAGAGAAAAACAGCAGACGGAAAATTTAAGCAGACGAAATTGCAGCAGTGAAAGCGTTTAAATTAACTTATTTATGCCTAGTCGATGCTCACATGCTTATACTGTTGGATGGGTCCGTTTATTATTTAAGATGTACCTGTTCTAAATTTCCATTATTTAAACTTTTTCTCTATAAATTTCTGTTAGCACACAGTAAAGACTCGGAGCAAACGTCGCATTTGCAGGGCTCCAGATAAGAGGTAGTTATTTCAACAAATCAAAAATTGTCTCACTCATTTTAGCACCAAATCCTATGGTGTTACTACTCATTAGAATCGTCTCTTCGAGACGATTCTAATGAGTAGTGACACCATAGGGTTTAATTGAGAAATAAAGATTTTAGTTTTTGAAAAACTACCCTGGTGCTCTGCATTTGGCGGCGTCTGATCTCAGTCGTCACTGTTTGCCAATGTCCCATTTACTTGCCATAGCAATACTTTATTTGATAAATAGTCTAAATATTGGATAACTATAGTCCGCTTGTGTATTTAATCCTTCCATTGCCCTGTTATTGTTTCTTCAATTCCAGCATACTTTTCCTCTGGAAGTCTAGATTAAAGCATTTTATCTGAAAAAAACAAACCAACACCATCTTTACGAGTGTAAAACAATTTGGATCTTGATCAGACGCCGAGTCTCTCGGCGTCAGATCAGGATCCAAATAGTTTGCAAATGTCAAATTGTACTATGTCGTTCATGGCAGTTCGTGGAATGCATGACCTTGTCAGAGAATGATTCAATAGCGTCAATTAAGCCGTCCATTTATTTAATCTCTGTCACTTATGAAGGACTCGTGTGGATTGCACAAACGTGCTTTTCGCATGATTAATTCGCTAACAGGCAGTTTCATTGATTTTATTTCGTGGATGGCGATGTTGGATTAACTCTTTGCATGCTAGCGGCGGATATATCCGTATCAGTGTTTGACTTTGCAAACAGTTTGGATCCAGATGAGACGCCGCATAACGCGGCGTCTCATCAGGATCCAAATTGTTTGACACTCTGACCATGTTTTGAAAATAATTTTAAAAAATCTATTTTTAGAACAATAGCAGACGACAACGGGTTGCAGACGAAAATAGTTACCCAGCATGCAAAGAGTTAAAGTTTGCTGCTGATTTATAGACATTTTGTGCATGCCATTGTCATCACAAGAAACCACCAGCGAGCTGCGTCAAACACTAGGTGTTCGGTCGATAACTAAGGATTGGAATTACCGAGTTTGACCAAACTTGGAATTTAGCAGGTTTGCATGAAAACCTATCTGGGGATTGTATTTGGGGCTTCTCGAGTCAATGTCAAGGTCACTGTTGCTAAAACTAGAATACGGTTTCTTCTTAATAATATCAGTATGGTATTACGATTGACCTTTGTAAGCATATATAGTTTTCATAAGAACCTACCCACGGATTGCATTTTGGGTCAGTCGAGTGAATATCAAGGTCATTATTACTAAACATAAAAAATAGTCTAATCTGAGTTAGGAACGAAGTGTTGCAAATGCACTTAGGATTGAGGTAGCCTTGATTTCTCTATCTAATTCTGTCTTGTGACATTTCTTTGGAAACGTATTGAAAAGACGATTCCAAAGAGATGAACAAAACAGGATTAGATGGACAAATGAATAATAATTGAGACTTTTATAATCTTACTAACACGGAGTTTTATGAAACGGGCCCAAGAATTATACAGGCCTATGACCTTTTAACCTTACGGTCTGTCTCATAAACTAACAATAGTCGCTACAAATAGAAGATACTCGTCTGTGATAATGTTTATTGTGCTTCAAAATAGATGTCCGTTATGTATGTCTAAATCGAGTTCTTATGTATTAAACCTAAATACCAGTGTCAAACGCATCGTATTTCGAGTGAGCCTGTCTAAATTGACTGCATGTGTTCTTACAGTAAAATTAAACGGAAACATTGCCTGGGTCATCTAGATAATTAAGTTTACTTATTATTGGTTTCAATGCAATTGTTTCGCGGAACAGATGGCGGCAGTCCTTGTGCGTGCAGATCGTGACCAGCTATTAAGTTGAAAATAGTTTGGACCACGAACTAGATCAGACACCGAGACACTCGTTGACTGATCTTTATCCAAACTGTTTGACATTTGTCTAAAGGTTTTCCAAGTTTGAAACTGCATTGACATTACATGAACTTTGATAAGAATTGCAGAACACAAGTTGTCGATACAACGACATACAGTGGGGAAAACGTTATCCTTTCCCAATAAACGCGTTTACGCTAAACTATCATTTCCACTGCAAACAGTTTGGAGCCAGATCAGACGCCGGGTAACCCGGCGTCTGATCAGGCTCCAAACTGTTTGCCACTCAGATAAAAAAAGAATTGTAAACAATATCTAAAAATTGACATTTTCTAAGTTTTAGTGTTTTGCGTTTGCGTTTCGTTTGACTTTAAACGGGAAAGAATAACGTTTTCTCCACTGTACACTATTGGATGAGCCCATGTTTATTTGGTAACAGCTGACTCTTAAAGTTATACAATGGAAAAGACATGGCATGTAATTACTCTTTCCCAATAAACGCGTTAACGCTAAAACTATTGTTACATTTTCAAACAGTTTAGAGCGAAACATCCTCTATACATATCTATTATGTAAACTTGACAAGACTTAACTCTTTCAACACCATGGACCTGTTTTAATAATATTATACTCATTACAAGTAGACTGGTTCATGTTTTATTAACTAAAATGCTCTACAAGGGAAACTTATAACTCAAAAGAGTTACTTAGTTTTGAAAGAGTAAACTGGAAATTGGCGTCTGATTTGGATCTAAACCGGAACCTATCAATGTAACTGTCAATAATATGACATCATTGGCAGTAAAAGAGTAAAATATTCATGCAGCATGACATGGGTTTAATGAATTATTGAATTTAACTCTTTTCCTGTAAAGGTTTATCGTCTGCTTTGACCCTATTGCTGCCAAAATATAGCGTACATTAGTATTTTTTTAAAGTCAGCTTTAAGGCTGTTTTGACTAAAGAAAATGTCAATACGAGTGTCAAACATTTTGTATCCTGATCAGACGCCACGTAACGCGGCGTCTGATCAAAATCCAAACAGTTTGCAAAGTCGCCTTTTGGCGCCGTTGGCACTGACAGAATTACATGTACTGTATATATATTACTGTTTCAACTCCTTCACTGCTAGACTCAAACAGTGCAATTTGCAAACATTTTCGAGCCAGATCAGACGCCGAGAAACTCTGCCTCTGATCAGGATGTCAACTGTTTATATTATTTACAGTCTCCTGTCTAATTCACTAAACTTAATTTTAGAAAATAAAAACAGGCGGCAACGTTTTAAGGTTGTGAAGAGGTTAACTTTTTCACTGCCAACGGTGCCAAAAGGCGACTTGAAAACAATATTTTGACGATAAGAGGATACAGTGGAGAATCTGTCATTCTTTCCCGTTTAAACGCAAACGTACGCAAACGCAAAACACTAAAACGTAGAACATGATAATTCATGTTTATCTTGGTGGCAAACAGTTTGGAGCCTGATCAGACGCCGGGTTATCCGGCGTCTGATCTGGCTCCAAACTGTTTGCACTGCAAATAATAGTTTTAGCGTAAACGCGTTTATTGGGAAAGAATAACAGATTCTCAACTGTACATGTAAATGCAGACGAAACTTCTGTAGCGGAAAGAGTAAATGTAGGCATACAGCTCCCTCTGTGAACGTTTGTGACAGTCGAATAACTCACTTGCAAGCAATGACAGCATATATTGCAGTAGCTGATATACGAGGGTGGTTCAAAAAGTAATGATACTTGAACAATAACTTCCATATATTTAGTGCTAAATGCATGTGCGATATATCATTTTAATGAGGATTTTAATGCCTACACGATTGTTGAATGCACGAAAAGACCATTGAACTCGATAAGTAACAACATGAACCTAAATTACTCCTCCTCGAAGAAACTGGAACATATCATTTTTCAGACATTATGTTCTGACGTTTTAACTTCTTAAGTAAAACTTCTAAAATTTGTTTTTGAATATATTAGTTTATGTCTGAATTTTAATATGAATAAAATTTCATTTTAATTGAAAGGGTTAACAAATTAACATTTCTTATTTTTGCTACAGTGGAGAATCTGTTATTCTTTCCCAATAAACGCGTTTACGCTAAATCTATTATTTGCAGTGCAAACAGTTTGGAGCCAGATCAGACGCCGGGTAACCCGGCGTCTGATCAGGCTCCAAACTGTTTAATTGCCACCAAGATAAACATAAAATATCAGAATTGTCCAATACTTGTTCTTTTCTACGTTGTAGTGCTTTGCGTTTGCGTACGTTTGCGTTTAAACGGGAAAGAATAACAGATTCTCCACTGTAATAACAAAAGTAGACATGTGGTTTCGAACGATAAACTTTTCTCGATCAGTATATGTACATTTTGATTTTAAAACATAAAAACCCTACTTCAATGGCTTCACGTATAGCCTGGTTTAATATAAAAAAATGAGTTTATTTTTTGAGAGAAAGTTTCATAAACTTATTCGAGATAAAAAAAGCCGCAATAATAATTATAGTATCAAACAATTTTAAAAAAAATTGCCGCAACAATACATAAACAAGTCCAGTGTCCTCGAGTAGAGGTCGTTTAGGTTCGTGTTGTGACTTATTGAGTCATGCATTATACCATCGTGTAGGCAAATAATTGCTCTATAAAAAGATATATAATACATGCATTTTGCACTTATATTTTTGAAGTTCTTGATCAAATATACTTACATTTTGAACAACCCTCGTAACATGCTGTTTGTAGAAACGGCTGACAGCTTTAAATCATAGAAATGTTTACCCTTTAACTCTTCCACTGCCAATGGCGCCAAAAAGCAATTTTGCAAACAGTATGGGTTTTGATCAGACGCCGCGAAAACGCGGCGTCTGATCAGGATCCATAATGATTGACATTCGTATCGATATTTCTTCAGTCAAAAAAACTCTAAATCTGACTTGAAAACATATTGCAGACGACACTATGAATGTTTGCGATAATTTGGCTGTGATAAAGTTAAAGCAGACGATTAAATTTAGCCGGGAATGAGTTTAGGAGGCAGACGAACTTATGGTTGTGTAGTGGTTAATGTAGACGTACAGTGCTCTCTATGAATGTATGTGACAGTGGCGTAACTCACCTGTGCACAAGTAGCATTGACAGCATATATATTGCAGTAGCCAAACCTATAAAACATTCCGTTTGTAGAAACGCCTGGCAGCTCTGAAACAAATTACAGTGCTCCCTCTCTACAACAACATCCATTGGGAGAAAATATTGCGTATGTTGTTCGGGTGGAGTATAGGGAGGGACATTTAGATTTGGTTTACACTGGCAAACAGCTTGAATTTAGATCAGACGCCGCGTACGCGGCGTCTGATCTGGATTCAAACTGTTGTCACTCGTCATTATATTTTTTCTGTCAAATAGTCAACTCATACATAAAGTTGAGAAAAAACAGCAGACGATATTGCAGCAGTGAAGTGTTAGAATAATTGCCCTTTTGAGGAACAGCAGAAACCATTGTTGTTGTACGGAGGGAGTCGTTGTTGGAAGGGCCGTTGTAGGAAAGAAGTACTGTAGTAGCTTATATAACATTCTGTTTGACACTCGTATCAATATTTCTTAATTCATACTACATTGAATCTTATTTTGTAATGATCTAACAAACATCAGTATTGCAAAAAAAACAACAACAAAACAGAGCAGACCCTGATCAAATGCATCATTTAGGGAGACGTTGGTCTAGGTCTACATTGCTTGCATAGAACAAGTGTACTATTAATAGGTACACTGTATGAAAATGACGATTATACTCGTCTCTAGGGGTTAATGGGTTTACACAATACTTTTGACGCCTCTATTGGTTTCATCCGCTGAAGATATACAGCCATTGATATTCACAATACAAATGTTTTCCTGACATGCTACAGTGGAGAATCTGTTATTCTTTCCCAATACACGCGTTTACGCTAAAACTATTATTTGCAGTGCAAACAGTTTGGAGCCAGATCAGACGCCGGCTAACCCGGCGTCTGATCAGGCTCCAAACTGTTTGCCACCAAGATAAATATGAAATATCAGAATTGTCCAAAAGTTGTTCTTTTCTACGTTTTAGTGCTTTGCGTTTGCGTACGTTTAGGTTTAAACGGGAAAGAATAACAGATTCTCCACTGTAACACATGGAAGCTTATAGCTGACTATATTTTCTTATGTAAAGCAGAATGCACTCATACAGTGGAGAATCTGTTATTCTTTCCCGTTTAAACGCAAACGTACGCAAACGCAAAGCGCTAAAACGTAGAAAAGAACAACTTTTGGACAATTCTGATATTTCATGTTTATCTTGGTGGCAAACAGTTTGGAGCCTGATCAGACGCCGGGTTACCCGGCGTCTGATCTGGCTCCAAACTGTTTGCACTGCAAATAATAGTTTTAGCGTAAACGCGTTTATTGGGAAAGAATAACACATTCTCCACTGTAAGCACATTCTGCTTTATTTTCAACCTGCTGTAAATGGTCAACTGTCTTAACCCTTATCCTGTGGTGATTTCGTCTGCTTCGAAAGTGTCGTCTGCAAAGTTTGTAAAATTGAGATTTATACATTTTTTAAGTAAAGAAACCTAAAGAAAAGTGACAAACAGTTTGGATCCAGATAAGACGCCGCGTTACGCGGCGTCTTATCTGGATCTAAACTGTTTTCAAAAATCAATAAAGTCGCGACCAGCAGGCAAAGGATTAAACTTTAGAAACACGCTATGGGGTAAAGGGTTAATAAGCTATGGGCGAATTTTGATATAATAAAATTTTGGTTTTTCTAAAGAAACTTTTATCTAGATAAGACGTCTAGTAACTCGGCGTCTCCTGTGATATATCAGATAAACTAATACTCCAGAGTTCTGCATAACTTTCTCAGACAATACTTGCATTGAGTGTTTTGGATTAGACAAGCATTACAATGCCATTTATAATGTTCATGCCTTAAAATCCATCCATTCGAAACGTATATGAATATTCAAGAAAAAAACTAAATAAAAGGAAATTGGTTTGATAAGTATATTTAAACCCATGAAAATGATATTTGCAAAAGGTAAATATCCAGATGAGACGCCACATAATGCTTCACCTCAACAGCATCTACACTGTTTTTGCTAATATAATTTGTAACTACAGGTTATTGGAAAATACAGTGAAGAAGACGTTATTCTTTCCCGATAAACGCGCTTACGCTTTAAACCCGGCATCTGATCAGGCTCCGAACAGTTTGTCACTCAGATAAATTTGAAAAGTCAGAATTGTCGAAAAGTGTTCAACATTTTATTGAGATGAGTTTGTGTATAAACGAGAAAGAATATAGAGAATAATATATCATTGCGTAAGACAGGACCGGTTAATTCTGCGAGAGGAGAAACCATTTAGCGCAAGGCTTACCGAACGGTTCTGTTCTGTTCTGGTAACTGGTATCTCCTCGAACATAATAAACCAGTCCTATCTTGTGCAATGACATAATATTCAATTTATCCCGTCATTGTATGACTAATTCCATATTTGACAAGTTTTACATACTTTTCTAGAAATTCTCACATACCCCGCACAAATAGCTTTGAACAATGGAGCCCGCGGCAAAGTACGTCTTAGTTAATCTTACCCAACAGAAAAAGGAAGAAACGATACACTTCTAGTGCAATAATGGCAATGAACGGGAAAAGTGAGTCGATTCAAATTTAAAAAGTTATACATTCGGAATCAAATGAACCATACTTTACGCTTCATCTCATTTGATATTTTTTAAAAAGATTATAATAATCGACTGAAAAGTGTCACCAGTTTTCGCGTTGCTAATCAAGGTCGTTCATTGTTTTGGAACAGTTTCTTTTCTGACTCCTTAGATTCAAACTCTGCATCCTGCACCATGTTTATGTCGAAATTTGCTACTTAACCTGGCATTCTGCTTTGTCTATTAGCCTACCTAAAGTATCTTTCAACTTGTTGCTACAGTACCGTATTGCTTTAGCAGCAGACAGAATTTGAGACGATTGCAGAATGGTCTATAACATGTCCTATGAAAACAGTGAAGACCCCGATAAGAGGAATCCAGCAGGAGCCCCCGGTTAGGGTCTGCACTGTTTGTCATATTGCAAAAAATTGATAGGTTAATCTTTCCGTCCCTGAAACTTTGAATGGTCAATTCCAATTTCCAATTTAGACTAGTCCATTTTTTACCTCTAAGGGTTGTTTTGGTCAATGTTTTGCAATATGCACAGACGTAACATTAATACATGGATACTGCCATGGTCTTTTTTTATTTGTAATTATTGCTGGAAGATTCTTATATAATAGTGATCTGTAGCCAGTGCAGCGTTTGTCCATAGATTAAACCATTTCATAAAATGTATCAAACAGTGCAAACCCTGATGAGACACCGCATAATACAAAAGTATGTACAATTGAAATAATAGTTTTAGCGTAAGCGCGCTAATCGGAAAAGAATGCTATCTTCTCCACTGTACCAAACGTATTCCCTCGTTAAATAAAGTCTTTATTTTTATTATTATCATTGTGTTCTAATTTAAGAGAAGGCACACCACGTTACACGTTAGCTCCTACACCCTAGAGTATGAATAAATATAATTGTTATAAGCTACTACGGACTGTTGACAAATGGCGAAAGTTTCTGTGCTCTCTTAGGAACCAAAGCCAGCACGGTGCCTACTCGGCGGAGTCGGTGCTTACAATGCGAATAGCATATTTGCCCTGGAGCTCAGAGAGGCGCCATTCTATGCATTCTATAAGCATAGCTGGATTGATACTTAAACCGTTGAGAAGACGTTTTCCTTTCCCAAACAACGCGCTTACACTTAAATCACTATTTCTTTTGCAAACAAATTGGAGCCCGATCAGACGCCGGGTAACCCGGCGTCTGATCGGGCTCCAAACTGTTTGCCACTCGAGATTAAAAAAAATCGTTAGATTTTTTTTAAAAGTGTAATTTTTCTCCATTTGTTCGTATTGCGTTCGCGTTTCGTTCGCGTTTAAACTGGAAAGAATAACGTCTTCTGCATTGTACATCTAAGAAAGAGGATTAAGAGTATTCACGAACTTTGCGTCTAGTCCATCTTCGTTTCACTACACTGAATGGTAGATGTTTGTCTTCAATCCTTTTCCCCTGTTTGTTCAATTTTGAGAACTTTGTCGACTTGCGTAAACCCCCTATCGCAATCTTGTTCAATTTGTACTCATTTAATGACACATTTCTTGGCGTGTAGAACACACTAAAGACAAACTTGTATGCTTAGTGACCACTCGTCAGACCTTTTCACCCGTTACCCGGCGTCTGACCAGGCTCTAAACTCTTTGGATCTGATATTTAAATTAACAGTCAACGTTATGAAAATGTGTGATCCCCCCCCCCCCCCCCCCGAGTGTTTTGCGTTTGCGTTAAGTTTTGTTTAACCCCTTCATTACCTTACCCCGAACATATTGCTTTTTTGCAAACAGTTTGGATTCTGATCAGACGCCGCGTAACGCGGCGTCTGTTCAGAATCCAAACTGTTTTACACTCATTTCAATATTTCTAAAGTCAAAATACCTGAAAATAAACTTTGAAAAATAAAAGCAGACGACAATTGTTTAAAATCGATGACGTCACGACAGTGAAGGGGTTAAAGCCGCATTATGTAATTGGGAAACCTGCATAAAACGATTGTTTGGGATCCCATTTGAGCTAAACAGATCCTGATATTTCATAAAAAAAAAAAGGTTTCATCTATGAAATCTGTGTTGTAATTTTTGTACGATACACGCAACAATTCACTATATTTGAGTACTCTTTATAATGAAAAGCTTGTCTGGTTTGATAGATCAGCTGGTAGAGCGAGTGACTTGCATTCCAAAGGCACCGGGTTCGAGTCCAAAACGATTTTGATCTTTTTATTACGATGTATTGTCCTATTTTATTGACCTGTAAGCCATGCATACCACATATATCAAGGGATAAGCTATCTTAAGTCTTTGCAAGTCAGAATTAGTATCTGCTATATATCTCGTCCTATTACGTTATGATTTAATGACTTACAAGTCAACAGAATCGGAACATAACATTTGACCTTGCTGAAAAGCTAAACAGTGAAGCATTAAGCATTTTCAAAATCGGTATGGCCCATAAGAATGATCAATCATTATTCAAACATTATTATTTTCATTGGTTGTTACATGTATTTCAAATATCTTAACTTAAAAGTCTGATATTACAAAATGGGGGTTTAAACGGGAAAGGATAAGATCTTCTCCGATGTAGACTCAATGACTATAGTTATATGAAAACTCTTATACCATGCATTTCTCACATCCCATTTGTTTCCATGTTAGTAACTATAAGATTATGAGATTTCACAAGACATTTGATGGCTAATACTATAGACTGTTTAAAACTCAATGGGGCAAGATAGATAGTTACAAAATGGAGCAAAACCTTACATGTATATGTCTTGTTTAAACGCGAACTTCGATATCTCGAACTCGGTTAAGTCGAACATACCCGTATTTCAAAGTTAAAACGTGGCTTAACCACGTTTTAACTTGAAATACGGGTATGTTCAACTTAACCGAGTATAAATGTAGTTTATGCGTCGACATATCGGATAGTTTGAGTTAAGCGAGTTCGAGATACATCGAATTTCGACTGTATATAAAAATAACAACATTTTAAAGTTTCTTGCGATTTATCTTGAATTTGAGTGACAAACAGTTTGGGATCTGGATCAGACAAATAGTTCGGAGCCTGATCAGACGCTGGGTTACGCGGCTTCTTATCAGGTTCTAAACTGTTTGCAATGAACATAAGGACTTTAGCATAAACATGTAAACATGTTTATTGGTAAACAAACGTCTTCTTCAACCCCCAAATGACGCATTTCTTCAAATCCCATTTATTCCCTTGTCAGTCACTATAAGATTATGAGGATTTTACAGCAATAACTGGACAAGCTAATGTTGGGTGGCTAACAATTTCACCGACCGTTTGTCAATTTAGGACGGCTTGAGGTAATCAATGATTCAAAGATTGTTACAACAGAAAAACCATTATCCCCCCCCCCAAACCCCCCCCCCCAAAAAAAAACAACAAACAACAACAACAACCCCCCCAAAAATAACCCCCAACAACAAAACAACCGCGTTTCTGCTAAATCTGTTATTTTAATACATTGTATTTCCCTTGCAAATAGTTTGGAGCCTGATCAGACACCGGATAACCCGGCGTCTGATCAGGCTCCAAACTGTATGCCAGTCAAGTCAATATAAATTGTCAACGATTTCAAAGAGATGTCATTTTCTACATTTTATTGTATTTCGCTTGCGAATAGCCTCTCTTCATTGCAAGAGTGTAGTCTAGGTGTCGAATCACTTCTTTCTTGTGGAATCAGTCGATTTTTCTCTCATTTGGGGAACAAGGGACACCTCATTACGGATTGAATGTTGAAATAGACTGGTCTATTGTGTTCGCTGATAGATCAATGGTGAAATAAGAATCACCGCATTATTGCCTGTAGAAGACTGTTAATATTCGTTCCATTGTCGCCTTTTGAAGGATATTACAGCGCCCCCTCTCTTCAACGACACACAATGGGAGACACAGATTGTGTATGTTGTTCGGAGGGAGTCGTTATAGGGAGGGAACATTAAGACTTGGCTTACGTTTGCAAACAGCTTGAATCGAGATCAGACACCGCGTCACGCGGCGTCTGATCTAGATTCAAGCTGTTTGCCCCTCGTCATTATATGTATTCTATCTATTTCTCCACTTACACGTACATGTAACTTTGAGAGAAAACAGCACTCGGCACTTTTAAGCAGCATTAAAAAGGGTAGACATAATGATCACGTTTAGTGAACTGCGGCAAGAGTCGTTGTAAGGAGGGGGGTCGTTTTTGGGACGGCCGTTGTAGAGAGGGAACACTGTTCATAGATCAATAGTGGAATAAGAATCACGTATTATTGCCTGTAGTAGACTGTTTAATATTCGTTCCATTGTCGCCTTTTGAAGGATGTTATTATGGAACCCAGGGGCACTATACTTAATTACACTTTGTTTAATAAGATAAGCTGTTCCATTGGTGGTTGTTAAACGGATCAGGTTTCTCAACATTCTGTGGATGGTTGACGGGGTCGTTCCATACGCGGACCAATAGGGTTGTCAGGGTCTGGGCCTACAATTGAGAAGACGTTATCCTTTCTCAATAAACGCGTTTGCGCTGAAACTATTTATTTCCATTGCAGCCTTATCAGACGCCGGGTAGCTCGGCGTCTGATCAGGTTCCAAACTGTTTGTAAATCAGATTAAAATAAATAGTCAGAAGTGTTAAAAAATTGTAATTTTCTACGTTTTAGGAGAAAGTGCAGCCCTGTGCTTCTACATGTTACATGTCCTGATCATGTGTCATACATGTATAATATTTCCCTTGCCTTGTTACAAGCGGCTGATAAAGCAGACTGAAAGTAAAGCAGAACGTTCCTAAAGAAGCTTTCAGTTATACTTTAAGGCTGCTTTGACCCGTCACTCTATTGCCGGTTTCCAGTTTTGAATACAGATGACAACTGAATTCGTTCTGCTTTACTTTCAGCCTGTTTCTATATGTCATATGCTAGAATAAATGGAACTAATTTCTACAGTGGAGGAATACATTAAATGCGCGTTTTCTTAGGGGTAAAGGGTTAAGTAGTCCATCTGCTAGAAAACAAAAACCCTTCCGTTACTGTATTAATGGAACTATTTCTTTTGGTGGAGGAATACATTAAATGCGCGTTTTCTTAGGGGTTATGGATTAACCCTTAGCCCGCCAAATAAATTGTCGTCTGCTATATTTCTCGTCTGCTTTAAGTTTCAAAGTGCTTCAAAGTTGCTCAAAATTGCTGAAAATGTTGTCAGAGTGTCAAACAGCTTGGATCCGGATGAGACGCCGAGTTACTCGGCGTCTCATCCGGATCCAAGCTGTTTGCATATGGAGCTATAGTCGTGAGTGGCAGGCTAAGGGTTAAGCAACCACATGTCTTAAATACAAATACTAGTTATTAGTAGTTAATACTACTTATTAGAAGCCGGGTTACCCGCCTTAGACTGTACTAGATCCAAACGTTTTTGCATTTAGCATAATGTATTAAGCGTGAAAATGTTTTTTTTTTAAAAAAGTAATAGCGTCTTCTTCCCTGCGCACCATGTTCTTTGCTTTACCATTTCTAGTCCCAATGGCAAGCAGAGACACACGAAATATTGCCGACTATATGGAAATCTTTAAGTAGAATAGAGACATAGGCTTATTCATATACATTCAGCAAAGCCAACCCATTATCTGACTATAAGATTTCAATCCTCAATTCGTCTTCTGACAATTAATAAAAACAAATCAATCATATATATAGACAGTCAAGCCTTAATAACCCGAAATCGCAGCTAGTCGAACATACGGGTCCGTATTTAAATAATAAAATGTGGGATAGCCATGATGTAAATTTGAAACGGGGTTATGTTCGACCCAAGCTAGCTATTTTTGTCGAATTTTTGTTGAAGAAATACAGGACACGGCATAACCACGTTTTAACTTTAAATTACAGTGCTCTCTCCTTAAAACGACCTTCCAAACAATAATTCCCTCCTTACAACAAAGTGTATCGTTTGTCCCCAAACAAGACACGTTTGTAAAACAGTTTCACTGTGTATCTGTCTTCAATGCAAACAAGCTGCAGAAATCACAATACTGTAGTTTGCTCGTATAGATACATGTAAGCGCCCTATCTGGTATGATATTCCGTGCAGTCATGTGGGTAATGGGATATGTCCGATTTGACAAGAAAGTCACGAGTTTACAAAAATCTTACATTTATTGATCAGCGTGAATAATGTATTCCAAGCTCTCTATCATACACGGAGTTTACTTCCATATTGCTCAAACCCTTTTCATCCAAAGGTTGTTTGCAGTTTTTAGACAATTGCTTACTAAACACACTGAGTCTTATAGCGACGAGAATACTCCTCATTTAAAAAAAAAGTACCTTTTTAGAGTAAAGTGGTAATTTGCAAACATTGCAGATCCAGAACAGAGATCTCCTAAAGTAGCCCTCTGATCAGGGTAGTCACTGTTTGCTGGGGTTTCAATAGAAATGCATTTCCCCTGGTCTCGTCTATATAAACCTTCCGCCCCGGCGACTTTTCCCTGAAATATAGTTTTATAGTACAGTTTAAACATCTCCGGAACCAAAACATTGTGACATGTGTCTAGAGATATAATTGTGTAAAAAATCACCATTTTCACATTTCGTATAATTCGTCGGAAAAGTAAATGGGTAAATAACAGTGTTGAATCCATTGTTTACTATGTTTAATGTTTGAGTCTTGACTGAAGACACATGTCGAGCATCAGACGGTTTAGGTCTTGATCAGATACCATGCTAGGTGGCATCTGGTCGGGAACAAATCTGTTGACAATTTATTTATTCATTCATTCATTCATTCATTCAAATTTGTCTAGCTTTAATTAGTACCTGCTGACATTTTTGATTAGCCGTTTAGCATTAAATTTGATTATCTAACCCTTTCGTTGTCATGTGCGATTAAAGTCAAGTTAGACAACAGTTTTGGTTCAGATCAGATGCCGCGCTACGCGGCATCTGATCTGGATCAAATCTGTTTTTCATCCGTATCAATATTCTATCAGTCAATACTTCATACAACATTGAATTTAGCATATAACTGCAGACGACAAATTTTAACAGACGACTTTTTTTTTATATTATATCGTTCCCTCTCTACAACGGCCCTTCCAACAACGACTCCCTCCTTACAACGACACTCCGTAATTCCCTTAACGGGATAATGAAGTCTAACTCTTTTACTGCTGCAATATCGCCTGCTTAAGATTATCGTCTGTTGTTTTCTCTCATAGTTACAAATAAGTGGAGATTTTGAAAGAATACATATATTGACAAGTTGCAAACAGCTTGAATCCTGATCAGACGCCGCGTAACGCGGCGTCTGATCTGGATTCAAGCAGTTTGCAAATGTAAGCCAAGTCTTAATGGTCTCTCCCTGTAACGACTCCCTCCGATCAACACACACAATATTTATCTCCCATTGGATGTCGTTGTAGAGAGGGAGCACTGTAGATTTTATGTAATGTTATATGCGAAAGATTAAACCCGGCAGTAACTTTCGGCATTTAAAGGGTTGTTTAAGATGTAGTTAGTTAAAACTGCGTGGGCCATCAAATTCCCATCGTCTCGTCCTTGAGATGTATTAGATGTTATAAAAGATGCATAGATTGCTGAGCTGAGGGGGTCTAATTGAGGACATTTTTATGTCCAGTTAAGCTTGTCAATTAAGGTCTGCTTGTTTCCTGAATCAGAAAACAAATGAAAATCTAGCATCATCAAATATGCATAGAGAACCGCCAGAATCGTGTGAAGCGACCGCTCAAAATAATAAGAATATACAGTCCTTAACCCTTATTCTACCGATCCTGACTTGACTGGCATTTGCAAACAGTTTGGATCCAGATCAGACGCCGCGTAACGCGGCATCTGATCTGGATCCATACTGTTTGATACTCGCCTTTCAGTTTCCTTAATAAAAATACGTATAAATGTTAATTGAATATGTTTTGAAGACGACAATTTCAAATCAGACGATTTTACGGAAGTAAAGGGTTTAAAATGGTGACATCGGAATGCATAACATATTAAAAGCTGTAAGACCAATCAAAATATTTACTGTTTACTTGTTTCCTATTTTAAGCAACCACTTGTCTTTAGTAGAACGCTCCTTTATTCTTCGAAGAGTATATGTAGCAGCTTAACAATGCTCGACTATTGGTGTTAAGTACTGCTTCACGTCGATTCGGGTTGACGTCTGGTCTTTTGCACATTGAAATACTTTGGCTTTAAAGGAACACTCATTATCAAGCGGTTGATGCGTCAGATTTGAGCATTTACTCAAAGTTGACAAATCGAAAGCTTGAGAAAAAATTCAGACTCATCTCAAAGACTTTATAATTTTGAGCCCTTGTCAGACATATTATGTCGTCCCAACGAAAGTGAACCGATACCATGGAGGAAGTATACTTCCTCCATGCCGATACTGACCAGGGGTCCGTTTTATGAAACGTTGTACAACAAAAATGGTCGTAAGTCAGACTCTAAAATTATACATTATTTTTTATTTCTCCATCTTATCCTGTCTTGTGACATCTCTTTGGAATCGTC
This sequence comes from Gari tellinella, assembly GCA_922989275.2. Lineage (NCBI taxonomy): Eukaryota > Metazoa > Mollusca > Bivalvia > Cardiida > Psammobiidae > Gari > Gari tellinella. The sequence continues at coordinate 96,399,364 of OV277858.1, forward strand.
TTTTCAAGACGACTGCAAAGAGTTGTCACAAGATAGAATTAGATTGAGAAATCAGAAATGAGATGTATTTTGTTTTGACTTACGACCGTTATTGTCGTACGTCGTTTCATATAACGGGCCCCAGGACCGCAAGGCGTTTCAGGTTACATAGAGGATATTGAATGAGTGTGTTTTCAGTAGTGAATTTATCGAACGAGTTGGATAAAGTAATATGTTGTGAGCCTTGGCGAGTAACATATCATAGATTATCTAACGAGTTAAAATAAATGCAATGCTGGAAACACACGAATTTAGTGTTCTATTTATCTCATAAACAATAACTGGCACAATAACCCGAACGTTATTACTTTCACTCTTTCCTCAGCTATTGGGAAAACGATTCATCATAAGTGTTGTTAGGTTTTATTCATCAATAGATAAAAACATCTATCGAACTAGAATAAAGAAAAACAACCTCAATGTGTAGTGAAAAGACTGCTTTGATACAGTGGAGAATCTGTTATTCTGACGTCATTAGTGACGTCATACAGTGGAGAATCTGTTATTCTTTCCCGTTTAAACGCAAACGTACGTAAACGCAAAGCACTAAAACGTAGAAAAGTACAACTTTTGGGGCGATTCTGATAATTCTTGTTTATCTTGGTGGCAAACAATTTGGAGCCTGATCAGACGCCGGGTTACCCGGCGTCTGATCTGGCTCCAAACTGTTTGCACTGCAAATAATAGTTTTAGCGTAAACGCGTTTATTGGGAAAGATTAACAGATTCTCCACTGTACCATATTTAAGAAATAACAAATTCGTAGGTGTTCATTACCGTGCATTAGATCACAGTTAGGAGTTGAGATGTGGAGTCATTAGATCACGAGGCCTTTAGGCCGAGTGATCTAATTACCCACATCTTAACGACTAACTGTGATCTAATGCACGGTAATGGACACCTACGAATTTGTTATTTTAATTCTAACGTGACTTTTATTATAAAAATACTATTTATGTATTACGCGTATGGAGCAAATGGAACAGCGGATTGAAACGCCGCGCTTGCAGTTCATTATCGCGACGTAATATACGTTTCTCGGTATTCTTTGTCTCTATTACGTAGGTTTCGAGACGTGTTAGAATTAAGACTTAACAAATTTTAATTCTAACGCGACTTTAATTGTAAAATTACTATTTATGTATTACGCGTATGGGGCAAATGGAACAGCGGATGGAAACGCCGCGCGTGCAGTTCATTATCGCGACGTAATATACATTTCTCAGTATTCTTTGTCTATATGCCGTAGGTTTCGAGTCGTGTTAGAATCAAATTTAAAATTAATATCTAAACTTATTTATAGGGAGTAGTAGTACAATATTTTGGTGAGTCGAAGATTAGAATAAGATATATGCACAGTGCCCCGTACGATATTTACGGAACGCTACATTTTGCACGTTTATGTGATAAATAAAGGATATTGAACGAGTGTGTTTTCAGTAGTGAATTTATTGAACGAGTTGGATAAAATAATACGTTAGGAGCCTTGGCGAGTAACATATCATTTTATTCAATAAATTCACTGCATAAACACGCGAATTTGGTATTCTGTTTATCACATAAACAACAAGTGACACAATAACCCGAACGTTTTCCTCAGCTATTGGGAAAACGATTCGTAGTAAATGTTGTTAGGTTTAATTAATCCATAGATAAAAACACCTATCAAACTAAAAAAAAAGTGTAGTGAAAACACTTCTCTGATACCATATTCAAATTTTGAAATGTTATTTAATCTAAAATTGTTCTTATTAACTCAAAATTATCTTTTGACATTTAGTCTCGTTGTCAAAATTGCATCATTAATGCAACATGACGTCATTATTATGGTAACGTCTAAATTTAAAAACATTTTGTTCTGAGTCACTGATCTCTAGGTAGTCTGATTTGCCACCTGAATTTGCGCGACTGATCGGAAGGTATTTTAGGACACTTGGAAATGTTTCAAACCCTAGTATCTAAGTTTGTCTAGATTCTTTAAACTGATTTACAGTCGGCGGAGTAGTACAGTACTTTGGTGATTCAAAAATTAGTATAGAATATATGCACATTTATACGCTATGCGATATTTACGGAACTTTACATTTGCACGTTTATGTGATAAAACAATATATGACTTCCAGTGGACGTAAAACATTCTCAGAAGTAACAACACCAAGGTACTTTTATCATGCCCTGTTAAAGAGCCGTAGGAATTGTATCTTTCACCTTGACAAGTGGATGCTTCAAACTTGCTGACAGTGACTTTCTGCTTTACTTTCAGTCCGATTTAAGCAAACATCAGTATTCTGTCTTAGACACTAAAATCAAACTATGTGAGAGACGGTTTTATTTGGAAAAATGTAACAAAGATGTTATTCTTTCTAAATAAATGTCTTTGTACCGAAATGATTACAGTACTCCCTCCCTACAACGGTCATCCTAAAAAAGATTCCATTCTTACCACAACGCTTGCCACTGTTCCCAAAACAAGACAATTGTGTCTAACATCGTCTGCTTGAGATTGTCCGCTGCTGTTTCTTCTCAAATTTTCATATTAGTGGATATTTTGACAGAAAGAAATATAATGACAAGTGACAAACAGTTTGAATCCAGATCAGACGCCGCGATACGCGGCGTCTGCTCTGGAATCAAACTGTTTGCCAATGTAAGCAAAACCTTAACTTTCCCTCCTTGTAACAACTTCCTCCGAACAACACACGCAATAGTTGTCTCCCATTGGGTGTTGTTGTAGAGAGGGAGCATTATACTCCCATTGTTAGTTTAAACATATTTTTATTCATTCAAATATACATGGAATTGGGGTTGGGTCACAAGTTATAACAACATTAGATCCGACCCTACCCATAAACAGTTTAGAGTCAGACCAAGACTAATATAGATAATCAACGTCTTTAAACAATGGTCATACATTTTGTACATTTCATTGCACTACGTTTGCGTTAAGTCCCGCTTAAACGGTAAATAACATTATCTTCTCTTCTGTTTTTGCAGATGCAAAACTATATTAGCAATATTCATGTTGAGTTGTGACTCTATATATGGAATGTTGTTCCGAGCATATACAGAATGCTGGTACATTGCTGTCAGAAGTTTTGTTGGTTGATATTGTTGTTTTTGAGTTGAATGCCCGTGTGACGTCATAGTATTTTATTTTTTTTAAAAAAGGACATGGGAGAAAATTCGGCTCACCTGATATATTCATTCGCCTTGCTAGTTAACATTTCTCATTCAAAGCTAGGAACCGAAAATTCTCTATATTCTTTCCCTATAAAGATATTTACGCTAAAATTATTATTTCCATTGCAAATAGTTTGGAGCCAGATCAGACTTCAAACTGTTTGCCACTCAGATTAACGTTAGTAGTCAGAATTGTCGAAAAGTTGTCATTTTCTACGTTAATTGCAATGCGTTTGTGTTTTGTTTTCGTTTAAACGGAAAAGAATAACGTCTTCTCCACCGTACAGTGGAGAATCTGTTATTCTTTCCCGTTTAAACGCAAACGTACGCAAACGCAAAACACTAAAACGTAGAAAAGTACAACTTTTTGACAATTCTGATAATTCATGTTTATCTTGGTGGCTAACAGTTAGGAGCCTGATCAGACGCCGGGTAACCCGGCGTCTGATCTGGCTCCAAACTGTTTGCACCGCAAATAATAGTTTTAGCGTAAACGCGTTTATTGGGAAAGAATAACGTCTTCTCCACCGTACCTCTCAATAGTCACAACCAAACCGTTAGTTCACTTGAGAAAGCAACATTTATTCGACCACTATCTCTTATTTGTAGGACAGCTTTTACCCATTTGGGCCCAGTGTATTATTCCATGTTTTATATTGGATTAGTCCATTTATTATCAAATGGATGCCTGGTCACAGTGACTATACCACTAGACCACGGAGGCCCCCAAGTACTTTTTGAGTGCGCATGATATCGTGACGCTTTATTGTTTCATATGTGTATCTTAAACTATGTATTACTACATCACGTAGTAGCCTATTTCGAAATGCCAGTGGTGCCTATTTCGTCCGCTATATCTCTTATTTGTAGGACAGCTTTAACCCATTTGCGCCCACTGGATTCTTCCATATATTGGATTAGTCCATTTTTTTTATCAAAGGTATGCCTGGTAAAAAAATTCATTATCATTTTGTTTTATATTGAAATTCCAATCAGCAAACAGTGTAGACTCTGATCAGACTCCGCATTACGCGGCGTCTGATCAGAGTCTACACTGTTTTGCCTATGCCCCATATATGGGTTAATACAATAAACGATAGCATAGATTGCTTGCACTAATCTAATATCGCTGTCTGAATGCTTATGTCTAAGAGTAACCAAGTATGTAACCCTTTCACTGCCAAATCTTTCGTGAGAATTTTACCGCTTCACCATTTCATTGTCGTCTGTTTCAATTTTGTTGTCTGCAATGTCGTTTCGAAGTTAAAAAATAAGGCAGTATGACTGAAGAAATTTCTAAACGAGCGTAAGAGGTGTCTGATCAGGATCCAACTTGTTTGCAACGGGCTCTTAGGCGCCATTGAGAGCGAAATGGTTAAACCCACCGCTGTCTTACCCCGAGTACATTGGATAATCTGTTATTCTGACGTCATTAGTGACGTCATACAGTGGAGAATCTGTTATTCTTTCCCGTTTAAACGCAAACGTACGCAAACGCAAAGCACTAAAACGTAGATAAGTACAACTTTTGGACAATTCTGATAATTCATCTTTATCTTGGTGGCAAACAGTTTGGAGCCTGATCAGACGCCGGGTTACCCGGCGTCTGATCTGGCTCCAAACTGTTTGCACTGCAAATAATAGTTTTAGCGTAAACGCGTTTATTGGGAAAGAAAAACGTTTTCTCCACTGTACAATGATTTGCAAACAATTTGGATCAAGTAGGCGGCGTCTGATCATGATCCAAATTGTTTGACACTCATTTCAACATTTCTTAAGTCAAAATATCTCAAATTTAAATTTGAGAAAACACGCAGACGACAACTGTTTAATTCAGATGACTTCATGGCAGTGAAGGGGGCTAAGTACAGCTCTCCCTCTCTACAGAGACACCCTATGGGAGATAAGAATTGTGTGCGTTGTTATGAGAGAGTCGTTATAGGGAGGAAAAATGGCTAACATTTGCAAACAACTTGAATCCAGATCAGACCCCGCGTATAACGCGGCGTCTGATCTGAATTCAAACTGTTTGCCACTCGTCATTATACTTGTTTCTGTCAAAATGTCCAATATGTAACAGAAAAACAGTAGACACAATTTTAACTCTTTGAACCCTAGTCCCGCATATAGGCGTGCTTTTCAAACAGTGTACATGTGAATAGTACACTTGTCCTATGCAAACAGTGAAGACCCTGATCAGAGGGCTCCGAAAGGAGCCCTCTGATCAGGGTCTTCACTGTTTGTCACAATGCCAAACATTGACAAAAACAACCCTTAAAAGTCAGAAATGGACTAGACTAAAATGGAAACTGGAATTGTCCATTTAAAGTTTCAGGGAGGAAAGAGTTAAGCAGTCGTTTTGCAGCAGTGAAAGGGTTATAAATAATGTATTTGATTTGGAAACAGCGACAAGCGTTATTGTAAGGAAGGAATCATTGTTCGGAGGGTCGTTGTAGGGAGGGGACACACTATTTATAACTACAGGACAGCCGGTGAAACGTCAGTTGATGCCTATTTCGCCCGCCGTCTCTTATTTAGGGCAGCTTTAATACAATAAACGATAGCAAAGATTGCTTTTACTATGTAATCTCCCTGTCTGCATGCTTATGTCTAAGAGAGCTAAAGTCTTTAAACCAGTCCCTATTGACCAACTAAAGGTTATTGATTAATACACCAGCTTCCAAATATTTGTCTCGAGACAGTGTCAGCTTGGTTGATTAATGCATTCTGCTTGACAATCAGTCTGTTTGTTTGTATAATGCCTCGCTCACATTTGCTGCGGCTGCCGTACGGCGGCCGCACGGCTTATCATTTCTACGGCGAGTAGCAATTCCCCGGCGCCGCAGAATTCCTACGGCCGCCGTGTGTTGCGCTCACATTTGCTGCGGCTGCCGCGCGGCGAGATTTTATTTTGGTGGGGTTCAAAAATCTTGGCCAACGTACGGCCGCCGTGCGGCTGCCGTACGGTGACCGCACGGCGACCGTACGGCCGCCGTACGGCAGCCGTGGAAGTATCACCAGATACCTTGCAACCAAAATGCTGCTCCTGCTACACAACTTGGTTTTGCTACATGTTAACACAACTTACATCAGTCCAACAACACCATGAACTCAAAGGACACATTTGGACAGCATTTAAGAACATCTAAATCCATTTTTAGATAATATTCATGTTTTACATATATGATCAAAAGTACAAATGCTCAATAGGGAATTTGACCATCGAGTTACGGCGGCCGCACGGTGGCCGTACGGCTGCCGTACGGCAGCCGTAGAACCACTCTGCAGCGTGTGTTTCTACGGCCGCCGTAGAAATGAAAAAATATTATAACTCCGCGTTATAATTCTACGGCGACCTCTACGGCCTGTAAGATATTGGGATACGCCGTGCGGCTGCCGTACGGCCGCCGCACGGCCGCCGTAGAATCTCTACGGCCGCCGTAAGATTCTCTCGATTTCACGTCTCTGCGGCCGCCGTACGGCCGCCGTAGAGCAAATCTGAGCGCACTATTATCCCATGTACTGTGTCATTTTAGACGCAGAAAATTGAAGATTTGGTTACTTCTTGACTCTGCATTTCCCTTACTTTTATTTTGTTGTAGAACCGCGACTTGGTTGTTATTTTCAAATAGTTTAAATGTTGAAAAGTTGCGACTCAACTAATATTCGAACCCAGGGCTTTTGACTTAAGATGACAACACTGTAACCACTGAGCTAGATTAAGCCACACATTGAAATCGTTCAACTTTTTCACCAAAATGTCTACCCGGTTACATAATGTTGACCAACTATGAAGGCGTTGTCTTGATCAAAACGTCTGGGCAGAGATACTAAATAAAATGAAAGTGTTTTCTTGATCATATAGCCTGGTAAGTGGTACTGTGGGAAAGGCGTTATTATATCCTGTTTTACAATTTACCCCCAAATCTGTTCCTAGTATCAAAGACAGTTGACTACTGAAAGCCGATTGAAAGTAAAGCAGAATGCGCATTCTGCTTTAATTTAAGCCTGTTTTAAGATAAAATATTCTAGAATATAGAAAATATTTCTTATGGTACATATCCATGACCGTATAAACTAAAGGAATTAATTTAAGGGTTAAAGGGCGTATATATTGGGTAATGGGTTAAATGAAACAAAATACCAACGCAATGCGATCAACTAGAGAAGATAGGAAATTGAAAATGGTTTTGATTTGTTTTTCAATCTGAGGTGTAAAAAGTTTGAAGCCTGATCAGACGCCGGGTCACCCAAAGTCTGATCATGCTCCAAAGTATTTGCAATGATAACATTTGTTCTATGACAATCGCGTTTATTAGGAAATAACAAGTACAGTGGAGAAAACGTTATTCTTTCCCAATAAACGTGTTTACGCTAAATCTATTATTTCCCATGCAAACAGTTTGGAGCCAGATCAGACGCCGGGTAACCCGGCGTCTAATCAGGCTCCAAACTGTTTGTCATCAAGGTAAAAATCAACTTTCAGAATTGTAAAAAGTTGTTATTTTCTGCATTTTAATACAATGCGTTTGCGTTTCGTTTGCGTTTAAACGGGAAAGAATAACAGATTCTCCACTGTATGTGCAACTGCAAACAGTATCGAGTAAGATCGGACGCTGAGTAACAAAGCGTGTTGTTAGGCTACAAACCAAATACCACTCAGAATTTCATGAATTGTAAACATTTTATTTTTTCTCCTTTTGTATTGCGTTACGTTTATACTTTTCTGTTTTCTCATTATTGCGTGAGGAACATTATTAATCACTGTATAATAACGTTTTATTTCCACGCCAGGTGTTATTTTTAAAAAAAAAACATTAAATGTAAAAAAAAAAAAATACGGAAAATATTGAAAATTCAGTTCATAGCAAGTGTTGATAAAATGACAATTGTTTCATATCTATTGTGAACGAAATTAACTATAGAAACCATGTATTCCGAATATGAGTGCCATACTGTTAACCATATTGACAATTGGATGATACCAAACATGTTATTAAAAATAAATAAAGTAGTTATTATTATTACTATCAACACATTCATCGACAAATATAACCGTATATTTTAACCGTTTCTTTGGCTTAATAAACATTTGATCGTCTGTAATTTCATGCAAAGTTAATTTTATTGACATTTAAACGGAAGAAATATCTATAAAAGTACCAAACAGTTTCGATCATGATCAGACGCCGCGTTGTGCGGCGTCTGATCTGGATTAAAACTGTATGTAAAGTCGAATTGAGTCTCCTATGAAAGGGTTAACTTCTGTATGACACTGAACACAGCTGCTGAATGATAACAGAGTTGCAGAGCACACGCCTAAAAAGATTTATCCAGGAGATAACCTTATTATTTTTCAACAAACTAGTTTACGCTAGATCTAAGAGCTCAAACTGTTTGCAATAAAGACTAAATGTTTGTCATTTTTATCTTATTCAACGGCAAAGCGTTTGCGTTTTGAACGAAAACGAAATTAAACGTCTTCACCACTAAAAGCTGTATTTTTCTTCGGGTTAACCACATAGTGACCTAGCTGACATTCACAAACAGTGTAGATCCAGTTCAAACTCCGAGTATCAGTACGTCAGAGTAGATTCCTAATTGTTCAAATACTCGTTGCAATATTTCATCAGTCAAATTACCTAAGATAACTAAATGCTGAGGAAGAATTTAACTGACGATAATATGATAGTGAATGAATTAAATGGTCGTTCAATATAATTTAGAGTGTTAATATTTCATTATCATTTCGTGTTAAAATGACAACAATAGCAATGATTTGATTTCAAGCTCCATTGTTATATTAGGAGATTTAATATAAATTAGTGTACAACACTTACTGCTTATATTATAACGTTTTAGAAGCGCTAACATGTATGTATTGAACTGTAGCGACTATATTTATGCGAGCTATATAAACAGTGCACATGTACGTATAGATAATACACTTTTCATAGAGTGGAGAATGTATTATTCTTTCCCAATAAACGCGTTTACGCTAAAACTATTATTTGCAGTGCAAACAGTTTGGAGCCAGATCAGACGCCGGGTAACCCGGCGTCTGATCAGGCTCCAAACTGATTGCCACCAATGTAAACATGAAATATCAGAATTGTCCAAAAGTTGTACTTTTCTACGTTTTAGTGCTTTGCGTTTGCGTACGTTCGCGTTTAAACGGGAAAGAATAACAGATTCTCCAATGTTTGTATACAAACAGTTCAGACCTAGTGTCTATACTATTCGTTATTTTGCAATGTTTTGCAAATACCAACCCTAAGTATTTTTTTAAAAAAAATTGGTTAGACTTCATTGGTAACTGGAATTGTCGATTTAAAAATTGAGTTACAGTGGAGAATCTGTTATTCTTTCCCGTTTAAACGCAAACGTACGCAAACGCAAAGCACTAAAAGGTAGAAAAGAACAACTTTTGGACAATTCTGATAATTCTTGTTTATCTTGGTGGCAAACAGTTTGGAGCCTGATCAGACGCCGGGTTACCCGGCGTCTGATCTGGCTCCAAACTGTTTGTACTGCAAATAATAGTTTTAGCGTAAACGCGTTTATACGGAAAGGATAACAGAGTTTCCACTGTAACTCATTTACACTTGACACTTTTAATGGATTCCAGTTTCAAATTAAGTCTAGTCCATCTTTAATTAACTATTTATGGTTGACTGTAAGATTTATTGCACAATTTACAGCCAGTACAGCCCTTTAAGAGCGCTCTGATCTGGGTCTACACTGTTTTCGTAGGGCAGGTGTATTATTTACAGAAACACTGTTCGTAAATGGCGAGTATACTCATTGCTAGAGTTCAATGTGTGAATCAATGAGTATAAGTATAACACTTTATTATTTGCCACATGATACAGAGTTCGCTATGTAATCTTTAGACTTCAGGAATTCAAGTCTTTCGTGTGTTCAATGTGTTTTTCTGTTGTTCTGTATGTCTGTCCTATGCAGAAGGATTGTCTATTATAACAAAGACGTGTCCGTTCATTGTGTGTGCATCTATGATTTACATGAATCTTCACAGCAGGCGAACTACAGTAAAGCCTTTCTTTTACGGCCACTAAAAAGAAGGCTAATTGATTGTATAAAAGGCATGCAACAGCTTAAAGAGGCTCGCAACCGGATTTAGCATTAAAAATAGTAATTTGTAGATATATGTCAAATGCTTATATAAATGGGTAAGATTTAGTTTTGGATAATAAATTCTGTTAAAAAACTAATTTCAAAAAAAAAGGAAGAAGCTCTGGTGGGATTCGAACCCGTGACCCTCCATGCGGAGACAAACATATAAACAAAGGCAAACGCCTTAACCACGCGGCTACTGGGGCTCTCTATCTATATGGTAGCGAATTAACGTACTTCACTGGTAGCGATTGATTTATACATATATTCGGCTCGGGTTTATGTATGAGCCCGTGTAGAGAAGCAACAACAACAACTATACAGTCAGCTGACGCTATAGAAAAACGATGGAAAATATCTAAAAAAAAACTAAGATTCGGTGACAATTCTTGAGACTTATTTTGGACTGATCATATTTTTTTAATGTCAGAAACCAAATAATGCTACAAATTTGCTTTTATTTGAGTATTTTATTTTATTTTGACAAGTACACCATCCGGTTGCGAGTCCCTTTAAAGCTATATGGCAGTAAAACTGAATATGGTATATCTCCTGAATAACGACCGCGTAAAAAGTTAGTTATTCGTTGTTCTAACCGTTTACTCCCCAAATGCTTCAGGATTCCAATTTCAAATTATATCGAGTCCTTTTTTATATTTAACTCTTTTACTGCCAACGGTGCCAAAATGCGTCTTTGCAAACAGTTTGGATCCTATCAAACGCGGCGTCTGACCAGGATCCAAACTGTTTGATACTCGTACCGTCATTTCTCCCGTCCAAACAGCCCTAAAGCTGATTTTAAAAATCTTGCAGACGACACTATCAACGCTGACGACATTTGGTTGGTGTGATGGTTGAAGCAGACGATAAAACGTGACAGCGAATGGTTAAATATTGGTTATGTTAATGTATTGTAAAATTACAAACAGTGAACACCCTGATTTGGATCATCACTGCTTGCGTACGACAAGTGTACTCTTCACAAGTCCACTGGTTGCAAAGGACGCATATATATATATACGTTGCTAGGTTCGAAAGTAAGTGGTATCAAGTAAAGCAGACGGTTACAAAGCAAAAACAGCTTTCTGCTTAGATGTTGTGCAGCTTTCAGCTCACTATGGTTTGAAGATATGAGTCGTATCTATAGACTGATTGTTAATAGACCACACACATCAGCAAGTCCAACGTGTATGGTAATCTATCTGTCAACATATCACCCAAGAAAGTTCTCCCGCACGAGGGCTGCCATTTATCCGGATTGTTTTCGAGATCATCAGATTTTTATGCTAGCAGATAGTAGCTTAAAGCAGACTGAAAGTGAAGCAGAATGCGCCTTCAGGCGCATTCTGCTTTACTTTCGACCTGCTTTTAGTGGTCTCGTGATTAGGAATTGACAATGACATTAAATCGCGCTTGAACAAAATTGTTTTTGGAAAACTTAGGATATCTCGTGATCAATTTACGACAGCCCTGTGTGCATAAAAACAAAACATAAGTTTCATTATACATGCCAGGGATGAAAACGTGGGCGGCAGTCTACGATGGCCAGCTTCCAAATGTGTGAGGCGTTTGCGAAAACTGTTGACAAAGGCAAATTTTATCTGAACTGAACACAGTTTGGAGCCTGATCAGACGCCGAGTTACCAGGTGTCTGATTTGGCTGCAAACTGGTGTTTTTTTTCAACCAATATAACTGTTTAAGCATGGACGCGTTTATTGGGCAAAGAATAACGCCTTCGCCACTGCATAGCTAACTAGCTATACTATACTTGTGACAATATAAAAACAGTGTGATCAAATGTCAGCTTTGATTAATCAGTAACTTTTGTAAAATATATAATAGTTGTACACAATCTCGGATATTAAACCATCTTGATTACAAAATTAGAAATGTGGATGTTATTTCATCATTTTGCAAACTTATTTTAACCCATTCACTGCCTTAAGTTACCCCGAGTACAATATTTATTTGCAAACAGTTAGGATCCTGATAAGACGCCGCGTAACGCGGCGTCTGATAAGGATCAAAACGGTTTGAAACTTATTTCAATATTTCTTATGTGAAAACGCCGAAAGTTTACTTTAAGAAATAAAAGCAGACCACAATTGTTTTAAAATTGATGACGTCATGGCATTGAAGGGGTTAATACCACTTTTGTTCTCCATAAGACCAATGCATGACCAGTTTACTACGTACTGTATATAGCTACAGTGGAGAATCTGTTATTCTTTCCCAATAAACGCGTTTACGCTAAAACTATTATTTGCAGTGCAAACAGTTTGGAGCCAGATCAGACGCCGGGTAACCCGGCGTCTGATCAGGCTCCAAACTGTTTGCCACCAAGATAAACATGAATTATCAGAATTGTCCAAAAGTTGTACTTTTCTACGTTTTAGTGTTTTGCGTTTGCGTACGTTTGCGTTTAAACGGGAAAGAATAACAGATTCTCCACTGTACATGTATAAGTCGTAGGCCATATTGGAATCTAGGCAGATCCGGAATCTACCTAGGCAGATTCCGGATCTGCCTATGCCATATTTGAATTCGTATATGGCCAAGCCATATTGGAATTTTTATATGGCCTAGGCAGATCTGGAATCTGCCTAGGCCATATTAGAATCTAGTTTTTTAAGTAGTAACATAGGTTTTATTTTAACAATTCTTGGTTGCTTAAGTAATAAAATGTAAATCTTAACACTTCTTGGTTATTTAAGCTAAATAACATAGGTATTTTCAAACAAATCTAGCATTAGAATCTAGTTGTTTCAGAAATAACATGCATCTTTTACAATAATTCTAGCATTATCAAATCCATGATTATTTACATGTATAAGTCTGTTTCTTTATAGTTTTTTAAAAATTAGTTTACTTATAAAAATTTAGTTTGACATTAGTGTGTGTGGAATACAGTCAACAGTGAATGGTTAGTTGGTATAACACCACTACTTTAATCTTCTTCTCAAAACCAAACCTATAGATGCTTTAGTTTAAACAGTATTTTATTTCAAAATAGATACAGTCATAAATGACAATACATACAATTTCACATATAAATATAAGGATTAGAAAACAAGTTTTGGTAAACTTATATAAATTCTTCTCCTTATAGATGCTTTAAAAATGACCATTATCTGGCTAAGCTAGAAAAGTGTGAAGTACAATTGTTAAAGTAAATGTTTTTTTGTTATAAAGACGCTACTTTTGTCCCCTTCCAAAACCAAACTAATTGCTTAAAATTTACCATTTTTTAGGATTATCCATACACTGTTATTTTATAATATTCACATAGTACTGTAGCTACCCCAAATAGTACTACAAAGAGACAATAATCAAAATGTTACTTTTGATTTTTCTGTTTCGTTTCTTGTTTTAAAACCTATATTGTTACATAAACAACTAGATTCTAATATGGCCTACGACATATGCTATATATCCTTTCATGACTAATTACAATTAACTGTTTGAAATGTGCTGTTGTATGGACAACACTAGAGTGTCCTTTGATTACCCTTGTATGTCTAAAATGAAATATAGAAACTAGTGCATACAACATAGGGAGAGTTCTTTGCAATATTCATGCAGGCATAACATATATTCTAAGCAAAGTCCTGGTCAAAGTTGCGGTAAAATTATACAATAACAAAAACGTAATTAGATTGTGCAAGCTGTTACCGCATTATGAAAGTAAAGAAAAAATATTATGCTCCTGAATGAGCTTTTTAATACAAATATGACATGTTTTAACCCGCCCCGTGCTGGTCCAGACACAACTATAATTTGCGAACAGTTCTGATCCAGATTAGACACAGCGTTTTAGGATCCGAACTGTTTAACCCTCATGTTTAGATTTCTTGAGCAAAAAACGGTTGTAAAATTAAAATTTATAAACAATAAATAGTTATTGTAGACATCAAACTTTGATACATGTTATGCTAAATCACTAACGTTCGTTGCAAACAGTTTGGAGCCAGATCAGACGCCGGGTTACCTAGCGACTTACGTGATTAACAGAAATCCTCAGACTTTCTTTAAGTCATTTTCTACCATAAAATGCCCTGTCGTTGTGTTTTGTTTCGTATATAACCCATTACCCGTTAAATACGTTCCAATGAAGCGTTCCAATTTATACAATCATGAGTATGTTTGACAATAATGTTTTTCTATATTCTAGCAAACAAATTAAAGCAGGTTGAAAAAAAGCAGAATATGCCTGAAGGCGCATTTTGCTTTACTTTCAGCCTGCCTTAAGGGGTCACATATCTTCAAAACAAGAAACAGGATATGGGGTAAGAGGTTTAACGAGAAAGAATAAAATCTTCTCCACTGTAATTCACCAATATATTTGAGATGTTACAATTACAAGTATTTACTGTACCAAACAGTCTGCTAACCCGAATTGTGCAGCAATCCATCTGCCAACATGTCAGCCAAGAAACATCTCCCACACAAAACTCTCGAAAGATACCAAACCTGGAGACGTGGGCGACAATCTCTGAATAGAGCGGAGAAACTTTATTCTTTCCCGTTTAGGCGCAAACGTGCGCAAACGCAAAACACTAAAATATAGAAAAATACAACTTATTGATAATCCTGACAATTTATTTTAATCTGAATGGCAATCAGTTTGGAGCCTGATCAGACGCCGGGTAACCCGGCGTCTGATCTGGCTCCTAACTGTTTGTACTACAAATAATAGTTTTAGCATAAACGCGTTTATGTGGAAAGAATAACGTTTTCTCCACTGTACTTGGGATGATGTGAACAAGCAGCTAGTAGCTGTAATGATTGGGAAAATATTAGACTAATTTGATTAAATTTACGCTCTAATCACTCAGTAGTTACATTCATTCTTGTAATGTCCCTTTATCGCAATAGAAGCACCATTTACAGTAGAGAAAGACGACATTTGTTCCCAATAAACGCGTCTATATGAAGATAATATTTCTATTACAAACGTTTGGAGCAGATGTCTTGTCAGGCTCTAAATTATCTGGTAATTAGAAATAAATCTTCAGAAATTGAAAATGAAAATGCGTTAAAACATGAATACAAAATTAATGTCAAATAGTGTGGTCCAGATCAGACACCGTGTTACGCGACGTCTGATCAGGATCCAGACTGTTTGACACTCGTATCGACATTTCTTCAGTCAAAACAACCATAAAGTAGACTTTAAAACTATTGCAGACGACACTACCAATGCAGACGATTTTTGGCGGTAAGAGGGTTAAAGCAGACGATAAAACGTGTAGCGACAGAGTTAATTAGCAGCCTCTCATACAGGCGTTAGATAACTGCTATGTAAGAATTATGTAGAAGGCTCTTGTAGAAGATTGCTCCTATACGTTTGATTGCATCAATATGTTTCAAGAGGGTTGTCTTCTTGTTGATTGGTCAGTTAATCTGCCTAATCTGGAAATGTCTCTCAAAGGATATTAGCTTACTCCAGGATGATTTAGAGACTTCTTTGTACATGGGTATACGATAGAATGAATAAGACATTAATATGTCATGTTTAGCTTACCTGGCACAAAGTGTCACGGAGAGCTATTTTGTGTCCTGTGTCCGTCGTAGTTCGTCCGTCCGACCGTCCGCCGTCAATAATTTCTTAAAAACGACATCCCCTAAACTACAGGATGCATTTTACCAAACTTGGCAGGAATGATCCTTACATGTATATGGTCGTCTTATAGACCAACTCCATTGCATATATAGGTCATTGGGGAAAATTTCCTTTCACTAAGAAATTAAAAAAAGATTCTTGTCTGAGACCACAGTAACCTGACATTAGCATCACCTACATGCCCTCTATCAAGAGTGTTCAATAACCCCGCTCCGGTGTCACGGTTTTGATTGCCCTCTTTTATTTCCAAACTTTTTAGTAGTACATTGGGTAAAGTTATTTCGTAAAGCTTTGCTAAAGAGTTTATATTCTAATCAGACGCCGTGATTTTACTTCCATAGTATTAGAGAAGCCTTTAGTCTTGGCCAAATAAATGCGTTTATGCTAAAGCAATACTTTCCATTGTAACCAATCATGGGCCAGGCCTGACGCCGGTAATAGCTAATCAGGTTCCAAACTGTTTGCCACTTAAATAAGAAACTATCGTTAAAGATGTCGAGAAATTGCCATTTTGTACATTTTAGTGTAAATACTCACTGTTTGGCAGTCATAATGATATTATTTTAATCAATTTACCTAAAATCTATTGTTTGGAAAAAAGGGGCAGCGCACTTGATCGGGGAAAATCCTAAGATTTCAAAATTTTCGATTTTTCAAGCGTGATTACTTTCAGTCTATTTTTCAAGCGTGATTACTTTCAGGAGGTTGAAAGTAAAGCAGAATGTGCCTTGAGGCGCATTCTGCTTTACTTTCAGCCTGATTTAAGCTACCATCTGCTATGATAAAAATCCGAATATTTTGGAAAAATACGCGGGAATGGCAGCCGTAGCAGCGATTGTTTGAAATACAGTAAAACCTCGCTATTACGACCACTAAAAAGAAGGCTAATTGAGTGTATAATAGACAGGTGACAGCTTAAAGCAAGGTAACAGTGAAACAGAAAGCTCCTATAGGAGCTTTCTGTTTCACTGTCACCTTGCTTTAAGCGGTCACCTATCGTAAACACCCTAATAATTAACATAATTTAGTGGTCGTAATAGCGAGGTTTTACTGTATATTGCTGTGATGGCAATGAAGGGCTATATACATGTACACCATACTATCGTCTTCTTCACTATTTTGTACACATGTACACTGAAACTGTTGAACCATTCCGAACTGAGCTAATTTCCTTGAAAAATCATTTCCATATTCAGGAAATTACATGTAATCGGTCAATAAAAAAAACCCCGAATCCCCATTAACCCTTTCACTCTCAATGACGCTTAAAAGCGCGTTTCAAACAGTTTGGGTCCTGATTAGACGCACGTAACGCGGCGTCTGGTAATGACCCAAACTGTTTGACACACTTGTCGATGTAATAATAATTATATTAAGCCATGCAACCTTAAATCTAACTTTGAAACGTGTCTTGCAGACAACAATAATGAAGCAGACGACAATAGAGTGGCGAAGGGGTAAAAATCTCCCGAATAATTTGATAATGAAAGAGTTAAATATATCTTTGTTCTTTTTCTTCCAGTGGCCGATGAACCACAAGGTATACGTGCTGTACCGGCTGGCAATAGCATGTGGCTTCTTGGTTTGGCTGAGCTGTGACGTCATGTATGAGACCCATACCTTCTTTGAGAACCACCCTTACAACTATATACTATATGCTACAAACTGGAGCTTTATCCTTCTAACTACAACTAATCTGTTTATGTCTATTTGTACTCTCTACTATTCCATACGGTCTGGCGAATGTCTAGGTAAGCCATTTTCTTTAGTTCATAAAGCATATAAAACAGATTTGAGGTATTTTTCACAGATATATTATAAGTCGTCGTAAACTCTACCTCCTATTTCGCTAATTGTTACAATGTTCTGTGTCCATTTTGTTGAGATAGAACATTATCAACAATATAATAGACAATTGCATGAACAATTACATTTGTACAATGTTCTATGTCCATTCTAAAAATACCACATATCTCCTTTAATAATAGAACCTTATTATATATCTTAACTTGTTCTAATGGAATCGTTACCATAGTTTATTAAACAGTATGATTAACCATGTCTGGTATAAAACGTATACTTTTCAGTAAACCACAAAGAAACACATTTGACAACTCAACCAGTACGAGTGTAGAAGTGTTATATAGCATACAGTAGAATTCCATTACTGTCAATAAACGCCTCATAGGGGATATTTTTGTTTATTTGGCGGAAATAATCCCCTCTGCCAAGAACTGCAGGTCGCTGACAGGCGAAATGAAAGAAAAACATAATGCTTCTTAAGAATTGTGTTTGGTATGTTTTTATTGTTAACATCCGTATCTGGCATATATATGGACTGATTGGACTCCCAAAGAAGAGGGGAGCTCATACAGAGAACCTTAGTGCGATTCCCTTCTCCTGTTATCGTCCTAATTATCAGTTTCTTTATAGATATGCCCTGTGTAAAGTACCGATACATGGGATCTCAGTTTATAGTCTCACTTGTTGGACTTGGCTTGGTTGGGCTTCTTTAAAGGGTTATCCAGTTTTACTTTCATATTGTTTTAGAACTCTAATAGTTTACAAGATGGACATAGAACGTTGTATGACTCACACGACGATTTCTGTCGTTTATTTCGCGTAAACGCCGAAAAAATCTAGATCTAAACTGTTTGCAAGCGGACTTTGAGCGACTTAGGCAGTGAAAGGGTTAATCAATATTGCAGACAAGAATATTAAAATAAACGATAGTATGACAGTGAAGGGGTAAAATACAGAGGTTACACTTTTGTGGTAAAAGGGTTAATTAATATTTTGCTTTTCGTGCGAGGAGAATGTTATTATTGTAAAATCCTCATGTGGAAAATATGCAAATACAAAGCAATTTCCCGAGGCAATGATGAATATTTTGCATTCGCTAATATTTGAGATAGTTTGATTGAGTAAATATTATTGCTCTGTTTAGTGCCTGTCAGTGCTTTTCAAACCGCTACAGTAAAGCATTGATCCCTTTCACGGCAATTTTAACGGTCTGAACTAACCCTTTCATCGCCATTTTATCGTTATATATCAATACGACGTACATGTATATATCGTTCAATATACATTTATATCAATATATTACTTTCAATATACCACAATATTTTTGTTGGTATTTTTGTTTTCAAGTTGGATCTGAAAATATCATCATCATGTTCAAAAACTTGTTATTTTACAGCATTTTACATTATAAACTTTTTATAGCCCTTTCACAATTTTTAGAATGCAGGATTTTCAATACTATAGTAATCAATATGGATTCAGATCAGACTCCGCGTTATGCGGCCTCATATCTGGATTCAAATTGTTTAAATTGTTTGATAATACTGTACTGGTCAAGTTGAGGTCGACAGGCAAAGGTTTAAATATTGTATTACATTAACAAATATAAAAAAATTATAAATGTTTCTTCCATCAAAATGAAAACAGTTGAGAAACACCGGTGTACCGACGTTTGAACCAAGCAGACGATATTATGTCCACAACACTGACATTAGAATGTTGATGACGTCATCGTTTTTTGCGTTCTCTTACAGATCTCCAAACGTTTGAGCGTATGCCAATTGCTCTGAAGGTACAGTGGATGCTCCAGAATCTAAGCTACAACTCTGCCATAGTTGTTTCGTTCTCCTACTGGACATTTATAGCCTTTCTTGACGATGCAGGTACGCTACTTTGTGTGACAGAATCGAGAGTACTACGACAGGGCTGCTATAAGTTGACATGAAAAATCCTAAGATTTCCAAATTTGCATTTTTCAAGTTTGATTTTACGAATCGTACCTTTACCCCATCGTCTGTTTCTAGTTTTGTTGACTCGTGACTACTTAAAGCAGGCTGGAAGTAAAGCAGAATGCGCCTTAATGGCAGCCCTGATACAAATAGTTTCACGTGTGTTGCCCAAGAGACCTTCCTACCAGGGACTCGTTTCATAAAACTTCGCATTCGTGACAAATGTTGTCGTAAGTAAGATGATAAAAGTCTCAGTAATTATTCATTTCTCCATCTAATCCTGTCTTGTAACATCTCTTCTGAATCGGCTTGAAAAAGATGTCACAAGACGGGATTAGATGGAGAAATCAGTAATAAATGTATTTAAAAGTTTTGACTTACGACCGTTTTTGTCGTACGAACTTTTATGAAACGGGCCACATCTCCTCTTCCATGAATGAAGCGGAAGGCAGGTTTTGATCCAATGAGTTGCTTTGCAACGAAATCTTCTTCCTGAAATCATCATCATCTCGTCTTATCATCCATCATCATTCATCGGCGCTATATGACCTGGATTGTGTCCAGTGTCGTAAAACTCACCTCATCATCCATCATTTGTGTTGCGGGTACAATGGAAAAGTCGTTCTCCCCAAACCGTGTTTATCTTAATACTGTTAAATATATTGCAAACAATTTGGAGTCCGACGTCTGGTTAGGCTCGAAACTGTTTGCCACTCAGATAGAAAGGTATTGTATGAATTGTCAAAAAGTTTCTATTAATTTCATTGTTTTTTCGATTAAACTGGGAAGATTAACGTCTTTCACTCTGTAGTTCTTGTGTAGACCCATACCTACACATGCTCAACACATTCATTGTCCTATCCCATTGTGCAAAGGTTTTTTGCACAAAACCTGGCATCTGATCAAGATCAAAACTTTTTGACAAGCATTAATGTAAAATCTTATGGATTTCATACAATAGAGAAGATTATTCTTGCCAATTAAACTCGTCTATGAACGAACACATTTAACTGAGTTTAATCAGCGAGAAAGCCATCCAATCCTGAAACCACGTAATCAATTGTCTGCGATCGAAAATGTAGAAAGGTAGAAACTGGATTCCTGAATATTTCTGTTTCGGTTAACATCACATTTGTTGCGACTTTGTTTCGATCCAGAAATTCGATTTTGTTATCTCTTATGATTATTATTGTTATGTTATTTTTGTCTGCAACAATTTTTAAAGTTGATTTAAAGTCATTTTCCTTTAGAAAATATCACCAGAGTGTTAATCTATTATCCCATAGCCTTTTCTAGTATTCAAGATATGTGACCGCTTAAAGCAGGTTGAAAGTAAAGCAGAATGCGCCTTAAGGCGCATTCTGCTTTTTCTTTCACCTTGCTTTAAACTACTATCTGCCAGGATATATATAATACATTTTTTCTGGTGCACATTCATGACTATAAGAATTGGAAATAATTTCTTCAGTGGAGGAATAAAATAAAGTCGTAAAAAGGAGTATGTATGGGGTAATGGGTGAAACAATTTGGATCCAGATGAGACGCAATGTTTCTCGATGTCTCATATGGATCAAAGCTGTCTGAAATAGTTATCACACATTCGCCTTTAGCTTGCCCCGGTGTATGACACGTAGTTAGAGCCTAGCTGTATGCTAAGCACTAGCTGATACTTAACTCTCAGCAATGGATTTAGCATACAGCTACATGTAGGGTCTAACTACGTGTCATACACCGGGCCTAGGAGGTTAGCGGTGCGTATTTTTCAACTCATTTACCTATGAAATGTCAAATGAGCATTTCTTATTTTAAGAGAGTCTAATTCATTTTCTTGACTATTTATGAAGTTTTGACAATACATTTTAAATTAACTGTTTGCATTTGCCAATTTAACTCTACGTATTATAAACACTGTTTATAAAGGTTGAGTATAGACGTCATTAGGGTTCAGTGGGTTAATATTAAGATAAATTAGCTCCACCTATCTGATATATAGTCAGACCAGTTAGTGATAAGCTTGGAGGCAAATCGACACTCATTCGATAAAACTGTTTTAACCTAATTTCAAGATTTTAAATGATCTATGTCTTTATTTTCGAGGAGCTAATCTCATTTATTGGTCCTGTCTCTATCCCCCCTAATTGTAAAACTCAATCACTCTTTGCCCGTCGGTTGCGAAATGACTTAAATACAGTTTAGGAAGATGTTTTTAATTCCCAAATAAGCCCGTTTATGCTTAAATTATCATTCCAACTTCAAACAGTTTGGAGCCAGATCAGACGTCGGGTAATCCGGCGTCTGATCAGGCTCTAAACTGTTTGCCACTCAGATAAATACATAACAATTGTCAGAAATTTAAAAAAAAAGTACTCGTCTTTTTAATTGTCCTGCTTTTGCTTTTAGTTTCATTTTACAAACGGAACATTGACGTCTTCGCCATCGATAAAGCAAACAATTTGGATTCAGAGCAGACTGTCTTGACTATATTCTTTTTCAACTTTAATATGTAGAAATTTATGTTTGAAGGATTTTGCAGACAATTTCACAGCAAACGATGTAACGGCAGGAATATGGTTTCGTAACATCATTTAACCCCTTCACTGCCATGACGTCATTAGCTTTAAATATTTGTCGTCTGCTTTTATTTCTAAAATTTTAATTTTAGGTATTTTGACTTAAGAAATATAAAATTTAGTTTCAAACAGTTTGGTTCCTGATCAGACGCCGCATTATGCGGCGTCTGGTCAGGAACCAAACTGTTTGCAAATAATCACTGCAATCGGGGTAAGGCAGTGAAGGGATTAAACGAGCATATGCTCTTGCATGTAACTCGTTATTATCGATGATGGATTGATTAGAGGAAAATAGTTATTCATTGCTTTATTTTTGTGTGTGTAAATGTTTGTTATTTCAGGTTATATAATCATTTTAAGATAGTGAATGTAGTTTATTACTTTACCGTCCCATGCTCATTGCGCCAAACCATTGCGCAAAATATTGTGCCAAACCATGCGCCAAACCATTGTGCCAAATAGTGTTCCAAACCATTGCGCCAAACCATTGCGTCAAATGCTGTGCCAAACCATTGGGCTAACTATTGTGCCAAAACTTGCGCCAAACCATTGCCCCCAAATACTGTGCCAAACCCCTGCGTCAAACCATTGTGCCAAACCATTGCGCCAAACCTTTTATGCGCATTGGAGCGAATTTGTGAACACTGGTGCACATGGTTTTAGATCCTGATGATATTATCCTGAAAGAAAATACCTTTAGACCAACTTTGATAATGGTTGCAGACAACATATTTTGCAACTGACAAAATCATAGGCCTAGCGTGCAAAAGGTTAAATAGCTTCCAGTTGAGTTAATTAAACCTTTCGGTGCCAATTTAATCGTGGGATTATTACCCTTTCACCGTTACTGTGTCGTCTGCTTCAATAATGGTGTCTGCAGGCTCGTTTCAAAGTTAGATTTCAGGTAGTTGTGTCTTAAGATATATCGAGACGAGTGATTGGCAAACAGTTTTGACCCAGATCAGTCGCCGGGTAACGCGGCGTCTGGTCTGGATCCAAACTGTCTACAAAGTCGACCTTATGCGACTCCGGTGCCGAAAGGGTTTAAAAGCGAATCCAAGTACATGTATCTATCTTGGCATCTTATATGTGTCTGCCTGATAAAAATCAACGATTTCCTTATTTATAGTTGTTACAACCAATCCATATATGGAATGACGAGGCATTAACCATTTCATGATCAAATTATTCGGTAGATTCTTACCCTTTCATCGCTTTATTTTCGTCTGCTTCAGTATTATTGTCTGCAAGACACGTTTCAAAGTTAGATTTAAGGTTGCATTACTTAATAGATACTGATAAGAGTGCCAAAGGGTTTGGGTCCCAAACTGCTTGCAAACGCGCTTCATTGTTGTTGAGAGTGAAAGTGTTAATCTTCCTTTTAACTCATGCATCCCATATACTTCAAATGGCAATTCCAGTTTCTCGTCCATGTTTGACTCTACAGAGTTGACTTTTACAGGATATTAGAAAATGACAAACAGGGCAAACCAAGATAAGAGGTGTCTTTCAGGAGCCCCCCCCCCCCCCCCACGAGATCATTGGCTACAATGTTTGCATATGACAGGTGTACCTTTCGCATGTTCACTGATTAAAATAATATACTTGTCGATAAACTATATATTGGGTTATAACTGGTATTCAAGGCAAAGTATTGCGTATTATTAAAAACATGTATAATGATGTTAAATCGTGTGTGAAGCATTGCAATAGATATTCAGATTATTTCTTTTACTCAGTTGGATTAAGACAAG
The DNA here is from genome assembly GCA_922989275.2 of Gari tellinella. Taxonomy (NCBI): domain Eukaryota; kingdom Metazoa; phylum Mollusca; class Bivalvia; order Cardiida; family Psammobiidae; genus Gari; species Gari tellinella. The sequence continues at coordinate 96,423,416 of OV277858.1, forward strand.
GGAAGGTAATTTCGCCAATCCTAGTCTCGTTATTTTTAGAAGATTTAGAGTTATTTTTACAAGAAAGACCAACTTCTGGTTTATTGATAGACGATATTGTATTCATATTGTTATTGTTTGCAGACGATATGGTCCTGTTTGGTGAGTCTCCCTTAGCCTTACAGGAACATCTGGATTTATTATTTACATATTGTCAACAATGGGGTCTTGAAGTGAATAACGCAAAAACAAAAGTCATGGTATTTAGAAAACGAAATGCTTTGCGTGAAGATGAAAAATGGACTTACAATGGTTTGCCTATCGAAAATGTAGATACATTTAACTATCTAGGAACGGTAACTTTGGCGCTAATAATGGGTGGGTTCCATTTTGAATTACTCGACCGAAATTTGGGGGTTTACCAAATCAAAGGACATTGAGAGGGTTCACCTTAAATTTTGCAAACGCTTTCTAAAAATTCCAATAAATTCAAGTACCATTGGTGTGTATGGGGACCTAGGTCGCTATCCTCTTTTTATTACCCGTTTTTATAACGTAATTAAATATTGGTGCAAAGTAACCCAAACAGACAACATAATTTTGAATAGATTGTATAATTGGCTATGGGAGACTTCGAACAGGGTAAGAAAAATTGGGTTTGGCATGTTAAACATTTGCTTGATATTTATGGTTTTTCTGAGATTTTTAATAATTTGAATCCAGTTGCGGTAAAAACATTCCCGGCTTTATTCAAACAGCGTGTTGTTGATTGTTTTGTGCAGGAATGGTATGAGTCAGTACAAAACAGTCCTATTTTGGAAGAGTATAAGCACTTCAAACCAAAATTTTCACACGAACTATATTTAGATGTTGTACCCCACGACCTAAGACTTGATATAACAAAGTTAAGGTCATCATCTCATTCTCTTAAAATCCAGACCGGTCGTTACGGCATTAATAGAACTCCAAGAAATGAGAGAGTTTGTACTTTTTGTAATCTTTCGGACATAGAAGATATTTATCACTTTATTTGTGTCTGTCCAATTTACAACGAGATAAGACATACATATCTAGATAAATCCTACTTTGTAAGGCCTTCAATGTTTAAGTTATGCCAACTGTTTCTTAGTCATGATAAGAAAATATTACGGAATTTAGTTTTGTTTACCAAAGAAGCATTTAGTTTAAGAAACAGATCTGTAAATATTGTACAAGAGTAATTAATACATCCTTTCTGAAAAGACCAGACCCCATGCTTAGGAGACGTTTGAGTTAGGTTTGGGATCGGTCTCAGGCTTCTCAATGGTCGGAGTTGAGCTTATACTCAAATCTGATCGATCAGGGGCTTGTGTGCGTTCTCGGACTCGGCTCAAACGCTTTATAAGCATGGACCCAGATTTCTTTGTTTAAGAACTAAGTAAACGTTATTTATCCATAGTTTAATAACAAGTTTTTACTCTCCCAGTTGAGAGAAAGAACAACGTATATATCATGTATAATGGTACACAGTGAAGAAAACGTTATTCTTTCCCAATAAACGCGTTTACGCTAAAACTATTATTTGCAATACAAACAGTTTGGAGCCAGATCAGACGCCGGGTTACCCGGCGTCTGATCAGCCTCCAAACTGTTTGCCACTCAGATTAAAATAAATGGTCAGGAGTGTCATTGTCTATGTTTTATTGATATGCGTTTGCGTACGTTTGCGTTTAAACGGGAAAGAATAACGTTTTCTCCACTGTGGGTCTTGATAAGCCTATTGATTGACGTAAAAGTTAGTATGACGATGTATCTTGTGTACAAGTCAAATAAAATTATTGTTATGTTCTGTTCTGTTCTGTTATTAAAGTTTATTTCAGTTTAAACATATTTTATTCCCCTCATAATTATATACATGGAATTGGGATAGGGCCCCAATTATAATAACATTAGATCCGACCCTCCCCTTCCAATGTAAATATACAGTAAAAGAACAAAGGGTTATTATATAGAAAACATTCGCTATTTAAACTCACTGTACATAGGATTGGTACGAAATTATTAACGAAACCCTTACGCTGTCAAACTCTATAACCCTAACATAGTTATACAATCAGTCTGGATCAAGATAAGGCGCCGCACAACGCGGTGTCTGTTCAGAGTCAAAACTTTTTGACACTCCTAGAAATGCTTTTTAAGTCAAAATGCCTAAATTTAGGAAATTCGAAGCAGGCGATTTTATTGCAGCCAATGTGTTAGACGGGTTATGGCGTCATACTGGCAGTAAAAGAGTTAAACATTGATATTGTCTATTTCAGTTGTGCTGCAAACCAACATGAGTCACCTGAAACACACTCTCAACTCCATCTTTGTGATCGTTGACCTCTTTGTTTCCTGCTCTCCCATTCGGATCCTCCATCTTTTGTTTACCGTCTGCCTTGGTTCCATTTACGCGCTCTTCAATGCCATCTACTTCCTGAATGACGGAACTATTTTACAAGGCCGCCATTACGCGTATAACTTGCTCGACTGGGGAAAGCCAAAGGAAGCGATTGTGACTTGTAGTCTCTGCGTTGTGGTGTGTGTGATCTCTCAAGTCTTGCTCTATGAGGTATATAAGCTTAGGGTATTGATATTTACAAAAGTATATTTCGGCTCTGACATGGAGAAACCCGACTCGGAAATGCAAAGAATAATGAGCGAAGCCACCATGTATCAGACAATAGATGAGAAAGTGGAGGAGAGCGAAGAACACAGCCATTGACACGCCAAAAAGCGTTGTCAAGGTTGTAAAAAGGTGCATGTATCACTGCGCGAACTACATAAGATATAGCCATACTTGTTTTACTGTACAGTGGAGAAGATGTTATTTTCAATACTAGCAATATACCATGGAGTAAATGGTTTAAAGTATCTTTAGTATGTTTATTCTCTTTTGATATGACATTTCAGTTCTAGGTCTTTGCTATTTGTTATAACGTCGTTTTTGGGGCTTCATATTGCCTCTACCTATTGAATATTCATGTATGAATAACAATTTTTGAATTCTCAGAATGACACTTATACATTATTATTTTCAGTTTGATATTAAAATTATCTAAGTAAACAGAGTAATCCCTGTGGATATCTTCTTCGTGAACTGTCTTTTCTGGGTCCACTCTGTTTGCAAAGATGTTTTTAAAAAAAATACTGATATAGGTGATTGTGTTGCCTTCTCACATGATTCGAGTTGTATATATGTTCATGTTTTTTGTGGACCATATTGAAAATTGGTTTGTTGTTTTGATACCAAATATGTTATCCACATGAAATAAAGTCGTTATTATTATTATTATTTTCCGTTACGAAACGCAAACGCATAAAAATAAAACAACTTGTTGACAATTTTGACTATTTACTTTAATATGCGTGGCAAAAAGTTTAAAACCTGATCAGACGCGGCGTCTGATCTGGCTCCAAACTGGTTGCACTGGAAATAATTTTAGAGTAAATGCGTTTATTTGGGAAATAATTTAACGTCTTCTCCACTGTAAACTTCGTTGACGTGGTTACTTAGTTTCTGTGAAATATAAAGTTAAATTTACAGATTAATTATATAAAATAATGTAGTCTATTTTATGTCAATTCTATCGAAGTATTTAATACATAAATGTTAGTATATTTACAGTGTGTCCATAGCAACCCTTACATCGTCATAAAAGACTGAAGTGACTTTGCAAAAAGTTTGTATCAAGATCAGACGCCTCGTTACGTTGCGTTTGATTGGGTTCCAAATTAGTTGGCACTGCTATCAAGATTTCTTCAGCCAAAACTTAAAAAAACATTTATTTGGCTTAAAAACTTAAGCGAATCATAGTTTTATTGTGGAAGGTTAAATGAAATGGTTGAATTTGTGTGAAAGGGTTAAACCTAAGTTTTTTCTCACTCAATGTACTTAGTACTAGTGTAAAAAAAATGTACGGTCGAAACTCGATACTTTGAACTTGTGTTGTTTCGAACATATCCCTATTTCAAAGTTAAAGCGTGGCTAAACCATGTTGTAACTTTGGACTACGAGTATGTTCGACTTAAGCGAGATCGAATTATCGAAAATCAACTTATGAAATACTGGTACGATCGGTTTAAGCGAGTTCAGACTATCGAGTTTCGACTGCAGTTCTAAAACATAAAGTCAAGTTAACTTTACTGATTCTTGTGTCTTTGTATCTCTTTCTGTGTTAGTATATATAGTGATGCAGAACTTGTTGAAATATTCAACATTTATTATCTGTGTATATGCATGTGACAGTGAGAGATTAATTAACACATTTCAGCCTAGCGTCTACTAAAGTGGACATTGGCAAACAGTGTAGATCGTGATGAGATGCCGCCATACTCGGTGTCTCATCAGGGTCTTCACTGTTTGCTACATATCATACGAAATGTTCTGCTGTATGGACACTGTTGACGAGAAATGACCGATCAGTCTACGTAGAAGACCAATGTTGACCGGCCTTGACACACTTTCATTAGGACCGTTCACCCTTATCCTTAACAGTTCCAAGCATTTCTCCTGCATGAAGGCCCTCATACCACGAGTAGTCGAAGCATAGGATACGGTGCAGAAATATAGAGTTCAACTAAAGTAATACTCTACTAGTTTGCTGTTTACATGTACTACATGTACTTTAAATACATGTATCAATCCACAACTAAGGTCGAAACTAATTTTATTTTGAGGTAGTTGTGCATTTGTAATACAGTTGGTTTCTGAGTAAGATGCTAAATTCCTTTTCTAATGTTTTGACTTAAGAAGTGGTGATACGAATGTCAAATAGTTTGGATCTTGATCCACATAATACGGTTTCTGATCAGGATCCCAACTTGTCCACAAAGTTGACTTTTGTCACGTATGGCGGTGAAAGGGCTGAACTCTATAGAGTGTACTATTGATATACAGTAAAACCTCTCTATTACGACTACTATATTGTATTAATTAAAAGGTGTTTAAGGCAGGTGGCTGCTTCTGTCTCACTGCCACCTTGATTGAAACTGTCACCTACACGTGCATGCTATACATTCAATTAGCATTTCGTGTTTCAGTTTCAGTTTTCAGTTTATTTCGCATCATAGGCCTCCGGCCCATACACATATAAGTACATACAAACAGAAAAACGTATGCATCAGGTGTAGTAATGAACACAATTTTACAATATTATAACAGTCTGTTGAACAGATTAATACAAGCTATAATACATAAGTATTCCACATCATTCGAGTATTAATCTTTTTTTTTTTTTTTTATCAAATATCAAATATTAAGTCTTCATATTAGAAATTCATCGCGGTATTTCATTGCATTATATATGAACATGGCCAAATTTTGAAGTGTTAATTTATCGTTAGAAGACATCAAGCTATTGAATTTATGAATGTTTGGCGAATTCCAATACTTATTATGTATATATTTTGATCTCAGATCAGCATATAATGGACAAAATAATAAGAAATGTAATTCGTCTTCTACGGAATCAACACAGTGTAAACAAAAACGTGCTTCTCTAACCAAATTAATATGTCTACCTTTTTCAATCATCAACTTATGTGATGATGACCTAAATGATACATAGCTGCTTCTAAATTTCTTTAGATCAATAGCATCCAGATATGGTTCTTTCACAAATTCGACTTTATACTGTTTGTACAAAACCAATTTGTTAGTGGTCTTAAAAGAGAAGTTTTACTATATAATTGATTCTCGATTGTTTTATCGTCAGTGGACACTATATTCTATTTCAATCACTGGCTTATTTTTCAATTAATTTATATACAACCCTCTTTCTTCAAAATAACCCATAGTCACCATGCTATGTATATTTATTATTATAGAGAATGTGTGTGCAATTTTCTGTTAACCAGCATTATATTATAATAAAGCTATATTTCTATGGAAATTGCTCATTTATCATTATTTATCCTGTGGTGTACATAAATCTTGATAAGGAGGATACAAAACTACTTACTGTCTATTATTGCCTCCAAATCACTTCATCCATTCGCCCCTTAACCATTTCACTCTCAATGACGCCGTAAAGCGCATTTGCATACAGTGGGAGTCCTGATCTGACGACAGTTTGATTCCTGATCAGACGCCGCGTAATGCAGCCTCTGATCAGGACCCAAACTGGTTGACACTCTTATCGATATTTATTAAGTACTTCAACCTTAAATATAACTTTGAAACGTATCTTGCAGACAACAATACTGAGACAGACGACAATATTTAAAGCGATGAATGGGTTAAAAATCTCCTGAATAGTTAGATCATGAAAGGGTTAAACTTATACAGTGGAGAATCTGTTATTCTTTCCCGTTTAAACGCAAACGTACGCAAACGCAAAGCACTACAACGTAGAAAAGAACAACTTTTGGACAATTCTGATCATTCTTGTTTATCATGGTGGCGAACAGTTTGGAGCCTGATCAGACGCCGGGTTACCCGGCGTCTAATCTGGCTCCAAACTGTTTGCACAACAAATAATAGTTTTAGCGTTTATTGGGAGAGAATAACAGATTCTCCACTGTAAAGCACTTGAAAGTTCTCGTGATGGTAATTACAGTGAAACTGTTCATCTACGACCACTAAATTGTTGTAATCATCAGATGTTAATGGTAGGTAGGTGGCTTCTTAAAGCAATGCCAACGTAAACAGAAATAGTTTTCTGTTTTACGTTCACCTTGCTTTAAGCTGTCACCTGGTTGGCTTTAATGAAATCAATAAGCTTTCTTTTTAGTGATTGTGATAGAGAGGTTTTACTGTATTCAGTCAACTGTAATAAAAACAATACATGCGCCAATAAACCGTTATAAATAATCACGTAGTTCTTTTTAGAAGAGTTCATTATGCTGGTAAATCCATATTCTAAGTATCATTTTATTCTTACCACAGCACGAAAGTTCAATTACATTTTGACGGTTTCGTCTCTCACTGCAAACATCATCAGAGAGCGATATCACTTGAAACTATAGTTCGAAACCTAAGTCAGGCAAAATAACGACTGGCGCATGCGTATTAAGGTCGGCAATGGAACAACGTTTGTCGAACCAATGAACACTGAGAATGGTTCGTCTGTGGTTAGGTTCGCATGTCAAATGATGTCACTTTTGTCGAACCAACCGGTGTTCACTTGGATCTATAGACACTATAGATCGGATCATAGTTCCAAGAGAAGTTGCTCAGAAGTGTTCTGTCATGCTCGACTATTTCGCCACTTTCCGTTGATGTGGTGAAGACGTAATCGTAGACCCTCGAGAGCTGGTGGGGCCCTTCGTCATGAACAACCATGGCGGTGTCCACATTTTCCAAAGGCCTCAACCACGGAAACCTTCAAAATGTATGTGAAATTATTCTCAAAATCACGTGATTAATTTACAGTTGAGCCGCGATTGTCGAGTCCCCTTTCGTCGTATTTCAAAATCAAAAGGTATAAATTATGTTGGCATAAAGGTAAGTTCGACAAATCCGACCGAGATCGATGTATCGAATTGCAATTGAAAACTAAAGGGTTATTTCAAACGAAACGAGTTTTCAAGAATATCGAGGCTCGGCTGTATCTTGTAATACCGAAAGTTTAAAGTGAACAGTAAATCAAAGTTCAACATTGATTGGTTGTCTTAATTGTCTTCAAATCTAGTTTGTATTAACCCATTTGTGTCTAACAGGAATTTCTAAACAAAATATATATAACACGAAAATTAAGTATTAGACCAGACACCCGTTAAATAAAAAACAGAAAGCATCCTATATAAAAACAAGGAAGAATAAATTTGGTATAAATGCAGATATGTCGATATACGTCGTACATGCAGTGGATTCCTTGGTACAAATACTTTGCATTCTGTAGTTTTAAAATAGGGATTGTATGTTGATAGCTGGGGGAAAACACCGAAAAACCTGATTTCTGCGACACGACATATAAGGATAAAATCTATTTATATGTATGTATTCAAAATAGGACTAGACTAGCGAATTCTAACGACTAGCTGTTCCTAATTTGTCTGAATGAAACCCTTATTATTCTAAGCACGACTTGTCTTTAATTTGTAAACGTTTAGATCCGCGTAACGCTGTGACTGATCTGTATCTAAACTGTTCGTCAGTCGTATTCAACTTTTTGTCTGTTTTAAAAGTATGAATATGTTAGAATCAAAATGCACAAAAATGTATTGGCTACACGATGATGTGTTTTTAGTTTTGATTTAATAATATGCAGAGCATAATTTTGTGCGTGAAAGACGATGGTGTGAAAAGTAAAAGTCGCAGACTTGTAATATTTTTATAACTCTACGCAAAACTGTGACCTCCGGAGCTGGGCCATTTTTTACCCCCAGGGTTAAAAGTTGATTTTTTGTAGAGGTCTACTATGCAAGGCTATATGTCAAATATAGCACTAGGCATCATGGTCTGACACAAGAAGATTGGTCGATGGCTAAACGACAGTTACAAAACATTACAAAACTTTTACTTTTCATACTATCGTCTTTCACACACTGAATTATGATCTGAAAATTATTAAATCACAATTAAAAGTTCACCAACGTGTAGCCAATACAGTTTTTTCGCATTTTGATACCAAATTTGTCTATGGTTTGTACTTATACGTTTAACAAACGTACCTCAAACCAAATGTACAGTTTCTTTATCGTGTTAGTATAGTTCTAAAAAGTATTGCCAAGTCTGTTTACAGACCAACAAACCAACCAAACAGACAAACCAGACAGACAAACATGTCAAAACAACATGCCTAGCGATTTCCCGTTTCGATGGCATCAAAACAAAGCCCATGCCATCTGATAGTAAACCTGTGACAGTTGATGCAAACCATACGATTTTAAAAGATTATTAAAACTCGCAATTGGAATTAACCTGACCTTGACTTGTTATCCCTGAATAGAGGACAATTCACTTTACATCATGAGGAAAATATTAAAGCAAGGTCAGAAATATCGATAGCGCAGTTTCCTAAGTTCAAACAGCTTTTATCGCCATAACGCGATAGTAACAACACACGTGCTCCATTAAAATCCATCAGTGGCTAGGAAATATATCGTCTGGAAGGCAGCCGACGGAGGAAGTCTCTAAGTCCAAAGGGCAATTACTCTTCCATTAACCCCTTTACTGCCATGACGTCATCAATTTTAAAACAAATGTAGTCTGCTGTTCTTTCTCCAAATTATGTTTTTTCTATTTTGACTGAAGAAATATTAAAATGAATGTCAAACTGTTTTGATCCTTTTCAGACGCCGCGTAACGCGGCGTCTGATCATGATCCAAACTGTTTGCAAATAACTGTTGCACTCGGGATGAGGCGGTGAAGGGGGTTAACCTCTATTTGCCATAATGGCGTCTGCAGCAGAAAATATCATCTGTGCACGTGTTTTAAATTCATTTTCCAGTCGTCTTGGTTAGAGCGATATCAAGGCGAGCGTCAAACAGGTTGGATCGTTATCAGACATTGAGTAACTCGATGTCTGATCTTGATCCAAACTGTTTGTGATTTGAGTGCAGCGCCGTCTGGCGGAGAAGGGTTTACGAGAAGCAGTTTGCAACATTGTTCCACCTTATAGTGACAGACAGTATAGTTTGTCACATCAAACAGACACTTGCTGTATATCATTGACCCCTGAAACATTTCATGGACGATTCGCGCTTCAAGTTAAGTGAAGTCAATTAACAATTATTTAGGGGTTTTCTTTCTGAAAAAAAAGCAAAATGACAAACAGTGCATACCCTGATCAGAGGCCCTGTGATCTGGCATAGAAGAGATGTACTCTACACAGGAAGGCTGTTTGCAAAGGACGCGTCTTTGCGTGAATGTGGTTCAGAGGGTTAAAATATATTCTTCTAAAATAGTTACCTATAGGATTTTCTGTAACCCTTGCACTAGTCGTTGGGCAACTGTTCAGAATCACAAGTGTTTGATAATTTCTTCTATACTCGATATGTCTTCAAACGCTCTGAGACAATAGCGCAAACAACGATTAGCCTAAACCTTTCTCCTATAAAAGCGTCTCTTTACGACTTTAACTTATCTATCGACTGAAGAAAATAGTTTCTTCTTTTTCAAAGTCATGATTTTACACCATAAGCAATATGTTTTATTCTAAACAAGTATTATCTTTAAAAAAAGATATTCAGCGGAGTGCGTGAAAGTAATATTTTAGATGGCTGTGAAAAATGTATGAAATTGAGAGAGTAAGAATTGTAATTACTTGGATTGAAAAGCAAAACTTCAATTATAGTAACTTTAATGTAAAATGTAGCATAGTTACTAAAAGGCTATCATCTATACAGAATTGCCAAATGATAATTTAAACCTATCCTGATGCTCGAATCTACTGTTCGACCATTCAGTTTTAAGCAGGTGATCATTAACCTAGGCTTCTGACCATTTATCATTGGTAATTTGCAAATGCTGGGTTTCAATATAAAGATATTGACAGGAGGATTTACTTCTCCAGACGTTCCAGTAAAGAACTTGCAATGGGAAATTGTTTCTAGTGATGAATTAAAGCTGAGATGTTGGAAAGAACATTTTGAGAGAGTTCTCAACAGGGAGGACCCATCCACTGAAGCAGTTATTGCTCCTGCAGTAATCCCACTTGACATCAACACAGAGCCACCAACTGTACAAGAGATTAGACAGGCCATTAAGAAGTTAAAGAATGGAAAATCCCCTGGTATAGACAGGATACAAGTAGAGTTGCTTAAAGCGGAGGAACAGATAACTCCTAAAGTACTTGCTAGTATACTAAGGGAAGTATGGATCTCAGAAACAGCGCCCGAGGATTGGAAGGTGGGATTAATAGTGAAACTGCCTAAAAAGGGTGACCTTACAGACTGCAACAATTGGAGAGGTATAATGCTGCTGTCAATGACCAGTAAGATCTTTAGCAGAGTGGTGTTAGACAGAATATCAGCAAGTGTAGATAGACTACTGCGGAAAAATCAAGCCGGTTTCAGGAAAGGTCAGTCATGTGCGGATCAGATAGATTATCATAGAGCAAGTCATGAATGGAACGCAACTGTCTATGCAAATTTCATTGACTTCCAGAAGGCATTTGACAGCGTGAATAGGCCAGCATTGTGGAGGATTTTAGCCCATTATGGAATCCCAGACAAGATTACTTCTGTCATTAAGATGCTTTATACAGATTTCAGCGCTAAAGTGATCTGCGGAACAGCTCTCACAGAGAACCTCGAGCTTAGGACAGGTGTGAAGCAGGTGTGTCTACTGTCCCCTCTACTATTTTCGTTGTGTATTGATTGGCTGATGAGAGAAACCACTAAGGACGCTGTCAAGGGACTCCAATGGACGTTCACAGAAACTCTGGAGGATCTTGACTTCGCTGGCGACATTGCGCTTCTCGCTCAACGCCACCAAGACATTCAAACCAAGACGGACAAGCTAAATGCTCTTGGGAAGCAGATTGGCCTCAATATCAATGTCAACAAGACCAAAGTGATGAGAGTAAACGCCAAAACAGATCAACCAGTTACCATCAGCAATAGTGCCATTGAAGAAGTGAACGAGTTTGTGTATCTTGGAAGTAAAGTCACAGGTGACGGCAATTCAGAAGAGGATGTAAATAACAGATTATCCAAATCCCGAGGTTCATATACGGCATTACGGAACATCTGGAAATCCTCCAAGCTCACCTTTACCACCAAGATCAGGATTTTCAAGACCAACGTACTTGCAGTCTTGCTGTATGGTTCCGAATCCTGGAAAGTTACAAAGTCTATTTGTCTCAAGCTTGATGTCTTTCAAAGAAGGTGTCTCAGGTGGATTCTCCAAATCTTCTGGCCAAATACTATATCCAATGCAGCACTCCACCGTAGAACAGGTACAACTCCAATATCAACGCAGATCAAGCGCAGAAGATGGCGCTGGATTGGTCATGTTCAAAGGATGGAAGAAACAGCCATTCCCAGAGTTGCAATGCGATGGACACCCATTGGACGTAGACAAAGAGGTCGACCAAAAGAGACATGGCGCCGATCAGTAGAAAAGGAGATGAGGAAGGAGAATTGGAGCTGGGGCCAGGTGCGGACATTGGCTAAGGACCGGCTACATTGGCGAGCTCTGGTGGCGGCCTTATGCGTAACCCAGCGCGAAGAGGATTAGTAGTAGTAGTAGTAGTAGGGTTTCAATAGATACCATACATCTCCGCTGAAAAATCGTAACTTAAAGCAGGTTGAAAATTAAAAAAATGCCTTATTGCGCATTCTGCTTTATTTTAAAACTAGAATAGTATAGAGGAACAGACTATTGGGAAATGGTTAAAGTAAATGATACATTTGGAGTTAACAAGATAACGTCATCAAAGGGGAGTGTTCAAAACGCGACAACAGTAAATTGTAAACACACAATTTGGATCCTGATTAGACGCTGCGTAACTCGGTAGCTGATCAGGATCCAAACTGCTCATACCAACGATTTTTAACACAGTCACCCCTGATACTTTTAATCGACATTTCCAATTTCAAACTAACCTAGTTTATTTTTGACTATTTAGGGTTGATTTAAAAAAATATTTCAAAATGACAAACAATGTAGTCCCTGATCAGAGGGCTCCTTAAGGAGCCCTCTGATCAGGGTCTTCACTGTTTGAATTTGTCAAGTGTAATCCTAACAGGTATACTGATTGTACATGACGAGTTTATTCGTCGCTAGGGTTGAATGTGTTAAGTAAAACTGTTTGAAAAAAAGTGTTGCTGCCGAACAGCCATTCCGACAGTAATTCCTAATGTGCTGTAAGTATCTGCTGGAATATGTTCTTGTTTTCTGTTTATTCCGAGAATTTAACATTGTTTATGAGCTTGCTTCAAATAAATCTTGAATAATATCCTGGCGCAGTTTCCAATAAATCAACGTTTACTCTTATCCTGCTGACAAAAGCCATTTTGAAATAATTTGGAATCCGTTAGACGCTGCGGAATTCGGTGTCTGATCAGGATATAAATTGTTTCAAATTCGAGCCGTTGTATTTTACGTACAAAACTATGGATTACTTGAATTTTATTGATTGTGCAGTTGGGAATATTGAAACAGACGGTGCTATAAATTCGAATTAAAAGTTAATAGTTCAGGGTTTTATTTCGCCAGAGTGGGTCTTATCAATCACTTTCGTTTTAATCCTTTTTAACACCAAATTCAACCGTTTGTTTCTAATACTTTCGCAGACGAAAATATTTACTGTTAAATTTGGTCGTCTACACTTTTATTCCAAATATTTTGAAGTTTTGACTGAATAAATATTTTAATATAAAAACCAAATAATTTAAATCCTGATCATACGGAAAGTTAAACGGCATCTGATGTGGATCTAAACAGTTTGTTAAGTCGACATTGGTCGCCAATGGCGATGAAATGATTAAAACCTTAACTGCCCTACCCGTAGTACACTCGTTGTTTGCAAACGGTTAGGATCCTGATCAGACGCCGCGTCACGCGGCGTCTAATCAGGATCCAAACTGTTTGACACTCGTATCTCTGTATCTGCAGTCAAACGTCAAATTAGGAACTAGAATCGTCTATTTGAAGTTCCCGAAGTGAAAGCGCACACTTTATAGACCTATTCAATTTCCATGAAATGTTGATGAAGAATTGTTTATGTCCTGTATTTGATCTTGATTGTTGCAAATGTTTAATCCGTGAAGCTCGTATAATCTCCCTTAGTATCTATCACATATGCCATCCGTATTCAACTATCTGTCTTAATCTAGATGACAACTTGGAGGTTGGTAGTCCATGCAACTATGACGACCCCTCAGTAGTTATCAGAAATGTTCAGTGTTTTATTAAACAAAAACGTACTGACATCCACCATTCTGTTCTTGAAAATGAGAGCTCGGAAATGATTCACAATTGCACTGATGCCATAGTTGCTAATGTATTAGAACCTGACGTTTCCTCGCATTCTTTTAATGACCAATGGTTTGGCAACAGAGGACTTAATATTGTACATTTGAATATTCACTTTTTATATCCCAAATTAGATGAAATTAAATTGTTAATAAGTCAGCATAAAGTAGATATGTTGTGCCTTTGTGAAACATTTCTAAATGAGACGTTTAGGGATACCGAATTGTCAATTGATAACTTCATTTTATTTCGAAAAGACAGGTGCTCACATGGTGGAGGATTACTAATTTACGTGAGAAATGATATACCATGTATTCGACGCCATGATATTGAAAATGGTTCTTTAGAGTCAATTTGGCTTGAGGTAAAAATACCGAATTCAAAAGCGTTTTTATTATCTAATGTTTACAGGCCTCCTTCATCCAAAAGTCAATGGCTATTAGATTTCAATGTTACTGTAGACAATGCTTTAACTGACGAAATAGAGTGCATAATTGTTGGAGATTTTAACATTGATGTACTCAGTGAATGTCCTCAGTCTAAAACATGGCTTGACCAGATGCAGGCGGTTAATTTTACTCAGCTAGTTAAATTTCCAACACGTGTAACTCAGGTATCTTCAACATTGATCGATCATGCCTTTTCTAATGTTCCTGATCATATAGTTAATGTGTCGGTCCCGTCTTTCTCCATTAGTGATCACTTTCCGGTATGCATAACTCGAAAAGTGTCTTCAAACTGCCAACAAGGTCCCGTTCACAAAACGATCTCTTATAGGTCTATGAAACACTTTAATGTATCTCAGTTTCTAGAAGAAATGTGTAATCAACCCTGGTCTAATATTAATTTAATTGAAGACATTGATGAGGCGGTCGAAAAATTTATTAATATGTTTAAGTCGGTCATAGACTCACATGCGCCTCTCCGGAATAAACGCGTGAAAAGGAATAACCAACCTGGCTGGTTTAACAACGAAATACTCCAGGCAATAAAAATGCGTGACTTCTACCATAAAAAGTCCGATACCGATAATTATAAAATCTGGAGACAAACTGTTAAACGCCTTATTCTTGATTCCAAAACACGATTTTATCATGATACCATTAATTCTAATACCCACAACCCGAAACTTCTTTGGAATAGTCTGAACACGCTAACGGGTATGAAGACAAAAATTCAAACTAGTTTTATAAACGATACAGATGGTAAACCGATAACATGTCCGAACACTACTGCAAATGTCTTCAATGACTATTTTGCTTCTGTGTTTAAGAGTTTCCAGGGTAACTCCTCTAGTAATAGTCACTGTGTGTTAAATGCTTCAGCCGACCATGTCAACTGTCCTAGTTTCTCAATTCCATCTGTATCTCTTCAGTTTGTTGAACAACAACTCACCTCGTTAGATTGTAAAAAAGCAACAGGTTCAGATGGAATTAGCGCTAGATTTTTAAAAATATCAGCATCCATAATAGCCCCAACACTCACACAATTATTTAACCGAAGTATAGTATGTAGTGTGTATCCACAAGTTTTTAAGAAAGCTAAAGTAACTCCTATTTACAAGAAAGGTCCTAAAGAAGAAAAGTCGAATTACAGACCAATTTCAGTTTTACCAATCATTTCCTTGATTTATGAAAGACATGTTAGTTCCTGTTTAAAGCAATTCATAGAAAATAACAACTTGTTCTACTCTAGACAATCAGGGTTTAGGTCCAATCATTCCTGCCAGACTGCCTTAGTAAAATTAATAGATGACTGGATTGCAGCCATCGATAGTAATGAGATTGTAGGTTCAATCTTCTTAGATCTGTCTAAAGCTTTTGACCTGGTTGATCACATGATACTCTTGGAAAAGTTAAAACATTTCAATATTAACCAAAAGACATGTTCATGGTTTGCCTCATACCTGCATAATAGATCTCAACAAACGCATGTATCTGGAGTAACCTCGCAGCTAACTTCTGTTTTATCTGGTGTACCACAAGGCTCAGTCTTAGGTCCTCTTTTATTTTTGATATTCATAAATGACCTACCATCTGCATGTACACATTCTGTTGCAGACATTTTTGCAGACGACACAACGCTGTCAGTACATAATGCTTCTCTCAACTTTGTAGCAAACTCGTTGAGTAAAGATCTATTTAACGTTAATGATTGGTGTGAAAAGAACAAAATGTCAATTAACGTTGCAAAAACTAAATCCATGTACATTACATCAAGATCTAAATCTGCAGGCATTCAAAATATTGCTCTGCCAATCCCATTTGGAAATGAAGAAATCCATTGCAGTCGTGAGGAGAAGTTACTCGGTGTCACCTTTGATGTTTTTTTATCTTTTGATAGCCATATCAATAACATACTTAAAAAGTGTAACTCCTTATTATTCCTCCTCTCAAGAATCAAAGTATTTCTAACTATACCATTGAGAAAAATGTTTTTTAACTCCTACATCTTACCTCATCTCGACTATTGTTGCGTTATTTGGGGAAACTGTTCAATATCGCAAGAACAAAAAATCATTCGTTTTCAAAAACGTGCAGCAAGGCTTATCCTTAATAAAGATAAAACTGCCCATTCAGCTGATCTCTTCAGAGAACTTAATTGGATGACTTTTCCGGAAAGAGTTACATTTCACAAAGCTACTCTAATGTTCAAAGTATTCAAAGGTTTGGCACCTGTATATTTATATGATTTGTTCACACTAAAGTCAAATGTGCATGATAGAAATTTAAGGTCTTCATCAAATTCTCAGTTATATTCTCCCAGACCAAAGTCTGAATTTTTCAGGAGGTCGTTTGCCTATTCTGGAGCTATGGTTTGGAATAACTTGCCTTTGAACATAAGAAATGCTCAATCACTTACCTCATTTAAAACTTCATACCTTAAATGGGTTAAATTAGACAGATAGTGTAGTCACTTGTTATGCTTCATAATGCTTCAAAATGTAATACATGTATAGTGATGAAAATTTGCTGCTCAGGGGTGAAAGTTTATTTCCCACCATAGTTTAAATTTATATAAACAAGGTAGATTACTGTACATGAAATTTATTACAAGGCGCCAAGGTTTCTATACGCCGCATATTGTAGTTTGCAGCTGAAGTAAGCTGTTCTTTACGTTTAATATGGGTTTATATCACTATTCCTAAGGTGCCAGTCTAACCATTGCTTTCCTTGACCCGTTACCACATATCGAAACGCCTTTAAGCGCATTCAATTTGTGCAGTCATAATTATTTACAAAAAGTTAAATAAGAATATTTGCTAGATCTATATCTTAGCAACTTAAGGCTGGCTGAAAAAAGGTTAATGCATCTTAAGGCGCATTCTGCTTTACTTTCAACCTGCTTTAAGTGATCACCTGTCTTCAAAACTTGAACTATGCCATGTGCGGTAAGGGGTTAATGTTGCGATGGTTTCATGTAGGCTTTGTTTTTGCTGCTGAACCCCTGATACACTATTAACCTTTAGCCCGCTAATTATGTCGATAGTAGTTTTTGCTGAAAGTGTAGACCCAGATGAGATACTTCCTTAAGAAGCTCTCTGATCAGAGTATACATTGTTTGCTAGATGAAGAAATTATTCTGAAATAGACAACATTCTAAGTTTTCAAATTCATTGTATTCTACTTTTAAATAAATGGTTTGAATAGTATCCATAAAATGAGGGGTAATTTTTTGAATATGCGTTGAGCTAAGGGTTAATGACTGAGCATGGCCTTAGCTGCTTGTAAGGGCTTGTAACTGTATATAAGTTATGATATAAATATGGATCTTGATTAAAACCTACATGTTGCTTTAACCCTTTACTACATAGATATGTTTCATGAAAAATGTTTTATGTTCTCTAGTAGATGGTGACTTGAAGCGGGTTTAAAGTAAAACAGAGTGCACATTTAGGCTCATTTTGATTTACTTTCAACCTGGTTTAAGTGATCACCTTTCTTCAATACTAGAAATATACCATGGAGTAAAGGGTTTGAAGTATCTTTGGTATATTCCTTCCCGTTTGTTATGAAATTTCATTGATCTAGATCTTTGCTATTTGTCAAATCGTCGGTTTTTTTTTTGCTTTATATTGCCTCTACCTATTCAATATTCATGTATAGATAACAAATCCTGAATTCTCATAATGACACTTATGCATTATCATTTTCAGCTTGATCTTTAAAATGCTTTAAGTAAACAGAGTAGTCCCTGTAGAGAGCTCCTACAGGAACTGTCTTTTCAGGGTCCACTCTGTTTGCAAAGGTTTAAAAATACTGATTTGTAATTGTGTTCCTTCATGTTGTATATATGTTAATTTTGTTTGTGGACCATATTGAAAATTGGTTTGTTTGTTCTGTACCAAATATGTAATCCACATGAAATAAAGTCGTTATTATTATTATTATTATTATTATTATTATTATTATATACAATGTGGCTTTTACAAACCTTTAAATGCCTGATTTATAACCTATTTATACTGATGATATTCTCTGGTGCTTTGTAAATACCAATCTAACACCGTACCGGCGGGTTTATTTGATCGTGTAATGGGGCTTAGTTAATAGCATTTCTAAGTCCTAATGCTTAATATGCTATAATCAAATATTATATGACGCGTATTCTACAAAATTGTAGTTTTTTTTATAAAAAAATATAAATGAAATCTGTATTTTGATTGAATAAATACGGTATAACCAAATTTATATTAAGCTACCATGTCTTTTCTTATGCATAACACAGGCAATGCAGAAAATTCGACAGAAACTCTCTTCATTAGCATGACCCTGATTTAATCCGTTCGCTGCAAAGGCAGATACATGTGCCACTGACATTTGCAAACAGTTTGGGTCCTGATCAGACGCCGCGTAACGCGGTGTCTGATCAGGATCTAAACTATTTGGCAAGCGATATCAACATGCTTAAGATCGTAAATAAAAAGCGCAAAGAATTCCAAAGTTTATAAATGAAAGCAGATGAAAAATATAAGCAGACGATAATATTTATGGCAGCGACTGTGTACGACGGGTATTTCCGTCATTATTGCAGTGGAACGGTTAACCCTTAGCCCGCCAAATAAATTGTCGTCTGCTATATTTCTCGTCTGCTTCAAGTTTCAAAGTGCTTCAAAGTTGCTCAAAATTGCTGAAAATGTTGTCCGAGTGTCAAACAGCTTGGATCAGGATGAGACGCCGAGTTACTCGGCGTCTCATCCTGATCCAAGCTGTTTGCATATGGAGCTATAGTCGTGCATGGCAGGCTAAGGGTTAACTTTTTCACTCTCAATGACGCCAAAAAGCGCGTTTGCAAACAGTTTGGCTCCTTATCAGACGCCGCGAAACGCGGTTTCCGAACAGGGTCCTAACTGTTTGACATTTGTATCAATGTTTTAAGTCATACTACAATTGAATCTTACTTTGAAATGATCTTGCAAACAACAAAATGGAAGCAGACGACAATGGAACGGTGAAGGGGTAAACTACTCACGGACAATTTGGCAGTGTACGGGTAAGATCCAATCGTTGAAAAGACTAGTGTATCTTCTTTTCAACACTATGACGATCAAGTACATGCTACTAAGTTTTCTAATTCTGCGTTTAAGGCAAATTACTACTAAAAGCAAGATGAAAGTAAATCGGGCTCGTTTTGGACTTTTAATGTATTGCCAAATTACGAACATTGCAGACACTGATCTGAAGGAAACTTTGCACGCAAGGAACGATTTCCTGATAACATTGGCAAACAGTTTAATATAGAGTCTCATCTGAGCCTAAACTGTTTGTCACACAGATACTTACATGTATCTGCACTTGTTATCTCAGAAACTTCCTTATGTTAGAAAATAGCTAACATAACGACAACATATTTCTTAGCCTTTCTTAACCAGGAACGTGTTCGTGAAAGAACTAAGAAGGATATTCAGAAGACACTTTCTAAGCAAAAGCATCGAAAGTGCACAGTGAAAAAGACGTTATTCTTTCCTGTTAAAACGAAACGCAAACACATGGCTATAAAAATGGGGATAATGACAATATTAAAAATCAAAGTAATGTAGTACTGCAGGCTCGGACTTTCAGTTCAATGTAGAATAAAGTAATGCAGAAAGCTAATTATGGAGTTTCTGCATTACCATTGCCATGCATTAAGCAGAAACCTGCAGCGCTTAAAGACCCTAAAGAATTTTGTAATGTGCATGTCTTATAATGCATCGTCTGCTATGACTACTAGGTGAATGTTTATTACAAGGGAGTAAATACGGTATTTAAATCACCACAGGTACAGACTCAGCATCCTGAGTTTAACTCAGTGCTGCTACTACTCGGTTTATCTGATAGTGACGTATCCAGCAACTGAAGCTCCGTTAGATAGCATATGTAAACCCCGAATGACAGGATTTGTTTGTAAGGAGAGCTAGACTCGCACCAATATTTTTCTTAAGGATTCGATATAGGCTCTCCGAGCCAAAAATCTAATGATTTATTTCATCTGAGCGACAAAAGTTTTGAGCCAGATCAGACGCCGGGTTACCCGGCGTCTGATCTGGCTCCAAACTGTTTGCAATTGTAATAATAGTTTTAGTGTAAACGCGTTTATTTGGAAAGAATACCGTCTTCTCCACTTTAGGACACTTGTTTCAAGCCTAAAGAGTCTTATCAGGCTGTAAGTAGATATGTCTTTGATAGTTTAATAAAGTGTCGCCCTTTCAACTTCCAAAGATATTTGAATCTGTCTGGTCATGTTTTGTACCACGGGTTTATACTATATCTTGTATATATCTGTTTCAGTAACACAAGTCGTCTCCATTAAGCCCTTTACAGCCAGAATAATGTCAACTTAGATGTGTTTGTCTGCATGTATTTTTCGTATTTGAATTTTAGTCATAATGGCAGAAAAGAATATCGCCATGGCTATCAAAACAGTTTTGGCCTGGTCAGACACCGAGTTACTCAGCATTTTATCTGTATCCAAACTATTTCTAAACGCTAGCGCATTTGGAACGTGAAAGAAATTTCGTTAACGGCTTTTAATATCTAGAGACTACTTTAAAGGATTTCATTTAATGCAAAGGCTCAGGATTTAAAGGGCAGAGGCTCTAGAATTAAGATGTTTCTACTCGAGAACACGTTTTAAGGACGTCTACATTTGACAGTTTCATTGAATAATGTATATGTTTTTCATTGAAGCAACGCCATTTGCATTCCTACGTTAACCTATTACCCAATAGCTTGTTTAAAATGTGACTACTTAAACCAGGTTGAAGATAAAGTAGAATGCGCATTAAGGCGCATTCTGCTTTACTTTCAACCTGCTTTAAGCTACCCCCTGTTAGAATAAAGACAATATTCCTTATTATACATATTCATGACTGTTGAAATTCGAACTATTTTCTTCAGCGTAGGAATAAACTGAATGCTCTAAAAGGCGTTTCTGTGGAGAGGGAAAGGATTTAGGTGGGGTAATTTTGTTTTTGAAGAACTCGTGGCTCAACCCTCTTGCTCATATATATATATATTTTTATTCTGTTCAAAAGGGAAATATTTCCACTAAGCTATAAATTTGTACAATATATTGCAATAAACTATGTTGATACTTCAAACCTCTATTTGGCAATTATAGTATAATAATCTGTCTTTCTCAAGCATTTTGACTAGTTTAAAACTTGTCTTTAACCCTTTCCTCCAGACAACGCCTTTTAGCGCATTTGATTTATTCTTCCACTGAAGAAAATAGTTCCAATTCAAACAGTCATAAAAAGTACCATAAGACATAGTTTCTATATCCTAGCAGATGGTGGCTTACAGCAGGCTGAACGAAAAGCAGAATGCGTCTGATTGCACATTCTGCTTTACATGTACTTTCAATCTGCTTTAGTGTATGGTAACCTGTCTTCAAAAGTAGGAACAGGCTATGGGATAGAGGGCGTAGAATGAAAATAAGATGACAATTTCTAAGCAGGATATACTGAAGTATCGAAACGTTTTAGACATTTATCTAAAGTCTAAAGAGTCCGTATCAGACCGTTAGTAGATCTGTCTTTGATAGTTTAATGGAATATAGTCCCTTCAACTTCCCAGCGATTGAACTCTGTCTGGTCATGTCATGAAGAACATTAGACTTTAGGTTTCATTATCCTTATAACATCAAATCTATCGTTTCTTAAACCCTTTCAGTACCTATTCCTGATCGTCTGCTTAAATATTGATTTCTGTACGACTATTTCAAATTTAGGTTTAGTGCAGTATGGCTAAATACATATCAATATGAGTGTCAAACAGTTTAGATTCTAGTGAGACGCCGTTTAACTCGGCGTCTGATCAGAATCCAAACTGTTTGCTAAGTCTACTGTTGCAGGGCTGCCATAAGTTGACATGAAAAATCATAAAATTTCAAAATTTGCATTTTTCAAGTGCGAATTTACGACTCGTACCTTTACCCGGTCCCGTAGCCTGTTTCTAGTTTTGTTGACACGTGACTACTTAAAGCAGGCAGGAAGTAAAGCAGGATGCGCCTTATGGCGCATTCTGCTTTACTTTCAGCCTGCTTTAAGCTACCATGTTCTAGAAAAAAATCCGAAGATCTAGGAAAAATCCGGAGAAATGGCAGCCCTGCTGTTGTTATCAGGGCAGTGAAACTGTGAATCAAAGTTGTAAATTAAGTGACTCTAAACTTTTGTCTGGTAGTAACCCTTTCACTACCAATCGCGACTTGACCGTGCTTTTCAAAAAGTTTTGATCCAGATCAGACGCCGCATCACGCGGCGTCTGATCTGAATCAAAGCTGTTTGCCACTCGGTATTAGGTTTCTTCAATATAAAATGTATATATCTTAATCTTACTGAAGTTTGAAGACGACAATTTCTAAGCAGATGGTATTTCGGCACGAAAAAGATTAATCCTAATTTTGTTGAAGTATCGACTGCTTAAGGTTGCCTTCTGTAAAATAATAAAACTCGACTTTCTTGTGAATTTTTAAATGACAAACATCCTAACGAGTGTCAAAATGTTTTAGTCCCAGTCAGATGCTGTGTTTGTCGGTGTCTTATTTACAAATAGAAATACATATAGCATTATCTGTTTGAAACCCGAATGTATTTTTTTGGAAAGAAAAAGATCTTGTCCAACGTTCAACGGGTTTACTGTAATTCTGTTTCCGGTAAAATAAGACGTCTTCATTTTTTGCAAACAGTTTGGATCCTGATCAGACGCCGCGTAACGCGGCGTCCGATCAGGATCGAAACTGTTTGACACTCGTTTTGAAATTTCTTCAGTCATACTGCCTTTTTTAAAACTTTGAAACGACATTGCCGTTAACAAAATTTATGCAGACGACAATGAAACTGTGAAGGGTAAAAACCTCACGAAAACGTTGGCAGTGAAAGGGTTAAGCATTTGCTGTGACGATATCGTTTGTTTAGAAATTGCCGTCCTCATGTATATTTCGAATTTGGATCTTTATCATAATAACTGATAATAAATCGACACGGTTGTCAAATCAGTTTGGGACCTGCTCAGACACCGAGTGACACGTTGTCTAATCTGTATCCAAACTATTTGCAAACACACTGGGAACGTGCCAGTAGTTGGGTTTAAATTCATTGAATATTAGGAGAACACTTAAAGGATTTCATCTAATGTAGAGAATCCGGATTAAAAGGGAATAAACACTAGTATTAATTAAGAGGTTTCTACTCTAGAACACGTCTTAATGTCGTCTGTAGTTGGCAGTTTCGTTGAATAATATTGTGTTATCCATTTCATTGAAGCAATGCCATTTAACTCAGGGGTACGTGCCGACAGGAATCAACAGATTTAAATACCCCCCACACTTTTTGCTAGCTTTAAGTCTATAAATTATTCGAATTTCAACAATTGAATTTCATTGTTTACAAAATCGTTCAAATCTAATATATTCTTATTTCAAAATTAAAACGTGGCTTTACTTTACTTTGAAAAATGGATATGTTCGACTAATTTGAGTACGCGATATCATTGTTCTAGTGAAGTTTGAATCTTAAATAATTATCCAAACTGTTCAACACTCATGTTTAAAGTTTTCTCTTCTAAAATACATAAATCTTAATTTTACCATTTTTACACACGACAATTTCAAAGCAGACGACATCCCGGCAGGGTAAGGGGTTCAACATATCGCGATTATCAGGCGAATGGCTAATCACCTGACATCATTTCCATGGGGACGTGTGATTCATGGTTTAATAGCCATAATCCTTACCGTACAGATAACTCACAAGAACTGTTCCAGTTTTGTTAAATTACAAGTTTATATCGACGCTCGATCAATCTATCCAAATAATACTTAAAAGTGTGACAAAACATCGCATACCTTGGTCAAGGAATCCCTGAGAATACCTCTGATCTGGATCTTCACTGTCTGCAAAAGAAACAGTTGCATGGTTCAAGTACTGCAAGGGTTTATAACGACTATAAAAGAATTGAATTATACGAAATTCGTCTGACATTTTCAAATTTGATGCAATCAAAAAGACATCACGTTTGAATCTCTTGCATCTTCGTCAGACCCTAGTTAGGCAGTCACTCAATACAACATCGAACAAATATCTAAATAAAGGCCAACGTGTGCAGTTATGGCCTACAATTGCATGGATAGCTCCCCAATGTGACTTTTATAGGTTATTGTACTGGAGTATTGAGCTGTTGCTAGTCTTAAAGTCTGTATAATTATCTGCTTATTGCATGATCGTTGAATACGGGTTTGATTGTGCTTCTTTGACCCTTACGGTGCCAAATCAATCGTGTGATTTTTACCCCTGCATCGCTGTATTGTCGTCTGCTTCAATATTGCCGTCTGCAATGACATTTCAAAATAAAATATATGATAGTATGGCTCTTGAAAAATTGATCGCGGCGTCTGATCTGGATCCAAACTGTTTGCAAAGTCGACTTCGGCGACGAAAGGGTTAACCATTACCCCCATTACAGGGCTGCCATTTCTCCGGATTTTTCCTAAATCTCCGGATTTTTTTCACTACATGGTTTCTTAAAGCAGGCTGAAAGTAAAGCAGAATGTGCCCTTAGGCGCATTCTGCTTTACTTACAGCCTGCTTTAAGTAGTCGCATGTCAAAATAACAAGAAAAATGCTATAGGGTAAAGGTACGATTCGTAAAATCGCACTTGAAAAATGCAAATTTGGAAATCTTAGGATTTTTCATGTCAACTTATGGCAGCCCTGCCATTATCGCCTTAACTTTATTCTTCCACTGACGAAAATAGTTCCATTTGATACAATCATGAACATATATCATAAGAAATATTACCTTCATACATTTGTACTAGCAGATTGTAGCTTAAAGTACGTTGAGAGTAAAGCAGTATGCACCCTATGGCGAATTCTGTTTGACTTCCAATCTGTTTTAAGTGGTTATAATTCTCAAATTTAGAAACAGGCTTTGGGGTAATGAGTTAATGCATAAAAATGATTCAATGACAGGAAATTATTTAATCGGTGGAGCTCTCTCACCGTTAATGGTGACATTGAGTACTGGTTTTGCAAATCGTTTAGTTCTAGATCAGACATCGGAAATTCGGCGTCTGACCGGAAAAAAGTTTGACAATTATATCTATAATTCTTCAGTAAAAGTGTCAAAGATTATCATTTGAAAACAGAATGCAGACGGCAGAGTTTGAAGCAGACGATAATTTGCGACTGTACAATAGTTAATATTTTCAATGCCTTGATGTCATCAAATTTAAACAATTAATTCTGTTTTTATTTCTGAAATTAAAATTTTAGGCAATTTGACTTTCGAAATATTGAAACGAGTGTCTAACAGTATTGATCCTGATCAGACGCAGCGTCACGCGGCGTCTGATCTGGATCAAAACTTTTTGCAAATAACTAGTGTACTCGGGGAAAAGGCAGTGTAGGGGTTACAATAACAAATTATAGTGTATAAATATTCTTGAAAGACTTTTAGGTGACTGGTATTTATTGCTTCTGTTTACTCCTAGGCTGATAAATAAAACAACTGTTTCAACCAAATACCTCGAACTGCCTTGTGTCGAGCTGAACGATTTTTAAGTTAAATCGTTAATTAAACACATTGTAACATTGAAATACCGGTAAGTTTGAATTAAGCATGCTCCAGTTTATCGGTTTTTAACAGAATAGATACAGTGGAGAAAACGTTATTCTTTCCCGTTTAAACGCAAACGCAAAACACTAAAACGTAGAAAAGTATCACTTTTGGACAATTCTGATAATTCATGTTTATCTTGGTGGCAAACAGTTTGGAGCCTGATCAGATGCCGGGTTACCCGGCGTCTGATCTGGCTCCAAACTATTTGCACTGCAAATAATAGTTTTAGCGTAAATGCGTTTATTGGGAAAGAATAACTTTTTCTCCACTGTATACGGACAAGTTTGACTTTAGCAAAGTATGGTTATTGAGGTTTTACTGTATTGAACGTCAGATGGAATATCACTATCAGATATATGCAGTCAATATTATTATTTAATCCAACTCGTTCAATAAATTCACTACTGAAAGCACACTCATTAAATATCCTCTATTTATTACACATCGCTTTGAGTTAAACTGTTAATTTCCTATATACAAAAACTTCACTGTCACTCTATGACATTGCTGTCTGAGCTATGCGACATTCTTTTGCTATTTGACATTCTTTGGAATGTCACATAGGGGCAAGTTACTCTTATGCTTCTTTATCTCTGTCACTCTATGACATTGCTGTCTGAACTCTGTGACATTCTTTAGCTATGTGACATTCTTTCGAATGTTGCATATTGACAAGTTACTCTAATGTTTCTTGATTGCTTTTGTCTGTATTGTTAAGAGCGCTTTGCCTATTCTTTTTGTATTTATTAAATAAAGAATGAGAAATTCCAAAGCCAGGGTTGATAAGCTCGGTGTAATAAAATAATTATTAGATAGCAGTTTGCGTGACATTCAAATTGTCAACCCTCGAAACAAAAATGTCACTCTCGGCTTCGCCTCGTATAACATTCTGTTTCTCGGGTTGACAATTTGAAAGTCACACAAACTGCTCTCTAATATTCTATATACTAACACCTCAAACAGAAAATGGCATAGATGGCGCTAATACCTGATGAAGATTTACAGCTGGGTGAAAATGAAGTAATAAGCTGCTATAGAAAGCAACCGCTTATGGATTTAAAATATGTTAACCCTTTCTCCGCAATTTATTATCATCTGCGCGAACTGTAAAACTTTAAATCATAGTAGCGAATGTATGCATCCTTGTGTGTACCATGTGAAGAATACACTTGTCCTATGCAAAAACGGCAATTTATAGTCAAACAAGGAAAATATTGAATTCGAAACAGGAATTATCCAATGGAAGTTTCAGGCAGAAAAGAGTTCAGTTTAAAACTGAGATTTCCTGACTAAAGATTTAGCAATATATAACGTATGACCTCATAAATAAAAACCAATGCATTGCCCAAACCTGCTGTTAGGGGGCCTGCAAACTATCCAACCAGATTATTTATTTTGCAGAATGTATAAGTATATACAATATGTTTTCTCACAGACAATGTCTTGTTTGAACTTTGCCAGAATATCTCTCCTCTCTCCCTCGCAGCGCCATAGTCTCTTGCTGACAAGTGTTACATGTATCTGCAAACTGTTAGAATCTGTTATGTACCATTCTGCATACGCTTTAATACCGAAATATATATACGGATGCCAACCATTTGAAAATTGACCAAAGGCCGAGGTACTCGGTGTCTGATTAGAATCCAAACTGTTTGCAAATGACGATAAAGTTGTTAGTTGCAGAGTAAGGTTTAACAATAATGTATGACATCGCAAAGAATACAGTGTGGAAGGCATTGCTCCTCACCAATAAACGCGTATATTGTAAAACATTTATCATCATTGCAAACAGATTGAAGCCAGATCAGACGCCGGGTTACCCGGCGTCTGATCAGGCTTCAAACTGTTTGTCACTTGGATTTAAAGGACTCGTCATAAGTTGCAAGGCATTTCTTTGTTACCATATTTTAGAGCATTGCGTTTGTGTTACAGTAAGTGGGAAAGAGTAACGTTTTTTGCACTGTATTTTGCAGGATGATGTTTAACAATAATGGATGACATCACAAATTATACCAATACAATACCAAACCTGGCGTTATGTGACTTGGGAAAAGTCCTTCAAGTTATATTTTACAGAATACATATTACTTTTGGAGGAAACTGGCATGTTTTTACTTCTCCTGATTTTGTCTTCCCTCTTGTACAACCCTATTGGCGCCTGCTTGTATTGTTTTCTGAAAGGGCTTACTCAACTCTTTCGTTGCCAAGTTTTATCGTCTGCTTTAAACCTCTTGTCGCCAAAATATCGTTTGCATTAGTAGTGGCGTCTGGGATATTTTCAAAGACAGATTTCTGGCTGTTTTGACTGATGAAATGTCGATACGAGTTTCAAACAGTTTGGATCCTGATCAGCTTATGCGTTTCGCGAGGTTTGATCAGGATCCAAACTGTTTGCAAAGTCGCATTCTGGCGACGTTGGCAGTAAATTAAAAGGCGACTTTAGTCGATTTTGTGTCTTATCAGATTCCAAACTGTTTGGCACCCAAATCAATAATTTGTCAGTTGAAACTTAAAAATATTTTTTTGCTTAAAATTGCAGACGACATTTTAAGCAGGCAATATTTTGTCTGCGAGAGGGCAATTCTAAATCAGTGATTGTTTTAAGAAAAGTATCAAAACACTATACAGAAATGTTGGCACATAGTTTTGAGTAACTGTGTGATTGAAATATTGTTTTCCGTATCCTTTAAACATATAGATATACATGTACAGTGTAGAATCTGTTATTCTTTCCCGTTTAAACGCAAACGTACGCAAACGCAAAGCACTAAAACGTAGAAAAATACAACTTTTGGACAATTCTGATAATTCATGTTTATCTTGGTGGCAAACAGTTTGGAGCCTGATCAGACGCCGGGTTACCCGGCGTCTGATCTGGCTCCAAACTGTTTGCACTGTAAATAATAGTTTTAGCGTAAACGCGTTTATTGGGAAAGAATAACGTTTTCTCCACTGTAACTGTGTACACATTGCTAGTATTGGTTGTTAAGTTTTGATTAATTTTCATTCATTGTACAACGTCATGGAATATAATTTATGTTTAAAAATTGGCGTTTAATCAAAAGTATTTCATATTTCATGTGTAATACATATTTTTCACTACTAATGATTTAAATTTCTCAGTTTTAAGTTTCAAAAGGGGTGCTTATATCTGGATATGAAATGATTCAACAGAGTAATTTGGCGTCTGTTTTGGGTCTTGCAATTTATTCATATTGTTTCGTTTTGCTTGACACTGTATTACCGCGACAAACTCTCACAACTCATTTGCTCGATGCATTGCTGGGACAATTGAACACATGCATTCAATATTCAGAATTTCCCAAGAGATGCCAACACTGCTTGCAACTCTCTCCGGAGAATAACCAATGACTGAATGTCAATCCATTAACCCCTGAACTGCCATGACGTCAGCAATTTTAAATAATTGTCGTCTGCTTTGATTTCTACATTTTAATTTTTAAGTATTTTGACTTACGAAATATGAAATTGAGTGGCAAACAGTTTGATTTCTAATCAGACGCCGCGTAACGCGGCGTCTGATCAGAATCAAAACTGTTTGTGATTAACCATTGTACTCGGGTTAGGGCAGTGAAGGGGTTAATTCCTGAACCATTTCGCCGCTAAATTCGACTTTACAAACAGTTTATATCCAGATCAGACGTCGTGTCTGAACAGGATTTAAAAGGTTTGCCAATTATTTCGAAATGGATCCATAAGTTTGTCTTAATTCCAGATCTACACAGACCGCAATTAAAGTAGACGATATTGTAGGAATTAACGATTTACAACTGGTGATAGAAGATAATACTGAAAGGGTTATCACCTTCTTTGTCACAGTCTCTTTTGCTGATAAAATTATATCTGTCTGCATTGCGCACATTGAGATTGTAGGCGTTATGTCTGAAAAATGTGTCAATGTGAGTGAAAAACAGTCTACATGCTGATCAGACACCGGTTGTTCATGTGTCTGATAAGGATTCTAACTTTTTGCTAATATATTTGTACTCGTAATTGGATGTGAAAGGGGTCACGGGGTTAATCAAGTGTGTCTGATAGGGCGCCGATTCCCTCAGAGTCCCCGAGGTTTAATCCAACCGTCTACGAGCAGCATATTGACAAAACTATAGAAATATGTTAATGATAATGTTCATTTTGTATACAACTGTTGCATACGTTTACAATTTTCACAATTATCTACCATGAGTATCTGCTTAACCCACTCACTCCGAAACGTTTAATGTACAATCCCAAAACTAAACACAAACGCAATAGAATCATATGAATAAAAAATGTTTTGTTTTGAAAATTCATACAATTTATTTCTATCTTATTGGCAAACAGTGAGAACTCTTATTAGTCGCCGGGTTACCTGGTGTCATGCCTGGCTCCATTTAGCATAAGCGCTTTTTTGGCAATGTCTTACACGATTTTCCATCAGAAATATCTTGGATATAGGTCTCTAAAGGAACTCTATCGTACAGTGTCCCCTCTCTACAACGACCTTCCATAAAAAAATATCGCATTACAACGACCCTTGTCGTAGTTCCCTAAACAATACAATATTATGTCTAACGCTTTTACTGCTGCAATATCGTCTGCTTAAAATTTTCGTCTACTTTTTTTCTAAAGTTACATAAAGAACATTTTGACAGAATGAACCTTAATGACGGGAGACAAACATCTTGAATCCATTGGAACTTTCCATTTGAAGTTTTGGAGACTAGTTTAAGCAACTATCTTTCACGCTTACATGAAACATAAGGCAGATGGTAAAAAGCAATATAAGGTTTTACGAGCTTTGTTACTTAGTTGTATGCAGTTAAGTCTCTAGATGTCAACTTTGTCACAATATTGCAGTTTATGTTGTACCTAATTCTAAAGATAATGCTATGTTATTACTTGCATTGTTGCATTTCTATGTGAACTTTAGATCATTAACCCACACTATTTTGTTATGCTTAACGTGACTGAAACCCGAAATGTGTATTTGTAAAACAAAAAGAAAATACAAAAAAGCAAATGTGTGGCTTTTTCGTGCATGTTGCTTTAAAAAGTATGATCAGTCTAAAACATTTTAAAAGGAAACCAGTTTAGCTAGATCAGTTTGGTAAATTAGATCCTTTAACCGACATCGGCGACTTTGCAACCAGTAAAGATCCAGATCATGCGACGCGTAACGCGGCGTCTGATCAGAGTTCAAACTGTTTTTCACTTCTTTCAAAATTTAATTTATCAAACAATGAATGTAACTATGATGATGTGTCTTAGTTAGAGGGCACATGATTCTACAAATATATTCAAGGCCTTACATGTAACACTTCCCCTCCGTAGTCAACTGAAGACGACTTTGCAAACAGTTTGGACCCTGATCAGACGCCGCGTAACACGGCGTCTGATCAGGATCCAAACTGTTTGACACTCATTTCGAAATTCAGTAAATCATACCGCCTTAATTTTAACGTTGAAACTATATTGCAGACAAAAATATTGAAGCAGACGACAAACTGGCGGTGAATGGGTTAAAACCTCACGACTAATTTGGCGTTGAAGGGGTTAACATGATGGAACGGGAATGCGTGCGAGGAAAATTTATTTCATTTCTTTGCTTCTTCCGAGCATTTGTTTTATGACCGTTTTAAATCAACGGCAAATTATGTAATGTTTTATGCCGTTGATGTTGGCTTCGAACAAGGAGATGATTCTGAACGATCTTGCATGTTGTTTTTGAAGTTGTGAAACGTTGACATGACAAAACAATTTATGTATTATCTGGAACACTACGAAATGGCATACACACTTAGGGAAGATGGGGTTTAACCCATTACCCCATTAATACTTCCTTTTTACGACTTTATCATATTCCTCCACTGAAGAAAATAGTTCAAATTGTTATAGTTATAAATATGCACCAGAAAAAATGTATTATATATCCTGGGCAGATAGTAGTTTAAAGCAGGTTGAAAGAAAAGCAGAATGCGCCTGAAGGCGCATTCTGCTTTTCTTTCAACCTGTTTTAAGTGGTCACATATCTTTAATACTAGAAAAAGGTTATGGGGTAATGGGTTAAATATATAGATATACAGTGCTCCCTCTCTACAACAACACCTAATGGGAGACAAATATTGTGAGTGTTGTTTGGAGGGTGTTGTTATTGGGAGGAAACATTAATATCCTTAGATATATTACAATGACTTTGTTTATATTTGCAAACAGCTTGAGCCTAGACCAGACGGCGCGTAACAATTCAATAGATGACTTTGAGAGAAACAGCAAACAACAACTATAAGTAGACGATATTACAGCAATGCAATTGTTCTACATAATTGCCTTGTTTACGGAACATCGGCACGCGTTATTGTAAGGAAGGAAGCGTAGTTCGGAGGGCCGTTGTTGAAAGTGAGAACTGTACAGTGAAATGGATGTTATTCGTTCCCATTTAAACGAAACAAGCCCAAACACCAATGCAAAAAATGAAATAAATGACCGGTTTTTGATATTGTTTATTATTTATTTATTTCTAAGAAGTAAACGTTTTAAGCCTGGCCAGACGCCGGGTTACCCGGCGTCTGATCTCAATTCAACCGGTTTGCAATGGACATAATGTTTTGTTGCAGAATTTTCATTAATGTATTGTTGTTTCTTGTCATAATCCATCATCTATATTCTAGGCCGATCCTACATTAATACCAGGAGGTTATTTATATACTATTTACACGTTCCTTGTGTGTAACTTTATTGGTCAAACACTGATTGATTCCCCGTCTGATCTGGATCCAAACTGTTTGCAAATATCAATGTAGTCGAATTTTGCAATGAAGAAGTTAACGTTGAAAAGAAACGCTATTGCCCTCGACGTCCAAATGCCCGTAACATCCAAATGCCAATAAAATCTAGACCATTTATGAATGTCCATGGATGTTTTTCTGCAATAAATTGCCAAACGGCATGTGGATCCTGTTTAGAGAGCTTCCTCAGGAACCCTCTGATCTGGATATACGCTGCTTAGATAGGACATTTATACTATACTGTTTGTCAAGGGCGAATATACTTGTCTTTTGGATTGACTGTGTTAAGCTCTGTGCAGATGAAAGATTTTGCTAAATGGATTTTTATGTACTTGATTGATGTATTGTAATGTAATCATAGGTTGTTGCTTATCGTTAAAGCCGTCTCCTTTCTATCCCATTAGTGTATTAGTATTAGCGTTATCTGCAGTTTTGGTAAAATTCTTTCGACACCTTCGTGTTTGTAATGACTGCAGAAATTTGAAAAACAGTTTTAGGTTGAACGTCGAGTAACTCTGCGTCTAATCAGGATCTAGATCAACACATTTTTCATCCGTGTTTCGCTTTCCTTATCATATATATACTGAACATGTAAAGTTTAGTCAGTTGTTTAACATGGGATTTCTCATAGAAATGTAAATGATTCTCAAATTTGGCGGCTTTTTGTTGCTGGCTAACAATCATAACTGACATCTTGTTTATGACAAAAAAGCAGTTACGATAAGAAACGTAGTTTTACTCATTAAGCAAATGTTTAATGCACCGTTCAAATCTCTTTCTGTTTTTCAACGTTTAGTCGTTTATGTCATTATGCAGCATGAGTGATAAAATTTACCACAAGGACGTGCTATGTGTCCTAAATGTATGACCAAACTTTATGTTTTCAGTATTATGTTTTCATGTAATTTGCCCTTTCCTTGCCCTACACCGAATACAATGGTTAGTGCTCCCACTCTTCAACAACACCCAATGGAAAACACAGATTGTGTTCGTATGGAGTTGTTTTAGGGAGTGACATTGGCTTACATTTGTAAACAGTTTGAATCCAGACAAGACGTCGTGTAACGCGGCGTCCAATCTGGATTCAAACTGTTTGTCACTCGTCATTATGTTTCTTGTGTCAAAATATCTAACCTCTAACTTTGAAATATAGCTGCAAAAGACAATTTTAAGCAGACGATATTGCAGCTGTGAAAGCGTTAAACATAATTGTTTTTATGAAACAGCCGAAAGCATTGTTGTAAGGAAGGGTTCGTTTTTCGGAGTACCGTTGTAGGGAGAGAGCACCCTGTCACTGTCCTACACCGAGTACAATATAAGTTATACAGTTTCTTCCCAGGGCACATGAGGTTTTATTCCCAGCTGAGGAAATCATGTTGCAAAAGCCCTTAAACGAGGGTTGCATTCGGGAATAAATCCCCATGTATCCTGGAGAGAAACTGTAGAATGAATTTATCTTACTGCTTAAAGACATTTCCTCAGTCCTTTGATGGACTGATCCCCCTCGATAGCTGTGAAAGTAACTGTAAAGCAGCAGCAAAGTGTGCCCAGCCAATCTCAAGTTGTCTAGAGAGGCCCTAACATTCTCCCACTCAAGGATTTTTTCAATGGGTTTTACTAACTATCAATATAAGGTGCGGGCCTCACATGCGACGCTTCAACGATTCACGGTAATACAGGCATGCATGAAAATCATCATGATTTTTTACAGGGAACTGCCTGTACAGGGATATCACCGAAAGTAGGTCAGGAAATTTCTTTAAAGACAAATCAGGATCCCAACTGTTTGACACTCGTTCTGAAATTCCGTAAATCATACTGCCTTAATTCTAACTTTGAAACAATATTGCAGACAACAATACTGAAGCAGACGACAATATTGTGATGAATGGGTAAAAACCTCACGATTAATTTTGGAATCGGAATGTGTGCGGGTAAAATTTTATTTCATTTCTTTGCTTCTTCCGAGGGTATATTTTATGGCCGTTTTAAATCAACAGCAAATTGTGTAACGTTTTGTCGTTGACGTTGGCTTCGAACAAAAGAGATAAATCTAAAAGATCTTGCATATTGTTTCTGAAGTTCTGAAACATTGACAAGACAAAGCAATTTATGTCTTATCTGTAACAAAATTACATTTAGACTTAAGGAAGCTTGAGTTTAAATAAAATGCAGATATAGTGGAAAGGACGTTAAATGACAGGTTGTTGATAATTTTTGTTATTTCTTCTTAAAAGCAAACATTTTGGAGCCTGATCAGACCACTGGCACCAGAGTCATTGACTTATTATGTGTATGTGTTTACTGTATGTAAACCTTTACTGAAAACTCTAAGTCTCTACAGGTCTATATACTAATAAGGTGTTTTTTGTTTGTTTTTTAACTGTATCTACCGGTACATGTAAGTAATGTCTACTATATGAAGAGGGATCTAGATGTGTACGCTCTAATAATTGACTCTATAGTCTCTATCTATAAGATTCTGAATCTAGACCCTATTTTCCGGTCGGGTAGCAATGTCTTGTGTATGGGATTGGAAATAATAATAAAATAAAATGAGTTGACCCTATGCCTCTACATATAGATCTACCGGTCTGCTATGTATTACTGTATAAGATCTATTAGATATAGATTCTTGATCTATAAGACCCCCCCCCCCCCCCCCAAAAAAAAACCCAAAAAAAACAAACCGGTTAGCAATGTCTATTTTATGGGATTGGAATAACAAAACAAAACAAAAAAAAGATGTTAAAAAAAATAAAAATAGATAGCTTGATGCTGGGCATTTACGGTCTGCCTATCTACTATTATAAGACCATGGTGTACAACCGATTCAACACATTGTCATTTCAACCACACGAATTACAACGCATTCAATCGAAACCAAATCTTTTGCAGTCCATAGATAAGATATTGTTCTATCCAAAATACATTTCTTCGATGGTTGATTTGATAACGTAACTTCAAAACTCAAGACCTGTGGAGAGTTAGATTCTATAGTTCGATATACCTTCTTATCGGTAGAGGTTTAGATAAAGTAAACACATACACAGAAAAAATCCATGACTCTGGTGCCAGTGGATCAGACGCCGGGTTAACAGGAGTCTGGTTTGGCTTCAAACTGTTTGCAATGCAATGAGAATAAAGTCGTTTTTGTCTTTGAGGGTGTTTTTGTTATTTTTATTATTTATTTTATGTATTTATTTTAGGTGTGTGTGTGTGTGGGGGGGGGGGGGGGGCTCTTTTCTCAGCTTCTTGATTTGAATACACATGCCAATTATAAAGTCTCTATTACATGAAGTTCCAAAGTAATGGCCAATATTTAACTCACCCTAATTAACATCTGAATGACCTCTAAATCACATTGACCTTTGTTGACATGACCCAAATTTTACTGAGCTCAAGATCTTTTTGAGGTGACTACACTAATATTAAGTATGAATCACATGTAGTTCTAATGTTATGGTTATCGTTAAGATTTTGGACGACGACAACAACGACAAGACAGACGCCGGAGTGATGACAATAGCTCGAAGTTTCTTCGAAACAGACGAGCTAAAAGCGAAAATTCAGACCAGGCACTATTTGCATAAAATAATTGACTAATCCAGTATATAAGCATTGTAGATTCCACTTGGCATAAATGGGTTAACCCTTTCACTCTCAATGACGCCTTTAAGCGCGTTTGCAAACAGTTTGGGTCCTGATCAGACGCCGCGAAACACGGCGTCTGATCAGGACCCAAACTGTTTGACACTCTTATCGATATTTATTAAGTCATACAACCTTAAATCTTACTTTGAAACGTGCATGCAGACAACAATAATTTAATCTCCCTGATTCAACATCAAAGGCGACTTCGGTCGACGTTGTATCCTCTTTTAATCCTGATCCTGATCATACGCCGTATGTTTTTGGTCAGCTTGTTTTCTTACTTCTAGCTTTGAAACAAAAGTGCAAATCACGGTATCAAAGCAGATGATATTATGTCATTAAAAGGAAAATAGTCAACGGTTAAACTTGAAGGTGAAAGTGTCAACCAATATCATGCTGAATTGTCGTCTGCTTTAAATATATTGTCTGCGAAAGAAATAATATTTTACTTTTTTTCAATCTGAAAAATTGGATATGAGCGACAAACTGTTTGGATCCAGCTAAGACACTGCGTTACACTTTACATTAATTATGTACCCTGTTTTGTAAACGACGCGAAGATGTTGCACTAGGTGTCGGTGATGTATCTGCAAACGTCGCGAAAAGACGACTTTGTAAACAGTTTGTATCTAGATCAGACGCCGCGTAACGCGGCGTCTGATCCGGATCCAAACTGTTTGACACTCGTATCGACATTTCTTCAGTCAAAACAGCCCAAAAGCTGAGTTTACAAATATTGCAGACGATATTTTGGCGGTAAGAGGGTTAAAGAAGTCGATAAAACTTGGCAGCGAAAGAGTTAATTAACTCTGTAGAAAACAAATATCTAGAATAAACCCTGTTATTTTGTAGGGTAATCTTTTGATGTACAGCGCTCCCTCTCTACAACGACATCCAATCGGAGACAACAATTGTGTACGTTGTTCGGAGGGAGTCGTTAGAGGGAGGGAAATCGGCTTACATTTGCAAACAGCTTGAATCCAGATCAGACGCCGCGTTACGCGGCGTCTGATCTGGATTCAAGCTGTTTGTCACTCATTATTAAGTATTTTTCTGTCAAAATGTCGAATATGTAATTTTGAGAAAAACAGCAGACGACAACTTTAAGCAGACGATATTAAAGCAGTAAAAGCGTTAGACATAATTGTCTTGTTTAGGGAACTGCGACAAGAGTCGTTGTAAGGAGGGAAGCGTTGTTGGTAGGGCCGTTGTAGAGAGGGAACACTGTAATTGTATATAAGCATTACACAAATTGTATTCAGTTGTAATCAAAATTTCAATCTGGTGTCGAGTAACTGCTGAGAAATCAAATTGCATCATAATAGTATTTGATTTACTTCGGTACAAACAATAAAATTTAATTTGAAAGCATAATTTAGAGACGAAACTTTCAAGAACACATAATTATAGCAATATGATGTATAATGGTTTATCATTCACCGCCATATAGATGACGACATTTAATATTGCAAACAGTTTTGATCCTGATAAGACGCCGCGGAACGCCGGGTAACCAGGCTTCTGATCTGGCTCCAAACTGTTTGCCAATCAGAATTCAATAAATTGTCAAACACTTAGAACCTGCCATTTGGGGGAGGGTGTTGTAGTTTTTATCCTGTCTGTGTAAAACCTTTACCGTGCCTGTAACTTTTTGAACTGCTCGACATATGGCTTTCAACGTTTATCTTTGCCTTGCTTGTGTCAAGGCATTTCCGACAGTCGAAACATAATTGCCCCTGTGATATTGATCTTTGATCTACTTTTGTAAAATAAATTTAAATGCCTATTACATTGAACAAATTGACCTAGAGCTTCCATATTTAGTATGTATCTTGAGTTACGACCTTTCCAGCCATATCAAATTTCTTTTCATCATGTGACATTGACCTTTGACCTTTTTAATCAAACGTTTACCAAACACCTTAACATTGGCTATAACTCTAACACTAATACATACATGCTTTTTTATACTTGGCGCGTGCCTTCCTTTTGTCGAGATTTTTCAGATCATGCCAACATTTTTGCCCTGTGACCTTGACCTTTACCCTAATTTTGAAAATTCTTTTCGCTGCTTGTTTACATTTTGCATTTGCGTTGAGTTTTGTTTAAACAGGAAATTGTAACATTTTCTCCACTGTACAATACATCCCTGCTATTCTGGCCATTCAAAGAACGAAGTCATGGGCGGTTTTAAATAATCAAATTTTGACAATTTTTAGCAGGAGCTTTCTTCTTTACTAACAACTCGCTGTAAAAAGCCACCTGTTTTAATTTACCCATTTGTGCCCACGATCCCATGTATGGGACATAGGCAAACAGTGTAGACTCTGATCAGACGCTGCATTATGCGGCGTCTGATCAGAGTCTACACTGTTTGCTAATAGGAATTTCAATATAAAACAAAATGAAAATGAAAATTTTGACCAGGCACCCCTTTGATAAAAATGGACTTATCCAATATAAAACATGGAAGAAGCCACTGGGCGCGAATGGGTTAACACTTTTGCCGCAACAGACGACTAAAGATCCATGTCAGGGTGTCCAAGGTCAGGGGAAAACATTTGAGTTGTCAGGGAATTTTGAAATTTGTCAAGGAATTTTTGGAATTGAAGGAAAAGTCAGGACATTTTGAAAGTACAAATCTAGGAATAATAATAGTACATAGAGTAAAGGCTAAGGCAGTTTCTTCATGTTTGAATATCATCATAATAATGTCAGATACGTTATTGAAAAAGTGAATGAAGAATATGTTTGATAAGCATCTATCCTCTAGTCAGACAAAGGTTCTTGCAAAAGGTTTTAACTTCGCAGTAGCCCTGAACATTATTTAACCGTGAACATAAAAAAGTTGATTTTCAAGACGGTTCCACTAATAGAGCACTCGAACGACAAATTAGTACCATATCTGTAATGAGAGACTATCTCTGTCAGATCACCATGAGGATCCCATCTAAGAGGAAACGGTCACCAATTACAGAATGTATTTTACTGCTTCTTCAAGATTCTAGCAGATTTCCTATGACATACTATACAAATATACAAAGTAAAAAGGTTATCTATGTCATTTAAAATAGAATTATAAAAGACATGAAAACCAATACATGTAATACTGAATCTTAAAGCCACTATATTTCTCCCACATAATCAGAATCGAACATTTTTCTAACATGAAATTTATGTCACTATCGTAAGCGTTCCATATAAAAAGAAGTAATACGTGGTGATATTTGAAGCAATATTGCTAACGAACAGTGAAATTTGTGGAAACAAGTAATCAAGTTTGTTTATTATTAAATAGCGACGAAAATTTACGGACATACTCGGTAAAGCTCATTTGCATAATTCTATACAACAAGTCGAGTGCTTTACAACCAAAGAGAGACAACTCCTTTAAGTTTGGCCGCTAAACTGAAGTAATGTATACACATTGTCGCGGCCGAATCAATCACGTGACCTTTACCTTTATACAATCGTTCGAAAGTTCTCGGAACCAGCCCGTTATCTTATTTGTAAACAAACCCGCTTATAATGTAAACCACCACGATAAGAGGTATAGTCAAACAACTAGGTCTGACGTGTCAAAGGTCAGCCGAGTCCATTTTTTAGGGATAACAGCATTCCGCATGTTCTCGGACCATTTTTTAAACAGTCGAGTTTAGTATATTAGCTACAAATGAAGGCGGAATTGTTGTCAGCTGTTTAGCGCAGTAGGCAAAGTGTAGGTACCCAGAGTGCATTGTGATAATAGTATTTTTGTTCAGCGTGGGTTCGAATCCCGCGTCAACCTCAAACTTTATTTTAATCTAGAATGAATAGTAAAGCATTATCTTATTTCATATTGTATTATACTGACTATTTATGCACATGTTCTTCAATGTTGAAGAAGGGTTGCATTAGTTTGAGTTCGAGTCCTATATTAGCCATAATTTCAAAAACAAAGGGATGATAAAATACAAATATCAATACAAGTTTTAGTTGTTTTATTGAGGGGGCTTTCTGCATTACTTAAATGCAATGTAATTACAGAATCCTTAATATTGTTTTAGCCAAAAAAATAGTTGATGCAAGACTCGAACCCGCGCTTGATAAAATGTTTCTCGGTCATGCTTCCTTTCAGCCCTACGTCTTATGCACTACGCTATGTATCCGATAACCAATTCGTTTATTGTTTGTACAAATAACTAAAACTTTTCATTTAAAATTGCCACGAGGATATCCGAAATGCTGATCTCCCTTATAAATGGACTCGGCGACCCCGTGACACGTCTAACCTAGTTGTTTGACTATAGGATTCTTTACGAAGTGGGTGCATATGTCAGGCTTCTTACACTCGATTTCACTTATTTTTAATACATAGAAAATGCACACGTATAAGAAATTGCGCGTTTTAAACACCAATTTGAGCGGGAGTGTGCCTTTAATTGCACACATCGCCTCATAGTCTTATGGCCTCTGTCAAAACACAGACGCTTCTTGATACAGTGGAGAATGTGTTATTCTTTCCCGTTTAAACGCAAACGTACGCAAACGCAAAGCAATAAAACGTAGAAAAGAACAACTTTTAGACAATTCTGATAATTCATGTTTATCTTGGTGGCAAACAGTTTGGGGCCTGATCAGACGCCCGGTTACCCGGCGTCTGATCTGGCTCCAAACTGTTTGTACTGTAAATAATAGTTTTAGCGTAAACGCGTTTATTGGGAAAGAATAACAGATTCTCCACTGTACTAGAATCTAGCAGCATCTGTTTTTGTTATCTCCTGAAGTATTAGAAAATGTCCTTAAATAGTTTGGGAAAATGACCAATAGGGTCCAGTTTTTAAATTATTGGATCATAACTTGCAGAAGAATAACTCTTTTTTAAAAAGCAATAAAAAGTGAGAACAATGAAGCATTATCATTTCAAGACTTCATGAAAAACACATAGTACAATAACCGCTCAATCCCACTTCTTCTTTCTACCTAACTTCATGTAGGAGCTCGTATGATGAGTAGGTTGTTTAGTTATTAGGAAAACGTTTATTCTAGAGTCTAAATAGTACTATTTAATACATCACCCCATGAACACGCCTTTTGCCTCCTTTAATCCATGGCCTCAATAGAGAAAATAGTTTCTTAATATACCGTCATGAAAAAGTATTATAAGAGACATTTCCTTTATTCTAGAAGCTTGAAGCTTAAAGCTGGCTAAAAGTAAAGCAGGAAGCATCTTTAGCAACATTTTGTATTAT
The DNA here is from genome assembly GCA_922989275.2 of Gari tellinella. Classification (NCBI taxonomy): domain Eukaryota; kingdom Metazoa; phylum Mollusca; class Bivalvia; order Cardiida; family Psammobiidae; genus Gari; species Gari tellinella. The sequence continues at coordinate 96,465,058 of OV277858.1, forward strand.
ATTCTACCAAACTGTAAGTCATCACATGTCTTCAAAGCTAGTATCAGGCTATGAGGCAATATGTATTAATACTCTGTCTGCTGCTAACTAAACTGTTGAGAGATGAATTATGAGATTAAGCTTGACTTAAAAGCAGGCGCGTAGCTATCTATACGTCGGTACGCCCGGGAATCCACACTATTTGGCTAACATTTGCAAACAGTTTGAATCCAGATCATACGTCGTGTAAAGCGTCGTCTGATCTAGATCCAAACTGTTTGTCACTCATATTGATTTTTTCTTCAGTTCTCCAAAAACAAATACACTTATTTTTACTTTTTTTAAAACTTTTTTTCGCAGACGATACATTTGTAGCAGACGGTAATTCATCAAGGTAAAGATTAAGATACATGTTCTTTCGATAACTATAGATCCTGAAGGTTTTTATCAATTTATATGGATTATAAGAGCTTGAAACATATGTTTCCTGTAAAAGGCTTAGCCCCAACATCATGAGGCCCTGGACCGGCTAGGAATCTAGGCGGTCCCGAGACCCTTCGCTCGCAAATCCACTTTATTTATGCCTTTCTACGCCCTGATAAGAAAGAGCACGATTTATCTAAGAGACTAGATGGCGACATTTGGGTGTTTGGATGAGTGTTAACCCTGTGTGAAGGCGAAATATGTCTTAAAAGTAAAACGCTAAGAGAAAGATAGTAGCTGTTGAGAGTTTGAGTGGCAATGACGAGTTGAGAATTTCTGACTTTACTGGCTGTTTGTTTCGAAGTCTATCATCCAAATATTTAAACTATCATCACTGTAAAAGTCACAAAACTCGCACCGTGTCAACTTCAACCAGTGATAGCTCAGAAGGATACCCTCCAAGTCTTCACACTCCTCTCTCGTTTCTGTAAATTCTACACTGTCTAGTTCTACAGTCACTTTACGTTTTGTCTGGGAAAGCCCGCGAGCAAAGTCATGCAGTGACGTCACTGGTAATTTAGCATTATACAGGAACACATTCTTCACACAATGTGACAAAGATTGCAGATTATCTACATTTATTCTGGACAGTGGGTGTATAAAGAGTTCCTCAAGCTTAGTCATAGCTGAAAAATCTATCCTAGGCTTGCACATGTTGCCAAAGAGCAAGCGTATATAGTCGAACCTACGCAGTTCTAACTTCCTAATTACGGGCGAATGGGATAGACTGTGGAATATTTGTTCTGTCCATTTATCTGTTAATGTAATATCATACAGCTCAAGTGCAATCAAAGCCTTTCTAATAGCACTGCATATTGAGGTAACTATCTTAGCTGTAAATTGTGTTGTAGTGAACAGGTACAAAGATGTAAGCGAGGCACAGTTGTTATCTAGTAGAGCTGACACTGTACGGGCAGGTATTGGGGAGGATCTGAAGTCATTCAGGTACAGTTTTTGTAATGAGCGACATTTTTGAAACTGATCAGTTATAGCTTCCAACTTGGCAGCATCAATGTCTTCGGCCCTTATGTACACAGACTTGACTTTGGACATGTCTGAGTAGAGTAGCAAACGCTCCACATCACGGACATGGTACCATCTAATACGGAAGTCCTCCAAACACACATTCTCATAATGGTGACTATTACTGATACCCTCTGCTACACAGTTAGATACACATCTTTGAATGTCGTCTATACAATTTTCTCTATAATAGCCACTGTCTAAAGTCTGTCTGTATGTGTTAACCCGCTCGTCAGTATTAACAACAAGAGCCAAATGTTCAAACAACTGTCTTGTCATGTCACGGTCCATTCCAGCTATAAACAGCCACACCTGATTCATTTCTAACATTGTCTCTAATGAATCACAGAATTTTTTTTACTTCTTTCAGACAGTCTTCAACCTTGTCGTTAGTTGCTATATACAAAGCTGCAAGACATTCTTGTACCCTTTTATGTACGAAGGAAAACATTTTATATTTCCCTGTACGATTGCCATAATCCTTACATTGGGACAAAATACCACAGTGTAAGCAGAGTTTAATATCTGAGGGCGAAATGCCAAAAAATGCCAACCTAGAGCTTTTGAAAACTAAAGCTTCTTCCCTTTTTTTATTGAACAAAGCTTTATAAGCAAGCTTTGCTAAATTGTGAAGTAAGTCTGCATATATTTGGCAACTGTCATTTATACTGAAACATTCTGGCAGCTCCTTTGGTGTTGGTTCGGCTGTGCCCGAGTATTCTGAAACTTCCTCAGGAAGGTTTTTCTCAGAACGTTCAAACATCAAGTCCAGCATACTACAGTACAATTGTAATTGTGAGTTGCCAAAGTCTTTATCAAAAACCCATAGAGATATCAACTGTATGAGAAGAACGGGCACAGATAAAAACTCATCAAGATTTTTCTCCTTAATTTTAGAAAGAAATTCATCAACAGTTTTAGAGGTTTTTGAATTTCTGTCGAGAAAGTGCAACATTCTCTTTGCCAGTTCTTTCGAAGATTCTTTACCAATGCCACTCAACTCTACGTGCTTATCAACGTCTTTATTTTTGAGAGCTATAACATCATACTTCCAACTACGAGTGGTAGTAATGAAGATACAGTTCTTATATGTCGTATTTCTGCCAGGAATGTTTTTATTTATATTTGGGCATTTATGCACATCGCATGGACAGGTCCACTCATCCAAACCATCCAAAATAATCAAACACCTCTCACTTTTCAGTACGTCCGATATATTCAACGAAACCGGGGCATTCAATAATAACTGATTTTGAATCATGTCCTCGACATGGTAAATTGTTTCAGTATCTCTTAAATTGATGTGAAACAAAAACCTGAAACCTGACAGCAGTTCTTTGTCTCCAGTAGCAAGAGTATTGTCTGGTTCGTTCTGAACTGCAATGCACCAGTTAAGGACCAGCCGGTCACAAAATGTTGACTTCCCTGTCCCGGCGTCGCCGGTGATATACACGTTTTTACACATTTCTCCAGTTTTAGTTTGGAATATGTCTTTATATATTAATTTAGAGGGCTGAAACTTTTGCTGTTTCACTTCTTTCATTTGCCCATGTTCATCGATCTCTCTTATACCCTTCACAGAAGGTTGAACATACATTTCTGAAAGGTAGGCCTCCTCGTCGTCTACAGGATTAACCCAGTACTTGTTCTCAGCTTCATACTTATGTAGAAGATATTGTTGGAGCTCTGAAAAGTACCGTAATATACATATTAATTAGTAGAAAGATAAAGTGGCGATACAAAGGTAAAGTATATACTACATGTAGTTGATATATTTACTTGTTATTGCTTGTCACTTGCGGAACAAGAAGACCATCGTGAGCCAATATTACTCATTTGAGGCATTGTGTTTGCAAGAGTGCCTCAGTAGTCCGTCATTGCTCGCCTACATTATAGTTGAATATTTGACGAATTCTAAAATACTGGCCCTGATATCGCTAATCTGAGGACATTGAACCTGATAATTCCAAATCGGGGAAAAACTGTAATCTATGGTGTTCACAATATGTTTGGTTTTTTGTATCTATAATTCCTAAAATTGTAACCTCACCTTTTTTATACTACATGACCAATATTCAAATAAGTAATTGCCTATAGTGTGACTTTTAAGATTGTTCTATAATTTGACCTAGAAACTGTGCATAAACCATATTTTCACCTGTCCTATACTTTATCTGGAAGCGTCTACAATATGCATATGGAGACGATTAGCCCAGATGACCGATAACCATTTCCATGAACTATAACCTAGTATCATGGGCTAAAGTTGAATAATCCTAGGGCACTGGGGCCTGTTTTACTAAACAACTTACGCAAAAATTTTGCATTGCCCTACCTTTGACGAGGTGATCATTTTTGACAATTTTATGAATTTACAGCTAGTAGAGTGTTAAGAGACGTTTTCTGTTTTCACCTACTCACAAACTTTTTAACCCTCAAAACCCATATTCACTCATTACCTGGATTGTGTCGAGATGATCATTCTAAGCAATTTTGAAGAAACGTGAACTAACATATTGGCCCCTGAAGTGGCCAAAAGCTTAATCTGTGATTAGACTTACTGACTTACTTTATGACTCGACATAACACATATGATCTAAATCTTATCAAGGACATGACACTAAAAAATTCTGATAAGGATATAGCCGAATAATAATACTTCAAGAAGGTTCTAACATTTTAGTTTGATATATCCGAACGCAAAAAAAAATACCACTGCATGTTTTTGACATCTTTCAACAAGTTTTAGAAGTCTTTTAATTAAAATTAGTTTGTGAAAAACATTGAAATCAGTAGTGTGGGAAAAGAAAAAATGTCTACATTTAGTGCTCTTTGTACAACATTCATATTCACCATACATGTGTTGTATCCATTTAGAATACCATTTTTACAATACAGTCCCCCTGTAGAGTTGAAATACCTTAACCCTTTCCCCGATAGAAGAGCCTTTTAGCGCATTTAATTTGTTCCTTCGCTGAAGAAAATACTTCCAATTTATACAGTCATGAACATATAAAATAAGAAAGGTTACCTATATACTAGAAGATGGTAGCTTAAAGCAGGCTAAAAGTAAAGCAGAATGCGCCTGTTTTAAGTGGTCAACTATCTTCAAATGTAGAAACGGGCTATAGGGTAAAGAGGTAAAATGCACGGACCAAACAAGAGTTTACACTTGCCAATATGAGTATACAAACCAGATTGTCTTTGCAAAGAGACACTTACCACATATAGATTTGATTTGACAAGCACCTGTACGTACCCTAAAGACATAGAAAAAGTTACGTTTATCTAAAATGCGATTTACCTTCCATTGCTTTGTTTTTCGGTGTCGACACCTCAAGCTGCTGATGTTTAAACTGTTGAAACAGGTGACAAGCGGTTATTGATTCACAGTGATGTGACTCTGAAAATGAAACAGATGATATATTTTGAATAATTATATACAGTCAAACTTCGATATCTCGAGCTTGCTTAACTCGACTTTTCTACTGGAGAATTTCATTATTTCTACCTCGCTTAAGTCGAACATATCCTTATTTCAAAGTAAAAACGTGGCGGAATAATGCAACAGATGTACAGACCAAACATTATGCCTCTTTCATTAGATTATTTAAGAAATGACCTGAATTTATTCGTCGTTTAAGCGACATAAACGACAGAAAATGATCGGCAAATTCCATGAATCGCGCTAGAAACGCACTTTCTCTCACCTATGACGTGGGAAAAACGGGCTGCAGTACCGAAATGAGAAAAAAAATCCATGTGTTCCATTTTTTTTACCTTTAAGCGAATCATGCAGTTTTCTTTCAATGGACTCCAGCTCATTAAGTAATCCCTGTTGACCAGTTGAAGCTAGTCCTTCCTTTAGGATTATGTAATTGTCTGGGCTTCTGCGAATCATTTCTCGGATTTCTCTATTCTTTTCTGAGGTAATCCTTAACTCCTAGAGAACACAATTTGAAAATAAAACATGAAATATGTAAATTGATGAATATATTATACATGTAACATAAAATTAAACTTTGAAGAAACAAACAAATTCATTGAACTCATATAGTATGGTTTTTGTTTTCAAGCAGTTTGTTAGCGACTAAGGTTGAGAATCATCATTCTATTAGTTCACACCTATTCACCTACATACCAAATTAGAATTAAATAGGACATTTGTAATGTTAAATATAAATGTGTGAGGTGCGGAATTTGAGATACCTCTAAATGACATCGACCTTCGTCGCACAATCCAACGTGTACAAAGCTTCTTTAGATGTGTGTACACATGCCAAATTATACAGGCTCTTGTCACATGTATCTCCGAAGATGTTGGCTAAGGTTACAAACATGCTGTTTGACCTTAATGGCCTATAGCTGATTTTCGAATATGACCTCAGCTGTGCCTGTAGCGCAGTAGAATGACCCACCCCTGCGAAAGTGACCCATGGACCATGTCACTACGTAGAACAGTGACCCGGGTCATTTTACTATGTAGAAAAATGACCCCATTCCGCAGAAAAAGGACCCCATCGACTCGTAGTAGAATGACCCCTCACGATCTGGGGTCATTTCTCTACGTAAGACCCGGGTCTTTTTTACACCACTCAATAGCTTTCTGCATTGAGTTACCATACCAAATTTAAAGTCTCTATCATATGTAGGTCCAAAGTAATGGTCAAGGTTAAAGTTGTAGACAGACAAACACCTTCATAAGTTATACAAGTAGTTGATTTATGAATGTTTGTAGCAAGTCCTATCGTAAGTGTAGAAGAAATTCAATCCACAAGAATGTTTACGAACAGAGAGACGGACGGACAAGCATGCGTACATATGGATGGATGTATGAATATATAGGAGAGAAAGCACATCAGTATGTCACCTGATACTGTTTGTGGTGAGACATACAAATATTTCAAGCAATAATTATGTATCTATTGATTCATGAAAGTGTGTTATACATTAATGATTGTACGTAACATCAAGAGTTTACAAGACATTATAGTTTAATAAATGTTCTTTATGTTCAAAAGATACCTGTATCTTAAGTTGAGTTATAGTCATTTCGTAACCGAGTCATTTCGTAACCGGTAAAATAAGTCATTTCGTAGCCGAATTTTTGGTCATTTCGTAACCGCGCAAAACCTAAAAGTCATTTCGTAACCGATTTTTTGGTCATTTCGTAACCGACAAAAAAGTTGAATAAGTCATTTCGTAACCACCAAAAATTAAAAAATGATTGGCCCCAGAGAAGGCATAAGTCATTTCGTAGCCTCGGAAAACTGTTAAAGTCATTTCGTAGCCGAATATTTTTTTCTTTGTTTTTTTTTTTATAAATTTTTTGTGCAGTTTCCTGAACTTATTTCAACAAAAATGTGCAAACATGCAAAGTTAAGAAATTAAGTAAAGAGTGTAATGGGGGCCGAATTGATTATAAACCTTGATTAATAGAATTATAATCAAGTTGTTGAATATTGTTTTAAATAGAAATAATATTACGTGTCTCTATGCAATTAAATTCATATGAGTGTTCTATTCTTTAAAATTGGAGCCGACATAAATAGATATATAAAAGGTGTATAATTGATCATTAATGGCCCATTATATGTTGCGCGTGTTTTAAGATGAAACACAACACCTACACAAATTGGTTTACAGTTGGATGTTTAATTTATCGTTAATCGATCATTATATCACGAAGAGGTATATTGTCCACACCTTTAATTTTTCAATACAAGTTTTGTCTCACCTTTTGGGATTGCTTTACAGTTGGATGTTTAATTTATCGTTAATCGATCATTATATCACGTGCAGAAAATTCCATCTTGAGCAGCCAATTGTACATAACGTTACATTGATACAGTGGAGAAAACGTTATTCTTTCCCGTTAAAATGCAAACGAAACGCAAACACAAATCACTAAAATGTAGAACGGAAAGCTTTTTGAAAGTTCTGACTTTTCATTTGTTTCAGAGGGGCAAACAGTTTGGAGCCTGGTCAGACGCCTGATTACCAAGCGTCTTATCTGGCTCCAAACTGTTTGGAATGGAAAAAATAGTTTAAGCGTAAACACTTTTATTGGGAAAGAATAACGTTTTCTCCACTGTACGCAACTTAGTTGAAATACAGGTCAAAAAGTATATATGAATAAGAGTTGAGTTTAAAGTAAATAAATGATTGCTGATTTACTTTTATTTTGCTTTAAGCAGTGATCTGCCTAATTGAACTGGCTATTTAGAATACGTAGGAATAAAAGATTGAACTAGTTGTGCAATAAATTCATTCTTGAGCAGCCGCTTGTACATAACGTTGCCTTCATATGCACTTTAGTTGAAAAACAGGTCAAACATTTTTTTATTGGTATTTAAGACAGATGGCAGCTTAAAGCAAGGTGATTGCTTAATTGAATTACAGGTACAAGGGTAAATATGAATAAGATGCTTTAGTCTAATTTAGCGAGATAAGTGAAATGGACCGTGACAAATCCAATCGCTGTAGGAGTAGGTATTGGGTGTGGCTTATGAAGAAGATTTATTTGATTGGTTGAAAGGTGTGAGATATCTACTTGTAGACTTCGAACATTTAAAAATTGGTAGTGGTGTGGTTTATGAAGAAGATTTATTTGATTGGTTGAATGTTTTGAGAACAATAACCTGTAGACTTCGAACAATAAAAATTAGATATTGGGTGTGGTTTATAATATAGATGTATTTGATTGGTTTGAAAGAATAACCTGATGCAATTAATACGATTGGTTTTAATTTTTTATAAAATAAGTGAACTTTGTAGTTTCTTTGAAATATGAATAAGTTTACTTAGATTCAGTAATTCTTCATTTTTTGATGTAGACATTCGTTTCTATGATTTATTTGATGCAGGCCATCTGTAATAAAATGCTTTTATGTATTAATATTAAATAGCTATAATTTGGTGTGTAATGCCTAAAATAGAAAACCGTTCACTCTTATCAGATACAGATCTTTATTCGGCATAAAATAGCATAAGCATAAGCATATTCATAAAAAGTTTACATTTATCATTTACAGCTAGGTCTACCTTGTTAAAATTATGAATATATTTTGCATAGCAAATAGTGAACGTTCTGCTATTTTTTGCTGTGTTCGCAACCAATTTCCGTTTTTGAAAATGTTTATCCCAAGATATTTATCAATGCATAGTTTCCTTTCTACCAGCTACAGTAAAACCTCTCTAATACGGCCACCTGTCATTATTTCAATCAAATATTAACTCTTTGAACCCTAGTCAGGCATATATGCGTCATTTGCAAACAGTGTATCCGTGATAAGTACACTTGTCCTATGCACCTTAAGGAGCCACCTGATCAGGGTCTACATTGTTTGTTCTTTTGACATATACTGTGAAAGTCAACCCACAAATGTCAAAAATGGACTAGACTGAATTGAAAATTGCACCACTGTATTTAACCGTCATTTTGTATTTATGCTGTCAACAGTTGAACTTATATGTGCGTATTGATTGTAATAACAAATAAACAGTGATTATTGATTTCAAAGTCATTTTTCTTGTCATTTGTGAAATTAAAAGTGAAATTTTTTTTTCCACATTTCCGGCACGTGCGGGAGGCGATAATTGCATTGGTATGAGTGTTTGTCCGATGTGTAAACTGTTAAAACAACATACAAGCTAATGTTTGACACGCTTCACATACATTGAGCGATTAACGACCAATTATACATGTTCATTGTTAACAAATGGACCATTTAATTGAATTAAAGACAAGTAATAATATTCCTGTTTTAAAAAACATTCAACAACTTGATTACAATTATATTAATCAAGGTTATAATTATTTCGGACCCCAAACTCTCTTAACATATATTTTTTAACTTTGCATATTTGCACATTTTCGGTGAAATAATGTCAGAAAACTGCACAAAAACATTATAAAAAAAATAAAGAAAAAAATATTCGGCTACGAAATGACTTTCACAATTTTCCGAGGCTACGAAATGACTTATGCCTTCTTTGAGGCCATTCATTTTTTAATTTTTGGTGGTTACGAAATGACTAATTCAACTTTTTTGTCGGTTACGAAATGACCAAAAATTCGGTTACGAAATGACTTTTAGGTTTTGCGCGGTTACGAAATGACCAAAAATTCGGCTACGAAATGACTTATTTTACCGGTTACGAAATGACTCGGTTACGAAATGACTAGCTCCCCTTAAGTTACTTCCTATACTACCTGATTAATATGGTGATTGTGGAAAAGTGTACCTACCCTTATGTCTCGTACGTTGCAATGCGTTACTTCCCCAAGAATGTTTCGCTCAATAAAGATATCAAGTAATCCATCTGGTTCCAGTTTGTCAACGATGGCTACTGTTGCTGCATCCAAAACATCTTTCACAAATTCTGAGAAACCAGAAAAAAATATCAGCAAAAATGGATAGGTCATGAAATGGCCACTTCTTCAATTCAACTACAGTGCGCCCACTCTGCAACAACACTCAGTGGGAAACAAAGGTTTGTGTATTGTAAGTTGCTAAATGGACGGAAAATGGTTTACATTTGCAAACAGCTTGAATCCAGATCAGACGACGCGTGACGTGGCGTCTGATATGGATTCAATGTGTTTGTCACTCGTCATTATGTTGTTTTCCTAGGCGGACGCCCTGGCCCCTAGGCTACGGTCTATATGTATTGTTCATCCAATCCTGTTCAGGCATTTGATTGGTCAGATTTGAGCCTTGGCTTAAAACTGATTCAATACTCAACCCAAACGCTTTATAAGCATAGACCAAGTTCCTTAACACCTTTCATGAAAACTAAGCTGACCCATGAGCTACCTTAACATATCTGTTTTTTAAAATTAAAACATGGCAAATCTGTAAACCGTCTATTCAATCTATACAGGATTGCAAATTTATTAACTAACGATTTTGGAATAGCCTCCGAGTGCAGCAATATATAACATTAACTAATAGTACAGGGCACCAGATAAGAGGGAGTAAACTGAACAAATCCAACATGTTCTCACTTATTTAGGACCCAGACTACTCGACGGACATATTTGGTGTCGATGACAGCTGATTGTGTTGCCTATTCAGAACAATTTATGGTCAATGAGCATCAATTTCCTCAGAAATCGCCGTAACGGTCGAAACTTTTTCAAGTTAAACATCGACCTCAATCATTTATTCTATAAATAAGTAGTACGTATGCATGCATCAGTATGTGAGACACTCCGTAAGAGTCGTCTTTGTCTACATTTAAAGCAATGTCCAAGGACAAACATCATATTTGTATACTCACACTTGTCGATTTGACAGCTGACGCCATTTTTTAACGGAAGCCGATGCGTTAGATTAACGGGAACCGAAGCGTTAAGCGGGAGCCCGTTCCAGTGTGCTTATGGACTCGTGAAATTACCGTTAAACTTTAACTTCCTGATAAGTCTCTTTGTACTATTAAATTACTTTGTCTTCTTTACATTTCCTTGCTTCTTCAAAATATCTGTTTTTAAGATGAATTAGATCCACTTACCATCAGCTTCATCTTCTAGGTCCATCTGAAAATATAAGATAGTAACAGGTATAGAAACAATCTATTTGTTTAGTTGATTATTACTGTAACTCATTCACTGCCAACGTCGCCAAAAGGCGACTTTGCAAACAGATTGGATCCTTTGAACTGATCTTGAATAATCATATTGAGCCACAGATATCGCAACTGCAACATGAATTTTGTTTCAAAACCATCACACTTGTTCGACGATTTTGGTATACAGAAACCTTTTTTTATAGATGGGGACTGGTTATGGTTTCAAAACGGCCAACGATCTGCAGCACTATTAAGAAAAGAGCTCAGAATAGCCATTTTCATGACCAGTAGATAAATTCAAATATATTGCATGACGTTCATTGATCTGATCTCTAGAGAGATGGGCAAGCAGCAATACGTGGAACGACTTGTGAAAAGGTATGCTACTATGCACCATGGTGATACTATGAGGTTAAGTATTAACATAATTCAATAACTACTTAACTAGCAAAATTGCTAACACACTTCCTTGGAACGGCCCCTGGTTTCCCATGGATCATTGTTGTTTTCTGGAGCAAATATTTAACCTGCATCTTTGGAACTAATGGTAAATTTTCAGTTGAAAAGTCGGTCAAAATGATTTACATACTTGTATCAGTTGAACAGTCGGTCAAAATGATTTACATACTTGTATCAGTTGAACTGTCGGTCAAAATGATTTACATACTTGTATCAGTTGACCAGTCGGTCAAAATGATTTACATACTTGTATCAGTTGACCAGTCGGTCAAAATGATTTACATACTTGTATCAGTTGACCAGTCGGTCAAAATGATTTACATACTTGTATCAGTTGAACAGTCGGTCAAAATGATTTACATACTTGTATCAGTTGAACAGTCGGTAAAAATGATTTACATACTTGTATCAGTTGACCAGTCGGTCAAAATGATTTACATACTTGTATCAGTTGAACAGTCGGTCAAAATGATTTACATACTTGTATCAGTTGAACAGTCGGTAAAAATGATTTACATACTTGTATCAGTTGACCAGTCGGTCAAAATGATTTACATACTTGTATCAGTTGAACAGTCGGTCAAAATGATTTACATACTTGTATCAGTTGAACAGTCGGTCAAAATGATTTACATACTTGTATCAGTTGACCAGTCGGTTAAAATGATTTACATACTTGTATCAGTTGAACTGTCGGTCAAAATGATTTACATACTTGTATCAGTTGACCAGTCGGTCAAAATGATTTACATACTTGTATCAGTTGAACAGTCGGTAAAAATGATTTACATACTTGTATCAGTTGAACAGTCGGTCAAAATGATTTACATACTTGTATCAGTTGACCAGTCGGTCAAAATGATTTACATACTTGTATCAGTTGAACAGTCGGTCAAAATGATTTACATACTTGTATCAGTTGAACAGTCGGTCAAAATGATTTACATACTTATATCAGTTGACCAGTCGGTCAAAATGATTTACATACTTGTATCAGTTGAACTGTCGGTCAAAATGATTTACATACTTGTATCAGTTGACCAGTCGGTCAAAATGATTTACATACTTGTATCAGTTGAACAGTCGGTCAAAATGATTAACATACTTGTATCAGTTGAACAGTCGGTCAAAATGATTTACATACTTGTATCAGTTGACCAGTCGGTCAAAATGATTTACATACTTGTATCAGTTGAACTGTCGGTCAAAATGATTTACATACTTGTATCAGTTGACCAGTCGGTCAAAATGATTTACATACTTGTATCAGTTGAACAGTCGGTAAAAATGATTTACATACTTGTATCAGTTGAACAGTCGGTCAAAATGATTTACATACTTGTATCAGTTGACCAGTCGGTCAAAATGATTTACATACTTGTATCAGTTGAACTGTCGGTCAAAATGATTTACATACTTGTATCAGTTGACCAGTCGGTCAAAATGATTTACATACTTGTATCAGTTGAACAGTCGGTAAAAATGATTAACATACTTGTATCAGTTGAACAGTCGGTCAAAATGATTAACATACTTGTATCAGTTGACCAGTCGGTCAAAATGATTTACATACTTGTATCAGTTGACCAGTCGGTCAAAATGATTTACATACTTGTATCAGTTGACCAGTCGGTCAAAATGATTTACATACTTGTATCAGTTGAACAGTCGGTAAAAATGATTAACATACTTGTATCAGTTGAACAGTCGGTAAAAATGATTAACATACTTGTATCAGTTGAACAGTCGGTCAAAATGATTTACATACATGTACTTGTATCAGTTGAACAGTCGGTCAAAATGATTTACAGACTTGCATTAAGTATCTACTCAAAGGAATAATGTTAAACACTATGTACCCTGATAGGTATTACAGCGTTCCCTCCCTACAATGACCCTCCCAACAACGACTCCCTCCTTACAACGACCCTTGCTGCAGTTCCCGAAATTGGCAAATTTGGCTTAAGCTTTTACTGCTGCAGTATCGTCTGCTTAAAATTGTCTTTTGCTGTTTTTTTCTCACATTAACATATAAGTGGGGATTTTTATAGAATACATAATTATAATGACGAGTGACAAGCAGCTTGAATCCAGATCAGACGCAGCGTTACGCGGCGTCTGATCTGGATTCAAGCTGTTTGCAAAAGTAAGTCTTAACTTTCCCTCCCTATAACGACTCCCTCCGAACAACACAAACAATATGTGACTAAATGGGTGCCGTGGTAGAGAGGGTGCACTGTATGACTATTTGACCCTTTACCCCAAGGGTATTCTGCGTTCAAGTGAGTCTAGAGTGGCGAGTGAGTATACATAACTGATATAGTCTCTATCACAATGTTTATGCAAACAAGGGTATTAAATCAACCATTCAATAATCAAACATACAGACATATCGAAAACTGCTTTGAATGTACAGTGCTCCCTCCCTACAACGGCCCTTCCAACAACGAGTCCCTCCTTACAACGACCCTTGTCCCATTCCCCCTTACATTGCAATTATGTTTAATGTTTTTGCTGCTGCGATATCGTCTGCTTAAAATTGTCGTCTGCTGGTTTCTCAAATTTACATATTGGACATTTTTATAGAAAAAACAAACTAACGAGTGACAAACAGCTTGAATCCAGATCAGACGCCGCGTTACGCGGCGTCTGATCTGGATTCAAGCTGTTTGCAAATGTAAATCATTTTCCCTCTCTATAACAACTCCCTCCGAACAACGCAAACGATTTGTGTCTCCCATTGGATGTCGTTGTAGAGAGGGAACGCTGTATTGTAAAATGTTCTTCTTACCTTCCCAATGTCCTCATGAGTTGCCATGTCTGTCTCGTTCCTTTCACGTCACTATACTGCTGTTCCTCTGTCGAAATAAAACACACATGTCTGTACCTTTTACAAATACTAGTATCACAGGTCCAGAAATATCTATTTTGCATTCAAACAAGACGACAATGACAAACACGGGGGTACTAATACCAAAAGATAAAGGATTTTTTACTAATTCACTCATAAATATACAGTGGAACCCCTCCAAACCAGAAACTCTAAATACCGGAATTCTCTCTGAACCGGACACATTTGGTTCAGCTTCCAACCCTTCTTTATTTTAAATTACACCATAATAACGCACATAATATATTCATGTAAATGTGTCATCAGAAATATTATCTATATTCTAGTAGATGATAGCTTAAGGCAGGTTGAAAGTAAAGCAGAATGCGCATAGTTTAAACATATTTTATTTCCAATATACATAAGGAAATGGGGTCGGGTCACAAGTTCTCACAACATTAGATTCGACCCTTCCCCTACGAGTCTCCACCTAAAATATAGAACATGAAACCCGTTTGACAATTCTGATTACCACTTTTAACCTGAGTGCAAACATTTTGGAGCCTCACCTGGCTCCGACTGTTTGCAATGGAAATAATAGTTTTAGCATAAAGCCGTTTATTAGGAAAGAATACGTTTTCAAACTGCTAACCTAAGGCGCACACACTGGCAACTCAGCTGAACAAGCTACAGGTTCAAGTCGCTTGAAAATCCAAGTGTCCCATTGATATCACAGGTTAAATGATATTTTTCTATCCAAAACATCATCACAAACAGAAATCACTATAGCTTACCTAAAGACTTTTCCCAGTAACTATAGTAACATTATTAGTATATCAGCTAGGTTATTTCTGCAAATGAGCTAGAGTGTTACATGTAACTACAGTGGAGAAACTGTTATTCTTTCCCAATAAACGCGTTTACGCTAAAACTATTATTTCTATTGCAAACAGTTTGGAGCTAGATCAGATGCCGGGTAACCCGGCGTATGATCAGGCTCCAAACTGTTTGCCACCAAGATAAACATGAATTATCAGAATTGTCCAAAAGTTGCACTTTTCTTCGTTTTAGTGTTTTGCGTTAACTTTGCGTTTCGTTTCGTTTGAACGGAAAAGAATAACAGATTCTCCACTGTACTCTGGTCACATGGTTATTAAAATTTTTGGTTGAGTCAAACTCTTTATAACCACAGAACCTAGTCTTTCAACCTAAGGTGTATATCCATATCCATCGGTACCGAATAGATACCTGTCTGGGGCTAATATTCCATCAAATAACTCTCTGTTGATTATCCTTCTATAAGTTCATGGTATTATCGCCGTTGCTATAGAACATTTTACATTAATTTGGTATGTCCAGTCTTTAGTCTATTAGCCCTAAATCCACTCTCAATGACGCCAAAAAGTGCGTTTACAAATAGTTCGGATCCTGATCAGACGCCTCGTAACGTGGCGTTTGATTAGGGTTCCAAACTGTTTGACACTCGTTTTGAAATTTCTTAAGCCGCACTGGCTTAAATTTAACTTTGAAACAATAGTGCAGACAACAATATAAAGGCAGGCGACAGTATGGCAGTGAAGGGGTAAACATCTCTAGATAAATTTGGTCATGAAAGGGTTAAAGCTAAGACCTGTCAAAATAAAGGAAAACTGTCCTCCAGCTTATTTATTTTCTGAAGCCAAGAAATAGTAGAACTGAAGCGATTTGTGAAAAATGAAGTTTCTGTTAAATTGCATAGGGACATCAATGTACTTTTCAGAGTGGCAGAATAGGATTAACGCCTTTCATGATCAAATTATTCGGGAACTGTTAACCCCTTCACCGCTTTATTATCATCTGCTTCAGTATTGTTGTCTGCGTTACGTGGCGTCTGATCAGGACCCAAACTGTTTGCAAAAAGGCTTTATGGCGTCATTGAGAGTGTAAGGGTGAATGTACTGTATGTCCTGGCGTCATTGAGAGTGTAAGGGTTAATGTACTGTATGTCCTGGCGTCATTGAGAGTGTAAGGGTTAATGTACTGTATGTCCTGGCGTCATTGAGAGTGTAAGGGTTAATGTACTGTATGTCCTGGCGTCATTGAGAGTGTAAGGGTTAATGTACTGTATGTCCTGGCGTCATTGAGAGTGTAAGGGTTAATGTACTGTATGTCCTGGCGTCATTGAGAGTGTAAGGGTTAATGTACTGTTTGTCCTGGCGTCATTGAGAGTGTAAGGGTTAATGTACTGTATGTCCTGTAACAATCACTAACACTACTCTGACACGAGGTCTATAGCTAGTCTAAATGCTTGTGTTTAGCCTAAAACGATCAGCTGCGGTACATACGCTTAACTGCAGTAAAACCTCTCTTTTACGACCACTTAATAGTGTTAATATTAGAAGATTAAGGCAGCATACCTTATGGTAAGAATATAGAAAATATTCGTAAATGTATCAAGTGAAACTATTTTTCTTCACTGGAGGAATGAATTTAAGGCATAAAATTTAATCGAGTAAGATAGGTTTTGTATATATATACATATCCCTATTACGAGCAAGCTGTAAGAAGAAGAATTGCCAAAGTATTTGGCCAAATGATAAATGCCATTACCTGTTAATTTGTTCCAATCCAGTTAATTTCGAAAGCAGCAAGCATGATAGTTGGGTCCCTAAACATAGTTCATAATATCTGTCTAATGGTCGGATATGACCTCGATTGCGAACGTCGTCTACTTTATATGAACAAGTTATACATGTGTTCGTAGATTCGATTGGCTGATATAAATCCTACGCCGTGCGGAATACAACACGTGAGGGAGCTGTGGTTGTACGCACCGGGGTTCTACTTGTATACGCCATGATCTGCTTCTAGTTTTGAGGACGACTTACTGCTTAAAGCAAGTTGAAAGTAAAGCAGAATGCGCCTTAGGGCGCATTCTGCTTTACTTTCAACCTACTTTAAGCTACCATCTACTAGGATATAGAAAATATTTCTTACTGTGCATGTTCATGACTGTATTAATTGGAATTATTTTTTAAGTCAAGTTGCTGAATAAATAAAATGCGCCAAAAGGCGTTTCTATAAAGGAACGGGTTAAGCGACAAACAAAGACACTCGCTGAGTTAAAAACGAATATTTTGTCTTTTACAGAACTGCTCGTGGTAAAAACTATATCGCACGGAATGCAGCAATCATTTATCAATTGCCAGCTAACCAACTTGAGTCAGAGTGTCCTGACTTTTCAGACATCTCAACACAATATAATTGTCACAGCTTTCAGACATAATGAACACTGGTTTCGGTATGTTTCTTTGATTCCATTATCTTTGATTTCGAAGAGCTGTTTTCAAACATTTTATACCTGAAATGAAAGAGTACGATGCTATACGATATATTCACGTTTATATAGTTAATAATTTAAACTAATGGAGCTAATGATTTCCAGAAAAGGTGTGTATTGCACGTGCACCTCTCTCCCCTGCACCACAGGAAATGATCCCCGTGCGACACATCGCCTTGTCCTGAAGTGTTTGTAAAACCAGGACATTTTGAGTTATCTATTTTTGTAAGCTTGAAAATGATAAATGATTGTTGCATTCCGTGCGATTTAGTATTTATAACTTGTTCTGTAAAAGACAAAGTATTCGCCTTCGCTCACTGCATTCTACTCAAACACATACCCCCGTGCGCCACATCACAGTTCCCCCATGGAGTGCGTTCTACACGGTGTCCTAGATAAGGTAGGGCGACATGTATATGTCAAATGATAACAACTGATTTATAAAACACATCTGCTACCATAAAGATCAATACAGTAAAACCTCTCTATTACGACCACTAAATTGTGTTAATTATTACGTGTTTACGACAGGTGATTGCTTAAATCAAGGTGCCAGGAAAACAGAAAGCTCCTTTTGGAGCTTTCTGTTTAACTGTCACCTTGCTTTAAGCTGTCATCTGCCCTATAAACAGTCAATAAGCCTTCATTTAAGTGGTCGTAATAGAGAGGTTTGTTTACTTGCACTACCGTGCTCCCTCCCCACAACGACCCTCTAGGCAACAACGCTTGCGACTGTTCCCTAACATAGATAATTATGGCCAACCTTACTACTTCTACAATATTGTCTGCTTATAATTGTGGTCTGCTGTTTTTCTCAAAGTCAGATATTTGACATTTTGACAGAAAAAAAATATAATGACGAGTGACAAAAAGTTGGTCCTGATCAGACGCCGCGTTTTCAGCTTTTAATCTTTAAAATTCTTTTAAGTAAACAGAGTAGTCCCTGTGGAGAGCTCCTACAAGAACTGTCTTTTCAGGGTCCACTCTGTTTGCAAAAGTTTAAAAAAAAATACTGATTTGTAATTGTGTTCCTTCGTGTTGTATATATACTTAACAAAATTTCTAATCGATCGCTTTTTAACGCTACATATGTCTATAAATACTAAGTTCACATTCATGATATTTTACACACAATACGATAAGGTCTTAAGCGCTACTTATTTTTGGATTTATACACGTTTTCCTACTTCGTGAACGTCAGAACAACGACATTGCTTGTTTAGCCTAATTTGCACGTGCAAAGTATGGAAGAAAGAATCTGCCCCCAAGATTACACGAGTATAATCTCAAATGACTGCCGAGCCCGAAAAACACCTAACATAGCGAGAATGATATACGGAGAGAAGGGCAGAGCCGTCGGAATGTCGCACGTCGGTGTATCCTTACGGCAAATAAGATTCAACCACCGAGGAATTCCGGAAGTGGAAACAAAACAATACTAATTTCCATGTATTCCATATTGGGAAATGTTTCTGTCCATTTACATTTGACTAGAACTTTTAACCGGAAACTTTCAACAATTTACGCTGTATAACGCGGAAATTGACGTCACCGGAAGTAGAGCAGACCGCGCCAGGAAACCAAAATGGCGGATAACGACATCCCTAAAGGGGTCATTTCACCAAGAAATCTTCCCGGAAGACTGAGCTGCGATCTCAGAGCGTGGCTTGGTCGCCCCAGGTCGCACGTAGTCGACGGTTGACCGAGGGTTGGTCGCATCTTGGTCTCCCGTGGTCGCACATGGTCGAAGATTGGTCTCCCGGAAAAATAGATCGTAGCTCGGTTTTTTGACATGTCAAAAAACCGAGCCTCGACCTAAAAGTCGCACGGAGAGCGTCGAAAGAGCGAGCATGGTCGAGGAAAGAACGTATTGGTCGAAGGACGATCGAAACTAGACCGGGGGTGAGCGAGGCTCAGTCTACTCGAGCGAGAACTGATCGCGCGCAAGGTCGTGCTGCTCGACCCCTGCCTGATCCTCGCTCGATCCGTGCGATCTAGCTTCGCTCTTTTGCGATCAAGTCTCGCTCCACGCGACCTGTGCCAGACCTTCCCTAGCCCCGTACGCTCCATATTAGTTCTATTAGCATGATTGGATCGAGATAGAAGGATTAAGGTGCGACCTATGTACGCTTAAGCTTTAACCAATAAAGTAACTATGAGTAAATGAATGTAACCCTTTGCAAATATTGTAAATAATGTATTTTTTGCGTACATATATAAAATGTTTCATAAATCTTGTTTTATTATAGACTTGTTTCTTTGATTCATGAATAAAATGAAAGGATTAACCATACCATTGCCAAGGCCGCCAACATCGACATTGGCAAACATGTTGGGTCCTGATCAGATGCCGCGTAATGCGGTGTTTGAATATAATCCAAACTATTTGACACTCATATCAATGTTTCCAACGTCCAAAACGTATAACACTGAAATTTTAAAAGTTAAAGAGGGTAACAAATATAATCCGATATTATTATAAGGCAGCGACAGCGTTAGATGGGTATTTCCGTAATATTGACAGTGAAAGGGTAAAAAAGACCAAAAAAAACCCATAGAAAACAAAAATAAAACAAAGAAAAAATCACACACACCCAAAAACAAACCCCATAAAAACACTAATTCGAGCTCGATACCGGCAGTGTTAGAGGATGCAGTGGTCGCCCATCTGAACAAGTGGGATTTCTCCGGGTACTCCGGTTTCCTCCCACAATAGTGACCACATACGCCTAAAGGAGCAATCTGCTTCACGTTCAACTTACTTTAAGTGGTCAAATCTAGAAACAGGTTATTGGGTAAAGGAATACTTATATATATTTTGGTATTAATTTAAGTTTTTTGTATTTTTTCGGGGTGCTTTTTTAAATGTTTATCAAATTATGGTGCGGTATGGTTTTTTGGTTCAGTTTAAAAAAAAGAAGTAAAAACAATCAAAACTTCAGATAATGTTGAGGACCTCTGATAAAATCGGACAAAATATCTGGACTCTACGAACAGCGATAGGCCATTATTGTCATTGCCGACTTGTTCCGACCCGAACCAATAGCAAATGCATATCGATTTGATCCATGATTTCCCTTCGGAGACTGGTCAAAACCTGAAGGTCGTCCACCGATCGCCAGACCTTTAATTGAGATCGCAAAGGGTCGCGCGCAAATCCATGCGACCATAACGAATTTGCGCGTAGCTCGAGCGAGACTCTGTCGAGTAAAGATCGAGAATTGGTTGTCTAAGCGAGGCTAGAACGTTCGAGATCGCATCTAAGTCTTATTGATTGAGGGTACGTTGCAACTCGGACGTAGCTAGATCGGCCGGGCATAAGTCTTGGTCGACCGAGGTCGCGCGCTTTCGACGATAGATCGTCGGGACGTTGAGGCTATGTCGCAGACTGGTCGAACAGAACGAGTCTTGGTCGTGTCAAGATCGCTTCAGATCGAGTGGATGGTCGTAGATAGAGCGTATATAGAGCGTTTGTAGAGCGTAAAGGGCGAAGGTAGAGCGTACACATCGAAGGTCGAACGAGCTAACATCGAACATAGAGCGTACACAGAAAATAATGTGGTAGGTCGCGCGGTTTTTGCCCGCGACTACGGGAAAACCGAGCTGCGATCAAGGTCGCGCGTGGTCGCGTGCGACTTTCCCAGGTCGTACTCGGTGAAATGACCCCATAAGACCGATACATTGAATTGACACACCCGAGAGACAGATTTCTTTCTATTACATGGACGGCAAGACAATTTAAGGGTCAACTCGGCCGTAACGTCACACCCAAGACGGTACGTAATCGGCTGCTAGATGTTGGCAGTCACTGCTGACGGCCCCTTGAAGATGAAGTCATCATCAGACAGCTTGGGCCCGATGAAACAGATGAGTTTAACCCTACAGGGCACGTTTGCCACATTCTCAAGAAACGTGCTTGTCCCTAACCTCAGCTTCCAAACATTGACGCACTGGAGCGTGACGTCGTCGATGTGTGAGAAAGTTAGGTCATCAATACTTTTGCTGAATTATTCTCGTCTATGAGAAGTCAATACGAAACTGTTATTGCAGCTGACAAGGGCAATATTCATTACTAACATTGGGCCTAAGAACTCTTGTGACTTTAAAAATATGGGGTCCCTCCACAGAAGTTGGTGTTTAAGCTTAGACGGAAAGGTGATAGCCGACAAATTGTGATAATCTGTTTCCAAGTTGATTACATTGGCATTGTAACACAATAACGTGGTTAATTATATCTTCATATTGCTTTTTCTGAATGAAATATAAGGTGACCGATTAGAAAGTTTGTTGAGTATATCAATACCAATATATTTGCAAAGAATCACATTGACATGTAAACATTCCATTACACATGAGCAAGGATTTAAGTAACGGACCTTGTCTACTTAGTCTTCAAACTCGACAAATACTGGATGTACTTTATGGGTCTACTTTTCCATTTTAGATTAAAATTTTAAACATAACTATATCTTGTAACATCTAATAGTCTGCAGACATAACTTTTATATTAGTTAGAGGTTAAACTGATTGTCATGTTTGTCCATGGTGTCTGTTCGATGAAACTTAAATGGGTTTTTTTATCAATTTATGACACATGCACTAAATCATCAGAAAACCAGATAACAACGGATAAGTTATACACTGGACCGAATAACTACCACACAAACATACCACTTGAAGTTTTTTCAATACTGTACATAGCAATAAAACAATGTTACTCCCCACCTTATATCTTTTGAGCCCCTCTGGTTATTTGATTATACTCCAGCCTGGTATTTTACCCGAGATTTTGACCGCAGAAAACACAGTTTAACGGTAAGGTTTATGTTAACCCATGTGCCTAGAGCGTCCTATAAAAGAGACATAGACAAACATTGAACCAATAACTGGGGTGCACGGCCGAACAGGGGGTGGTATGAATACCACCTTATGGTCGGACAGGCGCCCTGTGACTGATGGGAACGGGTCGAGCGCTGCACAGGCCAACAGGATCCGGAACCATGGTACGCACAAGTTAAAAGGGGGATTGCACTCGGACGCCTGGATGGTCGAATATGAGCAAGGCTCGGGAATAGCCTGACAGGCATCCGGTGTGAGCTCCGATTCGGAAAAGGTGAATCATGGATCTGTTAACAACTAACCACTGGGAACCAGAAACAACAACACCTCCTTGACAAGACAGCATTTCCTCCTTCCGACGACCAGCGGCAACAAAAGGCCCTTCTCAGGGCCACCACTGCAAAGTCCATTCAACAATAGGCATGATGCTGACCATTGTCCCAAACCTGAGACAATGGGATGACGCATCTGATGAAGCTTATGCGGGACTATAAACCTCAGCAGAAACAACAACAATTGAACCAATATCTAATAAACACAAGCAGTTTCAGATTTGACAGTAAATACGAGTCCATACTTATTCACTTGATATTTACGGTTTATGTCCCTATTCCACACCGACTACGAATCTCACGAATCCGCCATGAATTGATAAATATTATAATTCGTGGGGATTCCTGGAGCTCCTCAATTTTTTCTATCCGATTCGTGGCGCTCTACGAATCGATTACGATACAGGTACAAAAAGACTTTTAGTGAGATTCGGCTTGCATCTCGAATACTGTCAAGAATCCAGTACGAATTACAAGAATCGACTACGAATACTGCACGAACGCTAAGAATCAGTTATAAATCAGTTACGAATATGCCGAATGCATCTACGAATCAGTACAAATAAAATTGGATTCGTGACTATTCTTGACATTTTGCAGGATACCTGAAGGTATCTCCCATTTCAATTTGGGCATCAGTTCCAAAATGGACGTTCAACATAGTGCTGTAGCACTGCACTGTCGTTGGAATTGGCGTATCAACGCCAGCTGCTAATAGCCAGAAGACTACTCTTGAGAAGAAAGCTAAGAGCCCCCAAGGTTCTTACCAGTGCCTTCAATGGGTCACATAAGAGGATCCTGAATCTACTCGTAGCTGGAGAGAAGAAAAGTTGTCATACCATGACAGTGCTGGTATCTGCAAAAGAGGCTTCCCAAAACATTGTATGTTGGAAAGAAAGATAATATGTAGCCTGTTTACCTGTGTTTTCGCCACCCTTAGCTATATTTTTCGCGCATGCGCCTATCTGATGTAACATTTCTTACTTGTTCACGGATCTAATTCTGAACTGAACCTTCAATAACACGAATATATACAAATAAAACTTGTGAAATAAATACAAAGTGTAAATAAATGTACCATTTTCGAACAAGGTCATTGCTCTGGATCACCGGGATGCTTTCTTGTCAATTCGCCACCTCTGATTGGTCGTTCGATAATTAGGTCAATGTAAGCTCTGTCAGTATGTTATAGTTTGTTTCATGAAACTTGAACATTTTTTAATGATTTTGAAATAATTAAATTATTTAAAAGTAAATGATATTTTTTTCAACTTAACAATAAAAAAGTAACAACGGACAGTACTAACTTTTCAGGTGAATTGTGACAATTTTTTGTGAATTATTGTTATTTTACCTGTTTCTTTTGCATTTCTGCGCTTGAAATCTTCTGTTGTTAAACGTCCCAGTATTCGGATATCCTCTGTAGTTTTCGGACATCCTCGGTAGCCTGCTCGTGACGGAACTCTTAAGTTTTGCTTAGGTTGCGAATTGACAAGAAAGTGGCGAATTGACAAGAAGCAATGATATATAACTCAACAAACACCTTTTGTTGTGAGCTTAAATGTTGCCCCAACAGGGTTTGTTGTAGTTGGATCACTCAGTTCGCGCGTTCTAAATGGTGGCAGCGGTGGGATAAAGACAACTGCAGGACCGGAGTTGCCTCACACATCGTTTTCCAAGGATCCATGTCTCGAGAGGAGACTACGTGGGGGATGGGTGGGGGGAGAGTCATGTAACGTTCGTGGAACGTTGATATGGACATATACGGTTTCCCAAATCATTTTTGTCGGGAAGAGAGATAACATAGATATGGCGCAAAACCTGTTTGTTTGAGCTGACGTTTTGCATCGACAGGGTAAGTTGTTGCTGGGTCACTCGGTTTGCACGTAACAGTATAGTTAATATGTTTTTCGCAGCATGAAGTGAACTAAAAATGAGTTTAGAGATTACAGTGAAACCCCTCTAAACCGGACATGTATGGGGACAACAAAAAAATCCGGTTTAGAGGGGTTTCTGGTTTAGAGGGATTTTAACCCATAACTTGTTTCAAGTATGTAAGGTAGCTGACCCCTTAAAGCAGGTTGAAAGTAAAGCAGAATGCGCCTTAAGGCGCATTCTGCTTTACATTCAACCTGCTTTAAGCTATCATCTGATAGAATGTAGAAAATATTTCTGACGATATATGTTCACGAATGTATTTTCTTCAGTGAAGGAATAAATCAAAGGCGTAAAAATGGGTAGGAAACGGGACCAACGTTTTAGCCCGGTTTAGAGAGAATTCCGGTATTTAGAGGTTCCGGTTTAGAGGGGTTTTACTGTATACCGTTTTTCGTGAACATTTCACGACATAATAAAGTTCAAATGGGAGTCAAAATAATCCATTTTATTCGGGTGACCCAGTTACAAACGCGACTTTAAAAAGAGATGCATTTATTTTCTTCCAAATTAAATCAGACTCTTGTTATTTGGACTAAAGAAGCGATTCGAATATCAACCGCAATATATTCTGGTCCGATGCCGATCCAAATTGCTTATAAATTCATGTTTTGCAGTGAAATGGTTTAAATTGTTGTTTTAGTCAATTTTGAAGTATATATCCAATTTATACGTTTGTCTTATGTTCCTAAGAAATTCTAACTGATGCATGCCATAGTTTTGTCAGATCTGAAAATTGAAAACAATTATCTTCACGTGAAGTATCCTTCGGGAAATTTACTTTTGATGATGAAAGTTTTCGTTTACAGAAAACTAAAACTAAGATATGATTTATTTTCCTTTTGAAGATAGCAACTGTGACTGTGAAATAATTGGAATTGTCTAACGACTATGAGTATTTGATGTGTATCTAGTTCGATTACAACATACAACGCACCCTCTCTACAACGACACCCGGAGACAACCCGGAGACAACACTTAAGTGCATTGTTTGGAGGGAGTCGTTATAGAGAGGGAAATTGGTTTACATTTGCAAACAGCTTGATTCCAGATCAGACGCCGCGTAACGCGGCGTCTGATATGGATTGAAGCTGTTTGTCACTCGTCATTAAGCTTTTTTCTTTCAAAATGTCCAATATGCAACTTTGAAAAAAAGGAGACGACAACTTCAAGCAGAAGATATTACAGCAGTAAAAGCGTTAGATATAATTGTAATATTTAGTGAATTGCGACAAGCGTCGTTGTATGGAGGGAATCTTTGTTGGGAGGGCCGTTGAAGTGAAGGAGCTCTGTATCTGCTACGACCATATACAACGGTGTATATGCTTTTTCTTTCCCGTTTAAAAGCAACTGAAAGCAAATGAAAAGCAATAGATAGTAGAAAATGGCAACTTTTTTGTTTAAATTGCCGATTAATTTAGTTTGAGTGGCAAACAGTTTGGAGCCTGATCTGGGTGCAAACTGTTTGCAGTGGACAAGAGGAAAAGCCGTTGTAAGGAGGGAGCACTGTAGCTTTTAATTACTTCTTTCATTACTCCTGTCATGAAATCTTATCGTGATAACCCCGACTGAAATACATCTGAAATCAGTTTCATTTTGATGTTCTATGCATGTACATGTATAAAGCTTCGTATCAATAGTTGATGCTAACTCAAATTGAGCGGAAACCCGTTTGTGGTTGTTTTTCCCAGTTTTAAAAGTTATTCTGAAGTCATCATGTCTTGTAAATTATCTGAATGTACATGAAGTTTCTAAGCAGTTGCTTCTTTTCTTCCCAAATTATAGTGTAACGTAGTTACTTTATAGCAGCAGACAGAAAATGCTGGTTCAGTGGTTATTTTTAGCATTATGTTACTATATTTTGATATTACTCAATCTACGTCACGCCTTCTGGAATGTGCGGGGTATTACGAAAGATCAAACTACGTCACTAACTAGTAAGACTTTGGTAACACCCATTATCCCGGAAAAGGCAACTTCATGTCATCCCACGCTTCCGTTATGCAAATTGCATAACAACGGATGTTACGTCAATCGCTTTGCTGAATTATATTAGATATGGCGATCGGCTCGGATAGAGTCCCATATTAGGGAGCCAGAGACCGTATGACGTACTACGCCTGATTACGTTGCTAGGACGTGGCTGGAATGTGTTACGTAGCTCTGGCGTTATTCATTCGAGTTCCTACAGACTGTATATAACGAGCGTGCGCGCTCTATTAGGGTGGATTGTAATGGGATAAGAAGAGACTGTGGATTATAGTAGAATTAGAACTGGCAAGATGTAGGGATACGTTTAAAGCAGGACTTGGAGAGATGTAGGGGTGAAGTTAAAAATGCTGGTTATTATAGAGACGTGCCTGGGAACAATGTAGACAGAAACGTGTGCCTTGTTATAAAACAGATCCATGAACCTGGGTTACACAACGCGAAGTGGATTAAAACATCGGACTATGCTACAATAGTCCAATTAGTATGCGTTAAGGTCGATCGCCCGCCCACTATTCGCCTTACCTATCTTATAAAACGTGATATGCAGCAATAATTCGCCAATAAATAGGTAATACAATCTTATTGGTAAAGTCTCAAGGGAATAAAATACAATAAGAAGGAGCTTTTCCTGGTATTTTTCTCTTGTTTAAGAAGACAGTCAACCCTTTATTAACCGACTGTTTTTGAAGAAGCGAATAGGCGATAAAACACATGTGATTGTTTAATTCAGGGTAAAAATAATGCAGAAAGCTCAAATAGGAGCTTTCTGCATTAGTGTTTCCCTGCATTTAACAACCAACTGTATAAGAGACTGCCAATGGCCATTATAACTGATGGTCGGTAAATACATATTTGACTATTTTTGCAACATGCCCAAAGATATTTCCAAACCAGTGATATAAAAAAAAACAAGTTTAACCTTTATCAAAATATTGTCGAAACTCGATACTTCGAACTCGCTTAAATCGACCTTACCAGTATTCCATTGGTCTAATTGCGATAAATTGTTCTCGCTTAAGTCGAACATATCCGTATTTCAAAGTTTAAACGTGGCTCGGCCACGTTTTAACTTTGATATATGGATATTTTCGAATTAATGCGAGTTCGAATTATCGAGTTTCGACTGTATATTGACAAATTCAATACCGAGTTAGATACGGCTTTCGGGAGAAGAAATCACCATCGTAACAACCCCTGCCAAATCTTGGGCTAACAGGAATATTCGTATACAATGAAACATTTCTATTACGACCACTAAAATAAGACTAATTGATTGTATAAAATATAATAGCCTAAAGCATGGTGAAAAAAAACTGAAAAGTACTAAACCTAATTTTGCTACAATGTTCTCTGCCTTTACGCTTATCGTGCTGAACAGTCGTCTGTTTTAAATACATCGTCTTCGAAAAATAATCCAAATTAGTTTTATGTTGTTGTTTTTTTATTTGAAGACAAGTTGTATATAAGTTACAAAAAGTTTGGATCCAGATCAGACGCCGCGTTACGCGGCGTCTGATCTGGATCCAAACTTTTTGCAAATGTTAGCTTAAGTCGCGCTTGTAAACATGTAGCATAATGACTGAAACTATTGTCTATCAGCTTATTTCGGAAATAGATCAATGCTCCAAGTCTTTCTAACAGAAGAAATATCCGTACAAATGTCAAATAGTATGGAACCTGATCAGGCTAAGATTTATCCGGGCGTCTGATCTTCATCCAACCCATTTTCAATCGTGGTAGTCAAGTTCTGCTCAGCAGTTTGCGGATAAAAAGACTAATTTGCAAGTAATTATTGGCTTGTAGTTGCCTCGGTAACAAGGTTCCAATTTCGTTCGCAGGCAAATGCAATTTCGTTTATGCACTTCGGAAATTGGATGTTCGTGAAGTCGAGGAAACATTAAATCCATCTTTAACTTAACGCACTCCCTCCTGAAACTTTAAAAAAATACAAGTTTTCAATTAAATTTACTTCATTTTGCCTATTTATGACTGTAACTGTTTACAGTATATTCAACCCTAGATAGAACCCTCGATTTGTCATTTTGCAATATACAGTAAAACCTCTCTATTACGCCCACTTAATTTTGTTACTTATTGGGTGTCTTACACAGGTGACTGCTAAAAGCAAGGTGACAGTGAAACAGAAAGCTCCTTTGGGAGCTTTCTATTTCACTGTCACCTTGCTTTAAGCTGTCACCTGTTTTTATACAATCAATTTTTTTTCATCGTTTTAGTGGTCGTTATAGAGAGGTTTTACTGTATTGTTACAGTAGACCCTAACTTGAAAGTGAAAGATAAACTGGACTTAATTGTAAATAGAAATGGTCCATTATAGTTTCACTTGCGGATGGGTTAAAGACAATTAAGTTTTTTCTTAAGGGGGTAGGTGCACCTTTGGAAAGTAATTACCAAATTCTTCAAACTTTGCGTACAGACAGTAAAATTAGTTTCTATGACAAAACTGGTGAAAAAAGTGGGGGTACCGGACCTTTCTTTTTCACAATTTGAGATTTTTCAAGGCTACCCCCCTAAAATTGAAGCTTCACAAAAACTCCTACTTTTTTGTACTACGGTTTTTCAATCTTTATTTAAACAATATATTTGTACAAAAAGTATCCTAATTTATAGTACCATAGTAAGAATAAATCCTGAAAATAATGTTTTTTCAAGATCCAAAATAAAAATGTTTGATTTCACCGGAAAGGAGTAAAATTTACCCCACCCACTTTTTTATGATGGGAGAATAAGGCACAGTGAAAATTGCCCTACAAATTGTAGCAAACTAATTACCAAAATTTTTATTTGTTGTTTTTAGCCTTGCAAACATAAAGTTTTAGTGAAATAGCAAATAAAAACACAGGGTCCCGGATCTTTTAAAAAAGATATAGATCATTTTATTTAAAAAATCCATTTTTTTTTCATTTTTTCACTTTTTGGTGTATTTTTACCAAAAAATTTTTTTTTCAAAATATTATCATTTGATCTGTTGAATTATCTATAATTTATACTAAAACTGTACTACGATGAAAATTTCACGCTTATATTCTGAGAAATTAAAATGAAATATGATGTAACAAAATGCAACCTACCAATGAAAACAGTGTATGCTGTAAACTACGAATAGGACATAAAACTTAAAAAGTCCCTTCCGGAACAAAAATCCAACTTTTTCCCGGGAAAATAGTATTTTATGACTGTATGCATTCACCAAAAATGAGTTCTTAACATTTTATGGAAAATGAGTTCGTAAAATTTTTCGGAAATTTCATAATGCTCAAAAAGACAGGCCGACATCCTTAAAACAAAGTAAAAATTACAGAGAAAGTTCCTTCCGGTTATTTCTGGTTAGTTTTATTATGATTTTACTCGATACCCCATAGCCTGTTCCTGGTTTTGAAAATAAGTGACTACTTAAAGCTGGTTGAAAGTAAAGCAGAATGCGCCTTATATAAGGCGCATTCTGCTATACTTTCAGCCTGTTTTAAGCAACAATCTGCTAGAATATAGAAAATATTTATTAGGAGACATATTCATGACGGTATAAAATGGAACTATTTTTGTGGGTGAAGGAACAAATAAAAGGCGAGAAAATGCCTATTTTTGGAGAAAAGGGTTAATTTATTTACTCATGAAAATTCAAATAAACAATTCCAGCTTCCAATTTAGTAAAGTACATTTGACTATTAAGGGTTATTTTTACAACGTATTACAGACCCTTTATCCGATGGCTCCTATGGGGGCCCTTTGATCTTGATATACATGTACACTGTTTACATACAGTGGAGAATCTGTTATTCTTTCCCAATAAACGCGTTTACGCTAAAACTATTATTTGCAGTGCAAACAGTTTGGAGCCAGATCAGACGCCGGGTAACCCGGCGTCTGATCAGGCTCCAAACTGTTTGCCACCAAGATAAACATGAAATATCAGAATTGTCAAAAAAGTGTTCTTTTATACGTTTTAGTGCTTTGCGTTTGCGTACGTTTGCGTTTAAACGGGAAAGAATAACAGATTCTCCACTGTAGGACAAATACACTCTTCAAAGACATTATGCTATGTTAAGGGCGCATTTTCTCATCACTACAGTTCCATGAATTAACGTTGATGACTCTAATGAGATCAGACCAAAGTTTCAAAGTTTCAAAACTTTTGAAGTTAAAACGTATGACCAAAATAACAGAGAAAAAGGAAAAATTATGGTATAAACAGTACATACACTACAAGCCAGGGCTGCAATTTCTCCGGATTTTTCCGACGAAAATAGCTGTCTGTAGAGTTCCGAAATAGGCCAGATTCCATTAGAGGTTCTCAACCTTAAGAGTCACTTGCCGGAAACATTAAATACGATGCTTTATCCGAATGATACCAGGAATACACTGTATATAAAGTTTTAACCATTACAACGCCAAATTTAGCTGCAAAACAATAAGATGCCAATGTTTACCCTTTCTCAGAAACATGTCGTTTACAATTTGTCGTCTACACTTTCATGCAAAATTCAAAAGTTGGACATATATTTTAAATTGATGCTAGTGTCAAACAGTTTGGATCCTGATCAGACGCCGCTTTACGCATAGTCGACTCAATAGTTATGGCGAGGGGAGGGGGTTTAATGCCTTAACCCATTACTCCATAAATACGCCTTTTTACACACCTAGTTTATTCACCCACTGTGGAAATAGTTCAAATTAACACAACCATGAATATGTATCATAAAAAATAGTTTCTATATTCTAGAAAACTTCTGCTTAAAGCAGGCTGCTTTACTTTCAACCTGCTTTAAGTGGTAACTTGCTTTCATAACTAGAAACAAGCTACGGGGTAATGCCTTAATGGGACTGTATCAGTTGTCTTTGTCTGAAATCGGGGCTAGACTTGCGTTTGTTTGAGCTGTATTCTCAAGAGAGAAGAATGTATATAGAATCTTGATTTCACTCTTATAGTCAAATTCCTGGTTTTATATATCTAGCACTTTTATAGACACGGGCTGTTTGGGGAATTTTACTAAATGGTGTCTGTCTATTGTAGAAGGCAAGTTAGATATATACTTGTTATTAACCAAAACTGTATACACGAGAATTCTTAAAGAGACTTAAAACCAGACTGGGCTTGAAAATAAGTAAATGGCTGCCAGGGTCCATGATTATAAAGCGTTTGGGTTGAGTATTAAATCATTTTCAAGCATTTGATTAGTCAGATTTGACCAATCAAACGCTTCTGAACGAACTCAGGCTCAACTCAAACGCTTTATAAGCATGGTCGTGGTGCTGATACTAATACGTAAATATTACATTTTGTAGTTATGAAAACGATTTATTTTAAACAAAATCTCAAAGAAAAATATAGATATAATAATGAGCTTGGTCGGGTTTGAATCCGCGCAGAGAAGATGCACAAAATTGAAAGGCATGTGCTCTAACCTATCGACCACCGAGACATTTGTATATTTATCCTATTTGTATGGTTAGAGCTAAGTTTTAAACAGATCTACTCCGTCTACAGACGATGCAGAAAATAGGAATGAAAAACTCTAAAAGAAATACATGCATATATAAACTGATTTATTGTATGAGGGTGTTTTAATACCGATCATATTTTAATGTAATATGCACGATAATGTTACAAAATTAATACATGTATGCTTTTATTTGAGCACTTTCTCTTTTTCGCAAATAAAAATGTGCACCGTCTCCTTAACACATTCAAGCCAAGCGACGAGTATACTGGTCATTTACAAACAGTGACCATGTGAGGATTACACTTAACTTATGCAAACAGTATAAACCCTGATCTGAGGACTCCTTAAGGAGTCCTCTGATCAGGGTCTACATTGTTTGTCATTTTGAAATATATTGTTAAAATCAACTCTAGTCAAAAAATGGACTAGACTTATTTTGAAATTGGAATTGTCCATTAAAAGTTTCAGGGGTGAATGGGTTAACCTTTCTCCTGCTGAATATTCATACATGTACATAACATTCCTTGCACTGTAAAACAAATATCATCTGAACTATCACGTTAGCTTTTATTCTTCCAACACTAAAGAACTATTGTGGGTTATTAGGTTCCCTTGTGGATCATTTGAGTAATCAAAACATGAACCAGTCTACTTCGAATCCTTTGTTGTTTGATAAAGACTGCTCTAAAATAGCAAACGGTGTACACTCTGATCAGAAAGCTCCTATAGGAGCCTTCCAATTAAGATTTTCACTGTTCGCAAATGTGATCAGAATAATTATTTTAAACAGGTCCGTGGTGTTGAAAGAGTTAAAATAACTTGAAGAAGGAAAGGAGTACCTACTCGTGTTAGACAGATCATATAAGGAAACAGTTCATTCCCTGATCAAACAGCTCCTTTGGTGGCTTTTCATATCAGAGTCTACACCTTATTCAGAATGCGTCAATATATTAACACATTCAACCCTAGCGACGTGTAAAATTGTCACTTACAGTGTACATGTGAAGAGTACATTTGTCCTATGCAAAAACTGTAGGATCTAATCAGAGGGCTCCAGTAGTAAGATATGATCGGTATATTTAGTAATACATGTATATTGTCAAACAACTCTTCATATGTTGACATGGATCAGACCTACCTGTATACTGGAACTGTTCATCTGAATTCTCAGTGGTGAATGAGTTAACCCTTTCATGGTCAAATTATTCGGGACATGTTTACCCCTTCACCGATTTATTGTCGTCTCCTTCATTATTGTTGTCTTCAAGACACCTTTCAAAGTTAGATTTTAAGGTTGTGTGACTTAATAAATAAAAAATTAGATATCGATAAGAGTGTCAAACAGTTTGTGTCCTCAGACTCCGTGTTACGCGGCGTCTTATCAGGACCCAAACTGTTTGCAAATGCGCTTTAAAGACATACTCGCCTATATTAAAAATGTTGAAAAATAAACTTCTTAAATACCTTGATTACTATATATTTTCTGATTTGCAATACATTTATTACCATAAAAATGAATTTTGAAAAGTTCTCATTGGTAAATTATGTAAAATATAGTTCTTTCCGTACAGGCACTGTTTCAAGATTTGAAAAAACTGTCCCGAGTAGCAGTTCTTGTAGAAAGTATGTTTATGTTTTTATCAGCAGCACTGTAAATGCTTTAAGTAACTAAAACTTTATTAAATGCTGTTGTATTCACATACACTCATATATTTACCAATTTAAGCAAATATTGGATGGATATTTCTCATTTTTAGGCCAACAGAGACACAATTTGGCTATTGGGGGAGGTATATTTTCTGCATAAAATCTAAGGGGGTAGGGTTAGAATTTTTACCATATTTCATAAATGAGCGTGGTGACACCTAGGTTTCTTTACACCATTTGATAAGGAATACTTTAACCTAGATGCCTAGAAAATTTAAAGAATTATTTAGGGAAACTTGTCACATAATTGATGTTTTTGAGAGACATTGGCAAGAAAAAATGTCTTATTTTTCCGGTTTTCAGCATTCATTTTAGCCCAAAAGCTCATTAAAAACACGAGAAAGAGCTTTAAAAAGTTTATTTCACACTTGCTTGTGATGAATGATTGCTAGAAAATTAAAACGTGTACTAGAAATATGTTATCTTGTTGTGATATAACTGCATTTGTCCCTTATGACGTTTTCTGCTATGACAATGAGCAAATGCGGCAAACGTCACACATTTTAAAGCCAGCTAGAGCTGAAAAAAGCATGGCAACCCCCATTTTCTTTTTAGCAATTTGCTTATATAGACCTTAATTCAACTTGTAGACCTTTTCATGAGATTCTGTCGGTTTTTTCAAATACGCAAGTGTATCCCTTTAAGAAGTCATTGAGAGTGAAAGGGTTAATAGGTGAAGGGCTGTAACTCTTACTTTTTTGCTTCTGCGAAAGATTTTCTCGTTCCTTACTACAGTGGAAAAGACGTTATTCGTTCCAGATTAAATGCAATCAAAACGCAAACGCATTAGTATGGAATGTTGCAAATGACAACTTATTGACAATGCTTACTTTTTTTTTTAATCCGAGTGGCAAACAGTTTGGGACCTGATCAGATGTCGGGTTAGCCGGCGTCTGATCTGGTCCCAAACTGTTTGCAAAGGAAATAATAGATTTTATCGCACACGCGTTTATTAGGAAAATTAACGTATTCTCCACTGTACACTAACACATATCTCTGCGACGGCTCAGAGTCACAATGCCAAGCTTCTTGGAATATATTTTCAATTACATTTTCTAAGCAATAAAGCACATTGATTAAAACCAAAATAAATAGTTTGTATAATGGATGTTTTATATCGTTTCGTTTAGTTTAGACGGGGAACATATAACGTCCTGCCCTCTGTATATCTTTGGAATCGATTCTTGATAATATCTATTTAGCAATTTAATAGGCATGGACTGCTTTGGGAATTGTTCTAAAAGATTTCTGGCGGAACGTTTGCATAAATGGAATTAAGTATGTGATAGATTTGCTAATTTTATCGATCAGTCCTTTAACTGCAGCCGTTTATACATGTTGTTTTTTTTGGAAGATGTGGGCGATTTATTTAAATCTGAATGGCGGGCATATTGAAGCAAAAATAAAATTACTCGCCACCAAATCTGGCTCCAAACCTGTTTGCTTTGCAGTCGGCATCGTTGTTGAAGTGTCCGTTTATTGGGAGAAAAACATATTCCGTACAGTAAGAATGATTTTGTTGTTTTATGCAAAGTGTCTATTTATTCAGAATTTTAGAACACATATCGGAGTAGGGTCCAAACTTCTTCACGCTCGTTAACACACTCAGTCCTAGTGACGAGTTAAAATGTATACTCGTCATTTATAAATAGTATGCATGTAAAGAGTACTTTTGTCCTATGCAACCAGTGTAGACCCTAATCATAGGGCTCCTGCAGGAACCCTACGATCAGGGTCTTCACTGTTTGTCATTTTGCAAAATATTGCTAAAACTAACCATAAACTGTCAGCAATGGACTTTACTTAAATGGAACACGGAATTGTCCATTAAAAGTTTCAAGGGTGAATGAGTTAAAGAAACAGAAAAAAACCCAATTGTTGATAAAAAAACAACCAAAAAACAAACAAACCAGGTGACAAGTTAAAAAGAGACGATTTTCTAAATAGCAGGTAGGGTTATAATCATTATTGTCGTTCTTAACCCATTACCACATAAATATGCCTTTTTACGCCTTTCACTTATTCATTCACTGAAGAAAATGGTTCAAATTTATATACATGTACATACTTGAGAGTACGCATCATAAAAAGTGTTTATATATCCTAGCAGATGGTACTTTAAAACAGGACGAAAGTAAAGCAGAATGCACCTAAAGGTGCATTCTGCTTTACTTTCAACCTGCTTTAACCCTTTCCCTTATAGAAGCGACTTTTAGCGTATTTAATTTATTCCTCCGCTGAAGAAAATAGTTCCAATTCATACCCTAAAAAACAATTACCATAACAAATATTTTATACAGCCTAACAGATGGTAGTTTAAAGCAGGCTGAAAGTAAAGCAGAATGTGCCTTAAGGCACATTCTGCTTTACTTTTAACCTGCTTTAAGTGATCACCTGTCTTTCATATTATTAATAGGTTATTGGGTAAAGGGTTAAGTAGTCATCTATCTCCTAAAGTAGAAACAGACTATTTGGTAATGGGAGACTTAACGATTAGGCATGGAAGTGGAAGTAGAATGTGACGTAATGCAGCACAACCTCTCTTGTATGACCAATACTAAGGTAAAAAATGAGGATCTCAAAGGAAGGGTAGTTACTTAAACACATTCAACCCTAGCGACGAGTATACACGTCATTTACAAACATTTAGTCGAAAATATTCGTCTAGATAGCGGTGAAAAGATAACACAACTTAAATGTACTATCAGAATTCAATTGTCGTACTCAAAGGACGCACGTCTGTTAATTTTGGAAACCATGACAACCTTTGCAAACAGTTCTGAACATGACAAGACGCCGCGTAACTCGGCGTCTCATTAAGATCAAAACTGTTTGACACTTTGGTCCCGTTATGACCAGATTTTTTTAGGCATGAATCTAAGTTTAGAACCGTAGCAGACGACAATTGTAACTGAGGAAACATTTACCTAGCATGCAAATAGTTAACATGGCCAATGGTGCCATTAAAGTCTGAAACAAACTTTCATTCTGATAAAAATCTTATCGTGAATTGTTGTTTTTATTTTGAAAAGCAATGGGAAATCAATACGAGGCTATATTACTCCTAAATTATCTCAAGTGAAATGGTATATTGTATATAAACTCTTCACCGCCATGCAGTCATCTGCTTTAACCCATTTATACCCAGTGGATTCTTCCATGTTTATATATTGGCTTAGTCCATTTTTTATCAAAGGGATGCCTGGTCAAAATTTTCATTTTCATTTTGTTTTATATTGAAATTCCTATCAGCAAACAGTATAGACTCTGATCAGACGCCGCATCATGCGGCGTCTGATCAGAGTCTACACTGTTTGCCTATGTCACATATATGGGATCGTGGGCACAAGTGGGTTAGCAATTGCCATTGCTTTTAGATCTCGATTTTAAAGTTTAGGTTAAGTGGCCAAAGTAATGAGTGTCAAGCATTTTGAATCCTGGTCGATTTTTTTATCATGATTACTGCAGTCGAACCTGAATAACTCGAAACCACTTCAGTCAAACATATCCGTATTTCGATGTTTGAATTCGATAAATCAGACTCGTCTAAGTCGAACAAACCCGTATTTCAAAGTTAAAACGTGGCTATGCCACTCACCAGTCACTGCCACGTTTTAACTTTTTAGTAAGGGTCGCTTAAAACGGGTTCGAGTTATTGACGTCCGACTTTTTATCATCATCAGCAGCAGCAGCTGCAGTAGCAGTAGCAACAACAACGGTGAGTAACAATGATGTTAATATCAATTCTGCAGTCTGAAAAGTGTTCAGGCAGAATTCTTGTTCTTTATTAACCCGTTTACGTCTAACTGTGTAAATTAAGGGGAACATTGGCAAATATTGTAGACCCTGATGAGACGCCGCGTTACGCGGCGTTTGATCAGTGTCTGCATTTTTTGCTATAGCATGAAATGTTCTGCTGTGTTGAAAATATTGCAGTGGCCTTAGATTACACTTGTATATCTATAATGAAATCTTCCAGTGAGCACACAGGGAGAGTTCATTGCAATATCCAGGCATAAATTGGTTAAGAAATGCTGCCTGTATCGATCCACTGTTCACAGACAGTGATATTGATTAACGAAGCTTTCACGAACAACCGTTTTCTTCTCCCTTCAGACAAATTAATTGTTTCTAACAAAATCTGCAAAATAAAAAAGTATAATGTAATTCCCGTAGGTTTTCTTCTTTCCGTTTCGACATTTATTATAAAATTTACCAGGCTATGTGTTAACGCTTTTCCTGCTGATCGCGACTTCACTGTTTTTTGCAAACAGTAACGCGGCGTCTGATCTGGATCAAAACTGTTTGGCACTTGTCTTTACGTTTCTTTACTTTTAAAATGTATAAAATTCTAAATTTAACTGATTTTACAGACGACAATTTCAAAGCAGTCGATGTCCACAGCAGGCTTAGGGTTAACACTTTCTTTCGCATAAAATTGATAAAGGCATCTTTGGCACGTCTTACGAAACGTCGCACGACAAATATTGTCGTAAGTCCAATTCTAAAACCAGGGCTGCCATAAGTTGACATGAAAAATCCTAAGATTTCAAAATTTACCATCGTGTAGACATATAACTGCTCTTTAAAATTATTTATCACATAATTTGCGCTCTGGGAGTGGAATAAAGTCATTATATAAATATCGTAATCCACTAGTGGAATATCGTTTTTTGGGCTCCAGTCAAACCTTTTCGTCCAATAAAATTGATAGATGATGAGCACTCATGTAAGATCCTCTATATATCACACATGCATTTTGCACTTAATGTAATGAAATTATTGATCAGTTGCCATTACTTTTCAAACGCACCTCGTAAAATGCTGTTTAAACTAAAATACATTGATCTTAAATTACAACCTGAAGGTGAGTGTATTTGGACATGATTAATATTCTTTGAAAAATTACAATGTCCCGTATATAATGAGAGGTCGAGTGATTAGATGAGAGCAATGTAATACTTATAAACTCTATTAATTCCCTTTTTGGAGTTTTGTTTACTATATCGTTAATCTATAAAGTAAAATTTGTTTTTAGGCTTTTAGAAACTAGTTTCCGAGTTCCGGAATACGTAGATTCTATGTATATAACAATAAAAAAGTTCATTTTAATATACAGTCAAACCTCTCTATTACGACCACTAAATTATGTTAATTATTAGGGTGTTTACGATAGGTGACCGCTTAAAGCAAGGTGACAGTGAAACAGAAAGCTCCTTTAGGAGCTTTCTGTTTCACTGTCATCTTGCTTTAAGCTGCCACCTCTCTATTATGCAATCAATAAGCCTTCGTTTTAGTGGTCGTAATAGCGAGGTTTTACTGTATTTACATTTGCCCCATTCAATTCCCTTGAAAAAAGGTGTCGCTTAGAGATGCAGATAAGTTTCGAAGAGAAGTAGGCGGGGGTCCCGGTGTATGCATTTTTCATTCGAGAATTAAATAATTAACCGATGTATGCCTTCCTATTAGCGGAAACCATGATTACCGACTAAATTCGTCTTTATTATATTAATTAAATAAGATAAATTGCAAGAAAATGGATTTACCTTATAAACAGCAGCTGTCTGCATTTCTTTATGACAAAAACAATCTATATACATGTATCTATCCTACTTTAAAAATGACTTCATTTCCAAATGACGTCAAATCAGCATTTTCGTGCCAAACTGCCAAGTTTATGACGTTAAAATGTAAACAATGGAACTTTCGAAAGTACACAGCTTCAGTAATGCGGTCATGGCTGTTCCATATAGGGGTACGCCTTTATTCGTGTTATCAACTTCAACATACATGTTACTGTATGCGTACTAACAAAATGTTCATTTAAAATTAGAAATCACAGCAAATATATTGTAAATATAAGAAATGAACTGATTTTTATCGGCGAATAAAAGACAGAACATTATCGGCTAATTTACCATGAATCGCTAACGCATTTGCCGATAATGCTAGCGATTCATGGTAAATTTGCCGATAATTTTCTGTCGTTTATTTCGCTCGAACGCCGAAAAATCAGTTCATTTCTTACATTGGGTCTGTAACCCTAGCCAGCTGTCTAAATTCTACTCGTAAGTACTTCGCGATTCTACGGAAAATTCGGGGTCTGTTGAATTAATAGAATTGTTCTTCTTTTTCTTTAATGCAAGTACTCATATGTTAAATAATATCGACATGCATTAATCCTTAGGACCTCGATCTCGATGTTTCCGTAGTAGGTCAGTAAGACAGTAACAACACACAATACATGTAATTAAACTAATATTAACCCATTTGCGCCAAGAGGATTATCCCATGCTTATGTAATGGATTAGTCCATTTTTACCTAAAAAGTGGCTGGTGTTAATTTTCATTTTCGTTTGTTTTTTTATCACGGAATTATATTTTGGTAGATATTTTTAGCACATATGTGCATGGAGAAAGAAATTACAATTTCTCCATGATATGTGCCAGTATAATTCCGTGGTAACTGGTTTATAGTGAAATTCCTATCTGCAAACAGTGTAGGCTCTGATCAGACGCCGCATTATGCGTTGTCTGATCGAATTAGGGACGATGTGGACCACCGCCGATGTGAACCGCCGCCTATGTGAACCGATTTACCAGACGATGTGAACCACCCAATAAGACGATGTGAACCTGCTTATTTTTTTTAATTTATAAGTGAAATATCAGATTTATTTGTAACAATTGGAAACTATGTATACTTTTTAATATTCATTGACCTGTTATTACCCTATTTTAGCGACTACATGTCCTGTGTTGCCATCTGTCACATGAATCACACGTGACAGGCAATTGCCTGCTGCAGCTCCCTCATTTCTTTACCACAAGATATGCACAAATCGCACACCCTTGTGCAACGGCACACTAGTCACTTTATCACTTTCTAATACAGATATTTATATTAAATTGGCACAAAAAATCACTTTATCACTTTCGAATATCTCAGATATTTATATCAAAACGGCACAACAATCACTTTATCAGTTTCAATATTTGGTAGACAATAACAACGTGGTAACGTTTTAAGACACTCAAATAAACAGTGTACATGGTATCATGGAGAAAGGACAAATTTGTCCTTTCTCCATGATGGTATTTAATCTGTGATAAAACCAATTAGAGAGCATGATACAATTACCAATCAAATTTCATTCAAACATTTACCCACGGAATTATACACGGAATTATACAAAAGTGTATAATTCTGTGATTTACCCATCTAATCAAAAGATATACTTACTCCATCCAATAATATGCGTTCTTCTATCTTAATGAACTCCTAAACCAACTTTGCCGTTCAGGATTATGCAAACTGTCAAAATCTTCAACCATTGCCAGGTGCGTCGTTTAAATACATCAAAAGCTTCTGCCGATTTAATATCGTTAAAAACATGCTTGTAAATATTTCTAATAGGAGCAATTATATTCACACCTTCTTAATGAAATGAGCAAACAAACTAATTCATGTAGTTAATTGTTTCATAATAGTATACCAAATTGGAGTATGCTTATGCAATCATGAATGTAAAAAATCTCTTGTATAAAAATACTTTTATGATTTGGGCCGTTTTGACCTGGGCCGGTTTGGATCTAGGCTGTTTGATGGGAACGGAGTATTGTTTAGTACAAGGAAAAATAAGAAGACTTGGGTCGTTTTATTTTGAAAAAAATATTGGTTCACATCGTCCAATAGGAAGGTTCACATCGTCCTGAAAATCGGTTCACATCGTCCAAAAATCCGGTTCACATCGTCTAGGTTCACATCGGCGGTGGTTCACATCGTCCATATACCGTCTGATCATAGTCTACACTGTTTGTCTCTGTCCTATTATGACTCCTATACACAGGATTTTGTAACAGGAACGTGTCAGAAATGGGTTTATTAAATCAGATCTAAATACTTTTTTTAAAAACCCGAAAACTTGTTCACCGATACGCACCGGGCACCAGTGAGTTGTCCACACGACAGCCTGGAAACAGTCACCTTGAAGTCAACTTCCGAAATGGCTGGTGCAGGTCGGAAATTGGTAAATACGGCATTTTTTGCCAAAGCTTAGTTAATAAGAACCCTTTCTTAACAAAATGTCATACTTTAATAGAAAACAATGTGAAGCAAACATTAACGAGTGATCTGTAGTTGTCGAGCCTCTTTTTAAAACGGCTTCTAGGATAAAAGCCCATTGTGAACTGTAGTTCGGATAACCAATTCGGACAAAATTCCTTGTAGACCTGTACATTTTCGGATTTATGGCACAGACATTGAGCTAACCAACATCTTGCAAGGGGGCTATTACGTTGACCAGTAACCTTCCCCCCCCCCCCCCAACACACACACACCTACAACAGCCCTCCCAACAATGATTTGCTCCTTACAACGATGTAAATTGTAATAACTCTTTTACTGCTGCAATATCGTTAGCCCGTACACATTTTACCGGATAAAACTGAATTAAAGGTTTTTATATAGTTTTAACTATTTCACTACCAACGGCACAAAAAGGAGATTTTGCAAACAGTTTGGATCCAGATCAGGATTCAAACTGTTTGATACTCCTATCGACATTTTCTCCTTCAAAACAGCCATAAAGACTTTTTCAT
Source organism: Gari tellinella (assembly GCA_922989275.2). Classification (NCBI taxonomy): domain Eukaryota; kingdom Metazoa; phylum Mollusca; class Bivalvia; order Cardiida; family Psammobiidae; genus Gari; species Gari tellinella. The sequence goes on from OV277858.1 coordinate 96,507,589, forward strand.
GCATTTTCAGTCCAAAAAGCGTTCATCTCTTGATAATTGCTATTCCAAAGAGGACTGAAGAAACAAATGGACAAGTGACAAACAGTTTGAGCCCAAATCAGACGCGGTCTTATGCAGCGTCTGTCGTCTGAGCTGGGTTCAAACTGTTTGCAAATGAAAGCAAAATCATGCTCGGAACTAGTAAGCAGGGTTGTCAATAAGATTTGTATCAAGGGATAATTTTGTGATACCAACTGATTTGGCGGGGGGTCAAGGGGGCCGCCTAGGCCCCCTGTGGGTCCAGGGCAAAGCCCTTGTAGGGGGGCCAGGGGGGCAAAGCCCCCCGGCTGAAAACGATTTTAAGCATTTTTACACCCCCAAAGAAGAGCTCTCCTTGGCCAAATTTCACAACCTACCGTACCGCATTAACTCCAACAGCTCGGACATTCTTAGAGTTCGGAAACCTATAATTTTTCATGAAAATAAATTATTTTTTGCCTCTTATTTCGGACACCAAGATCAAAAGTATTTTCCATGTTTTTGGACACCATGTAACCAGGAACGTATATAGATATATACGTTAATTCCGGTAAGAGATCATCGGCGTATTTTCAGGATCCAACTTTCTCTTACCTCCGTAAATGCTCGTCAAAAGTGTGCTCGGCCGTGTGTGTTATTAACAAGATTGTCAATTTACCAGTGCGGGAGATAAGCAATTACGTAATATTTAAGAAACATTGTACACACCTAAGGCTCAGTTTCCCACTGCATTAAACAGTCAGAGAACTGCCACATTAGGAGGGCCTTCGTACGACTATATTTGGCTTTCTCTAGCTACTATTTTTATGGTCTCGCTTTTCTGTTCAATGAAGCGTAGACTGCCATGTTTGTTTTGAAAGAGGAATACCTAGAAAGATAACAAATCACGTGTAAAAGTGACGTATATTACACGTGACTTCTCGTGAGGGTGTGTACGGAATTCTGTGTTTCATTGGTTGATAAATTAAGATTTCTAAGACAAAGACAAAGGAATTATTTTCCCGCCTTTTACGAGCTGTACCGAACAGTAACGAATGACTATGCGGCATTAGTTCAACGCATAAATTATTTTCCGTCGCACACATTTTAGGGAATACCTGCTATCTTTAGAACGGATTTCCGAAAATCTTTTAACAGCAATTGAACACGTTTGAAAATACTTTGAAAACACCGTTTCTCGTCCGATCACCGAAGTTAAGCCATTGGGTAATAGTCATTATATATATAGTGACATCAACGTATGATGTAGATGTTAAGCAACGTCGAGCCCGGTTAGTACTTGGATGGGTGACCGCCTGGGAATACCGGGTGCCGTAGACTTTAATTTATACGCTCCCCCGCAATAGTTTAGTCTTAACAGATAACGATAACTCGGGTGAGACGTTTAAACGAATAAAGCAAGCAGTGAAAACTATTTTTAGCGCTACTTTCATTATATAACTACACTTAATATGTCAATCAACCCCCTGGTGTGTGTTACGAAATAAACAAAACATAGCGCCGACTTATGTTTGATTTTTAACTTTCTATAAGTAGATTTTGTGCTACAGAAAATCGGCAGAACATGATTTTTGTTCTAGTTTTTTCTCTCCAGATTTAAGGAGTCCGTGGGACTGCCAACATGCAAATCAGCAAAGGAGTCCGACACGATAATAAGGAGTCTCGGACTCCTGACTCCCGTTAGTGTCGAACCCTGCAGTGGTGTGTGTTACAAAATAAACAAAAAAATGGATTCTTTAACTAACGCAGACTTGTTTGATTGCGCGCTAATGTATTTATTTCAAAATACGCGGATGCGCTGGAATTCAAGGTGATTATCTTGTATATCGTTTTACCCACAGGTTTTCGGCGCGTAAGCTATGACCCCCCCCCCCCCCCCCCCCCCCCCCATAAACTTTCAAAATGAGTCAAAATACATCCATATGTTCAACAAACATCCTTAACAAATGTTTCAAGAAGTTTCATGAAGTTTCAAGAAGTTTAAAAAAAAATATTTTTTTTCGTATCATGTATGTATACAATGAAAAGGTGGATGTGTATTCAGGGCCATCAACTTCCCAACCTTGTCATTTTGTCATTTTTGGGCCGATTTTGACAAATGATGGCTTATTATTTACATTTAACAGTTCTGTTCAAAGAAAGTTAGCTCACAGCCCAAGCAAGACACGAGCACAAGTGAAGAAATAAAAAGTTCGATAGGCACCTTATATCGGAATCCTTCTGTCACCTTAATTTTTGGACTTGTTCGTCAGTCAATCACTGATTCAGCGATAAACAAGTGCATTTGCGACCATGCATTACACCATGGTACGGGTAATTAATAGAAAATGAAATATATAATAAATACCTTTTGAATTATCGCTAAATGAGCATTTCTGTTACGAAATAAATTTCTAGATAACTTTCGTTTAGTTTCGGTTGACAAACGGATATGATATCATTGGTCGTATTCGAATCATTCAATTTGTTGTCAACGAAAACTAGGCGGGGCAAATGCTCGAAGATTTACTGATGACAACGTTTTTGACCCGACTCGAATCGAAATTGTGGTGAACGATTGATGTTTTGACAACATTTTGTCAACGGAAAACATCAAGTGGTGATTCGAATAGAACCTGTTGACAACACGTCCAACTAACGCTATAGTTGTCCTGATTCGAATACGACCAATTGAGGCGCTTGACTTTTGCGTCATTTCCTGCTTTGAAGCTGGTTCTCGGGTTCGCTAGAATGGTAATAGTTTGACTGGGCAACCAGTCGTTTGTTTGGGAAAATTTTGCGTGACAGATGGTTTCCGAATAAGGAGTCTCCCCACCCGTCGAGTCCCCATGCGCGTGTTCGCCGATTGCTTTGAATTTTTTACCAATTATCGTCAAAGAAAACTGTTTGCTGTAAACAATGAGCCATCATCTGTCCAGATCGTCCAAGATTTGACAAAATTACAGGGTTGGGAACTTGAGGGTTGCTTCTGCAAGGCGCTTTTTCATGGCAGCCTTTACTATTTTACTTATAAATTAGCAAACAAATTTTTTTTTTTTAAATTTCACGAAACTTCAGGAAATGTTCTTTTATGATGATTATTGAATGTATGGATAGATTTTAGGGTATTTTATCCACGTTTGGTGGTGGTGGAGGGGGGTTATAGCAGCTAGGGGTAGTGTCATAGCCAACGGGCCGAATGCCTATGGTTTTACCATGGAGTACTTAGACCTAAGTACTTCGTGGTTTTACCGACAGCTTGTTCAAACTTTCAGCAGCATATGAAAGCATCTATACACACGTGCGTGTATAATTCCGTGATTTAAATATGCCGAAGATTCGTTTTGATGTTTGGCGAAATTAGTACGAGGGGAAACAATACTTCATTAAGGATATATTCAAGTTTTACTATTTCCATGAGTACGGACACCGACGGCGATCGAACGTTTCACGTTAATATCGTAAATGAAAACTGAACAAGAAACCAGGGACATAGATTAAATATATCTTATCTACGTCCCTGAAGAAGCTAGAAACATCATGCGAAACTTGCGAAAACTCAAACGGTAACAACGGGTTATAACAAATAAATAAGATATTTAAACCGGAAGCTAATAGGTTATGTAATACTTAGAGTTTATTTCAATGATTCTTAATGATTAAGAAGCCAACAAATGAGGGAGCCTGCGACCGAATTTGGCTTCTTAATAATTAAGAAGCGTTGAAATAAACTCTAACCATTTTAGTGTTTGACCCGCCCACATATGACGTCACTTCACTTTATTTACATATTTTTCTCCGCCGACAGATGTTTACACAGCCTGTTACATATATATTGTGTGTTTTATTACGCAGCAACATGGCGCATGGCAATTTTGATTTAAGCGGATACGATTTGGAAGAAAATGGTTATCTTAAAAAACGATGGAAATAGAATGGTTATTGACGTCTAAATGCTTAATGCAGCACAAAATACAGGGCTCCAGATAAGGGGTAGATCTATTTCAAAAACTAAAATCTTTATTTCTGCTTAAAACCCTACGGTGTCACTACTCATTAGAATCGTCTAGGGGAGACGATTCTAATGAGTAGTAACACCATAGGATTTGTGAAGTTTGAAAATGTTGGATTTGTGAAGTTTACCCCCTCTTATCTGGAGCCCTGAAATGATGCAGAAAACTCATAATGATGAGCTTTCTGCATTATTTTGATCTTGCATTATGCAGACGCCTGTCTTTAGTGATTTCGCCGCCATTGACAATGGTTTGTAGATGTTGGTTTTGTTAATTACGGTAAGAATTCTGTTTTAATTATATTGTGTTTTCTTTTTCTCCCCTCCTAAAGATTAAATAAAATTTGAATGATTTCCACAATTTCTTCCGACTAGTGAGCTACAAAATGTCATTATTTTTCTCGAAATTGAATTGTACATGTAGATATATCTATATGCATTTTGCTGTGTGATGGATTTCCCGTAAAGCTTAAAAGTCACGCCATGGGCGGAGCTGACCGAAATATTAACACATGCGCAATGCTTGCTAACGTCTAAATCCAAGTCTCGAACACTTCATAATTAAATTGCCAAATCTCGTTAAATCCCGTTGACTTAATAATTAAACCGAGCGAAAGTTTGAATTTTGAGGCTTGCTGATTGGCTGAAAAAGTAGGCCAAACACTAAATAGATCGTAAGGATAAGATCCGAGAGCATTACGTATACGCAACAACTCAGACAATTACAATAATCTGGGCTATTTTTAGGCAACTAACGTCCGTCTTTCAAAGTTTCAAGAGGTCTAGGCTTTTGTTTTACTCAATTAACTTGCCGAAAACGGTAATATTTGAGTGAAACTTCACTTTTTGTGATTCTTCAATTATGTATCTGTACAAAAAACAACCGATGCAGAAGCGATTTCAACCGATGGTTTGCATCGACAATCGGTTACTAATGAACACACTGAACTGTAAGGGTATTAATTTTCCCTCCCTATAACAATTCCCTCCAAACAACACACACAAATTGCAATCTTTGCCTCCCATGGAGTGTGTTGTAGAGAGGGAGCACTGTTCACTATAAATTACTATTTATAACATCTGCCAATTTTCCGGATGTTTCCGAAATGTTCAGTTTTTTCCTAGCAAATGGTAGCTTAAAACAGGCAGATAGTAAAGCAGAATGTGCCTTTACTTTCAACCTGCTTTAAGTAATCGCACTTGAAAAATAGAAACAAATGAAATCTTAGGATTTTTCATGATCAAGACAACTTATGGGAGCCCTGATATGCTAATGGGTCAGCTTGATTCAGCAACATTAACCCCCCTCCTCCTGTTAAAGTTTATATCAAACTCTACCAACTGAGATGTCAATGAAGTTCTTCCAAATGAATTTATTTATTGATGATCATTATTTGAAAATAAATGTTGCATGTTATTTTTATTGCTTAAGTTGTCCTATTCTGGCATATGATACCTTTGTCTATATGTAGACTGTATAAAATTTACATAATACAAACAAACAGAACTTATGTATCATTTCATTCAGTGAACTTTCAAATTTACTTTCAGACTACTGGCCTTACAGGCTTAGCAGTTGCTCACGAGCCAGTGGAGGTAAGCCATGACATTGAGGCTGAGAGCCATTATGAATTGCACCGTATATTCATTCATCCCTGGAGATACACAATTCCTGTTTCTAATAAAGTCTTGTCCATGTTTGGTTATTCATGGGTTTTTTTTAAAAAAAAAACTTATTTCAAAATGACAAACAGTGCAAACCCTGATTAAATGGTTCCTAAAGGAGTCAGTGAGTACACTGTTTGCATTAGCTGCAATATACATCTGTAAAATATACCGTCATTTGCCACGTATTGTGCGCATCCGTGTATAACATGCACCCTTATTTTCAGGGTTACGGTAAGTCTAGTGTTACATTATCCCAGCTTTGTTTGCATATAGCACAGGTGTACTTTTTTTTAGTTTGCAACTTTGTATTTAATATTTTCTAGTGACCAGTAAGTAAAGCCTAAAGGGAACTATTCGTTAACTCCTGAAACTTCATATGGACATGTTTTTTGACCATTTTTTTTTTTTTTTTTTTTTTACAATAAACTGGTTTTGCAAAATAACAAACAATGCAGACAATGATGATCTGTATCTTCATTGTTTACATATTATAACATGTGTACTCTTGAAAACTTTTTGTATGTAGGATGTCTACTCATATCTAGGATTCAATGGGTTATAAGGCAGGTGGGTGCTAAATGCAGAAAAAGTGATGAAGAAAGCTGTAAACTATGATCATACCCCATAGTCTGTTTAAAAGTGTTTATCTATTTAAAGATAGGTGGTCACTTAAAGCAGATTGAAAGTAAAGCAGAATGTGCTCTAAGGCACATTCTGCTTTACTTTCAGCCTGCTTTATGTTACAATGTTCAAGGATATAGGAAATGTTACATATGGGAAATGTCCAAGACTGTATATATTCATTGGAACTATTTTACTCAGTAGAGGAATAAATTAAAGGCGTAAAAAGGTGTATTTATTGGGTAGAGGTTAAAAACTTAACGGAGCTTTCTCCGTTACTTTTGTGCTGCATTGAACTGTTTTGATTTTTCAGCAACTGTCAAAACTGTATGAAAAGACACTGCGTATGTTATCAAAGATGCCACCTACTGCTGGATATAGAGTGAACACAGAGCAAATTGTCAAGTCCAGGTTACACTGTTTACAAACGGTATGTATTATCTTATCACTATTACCACATACCCTGTTTCTAGTATTGAAGATAGATGACTTCGTAAAGCATGTTTAAAGTAAAGCAGAATGCACCATACGGCTCATTCTGCTTTTCTTTTTAACAAGGTACCGGTAGGCTACAATCTACCAGGCCTACCATAATTTCAAAAATAAAATCCTAAGATTTTCCCAAATTTTGATTTTAAAGCGCGCTTTGCAAAATCGCGCCTCTCTAGGCGCGATTCCAAAAAGCGCGCTTTTAATTTGAAACTCTTCATTTTTGCGCTTTTGTGTTTAAAAATATCTTTTCAAATATATCACACCATTGCAACCATCATCTTTTAAAAACATACACTTAAATAATAACAGTATAATCTTTATTTCAATAAACTCAGAAAAAAACTAAAAAAAAGAAAAATAACCAAACATAAAAAATACTGCTAGGGGCAACTCAATTTTATGCTCCATAGTTGCAAATATTTACTCATTTTAGCAGTAAAGACCCCGATCAGACAACTATGTTCTGTGATCAGGACCTGTTATTAAAAAAAAAGAAAATTCAAAGCCGATTTCATTTGGCTGCATTTTTTCTCTTGGGTATAGCATTTCTGCTCCCGTGTATAGCTTCTTTACGATATCGGCAATCTCGCTGTTTACCAACACTATCACTTTATCGCTACGCGGGAACCAGTCGTGTCATAAAATGAAGTGTGTACAACACTCTGCAATATGCGAGACCCGGACGTGTCATAAATAAAGTGCATGCCGTATCTGCTTCTCAGCCCGCAGTCGAATCCGAACCACAGGTGGTAATTACATGTTTGATTGGTTGTGAACAAGCTGCTGATCCAGTCAATGACCCGATTAGTACATGTACCAATAAAAATAGCATTCGGAATACCTTTATTGCTTTTCTCTTATTTTAAAGTCCGAGAATGTGCTGTCTGCCGCACTGAATCGGGGATTCGGATTTTTTCTGGAAGATTTTTGAAAAAATCCGGAGATTTCGGAATAAATCCGGAGATCCGGAGAAATTATGAAAAATCCGGAGATTTAGGAAAAATCGGGAGGAATGGTAGGCCTGATCTACTAAGAGTAAGATATATAAAATATTTCTTATGGTACATAATATATTCATAACTAGTATTTGGAATTACATGTGTTTTGTTCAGTGTAAGAAAAGATTAAAGGCATAAAAAGTTGTTACATTTATGGGGTCATGTTTTATATCAGGGCTCCAGATAAGTGTGATATAAATTCAACATTTCCAAACATTTTCTCTTTTATATCTCCACTTAATAAACGTTAACCCAATACCCCATAGCGTGTTTCTAGTTTTGAAGATAGGTGACCACTTAAAGCAGGTTTGAAATAAAGCAGAATGTGCTTTAAGCTATAATCTGCTAAAATATAAAAAATATTTTTGAATTCATATACTCTTTCATGACTGAATAAATTTGACATATTTTCTCCATTAGAGGAATAAATTAGAGGCGTTAATAGGTGTATTTATGGGGTAATGGGTAACCATATTTTGGGACTTCTTCTTAGCATTGTCTCTTTTAGAGAGCTTGAAAAATGAAATAAATTATAAGCACAGTAAAACCTCTCTATTATGACCACTAAAAAGAAGACTAATTGGTTCCATACAAGACGGAAGACAGCAAAATGAACATGAAACAGAAAGCTCCTTCAGAAGTTTTCTGGTTTATGTTCACCTTGCTTAATGCAGGCAATTGCCTTGAACACCTGATAATTACAACAATTTAGTGGTCATAATAGAGAGGTTATACTTACTGTATTTGATATATCAGTATTTGCCTTCAGTGTTTTTTTTCACCACTTTGGGAATGAGTTGGTACCCCTTCAATTGGGAAAAATATGCCCTAAAACGGCGTAAAATACTTGATTTTGGGGAAAAAACGAGTCGTAAAAGGCTCATTTTGGGAAAAAATCGTGCCGTGAAATGCTCATTTTGGGAAAAAAGTCCTTGTTTTCAATTGGGAACGGGTCCCCCAAAAAAACGCTGGCCTTATCGATAGCTTTGTTCTCATCGTGCCTTTCGTTACATGGTCATAAGATACAGTGGATTGATTGATTTAGTTGGGTTTTACTGCACGGCAACACATAAAACGGTCCTATGGGGCCATAAAAACACTACATGTATATAATATTATAATAATATATGCAAACACTAAAAAATATTGATCAACGCATGTGTAAAAGCGCAAAAAACTACTGTCCACTACCCACATCCGTCTGATACAGTTTATATAATATAGCTGGTGGCGAAGCAATTCTATTGAGTTGTTTAGCTACCAGTCTGTTTATATGCACTATGTGTCTTAGCTAGACGCTGCTGCGGTATCCGAATGATTTTAACTGTGTAAGAGTGGTTTACTGCATACATATGTGTTATCTAACTATTTGCCAGGGCTCCAGATAAGAGGTAGTTATTTCAACTAATCCAACAATTCTCACTCTTTTAAGCACCAAATCCTATGGTGTTACTACTCATTAGAATCGTCTCTTTGAGACGATTCTAATGAGTAGTAACACCATAGGGTTTAATGTAGAAATAAAGATTTTAGTTTTTGAAAAACTACCCTTATCTGGTGCTCTGATTATTTCTGAATGAGTTTGATATTAAATTTCTATTTTGCTATTACAGGAGAAAGAAGTGGATAAGATTGAAGCTAAGCTGAATGCAGGATGTGTAGAAGAAGTCATCCTACAGGCAGATAGGGAGTTACAGTTAGCCAGAAATATGTTACTATGGAAACCGTGGGAGCCCTTGATAGCACAGGCCCCTAAGAAACAGTGGCAGTGGCCAATGGCATGATACTGTCAGTGTCTTTAACCCATTACTCCATAGAGTTTTACGCATTTAATTAATTAATTCCTCCGTTGAAAAATATAGTTCCATTTTATACAGTCACTAATATGTTTTATAAGAAATATTTTCTATATTCTAGCAGATGATAGCTGAAAGAAGGCTGAAAGTAAAACAGAATGTGCCTTAAGGCACATTCTGCTTTACTTTCAACCTGCTTTAAGTGGTTACCTGTCTTCTTAACTAGAAACAGGCTATGGAGTAAAGGGTTATAGGATTTATGTACTGTTTTAGCATACAATTATTTGATTGAGAGGTGAAAAGTGCTCTACAGAATAAGGGAATTTTGACGGTGTGTTTCAAATTTCAGACTCAAAAATACTTGTGCATTATTCCTTGAACGTGGAGTTAAAAGTTTGAAAAATATTAAAAGTAAAGAAGTATTCAAAGAACTTTGATAAATGAGTCTGAGTGTATGAAGAGACTGAACATTTATGTTTAAACTTGAAAGATTGTTTCATTTTTATGTTGGAATGGAAAGGAATAAATATTGATATTTGATATAAGAATTTGATTTGTTCAAATATTCCTATGATATTGTAATTAAACCCATTACCCCATAGCTTGTTTCTAATATGGAAGATAGCTGACCACTTAAAGCAGGTTAAAAGTAATGCAGAATGCGCCTTAAGGTGCATTCTGCTTTACTTTTTACCTGCATTAAGCTATCATCTGCTAGAATAGAGAAAAAAATTCTGATGATACATATTCATGAATGTATAAAGTTGAACTATTTTCTTCAGTGTAGGAATAATTCAAAACCGTAAAAAGGTGTATAGTGTAATGGGTTAAAGCAATGTTTTTAGCTCACCTGAGCCGAAGACTCAGTATGAGCTATTGTGATCCCATTCCGTCCGTCGTCCGGTTTCTGGCGTCCGTCGTCCGTTCACATTTTCAAACAACATCTCCTCAGAAACCAATGAACCGATTTCAACCAAACTTTGTCAGAAGCATCAGTGACAAGGGGGAACGAAATCTTGTTCAAAGATTTTGGCTAGAGTTATTCCCCTTGCTGTGGGACCAGATTTTCTAACATGACCCTATAGACAACTTTTAATGCATAAGAAAATCTTAAAAAATCTTCTTCTCAGAAACCCAAAGGCCCAGACCTTTGATATTTGGTATGTATTATTACCTAATGATCTTCTACCAAGATTGTTCAAAGTTTGACACTTGGGCCAAAAATGGCCCCGTCCTGGGGCTTATCAGTTTTTCTTAGGAAAACCTTTAAAAATCTTCTCCTCAGAAATTGTATGGCCTAGATCCTTAATATTTGGCATGTAGCTTTGCCATATGGTCCTCTACCAAGATTGTTCAAATTATGACCCCCGGGTCAAAATTGGCCCCGCCCCGGGGCTTATCAGTTTTACATAGACTTATATAGGAAAACCTTTAAAAATCTTCTTCTCTGAAACTGTAAGGCCCAGATCTTTAATATTTGACATATAGCTTTGCCTTGTGGTCCTCTACCAAGATTGTTAAAATTATGACCCCCGGGCCAAAAAGGGCCCCGCCCTGGGGCTCATCAGTTTTTCATAGGAAAACCTTTAAAAATCTTCTTCTCTGAAACTGTAAGGCCTAGATCATTTATATTTGACATGTAGCTTTGCCTTTTAAGTCCTCTACCAAAGTTGTTCAAATTATAACCCCTGGGTCAAAATTGGCCCCGCCCCGGGGCTTATCAGTTTTACATAGACTTATATAGGAAAACCTTTAAAAATCTTCTTCTCTGAAACTGTAAGGCCCAGATCTTTAATATTTGACATATAGCTTTGCCTTGTGGTCCTCTACCAAGATTGTTAAAATTATGACCCCCGGGCCAAAAAGGGCCCCGCCCTGGGGCTCATCAGTTTTTCATAGGAAAACCTTTAAAAATCTTCTTCTCTGAAACTGTAAGGCCTAGATCATTTATATTTGACATGTAGCTTTGCCTTTTAAGTCCTCTACCAAAGTTGTTCAAATTATAACCCCTGGGTCAAAATTGGCCCCGCCCCGGGGCTTATCAGTTTTACATAGACTTATATAGGAAAACCTTTAAAAATCTTCTTCTCTGAAACTGTAAGGCCCAGATTCTTAATATTTGACATATAGCTTTGCCTTGTGGTTTTCTACCAAGTGTGTTCAAATCATGACCCCGAGCCAAAATTGGTCCCACCCAGGGGCTTATCAGTTTTTAGCTCACCTGAGCCAAAGGCTCAAGGTGAGCTATTGTGACCGCTCACCGTCCGTAGTACGTCTGTCCGTCCGAGCGCACGAAAGGTCCTTTGTTGGGTAGGGAGAACAATAGATTCCATTCATTCCGTGATTGCCCTATTGTTATTGTTGGGTATTTTAGTGTACTGTTGGGTACTTTTAAACAAAAAATATACCCAACAAATGTTCAACTGTGAGAACGTCCGTCCGTCTGTCCGTTCACATTTACTTCAAACGAAATCTCCTCTGAACCCGCGGATTGTAGGGAGGATTCAAACTGCTCATGATGTTCCTTGGATGCTTCTCTACAGAAGTTGTTCAAATGAAAGAGAAAAAGCAAAAACTCAGCTTGAAAAAGCAAAAAACTTTAAAAAATCTTCTTCCCCAAAACTACTAGGCCCTAAGCTTTGATATTTGTACAGTAGAATCTCCTGGTGGATCCCTCTATAGTTTGTTAAAATGAAATCCCTAGGGTCACACTTGACGCCACCCTGCGCAGTTGAAGTGCTGCTCTAGGCAGGTTTCACAGTATTTTTGATGAAGCAGAACGGTATTTTACCTGAGTTACCCTTAATATACTAAGGGCAAATAGCCAATATTTGCAAACATTTTGGATCCAGATCAGATGCAACATAATCATAATGCTACATCTGATCTGGATCCAACATATTTGCCACTCATTTACCAACTAACATTTTCTAAATTGTTTTTTTGTACACTTTTCACATACAGTAGGTTTTAAGCAGACATCATTTCAGTCTGGTAAGGGTAAGCTCCACAGCTCTACCCACTGAGGTCAAATATTATGCAACAGTTTGGGAGTATCACAGAACTGGTCATGATCAGCTGAACATGTTGTCTGCTAAAGTTTAGATATGGTTCAGTCTGCTTCATACTTAGAGAGACAGGATCTGGAAGTGATCCACTGACAGTTATGTAATTATGTCTTATGCCATATTTATACATATGTTTAATATTGGTTTTGTCAGAGTTATCTGTATGTCTTGTCATATTTTCTTGTCCAGGATTCAACCCTTTCCCCCCATATACTGACGTTTGTTAACCCATTACCCCATAAATGTGCATTTTTAGGCCTTTGATTTATTCCTCTACTTAAGAAAATAATTCCACTTTAAACAGTCATGAAAATGTAAGATGCGAAAGTAAAGCAAAGTGTGCATTAAGACACATTCTGCTTTACTTTCAACCTGCTTTAGGAGGCCACCTATTTTCAAAACTAGAAACATGCTATGGGGTAATGGGTAAAATGAAATTGCCTATTTGGAAAGAGCCTGATGAGAGGAAGTGCCATTTGCAAAGGCCATAACTCTGACATCATTGTTTTTTTAGTTATTTCCCTTTGTGATATTTTCTTGTCAAGAAGACAACTTCAGTTCTACTGATGCTATTGTAATGAAATTTTATGTATGGAAAGAAACTGATGAGAGAAAATGCCATGCACAAGGGCAGCAATATTTAGTTTTTCCCCTTTGTCATATTTTATTGTCAGGAAATAATTCCAGTTCTGCTGACGCTAGTGAAATAATTATCATTTATTGGAAATGGAAATACAGTCAAACCTGTCTTATGTGACCTTCAAGGGGAGAGACACAATAAGGTCACATAAGACAGGTAGTCGCATAAGTCAGGTTATCAGTTTTCAGGGGTAAATTAGTATACAAATGAACACCATATGGATGTTTCTCTGAAAAAAATTATATATTAACTCTTTCTACCAAAAGCAATAATTAAGATCATTTTCTATATTTTCAAACAAAGTTGCATTGCTATTATGACACATAGATCTACGTATTTAACTTGTCGACTATTCATCCCAAGTTGATCAAATACTATAAATGATCCAATCAATTACCTGATCTAACATACAAACAAAGGAATATTCGCCTCCCGGAAATGAAAACTGAAAAATCGATAATGACCGGCAATTATCGAGTCGCTGCAAACAGGTGCGTTAAATAGGGACATGGGACTTTGGGAGCGGCAGATTACGGTCGTTAGTCGCGTAACACAGGTTTGTCGGTATACACAGTCTTAACATAAAGGAAAATGTGTTGGGAGGAATTTTTAAGGTCGGCTAAGACAAATAGTCGTTATATAGGGACGGTCGCTATGACAGGTTTGACTGTAGCTTGATAAGAGGATGTGTCATGGATAAGGGTCATAAGCTTGGCAACAAAATTCACTTTTGTCATGTTTTCTTGTCTGGAAGATAACTCCATTTATAGTTATATTAAAATGTTGTCTTGCCCAGTCAACTTAGGTACAAACTTCAATGTCCTCAGGTGAGCGAATTTAGGGCCATGGCCCTCTTGTTATATGAAAACCTTTAAAAATCTTCTTCTCTTAAACCGTAAGGCCCAGATCATTAATATCTGACATGTAGCTTCGCATTGTGGTCCTCAACCAAGATCAAATTATGGCACCTGGGTCATAGCTATGTCAAAATGTTGTCTTGCCCAGTCAGGTTCTATGGTACAATGTCCTCAGGTGAGCGAAATGTGACCCTCTGGGTCTCTTGTTTTATGCTCCGGTGTCTGTAGACTGTGGAGGCATATAAGGATTATTCTATTTGTCCAAGTGTACAACTCCAAGTTAACCAGATTTTACTGTTTCATCCAGCATCAATACTATTAACTAGAGTGTCTGGATTCTTATACAGTTGTAGTCTTAACCCTTTACCTGATAGCCTGTTTCTAGTATTGAAGATAGGTGACCACTTAAAGCAGGTTGAAAGTAAAGCAGAATGCGCCATAAGGCGCATTCTGCTTTACTTTCAGCCTGCTTTAAGCCACCATCTGCTAGCATATAGAAAATATTTCCCTTAATACATATTTGTAACTGTACAAATAGGAACTATTTTCTTCAGTGGAAGAATAAATCAAATACGCTAAAAGTCGCTTCTATGGGGTAAAGGGTTAAGACCAGTCCTGTGGATGAGTTTGGGTTTACAGCACTGCGACACAAAATAGGACATACATCTCTGTGAAACCACTATATGAGGTTGAGCTTACTGTCTAAAGCAGTTTTGTTTCTTAAAGCAAAATGATAGTAAAGTAGAAAGCTCCTTTTAGCATGCTTGTTTCCCCTGCGCCTGATCTGGCTCCAGAAGTTTGCAGTAAACTTAATATTAAAATATATACTGCTCTTTTCTTATATTTCGACCACTAAGGGCCTTTTTCAAAGAAAATCACGTCAGTGTTTTGACGTGATTTTCTTTGAAAAAGGCCCTTAGTGGTCGAAATATAAGAAAAGAGCAGTATATATATTAATATTAATTTAATTCCCTATCTGGAATATTGAAAAAAATATTGTAAACATAATAATTTTGAAATAAAGGCAATTATTCGGAAAGAATAATGTCTTCTTACCTGTAGTTGAATAATGGGGGTTACACTTTGGTGAGTGGTTAGCAAATATAACAACACAATCTATTGTTAAAGGCAATTTATTTTGCTCAAAAATATACCTTAAAGTAAACATACATAAAATTGTCACCAGTAATGTTGAACAAGACACTCAAAAGCAAATCCATGTCCCTCCTGTCGTAGTCGCTACACTACCAGCCCATTACCCCATAAATACACCTTTCTACTCTTTTTTATTCCTCCACTGATCAAAATAGTTTCACTTTATACAGTCCGAGTCGTGAATATGTACAATAAGAAATATTTTTTATATCCCCCATAGAAGTGAATTTTAGCGTATTTAATTTATTCCTCCGCTGAAGAAAACAGCTCCAGTTTATACTCTCATGAACAATTACCATTACAAATATTTTATATAGCCTAGCAGATTTAAGCTTAAAGCAGGCTGAAAGTAAAGCAGAATGTGCCTTAAGGCACATTCTGCTTTACTTTCATCCTGCTTTAATGGTCACCTGTCTTCAAAACTAGAAACAGGCTATGAGGTAAAGGGTTAAAGCAGGCTGAAAGTAAAGCAGAATTTGCCTTATATCCTAGCAGAAGGTAGCTTAAAGCCTGCTTTAAGTGGTTGCCTATCTTCAGAACTACAAACAGGCTATGGGGTAATGAGCTAGCACATCCATCAACAATTAAGAGAGCATATGAGATCCCTAATAGCTTACAACAGAATAGTTTGCATAACACTAGCATTGAAGTTTAACAGTTTTTTAGACCCATAATTAGCTGAACCAAATGTTCTACCAACAGTAGTTTTTAACCCATTACCCATAAATACCGTACACCTGTTAACGCCTTTAATTTATTCCTCCACTTAAGAAAATAGTTCAATTCTATAAAGTCATGAAAACAAACCATATGAAATATTTTCTATATCCCAGCAGATAATAACTTAAAGCAGGCTGAAAGTAAAGCAGAATGCGCCTTAAGGCGCATTCTGCTTTATTTTCAACCTGCCTTAAGTGGTCACCAATCTTCAAAACTAGAAACAGGCTATAGGGTAATGGGTTAAAGCTCTGGCTTAATTTCTTGTCAACCTTTGTGTTCAAGTTGACTTTGTACATGTAGCTTAACCCATTACTCAATAAATAAACCTTTTAATACCACTAATTATTCCTACACTATAAGAAACTAGTCCTAAGTTTGGAAGTTTTGAAAATGAATAGTGGATAGTCCGATACATTTATTATGAATTTGTTTTTCTGCATTGTGTTAACAGTCGGATAAACAAATACGTGTATTTGTGTTAATTGTGATTACACAAATTAACCAATTACCCCATAAATACGCCTTTTTACGTCTCTAATTTGTTCATCTACTAAAGCAAATAGTTCCATTTTATACAGTCATGAGTATGTACCATTTTTATCCTAGCAGATTATAGCTTAAAGCAGGTTGAAAGTAAACCAGAATGTGCCATTAGTCACATTCTGCTTTACTTTCAACCTGCTTTAAGTAGTCACCGATCTTCAATACTAGAAACTGTCTATGGAGTAATGGGTTAATAAACTTAATATACAACTAATTTACTAAGGGTTGCATTAACTTTAATTTGTAAAACTTTTAAGGTATTTTCAATGAATCTTAAAACGTAATAATTGACTATTTAATGCAGGATAAAAGTTATTCAGAAAACTCTTATGTAAGTTTTCTATAATATATCCCGCATCTAGCAGTCACCAGAGACTGTTCATGTGTCTTGCTTTCAATTGTCACTATGTGATAAATATAATATCACACTTGTTGTCCTTTGAGATAAACTTTTACATGCTCATCTTAACCAAATACCCCTGGGCCCATAAATACACTTTTTTACACCTCAATTGTATTCATCCACTGAGGAAAATCATTACACTTTATACAGTCATAAATATGTACCATAAGAATTATTTTTTTTGTTATGACTATTCTAGCAGATTTCTGTTTAATGCAGGCTGAAAATAAAGCAGAGCGTGTCTTGCGGAACATTCTGCTTTACTTTTAACCTGCTTTAAATAATAACTTGTTTTCAAAACTAGAAACAGGCTTTGGATTAATACTTAACTCCTTCAACCCGAGATTTCAAATACTTTCCAATTAAGTCTACTCCATTTTACACATATTAATGGTTGATTTTAACAATATAATGAAAAATGATAAACAGTGCAGATCCCTCTGATCTTGGTCAACACTGTTTTCATAGGACAAGCATACACTTCATAGGTACGCTGTCTGTAGATAATGAGTGTACTCACTGCTAGGGTTGAATGTTTTAACCCTTTACCCAATAGAAGCGCCTTTTAGCGCATTCAGTTTATTCTTGCCCTGAAGAAAATAGTTCCAATTTATACATTCATAAATATGTATGATACAATATATTCTAGCAGATGATAGCTTAAAGCAGGCTGAAAGTAAAGCAGAATGCGCTTAAAGCGCATTCTGCTTTACTTTCAACCTGCTTTAAGTGGACACCTATATTCAATACTATGTGGGAAAGGGTTAAGGGAGTACAACTCTAATGAAATGGAGAAACATTGGGCAAAGTCAGACCACCCTTAAAAGTTATTAATCTTGCCAAAGCTGTTGGTACTACTGCTGATAAATGACTTGTTAACATTGATACTTTAGGGGATTGACACCAAAATATAATTGATGACAAATAGAGTAGACCCTGATCAGATTTTCTTCAGAAGCCCTCTTAACTGTAAGAAATAGTTTCTATATTCTAACAGATGATAGCTTAAAGCAGGCTGAAAGTAAAGCAGAATGGGCCTTAAAGAGGCTCGCAACCGGATTTAGCATTAAAAATAGTAATTTGTAAATATATGTCAAATGCTTATATAAATGGGTAAGATTTAGTTTTGGATAATAAATTCTGTTAAAAAATGCATTTCAACAAAAAAAAAGAAGAAGCTCTGGTGGGATTCGAACCCGTGACCCACCATGCGGAGACAAACATGAAAAAAAAGTCAAACGCCTTTACCCACGGGGCTACTGGCGCTCTCTATCTATATGGTAGTGAATTAACGTACTTCAATGGTAGCGATTGATAGTACATATTCGGTTCGGGTTTATGTCTGAGCCCGTGTAGAGAAGCAACAACAACAACTATACCGTTAGCTAACGCTATAGAAAAACGATGGAAAATATCTAAAACAACTCCGATTCGGTGACGATTCTTGAGACTTATTTTTGGACTGATCATATTTTTTTAATGTCTGTATTTGGCTTGTGACTGTCAGAAGCCAAATAATGCCACAAATTTGCTTTTATTTGAGTATTTTATTTTGACAAGTACACCATCCGGTTGTGAGTCCCTTTAAGGCACATTCTACTTTACTTTCAACCTGCTTTAAGTTGGCATCTGTCTTCAATACTAGAAACAGGCTATGGGGTAATTGGAGGCTGAAAGTAAAGCAAAATGTGGTATAATGTATATCTGCTATACCTTAAACCTGCTTTAAGTGGTCACATGTCTTCAAATCTAGAAACAGATTATGGGGTGACAGGTTAATAAAAGTTTAGCTCAAAATAACAAGTACAAGACCCTCTATACACAACATACCAGTAACATAATCATACATGTATATTCTCATCTCTAAAACTACATGTACCAAATAACAAACAAAACTACACATGATTTACAAGTAGAATTCCACCAAAATTCTTTACAGAAATGGTAAGTTAAACTGTAAAATATGTTATTATTATATAATAGCGCCCTCTGTACATGAATCATCCTTTTTACAATGTATAACATTGTATTTATTTGCCCATGTTTATAATGAGACTATATTTATAATATACAATAATGTAAGTGCTAAACTAAACAATGTAAAGTAAATGTATCAGCCTGTACAGAAGAATTACCCTATTTAATTCGCTGACTTTATCTGACCCATTTCCCTATAAAACGCCTTTAAACACCTCTTATTTGTTCATCTACTGAAGAAAATACATGTACATGTACCTGTAATTCCACTTTATACAGCCATGAACATGTACCATAATATATATTTCCCATATTCTAGCAGATGGTAGCTTAAAGCAGTCTGAAAGTAAAGCAGAATGTGCCTTGATGCACATTTCAACCTACTTAAAGTGATAACCTGTCTTCAAAACTAGAAATAAGCTATGGGGTAAAGGGTTAAATGAACAATTCCTGTTTCAAATAGATCTTGTCAAATTTTCACTATTTAGGGTTAATATTTCATGATATTGCCATAAAACTAACTGTAATTCCTGATCAGATAACTCCTGCAGGAGTCCTCTAATCTATGTCTACAATGTTTGTATAGGACAAGTGTACACTTCACTGTTTGTAAACTACATGTATGCGTCGATGCAGAATCAGGGTCAATGGATTTACAGTCACAACTTGCATTATGCCACTGGATGAAGATTGATGGCAACCTTCGATCTTCGGCATACTGTGCAGAAACACTTTACTCCATTAAATACACATTGAATTTATTCCTCCACTGAAGAAAATACATGTTGTTCCACTTTATACAGTCATGAATGTGCACCATAAGAAATATTTTCTATATCCTAGCAGACAGTATCTTAGAGCTAGATTAAGTCAATTATTGACTATTTAAAATTTAAGACTATTTTACGATATATTCATTATATTGTAAAAATTGACAAACAGTGCAGACCTTGATCAGAGGGCTTCTTCAGGGGCCCTCTGATCTGGGTATACACTTTTTGGTTCCTAGGACAAGTGTACTCTTCACAGGTATACTGTTTGTAAATGACTACTATACTCATGGATATGACTCAATCAGTTAAAACAAAAATTTAATGCTATTTGGGAGAATGTCAACATTACTCAAACATATAAAAACAATGAGCACCGCAAATGGATAAAAGGATAAACTAAATCTACTAACAAAATTACTTCATGAACTATAAAGAGTATAGTTAACAAATAAGGGTAACAAAATAGGACCATGGGAGTCGTATTGGTCACCTGAATAACCGTGATATATTGGTATCACTTTAGGGGGTTGTTTAAGATTTAATGTTGATATTGTAAACATTAAAAGCACAGATTTTAAACGAGTTCTTGGGACACCTGCAGCATTTGACAAAATTTAATAAACTCAGGATCAAGTCAAGTGATTTAGAACAGGTATTCCCTAGGGCAACAGAGCTTCAGATTAGGGGAGTATTCAAAAAAATAAAATCTTTATTTCCGCTTTAAACCCTATGGTGTCACTACTTATTAGAATCGTCTCAAAGAGACGATTCTAATGAGAAGTAACACCATAGGATTTGTTGCTGAACTGAATGAGAAAATGTTGGATTTGTTCAGTTTATTTCCTCTTATCTGGAGTTCTGGTACTAAGCTAGTATCCATGCTGTGGTCTTGCAGTTATGCCATTCTGGAGACAGGGATTAATTTTCAATTTACAGTAGATACAGGCGTCTATAATGGAGTAATCTCCCTTGCTAATCAATGGAGTTAACTGAGTTATTGAAAAGGGCAATTAAGCGATCACTCAATAGAAGATCATGGCCCTTGGATTAATGATTCTGAGGGTAATCATCTTTAAAAGATTTTCTGGTTTTTAACAATCATTGTACAGAGCCACAGAGTACATGTACATGCATGCTATGGTTCATGAGCTTCCACACAATAGATACTATTGAACCCATTACCCGGTTTCCAGTTTTGATAGATGACTACTTAAAGTAGGTTGAAAGTAAAGCAGAATGCGCCATAAGGCGCATTCTGCTTTACATTCAGCCTGCTTTAAGCTACCAATTGCTAAAATATAGAAACTATTTCTAATGCTAAATATTCACAACTGCGTAAATTTGAATTATTTTCTTCAGTGGATGGATAAATAAGAGACGATGAAAGGCGTAATTATGGGGTAATGGGTTAAGGAGAATCAACTAGTAACTCTAATGTATTCCTGCTACTAGTTATATGAGCTAAAGAAACGGGAAAAATATCCAGAACAATCAAGGGGCATAACTCTGGTAAAAATTCATGAAACATAATTATGTTTACAAAGACACATGCAAACAGACAGACAATCTGAGTCCAATTTATCATCCCCACAAACTTTGTTGTGGGGGACATAAAATCATAAATAGATAGACAGACATTCAGATAGATAGTGAGTAATTACACTAGCTCAACCTAAACATACTGCTCAAGTGTGCTAACACAAAAATTATAGAGAGGTTGAGTTGAGTCAATCAAGCGTAACCTCAAATCTGACCAATCAAATGCTTGAGAATGAACTTGGACTCGAGTCAAACTCTTTGTAACCATACTCTTTGTAACCATGAAGCCAGTCTCCAAGGTAAATTTGAGCAAAAGCCCAAATCTGGTAAATCAAATGCTTCAGCACGATCTCAAACTCAAGTCCCTCAACTCAAATGCTTTATAACCTTTAAACCATGGGCCCGTTTCATAAAACTTTGTACGACAAAAACGGTTGTAAGTCAAAACTTTAAAATACATTTAATTTCTTATTTCTCCATCTAATCCTACCTTATGACATCTCTTTGGAATCGTCTTTTCAAGACGATTCCAAAAATATGTCACAAGACAGGATTAGATTAGAAATGAATAATAATTGAGACTTTTATAATCTGACTTGCGACAACATTTGTCGTATGAAGTTTTATGAAACAGGCTCCTGAGCTTTAGATAAAAATTTGTAAATCATTGATTTCCAGTCGACATCCCCACAACTATGAGCTGATGTTGACCAGAACTGTGCAAGGGATGATGCATCATTAAATGGCTTTGAGCGGACATAAAACCTTCTTAGAAACAATATCAACAACAACCGTTTCCAGCCTATTCTCCGCTCCAGATAAGTAGAGTTTTTCAAAGACTAAAATCTTTATTTCTGCGTTAAACCCTATGGTGTCACTACTCATTAAAATCGTCTCTTCGATATAGGATTTGGTGCTGAAATGAGTGAGAAAATGTTGGATTTGTTTGGAAAACTCCCTCTTACCTGGTGCCCTGATTATTCCTCCACCAAACCCTTTGTAACAAGAGGTACTTAGTGTTGAAAGAGTTTAGAATAGAAATGCAGCCATACACACAATAACATTTCCAGACAAAATCCATTTGCATGACCCATTTTCTTTAATGTAATGGTTATCAACTTCAAAGCCCAAATAATATAAATATCTACTAGATAATGAGATTAATTCCATATACATTTGTACATGTATAATAAACCAAGCAAATAATAAATAAAGGAAAGCTTTGCACAGCCCTCATACAACTAAAGACGTTTCTCTAATTCAGTCCTCCCTAAATAAACTTGTGTAAAACAGCTTTAAACAGGTTTCAATAAAAATATGATAACTTTTTCCATCTTGTTACCACATTACTTCATCACCCTTTTCGCCTCTAATTTATTCCTCCACTGAAGGAATAGCTCAGACTTACTATGCAGCACAAGACATTTACCTGAAGATAAATTTTGCTTTACATACAGCCTGTTTAACTCTTTCCTCCCTGAAACTTAAAATGGACAATCCCAGTTTCCATTTGAGTCTAGTCCATTTTTGACTTTTTAGGGTTGTTTTTGTCAATGTTTTGCATTATGACAAACAGTGAAGACCCAGATCAGAGGGCTCCATAAGGAGCCCTCTGATCTGGGTATTCACTGTTTGCATAGGACAAGTGCACTTTTCACATGTATACTGTTTGAAAAGGACGCCTATATGCGGGATTAGGGTTCAAAGGGTTAAGTAAAAATCTGTCTTTAATAATGAATACAAGCAATGATTTTTAAGGGTATTTTTTCACTTCAATATTTCAACTATTGTAATTTATTATATGCACTTATAATATATGAAAGAGTTATATAAATAAAATTCAGGCTAGTTAAAGGTTTAACAAATTTTTTTACCCATGCCGGTTATGTATATATAAAGTATTTTTATCAATGCCTACTGTTCGCATACATGTATATATTTTTTCATCTCATTTCTTCCTTCCCTACTCAACCCACTTTGAAATAGCCCTCTATCAAGTGTGCCTTTACCTTCATATTGAATATCAAAACAGCGACATTCTAACTGAAGCAAAGAATTTACATGTACATGTATATATTTAGATTTTTGTCTCACATAATTAATTAACCCTTTACCACATACAGTAGTGTGTTTCTAGTTTTTAAGACAGGTGACTGTTTAAAACAGGTTGAAAGTAAAACAGAATGTGCCTTAAGGCACATTCTGCTTTACTTTCAGTCTGCTTTAAGCTACAATCTGCTAGGATATAGAAAATATTTCTTTAATATGGTGCATATTCATTGCTGTACAAAGTGGAACCATTTAATTCAATGGAGGAATGAATAAAATGCGTAAAAAGATGTATCTATGGGGCCAAGGGTTTAATGCTGCCACATTCTTACACACAAGCCCTTATTGAAGTGAAGAAGATTTATGTATTTTTTCCCGTTTGAACAAAACTTGATGCGAACCAAAAAAATTAAGAAAATGTCAGCCCTTGGAAATATTGATCACACTGAATTTATTTGAATCTGGGGCCTGAATAGCGACACAGCATGCGACAAGCACCTGCGGGACTTATTAATATGGCTCCTGATCAGAGGCTACATTCTAGTACCTAATCTGGATGAAAACTGCTTGTCACTCCTTATCAATAGGATTTCTTTAGTTTTATAGAAAACAAGACTGCGTTCAATAAACGCTTATGCCCCCGGTGGCATCCTTGACAATATATTCTGAATCGTTTCTAAGTCCAAATAAGTCAAGGTCAAGGTCAAACTGAGCTTGGGTATTACTAGTGGGTTGGTAATGGTCCAAGGCAATAACTGTATAAGTATAGAAGCATTGTAGTAAGTAGTGTTGATGCTAGACGAAACGGTAAAATCTAGTTAACCAAAAAATAGCCCATTCAAAATATTCTAAGTCCAAATTAGGTCAAGGTCAAGGTCAAAATCAAGGTTGGGTATTATTGGTGGCTAGGAAATGGTCCAAGGCAACAACTGTATAAGTATCCAAGCATTTGAATAAGCGGTGTTGATGCTAGACGAAACGGTAAAATCTACTTAACCTGGTTACGGACGGACGGACAGGACGATTACTATATGCTCCCGCATCTGTCGATGCCGGGGGCATAAAATCTCGTTTTCACATCTGGATGTTTGTGATAAGTATATATGATTCTAAGCTTTCTAAACAAACAAAAGTAAAGAGAGAAAAAACAATGTTACACACTGCACTCTAATGGCCAAAACATGTACAATCAAACGTGTGTAACCCTTTACCCCATAGCTTGTTTTCAGTACAAGAAAACAGATTATTGCTTAAAGAAGACTGAAAGTAAAGCAGAAAGTGCCTTAAGGTGCATTCTGCTTTACTTTCAGCCTGCTTTAAGCGGTCACCTGTCTTCCAAACTAGACACAGGCTAAAAGCCTATGGGAAAGGGGCTAATGCTTTCATGATAATGTCATACAGTCTACTGTAAAGCTGCTCTTTGCCTGCCTGATTGGGACCACAATACCAGTATCAAACAGCTTTCTGCATATCAGACAATGCCACATTCCCATATACAGTATATATACTAGCAGGGCTCCAGAAAAGGGGAGTATTTCAAAAACTAACATCTTTATTTCAGTATTAAACCCTATGGTGTCAGGACTCATTAGAATCGTCTCTTGAGACGATTCTAATAAATAGTAACACCATAGGGTTTGGTGATGAAATAAGTGATATAATATTGGATTTGTTCAGGATACTCTCTCTTATCTGGAGCCCTGTACTAGCATCTGATAAGTGTGCAAAATATCTGAAAATGCAAATCAGACAGCAGATCAGACATCCATATATCAGCATCTTATAAGGGTGCATCTGATAAAGGTACAAACTATTTGAAAATGCAAGTCAAACAGACGATGTCTTTCCTCTTTCCCTCATGCAAATATCATTTCATGACTTTCCCAATTCCTTCAAAATCCGTCTCTACATGTACCTGACAGGCGGCTACTTAAAGCAGCTACCTGTCCCATATGCCAAAAACAATGATGGAAAAAGTTAAGCAGGATATGGGTTAACATTATCCCCATTCTCATCAATTATTGAACATCTATATATATACACACTTTTAGACTTTGGAGTATCACAATATTTGCCCATTGGAAATGTGTTTTGAAGTATTCACGTTGACTCTTCAGCATTTGAGGGAGGAACATTGGATGGAGACTTTCTGGTTTCACTCTCTGGAGAGCTGACTGGTTTCTTGTCCTCCCCCTCCTCCTCTTCCTCTAATGAAGGCCAGTTGGCTCCCTGCTCTGGGGCTTTACTTAGTCTTTCGTTCAAAGCTTTAATGGCTAAATTTCTGTGCAAAGAAAACATTGATTTGAAAAGAGAACATGTTACAGGGCTGCAATTTCTCTGGATTTTTTAAACATTTCTCGGGACCTATAGATTTTTTGAGATTTCTACTCTTATTTTAAAATTTGGAATTTTACCAATTGTGCATTGAGTTTTACTTGGGAAACTGTAGTTCAGATCTAGATCAGATACTGCATCACCTGGTGTCTGATATGGATCCAAACTACAGTAAAACCTCGCTATTACGACCACTAAAACGAATGCTAATTGATTGTATAATAGAGAGATGACAGCTTAAAGCAAGGTGACAGTGAAACAGAAAGCTCCTAAAGGAGCTTTCTGTTTCACTGTCACCTTGATTTAAGCGGTCACCTAACGTAAACACTCTAATAATTAACATAATTTAGTGGTCCTAATAGAGAGGTTTCACTGTATTTGCATATATGTTAGTGTTATAGAGCCTGGCAGCGAAAGGATTAAAGGTACAATTCCTAAAATCTCCCAAGGTTGAAAAATTGGAAATCTTAGGATTTTTAAGAGCAACTTTACTTATTGGAGCCCTGATGTAAGGGTTCACAAGACACATGCTTATATCCAGTTTCTAGTTTTGAAAATAGATGACCACTTAATGCAGGTTGAAAGTGAAGCAGTATGTGCCTTAAAGAATGCGCTTTATGGCAAATTCTACTTCACTTTTAGTCTGCTTTAAGGTACAATCTGCTAGAATATAGGAAATATTTCTTAATGTATAAATTGGTACAATTTTCTTCAATGAGGAAATAAAACTAAATGTGTAAAAAGGCAAATCTATGGAGTGAAGGGTTAAAATTTGATAATCCATGATATGTACTATACATTTGCCAATTGACAGTTTAAAACAAGATGAAAGTAAAGCAGAAAGGTCCTTTACTAAAAGTTTACATTCATCTTGCTTTAAGTTGCAACCTGTTTTCAATACAGTTCATCAATTAGGGATTCATCTGTGGTGATTACATGGAAAGGTAGGTAATGACATAAATAATTATCAAAGCTGCACAATGTATGCTGAAATATTAAAAGTTTGGTCCAGGTTATGCAGGGCTCCAGATAAGGGAGGGGTGTATTTCAAAAACTAAAATCTTTATTTCTCATTTAAACCCTATGGTGTCACTATTCATTAGAATCACCTCTTTGAGGCAATTCTAATTGAGTAGTAACACCATAGGATTTGGTGGTAAAATGAGTGAGAAAGTGTTGGATTTGCTCAATTTACCCCCCCCCCCCCCCCCTTATCTGGAGCCCTTGGTTATGAGTATTTTACTATTTACAGCTGTGTGGCAATTGATTCAGCAATGATCATTCTTTTTTTCTTACTTCAGTCTCAAGATAAGAAGCATATGTTTTAATACTTCTTTCAAACACCCTATGTTGTTGCCACTCATTAGAATCATCTGATGATCTCAATGAGACAATTCTAATGAGTGGTCAAAACATAAGTGTTAGGTTAACCCTTTGAACCCTAGTCCCGCATCTAGGCGTCCTTTTCAAACAGTGTACATGTGAATAGTTCACTTGTCCTATGCAAACCGTGAAGACCCAGATCAGAGGGCTCCGAATGGAGCCCTCTGATCAGGGTCTTCACTGTTTGTCACAATGTCAAATATTGACAAAAACAACCCTTAAAAGTCAGAAATGGACAAGGCTAAAATGGAAACTGGAATTGTCCATTTAAAGTTTCAGGGAGGAAAGAGTTAAAACATAACAGAGGAAATTAGGGCTCCAGATGAGTAAACTGGAGTCTGCACAAATCCAACTTTTTCTCACTCTTTTAGCATAAAATCCTATGGTGTTACTACTCATTAGAAAATTGCCTCTTAGAGACGATTCTAATGAGTAGTGACACAATAGGGGTTAAAGCAGAAATAAAGATTTTAGTTTTTGAAATACTCTCCTTATCTGGAGCTCTTGGAAATGTTGGCAATGTTCAGATTAGCTACTGTTATTTGGAGCCCTGCTTGTTGTATATTTTCTTACTTTCTACGCTCAGCATCCTGTGGGTCAGTGCCTGGGAGTGTTATTGTGATTGTTGTCGGAGCGCCCACATCATATCTTCGCTGTGGTTTCTTGCAGATTTTCATTTTAACAAACATTGAAAACACAGTGTTGGAGAAAATAGCAACAACTGGCTGTAGCTGGCTAGGGAAAAAGCTGGAAAGAGCAAACAAAGTTACTAAATTACTTTATACCATGTCCTAAAATACAAATTATACATGTTCCCTACTTATACATGAACACAGTTTTTTACACATACAGTAAAACCTCTTTATTACGACCACTTGATTGTGTCTAAAACAGGTGATTGCTTAAATCAAGGTGTGAGTAAAACAGAAGAGATTTTAGGAGCTTTCTGTTTTACTGTCACCTTGCTCTAAGCTGTCACCTATCTTGACCTATTTAAGACTACAGACCTTTTTCTGGTGTATCCATGGGTCCGGTGAAAAGACTCATTCCTAATGAGAAACTGTAATTAATATAATAATTCCCCATCCTGGCAAAAAATTCGCAATTCTGGGGAAAATTATTAAAATTATCTTCATTTTTTTTTTGATAAAAAACTAGCTTTTAAGCTTTTACGCCTTTTAGAAATCAGTGAAATCAATTCCAAAATAAGTTCCCCACTCATTTGATTTTTGCGCAAAATAATCCAAAATCAGATATTGCAGTTTTCCCCAAATGGCCAAGAATTTGAAGAAAGGGCCTGGTCTACATAGTGTCATTCTTCTTATTGTTAATACTTCTCTCCATCAAGATTGATGATTATGAGAAGGGGCACCATTGGGACTGTACCCGGCCAGTAACTTTATCCTGATACAGAAGAACCAGTAACTGTTGTAATTCTAACCCGAAATCCTGAGCGCCAAGAAGGGAAGCCATTACTACCAATTTTCAAGTCTTTGGTTTGACCCAACCGAGGATTGAACCTTCAAGTTCAACCGCTCGCACTGCAAGCAGATGCTCTACCACTAAGCAATACAAATGGTGTCTCATTGTTTGCAATATATTGACTATTGTATGCAAAATGACACAAACATTTTGCAGACCCTGATTGGAGGGATCCTGCAGAAGCTCTCTGATTAGGGTCTACACTGTTTGCAAATTGCATAGGACAAGTGTACTCTTTTTTGTACTAGATCTATTCTTTAAAATACTCCACTGATCTGGAGCCTTGGATTAGAGTATGGAAATATTAACCTTGCAAAGCTGAAGTTATCTGCCATGTCTCCCCGATTACCATTTGAATGTTTCTGATAAAATCTCAGGAACACCCAGCTGATCAGCACTCCCCAGATAAACATGATCGGGTATGGCCCTTCTAGTGCACGAACAAGCCGCAAGGTGATTACTGTCACAACTAATAACCCGGGTATATGAGTGTTCCTCAGCTTCCCGAACGGAGATGTCACAAGCACGTGGTCTGGCATCACTTGTTTTACTGCCACTGAGAAGCCTGCAATGTATCCTGCTAGTCCATGGATATATGTCACAAAGAGATATTCAGAGTTTTTAGTGGCAAGATAGAGGAAGAAATAAGTGAAGCATGTTGCTATAGCGACGCTAAGATTAGTTACAATGAAGAAAATTAACATGTCCATGGCGCCCCATAGTGGTTCCAAAAGTTTTCCACAGAGAATCACGACAAGCACGTCTGCTAGCACTTCCCAGAAGTGGAACTCGATGAAGTTATGAGTGAGATATGTCCAGACCCATACATTGGGAGGAAGAACATAGCCAGGCGTGACGGTCAGGTAGCGCGCACTGTTTGGAATGAATGACAGGAAATATCCGAAACAAACAAGAATCGCAACGGTCTTCACCACCAGGCTGCTGTTACCAAACGCAGCCGACATATTCTGCTTAAAGACAGGAATATTTCTCTGAAACATGGAAGTCGCCATGTTGGATTTGTTGACGTGACGTAATCCGGAAGTGAGAAAGTTCGAGTGCGAGTTCGAGTTGCAACTCGAATGTACCCTACAACGTAGTACACGTAGCCTAGATGACTCGTCCGCACATGACAATATGGCGGGCACGGTTTCAAATTAAGGTTTAAACCGTTTCTTGCATAAGAATATCACCAAAGGATTCGACGCTCCAACATCGTTAATTAGTTTAGATGCTTAGTTAAATCATGGAGGAATTATACCTCCATGGTTAAATCGCGAGTATAAAATTTTCTTTGCATATAATTTTGTCTATCTTTTCAATCAAAGGGAACCAACTTGTACAACATCAAAATATTTTAGAATATGAGTGGTTTCCCTTAGACCATTCAATCAAATGCAGTACCGGTAATGTAAATCGGATCCAGGGCTGCCATTTCTCCGGATTTTTTCTAAATCTTCGGATTTTTTCTTGTACATGATAGCTAAAAGCAGACTGAAAGTAAAGCAGAATGCGCCTTAAGGCGTATTCGGCTTTACTTCCAGCCTGCTTTAAGCAGTCACGTGTCAACAAAACAAGAAACAGACGATGGGGTAAAGATACGATTCGTAAAATCGAACTTGAAAAATGCAAATTTGGAAATCTTATGATTTTTCATGTCAGCTTATGGCAGCCCTGAAATCCTTGGCATCCTGTGATCGTTTTCCATGCGATTTAGTTATGCAAAGGCGCACTTTGCTTTACTTTCAGTCTGATATGAACTATTTTGTGAGCCAAATGCATAAAAAGTGTCTATGGAGTAGAAGAATGTATTTTTCCCGTCGCTTGAAATGCAGTACTCTTATCGGCCAATGGCCTAGACTGGCGTTCTGTTATTTTTTCACATCAATCTTGCGAGTGTAAACCTGGCAAAACATTGAGATGCAGTCTATGTCATCATTTCTAAATTTAGCGTGGATAAGCTCTAAATTTAGCATGTTGGAAAGTCTGTTTACGAAAGATGTTAAGTCAGAATCGGTGTATATACTTGTCTCTGGTTAAGTGAATACTGTACAGTGGAGAATGTGTTATTCTTTCCCAATAAACCTGTTTACGCTAAAACTATTATTTGCAGTGCAAACAATTTGGAGCCAGACCAGACGCCGGGTAACCCGGCGTCTGATCAGGCTCCAAACTGTTTGCCACCAAGATAAACATGAAATATCAGAATTGTCCAAAAGTTGTTCTTTTCTACGTTTTAGTGTTTTGCGTTTGCGTACGTTTGCGTTTAAACGGGAAAGAATAACAGATTCTCCATTGTACCCCACACAAAACTTTAACCTGCGACGGAATATCTTTTTTAAAGATATTTCTTGTTATTGCTGGCTTCGTTACCACCACAGGTACTTGACACATACTTTATTATCTATTATGTGTCAAGTACCTGTGGTTACCACAGGATTAGCCAGAGACCATGTGTACCATAGATAGCAAATATAAGCGATTGGATCAGCGTAACATAATCAATCTGTGTGATGAGGCTCCAAACTGTTTGACACTCCTTTAACTCTTTCGTTGTCAAGTTTTAGTGTCTGCTTTAACCCTCTTACCGCCAAAATATCGTCTGCATTGGTAGTGTCGTCTGCGATACTTTAAAATCAGCTTTAGCGCTGTTTTGACTACAGAAATGTCGATGCGAGCGTCGCACGCGGTGTCTGATCAGGATCTTAAAGGTTTGCAGAGCCGCCTTTTGGCGACGTTGGCAGTGAAAGAGTTAACCAAAACGCGTCAAAATCCAAATTTATACTTAAAACTAAGACGAAAAAAATACTCAGACGACTATCTATGACAGCGATAATTTATTTACTATATGCACCCGTTTTTGTCTCTGATTTACGCTTTAATTTTGCAAAAAAATATCCATGTTCAAACCGGTCCCATACTAACAAGACACACCTTCGTTCCGAAATGGTTACTGTTTATGCACTATCACGTTTTCTCGTATTCAATCTCGAAGAACGACTTAATTCGCTTGGTCTTCACCCACTTTCATACTGAAGAGACAGAACAGATCAAATTCAAGTCTTCAAGATCATCCGGAACTGGTTACGAAGAAATTAATATTGAGCACAACTTGAGGCTCAGTGGACCTTCGGCTACCCGTGGTCATCAGTATAAATTAGAGAAAGAAAGGACCAAAAGCAGATTTGGTCAGAACAGACTTTGTCGACGAGTCACCAACAACATCGAAAACTGTGAATGCAGCAACCATATATACATTCAAATCCAGACTCAACCAAGACTGAAAACATAAAGACAATAAGTTTACGGTGTAATACCCTACTAGCAGATTATACTACCATCCTGTGAGGTGCTACAGTTAGGTTTTAAATTTGAGCTAAGTCTGAAGATCTTGATAGGGCCTAGACGAGTTTCAACTCAACGAACGCCGTTCAACGGCTATCAACGAAAGGTAACTAAAGGTAACTCAAAGTAACTTAATTACGTCATAATTGCTGTGAAAGGTTTATATCTAATTAGCTCTACCCTATCAGACATCCACGTGCAAACTTCCCCAAGAAGATCGATATAACGAAACCAGCAATAATGAACCTCTGACATAATCAAATATCTATCATATAACTTTTGCAATAACAATAGAACTAAACTCGGGTGTTTTCGGATTATTCTTTCGTATGCGGATATGACGTAACGACGTCATATAAATGACGTTGTTGACAAGGTGACTGTACACATTTAGATCCCACTGAAGCAAGAGAGGCGACGTCTTCCTACAGTGTTCTCTCGCTACATGTAAACAGAAAATCTTGACGAACATGGACGAATATTTAAACAACAACATTTTACCGCTCATGCAACAAGTTGACCAGCTTCGAGCACTTCAGGAACAGAGTATTAAAGGTAGGTAAATATTACCATGCCATTTCTCCGGTTTTCCGAAATCGTCGGATTTTTATCCTAGCAGACATTGGCGTAGCTTCCTATTAAGCAAGTAGGCACGTGCCTACACTTTTTTTTCAGAAGTCCAAAAAATAAAAAGGGCTAAAAATGCAGAAAAAGCAATAAAATTGACATCTAAGGGGGGGGGGGGGGGGGGTTAGAGGTGAACCCCAATTATTTTTTACATAGATTCATGTTAGTATTTTGCCATTATCAAACGCGGGAAAGACCTCAGAACGCACCTAGAGACTATCTTGGAATAAAAATTTCCCGGGGGAGCATACCCCCGGACCCCCCCTAGTAAGAAAGCGTACACTTATTAATTGGTCTAATCACCCCGTTGGCACGCATGTACAATTGTACATATAGCTGCCTTATGCAAAACACGCGCTACCGCGTACACACTGTCCTCATACTTGCGACAATTCAAAAAGTAAAAAAAAATGCAATAAAATAGGAATAAGGTGGTGTTAGAGTCTAACTTAGAGATTAATGGAAGACAACCTGTCAACAATTACATTATAATAACCTGGAACAGAAAATTTATGTCATTTTCAGCCGAGTTTTTACATATATTTATGGCAGAATTTTACCTGTCTTGGACGCGTAAAAGCGCCCTCAGAACAAGCCAGAGGCTATCTATAGGAATCAACCCTCCCCAATCCCCTCCTAGTAAGAGTGAGTTCATAAATTGGTATAGTTACTTTGGATTTCAAACGGGCCTGTAGTGTGCTCGATCAATTTGTCCCGAAAAGAAAGTTACATCCAAATAATTTCAAGTAGCGAGTATGTTAACGAAAAAAATTACGGTATCAGACCTTATGATATACTAATTGACGTGGGGTTGTTTTTTGGTGAGTTTTTTTTCAAGAAAATATGCAGACATATTCCTTTGCAAAAAAATAAAATTGTCTGTTGTTTGAAGCTTTTCATTTCATTAATTCTTCATATAAATGTCTCCCCAGACCCTCCTTAAATGCGTCTACAGTGTTGTAGAACTCAAAATTTTCCCGGGGGAGCATGCCCCCGGACCCCCTAGAGAAGATATGCCTACACTTTCATTTCGGCCAAGCTACGCCCCTGGCAGATGGTAGTTTATAGCAGTTTGAAAGTAAAGCAGAATGCGCCTTAAGGCGCATTCTGCTTTACTTTCAATCTGCTTTAAAATAATCACGCTTGAAATCACGCTTTTTTTTGGAAATCTTAAAAATGTTCATGATCAACTTATGCCGTGGCAGCCATGCATTACTAAACAGGCTTATAACTCTTTCACTGCCAATGACACAGTTGCAAACAGGCTGGATCCAGATCAGATGCCGCGTGACGCGGCGTCTGATCTGTATTCAAACTGTTTGACACTCGTTGCAACATTTCTTAAATCAAAATAGAATTTCTACCAAGATTTTAAATTTCGATAGAAAAAATGCAGATCTATGACGACTTTTAACTCTTTGAACCCTAGTCACCGCGGCATATTTATTTTACAAGCGTCATTTGTAACTAGTGTACCTGTGAGGGGTACACTTGTCCTATGCAAACTGTGTAGACCCTGATCAGAGGGCTCCCTAAGGAGCCCTCTGCTCAGAGTCTACACTGTTTGTCATTTTGACATACATTTTGTGAATTTTTTTTCACTTCCTGTTTGGTGGGTGGGGTAACATGTGTAAACAATTGGTGAATATTTTTGGACTATATCATTTTGGACAATAATATCATTAGAATATTGTGTCATAGGACCGTACTACCGGAGGAGAATCTAGTCAAGTGAAAGGTAAAATACAATAAACAATGAGGCTTGTCGTCGGTCAGTTTATTTTGTGTCAGATAGTTGCTATTCCAGGGCTGCCAGTTCTCCGGACTTTTCCGAAATCTTCGGATTTTTGTTCCAACAGATGGAAGCTTAAAACAGGCTGAAAGTAAAGCAGAATGCGCCTTATGGCGCATTCTGCTTTACTTTCAACCTGATTTAACAATCACGTGTCTTAAAAACTAGATGAGAATATGGGCTAAAGGTATAAGCAGTAAAATAGGGGTTGAAAAAATTCAAAATTTGAAATCTTAGGATTTTTTTTATCAACTTATGGCAGGCCTGCTATTCTTGTGAGTCATGCAGGACCACATATTCAATATGGGAAAGTTGTTAACATTGACAAACTGTCTACATCTGCACAATCGTTTGCCCCCAATTTTGAATTACCCCAAAATGTGTCAGTTTATTTCTGGATCAGACATGTCAGAATACGTCCACCTTCAATTCCTGTGAGACCCCATAGCAATAGCCAGACATTAATTCTGTTATTTTTGGTGGCATAGAGCAGAATCCAGGACCAGAGTCAGTGCTTAAGTTTCCTTGTGGTGTATGTGATTGTGAAGTGGAAGACTTTGGTGCAAGAGCAATATGTTGCAACATCTGTGATAAATGGATTCATAAATCTTGTGTAGGAATGCTCACATCTGAATATGAAGAACTCGAAGCAAACAGTTCTGCCCCATGGTTTTGTCCAGAGTGCGGTACTCCACATCATTCAGACATTCTCTATGATGCCCCAGACAGTGTCGGTAGTATTTATTCAGATATCAGTGAAGGGGAACCCAGCACACCAGATCCCTCTATTCGTTCAGTGTCAATGATAAGTTTTACGGACTTCAGTGTAAGTTCAATCGGTAGCCCAGATGCTTCATCCTCTCCAAAGGCGAAAATTAAAGACAGTGCCAGGTAAAAAAGACATTTAAGAGTGCTAAATATTAACTTTCAAAGTGTACGCAGCAAGGGACGTAACATCGATGTTCTTGTTGAATCTACTCATCCAGACATCATTATTGGAACTGAAACATGGTTAAATGATGAGATACAGTCTTCATACTTCTTCAACCCTCAACTTGGATACACAGTTTACCGTCGTGACAGGCCCACAGACCCGCACAGAGGAGTGATACTTGCTATCAAAAATGACATTGAAGTATTGGATATTGAGAGGCATAAAGAATTGGAATTAATTTCTGGAACATTCAAAATTGGCAAAAAGAAAGTTGTGATTGTTGGTTTTTATCGTCCACCCAACATGGTTGATCAAAGTTATTTAGATACTGTGAAATTGGAATTTGAAAGACTTAAGTGTAAATTCAAAAAGGCTATTTTCTTGATTGGAGGAGATTTTAATCTACCTGACATTAATTGGATGAATAACACAGTGACTGACTCCCATTATCCACATAGAGTGAGTAAGACTTTCCTAGACATTACAATGGATCTCAACCTGGAACAAGTAGTGAAATTCCCTACCAGATTACAGAATACACTTGATCTTATATTCATGTCTCATCCAAGTTTTAAAGTGAGGTGCAAACCTTTACCACCTATTGGA
The DNA here is from genome assembly GCA_922989275.2 of Gari tellinella. NCBI lineage: Eukaryota > Metazoa > Mollusca > Bivalvia > Cardiida > Psammobiidae > Gari > Gari tellinella. Next base: position 96,543,400 of record OV277858.1, read on the forward strand.
CTGAAAAGTGACCATGACATAGTTTTACTTGACACATCTATCCAAGCAACAAGAACAAGGCTACCACGTAGGAAAATTTACATATGGAAAACGTGTGACTCAGAAGGAATCAAACAACACCTTCAATGCTTTGCCAACAACTTCAGTCAAGAAACAGAACAGTCAGTGGATATGATGTGGAACGCCTTCAAAACTGCTATTTCATCAGCTGTTGATAAGTTTGTACCATCCCAGATGTCTAGCACCCGACAAACCCACCCTTGGTTCAACACAAACCTGCGTAGACTTATGAGAAGGAAGCAACGAGCCCACAAAACAGACAAGGCATCCCACTGGACCCGCTACCAGAAACTGCAGAAAGAGGTTCAGTCTTCAACACGGTCAGCAGAGAAGAACTTTCTTCAGGACGTGGTCAGTGGAAACCTGAGACAAGACCCAAAGCGTTTCTTTACATATGTCAAAAGTAGGAAACAGGACCATGTTGGTGTATCTTCCCTTCTTGACAAGAATGGCTTCCTGCAAAGCGACACATCTGCCCGAGCTGACATCTTAAACGACCAGTTTCAATCTGTCTACACAAAAGAGAACCCGAACAACTTACCAGACAAGGGAATCAGCCCTCATCCATCTATGCCTAAAATCACCTTCAGAACATCTGGCATCACTAAACTTCTTAACAATCTAAACCCATACAAGGCAGCAGGACCAGATCTGATACCAACCCACATTCTTAAGATTGCTAGCGACCAGATTGCTCCTGTACTGACAAGAATCTTCCAAACGCTCGTATGACACAGGTATTCTACCAAGCGACTGGAAAGATGCCAACATCGTGCCAATCTACAAGAAGGGTGACAAACAACTAGCCTCTAATTACCGACCAGTTTCACTTACCTCAATCACATGCAAGGTTATGGAACATATCATACATAGCAACATCATGGACCACTTCCAGAAAAACGACATCCTCTGTGACGAGCAGCATGGTTTCCGAAAGAAGCGCTCATGTGAAAGTCAGCTGATCACCACCATCAAGGGACTCGCCAGTAAACTACGCTCGGGCAAGGACCAAGTAAATGTAATACTGCTTGATTTCTCTAAGGCGTTCGACAAAGTTCCCCATCAAAGGCTACTCTACAAACTCAGCTACTACGGAGTGAGACGCGAGAACCTCCAGTGGGTGGAATCGTTCCTTAAGAACAGAAAGCAACGAGTTCTGCTGGATGGAAAGGAATCAGCCCAGGCCGACGTGACTTCCGGAGTCCCCCAATGCACTGTTAATGGTCCGCTTTACTTCCTGGCATTCATCAATGACTTCCCAGAGTGTACTACTTCAGACACTAGACTCTTCGCAGATGACGGGCTGCTATACAGAGAAGTAAAGTCAGACAAAGATGTCCAAGCCCTCCAGAATGACCTAAACTCCCTGGAGAGATGGGAAGAAGAGTGGCAGATGCGGTTTCATCCGGAGAAGTGTCAAGTCATACACATATGTACCAACCCCCGATTTAGGCGACCGCACCAGTATATCCTCCATGGACATGCTCTTGAATCTGTTGACAGCGATAAGTACCTCGGTGTCCACATCAGTAACTATATGTCATGGAGGACCCATGTAAACAATTCGGCAGGAAAAGCATGTGGAACCTTGGGATTTCTTCGGAGAAACCTCTATAACTGCACCAAAGAGGTCCGTGACAGATGCTACCACACTTTCGTCTTGCCGACTGTGAGTTATGCTGCAGCAGCTTGGGACCCTTCTCATTCCAGTGATGTTGAGCAACTGGAACGAGTCCAACGAAGAGGTGCTAGGTTTGTTCACAGAAATTACACCGACCGAACACCAGGCTGTGTCACCAAGATGATCAGCGACCTAGGATGGCTTCCACTGGCAGAGAGGAGACGAGTGCACAGGCTACACTACATGTACAAGATTAAGCACCATGATGTCGATATTGACCCAGGACCCCTACTGCAGGCAGGCGACCCACGTACCAGAGGAAGAGGAAGAATTCGACAACATGGTACTGAATCTACTGTGTACCACCAGTCCTTCTACCCAAGAACAATCAGAGAGTGGAATCAACTTCCTACACTCATCACAGACACTAATGCCAGTGAGGACTTCGTAGCCGCCTTATAGCTTCATCAGGGGTGGCTCCATCGTCTTCGTAGCCTAAAAACAGGGTGCTGTATATACATGTAGTTTTAAATTGTAAAAAGTGTTATTTTATCTCTGGAGGATGGTGGCTGTCCATCACTCAACGCAGGTCAACCTTACAGTCTGAAGAAGACTCATGACCTTGTATTGGAAGACGAAGACGAAAATCAACCCTAAAAAGTCAAAAATGGACTAGACTTAATTGAAAATTAGAATTGTCCATTTGAGGTTTCAGGGAGGAAAGGGTTAAACGCCTTTAAATATGAAATAAAGTCTTTATTATTAAGATTTTATTATTATTATTATTATTATTATTATCTATCTCTGAATACTAGCAACCCCTCTCACGAGTGTTACAGCCAGGAAACGTATTTATTTATACATGTAGTATTATTAAATACACATAACAAATAAAGATATGTGCTCTTTTTCTATATAAAATGTCAGTCCAATTAAAACCAATAGCACAAAAACAACACTTTAAGATATCCAACAAATCTTTACTTTAAAATATCAAACTATAATTTTTAGCATCAATAGGCGAGTTACTCGGCGTCTTACCTTGGTCCAAATGTTCGAGTCTCAAGTCGAGATTTAATCATTCGTAATGTCGATAAAGTCGAACCTCGAAAAAAAAATCAAAACTCGGTTTACCCACTATCCCATAGCCTGTTTCTAGTTTTGAAGATATGTGATATCTGCTTTACTTTCAGCCTGCTTTAAGCTAACATCTACTTAAATATACAGAATATTTTTTATCATACATATTTTTGACTGTATAAGTTTCAACTATGTTCTTCAGTGCAGGAATAACTTAAAGGCGTGAAAAGGCGTGTTTATGGGGTAATGGGTTAGGTGATCTTACCTGTCTTATTTCCAAATAACTTCAGATTGAAGGGAGATTGAGCTGTCGACATTCGACTGTATTCTACAATTAATCTTTTCACTGCCAATTTTTTCGTGAGATGTTTACCCCTTCACCGTTTCATTGTCGTCTGCTTCAATGTGTTGTCTGCAATGTCGTTTCAAAGTTAAAAATATAAGGCAGTAAGATTGAAGAAATTTCAAAACGAGTGTCAAACAGTTTGGATTCTGATCAGACGCCGCCTTACGCGGCGTCTGATCAGGATCCAAACTGTTTGCAAACGCGCTTGTAAGCATCACTGAAAGCGAAATGGTTAAGACGCTTTCTATATGGCTATTCCAGGGCTAGACACTACTACAAGTTGCTCATAAAAATCCCAAGATTTCCAAATTTTCAAGCGCCATTTTCGGAATCGTACCTTTAACCCTTTCGCTGCCAAGCTCTATAACACTAACATAATTAACCAAACATTTTGGATCCAGACCAGACGCCGCGCAACACGGCGTCTGATCTAGATCTAAACTATTTGACACCTATATCAATGTTTCCTAAGTAAACGACGCATACAATTTCAAATTTTAAAAAGTAAGAGCAGAAACCAGAATGTTTCTTGGGGAAAAAAATCCGTAGGTCCGGGGAAATCAAGAAAAATCAGAAAATTTCGGAAAAACTCAGAGAAATAGCAGCCATGGTCTTCTATACTGAATGTCCGCTAAACCTTTTCGCTGCCACTATGACGTTAGTTTAAACGTATTTTATTTCAATTATATACATGAAATGGGGTTGGACCACAAGTTCTACCAACTTAGAGACGGCCCTTCCCCTACAGTTTTACAAATACAAATTCTTTTAGAGAGCGGGCTTTAGTGGGCCAGAGAGAGAGAGAGAGAGAGAGAACGAGAAAGAAAGAGAGATATATAGTGAGAAAGAGAGAGAGCAGGCGAGAAAAAGAGAGAGAGAGAGAGAGTATGAGTACAGGTGCCTCCATAACCATAATGTGGATGATTATATGCGAGTACAATATTACACAGTTTAATCCGCCACCAAATATTTGACTATGACGTTAAAACCCACCTAACACAGTCGTTGACACAATATCGTCTGATTAAATTTATCGTCTGTTTTTATTTATACATTTTTAAATTTTAATGCCCCTATTCCACACCGACTACGAATCCCACGAATCCCAAGAATTGATAAAAGCTGTGATTCGTGGGGATTCGTGGAGTTCGGCATTTCTTTCTATCCAATTCGTGGCCCTCTACGAATCGGCTACGAACGAGTTAAGAATATTCGTGGGATTCGGCTCGAATCTTACGAATACTGTCAAGAATTCAGTACGAATTGCAAGAATCCATTACGAATACTGCACGACCGCTAAGAATCAGTTACGAATAAGCCGAATGCATCTACGAATATGCCGAATGCATCTACGAATCAGCTACGAATGAAGTTTGATTCTTGACGGTTCGTGGGATTCTTGAAGGTATGTAGTGTTCCCTCCCTACAACGGCCCTCCAAACAACGACTCCCTCCTTACAACAACACTTGTCGTTGTTTTCCAACCAAAAACAGATATGTCCAACCTTTCACGCCTGCTATATTGTTTGCTTAAAATTGTTGGCTGCTGTTTTTCTCAAAGTTACATAATAGACATTTGACAGAAAAGAAAAATAATGGCGTGTGACAAACAGCTTGAATCCAGATCAGACGCAGCGTTATTCGGCGTCGGATCTGGATTCAAATTGTTTGCAAATGTAAGCCAATTTCCCTCCCTTTAACGACTCCCTCCAACAACGCCAATCGTAGAGAGCGAGCGCTGTAGTTCCCGTTTCAACTCGGGCATCAGTCCAGAAATTGACTTTTCAGATAGAGCAGCAGTGGCATTGAATTTGGAACTTGCGCATCAACGCTAGCTGCATGCTTATAGCAAGAAGATATCCCGAAGAAGAAGGGGACGATCCACAAGGTGCTGGATTAGACAGTGGCTGACTCCATCTAGAACGCTAGAACATTAGCTTAGTGTGGAAGATGAGAATACCTTTACCAACTTCAGTGTTCCCTCTCTACAACGGCCCTCCCAACAACGACCCCTCCGTACAACGACCCTTGCGACAGTTCCCCAAACATGAGAATTACGTTTAACATTTTTGCTGCTGCAATATCGCCTGCTTAAAATTATCGTCTACTGGTTTTTTCTAATTTACATATTGAACATTTTGATATAAAAAAAATGACGAGTGAACAACAGGTTGAAGGAGGGAATAACTGTTCAGAGGACCGTTGTAGGGAGTGAGTAATGTATTGTATTCGGCTTAACTCATTCCTCCCTGAAACCTTAAATGGACAATTCCAGTTTCCATTTAAGTCTAGTCCATTTCTGACTTTTAAGGGTTGCTTTTTCAATGTTTGGCATTATGGCAAACAGTGAAGACCCTGATCAGAGGGATCCTGCAGGAGCCCTCTGATCAGGGACTGCACTGTTTACATAGGACAAGTGTACTCTTCACAGGTACATATTTGTTAAAGGACGCATATGTGCGTCACTAGGGCTCAATGAGTTAAGACAGAGAAGGGGTTCATACAAGTGTCGTGTTCATGTGCCCAATGCATAATTATACGTACATGCGTGTCTCTTTTAGCTCAGTGCTGCTGTAATTTAATAATTGTTTATTTTCCTATTTTCAGACTACACAACGGCCATTAACCAATTAGAAAGCGGAGGTGAGCTGCACGCTGTTATTATTGAGACACTGGATTCTAGCATCGAGGCTGAACGAGAACAAGACAAACAAATCTTTGAACTCCTTGACCAACTGCGGGCTGAGGTCATCGTTTTCCAAGAAGTCGCAGAACCAGAATGGGCTGATTGGGAGGAAGCATCAATCTCCGAACACGGATCTGATTCAGGCTTCGGCGGTTCCGGGTCTATCATAACCGATATGACGGAGTTCAGCTCCCACACCGAGGAACTTCCTAATGACGAACAGAAGAACCACCACGGTGCAAACGTGGCACCCGAGCTCTTGGAAGAAGACAAAGAGGGACCAACATACAAGATAGCTAAAGCGGAAGTTGAGAGTAATTCTGGGTTTGATCGGCAGATGTGGTCTGCGCATGAGCAATGGTTTCCTGAAACAAGTAAAAGGAGGTTTGAGGAATGCATTGTTGAAGACGTAATAGATGAGTACAAGAAAGTTAAACTTGGAGGGGAGGTGCGATCCTGTTTCAGTGACGTATGTATCGACGCCACTCTCAGAAAGGCAACACGAGCCGAAAACATGGTGAGAAAATGTAATAGCAACTGTTTCTTTTGATTATTTACATGCTATAAGAAAAACGGAAAATAATAAAAAAGATATGTCTTATTGATACTGTATTGTATATTTTATTTTTATTCAGTATTACACCATTCATCCCTCGAACTAAAAATGAAAAACAACCCGGCTTCTAATAAAGTCCAGTCCCTTTTGACTGTTTAGGGCCTGTGTTTACAATTTGTTGCATATGGCAAACAGTGCAGACCCTGATCAGAGGGCTCCTGAAGGAGCCCTCTGATCTAGGTCTACACTGCTTGCATGCGACAATTGTATTCTTCATATTTACACTGTTAACAAAGGACCAGAATACTCATCGTTAGGGCTCAATAGTCAACAACCCAAATGAATGTAACTAGGGTTTGCTAGTATATGCGTCTTGTCGTGAGAAATAACCCCTCGAACAGTGTAGACCTGGAGCAGACAATGCGTTTCGAACACTACACCGTCTGATCAGTGTATATACTGTCTGCAGTGACAAAGGTCATAATAATTCTGTGACATCCTGTCACTCCTTACATTCACCAGCGGCAAGGCAATAGACTGCCATCTTAGTGGTCGTGGGCTCAATCCCCCGCCTGACCAAGTTCTTCGGATGATACTTTAACTCATAAACTTTCTATTATATGGAAGATAGGTGACCACTTAAAGCAGGTTGAAAGTAAATCAGAATGCGCCTTAAGGCGTTTGCTTTTCTTTCAGCCTACTTTAAGCTGCCATCTTCTAGAATATAAAAAATATCTCTTATAACACATATTCATGATTGTATAAATTGGAACTACTATTTTCTTCAGTGGAGGAATAAATTAAATGCGCTAAAAGGCGCTTCTATTGGGGAAAGGGTTAAACCGATGCTCATGGATAAGTGGTATTCACTGGGCGTGGAAAAGAACTAGAGGGCTCTACCGAAAAATATTAGGACATCAATCGGGTTCCTCTATATCCGTTTCTCTCTCTCTCTCTATCTGTGACGCCCAGTTAACCCAAAATTGGCAAAAACGACTGTAAATCAAACACAAACAAACAAACAGTAAACAATCATTTTTCGTAAAAACTGTTTTCGACTGAAATGTCCTACCTGACTCAGTAATCCACAACAAAACTTAAGGGGCTAATGTGTTGAAGTCGGGTGTGGTATTAGGAGGGGTACGCGGATTTATATATAGAAGTAAATACATCTGCTTTGCCAGTTATAGCAGAAAGAAATACATTGAAACCAGAAGTAACCTACATTTTGTAAACATAATGACCGATAAACATTTGATAGCATCTAATAGTTTCTACCGAACCAGTTTCAAGTGAAACGGTTCAACGTCCTCGAGAAAGGTCAAATGTAATTGACTTATCGCCAAGACTGGCATACAGTTGAGAAGACGTTATTCTTTCCCAATAAACTCGTTTTAACTAAAACTACCATTTCTATTGCAAACAGTTTGGAACCTAATCAGGCACCGGGATACCCGGCGTCTGATCAGGTTCCAAATTGTTTGCCATGCATATTAAAGTGAATATTCAGAATGGTCAAAACGTTGTATTTTTCTACATTTTTATTGCAATTTATTGCGTTTGCGTTTCGTTTACGTTTGCTAATTTCTATAGCTGTTCCAAACATACAATCATGTACATGTCTGATAAAAATGCTTTGTATACAATCTGGCAAAATACTTGAAATTTGCCATTTTGCAACGGATTTCCATATTTTATATTGTTTAAATCTTCCTCTTGAATAAGTGACCGTAGACTGATATTAATTATAAAAGATATTACCCACAGCATTTACTTGAATTTAACTTATTATGTTATAATATATGGTATATTTACTTTATGTTACAAGATGATGTTCTTAAGTACAAGTCTGAATAAAATATGTTCTGTTCTGTACTGTTTAAACGGGAAAGAATAACGTTTTCTTCACTGTGGCACTGCTTTTGATGCCTTAATTCATTCCTCCGCTGAAGAAAACAATTCCACTAAAACTGTAAGAAATCTGTACTGTATCACATAGCTTAACTATAAACATGCTATTGCACGGTAACGGCTTAAAGAGGAAGCTTAGGGGGAGGCGTTTAATGCCGGACAAAAGTAATGCACGATGCTTCCAACGGGAGCGCTTTCTTCTGTCGTGTATTAAATAATAAGTCACCTGTCTTGCAGACACATTGATATGTGCTATAAAAGAATTATTTTAGCAACTACAGTTTTGAATGGATTTTAATTATATTTGCCCACAGTATAATTATATATAAGTACATGTATAAGTTAATAAAAGGGTTTGATTATTATTGAAATCAGATTACTGTGTCAATAGTTATCTGTCCTAGGTGAACTCAGATATGCTAGAAAAGGCTTTATTTCAGAATTATTTATGCTCGAGCTAGTAGGTATAGTGTCTAAATATTGGAATAGATTTTGATAAAACTATATTTGTTTGCCGGTGGGCGTAATATGTTTGCGGTTTTTAGGGTTGATTTTAACAATATCTGTCCAAATGACAAACATTGTCAACACTGATCAGAGGATTCATTAAGGAACCTTCTGATAAGGATCTACACTGTTTGCATAGGACAAGTGTACTCCTCATAGGTTTGCTAGTTGTAAATGGCTCATATATGTGTGACTAGGCTTCGAAGAGTTAAACACGGGTTTCAGAATTCAAACGAAATAAGCATTTGTTTGTCGGAGTTTTTAAGCCATTTTTTAGTTCATGTTAACATGAAATTGATTGATTGGCACTTGGCGAAAGGTCAAATAAATACATGTACATGTATATACATGTGTGTAGTTAAACCTTTGAAGAGCGGCCACTGAAGGAACAAACTTAACGCAGAACAAAGGTCATACAGAAAGCTCACACAAGGGCATTTCTATTACTGTTGACCTGCATTACTTAACTCATTGAGCCCTAGTGACGCATATATGCGTCCTCTACTAAACGTGAACATGTGAAGAGTACATTTGTCTAATGCAAACAGTTGCAGCAGCCCTCTCATCAGGGACTTCGCTGTTTGTCATTTTGTAATATATTATTTAAAAAAAACCCTAAATAATCCGAAATGGACCGGCCTTTATTGTAAATTGGAATTGTCCATTGGAAGTATCAGGGGATAATGAGTTAAGTAGGAGTCTGTCTTAATAGGTGGTCATGTGTCTGTATTTGGTGGTCGCTGAACACGGGTTTGACTTCTCTAACGTGTAACATTGAAACACTAATTTTCACGATGATGAATGATCATCTATAAACTTTATATCTCTCTATTGTTCATCCGCCATAAATTGTTTTTGATGTACAATCACCGTAATAATGATGAATACGTACATGTATACAGTAAAGTATACAGTACTGAACATTATTAAATTAAATTGATAATCGCAAGCGAATTGCCATCGAATCGCCATCGAATCGTGCGCTTCAAAAAGCAAACCGTGTGTTTGAGTCGTTTCACGCGATTTTTCCGAAGCGGTTGTGACAAAAATGGAATCGAAAAACATTAACGAATGCATATTTGCAAATATTGGTGAGATATACAATTCAGGAAAACTTAACGCGTTAATTGCGTCGGAAAATATTGACAAGCAAATTGCCATCGAATTGCAAGCGAATTGCCATCGAATTGCAAGCGAATCGCAAACATTGATAATTTAATAAGGTTCAGTACTGTATCTAATACAACCACTCAACTACATACTAGTAATTTATTTCGTGTTTAAGGCCGGTGACGCCTTAAAGCGAGGTGTATATAAGTAAAAACAGAACTCTCTTTCAGGAGTTTTCTGTTTTACTTTCACTTGCTTTAAGCTGCCACTTGTCTTTCAAATTATCAATAAGCATACATGTACATTTTAGTTCGTAATATGGAGGTTTTATGTATATTTTTATGTTATAGTTTGAACGTTACGCGGGTCACTGGGATACAGATATTTTAGCAAAATTAACCGCCTGGATCATTTTTGATGATAATTGCAAACAGTTGTGATCCAAATGAGACGCCGAGTAACGTTTATGTAACTTTGATGCCAAAATAACTTTAGCATTAGCTTCCTTTGTAATCTTATATAATTATTGCATTGAAACAAATTATGTTATTCTGTACACATTCTGAAATAAATGTTTAGCTCATTGTGACAATCTTCTAATCTAGAAACAGGTTATAGGGTAATGAACTAAGCGAGTTCGAAATATCGAGTATCGACTGAAAATGAAAACTAGATCATTCTTTGGAAGGGAACAGTGCTCTCTCCCCATAAACGGTCCTCTGAACAACGACTCCTTCCTTACAACAACGCTTGCCGTTTTCCCCTTAACACGAAAACTATTCCAACCTTTTTACAGCTGCAATATTGTCTCTTAAAATTATCGCCTGTTGTTTTTCTCAAAGTTACATATAAGTGGACCTTTTAACAGAAAAAACATAATAACGAATAAAGAACAGCTTGAATCTAGACCAGACGCCGCGTAACGCGGCGTCTGATCTGGATTCAAGCTGTTCGCAAATGTAGGCCATTTGCCCTCCCTATAACAACTCTACCCGAACACACAATCTTGTATTCCATTTTGGTATTGTTGTATAGAAAGGGATAACTGTATGTATACTAAAACACGTATATCCTACTTACAGGCTTCAATTAACACGCTGAAAGTTTTGGTCTTATACAGTAGACATTAGCAAACAGTGTAGACCTTGATGAGACTTCGCGTCACCCGGTGTCTCACCAGGCTCTGCGCTCTTTGCTATAGTTATCATATGAACTGTTCCGCTGTGTGGATAAGCATGACAGTGTCTTTAGATCACATTTCTATATCTATAATTGAATCTTCTAGCACGTTGTTAGGGATACAGTGCTTCCTCTCTACAACAACGCCCGATGGGAGACAAAGAGTGTGTGTGGGGGAAAAGTAATACCCTTAGAGTACATTTTTACAAACTGTTTAAAGCCAGATCATACGCCACGTAACGCGGCGTCTGGTCTGGATTAAACTGTTTGTCCTTATGATTCGTCTGTCAAAATGTCCAATACGCAACTTTGGAGAAAAACCAACAGACGACAATTTCAAGCAGACGATATTACAGAAGTGAAAGTATTATACATATAATCATCTTGTTTGGGGAACAGCAACACGCGTGTCGAAAGGAGGGAATAGTTGTTCGGAGGGTCGTTTTAGGGAGGGAACACTTTATACTTACATATTTCAATTGGCACGCTGAAGCCTACGGTCTCATAAAGTGTGTTTGTTTTGTTTGTTAACGTCCGTTTCTGCCATCTATGGGCTAATTAGACGCTCAAGAGAGAGAAAGAGAGTGAGAGAGAGAGAGTGAGGGAGAGGGGGCGGATACAGAGAACCCGGGCGCGATGTCCTACTCTTATTATCGAAAGAGTTCTCTTGTTCTTTTAGATGCCCAGTGTAAAGCACTGATACATCGGACCTCGGTTTATAAAGTCCCATCCGAAGGATTTGGTCCGGCGGGGGATCGCTTTGCCCTTCGACTACCTCCGCCAGTGTCTTGTAAAATAGAAATAAGCAAATAGTGTAGATCTTGATGAGACTGAAAGTTCTGCTGTATGACCACAAATGACCGTCTTTAGACCACCCACATATATCTGTCAGGAAAGCTTCAATTAGCACGTTCATAGATATACAGTAGAACCTCTCTCTAACAACCACTAAGTTGTGTCAAATATTAATCGTTTAAGACAGGTGACTGCTTAAAGCAATGTGAAAGTGAAACAGAAAGCTCCTACAGGAGCTTTCTGTTTCACTTTCACATTGCGTTAAGCTGTCACCTGTCCTTTATACGGACAATTAGCCTTCTATTTAGTGGTCGTAATAGAGGGGTTCTACTGTACAGTGCTCCCTCTCTACACCGACCGTGTGTTGTTCGACTGAGGGAGTCGTTATAGAGAGGAACATTAAGACTTGGCTCACATTTGCAAACAGCTTGAATCCAGATCAGCGTCTGATCTGGATTCAAACTGTTTGTCACTCGTCATAATTTATTCCATCAAAATGTCAACGTATATGTAACTAAGAGAAAAACCAGCAGACAACAATTTTAAGCAAAAGATATTGCCGCAGTAAAAGTGTTAGACATAATTGTCCTGTTTAGGGAACTTCGTTTTGTAAGGGTCATTGTAAGGAGGGAGTCGTTGTTGTGAGGGCCGTGTTAGGGAGGGAGCACTGTAGTTCATTGCAATATCCAGGCATGAATACAGTGGAGAATCTGTTATTCTTTCCCAATAAACGCGTTTACGCTAAAACTATTATTTGCAGTGCAAACAGTTTGGAGCCAGATCAGACGCCGGGTAACCCGGCGTCTGATCAGGCTCCAAACTGTTTGCCACCAAGATAAACATGAATTATTAGAATTGTCCAGAAGTTGTACTTTTCTACGTTTTAGTGTTTTGCGTTTGCGTACGTTTGCGTTTAAACGGGAAAGAATAACAGATTCTCCACTGTAGGTAACACAATTCTCAGATTCCAGCATTTACCTGAAGACTGAGCTTGAGGTAAGTATACTCAGTGATGAGGCTGACACAGTTCTGATGGAGAGTGTATTTTACGTACCAGTAAATGCCAGTGATTCATCGCTTTAATATAAGCAAGCGCAGGGGCATTTACCTGTGTGTTGTATACTGCAAAAAAGATAAACAGTTCTGGCAATTTGATTCAAGATCGGCCTCGGTGTTTCAATGAGCTCTCAAAAATTGCTTCAGCGTATAGTGTAGACATGGTTAAATTTGATTTATTTTTTTATTTTTTATGATTTTACGTCGCTTTAACAGTATTTCAGTCATATCGCGACGCCCAGCTAATTACAGGTGGAGGAAGACCCCAGATGCCCTTTATGCACTGTTTCAGGCACAAATCGGCAACTGGGTAGAACCACCGACCTTCCACAAGCCAGCTGGAAGGCTTCCCCACATGAAAAATCCGAACGACCCTACTGGGATTCGAACACACTTAGTGATGTAAGTCACACACTGTAAACCCAAGTGTTCAAGCATAGAACATGTATTGCACGCCTATTCGCAACAGATATTTGCAGTTACTATACCACTAGGCCACGGAGACCCCTGTTAAATTTGACAAAGAATATTGAAGTCTGTTTTTTGTCATTAAGAATTATGGAATTAAATTGAATTCTTTAACAAATAATTCATCTATATTATATAAAATTCTTCTCTTTTCACTTATATTATATCCTTTGTAAATGCAAATTTTTATTAGGATAAGAGCCATGTTCACATTTAAACGAATGTCGATAATCTTATATTCTGATACAGAAGTTTTTAAGGAATAGATGTTACGTATTTTAGAATCCGCATAATTTCAAGACTTTGGGTGGTACTTCCAATAAACGCGACACTATTTCTTATAGTTCATATTCATGAATCGTAAATGTATAAAATGAAACAATTTTCTAAAGAGGGTGACTTTATGGGGTAATAAGTTTAAAGGAGCTTTACCATGTGTTACAATCTGAGTCAATGTTGCATTGCTATACATGTATCGTTTTTGCGACTAATACAATGTATATGTTTTGAGTTTCGCCTTATTACTTTTGAGCAGTATACGTTATAGCTCACAAAATACTCGTATACTCCGGGTTAGATAAATTGTTTTGATTGAACGCTGAAGACAATGTTAAATTCCCCCTAGCTATGTAAAGTTGTGTTGGCGTAACTTAGCGATTCTGTTGGTTACGGTTATTCAGTCGTCTTTATAAAGACAATGAATGTCTGGACTGTGATCATTGTTGTTCTGTTGTATGAAGTTATTTGTTCGGAAAGTACGCTGATAGTTGATGCACCCGCTGGTCAAATTGAGGGAATTGTGACATCGGTGCAACACGGCGGACAGAAGTATGAAGTGACGTCATATTTGGGAATCCCCTTTGCGGAACCTCCGATCCAAGAGCTCCGATTCGCCAAACCCGTCGAGAAGAAACCCTTCGACAAACTATTTAAAGCAGTTAAAAGAGGACCAGCGTGCATACAACTGGAATATGAACCAAAGGCGCCAACAAGTGAGGACTGTTTGAACCTAAATATTCTCGTTCCAAGGCGGCATGGAAACAGCGCGAATGTTGATAAAAAGGCTGCCATGATCTACATTCATGGTGGATGGTGGCAGTACGGGTTACAAGATGAGTACGTCTCACCTGCATTTGCTGCTAAAACCGATGTCATACTGGTAACACTAAATTATCGCCTAAATGCGTACGGATTTCTAGCCAATGAGAACTTCGGACTAAAGGGAAATTACGGCTTGTGGGATCAGCACATGGGTATAAAATGGGTTCATGACAATATTGAAGCATTTGGAGGTGATCCAGCACGGGTAACGATTGTAGGTAACTCAGCTGGAGCAGCAAGCGTATTATTGCAAGCACTGTACCCGGGAAATGAGGGGTTGTTCAAGGGGGTTATTGCCCTCAGCGGGAGTTTGGTGGCTCCATGGGCTCATAACCGAGAGTATAAAAACACGTTTATAGATTTCGCAAAACGATGTGGATGTGAGTCTAATGGAGACACAGTAGGCTGTTTGCGGAGTCTGAATACGTCTGCCCTAAATGTGGACATGACGTTCCTAACTGCAAAACTTCATCTTCCGGTGTTTGACGGAGAATTTGTGACATTTTCTCCAAAAGACTTTGATATAAATTCTAAGGCGAGTTCTGAAGTTATCGACAGACTGTCAAATGTTGATCTTATTGTCGGACTTACGAGCTCTGACGGCTCGTGGAATTATAAGGAATGGACGTCAGAGGTCAAGAAGAGAGGTTCTGATTTTGCAGTTGGTATTACAGAATCTGACTTCCGGTATTTGATACCACTAGTAGATGAACTGTTAGCTCTTGATTTGAGCGAGCTGGGTATGAGCGCTGTGATACACCAATACATTGACTGGTCTGACCCTAATAACTTGACTACAATTCGTGACGCTTTCTTGGATATGGTGAAAGATCAGGAATTTACAATAGGCGCCGTATTGGCGGCGTTAGCTCATGCTAGAGGTAATGGGCGTGGCCAAACATACATGTATGAATTCGATCACAAACCAAGCTTTTCGGAAACTCCAGCTTACATCGAAAGCGCTATTCATGAAGACGAGCTCCCATATGTGTTTAGTTTTCCGAAAGATCTTATGGTGAAAAGAGGCGTCACTGATGCAGACCCTGTGTTGAAGTTGACGAAAGATGAGGTGGCGTTGTCGGATACTATTGTGAATGTGTTGGCAGTGTTTGCAAAAGCAAGGTAAAATAACATGTAATTGCTTGGTGTCCCTGTCCCTCTACACAGTCACTTGACGGCTTTAGAACTGTTTTACTTTCAGCATGCCTTACATATATCTTGGCGTTGGTAATTTACACGAATGGTTATGCATGTGTTAAATGTATTTTAATTACTAAATATAGAAATCAAATACAGTGCTCCCTCCCTACCTACAACGACCCTCTCAACAACGATACCCTCCTTACAACAATACTGTTTCACAAACAAGTCTTTTTTTAAACACTTTCACTGCTTCAATATCGTCTGATTAAAATGCCATCAGCTTGGGTTTTTTAATCAAATCGCCTCCCTATAACAACTTCTTCCGAACAACTAACACAATACTTGTCTCCCATTGGGTTTTGCTGTAGAGAGGGAGCACTGTATATATTTGTAGATGACGAACTATTTAAAAATGCGAAAAAAAACGTTCCTCGTGAAATTCGAGTCTTAACATTCACGGTATTTGATATTGTAGTTCAAAGTTTGTTTTCAGAACTATTCATAGCCGTCATTCACATGCAGGGCTTGGTACATTCCGTCAGATGACGTGAATGGCCGATCGCTACCCAAACAAAAAAAACAGGGTAACAAATAACTATAACAATGAACTAATTCTGTACAGTTCATTATAAATACATAATTGGTTGTCAAATCACATGCAAATGAGGTTAACAATGTACTAGTAACAATGTACTAATAATGAACTTCCAACAATGAACTAATAAAGAACTAACAATGAACCAATTGTGTACTGTCGATCACAACCATGCACTGTTAACAATGTACTAATTATGTACTTATGACAATGTACTAATCATGTACTCATAACAATGTACTAATGCTGAACTGTTAACAATGTACTAATTCTGCACCATTTCTGAGCTACATAGGCATGCAGATTTCAATGACCCCTTTGTCAATTTAAAACAAGCAATTTTCCTTCAATGAAACTTTTGATTTGTAAAAAGAATATGCGGCAGCCTATAACAAAACGTTAAACTTCTATCTAGATAAACAGTTCATGTATTATTCTATAGTTTAGAGGTCGAGTCAATTTGGGGTCGATTTGACGAGGGACCGAATTGACCCGGGATCTTCTAAATTTTGTAAACAATCACGGAAAATTCTCATGAACTAACCTTCATCGGCTTCGCTAACAAAACACAGTTGAAACCCCAAGCATCGTCGACTGCGTGTATTAATTAACGGTTCAACTTCACACTTTATGCAAGATATCTTGGACACAAACATCGATCGCTCGCTGTTGGTTACAATTTTCCAGATTTGAATTTCTGCCGAATTCTCCCGAAGTGGAGAGTAGATTCAAAAAGGGGAATAACCGCACGTATAAACAATGATGAACTATTAATGTACTATCCAGATTGTTCAAGTTTAATTATGAACCAATGCTGAACAGTTATAGAAGAACTATGTTAAATGATGAACTATTAATGTACTATCCAGATCTTTTAAGTTTAATAAAGAACCAATGATGTATGTACAGTAGAAGAAAGTTAATGTTCAATGCTAAATTAATAATGAACTGTCTGCTTAATGCTGAACTATCAAAGTACTCTGGTGAATCTGAAATATAGTACATTGTTAGGGGTCTAATCGTGTACTTTTCAATGATGTACTAATACTGAACCACAACTATGTATTAAACAGTACATTATTGGTTCATTATTGGTTCATAATTAGTTATTTGATTCATTTTATTCTTGTTTGGGTAGACACGTAGAGTACCGATATTCGATATTGACCGACATTAACCCATTTATACCCAGTGGATTCTTCCACGTTTATATATTGGACTAGTCCATTTTTTATCAAAGGGATTGAAGGTCAAAATTTTCACTTTCATTTTGTTTTATACTGAAATTCCTTTAAGCAAACAGTGTAGACTCTGATCAGAGTCTACATTGTTTGCCTATGTCCCATATATGGGATTGTGGGCACAAATGGGTTAACTCAGTCTCATTAGAGACGTACTACCTTAATCTGTATTGCCTTATTTCAGAGGTCCTGAAGATTTAAGTTCTTTTCCATGGCCGACCTTCACCTCATCGGACCAAACCTACCTCAAATTTCGGACGGACGGTTTCACTACTGGGAGTCACTACCGAGGCAGTGCCGTACACTTTTGGAATGTGCTGATGCCCCAAATCGAGGCTGCTGAACAAATTGATGTAAGCGGTACAACAAAACTAATGCCGCTTGGATTATTAACAAATACTTTAGTTTGCTGGGCAGTTGTGCATTATGTGATCATTAATTGTTTCTGTTGAGAACATGTTTTTTACGCTGACAAAATAGTTTTATTGCAGACGTAAAAAGGATGGAATAATTGTCTTGTTAGGGGAACACCTCACTGTTGTAAGGAGGGAATCGTTGTTCAGAGGGCCACTGTACAGGGAGGGAACACTTTACTACTTTCAGGTCACTGTGCCCTTGACATTGACCTTTGATTCAAATTATATAGAAAAAAGCTTGTCCGAAATATGTCATACAACAACAAAATACATTTCAATGCCAATAGATGTATTGTGTATGCTTTGGGGCATCTGTCACTTATTGTGACACAGTTCTGAGATTATGTTGAAAAAGTCAGAGAGGTGCGACTCAAAAAAAGGGCGCTTATATTTTCACACCTTGTTTTTTCACTTCTTAACTTAGCAGCGGACATATCAGCGATATGCCCGTCGCTAGGTCGTATTCGCCCGCTAGATCACCGATATTACATACTTTTGAGTGTAAACATGTTACTAGATCTAATTAAATTAACAAATATTATGGATATATTATAAATGATATAATGTTCTTAGTTTCAATGTTATGTATTTAGATTACACGTATTTTGTCCTGTATTAAGCTATATAATACATGGACTACTCATTCAGTTGAAGTTGCCTTATAGACTTCATTTGTAAACAGTGGCGTTCTTAGGCTTTTTCATTGCAACTGGCAGTTTAACATGTGTCTAAAGACTGATTACAGTGGAGAAAACGTTATTATTTCCAGATAAACGCGTTTACGCTAAAACTTTTACTTGCAGTGCAAACAGTTTGGAGCCAGATCAGACGCCGGGTAACACGGCGTCTCACATGCTCCAAACTGTTTGCCACTAAGATTAAAGTAAATTGTCAGAATTGCCAACAAGATGCAATGTTCTATGTTTAACTGGACTGCGTTTGCGTTTCGTTTGCGTTTAACGGTAAAGAATAACGTCTCCTGAACTGTATCAGCATTTCTTGAATACGCTTCTAAGGCTTGTTTGTCTATCTAATAATACATGTAGCTATAACAATAAGTTTTGTTTCTCTGCCATTTTAGGCTGTGTCAAACGCTGATTATTCCGTCAATTCGAGCGTCGGTATAAAAACGTCATTTCTGTATTTAACTCTTTCACCACCATATCCCTGTTTTAAATATAGCCACTACATTTGCAAACAGTGAAGACCCATATCAGAGAGCTCCTATAGGAGCCCTCTGATCAGAGTCTGCACTGTTCGCTTATTAAGACCAGTATTTGTTAACTAAACCCAGAATTCAAAGTAGACTGGTTCATGTTTTGGTAACTAAAATATCAACAAGGTAACCTAAAACAATAGTTACTTAGTGTTGAAAGAGTTATAACAGAAATAATACGCTAACTGACGGTACAATATATACTAAAATTGAAATAAAAGTAACTTGTCAATTATATATACAGTTTGTTTTATGGTTTAGAAATAAAAATACCAGAATTAACATGTAACGTATTTATTGTGTCTGTAACAAACAACTGGGTACAAAAAACGCATGATGCATACAAAGACAGGAAACAGTTGTACAGCAACTCTGTGTGTTGTTCGGAATGAGTCGATACAGGGAGGGAAACTGGCCTACATTTGCATTTGTAAGCCAGTTTCACTATAACGGCTCCCACCATATAAACTGTTTAAGACGCAACTCAGAATATCTACCCCGGACGGTATTAAATTCCTAAAACGGAATTTCCGAAATCAAAACTCACATGCATTATTAAAATGTCAACTTCGGAAAACAAAGTAGTATATTTCGCCTGATAAAGATGCACCAAACCTTTGAAAAACCATGCTGCAACATTTTACCCTGAAAAAATGTAACTAGATGTACAGAAGTCATTGAATTATACCCTGTACATAACCCCATGCATATGTCTATCCCTATTTCCCACAAATTGACACAGTCGCACCTCTATATCTCTTAACTCGAAAATATCCGCATTTCAAAGTTAAAACGTGGCTAGGCTACTTTGTAACATCGACTGAAATAAGAATATCTCAACTTAAGCGAGGTCGTGATAACATATCTCAATAGTACAATACATAAAAGGGAGCGAGTTTGAGACATCGAATTTTGGCTGTTTGCTTAGATATATGTATGCAGACTCAGGTTCATCCGAATCTTTGTTTGACAGTAAAACTACGGTTAAAGGTAGTGAGTTTTTCAAATGCAGGGTGATGGTAAAGCGGAGTGTGTTAAATTTAAGCTGCTTTATTCCTATCTTGATTTAAGCTGTCAATCGTCGTTGACACACACATTAGATACAATGTAGACTTATTTTGTTCGGTCGTAACAGCACGGTTTTACTATACAATATTACACTGTAACAGTGGGCCATTATCCCATGTGAGAGTAATATCGTGACAATGCAAACACTGCACCAAATCTCAACTAAACGTTGCGTCACCGAGCATGGTACATGTATATACCGTAGTACAGATTCTCTTTCAGTTGGAAAACGTATTTTTCTTACCGTTTAAATGAAACTTATTGCAATAAAATGAAGAAAATAAGCATTTTTTAAATACACTCGCTATGTTGCGGTCTGGCTAAAATACAACGGTGTTGACGGAATTTTTCATCTTACATACGATTAGATGTACATATATATAACTAGTATAACTATGCAAGAACAGGTCCAATGCTATATGAATAAACATATGCTAACATCTGACCGATTTAGTAAACGCTTGAAAATCTCAAACTTATTTCAAACGCTTTAATGCTTTAATGATTGACGTGCTTTTGCGATTTATGGGGTTATAAACGCCTGAGCTGGGTCAGGGGCCCGTTTCATTAAACTTTGTGCGACAAATGTTGTCGTATACGGTAAGTCAGATTATAAAAGTTTCAATTATTATTAATTTCTCCATCCAAACCTGTCTTGTGACAGACGATTCCAAAGAGATGTCACAAGACAGGATTAGATGGAGAATAATAATTTAAATGTATTTTAAACTTTTGACTTACGGCCGTTTTTGTCGTACTAAGTTTTATGAAACGGGCCCCAGTTTCGCAAACGCAAAAAGTAAGTTTTATTTAAACGATAAAGAATCTTATGTCTTCTCCGCTATACATGTATTTTCAATTCTGGCAATAACTGAAAGGGTTTAAAACATATAATCATTATACATGTACAGTAGAACTGCTCTGTCACGGAGACTAAACAATATTCCCCGTTTTATTGTTGTTAAGGCACATGACAGCTTTTGATTTTAAAGCAGATGACCAAACAGTAAAAAAAATGCAGAAATCTTAAGAATTTTTCTGCTCAATTTCCTATTGCTTTGTGCAGTCACCTGTCGTAAACACTAAAACCTTAGCATTATGTAGTGGTCTTCATAGGGAGGTTCTGCTGTATATGATTTATCAGTTGAATATATTTATCTTTCACCATCAAACTATGAAGGACCTAACTATAATTGCTAAATAGAGCATGCGAAAAATAGTTTTCTTACCCTGAGATTCTTCGTTGTATAGCTACACGGATTCAAAGATACATAAGGCATTTGATCTAATGATCAAAACTGGCCATTTAAACTATTACCCCATAGTCTGTTTCTCATTTTTAAAACCACTTAAAGCAGATTGAAAGTAAAGCAGAATGCGCCTTAAGGCGCATACTGCTTCACTTTGAGCCAGCCTTTAGATACCATCTGCTGGAATATATAAATTATTTCTTACGGTACATAGCCATGGCTGCACCAAGTAGAACTATTTTATTCAGTGGAGGAATAAAAAAATGCGTTAAAATGAATATCTATGGAGTAATGGGTTAAAATGGTACATTACAAAAACACTTAATGTGAGATTATAATTCGTTGCATAGCTACATGGATTCTAATATAGCTAACAAATCTATTCAAAACTGAAAGTTTAAGTACAATGTACAAAATATACACTTTATGTGAGATTCTGTTTCATTGCATAGCTAACTACACAGATTATTAGATACACAATTCATGTAATATGTTCAAAAACTGACAGTGGGTACACATAATACAGTGGAAAATACGTTATTTTTGTCAGTTTAAACGCAAAAGTAACGCAACCCAAATGCAGTAAAATGAAGAAAATTAAACCTTTTTTAAAAAAAATTAACGATTCAAATTTATCTGAGTGCCAAACTGTTTGGAGCCTGATCAGACGCCGGGTTACCCGGCGTCTGATCTGGCTCCAAACTGTTTGCAATGGAAGTAGAGTAGATTTAGTTGTTATAACATCAACGCGTCTATTGTGAAAGAATAAAGTATTTTCCACTGTATACTCAATGTACAATAATACTGCATTGCACAGCTTTACAGATTCTAAAGATAAATAGGACATGTGATATAGAGGATAATTGTTTTTTTCAGTATAAGATATAGAGGATAATTGTTTTTTTTCAGTATAAGATAGAAATGTAATCCATTGAGTGAACATCAGACGTTATATTTTCACGAGTGGCGAAGCCACGAGTGAAAATATAACAGTCTGATGTTCACGAAATGGATTAAATTCGATCTTATACTGAAAAATACAATTATTCTATTTATTTATGCTTCTAAGCCACTTTTTAAACGAAATTGTTCGACAATTGAGAAAGCGAAAGTAAATGATTTACCCCGTGTTGAGCCCCAACTTTATATCGAACACATTTTTGAAACAGTTTCCCGTACGATGACGTCACTTATTTATTGATTTGACGTCATCCGAATTACTTCGTTGCTCCCGAGTTTGGATTCGTGCTTTTCCGGTGAGTACAATGTAGTTCGCGACAAATCGGACTGCCGGAATTTAACGATAAGATACGATTGACTACGATTCTTTGGGAGCCCTACGGGGAAAATTCATGATAAAAGCGATTGGTGATAATCCACTGCAGTGGATTACCAAGTGATAATCCACTGCTATTTCGTGGTAATTCACCGAAAAGCATAAATAAATGTTTATAATGCAAATGCATAGCTACACGATTCTGAGATGACTAAGGTAGTATGCTCTGTTTAAAATTGATATTTTAAACAGATACAATGTACAAAGAATACACTTAATTTGAGAGTTTACATACAACTTGTTGCAAAACTAAATATACTTTAAAGATGTAATGATTCAAGCAATCGATACGTCTATCTACCAAAGGCAGATGGTTACATTTCCACTTCAAGATTTCAAACAGTAGACTTCAATATTTCACTTTTTTTTTCTTCCAAATTCCCCGATTTCCCAATTTCTCGATTTCTCCATCATTCTCAATTGCTCGACTTCTCGATTTTTATTCCAAGTTTCTCAATTGCTCGATTTCTTCTTCAAATTTCTCGATTTCTCAATGGCTTGATTGCGATTCAAATTTTCCCAATTTCTGATCGCTCGATTTTTCTTTCAAATTTCTCGATTACCCAATTTCTGGATTTCTCGATTTTCTAATGAATGTCTACATTTAACCCTATAATAATAATGAGTAGCCACACCATAGGGTTTAATACAGACATAGGATTTTAGTTTTTGAAATACATGTACTCCTGTTATCCGCGGATGCCCTTGTCGTCAAACCGAGTAACATTATGACCGATAACTTAAGGCTGCAAACTGCTTGCAAATGACTTAACTGTTTAGCACACGCTCTAATTGGGAAAGAAAAACGTCTAAAGTATACACTTAATTTGAGATTCTACTTCGTTGCATAGCTGTTCCAATTCTAAGATAGTACTATTAATACTTGTGACGCTAAACTCGCAGGGAATAACATTCTTTCGATTCTATTTTTCGTTGCATAGATAAAAGCTTATGGCATATAGGCCCACTTGTATATTCGTTTACCTATGTCTGTCATTATCAAAACTGTAAACATGTATACAATTGTATTTTAACTACAATAAATCTTGTATTAAGTGAGCATTCAATGAGATGGAGTGGATAACTCTTAAGATAAAATGCTTCCTCCCTGAAACTTCAAATTGACAATTCCAGTTTCCAATTTAGTCCAGTCAATTTTTTTTCCTATAATTTATATACATGTTTTTGATTTTGTCAATATATGTATATTGAATTATTACATACAGTGAAGACCCAGATCAGAGGGCTCCTAGGAGCCCTCTGATCTGGGTTTTCACTCTTTTCATACAGGACAAGTGTATTCTAAACAGGTTCACTAATTGCAAAGGACATATGCATGTGTGACTAGGGTTCAAAGGGTTAACGTCCGGTAGAAATAATGCATTTTCTTGAAATGCCACATATATCATATCAAACACTGCATGTAAATGGGCTACACTGCCACGTCTCTTCCACGACCTAATGTGAGATAGATGTTACTCTTTCAAGTTCACAACGTACTTGGGCGAGTATGTCTTATTATTATGTTTAGTTAATGATTGCTTAATACAAGATTGGCTGTATTTGTGATTAACTGAATACTGAATGGAGTAGATCTAGTCAACCATGGCATAGCACTTCACTATTTTTGTGATTCACATAAATGTACATGTACAATAACGGAATGTATGATAAGTCAATAACATCATTAAATTGTGAGACACTCTCTCTCTATCTCTCTCTTTTCTCTCTCTTTCTCTCTCACTCACTGTATTCCTGGTTAACCCTTTCCTCCGTAGCCTGTTTCTAGTTTTGAAGACAGGTGATCACTTCAAGCAGGTTGAAAGAAAAGCAGAATGCGCCTTAAGGCGCATTCCGCTTTACATTCAGCCTGCTTTAAGCTACCATCTGCAAGTTAAGATATAGAAAATATTTCTTATGGTGTATAACTGCATATTCATGACTGTATAAATTGAAAGTATTTTCTTCATTGGAGGAATATATTAAAGGCGTAAAAGGCATATCATTTATGGAATAAGGGGTTAAATAGCAAATTTCTTTTCTTTCTTACATGTACAATCTCTTACAGTATAATACAATACAATTAATCTAAGTACCGAGCCATACTATGTTATGGACACAGTTTATTTGAGCATGTTATTATGCCATTCTATCAAAGTCATCACTATGTTTAAGGCTGAGTACCCCTTATGAGATAGGGCCAATGTATGTCAATATCAGAACTCTACAGATAGCGGTCGGTAATTCTCGTCAAACGACAAACCTGTTCCGAACCATGCCAGTGCATAGTTACATTGTAGGAGCAGGCCGGTGAAATGACAAAAACTAACACCCCTCAGGATTGTGACCCCGAGACAATTTTTGACGTAGAAACGTGACCTCCTGGGTCATAATAGTATGCCAAATAAAGTCCCAAGGACAGTATGTCCTCCGGGGTCACTTTATAGAGGTGGACACTTTTCGTCATCACATCGGCAGTTGACGAGAATGGCCGATCGCTACATACGAAGAGTACCGATTTTGGTCCGATCTCATTAGAAGCAATTTTCTAGTGCTACATGTATTTTGTCAGATTTGAGCAATGTCTAACTAATTATATGTATAAAAAGTTCATTGTCAACTTCGGTTTAGCGAAAATTGAATCTGCATATCAGTTTGGATACAGATCAGATTCTACATTTGTGGGGCCCAATCTTGATCCACACTGCTTGTAAAATTCATCAATTCTGTTACTGTACAATGCGTTCATGGATACAAGGTTTCATCTTAAGGAAGTATACCCTTACGAAACCATACTGATATCGTTAAATATCGGTATACTACGATGAGCAATCGGCCATTCTCGCCAGTTAGGGAAGTACTACTTAACCCTTTCATGATCAAATGTATCGTGAGGTTTTAACCCCTTCGCCACCATATTGCAGTCGTCTGCTTCAATAGCGTTGTCTGCAATATCGTTTCAAAGTCATATTTAAGGTAGTTTAACTGGCGTAATTTCAAACAAGAGGCAAACAGTTTTGATCCTGATCAGACGCCGTGTTACGCGGCGTCTGATCAGGATCAAAACTGTTTGCAAATGCGCTTTATGACGTCATTGCGAGTAAAAGGATTATGTTATATACAATCGGTGATCAGCCTGTGGGCATTATTGCCCCATTAGATCGATTCTTCCAGTATTCATCATCATCTTTCATAACCTCTCGCTCCACGAAGGCAAAAACAGCAACCGCCACTAAAATGGCTGCCAAGATTGAAAAAATCATGAGACGCTCTGCTCGTTTGGCGAACTTTCGCGCCAAATCAATGTCTCCCCGCATAATTCCGGCTTCAAATTCCTTTTCACACCTGAATGCATAGTAAGCAGCTGGAATTCCAAGTGGGAAGAATATAAAGATGGACACGATAGAAAAGGCCTGTAACAGTTTAATATGTTTTTTCCTCAGCGGCCTTTCTTGCCGGTATCTATGTGGCGCCAAATCGCAGCACTGTTGGGTTTGAATCATGTGTACCCCGTTAGGATGACGTATCACAATCGGCTCTGCAACCACAACCGACTCCCCAGTCCGGCTACTATAGTACACTGGAGGAGAAGCTACACAACTCGTATTGCCAGCATTGTCCGCACTTCCGGTTCCTAAAGAACCGTTCGGAGTACCTCGGATATTCTCGTTTTTATCTGATTGCGAGGCGTTGGCATTATTGTTCTGAGAATTCTCTCCGTCACTGTCGTCTAGTGCGGGGTTTATAAATTCCAAGCTCGCCGTGCCGTTGGGCGACGAGGCCCCGGGGTCCGTCCGAAGGTGTGGCTGTATGTCGTTGCTGAGTTCGTCATTTTCGACCAGCTGTGACACATCCTCCGGGGATTTCGTTGTCATTCTGAAACACAGAAACACTACAGTAAAACCTCTCTATTACCACGGTGATAGTTAAACAGAATTATGATACATGTATACGCAACTCAAAAAGTTCCTGAGCTCAGTACAACGTGGGCAATGTCCGACCAGGGTCGGGGCCATTTAGATGTCTGATGGGCTGAATTTAATCTTGGTAAAATTTTTGGAACTACGTGTTATAGAGACTTCAAGTGTACTCAACGTGATCAGAGGGCTCCTTAAGGAGCCCCCTGATCAGGGTCTACACTGTTTGCATGGGAAAGCGTAATCCTAACCGGTTCACTGTTTGTAAATGACGTGTATACTCGTCGCTAGGATTGAATGTGTTAACCAATTGTTTTGCTAAATGCACGGCTTCGGAAAAAGAATCATTAATCTAAATGAAACAATAATATTCTGCTGAAAGTCCCCATCAAACCCTAGAAGGCTATAGTATGGCTACTCATTAGAACCATCGCAAAGCGACAGGTCTAAGAGTAGCAACATCATAAGGCTCTGCAAAGTCACGTCATATATAGGATTGTGCAAAGTCATGTTTCTAATCAGTAGTCACATCATCAGGGGCTCGTTTCATAAAACATCTTACGACAAATGTTGTCGTAAGTCAAAACTTTAAATTACATTTAATCTCTGATTTCTCTATCTAATCCTGCCTTGTGACATCTTTTTGGAATCGTCTTTTCAAGACGATTCCAAAAAGTTGTCACAAGACAGGATTAGATTGAGAAATAGATAATAATTGAGACTTTTATAGTCTGACTTACGACAACTTTTGTCGTAAGAAGTTTTATGAAACGGGCCCCAGGTATGTTGAGATATTATGTTTGTATTTACCCCTCTATTACGGCTACTAAAACGAATGTTAATTTATTGTATAAACGACAGATACGACAGCTTTAAGCAGTGTGACAGTAAACAGAAAGCTCCTAAAGGTTATAACCACGGTTAAAGTTGAAGACAGACATACAGGGCAAAAACAATATACATGTATCACTGACTAAGTCGTGCGAGGTCATACAAATAACACCAAAAAGCCAAGAATTGGACTAGACGTAATTGGAAACTGGAATCTTTCATTTAAAGTCTTAGGAGTGAACGAGTTAAGAAGACGAGTTAAAGGAGAAAGAATGAATATGAGCCGTGGCATGACGAAACCTGCCTTATTGCATTGCAACATTGTACAACCCATGCAAGTACCCTTGTCATCCCAGGCTATGTATCTGAGTTTGATCTATGCTGCCAAATACCGTAAATAAAGTAGCTATACATGAAATACATGTAGATGCATGTGGGTGACAAACAGTGTAGATCAAGACCAGCCGCCGCGTCTTTGACGCGGTGGCTGGCCTTTATCTACACTGTTTGCAATACAATAAAACAGCTTTTGACATGACTTTGCTCATATTGTTTCACGGGTCTAATAACTCTTCAACAAGCAAATTCAAGCTCCTGCAGCAGGGGGCTCTCTGATCAGTGTCTGCACTGTTTACCATTTAGCAATGGGTATTGTTAACATAAAACCTAAATTTTCATAAAAGTATCTAGATATAATAGTTGGAAACAGGAATCGTCCATTAACTCATTGACCCTAGAGACGCATATATGCGTCCTTTACGAAATGTGTACCTGTGAAGAGTACACTTGTCCTATGCAAACAGTGAAGTCCCTGATCAGCGGGCTCCTGCAGGAACCCTCTGATCAGGGACTTCTCTGTTTGTAATTTTGAAATTTATTACAAAAACCAACCATTAACAGTCTAAAATGAACCAGCCTTTATTACAAACTGGAATTGTCCATTGAAAATTTCAGGGGATAATGAGTTAAAAGATTCCGGCTAGCATGAGTTTACATGTGCAGTACGTTACATGCTTACCTCGTCATCCTTATCCGACACAGAATGATACTGATATAAACATGTTGTTTGTTTCAGTATTTCTGAGCTTGTCGTTTATCACGTGGGCTCTACTTCTTTCTTAACCCTTTACCTGATAGCCTGTTTCTAGTATTGAAGATAGGTGACAACTTAAAGCAGGTTGAAAGTTAAGCAGAATGTGCCTTAAGGCACATTCTGCTTTACTTCCAGTCTGCTTTAAGCTATCGTTTGCTAGAATATAGAAACTATTCCCTATAAGATATATTAATGACTGATTAAATTGGAACTATTTTCTTCAGCGGAAGAATGAATCATATTCGCTGAAAGGCGCTTCTATGGGGGAAAGTGTTAAAACCCCGTTCATATTGATTATTACACAAATGTGAGCTTTCTTATTTACTTAGAACGTGCTTTGCAGCCATCTACTTGGAACAAAAGAAAGTAAGCCTTAATTGTTTCTGATGTGTCATAAAAGCAGAATTTTCCTGTTTTAACCTTTTCTAAAAATTACCGCGTATTTTAACCCTTTCGAAGACAAATAATGGTCTGCTAAAATGCGTCGGCATTTTCATGCCAGATACTTTGACGTTTTGCCTGAACAAGTATTGATGAGAGTCTGATCTGGGTACAACATGTTTGACAGGTCGACTTTATTCACCGTTTGGCTGTGAAAGGGTATTATACGGCTTATTTCATTATAATACAGGACATAACTATATCTATAACTGGGACCCACCACTTCTCTTTCTCTCTCTCTCCGGATATCCGTTTACGTATTTGTAGCTTTAAGAAAATACAGTAAAATCTCTCTATATAACGATCACTGAATTTTATTAATTATTGTGCGATTAAGACAGGTGACTGATTGATGTAATGTGACAGTAAAACAAAAAGTTCCTTCATGAACATCTTGATACTGCCGCCTTGCTTTAAGATGTCACCTCTCTTTTATACAACCAACAAGCCTACTGTTTGTGGTCGTAATAGAGAGGGTTTACTGTACTATATATACTCCTATTTAAATGTCACCGGGGGCGATGTAAAGGCCAAAAGGCTTAAAGCTGCATGGCTGAAAATAAAGCAGCATTCCGCTTTACTGTCAGCCTGTGTTAATTAAGCAAGCATCTGTCTTCTATACTGACCCATGCTATACAGAATAGGCAAAGAGGGTTAACATGCAATATATGTTTTCAGATAAATTCAATGATTACATTCATGTATATGTAGTAGTGTTTGACAGATACATGTATGGGCATTTGTTAGGAACGTTTAAACGGAGCTATACGGTAAATACAGGGTAAACTTGTCTTGAGATGCCACGCAGTCATAAAACAGGATGAATAGGCATTACTCAAGACAGGTGACACCTTTGTGCAGAACAAAAGTAAGGCAGAAAACACACGCATAAGTTTTCTGCTTTACCTTTGTTCTGCAAGAAGCAGTTCCTTGCCCTTTCATAATCAAAGTATTCGGGAGATGTTTACCCCTTCACCGTTTCATTGTCGTCTGCTTCAATTTTGTTGTCTGCAATATCGTTTCAAAGTTTAAAAAAATAAGACAGTATGACTGAAGAAATTTCAAAACAAGTGCCAAACAGTCTGATCGGGATCAAAACTGTTTGCAAACGTGTTTTGAAGCGTCATTGAGAGTGAAAGGGTTAACTCTTTCATTGCTAACGGAGCCAAAGAGCGACTTCGCAAACAGTTTGGATAAGGATCTGATTTGACCAGAGTCTGCACTGTTTGTCATTGGGCAACCTATCGCATGCAGAAAACAACCATATATAATCTAAGTCTTGAATGCAATAGACTTATTCTTGAAAACTAGGCTTGGATGAACTTATATGAACTTTCTACATTATTTGCATCCTGAATTTATTAGTTGTCTTCAAGCTAAGCGCGAAATAAGTAGAACTATACAGGAAAAGAGTTGTTCCAAATTAACCCCGTTCATTAGCATAAGGTGTATGTTAATGTATGTATTAATAAACACTTTCATGTATATCTAATATTAATTAATATTAAAAATCTATAAATTGAATCTACATGAAGGAATGAAGACGTTGGATTTTGAACGCATAGAACGCATTTTAATGACGTCACGAGTAAACGACGTCGTGACATACCTCATTTGCATAGTTATTCAATTACTTATATATGACAAATAAACAACGAGTGTTTTTCAACGGTCACGCCGTCTGTTATGTTATAAAGAATATTAGTTTACATTAAGCAAAACGCGACAGATTAAAGCGCAAACGTCTAGAATCGTATGTAGTGATCGTAAAAGAGAGATTGTACTGTATTTCTTTTCGAGGAACACAAAAGGAAATAATTGTTATTTTGGAAGGCATTGACTTATGGCATACGGCAGTGATTCTTAACCCCTTCACTGCCATGACGTCATCAATTTTAAACAATTGTCGTCTGCTTTTATTTCTCAATTTTAAATTTAGGTAGTTTGGCTTAAGAAATACTAAAGTTAGGGTCAAACAGTATGGATCCTGATCAGACGCCGCGTTACGCGGCGTCTGATCAGGATCCAAACTGTTTGCAGAAAAAACTTTTTTACTTGGGGTGAGGAAGTGAAGGGAGTAAATCCGCATACTTTTTGGTCAGTTGTATTTACTATCGTAAAGAAGGAAAATATTTAACATAATATTTAACCCGAAACTTATAGTATGCTTTCAAATTATCGTCTGCAAAATTTTAAAACATGAAATTTGGTGCATATTACAGACTGAAGATATATCAATAACAGTTTTAAGCACATCAATGGACACTGATCATATGCCGAGTCACTCAATGGCTGGTCTGTATCCAAACTGTTCCACAATGCAGGTCAAGTCTGGATAAACCGGATAAAGGCGAACCATTTATTGGCGCAATATCCGATAAATGTCGATTTCACATATAGTTTGGATCCTGATCAGACGCCGCGTTACGCGGTGTCTGATCAGGATCCAAACTGTTTGGTACTCGTATCGATATTTCATCAATGTTACTTCTTTACTCTATATTTCAAACAAATATTCAGACAGCAGTTTTAAAAGCAGACGATAAAATGTGACGAGGAAAGGGCTAAACCATACCAAATATGTTCATTGAATAGTGCATTGTGGGACTTCTTAACATGGGCATTAACATGTTCCCTGTTAAATGTACAAGTATCGTCTGTTTGAAATATGTCGTCTGCAACGTAAATAATATTGAAAAATAATTTAAAACCTTTAAATCTAGAAACCTAGTAAATGGTGAAAGTTTGGATCTTGATCAGCCGCCGAGTTACTCGGCGTCTGATCATGGTCCAAACTGTTTGCACCATTGTCACAATGTGTATCTTGTTTGGCATGTATAACAGGATAGGATTAACAGAACAGATGAGACATGACTTAGATTAAATGGGGATTTCCATCAACATTGAATGAGCCTAAACATATTAATATGGAAGGGAATTATTACAGAATGTGTCATGATTGTTTTTAAATTTGATATATATACGGCCATTATTTTTTGATGAATTTTATTTGATCAGATTTCATATTTCCCAATTTCATATTATACAAATACATTATGCAAATACATTATATACACGTGGCCATTATTCTGACTCTTATTCCTACAGTGGAGAATGGGTTATTCTTTCCCAATAAACGCGTTTACGCTAAAACTATTATTTGCCGTGCAAACAGTTTGGAGCCAGATCAGACGCCGGGTAACCCGGCGTCTGATCAGGCTCCAAACTGTTTGCCACCAAGATAAACAAGAATTATCAGAATTGTCCAAAAGTTGTTCTTTTCTACGTTTTAGTGCTTTGCGTTTGCGTACGTTTGCGTTTAAACGGGAAAGAATAACAGATTCTCCACTGTATCTGTGCTGGAAACCAGTATAATTAATTAATGATGTATAATTCTCCAACAATGTAGACACGGATCTCAAGATAAGAGGGGGGAAACTGAACAACTCCAACTCATTTTCAGCACAAGATCCTATAGTGTTACTACCCAAGAGACGATTCTATACAAAGAGTAGTGACACCATAGGGTTTAAAGAAAAAATAAAGATTTTAAGGGGTTTTTTTTAAGAAAAAAATGCCTTTTAATAAATTTATACCTGCATGGAGCTCTGATATACTGGTCTGGGTTTACGATATTTGTTTTACTTTTACTTTTCTGATTTTTGTTTATAACGACAACCCTAATCTCAAAAGTGGAACGGTCCATTATATGAAACATTCAGCATAAAAATGATAAATGAGCAAGACCACGATGAACTTGAAAAGCTTAACCCTTTCATGATCAAATTTTTCGTGAAGATTTTATCCCTTCACCGCCATATTGTCGTCTGCTTCAATATTATTGTCTGCAATATCATTTCAAAGTTAGATTTAAGGCAATATAACTGACGTAATTTCAAAACAAGTGGCCAAACAGTTTTTATCCTGACCAGACGCCGTGTTATTTGTATAAGTCCGTGCTTCAACTAAATGTTGAATCCGCTTATATGATATATATGTACACCATGTACATCAAACCTTAAAGTGCGTCTTTAGACATTTACTGAGAACGAGGGAGAGAGGTTGAAGAGAGGGAGAGATAGACAGACAGACAGACATACAGTCAGACACACACATATACACGCACTGCGGCAGATAGTGACAGAGATATATGTACACAGAGAGAAAGACATACTGAGAAAATGAGAGACAGTGATACAGACAGACAGCAAGCAAGGAAAATTATAGACCGACGGACACAGAGACAGGCAGACAGACAGACCGACATACAAAGGAAGAAAGACAGAGGTGAAACAGGGTCACCCGAAAAACCGAAAACAGCCTGTTTTCGCGAAAACAGGCGAAAACAGGCTGAGCTTACGAAAACAGGCTAGAAAAAAGGTTTTATGTTGTGAAAGTATATTTAAAGCCATCAATAACAGTTTATTAGTCTATTATAAAATAATAATCGTCATTCCTACTCAAAAAGGTGCTTTTATTGCCCCAAAATCGGCGTCAATATGAAAAGTGCCGGTCCGACATGACATACGAAAACAACCGAACACACCACTTAGAAGCTATATGTATGTTGTACCGATATCGTATTATACGGTATTCATATTTTTTATATCGTTAATACGGTATTAATATTGTTTATTCACCAATATATTTTAACAAATTATCAAAAAAGATGCTTTTGATGGCTAGCAATCGTCGCAATATGGAAAAATGCTGACCTGCCTTAACTTACGAAAACAGCCTGAAAACACCATTTGAAACGGATATGCTGTACAAATATCGTTATGGCATGCAAAGAAAAATGATATAGAGTTGGTATTATAATTTGTCTGGCTAAAAGTCGGCAACAAATGTTCAAGAAGTGAATAATGAAACTACGGAGAACGGTCAGATTTTATAGGGATCGAGCGAGATGAAAATCAATTAAGTTCTCAAACATGTCAGCACGAGTGGCTTTAATACTAATTAGCGACACTCATGAACTTTTCAAACATGTCAGCATGAGTGGTTTTAATCATAATTAGCGAAACTCTTAACTGTGCTCACTACTAATTATTCTTATCGTTCACACTTTGTCATTCTCAAATACATTTCAAAGCCATATCGCGGCCCTGTAAATCTATTATCTGGATCCATGTCATATTTGTTATATTCGAATCTCATTATATGGTATATTGAAGAAATATTTATGCATTGCTTTTATCCAGAATTAAAATTGTATATACAAATACCTATGTTTCATTCAATATGTGTGGTTCTTATCCAGGGGCAGAATCTGTAAATTATCTAAAATTATATGAATTCGGGTGTGTGACAGTCGAGGGTACCGACAGTCGGCAAGCTTTGACGGATGGATCAAAGATGGTTTGGACTTAAATTTTTTGTATTACAATGTAACAATAAATCCGAGTGAACACATTACACAAGCACTTTCACTTATATAATCCAGCATTTCGAATTACATGCTCACGTGTCATCATCACAGATAAAACACAAAACACACATTCATATAATAATCCAATTGAATCAAGTGTTGATAGAATTCACGTAATCCACAGCTCAAAGGCTGTACAGGAGGGGTCCGGCAACATGAAAAAAATAAATATCATAGTTTAAATTAATATGTTTACAATATGTGTACAACATTAAATATTGAAACGCATTGCAGAGCTTCATATGAGGGAAGTATTTAAAAAACTAAAATCTGTGAATGGAAGCTCCAGCGCTGACTTACTCCGTACATATTCAGCAGCTCCATCTCTGTCTCAGCCTGCTTCTGGAGGGCATTTCCTCTTCTTGTCAGTTTTTCAATTGTTAACCTATACTTTTCCGAAAAAAACCTGATCAGGATCTGCAATGTTTGTTTCGACTGTTTGTTTATGACGAGTATACTCGTCCCTCGGGTGAATATGTAGTACTATGTACCATAAGAAATTGTTTCTTTATATAGGCAAATTGAAGACAGAATATTATTCTTTATCATACGAGATGGTACATTAAAGCAGAACAGAAAAGTAAAGCATTATAAATTGGGTGCTTTCTGCTTTACTTTCAACATGATATGATGTTCTTCAAAAATAGTCAAAGATCATGGAGTAAAAGGATGAAACGGACGACAACGTACATTCATGTACTTTTCAGCTATGGCAATTCAGCAGACGACAATAAATTCAACGACTTAGACCACGAATGAATAACAGATGTGTTATTCAATATACAATACAATATTCATTCGTGCTTAGACCATATAGACATAATTCATAATCCCTAGCAGATAGTAACTTAAAGCAATCTGAAAGTTAACAGAATATACGCCTTAGGATACGTTCTTCTTTACTTTCAACCTGCTATAAGTGGTCACTTCTTTTCAATAGACAAATGCCATATGGTAAATAAGGAAATAGCTAAATCGATAGTTGATTTGACAAGAAGGAAACGAGACAGGATAAAAGTATTATATGAGTAGTACGTACCTAACCAGGGCAGCGCTGGCATCTTCGTCGAACATTACTTGACCAGACGACGACTTACAGAAGAAACAATTTAGACTGTAACGTATCTAACCAAAACCAAACTAAGAATGACACAGCAGACCCATCCTTTGTTTTCATAAATTTTAAGATTTTACACCTATGTGAAATTATGAAGAATGTGACGGCTACATCAAAGGCTATCCTTGCACGTGCCAGCCATCAGAGAATGGTCGTGTTTGTTTGAGCAACGCGTGTCAGCGGTGGACGCGTGTCAGCGGTGGTACTGACACACTTCATACAACCTGGTCCTGTAAATTACTCGTCCTAACGTGTTTACTGTATGTGTGGAATCCAAACAGGAAAAAATTGTTACAGTTATTCGTTATTGGATTATTCTATCGTTTTGGTAATTATGTACAATTTACTCATATTCGGATTTCTTAACTAATTCCGACTTATTTCAGACAAGTTTAGAACATTGTTTTTAATTATTGACCTTTTAAGTCAATTTTTCAAATTTAGGCTAAATTTAATTAAACAAAAGAAACTTTTACCATCGGCATTTATTTGGGAATTAAGTTTTTCAACCGATGCGCGGTCTCAACCAATTCCCAAATGAATACGCCTTACGCCTCTGCAAACAGGTGAACCCAGACCAGAATGCTTCTTTACGATCTGCCTCATCAGGGTCTACCCATTTTGCCCATATACATAGATTCATAATATATTTCGAGGTGTTTGCGAGAGTAAAGGCCAAAACAGTTTTTAAACGGGATTATTGGATGATTAGTTAATTATACACATATATATCGACTTATAGAAGTATTGAAAGCCAATTTTGGGCATTTTCGGCTGTCCGATATGTGATCTCAACCATTTACCAAATGAATACGCATTTCGTCTCTGCAAACAGGTAAACCCAGATCAAGATGCTCCTTTATGATTTGCCTCACCAGGGTCTATTTAGGTTGCCGATATATAAATGTATAATATATTTCGAGGCGTTTGCGAACGTCAAGGTCAAAACAGTTTTTTAAACGGGATTTTAGATGATTAGTTCATTGTACACATTCTGCTTTAATTTCTGCCTGCTTTAAGCGGACATCTGTTATTATATAGCAAATATTTCTTATGGAAAGAGTACATACACCGAGTTTTAGTTGATCAAATAAATTTTTTGAGTTGGAATTTCGACGATATGATCAAAATATAATTATAAATTTTCATTTGTGCATTTTTTTTTTAAAATATGAGTGTGTAACACCTATTTTAGAGGGTGTTTTCGTATAAACAAATTTAGATTTTCGTAAGTTAAAACATTCAACCCTAGAGATGAGTATACTCGTCATTTACAAACAGTGTAGGCCTACTTGTGATGATTACACTTGTCGCATGCAACCAGTGTAGACCCTGATCAGAGGACTCCTTAAGGAACCCTCTGATCAGAGTCTACACTATCATTTTGAAATATATTGTTCAAATAAACCCAAGATATTAAATTATTGGTTAGACAAATTTTGAAATTGAAATTTTCCGTTAAAAGTTTCAGGGGTGAATGTGTTAAGGTAGGTCGGTATTTTTCAATTTGTCGCCGATAGTTAGCCAACAAAGACAACCTTTTTTATTGATTACTAGTTTTAATACTTATAATACATATCGCCACATATGTTTTGAAACCTATTACCTTTAGTAAACCCGTTACTCCACATCCTTTTTATAGTTTTAAGTACAGGTTCCCGCTTAAAGCAGGTTGAAAGTGAAGCAGAATTCGCGCTTGGCGCGTTCTGCTTTACTTTCTGCCTGCTATAAGCGGACATCAGCTAAGCTTTATGAGCGAGCTATTCTTTAACGCTTTCACCCTCAATAACGCTTATATAA
The DNA here is from genome assembly GCA_922989275.2 of Gari tellinella. Taxonomy (NCBI): domain Eukaryota; kingdom Metazoa; phylum Mollusca; class Bivalvia; order Cardiida; family Psammobiidae; genus Gari; species Gari tellinella. Next base: position 96,580,771 of record OV277858.1, read on the forward strand.
GCGCGTTGCAAAAAGTATGGATCCTGATCCGAAGCCGCGTCACGCAGCGTCTGATCAGGATCGAAACTGTTTGATACTCGTTTTGAAATGCCCTTAGTCATACTGCATTTTTTTTAATTAACTTAGAAATTACATTGCAAACAACAAACATGTGATATTACGCACCGATATTTTTCATTGCGTCGCCGATTTTGGTCAATTTTATTGTCGATTGTAGGTCAACAAAGGCAACTTTTTGAGCCTAAATAACATTTATTAGTTCAAATTATTATTATTAAACAGTGTTTATGTCTTTGAATGCGATATTAATACAAAAAACATATTTCCTATGCTGTTTCCGTATGCTATTACAGACCAACATTTTTCATACCGTCGCCAATTTTGGTCAATAAAAAGCATTTTTATCGGAAAGGGGCCATTATTAAATCATTATAAAACATTTAATTGGAATATATGCTTTTAAATACGTTTTCTCAACGTATGATATTAGTACACAAATCATACTTTCTCTACTGTTTTCGTGTGACATTAGTTATTACGGACCGATATTTTTCATAGCTTCGCCGATTCGGGTCAATTTTATTGGCGATTGTAGGTCATGAAAGGCAACTTTTTTTAGCCTAAATGACTGTTATTAGTTCAAATTATTGAATTATATCCTTTTAAATACGTTTCCAGTACATAAAACCTTTTTTCTAGCCTGTTTTCGTAAGATCAGCCTGTTTTCGCCTGTTTTCGCGAAAACAGCTGTTTTCGGTTATTCGGGTAACCGGTGAAACAGACTTCATTAAGAGAGGAAGACTTAGAGAGTCAAACAGATATACAGATATAGATAAAGGCAGACAGAAAGAGAGTGTGTGTGTGTGTGTGTGTGAGAGAGAGAGAGAGAGAGGGAGAAGGGGCAGAGAGATAGGAAACATATAGAAATTAAGACACAGATGTCGAGAGACAGACAGACAGATAGATAGATAAAGACAGAGACAGACAGACAGTCAGACAGAGAGAGGGAGTGAGAGAGAGGAAGTAAGACACGGAAAGACAAACAGACCACCAGCAAGGAAGACATATATAGACAGACGGACTGACAGAGATAGAGAGACATGGTGAAAGAGAATGAGAGAGAATGGTATAGAGAGACAGGCAAACGGAACATTCAAAAGAGAGAGGAAAAATAGAGAGAGACAGGAGACAGAGTAGTGACAGGCAGTCAGAGACAAATAGAGACAGACAGACAGAGACAAAATGGGGAGAGCAGGAGAGAGAGATATATAACGACAGACAGACACGGTCAGGGCAGACTGAAAAAGACTCTCACGCATGGAGCTGATAGACAGTTCTCGCAGTTGGAAATCATTAAAATTGACAACCCCACACAACAGAGAAAACTACATTGTTGGGTTTTGTTTACTTAGCAGATATTTTATACCGACAATATAAAAGTTATTGTATACTTTGCTTGAATCTTTAAAACATTTGTTACATATTTTACGTGGTTGGTTTGAAACGTTCCAGATTACTTACTAATTGGTAATAGTGATTTCTAATAAGAACCGAAGCAAAACCAGTACCTTTATATAAATACCTGTTTGAAGTAGTTCCGGGTTATTAATGTTGTATCCTCTATTTACACCGTTTTCTAGGTAAATCTCTTCATTCAAGGAACGAAAAGTTGTGTGTGTTATCCAAGTAAACAATGTTTCGTGTGAGTATTAACGTAGTGTAATTGGCTATTAATAGACATACGTGTTATATGTATACTGTATGAGTGACGCGAATATTGATTTATTATATGTCGACTGTCCCTGTTTACCTGTCCGCTAGGTGTCGCTCCTATTTCCATTGACAAACGTCAGTAGATCCCGTATGACAAATGTATTGAATCTTCTCAACCCATTTACGCCCAGTGGGGTCTTCCATGCTTATATATTGGATAAGTCCATTTTTGATATGAGGGGTGCCTGTTCGAAATTGTCATCTTTCGTTTTGTTTTAATTGAAATTCCTTTTAGCGAGTAGTGTAGACTCTGATCCACAAAGCGAGGCGTCTGACCAGAGTCTACAACGTTTTCCTACATGTATGTCCCTTTTAAAGGGTGCTAGGCACAAATATGTTCATCCCTGTATGTCTAGATATTGTGCAATGAATTCTCCCTTTGAACTTGTTGGAAGATTTCATTACAAATATACGAGGACTATCATATTACACTGGACAGTGTTTGTCCATGCAAAAAAATCATTTTATATGAAATAGCAACCAATGTAGACCTGTTGAGACGCCGCCAAACACCGACGTCTTTTCAGGGTCTACACTGCTGGCCAATTTTCTATTAACACAATCAACCCTAGCGACGAGTATACTCGTCATTTACAAACAGTGTAACTGTGAAGAGAAAATATGTCCTATAAACAGTGTAGCTCCAGAGCAGAGAGTTATTATCAGGGTATACACTGTCGTATTGCAAGGCATATATAATTATTGTTCAAATCAACCCTACTATATAGTCTGAAATGAACTAGTCTTAATTGGAAACTGGATTTTCCCCCAATTGAAGTTTCAGGGGTGAGTAGTAAGTTTCCCTTTTAAAATGGGTTAATTGGGATGAAGCTTTAATGAGGCGGCTATTAAATTTTCTTCAGCTTCATTATGGTATACAGGGTAATTTGTTCAAAATTTGTTTTGAACGTTTTACGATTAGGCGAAACCTCTTCGACGAGTGTTATACACTTTTGATACTACTACTTATAATATGTACAGGAAAACATCTCTATTACAGACACTGAAATGTATGCTAATTGATTGTACAAAGGACAAGTGACAGCTAAAGGAAAGTGACAGTAAAACAGAAAGCTCCTACTGAAGGAGCTTTCTGTTTAACTGTCACCTTCCTTTCAGCAGTTACCTGTTGCAAAACGCCAAATAGTTAACAAAATTTAGTGGTCGTAATAGAGAGGTTTTACTGTAAGTACGTTACTATATTTGCTCGTGCCTGCTATCACTGCTCCTACTCCTACTACTCGTGACTACTACTTCGTACTGATGCTGCTGCTACTATATTACAGCTATACTACTAGGTACGACTTCTACTACTGTCTTCTACTACTGTTACTGGTGTTGTTGCTACTACTAATACTAGATCTACTACTACTACTGTAACTACTGAAACTGCTACTATTACTACTAATGTCACTACTACTACTACTGCTATACTACTACTAATAATAATAATACTGTTACTTCTACCACTACGTACTGCTGCTGTTTCTACTACTTCTACTTCTGTCACTGTCACTGTTACTACTACTACTACTACTACTACTACTCCTACTACTACTACTTCTACTAATACTACTACTACTAGACCTACTAGACCTACTACTACTTCTTCTTCTTCTACTACGTTTACTGCTACTGCTACTACTGTTGCTGCTTCAGTGAAGACCTTGATCAGAGGGCGCCTGTAGGAGCCCTCTGATCATGGTCTTCACTGTTTGCAAATGACGAGTGTAATATTCACAGTTACACTGTTTGTACAATGACGACTATACTCCTCGCTAGAGTTGAATGTGATAACCGAGATCAGGTCGGTTTGTGGTTGCAGCATCGTTTAATTGGACATTTTGACATAAAAAAAAACCCATAATGAGTGGGGGGTTTTCTGTCAAAATGTCCAATTATTATGTGGCTTAGAGAAACAAGAAATACCTTTAAAAAAGATATCCAGCGGAATGGGTGGTGTAATTCATGCTGTTGATGTGTGTGCAAAATTGTATGAAATTGGAGGTTTTCAAAGAATTGTAATATCTTGGATTGAAAAGCAAAAAATACACATTCAAGGATATAGCATAACTCTGACTAAAAAACTATAAATGTACAGAAATGCAAAACAATAATATAACCCATATCCTAGCTACTGGTAGGAGATCCTCAGATTAAACTATATTGTTCTATATATCAAACTTCATTCATGGGGAGTTTCTTGAAACAAACTATAACTAGATAAACTGTGCATGCCCATACACCTCACTCTTGTAAATAAATGATGAAACAACACAATTGTGCTTAACTCACTTGAGGCCATTTATTATATTGCTATCAATGTATGGTAAATTTGTACAAATAGTTAACAATTAAAAAAAATTGGGAGTAAACCATTATTAAACAAAACACCTAGCTACCACTGTCTATCTATAAATAGACAGTCACATCTGCTAGCATATCTTAAAATAGAAACATGATGTCATCAGCTCAGTATTACACACTGCCTTACACTCACATCAGTGCATAAACCTGCCAGGCTGCATGCAGTTTCAGGGCTCCAGATAAGAGGGGAGTAAATTGAACAAATCTAACATTTTCTCACTCATTTCAGCACCAAACCCTATGGTGTTACCACTCATTTTTATCGTCTCGAAGAGACAATTCAAATGAGTTGGACATTATAGGGTTTAATGCACAAATAAAGTTTTTAAGTTTTGAAATAATTCTCTTATCTGGAGCCCTGGCTACTATCCAATCAGACAATTCAGTTTCAACAGGTGCTCTTAATTCTAAATTTCTGATCAAATATGATTGGTTCAAATGTTTGTCTAAATAGAAATTTGTGTCTAAATAGATAATAGACAGCTCCGCTGAAAAAGCAGACTTCGATTTAAGCAGACGGTATTGCAGTCGTTAAGAGGTTGGACATAATTGTTTTGTTTGGGGAACAGCTACAAGTGTTATTATAAGGAGCGAACCGTTGTTCAGATGACAGTTGAAGGAAGGGAGCAATGTATCTTTAAAACTATATAATATATAGAAAGGAAAAAAACGGGCAATTTTCTGAATAGTGGTTATTTGCCCTCACTTTGGGTGTTGATCAGACGCCGTGTAACATGGCGTATCTGGTAATCATAATCAAAACTGTTTGACACTGTCTCGTTACGATATTGCTTTAGATAATTTTCAAAAACTTTACTTTTAACTTGAGAAATGAAACCAGGTTACAATTGTAACTTGCCGTCATAGTTAAAGTAGAATATTATTTAACCCATTACGCCATAACTACGCATTTTTACACTTTTAATTTAGTCCTCTGATTAAGACAATAGTTCCATTTCATCATACAGTCATCGAATATGAAACATAGGAAAATAGTTTCTTTATCATAGCAGTCAATAAGTTGCTTGAAGACGCATTCTGCTTTACTTTGAACTGGCTTTAAGTGGCCATCTGTCTTCAAAATTAGACACAGGGCATGGAGTAATGGGATAAATAAACAGACGGCAAAGCTGCCATTTCTCCGGATTTTTTCCGAGATCTTCGGATTGTTCTCCTAACAGATGGTAGCTTAAAGCATTCTTCTTTGCTTTCAACCTGCTTTAGGTGATGTCGCTTGAAAATAAGGAAATTTGGAAATCTTAGGAATGTTCATGATCAACTTATGGCAGCCCTGAGACGATAATGTTTCAGGGCTAATAATCAGAGCATTAAGTGTGAATTATTTAATTTGCCATGCCTGTTCTTTTCCTGGTTTGAGTATTGAAACCATTCTTGACAGATTTTGCAAAGTTTCATTTCAAGATACATGTATGACTCCTGGTCCAAATTTCCCGATGGTGAGACTGAAAAACATGTTGAACTTGACCACGGAATCATACACACATGTGTGTATATAATTCCTTGAACTGACAATACGGAGATTATTTTTCTTTTCTTTTATATTATTTTTATTTAGAACTACCGTTTTCATTACAGTCTGGAAGATTTTACACTGAAAGGCCCGGGTTTACCTGTCAGACTTGATTAATTACATGTACATTTGTAGATATAACCTCCTCAGTTGGTGACCGAAGACTAGATTATAAAATAACATATGCTTATAATGCATGTATTCACTTAAAGATATCACTCTGGATCTTTGTACATACATATATATATATGGTGTACTCGGATGTGAAACTGCGCCATTTAGCCTAGAACTATTCCTGTTTCAGTGTAACGTTAATTAAAACTAGGCTTACTTGATCTTTATAAGAACATTTTTTTAGTATTTTTATTTGTTTGGAATTGGGACAAACAGTCAATACCCTGATCAGAGGGCTCCTTTCGGAACCCTCTGATCTGGATCTTGTCTTTTCACATGCACACTGTTTGAAAACGACGGTCAATTGATAAATATGCAGGACTAGGGTTCAAACTTCAAAGGTGGTTAACTGCTTTGGAAAGAAATTTGAAAGTAAACTTTCACCTTGCTTTAATCTGCCATATATCTTTCATACAATAGTATAGCCTTATGCTTGTCGTAATAGGGAGGTTTTACTGTACATAGTCTAAATTCTACGCTTCCAAATAGTTTACGCAGTGCACATTGTCCAGGTTTGGGTTACGTCCCTTGGTAGGATCTCTCATAATTCTATTAAAATCGTCATTATCTCCCTTGTCTTTGAATCAAATCACTTCCGGTTTTGTTAAAAAGTTGCCAAAACACAGGTAAAAACTTTAATAACAAAGTTTTTAAAGTACACTTTATGTGTTTTCAGTGGTTTACGATTTCTAAATAGATATTTAATTATTTCGTTTACCACAATTCTATCTCTTTGCAGGTAAGTTATGCCGTTGATTAGGTTTGTACCTTTTCACATCGAGCGCGAGTAAACCGCTTGCGGATACGATTCATTAAATAGACAAATGACAATAAAGTTTGCTTTTTCGACTGAATCAGTGGAGTGAAAAAACTTCACCTAGTCAGTAGATGATTTTATCTTCCTGCTTCATAAGCTGCGCGCACATAAAGGATGTGACGCGAGTGTAAAACTTTCCTGTTTCACCCGACATCACTCCACAAGGAAGTGGGACAATTTTATTAAACATTCGCAGAGTTGGTGATAATTGCTTTTTATGCATCGGAAACTTTAGAGAAGAACTAACAGCCATGAGTAAACCAGTTCGTATTTTGTTTTTTTCTTGATAGTTTTTGTGTTAAATTGATTACAGTTGTCTGCACATTTTTGGCACAATTTGGTCAATTTCCTGTTTTCAGCATTTTCCAGCTTCAAGTCTGTAAACATAATTTCTGTTTTATTTTAAAGTTTTTCACTCTGTTGATGATACAAATGTATCAAAAATCTAGAATCTGTCTGCAGGTCTTTATGGTATTTTGGTGGAAATAGAAAGGGCCATCTGTTGTGACACCAACCTGGCCTTAACCCACCCTCCTTTGGGAATAAGTTTAGGGTTAGCTTCTAGATCATTCTGTTCCAAAGTTAGAGTAACTAGAAATGTATGATTCTTGGTCTTCTCTGAGGGACGGAAAGCAGTCGATATCTATTTTTCTTACTAAATTCTGACTTTGATCTGTCTGTTTCTACCTTTCCTGTATAACTTTCACTTTTCTTATTCACCACTAGCGCCGAAACGAAATGGTCAATTGTTGACAGTGTTTCGTAAAGAAGTAGAAAATAAGCTTTATTTTCAAAGGGCTTTAAAACCTGCTTTATGTAGCTATAGTCCTGTTCGTTCTTTTCTTCTTCTTTTATTATAATGGCAAGCAATCACACTGATTATTTGGCCATCCTGTTGTTTCAAAACTAGAAACAGGCTCTGGGGTAAAGGGTAAAAAGTGTAACGGCTCTCACTTACAAATCACAAAACTCAGTCCCTATCAGACCTATTGATTACATGTTTAGACTATACAGACACACTGAGCAATGGGTTAGACTCCTCTTGTCTGTTGTGTCTGATCAGGATCCAAACTGGTTGACACTGACTCATATAAGATACTTCTCTAATCTTAAACTTTAATTTGAAAAAAAAAGGCAACAGCAATTTTTTAAAGCACTTACTCGTAATTTGCAGCTCTGGAACTGCAATGTTTGTCTTGGAACTGTATTTTTTCCAGCATTGTAGTCCTGAAGTCCCTCTTTTTTTAACCCTATTAATCAATTTTGGAGTTTTGAGCTCCAATTTTTGCCATAGAACTCCTACTTTTTCCAGAATTGGAGTCCTAAAATTGCAACTATCAAAATCCTAGTGAGAACACTGAATGAAGGGAGTAAGAGGAAAAACTGGTTACATGTTTTTATTGTACAGTTCAACCTCTCTACAAACATTAAACAGAAGGCTAATGGATTATATAAAGTACAGGTGACAGCTTAAAGCCTTTAGGAGCTTTCGTTTTTACTGTCACCTTGCTTTAACCCATTACCCCATAAATATGCATTTTTACGCCTTTTACTTGTTTCTCCACTGAAGAAAATAGTTCCAATTTATATAGCCAAGAATATATATCAGAAGAAATAAGGGGCCTCCGTGGCCTAGTGGTATAGTCACTGTGACTTGCATCACTAAGCTCCTCACCGCTGTGAGTTCGAATCCCAGTAGGGTCGTTCGGATTTTTCATGTGAGGAAGCCTTCCAGCTGGCTTGCGGAAGGTCGGTGGTTCTACCCAGTTGCCGATTTGTGCCTGAAACAGTGCATAAAGGGCTTCTGGGGTCTTCCTCCACCTATAATTAGCTGGACGTCGCGATATGACTGAAATACTGTTGAAAGCGACGTAAATGAAAACAAATCAAATCAAATCAGAAGAAATAATTTCTATAACCTAGCAGATGGTAGCTTAAAGCAGGCTGAAGGTAAAGCAGAATGCACCTTAAAGTGCATTCAGCTTTACTTACAACCTTTACTTTAAGTGGTTAACTATCTTCAAAACTAGAAACAGGCTATGGGGTAATGGGTTAAGAAGCCTCCAGACTCCTATAGTTCTTAAACTCCTAATAATTAGCACAACTAAGTTGTAGTTATTGAAAGGTCTTACTGTGTTTGATATAAGACTAGTATTCTTGTTTATTATAGAGCAACAAGATGCCGTTTGGCAAGTCCAATAAGCAGAAGAAGAACAATAACTCCACAGGGGAGGAGAGCATGATGGAGATAGGCGCACCCTACATGGTTACACACAAATTCCACGTTGGTTTTGATAAATTCACTGGAGATTTTAGTGGCCTGCCACCAGCATGGGAACTTCTGCTAAAAGGATCAAATATTTCGTAAGTATTGTTATATATTCAGACTATATTCAGTGTTTGTATATACAGCATAATCATATCTACTTACACAACAACGAAAATGCCAGGGAAGGAAAATGACTAAGTCAGTAACCATTACGTCCCTGAAACGGAAGATCAAAAAGAGTGATTTAGATAACCCGAAAATTGAAATAAAATAAAAAGTTGACTCTCAAGTGTTTACTTGACTGGCAGTCTGTCGTTGTACGTCGTCGTTAACTATTGCTTCAAATGACATCTCCTCCTATACCACTGAACAGATTTCAACCAAACATTACAGAAATGTTCCTTGGGTCAAGCTCTTTTAAATTTGTTCAAAGAATTAAAAACAATGCAGAACTCTTGTTGCCATGGCAACCAAAGTGAAAAAATAATGAAATCTTAAAAAATCTTCTTGTCAAAAACTGCAAAGGCCAGAGCTTAGATATTTGGCACATATCATCGCCTACAAGTCCTCTATTAAGTTTGTTCAAATTATGCCCCTGGGGTCAAAATTGGCCCCACCCCTGGGGTCACTGTTTTACATAGAGTTATATGGTGAAATTTTCAAACGTCTTCTCCTCTGAAACTGATATGGCCAGAGCTTTAATATTTGGCATGGTGACACTTCTAGATGTCCTTTACCTATTTTGTTCAAATGGTTCCGGTCGGTTGCATATATAGGTCACAGAAGCAAAAAATAGATTTTTTTCAATGCAAACTTAAAAAAATCTTCTTGTCTGAAACTACAAGGGCCAGAGCTTAGATATTTGGCACATAGTATTGCCTAGAGATCCTCTATCAAGTTTGTTCAAATTATGCCCCTGGGGTCAAAATTGGCCCCGCCCCGGGGGTCACAGTTTTACATAGAGTTATATAGTGAAAATTTCAAACGCCTTCTTCACGGACACTAATATGGCCAGAGCTTTGAAATTTGGTATGGTGACACTTCTGAATATCATTTAGGTATTTTGTTCAAATGGTTCCGGTCTGTTGTATATCTAGGTCACAGGAGCTAAAAATAGATTTATTCTATAAAAAATTAAAAATCTTTTTGTCAAAAACTACAAGGGCCAGAAATTAGATATTTGGCAAATAGCATCACCTATAGGTCCTTTATCAAGTTTCTTCAAATTATGCCCCTGGGGTCAAAATTGGCCCCACCCCTGGGGTCACTGTTTTACATAGAGTTATATAGTGAAATTTTCAAACGTCTTCTCCTGAAACTGATATGGCCATAGCTTTGATATTCGGCATGGTGACACTTTTAGATGTCCTTTACCTATTTTGTTTAAATGGTTCCTGTCTGTTGCATATGAAGGTCACAGGAGCTAAAAATAGATTGTTTCAATGGAAACTTAAAAAAATCTTTTTGTCTAAAACCCTAGTACCCTGATCTGAGATATTTGGCACATAGCATCATCTACAGGTCCTCTTTCAAGATGGCAAATTATGCCAATCGGGTAAAAAATGACCCTGTCCTGGACATAAATCTTTTTCTCCATTTTGTCAGTTATTATCAGGGGAGCAAAAGATGCCCCATGGGGCTCTTGTTTAGCTCACCAGAGCACAAAGTGCTCAAGGTGAGCTATTGTGAAACCACTCTGTCCGGTGTCCGTTCATCTGTCCGTCAACAATTGCAAACGACTTCTTCTCTGAAACCAATAGCGCCAGTGTAACCTAACTTTATCAGAAGCATCAGTAGGGTGGGGGAATGAAAAATTGTTAAAATTTTGTGGGTGGGATAATTTGTTTGGTTGCCATGGCAACCACACACAATATCTTGATAAATCTTCTCCTCCGAAACTACTGGTCCGATTTCAATTTGGTTTTCACCAAAATGTTTCTCAATGGATATACTTTAAAAGTTGTTCAAAGAATTTTGATCAGTAAAAAACATGGCCGCCAGAGGGCGTGGTCATTTTCGGTGTTTGGAAATATTGAATTAAAAGTTAAATCATTCTAGAAGTTAATTCTTGGTTATATCTTTATGAGATTTTGTCAGTGTAATGACCTTAATATTATATAGGTCATACATGAATGTAGGTCATGTTGGGTCATAAAGTATGTCAGTAGGTCAAATCACAGAAAAAGCTTTTTGCCTCTCAAGAGGCTATATTTTTAGCTCAATCTTCTTGAAAATTGCTTAGAATGGTTAGCTTGACAAAAGCTAGACACTGTGTGAATATGGGTTACATAACAGTTTAAAAATAGAAATAGCTTCTAAAGACTGTAGGGGGCCTTATTTTTAGCCATAATTTCACACAACTTGCTTAGAATTATTACCTTGATTAAATCTAGACAATGTATGAATATGAGTTGTGTCAGGTCAAAAAGTAGGTCATTAAGTCAAAACCTAGAAAATGCTTCTGAACACTCTAGTTCATATGGAGAACACACATCAACATTGTCCTGACACATTGCTTCTTGTGGCAAGGCGCTAGTGGGGGTATTAGTCACCTTAGCGATAGGTCTAGTGAAATCTGGGGACTGTGTACTCTGGTGAGCGCCATAGGGCCCCTTGGGCTCTTGTTTCTGTCTCTGTGTCTCTGTCTGTCTTTCATGACATGTTTCAATATTCTTTTACAGAAAAGAAGAACAACAGGAGAACCCAGAGGCTGTCATAAACTCTTTGAAAACATTTAGCAAGTCAATAAAGAAGAAAAAGTCGGCACATTATATGCAGGTATGATATATTGACATAATTATTTCCAGTGAGAAATGAGAATTGCTTATTTACTGTACACTGTAGTTGTTTCCGGCATATAAAAATAGCTTACGGAAAAAGACAGAATATTCATAAACTGACAGGTCATACTCATCAATAACAGACAGTTGTCTAGAGTATACAGTGAAATTCCTCTAAACCAGACATGTATTGGGACAACAAAAACATCCGTTTTAGAAGGGTTTCCGGTTTAGAGGGGTTTTAACCCATAGCTTGTTTCTAGTATGAAAGGTAGCTGACGACTTGAAGCAGGTTGAAAGTAAAGCAGAATGCGCCTTAAGGCACATTCTGCTTTACTTTCAACCTGCTTTAAGCTATCATCTGCTAGAATATACCGGTAGAAACTATTTCTGATGAAGTGAAGGAATTAATCAAAGGGGTAACAATGGGAGGGAAACGGGACCAAAGTTTTTGTCCGGTTTAGAGAGAATTCCGGTATTTAGAGGTTCCGGTTTAGAGGGGTTTCACTGTACTCATCTAATGTAAACAGAGTAGACTCCTGATCAGAGGGCTTCTGCAGGAGCCCTCTGATCAGGGTCTGCACTGTTTGTCATTTTGCAATAAATTCTTAAGAACAACCTTAATAATCAAAAATGGACAATACTGTTTTAGAATATGGGAAGCAGTCAACTCTGTGAAAAGTGACCTTTTTGGGTGAATTATTGAAAGATTTATAAAGGCAAATTGCTGCTTAATGCAAGACTAAATATAAAGCAGAAAGAGTAAAAAAGAGCTTTCTGCATTTTTGTCATTCTGCTTTATGCTGTAACTTTACTTAATCAATTTAACCCTTATGAAACAAATACTTTTTCTTCACAAACAGTGTACCTGTGAAGAGTTTCTTAAGACAAGTGTACTCTTCACAGGTACACTGATGTTAATCATGAGTATACTCCTATAGGAGCCCTCTGATCAAGGCCTGCACTCTTTGATTTTTAAACGCCCAACTCTAAAGGTGGTTGTATATTAGCGTGGCCCTGGCCTTCCGTCTGTGAATGCGTTCGTTCATTCACTTGAACTTAAATATGCTTAAAAAGCGCCAGTAGGGGTATTATGTATTATGTTTGCGGTGCTCTTGTTAGTCACTTTGCAATATATTGTAACCCCCACTACCTGACCAAAAGAAATGGTATCAGGGGTGTCCATGGGTTTGGATTGCCTATGTATATTTTGCTGAACAGTTACATTTCCTTTGTTTCTTTGAGCAGGTAGCTAAGTCGTTAGTGGAGTCTGATGACGAGCTTGATGATAAATCGCCCACCACACCAACTGCACCTAAACCGTTGCAAGTGGAGTTTACACAAGAATCTAAGCCAGCAGTAAGTGAGCAGGTATGTATAAAACAATGGCATCTCAAAGCACGGCTCCAGATAAGAGGGAGTAAACTGAACAAATCCAACATTTTCTCACTCATTTCAGCATCAAATCCTATGGTGTTACTACTCATTAGAATCGTCTCAAAGAGACGATTCTAATGAGTAGTTACACCATAGGGCCTAATGCAGAAATAAAGTTTACTCCCCTAAGCTGAACTACTGCTCCCTTCAGGAGCAGTAATTTACATGTTAAGGGTTTGTTAAACCCTTAAAGGTTTTACTCCATTACCTGTTTCTTGTTTAAGCACAGGTGACCACTAAATGCAGGTTGAAAGTAAAGCCGAATGTGACTTAATCCTTTACATTATAAGCGCATTGATTGGAAGTTTGCTTAACATCTTATAAGCCTGAGTAACTCGACTTTGCTTATTCCATTATGTGAGCAGAAAAAGCGTGGGGGTATCTATTACCTTATACAAGATGCTTGAAGCAAGTTCATTATTCAGTGACTAATATCTCATTTTAGCTCACCTAATCGAAATGAGAGGCTTTTGTTACACCCTCGGCGTCAGTGTCAGCGTCCGAACAGTATATCATAAATTTTAGAGCTTGGTCTAATGACTACACCTAGGGTAATGAAACTTCATATACTTATGCGCCTCAATGAGTAGCCCATGAAGCACCGCTGTTTGGTGAACTTAAACTTTGACCCTGACCTCTAGGGTCAACGTTAAGGCAAGGAAATATACAGTGTATAATTCCATGGTTAAGGTTTTGCGTTAATGTTTGTTCTTTGCACGAGTCATCTTCGTAATCTTTGATTACCCGTTCTGGTTCAAATTAAATTTTCATGTCCGGGTGCCTACACATTTAAAGTGTGTCACATGTCTTGTGAAATCCCAACTCTAACTATAGGGTTACCTAGCTGAATGAAGGTACATAATAGGTGAAAGGTTATTCTCTCGAAATAGATAAACTTTGAAAGTTTATTGACTACCTCACTTTAATCAAATGTACAAAACCTATTCATACTTCAAATTATATGAATAACAGACCTTTAGATTAACTCTTTCCTCCCTGAAACTTTAAATGGACAATTCCAGTTTCCATTTTTGTCTAGTCCATTTCTGACTTTTAAGGGTTGTTTTTGTCATTGTTTGGCATTATGACAAACAGTGAAGACCCTGATCAGAGGGCTCCTTTCGGAGCCCTCTGATCTGGGTCTTCACTGTTTGCATAGGACAAGTGTACTATTCACATGTACACTGTTTGAAAAGGACGCCAATAGGCGGGATTAGGGTTCAAAGGGTTAAAAAGAGAATTTAATCGGCTACAAATTTAACATTTACACTGTAATGCTAATGTGAAGCACAACTGCAGTTATTAGGGTTTGAAAAGGACAGATTTTTATGCCCCTATCATCTACAGATGCAAATGCGTATAGAAATCAACCTGTCCTTCCGTCCGTCCATAACCAGGTTAAGTAGATTTTACCGTTTCGTCTAGCATCAACACCACTTACTCAAATGCTTAGATACTGATACAGTTGTTGCCTTGGACCATTCCCTTTCCACCAATATCATCCAACCTTGATTTTGTCTTTCACCGTGACCTAATTTGGACTTAGAATATTGTGAAACCTTCATTTTGACCTTGACCTAATTTGGACTTAGAATATTTTAAATTGTTTGTTTTTTCTTGGTTAAACTAGATGATACTGTTTCGTCTAGTATCATCACTATTGACTACAAAGCTTTGATACTTATACAGATGCTGCCTTGGATCATTACCAATTCATCCATATACCCAACATCAACTGACCTTGACCTAATTTGGACTTAGAAAAGATCAGAATATATTGTCAAGGATGCCACCTGAGGGCATAAGTGTTTATTGAACACGCATTCTTGTTTCTATTCACACTGTAATTCCATTGATTAGAATGTGTACCACCTTACTGATAGATATTGGTTATTGATTATCTGTAATATCAGATAAGGCTTTGGAGGTTTTGCTGTTTATGTGCATTCTGCTTTACACTCAGCCTGCTTCAAGTTACCATACATGTGCTAGGAAAAATTAACGATGACATATTTGCGTACATTTGTGAGATACACCATTCAAGAAAACTTACCCGACGGTAAAGTTAGTATCTTGAATCGCAAGCGAATTGCCATCGAATTGCAAGCGATTCGCAAAAATTGTTAATTTAATAAGGTTCAGTACTGTACTGTAGTTAACAGGGCTCTATATAAGAGGGAGTAAGCTCAACAATTCCAACATTTTTTCATTCATTTCATTACTCATTAGAATCTTCTGGAAGAGACAATTCTAATGATAACTGATTAGTGACACCATAGGGTTTTATTCAGAAATAAAGATTTTTGTTTTTGAAATACTTACTTGATCTGGAGCCCTGGTTAAGATCTTGATAATCCGTTATTTGATCAAAGTCCTTACCAAATGTGTTTTGCAAATCAATGAAATGCTTTTAACTCCGTCACCCCTGGAATTTTTTATGGAAAACTCTATATAAGTCAAGTCCATTTTTGACTATTTAGAGTTGATTTTAACAATATATTTCAAAATGACAAACCGTGTTGACCCTGATCAGAGGGCTCCTTAAGGAGCCTCTGATCAGGGTCTACACTGTTTGTATAGGACAATGGTAATCCTCACAGGAAGACGGTTTGTAAATGACGAGTATAATCGTCCCTAGGGTTGAATGAATTATGTGTTAAAGCAATGCTGACAATTTGCAGAAAACAACAGCCGAAGGACTTTCTGATGATGTAGCGAATGTGAAGCTAGATGACAAAACCAAGGACGAGCCTGTGGCCACTCGCCGACCCAAGGAACAGAAGAAGACTATGACAGATGCTGAGATCAATGACGGACTGCGTAAGTATATACCAGGGCTCCAAATATGAGGGAGTAATCTGAACTAATCCAACATTTCTAACTGATTTCAGCACCAAATCTTATGGTGTTTCTACTCATTAGAATGTTCTCGAAGAGACAGACCATAATTATTTAGCATGATAAGGGTAAAAGTACACAGAGTATTGTCAGTGAAAGTGTAAATGCAAAAGGTTAAATTTGGTAGTGAAACTCATTCAACCCTAGTGATAAGTATACATGTCATTAATAAACAGTCTACCTTTGAAGAGTACACTTGTCCCATGTAAACAGTGTAGACTCTGATCAGAGGGCTCTTACAGTAGCTCTCTGATCAGGGTCTTCACTGTTTGTTTATTCGTAATATACATGAATTGTTTAATTCAACCAGGGCTAAAATGTCAAAAATGGACAAGAGTTACAAGACTTAATTGGAAATTGGAACTGTCCATGAAAAAGTTTAACTCCTTCCTCCCTGAAACTTTAAATGGACAATTCCAGTTTCCATTTTAATTAGTCAATTTCTTACTTTTAAGGGCAGTTTTTGTCAATGTTTTGCATTATGACAAACAGTGAAGACCCTGATCAGAGGGTTTCTTTCTGAGCCCTCTGATCTGGGTCTTCACTGTTTTAACAGGACAAGTGTACTGTCTACATGTACACTGGTTGAAAAGGATGCCTATATGCAGGACTAGGGTTCAAAGGGTTAAGGGGCGAAAGGGTTAACCAATTATAGTTTTACTTTTTATCTTGGTACTCAGAAATAGCAAGGCATGTTGTGGTAAAACCTCTTGTGGTGCATGCAGAGCTCCAGATAAGTGGAGTATTTAAAAAACTAACATTTTTATTTCTGCATTAAACCCTATGGTGTCACTACTCATTAGAATCGTCTCGAAGAGACGATTCTAGTGAGTAGTCACAACATAGGATTTAGTGCTGAAACATGCGAGAAATTGTTGGAATTGTTCGGATAACTACCTCTTATCTGGAGCCCTGGTGCATGTATATTGGTTACAGCTTGCTGATAAAATTCAAATACTTCCTTGTCTTTATCTGACCACAATAACTGCAACAAAGCTCGTATCAAAGTACAATGAAATTATGAGGGAATGGTTTGTGTATGTTAAAACTTAGTTATAAATCTTTTAAGGACCTTGAGTGGCTCTTATGCTTATGGGTTTATCAACTTTTAACCCATTGCCCTATAAATACACATTTTAACGCTTAAGATTTATTCCCCCACTGAAGAAAATGCGTGTATTACCACTTTATACAGTCATTAATAAGTACAACAATAAATATTCTCTATATCCTAGCAGATGTTATCTTAAAGCAGACTGAAAGTAAAGCAGAATGTGCCCTAGGCACATTCTGCTTTACTTCCAACCTGTTTTAAGGGGTCATCTATTTTCAAAACTAGAAACAGGCTATGGGGTAATAGGTTAACTCTTTCCTCCCTGAAACTTTATATGAACAATTCCAGTTTCGATTTTAGTCTAGTCCATTTCTGACTTTTAAGGGTTATTTTTGTCAATGTTTGACATTGTGACAAACAGTGAAGACCCAGATCAGAGGGCTCCAAAAGGAGCCCTCTGACCTGGGTCTTCACTGTTTGCATAGGACACATGTACTATTCACAAGTACACTGTTTGAAAAGGACGCCTATATGCGGGACTAGGGTTCAAAGAGTTAAGCGGGCTTGAGAGGAAACCACAATTAAGTCTGCAAAAAGTTTGGATCCAGATGAGACGCCGCTTAATGTGTTGTGTAATCAGGATCCAAACTGTTTGAGACACTGAGCCTATTTTGAATTTATTTCTGTTTGATTTTGAAAAATCTTTTTGTACATGTAGAAGATATGTGCAGATGATAATAATACTTAGCATGCTTATCGTGACCTATAAGTTTTACCTAGTTGGGAAATCTTGTAGCAAATCACTAACCAGTTATCTATCAAAAATGTCTGGGCAACATTCATTGAATAACCCATATCCCATAGCCTGTTTTCTAGTTTTGTAAACAAGTTACTACTTAAAGCAGGTTGAAGGTAAAGTAGAATGCACTTTAAATTCTGCTAGGATGTAGAAAATATTTCTTATGATGTATATTCATGACTGTATCAATTTCTTCAGTGGAGGAATAAATTAAAGGCCTATAAAGGTGTATTAATGGGGTAATGGGTTAAAGAAAGCCGCCGAATAACTGTATTCTAGAGAATTTGTCTCCAACTTTCATTTATGGTTGTAAAATTATAATAACACTCGTCTTAACCCTATGCCCATAAATAAGCTTATTATGCCTTTAATTTATTCCTAGGCTGAAAAAATAGTTCCACGTTGTACAGTCATTAATATGCACCATAAGAACTATTTTTTATACCCTAGCATATAGTAGTTTGTTTAAGGCAGTTTGAAAGTAAAGCAGAATTTGCCATAAGGCACATACCACTTTACTTTCATCTTCCTATCTAAATAACAGGCTAATGGGGAAAGTGTTAAACTGCCAGTAGTAGAGAAGCAAACAAATTGGCTCCTTAACCAATTACCCCGTATATACGCCTTTTTAGCTCACCTGGCACGTAGTGCCAAGGTGAGCTATTTTGATAGTCCGTTGTCCCTCGTCGTTCGTTCGTCCGTTCGTCTGTCCTAGCGTCGTTCGTCGTCAACAATTTCTTTAAACGGCGTCTTCTCTAAAACCACTAAATGGATTTTAACCAAACCTGGCAGGAATGATCCTTGTATTGTCCTCTTTTAAAGTTGTTCAAATAGTTCAGGTTTGTTGCATATCGAGGTCACAGGAGCTAAAAATAGATTTTTTCAATGAAAACTTAAAAAATCTTTTTGTCTGAATCCACAGAACCTTGAGCTTAGATAATTAGCACAAATCATCATCGTCAGGTCCTCTATTAGGATTGTTCAAATTATGTCCCTGGGGTGAAAAATGACCCGCCCCGGGGTCGTAATTTTACATAGAGTTATATAGTGAAATCTTCAAACATCTTTATCTCTGAAACTAATATGGCCAGAGCTTTGATATTTGGCATGGTGACACTTCTAGAAGTCCTTAACTGGTATTGTAAATATGGTTCTGGTCTGTTGCATATCTAGGTCACAGGAGCTAAAAATAGATTTTTTCAATGAAAATTTGAAAAAATCTTCTTGTCTGAAACCACAGTACCCCGAGGTTAGATATTTGGTATAAAGCATCATCTACAGGTCCTCTATCAAGATTGTTCAAATTATGCCCCTTTGGTCAAAACTGCCAAGGTCCTAGGGGTCGCAGTTTTACATAGAGTTATATAGTGAAATATTCTTCTCTGAAACTATTATGGCAAAAGCTTTGATATTTAGCTTTTAGATGTTCTTTACCAATATTGCTGAGATGGTTCTGGTCTGTTGCATATCTGGGTCACATAAGCTAAAAATAGCTTTTGTTCAATGAAAAGTCTTCCTGTCTGAAACCACCCATGTACAAAATATTTGACAGTACACTTATTTTCAAGTTCATCAGCAAGATATTTGAAATTATGTCTCTGGGGTAAAAAATGATCCCACCCCAGGGGTCATGTGACCCTAGTGTAGGTTTTTCCAGGTGAGCGATATTTAGGCCCACATGGGCCTCTTGTTACGCCTTTAATTTATTCCTTTTCTGAAGAAAATAGTTTCACTTTATATCATGAATATGCCTGAACCAAACCCCATGTTGTGACTGTTTATGATCTGGAGCCAAACTATTTGTACTGTTACAAGTAGAGTGCTGAACTGTAAACCCTTTCCCCTATAGAAATGCCTTTTAGCGCAATTAATTTATTCCTCCACTGAAGAAAATAGTCCAATAGAAGCAGTCATGTATATGTTTCATGAGAAATATTTACAATATTCTAGCAGATGATAGCTTAAAGCAGACTGAAAGTAAAGCAGAATGTGCCTTAAGGCACATTCTGCTTTATTTTCAACCTGCTTTAAGTTGTCACCTGTGTTAAAAAATAGGTTATGGGGTAAAGGGTTAACAGGTAAACTGTTTATTTTTTCAGGTAAACTTGCTAGTGCAGGAGATGCTATGGAGAAATATGAAACCAAAAAGAAAGTTGGTTCAGGGTAAGATGCCAGCCCAGTTTACACTTTTAGTATACCATTTAGCTTGTGTTGAACTGCTACCTCAAATGATGAATTAAGTCATTCAACCCTAAATATCTCTTGTGAGTATTTATAATAGTCTTCCAGTACAGACATTTTGAACCAGTCTTCTTTTGTATTTCTGATATGATAACAAAAACATTGAAAACATCAAACAGTGCAGACCCTGATCAGAGGGCTCCTATAGGAGCCCTCTGACGAGGGTCTTCACTGTTTGTATATGTAATCAGTAATTTCTACAGAGGGCTGTAGGGTTAAAAGCAGATTCTAACTTTTTCAGAATGTAGTTAAAACAACAGTGCCTATTGGAGCTTTTAGCTCACCTGAGCAATTTGTGAGCTTTGTAATCAGTAAATGTCTGTTTTATTTTGTGCCGTGATTCAACACTTTCTTTAACATCTTCTGCTAAACAGCATGCCTGATTACAACCAAACTTTACATGAATATTCCTTGGGTCAAGCTCTTTCAAAGTTGTGAAAATGATTTGAAATAATGCAGAACTCTGGTTGCCATGGCAAACAAAATAAATAAATAAGGAAACATCAAAAAATCTTCTTGTCAAAAACCACAAAAGCCAGAGCTTAGTTATTTGGCACATAGCATCATCATTAGGTTCAGAACAGAACTTATCTTTTATACACCCAGGTATTTACATTCAACAAGGGGATATATCAAAATTTGTACATGATAATAAAATTATGGTTCTCGATCAATATTATTCGAATTCTGTCCCTGGGGTCAAAATTGGACCGCCACTGTTTTACGTAGTTATACAATGAAATCTTCAAATTGCTTCTCTGAAACTAATATGGCTAGAGTTTTGATATTTGGCATGGTGTAACTTGTAGAGGTCTGTTACCTTTATTATTGAATTGGTTTCTATTGCATATCCAGGTCACTGAAGCTTAAAATAGATTTTTTCAAAGAAAATTTAAAAATCTTGTCAGAAACCAGGAGTGATTTTTAGAGAGTGACACATACAGTAAAAACTCGATTCTACGAACTCGCGTCATTTCGAACATACCCGTATTTCAAAGTCAAAACGTGGCTTAGCCACGTTTTAACTTTGAAATACTGGTATGTTCGACTTAAACGAGATCGATTTATCAAAATTAAAATTAAGAAATACTGGAAAGTTCGTCTTATTGAGTTTCGACTGTACTTTATATAAATACTGATTTTGATGTTTTTTTCAGTGCCTCAGGAAGTGTGTGTATGGCCAAGCCTAAGAAGGGTATGGACGACGACGCAGTCGTGGCCATCAAAATCATGGATCTGACCAACCAGCCCAAAAAAGAATTGTTAATTACTGAAATTGAAGTGATGAAGACATATCGTCATGACTGCATTGTTAATTTCCTAGACTGTTACTTCTTGGAGGATAAACAAGAACTATGGGTGATTATGGAATATTTAGATGGTGGTGCGCTCACTGATGTTGTTACGGAAACCATTATGAAGGAAGGCCAGATTGCGGCTGTATCGAGAGAATGCTTAAAGGCGTTAGATTTCCTACACAGTAGGAGTATAATACACAGAGACATTAAGAGTGACAATGTATTGTTAGGTATGAATGGGAAAGTGAAATTAACAGATTTCGGCTTCTGTGCTCAACTCAGCAACGAACAGTCAAAGCGACAGACGATGGTTGGTACGCCATACTGGATGGCTCCAGAGGTGGTCTCCAGGTAAGGGGAGTATTTTGAAAACTGAAATCTTTATGCCTGCTCAAAATCCTATGGTGTGAATACTCATTAGAAATGTTTTGAGATGATTCTAGTGGTAGTCACACCATAGGATTTGGTGTCAAGAAAAACAGAAATCTGTGAAAATACAGTAAAATCCCTCTATAACGACCGCTAAAACGAAGGCTAATTGATTGTTTCTAAAAAACCAGGTGACAGTTTAAAGTAAGATGACAGTAAAACAGAAAGCTCCTTAAGGAGTTTTATGTTTTACTGTCACCTTGCATTAAGCAGTCGCCTGTTATAAACACTTTTCAATGGAGGAATTGATTAACCCTTTCCCCAATAGAAGCGACTTTTAGCGTATTTAATTTATTCCTCCACTGAAGAAAATAGTTCCAGTTTATACCCTCATGAACAATTACCATTACAAATATTTTATATAGCCTAGCAGATTTTAGCTTAAAGCAGGCTGAAAGTAAAGCAGAACGTGCCTTAAGACACATTCTGCTTTACTTTCAACCTGCTTTAAGTGGTCACCTGTCTTCAAAACTAGAAACAGGCCATGAGGTAAAGGGTTAATGTGTTAAAATGCATATCTATGGAGTAAATGGTTGATCACCATCAATAAAATATTGTTATTTATCATGTTAATTGTTTCTTGTAGAAAACACTATGGCAAGAAGGTAGATATCTGGAGCTTGGGCATCATGATCATCGAGATGCTTGAAGGTGAGCCACCATACCTGAACGAGACTCCCTTGAAAGCCATCTACAAAATCGCAACCAAGGGGAAACCAGAAATTAAAAATTTCCAGAAGCTTTCACCAGAACTGCAAGATTTCTTGAACAAGTGTTTGGAGGTGGATGTAGACAAGAGAGCTGATGCAAATTCCCTACTCGACCACGCATTCCTCAATAAAGCTATGGAGCTGTCGACATTGCGACCTTTGATTGTGGCTGCAAAGCAGGCAACAGGGCACTAAGGGAAAAGATGTTAACAATTATGAATATCGAAAATTGAAATATTTTATTGCAGGCAGAAATTATTTGAACATATATGACTTAATATGAAATGAGAAAACTGGTGCCTTTCAACACTGGAAATGGCTGAGTACCCTTGCTTATAGTAAAGTATCCTGTAAAACCCGTGAAATTCAAACTCTTCATGACACAGAAAAAAGATGGTTTAGAGGGGGGTTAATTAGTGATCTATTAAACAATCCTGGTTTAATCAGCTCATTTAAACCGAGCAGGGTGACTAAAGGGGCAAAAAGGCCACGAACATGTTGATAGGGTACCATGGCGTTTTAGAGGCACTCGAAAGGGCAACATGGCGGGGTACTGTACTATGGAAGGAGCCTAGGGGAAACACTTCTTGAGGAAGATTGAAGTATTTGTTAGAATAAGTTTGAGTTTTATAGAAGTGGTCAAACATGTTAACTTCTTCCTCATACAATATGTCTGCCATATCTGTATTAACCCATTGCCTTATAGCCTGCGTCTAATTTGGAAGACAGGTGACCAGGTAAAGCAGGTTGAGCATAAAGCAGAATGCATCTTAAGGACCATTCTGCTTTATGCTCAACCTACTTTAACCCATTACCAGGGTTGGCTGGTAAAAACCGGGGCGGTTTTAACCACCCGGTTTTAACCGGTTAAAACCGCCCCGGTCAATACTCCCTGAAGTGGTCAATACTGGTCAATACCGGTCAATACTCTTTTTCTGTAAAAATAAAGCTCTTGAAGCTTTAAAAGGGTTTAATTATAGTGTAATGATGTATTACAGATACACAGGAAGCTATTTCAAGTGTATATAGGGGGTATAAGAAGCACAAAGTGGATTTTTTAAATCTGAAAAGACCACCCTGATCGATTAAACTGACCACATTTTTTGCTTGAACTGACCGCTTGTGGTCGATTGTGGCCATTACCCCATAGCCTGTTTCTAGTTTTGAAGATAGTTTACCACTTAAAGCAGGTTGAAAGTAAAGCAGAATGTGCCTTAAGGCACATTCTGCTTTTCTTCCAGTCTGCTTTAAGTTGCTATCTTCTAGAATATAGAAAAAAAATTTTATGATATATATTCAGTACTGTTTAAAAAGGAACTATTATCTTTGACGGAGAAATAACTTAGAGGCGTAAAAAGGCCTATTTATGAGGGAAAGGGTTAAGCTACCCTCTGGTAAGATACTGGATAGGCGTTCTGTATTCTAGGTTCAGGATTACCAGGGTGGGGACTAACTTCAATAGTGTAGAAATAGGCAGAGATGTAAAAAGACATATTTATGGAGAGATGGGTTAAAACATACCATCAGTATACCATGCTAACTCTACTCTTTTTTATTCCTTTTTATTGTCTGTTTCATTTACCCTTTACTCCAAAGCCTGTTTTAGTTTTGAAGATACCCCCCCCCCCTCCCCCACCCCCCCCACTTAAAACATGTTTAAAGTAAAGCAGAATGCCCCTTAAGGCGCATTCTGCTTTACTTTCATCCTGCTTTAAGCTACCATCTGCTAGGATGTAGATTATATTTCTGAGGGTGCAGATTCATGACTGTGTAAATTTGAAGCAGTGAAATAAAATTAGAGGCGTTAAAAGGCATATTTATGGAGTAATGATTAAAATTCTCTCTATATATCAACATTCCATAACACTCATTCCTAAAATAACAACTCCGGCACATCTTTCCTTTCTAAAGTTATAGGGTATGTTTTACCTTTATGTACATAAACAAGTATTCTGTAGGACCAGAAGTATATTTACATTATAAATGTGTTGCTGTAGCTTTAATAGATGATGATCTTCATGTTTGGGTTGAGTGTGTATAACATGTGATTAAACCATTATCCCATAGCCTGTTTATAGATATGAAGGCAGCTGCCCGCTTGAAGCAGGTTGATTAAACCATTATCCCATAGCCTGTTTATAGATTTGAAGGCAGGTGCCCGCTTAAAGCAGGTTGAAAGTAAAGCAGAATGTGCCTTAAGGCACATTCTGCTTTACTTTCTGCCTGCTGTCTACTAACATCTGCGAGGATGTAGAAACATATTTCTTATGCTGCATGTTCATGACTATAAGAAGGAGTATATGAAAGTCATAAAAAGGTATGGATATTATGGGGTAATGGGTTAAGATGCTTGATAGTGGTAAGCCAGATATGCATTTTCTGTTTGATGATATATCGGTAGAGACAAGATCCCATGGTCATAAAACTCTTGAGATGAGTATGGGGTTATTCTCAAGCTTTTCATTGGTCAGATTTAAGCATCAAAAGCTTTAAAACCGTGGGCCAAGGTTTCTTGCTCTAATCTGGAGGCTTGATGTCCGAGATTTTGTTCTGTTTTGATAAAGTAATGAAAGAGAGACTAAGTTATAGATGTTCTGTCAAGCATTTTGGATTTAACTCCATTGTTTTATATTTCTAGTTTTATTCACTTTATCACCTTAGTTATGCCTTTGCTTCTTCGTCACAGAGTGAAACTGTCATCTTACTCCAAGGATTTTCAGGGCTGCCATTTCTCCGGATTTTTTCCGAGATCTTCGGATTTTAATCCTAGCAGATGGTAGGTAGCTTAATGCAGGCTGAAAGTAAAGCAGAATACGCCTTAAGGCACATTCTGCTTTACTTTCAACCTGCTTTAAGTAATCATACTTGAATAATAGAAAATTTGGAAATTTTAGGATTTTTCAAGATCAACTTATGACAGCCCTGATTTTTTTGTGAAAATCATAGTACATGTTCACGTTTGTCTTCCAATACCTAATATATTACATTGCATTGATAAAATACAGTCGAACTTTGATACCTCAAACTCGCTTAAATCGAACTATCCATTTTTTCGACAAATGAATTGCATTATTTCATGCTCGGTTAAGTAAAAATACCCGTATTTCAAAGTTAAAATGTGGCTAAAATGTAAGCCACATTTTAACTTTGAAATACGGGTATGTTCGACATAACCGAGTTCGAGATATCCAAGTTCAACTGTATATAGTTTAGATTCTCTAACGAACCATTATCTGTATATTGTAAATGTCTTAACTCTTTACCCCATTGCCTGTTTCTAGTTTTGAAGACAGGTGACTACTTAAAGCAGGTTAATAGTAAAGCAGAATGCTCCTTTAAGGCGCATTCTACTTTACTTTCCATTTCAACCTCCTTTAGCTACCATCTGCTTAGATAAAGAAAATATTTCTTAAAGTGCTTATTCATAACTGTATAATATGGAACTAATTTCTTCAGAGAATGAATAAATGAAACACAGAACAGGGCTTATTTATGGAGTAATGAGTTAACACATCGAACCCTAGCGACGAGTATACACGTCATGAACAAATCAAATACTTATCAAGAGTACACTTGTCCTATGCAAACATTGTAGACCCTGATCAGATGGCTGCCTATCACAACATGAAAATATTTGCCATGTTATTACAGGGGAAGCTTTTCTGCATAGGTACAAGATATTGAACCACATGGTCCCCGTGTTTTGTGTCAAATTCATTCCATTGTTGTCAGGGCTCAATATAAGGGAAGTATTTCAAAAAATAACTACTCATTAGAATCGTCTCTTCAAGACTGTTCTAATGAGTTGTCACACCATAGGATTTGGTGCTGAAACGAGCGAGAGAATGTTGGCTTTGTTCAGTTTACTCCTTATCTGGAGCCCTGACTGGTATAAGTTGGCAAACTGATATATTTTTATTAATTTTTACAAAATAGTTCAGTCAAACTGTTAAACAGCCACTGAGTGAAATGGTAAGGTAATCTTTAAAGAAAACAGGGCTCCAGATAAGAGTCGGTAAACTGAACAAATCTATAATTTCCTCACTTATTCAAGCACCAAACCCTATGGTGTTGCTACTCAATAGAATTGTCTTGGGACAATACTAATGAGTAGTAACACAAATGGTTTTAATGCAGAAATAAAGATTATAGTTTTTGAAATGCTCCCCTTATATGGAGCCCTGAGGACAAAAGGTGACTCACTGCCAAATGCTGGGCAAATTTGAAAGGGAACTTTCTGCATTACATTTGCCCTGCATGGAGTTGTCACCTGTCTTTAAGGACCACAAAGTGTCTTTATTTCAATTGAGAGTTTATTATAAGTTTCACTTCATTTCAGTGGAGGTTTAATACAAGTTTGACTGTATATATGAAAACTAATGGGTTTTTTTTATGGAATTTATATTTTTCTACATATAGAACAAAGCAGTTGAAGTTTGATGTAATTTTTATAGGATTTTATGTTTCTGTTAATGTTACAGTGTGATTGTTGAAACAGATAACACATATAATTTTGTAAAATGTACATTTTGGATTTTCCAAGTTTGACTTTCCTAACTTTGAACCAATCTGGTTTGGTTTTGCATAGTAAGACGTGAAAGTAAGGCAAAGGTATTGGCTTTTCCAACTGTGGCTGGTGTTCGGCTTTAACTATTTTTCTCAGCTCTAAATGTCCATCTTTCAGAGCTCGCTATAAGGGGATTTTTTCAAAAACTAAAATCTTCATTTCTGCATTAAACCCTATGGTGTCACTACTCATTAGAATTGTCTCTTTGAGACGATTCTAATGAGTAGTAACACCATAGGATTTAATGAGAAATATTGGTTATGTGCAGTTTACTCCCTCTTATCTGGAGCCCTGATATTTGTTGATGGGCCGTAAAACATCATTCATTCAACTATTTTTCAATCATAAGAGTACATACATTTATTTTATAGAAATCATCAGATAAATTAGATTATTAACACATTCAACCCTAACAATGAGTATACTAATCCTTTACAAACAGTGTACCTGTCTGGAATACACTTGTCCTGTGCAAACAGTGTGGACCAAGACTGGAGCCCTCTGATAATGGTCTGCACTGTTTGTGATTTTAATAACATATTGCAGAAAACATCCCTAAATAATCATTAATGGGCTAGACTTGATTGGAAACTGGAATTATCCATTTAACACTTCAGGGATGAATGACTTAACGTTAACCCCATAGCCTGTATCTAGTTTGTAAAATAAGCGACCACTTAAAGCAGATTGAAAGTAAAGCACAATGTGCCCTAAGGCGCATTCTGCTTTACTTTCAGCCTGCTTTAAGTTACCACCTGCTAGAATTAAGAGAATATTCCTTCTGATACATATTCATGACTGTATAGATTGGAATTATTTTCTTCCGCGGAGGATTAAACGGAATGCGCTAAAAGGCGCTTCTATAAGGTTAAGGGTTAATAGTGCCTTACTGTAGTTGACTTGTCTGTGAGTCTGTCTGTCCGTGATACTTTTTATTGTCATCTCTCTAACTCAAACAGTTTTCATCCAATCTTCACCAAATTTGCTGAAAATATTAATCAGCTTAATGTTTTGACTAGGTTAAATAAGTATCCAAATTAGTCATTCTGGGTTACCAGGCATCTGATCTGGCTTCAAACTGTTTACAGTGGAGATAATACTTTATTACAAATGCATTTAACCCTTAGCCTGCCAGTCACGACTATAGCTCCATATGCAAACAGCTTGGATCCGGATGAGACGCCGAGTAACTCGGCGTCTCATCCGGATCCAAGCTGTTTGACACTCGGACAACATTTTCAGCAATTTTGAGCAACTTTGAAGCACTTTGAAACTTGAAGCAGACGAGAAATATAGCAGACAACAATTTATTTGGCGGGCTAAGGGTTAATAGGAAAGAACAATGCTGTCTCCACAGTGCACTGTACAAATTTCATTACATTTCAGGCTGTTCAACACTGTGATGAAAATTGACTGAACAACATAATAATGTGAACAATTTTATGAAATATGAACTTTGTAAATATATCTTATCTTGTATAACTATGAAATACGGATTTATATATATCTGCCATGTCCTTTGTGTGCTTGTCTCTCTTATCTCTCTTAACTCATTACTCCATAAGCATGCCTTTTTATGCCTTCAATTTATTCCTCCACTGAAGAAAATAGTTCTACTTGATACAGTCATATACATGTTGTATATGTACCATAAAAGAAAATTTCTACTCCTAACAGATGGTAGCTTACAGCAGGCTCGAAGTAAATCAGAATGATTATGTGTCTTTAAGCACATTCTGTTTTACTTTCAACCTGCTTTAAGTGATCACCTTTCTTGAATACTAGAAGCAGGTTATTGAGTAAAGGGTTAATAGACATACATATGTTTTTGTGATTTCTTTTTGTGTTTAGATTAACACATAGTACTGTAAAACAGGTATTTTTTGCGTCATGAATATTTCACTTAATGCGATTTTGTATTAATTCGCGACATCATGCAATATTTCTAGCAGGTGGTAGCTTAAAGCAGGCTGAAAGTAAAGCAGAATGTGCCAAGGCACATTTTGCTTTACTTTCAACCTTCTTTAAGAAGTCACCTATTTTCAAAACTAGAGACGCGAGGCAACACATTCGCGAATTAACGCTTAAATTCATATTCTCACGAATAAAACAGGTTTTACAGTATATATGTATCCTACTGAATGCCTGTTCAACCTAGGGCAAATGTTATTCTTTCCCATTTAAACAAAACTTAACGCTTTCAACACCATGGACCTTTTTAAAATATACTCATTAAATTTGCAAAAATTGTACCCCCCAGATCAGAGGGTGATCTAGGTTTACACTGTTTGCTAGTTAGACCTGCATTTATTAGACTACCCAGAATTTTAAGTAGAATGGTTCATGTTTTGGTATTAAAAAAGAGCCACAAGGGAACCTAATAATGCACAAGACGTGACAAGAATCACCTAGTGTTGAAAAGTTAATGCAATAAAAATTCAATCAAATGTATAGGTCAGGAATATTTCGGGATATACGATAAAGTTATATTTCAGTATACAGAGAAGTATACACTGGCATGACTGTTCTGGTGCATTTATGTACATTATAGCCAATTACAAAGTTTAACCCCTGCACTCTCACAACAACTTCATACAATTGTTGTCTGACTCTATTTCCTAAATTTAGATTCTAGGTATTTTGACTTAAGAAATATTGAAATGAGTGTCAAACAGTTTGGATCCAGGGGCCCGTTTCATAAAGCTTCATACGACAAAGTCTCAGTTATTATTTATTTCTCCATCTAATCCTGTCTTGTGACATTTCTTTGGAATCGTCTTTTCAAGATGGTTCCAAAAAGATGTCACAAGACAGGATTAGATAGAGAAATCAGAAATTAAATGTATTTTAAAGTTTTGACTTATGATCGTTTTTGTCTTACCAAGCTTTGAAACGAGCCCCTGATCTGTACTCAAGATTAGGCAGTGAAGGGGTTAGTGATAATGAATGATCATTTAATATAGATAAATATGAAATATGTTTTAAATTTTGATTTTTGTGTAGTTTGTTTCACTGTTTCTTTAGTTCTTTTTAAAAACAAGTATTAATATGAGATAGAGAGAAGACTTTTGATGAATAATACACTACGCTAGTATTTTGTTTTCCTATGTAATTTTGTAATAATTTTGTGTGTATGTATGTGTGATGTAATGTTGACCTCAGAATGAAAAATAAAAGATTTTCACAATGCAGTTTAGGCCCAGATAAATTGTTGCATTTGAAATTTGTATTGGTCAGGGTCTACACTGTTTGTAATTTGATAACCCTTTTCTTCATAGATAAGTGTTTTAATGCATTTGATTTATTCCTCCACTTAAGAAAATAGTGCAACATCATACAGTCATAAATATGCACCATGACAAATAGTTCATATAACATAGCAGATGGTAGCTTAAAAAAGCAGTTGGAAAGTAAAGCAGAATGCACCTTTAAAGGTGCATTCTGCTTTACTTTCAACCTGCTTTAAGTGGTCATATTTCTTCAAAAGTAGAAATAGGCTATTAAGAGTCAATATTGTTTGTCTCCTACCATTGCAGTTTTTAACAGTGTAGACTTATCAGAAATCACTTTGCCAATGCAATGACTTACAGTAAAGAAAGCTCTATTCCTGACCCTTGTTACCCTTTTACCCCCATAGCCTGTTTTCTGGTTCTGAGGGCAGGTGCCCACTTAAAGCAGGTTGAAAGTAAAGCAGAATTCACCTTAAGTGACCATCTGCTAGTATAGAGAATGATACTTATGGTACTTATTCATGACAGTATAAAGTGGAACTATTTTCTTCATTGGAGGAACTGGTTAAAGGTGTAAAACAGCATACCTATGAAGTAATTGGTTAACAGATTGCTTCATCAATAAAATCCTCAATAATATACTCTGCCATATACGGGCAATTAAGGAATATACAAATATGATGTTGAATACACACAGTTGCTTTAGCAAGATAATAGTCAGCAGAAAGCTCTTTCTGCTTTACTTTCACCCTGCTTTAAGCATTTTCCTGCCATAAACACAATTTGGGTAAGAGCTTGCCTCTTTTAGCTACAGAGAAAATACAACGTAAAGTCTGGCTCTAGAAAATTACAAGAGTTTGAAAAATATTGACTTGTATGTTAAGCCGTTTTGAGCCTGACCAGACACTGAGCTACATGGTGCCCGATCTCCTTTCTTGGCTTACAATTATGGTAGGAATACGGCTTTACCCTCACTATCTGGGTCTACAATGTGTTCAGTATGCAAGAACAAAATTATTCTTGTAATCAGACTTAAAAATTCACTGTGTGATGGTGTTTGTTATTCTGAGGGACCTGTTATAGGGAAGGACATTAGCTAACATTTGCAAACATATTTAATCCAGATCAGATGCCACTTTACCTACGTAGTGTCTTATCTGGATTCAACCAATTTGTCACTTGTCATTGTTTTTGCTGTCAAAAAATCCAATATGTGACTTTGAGAAAAATAGCAGACAGCAATTTTAAGCAGACGATATTGGAGCAGTGAAAGAGTTAAGACAAAATTGTCTTGTTTGGGTAACAGCAACACGTGTTGTTGTAAGGAAGGATTTGTTATTCAGAGGGCTGTTGTAGGACTGTTATTGGCCAGATGTCTAATTGTCTATGTTGTTTTGGTTTTGCGTATATAATATATATTCATTTGTTAGAGAGATTTGATCAGTTTTGTGTAATTTTTGCTATGCAACACTAATATAAAAATCTTTGTAAACTATTTTAATACCATTAAACTTTTTCCATTGTATACTTGTTTTTAATTCTATTAACAGCCAACCCCTTGCTTTTTCTCAGAGTTGAAGACCTGGGTGCCTGATGTAGACTGAAAGTAAATGAAAATTTGGCATTGTGATGAAAGAAGCAATGCTGTTTGTGTTTTTTCTCTCACCCAACCTCAGAAATTAGACAATTAAAGGGTTGTTGCCTTTTAGACCTTATGCCTATAACAAAGGGGACATAACTCTGAAGATAGGGGATCACATGAAAAACCTGTAAACTATGTCACTTTTTTATATCACAATAATGAATATCTACCCCACCACTGCCATGACGACTCCCTCCTTACCACGAGCCTTGCCGATGTTCCCGAAACAGGACAATTATGTCTATCGCTTTTACTGTTGCAATATCGTCTGCTTAAGTTGTCGTATGCTGTATTTTGATTGAATAGATATAATGATGAGTGACAAACAGCTTGAATCCAGATCAGAAACCGCGTTTCGCGGCGTCTGATCTGGATACAAACTGTTTACAAATGTAAACCAATTTCCCTCCCTATAACGATTCCCTCCGAACAACGAACACAATTGTTGTCTCCTTTTGGATGTCGTTGTAGAGAAAGAGAGCGCTGTATATGACAATTCCAAAAATATGAACAATCCTAACAACACAAAGAAGTTCGCACTTGCAAAGGAAAGAAAAGCACGCGGCATGAATGACTAGGTAAGCACTTTAAAGCAAAGCCTAGTTTGGCTTTTTTCTGCTTTAGTTACACCAATTCATATGTTATTAAAGGCAGTATGTAAGCCAAAATAGCGCATTTTTTAAACCTGAATATTCAGGCAGATACGTAATCTAAACATATAAAAAGAAGTAATCCGCGATGATTATGGAGGCAATAAATCTGAAAAACATGAATTTGGTGGAAAAAAGTCGACTTTTAAATCGGTTTGTTGACATCCGATCAACGATTGAGATTTTCCGAGTTCATTCGGCTTGCGCCCGGTAAAGATGTTTTTCATAGCTCATTATAAGTGTCTTCTTCTGACTTGACATAGTTATTTTTAGATTGGAACATTCTAAAACTTTAAAAGGGATGAGTATTCCCTACATCCAGCAAGAACCATTGATAGCTGTATTTATTGTGCGCAGTATACAGTAGAGAATACATTTTTCTTTCCCGTTTAAACGCAAACGCAATGCACTTAACTGTGGAAATTTACTTTTAGAAGTTTTAACTATGATTTTTTAATCTGAGTAGCAAATAGGTTGTAGCCTGATCAAACGCCGGGTTACCCGGCGTCTGACCTGGCTCCAATCTGTTTGCAATGGAAATAATAGTTTTGTATACAAATGCGTTTATTGGGAGAGAATAAAATATCAGTAAAGTTAGTGCAGCGGTCTCGTGCTGCACGGGAGCCATACTTATCTCAAGTAGGAAAGTGTACGATGATGTAGTCGATGTTACCTTGCTTACAGTGGAGAAAATGTTATTCTTTCCCAATAAACGCGTTAACGCTAAAACCATGATTTCAATTGCAAACAGTTTGAAGCAGATCAGGCGCCGGGTAACCCGGCGTCTGATCACGCACCAAACTGTTTGCCGCTCAGACTAACATGAATGGTCAGAATTGTCTAAAGGTTGTCCATTTATGCGTATTATTGCGATGCGATTGCGTTTCGTTTGCGTTTCAACGGGAAAGAATAACGTTTTCTCCACCGTCACCTTAATGGTTTTGAACTATTCTGTTCTAAAAATGACACAGACAAGTCAGGAAAATCGGATCGATCTCGTGACTCTTATTCGACCTTGCGGAAACTCTCGGAAGCCGACACGAAGATTTGTTATGTAAACAAAAAGCTTATTTTTCCAACCATCTCGATAAGAAATCCGCACATTTATGTATGGTTCTTAAAGAAAGGGGGCATGTTTCAGGCACCTGACAACGGATTTTGCTTAGTTTTGATACATAGAAAATGTTCTTATATAAGAAATTGCGCGATTTAAACATAAATTTGGGCGACATTCTGGCTTTAAGTTGTCAAAAAGCGCGGACGTATACGGCCTGCGCAAGGACATTACTTAATTGTTGATAGAAGTCGTAAATCTTAAAAAGACAAACCGAGTGTGTCTAGTAGATGGCATTTAACTCTTTCCTCCCTCAAACTTCAAATGGACAATCCCAGTTTCCATTTTAGTCTAGTCCATTTCTGACTTTAAAGGGTTGCTTTTGTCAATCTTTAGCATTATGACAAACAGTGAAGACCCAAATCAGAGGGCTCCATAAGGATCCCTTTGATCTGGGTATTCACTTTTTGCATAGGACAAGTGCACTTTTCAAATGTTTACTGTTTGAAAAGGGCGCCTATATGCTGGACAAGGGTTCAAAGGGTTAAGACTCTAAGGACTGTGAAAGGTTGAAGCCATTTATAATCCTAGTGGATGCAAACATTTTCTTTTTATCATATGTATTTGTTGTTTACTATTATGTTTCACGCAACTTTCCGAAAAGTCCAGCTATTCTCATCACCATTTCGCCTATGTTCTTTTTGTGTTTTGTTAGTTTGATTTTTTGTAAGACAATATTTCTCAATAACTATCTTCGGTAATCGTTTTAAGTTTTGAACACTGACGTCTTGCTCGGTATTCCATATTTTTCCAAATGTACAGAGTGCCTTTATTTAATAATGTGACCAGCTTAAACCATGTACACTGTGTATACCCGTACACAGGATATTGGTACCAGCGAGTCGAGAGTTGTTAGCAGATCGCTCTGCAGTGCAGGTATGTTTTCATGATTTCTAGAACTATATGTCTAGGATCAATATGTAGAATAATACTATATTAAAGCGAGATGTTTCTGGAACATGCTGATGTCATAACATTTCAGTTTTACCGAGAGAAACTCTCGTAAGACGTATAAACAAGCTGCCTGGTACCGGTAAATAACAACGGTTGCTGACAAAATATCATTGTAATTTGTTTTTAATAATTGTATAAGAGATCTATTCATGTTATACGAGTAATTTATGCTATCTTGATTGACATTTATGAAACTTTTACTATTATTTTTGACGTCTGTGCTTTTAAAACCCGAAATGAAATTTGGTTAGGTGTACGGCAACTTGCTACGCTAGTGAACGGCATATTGCTAAAGCCTTTCAATCCAGTGTACGGCAAATTGATTAAATCTACATTGAAATCGACGGCTGTTTGATTTGTTTAAGTATATATTCTGTAAATTGTCATTTATTTTTTACAGATTATGGACCTGTACAAATGTTCGTACTGTAAAAAACAACTACCCACGTTCCGGGAGGTGCATTGCTATCAGGAATTAAAATACATTCGCCAGCGTTGTTTTTTCCGAAAAAGTGTGCAACTTCAATATTATACCTGAACAATGTAGAGGGGAGGGGAGGGGAGAGTTATGTCTATAATAGACAAAACGCAATAAAATAATCTATCTAAGCGATACTTTACACCCAAAGACTCTCCATTGCAAAAACATGTGCAAGTTTGCATATAATGAAGAACATGAGAATGTTTGTTGCAAGACACCGAATTGCCTGTTGTAGAGGAATCTCGGGAGTATTAAGAATTACTATCCCTGATCCGAAGCGTCTTCGACGAAATGAAACAGACTGGCAAACTTGAGGATTATATAGTATCCAATCGGCTGGTCTCTGAAGGCAAACTTCCCATTAAAACATAACATATTTGCTTTTCACAGATGTTGTTCGCTGGTGCGACTTAGAAAAGTCGACATCCTTTATGAGATACTCTGGTGAAGTTAAACTGTTTTGGCGAACAGTGTGTAGATTATTCCATGGTAGCTTAAAGCAGACTGAACGTAGCTCAAAATGCGTCCTGCCTTAGCGCATTCTGCTTTACTTTAAACTTGCCTTAAGTACTCATCCGTCTGCATAATTAAAACATGCTATCGAGTAATTAAAGAGGTTTGTAAAATGGATATACCAACCGCGCAGAGCTATCAAAAAACTGTCTCCAACGTCTGTTATTGTACACTTACTGTTATTGTTCATTATTACAGGCGTGCTGTCCGCGCAGAGCAACATGAGTGCCAAATATCAATTTTAACTCTTTCATTCGAATAAACGTAACCCTAAGTGCTCATTGGATAACATTTGCAAACTGTTTGGAACAAGACAAGACGCCGCTTTAAGTCCTTTGATGCACCCCGTTGTTTTCAATAGACGTGAAAATACAGGTAAAGCAGGAGTACAGTGTGCTTAGCAGGTGTCACTAATCTCAATTTGTCTAGAGAGGCCCTGACATACTCACGCCCAAGAGTTTTTCCAATGGGTTTTTTAACCAAACTAACAAATTTAAGGTACGGGCCTCACATGAAACGCTTCAATGAATTTATCCCTGGTTTGGTGTTACCACCGCAAGTATGTCCGGAAATGTCTTTAACGCGACTTCTATATTCAAATTGGTTGGCACTCACATTGAAAAAAAGGATTTAGTGTCTCTTCGCACACGACATTATTGAATCAGACAACAATTTAGCAAGATAAGGAATAACAAGCAAGTGTAGCACGACCGCGGCAGTTTTTATAGAAAAGGACTCTGGGTTAAAGACATTTCATCAGTCCATTGATGGACTCCCCCATTGCTCTCACTCTGTGTGAAAACACAGGTAACACAGTAGTAAAGTGAGCAAAGTCAATGTCAGTAATCTCAAGTTGTCTAGAGAGGCCTTCACATACCCCTCAAGGGTTTTTTCAATGGGTTTTACCACTGGCACCAGATTCGTGGACTTATAATATATATCGGTAGTGGTATAGATAAAGTAAACACATACACATACACATAAAAAGTCCATGACTCTGGTGCCAGTGATCTATATCTAAAAGATTTTTCCCCACCGATTAGCAATGTCTATGTTATTGCATTGAAATTTTAAAAAAAAAAATAAAAAAAAAAAAAATAAAAAAAAAATCTATATGGGTTGACTATTGGCATCTACCTGTCTGCTATCTATTATTATAAGACCATGGTGTGTAACCAATTCTATACCGTGTCACTTCAACCACACGAATTACCTACTAAAATGCATTCAATTGAAACCAAATATTTTGCAGTCCATAGATAAGATATTTTTCTATCCAAAATACATTTCTTCGATGGTTAATTTGAATACGCAACTACAAAAATCAAGATTGAAGCCGGTATTTTACCAAACAGGGATTTCCTCCACCCCCTAGCTTCCGGTTGACCTCGGGTCAAGTTAAAGCGTTTGTAAGCGCAAATTTCATTGGCTGAATAATTCACGCGAGAGTATTCCCGTACAGTAGACAATACGTTATTCTTTCCCGCTTAAACGCAAACAAAACGCAAACGCATGTCACTAAAATGTATTGAATGACAGCTTTTTACTATTTTTTAGTATTAATTTTAATCTCAATGGCAAACAATTTGGAGCCTAGTCAGACGCCTGGTAACCTGGTGTCTGATCAGCCTCCAAATGGTTTGCAAATGAAATAATAGTATTAGTATAAACGCGTTTATTTGGAAAGAATAACGTTTTCTGTACTTGACGTCATTCGCGCGAGCGTCTTCCCGCGCTTCTGTCAAACTGAATAAACTACTGATTACAGCGTCACATTGTGCACAATTGTGCTGAACTTATATTAATGCAAGACTTTAATAACTGCATGATTAACAATTTCAACCAAAAATCATGAGAACGATATATATTTACACATCTTTCCGGTATATACATTCTTTTTTCAATCAGCCAATCAAATCGCTCGTCGCAAACTTTACTTTCATTTCGTCTAAACCGGAAGCTAGGGGGTGGAGGAAATCCCTGTTTGGTAAAATACCGGCTTCAATCTTGATTCTTGTAGTTACGTATTCAAATCAACCGTCGAAGAAGTGTATTTTGGATAGAAAAATATCTTATCTATGGATTGCAAAAGATTTGGTTTGGATTGAATGCGTTTTAGATAGTTATTCTTGTGGTTGAAGTGACACGGTGTAGAATTGGTTACATACCATGGTCTTATAATAGTAGATAAGCAGACCGGTAGAAGCTCATCGTGATAGATCAATAAAAAAAAAAAAATTTGTTTTTGTTTTGTTATTCCAATCCCATACGATAGACATTGCTAACGTTTGGGGGAACATCTTATAGATCAAGAATCTATATCTAATAGATCTTATAGTAAAGAATAGCAGACCGGTAGGTAGAGGCATATCTAGAGTCAACTCACATTTTTATTTTTATTTTTATTTCCATTCCCATACAAAAGACGTTGCTAACAGAACGGAAAAAAGGTTCTACATCCAGAATCTAGTAGATAGAGACTATAGAGCGTACACATCAAGATTTCCGCCTTCATATATAGTATACATTACTTACCGGTAGATACAGTTCTAACCACTGACACCACATTCATAGACTTATTATGTCTCTGTGTGTATATATATTCTTCTCTGTATGTATAAGAAATAAAAATGCATCTAAATGTAAATACACACATATTATAAGTCCATGACTCTGGTGCCAGTGGGTTTTACTAATCAAACTAACAAACTTAAGATAAGGCCCTCACATGAAACGCTTGGATGAGTATATCCCTGGACAAGATAGCAGTAAGGACAAAACTCGCATATGGCTGCATGATTTTATACCTGGTTTGCTGTCACCACCCTAACAAATCAGGAAATGTCTTTTAATTGAATACCGCACACTTTAAAGCGGACAGCTTATTCTGATTGCACTGTGGTAAATGATTACGCACAACCCAGTAAACATACTGCACGATATGTTCGTGCAAAATGGAAAAACACAGATGGAAATTATAGTTGTGTACGTGTATTTCTATATTTTAGGATTGGGTGGATTAGTTTGATATCATAAATTGACCGCAACCATTATTGACTCTGTGTGTGTTAAGTTTTAAATAGAATTCTTCGAATAAGATATAGTCCAATACAGTTACTCGTTCGCTTCAAAAGTATTATGTTACGTGAACAGCTATTAGAATATGTTAAACGTGTATTCATCGTTTCAATTTCATTTTATTAGGTGTTCCCGCTCCATATCAAGTTTGTCTATTTTAAGTAAATTAACAATGAAAAGTATATAATTTATAAATAGAAAGACTGTTCTCGGTACACTGCTACGTTTGGTTGAACGTAATACCCTGAGGACGCACTGTGACAGAATAAAACGTTTTAAGGGCCAAATATCTGGTAGCAAACCCCCGTACAGTGACACATCAATATGCCGTACAGTAATATTCCATTCACAACCAAGATGCCGTACACTTGACTCAAATTTGTTTTAATTCTTTTCTTAAAATCATGACCCAACAGTGTGTTATTAGGGAGTTACATGAATTATTATGAAATAGACTGAGTCTTTCATGTAAATATTGTAGTCAGGAGCGTTTGAAACAGTTGATATCATAATTTTTCGTCAGCAATCGTTGTTATTTACCGGTACTAGGCAGCATATTTATATATTTAACGAGAGTTTCTGTGAATAAAACAGAAATGTTTTGACATCAGCATATCACAGAAATATCACGCTTTAATACGGTATTATATATATGTTGGTCATAGACATTTTATGCTATAAAACCACGAAAAACATACACGCACTGCAGAGCGACCGGCTAATTCTCTCGACTCGCTGGTACCAATATCCTGTGTACGGGTATACACAGTGATGTATATATATACGCACTATTCATTTCAGAGCATACCACTCCAGCAAAGAGTTCAGCAAAGAAATCGATGCCGACGTTGGCCATTGATTGGGAGTTGGCTACCGGTCTGAAATGCAGTGGAGAAAACGCTATTCTTCCGTTTAAACGCATTTGCAATTAAATATAAAAAACGACAATTTTTTGACAATTCTTACTTCTAGTTTTAATCTGAGTGGAAACAGTTTGGAGCCTGATCAGACGCCGGGTTACCCGATGTCTGATCTGGCTCCAAACTTTTTGCAATAAAAATAATAGTTTTAGCGTAAACGCACTTATTGGGAAATAATACATTTTCTCAACTGTTCTCTGCAAGCTGCACACGGGGCACAGACAGCAAACAGTGGCAACTGAAGACGCTACTGGTTCCAGCTATATATCGAATATGAAAAACAAAACAAAAACGACTGACAACGAGGACGGACACAGTGCGACAACAATATCTCACCATGGTACTTCGTGCTAGGCGAGCTAAAAAGCTGTCAAACCTCGGCACCAGCAGAGCTTTGATTTTTTTCTTAGCGACAACTCAACATTGAAGCTATGGACGAGCCCGTTTCATGAAACTTCGTACGACAAAAACGGTCGTAAGTTAGATTATAAAAGTCTCAATTATTATTTATTTCTTTATCTAAATCCTGTCTAGTGACATCTCTTTGGAATCGTCTTGAAAAGGCGATTCCCAAAATATGTCCCAAGACAGGATCAGAAATTACTTATATTTTAAAGTTTTGACCTATGACCGTTTTTGTCATACGAAGTTTTATGAAACGGGCCACGGGGCTAAAACATGGATAACAGATATGGGTATTTGTTTTAAATATGCTTTATTTAAACAAATTTGAAGATGTATAGAATGTAGATATAAAGAAGCTATGTTAATAGCTTTAAAATTTCTTCGCTATGCCACTGGGTGAAAGTTCATGTTCACACTTTCACTTGGTATCATCTTTTGTCGTAAGTCAATACAGCTACATATTTTAGCGCTACCATGCTGGTTGTCTGTCTTCTAACAAAACTTTCCCTAGATGGCGTAGCAGAGGGTCAGAGGTCAGGTCGGTGATCTGGAAATGTCGGTTTACATGGAGTTTTGTACTTCAGTGAAGGCACCAAGACAAACCTCAGCCATACCCTTCAGGGCCTCAATGAGTTCATCCTCGCCT
This sequence comes from Gari tellinella, assembly GCA_922989275.2. Lineage (NCBI taxonomy): Eukaryota > Metazoa > Mollusca > Bivalvia > Cardiida > Psammobiidae > Gari > Gari tellinella. The sequence goes on from OV277858.1 coordinate 96,621,548, forward strand.
CTCTTTTCCTTGTTCTGTAACGAAAATGACAAAGTCACATTAACCAATTGATCCATTGAACTTCAAAATGAACTCATAATTCGACTACAGTAAAACCTCTCTATTACGCCCAATTACATATGTAAGTGTGTTAATTATTAGGTGTTTACGACAGGTGACTGCTTAAAGCTAGGTGACAGTTAAACAGAAAGCTCCTGTAGGGAGCTTTCTGGTTTACTGTCACCTTTCTTTAAGTTGCCACATGTCTTTTAATCGAGCAATTAGCAATTTAGCATTCGTTTTAGTGGTCGAACTAGAGAGGTTTTACTGTTTTTTAAGGTTGGGGAACTCTATTGAGATTGGCCAATATTGGTCAATATCGGTACTTTATACGGACAGCGACCGGCCCTTCTCGTCATCTATCGGCCTGGTTCGGAACGGTTCGATAGTAGACGAGAATGGTCGATCACTGTACGTAGAATTCTCATAAGGGGTGCATGACATCAGCTTTAACACTTTCACTCAATGACGTCATAAAGCGCATTTGCAAACAGTTTGAGTCTGATCAGGATCGAAACTGTTTGACACTCATTTTGAAATTTCTTCAGTCACACTGCCTTAGTTTTTAATTTTTTAAAGGACATTGCAGACAACAAAATTGAAGCAGACGACAGTAAAACGATCAATGGGGTAGAAATCTCACGAAAAATTTGGCAGTAAACGGGTTAACCAATTTAAGCCTAGTGTATATTATAGAGGAGATTGGCAAACCGTCCAGTTCCTGGCCAGACACCACGTGACGCGGTGTCTCATCCTGGTATACACTGTTAGCTCAGACCTGTATGTCCCAATACATGACATCAATACCGTACTGAGATTATCAAAGGGAGAGAACTTACACTGTTAGCTCAGACCTGTCTGTCTCAATACTTGACATCAATATCGTACTGAGATTATCAAAGGGAGAGAACTTACACTGTTAGCTCAGACATGTCTGTTCCAATACTTGACATCAATACCGTACTGAGATTATCAAAGGGAGAGAACTTACACTGTTAGCTCAGACCTGTCTGTCCCAATACTTGACATCAATACCGTACTGAGATTATCAAAGGGAGAGAACTTATACTGTTAGCTCAGACATGTCTGTTCCAATACTTGACATCAATACCGTACTGAGATTATCAAAGGGAGAGAACTTACACTGTTAGCTCAGACCTGTCTGTCCCAATACTTGACATCAATACCGTACTGAGATTATCAAAGGGAGAGAACTTATACTGTTAGCTCAGACATGTCTGTTCCAATACTTGACATCAATACCGTACTGAGATTATCAAAGGGAGAGAACTTACACTGTTAGCTCAGACCTGTCTGGCCCAATACTTGACATCAATACCGTACTGAGATTATCAAAGGGAGAGAACTTACACTGTTAGCTCAGACATGTCTGTTCCAATACTTGACATCAATACCGTACTGAGATTATCAAAGGGAGAGAACTTACACTGTTAGCTCATACCTGTCTGTCCCAATACTTGACATCACTACCGTACTGAGATTATCAAAGGGAGAGAACTTATACTGTTAGCTTAGACCTGTCTGTCCCAATACTTGACATCAATACCGTACTGAGATTATCAAAGGGAGAGAACTTACACTGTTAGCTCAGACCTGTCTGTCCCAATACTTGACATCAATACCGTACTGAGATTATCAAAGGGAGAGAACTTACACTGTTAGCTTAGACCTGTCTGTCCCAATACTTGACATCAATACCGTACTGAGATTATCAAAGGGAGAGAACTTACCTCCTCTCCCATCTTGGCCAGTTTCAAGCAGATGTTAAAAAGCTCCTCTGCAATTGGTTTCTTCTCACCCTGAAAACAGCAACAAGGAATAGCAGTTAGTAAAGTTTGACCAGTGTCTGTCGGTATTCTACAATAAAGTCTTGCTATTTTGACCAATCAAACGATTGGATTCGTAAAAAGGCATATTTATGGGATAATTGGTTAAACTGTTTGTTAATGATGAACCTGATGTTCATTGGACTCAATAAGTTAAAGGTTGGCGAACTGAAAATACCGGAAACATAATAAGCCTCATAGGAACTTTCTGCTTTAAATACTGTCATCTTGATACGCGTTACGCGGCATCTGATCTTGACGTCAACTGTTTGCAAATATTCATTTTACTCGGGGTTAGACAGTTAATGGGTTACAAGTTAAAGGGTAAACGTCAATTTTTTCAATTTTTTACTTCTTTAAAATAGTCATTGCATAGATATTTATAAATAACTCTTTAATTTTACACATATGATCTTCAATCTGTCTTTCGGGCAGAATTTTTATTCATTGAAAAAATCATTTGGCCAAAAAAACTGATACAAACGTGTCGACAAAGTACGTGTGTTTGGATCCTGATCAGATAACGATAATCACTGCTTCCGATTAGGAATTAACCCTTTCACTCTCAATGACGCCATAAAGCGCGTTTGCAAATAGTTTTGATCCTGATAAGACGCCGCGTAACGCGGCGTCTGATCAAGATCCAAACTGTTTGACACTCGTTTTTAATTTTCTTCAGTCATACTACCTTATTCATTAACTTTGAAACAACATTGCTGACAACAATATTGCAGCAGACGACAAACTAAATTTGAAAATGGAAGGGTTAAACAATTTTGACGTTGTTGACCGTTTGTCAAAGAACATAAACACTAACTTTCAGAAATATTGATTGAGTTGGTATTAATGTGTCAAAGAATGGTATCGACTTATCAGTTTCCTCCTCGTGCGTGAACTTAATACTTAAACGTAAAAACGTAAACGTATACTTAAACATGTCAAGTACGTAAAAAGTTTCTAGTAGTATCATAAGAACTTTATATACATTTTGATTGAGTTAGGTTTTACGGCACCGCGACACATGAAACGGTCATATGGCGCTATCAAAGGAAACAAGTATTAAGCAGAGGGGTTTGTCGCAGTGAAAGGGATAATGTTCAAAGTGCCAGGGGCCCATTTTATGAAACGTCGTCAAAACTTTAAAATACATATAATTCCTGATTTCTCCTTATAATCCTGTATTGTGACATCTCTAGAATCGTCTTTTCAATTCGATTCCAGATAGATGTCACAATACAAGATTAGATGGAGAAATAAAAAGAATTGCTAAATTTAGAATCTTACTCACGAGTGACGACCATATTTGTCGTACGACGTTTCGTAAAACGGGTCCTGTTCTACAACATCACCCGATGGGAGACAAAGATGGTGTTATTTGTTGGGAGAAAGTTGTTATAGGCAGGGAAATTTAATACCCTTAGAGTGAGATTGAGCTATCTTACATTTGCAAACAGCTTGAATCTAGACTAGACTCTGGGTAACGCGATGTCTGATCTGGGTTGACAATTTTTGCAGACGGCTTGGCAGCAGTGAAAGCGTTAGACAAAAATATCATGTTTGTGGGAACAGCGGCAAGCATTGCTGTAAGGAGGGAATCAGTTGTAGGTAGGGAGCACTATACTATTGTAAAATTATAAGCGTATACGTACGCCGTTTGATACGCTGCGTTCGTCATTGCCACTCTTCCTCTGAAAATTAATATACAAAATTACTAGGATCAACTTCACGTGGAAATATAGTCCAGTCTTTAGTCAATCGAAAGTGAGGCCAGCGCATGCGCATTAAGGTCAACATAACATCTTAAAGTTAAGCATTGGGTATTTTAATAGAAGAAACATAAAGATGAGTGGCAAACAGTTTTAACCCAGATCAGACGCCGCATTACGCGGCGTCTGATCCGAGTTCCAACGGTTAGCAAATGTAAGCCAAGTCATGCTACAAGCACTCTTACAAGTTAGGGTATTAACTGTCCCTGAATGTACCAGTATAGCCTTAATTCTCTTGCGAATAACTGCTACGCTCCTGTCCTGAACTAGTTATCTCTTTCAACACTATGGACCTGTTTAAAATGTAATCAATCCATTTGCAAACAGTGTAGCCCAAAATGAAGCCATCTGACCAGGGTCTACACTGTTTGCATATGTCCCTTTGATAGAGCACTAGGCACAACTATGTGTATCGCATCTACTTATACTTCAAAATTAAAACGTTGCTAAGCCACGTTCAAACATGGAAAAAACGGGTACGTTCGACTTAAAGTTCGATTTTAGTAGGATTCAAACTTAACATTGATTTTATATGAATGAAAACTTTTAGCAAGTTTGGTGAATATTAAAAAAAATTTTTGTTAGAGAGCAAAACTTGCTGAAAACAGTCATTTTTAATACATAAAGGGCAAACACTCAGATATGCGAAATGCGATTTTAGTTATAATCAAACTAGACCTAAATGTTATATGAATAAATATTTTCAGCATGTTGGGTGAATATCCGATAAAAACTGTTTGTTTTAGAGTGCAAAAATGACTGAAACAGTCATTTATTATTAATTAACAGGCAATAACTCAAAAATACCTTATGCGATTTTAGTAGTAATCAAACTAAACCTTGATTTTATATCAATGAACATTTTCAGCAAGATTGTGGAATATCGGATAAAGATATTCGAGTTAAAGAGCGGACAAAAAAAGTGTGATAGTCTAACTGACTGATGGAGGGACGGGCGGAGGTAGATACGGTTGCACAATGGAAGTTGATTCCGGCTTTATCCCGTGATACTAAGCCGTGTGGTAATGTTTATGTCAGACCTTCTATGTTCGGTTTGTTATGATTTTAAATCGCCCTTTTTGGTGATTTAGGTCCGTCTTCATCATTTCATAGATCAGTTTGGCCCATAAGAATGTTCAAACGTTATTGCACTTCAGACATTAAGAAAAGGTCTGAAAACACAATGGGACTTTACATTAGTTAGGAGTTATCGAAATTCGACTGTACGCCAGTCGGAACACCTCTTCGAATTTCCTGACAATTCATTAAAATACGGACTTTACCGAGTAGATACAAGTAGATAATTATTTCTAACTTACGCCTTTTCCTTTTCCCTTTCCTGGTCCTGGGCGTGGTCCGGAAAGACTGTCAGGTAGACCAGTTGGGCGTCCGGAAAGACTGTCAGGTAGACCAGTTGGGCGTCCGGAAAGACTGTCAGGTAGACCAGTTGGGCTGGGTCCGGATCTCTTATCCTCATCATCAACATCATTGGTTTTACTACCATGACCCTGTAATTACAGTATAAAACGACATAGTTTACCGTTCATCGTAACATTGGAAACGAAACGCAACAAATGTTACAAGGGGCAGGGTTTCATTCACATTTTCAAAATAAGTTTTATTCATGTCAATCTGAGATGTCTTCGTGTGGGGAGCAATCCAACGCCGTGTAAATCCAAAACTAATTGACATTATAACTTGTGCTTTTAACCCTTTAACTCTCAATGACGTCATAAAGCGCGTTTGCAAACAGTTTCGTTCCAAGTCAGACGTCGCGAAACTTGGCGTCTGATCAGGATCAAAACTGTTTACCGCTTACTCAAACTCGCTTGAATAAAAATTACGGGTATTTCTTCAGCTGTCATGCTATAGCTGTAGCTTGTTTAACCCCTTCACTGCCTACCCCGAGCACAACCTTTTTTGCAAACAGTTTGGATCCTGATCAGACGCCGCGTGACGCGGCGTCTGATAAGGGTCCAAACTGTTTGACACTCATTTCAATATTTCTTCAGTCAAAATAGCAAACATTAAGATTTACCATTTTCTTCATAATTTAGGGGAAAAGACGGACTTTACCGAGAAGTTACAAGTGAAAAAATATTTCCAACTTACTTTCTTTGGTCGCATTGGTTCACCAGTTGGGCGTGGTCCGGATTTCTTATCATCATCATCATCATCAAACATGTTGCTACCCTGTAATCACAAAGATATATTATTTCCCATTGAAACAAACATATTTACATTCGCCCTATTCAATTCTATTGAATAAATTGACGTTTATTTCGTAAAAACGTAATTTATCTAGGGGCGGGACATGCGGATGTCTTGCATAGAGGAAGCGGTGCTTATGGATCTGCTCTCCGCGAATTATTTTGTTGCATTCCCTGAGTAATGTCGTTATGGTTGTTCCTTTCAGGAAGTTATACACATACTGATTCTTGTTAACAACCTCTATAATGAAACATGGATTTAACATACAGACATACTAATATTTAATGAACATTTAATATTAGAAACTACAGCGCTCCTTCTCTACAACGGCCCTCCCAACAACGATTCCCTCCTCACAACGACACTTGCCGTTGATCCCGAAACAAGAAATGATGTCCAACCTTTTTATGTCTGCAATATCTTCTGCTTAAAATTGTCGTCTGCTGTTTTTCTCAAAATTACATATTGGGCATTTTGACATAACAAACTTTAGTGACGTGTGACAAACAGCTTGAATCCAGATCAGACGCCGCGTTACGCGGCGTCTGATCTGGATTCAAGCTGTTTGCAAATGTAAGCCTATTTCCCTCTCTATAACGACTCCCTCCGAACAACGAACACAATTGTTGTCTCCCATTGGATGTCGTTGTAGAGAGGGAACGCTGTACAACAATTATAATTTTAATGTAAGAAATGAACTGACTTTTCGACGTTTAAGCGAAATAAACGACAGAAAATAATTGGCAAATTTACTATGAAACGCTAGCGCGATTCATGGAATTTGCGGATCATGTTCTGTTATTTATTTCGCTTAAACGACAAAAAAAGTCGATATTTCGAACTCGCTTATATCGATCGTACCAGTACCATAATTTGAACTTCGATAAGTCGATCTCGCTTAAGTCGAACATACCCGTATTGCAAAGTTAGAACGTTGCTAAACCACGTTTAACTTTGAAATATTGGAATGTTCCAACTAACGCGAGTTTGAATTATCGAGTTTCGGCTCAAATCTGACCAATCAAGTGCTTGAGAACAAATTAAGACTCAACTCAAACGCTTTATAACCTTGGAGTCAGTTTTCAATTAACTTGGTCCCTATATAAAGGCGCACTACGTAGGACAAATGAATTTCAATATCAAACAAACAGAAAATGAAAATTTAGAGCTGGCACCCCTCAGATAAAAAATGACAAATCCAAAATATTATAAGGATGGAAGAATCCACTGGTGGCAAATGGGTTGCATGCAAGTAGTCGCGTGTTTCCAGAGAGCTCTATGCCTTTTCATCTAAAGGCTGATACAGTGGAACTCCCCCGAACCGGAACCTTTTAATACCGGAATTCTCTCTAAACTGGACGAAAACGTTGGTCCCGTTTCCAATACTTCTTTATTTTAACCAATTACACAATAAATGCGCATTTTTACGCCTTTGATTTATTCCTACACTGAGGAAAAGAGTTCCACTTCATACATTCATGAATATGTATCATCAGCAATAATTTCAATATTTAAGTAAATATTAGCTTTAAGCAGGTTGAAAGTAAAGCAGAATGCGCCTTAAGGTACATTCTGCTTTATTTTCAACATGCGTTAGGTTTCAACTATCTTCTATTCTTCCATACTGGAAACAAGCTATGGGATACTTGGTTAAATTCCCTCTGAACTGGAAAGCTCCTCTGAACCGGAAATTTATGTTTTTCCCCACACATGTCCGGTTTAGAGAGATTTCACTGCACATCTTCCAGTTGCCAGATTACCTTGGATCTTGGGTCACCGGTTGGGGTTGGCTTATCAAAATCACCACTTTTCTGAAAGTAAAAAAAACCAAGTTTGCCACTTCATCGGATCCAGATTCATATACAGTAAAACCTCTCTATTACGACCACTAAAAAAAGGCTAATTGGCTTCAGTTAAAACTTAAATCTGACCAATCAAATGCTTGAGAACGATCTCAGACTCAACTCGAATAACATGAGCATTAGGGACAGGATCCAGGCTGCAAATGTCAATGCTGTCGGCATCGGCAGTGAATATTTAACCCTTTTATCGACTTTTCAAACTGTTTGAATCCTAATCAGACGCCGCTTAACGCGGCGTCTGATCAGGAACCAAACTGTTTGACACTCACATCGATGTTTCTTAAGTCAAACTACCTTTAATCTATCTTTGAAACATTCTCAATTCAATTCAATTCAAATACTCTTTATTTTCTCAATTTGTACAATTCTACAAATACATGAGAACTATCCTAACACACATTCAACACATTAGATCTTGTTGACAACAATATTAGAGCAGACGACAGAATAATGGTGTAAGGGTAAACACCTTAAGATTAATTTGGTGCCACAAGGTATGAGTTGGATTAGCAAAAAGGATAGATACTTACTGGTCCACTGCGTTTGTCGTTTCCATCATCGTTCAAATCATCCTGAAACATGGCAAAAATGTTGTTGTTGTTGTTGTTGTTTCGAATAATAATATGCCCACTTAACTCGTTCATTGTCAATGGCACCATAAGGAGACTTTGCAAACAGGTTGGTTCCTGATCAAACGCCGCGTTACGCGGCGTATGATCAGGATCCAAACTGTTTGACCCTCGTATCGATGTTTCTTCGGTCAAAAATGCTTTCAATTTGACTTGACAAATTATTGCAGACGACACTATGAATGCAGGCGATAATTTGGCGGTGAGATTGTTAAAGCAGACGATAAAATTTGGCAGTGAAAGAGTTAAAGCCAAATCATATGATACCTTCGAATCCTTCCTGAAGAAACGCGATTGTATGCTCTAAAAATGCTATTTGTTATATCTCGTTTTATTTGGCGTATTAACGATTGCATCTACCTATTAAATAATCATATATAAATTGATATTGAATAGCCTAATTTCGCATAATGAAACTTAAAACAATGTGTTTAAATATTGTATGTATTGAATTGTTCGATTTTTAAAATTCTTTAAGTAAACAGAGTAGACCCTGTTGAGAGTTCATACAGGAACTGTTGTTTTTCTTGATCCACTCTATTTGCAACATAGATATCTTAAAAATAATATATTTCAAGATATCGATGGTTTGCAAAGGTGTAAAGGTCTACCAATTGGCGAATATATTCCTTTCTAACATGATCCATGTTGTATATATGTTACATGTAATGTTGTTTGTGGACCTTATTGAAAATTGGTTGTTGTTACCAAATATGTGCAACCAACATCCAAATTAATATTATCGTAAATAGTATTATCCATATTGCTGTTGTTTTGAAGAACGAGTATACAAATCGCTAGTGTTCAATGTGTTACAGGGAAGAAGACGTTTTTCTTTTCCATTAAACGCGTTTACGCTCAATTTATTATATCAACTCTATTATATCCACTCTATTATATCCACTGAAAACAGTTTGAAGCCATATCAGACGCCGGGTTACCCAAACAGTTTGCCCCTCAGATTAAAAACAATAGTCAGAATTGTAAACAAGTTATCAATTTCTGCATATTTGTGGAATGTGTTTGCGTTTCGTAAGAAAGAATAACATCTTCTGACCTGTAACTTGATCAACAAAAGGAACACATACCTCCAGGGCGACTCCAACCTTGATGCAGACCTCGGCGAACTTGCCAAGAACCTCATCCCAGGAGCGCTTGTCATCAGTAACTTTCATTTCTTCACCGAGACGCATGCAGAGTTTGACAAGGTCAAAGAAAACCTTCATGCCCTCTTCATCACCATCACCGCTGCCCTTTCCCTTTCCGCCCTGAAATGGTGTGAAAATACAGAACTGAACATAAAGTTGGTTATCACATAACGTGTGGTCTGGGAGTGGAATAAAGCCATTATACATTGTATAGATATCGTACACCACTAGATCTACTGAAATATCGTGTTTTTGGGCTCCGGCCTAAATTGTTTAAAAATACAGAATTGAACATATAAGTTGTTTGTAAAGTAAGGAAGGTTTCGATCATATATGGTTCTCTCGAGTCGATTTTTATATCCTTAATACGAAAGATATACACTATATATATAGTATAAGACTATAAACCCAACGCAAGAGAACCACCTATAATCTGACCATTCAAATACATGTACTCGTATATGACAACGATTTCAGACTTAACTCTAATGCCTTATAATCTTGGAACTTTAAACGCACGATTCCACTTACATGTACCTATAAAGTCTGGTCCTTTTTTGACTATTTGTGGTTGAAATTTTACAACATAGATAGTAGATCTATTTCAAAAGTACAATCAGTGCAGACCCTGATCTAAATGTTCCGCAAGGAGCCCTATGATCAGGGTCTACACGTTTTATAGGACAAGTGTAGTCCTTTACATGTACGCTGTTTGTAAATGACGAGTATACTCGTCACTAGGATTGAATGTGTTAAAATCTTTTTTTAATCACAGCACGAAGGCGTTCAACTTCATTGAAGACAACAACAACAACAACTATTAAATACTTACAGGGCGGGCATAGGCCACAGCAGCGACTAACAAGATAATAGCAGCGATCTTCATCTGAAAGTACATGATATAGAAATATTGGAATTAGAAAGTACATGAAAAAGAAATATTGGAACTTGAAAGTACATGATATAGAAATATTGGAACTTGAAAGTACATGAAAAAGAAATATTGGAACTTGAAAGTACATGATATAGAAATATTGGAATTTAAAGTACATGATATAGAAATATTGGAATTTGAAAATACATGTTATGGAAATATTGGAATTTAAAAGTACATGATTTAGAAATATTGGAATTTGAAAGTATATGTTATGCATGTAGAAATATTGGAATTTGAAAGTACATGATATGGAAATATTGGAATTTGAAAGTAAATGATATAGAAATATTGAAATTTGAAAGTACATGATATAGAAATATTTGAATTTGAAAGTACATGACATAGACATATTTGAATTTGAAAGTACATGAAATAGACATATTTGAATTTGAAATTAAATGATATAGAAATATTTGAATTTGAAAGTATAATGTACATGATATAAAAATATAGGAATTGTCGAGCTAACCCGTATTTCTTTTGAAGAATTTCTATATCTCAAATTCGCATAAGTGGACCATACCAGTATTTCAAAGTTAAAACGTGGCATGCCACGTTTTAATTTTGAAATACGGGTATGTTCGACTTCAGCGAGTATGGAATATCAAAGTTCGGCTGCATATTTAAAACCTGCTTTGACCGACACACTGCTTTATCCGGCTTCATCAGTTGGTACCGAAGGATGTCGGATAAGGCAGATTATACTGTATTTATCCAAATGTTGTAAAATAAGAGTAACATTAAAGCCGCATTTCTGAATTGAGAAACCCAAATACCCAAATAAAAATGGTTGTTTTGGATTTCATTAGAACAACACAGGTCGTGCAATTTTCACGAACGGCAATAATGTTTAAGCTGACGATGTCTTGTTCACGAACGATTCTACTAACAGCAGAGTGTTTACTGCATATAAGATACATGTATATTAAAATTAAATATCTAATTCGAAAAAAAGTTTAGTTTAAACATTTTTCATTTCAATTTTTTTTAAAACCAACATGAAACTACAGACATTTAAAGTAAAGGATTAGATCACAGTTTAACTCTTTGAACCCTAGTCCCGCATATAGGCGTGCTTTTCAAATAGTGTACATGTGAATAGTACACTTGTCCTGTACAAACAGTGAAGACCCAGATCAGAGGGCTCCGAAAGGAGCCCTCTGATCAGGGTCTTCACTGTTTGTCACAATGCCAAACATTGACAAAAACAACCCTTTAAAGTCAGAAATGGACTAGACTTAGATGGAAACTGGAATTGTCCATTTAAAGTTTCAGGGAGGAAAGGGTTAAAGCTCATGGAGATATTCTCCTTTCCAAAATATAAGAATAACTTTAAATACAACAAAAATTTAAAACCAGAACAGAAATAAGCTCTATGATACCAGTTGAAATATAAGATACTTGACGAATTGGAGAAGTAAAAATGGTTATTTGCAAACAGTTTTGACCATGATCAGACGCCGCGACTGATCAGGATCTAAACTGTTTGACACTTATTTCAATATTTCTTAAGTCAAAATACCTTACATTAAGGCTTGAGATCTGGCTACAAACTGTTTGGAATTAAAATAATTGTTTCAAGTTGGCGCATGCGCGTTTATAAGGAAAGTTTAAAGTCTTAAACGCTGTTCAAGTTAAGAAAAATATACAACTAGCTAAATAAAATAGAACAAAACCAAATAAAATAAGCTACAGTGAAGGAGACGGTAGATTCTTCCCAAATAAGCAGGTTTATATTAAAGTAACAATTACGTGTATATCAATTGCAAACAGTTTTGAGCCAGAACAGACGTCGGGTTATCCGGTGTCTGGTCTGGCTCGCAGTTGTTTGCCACTCATATAAAAATAAATATTTAGAACTTTCAGAAAATTGTAATTTTCTACATTTTATTGCAATGCGTTTGCGCTTTATTTGTCTTTAAATATCAGACACCAAGTAAATCGGCGTCTGATCAGACTCCAAACTCTTTGACATTCAAATTAAAATAATACAATAAAGATAACAATATTCCAAACAAGGAATTAACTTAGTTAGTATTAAATTATCATTTTTGCTCTATTCCAATATAAGATTATTGGAACGGAGCAAAATTAATATTATACATGTAATTCAATATATCGACCTTTGTCGGTCTTTATCAAAGATAGGCATGTCTAAATATATGTCACATTTTTGTTAGATGCATTGAGCCATACACTCTAATGATATAATACAAATGAAAGTAACTTTATTTTTGAAAATATTTGTTTCCTTCAATTGCGTGCAATGTGTTTCGTTTAAAACGAAAATAATAAAATTACTCCTTTCTAGCTGCCTTTTTCAAAGAAAATCATGATTTTCTTTGAAAAAGGACCTTAGAGGTCGACTTATTAGAAAAAGCAGTTTTATAGATTAATATTAAATTAATTCCCTATTATTGTTATATTTATTGTGAAAAGAAGAACAGTTCCTGAAATAAGAAAAAGTTTCGACTTACTGTTTATTCTGGTTGGAGTCCGATACTGGGCAGTCGAGGCCCGGGGCTCAATTTATACCCCTGCCCAGCACCGAGTGGTCAGTGGCAACAATTCCATGGTCACGATCTGACCAATGGTCCGGATTATGGTCATTGTTGTCCGATTTCTGCAGAGCAAATATACACTTTAAAGCACATTTTCTTTAACTGTTTGTACTATTTACCTCTACGATAATTCATACACTAGGAATGGAATAAACCCCCTAAATTTTATCTCTATTTCTCTTCAAAAACTGAATTTTCAATATACAAGAAATAAAGTTGAGTTTAGAACTAAGTTAAGTTAAATCAGAATTAAGAAATATTTAAAACTTGAAACAATATCTTACTGTTTAAGTTCTGGAATAATTTTGATATTTTTTATCGTTTAAAGGTTACTTCTTATTGCGCACAATTTAGCTTAATTATGTCTGAATTAAGTAAACTGTATGTTTAAGCTATTAAACTTACATGCGGGGTCTTAACCTTAATCTAGCATGTGGCGAAATAATGATGAAGATTTCAAAAACAGTTTTGATCCAAATGAGACGTCGAGTGACTCGGCGTCTCATTTGGATCAAAACTGTTTTAAAACGTGTATCATACTCCCACAAAACAATAGGAAATACTTCAATACAGGACTTTGTTGTCTCGCTCGGATTTCACTAGCGTGTTAAAAGTTAACCCCTTCACTGTCTTACCCCGAGCACAACCGTTTTTTGCAAACAGTTTGGATCCTGATCAGACGCCGCGTGACGCGGCGTCTGATCAGGATCCAAACTGTTTGACACTCATTTCAATATTTCTTCAGTCAAAATGGCAAAATTTTAATTTAAGAAATAAAAGCAGACGACAATTATTTAAAATTGATGACGTCACGGCAGTGAAGGGGTTAACGATTGATTATTACGTTTTCAATGCCTTACGATGAGCTGTTTGTCTACGTGATCATCTTCCAACTAGACGCTTAAACTAAAGCTGTTGGTGTATGGGATTTTCGGGTCTAGTTTTAGACTATTTAACGGTCAAGGCCGTCACTGCTCTGACGTAGTTTCGATGCGTGGGATGACTTAAAGAAGGTCATTTCTATGACAGATCGAACATGTCTTCAGCCACTGCTCGGTGCATATACAGTGCCACTTCTCTTCATCGACACCCAATGGAAGACACATAATGTGTCTGTTGTTCAGGGGGTCGTTATCGGAAGGGAATTTTAAGACTTGGCTTACATTTGCAAACATATTGAATCCAGATCAGACGTTGCGTAACGCGATGTCTGATCTAGATTCAAGCTGTTGGTCACTCGTCATTATATCTATTTAATCAAAATGTCCATTTATATCCATTTATTATATGTAACTTTGAGAAAAAACAGAAGACGATGATTTTAAGCAGACGATATTGCAACAGCAAAAGAGTTATGCGTGATTGTCCTGTTTAGGGAACTGCGGCAGGAGTCGTTGTAAGGAGGGAGTCGTTGTAGGAGGGCAATTGCAGGGAGGAAACACTGTATAAGGATACCTCTAATGGAAATTGACAGATTAACCCTTTACCCCATAGCTTGACAAAAGCCTTGTTTCCAGTTTTGAAAATAGGCGACTACTTAAATCAGATTGAAAGTAAAACAGATTGTGCCTTAAGGCACATTCTATTTTTACTTTCAGCCTGCTTTAAGCTATTATTTGCTAGAGTATAGTTAACATTTCTTATGAAACATGTTTATAACTGTATAAACTGGAACTATTGTCTTCAGTGGAGGAATAAATTAAAGAGGTAAAAAGGCGTTGTATATGTTTAAGGGTTAATATAGAACGCAATTCTTCAGATTGCAATGGAGTCAGTCATATTCAGCATTAGCACTTTCATCCCTGAAACTTCGAATGGACAATACTAGTTTCCAATCAAATCTAGGCCATTTTCAAATATTGAGGATTGATATTAACAATATGTTGCAAACTAACAGCACAAACCTTAATCAAAGTGCTCCTGCAATTAGAGTCCATACTGTTTTCATAGGACAAGTTAATTCTTCATAAGTGCACTGCTTGTAAAAGATGCGTATACTTATCGTTCGGGTTGATTTGTTAAACTCTGCTTTATGCATTATAGGGAACAGTTTGATGTGGCTCCAAATTAAACATGGCTTCTAAGCTAAAACACATTTACTGGAAAATTATAACGTATTCTCCCCTGTACCTTATTTATTAAAGACAAAAAAAGTTTTTTTCTTGTTAAGTATCGCTGAGCACATTCTGTTTGCTAACAGGATTCTGTACGAAACATTATAGAAATATCTTTGAAAACAAAGGGCTAAAATGCTGATGGAAATATAGCGCTGACGAAAAATCACTAACAACACATGTTACATTGGGGCTTGTGAAAAGATAGTTTCCACATTATTTACAATAGAATACTATTAAAGGATTCGTATACAAAATGATTACGCCGAAAAAATAAATACGAGAATGTAACGTTGCACTTTCGCATCTTATTTAGCAGTTTTACTAATACTGTAAAGACGGAAATAGTTGGCCGAAAAGGATTCCGTTGTTTTTGCGTCTGCTGGTATTCGGATAATCGAAATGTTTTATATAGATATGTTATAATCAATCTGTGTAATCAGTAATTTCAAAAAATGAATGAAAAACATCTTCACAGTCATTTCACGAAATGACTGAATCGTTATGTATTACAGTGGAGAAAAAGTTATTCTTTCCCAATAAACGCGTTAACGCTAAAATTATTATTTCTATTGCAAACAGTTTGGAGCCAGATCAGACGCCGGGTAACCCGGCATCTTATCAGGCTCCAAACTGTTTTCCACCAAGATAAACATAAAATATCAGAATTGTCCAAACGTTGCACTTTTCTACGTTTTAGAGTTTTGCATTTGTGTTTCGTTTCTTTTAAACGGGAAAGAATTACGTTTTCTCCACTGTACGTTGTAGTGACAACAGTATCTTAATAATTACAAACTACACTACTGAAACAATGCATACAAATCAAGTCTCATAAATAATACAAAACATATGTGCAATTACACTGAAATGATTGTTAGATCTAGTTATTAAGTCTTAAACAAAAATAAGTCATTTAACACATTGTCTGAATCCTGTTAAAGGTCTCCAGTCAATCTGTGTAAAAATGGCATGTCAATTTCAGTTAACTTCTGATTACACAGATTGACTGTAACATTAACAAATTGTTCTTGAAATCAGGATGGGACTAGATCAGCTAAAATGTCTAATAAAATTGTTTAAGCTCTCAAATACTATCATGGTCTTTTTAACAAAAGTCATGAGATATCAAACTAATCGAAAATGTATTTTTCAAATTTATGCATGTATCTTAGTCTACCTATTTTCTCACGCCTTCTCATACAACATTTTAAAATCAGTATTGCAGATCGGAACACCGCTTTCTAACCGACTGTTCGCAAACTCTTACAGTGGGGAATACACTTTTCTTAACCAATAAACGCGTTTGTAAACACTTAAACTGTTTGTTTTCCATTGCAGGCAGTTTGGGGCCAGATCAGACGCCGGGTAACCCGGCGTCTGATCAGGCTCCAAACTATTTGCAACTAACTTTTAGAATAAATAGTCAGACAATTAGAAAAATAATGTAACTTTCCACATTTTATTGCATTGAGTTTGCGTTTCATTGGCGTTTAACCCTTTCATGATCAAATGTATCGTGATGTGTTTACCCCTTCACCGCAATATTGTCGTCTGCTTTAATATTGTTGTGTGCAATATTGTTTCTAAGTTAGATATAAGGCAGTGTTACTGACGTAATTTAAAAACAAGAGACAAACAGTTTTGACCCTGAGCCTCTGATCAGGATCAAAACTGTTTGCAAATGCGCTTTATGACGTCATTGAGAGTGAAAGGGTTAAAAGGGATACCGTTTTCTTCGCTATAGACCCTGGGTTACAATTAATGAACTCGTTTGAACACTATTTACCATGGAGTTAGCATTAAATAATCCCATTGTTACCTATTAGATAAATATGTACCTGTGAAATTATCTTAAAACCCCAAATCTTTAGGTCTTGCACAAACATCATTCGTTATATAAAGTAAACTATTTACGTATAGGTGAAAAACTATGGACATTTCTTAACTCGGAAAGTCTTTTGTAACATGCACTAATATTTTTATAGTGGAGAGAACGTTATTCTTTCCTAATTATTGCGTTTATATAAAAGCTAAAAATAATCAAGCCCATTACAAACAGATTAGAGACAACCCAGACGCCGAGTTAATCGGCGTCTTATTAGGCACTAAATTGTTCATTATACATATATTTATATAGATCTAACGTCAGAAATTTAAAAAAAAACTTACATTTTTCTACATTATAATTATAGTCTTGTTTTTGTGATTGCCCCTTCTCTGCCATTACCCGAGTACGATGGCTATTTGCAAAGAGTTTTGATCCCGATCAGACGCCGCGTTACGCGGCGTCTGATCGGGATACAAACTTTTTGACACTCATTGCGATATTACTGTACATAGTCAGTTTACCTAAATTATAAGTAAGAGAAATAAAGGCAGACGACATTTTTCCAAGCAGATGACGTCACAGCAGTGAATGGATTAAGAAATTTTTTAACCCTTTTCACACCAAATCGTATCGTCTGCTTTTACCCTTTCGGCGCCAGATCGTCTGCTTTAATACCATGATGGCATATTGCAATGATTGTCACACAGTTTGGATCCTGATCAGTCACAACGTACATACACATGTAGTAGCATATGTCAGTGAATATGTAAGGGTTATACTTTACCCCATAGCCGGTTTCTAGTTTTCAAGACAGGCCCACTTAAAACAGGTTGAAAGTAAAGCAAAATGCGCCTTCAGGCGCATTCTGCTTTACATTCAACCTGTTTTAATCTACCATCTGCTAGGATATAATCAATATTTCTTATGGTGCATGTTAATAACTGTAAAAAGTAGAACTAGTTTTTCAGCGGAGGAATAAATAGAGGTGAAATGTCTTATTAAAAGTGTCATGTGACGAGTACATGTCAGGGCTACCATTTCTCCGGATTTTTCCTAAATCTTCGGATTTTTTTTCTGGTACATGGTAGCTTAAAGCAGACTGAAAGTAAAGCAGAATGCGCCTCATGGCGCATTCTGCTTTACTTCCAGCCTGCTATAAGTTGTCACATGCCAAAACAAAATAGAAACAGGCTCTGTGGTAAAGGTACGATTCGTAAAATCACACATGAAAAATGCAAATTTGGAAATCTTAGGATTTTTCATGCCAACTTATGGCAGCCCTGACATGTTCTGTGCGTGATTAGAGTTTTGTTATGTATGCTCGAATAGTTCACAACTTTAACCTATTTATTCATAGTAACGAGCATATTCGCCCATTACAAACAGTGTACCTGTAATGAGTACACTTATCATATATGGAAACACTAGACTCACGGTAGAGGGATCCCTTCACGAGCCCTCTTTTCTGAGTCTTCATTGTCTGATATATTACAATATATTGTTTAAATAATAATAATAATAACGACTTTATTTTCTTGTGGATTACATATTTGATTTCAAACAAACAAACCAATTTTCAATATGGTCCACAAACAACATTAACATATACAACACGAATCATGTGAGAAGGGAACACAATCACCAATAAGTATTCTTTAAACTTTTGCAAACAGAGTGGACCCAGAAAAGACCGTTCCTGCAGGAACCCTCCACAGGGACTAATCTGTTTACTTACAGAGTTTTAAAGATCAAGCTGAAAATAATAACTAATAAGTGTCACTCTGAGATTTCAAGTTTTGTTATTTATGAATATCCAATAGGTAGAGGCAATATAAAGCCAAACTAAAACGACATTATAACAAATAGCAAATATCTAGACCAGTGAAATTTCATATCAAAATAAAAGGAACATGCCAAAAATACTTTAAATCCTTTAAATGAACATCAACATTTGACAATTGGAATAATCTGTTTGAAGTTTCGGACAATAGGCTGCGAAAACCGGACTAACATGCATTTTAGTATGATTAGCCGTACAACGATATGTCTTACATTGTATCTGTTTCTGCACTGTTTGCAAATTATTGAAGTTATACACAATCAACCGTCGAACCTTGATTAGTCTTGGATATTCTGCAAGTTGAAATTCGATATTTCAAACTCGATCAAGTGAACATTTTGATAGAATTAGTATAATAACGAGTAACAAACAGCTTGATAGATCCAGATCAGACGCCGCGTTACAGGATTCAAGTTGTTTGCAAATGTAAATAAATTTATCTCTATAACGACTCCCTCCTAACAGCGCACATTTTTTTGTGTCCCATTGGGTGTCGTTGTAGAGAGGGAGCTATGCCAAATTGAAGATGTCAAAAGGAGAAAAATTATTAGGCGTCTTCATTGATGAAAATCTGAAATGGAGTGACCATGTCATCAAAATTAAAAAGAAGGTGTCGACAAATCTTTGGCTGTTGTCTCGTATCAAAATGTTCATCCCTCTCAGTGCAAGAATTCTGTTTTACAAAGCTTATATACAACCGCATTTTGATTTCTGCAATATTGTTTGGGGTGGCACCACCTCAGCTAATCTTCTAAAACTATACAAATTACAAAAAAGAGCTTCTAGAATAATATTTGGCAATGAGTATACATCTGTAGCAGATGCATTAGAAAATATGAATTGTCTTAATATCTATTAAAGAATCAAACTAAACAAGGCAAAATTTATGTATAAAGTTCACAATAGCGGTGTGCCTGGTTATATCTCAAATATGTTTGAGAAAGACAACAGACCTTACAAAACAAACTTAAGATCTTTCAGTTATACGAACTTAAGAATACCAATACCAAAATTGGAACAATTTAAAGAAAGCATAGGATATTCAGGTCCAGTGTTATGGAATACAATACCCAATTCAATCAGGGATTTAAAGACCATTGATTCCTTCACCTTGAACTTAATTGAATGGCTTAAAGCAAAGAGATTCTAGTTTATTTGATATCCCTCCACCCACATTAGATCTAATAACTTTTTATATATCTGTAGATCTATTTATGGAGTGTTCGAACATATATTGATATATGACAGTTACACGTCTGAAATCTGGACACCTCTGTGGGTTGAAACAGGGAATTAATGACGAACTATTGCGTTGTGGGCTATGATGGTGTTGCAGAGAGCTCTTATATGAGCTTTCTGTAATACCATCGTGCTGCTCTAGGCGTCAGCCTGTCGGGGAACCGCTGGTGTTGGTGTCCGGTTTTCAGATGTGTTACTGTATTTTAAACTATTTCTACACACGACCTTGGGAAATTTCTACATTCCATAGCGTCATCATTATGACGTCATATAACTACGATTATGTGATGTCATAATTGTGTACACATATGTCGCATGCTTGGCTTAGTCTGGTTCCCGTTGTGCCACGATAAATGGCGTTTTAACTTCTATATAATTATAGACTCGAACTCAGTTTGTAATAGATTTAGACTGAGTATTTAATTTTCTTTCTGGATCTAGAGCGGGTGAACCTAATTCCGAACAGTACCTTATACCGAACAAAAAATTCAAATGTCTATTGTTTATAAGTAGAGTGTGCGCTTTGACAGGCATTGTGACATCATTTCATGACGTCATAACAATTATATTAATTTTCAACGTCATCTTGAATACCATCAGTCAGTGGATTTGGTTTTAACGTCTTTTTCTCAAATCAACTGTTTGAAGTTAAGGGGAATTACGCGATTTTTATTTTATCGATTTTTGTACATAAGGAATTTCGATGATTTATATACGTTTTGTACTGCTTATTTCCGCATTTCTAGACTTTATATACATGAAATATGTTGTTGAAATGTTTTGTTTAGACCAGTGACGTCACATGTAGGAGTTCAAGCATGTTCGGAATTAAGAACATAAATTTTGATGATGGATCTAATTCCGAACATTTTTTTATTTGTTTGAAAACACTTGCTTTTGATAAGATTTAGATCTAGATCGCCACATAATCTCACCATCTTTATGAAAATATCTAGATCTAGTACCATGCTTCAGAGAAATAATATATAGCCAAAGTGAATTCAAATTGGGGTTAATTTAAGTGATTTCAATTAGGGGTTCTAAGTGAAAAGCATAGCCACTTGCGTCAGTTAAGAAATTGTTCAGCAATATGGTAGATCTAGATATATTTTCAACTCAGATCGATAGATGCAGTTATAAAAAAAGAACTTAACAGTAGATCTAGCATACGCTAATATACAAGTTTCTTTTGAATACGTATCTAGGCTCAATATCTATTTATTGCTGAACAAAAGGTTTATGCTTTATAATGATGTGACTCAAGCGGTTTGATAATATCACCAGGCAGATCATAAACATTGGGGTCATGGTGACGATGGCAATGGCATCGTCAATATAGTCAAGTAACACCACTCTATGTGACGCCAAATGAATAAGTCATTGATACTAAGACATGGCCCTAGATAAAAAGGAGTAAACTGAAGAATTTCAACATTTTCTTAATCATTTCAGTCCCATATCCTGTAGTATTACTACTCATTGTAATCGTCTCTCGAAAAGGCGTTTCTGGCGAGTAGTGACACCGTAAAATTAATGCAGATCTAAATAAAGATTTTATTTTTTGAAATACTCCCCTTATCTGGAGCCATAGAGGCACAAATACTTGATGAATTAGAGAAGTCAGACAGCGATGATGACATGCAAGTAGCACCTTCACAATGCTTTAAGTGTGAAGAAAAGTACCAAGAGTACATACGGTGTACAAACTGTTTCCGACGATTCCTCTTGAAGTGTGAAGAGGGGGGAGTTATCAGTGAAATAGATGAATTGCCACTCAAATGCAAGTATTGTTGAGGTCATAAGTATCATGTTCAGTTGAATGAACACGTTAAACAAGTGTTTATAAGCCGATATACCAGACTGTGTATACATCAAAATGTTTTCATTAATTTTCCTTTCATTCACATGTACATGTACTTTACAATGTGCAATTACGTGTGTTTCCCTATTTGTAATCTGAGTTTGTGTTACCATGTCTTCGCAGACATCTGATAATGAAATCATTGTTAGAAGAAGAAGATTGGCCACTTTTATTTTAAAACCAAATCTTTGTTCGGAATAAGGAACCATTATGTTCGGAATTAAAACCGTTGTTCGGAATAAGGTTCACTGACACCGCTCACTTAACTCACTATATCTGTTCTTTTATTACATGTCTTAAGACCGCAATCATAGCAAACGGACCTAGAGACGTTACCTGTTAGATGGTTTTACAAATGTGCTGAAATAATGGACGTATTACCGAACAGTAAAAAATCTTGCTTTTGCTGTTTTCAGGGGTTTCTAGCCTGCCCTGGAATATCTGTTTAAGTGTTGGATATCTTGATGATTCTTCTGCTGTGGAAATCTCTCACTGCGTCATGTAGGGTTTATAATACTTTAGTATTTTAAAAGTATATGTTTCTTTAATCTGCTATTGAGCTGCTTTCGTCTGTACATATTTAACCCTTTACCGGCTAATCCCGATTTTTATTACAATCTGCAAACGGTTAAGATCCAGATAAGATGCTCAGTCAGGCAGCGTTTCATCTTGATACAAACTGTTTGACACTCTATTTTGGTTTTCTATAATTAAAAATTGCATAAATCTGAATGTTACGAAATTTGTAAACGACATTTTCAAAGGAGTCGATATTATAGATCTAGCAGGATAAGGGTTAAAACTATAGAAAATGTATGTATGTAATACTTTAATGGAGGGCCTCATGGAGGATTAGTCATTAGACTAAATGGGCTACCCTCGGTAAATAACGTCATTCATTCATTTCATGTATATTGTTCAAATGAACCTTAGCAGTTGACACATGAACTTGACTTAATTGGAATTGTCTGTTTGAGGAACCGAAGAAAAAAATGCGAAAACCGGACTAACATTATACATGCATTTTAGTATTTGATAAGCCGAGATGTCTTTCATTGTCTCTTTTTCTGCACTGTTTGTAAATTGTTGAATTTATATACAGTGCTCCCTCTCTACAACGACAACCAACGGGAGACAAAGATTATGTGCGTTGTTCAGATGGAGTCGTTATAGGGAGGGGAATCGGCTTACATTTGCAAACAGCTTGAATCTAGATCAGACGCCGCGTCACGCGGCGTCTGATCTGGATTCAAGCTGTTTATCACTCGTTATTATTTTTTTTCTGTAAAAATGTCCATTATGTCACTTTGAGTAAAAAAGCAGACGCCACATTTACGAAGACGATTTTGCAGCAGTAAAGGCGTTAGATATAAATGCCCTGTTTAGGGAACTGCGACTGGGTCGTTGTAAGGAGGGAGTCGTTGATTGAAGGGCCGTTGTAGGGAGGGAGCACTGTACAGTCGACCGTCGAACCTTGATAAGTCTTGAATATTCTGCAAGTAGAAATTCGATATTTCAAACTCGATCATTTAGTCGACCATGTCAGTTTTTCAAACTGTTTGCATTTTCTATCTTTCAAATACGGGTATGTTCGACTAAAGCGAGTTCGAGATATCGAAGTTTAAATGTAATCCATTCTGCTTATAATTTCAACAAATAAGACATTGTCAGTACAGCGCTCCCTCTCTACAACGGCCCTCCCAACGACTCCCTCCTTACAACGACCCTTGTCCCAGTTCCCTAAACAAGACAATTATGTATAACGCCTTTACTGCTGCAATATCGTCTGTTTAAAATTTAATTGTCGTCTGCTGTTTTTTCTCAAAATTACATAAGTTGACATTTTGATAGAATAAATATAATGATGAGTGACAAATAGCTTGAATCCTGATCAGACGCCGCGTTACGCGGCGTCTGATCAGGATTCAAGCTGTTTGCACATGTAAGCCAAGTCTTATTTTCCCCTCCCTCTAACAATTCTTCCGAACAACACAAACACTCTGTTTCTCCCATTGGGTGTCGTTGTAGAGAGGGAGCACTGTATAACATCCCCTTGAAACTGATGTATAATGACTTCTTCAAATTAGCACAATAGATGTACAGTAAAACCTCTCTATAACAGCCACTAAAACAAGGGCTATTTGATTGTATAAATGACGGGTGACAGCTTAAATCAAGGTGACAGTAAAACAGAAAGCTCCTAAAGGAGCTTTCTGTTTCACTGTCACCTTGCTTTAAGCAGTCACCTGTCTTAAACACCAAATAAGCAACAAAACTTAGTGGCTGTTATAGAGAGGTTCTACTGTAATCATTTGAGATTTATGTAGGTTTTAACATGTCCACCCTGAAACTTCAAATGAACAATTGTAGTCTAGTACATTTATGACAATTTTCAATATTACAAATGGTGCAGACCCTGACCAGTGGCTAAAGTTTTAGACCCCCCCCCCCCCCCTCATCTTGATATTCACCGTCTGCATAGGACAAGTGTAATATTCACATGTACACTGTTTGCAAAGGGCGGATATATGCGTGATTGGTGCTGAAAGGGTTATTGTAAGTGTCTATTAACAAGTTTACTGCTTAAATACAGTAAACCATACCTATTACAACCACTCCAAAGAAGTTAATTGTTTGTATAAATGACAGATGACAGTTAAAAGCGATGTGGAAGTAGGACAGAAAGCTCATAAAGGAGCTTTTTGTTTTACTTTCCCATTGCTTTAACTCTTTCCTCCCTGAAACTTTAATGGACAATTCCAGTTTCCATTTTTGTTTAGTCCATTTCTGACTTTGAAGGGTTGTTTTCGGAGCCCTCTGATCTGGGTCTTCACTGTTTGCATAGGACAAGTGTACTATTCACACGTACACTGTTTGAAAAGGACGCCTATATGCGGGACTAGGGTTCAAAGCCAGATGAATTTAACACCAATTAATAAACACAATTTAATGGTCGTAATACATGGGGAAACTGTTTGGTTTTGTATTTTTGGTTGTTGTTGAATGGTGTTGTTTTGATTTAGATATTTCTGTCTGCAAAAGACGTCAGTATTATGCATTTACTACTTAAAAAAAAAAAAAAAAAAAATAAAAACATCGTACGGGTGTCAAAATTCCGTGGCCCTGATAACAATACGATGAATCGGCGCCTGATCTGGATCCAAACTGTTGGTAAAGCCCGTGTTCAGCGCTCGATGGTAACTTTATGGGATACAGATGCATGGTCATGATTCATGTCACATCGGTGCGTGACGCAGAACAGACAAACGCCCTACTGGTAACAGGAGAATCGTAACATGCGCGGATCCTTCTAGTTTCAGGGGTGGGTCAATGTGGGTGCAGGAACTCCAGCTGAAAACTTATTCCTCCGTAGTTCTAGCAATTGAAAACACATCTTCCACGTACATTACACGTCAAATCAACTCAGTTTTGTGAATCTGACTTCTCGTTAACTAACTATCCATACCGAACTATGTTCGAGCATATTTCGATACTAGTCGTCAGTTACCGAGAATGGCCGTCGCTCTACGTAAAAAATCCGATATTTATCGACATTTACCCGACTTCACAAGGACCATACTGCATCAACCCTTTAACCCCTAGACTATTTCTAGTATTGAAGATAGGCGAACACTTATAGCAGGTTAAAAGTAAAGCAGAATGCGCCATAAGGCGCATTCTGCTTTACTTTCAACCTGCTATAAGGTACCATCTGCTAGAATATGTATATGATTTTTTATCATATAAATTCATAACTGTATTTATAAATTGGAACTATTTTCTTTTGGTGGTTGAATAAATCATATGCGCTAAAAGGTAGTTCTATGCGGGAAGGGGTTAAGTACTTTGGAAAAGACTTAATTCTCGTTAGGTAAAACATTCCGATGAATTTGTTAGTTAAACTGTTTTAGAACTTGTTATTACACGGGCACTAGCTATAAATTATGAGTTACAACAATGAATTACTTTTAAGCGTCAACTAAATATTAGATCAACCGTAATACACTTAGAGCAGATTTAGAATAACCTTTGTAAACTGCTTAGATTCAGATGAAAAACCGAATTATTCAGTTTCAAATCTCGATCTAAATTGGACGGTTCGCTGCTATTTTATGATAATACAGTCGAACTTCGATATTTCAAACTCGAACTATCCGATAATTCGACACATGAACTGTGTTATTTCATGCTCGTTCACTCGAACATACCCATATTTCAAAGTTATTAAAGCGTGGCGTAGCCTTTAACTTTGAGATACGGGCATGTTCGATTTAACCGAGTTCGAGATATCGAAGTTCGACTGTATAGTAATTATAATAAAGTAATAGTTATACTTTATTTAACAAGAGAACTCATTTGACAATGTCAATCTTTCATGACGACCTCTCCTATATCGAACATCTCCGATACTTACACTTTCACGGGACTGGACTTTGGATACGCGTGTGGGGAAATAACATGGGAAATCACCTAAAGTTACCCCGAATAAGGATATTTTATGAAATTAGGTTTTTTCTTTCAAAACTGAAGGTCGATTTTGACGACCGTTGGAGGCAGTTTTTAAACTAGGTCCCACTTAACGTACGCTAGATAGAGACCCGACCTGTTTGTCAATAATAAATTTTAAAAAAAGCAAACGATATTTTCAACAGACGCCAGTTGCTCAATCTACCCACGGCCCACTTGCGTGCTCAGCGCGATATAACTAGGAATGATAATAAAACGAGTCTATAACTACCACTAATATGTGCTTATTGATTGTATAACAGACAGTCAGCAGCTTACAACAAGGTGGCAGTAAAGCAGAAAGCTCCTTAAGGAGCTTTCTGTTTTACTGTCACCTTGCTTTAAGCAGTCGCCTGTCGTCCAAACCTAATATTAATACATAGTTAGTGGTCGTAATAGAGATATTTTACTGTACTACCAAAGGGGATCTAAATCAGAAAGTGAAGAACGGAACATCTGATCAGAATCCAAACTGTTTCGTGATTGCATTGTTGTTTCTTCCTTTTACCCCATCACTGCCATGACATTTTCAATTTTAGAATATAAAACATTGTCGTCTGCTGTTATTTATTAATGTAAATTTTAGATATTTTGAATTAAGAAATATTGAAATGAGTATCAAACAGTTTAGATCATGTTCAGATGCCGCGTAACTCCAAACTGTTTGATAATAATTTCTTTATGGCTTCAATCGTTTGGCTTTAATCTTGCTTTGAAAGAAGAATACATCATGTATACAGTATCATATAGCAGACGATACTATGACGATGTAAGGGTTAACCCATTACCCTATAGCATGTTTCTAGTTTTGAAGACACATCCTCTTAAAGCAGGCCCCGAGGTTATAAACCTTAAAATGAACTCTGTGGTCAAAACTCAGAATTTTACTCAGCACATAACACTTCAGCACGCATTTTGTATATAACTATAGTATTTGTATATCATAGTTCTACTGCAAAAATATTTCTAAATCGGGTTTCTTAAATCAGATCCAGCATGTTTTGTAAAAACAAGATCATGTAATCAAAATTGAGTTTTGAGCACAGAGTTCGTTTTAAGTTTTATAACCTCGGGCCCAGGTTGCAAGTAAAGCAAGATGTGCCTTTTAAAAGGCGCATTCGTCTTTACTTTCACTCCGTTTTAAGCTATAATCTTTTAGGATGCATGTATAAAGAAATTATATCTTAATTATCATAACTGCATAAACTGGAACTACTTACTTCAGTGAAGGATTAATTAAAGGCGTCAAATGGCGTATTTAAGGGAAAAGGATTAACCCATTTCGGCGCCGAAGTTGCATAAAGACGAATTTGCAAACAGTTTGGACCTGAAAACGCGGCGTCTGATCAGAATCCAAACTGTTTGACACTCTTATCGATATTTCTTAAGTCATACAACCTTAAATCTAACTTTGAAGCGTTTTTGCAGACAACAATACTAAAGCAGACGATAAAAGATAATACAGCAATGAAGGGGTACAGTGGAGAATGTGCTATTCTTTCCCAATAAACGCGTTTACGCTAAAACTATTATTTGCAGTGCAAACAGTTTGGAGCCAGATCAGACGCCGGGTAACCCGGCGTCTGATCAGGCTCCAAACTGTTTGCCACCAAGATAAACATGAATTATCAGAATTGTCTAAAAGTTGTTTTTTTCTACGTTTTAGTGCTTTGCGTTTGCGTACGTTTGCGTTTAAACGGGAAAGAATAACAGATTCTCCACTGTAACAATCTCCCGAATAATTTGGCGCCGAAAGGGTCAAAGCAAACATTTAAATTAACACTGAGAGGGTAAAAAAAACCACCATCCACAACATAGAAATTAAAATAGGAACGAGGCATGTATAGTTATGAAACCAAGTGTAGCAAAAAATAAAGACATTATATAAATGAATTTTGTTCCTAAAATATCAATTTCATACCAGAACAAAGGCGTTTTCAAGTCGAAAGATAATTTCTTTTATGATTTACTAACGTCCGCATTTATAATTACACTGCCACATGACTGAAACCCGGGTGGCCTTCAGGCAATAGGTACAATGGAGAAAACGTTATTCCTTCCCGTTTAAACGCAAACGAAACGCAATCGCATCGTAATAAAATGTAGAAAATGACAACTTTTCCACTATTGTGACCATTCATGTTAATCTGAGTGGCAAATAGTTTGGAGCCTGATCAAACGCCGGGTTATCCGGCGTCTGATCTGGTTCCAAACAGTTTGCAATGGAAATAAACGTTTTTGCGTAAACGCGTTTATTGGGAAAGAATAACGTTTTCTCTACTGTTCTTACTGACTTTATATTGACAGCCACTATGTACCAAGAGCAGAGCCCTAGTGACCAGTTTACTCCTAATTATCAAATACTGTAAATGTAAAGAGTACACTTGTCCTATGTAAACAGTGTAAACCCAGATCAGAGGGCTCCTAATGGACTGTACTATTTGCCATTTTGCAAAAAGAAATGTACAATTCAACCCTAAGTATAGTAAAAGAAATGACGAGACGTTATTGGAAAGTGAAATTGTCTATTTAAAGTTTCAGGGGTGAATATAGTGATTTTGAATAAAGTTTAAACTTTTTTTTTATTGTTTGTTTACATCGATTATGAAACAATTATTTCATATGTATACAAATCACACTCGGTGCACTGGCTCGCATGTTTGCATGTGGCTTTTGCTGTGGGGAAAACCTGAGTACTAGGTACCAGGAAAAACTCCCAGGTGTCCAACTGGGCCACACATATACCGTCTCAAATACTGCCCAAACCCGGGATCGAACTCAGGACCACATTGATGAGAAGCGTGTGCTCTATCCAGTGAGCTACCTGGGCGTGTTTTTGAAGGTAATCTCCGCTTTCTCCCTCGTAAGGATATGAACTACATAGTAGAGCATTCAATTTATTGTTCATCGGTCAATGATTTAATTAAAGGCAATGCTATATCTACTTTTGTCCGATGACTACTTGCTTAATGCAGACCTACATGTATATTAAGTAGAACGCTCACACAGGATGTTCTGCTTTATTTTGGTTCTGAATACAAGTAACACATGCAATAAGGTCCACCCCACCCCCAACACAAGCAATTGTTGTATACAATGAAGAAGACGTTATTATTTCCATTCTTTCCCGTTTAACGCAAACAAAACGCAAATGCATACAATCTAAATGTAGAAAACAACAACTTTTTGACAACTCTGAGTATTCATTTAAATCTGAGTGGCAAACTGTTTATAGCCTGATTAGACGCCGGGTTACCCGGCGTCTGATCTGGCTCCAAACTGTTTGCTCTGGAAATAATTGTTTAATGGTAAACGCGTTTATTTGGAAAGAATACCGTCTTCTCCATTGTAAGGTATATTTTTACACGTAAAGTAAACCACTAAACCATGGAGATATTGGTAATAAGGTACTATAAAAAACCCTCTATTACGACCCTACTCAAACGGATAATATTACATTGTATCAAAATGAGTTAGCTTAAAGTTTAAAGCAGAATGAAAGAAAAACAGAAAACCCCAAAGGGGCTTTCTGCTTTACTTCAATTCTGCTTTAAGTAATCACCAGTTTAACACACACAGAATTCTAACTTTCTCTTCAGTGGTCGTTAAAACGGTGAATACCTGTGTCAGTATATTTCTTCCGGGTCCATGTTGGGTTATTCACCGTTTGATTTTGATTTCAATAACTAATACGAGGAGAGTTTGCTGTGACTGGGGTGACAAAAAAGGTATGTTGAGACTCTTTTTATTCCAGCGAAACTATTAACAAGTCGAACCAAATTAAGGGTTAGCCTTGTGTTACTCAGACACAAACTCAAAGAGTTTGTCACTCTATTCACAGAGATAGATAAAGAAGTAAGGTTATAAACGTTTGCTCATTTATATCCAAACTTATCCCTTGAGTATCAACTCAACATTGTTGTATTCTGTAAAATATCCGACTATGTCGTCTACTGCAAAAGGGTACCAATTGGCATGTCAGTGGACACTTATTCATTAATAACTAAGAAGTTCTAATTTGACAAACATAGTTAACCCATTTTTTCTGGTGTTTGTCTATATACCAGAAACTTTCACATGAAAAAGCAAACTGCAGATCGTTTCGTCTCATCAGGGTGTACACTGTTTGTAAAGGGCCTCTTAAGTAGACACCTGACTTAAAGAGATAGAAAACCAGATGGCAAATTTACACCTTGTACCAAAACATCACTATAAAATGATATTGTTGAGCAGAGTTTGAATATTAAAATAAAACATAACTTTTAAATTGCATTGAATTATGCATTACATCGTGCTCTTCATATTTAAAGGTTATCCGAGAAATTATCTTATCCTTTACTAACCTCATTTTGTAGAGCAATTGCATGCAATACAATAGGTCGTATATAAGTAAAACCTCTCTATAACGAAATGTAACAAGAAGGATAATTGACTGTAGTCAGGTGACAGCATAAAGGAGCTTTCTGTTTTACTGTAATGTGGTTTTAAGCAGTCACCTATCTTAAACACCTGATAATTCAAACAATTTAGTGTTCGTAAAAGAGAGGTGTTACTGTAATACTTCCGGGACTGGCTCGATAGGCATGCAAGACATTGGTTTCCTTCTACTCCTAGGTTCGAATCCCGACCTAGCTCATTCATGTATTCTCTTTTAAAATGCACACAACCCTTAAATGAACTAATATGTTACATAGGCAACTTATATCCATTAACAAATGTTTTGATCAAATCTGATTTTCTTTCAGCGTCTCTTAGATGGATTAAACATCAAAATTCTCGGGTTAAATAAAACATTCAGACTAGCATCTCTCGCAATTATGACTACACACAACTCGGACAGTTATAAAGGCATATAACAGCTATTGGTTTACTCTTTTCTTGCTTTAATCATACCCTGAAGTAAACACCAAAAGCAAACATTTCGTTGAGTTGTTGTAATGGCGGGAATTAAACGTATATGCTTATAAAGCAAGTCCATATTACTTTTACTCCTGTGCTAAGTGTAATGCTGTCGTTAGCCTATTAACCAATTTAAGCCCAGGGTCCTATATACAGGACATAGTAAAACAGTTAAGATTCTGATGAGAATCTACACTGTTTGATGATAGGATTTTCAACATAAAACAAATCGAAAATGAAAATCTAGACCAGGCATCCCTTAGATAAACAAATGGACTAATCCAATATACGAGCATGGAAATTCTAATGGGACCAAATGGGTTAATCTGTTAACCGCCAAATGTTATCATCTGCTTTAACTATTTCATCGTACTTCATCGTCATTATATCAGATGCTTTAGAAACGTTGCCTGACATTTTTATATTTCAAAGCAAGTGTTGGAACAGTTTGACCGAGGAAATATTGATACATTGTGAAACGATCAGACGCCTCTAGTCAACCTGTTTGCAAAGTCGACATTAGATATTCGCCTATGGTGGTGGTGCAGGGGTTAATTATTTCGCTTCTGTTATGTCGGCCTCGAAATAAGCGACTGTTTTAATTTTTCAGAGTTAGCTTTCATGTTTTGGGACCAAAGGAGTCGTACTCTGTTGTTAATTATTTCAAAGGAGTCGTGCTCTGTTGTCTTAGAGATAATGCTTGTCCTGTTGAATTATCGTCTGCCTCAACATTGTCAAATGTTGTTGGGTTTTTTTTTCAAGTAGATCTATGACTTTTCGTTTTGTCCGGAGCATAATTCCAATACCGCATCAAATAGGGATACTAAAATACTGTGATTGCAACTTGAGATGGCGAAATGTCGTAGGTAAGTGTTAGGCTACTGTACACTTTACATTGACCTTTGATCTCATTATAGAAAAACGCTTGTCATAAATATGACACACCAGCTAAATATACCAAACGTGGCGTAAATTATAGGGATGCTATACTATTTACTTTGGCCTTTAAGTGTGGCCAAATCAGCTAGAAATATGACTTTGAACGTGTGCGTACATCTTGAAACTGCGGATTGTTCCGTAACATATACGGGTCACTGTGACCTTGACAATGACATTTTAACTCAATCAAAAATGAAGCTTGCCTCAAAATATTTCCTACACCATATCGGCTGAAGATACCAACCAACTTCTGTGTATAAGTGCATCTTGGGATGGCACAACGTGGCATATTATTTTAGTCTACGGTGACCATGACCTCTATCTTTGACTTCATTTTTATCAAAAACATGAAAGGAGCCCATTTCCCATACCACATCAGCAAAAAGTACCAACTAATGTGAGTAAGTACATCTTTGGATGACTGAATGCCAGAAATTCCAAAGTTTGTGTGAGAGTTCATCTTATACCAAGATGTGTTTGTGAAACACTATGCCCTGACCATGACCTCTACATGACCTTGACCTTTATCTGTCATGGGTTCAGTAAAGTAAACATGCAAATGATTAGTTATCTATCAAATCAAGTTTTAAAGGTATGGCCAAGGTAAAACTAATTGTATTTTACCTTTAAATGACATCTAAATGGCATTGTGTTTCTTTTAACAAAACACTTCAGTTCTTCTTGAGTTAAGTACAGATGCCAAAACTGAAGTCTCTATCACATGTTGTTCCACGGTTTTGGCCAAGGTTAAAGTTTTATACAGACAAATAGACAGACATACAGACAGATAGACAGACAGACAAAAACAATATGCCTAAGTCGTGCGGGATATAAAAAAAAAGTGTCGTGTACCATTTTCAAAACTTTGTAACTGTTACCTTGACCTTTGCATTTAATTATAGAAAAATATTGTCTTGGTATATTTACTATACCGCATCAGCTACGGATACCAAATTATGTGTTTGAATACACCGTGAGATGGCAAAGAGTTTTGGGTCATATTGCCATTATCAGATAAATGTGAAATTGACCTTGAACTTCGGTCTCAATCATAGAAAATGTTTGATCGGAGCATTATGTCATTTACCACATCAGCTACATGTAAGGATACAAACTTTTGTGTACAAGTGCATCTTTGGATTGTAGAGTATTGTGTTCAGGCCAATGCAGCCTTGTATTACTATCTTAATTACTAGTAGAAAAAAACATGTCCGAAGCATATATACTTCATCCCATCAGGTAGATATACAGAATGGTGTGTGCGTTTACATCTTGGGATGTCAGAGAGTCGCGTTCCATTTTCCATTGTTTTGTATGTGTATAATTTATGTTAGGCGACTAAAAACCTTTTCAGGTTTGACCAATTTTGTTTTGTATAGAAATGGATATCAGGCGCCTGTCTTAAAAGATAAAAATTTCAAAACGATTCATGTTAAACAAGAACTGTATCATAGTAAGTGACCCTATCTTCACCCACATCCAATGGGAGACAAAAACTATGTGTTTTGTTCGGAGAGAGTCGTGATAGGGAGGGAAAATAAAACAAAAACATTAGAGTGCTAAACATAACCTGGCCTCTATTTGCAAACCGTTTGAACTCAGCTTACACGCTGCGTAACGCGGCTTCTTAACTGGGTTCAAACGGTTTGTCACTCGTATTTATGTTTCTTCTGTCAAAATATCCAATACGTTACTTCAAGAAAAATAGCAGATGACAATTTAAGTAAACGATATTGTAGCAGTGAAAGGGTTCGACAAAATGATCTTGTTTTGGGAACAACAACAATTATTGTTGTAAGGAGGGAATCGTTGTTCGGAGGGCCGCTGTAGGGAGTAGAGGTTGTAGTAGTAGTAGTAGAAGTAGTAGTATATCTTTTAGAAATGGTATGCGACACTCCTTCATTTTAAGATTTACAAGTTTACACACTAAATTCGGTATTTCTATATAGCTGATTTCTACTGACAAAATGCTTTTGACGATCCGGACGGAGTTGAAAAAGCGACGTGTGCGGCCGTGCGCCAAGGTCGCCGTCGATTTACTCCCCTGCACAAAGATCCACGGCGTTCTAATCAGAACGCCATCAGATCGCTACTTAATCGCATAAATCGTAATCGGAGCTCTATCTAATCCCCAAGGTCGTAACTGGAGCGCTATCGGATCACCTAAGAGCGCTACTATGATCAAACAAAGCAAATCAGTAGATACTTCGCTCTCCGTGGTGATCTGATAGTGATTCTTTGCATTTTAAAATACCCGATAGTATTTCTATCAATATATCTTGTTTGCATGATGTAACTCGGCGTTTCATACGGATCCAAACTTTTATACACTCATACAACGATGATACCGAGAAGTGTGTAAATAAAATGGCGTTCAGCATTGATTTTGATGTGCATTAGAACATCTGTAGTAGCTATTAAATGAAAACAACACAGATTTCTAAATACTTGTGACAGTACTAACGTAATCCAGACAGCTCTTACATGTATAAGAAATTACTGCATTACTATGCTGCTGCATTAAGTGGACACATGTCGAACAGAAGGCAGCTATAGGTATGGCTATTTGCCTAAACATCTGCTGCAGAATCTAAAGCTAATGAGAGCGGCAGAGCGGCACATGTCGTCTTTATAGGACTTCTCCCTAATCGGACCACCTAGAGACATATGACTAGGGGGTCGCTATCGGATCTCATAGATAATTAACGGATCGCCATCGGAGCGTTATCGGATTGTTATCGGATCACAAATACCGTTCGATTGCCTCATCCCGAGGCGACCCATGGCGCTCTGTCGGAGCGCGGAGATCGCTATCGAGCGCCGTATAGTGGCATGGGGGTATTAGACGGACCCACCTCTTTCGTATTGAACGAGACAACTCAACACTCTTTAAATCAACCTTATAACATTACGCTTTAAACAAGTATTGTACTGAATGATATGTTATTTCTTCAAATAGATATTGCAACATCGAAAACATATTTTTTTAATTTAAATGCGTGAAATAAAGAGGTTGAGTGTTGAGTATAATATTGAAATCTGTTGGACTCATAGAACGTTTAAATAATTTTCCGCGTCCAAATACGGATTATCACATTATCAGTGCTATGTACGTGTCGAAATCAATCCAGCATTGCACTTTTAGATAATAGTATATTCAATTTGAAAAAGAAAACTAGGAATGAATTGCTGCTCAATTGCATAATCAGATCATTTCGGCCTCTAATCAGGATTTAAAGAAACGTATTTATACACGTATGTATACGCAACATTGTGTTTTGGTATTTACATTCGCAACTGTTATTGAACTATTTTTCTACTCATAAACAGGCCATACATCGATTCCTCTTTGACTAAAAATAACTGTTAGTGTAACAAACTTGCATATTTCTTTTAATAAAAAAAGGTCTTTTTAAACGTTTTATTTAAAGGCCGAATCGGGCAATATTGCAAAAGAATTGAAATAATATTGGTGAAACGTATTACTGATTGAAAATGTTATGAAATGTTTCATTACCGAGAAATTCTTTAGTAACATGTCTTTGGTTCACTTGTAGTGTATTACGGTGCAACATTGACTTGCCATAGTCCTTTATTTGATATAACCATTGCTTCTTCATAAAATGGCCAAACAGCACAGTTTTATTGTATATTACATTCACCTTATTTGTAATTTACAATACGAACAAGAAATATCTTTAAAAAAGATATTCGGCGGAATGGGTGGTTGAACTAAGGCTATATAGATGGGTGTGCAAAATTGAATGAAATTGAGGTTTTCAAAGAATTGTAATATCTTGGATTGAAAAGCAAAAAATAAAAGTATACAATTGAAACAGTAACTTTTATCTAAAATGCAAAACTATCATGTACAGAAATGCAAAACAAAACAATAATTTAACTCATATCCTAGCTACTGGTAGGAGATCCTCACATTAATCTATTGTTCTATATATCAAACTTCATTCATTGAGTTTCTTGAAACAAACTCTATAGCATACACAAATGTACAGATTCAACAGTCTGCTCTACTTCACTCTTGTAAATAATGATGAAACCACACAATTGTGTTTAACTCACTTGAGGCCATTTATATTTAATATTGCTTTTAATGTATGGTAAATGTGTACAAATAGTTAACAATTAAAACAAATTGGTAGTAAACAATTACAAAACACCTAGCTTCCTCTGTATTTCAGATGTCATCTTAAATTGCATCAGCCCCCAGTGTAGTAAACAGTCTGGTCTGTGTCTCTAAATTTTACACTCACAGCCATATCTGGGAAAACTGTAATTGGACATAGACCAGCCTACAGGGCTCCAGATAATAGGGAGTAAACTAAACAAATCACATTTATTCACTCATTTCAGCACCAAACCCTATGGTGTTACCACTCATTTTGATTGTCTCGAAGAGACAATTCAAATGTTTAGTGACACCACAGGGTTTAATGCACAAATAAAGATTTTAAGTTTTGAAATAATTCCCTTATCTGGAGCCCTGGCTACTATCCAATCAGACTATTCAGTTTCAACAGGTGCTCTCAAGTCTAAATTTCTGATCAAATATAATTGGTTGAAATGTGTGGCCAAACAGAAAGTGTGGCTAAATAGAAACCAGACAGCTCCGCCGAAAAAATCGTTCATCATACAATACATCTTTAATAAATGAGACAGGCATCATTGTAATGTACGATGTTTATCACGGTATATTTCATTTTCAGGGAATCTCATCGTTATGGAAACCAAAGCGTTGTTTTGCTGTACAATCTGCTTACTTCTGATAGGTATGCTGAATATATTCGTACATTGTAAAATTTGATTTATCAACACTAATATCTATGATGTGTGGTGTTCTTTTTTCATTTCAAGGGGAGCAATTCGTATAAAACTTAGGATTGCTATTCACAGTTACTTATAGATATTAACCCATTATTCAGTAGGCTGTTTCTAGTTTTGAAGACAGGTATCCACTTAAAGCAGATTGAAAGTAAAACAGGATGCGCATCAAGGCACATTCTGTTTTACTTTAAGCCTGCTTTAAGCAACCATCTGTTAGAATATGGTAACTTGTTTTTAAAAGTGGTTTTGGAGGTTTAGAGAGATTTGGGGTCTTTAGACGGACCCATACTAATATAGATGCATTTGATCACACGTTCAGTCTAAACATAAAGACTAAATCCTTTCACTACCAAGCCCAACAGCACCACAATTTGCAAACATTTTGGCTCCAGACTCCGTGTATTCCAGAGTCTACTTTCTATAGTCAGGCTAGAAAGATGGAAATAGAGGCGGGGAAAAAGAGAGAAAGCGAAAAAGAGAGAGTGAGAGAGAAGAGAAAGAGAGAGAGAGAGAGAGAGAGAGAGAACTACACTGGACAAACAGACGCATTGAAAAGATAAGTGATTAAGCCCAAAATGATAAACGCATTTATGTTCCAGATGTTGCCATTGCGCAATGGAGTAGTTCTGGAAACGTTCCTCAACATGAAGGTAAACTTCCAGTTATTAATACGCCATTCAGTTTAAGTAGTTCAGGCGGTATATTCTTACTAAAACATGGCTCTTACACACTTCGCGCCCGCCCCTCAATAAACAAAGAGGACGTCTCTGTGTTTGAAATCTAAATAAAACACTCACGTGCTGTAACGTTCTAACGTGACGTCATATGGCTTCGAAAATGCACACGCCAAGAAATGTAGCGCCGTTGCTTCGGTGCAAAGTAAGGTTAAATTATGTGTTATAATCGAAATAATAAATTAATACCAGTATTTTGTCTTGCAATCGAACACGGGTACATGTAGTCATTGAGATGCTCGTAATTAATTCACTCGGCATAAAGGCCTCTAGATTAAATTAGTACGCATCTCAACAACTACCAGTGTTCGATTGCACGATAAAACACTGGAATGAATTTATTATTTCTTAATTAATATGATCGCAATTGATTGCAACTGCTGTACATTTTGAATCGACTGAAATCTTACCAGTCTGTTTTTCATAACCTCCACAAAAGCAAACGAAATTTAAGATGGGATATTTAGGTGTCAGCGTGTTGGTTGGTTGGTTGTTCGGACGGTCTGTCTGTCCGTCCGTCCGTGGCACACACAAAATTGTGGAGCGAACTGCTTCTACATTTCTTTACCGATTGTCATCAAACTTTGCATATGCATTAATAATGAAGTGCAGACGTACGTGGAATACTATTCATCATGAGAGTTGTCCTAAGAAAGACAGAATTGCCCTTTATTCTAGAGTCTCATAGGTCGACTAACGGCCGAGTATAAAAGTTTACCAAGAAATATTTATTGTAATTGAATGATGTAACTTTTATATGTGACACTTTAATAAATAATAAAAGTTGAGTATTATACTTTTTTATTAATAAAGCTTATGATGCGAACTACTTCTATATATCTTTACCCATTGCCATCAAACTTTGCATATGCATTTATAATGGAGTGCATAGACATATTTTCGTTTGAGTTGGCCCAAGAAAGACAGTTATTGCCCTTGATTGGATTTTTGTTGACTGAATAAAACATGTGACGCGAACTACTTTTATATTTCTTTACAATTGAAAACAAACTTTGCATATGCACTTATAATGAAGGACAGATGTGTATGACATATTTTTCAAGTTAGCTGCGTAAGTTTAATTGATAGATCTAAATACATTTATTACAAACCAAAATATTTTGTCGAGAATACTTTCCTGCAGTATATGTATACGCTGGACTTCAAGTTCATTTTATCATTCATAAGCTTAATTAAGGTTCTTGTAAAGTGTTTTTTGGTGCATTTTTGAAAGGTGGTTTTTTGGTCATTTATGGAGCAATGTTGCATAATTTCATATCAAAATGTTCGTATTGAAATGAACAAGCTTATGAGATAGGTTACAATTTGAAAGGAAAACTGTGTATCTTGATTTTGAACAATATGTTTGGATTTGCACCAAAATGT
Organism: Gari tellinella; assembly: GCA_922989275.2. Lineage (NCBI taxonomy): Eukaryota > Metazoa > Mollusca > Bivalvia > Cardiida > Psammobiidae > Gari > Gari tellinella. Next base: position 96,660,736 of record OV277858.1, read on the forward strand.
GAAGCAAATTTTCTGTACTGAAATTCAACAAATCCTTCCTCTATATTGAAGAATATGCTTTACATGAGGTAGTAGGACCAAAATCCTGACGAAATCCACTCAAACAACATCAGAAGAAGTCATGGAATATTTGACAATTTTCAAGGACAACACTATTTTGCAATGGGGGACTACTTAATTTTTCCAAAGTATGGTGGGCAACACGAGCCTCTGTCAAACATTATTACATGTATAAATATGCAGGCTGTATTATTTTTTCATCCTTTTTTAACTGAATTATACCTTGAGAATACATTGAGAATCGTTGTTGGGCTCTCGCGGGAGGATCTGCTTCTTTATAACCCCATCCTCTTCCTAGAATTCTTCTATAACTGTGTTTTAACGCATGTTGCAAGATACATACATGATTATAATGACTTCATTGCGTATAACGATTACACAATTGCTATTCAAATCCCAGGTCTCTTTATGCGTCTAAGCTTGCCAACGTGTTCCTTACTTTGCACGTGCGCAGATACAGATGTTTCACTGTAAACAGCGCTACATTCATTACCGCGAAGGCAAAAGAATCTCGCCACGGTCCGCTCGCCTCAATGCGCAAAATGGAGGAGTGACCGTGGATAACGATATGTTTGAGAGAGACATAATGGGTGGTGGCAGCGCTATGGTTTGGTTTGGGAAAATTGGAACTCTGGAAATTGACTTGGTTATTATTCAATAAAATGCCAATGCTCAGCGTTTCATCAATGTTTTAAATAACACAATGATTCGATTCATGCAAAAGAAAGGAAGGACCTGGCATTTTGAGCTTGACAATACATGTATAAAGCATCACACGGCGCGTATCACCACACAATTTCTTGCTAAAATACATTAATGTTCTGCCTTGGCCTGTTTTATCCTCGGACATGAGCCCCATAGAACACATATCGGATGTATTTGATAACAAGGTCGGGTCAAATCATCAAATTTATACCATAATGACCTCCAAGTGCATTTTGGTTGGAATGCCAACGTATTTGAAACGTTACGTAAAATCAATGAGGGGACGTATTCTGCAATGTATCCGTAAAATGGAGGGAACAGTGGTTACTAGTGCTTTTTTAAACATCATTTTAAATGCGCATCAAGTAAATGTTTGTTTCAAGATGCTGTGTGGTCATTCTAATTATTAAGAATATTCCATTTCGACCCTTCTCAACTGAATTATTTATTAAACAGTACGCAATATTTGATTCTAATCCAATGAAGTACACAAACACATGACTATGACATTGAAGCTTCGATTACAAAAATAATTCATCCGGCATATAAATGTATCAACAAAGTTTATTATTTTTAATTCTATATAAACTGAAGTGAGATCCGGTTGTTTATAATTCTCTGTGAAAAGTGTTGTAAACTTAATGATGTTTTTTTAATTCGAAAAATATTTTTAATGTAAAATCTTTCTATATGTATATCTTCCATTTCTTAAAATAATTTTAAACATTGTATCATATCACCACGGCTTCGTCGATGACCAAGCTATTTTTGAAAACCAATCTTTCGGTACATGTAAGTTTGACAATCCAGGAGACGCTTATTAGTAGGCTTACATAATTTTAAACACTTCTTTTAAGAATATATACCATAATACATGATAATAGTGTTTCCATATTGACCTGACGGGTGCTTTGTACAAAAATATGAAATAGCTTTTCGAAATGTAATCATACATTCTGATTATTAAGGATAATACACTGTTGGATTTGTTATCTTTTTCAGCTATATGACTACTAACTTTTTAATCCTAATATTACCCCTTAATCCCCCTTTTCACTAGCAGACTCAATGTCCGCAAAGTTCAAAGTATACTGGTAATATTGGTTGTCTCTTCCAAAGTGTATGGTTCTGTAATTTTTCACATTAAAACGCAACAGCCACTTTGACTATGTGTAAGGCATCTAAGTCGTGCTGGATAATATCAATTCTAATGTCTTTGTTGTATAGTTTGGTACCATAAGCGAATAATTTCACAATACTACGTATAACTTCAGGGGTAGGGATCATCTATTATAAACACATGAATAATATGGGTCCCAGGACACTTCCCTGGGGTACCCCACTTAAAATGTCTTCCCACGAAAAAGACCAGGGTCCTTTCACAGATACATATTGCCTACGTCCAGTAAAAAAGTCACGTTTCCATGACAAAACTGGCCCTCTGATACCAAATACTGATACTTTGCGAGAAAACGTTAATGTACTATGCTCTCAAAAGCTTTGACAAAATCTAAATATACAATATATTTTCCCAAATTCTATCACCCTCAATGTAATGTGACTAATCATCTATGTATTCAATTAACTGTAAAACGCAGGATCCCCTAGAACGAAAACCAAATTGAGCATCATATAAACTAATATATGATTGTTTCTGACTAAATTTTCAAATATCTGTGCCCTTATGATCGATTTTAAATTCTTACAACTACTGAAGTAAGGCTATCAGGGTGGTAGTTGCATAATTAAACTCATGAACTATTACAGTATTTTAATGTGTGTGTATGTGTGAAATGCAGAAGCAGAATATACGTGAAAAAAGTAGTAAGGACAAAAAAGAATTGTGTGTCTCTGCCCAACGAAATCGTCGGTTGTGTCCCTACTAGGACACCATAGAAAGCCTTGTCCAACTCGTGCAATAGTATATACAGTGGAGACTCTGTTATTCTTACCCGTTTAAAAGCAAACGTACGCAAACGCAAAGCACTAAAACGTAGAAAATAACAACTTTTGGACAATTCTGATATTTCATGTTAATCGTGGTGGCAAACAGTTTGGAGCCTGATCAGACGCCGGGTTACCAAACTGGCTCCAAACTGCACTGCAAATAATAGTTTTAGCGTAAACGCGTTTATTGGGAAATAATAACACATTCTCCACTGTACATGAGCATTTACCCTGTACCTGCCAAAGGCTTGAATAGTTTCAACAATGTAAGCTTTATATGATAGAGATCGCAATGCAAAGTGAAATATTAATCAACATTACAATAGTCGGAAAGATGTGGAATACTTGAATGGGTGTAAAAAGGTGATTTAAAGGGACAAACTCTTGATTTTCCTGAAACAAAGGTCAGCTGTACAGGGACGAAATTAGTTTCCGACAAGTAGTCCGCTGAAGAATCGTGACACCCGGAGAAATTTATGATCGAAAGTAATGCGCAATGCACTTATTTTATTGTTTATGTATAAAACAACAATAGTGTACTGAAATAAAAGTTGAAAATATGGATATTAAAAAATGAGAAAATGCGGATTAATCGGAAAAGTCGACAAATGACATATTTCGGTGACCTTGATATAATTGAACGGATATATTGTCTAACTGCAGTGATTCGGATGAGTGACATTCCATCAATAATATTGCTTGTTCTTTTCTCTGTTCGCACGTATATAACAATTGTCAATCGGTTTTGTAGATTTGGAGTAAATGGACCTTAAATGTTAGCAAACTTCTACAAATTTGTAAAATGCAAATGGCTGCCCTTGAATCAAGCATTGGGTATTCTAAGGGCCAATTACAAGGGTTTTTTCTGACTTTTGTAAGACATTCTGTGTAGGAGTACCCAGTATGTAATGGTTTCTTTGTATGTATTCTACCAGATTTCCGAAAATACGTGTCATTAAGTGATTTGATATATTCTGCTGAAGAGGCTATTTTCACTCCAAGTTCGTTACTTTTGGATCTTCTGACATCACAAGTATACTTATATTAATGAAAATTTAGGCATGCTCCTTTTCATTGACTAATTATTTATGCTGTGTGAAAATATTTTTAGCCAATGTGGTATAGTTATTGAGTATTGCAACTTTTCAAATTTGGGTATTTTTTCTCGTACAGGGACATTACATGAACCTTAATGGGTTATAATTGTTACAATATATTTACTTGAAACTAAAACTTTTATACATATATAACAACCAGAACCAGATAATACAACATAATAATGAGATTTATTTTTGTCTTTGTAGAATGCCAATGCAAATCATGCACTGACGAAGGCTATTGCTTGAAAAATATTGATGGCAAAGTTGAGACATATCTGTAAGTACTTCAATTCTCATTGGGTTTTAACGTTCATGTTTTCGTGTGCATGTTCAAGCATTATACTTAACCCTTTCCCCATAGAATCAGATTTTAGCGCATTAGAAATATTCCTCCAATGAAAATATCCAATTTATAAAGTTATAAAACTGTAGGGTAAGACATTTTCTAAATCCTAGCAGATGATAGATTAAAGCAGACTGAAAGTAAAGCAGTATGCGCCTTAAGGCGTATTCTGCATTACCCTCAAGCTGCTTTAAGTGGTAACCCGCCTTGAACATTAGAAATAGGCTATGGGGTAAAGGATTAAACAATATAGTCCTATTTATGATAATAAATTGAATAGCCATATACAGTTGCTCATTGAATACTATCAATTTTTTATCTGTATGTTTGGTATCCGTATTAGACACACATGTAAATTACATATATAGTCATAAGTATAGAATTAGTTTCCATTCGCATATCCAAATAAGTTTGAACTATCTATCTATCTATCTATCTCGAGATTTCTGCGTCACGCCCTCACGGGTAATTTCGAGCAGTTGCGCGCCAAGTGCCTATTAGCAGAAATAGAAACAGATAAACGATAAGGAAGTAAGAGTGTGAATGTGATAGGGGTGAAAAGATAAAAATTAGGATAAAAACATAACTGCAGGATTCATGGTTTAAAATGACAGATGTTGCTGACTGATGACTTGAACTGGTTCAAGTCCCCAGTCAGCACAAGATCTGATGGCAGAGCATTCCATTGAACAATGGTAAAGGGAAAAAGGAAAACTTATAGTAGTCTGCACCAAGGTGGATCTGTGTTTTGCCCGCAGAGTGGCAGTGACGGTACACCCTTTGTGTTACTCTGCTTATACGCATATACCCCCCGCAGAGCTATTCAAAAACTGTCCTCTTACATCTGATACCGGACACTTTTTTCTGTTACCGGACAGTTTTACTTTCTGTTATTGTATACTTTTTACGGGTGTGATGCACGTGGTGAGCATGCTGTCACCTGTTTAACCCTTGCACTGCCCAGGAATGGACGAGGTAACCCTTGTAATGCTAAGTACCGCTTGGCTTACATTTGCCAACAGTTTGAATCCAGAGAAGACGCTGCGTAACGCGGCATATAATCTGGTTCGAAATTGTTTTCCACTTATATTCAATTTTTATTCCACTTGAAAAGCATTAGAAAGATTTTGAGTTTCTCCAAGATAGTATATTTGACGGCAATTCAGCATGATAAGGGATAACGAATAGTTGTAAACAGTTGGGATCAAATATCAAACACATAGTAACTCAGCGTTTGAATAGAATCCAAACTGATAAAGCTTGTATCAACATGTATGCAGTCAAATCCCGAAACTTTCCTTTGGGAAATAAATGCAGACGGCAATTTTAAAGCAGACGACAATATGACAGTGAAAGGGTAAACAGCACGCTATATTATTGTGCCTCTTCGATGGGGCGGAGGGGGCGGGGTCTCTGATCCTTGGTTTGATTATAAAGGAACGGATAAGGAAATATATCGGGCTAAAATGATAAGATTCAAATGTTTATTGACCTTAATGCAAAATTGCTTAAAACTAAAATGTCGCCTAAACTGATAAATAGAGAATCTATAGGAAAAAAGAGCGCTTACCTTACTATAGCTGAGTACTAATTATGAGCGTAGACCAACAAATACATTGTATGTAGCTATTTTAAGGCATGACCAAGCACACAAGCTGCACGGTATGCTCGTGCCAGTTAGAAAAAGGACCAATGAACAATATAGTTGGTTTACGTGTATTTCAATATCTAAGAAGTGGTAAGATTAATTTGCTATATTAAATTGACAAAATCGTAATTGACTCGGTGTTAGATATTTATAACAAATCTTCGTATAAGTCAGATACACAACTTGGTTCGCTTCAAAAGTGTAAGAAGACTGTTTCGCTCGGACGAACAACAAAGATATCCTCGGCTTCGTCTCGGACATTTTGTTGTCCGTCCTCGTGAAACAATCTTCTTAACAGTTGTTACAGGACACTTTTGAAGTGAAACCAGTAGTGTATCTACTACATGTACGCTATCACTGGTACAGCCACCAAGCCGTGAATAATCTTGTAGCAAAGACACAGTCATGCTTCTGCCCGCCGCTGCTCAAGAGCACGCCATCCGAGTGTCTCCAGCATAGTAGAGACACTCGAGTATCTGGAGTACTCACCCAAAGTCCAACGGGCGGCGCGACGTTGTATCAATGTCAATTTTGTCAATGTTGGACTTTGTGTGAGGAAAATTGTCAAATATTCCATGACTTCTTCTGTTGTTATTTGAGTGGATTTCGTCAGAATTTTGGTCCTAATACCTCATGTAAAGCATATTCTTCAATATAGAGGAAGGATTTGTTGAATTTCAGTACAGAAAATTTGCTTCACATTTTGGTGCAAATCCAAACCTATTGTTCAAATTAAAATACAAAGTTTTCCTTTCAAATTGTAAGCTCTCTCATAATTTTGTTCATTTCAATACGAACATTTTGATATGAAATTATGCAACATTGCTCCATAAATGACCAAAATATCACCTTTCAAAAATGCACAAAAAACACTTTACATGAACCTTTAAGGCGTCACTTATGTGTTCAATTTCCTTTTTCTGGTCTACTTCTTCTATCATAACCGAATAACACCTGTTTATAAGAGCCCGAATAAAACTGAGTTTTGCGCTAATGGGTTGTGCGAATTAAACTGCAGGTATTGTCCGTATTTGTAGGTTTTCGGTAAATTAGCAACTTCACCGTTCCATCTTCCCTCCGCACAGTCCAAATGTCCAAAAAAAGGGATCTGACCCTCACTCTTTTATTCACTAGTGAATTTGATACTGTTCGTTGTAGCATTTCGAACAAAGTTTGCCAAAAATATTATTCAGTTTTAGTTTCAATAATGCAGAAATATTTTAAATGAAACATGTTTATTACAAGTTGCAAAGAATGCAAGTATTATAGTATTATGCACATGGTTGGAGCTCTCGGCAAATCAGATGCCTCAAAAACCTGTGACTATATCGTTAAATTGAACAAAACCATGAAATAACTAACACACTGTTCACTGATTCCATGCTTCCGTCATCTCAATGCAATTTGAAGTCACAACCCTAGCAATCCCCCGAGCGAGCCACCACGAAAACCTCTTGCTGCACTGTAGGCTTAACGATAAATAATCGGAATAAACACCAGATCAAGGATTTAAACTAAATCAATACGGTAATTCCACAGTATCAGTAATAAATCTAGATCTACCCAATCACTCTGGACCTAGATGTATCCATTGTTTCAGCTGTAAATGTAAAAACCGGGATATGCATGTCTAGATTGTCTTTCCAAAACAGCTGAGATCAGAGGGGAACTGCACACACTTGATGACGTCATTTTATGTACAGTAAGACCTAAACTTTAAAGGCAATTATTAATGAATTGTGCTTACATATAAGGCTTTAATAAGCGTTATTTATGTTGATGTTAAAGCATGCTTAAATGTCTCAAACTACACACTGAAATAACATTTCAATTTAAGTAAAATATTACATTTAAAATGACTTTTTCGTCTAAAAGAAAAAGCATAAACGAAGTTATTCTTGTTTTACTCGAGCCCATGCCAGTGCTAAATATGTTAGCTCATGATTGCGCGCGAATAAACGACATAGTTCTCGGGGGCTACGCCTGTCGTGAACGAACGTATTGTTTCTTTATTTTCTGATTATAAAAGTTTACCAGTTTGGTATAACGTCTTATTTCTTTATTATGTTTAACTTTGGCGGGCTTCCATAAACGGAGCAGAATAGCTCCTTTTGGAGGATCAACGGAGCTCTGTTTATAGGAGCAAACGGAGCTTCCTATTGCATTATATTCACGTGAATCTTTTGTTATCCTTGTGGTATATAAACTGATGAAATGTATTTAGGCGGAGTCTTTTTGGATTTCTTTCGGACTAAACACTTGAAACACGTAGATTCTCTTCAGGCAATATTTTAGGTTTTAGAATAAAGTATCAGATTGAAAATGTTGGTGAATAAATTATAGTGATTGGATTTATTTGTTTGAGTGATTTATATTCCAATGTTGCGACTCGGCAGTTCTTACAGTCTTACACTAATTCACTTTAAATGTAGAAAAAGTTTGCCACGTTGTTTTGTCCCGCGAACCGGATAATAAAAGAAAACAGTTCAGTTGTTGACAATAAGGAGTTCCACGCCATTAGCGGATATAATCCACGTGGTTGGCGGAGGGAATAATTTAAACTGAAGTAAGTTGAGTCAAGCCTTACACGTGGAAACCTTTTTGTGTACATGAGGTAAAATTTGCCATCAGCACAAAATCCAGTTTCTCACGAAGGTAAAAATAATGTCCGTTACATATATTAAAGGTGTGAGGACAAGGTTTAGAAATAGCCTGGAAAAAGAAATCCAACACTGGAAGTAACTATTACAGTATGACCGAGATGGAATCGACACTGATGAAGAAATAGTGACGGCAAAAAAGTGTTTGAAAATGCTCAAAGCATACTGCGAGAAGGTTGAAAAACAGTGCGAGACGTATGTCGAAGCATTGTCTGAAAGTGAAGACGAAGATATTGCAACAATAATGGACGAGGATTATAGTCTTTGTGACGACGCTATGATCTGTTCACATGAATTGGATATGCACTTGGATGAACTTACTTTGGATAAAAAACAAGGTGAGGAGAAAAAACCTGAACACGTGGAAAATGTTAAGGAATTACCAGAACAAATGCAGTCTTTTATGGCTGACCACAGCCAACGACAACAAGATTTTGCTGAGAAACAAAGTAAGCGACAGCTTGAGTTTTTTGAGATGCAACAAGCGGATCAGCGTAAAATCTTGGATAGACTGACCCATCAGTCTCAGTAAAATTACCAAAACTTGAATTAACTGCGATCTTTTAATGGTGACAAATTAAAGTGGTCGGAGTTTTGGGACGCCTTTGAGTCTGCTATCCACAAAAACGATAAGCTTTCAGAAATAGAGAAGTTTAAATATCTACAAACAAAATTAGTTGGTGAAGCAAAAACAGCAATTTCTGGATTGTCACTTTGCAAAGAAAATTACAAAGTAGCAGTATCAATCTTACAAGAGAGGTTTGGGATGAGACAAGATATCATTGACATGCACTATCAGAAGATGATGAATATTGCTCCGCCTACAAGCAAAACAGAATCACTCCGCCTCTTTTTAGATACAAGCGAGAAGCATTTGAGAAGCCTAGAAGTGTTAGGCGAGAACATTGATCAGAATATGTTCGTATCAATGATAAAAACAAAAATACCGAAAGATGTACTCCTACAGTTGGAGATACAGAAAGGGACAACAATGGAATGGAGTGTAAAGGAACTAAGAGAGCGTTTACGAGGGTATTTGATAGCCCGTGATCATGCAGAGCAAAGTACAAAGGGAGAAACATCGAACAAGTTCGATCACGATAATGCAAATCCGGGCAACATCTCTTACCAACGCAATATTTCAAGAAGGTTTGAAGTAAGGCAACCCTCTTTCAAAAAGCCCGTCTCAGCGGAGACACTGGTGTCTAATGAGAAAACAACATAGCTATGCAAATAAATGTAGATAGTGTGCACATCCTCACTGGAGTGACGAATGCACAAAATACAAAACTATTGCAGAAAGGAAAGGAGTATTAAAAGGTTCATGCTACAAGTGTTTAAAAGTTGGACACAAGACAGCTGAATGTAGATCAACTAAAACATGTGTTTATTGTAGTGAAAGAGACAGTCACCACAGGAGCTTATGTCCAAAAAGATTTGTTGTCAAAACACAAAGTAGACATGAGAGTGCAAACATGTCTGAAGAACTGCAAATTGATTCAGATCATGTCGAAATTCTTCATGAAAATGTTCTTGTCTCTTCTAGCGAGATCGTTCTTATGCAGACCGCTTCAACGGAGGCAAATGGTTTTGCAAGTGCAAGCAATAGGCGGATAAGACTCCTCCTAGACTCCGGGTCACAGCGGACATATATTACGGAGCGCTTAGCGAAGCAGCTCGGATTGGCTAAAGAAGGATACAAGGAAATAAAGCTTGTAACATTTGGCAGTAACAAAGCCAAGGTTATCAAAACCCCTTCAACAAAACCGAACATTAAGTTGAACAAGTTGGCTTCTTTGAAAAAAGAAGTCAGGGAAGCCGAGCAGTTTTAATTAAGTGGCATGTATATGTGGTAGGAAACAAAACTATGTAGGGGTTGGGAAAAGAGTAATATAGGTGAAAGGTATACTTGAGATATTTGAGAAGATATTTTATGTAAAATGAACCTCTCTATATATAGCGACCAGTAAATTGCGTTAACGTCAATTCTCGTATTCTCAGGGTTTCTCATAATCTTGCGCCTAACAAAATCAGATGAAATGGGCATTCCTAACAACCAGAAATATATCAACCTTTTTCTTCCGATAAATTTCTGTTGGAAAATGTTGCATGGACCCATAAATCGTCAATTGGATTTGAATTCTCTATTTTCGAAATTTCACATGTAAAACTTGATGCACATTGTTATTTATTTAATACTTGTGCATAATTCAAATCTCAATTTCAACAGATGCAGAAATTTTCCATATGATAGATTTAAATTGACTCTAAAAATACTTATCTGAACTGAAAGAGTTTACCCCCTCCATAGCAAAAAACCTTGACAACCAATCAGAAGGCCCGAGAATATAAGGGAAACATTTGACTGATTTAGACTATGCAGGGTGGTGTATTCAAACGTAGAAATGACTAAAATTAAGATTTTATTATTATTATTTATACTGATGTTATACTTTATTCAGAGTTTCTACTGACTTTTAAAGCGACTCACAACCAGATGGTGCATTTGTAAAAATAAAATACTAAAATATAACCAAAAAGGTAGCATTATCGTACATCTGGCATTGGAAAAAATATGACCAGTCTTAAAACACCCTCTAGAAAAGTCTTCAAATCTTTTCTCTCTTTTTTAGATATTTTCCATCGTTTTATCCATAAGACGCTATAGAAATTTATTACGGACTCAGACATAAACCCGAGCCGAATTATGTTGTTGTGTGTACTCTTCATCGCTGCACACTGAAATACGTTAATTCGATCCCAGATATATTAATAGTTCTGTGGCCCAGTGGGTCAAGTGGTTTCCTTATTTTGCCTTATGTCCGCCCATGCCGGGTCCCGGGTTCGATTCCCACCAGAGCTCAATATTTTTTTTTATTGAACTGCATTTTTTTAAACAGAATTTCTTATCCTAAACTAATTCTTACCCGTTTATATAAGCGTTTGTCACTTATTTACAAATTACTATTTTTATTGCTAAATCTGATTGCAAGTCTCTTTAAGTCACAAAGAAGAATTCTTATGAACAGTTTATGTGCTTTATACAATAATCTAAGGCTTAGCCCCGCGAGAATAGGAGACACCAGTATAGCTGTTGTTTTAGACAATTCGCTGTTTAACACAATGCTGCTTATAAGACAAGGTGAAAGTAAACAGAGAACTCCAGTAAAAGGTTTCAATTTTACTTTCACCTTGCTTGAAGCTGCCTACTGTCATTCATACAATGAATTAGCGTTAGTTTAGTAGTTGTAAGCGACTTTTACGGCCGCCACACAATCATTTAACATCTTATGTAGTGATGGTATGAGTTTTATTCCTTATCGAAGTGATAAGTTCCGGTACGGGTTTTATTCCTAACCACAATATTTGATTTTCGTAAAAATTGGATGCTGCGACAATGTATGCAACCTAGTTTCAGGCATGCGCAGACAATGCATTTTTGACTGGTTGTACAATATTGCGCCAATTATTTTCACCGTTTCGCAATAAGTAGAAGTTCCTTCCAAGAAAATGGCTACATTCAACCTCAACACTGAGGAAGCCCCCCTGAAAGGGGGCTTCCAATAATGGCAATTATATGACTATAAATGCAAACATTGTGCCGGATATAACAGGAACTATTGAAAGGAAAGCTGTGAATCTACCAAGATCGAGGGAAATACATCACATCCTCAACAGTGTTGAGTTAGCAGACACAATACCGAAGGTAAATGAGTATTCAACTATAGACATTTTAATAGGAAATGACATTGTTCTGCCCCAAAAAATGAGATTCAGCCTAGCTTATATCTACTTAGTTCCAAATTAGGCTGGATCTTGACAGGTCGAACACAATGTGAAGAAAATGACAAACAAGACACAAGTATGCTTATTCTTACCTATGGGTCAGATATATAGCGGAGTCGACTTCTCTCACCACTGTAGACAGTGTTGTACCGAGAAAACCAGATCTTGAAGATTTCTGGGCAATTGAGTCTATTGGTATAATGGATGATTCAAAGAGCAGTGCAGATGAGATCGCAATGGCCAAATTCAGAGAGACTTTGAAATTTGAGGACGGTCGTTATCAAGTAACTTGGCCATGGAAAGAGGAATAAATACGAAAGACTCAAGCAGGAAACGTAACACAAACAATACACCCACCTCTCAAGCAGAACATATATGTCCGGATTTACCAGTCAATCGTGGATTAACCTACGGTAGATTGAAATCGACAGTGGCACGAATGAGTGGCAGACCGGAGCTTTTGAAGCAATATGACTCAGTAATTCAAGACCAGCTCAGTAAAGAAGTCATTGAACAGGTCAGCGGAGACAGTACTGGCGGAGTAGTACACTACTTGCCACACCATGCTGTAATAACTCCGCTGAAGACAACAACAAAGATGCGTTTAGTATATGACGCCTCTGCCAAGACAAATGAAAATAACAAAAGCCTGAATGAATGTTTGCACAGGGGTCCTGTATTGTTACACGATCTCTGTGGAATGCTGATGAGATTCCGCACTCACAATGTTGCTATTGTGGCGGATATAGAAAAGGCATTTTTCCAAGTTGGACTACAACCAGACCAAAGAGACGCCACTAGATTCCTTTGGCTAAAATATTCGAGAAACCCTTCAACTGACAGACGCAATATCCAAGAGTATCGTTTTTGCCGTGTCCCGTTTGGGGTAATATCAAGCCCTTTTATTCTTGGAGCAACAGTAAATTGCCACCTGGATTCATATCAGAATCACTTTGCTCAGCAACTGAAACGTGACATATATGTAGACAATGTCATTTCAGGCACAAAAATGAAGGTGAAGCTATTGAGATGTATACCACTTCAAAACAATTATTTCGAGACGCGGCCATGAACCTTCGTGGGTGGTCAACAAACAACAAGCTAGTAAGCAACATAATCCCAGAGGAAGATCGAGCAAAGTCTGAGACAATAAAAGTTCTTGGCCATTTGTGGAACACGGTACAAGATACCTTGTCACTCAAAGAAACTACATAACTTAAGGTAGCTACACAGATAAGTAAGAGGACTGTACTGAGACAGTTAGCATCTGTTTATGATCCGCTAGGACTATTTTGTCCAATTGTTTTGCCGGGGAAGGTGCTCATGCAAGATCTTTGGAGCAAACAGCTAGAATGGGATGACAATTTAGATCCTGGTGACGTAATAGTTTGGAACACGGTTAAGAAGGAACTATTGAAGATACCTCATATCAGCATACCTAGATGCATTTCATTAGAGGGTAATGAACATGTGAAGTTTAAATTACTCTCTTTCTGTGATGCTTCTTCAAAAGCGTATGCTACCGCTCTATACCTACATCAAGAAGGAGAAAATGAAACAAAGTCCGATTTGATCTTTGCCAAGTCGCGTCTTGCACCAACCAAAAAGATGTAAATTCCACGATTAGAGTTGATGGCAGTGGTGATAGGAGCAAGATGTGTAAAGTTTGTGAAAGACAACATGTATTTACCCATAGAACATGTCTATGTTTGGAGTGACTCTCAATGTGTTCTTCACTGGTTAACCTCAGGAAACGTATCGGACGTTTTTGTGAAAAATCGGATGAAGGAAATAAAGAGTCTTACTGTATCAGGATTTCACTACATACCAACACATAAAAACCCCGCAGATCGTGCAACCAGGGGTACCACTGTTGAACTTTTAAGTGAACAGAAACTATGGTGGCATGGTCCAGAATGGTTGACAAAACCAACACAGGATTGGAAATTGGATTTTGGTGGAGAAATTGAGAGAGCGGAATCATCGAGTACGGACGAGATGTGCGAGATTACAAACAAAACAAAAGCAAATAAATACGAAAGGCTCAAGCAGGAAACGCAACACAAACAATACACCCACCTCTCAAGCAGAACACACACACAGTCATACCATAACAAACACACAAACACACTTACGCAATCCCATTCCTTCATCTACACACTAAATAGAAAACAACACGCAAGACAAACATAAAGCAAAGTGAATATAGGAGCCCGCCTTGGTACGGTCAGCAGCAATCAATAATTAATTATAAATTAATCATTAACAACCACTGGGGGGTTAAACGTTGGTTTAGGGGCGACCAACCTCACTCTTATCTCCAATATTCACCTATAAAGACGAACAGTGTACATAAAATATAAACTCTGTTCCACAACCTTACCATCAAAAAGACCGCCAGCACAGTAAGTAAATACATGTAAAACATCTAACAAAAATTCTATGACAATATTATTAGTAACACGGGAAAGAATTAAACATTCAAGCGCGTGCTAAAAATAACTCACTATGGCAACGGTCAAATTGTACTCAAGCGACTAGTCTGTAGTCACGAGTAACTGTAAGACATGGATGGGTTTAGGGTACGACAGAGAGGGAGAGAAAAAACAAAGCACGAAAATCCGACATAACTCTCCCGGTTAAGGACGGATTTAGAGATACATCATCATGTAGTGCTAAGCCTTGTCTGTCGTCGCACAATCAAAAAGGAAAGCATAGTTATCAATTGTATATTGATCGATAACCAAACGTGAAGTGCGCAGCAATATAGTTGGATCATAATCTTTTTTGAGGAAAAATCTAATACGTTTCACAAATAGGTTTTGAAAATGCATATGTCCAAGAACCTTACGAAGTCTGTAAATCACATCACCATAAAACTCCGGATGTGAAATACCTTGCCACAGAAAAGACTTTAAGTTACATTTATACCTGTTACATTTATACTTGTTAATGAGAGGAAGATTTCTATAAAAGAATTTAGAAAATGTTTTACGAAGTTTATGAAATCTGTACCCCTGTTTAAGAAGCTTTTCAGTAATATTTTTCAGCGGAGCTGAATGGTTTCTATTTCAACACACTTTTGAAGTTTCAAACATTTTCAACCAATCATATTTGATCAGATGTTTAGAATAAAGAGCACCTGTTGAAAACTGAATTGTCTGATTGGATAGTAGCCAGGGCTCCAGATAAGGGGATTATTTCAAAACTTCAAATCTTTTTTTCTGTTTTAAACCCTATGACGATCAAAATGAGTGGTAACACCATAGGGTTTGGTGCTGAAATGAGTGAGAAAATGTTAGATTTGTTTAGTTTACTCCCTCTTATCTGGAGCCCTGATAAACTGTAGCCAGGCTACTGGTCTAATTGTGAGACACAGTGCAGTGTTTACTTTACTGAGCTGATGACATCATTCTTCTATTTTAAGATTATGACAATTTGTCTTTCCATAGATAGACAGTGGTAGCTCTAAGGTGTTTTGTTATGGTTTACTACCAATTTATTTTAATTGTTAACTATTTGTACAAATTTACCATACATTGATAGCAATATAATAAATGGCCTCAAGTGAGTTAAACACAATTGTGTTGTTTCATCATTTATTTACAAAAGCGAGGTGGTAGAACTTTTACAGAAAACTGCTGTTACAATATTGCTACAATATCTGTATGAGGGTTAAATTATTGTTTTGCATTTCTGTACATTATAGTTTTTTAGTCAGAGTTATGCTATATCCTATAATGTGTATGTTTTGCTTGTAAAATCCAAGATATTACAATTATTTGAAGAAAAAAACCAATTTCATACAATTTTGCACATCCATCTACAGCATAACTTAATTTCACCACCCATTCCGCTGAATATCTTTTTTAAAGATATAACTTGTTATTACGAATGTGGAAGTCCTCAACAGAGGTACAGGCCCTAGCAAAACGAATAAGTTGTGAAATATATACCCCGTAAGATGTAGAACGGGAACATCGCCATCTAGATGAGGATAATTTACAATACTAAAATCAAAACCATCTCGTTTATCGTAAATCTTAGAAGAAACAATTCCGTCATTTATTAAAAGATCCAAATCTAAAAATGGTGCCGATAAATTTGACTCGTTTGTTTTATTAAGGCGTAGTTCTTTTGGGTAAATAAAAGGAAACAACGTATCAAAAAATGGGTTGTCTTTATTAAAAATATCATCTAGAAAGCGCAATGTATTGTTAAAGGCTTTGATCATATCTGCCTGTGTATCAGGTTTTAGACTTAGCATAAAGTCCCTGTCATAACAGTACAAAAATAGGTCTGCGACAAGGGGCGCACAGTTTGTACCCATAGGGATACCAATCACTTGGCGGTATATGGTACTCCCAAAACGTACATAAATATTATCCAGAAGAAATGATAGTGATTTACAGACATCGGTGCAAGTCCACATAGTGTAATGCTTAACCGTGTCATTTGTAAAAAATGCACGATCAGCATTACACGCCAGAAATAGTTTTCTTTCTCTGGCAAAAGTCTTTTCAATAAGTTGTATAACTTTAGCTTTTATTAAATTATGAGGTAAGGTAGTATATAGTGTTGAAAAGTCATACGTACTTATATTGCAAGCTTGGTATTTTTCTATGTTCAAGCTTCGTCAAAATTTCATTCGAGTTTTTGATAGACCAAAACAGATTAAGTCCAGAATTTTCGTAAGTCTTGTCACAATACCTTTGAACATGTTCTTTGATTTTAATTAAAGACGATGTCAAAAGTTGGGAAAGCTTAGTAGTAGTACATGCACTTGAATTAGCATTAAAACGAGACTTATATGGTGTTTTGTGGAGTTTTGGTATCCAGTACATTGTAGGAAGTTTATGACATGTAATGTTGACGGAGCCTTGTTAGGCGTAGGTTTAACTAACGATGTACTACCGTTTGAAATCGAAAGCGAAAGTTACTCTTCAGCTTCAAAGCTTTTAAGAGTTACTGCCTTCGCTCTTCGATTTATTAGTAAAACTAGAAAGAAAAGCAGTGAAAATGGTGTACTGACAAGACAAGAGTTAGATAAATGCTGAAAGCTTGTGGATAGCTTACATCCAGAAAAAGAATTTTGACGATGTCATAAAAGCTATCCAACAGAAGAAGACTCATAACATGCAAAGACAGTTCGGCCTATACATAGATGATTCAGTACTCCTTAGGTGCAGTGGTAGATTAGATAATGCGGAAGTCATTGAAGCTGCCAGACATCCCATTCTCTTACCGAAACGAGATATAGTTACACATCTCATGGTTGAGATAATACATCGGGAAAATTTGCACAGCGGCGTATCACAGACATTGAGCAGGATCCGCTACAAGTACTGGATACCAAGCGGACGCGCTTCAGTGAAGAGTGTTCTACGGCGGTGCTTAGTGTGCAGACGACGTCATGAAGGCGGAGCATACAAAATGCCACTTATGGCTCCGCTTCCAAAAGCGCGGGTAGCAGAGTCTGCTCCATTCACAAAGGTAGGTCTAGATTATTTAGGCCCGCTTTATGTGAAAGGAGCAGACGGAGCAAGCAAAGTCTGGGTTTGTCTGTTCACATGTCTTGTCACGCGTGCAGTACATTTAGAGCTGATGCATAACCTTTCCACAAAAGAATTTCTTATGGGGTTGCGTCGGTTTATTGTTTGCAGAGGCACGCCTGATACAGTCATTAGCGACAATGCAATGCAGTTTAAACTAGCTAGTGAGACTATTGATATCATATGGCAGAGAATCTTGAAATGCCCTGATGTACAAAACTACGCTTCAGAGAACTGAATGTTTTGGACGTTTATCGTAGAACTTGCTCCCTGGACGGGAGGGTTTTTGAGTCTTTCGTATTTATTTATGAACGTCTCGTAGGGGTGGTAAGGCGTTTGCTGCGGAAAGCTTTAGGTCGAAAACTTCTTACTGAAATTCAGATGCAAACAATAGTCAAAGAAGTAGAATCAGTTATAAATACAAGACCAATAACTAATGTTGGCGACGACATCAATTTAATGACAACGTTATCGCCAGCATGTTTTCTGTCGTTAAATCCTAAAATCGGTATACCGGAAGTAGAAATTGACAACGATGACGATAACATACAGAATGACAACTTGGCTGAAAAACTTTTCCGCATATGGAAAAAAGGACAGAAAATCCTGAATACGTTTTGGAAAGTATGGAAAGATGAATATTTTCTCAGCTTACGAGAAAGAACACAACAGCGTCTGAAAACAAGAAGAATACAGTCTCAGTTTGTACCAAGTTTAGGGGACGTGATCCTAATTAAAGATGATACTCCACGTGGATGCTGGAGGCTCGGTAGGATATCAGAGCTCATTAAAAGCCCTGATGGCGAAATTAGGTCTGCAAAAGTACAAATGCACTCCGGACGTGTGATTGGTCGACCCTTGAACTTACTTTATCCGATTGAAGTATCAGGGAACGTCGAACAATCTCATGAAGACAACGTCTCCGAGCAGGCGGAACCAGCTTCCAGACCAAAACGAAATGCAGCAGAAAAAGCAAAATTAAAGCTGAAAGGTTTATTCGGCAAAGACGAATAAAGTTGGTTGTTTTTTTTGTTTAAAACGCGGAAAGCGTATGTCAGTAAAGAACATATTATAAATTGCTATAAGTAACAATGTCTGGATACTTTGATTAATATGTTGTATACATGAATACTATTTAGACAAAACTGATAACAAGTGAATGTTATACATGTACAAAATCGGACTTTATTAACTGCGACAATTTGCTCCGCTTAGCAAATAGTCACAGCGGAGTATACCTGTACCCAAATGCCTCGTGTTTGGGTCCCGGTATTAGTGTACAATGGGTCTATTGTTTGACTGATTGTTTGATGGCGGAGCTATTGTACTCACTGTAGCTGGCGGGCCAGGCGGAGTAGATTTAGGTATGAAAATCCCGTGCAAAACATTTTATTTCTACTTCTTTCATTTTAGTCAAAGTTACTGTCTAGTTAAGACGTATGTATCATTAGCTCTTGTTTCTGTGGAATAATGCCGTTTACATGTGATACGTGTGGGCGTATCTACGCCAATAAAAGAAACCTATCCCGTCACATCAAAGAGAAACATGACGACGGCCTTTTGCACTTCAAGTGTTGTTCGCCTGGGTGTAAATCAAGGTTTGTTAGAAGAAGCTACCTCAGTAAGCATTTGCACCTTATACATAAACATGATAAAAAGCAAGCCAAACAACTTGTGGGTGAAGTTCTACTAGAATCGGAAAATACACAAAAACCCACTCCACTTAACGACATGTGTCAATATGAAGAGATCTCTGATAACGAAATTAACTTAAAGGATGACGATTCCTCAGCCAAGGTTTCAGCCTCGGAATTTGACAATTGGCTTGATGATATAGTTCAAGGTTCACCGGAAAAATGTGCAGATTCACAATCTGAAAATGGAGATAACATTGACTTGGTTAACAAAACAGATTATAACATATACGAAGAGCCTACTCTTGAAGAACTTTATGTAAAAGTGGAGGATAAACTCAAGATCTCTGCTATCGATGAGAACAATAAAGTTCAACCGAAAGAAAAAGAAGAAGTAGTAGAAGAAGCAGAAACAGTAGAAGAAGAAGAAGAAGAAGAACACGATATAGACGACGACGACAATTGAAAAGAGGACATAAGTGAGGAAGTGGAGAAAGTGGAATATATAAACATTACAATGACAATTACAACAAAGTTTGAACATGGAACAGTGAGTAATGATGACAGAGTGATTTCACTTGCATACTCGGATAACTTCAACCCGTGGAATACTGATCCAATGACAGTGTTTAGTAAGGTACAGGAGGAATTTGTTAACTGTATGAATCAGTATGGTCAGTGACTAACAGGACAGATATAAGATTAGATCTCTAACATTCATCTCTGGCTGGGAGTGTCGTGAACGAACGTATTGTTTCTTTATTTTCTGATTATAAAAGTTTACCAGTTTGGTATAACGTCTTATTTCTTTATTATGTTTAACTTTGGCGGGCTTCCATAAACGGAGCAGAACATAGCTCCTTTTGGAGGAGCAACGGAGCTCTGTTTATAGGAGCAAACGGAGCTTCCTATTGCATTATATTCACGTGAATCTTTTGTTATCCTTGTGGTATATAAACTGATGTAATGTATTTAGGCGGAGTCTTTTTGGATTTCTTTCGGACTAAACACTTGAAACACGTAGATTCTCTTCAGGCAATATTTTAGGTTTTAGAATAAAATATCAGATTGAAAAAGGTGCAAAGATGGTAAGTATTAATCAAGATGATATTGGAAATTATATTGCGATCGAAATACAATACAATGATGTTGCCTTTATCTTAACCAATATCTATGCACTAAACAATGATGATCCAGATTTTTTTTACAAATGTATGATCCAGATTTTTTTTAAAATGAATGACTCTTTTAAAACAAAAGATAACTACATTATTTGTGGAGATTACAACCTGGTACTTAACCCCTTAATTGGTTATAAACATTACAAACGATCAGACCATAACAAAAAAACCAGAGGTAAACTATTATCACTTATTACTGATAATAATTTCATTGACCCGTTCAGAGAACTGCATGGAGATAGCAGAAAATATACGTGGACAAGTTGTTGTCCGAAATTCTGAATATTGAATCAAGTTTAAATGAAGATAATAAAGAGAGATTACTCCTGTTACAACATGAACTTACAGAAATAAGAAATAAAAACCTCAGAGGTGCTTTTATTCGGTCAAGATCTCAATGGATAGAGCAAGGTGAAAAGGTCACAAATTATTTTTGTAATTTAGAAAAATATCATAATTCATGTGAAAGTATTCCGTTTATAGAAGAAAATGGTTCGTTAATATTTGACCAAGAAGAAATTTTACAAGAAACTAGTAATTTTTATGAAACCTTATACAGCGAACAAAATACAAACAAAAATTATGACTTAGATAGGGAATTAGATGGCTGTAAGGTAAATAAGTTGAATGCTGATCAGAGTAACTGTTTGGAAGGTCTCTTAACCTTTGAAGAAGTGTCAAATACTTTAAAAAATATAAGAATGATAAAAGCCCTGGAAGTGATGGCTTTACATCAAATTTCTTTAAAGTATTTTGGAATAAACTTGGACATTTCGTTGTAAAAGCCCTAAACCATGCGTTCTTGGCTGATTCCTTTTCTAAAAATATAAAATTAGGAACAATTACATGTATTCCCAAGGACAATAAACCAAAGCAATTTTTGAAAAATTGGAGACCAATAACATTGTTAAATGTATTGCATAAATTAGCATCTGGTAGTATAGCAAATAGAATTAAAACTGTTTTAAATACGCTAGTGTCTCATGATCAGACTGGATTTGTTAAAGGTAGCTACATTGGTGAAAATACTAGATTACTGTATGATATTATGAAATGCTGTGAAGATAACAATATACCAGGTTTATTAATGCTAATAGATTTTGAGAAAGCTTTTGACTCCGTGTCATTTGACTTTATTGATAAAACTTTGTCATTCTTTAACTTTGGTGAAATGTTCAAAAAGTGGATTAGATTATTTCTGTATAATACTGAGATTTGTGTACAACTTAATGGGTTTCTATCATTTTTTTTTTCAAGTTAAGCGAGGCTGCAGACAAGGGGACCCAATATCATCATACATTTTTATACTTTGTGCTGAAATTCTAGCAATAAGGATAAGAAATTGTAAAAATATCACTGGAATAAAAATCAAGGGGGAAGAATATATTATATCTCACTTTGCAGATGACACCTCCTTATTTTTAGATGGCTCTAACAAGTCTTTGCATGATGTTCTAGAAGTAATCAATAATTTTTCAGCTATATCCGGTGTATGTCAATTTTGACAAAACAAAGGTGATTTGGATCGGTTCTCTTAAGTACAGTACAAGGTCAATAAAAACGAAATTGAAACTATCTTGGGGTGATAGTCAGTTTAAAGTTCTAGGGATACAGTTTGATTTAAATTAAAAAATGATCTGCGAAATAAATTTTGAAGAAAAGATAAAGAGTATACCAAAATGCATTTCATATTGGAAAAGGCGGAAACTGACTCCTATCGGCAAAATAACTGTTGTTAAAGCTTTACTTTTACCTATACTTACACATTTGTTTATAGGCTTGCCAACGCCAACAATGAACTTCGTGAAAAATCTTACTAATATATTTTATGAATTTATATGGAACGGTAAAGCAATATAAAACGAAACGTTCTAATAAAAGATTATTCAGAAGGAGGGTTAAAACGATTGATATTGAAAGCTACATAAGAAGTTTAAAAATTAAATGGTTTAAGAATTTCATAATTCACAATGATAGTAAATGTTATAATCTATTGCAAAACCTGATAAACATGACAAAACTACTGAATTCCGGAAGTATGTTCTGCAAATTGATATTAATTAAGTTAAAGAATAAATTTTGGGTCGATGTCTTAGAAGCATATATGCTTTATATTAAAAAGAGTAGTGTTGGAGATATACAAGACATATATAATATGCCATTATTCTATAATGATAATTTTCTCATAAATAAAAAAGCTGTATATATACCAACACTTTACGATAGAGGGATACGATATGTAAACGACATTCTAGATAAAGATGGTAATTGTGTAGATTTAAAATACTTAGAAGAAGTGAGTGGAAAAAATATTAATTTCCTTCATTATTATGGCTTAATAAATGCAGTTAAGTCTTTTATGACTAGAGCAGGATTTACTCTGAAAAAAGATTCACTTTTAGAATTTCAATACCCAACCATTAATTGTTATATGTACCCCATTTTAACCGGAAAATGTGATAATAAGTTTGTATATAATGTACTTGCTAATAACCATGATATCCCTACTAGTCAATCCAAATGGGTGTCAATATACAAAAATAGTCTGATAAATTGGAAGAATATTTATAGTTATGTATTTATATAATGTACTAAAGATACTTATTTGCAATGGTTACAAACTAGAATTATACATAGAATATTACCTACTAATATATTATTATTTAAAATTAAAATCAAAGATACTAATTTATGCACTTTCTGTCAAAATCATGAAGAAACTATTGTTCATTTGTGTTGGGAATGTTGTAAAGTGAAACCAATAATAACACATATTTCAGATAGGTTAGTAAAATATAACCCGCACCTCAAAATAAATAGTTTATATGTACTCTTGGGAACCGATCAAAATGACTTCAAATTTGACATTTTGTTTTTAGAAATAAAACGATATATATTTTTATGTAAAACAAAGAAAATCGTTCCGTCAATTACCGGGTTAAATAACTCATTGAAACTATCATGGGATATAAAACAAACATGTAGTAATACAGAAAATATAGCTTCTACATGGACAATTGTTCAATATCTTATATTAAACTACATTTAGACATAAAACTTACTGTAATAAAAATAACCTAGCAAAAATGCATGTTTCTTTCTGTATTTTTGTTTTATTCAATTTTCAATTTTTTCCATAAAAATGTATGTTTTCATATTTACATTCAATAGAAAAATTGTATGTTAGAAATATTATTTAGTTTTTGACGATATATATTTCAATAGTTCATTGTGAAGAATCTTGGTGCTAGATTAGATTCCCAAATGGATATGACACAGCACATTAACGCTGTGTGGAGGTCTGGCTACTCACAGCTGCGGCAGATAGGTCATATTAGACAGTACCTTTCTCCAGAAGCTACAAAGACCTTGATCAATTCTCTGGTCACTTCAAAAATTGACTACTGCAACTCACTGCTGTATGGGATTCCCCAAAACTCATTATGCAAACTACAGCGTGTGCAAAATACAGCAGCCCGCATCATTACCAGGACCCCTCGGTACAATCACATCACTCCAGTCTTGAAGGATCTTCACTGGCTTCCAGTTCAACACAGAATTGAATTCAAAATTCTGACACTCACATACAAAGCCATGTGCAATGATTCTCCAAGGTACATTGTCAATATGCTTGACATGTATAAACCTCGAAGTAAGCTGCGTTCTGCAACTAAATCAGTATCGCTGGTTGTACCGAGGAGTCGTTTGGTGAGGTTTGGAGATAGAAGTTTCATGCATGCAGCCCCAAAGCTCTGGAACAGTCTACCATCAGACATTAGAGATGCAAGCTCAGTTGCAGTTTTCAAAAAGCATCTGAAAACACATTACTTTAATATTTGTTATTAGAACACTGCTACCTATGCGATATGTTCTTGCTGTAGATGTTGTGGGTCCAAATGGGAGTTTCTGGAGTATTATCTGGTTTTCGGTCTCTTATAGAAATTTTAGTTATTGTCGCATGCTATTTTTCCTAGTTATGTTACATTGGGCGGCTGCATTGGGCGTTCTGCTATTATTTCTATCAGTCGGCATAAAGAAGCCATCTGCTTCGTTTCTCTCGATTGTTGAGGTAGTGCAATCGCCGTTTTGGGGACTGTCTTCTGTATGTTTAGTGGCCTTCATTGGGCGCTCTACTGTTATTTCTATCAGTCCGCATAAAGAAGCCATTTGCTTCGTTGCTCTTGATTGATGGGGTAACGTGATCGCCATTTTGGGGGCTGTCTTTTGTACGTTTATTATGTTTATTTTACATCTAATTGTAGTTATTTGTCTTTTCCTGGCGGCCTGTATTTGGGCGCTCTACTATTGTTTCTATCGGTCGACAATCAGAAGCCGGTGGATTCATTGCTGATTGATGGGAGTAATGTGATCGCCATTTTGGGGGCTGTCTTTTATATGTTTATTCATGTTTATTTTAGATCATATTGTAGTTATTTTGTCTTTTCTTGTTTGTAGGTACATTTGTGTAACTTCATGTGAAGCGCTTTTGAACGCACTATACCTGTGTGAAAAGAGCGCTATATAAATCTGGTATAATAACAATAAATAATTGATTCTTCATAAAAATTGCGTTGTAGTTGTATTTTCTACTTATACTACATGATGTTGGAATGTAAAAATATGTATGGATGTAATATATGTGAATAAAATTATTGGAAAAAAAACAAAAACATTTGAAACACGTAGATTCTCTTCAGGCAATATTTTAAGTTTTAGAATAAAGTATCGGATTAAAAATGTTGGTGAATAAATGTTTGAGTGATTTATATTCCAATGTGGCTCTAACTAAAGCTTAGTTATAATTTCTTACCATCAAATCCCTTTTAGCAGGATATACTTCATTCGTGTCATTATTTGAAAAATGATGCAATAATATTGTAGGAATAATAATATGTGCAAAGCATACATTGCAAAATATATGTATCTATCCATGATATGTGGGTTTTATTCCAGACAAAGAAAGGATGTAGACAAGCAGAAAAGGTATAAAACGTTCATCACCATAGGCAAATAAAGTCCCGCAGCTAGGTGTCTCATCTGGATCCAAATTGTTTGACACTCGTATAACCATTTCCCTAGAAATCATTCCTTATCTATACTTTAAAACATTATATCAGAGAGCAATATCTAAGCAGAAGATCATATGGCGATGTTTGAAACATTCAATGGTAATTATTAATTAATCTTTCAACTTTTTAAATACAAAATGTAACATGAGGCATTTTTATGAACTAAGTCATCAATCGAAATACTATATCAATGTGTAATAAATAAGAAGTATCTTAAATAGGATCTGTCGATTATATATATTCCATCATTAACAAACAGTTTAGATTCAGTTGAGCTTCCGACCAGCTGTTTAGCTTTTATATCGATGTTGTTATTTTTCGGGAAAAATGCATAAATCATAACCTAATAACCTTGTGGTGAATTGGTTCTTGTCGTGTTCAAAATACAATTAAACTGATTATTTACCAATTGCTATTCCAAGAAACAATGCTCCATTGCCTCTTTATCACAAAACTGAAGATCTAATACCATGTACATTTAAACCAGTCCTATCAGCGCCCCCAAGGCAAAACGAGCGGGCTGCTAGTCCCCGTATCTGCAATTATAGCCATACGCTTAAGAGTAACTCAGTACTGAGCCTTTTATTCAACAGTCTTAGTGTTGAAAAGGGACACTTTCATAGGAGGAATCTCACTGTATCGATAACTGCCATGCTCTTAAAGTAAAACATATTACATACAGTTTTAACGATAGAATCTTCATAATGCTAAGAAAGACTAGTAGTCCAGTGGTAATAAGTAGGACTACGGTACCAGGGGTCGTGAGTTCGATCCCCCGTCGGACCAGCGGCCTGACTAGGGGATTTTTTCCTAATCCTCGATGATGTACACGAATGTCGTTGAGCAAGATGTGTACCGCGAGTTGCTACTTTCTACACAGGGGTTAAAATGGATATCTGTGAAGGATCTGAGCCGGTACTGCGACTGCCTACGCGCCATTATATGTTTGCAGTGCTCAATATTGTAGGCAAGATGGCTAAATGATCAGGGGAGTAAATGTACAGTTGGTTGAGCGGTCATTCGGACTGGAAGTAGACTATAACTTGGTATATTATTATCATATTATTATTTCAGGGAGAATGTGTGGAGGCGTTTAGGTTCATCGCGCTAGTTTCGGTTCATACGGTCAAAGGAAGGCTACTCACTCAAAGTCTTTGCATGAGTGCCCTCCCTCCCATTGACCAATATTCTGTGATATAGTTTATATTTGAATTTTGTAATTTTTTTCTATCTCAAAGCTAATATGCTATCAAACCTGCGTTTTGCGACCACGGTTAGTGGAATATAGATGATATTTAATGAGTAAGTTTTCAGGCGTGAATTTATTGAACGAGTTGGATAAAATAATATGTTGTCAGCCTTGGCGTATCATTTTATCCAACGAGTTCAATAAAATCACGACTGAAAACACATGAGTTTTATATCCTATTTATCACATAAACATCAAATGACTCGAAATTCCGAACAGTGACACTTTCAAATTCTGAATTGTAGGAGAAATACTTTGAAAAATAACTGTATGATGTGTTCCTTTATTGACGGATAATGTGTTGTTTTCATGTTTTCGGTGCTACTTGCATATATTTTTTCTATTTTATGAAAGCATGTGTATAACCCAACAAATGAGGTAAAGTGCAAAGCTGAATAGGTTATTTTGAGATTTTATGATCAAAAGCACATGTCTCCAGATAATTAGGGGTATACATGTACCCAATAACAAGCTATTAAGAAAATATCAAGTTCGGGGACGAGCCCCTATTTTTATTTCATATTTCTGCATAACATGGTTTATACTAGCAACATACAAAATGAGTGAAAATCTGAATGTGATAAAAACTGCCGCTATGGTTTTTAATCACGAGTTCAAAGAACATACCAATAAGTCCATGCTTGTGTGTAATTCTTAGGTTATGCGAAAGAATGGCGGTCATTTTAACAACATAATTTTTATTTAGAATTCAGGATAATGATAACATAAATTCATATACAAACCTATGTAAAAAAAAAATACTTACTCAAGCATCGAATCTGGTATATGTAGTTGCTGAGGTATAAAAAATATGCTTAGGATAAGATTATTTTCTACACTGATGTCAATGTCAAAATCACAATGACATGAGAATCTTACAGGACTTTCGAAAAAAGTTATTTGTACTAAATTAACAATTTGGGTATCCCTTGATTATACGCTTCAGGAAATATACGAATAAGCGTTTTTACAATTGAGGTCAAAGGCCAAGGTCGACGTCACAGTGACCTGTAAGCTTTATGTTTCACTCTGTGTTGCCAAGATATATATACGCAACAACTTTGACACGCCTAGCAAATGTGACATAGGAAAAATGTCCTGGACAAAATGTACACATACAACCTCATTTTATGTGGCTATTTCATTTGATATTTTTGCGGTGCTAGCCACGAAGAAATGTTTGTTTCTCTAACGTTGGAATAAACTTATCTGAAAGTTAACCCTAATAAATACGAAAGACTCAAGCAGGAAACGCAAAACAAACAATACACCCACCTCTAAAGCAGAACACACACACAGTCATACCATAACAAAAAAAAACACACACACACACACGCAATACCATTCTTTCATCTACACTAAATAGAAAACAACACGCAAGACAAACATAAAGCAAAGTGAATATAGGAGCCCGCCTTGGTACGGTCAGTGGCAATCAATAATTAATTAAAAATTAATTATTAACAACCACTGGGGGTTAAACCTGGGTTTAGGGGCGCCCAACTTCACTCTTTTCTCCAATATTCACCTATAAAGACGAACAGTGTACATAAAATATAAACCCTGTTCCAAAACCTTACAATCAAAATGACCGCCAACACAGTAAGTAAATACATGTAAAACATCTAACAAAAATTCTATGACAAGATTATTAGTAACACGGGAAAGAGTTTAACATTCAAGCCCGTGTTAAAAATAACCCACTGTGGCAACGATCAAAGTGTACTCAAGCGACTAGTCTGTAGGCACGAGTAGCTGTAAGACATGGATGGGTTCATGGTACGACAGATAGGGAGAGAAAAAACAAAGCACGAAAATCCGACATAACTCCGTTTGGATTTTCGTCATCATGTAGTGCTAAGCACTGTCTGTCGTCGCACAACCAAAGAGGAAAGCATGGTTATCAATTGTATATTGATCGATAACCAAACGTGAAGTGCGCAGCAATATATTTGGATCATAATCTTTTTTTGAGGAAAAATCTAATACGTTTCACAAACAGGTTTTGAAAATGCATATGTCCAAGAATCTTACGAAGTCTGTAAATAACATCACCATAAAACTCCGGATGTGAAATACCTTGCCGCAAAAAAGACTTTAAATTACATCCGACATAACTCCGTTTGGATTTTCGTCACCATGTAGTGCTAAGCACTGTCTGTCGTCGCACAACCAAAGAGGAAAGCATGGTTATCAATTGTATATTGATCGATAACCAAACGTGAAGTGCGCAGCAATATATTTGGATCATAATCTTTTTTTGAGGAAAAATCTAATACGTTTCACAAACAGGTTTTGAAAATGCATATGTCCAAGAATCTTCCGAAGTCTGTAAATAACATCACCATAAAACTCCGGATGTGAAATACCTTGCCGCAGAAAAGACTTTAAATTACATTTATACTTGTTAATGAGAGGAAGATTTCTACAAAAGAATTTAGAAAATGTTTTACGAAGTTTATGAAATCTGTACCCCTGTTTAAGAAGCTTTTCAGTAATAGTTTTATTACGAATGTGGAAATCTTCAACAGAGGTGCAGGCCCTAGCAAAACGAATAAGTTGTGAAATATAAACCCCGTAAGATGTAGAACGGGGAACATCGCCATCTAGATGAGGATAATTTACAATACTAAAATCAAAATCATCTCGTTTATCGTAACTCTTGGAAGAAACAATTCCGTCATTTATTAAAAGATCCAAATCTAAAAATGGTGCCGACATATTTGACTCGTTTGTTTTATTACGGCGTAGTTCAGAGAAACATCAAACTGCATTCCTGGGCTAAATTGTCACGCCAGAGAAATGAATGGAGAACAGCGGTGAAATAAAGATGAAAACAGACATTGTCGCTTCGCGACCGTCAGCATAGTAGTAGTAGTTGTAGTTCTTTTTGGTAAATAAAAGGAAACAACGTATCAAAAAAATGGGTTGTCTATATTAAAAATATCATCTAGATAGCGCGATGTATTGTTAAAGCCTAACCCTATCCTCGCTTATGACCAGATCAATGATTTTTTTACTTATGTGGCTAGTTATTTTGGTAACACAAGTCTCGATGGATTGATGCACACACGGACTAATTAGCTACTATAATTTATGCTTATTTATGCTTAAAAACAGCTTTAGAGGCATAACACAGCAATGTAATAGTTTGATCATTTGTTGTTTTGGCTCGTTATTATTAGAAATTCTGATTTAAAGAATAAATTTTGATAACATAAGTAACTGATAAAGTTAGACAAATGACCCATTCACCATGAAAGTCTTATTGCGCACACATTCTTTTGCGTTTGAGTATATAAAGTATTTATTAATGTCTCAATGTAATCTGAACGTATGCACTATTCATTTCTTTGTTCAAACCCCAAATCTTACATGATTTATTTCTCTTCCTTGAAATGGAATTGTTGTTTTTTAAATGAAACATTATCACAAATCATATTTAATTTTTATTTATATACATGTATTAGCTTATCAGTCCACTCCACTTAGTTTTTGGATATATATTTACATTCGCCACATTAAATTATATTGAACAAAATGACATTTAATTCTTACAGACGCAATTTCACGGGAATTGTGTATACCTCTCTCAGAGACGGTGGGGTTTATGGATATACTGTCCGCAAATTATTTTGTTGCGTCGCATCAGTGATGCCGTTATGCTCGGCGTCGACTAGAGTGCGGACAAGATTAGGAAGGTTTGCGGAATCAAAATGGCATTTCGGCATAGCTTCCGCGTCGGGTACGTACAATTTTTGCAATTTTTTGAACCTCTGCCACCGGGTTCTGCGTATTGTCTGCAGACATACTTGAACATACCGATCGTAGTAGGACAAAGATAGCCACGCGATACTTTGTCCGCGTCAGTTCCTCGCATTCACTTATACAGTACAATAACGGCTCAACACGTTCCTAAAGAGTTCGGGGTACATTCCGCGTGTCTTCCGCGTGTCTTCCGCATGTCTTCCTATCGACACTCTTTTAACCACGGAAGCTTTCAGGAGCGGTTACCGAAATGCTCAAGAAAGGCCGGATGTCCTTGCGATGTCGGCAGGACAATGCAGACTGGTTGCGGAAGGTGTCGGGAAGTTCATTTCTGCGTCCAAATTTTACTCTGCGAACAGAAGCTTTCAAGACTATGCGGAAGGGTTGCAGATTCACTAAATTTGTATTCCGCGTCTTGTCCGCGTCCTAGTGGACGCCTGGTCGTATGGCTGTGCCTTTCATGATACACATTATTCGTTTAACAACCTCTAATATGGATTACACATATATGCATATTTATAAATGATCATTTAATATTAGAAATTACAGCAAATATAATATATATAAGAAATAAACTGAAAGT
This sequence comes from Gari tellinella, assembly GCA_922989275.2. Taxonomy (NCBI): domain Eukaryota; kingdom Metazoa; phylum Mollusca; class Bivalvia; order Cardiida; family Psammobiidae; genus Gari; species Gari tellinella. The sequence continues at coordinate 96,692,021 of OV277858.1, forward strand.
TTTTGGCATTTAGCGAAATAAACAACAGAAAGCGATAGGCAAATTTACCATAAGTTTGCCCATCTTTTCCGTCGTTTTTGTTCGCATAGACCAGGCGTCCACTAGGGCGCGGACAAGACGCGGAATACAAATTTAGTGAATCCGCAACCCTTCCGCATATTCTTGAAAGCTTATGAGTATTGTCCGTATCATTCCAAAACACTTCCCAATGATTCCGCACCTTCTGGAGGGGTTAAATTGTCGGCGTCGAAATTTGGACGCAGAGCAAAATTTGGACACGGAAATGAACTTCCTGGCACCTTCCGCAACCAGTCTGCATTGTCCTGCCGACACCGCCAGGACATCCGGCCTTTCCTGAAGCATTCCGGTTCTTCCTTAACCGCTCCTGAAAGCTTCCGCGGTAAAGAGATTTTCGCGCGTCGATTTGAAGACATGCGGAAGACAAGCGGAATGTACCCCGAAACCTTCAGGAACGTGCGGACCCGGTGCGGTACTGTATATGTGAGTGCGAGGAACCGACACGGACAAAGTATCACGTGGCTAATTTTGTCCTACTACGATCGGCATGTTCGGTGGACATTATGTGTCTGTCCTATTTAAGTCCTAGGACTGTCTCAAGTATGTCTGCAGTCAATACGCAGAACCCGGTGGCAGAGGTTCAAAAAATTGCAAAAAATCGGACATTGTTTCGTACCCGACGCGGAAGCTATGCCGAAATGCCAGTTTTGCTTCCGCAAACCTTCCTAATCTTGTCCGCACTCTAGTGGACGCCGGGCATTAGACGCCAAAAATCAGTTCGTTGTTTTATTTCAGAACAAACTATACGGGAGGGAAAAATATTCAGTTACATATTGATCAGATGGACTTGGAGATGTGCCGTATCATCAATGAAGGGAGTAGAGATACAGATAATTGCAAGTATATGTTAATTCGTTTGTATTTATTTGCATTCTTGTTCTATTTTTTCATTTTCTTTTGCTTTTTGTTGGTTTTGTTTGTTTAGCTATTTTTTTTTTTATCAACGATCTGTTGTAATACGTATGCGTTTAAAGCTTTAATATGTAATTTTCTGTTACGGATATGATGACATAACAATAATCTAAGTACAAGCACATCAAGTATACCATTATATGATTACTTTGCTTCAATATGAAAATACTCTAAATAGTTCATATATATGTGTTAAAGTCACATGGCATGATTAACACTTAGAGACGATTCCTCAGTCCTTTGATGGACTATCCCCATTGTTCTCGATCTCGTTCACCAATCTCAAGATGTCTAGAGACGCCCTTACATAATCACACTCAATGTTTTTTCAATAGGTTTTACTCACCAAACTATCAAATATAAGGTGCGGGTCTCACATGGTAAATTCTTGTGCTGCACGAGCTTATAACAGTTGCAAAGAATCAGTGAAGAGTCTAAAGTGAGGCCCGTTTCTTGGCTTGGAAAAGACCCGTGTATATGAGTATGTCAGGGCCTCTCAAGACAAGATGATTATGTTTGCGAAATTTTGCGCACACGTCCCATGCTTTTACAGTTATTTCCCGCCTATCGAGAACAATGAGGTGGGCCCATCAAAGGACTGAGGAAATGTCAAATAGACAAAGACAATCGATAATTGAAGCAAACCCTGGCCTCCTTTTTTGTAAAATCTGAAAAGGTAAGAAACATGTACACTTGAACTTCTGACATCAAAACCACCTATTCCTTCACCATTGAAGATATTGGACTAGTTTAAATTGCTGACTCTTTGATGGTATTCCCTCATATTACATGCATGTTTTCATCGTGTATTCAAGTACGCATTATGAATAAATGAAGTACTCTGAAAAATGTTTTTCCTACATTTAATCACCTTTAACATGACTATAACATCAATGAACACTACAAACATTGTCTTCATCGAAACAAAATATATGTAATAAAGAGTGTTACTATACGTATGGTTTACTTAGACAATCATGTCCTTTACAATGTGTCTCCATGTTGAAAACCATCCAATATCTAAAGCAGACCATGGGAACAAAAGCCAGTCAAACTATTTCCTTTGTTGTCATAAAGAGACTCAGAAATAACATGTGAACAGTTTTAAAAATCTATTTTTAACTATCAAAATCCCGGTTTACGGCTTGATAAGATCATCTGCCACGAAGTGCTAAGGTCAGCTATGATTCTTATGCATGATTTAATTCTACGGTCGACGGGATTCGAACTTCTGATCTGTTAACCACTCGACTATCGAGTACATGTTACTCGATTGACTTTTTAAAGATAAAGGATATCTATTACTATTCGAGTGAAATTAGTATGCTCGTTTTGTATACCCGCAAGCAATTTGTATTGTAGGCAACTTTTGACAATATGATTTAGAACACCTTTTGGTATAAATAAAGAAGAAAATAACTAAAATAGGTTTGGTTTTAATAAAGATCTATCTGGCAAGCTCCCTCTGAAAGTCATTTATGCCTCGTTCATTTTTTTTTATTCAAAAATCGCACTTAAATGGTGTTGCTGGGTTCGGCAAGAAATGTAGTATATATTTCAACAGCTCAAATCGAAAAGTAATTTCCCGTGCTCCATGATTATCAATAATATTGACTATATATGTATTTTTACAGCTGCCTCGGGAGGAGACAATCGAGAAACTGAGGAATGTTTAGGTAAAGTATTTGTTTTCACATAACGGTCAATTTGAATATAGCCATATTTAAACAAATTATTAATATTATTTTCTAATTTTATTCATAGATTATACAATACTCAACCAAACAACACGGAGAGTATTGTTTTAAACATTCGTTTTACGACTTGTGAACTACTCTTCCGCTCTACACTGAAACACACAAATAAACAAACAAATCCAACCAAACAACACGGATAGTATTGTTTTAAACATTCGTTTTACGATTTGTGAACTACTCTCCGGCTCTACACTGAAACAAACAAACAAACACTACACTATTTTTAATCATTCATCTTTTAATTATTTGACTCATTTTAAAACTGATTTTACCAACTTACTATAACAATTCTATAATCTTGGTAACAATATTGAAAGAATTTCCATGTTTCCATGCATCTCAATATTGTATCATGTTTATTGTGAATGTAGTTAGATGTCTTTCTCGCTTTGTAGGTACATTTATATAATTTCATGTGAAGCGCTTTTGAACGCACAACTCCTGTGTGAAAAGAGCGCTATATAAATCGGGTATAATAATAATAATAATAATAATAATAATGCAAACATGTGCCGATGTGTTACACAGAATTGCTCCTTATACCTATGAATACTTTTTTGAGCCGTGTCACTTGTTTGAGCTGTGGTATTGCAGCATGGTATCCTTGGACATAATTGTCTTGTAAGGGGACAGTGGAAGTCATCGTTTCAAGGAGGGAATATCGTTGTTGGGAGGGCCGTTGTAAAGAGGGAGCACAGTACATTTACAACAGTATCTAACGTTAAACTGTTCAATACGAAGCAGAAATTAAAGCATAGTAACTACAGTGAACTCTATGACGAAGGCATGTACTGGAACGGTTAGTCAACAAAGTGCCCCTGGCGGTTTAAACCTGATTAAAGGGTACCAAGCCTCACTCTTAAACCAACTTTACTCAAGGCAGTTGTATTGTCACAACTATTACTATATCATTTAAATCCAATGACGACATCACTTCGGCTACTGATCCTGCTGGTCCAGCGACGTTGTCCGGTTAGGGCAACGTTCCATATCCATGCGCGCATATAGAATTATAGGGACCCTGTACCATTTCCGATAAGTGCATTTCCGTGTACAATTAGGTTGACCAGTACACACCGGTCACTGTCCCAATCGTGCTACAGACAATATGTGCACGTGGAAACGTAGTTTAGGTTCTTGGCGACTTTATGTCAATCTCAGTTAAGAGAAATATCTACAGCAACAGTAATAGCAATAGCAATCTGAAATATTAGAAATAAACAATCTTAAGTAAAGTGTACATGTATATAAACTATGAAGCTTTCAGATCATAGTGAGCTGTGGCTGGAGAGGGGCATCAATACACATACATGTATATAAACACACTGTGAGTCACATTACACAAAAGTATTCCCTAACAATTACATATAACATAATTAATTTACAAATACTGCTGGCATGAATAAATGTTCCAAAAAGTGATGATGATAATGACGATGAGGTTTGGCAACAAATTATGTATATTTACCTTGAAATAATAAATATTCCCATAAATCTAATATAATCCAAGCGGCAACCGTTTCTCGTGCGTAACCAAATAGTTTCAAAACCCGTCACGAGGGGTTAGTGAAAACTCCGGGTTTTGGTCACTGACATTTTTCTAAAAATAAACACCTGCACATCGAACTGTTTTCCACCGCAACGCTCAGAAAACGCCGGTGTTTAGTAAGCCTTGTCTACCAAACGTTTTTGACCAGGAGCATTCTGAAAGGCTTTGATTTTAAGTCAATCTCTTTAAATATACTAAAATTGCAATTTAAAATGGATGTATATCAAAATAGTAGAAGAATGATATTCATAGCATGTCGATGAAAACGCCTGTGTTTTATTACATTGAAGCTAGTCAAACACTGGCATGAAACTTTTAAATGTGTGTAAAACACTAACGATTATATTAAAAATATTGGTGTTTTTCTAGAAAGCGCTAGCATTTCGACAGGAAACACCATTAAAACACGTGTGTGTTTGCCAAATTTACAGTGTATGTTCAATGAAATATATTGATTAAAAAAATCTAAATCTCATTTTTGTCAGAACAATTTATTTAATGTATTAAATAAATATGTTTCTATCGAACAATTAGTTTGTTTATAGAATAAATATATTTTTACATTGAACAATTTTTTCTTTTTGCAACACTTCACGTGCCATAGGAAACGTTTAGAACTTAAGTTAAAGAGAGAATCGGCTTCTCGGGTTGCGTAAGAATTGCAGCAAACATATTCACTAATAAGCGAGTTTAAAATTTGATTGTTAAGTACTCCTTCCTTCAACGTCCATACCAACAACGATTCCATCCTAACTACTATGATCGTCGCTTTTGCCCAAACAAGACAATTACGTCTAAACGTTTTTATTGCTGCAATATCGTCTGCTTAAATTTGCCATCAGCTTTTTTTCCTCAAAGTCTGATCTGGATACAAGCGGTTTGCAAATATAAGCCAAGTCTGGATTTCCCTTCCCTATAACAACTCCCTCCGAAAAACGAACACAATCTATTCCTCCCATTGTGTGTTGATGTAGAGAAAAAGCATTTTTGTCTTATTCTTGTTTTTTGTGTAATTCTACCAACGACACAATAGCTTTGTCTATATTACAGCATGCAATGGCATCTTGGTCACCAAAATATCACAGAGACAGGCACAAATAACCTTTTATGTGAACGAAGATGGTGATGATGGTGATTGTGATCGCTCGTTTCAGTGGAGAGTAAATATCACTGAACAAAAAGCTACTATGTGGTCCAAGGCTGACAGTTTTGAAAACATTCTATTCAATTATAAGAATACAATCCAGTCAGGTACGCATTAATCGTAATGTCATAGATTGTGTTCAGTCTAGTGTAGAAAACATGAATAAAACTATGGCAAGAACTTCTACAATCTCTTCCTAAATATATGAATGTCAGTTGTTGTTTTTTTGTTTCAGCTTAAGTGATGTCATTATATTTTCTAGAGATTGCATAATGGCTGTGTTATCTCTCAGCATAAGAGTGATATCTATTGTATATTGATTGATGGCTGGAACTATCAGAAACTAGATAGGCCATCCTCTTTTTTAAACAGAAATAGCAGTTGACGTGTTTTAGATAAATATATACATGTGTATACAATTAAAACTGGTTGTGTCTTGTTTGAAAGAGAGACAGTTCGAAAACTAAGTTCCCAAATCATTGTTCAGTCATGACGAAATGACGTCTAGGCCAATTGGAACATTCCGCCAGTTTTAGTTATGTAAATTGGCATTAGATACAGTTTCGGCTAGATTTTAACGTGATTCCATCGTCAAAAATATCCGGTAGTTAAGATATATCTTTTATAGAGTCTGAAAAGCAAGTGGCAATTTGACATTGTTTTAAAAAAGGTTCATAATGAAAGAAATAAAAACTCAATTTTACAAAGGCTATTGAATATTTTCTTTCAGATTCTTGTGAGGAAAAATGCGTTCACATGGCATTTACCAGGTGTAGTTATAATGAGAGGTTTTGTGCAAACGAGATAAAGTCGACAGTTAAAGCCCATGCGTAAGTCTGTGATAACAACCAGTCATCAAATTAAAATAAGACAAGATAGGGTGTAAATACTTATTACTGATTTGGTGTTTTCGGAAAACATTATCTAAGGATATAATTTGCCTTATATAAGTATTCATTTGTAGCACGTATATATACGTGTTGATGCGAGTGCCATTTTTCCATAAATCATTATTACTTTTCCTTTGGTATTATAAAGTATTTTGTATCACGAGTCTTCTAGATAAACAATAACTTTATTCATCTCAGGCACCGTAGTGCAACATGGGTGAATTATTCGTACAACAGCTGACATTCGTGGCCGAGTGGTTAAAACCGCTGTGGGTTCGAAACCCGATTTGGGCACTTCGGAATTTTCATGAAAGAGAAGCTTTTCATCTGGCTTGTGGAAGGTCGATGGTTCTACCCTGTTACCGATGTGTGTCTGAAATAGTGTTTGAAGGGCATCTTGGGGTATTCCTCCTCTAGTTATTAGCTTGCCTGTTCTGAAGCCGAACAATTATAAATTCATGATTGTTTTTATAACCCACTTAAGGAAACGAGGGCGTGTTGGGCAAATTTCTTCATTCAAAACAAATTGCTTAGCGAAATCAATTGCATAAACAAAATGTTCATGTATAAATGTGGTAGTATAACGGAAAGATCCGCAATTACAAACGTTTAAATTGCTATGTAACCCGATAGGAATATTTATGTACAAAATGACATTAAAAACACTAATACCTTAGAACCTAATGTGTATTAGTTCTATGTTCACTTAAAATATATGACATATTATAAAAATTTAAGATATATGACATATTATAAAATTATGACTAAGTTATTATTTTGCCAAAACGGCTGTAAATACTTGTTTTTTAACATGTAGACGACTAGTAGCATCAGATATAAAAACATGAAAACGTTTTAGAATGACATAACCTTTGTTTACAGCAAATATGCAGACGGGATGAGTTATGACGTCATACACTTCACGGATTCTATAACCATCCGTCAACAGTGCAAGAACAGCTACGATGCATTTACACCATCTCCAGGTGATTATGGTTACAGAATAACAATTTAACTTAAGCAAGTAACCAGCAGTTAAAACTGATAGCTCACAGGACAGACGATTGTTGTGTGCGGTATGCACGCAGTGTCTGATCAGACAGAGCTTATAAAGCGTTTGATTTGAGTCCGAGTTCGTTCTCGTTAAAATAACCACTGTACTCGGGGTAAGGCAGTGAAGTAGTTTACATGGTTTTGTCAAAAAAAATTCCATCACTGGTTCGAGCTGAATATAGAGTAAAAGTTATGCAAAAGGATCTAATGGGCATCGTTCCAATGTGCTTCAAGCTGTTTTACACATAGATAAAACATAGTCGTCAACATATTCAGACTTCTTTATTTACTGCATTTTATTGTACATGTATTGCTTTTGCATTTAAATTTGTTAAACGCATTCATCACAAAATATTCAAACGGAAAAGTCTAGTGTCAAACTAAAAAGTGTCATTTCGTGTTTCTTTATGGTGTTTTACGAGTATGTCCCCGAATCAACGTTTGAGTCATATAGTAACTGAGACATGCGACTGTGTGGCTATCTGTCCGTCTACCCTTTCTGCGTCCGTGTACATGATGCGATGTGCCTGTATCCTATACCACATTAACAGGGATACCCACATGTGATACATGTATTTGGATACGCCTTGGGTGACGGATTGTCGCGTACGATTTTCGTCTCACTGTAATTTCGATTTTGACTTCCGAAGTTAGTTTTAGAAAAGGCTTGTAGAAGTAAATAACCAATACCAAGGTAGATACTGATATAAGATATTGATGCATGGGTACCACTTTGGATGGCAGAGTGTTTCATACTATTTTCAAGTCACTGTTCTTAACAACTGTAACATCGAACTTGACGGTTAATAAGATAAATACAGACAGCACTTGTCCGTTGCATGTCAGCTAGAGATACGAATATTAATGTGTGAGTTTATCATAGTGCCATTTTCAAATGTTGTATATTTACAGGTCAGCCTAAATAGGCAAAACTTATTCCAAAATAACACAATGGGACATCGCACTTGTTTCACGAGACATTTAAAAATGGCTAATAGGACATACACTGCTCAAGGGGCTACTATAGGACCCTTATGGTCTAGGTCTGAGCTGTTTGCATATGGCAATTGTACGTTTCACAGATAAGAGTTCTGATTGTAAAGGATGCGTATATTCCCCAGAATGGTCCCAATAAGTTTAACGTGAATTAATAGCGATTTTCATTACATTAATAACTATAACCAGGTCATAAAGTTTTCATGTTTATGTTTTGTCTATTGCTGTGCCAATTTACTCTTCCACCTTGCAATGAGAGCCCTGCAGCTGAAAATGTAAAATGAAGTCAAACGTTTCCAAAATGTATTTGCATGCTGTGGACTTTTTCAGCAACCAGGGGGATAGGCTTAACCAAGATACAAAGAAAGTCGGACAGAATTCGGTTCCAGTTTATCGCATTTGCTAGTGCAAACAATGTACGAGAGCTAAAATTCCAGTACGAGGGGAACTTATCAGAATTTTTAAAAGACGACAACGATTTGAGATTTCAATGCAAATCTGATGTAAGATCTTCAGAAAGATGGAACTCAACAATTCCAACAATTATGCCTCCAATCAATTCACCAGCCTGCTCAGCTAATGGCACAAGCGTTCCAACAATGCTGGACGGTACGTAAAACATTACATTCCAGGGCTGCCATATCTTCGGCTTTTTCCGAAATCTTTATTTTTTTATCCTAGCAGATGGTAGCTGAAAGCAGATTGAAAGTGAAGCGAATTCTGCTTTACTGTTAACCTGATGTAAGGTGACACATGTCTTCAAAATAACAAAAGGCTATCGGGTAAAGTACAAATCTTAAGATCGAACTTGAAAATAGAACATTTGATAATCTTAGGAATTTTCATGATCAATTTATGGCAGCCCTGAAATTCGTTTAAATTGACCCTTTTCCTCCATCTCTAAGACGCCTTTATCGAACGGAATTACTATATAACTTTAGTCCTTGATTAAACTGCAATCTGTCATAACCAATTACCCCAACGTTTGTGTCATGAATGAAGACGACAAATTGCTTAAAACAGACTGACAGTAAAGAAGAATGCGCTTTAAGGCTCATTCTGCTTTACTTTCAGCCTGCTTTAATGGTAACATCTGCTAGAATATACGTACGTTCGTTTGAACGTTCGTTTATTTGTGTATGCTTTAAAATGTTTGTAAGAGGTGAGCTATTAAATGTTTTATTACCGGCATTGTTTCTTCATTACAATCCGACGGTTGTCAGACGCACCGGGGTAACTGCAGAAAACTTGAGGATTTCGGTTTTTGTAGAGGCGTATCTTTTGGCTCAAGACAAAATCAAAACTGACATATAAACACCTTTGTTTGAATCTTGAATATTTCAAATTCACCGAGCTTGTTTGTGGTTGATAGAAAAGATTGTGATAAAGTTAGAAAGTGTGAAGAGCGTATATATACGGATTAAAAGAGTGTATCTACCACACTGCGAAGAAACTTTAACTTTCATTCCTTCCAAGAATACATGGTGCCAAATTAATCGTGAGTTGTTTTACCACTTCGCCGTTATTGTTTTCGTAAACTTCAACATAAGTGTCTGCAAGACCATTTTAAAATTAAATCTAAGAGAATATAACAAGAAATATAGAACAGAGTGTCAAACAGTTTTGATCCTGATCAGACGCCACGTGATGCGGCGTCTGATCAGAATCAGAACTGTTTTCAAAATCGACTTTATGCGACTCCGGCGCCGAAAGAATTGATCAACATTTTTCTATATATAAATATAGGTTTGCCTGTACCCTCCACTAAATTTGTTGTGACCGTTAATTAGAAACTTTTTGTATAGACAATTCATTCTAATGAGCAGTCGCAACATAGAGTTTGGTGGAGACACAATACACCCCTGAAATGAAGACATACCTTCTGCCAAGTTTATCGTCTCATTTAACCCTCTAACCGCCAAAATATTGTCTCCATTAATAGAATTGATAGTGTCGTCTTCAATATTTTCAAAGTCAGCTTTAAGGCTGTTTTGACTGCAGAAACGTCGAAATGAGTGTCAAACAGTTTGAATCCTAATCAGACGTGGCGTTTGATCAGGACCAAAATGTTTTGCAACGTCGCCGTTTGGCGCCATTAGCAGTGAAAGAGTTATTGATCATGAGGATACTTGCTTTAGCGACAGATCCATTCAGGTCATGCCTTTCCTCTTTCTTTAGTTTTGCTACAAATTAATTGTATACTATTTTACACTTCTAATTGGCAGCAATAGCTGGACTGTTTCGACAATCGCTATCATCATGGAATAACGCCAACATTGAACTCGAGTTTTATGATAATCCAGATGCATTGGTTCAGCGCTCTTCGTTTAGAGTAGAGAAAGGGGACATAATCAAGTGGAAAATGAAAAGGGAAACAATTGTGACAACACCATCAGCAATAAGGTGTCGCCCGCCAGAAACACAAACGCAAACTACCGAAGACGACGATGACGCTGAACATGACATGCTGAAAGAAGAACGTTTGAAATCAGGTTGGTTCATAACTCATCAAAAGTCACATTGAACGAAATCGGGCTTCCAGATCCCAGTGAGGGGGTGGAGGTCAACTACGTATTATCATCAAAATGATTTCCTACGACAACCGAGAACTATTTTACTACGAAAACAAAGTTGCCTTCGTAGGAATACAAATATGTTATAATACCTATATTAGTTGTCGTAGCAAAACATATCACCGTAATACCTAGTTGACCCCAAACTATGTATTAAAGGGAGTAAAATTGAAAATAAAAATCAATGTGCCTGCTCAAAACCCTATGATGTGAGTACTCATTAGAATCATTACACCATAAGGTTTGGTTTAAACATAAGGCAGAAATTGTTGCAAATATTAAGTTTACTCCTTCATATTTACAATGACGCCATTCGAATCCATTGAAAAAAATGACGTTCAATTCGTGTAAACGCTAATTAATGAAAGGGTGGGACGTGTGGATAAATTTCGCAGAGGCGGCGGAACATATGCATTTTTCATTCACGAAAAATCTTTGAAACTCGGATAGCAAACATTTGGCGGATTTTTCAAAAAATTGTTTTGAACTGGTGTTTGCCTGCCTATTAGCGGAACAAGGATTACCGACTAAATTTCTTCTTTATTAATGATATAAATTGCAAGAAAATTAATATACCTTATAAACAGTAGCTGTCTGCATTTCTTTATGACAAATAAATCGATATATTTATCCTACTTTCAAAATGACGTCATTTCCAAATGACGCCAAATCGTGTTTTTCGTGCCAAGCTGTCAAGTTGTTGACGTCAGAATGTTAACAATGGAACTATATATATATATATATTCTTTTGGCTTTCGAATGTACACAGCTTCAATAATTCGTTCAAGCTGTTCCTTATAGGGTACATATTATTTGTGTTGTCAATCTCTTATATTGATTAAGGTGGTTCGCGGGTCAGCTTATTCTGTGTCAGAATTCTTTGAAACCTTGATTAAATTGAAATATACCATATGGAGAGTGAAAAATCGTTAATTTAAAAAAAAGTTACAGTGCCGTTTTTTTCTGAGAGGACCTTTTGTCGAGAAAAGCTCCTTTTTTAATAAACAGGAATAATTTCTTTATAAAATGATATAACTCAATAATTTCTGTACATTCAAGTAAACTGTACATAGACTATAAGATAGTGGGCAAACAAAAGTATTTCATAACATATTTTCTGGAAATATCAACATTTTAAAAAAGTCAAATTCTGAAAATCTCAAATTACAAAAAAATCTAGCTGTTTAACATACACTAATTTTACTCTTATTAGATATTAATTCTACTAGTCACAAAAATTTAATGAAAATCTACACTGGAATTTACATTTTATGCATGATTTCCTGAAATTCTGACAAAATGTTAACATAAAACGAGTAACCTCTCTTGAGTTCAACTTTAAAATGCCGTCAGCTCTAAATAATACCTTAAGTCAAACCTGTAATAAGGGGCCATTGAATACGGTAGTCTGTAGATCTTTTAAGGCAAGCGGCTGTTTAATGCATAACAAAAGTAATGCATAAAAGCTCCTTTAGGATCTATCTTTTAGCATTACCTTTGTCCTTTGTTAAGCTGCCATCTGTCATATAGGCTATAATCCTCACAAATTTAGCTGTCACATGACTATACTTGCATCTGATATTATTCATTATTACGTGACTAAACATAGCCTGTCCTTTGATCACTGCGTTATGGATTGACTAGTCACTAAAATCGGACAATTTGTTAAAAAAAAAGTTTTGAAGCGAGTGGGAATCGAACCTAAAACATTTGGATTGCAAGTCAATCACCGTATCAACTGCGCTAACAGAGAAGACACTGAAGCAGTTCAAACTTTTCTTTATCTACATTTTCTACTATAAGCACGTGCCGCAAAGATCAGGTGAAAGTCATCAGCATTTCCGGAACTCGAAATGCGGCCCGCCCGCTGTCGAACCACCTTAAGCATACATGCGTACAAACAAAACGTTCATTTAATATTAGAAATTACAACAAATATATTGTAAAAATAAGAAACGATGAACTGAATTTTTTTTTCGGCGTTCAATCGAAATAATCGACAGTAAATTATCGACAAATACTATGAATTGCGCTAGGACAGCGAAGTGTCGCATGCTATTTTCAGAGCCACTGTGCCATTGACCTTAACATCTGATCTAAAATAGTGGTTTAGTTTTTATGGACCATACTTACCATGACAAATTAGTTAGGTATATATAATTGAAAAACATTTTAGGGTAATCGGAAGTTTTGCCTACCATTGACCGTCCACTACTACCTTGACCTTGGACAGTAATTATAGAATAATCTTATCCTAATCATATTTCCTAAACTGCATCTACTATCGATACCATATTACGTAATGTTAGTACATCTTTGGATTTTGGAGTGTCACATATCATTTTCACATCTGTTCAACCTTCACATTGACCTCAATTATAGAAAATAATTATCTTAAAGTTATTTCCGATATTACATCAGCTACGGATACCAAGTTTGATTTAATATTACATCTCATATAACATACCAGTTCCAATTACTCTGTAATTTTGACCTTGACCTTTGATTTCCCTCGTAGAAAAAGCTTGTCTCGACTAAATTTCCTACACAGCTCCAGCTAGGGAAACTAAATTTGCTATGTGAGCTCATCTTTGGATGGCGCAAGGTCATATACCAGTTTCGGGTAGAGATAAAAAAGATTGGCGTGCAAATGAATCTTGAGATGACTGAGTGTAGCGTGCTATTGTCAAATGGAGTGCATGGGTATATTTACAGAAATCTAAATAAGGGGAGATCCTTTGAAAGCACAGAAAACAAAGCAAATACTGAAAATTGCAGACTCGGTTTAATTGAGTCTGTTCATGAGCAATACTGAAATATGCAACAGTGCTCACGCCCCCTAGCACCAGCATAAGCGGAATTCAACTTTCAACTGTAAATGCGCTGAAATCAATGATTCCAAAGGACCAGAAAGTATAACAACACTGAGAATGAAGTACGGGGCGACTTTTTACAGCCGCCACACAAGCACTTAACATCTGCTGTTAACATCTGTTAACATCTGTAACATCTGTAACATCTGCCTACATATATACAACAAGAACATGCATCCCGGTATCAATAAACGGTTTGGGGGCATCTGTCACTTACTGTGACATAGTTCTTGTTCTCCAGGTGAAGTAAATCTACATATTCTGTTGTTTTCAGAAGAGTGTAAGATCACTGGCACACATCTCGCCATCACAGTCATTCTGTCTTTCCTAGCCGGTGCAATCGTCATGTTTTTACTGTTGCTTCTACTGCGATATCTCCGCAACACTGAAAAGTAAGTGACTGACTATAGTTAGGGTTGTTTTATAAAGAGCATATATAGAAGTCAGTATAATTAATTTGACGGCTTAATCATTTCTTCGCAGTAGACCAATGATTAAAATGCTTAAACCTCTCGTAGGAGTGAGACTTTAACGCCTATTAGGGCATGCTTAACCAATAAATTCCTCTATATGTACGTATTTTTGCGCGTCTAATTAAGTCCTCCTTTGAAAAATATATTTCTAATGCATGCAGTCATGAATGTGTATCATAAGAAATATTTTCGATATTCTAGCAGATTATAGCTTAAAGCAGACTGAACGTAAATCAGAAATCGCCTTAAGGCGCATTCTGCTTTACTTTCAACCTGCTGTAAGTGGCCACCTATATTCTATACTATAAAAGAGATATGGGATAAATGGTTAGTATGTAGCAAATCGTGTAATAAGAAGTTGCCTTAACACGACAATTATGTCTAACGCTATTACTGCTGCAATATCGTCTACTTAAAATTGCCGTCTGCTGGGTTTTTTTCTAAGTTAAATATAAGTGGATATTTTGATAGAAATAATCTTAATGACGAGTGACAAACAGCTGTAATCCGATCAGACAACGCGTTACGCGGCGTCTGATTTGGATTCAAGCTGTTTGCAAAATTAATATAAGCCAAGTTTTAAATTTCCTCCCTATAACGATTCCTTTCGAACAACACACACAATCTGTGCCTCCCATTTGGTATCGTTTCAGAGAGGGGCGCTGAATGGTAGAACAACACGCATGATTTAGTACTGGAAACTGCCGCGACTATTTAAGACTTTGGTTTACCGAAATTATTGTCATTGTTTCTTTCTTTTTTTTAGAAAAAAAACAACAACAACATAATTATTTATGAATGATAGATACATGGATGGATAGATGGATGGATGGGATGGGATGGGATGGAATGGGATGGGATGGGGTTGGTGTGTGGGTGGGTGTTTTTTTTTATGGATGGATAGATAGATAGATATGATTTTATTCTTCCATCAGACTAACAAGTCCATGAGGCATGTAATGCATGTTGTAAACAAACAATGACATGTAATATATAAACAAACAAACAGTTATGACAATAAAGATGCATTTAGCGGAGAAGATGTAAGTAAAGAAACAATTAAAATTATGATTTCAGTGATATTGACTTATATATATGGTGGCATGGTTCTGACACCAGTTACCACTTAGCTTTTCTGAAAAAATCTAGTTAATATCTGACATAATTATCTAGTAAGTGGAAAGTGGATTTTTTTTCGTGAAAACCTGATAATTATCTTAACGCGTCAAATGACCTGTTAGTGCCATACACTGTCACCACACATTTTTATTACTACAACACTTTTCCCGGTTTTGGTGCTGTTCGGCAGTATTCATTGCAGAAAACATCCTCCTTCACAGAAGAGTCATATGAGTCCTAATAAAGGTTCTACACAACTACAAAGCACACTTATAATATTTAATAACTATATACAGTGGAGAAAATGTTATTATCTCCCAATAAACGCGTTTACGCTAATTCTATCATTTCCCTTGCAAACAAAATATGGAGCCAGATCCCAGACCAGACGCCGGATGTCTGACCAGGCTCCAAACTGTTTGCCTTCCATGTTTAAATTAACATTCAGAATTGTCAAGAAGTAGTCATTTTCTACATTTTATTGCAATGCGTTTGCGTGTAAACGGGAAAGAATAACGTTTTCTCCACTGTATCGAACCTATGAAAACAGTGTAGATCCAGACCGAAATGCTCTTAGACTTCGTTAAAAGAATTAACCAGGTATCTGCTTGGGGCGGGTGAAAGTATAGCAGTAGCCGTAGCTTTCTGATTTACTTTCATCTTGTGTTAAGCTGTCACCTGTCTGTTTCACAATCACCTAGCTTTCTTTCGTAATAGAGATATTTATCACATAAACGTGCAAAATATAGAGGGCCGTAAAAATCGTATGGCCCACTGGGCATATATTTTATACTAATTTTCGAATCACCAAAATACTGTACTACTACGCCGACTGTAAATCAGTAAAGAGAATCTAGACAAACTTAGATCACCACTAGGTATTGAAACATTCCCAAGTGTCCTAGAAACATTATTCCGAGCAGTCCCGCAAACTCAGGCTGCAAATCAGGCTGCATAGAGCTCTAGTATTAACAGTGATTCAGACTGTTTTTCAAATTCAGACGTTACAATGATAATGACGTCATGTTGCTCTAACGACGTTATTTTGAAAACGAAACTAGATTCTAAATGTCAACTGATCATATTTAGTCAATTACAGCAATTTTTAAATTAAATATTAATTTAAAATTGAATATGGTATCAGAGAAGTCTTTTCACAGCACATTGATGTTGATTTTCTTTATTTTAGTTTGATAGGTGTTTTTCATTACGGATGAATACAACCGAATAACGCCTATGACGAATCGTTTCCTAAGAGCCGAGGGCAAAAGTGAAAGTAAGACCGTTCGGATTTTCGTGTCATTTTGGTGTTTATGTGATAAATAGGATATCAAATTCGTGTGTGTTCAGTCGTGAATTTATTGAACTCGTTGGATAAAATGATATGTTGCTCGCCAAGGCTCGCAACATATGATTTTATTCAACTCGTTCAATAAATTCACGACTGAACACACACTCATTCAATATCCTCTATTTATTTATCTACTTTTAGGATATTTAACTCACTCAACCCTTGCGACGAGTAGACTCGTCCTTCACAAATAGTGTACCCTGGTGGAGTAAATCTGCCCTAGGTAAACGGTGTAGACCAAGATCAGAGAGCTCCTAAAGGAAGCATCGGACCTAGGTCTAGGCTGTTCTTCATTTGTAAATACATGTGTATTTTTAAAAGAATCCGAAATAGTCAAGGTACGAATACAATGTTTCTATTTTTAGATAACTGGTAACACAAAACCTTCCTAGTTAATTATCTAGTGAAATAACTAGATAAAGTCGTTGAGTGGTGGCAGTTTAAAGCAGTATCATAACAAAGCTCGTGTTCAGATATTTATCTGGTTATCGTAAAAGGTTTCCACATTCCACTTTACAGATACTTATCTGAAAACTAACGTAAAAGATTTTGCTAAAGCTAACAAGTTGAGTATTTATGTGAGATATTAACAGGAATCTATCATGATAACTATGTGGTTAACTGGTCTCAGAAATATGCCACCTTATAATGGACTTTTAAAAGCTGCATATGTTTTCCTTTCACAAAAGGTGTAGCTGTTTTGGCAAGGAAGATGGCATTGGTGAAGGCCAAAAGGCAAAGAAAGGCAACACCGCGCCTATGCGGGTAAGTTAAATACGGTACAGCCTCTAATGAGCGGCCAGCAAGTGGGAAAATAACGTTATTTAAATCCAGGGCGATGCTTAATACAGTACACTAAGTAAACCTATAACCTCTTAAAGGATCTTCAAACATATCGCTGGACTTGAAAACAAAACAAATAAGAATGTCAATTAAGAAAGTATATACAGGGTGTTTCATAAATAGAGGATATTGTATGAGTGTTCATTATTTATCATTTTTAATAAACGAGTTGACTAAAATAATATGACGCGAGCCTTGGCGAGCGTCATAATTATTTTAGTCAACGAGTTTATTAAAAATGATAAATAATGAACACGAATGTGATATTCTATTTATCACATTACAAGTTCAAGCACCTATTAAATTGATTTGAAGCTGTAGTTTGTAGACCCTCCGCTATATAGATTTTCCGCCAAACGTTACGTTGTTTACGTTAACGTCATAGTAAATGACGTCATTTGGCACCCCGCTACATGCAGCGCTTATGGACACACAACTTAGGCCGGAGCCCAAAAAACGATATTCCACTAGTGGATTACGATATTTATACAATCGCTTTATGCAACTCCCAGACCGCAAATTATGTGATAATATCGGTTACCATTTGACCGTCTCACATTTTTCAAAATTCTGAATATATGTAAAACTGAAAGTCACTAAGTGATAGGAGACAAAACAAGACTTCATTTGATACCTAACACCAATATGTCTTAGTGAAATGCTCACCTTATTGTCCTTTCATAAAAAGATGTGAGTTTATAGTACATGCTCAAGATGACGTCCTCCCCGAAGCAAAACGACGTCTAAACGTTTCTTGAAGTTGTTTATCACGGATTTGCACATGTCTGTCGGAATATTTCTAATTTCAC
Organism: Gari tellinella; assembly: GCA_922989275.2. Lineage (NCBI taxonomy): Eukaryota > Metazoa > Mollusca > Bivalvia > Cardiida > Psammobiidae > Gari > Gari tellinella. The sequence goes on from OV277858.1 coordinate 96,710,441, forward strand.
GTCTAATTGATAGCTTCAACTCTTCTGTGGAGGATGGCGAAGGACTATACACTCTATCTTTGAGATAACCCCACAGAAAAAAATCAAGAGGACTTAGGTCAGGAGAGTGAGGAGGCCACACATTGTCTGTTCTGTAAGAGATAAAGTTTGTGCCGAACGTTGTTTCCAGCCATGCGATAACTTCTCCAGATGTATGGGGTGTGGCACCATCTTGCTGGAACCAAATGCTATTTAAGTCCGCTCCTTTTCTGCGTAATACTGGCAAAAATTTCTTCTTTAAGAGGTTCAGGTAGCGTGCACTGTTTATTGTCTCAACATCACCGTTTTCATCCTCAAAAAAGTACGGACCAATAATTCCTGATGAACTTAATGCCGCCCATACCGTCACCTTCTGTGAATGTAATGATCGCTCAATACAAAAGTCTGGTTTTTCAGTACCCCAGAAACGGCAGTTCTTTTTATTCACTTGAGCATTTAGATAGAAGTGAGCTTCGTCGGAAAACCAAATATTGTCTGCTATTTCCGGCCGATCTTTCATCCAGGTCGCGAAAGCAAGTCTACTGCTGATATCAGATTCCTTCAAATGTTGTTTGATTGAAATAGTATACGGTGTCAATTTTAAGTCATACCTTAGCATCCTGTATACGCTGGAAACACTCGCTTTGTTAGTTATATCACCCAAGACTCGGCGCACGGACTTCTGTGGTGTTTCTGCAATAACAGATTTCACTTGCTCCAATGACTCCGGTGATCTGACTGCTCTCGGTCTCCCGGCATTCTCATGTCTTCTGTCTTTTACCGATCCTGACTGTTCAAATCGTTTAACAATTCTATGCACTTGCATTTTATTCAATTTGTTATCTTCAGGATATCGCATTTTCATTGCTCTGACAACTGTGGCTGGTGAATAAGTCTCATAATAAAGCTTAACTATTTCTGTGGACTTTTCTGTAGGAAGCATCATTTTGAAAATACAACTTATTTTGATGACGTCATCAATGACGTCATGACGTCAACGTTCTCCCGTAATTTTTAAATTGCTGAAAGCTTTGAAATGTCTCCTTTAAAATGACATATAACACGACTGTGCTGTGTGTTCTGTGTACTTTTTATTTTAGTTTGTAATGGTAACCGATATTATGAAACACCCTGTATGTGCATGCCCAGTGACAGTAACATTTTGGCATTAAACGTTCATATACTTTGCAGTTTGACTCTCGTCAGATTTAACGCTGTGTCACGTTAGTGTCTGCATTGTTTTCTAGTTCATATGAAATGTTCTGTTGTGAGACCAACATTGCAGTATCTCGATACAACCCTTGTATATCTATAATGATCTTCCAGGTGGCACATATATAATTCATTGTAATATCCAAGCATAAAGCATGAAAAGAATTAGTTACGGCCCTGTGGCCCATTTCATTAAACTTCGTACGACAATTACGGTCGTAGGTCAAAACTGTACAATACATTTGGATTCTGATTTCTCTCTCTAATCCTGTATTGTGACTTCTCTTTGGAATCGTCTTTTCAAGATGATTCCAAAGAGATGTCACAAGACAGGATTAGATGGAGAAATGAATAATAATTGAGAATTTTATATCTGATTTACGACAACATTTATCGTATGAAGTAGTCTGAGTCTTGGCTGCAGGTTACTGTACGTTAACAGAGAAGATCCAGATAATATGTCATAAAGTTATAATGTTCCAATATTACACACCTGAATCTCGATAACTCGAACCCACTTTGTTTGAACGTATTCATATTTCAAAGTTACGATGCGACTTTGACTCACCAATAGATATACGGTTGAGTTATCGTTAATAGACTTTTGTACCTTTTGAATGGTTGTGTGACCTTGAAGCAGATTGACAACTCGAGACTTTGATATGCAGTGCAAGCTGGTATTATGCGTTGAAGTACATTTAGATACTTATTTATGATCTTATTAATCCATTCACTGCCTTACCCCGATCACCAAAGTAATATCGTGATATCGTAAAAACCATTTTGGATAATTATCAGACGACGCGTTACGCGACATCTGATCAGGATTCAAACTATTTGCATATAACGAATGCATTTGAGGAAGGTGTTGATATGTGTACATTAAATTCTTCAATATATATATTCCCCTCTATAGGGATTCGAGAACTATCATAGCCCACCAGAGAAAGTGTTGAGTGTCAATGGGAAACCCATCGTCAATTCCGTTACCCAACCTACTTACAGTGACCAGAAAATATATTCAAAACTTAGTAGCGGCCAAGATGAAAATGAACACGTGTATGACCAATCACAAACTGCTTACGAGGCCCTTAATACCAAAGGCAACGAGAAGTCGGGCATGCGCAGTGACGAACATGTATATAATACAGCTGAGAACACATACCAGAGTCTTACAGGTCAAGCCACGATGGACAACAAGCAAGCGGACACGGAACACGTGTACTCAGGACTGGCTGACAACAATGAAGCTAAACATGTCATTGCGGCAGATGCACCAAGAGCAGCAGCTAACAACGCAACGGACAAACTTGACGATCTATTTGAAAACAGGGAAAGTGCGGTAAGCGAACATAACTACTTCGCTCTTGAGAATGAAAACTACAGAAGTATTAATAAGGTGGACGAACCAGGGACAGCCGCTCCAAGCCAGGAGGATCCTGGAACATACTTCGTGTTGGAAAATGAAAGCAAGGCTGAAGAGGAAGATCCAAAGACGGATGGACAGACAGAAAACAATTATTTCGTTCTTGAAAAGGATTCGTCTGTGGCACAAACTGATGATGGTTCTCATACAGAAGAAAACAATGCCGATGGCAATACTTATTTTGTTCTGGAAAAACCTGTACAATAGGCATGGGTGTGGCACGAATCAACGCTCGTTGAGGGAAACAACATTGAAAAATATAGTCAAACTTGTGTTCTGTGGCCAATGAGAAAAAGACGAAATAGATTGAAGTCCTGTGGAAATTATATCGGCTTACTGTAGTAGTAGCTTCTGTATTAATTGTGTCATGAATTAAAAAGATTTAACCTTTAACTGCCTTTGCATAGGTTTCACACCCATTTCAGTATTTCTTCAGACAAAAAAATCGAAACATATTTAGCAGACGACTATTGTTTACAATAGATGACGCCATTGCAGTGAATCGATTCAGACATTAATTAATGCTTCCTGATAGGGTGGTCACCTTACACAAGTTTGACCGTACATGTAATATAGACTGGTGTTGAGATAAAGTTACATACAGTGAAACCCCTCTAAACCGGAACCTCTAAAAACCGAAATTCTCTCTAAACCGGACAAAAACTTTGGTCCCGTTTCCAACCCTTCTTTATCTTAACCCATTACACCATAATAACGCATTTTTATGTTTTTGGTTTATTCTTACACTGAAGAAAATAGTTTGTACATTCTAGCAGATGATAGCTTAAAGCAGGTTGCAAGTAAAGCAGAATGCGCCTTAAGGCGCATTCTGCTTTACTTTCAACCTTCTTTAAGTGGTCAGCTATCTTCCATACTAGAAACAGATCAAAACTCCTCTAAACCGGAAACCCCTCTAAACCGGAATTTTTTTTTGTCCCCACAAATGTCCGGTTTAGAGGGGGTTCACTGTATATGTTAAACTCTTTTACTGCCTGGTTTGATTGTCTTCTTTAACCCTCTTAGCGACAAAATATCGTCCGCATTGTAAGTATCGTCTGAAACATTTTTCAAGTCAGATTTAGGACTTTTTAGACTGAAGGAATATCGATACGACTGTCAAACAGTTTGGGTCCTGATCAGATTCCGCGTTCAGCGGCGTCTGATCAGGATCAAAACTGTTTGCAAAGTCGTCTATTTTTGCGCCGTTGGAATTGAAACAGTCAATGTTGACTACCGATACAATGTGCTTTTTTATTAACTCGTTCATCCGTGACACTCACAATTAACAATTCCAATTTGTAATTAAGCCATGTCCATTTTAAACTTTTCAGGGGTATTTTTTCGTTAACATAAAGCAGTCTTTCAATGTGTCTTAAATGTTTTCCTCAAATAACATACACATGTTTTTTTTATTCATTTTAATGCAGATAATCGTAGATTTATATTGTAATCGCTTATACTTTACTGTTGTGGGATTTCATTGTACGTATATTGGCGTTTTTATGTTTTTATGTTAATTGTCATTTATCGCATTACTTATTGTTATATCGTTACAAATAACAAACTCTGTTGAATGTGGAAAGAGATTATCCCGAACAATATTTCAACCCGTCTACCGCCAAATTTGTTCCGTCTTATTTAAGCATTTTCGTAAAATATCGTGAGCATTTGTAGGCCAAATTCAAAGTTTTGTAAGAAATACAAGTGCAACGTCTACCTTTGTCCCATTTTGGCGTTTATACGGTTGGAAATGATAATGAAATTTTAACCCCTTCACTGCCAAACTCCAAGTATAATGGTTATTTGCAAACATTTTTATCCTGATCAGACACCGCGTGACGCGGCGTCTGATCAGTATCCGAACTGTCTGACACTATTTTCAATATTTCTTAAGTCACAATAATTAAATCTAAATTTAAAAGCAGACTACAATTGCTTAGAATTTATGACGTCACGCAGTGAAAGGGTTAAATAGTAGCATGAAGGGAATGTTCTATAATTCTATTAACTATCTGCTTGTAAAATATTGTGTATAACATACAGGTTTATATATATCTTACTCATACTTAACCATGCTCTTCTTATAACCGACAATCATCATCTCATATCATCATTTATCGCGCTATAATGATTTGATCAGTGTCGCAGTGCCATAGACCTCAACCCACCCATCTATCCAAACAAGCGACACGGTTATAAACCACTAACACCAAACAGTTTATAAATTAGGCAAGTCACGCCCTGTAATCTCTGGCTCCCTCACATTTTTGCGATGTATTGAAAAAAGAGCCAAAGAAACTTCCGAGAAGCATCCAAAGACAGGATATGGCCACGAAAGGTAAGACAAACGATGCATCGTGCACATATTTCTTCCTCTAAAAAAGTCATTGAGTGTTTTTTCAAAAATCGGGCTTCGTCATTCCACATAGAATTGATCATACCTTAAGTCCGTGTTGATTGATTTGCAAAACAATTTTATTTGTAGCTGTTACATTGAACCAAAGTTTGGAGAATGACCCGATCAAAACCGAAAGTAGACAAAAAACACCCCTGTTCAATGTTTTATTCCTAATTCCATCAGTTAAAGCGTGGAGCTTTATTGATTGATAGATAATTGTTTGATTTTGCATCATATTACTTTATCAATCATTATAACCATGTCTTGCTGGCCAATTTAATCGATTGAGAAGGAGCCTCTGTTATGGAGAGGGAGCGAAGATGCAGAGATGGAGCCAACGTATGCACAAACTGATTATGTTTCAAAAACACATTGATAATTTCATTTATTTTTAAACATTGAAGTATCTGTAATAGCTCGATATTTAAAGTAAAAATATGAGTAATACAGGAGACACTAGCTTTATATAAACCACACGGTCGTTCAACAAAACATCAAGCATACATAATTTTAAGTCTATCAGAAGACAAATGGAGAAAATGGATGAGTATATTACAAACATACTTTTAGATTAACGGGAAGATGAAATTTGTAGATTTATTTCAAATGCTGAACGTAAATTTTGATTTAGAATAACAATTTATATGCTTTAAAATGAAACAAAAATCAATATGAATATGCTAGAAAATATATTTAGAAGGCTCCTTTTAATTCGAGTGGGATACACCAGTTTTAAGAAAGTTGTAATGTCGGTATCAACATTGTGTTGCTTGAAGACTATCAATGTATCAAGGAATGTATCATATGCTTCATCACGTGGCTTCTCATAAGACGGGCACAACTCATCAAAATTGAAGTCTATCTCAGACGAAGATGGGCTGGTGGTTGCAATATCTGAATACAAAATGGTTGATTCATCTTTATGGGTGGTTGAAAAATCTAAATGAATTTTGGCCGGTCTCTTTGAAGGAGAACAGATGGAGTAGCTGCGATTAACTGGTGACAATTTTGGACGCTTAGTAAATGGTGATCTAAAGGGTGTTAGTTTTCTACAGTGGATGGTTCTTTTTCGATTTGAGATTGGTGTGCTTGTCAATGTCAGTCTTCCTATGTTATCCCTTGCTCGTGACTTGAAATGCTTTTTTGATGTCAAGAGAGTCTTGCGTTGTCTTTAAAATACACCCATCTGGAAATATAAATATGCGAGCTTAAGACAATCTGCAACAATTCACTTTATATCTCTATCAGTTATTTAATAATAAATAAAAAAATAAGAACAGTGTCGATTTTTAATTAAATCCTAGCTGATAAGGATCAGCAAGATATTTCTTTTAATAACAAATTTACAAGTTTGAGTTTTATGCGATATATTTCTCTTTTTTAGTAATAAAAATGGTCACCAAATTTTATTCATTGAATTCGTTATTTTACAGATATGTTACTGTGTTCTAAATAGTTTGACACCAAACAAATCAACGTCTTTTTCGAAGAAGACGTAATTTGCACATTTGCTCATACTACTTGAAATGCGTCATTGGTGGCTCCCTCTCGGCATATTGGCTCCCTCTCTATAACGCAGGCTCCATCTCAATCGATAAATTCGCGAGTATGACGGGAATATAATGATTTGTAAACGTAATATGATTAAAAATCAAACAAGTATCTATCAAGCAATAACGTTCTATGCTTAAAGTAATGAAATTCGGAATAAAACATTGATCAGAGGTGTTTTTTGTCCACTTTCGTTTTCGATCGGGTCATTCTCCAAAATTTGGTTCAATGTAACGGCTACAAACAAAATTGTTTTGCAAATCAATATACACGGACTTAAGGTATGATCAATTCCATGTGGAATAACGAAGCCCGATTTTTAGAAAAACACTTAATGACTTTTATAGAGGAAGAAATATGTGCACGATGCATCGTTTGTCTTACCTTTCGTGGCCATTTCCTGTCTTTGGATGCTTCTCGGAAGTTTCTTTGGCTCTTTTTTCAATACATCGCAAAAATGTGAGGGAGCCAGAGATTACAGGGCGTGCAAGTGGTATCGACAGATAGGGGGCTAATTTTTAGTGTCCTCTGTTCGCTGTTCGCGGAATGCCCGTTAGGTTACAAATTAGGAGTTTCTTTTTGCATTAAACCCTAGAGACTCGTAACGCCTCCTTAACCCATTACCCAATAAATACGCCTTTTTACGCCTTTAATGTATTCCTCCATTGAACAAGATGGTTACACTTTAAATATTCAGTCATGAATATGTACCACAAGAAATAGTTTCTATATCCTAGTAGATTGTGGCTTAAAGCAACCTGCTTTAAGTGGTCATCTTTCTTTATAACTAGAAACAGGCTATGCGGTTTTGAATTAAAATGGTATTAAGTTCATCCTGATTAGAGAATTATTGCAACCTCCTGATCAGGTTCTACACTGTTTGAAAATATACAGTAAAATCTCTCTGTAACGACCACTGAAAAGAAGAAGACTAGATGGTTTTAGAACAGGTATGACAGCTTAAAACAAAATGAAATAAAAACAGAAAGCTCCTAATGGAGATTTATGCTTTATTATTATATTGCTATAAATTGTCACATCCATTGAAGACCAAAAAAGACCTTAATCTAAATAAGTGGTCGTCATAAAGGGTTTTTAATCAAGTCTCAATGGACTCGAATCACATGGGCAGTGCTCCCTTCCTACAACGACATCAATTGGGAGACAAAGATTATGTAAGTTGTTCGGATGGAGTTGTAATAGGGAAGAAAATCGGCTTACACTTGCAAACAGCTTGAATCCAGACCAGACGCCGCATCACGCTGCGTCTGATCTGAGTTCAAGCTGCTTGTCACTCTTCATTATGTTTCTTTTATCAAAATGTACAATAGGTTATTTTTAGAAAAAAGCAGGCGATGATTTTTAGCAAACGATACTGCAGCAGTGCAAACGTTTGCATAATTGTCTTGTTTGGGGAACAGCGGCCAGAGTCATTGTAAGGAGGGAGTTGTTGTTGAGAGGGTCATTGTAGGATGGGAGAACTGTATTTGGAATATGTCAATGTCCATTTGATGGTTCAAGGGTCTTAATGAAGGACTGCTTTGTTTCTTGTTGTATATATGCTAAAATAAAAGATGCATAAAGCAATAGTCTTAAATTTGATGTGTTGAATTATAAGCTCCAATTCTGATCAGTCCTGTTTATAACCATGAATATGGATGAAACCGTAAAGTGTGCCGTAGACAACTCCGATATGTGTTAAATTTTACGGGGTGTCGGTCTTTCACGAACTTATGTTCTATAAACTATCAGACACCTTAATATTTAAGATTTTATTGCATTGTGGATTAGTTGCGTTTCGTTTAATTTGGAGAGAATAGAAAAGTGTTTCATATAAAGCCAAACAAATGAGCTTTTAGTAGCATTACTATCCCCCCCCCCCCCCCTACACACACACACACACACACAACAGCCATACGAAACAGTAGCGTGTTAAGTAATGAAATCGAAGGCCATCGATTGCGAGTTGGCTACCGGTCTAAAATACAGTGGAGAAAACGTAGTTCTTTCGTTCAAACGCAAACGCATCGCAATGAAATATAGAAAATGACAACATTTTGACAATTCATACTAACAGCTTTAATCTGAGTGGCAAACAGTTTGGAACCTGATTAGAAACTTTTTCTCTACTGTACTCTGCACGCTATACACGGGGCACAAACTGCTAACATAAACAGCAAACAGTTGTAACTGAACACGCTACATGTGCAAGCTTCCCTGTTGCCATCGGGATAATGCAGAAGGGGTTAAAAATCGCAAGTCATCTACAAAGTTTCCCACAAAACAAATTCAGAATGCCCCGACCATAGTGTGACAAGATAACCCGAGATTATCCTTGTTCGTATGTCAGGAACAACGTATAAAGGTGACAAATGTCAGTTAAATTTGAGGCGATTTGTTTCTGTTTATCTCTTTAAATTTATTTTATCCTGCTAAAGCATTGTGTCTATCGTGTGCTTTTGAAATGTAGTCTGCAGATTTTGTCAATGAAATACAGTCGAACTTCGGTATCTCGAACTCGGTTAATTCGAACATACCCGTATTTCAAAGTTAAAACGTGGCTTAGCCACGTTTTAACTTTGAAATATGGGTATGTTCAACTTAACCGAGCATGAAATAATACAGTTCATATGTTATGTTATTATATGTCGAACTATCCGCGGATAGTTCGAGTTAAGCGAGTTCGAGATATCAAAGTTCGACTGTATAATTAAAATGAAAACTCTATATATAAATAATAAAACCCTTGAAAACGAATATTAACAGTTTGACCCCAGATCAGACTCGGTGTCTGATTAGGGTGCAGACTATCTGACACTTCTGTGTATTTTATTCTGTCTAAAATACCTAAAATCGAAATGCTTGATTGCTTTAAATAATTGACATCTGTTATTTCCCAGAAGTAAATATTAGATTGTTTAAATTTAGAAATATTGAAATGAGTGTCAAACTACACTGTTTGCAAATAACTAGTGTACTCTGGGAAAGGCAGTGAAGGGGTTAATGAAAAAACGGATTTAAGCAGAAAATCGGAATCCAATACTGAAAACAACATTTAATTGGAGTGTCCGAAAGATCGGAACTGTTTCCACTGTTAACCCTTTCAACCCTAAATATCTCTTGTGGGTATTTATTATCCTTTTGGACTCTTCTAGTACAGGCATTTTGAACCAGTCAACTGTTGAAATTTTGATATGACAACAAAAACAAATGAAAATATCAAACAGTGCAGACCCTGATCAGAGGGCTCCTAAAGGATCAGGGTCTGCAATGTTTGTATATGTAATCAGTAATCTCTACAGAGGGCTGTAGAGTTGAAAGGTTTAAACCAAAAAAGGGCAAACATATAGACGAATATCGCCAGTTAACCAAGAAAGGTACATGTAGTCCCCAGCTACATGTAAGAAGTAATGGACATGAAACATAGAAGGCATTTCCAGCACCTTTCCATGTGGGAGGGCTGCTATAAGTTGACATGAAAAATCCTAAGATTTCCAAATTTGAAATTTTCAAGTGCGAATTTACGAATCGTACCTTTACCCCATAGCCTGTTTCTAGTTTTGTTGACACGTGAGTCGTGACTACTTAAAGCAGGCTGGAAGTAAAGCAGAATGCGCCTTATGGCGCATTCTGCTTTACTTTCAGCCTGCTTTAAGCTACAATGTTCTAGAAAAAAATCCGAAGATTTAGGAAAAATCCGGAGAAATGGCAGCCCTGGTGTTGGAGCTTTAAACGGGCTGAAAGTAAAGAAAGATGCTCTTTAATGAGCATTCTGAATTAACCCATTACACCATAAATACGCCTTTTTTACGTTTTTAATTCTTCTTCCACTGAAGAAAATATTGCTACTTAATACATTTAAAAATGAAAGCGTAAGACACATTTTCTATGTCCTAGCAGATTGCAGCTTAACGCAGGCTAAAAGAAAAGCAGAATTCGCATTTAGGCGCATTATGCCTTACTTTTAATCTGCTTTACGTGGGTATCTATCTTTAATACTAGAAAGAAACTATTGGGTAATGAGTTTATTTTAAAACTAGAGACAGGCTATGGGATTGCTATACCTTGATCAGTCTGAGGAAATAGAAATAATAAAGGAGCATTCTGCCGATCAGTCTATTCATTGGACGAGGAAATAAAATGATTAAAGAGCATTCTGCTTTACTTTCAAAACTAGAAACTGACCAACCCGGATATCGGGTAAACATACCTTGGTCAGTTTATTTGTTGGACAAGGAAATAGAAAGAGAGGGTAAATATTGTCACCCCTCTGACATCACTCACACACTTGAAAGTACTGATAAAACGTCCGCCGTTTGAAGACTCCAAACAGGACATCTCAAGTACGGATCTACCTTTTGGCTCGGGTGAGCCTATATTTCTACTCCTACATGCGTAGGCCAATTAACCAATGCCCATGCTTATAATGCGTTTGGGTTGAGTCTGAAATGGTTCCCAAGCATTTGATTGGTTAGATTTGAGCCTAGGCTCAAATCTGACCAATCAAATGCTTTAGAATGCGGTCAGACTCAACTCAAACGCTTTATAAATTCTGAAAGCTGCCATACGATTGCAATGATATTTGCAAGCATTTGTATCCTGAGCAGACACAAAGTAATTCGGGTTCTAATCAAGATCGAAACTGTTTGACACTTATTTGGACATGCAGTCTGTCTAAAATGCCTAAAATCAAAATATTCAACCCTTTATTCCATAGCCTGTCTCTAGTGTTGAGGACAAGTGACCACTTAAAGCAGTTTAAAAGTAAAATAATGATAAAGTTAATAGAAATACAAAAACCTTGAATATTTCAATACTAGTTGACGTTTTGCAGAACCCTATATAACGATAGTCCTATGTCAATTCTGACCGAAATTGCAAGTTTTTAACCCTTTTCCCAATATAAGCGCCTTTTATTGCATTCAATTTATTCCTCAGCTGAAGAAAATAGTTCCAATTTATACAGTCAGGAATATGTATAATAAAGAATATTTTCTTTATTCTAACAGGTGGTGACTTAAAACAGGCTGAAAGTAAAGCAGAATGCGTCATAAGGCGCATTCTGCTTTACTTTCAACCTGCTTTAAGTAGTCACCTATTTACAAAACAAGAAACAGGATATCGGGTAAAGGGTTAAACAGGTTCACCATTTCTTCTTTGTGTTGATTTAACACTTTCACTGTCAACGACGCCAAACAGCGTGTCTACAAACAGTTTGGATCCTGATCAGACACCACATAACGCGGTGTCTGATCAGGATCCAAACTGTTTGGCACTTGTTCCGAAATATCGCTAGTTATACTGCCTTAAAACAAATTGAGAAACAGTGTTGCAGACAACAACATTGAAACAGACGAAAATATTTTGGCGAAGGGTTAAAAACCTCACGATAATTTTGACCATGAAATTGTTGAGTGGACACTTACGCAGAGTGAGATATTAAAATTCCTTTCGACACATTGCAAGGAAGGACATCGCTTGGACCTGGTAAAATCTCGTGATTTCACAGCTACCTGAGCGATCAGTCTCGTTTTGCATGACTTTGTACTTGGATAAATAGTGAGATCTTGTCACATATTTGACACGGGTTTACACCTATCCCACAGATACGCATGTTATGCGCTCAATTATTTATTCCACTGAAGACAAGAGCTGTCAATGAGACAACAACGCTCGTATGTGGCACATTTCGAAACTTAAAAGCAGAGTCTGAGGTCAAGGTCACAAGGATCGAACTTTTTTCAGGCATGGAAAGGTATTGTCCATTTTCACATGCATATCAACTATGAAAGCAATACCTCATGGAACATATGAGTTGCAAACATTTTTCGAAACCTAAAACCAGATTTCGAAAAATGACATAGAGGCCAATGTCAATGTCACAGGGTCCCAAAATGTCACATGGTCGGAAAGGTCTTGTCCCAAGGCGTGTGTGGTGCAAGTATGAAAGGTGTGGGTGAAAGGGCATAAAAGTTGTTAGCGCTTTCTTTAAACTGCTAACGCAAACTGGAACAGGAAAGAGGACGCCGAGGCCGACGCCAACGACCGAGTGACAGTATAAAGTCTCCCGGGCATTCGTCCGACGAGCTAAAACAGTTCCACTTTATACATGCATGAATATGCACCACAACAAAGTGTGTCTATATCCTAGCAGATAGTAAATTAAAGCAGGCTGAGAGTAAAGCAGAATACACCTTTCCTAAGGCATGTCTGCTACACATACTTTCAGCCTACTTTAAGTTAAGACATATTTTCAGAACTAGAAACAGGCTGCATGTATGTGATAAACGTTTAAATCGGACAAGCTTCGTGGACAAGTTTCAAGATTATTTTGTGGCATTAATTGTGGGATGACATAACTATCAGAAAATCATCCTGCGTAACCCTGTATTTTAGAATACAAAGTTTTACAAAGAACTTATAAATAAATAGAGGATCTTACATGAGTGCTCATTATTTATCAGTTTTAATAAACGAGTTGACTAAAAGAATATGACGTGAGTCTTGGTGAGCGTCAAAATTATTTTAGTCAATTTGTTCATTAGAACTGATAAATAATGAACACTCATTTGAAATTCTAGTTATCACATAAACTTTTTAAACCTATATTCATTTAACTGAAGCGGCAGGTTGTAGTCCTATTCGTCATATAGATTTTCCACATGTATTTGAAATGTTGATAAAATGCTTTTATTTCAATTGCAAACTACCTTTTCTTCGTAATTCTTTTCCACCTGACACGTTTTGATTTCAAATCAACTATTTACAGAGTAAACAGTTCAAAGCCAGACCAGACGCCGCGCAAGTTTGACACGAAGAATTATAGTACTATGCACATTTTCAGAAACAGAGTTTCCTTCTGTTTTTGTTAAGTTTCGTATAAACTTGAAAGATTATCATTTTCTCAACTGTTTTTCCACATTGGACCTTGTTTTGCACCCTTTATGCTCTCAAATGACATACTTGATCCGCACCTGAGCGTGAGAATCATGGAGCACGTTATCTTTTAGTAGGTGATAAATACGGACTTTTATCTAACTTACCATTCTTGTTTCTATCACATGCATTCCACCCGGGGTGTCAAACACTTGTTTAGATTTTCAACGATTCGAATTAAAATACTTGTAACAATAGTTGGACTGTCGTTGTGTTGTGACTAATCTTGGGTGTGTTGGACGCGAGGAGTTTCCTGTTTTCTTGTAGGGTAAGCATATGTTTGATTGTTAGATTTTTTGCGATTTATGATGCTATTTTACCAATTAAAGCCGATGATAAGTTTGTACTGCCAAATTGTGTTAGATCTGGACTACAGTTGAGAAGACGTAATCATTCCCCTTTTAAACACAATTGAAACCCAAACGCAATCCACTAGAATGTAGAAAAAGACACAATTTTATAATTTAACTTATTCATTTTAATCTGATTGACAAACTGTTTGGAGCCTGATCAGACGCCGGGTTACCCGGCGTCTGATCTGGCTCCAAACTGTTTGCAATGGATAGCAATATATTTAGCGTAAACTATATAACATTTTCTCCAGTATATATTACCACTCAACGTGTGGCAAAGTGGAAATCTTGTAGAAAGGTGTGAGAATAATGCATTGAGCATGAGCTTTCTGTGTTACTTTTGTCCTGCACCAAGAAGTCGCATATTTTAGAGGATTGTCGCGAAATGCAAGTCTTTTTTATTGCAATTTTGTCGTCTAAAAAACAGATATTACTCCGAAATCGCAAGGCATATTTGATACTAAAGCAATTCTGCATGTAGCACGATTATGTTCCTAGTTCATCTTTTGTTGAATTCTTTGGACACGCAGATTGAATAAAGTAAATTAAGCAGCCTATTAGGAAAGCCGCATGGAGATCTGTTAAGAAGCCATTGTTTAATATTAGACAACAGTAAGAAAACAAAGATAATAATTGACCTGCATTGAGCAACCGTCTGCAGTCAATCTCTTATTAAGCGACCACTCGATGAAGTAGAGCGTGGGCCTCTTAACACTATTGACTATCCAAACAAGAGTAGAACAAAATACACAGAAAGCAGAAAGCATTAATCTATTTTAGATTAACTCATTACCTCTGAAACCTTTAACCCTTTCCCTTATAGAAGCGACTTTTAGCGTATTTAATTTATTCATCCGCCAAAGAAAATAGTTCCATTTTATACTGTCATGAATATGTATCATAAGAATTTTCTATATCCTAGCAGATATTAACTTAAAGCAGGCTGAAAGTAAAGCAGAATGTGCCTTAGGGCACATTCTGCTTTACTTTCAACCTGCTTTAAGTGGTCACCTCTCTTCAAAACTAGAAACAGGCTATGAGGCAAAGGGTTAATTCCAGTTTCCGATTAGTTGTAGTCCATTTTGGACTATTTAGGGTTGAATTTGCAATAAATTGCAAATTGTCAAACAGCACAGACCCTGATCAGAAGCCGCCTTCAGGAGCCCTTTGATTTTGATCTACACTGTTTACATAGAGCATGATGTGTACTTTACACATATGCACAGTAAAGGACGGGTATTCTCGTAGCTAGAACTCAATGAGCTACGTAACCACATGTAGTTAACTCAGAGCACCAGATAAGGGTAGTTTTTCAAAAACTAAAATCTTTATTTCTGAATTAAACCCTATGGTGTCACTACTCATTAGAATCGTCTCTTCGAGACGATTCTAATGAGTAGTAACACCATATGATTTGGTGCTAAAAATTGTGAGAAAATGTGTGATTTGTTGAAAAAAACTACCACTTATCTGGAGCCCTGTTAACTCTTTCAACACAATGGGCCTGTTTAAAGTATATTATTTACATTTACAGTGTAGACCAAGATCAGAGGGCTCCTCTGGTCAGGGCATACACTGTTTGCTAAGTTTGAGCTGTATTTATTAAACTATCCAGATTTCCAAGTAGACTGGTCCATGGGTTTGTTACTTAAATGATCCACAAGGGAACATAATAACCCACAAGATTTAGTGTTGAAAGAGTAAATGCTGTATATGGGCCATCTATTGAATACTCGTTTGGTACACGATTTACTGTATTTTAAGGATCCTTATCATTTCTATGTGGTACGTTTAGTCTTTCAGAACTGTATTATATTATAACCGTTTAGTCCCTATAATACCATTCTATCATGTGCCTAAAATAGTACCTTACAAAAGATCCTAAATTGTTGCCACGCAGATCGCCTGTTCAACTTTCCTTGTGAATCATAAGGATGATTAATGTGTGTGTTATTATTTCATATCGCTTTAACCAATCTCTTGTTGTCTGCTTTTATTTCTTAGTTTTAAAGTTTTATTGAATTTATTTCAGTAATATCGTTTTCATTGTCAAACAGTTTTGACCCTGATCAGACACCGTATTACTCTGTATTCGGTAAGGCAGTGAAGAGTTGATATTTTAAAATTAGAATGTTTGTAGTACATGTACAATGTTCGACTAAATTGTTTAAAGATGGATTATTTGAGATTGTAAATAGCCTGAAAAATTACCCATTCTTTCATAGCAAACATTGCACATCATCTATATCCATTTTGGTGTCTAACCCTTTCCACGTCAAAATGTATCGCCTGATTTAACCTCATAGCCACCATTATACCCTCTTCTCAAATATGTTGCCTTAACCCTTTAACCAATAGCCTGTTTCTAGTAGTTAAGATATGTGACATATTAAAGCAGGCTGAAAGTAAAGCAGAATGTGCCCTAGGGCACATTCTGCTTTTCTTTCAGCCTACTTTAAGTTACTATCTGCTAGTGTATAGAAAATATTACTTATAATACTTATTCATAACAGTATAAAATGGAACTATTTTCTTTGGCGGATGAATAAAATTAATGCGCTAAAAGACGCTTCTATAAGGGAAAGGGTTAAACCAATATCTCCAAGTAAGTTTTAAAGCAGTCTGTCGACAGAAATATAGATACGAGGGTCAACTACTCTGGACACTGATCAGACACTGCTCTGATCCGGATAAAAAAAAACCTGCAAAATCCACTGTATTCCTCCATGGCTGTGACAGCCTAAAGCATGTGATTGCTTGGATCAAAATGAAAGTAACGCAGAAAGCTTCTAAGATAGCTTTTTTATTTTACTTCAAGTTGGTTAATGCTGCCACATGAATGCATCACCATCAATCGATGGGAGCTTATGTGGAGGAATCGGTAATCGCAACCTAAATCTCATCCTATACGGAAGAAATGGTTAAACTATTCAGTCAAATCTAACCGTCTGATTTAACATCGATTTAACCCTTATTCTGTTATATCGTCTGCTTTGAAATTGTTGTCTAAAAAGGTTTTTAAATTTAGATTTATACATTTCTAAGTAAAGAAATCTAAAGATGAGTGTCAAATAATTTTGATTCAGATCAGACGCCGCGGTATGCTATTCAAACAGCAGATAATTTCATATGAAATATCTAACGATGAAGACCAATATGACATTCCGCATATTGCTGCGTCCCTCGGGGTCGACATTGTTTCCTAGTGTCTAGTTTTGTAATACGATCGGCATTAGCGGGGTTAGGATTTACAGAGACAGCCAGATTTTGACGAATAATGATTCTGAAGTCTCCCATAGCCCTTTCACTCACATCATGACGGAAATACCTGTCTATCACCGTCGTTGCAATTTTATCGTCTGCCTATATTTTTCGTTTGCTTTACTTATATTTTTACTTTTAAATTTTCTCACCTTTAGACACGTTGATATGATTGTCAAATAGTTTGGATCCTGATCAGACGCCGCGTAACGCGGCGTCTGATCAAGATTTAAACTGTTTGCAAAGTCGACTTATGGTTTCATTGGCAGTGAGGGTATTAATTAATGTCAATTTAAGTAAACGTGTTATCGATATATGATGGCAGTTCTAAACTTTATTAGTAAATGCAGACGAAAAGTATAAGCAGACGATAAAATGACAGTGACCGTGTAAGACGGGTGTTAACGTTACAATGGCAGTGGAAGAGCTAATATTCCTGTATGTTTTCAGAAATCCCTTCTGTACAAGTATAAAGATGTATTTGAAGTTGTATTGCTTATCAGCAATTCTACTCGTCATGACAGGTATGTTTACTGCTTTATACAATAGAATGTTCATTTTCAATGTTTATACAAGCCATATATTACGATCGTGAACTGTCGTCTGATTCAAATTTATCGTCTGCGAACATTTACCTAAATTCGAATTTTGTGTTTTTTCACTGAAGAAAAGTTAGATATGAATGCCAATCAGTTTAAACCTACATCACGAGACACCTACAGCACAATGTATTTGGGGACAAACAAAACAAAAAGAACAACACTTAAATAGCCATAGATCTATAAACAAGATTTAATTGGAAACTGAAATTGTACATTTGAAGTTTCAAGAGTTGAGGATACAGTGGAGAAAATGTTATTCTTTCCCCTTTAAACGCAAACGAAACGCAAACGCATTGCACTAAAATGGAGAAAATGACAACATTTTGACCATTCTAACTATTCAATTTAATCTTAGTGGCAAACAGTTTGCATTGGAAATAATTGTTTTAGCGTAAACGCGTATACTTGGAAAGAATAACGTTTTCTCCACTGTATTCTTAACTGAAACTCCCCCTGTCCTAAACACCGAAAATAGAACTTTCCTGTGGTATTAGTGAGAGCGAGATTCACCCCTGAAACTTTTAATGGACAATTCCAATTTCAAAATATGTCCAGTCATTTTTTGACTATTTATGGTCGATTTAAACAATATACATGTACATGTATTTCAAAATGACGAACAGTAAAGACCCTGACCAGAGGACTCCCTCTGATCAGGGTCTACACTGTGTGCATGGGACAAGTGTAATCCTCACATATACACTGTTTGTAAATGGTGAGTATACTCGTCGCTAGGGCTGAATGTGTTAACGTAAGT
The DNA here is from genome assembly GCA_922989275.2 of Gari tellinella. Taxonomy (NCBI): domain Eukaryota; kingdom Metazoa; phylum Mollusca; class Bivalvia; order Cardiida; family Psammobiidae; genus Gari; species Gari tellinella. The sequence continues at coordinate 96,728,955 of OV277858.1, forward strand.
ATGTGTTGTGCGTTTGCGTTTAGCTTCGTATAAACCGGGAAAAGTGACGTTTCCGCACTGTATCAGCACCCAGAAATGCGCTATAATGATCCCGGTGTCATATGGTATTTTGACCCGGGGGTGAAATGACCCGCGGGTCAAAATAACTTAAATTATTTTGACCCGCGGGTCATTTCACCGCTATAGTGAAATGACCCCCCCCCCCCCCGCGGTATTTTGAACCCACCCCCTCCATAATTTCTTTTTTAATGACAAAAAATTGACCTTCTACTGCATAATCACAATGATTTTGAAGTTGGGTGTAGGGGGGTCAAAATACCATAGCTGCATTTTGACCTGCGGGTCAAAATACCGCAGGTAGATTAGCCATGGTATTTTGACCCCCGTCCCTCCCTTGCAGCAGATCTTTTTTCAAACATATTTCAACCAAGGTATAATGTAAAAGTCATATAAATAAAACCAACAGCAATTCCATGCTAATTACAATTATTTTGAAGTTGGGTGTGAGGGGGGGGGGGGGGGGGGTCATTTCACCATAGCGGTGAAATGACCCGCGGGTCAAAATACCGCAGGTAGATTAGCCATGGTATTTTGACACCCTCCCCCCCCCCCCCCCCCTTTAAATAAGATGAAACTTTCATCAAAATGACTTTAAAACATAAATAATTTGAATTGTTTAGTTAATATATAGAAAACGATATTTTCAAGTTATGGGCAAGGAATTGTTGTTGGTTTTATTTATACGACTTTTACATTGTAGGTTAGCCATGGTATGTTGGCCCCCTCCCCCCTTGAAGCAGATTTAATCTTTTAAACATCTTTCAACCATAGTATAATGTAAAAGTCATATAAATAAAACCAACAGCAATTCCATGCTAATTATTGTGATTTTGAAGTTTGGTGTGAGGGGGGTGGGGTCATTTTACCATAGCGGTGAAATGACCCGCGGGTCATGATACCGCAGGTAGATTAGCCATGGTATTTTGAACCCCCCCCCCCCCTTTAAATTAGATGAAACTCTCCTCAAAATGACTTTAAAACATAAAGAATTTGAATTGTTTAGTTAATATATAGAAAACAATATTTTCAAGTAATGGGCATGGAATTGCTGTTGGTTTTATTTATATGACTTTTACATTGTAGATTAGCCATGATATTTCGACCCCCCTTGAAGCAGATTTAATCTTTTTTCAAACAACTTTCAACCAAAGTATAATGTAAAAGTCATATAAATAAAACCAACATCAATTCCATGCTAATTACAATGATTTTGAAGTTTGGTGAGAAGGGGGGGGGGGGGGGGGGGTCATTTCACCATAGCGGTGAAATGACCCGCAGGTCATGATACCGCAGGTAGATTAGCCATGGTATTTTGACCCCCCCCCCCCCCCCCCTTTAAATTATATGAAACTTTCCTCAAAATGACTTTAAAACAAATAATTTGAATTGTTTAGTTAATATATAGAAAACAATATGGCATGGAATTGCTGTTGGTTTTATTTATATGACTTTTACATTGTAGGTTAGCCATAGTATTTTGACCCCCCGCCCCCCTTGAAGCAGATTTAATCTTTTTTCAAACATCTTTCAACCAAGGTATAATGTAAAAGTCATATGAATAAAACCAACAGCAATTCAATGCTAATTACAATTATTTTGAAGTTGGGTGTGAGGGAAGGGGGGGTCATTTTACCATAGCGGTGAAATGACCCGCGGGTCAAAATACCGCAGGTAGATTAGCCATGGTATTTTGAACCCCCCCCCCCCCCCCCCCCTCCTTTAACTTAGATGAAACTTTCCTCAAAATGACTTTAAAACATAAATAATTTGAATTGTTTAGTTAATATATAGAAAACGATATTTTCAAGTTATGGACAAGGAATTGCTGTTGGTTTTATTTATATGACTTTTACATTGTAGGTTAGCCATGGTATTTTGACCACCTCCCCCCTTGAGGCAGATTTAATCTTTTTTCAAACATCTTTCAACCATAGTATAATGTAAAAGTCATATAAATAAAACCAACAGCAATTCCATGCTAATTATTGTGATTTTGAAATTGGGTGTGAGGGGGGGGGGGTCATTTCACCATAGCGGTGAAATGACCCGCGGGTCATGATACCGCAGGTAAATTAGCCATGGTATTCCCACCCCCTCCCTTTAAATTAGATGTAACTCTCCTAAATATGACTTTGAAACATAAATGATTTGATTTTTTTGTTAATATATAGAAAACAATACTCTTTAAGTCCTTTCCATGTTTTAGGGGGGGGGGGTCAAAATACCGCAAGGGGGGGGGGGGGGTCATTTCACCACCGCGGGTCATTTCACCGCCCGGGTCAAAATAATATCTCATACCGGTTTCTATGAGGATAAAGGTATATTTTCAAAGTAGAATAGGATAAATATTTAAGCCCAAGACAACCACAAACATTTAACCCCGTCAGTGCATGCCGTACCCCGAATACAATGATTATTCGCAAACAGTTTGGATACTGACCGCTACTCCAAACTGTTTAACACATATATTTCAATATTTCTTCAGTCTAAATACAAAAAAGTTAAATAAGAAAAATAAAGGCATATTATGACCAATTGTTTAAAGCAGATAATAGCATGGCAGACAAGGGGGTAAAGGGAAACGCTCTCTGTTGGTGAGATCTTTGCAACAGGATAATAAAGATAGGAAAATCCGTGTCATTTGTTTAACCCATTTTTGCCTAGCGTCACATAAAAGGACAAATGTTAAACAGTGTAGACTCTGATCAGACGCCGCATGATGCGGCGTCTGATCAGAGTCTACACTGTTTGCTGATAGGAATTTCCATAAAACCAAAATGAAAATTTGCACCAGACAACCTCACATCAAAAATGGACTAATCCTATATAAATTGTTATCATAAGGATGGATGAATCCACTTGGCATGAATGAGTTAACCCATTCAATGTTACATGTATATTGTCGTCTAGTTTAAAAAATTGTCGTCTGCAACATTATTCTAAAAATCTAGAAATTAGCATTTTAACCCTTTCCCCCATAAAGGCGCCTTTTAGCGGATATTATTTATTCTTCCGCTGAAGAAAATAGTTCCAATTAAATCAGTCTTAAATATATGGCATAGGTAATATTTTTTATATTCTAGCACATGGAAGCTTAAAGCAGGCTGAAAGTAAAGCAGAATGCGCCTTAAGGCGCATTCTGCTTTACTTTAAACCTACTTTAAGTGATCACATATCTTCAATACTAGAAATAGGCTATCGGGTAAAGGGTTAGCACTGCCAACGTTTGGTCTTATTTATTAGCACAATTGTTTGGTCTCCGTGCGATAATTTGAGTAAGGGATGACATATTTGATTGGACATTGGTACAGTGTTAGCTTATGAGGTTATCTAGGTTAAGTATGCATGAATTTGAGGTCAAATGTCAATTATGAAGGCCAGTGGTACATCAATACATGTTTTATTTAGGGTTTTGTCTTACTTTATTTGGACTAAGTATTGGGTCTTTAGGGTCCGGCAACTTCACTTATCTGCCTCAATGAATGAAACATGTCGAATTACAGATTGACGACATTGACCTTTGACATTGACCTGTATAACCTAAATTAAGTTCTTTGATTGTATGGTCAGTCATAGACTAATAATGTGCATGAGCTTTTTTACAGTTCAATACAACAAAATGCATTTGTTTCTGTCACTGTGAAACAGTGAATTGTTGCAAATAAGTAAATTGTAATTTATTAAACTAAACTAGTATTTGCAATAAGTTTGGACCCATTTGATTTTCAAATTTGACTGCAACAAGCGTCATACTTCATTATGCCAACCTATATATTTGTATATATCACATTTTATATATTACAACAGAAAGTATTGCTTAGAATTGGGAGCAATAATTCCCTATGGTGGGTGACATTGCCAAATCTCATTACATAATATCACATGCTTCATCATTGAAATTTTTACGTAGGCAAATCACGTGAAGTATAACCTATCAGAGTGGTGCAGCTAGAAACATGTTTGTTTTTTTCTTGTGACGCCGACAGTCCTTCAACGCTTTCAGAACGTTTTAACTATTTTAGGGACGCCAGTCTACTCGACTGAACTGTGCACCACCTTGTGTCTGAGGCCGCTGTCGTCACTGTGTGGAGACCAGACTTTATCAGGCCTCTGCGCCGATGATATTACTGCATTTATCAACAACTCCGTGTAAGTAATATTAAACATATTGAACAAAGTGCGATTGTGAGAGTTAGGCATAGGAGGAAATGTAATGTCAATTTTGTATTAAAGCAATAACTACATGGAAAATAGCTCTTTTAATCACTTTCAGTGTTAGCATTCTTAGACTGCATTAACCCATTACATTTCAATCCTCCATTTAAGAAAATAGTTCCTATTCATATAGTCATGAATATGTATTATAATAAATATTTTTTATACTCTAGCAGATGATTACTTAAATCAGGCTGAAAGTAAAGCAGAATGCACCTTTATGCGCATTCTGCTTTTCTTTCAACCTACCTTAAGTGTATACGACTAGAAATAAGCTATAGGGTAATGAGTTAAGCAGTCACATGTTTTAGTAGTTTCGCTGCGTCTGATCTGGATTCAAGCTGTTTGCAAATGTAGGTCAATGTCTCTCCCCATAACGACTCCCTCCAAACAACACATATAATCTGTGTCTCCCATGGGATGTCGTTCTAGAGAGGGAACGCTGTACATCTATTTTCTTCAGCAAAGGTATAAATTAGAGGAGTATAAGGACGTACTTATGGGATAATGGGTTAACCCTTTGAACCCTAGTCCCGCATTTAGGCGTCTTTTCAAACAGTGTACATGTGTATAGTACACTTGTCCTGTGCAAACAGTGAAGGCCCAGATCAGAGGGCTCCGAAAGGAGCCCTCTGATCAGGGTCTTCACTGTTTGTCAGTAATGCCAACATTGACAAAAACAACTCTTAAAAGTCAGAAATGGACCAGACAAAAATCAAAACTGGAATAATCCATTCAAAGTTTCAGGGAGGAAAGAGTTAGGCCATTTTGAACAAGGTATAGTGCAGCTAGAGACATGCGACTTAACATGCTGATGCGCCTCAATGAGTAGAACATGTTTAACCAGTTTGTTTGTCCTCACCTTTGACATAGAGTGAGCTCCAACGTTATGTTTTCTGTTGGCTATGTCAATCAAAACGTACAAATGTTTTAACCAATCAAACTTGGGCTACAGGTGTCCGTTTCATAGAACTTCGTACGACAAATGTTGTCGTTAGTCCGATTATAAAAATCTAGTCCGATTATAAAAGTCTAAATTATTAATTATTTCTCCATACCGAAAAGACGATTCCAAAGAGATGTCACAAGACAGGATTAGATCGAGAAATTAGTAATTACATGTATTTTAAAGTTTTGACTTACGACAACATTTGTCGTAAGAAGTTTTATGAAACGGGGTCCAGATGTGTTGAATTATGGGTAAAGCGTACATAGGCAAGATACATAATTGTCCGGGATAGTTTTAATGTACAGTTCTTAACCCATTAACCAATAGCCTGTTTCTAATTTTGAAGATTTGTGATCTGAATTACAATTGTTTGCAAATGTTAAACAAGTCGAGCTTAACACATTCAACTCTAGCGACGAGTTTACTCGTCATTTAAAAAATGTGCCTGTGAGGATAACACTTGTCCCATGCAAACAGTGTAGACCCTTATAAGCGGGCTCATATGAGCCCTCTGATCAAGGTCTACATTGTTTGTCATATTTTAAATATATTAAAATCAACCCTTAATAGTCAAAAATGTACTAGAAGCTGCTTACTCAATGTGATTTTCCAGGTCAAGGTTAAACCAGAATTGTGAGAATACCAACCTTACAGTCAACGTGATGAAATTGGCTTCAATATGCGGGGCAAATAAAAAATGTCAAGGTAAATATATTTTTCTTTAACCAATACCCCTATAAATACACTTTTTTACGCCTATGATTTATTCTTCCACTGAAGAAAATCGGTCCCTTTTATACAGACATGCATATTATATCATAAGAAATAGTTTCTATATCCTGACATTTAATAGCTTAAACAGGCTGAAAGTAAAGCAGAATGAGTCTTTAGGCGCATTCTGCTTGCTGTCAACCTGCTTTAATTTTAACTCTTTACCCCATAGCCTGTTTCTTGTTTTGAAAATATGTGCATGACTACTTAAATCAGGTTGAAAGTAAAGCAGAATGCGCCATATGGGCGCATTCTGCTTTACCTTCAACCTGCTTTAAGCTATTAACTGCTAGAATAAGGAAAGTATTAAATATGACACATACTCATTACGGTATATATTGGAACTATTTTCTTCAGCGGATGAATAAAATGCAAGTGCTAAAAGTCGCAAGGGTTAAGTGATCGACTTTCTTTAAAACGAGAAACAGGCTATGGTGTTAAACTCGTAATTTGTAAATACACGGCCACTCAACATTCACACGTAGATATACATGAACACATACGCACCTAAAGAATATGCAGCTGCCCAAATACTTTTGTTTTAGAGCTGTCATTTCTCCGGAAGTTTCCGAAATATTCGGATTTTTCTTAATTTCCCCAGGCCTACGGATTTGTTCCGAAATCTACGAATGTCTGCACATACTTTTTTAAATTTTGAATTGTATACGTTTCTTTCTTAGGAAACACTGATATGGTGGCGTCTGAACTGGATTCAAACTATTTGCATAATATGTTAGTGTTATAGATTCTGGTAGGGAAATGGTTAAAGGTACGATCAAAAAAATCTCACTTGAAATTTTGGAAATCTTAGGAAATTTCTCAGCAACATATGGTAGTCCTGTTCTTATGATACGTGTACATGACAGATGTGTGCATTATTCGCATTTACGCACATAAACCCATTACCTCTTAGCCTATTTCTAGCTTTGAAAACAGGCGACCACTTTAAGCAGATTGAAAGTAAAGCAGAATGTACCTGATGGCACATTCTGCTTTACTTTCAGCCCGCTTTAAGCTACCATATGCTATAGAAATGATATATGATATAGAAATTATTTCTTCTGGTACATATTCTTGGCTTTATAAATTGGAACTATTTTCTTCAGTGGAGGAATAAATAGAGTGTAAAAAGGTGTTTTAAGGGGTAATAGGTTAAACGAATCCGATTCTCAAACATTGCCCCAATGTCGATGTTTTTCTGTAACAAGTATTGAAAAGCTCAGGATAATCATGAGCTCCATGAATTTATTGTACATTACTATTACATTTACTATAGTAACCCGGCGTCTGATCAGGCTCCAAATTGTTTGACACTCGGCTAAAAAAACATGATCAGACTAATCAAAAACCTTTCAGTTTATGTATTTGATTGCTTTGAGTTTGCGTTTCGTCAAAAGTGAAATAATAATTAACGCCTTCTCTGTTGTATCCCTGCAGGTGGAACTGTCGTTGGTACGACTTTTGGCTTCAAGGTCCAGCTATTTCAAGGCGAAAGAAACCCAGTTTGTAAAGGGGCTGGCTGGTACAAAAACACGTTTTTAGAAGTGTATGGAACTCCAAATGATGACCCTTCTAAGGAGCCAATTATAACATGCCAACTGAGAGGCTTGGAGAATTTATTTTCTCAAAACCTGATGCCAAAGTGCAACAGCTCGATGTCACATACTGGTAAAACCAGTAACACGTACGATGACGCTGCCTATATGGTTGTTGAAGATTCAATGGCTGTAGAAATAACAACGTCGCAAACTTCTCAGAATAATTCAATCAGAACCAGTCAAATACCAAGTAAGATTTTATTTTCAATTTTGTCCGGATTGCGAAGCAAGTTTGGTTAATAGATTGGCACTTGCCGTCTGTCCGTCCGTTCAGTCAACGTTTTTGTAATACATGTATTATAACATGCAAAGTTTCATAACACCTTTCGCGAGAACTAAGCTTACGCATGCGCTACCTTAATACAGCACAAAAGTAACGAGACATCGCAGACGAGACGAATACCCTCACCCAATTATATTTATACTAGCGACGACCTTTTAAAAGGGGTGATGTCTGTGAGTATGTGAAGTTTCGTGGAAAATGAAATATACTCTGGACAAAATGAGTTAAAGACATACAAACATACGCACATTTTGCAATAGAGGTCAAAGGTCAAGGTCACAGTGACCTTCAAGTGACCTTCAAGTATGCGACACTCCGCCATCCCATGATGTACTTGCACATAAGATTTGCTATTCCTAGCTGATACGGTACAGAAGATATGCCCGGACAAGCTTTAAAAAAAAAGTCAAGGCAAAGTATGCGACACTTCGCCATCCCAAGATGTACTCGCACAACAAATTTGCTATTCCAATCTAATGTGGTAAAGGAAATATACTCCTGACAAAATTGATTTACATGCATACAAAAATATACACATTTTACAATTGAGGTCAAAGGGCAAGGCCAAGATGACCTTAAAGTAGAATGTGACTCACCATCATCCCATGATGTACTCACATGTAACACATTTGGTGTCTTAGTTAATGTGGAAGTACTCGGCACATTTTACAATTGGGTTAAAGGTCAAGATCACAGTGACCTTAAAGTAGTATGCAACACTCTGCCATCCCATGATGTACTCACGCTTCGAATTTACTTTTCCTAGCTGATACGGTACAGAAGATATGCTCTGGACAAGCTTTTTAAAAAATTGAGGTCAAGGTCACAGTGACCTAAAAGTAGTATGCGACACTCCGCCATCCCAAAATGTTCTCACACACCAAATTTGCTATTCCTAGCTGATGTGGTAAAAGAAATATACTCAGGATAAAATGAGTTACATGCATACAAACATACAAACATTTTACTATTGAGGTCAAAGATGAAGGTCAAGGTCCAGGTCACAGTGACCTTAAAGTAGTTTGTGACTCTTCGCCATCCCATGATGTACTCACATGTAGCAAATTTGCTATTGCTAGCTGATACGGTATAGAAGATGTATTCCGGATTAATGGTTTTGTTTAATTAATGACAATGGTCAAGGTCACAGTGACCTAAATGTAGTATGCGGCACTCCGCAGTCCCGCGATGTACTTACACAACAAGTTTGGTGTCCGTTGCTAACGGGGTGAAGGAAATATTATCCGGACAAAAAGTATCACGTACAGACGCACACACATACACACAAACACACACCTATATACAAAGGTACGGACAGATCACTATATATCCTCTCGATGAGTCGCGGGGGTATAATGACGAAAGCTCTTATTGTATATTTCTGTATTATGTCTGTTCCACATCAAGTTTTACAAACATAACCTGCAAATTCTGCTTCGTTTGAAGCGCAGCTATCGACAGGTTTGTTGTTCATTTCTTCAGGACTGCCATAAGTTGATCCTGAAAAATTCTAAGATTTCCAAATTTTCTTTATTTCAAGCGCAATTTTTACACCCTACCCATAATCTGTTTCTAGTTTTGAAGACACGTGGCCACTTAAGGCAGGTTGAAGAGCAGAATGCGTCTTAAGGCGCATTCCGCTTTCCTTTCAGCTTGCTTTGATAAGCTATCATCTGCTAGGATAAAAATCAGAAGATTTCTGAAATCCAGAGATATGGCATCCCTGTTTCTGAAACGTTTCAGACTGCCTAGATACCAGAGAAACCAAATCAGACGACAAGTTCAAGGGTTCGGATGTTGCCATGGCAGCGGGGTTTTCCTTTACGTTTGGAATGGCCTCGGTGTTAGCTGTATTCGTGTTGATGCAAATGAGAAGAGAACAGCAATTGTAAGCCAAGCTCGCTTTAACACTTTTATGCTCAATTTGTCATATAGTCTACATGTGCAGTGCTCCCTCCCTACAACGATCCTCCGAATAACGATTCCCTTCCTACACCAACTCATGCCGCTGTTCCCTGACAAGACAATTATGTCAAATCTTTTACCGTTGCAATGTCGTCTGCTTAAAAATGTCGTCTGCTGTTGTTCTCAAGTCATATAATGGACATTTTGACAGAAGAAAACATAATACGAGTGACAAACAACTTGATCTGGATTCAATCTCTTTACAAATGTAAGCCAATATCCCTCCCTATAACATGTGCACACACATATTATTTGTCTCCCATGGAATGTTGTTATAGGGAGATAGCAGGTACTGCGCAACTTTTGGAAATTGGTCAAGTTAACAAGCTGTGCATACCCTAATCAAGGGGTTCTTTAAGGGGTCGTCTGATCAGGGTCTTCACTGTTTGCAGAATATTGATAAACTGATTTCCAGCAAAGGTTTCTCAAGAGTTAAGAACTGTTTCTACACCCTCCAATAGTTTAGAAATTACAATCCACCGTGGTTTCAGCAGCGATATCTTGGACACGTTAAACTTTCTCATTTAAACGAAACAAAATGCAGCCACAATATACAAAATGGAGTATTTAACCCTTTACCTTTTAAGTACTTTCTAGTATTGAATATAGCTAATCATTTAAAGCATGTTGAATGTAAAGCAGAATGCGCCTTAAGGCGCATCCTGCTTTACTTTCAGCCTGCTTTAAGCTACTTTCGAAAACATATAAAATATTTATGAAAATACATAGTCATGCCTGTATAAATGGAAACTATTTTCTTCAGTGTAGGAATGAATTAAATGTGCTAAAAGACGCTTCTATTGGGTAAAGGGTTAATATGAATGCATATAGCAGTTAAAAGCCTGTTCCCAATGTTATAAAGCGTTTGAGTTGAGTCAGATTGTTTTCAAGCATTTGATTGGTCATATTTGAGCTTTTGCTCAAATCTGACCAATCAAATGCTTGAGAACTAACGTATGTCAGACTTAAACTAAACTTATTATAATCCTGGCTCCGAGGTTGAGTCTGGGTGTGTTCCCAAGCATTTGATTAGTCAGATTTAAACCTAAGCTCAAATCTGACCAATCAAATGCTTGGGAACGAGTTTAGACTCATGTCAAAAGCTTTATAACCTCGGAGCCTGGACACTCACCAGACACCTAAGATCCCTACGTCCGTTCTTATTCCAAACTTTAAACTTTTTCAAATGAGTCGATATACAAATATCGTACAAATGTTACTCATTGATCTTGCAGGTGTTTTAGGGAGAGAGATTGTCGAAGTCCTGGTAAAATGTGGACAGCAAGCGACACTGCAACTAACAAGGTAACGTTTGTTTTTTCAGGGCCCAAGGTCATAAAGCTTTTAAAGCTGGGTATGAGATCGCTCCCCGAGCATTTGATTCTCGACTTATTTCCACAAATTTCACGGGTTTGTGAGCAATATTGCCTAAAAATCCACCACATATTACTTTTTAGCTCGACTAATTCGAAAAGTCGAGCTATTGTCGTCACCCTGTCGTCTGCGTCTGTGTTGGTAAAGTTTTTTGGTTAAAGTTTTTGTAAGACAACATTTCTCAATAACGAACAAATGTGTCCATTTGAAACAACCTGAAATACGTGTTCAGTATCAAAAGGGCAACTCATTACAATTAGGCAATTAACCCTGGGATATGTGATTCCTGATGGCGAGTTTTGTCTCTCTAACAACCATTGTTAGTATTGAAAGGAACACTCATTAGCTAACCCCTTTTTGACTTAGAATTTACTTTTAATGGAATGCAGATGCAGGTATCAATGCTTTTAAAACAAAAATTAGTTAAGTAAAAGCTTGCATAATATTATATTATTTCCTCTTATATGAACATAGTAAACACATGTATTACATTTAGTTGTTGTTGCTTACAAACTTCTATGCGGTGCTCTTTTCATATTACAATTACGACAGTGCCATAAATATCATGATTTTGGTAATTTGGGGCAAATTTCTGGCTTTATTCGGACAAGGTGATACAAAAGAGTATATATATGAACAAACGGACAGATAGTGGTAAAACTGCATCATGTACCTCGACTTATCGTTGCGGGTGAGGGCATAAAAATATACCCCCTCCGATTCTTGTACGGGTAGGGAGGTAAGTTATGCGTAGATGACTCACATTTCTTTTGGAGTAAATAGGTCGACTGTTAAGGTCATGGTGGCGTGGGCATACATGCTTTACAAACATATCTTATTAACAGTCGAACTTCGATATCTCGAACTCTGTAAGGTCGAACATACCCGTATGTCAAAGTTAAAACGTGGCTTAGCCACGTTTTAACTTTGAAATACGGGTATGTTTGACTTAACCGAGCATGAAATAATGCAATTCATGTGTCGATAAATCGAAATTAGTGAGTTCGAGATATCGAAGTTCGACTGTATGTTGTTTTTCAGGTGATACACATGATAAAGGACAAGAAAACTGCAAATGTTGATGAGGACACTGGAGTGAAAAACAACACGTCACATGATGAGCATGTTTACTGCGATCTGGATAAACGAAAGCACGGATGTGAAAGTTCTACACCAGTTATTGGGAGATCAGATATCTCTAACCCGACGTACGAGATAGACAGCGAAGATGTGTTCGAACATGAGCGAGAAAGTGCTGCCGATCAGCATGCATATTTTGTCCTAGAAAACGACAACTTCAGAATCGGCGAGAAGGTCGGAGATGTATCCGCGACATGTGAAGATGCGACCGCTGGTGATGGGACACACCAGGCTGGTGGTGAAAAGGCAGAGGGAGCTGGGGAACAAGACACTATGTATTTTGTACTAGAAAAGGGGCCGCAGTAGAGCCCTGCTATTAACCCTTTCCCACTTTGAAGCACCTTTTAGCACATTTCAGTTTTTCCCCCACTTAAGAACGGAACTATTTTCTATATCCTAGTAGATGGTAGCTTATAAAGCAGGCTGAAAATAAAGCAGAATGCTTCTGCTTTACTTTCAACCTGCTTTTCTGTGTCCATCTGTCTTCCAAAACTAGAAACATGCTATGGGTTAATACACAAAGCACGGTGTTTGTTTCGATATATAACGAGAGTTCTAACACTCTCCCTTAAATATTACCATGTAGAATACAAAGGTCTTTTACAATCATCGAAGACCCAGATCAATGGGTTCCTGCAGGATCTCTCTGATATGGGTCTACACTGCCATGCACTTTTTTGCAAAAAAGTATTCCTGTAGTAGACAAGACTGAATTGGGAGACTGGAATTTTGCATTTGAAGTTTTTCATAGGTTGAGTAATAAATTAACCCCCTTCACTGCTATGACGTCATCAGTTTCAATCAATTGCCGTCTGCTATTATTTCTAAAAAAAATTTTTTTAGGTATTTTGACTTAAGAAATATTTTAACGATTACCAAACAATTCGGACCCTGATCATACACCGCGTAACGCGGCGTCTGATCAGGATCCAAACTGCTTGCAAATTATATATATTAATAAATATTGTACTCGGGGTAAGGTAAGAACTATTTATTGATCAAGTCCGACATACCCGACAGGGTTAGATCTGTTCGTTACCGGGACCATGTTTTTGCTGATACAGATAATAATTCAGAATTCACGCAGGCACTATTGTGAGCAAAGGCTGTTATTATTACATGTATTATTATGTTTTTGTTATTCTCTATGTTGTTCAAAGGATATGGTTTGATTGTTAAATAGAATAAATCATAAAAAAAACCTGATGAAAATGTGACTTAGATCTATTTGATTTGAAGTACCAGCATAGTTTTTATTAGCTCGCTGGTACAAGTCGAGTTTATGCCATACTCCGGCGAAGTCGTTTTGACTGGCTTATACAGTTTTAAAGAAAATGCCAAACCCCTATTTCCCTTGAGGTGTTGCTTTCAAATTTGGCATACGTGTGTATATGGACAAGATATTTCCTTGCACGCACAAAATGCGAGGTTGCTTTGCCTCTGATCAGAATCAAAATTGTTTGTTGTTGTTGTTGCTAAGACGGTTTAACCCCTTCACTGCCTTACCCCGAGTATAGGTAAACAACGAGCAGTGAACCATGAATGTACTTTACAGTTTGGCACTTTCCACGATTTAGGGGTGTCTGCATTGCTGCAGTCCATCTAACTAAGCTGTCGATATGCTGACAGAATGCTGACACCCCTCAAAAGTGGACCGCGCTAAATTGTATGGCTCACTGCTCGTTGTTTACTTATACTATGGTTATTTGCAAACCGTTTGGATCCTGATCAGACGCCGCGTAACGCGGCGTCTGATTAGGATCCAAACTGTTAGACACTCAATTTTATATTTATTAGGTTAAAATACCTTAATTTAAGTTTGAGAAATAACAGCAGACGACAATTGTTTAAAAGTCATGCCGTCATGGCAGTGAAGGGGTTAACGTCCTCTCGAAGCCATGTATTGATACATCCTCATATGCCTTGCGGCCATAGTCACTTTCATTGGGAAGAAGATCCAAATTGTTTGACATTGTACTTATATTTTTTCAGTCATAATGACAAGTTTCATTTGTTACTCATCAACTCCTAGCTATGAATACAGCGCTCCCTCTCTCTCTACAACAACACCCAGTAGGAGACAAATAGTGTGTGTTGTTCGGAGGGAGTTGGTATCGAGAGGGACATTTAATACTCTAAGAGTGCTAAATATGACATGGCTTACATTTGCAAATATTCTGTAACGCGGCGTCTGGATTCAAGCTGTTCGATACTCGTGATATTGTTTCTGTCAAAATGTCAAATATTTAACAGTACGACGACAAATACTGCAGCAGTGAAAGGAACCCCAAACGCAATGCGCGTACAGTGGAGAATCTGTTATTCTTTCCCGTTTAAACGCAAACGTACGCAAACGCAAAGCACTAAAACGTAGAAAAGAACAACTTTTGGACAATTCTGATAATTCTTGTTTATCTTGGTGGCAAACAGTTTGGAGCCTGATCAGACGCCGGGTTACCCGGCGTCTGATCTGGCTCCAAACTGTTTGCACTGCAAATAATAGTTTTAGCGTAAACGCGTTTATTAGGAAAGAATAACAGATTCTCCACTGTAACTGTAGAAAATTATAATGCTTTGAAATTTTCTAATTCTATTTTATCTGAGTGGCAAACAGATTGGCGCCTGGTCAGACACCGGGTAACGCAACGTATGATCTGACTCAAACCTGTTTACAATGGAAATTATAGCTACTGGCAACGTGACGACTTCTCACTCGCGGCTTTGGCGGAGAGTCCCGATGTTCAAAACCGCAAGTGAGAAGTCGCCACGTCGCCAGTAGCTTTAAGGATGTCCACAGTAGTGAACGAAACCATCAGCAATAAAAATATAGTAAGTGTTGTGATTTGATGAAAAGATATTCTAATTGTGGATTTACCAACATTATGAACAGAATGGAAATAAGGGTTTTAGCTTAGCTTAGTCGTGCTTCCGTTAACATCTTAACACTCTAGAGGCCCCATTTTTACTTGACCAGAATGATTATCTTGACAAGAGCTAGGTTAAGGTCGATTATGGGTCAGGTTGGATTGAAAACTAGATCACTGGGTCAAATCTTGGGGAACAAAACTTGTGAACACTCCAGAGGCCACAATTTTGACCCAATATTTATCAAACTTGGTCAGAATGTCTATCTTGACAAAATCTAGGTCATGGTCGATACTGGGTTATGTGGAGACAAAAATGTCACGTGGTCAAATCTTAGAAAAAGCTTGTGAACACTCTAGCAGCCACAATTTTAACCCAATCTTGATCAAACTTATTCAGAATTCAAAAGGCTAGGTCAAGTTTGTTTATGGATTATGTGGGAATTAAAAAGTAGGTTTCTAGGTCAAATTTTAGAAAAAAGCTTGTGAACACGTTAGTAGCCACACTTGACCCAATCTGATCCTGATAAAATCTAGGTCAAGTACGATGATGGGTTATGTGGGGTCAACAATAAGGTAACTAGGTCATATCTAAGAAAAACCTTGTGAACACTCTAGTTGCAACAATTTTGTCCCAATCTTTATCTAACTTGGTCAGAATGGCGATCTTGACCAAATCTAGATCAAGTTCCAGTATGCGTTCTGTAGGGTCACTAGGTCAAATATTAGAACAAGAGCCGCATGCGGCCCTATATCGCTCACCTGGTACCCATGGTTACGGTCATGGTAATGGACCAGCAATGATTAAGTTTTCACTTTTAGCCATCATCCGTAAATTCACCCCCACACACTGGCTTGGCAGGTCCAATACGGTCCACTTTACGATCTGGTCCAAAAAAGCCCACAATTGATTTTGCTAGTATATGTTGTTTGAGCTAGGAAGATTATTTGAAGAAACCTGGCAAAGGGTCACCCATGAATCATTATTTGTGTAAAAATATTCGTAAATCAGGTCAGTAGTTTCAAAGAAAAATATTTTTAAAGATTTTCTTTACAGAAATATAATGAAAACTTGCCCCACCAACTGGCGATCATGTTCTTTAAGATAACAAAATTATTTTAAGAAATCTGGTAGAGAGTCATCAATGGATCATTTGTGTAAAATTATTTTCAATTTGGACCAGTAGTTTCACAGAAGAAGATTGTTAAAGTAACATAAGGAAAACATGCTCCACCCACTGCCGGCCATGATTTTTTAGATATCAAAATTGTTTTAAGAAATCTGGTAGAGGGTCACAAATGGATCATTTGTCTGAAATTACTTTCAAATCTGACCAACAGTTTCAGACAAGAAGATTTTTTAAATTTTTCACTATATAGCCATAAAAGGAAAATCTGCCCCACCCACTAGCGGCCATGTTTTTTAAGACAGGAAATTTATTTTTTTTAAATCTGATAGAGGGTCACCAAAGGCACGTTTGGGTAAAATTATTTTCAATTCGGACCAATAGTTTTTGACAAGATTTTTAAAGTTTTTTTTCAATCGGTTGCCATGTCAACCACAATTTCAATTGGATTTCTATATTTGAAGAAATCTGAGAGACTACCCTACAAGGAACAATCATATTTAGTTTTGATGAAATTGGCCCAGTGGTTTCCAAGAAGATCTTTGAACAAAAAGTTTGAGGACGGGCAGACTGACGGACGACGACAGACGCAGTGCGATCACAATAGTACCTTGGTACTTCATGCCAGGTGAGCTAAAAAAAGTTTGAACACTCTAGTAGCCACAATTTTTATCCAACCTTGATCTAACTTATTCAGAATGACCATCTTGACAAAATCTAAGTCAAGCTCGATAATGGGTTATGTGGGCTTAAAAAGGAGGTCACTAGATCAAATCTTAGAAAAAGCTTTGAACACTCTAGCAGCCACAATTTTGACAAAATCTTGATCAAACTTATTCAGATTGGCCATCTTGACCGAATCGAGGTCAAGATTGAGTGTGGGCTCAAAAAGTAGGTCACTAAGTCAAAATTTAGAAAATACTTGTGAACCCTCTAGCAGCCACAATGTTGACCCAATATTGATCAAACTTGGTCAGAATGGCCATCTTGACAAAGTCTAAGTCAATTTTGATAATGGGTTTTGTGGGGTCAAAAAGGTCACTAGGTCAATTCTTAGAAAAAGCTAGTGAACACTCTAATAGCCACAATTTTGACCCAATGTCGCTAGGTCAAGTGAGAGGAAATGAGAGGATTCAACTGTTGACCAATCAAGCCAATTCAATCAGTTGAGCGACCAATGACCATCATGACCTTCTTGTTTTCTATTACCTCCATTTAATTTGAATATACCATACAATATCATTTTCCTTGAAAATGGGTCTGCTACAAATGGTTCAACTGCAATTTTTTTTAAATAAATCAAGACCATAACTCTTGACATGCCTAAAGCAATTTTGGCAATTATCCAACTTGACCAAGATTTTAGACTAATATGCATTTTCAGAACATCTGATAAAAACAATTTGATTAAGAGAGAGCACAAGCTTGAAACAGCCATTTTTAATAATTCAATGCGTGTAACTCTGACATGACTTATGCGACTTTACAACAATAAACATTTTCAGTAGGAGATCGGACAGGCATGAAAGTCATTTTTTTAATAATACAAAGGCCTTAATTCTGAGTTGCATTATGCGAGTTGGGTAGTTTTCGAACTTGACCGTGATTTTACACCAATAAACATTCAGTAAGTTTGAAGATCAAATGAAAACTATTGGAGTTAGAGAACGAACATAAACAAGGGGGCATTCTTTAATCACTCACCTTACCATGGTGACACAAAGATTGGTCAAGTGATATCAGAAAAGATTTGTAAACTTGCACGGATGTTATAAAGAAAACCAGCCTTATCCACTGGCAGCCATGTTTTTTTTATGCTAAGAAACCTATTTTGAGAAATCTGGTAGAGTGTCAGAGCTATGAATCATTTTCATATGGCGAAAGTGGTTTAAGACAAGAATGTTGTTCAAGTTTTCATTGGAAAATGGGAAAAGTCTTTTTTAGTTCATGTGACCTAGATAAGCAACGGACCGGAACAATTTCAACAGCATTGGTAAAGGACATCTAGAAGTTACACCATACCAAATCTCAAAGCTCTCGCTGTATTAGTTTCAGAGAAGTTGTTTGAAGATTTCACTATATAACTCCATGTAACAACTTTGACCCCTAGATGCGGGGTCATTTTTGATCCAGGGGGAATATTGATCAATCTTGATAGAATACCTGCATATGACACTATGTGCCAAATATCAAAGCTCTGACTCTTGTGGTTTTTGAGAAGAAGTTTGAAGATTTCACTATAACTCTATGTAAAATTGTGACAACATTTGAATCATCTTGATAGAGGACGTATAGATGATGCTATGTACAAAATATCTAAGCTCTGGTCCATGTGATTTTTGACAAGACGATATTTTAAGAATTCCTTATTTTTCACTCTAGTTGTCATGGCAACCAGAGTTCTGCATTGTTTCAAATTCTTTAAACAACTTTGAAAGAGTTTGACCCAAGGAACATTCCTGTAAAGTTTGGTTGCAATCAGGCATGTGGTTTTGAAGAAGATGTTTAAAGAAATTGTTGACACACCATCAAAAGCTCATCTTGCTCAGGGGCCTGTTTCATTAAACATCGTAGGTCAATACTTTAAAATACATTTAATTTCTTATTTCTCAAGACAATTTCAAAGAGATGTCACAAGACAGTATTAGATGGAGAAATAAATTATAATTGAGACTTTTATAATCTGACTTAAGACAACAAATATCGTACAAAGTTTAATGAAACGGGGCCCCAGGTGAGCTACAAAAGGGGGACAGAGGGACAGGCCGGATTGACAGTATGGTCGCTATAGGGCAACCACCTCTTGGTGGGGCCCTAATGAGCTGATCTTTTACCCCATAGTCTGTTTCTAGTTTTGGAGACAGGTGACCACTTAAGGCCTTTCGCTACCGGAAGTCGGTCTTGCGGGCGAGCGGATATGCGTCTTGACGACACAGACTTCTTCCGTACGTGCTTATACTAGAAAATTTATATAAAGGAAATGTTGATACGATTTAGTATAATCCTTCATAACGCAGTCAGTACAGTGGTTGACTAGCAATTGAAAGGTCATAGGTTCGAGACCCATGCGATCCAAATATTTTTTTAAGTGTTCGATATATTGACTTCTCAATCCATTACAAGCAGTGATCAAGGGACATGTTATGTTTTGTCTTCGTTGATTAGAATAAGTGATGTTATATACGGTCCAATTATATTTCCACTTACATGTACGTTTTAGTTTAATGACTTACAAGTCAATAAAATCGGTATATATGTATAAGATTTGATCGAACTATAAAGCCACACATTGAAGCTTTTCAAAATTGATATTGCCCATTATTATGTTTAAACAATATAATTAACCTTGTATGCAAGTCCATGAATAAATAATAATGCATTTTAATGACAGAATTTCAATTTTAAGGTAGGTAACTGTATTTCAACTTCTTTCCCATATTTTAATAACAAAAACTGATATTACAACAAATCCTGACTGTAATATTTTCTAATTTTTTCTGACCAACTACTTCATCAACCATACATTTGAATAAAATGAAAAACAAAAACATTGAATGAGTCAGTTTTTTGTAATTCAATTTTTTAGCATTTTGCAAAATTTAAATAGCCAATAACATTTTTCTGAACACCTTTATTCAAAATGTTTTTAGCTTTTCTTGTAATGAATGTTGTAGGCTACTTATTGGGCGAGACTTAAAGTCATTAGCTTTATTTATTTTTGAGAAAAATCAAATCTTCAAAATTCCAGGTTTTTTCAGAAAAAGAGACCTAAAAGACAAACCACACGATAGATTTTGCCTATATTTTCACACATTGTTTCTTAGGCTATTATCATTCTTCATGAAAAGTTTTATACACATTGTATGGAAATTAAGCGCACATGCGAAGTACCTTAAAGCAGATTGAAAGTAAAACACAATGTGCCTTAAGGTACATGCTGCTTTACATTCAGCCTGCTTTAAGCAACCATCTGCTAGAATAGACAATATTTCTTATGACACAGATTCTACTCATGACACTGTAAAATTTAAACTATATTCTTCAGTGGAGGAATAAATTAAATGCACTAAAAGGCGCTTCTATGGAGGAAAGGGTTAAGAAAGTGAACACCAGTAAGATTACCTTACCTGTTCAATAACCAAGTGGACAAATGAAAATAACAAATCAAATTATAAGCAGTGTTGCTTTATTGAAGCAAGCTTTTTCAAATTATGAAAATATAATCGAGAACCAACAATTATGTTAATGCACTTAACAATATAACAAAACAACTAAAAAATCAAAGCACAAATTTAAATGCATTAACATATCAATAAAAATATACTACTATTGGATAAAACAAATTAGGATATCTTATATAGAACTCTTTCAACACCATGGGTCTGTTTAAAATATGCTCTTTACATTTGCAAACAGGGTATACACAGACCAGAGGGCTCCTATAGACGCCCTCTGATCAGGGTCTACAGTGTTTGCTAATTTTGAGCAGTATTTTTTTAACTACCCAGAGTTCCAAGCAGACTGATTCATGTTTTGGTAACTAGAATGATCCATAAGGGTACATAATAACCCACAAGAGTTTTTAGTGTTGAAAGAGTCAGGTCTCAACCAAAATAAGGTTCGTTTTCCATGTTTTAAGGCAAGTGACTGTTAAAGGAGAATGAAAGTAAAGCAGAAAGCTTCTAAAGCTTTTCTTTGCTCTCATCCTACTAACTAATAGTAAGATTGTATTGTATATATTGAATTTAAAATTATATCTTAGCTTATACATACACATTTTAAAGACACTGAAAACCACATGGCCTACAGTGGAGAATCTGTTATTCTTTCCCAATAAACGCGTTTACGCTAAAACTATTATTTGCAGTGCAAACAGTTTGGAGCCTGATCAGACGCCGGGTAACCCGGCGTCTGATCAGGCTGCTAACTGTTTGTCACCAAGATAAACAAGAATTATCAGAATTGTCCAAAAGTTGTTCTTTTCTACGTTTTAGTGCTTTGCGTTTGCGTACGTTTGCGTTTAAACGGGAAAGAATAACAGATTCTCCACTGTATTTGCGAAAAAAGGAGAAGATATGGCATTAAAAAAGAAGTACATGTACCACCAAGTTAAAGTCTACTTTCAGTCCCAATGAATTTGCATTATCACTGGACTACTACCGCTGCATCCAGAAAATATAACTGGTATAAAAAAAAATCATTCTAAAGAAACCCATCGTCTGATCAGACTTCATTCTGTTTGCCATATCAACATTTTCTAAGCTGTATTGCATTAAGTTGTTTCAACGGGAATGAGTAACGTCTTCTCAACTGTACAAGGCACAACACCCCAAATATAACATTATACATCACACATTATTGACCCTTAATTTATATGATTTCATGATTTCACACACACTAAATTTACAATAGTAATTTATGAGATCAAAATTGGATACCACACTGAACAAGAATTAGTTTGTATTACAGCAACACCTCTATTACGACCACTAAAAAGAAGGCTAATTGATGTAATGTAAACAGGTGACAGCTTAAAGCAAGGTGACATATAAACAGAAAGCTCCCAAAGGAGCTTTCTGTTTAGCTTTCACCTTGCTTTTAAGCAGTCACCTGTCTTTAGCACAAAATAATTTATGGTACACAATTTAATGGTCATAATAGAGAAGTTGAACGGTATGTAGTCAAATTTGTATGAGATAAGGGGAGTATTTCAAAAACTAGAATCTTTATTTTTGTTTTAAACCCTATGGTGTCACTACTCATTAGAATTGTCTCTTCAAGACAATTCAAATGAGTAGTAACACCATAGGATTTGGTGCTAAAATGAGTGAGAAAATGTTGGATTAAATCAGTTTACCCCGTCTTATCTGGAGCCCTGAGTGACCATTCTCTACACCAACCATTAATTTTCTTTTATATAGTTTGATGGTTACTAAACAAGTTTGACTTAACCCATGCAGCCATTATTGTATTCTAAATGGCCTAAACTGATCTGACTATCTGTAGACTAAATTTAACACTACATGTAACGTGTTTATAGCAAAATGGCAAACTGCAGATCCTGATCAGAAGGCTCTTTAACCCTTTACCTGATAGCCTATTTCTAGAACTGAAGATAGGTGACTACTTAAAGCAGGTTGAAAGTAAAGCAGAATGCGCCTTGAGGCGCATTCTGCTTTACTTTCAGCTATCATGTGTTAGAATATAGAAAATATTCCATATAATATATATTCATGACTGATTAAATTGGAACTATTTTCTTCAGCGGAGGAATAAATCATATTCGCTAAAGGCGCTTCTATGGGGGAAAGGGTTAAGGGGCTCTCTGATCTGGGTCTACAAGGTTGGCATAGGACAAGTGTACTCTACACAGTTTGATGAGTATATTCTTTGCTAGGGTTGAAGGTAACAACAGCTGCAACTACTTTAAAGAAGTTAAAATAGAAATAACAAAGCAGTACATATATTTAAGTACAATGTATTAGAAGTAAAACAAATGTAATATAACCGGTATGATAACCTTAAGTTCCAATCAATTCACCTATTCTGCACATATGTTCAGTAAACAATACACATTCATTACAGAAATACAGACAAAACATTATGTCTCTTGTTCTTTGGAATATACATATAGTATATATTTAAGCCAGAGTATTTACAGTAAAACCTCTCCATTACAACCACAAACTTATGTTAATTATTAGGTATTTACAACAGGTGACTTCTTAAAGCAAGGTGACAATGAAACAGAAATCTCCATAAGAAGCTTTCTGTTTTACTGTCACCTTGCTTTAAGCTTTCCCCTGTCTTTTATATAATCAATTAAACTTCTCTTTAGTTGTAATAATATAGAGGTTTTATTGTACATATATTCGTTCATCATTTCCAAAAATTGGCCACAATGAAATGTCTTTTCACTTCCAAGTCAGCCCTAGCGATGAGAATACTTGTCATTTACAAAGTTGAAACCTTGTACTAGTCAAGAGGCCAATTGTCCCATACAAACAGTGTACACCATGATCAGAGTGTTCACTATTTAAGAGCTTCTTGCTGTAATTTTGTCTTGCATTAAGTAGTGACCTATAAGTTTGACTGTGCCGTATAAAGCATTAAATACAATTTCAAACATATTTTGCATACATATCAATAATTATTTTTCAAGTACGGGTTAACATCAGCTGATCATACATGTACATTATTAAAACACATTTGAATGGTGTGCTTTTCTCTCTCTTATAGTAAAGATGTGAAAATACATCAAGTCTCTAATTTTCTACAGTTGAATTTTGATAACCTTAACTCATTAAGCTATAACTTTTAACTATGGGCAAGTTTGATTGCAGCAATTTTAATGCACTTTAACTTATAGTCAAACAAAAGCACACATAGATACAGGTTTGCTTTAAAAAAAATATCACAGTTAGGAAGACCAATCTAAAACAGTTAACAAATGCTCAACAAACAGGGCTCCAGATAAGAGGGAGTATGTGTAAACTGAACAAACCCATTGTCTCGCTTATTTCATCACCAAAGCTTATGGTGTTACTACTCATTAGAATTGTCTCACAGAGACAATTCTAATGAGTAGTGACATCATAGGGTTTTAATCCAGAAATAAAGATTTTAGTTTTCTAAAATATTCCCCTTATCTAGAGCTCTGATACATAGTTATACGGTAGTACAAAACCTCTTCAGCCAAATTCATCATCAAATTATGATTATTGCTAATTTTAAAATTTGACCTTGTCTTCACCATCTGCGATCCAACTTGTACTGGCCTTTCCTATACATAGGGGACTAAGGATGAATACAGGTACCAGCTTAAAGGAAGATGAATGTTAAGCCTAAAGGAGCTTTCTGCTTTACATTCATCTTGCAGACAAGAATGAGAATTAACAGTTTTTTACACAGTAAGCTCCTTCAGCAGCTTCTACTTTACTTTCCTTCTGCATTAAGCAGTCACCTCTTAAATAAGTCCTATGCTTCTTCAAATAATTGTATTTTCTTTCTATGCATTTTGTTCAGGATGGTGGCAAAATAATGGTTTGCCTATATTTTCAAGTGGTGAAGGTGAATGGTACAACTTAACAATTTGTGTTAAATGGCCAATTCATAAGGAAGCAATATTTCTAAAGCAGACGGTTGTTCAAGAATGAAAGATCCCTTCGGATTTTATTACTTTTATCCTTCAGAAAGATAACATCTGCCTTCAGGGTTAACCCACTACCCCATAACTACACCTTTAATTTATTCCTCTACTCAAGAAAATAGTTCCACTTAATACAATCATGGTTCTTTACTGTGAGAGATAATTTTCTATCCTAGTAGATGGTAGCTTAAAGCAGGCTGAAAGTAAAGCAGAATATGCCTTAATGTGCATTCTGCTTTACTTTCAACCTGCTTTAAGTTGTCATCTATCTTTAAAACTAGAAACAGGCTATGGGGTAATGGGTTAAAGATTTCTACAACCAGTCCTTCATTCTAATAAACACAAATGCCAATAAACACAAATTTAAGTACATGTATACTAATTTATGTGAGCACATAGTAATGCAAAGGCGACAATTTCATACAAAGCTGATAAAGGGAGGTAATCTTCAATAGAAATTCTATAACAGAACTTCAACAGTTGTCTTTCATTAAAATTTACATGAATGTATTGTAGATCTAAAGGGACCCAATCAGTTAAAATTAAACAATCCTACACAAAATCTACAAATGTTGGCACCCTTATTGATATTGATTGGACGCCATGTGGCATACTTGACCATACTGGGTAAATGCAAACACTTTGTCTAAAACAGACCTACATGAAAAACCTTCATCAAGGTTACAGAGGTCATGCCATGGTCAACAAATTGTGATGCTGTTGTGCTTTACTTATAAAGACACATGAGTTTGTGAAGTTTTGTGCCTAAGCTGAAGTCCATAATTGATATAACCTTTACCCCACAGCCTATTATTGATTATTAAGTTTGAAGACAGGCCTACTCTTATAGAAGGTTGAAAGTAAAGCAGAATATGCCTTAAAGCACAATTTGCTTATGGTGATGTCAAAATGTGTATTTATGCCTTTATGGAGAAATGGGTTAAACACAAAACAATAAAAGTGCTATACAATATGCCCTGCACATAGAAATAATTTAAACTATCAGCCCATTCTAACCTTTTCAAAACACAAATTCTCTGTAATTGTTACAGTACAAAATTCAACTTCACTAACAACTATTTGAGCACCATCTTTCTGTTGAATACTCAAGGGCAAGGCAGTGCTCTAGATACTGTAAAAGGAATTAAGTTTTTCAACATTCTCTCCTTCATGTCTGCACTAAACCCTGTTGTGTGACTACTCATTTAAATCATCTCGAAGAGATGATTCTAATGAGTAGTCACATCATAGGATTTGGAGCCGACATCAAGATTTTGAAATGCACACCTTATCTGGATCACTGGGTCCAAGGTTATAAAGCTTTTCAGTTGAGTCTAAAGTCGTTCTCAAGCCTTTGAATGGTTATATATGAACCAAGGCTCAAATCTGACCATTCAAATGCTTGAGAACAAACTCAGGCTCAGCTCAAAGGCTTTATAACCTTGGACCCTGTTGTCGTTTCTGCTAGTGCTAAGGTTAAACGTCCAGCCTAGATGCTGATGGTGCTTCCTCTCATTGACATCCCAAGTTATCAACAGTCAGCATCTAGACCTATCAAGTCGTGGACGAATCTGGAGCCGTGTCAAGCTCCAACACAATTTATACAATCAATGACCTTTCTTTACAGTAAACACACTTAATCATAACCATTTATAAGAAAACATTTGATGAGGTTAACAACATCTAGTAGCTTAAAGCAAGATGAGGGTAAAGTTGCAAGCTCTCTTAACCCTTAGCCTGCCACTCACGACTATAGCTCCATATGCAAACAGCTTGGATCCGGATGAGACGCCGAGTAACTCGGCGTCTCATCCGTATCCAAGCTGTTTGACACTCAGACAACATTTTCAGCAATTTTGAGCAACTTTGAAGCACTTTGAAACTTGAAGCAGACGAGAAATCTAGCTCTAAAGCAGCTACCTGCCTTAACCCATTACCCCATAGCCTGATTCTAGTTTTGAAGACATGTGATCACTTAAAGCAGGTTGAAAGTAAAGCAGAATGCGCCTTAAGGTACAAACTGCTTTACTTTCAGCCTGCGTTAAGGGCTAGAATATAGAAAATATTTCTTATAATATACCGGTATATTCATGACTGTATAAATTTTAACAATTTTCTTCAGTACAGGAATATATCAAAGGCGTATTTATGGGAACTCCAACTTCCAAGAACAAGCCTTCTTCTAAATGGTCAAATCAGTGACGTTTAACTGTACTTCAAATGCTGTTATCACAGTTTTTTACACATTTATATCATAAAGTTAGCCAGTCTTAACTCTTTCAACACCATAGAACCTGTTTTAAGTATACTCATTACATTTGCAAACAGTGTAGACCCAGATCAGAGGGCTCTGATCTGGGTCTGCACTGTTTACTCATTTAGACCAGTATTTATTAAACTACCCAGAGTTCCAAGTAGACTGGTTCATGTTTTCAGTACTTGAAATATCCACACAGAAACATAATAACCCGACAGAGTTCCTTAGTGTTGAAAGAGTTAAGCGAGAACCTGTCTTGACATATCTCTATGCTTCACCTAAGACAGGTGTGATTGTATACATGTCCACAGCTTTAGTCAGCAATATATAAACACTTTAAAAATGATCTTATATTTAACTATGGGACATCCACATGTTAAAGCATACCCTTATAACATCTTTAACAGTCTTGGGTTTTGCAGTTTTCACTGGTATTGTTCGACAATATTGACCTGACGTTGAACTTTATGCATGAATAAATTGTAAAAAGATGACGCAGTATAAATCAATATTCGATAGCCTACGTACAACTTCGGGTTGTTTCGGCTGATTACGTAAATCTTGTTACAGTTGTGATCCTCAGTGGATCAACACTCCACATTGAGCAAGTTCAAAAGATTATTGTTGATAAACTATTATTCCCGAGTCTCCTAGTATAATCGCATCTACTAAAACGCATCATGTTGCGCTTTCGAGTGGGCTATAATCCAGCTGAGATCATCGATGTTCTCACCTGCGACTCTTGCCAATATATGCCTAATTTACAACCCCCAGATGTAACTAATCTGCAATAGGTGTGTCGTTAGAGCAAGGGATTTGTAACACCGAGGTTCCGGGTTCGAATCCTGATAGAGGGGAAATATTTTTATTTTATAAAATGTTATTTTATAGACCAAACAGACGCTATGACATAATGTTTTTAAAAATAACAAAAGAACCGTGTTCCAATCGAAATAGATGTTGTATGATTACTTAAAAGAAACAGCATAAATTGATAAAAAAAAATGTGAAAAAATGTGAGAGTATTGCATGGGATTCGAACCACTGACTGTACGGAAAAATAATCTATAGTCATCTTCCTTACCACTTGCGCTAAATACCTGTCGATATTTGTGCAACCGGGCAATGCTATATTTTCTCGGTGCCGATGTGGTTACAATGTGCGTTCTCGAATAAATGATAACGAAGTGTTCCGAAGCTATATTTAGAAATGCAACAAAGTGTGTAATTATGCTAATAGAGGTCACCAACGTCAGGTCAATATTGTCGAACAATATAACACATTACATTCACACAATGTGTACAAACAATTATTGCACTCGCAGCATCCTCTGAGTCTATTATGGTTTAACTCTTGTCCCCATTGCCATCTGATCAGTACGTATTACTTTTGTCAAGCTGGTACAGCACATAAAATGTATCTGTGTTGAAAGCATTTGACTGCTTTAAGCAAGATGAAGTGGAAACAGAAAGCTCCATTAGGAGCTTTCTGTTTCAACTTCATCTTGCTCAACTCTACTGTTACCATCATCAGTGATTCCTTATATTGATTTATGTGCATCTACGTGTATCAGGATAAGGTAGAGGCATTCTAAAGTAATACTGCAAAGAAAATTCCTTAAAAGTGCTCTAGAATTCTTTTATCTATCTTGAAGGAATTAACTTACCGTAAACACTGAATTACTGTACAGCCGAACTCCAATATCACAAACTTGGTTAAGCCGAGATACCCATATTTCAAAGTTGAAATACAGATATATTTGGCTTTAGTGAGCTTGAAATTAAGAGATTCCTTTGTAGAAACAGTGGTAAATTTGAATCAAGCGAGTTCGAGATATCAAAATTCGACTGTAAATAATTAAATCAGTTGTATATACATGTAGGTGATTTGCACAGATGGCTTTTGGTGGAAGGGCTAATGCTGACTGTCAAGTTGATTTCTCTCCAACCATGCCCTCTACTCAAGTCTCAGAAATCAACTCCGAAATTGAAACATTTATACACATACCCGGTATATGAGAAATCCCAATTCTCAAATATCGATGCATATTTTCATCCTCTCCCAGCCATGATTGTATGTGAATCATATAAATATGGATGAGCATGAAAGTTCCGTTCCCCCTGATTAGATCACTATTATGCTGACCTTTGATTCGCTGTGAAAGACTTTAGGGTCATGAGCACTCTGTGTGTGTTGTGACCATGTTGCCAATTCGCTGTGTAACTGTTCTACAAGTTCTGCCTCCTGAAATATATAAATTAATCCATTACTCCATACAGTGTAACCCCTCCAAACCCAATCCTCTAAATACTGAAGTTCTCTCTAAACCAGACAAAAACTTTGGTCCGGTTTCCAATCCTCCTTTATTTCAACCTATTACAACATAAATACGCCTTTTTACCCCTTTGTATTATATATTATCAGAAATATTTTCTATATTCTAGCAGATGATAGCTTAAAGCAGGTTGAAAGTAAAGCAGAATGCTCCTTAAGGTTACATGTATATTCAATACCAGATCAAGCTTTGGGTTAAAACCCCTCTAAACCGGAAACCCTCTAAACCGAAAATTTATGTTGTCCCCACACATGACCAGTTTAGAGGGAAATTGTATATATGTACATGTTTAAATGTCTTTAATGTATTCTGCCAATGAAGAAGGTAGTTCTAATTTATACACTACAATTATGATTATGCAGTATAAGAAATATTTTCTATATTCTATCAGATTTTAGCTGAAAGTAAAGCACAATGCACCTTAAGGAAGTTAAGGTGCATTCTGCTTTACTTTCAACCTGCTTTATGTGTCACCCGTCTTCACAAGGTAATACAAAGTTGAATCTCATATTACTTAATAATTAATTTCAACAATTATACTGAAACTTTACATAGGAATGGCAATGCAGATAATAAGACTACACATCAGATCTTGAAGAGCTAACAGAAACTAGAAAGTCTATGAAAGTACTTGGCAACTTATAATTTTTAGCAGGGCTCCAGTTGAGGGAGAGAAAATTGTTTTTTTCTTCATTTTCATGTCTGTACTAAACCATATTGTATGACTACTCATAAGAATCGTCTCTAAGATTTTATGCAGACATCAGGGCTTTAAGTTTTGACACACTCCCCTTACCTGGAGCCCAGTTTTCAGTATAACTTGGGATTTCTAAGCTTACCATTTGAATTAACTTTTACATTCTGCATGTTCATATGATGTTGGTGCATTTGCTTCTGGTGACGTCGCACGTTATCCTGGTGAGCGTGTTGATGTTTCATGTGATGATGATGGTGGTGATGCCCATTGTGAATACTGTCATAATGATTGTGTCTACCAAACAAAGAGTCCTCGTCTCTATCACCAAATATATCAAAGTCTCCGAAAGGATCAAAATTAAAGAAGTCATCATTATCATGATCGTTATCGTCATCATCAAACAGATCATCAAAATTAAAGAACTGAGCTTTTTGTCCATTTCCACCATTTCCACCTTCTCCAAAGTGAAATTTGAAAGTGTTCTGTTGATGATGGTGGTGATGATCCGAGCTGTGAGTCTTGAAAGCCTCGTCAAAGCCTTTGAAGAAGTCGTTGAAGTTAAAATCAAATCCCCCACCTCCTCCTCCACCACCACCACCTCCTTCTTCCTCCTCACCAAACTGGTCATAGCGATTTCGCTTATTCTCATCAGACAGAATTTCATAAGCTGAAACAAAAATAAATGTTCAGAAAATCAGTAAAATTAATTTTCCAAACCAATTACTCTATAGATAAGACTTTCTGACACTTTTAGTTTATTCCTTTACTGAAGAAAATAGTTCCACTTGTAACTGGTATGCACCAAAAACGTTAAGCAGATACACCTTAAGGCACATTTTGCTGTACTTTCAGCCTTTTATGTAGTCAATACTAGTCACTTGTTTTCAAAATTAAAAACTGACTATGGGGTATTGGTTTTAAAAGAACTACTTGTATGCACAGACAGGACTATCACTATTCGCCTGAGCGCTCTCCCATCTACAGATGCCAGGGGCTTAAAAAGATGTATGAAAACCTAATATGAAGCCTACCTTTTGCTATTTCAACAAATTTCTTCTCTGCATCAGGATCCTTGTTCTTGTCAGGGTGGTATTTCACTGCTAGTTTTCGGAAAGCTCTCTTAATCTCTTTTTCTGATGCATTCTTTTTCACTCCAAGAATCTCATAATAGTCTTTTGACTTAGCTCCCAGCACTATGTAGCTGTCTATGAAATACACAGTCCATAAGGTGGACAGGAATAGGAGTGACTCACACTTCATGGTTGCTATGGAGTTTTTGTTGGTCTTTGATCTATGGTAAATCTAAAAAAGAAAGCAAATTCATGATCTTCAGAACTGAAACCAAGATTTGCAGGGCTTAAGATAAGAGTAAATTGTAAATCCCAATTATGGCGCCACCAAACTCTATTGTATGATGTGACACTGAGAGCTGCCATTTCTCTGGATAATTCCGAAATCTTCGGATATTTATCCTAGCAGATGATAGCTTAAAGCAGGCTGAAAGTAAAGCAGAATGTGCCTTAAAGCACATTCTGCTTTACTTTCAACCTGTTGAAAGTAATCATGTTTGAAAAATAGAAAATTTGGACATCTTAGGAATTTTATTCTAATGAAAACTTGAAAAGTCACAACGTAGGAGGAGGTATAGGGAGAAAGGAGATTATCAATGCATGAGTGTGTGTCATATCGATCCATAATCTGATTTAGACAAGAAGTTCTGTTCAAGAAGTTACAAAAGTAACAAATGCTGTAAAAGGAACACTCTATTTATTATAGCATATCAGAGCCTGCATTGATAGATAAATCATATCCGCCACAGAATATCTGTCAGGTGCTTTATTATTATCTGTATTGTTGGTAGGATATCAGTTCAAAATCATAGTGGTGCGATTTAACCGCTTTACCACAATATGAAATGGTCATGGTAAAAACCACATTTTTCCCCAAGAACATCGGGTTTTTTACTTGTAATTTTATAGATTGTAATACTTTATGTGTTACTAAATCATGCATTATGTTATTCTTACTACTAGTTTTATTTTTTGTTAACCCTGGTATATACTGTGCTATTTATACCTAAAAAAGTGGTATACCGTGATTCTTTTTTTTTCTCACGGTACCCTCCTTTACAAAATCACATTGAATGATATTCGTGTCTCAGCTATGATGTTACAACTCTGATGTGTACCGGTATCACTCTGTTGCCAGATATAAGCAACATATCAGTAATCACATAGGATCTTGAATTCTTCTGTGGATTCTAGCCGATCTATAGGCATTATGTCAGCATTATAGTGACCAGACCTGGGAATCGAGCCCGGGACCTCCCAAATGTCCGGCCGTTAGGCTCATTGGCCTAACACTGCCTATATTTCACTACACTCCCCCCATCTTAATTTTAAGGTCCTTTTTATCATTCAGAGGAAGCTACCACACATCATTTCTGACGGTGATCCATGCATTGGGCAAGGACAGTCATCACCAGATGGGGCGGAAATCTGTTTGAAGACAATGCCATTAAAGTGACCAGACCTGGGAATAAAACCCAGGACCTCTGGCTTGGAAGGCGAGAGTTGACATAACCATTGAGCCTGCTGCAATAAGTCTGGACGTTAGGCTTGAGGGCTGCTTATATTTCTCTACAGCAGCCAATATCTTTTTTCTAAGTACTTCTTTATGCGACTTCCAGTGAAAATATCACTGGTAAAGTCGTGTCTGCATTCTTGTTTTGACCAGGCTAAAAGAGGTGTCATTTAAGTAGCTATAAAAATTACTTCCTAGAGCAATCAACACTCCATATGTTTAAGACTAACATAGCTATTATAATTTATATGATCAAGCTTTCATTCAATTTCAACACAGATGCACAAAAAGTTTGACCCAAAAAAGCTTTTATTACATTTTTATAATACAAAATATGTAAGTTCATTAATGGATAATGTTCTATTACTTAAAATATGACATTTGATGATTTGTTTACATCCAGCAGATAAAATGAAAGTTGTATGGAAACACAGATAACAGGCGATTCAAGTTACACTAAACTCACTTACCTACCAATGACAGGAAACTTCTCGTTCTCTGTGATTTTATTGTAATGATCACAAAATTTCTCGCCCAGGACGGTTAAGTCTTCCGCGTTCAGTGGCAGATTTCAGCACGTTGACATTTGTCAAAAGTCTAAAAGTTAGACAGCTAACCGGAAGTATTGAGTTAGTACACGACTTCTTTTCTGATTGGTCAATAGCGACATAATTTTGACTGGTTTACACAGTATTGAAAACCGTCTTTACAAAATCATGACCTTTAACTAGAATAAGTACAGCTAACCAGTCTGCTAATAATATTCGGAACCCTCATTGGTGTTCGTGAAAAAGTACTATCCAAAATGAAAACAAACACAAATGGCTGAAGAAATATTGCCATTGCTGGGAATAAATCTTCCGCAGGAAGAAGATGACAGTACAGATAGCAATAGTGGTAATTGCCCATAGTCATTCACAAACTTTTCTGAAAGTTTAATGCATTTCATATGTTTGCAATTAGGCGTGTCATCATGACATCAATATTTCAGACAATGACAGCTAGAATTTCAGTATTTGTAGAACTGGTCCAGTGCTTAGTCGTACCCTGATTAAGTCGGACTATGACCAAGTCATACCCTCTTAGTTTTATGTGAACTGGCACGGAGTAAATCTGTATTTACTCCGTGGAACTGCATAGGCGTAGCCAGACTTTTAAAAATTATACGCACAATTCGGCACGGAGTGCCGATCGAGGCACGAAGTGCCGAGTGGGGAGGGTGCGGGAGGGGGGTAACCCCCTCCTGTTAGTGGGGGTACGGGGGGCCTCCCCCGGAAATTTTTGAAAATGAAGATGTGAAATGGTGGTTTCTGACATGTGTTAGGTAGCTTTTTCATGCGCTTGATTTCCCCTAATTTTTGTCAATTTAATGAAATGTTGAAGCTAGGGCTAGTCGTCATCGTTGAAATTGGTGTTTGTTCTCACTCCTGAGCCCTCTGTTTTATCATTAGAATAAAGGGCTATCTTTTAGAGGAGTTGCAACAGAGACCACTGTCTTGGTTATTCGGCGTATTTGTCGCAGGTCAATTTGTGTACACTCTTACTGGGTGGGTCCGGAGGCATTCTACTCTGAGTTTTTTTTTATTCCGAGATGGTTTCTGGTGCGTTCTGAAGGCGTATCTCGCATTCCAAATAGGTATAATACAAACATAAATCTAGGTAAAAAATGCACCTCAAAATGACATTAAATATTTTATCTACGACTTTCTAATATACTTTTTGACAGGTTGCCTTCCAATCATTAATCTCTAACGCCTACTCTACCCTACCGTACCCACTACGATTAGTGTATGCACTCTATTACTAGAGGAGCGCGGGATCATGCTCTCACGGCCGGAAATTTCTATTCCTAGATGGTCTGAGGACGGTTCAAAACATGTATATTACTGATATAAATCGCTGTCAAAATTCGACTGAAAATAACATAAACTACTAAAAATAAAATAATAATATACCAAGTTAAAGTCTACTTTCAGTCCGAATGACCGCTCAGCCGACTGCATGTACATAATATATACTCCCCTGATCATCGAGCCATCTTGCCTATGAGCACTGCTAACATATGCATCCGCAGTACCGACTCAGACCCTTCACAGGTACCCATTTTAACCCCTGGGTGGAGAGGAGCAAAGCGCGGTACATGTCTTGCTCAAGAACATTCCTGTACATCATCGGGGATTCAGAAAAATCCCCTAGTCAGACCGCTGGTCCGGCGGGGGATCGAACTCACGACCACTGGTACCGTAGTCCAAGGTGTTAACCATTGGGCCACTACCGCCGGCACTACTACTGGGTATTTATTCAAGGATCATATTTTGGTCAACATGATGTTTTCCTGTCATAAATTATAAAATCCTACCGATATCCCTACTTACTCATATTAGTGTGCGCATTCTCACTACAGTAGACTACTAGTGGGAATCGGGGTATGCTCTCGCGGGATATTTTTCTTAGAGGGTCTCTGTGCATTCTGAGGGCGTTTCTAACTTTCAAAACCGGTAAAATACTCACAGAAAGCTATGTAACGATCTAGGTCTTTTTACTAATATTGGCAAAATTATTAGGGGTGGGTCATGCCCCCTGTTCCTACGGACCTGTACGTGTAGCCAGTAGCCACGCCACAATTATAAGCCATACAGGTCTATGTTTTCACGTTTTTCCTGTTGCTAGTATGTAGACCCGGACTTGACGACACTTAACTAATTGATCTGAATAGATATAGATTCTATTAGTAGATCTACAATACGCACAATGATAAAAGATCTACAAAACAAATGTTTGAATGGTCGGTTACGATTTAATTTCAAATTCAGTAAAGAAAATCATGGCGACAAGCTTTAGCATTGACAGTCCATTTTTTTTTTTTTTTTTTTTTTTTTGGAGAATGTTTTTATACGCACGTGCGTATTGTGCGTAATGGGCGCTACGCCCTTGAACTGGTGATAAATAAGTTAATGTTATAGTGAATTAGCCTTACTGGCCCATGTCACAGCATGGTATGGCTCAAGTCCAAACATTTAGACGTATCTACATGCCCTTATTTAACAGTCAACTTTCATTAATCTGATATTTTCATTTTACATTTATCATGACCATGGAGAAAGGACAAATGGAGAAGTATCCGGCCTGCTCGCGATTTATCGTGTCGTTCAATCAGCGGCGCTCGCTGGCGGCTAGAAAACAACGTTTTTCCGAAAGTTTGGTGTTAATAGAAATGCTTTTAATGTTATCTTTTCGTTATAAATTTTAATAAAGATGTTTTATTAGACCATGATCTCACGACTAGTACAAAATTTGAGGCGATAGCTTATAATTTGTTTGTTTAGTGAGTTTGTGAAAATGAGAGAGAAAACGTACAGTACTGTATTTTCCGTTTTTCCTACGAAAGTTTGGTGTTAATAGAAATGCTTTTAATGCTATCTTTTCGTTATAAATTTTAATACAGATGTTTTATTAAACCATGATCTCACGACTAGTACAAAATTTGAGGCGATAGCTTATAAATTGTTAGTTTAGTGAGGTTTTGAAAATGAGAGAAAAACGTATTTTTTCGTTTACCTACGAAGTTTGGTGTTAATATAAATGCTTTTAATGTCATCTTATCGTTATAAATTTTAATACAGATGTTTTATTAGACCATTATCTTACGCGTAGTACAAAATTTGAGGCGATAGCTTATAAATTGATAGTTTAGTGAGGTTTTGAAAACGAGAGAAAAACGTATTTTTTCGTTTACCTACGAAGTTTGTGTGTGTCTATATTTCTCTGCCACTGTCTGTATTTATGTCTCTGTTTCTCTTTGTGACTGTCTCTCTGTCTGTCTGTTTTTCTCTTATCTCTGTCTGTCAGTCTCTCGCTTCTTCTTTTCTGTCTCCATCTTTCTGTATGAATGTCTGTCTGTCTCTCTGATGATCCTCATGCGGAGAAAAGGTAAAGTGTGTCATAAAGAGCTTAATTTGAAAAAGGGGTAAACTATATTTCAAGAGACATACTCTATGAATCCGACATTTTCGAGCCTGGTCTGGATTACAACTGTTTGCAATTGCAATAGTCATCATGTTACTGGTATTCAGTAATGAGAGGGTTAATCCAGTCATCAACCAAACCAGGTGCATTGATGTTGGTTTTTTTTTTTTTTTTTTTTTTTTTTTAATTCAATTCTATTATCTTTATTTTTTGTGATTTGTATAATATATAAACATCATGCGGTTACAGAAGTCAAAAACACATGTTAAAGTTACACGCACGGGTAGCATTGATCTTTTTTATTAAAGTGGCAACCCGCTGGTGTCCATCTTCATAGATAATCGGCATGTTCAAGAAGCATGGACTTCATGCTGGGACAGTTTTATGACGCTGATAATTGTCCTGCTAATTTGGTGCGGGTTCTGTATACGGTTACGTAATGTGTCACATTCCTAGTGATGTGTAATATGGTAGACATTTTGTAAGTAAATAAAGCTAAGGACGAGTGTCAAACATTCTGGATCCAGATCAGACGCCGTGTTACGCGGCATCTGATCTTGATCCAAGTTGTTTGCAAAAAAAAAAGTAAAGTCGCGATCAGCAGGCAAAGAGTTAAGCAGTCAGTAAAATAGATTGCTTAAGGCATTGGCTGCTTTATAATTTACTCCGTTATATAAGACATAAGTAAAGCAGAAAGAAACGGAGATCTCATGTTATCATGTTTGCAATTAATTTCTGAAGATAATGCAAACTGTTACCTCTTTCATAGAAATGGGACGGATAATATGTATATTTTAGTCTGGATGTAAAACTAACCCTAAATTCATTTTTTTGAAGTAATATGTTAATAATTCTAATTTTCCTTTCAATAATAATAATGATCACATACGACATAATAATACAGTTACAACTTTGGCCGTTTTGGATTTTGGCCGTTTGACGCGCACTCCTTTCAAATGTCTCTTTACATACAAAATGGATTTTTTTTTTGCTTCCAAGGAAATATTTCCTCCATATAGAACATTGTAACAATGCATGAACACATTTTTAGAAGTTTAGAAGTTTGCTTAAGTTTTTATACGGAAGGAATTCTTTTCTTACGCGAGTTGGTCTAGTCATTTCATTAGCCAGCAACCTTTGTAGGTCATCATTACTTTTTTCGCTTCAAGAAAACCCTGGTATTTTTACAACCGAAAGATAAGTGTCACGGCTTTATATCAAGAGTTTTTTTTTAAATATATATATATATATATCGGACGAAAATTATGGATTAAATTCAAGTTTTTGAAACGGGACGTAGTGTATATTTCGCGATCGCCTGCTCTCGTTTATCGACTATTTCATTTGGCCATCGCTCTTTAACTCGCCATAAAATTGGTCGATTTCGAAAATAAACACTTGCATTTTTACAACTGAAAGAAATATATCTAAGCTTTCCTTTAAGACCATTTCTTTGAAAATCGGTGGAAAATTGAGGGTTTTATGAAAGGTTTTGTAACGGGGCGTGATATATTTATGCCCGAGTGCTTGCTCCCTTTTATCGGCAAATTCATTTGGAAACCACTCTTTAACTCGCCATAAAACTGATCAATTTTAAAAATAAAATCTGTTATTTTTACAAGTGAAAGATAAATATCTTAGCCTTCTTTTAAGACCATTATAATGAAAATCGGGTGAAAATTAAGGATTTTATGTAACTTAAACTAACAGTAGGTAACCATTCAACACGATAAAAAACGCGATAGCCCGCTATCGGCGTACCGGTGCAGTTGAATTATCGATCGATTAAGCGTTATCGCACATACAGGTAACGGACGACACCATTTTCGGGAAAATGCAGATTTGAGTATAAGTTACATCTCCATTTGTCCTTTCTCCATGTCATGACGTACCAGAAAATGTTAAAATGTGAAAAAGCTACGTCAGGTCTTATTTATAGGACTAGGTATGGCTCCAAGCCTGTAGAAACGTCTACGTCGGTCTATGTCATGTCAGTACAACTTATCATGTTCATGGTGAAATATCAACTGCTGGAATAGGATGACTGACGAGGGTATCCGGATAGCGGTATAGGCTAAAACACGGACCGCTAATATACGGCATATGGCCGATGCGGTTCCACTACATTCCTCCCCTTTAGAAAGAACCTGTTCTATACTAATACTATTATCAGCCATATGGTGAGAGATCTTGGTTACCCATCCTTGAGAATCTTCTCATACGGACAGAGTATTATAAATAAGCCTGATACTTGATACTGTGGCACTTCAGATGATTGGGATTATCATAATTACAAAATGTGAAATGCCAAGCCTGTCCACCATAACGGACAAGGCTATTCCCTCAAATTCCAAGGTACTTAACACTTGGAAACCCTGCAGACCAAGACCATTTACGGTAGGCATTATGATTGGTCTGCAGTGGGACCTGCATGAATCAGGTGCGTGCAACCTTGTATGCAACCTCCCCGAAGTATGCCTTACAAACATTCAGTACGCAGAGTTTGTCTCGAGCTGGAGGTGGCCTAGACCTCTTGACAATTTCATTATACGGTACATAACAATATTGGCAATCGGTTTGGCTTGTGTCCAAGGTTGCAAATATCTTCATCCAAATCTGGGCATATTCAGTAGCTGTATCAACTGCATTTAGGTCATGCCCCTCAATGGTTAAACACACTCTAACATTTGTATTGGAGTTTATGACACAAATGCTTTTGGTTTCATCATCGTCCTTTGTAATGAGATCACGAGTATAGTCATCTGTAATGCTTTCAACTGTTAAAAGGTCGTCTAGAGTTACCCATTTCTCCTCCCCCTTCTATTTTACAGACAAGGCATCTAGGTCTTCTGTTTCACAGAGTTGAGAAATGGCATGGCAAGCGTCATCTTCCAATGTCTGATGAGCAAGGTCTTCTGCATAGTCATCTTTGAATGTCGGATGAATGTGATTGTTGGACGCGATGGGTTCACTGCGACAACACTCACTTTCAGTGTGAAAACAGTCAGCAGGAGATTGTTGAACGCGATTACCCGGCTCTTCTTGCACACAACTATTTGACCCACTTTGAGTGTGACCCAAATTTGCTGCCTGCACGGTTCATCTTGGTGACTGTCTACCCGCTGGGGTTGCATACAGCGACTAAGCTCACTTTGTGAGTTAACCCAGTCTGCTGCCTGCGAAGGATTTTCTTCTATGGGCCTTACTCGTAATTGGATCGGTGGTTGGCCCTTGATGCCCCGACCCCTCCCCATTTAAAAAATCAGTTTCGACCCCCTCAGCTACAGCCTTTTTATTACCAGAGTCTTCAATGTTTGGTGGATATCTGTATGTCTCTAACAGATTATTTCCTTTAATGACTTGATCTCCTGGTAGTTGTATCATCTGTGTTGTCACAGGCTGCACTGTCAGGGCTGAAGCTTATGGTCCACTGGTCTGGAGATACTGTTGCTGCTGTTGTTGTTGCTGAGGTACAGACTGTTGTTTTTGTTGAGCAAGAGGACAAACCTCATCAAAATGATTTGGAAAATCACATCGGAAACAGTATCTTTTCAGTGATGGTGATCTAGCACGAGGTTGTCTGTTGTTGAGCAATTCTCTGCTTGTATCCATCTGGATGGCAATGGAATCCATCTGGCTGACCATGGATCTATCTGTATACAAATCTTGTCAGTTGTCATGTCCAACTCAGTATTCCAGGCTTTGAATAACAACCCTGCTCGCAGCGCCATTATAGTGAATTAGCCTTACTGGCCCATGTCACAGCATGGTATGGCTCCAAGCCTGTAGAAACGTCTACGTCGGTAAATGTCTATGTCATGTCAGTACAACTTATCATGTTCATGGTGAGATATCAACTGCTGGAATAGGATGACTGACGAGGGTATCCGGATAGCGGTAATGGCTAAAACACGGACCGCTTATATACGGCATATGGC
Organism: Gari tellinella; assembly: GCA_922989275.2. Classification (NCBI taxonomy): domain Eukaryota; kingdom Metazoa; phylum Mollusca; class Bivalvia; order Cardiida; family Psammobiidae; genus Gari; species Gari tellinella. The sequence continues at coordinate 96,769,227 of OV277858.1, forward strand.
CGATGCGGTTCCACTACAATGTCTCTCCCGAGCGAGTCTGTTATGCAGTAGGTAAAACCTTCATAGGTTCCAATGTCTACTGTGCTAATAGCAAACCTTGAGTAACTATTAATTAGCGCCACAGGACCACATGTAATTGAGATCTAGATTACACGTATGAGTCAGCCAAACCTGCATCAAACAACCACATGACAAAGAACACGATGGTTGCTGTAAACATACAATGATTTAGGCAGCCTCATTTGCATATACCAACATTCCACAAACATCTATCTATTTATCTATTGCTTCACACCCTCATGGGTAATTTCGAGCAGTTGCGCGCCAAGTGCCTATTAATAGAAATAGGAACAGATAAAATGATAAGAAGTAGAGGAATTACAGTCAAAACGCCCCCAAGTCAAACCCCCCCAAGTCAAAACGCCCCATTTTGGTCAAAACGCCCCCATATGCTAGTCAAAACGCCCCCATATTTTTTTTCAGAACGCCCCCAAACCAAAACGAGTTGAATCTACTACATATAGGTATTTATATATTTTTTTATAGTATTATAATCAAAGTTTATGACCATATTAAAGTATTTTTTATCATTTATTCCCCCAAAAGATCACACATATCTACATTTATACCCGTCATAATCCTAATGTACCACCTTTGGACATCACCTCCTAAAAAAGATGTTGCGTGTAACTGAACCCAAAACGAGTGGCATTTAATTGTTATTTCTAATTTAAAGTATGATGTATATCATTTATTCCCAAATAAATCGTAGATTTAGACTTTTATACAAGTAACAAAACATGTTAAAACAAAATTTCCTCTCTCGCCAACTAACAGGAGACATCTCAACTAGATTTCACACCTTTTGTAATCACATAATGAGTTTGCACACATGCCGCTAATAGCATGTGCTTACGAACAGAACAGAACATAATTTTATTCAGATTTGTACAAAATAGATCTACATCATCCTAATCACATATAAATAATCATATAAAAGTAGATTAAGTGATCTGCCACATACAGTGATACTCTTATATGTTATAAGCTTGAAGTTTTGAGCGGTCACCAAATATAGTGTGTCCGACGCCGCACAATGTGGCATCTGATCAGGATCCAAAATGTTTGACACTGTCCCTGTACAAGTCAAACACCTGAAATTGAGAAAGCAGACACCAATTGTATCAAATGGACAACACCTGACCTGAAATCAGTGATTGTTTTAAAGGAATAAACACTCATGTACTGGTCTCACACTTCACACCTTTGGCAATCACTTCGGTAAATACGTGGCAATAATTAACAGCACGCATAAAGTATACGGTTGTTAAGAAAATTAATGAAGGTATAAATTATGGAGATGGAATTTCTATTTTTAAAGATCAGGTGACTTTCTATTTATTTTCTTGTAGTGACACTGTGTATATCAGCAAATGCACATCTTAATTAATTGCAGTGAATACTCAAGTATTTATTAACGGCTAACAATGTCCGGAAAATTGATATCACCTGTAAAAAAGATATGAAAATAACAATTATAGATTAAAAGTCATATAAAAAGCAAATAAAAGTTCATAATTATATATTTTATGTAGCATAAAAAACAAAAATTAAATAAATGGGGGCGTTTTGACTAGGTGTTGGGGGCCTTTTTGACCAATTGTGGGGGCATTTTGACTAATTTGGGGGCGTTTTTGACCATGGGGCGTTTTGACCTGCAACCGAAGTAGAGGGGTAAAGTTGATAGGATTAAAATACTAGCGTGAACAAGATAAATATCAGGATAAAAACATCATTGCAGGGCCCATGGTTTAAAATGACTGATGTTGCTGACTGCTGACTTGAACTGGTTCAAGTCCGCAGTCAGCACAACATCTGATGGCAGCGCGTTCCACTGGACAATGGTATTAGAAAAAAATGAGTGCTTGTAGTAGTCTACACCAATGTGGATCTGCAGAGTGGCAGTGATGGGACACTCTTGCATTACCATGTACAGTGGAGAATCTGTTATTCTTTCCCGTTTAAACGCAAACGTACGCAAACGCAAAGCACTAAAACGTAGAAAAGTACAACTTTTTGGACAATTCTGATAATTCTTGTTTATCTTGGTGGCAAACAGTTTGGAGCCTGATCAGACGCCGGGTTACCCGGCGTCTGATCTGGCTCCAAACTGTTTGCACTGCAAATAATAGTTTTAGCTAAACGCGTTTATTGGGAAAGAATAACAGATTCTCCACTGTATGTACACTGCACTGGCACAGCCACCAAACCATGAGTAATCTTGTAAAATAGACACAATCATGTGTCTGCCCGCGGCTGCTCCAGAGTACGCCAACCTAATGTCTCCAGCATAGCAGAGACACTGGAGTATCTGGAATACTCACCCAAAGTCCAGCGAGCAGCTCGACATTGCACCATCTCGATTTTGTCAATGTTGGACTTTGTGTGAGGATCCCAGACACAACTTGCATACTCTAACTGTGGACAAACGAGTCTTGTAAGTGCACTCACGGATCTTTTTGTATCTGCACTTAATATTCCTCTTAAGAAAGCCCAGTGTACAGTTTGCTGTCGTCGTCGTCATGCGTTTGACATGAGTGTTTCAAGACAAGTTACTTGAGATGTCCACACCTAGATAGCTAGCACTACTGACTGTCTCCAGAGTCTGTCCATGTAATGTCAAAGAAGTTTTACAATGAACTGTTTAGGATGTAAATCAAAAAGGAAGTGACTAGGGATACGTGACCATTCCTTTACTTTAAATAAGTGGTACAGTCACGCTTTAAGCAAGTACTTCGGGTGTTCAAAGGTAAAGTTATATCAGGCTCTATTAAAACAGACGAGCAATATCAGGTCCATCAAGGCCCTCTTGTATATTGATGTTATATTTAATACTCTCTCATTTCTATCTTATCTAATGGTCATATAATGGTGAAAGTTGTCAAATATTCTTCCACTCAGTGCCCTCAAGTTACTTTTTCCATGGAAACAGATATCTTTTAGTTATGGGGTATGATAAATACAACACAAACAACAACTGAAATCCGTGACCATCGTCAAATTTCTTAACCCTTTACCTGATAGCATTGTTTTAGTATTGAAGATATGTGACTACTTAAAGCAGGTTGAAAGTAAAGCAGAATGCGCCCTAAGGCGCATTCTGCTTTACTTTCAGCCTGCTTTAAGCTATTAACTGCTAGAATAAGGAAAGTATTAAATAAGACACATATTCATTACGGTATAATTTGGAACTATTTTCTTCAGCGGATGAACAAAATGAATGTGCTAAAAGTCGCTTCTATAAGGGAAAGGGTTAAATCGATTCAGAGTAAAAGTTGCTCCAGCAATAAGTTTGTTCGTAATTACTGCGGATATGTGCTGATAGCTTCATTGCTTACTGCTGAGTATAAAATGATAAGAATATACGGCTCCAAGCAAGTGTGATGTACGTTTGCTCTATTTGTACTTATTACTGATTTTAAAAACAATTGAATCGCATATCAGTTGTAACTTGCTTATGTCACAAATTTTAGAATCTTCTTGAGATGATTTTCAGAAGTCATAACACAGAGTTTGGCAGAGACGTGCATGAGGAAATCTTTGACACGTTTAGTGTGCAGTCTTGTTAACTCTTAGCCTGCCAAATAAATTGTCGTCTGCTATATTTCTCGTCTGCTTTAAGTTTCAAAGTGCTTCAAAGTTGCTCAAAATTGCTGAAAATGTTGTCCGAGTGTCAAACAGCTTGGATCCGGATGAGACGCCGAGTTACTTGGCGTCTCATCCGGATCCAAGCTGTTTGCATATGGAGCTATAGTCGTGAGTGGCAGGCTAAGGGTTAACCCTCTACTCCATAGCCTGTTTCTAGTTTTGAAGACAGGTGACAACTTAAAGCATGTTGAAAGTCAGTGTTTTTCCTCCTTATATAACCGGTACCCATAAACGGAGTCATTCCCAATTGCCAAACTGACCATTTTTCCCAATCTTTAGTACTAAAATTCCCAATTCCAAGATTTTAGATCGAGCAGAATTTGTTTTAAGCCTCTTTTAAACCAATTCTTCTAATGCCAGATGAAGACCCATACCTTTACAGAGGGTATAATGGGACACTTTATTGCTAACAGTCAAATTCAGTTTTAATTTGTTATAGGTAACTGTTTGATATGGCCAATGCAAAATTCCCAATTTGACTAAAAACGACGCAAACTTTTCCCTATTTGACTTAAAAAGACATAAATATTTCCCAATTAGCTCGGAACCGGAGTCATTCCCAATTGGCCTACGAAAAACCCTGAAAGTATTGAGCAGAATGGGCTGAAGGTGCATTCTGCTCTACTTTCAGCCTGATTTCAGCTGTCATCTGCTAGGATATACATGTACTATAGAAACTATTTTTTAATGGTGCATATTCATGACTGTATCATTTTGAATTATTTTCTTAAGTAGAGGAATAAATTTAGAGCATAAAGTTAAACCTGCATTAAGTGACTGATTAAAAGACAATAGATTTGTAGTATTTGTGACAGGTGACAGCTTAATGCAGAGCAAAAGTCATGCAGAAGGCTCCTATAGGAGCCTTCTGCATAACATTTGCCCTGCATTAAGCGGTCACCTATCTTTTAAGATCAACATACATCTTCATTCATTGGTTGCTTAACACATGTTTGGTATGAGTTACAAGGATATCTGTGGAATTATGAGTTAATGGTTTGAATTCTTGTTTACAGAACCAAATGATGGGGAGATGGAAGAAGAGGAAGTGGAAGAAGAAGATGAGGACGAAAGACAGAAGATAAAAAAGAAACATAAAGATAAACCTGACGCGTCTAGAAGTGTTTCGTTTGACTCCTCTCTACCAAGCTCTCATACTGTGAGTATATCAGTGTTCAATCCAGCTTGGCAGCACTGGGGGACATTTTGACCCTACATGTATGGCTCTGAAAGTAGGGGGACAGTCATGAAATGTGGGGGTCATAAAAAAGACTTGTGAAAATTAGATCTAAGCAAGGAACTGAATTAAGAAGTGGTCCCTTTTTTCATTGCAGAGACAAAACACACTCCTCATAGCATAAACTAATGCATTGTTCAGTATGCAATCTAGAGCACACCATCATGTCGTTGTCACTTGTTTTGTGTCATTTGAGGCAATTTTTTTAAAACAACATGACACAATTTGACAAATTTTCAGTTCCTTCGATAATTTCGTAGCATGGTAGATGATTGAGAGCAGTTTCTTGCTCAAATCTGACCAATCAAATGCTTGAGAAAGGTCTCAGACTCAACTCAAATGCATTATAACCTTGGACCCTGCAGAGCTCAAGAAAAGGGGAATATTTAAAAAACTACAGTATTTATTTCTGCATTAACCCTTTCCCTTATAGAAGCGACTTTTAGCACATGCATTTATTTCATCCGCTGAAGAAAATAGTTCCAATATATACCGTAATGAATGTGTGCCATATTTATGCTAGGTTCACACCAACAGCGAATGCCGCGCTTTAAATCAGCGAGCAAAGCGGCGTCATTTTTGTTTGCTTTTTCAAAAATATCACGATCTCTTACGCTCTGATAAGCTCTGATACGGATTGGTTGCCGCTTTGGTACGAGTTATTTCCCGACTTTTTACGGTTCCTCACGCTTTGATCCCGCTTTGATAAGGCTTTGCTACGCTTGAAATCACGCTTTCATAAGCTTCATTACGCTTTGATGCGATTGTGACGCTTTAAATCAGGCTCTGATACGATTATCAAGCTTTGTTGTGCATTGTTACGCTCTGTTCAGCTCTGTTACACCTTGGAAAATGTCAAGATCGCCGATTCTATGCCGCTTTTGATCCAGAACCTACATGGAGATGCAGCAGATCCACAAAATCATTGCATTTTGACTCCAGAACACGATGTCAGAACAACAACATCCAGAAGTTCCAGATGTACCAGAACATGATCTATCAGAAACAGCGCTATTTATAGGGATGGAGACATAGCGTTGGTATCGTAGGAGAGCCTGAAAGAGCGTGAGAGAGCATGAGGAAGCTTGCCAAGCGTAACAAAGCCTAACAAAACGTGTCAATCCTTGATCAAAGCGTCTCAATTCTTGAGAAAGCGTAAGAGTCCGTCATGAAAACGTAACAAAGCGTATCAAAGCGTGTCAGATCTTGATGAAAGCGTCTGACCTCGTATCAGATCTTCATGCCAAATCGTAACAAATCTTGAGACATCTTAACGAAGCGTGTCAAGTGGTGACAGACCGTGAAGACTTGGGTCCCCGCTTTGAACCAAGCTCTGTTAAGCTTTCCTACGCTTTGAGTCAAGCTTTGCTGAGCTTTGTTACGCTTTGTTAAGCTTTGATACGCTCTAGGCGCTTTAATCAATTCGTAACAGAGCGCCCAAAATTTTTAAACCGTTTAAAAAAAATTGGCGCTTTTGCCGAATGTCCCGCTTTACTCCAAGCTTTCCCAAGATCTATTACGACCCTGACGTTTTAATCAAACTTTGTTACGCTTTTGTGCCGCTTTAAAGCGCCATCAAAGCGCCGTTGGTGTGAACCTAGCATTAATAATTTCCTTATTCTCGCAGGTAATAGCTTAAAGCAGGCTGAAAGTAAAGCAGAATGCACCATATGGCGCATTCTGCTTTACTTTCAACCTTCTTTAAGTAGTTGCCTATTTTCAAAACTAGAAACAGGCTATCGGGTAATGGGTTAAACCCTATGGTGTCGCTAATCATTAAAATTGTGTCTTCCATTTGATTGGAAAGAGTAGTAACAATGTAACATGTTAGGATTTGGTTCTGAAAATTAGTGAGAAAATGTTGGATTTGTTTAGTTTACTCCCTGTTGTCTGGAGCCCTGGGTCCATTCTTAATATAAAGCGTTTGAGTTGAGTCTGAAATTGTTCTAAAGCACTTGGTTGGTCAGATTTTAGTCTAATCTCAAATCTGACCAATCAAATGCTTGAGAACGAAGACTCAACTTAGACACTTTATAAGCGCTGGGCCTGATCCAGATGTGTACAGAAGTTTTGATGCACTGTTACAGTACCTGGGCACAGATATGGAGGAGATCAGTGGACGGACTATTCTGGATGATAACTCCGAGATCACCATGCCCCTGGTTACCCTGCCTGGTACTATACTGGTCCCTGGACACATTATACCCCTCTTCTCCCACAACCAACATGAAGTGGCTATGCTGAAGAGTGTGGTGGACTCTGCCGACAAGACATTTGGAGTTGTGGCTTTACGGTATGCTACCGTAATGACCCTAAGTGTTTGGACACTCAGGCCTGAGCAAACAGTGTAGACCCTAATCAGACTGCTCCCTAAGGGAGCAGTCTGATCAGGATCTACAACGTTTGTCATTCAGTTTTCACCTTTTGGTAAAATTATTGGGTGATTAAAGCAATTTGTTCAATTTTTGTGAAAATTACAGCAGTAACACAGGGTGACCTAATTATTAGGATGTTTATGCTGTTCTGCAGTAGAATGAGAAAAAGCTATATATAACTTCCTCAGGGACCCAGATAAGGGGAGTACATGTATAATTTCAAAAACTAAAATCTTTATTTCTGCATTAAACTCTATCGTGTCACTACTCATTAGAATCGTCTCAAAGAGACAATTCTAATGAGTAGTAGCACCATAGGATTTGGTGCAGTATGAGTGAGAAAATGTTGTGCTTGTTCAGATTACTCCCCCTTATCTTGAACTCTACTCCTGCTGCCTAAAATCTCAAGACTTAGTGTAAGTCAGGAGTAAACAGATTTCAAGACTTTGTTTTCTGGTTGTATTTGTCAATTGTAATGATTCTTTGAATTTTTTAGCTTGTCTATTAAAAAAATAGGGATGCTTATGTAATACAGTCATCATTGGTTTTGGTTAAAGTTTTGGGACAAGTTTTAAGAACTCGAGATTCACTAGTTTTACATGAAATATTTGCTCCCGGAAGCTGCTATTTGGAATGAAGGTTACCTATGTGTTGAAGATTGATGTAGTGTAGTTGAAGTAGAAAAATGGTTTGAATTTTATCATGATTTCATCTGTTTTGCACTTAGCTTTGTTGGCTCTAGGTTAAAGTTTTGGGGTAAGCGTTGAGATGCACTAATATGTAATGAAATATTTGCGCTGATATTTGGAATGGAATTTCTCTATAGGCTGAACATTGATAACATAAGTTAACTTTTTCACCCCTGAAACTTATAATGCCTTGTTTTAATGGACTATTCCAATATCCAATTAAGTCTAGTCTATATTTGACAAATAAGGACTGAATTTAACATTACATTGAAAAAATGACAAACAGTGCAGACCCCGGAGGAACTCTCTGATCAGGGTCTACACTATTTGCTTAGGACAAATGTACACTTTACAGATACACTGTTAGTGAAAAATTGACTTGTCGTTTTGGTTGATTGTGTTAAAATAGAAAAATTGTTTGAATTTTCATCGTAATTTCACCTGTCTTGGACATTTATGAACTTAGACTCTGCTTGTAAGTTTCTCAATGTGCCCTACTAACCTTATTGTCTCTTTGACAATTCTTGTTACATATTAACCCTTTTCCTCATAGATCTTTAAGCGCATGTTCATTTATTCCTCCACTGAAGAAAATAATTTCAATTTATACAGTCAAGAATATGCACCATTAGAAAAAAAATTCTGTATTCTAGCAGATAATATCTTAAAGTAGGCTGAAAGTAAAGCAGAATGCGTCTTAACTCTTTCCTCCCTGAAACTTTAAATGGACAATTCCAGTTTCCATTTTAGTCTAGTCCATTTCTGACTTTTAAGGGTTGTTTTTGTCAATGTTTGGCATTGTGACAAACAGTGAAGAACCTGATCAGAGGGCTCCTTTCGGAGCCCTCTGATCAGGGTCTTCACTGTTTGTATAGGACATGTGTACTATTCACATGTACACTGTTTGAAAAGCACGCCTATATGCGGGACTAGGGTTCAAAGAGTTAACATGATAATCATTACCTGTATTGAACATAAAATTATTTTCAGGTATGAGCATTTTCACCATATAATAGCGGGCATAGGAACGACTGCTGAGATCTACTCTGTGAAGAACGAGATGGATGAAGCCTCTGGTATCTCCACCATTACTGTACTCGCCCAGGGGAGACAGAGATTTGAACTGAAGGAGTATAAAAGAACAATAACAGGGTGACTCTTTGAAATTGAATTAACCCATTACCCCATAAATACACCTTCTTACACCTTTTATTTATTTCTTCACTGCGAGTTCCAATTTATACAGTTATTAATATGTACCATAAGAAATAGTTTATGTATCTTAGAAGATTGTAGTTTAAAGCAGACTGAAAGTAAAGCTCTACTTTCAACCTGCTTTAAGTGGTCACCTGTGTTCAAAACTAGAAATAGGCTATGGGGTAATGGGTTAACTCTTTCAACACTAAGTAACTCTTGTGGGTCAACAGTACATATTATGTTCAGTCCCTTGTGGATCTTTTTAGCTACCAAAACCATTCTTATTCTTCTTACTACTTCGAGACTCTCCATCAAGAATGATGATTATGAGAAGTCTACTTGGAATTCTGGGTAGTTTAATCAATACTGCTCTAAATAAGCAAACAGTGTCAGGCCTTTTTCTGGTGTATCCACGGGTCCGGTAAATACATGTAGTAAAAAAAATCCCAATTTCAAATTTTTTTTTTTTTTTTTTTGCATAACTCAAATTCAAATAAAAAGTAATAAAACAAGTGGGAATAACTATTACATGTCATTTTTCTGGCCATTTAGCTTCAATATATGTGAGATCATTTTTAAAAATTCTTCCCAAAACATGATTTTGCAGGCCTAAAATTTCCCAAATCAGACATTGCAGTTTTTCCCAAAATGGCCAGAAAAAGGCGTGAGTGTAGACCCTTATCAGAGGTGTGCTAAAATAGATAAAATGTAAAGCAGAAATCTTCCTAGGCTATACTAAAGCAGATTCAGCATGCAGCCTTTTAGTAATGTAGTGAAACATTATTCTGTTTGTTATTCTATAGCAATTTAGTTGGGAAGGTAAAGATCTTGCCAGACTTGGTCTTGACTGATGTGTTAGAAGGGGCGAGGCCACCACTCCACTGTAAACTGTGCAATGTAGTTGAGGATGATGAAGACTATAAAGTTGCTATGGACAGACAGGGTCGGGTAATATCCTGTGTGAAAATGAAACCAAGATCGCAGGTACCTTGTATTAAAGTAAAACCTCTCTATTACGACCGCTAAATTGTGTTAATTATTAGCGTTTGCAACAGGTGACTGCTAAAGCAAGGTGACAGTAAAACAGAAAGCTCCTTTAGGAGCTTTAAGTTTTACTGCCACTTTGCTTTAAGCTGTCACCTGTCTTTTATACAATCAATTAGCCTTCATTTTAGTGGTTGTCAGGGCTCAAGATAAAGGGAAGTATTTCAAAAACTAAAATCTTTATTATTGCATTAAACCCCATGGTTTTGAGACGATTCAAATGAGTAGTAACACTGAAGGATCTGGTGCAGAAATGAGTGAAAAAATGTTGGATTTGTTCAGCCCACTCCCTCTTATCTGGAGCCCTGGTTGTTGTAGGGATGTTTCACTGTACTTACATATATCTTCTATAAGCCTCAGTCCATTGATATTTAATGCAAAGGCAATGAAGTAAAATGACTCTAAGAACAGTTTCATGAAAACAATTTGTTAACGTAACTTGAGTTTTGTGTTTGATTACACACCAAGGTATTTTATGTTTGATCTGGCTTCAAAGTGTTTGCTATTTGGTATCACCATTGTCTATATGCAATACATAGAGGATATTGAATGAGTGTGTGTTCCGTCGTGAATTTATTGAACGAGTTGGATAAAATCATATGTTGCGAGCCTTGGCGAGCAACATATCATTTTATCCAACGAGTTCAATAAATTCACGACTGAACATACACGAATTTGATATCCTATTTATCACATAAACACCAAAATGACACGAAAATCCGAACGGTCTTACTTTTGCCCTAGGCTCTTAGGAAACGATTCGTCATAGGCGTTATTCGGTTGTATTCATCCGTAATGAAAAACACCTATCAAACTAAAATAAAGAAAACCAATATCAATGTGCTGTGAAAAGACTTCTCTGATACCATATTCAATTTTAAAGTAATATTTAATTTAAAAATTGTTGTAATTGACTAAAAATGATCAGTTGACATTTAGAATAGTTTCGTTTTCAAAATAACGTCGTTAGAGCAACATGACGTCATTATCATTGTAACTTCTGAATTTGAAAAACAGTCTGAATCACTGTTAATACTAGAGCTCTATGCAGCCTGAGTTTGCGGGACTGCTCAGAATAATGATTCTAGGACACTTGGGAATGATTCAATACCTAGTGGTGATCTAAGTTTGTCTAGATTCTCTTTACTGATTTACAGTCGGCGTAGTAGTACAGTATTTTTGTGATTCGAAAATTAGTATAAAATATATGCCCAGTGGGCCATACGATTTTTACGGCCCTCTATAATTTGCACGTTTGTGTGATAAAGTAAAATCTGTGTTAAACGGTCTCATATTGATAAGGCATGGGGATCTTCAAAGGCAAGTTATTGCTTAATGCAGGGAGCTTTCAGCATGACTAACTCTTTCAATACTAAGTAACTCTTGCAGGTTATTACATTCCCTTTTGGATCTTTTTATTATCAAAATATGAACCAATCTACTTGGAAATATGGGTAGTTTAATGAATACTGTGCATTTTTCCTACGAGGTATCATGAACTTAGAAAACAGTGCAGACCGGTCTTCCAATTCACCATGTTTTAAGCGGTCACTTATCACAGGTTTAACTGTTCATTCAATACCCCCTTTCTGTGCGTGTTCATTTCAGGTGAATAGATTTACTGCTGCACACTACACATGGTGGCCTCCTTGGGTGTACAAGATGTATGACTCTGTAAGTACCGTAGTCTCTCAGCCTCAGGGGCCCGTTTCATAAAACTTTGTACGACAAATGTTGTCGTATATCAGATTATAAAAGTCTCAATTATTATTTATTTCTCCATCTAATCCTGTCTTGTGACATCTTTTTGGAATCGTCTTGAAAAGACGATTCAAAAGAAATGTCACAAGACACGATTAGATAGAGAAATCAGAAAATAAATGTATTTTAAAGTTTTGACTTACGACAACATTTGTCCTACGAAGTTGTATGAACCGGCCCTTGGACCATAGGTCAGAAATGGCTGCAACGTTACATATACAGTCGAAACTCGATACTTCTTACTCACGTTAGTTCGAACATACCCATATTTCACAGTTAAAACACGGACTAGCCACATTTTACCTTTGAAATACGGATATATTTTACTTTAATAGTTGAGATCGAGTGATTGAAATACTGGTAAGCTCGATTTAAGTGCTTAAGAACATACCCATATTTCAAACTAAAAACACGGCTTAGCCATGTTTTAACTTTGAAATACAGGTATATTCAACTTGGACGAGAACGAGTTATTGAAATTAAACTAATGAATACTGGTAAGCTCGATTTAAGAGAGTTCGAAGTATTGAGTTTCAACTGTACTATGATCAATACAATATTTTTTATAATATTGACATCTTGATTCGATTCTTTTTTAAGTGTCGATGGGCCATAAAACACCATTCATTCCATTATTTTCGATTCCATGAGATTGTGCATTGTACTACCAGACTAGTATAAAAGTATTGGAAGCACTGAAATTGAAATATATGAAGAACAAGAATTTCTTGGTTTGGTGATCTCAAAATGTCACAGATTCACACAGTCAGCTATATAAATTGGAACTATCTTATTCAGTGGAGGAATAAATTAAAGGCGTAAAAAGACTTTCAATGGGTTAGTGTAAAATTAAAAGCTCCTATGCAATATTACATAACCAAATGTTGTTTGTGAGTGTCAAACAGTGTAGATCCAAAGCAAAGGCCACAACAAAGATGTTTGAAATGCAATAAGGATTGTTTTCTCATTTCAATGCAATAAGGATTGTTTTCTCATTTCATGACTCATATATAGACTGTAAAATGTTAACCCCTTACCTCATAACCTGTTTCTAGTTTTGAAGACAGATGACCACTTAAAGCAGGATGAAAATGAAGCAGAATGAGCCTTCAGGTACATTTTGCATTAATCTCAGCCTGCTCTAAGCTACCATCTGCTAGGATATAAAAAATATTTGTTTGGTACATATTCATGAGTGTATAAAGTGGAGGAATAAATTAAAGGAATTAAACGGGGTATTTATGAAGTAATAACTGCTATAACAAAGTTATGCTCCAAATCAGGCCCAGGGCTTATAAAGCATTTGGGTTGAGTCTGAGTGCGTTCTCAAGCATTGGATTGGTCAGATTTGAGCTTAGGCTCAAATCTGACCAATCAAATGCTTGAGAACGTTTTCAGACTCAACTCAGGATCTGCATTGGAAGTGGTGTATCTGACCATTTACCTCTCATGCTGTAGGAACTGCTGGTGAAACGAGTGAAGATGGAGCTTCAGAAATGGAATGAGACCCTCAACCCAAACAAGCTGCCAAATGATGCCACAAAGCTGTCATACTGGGTCACACAGAACATTCCACTGGATGACAGCCTAAAACTTCACCTGTTGAGTATCAACAATGCCACACAGAGGCTGCGGTGTGCTCTCAATATTATAACCAAGGTAGTTCATAGTATTATTACTGGAGATGTCAATAAACAGTTATTTCAGAGCCCTAGATAAGGGGAGTAAAACTAAAATCTTTATTTCTGCATTAAATCCTATTGTGTCACTATTCATTAGACGATTCTAATGAGTAGAGACACCATAGAATTTGGTGCTGAATGAGTGAGACAATGTTGGATTTCTGAAGCCCTGTATTTAATGTTTAACTCATTACCCCATAGCCCATTTCTAGTTTTGAAAATAGGTGACCACTTAAAGCAGGTTGAAAGTACTTTCAGTCTGCTTTAAGCTACCATCTGATAGGATATAGAAAATATTTCTTTTGATGCATATTCATGACTATATAAGTTTAAACTATTTTCTTGAGTGGAGGAATACATTTAAGGCGTATTTATGGGACTGCCGCAATGGGTTAATCTTGCCAGGCATTTATGAAATCCTTCTTTACTTTCCGCATTTAAGAGTTAATATTTGCTATTAATTTTTCATATAGAATGTACATGTATTTCTTATGGTGCATATTCATGACTGTATAAAGTGTTTTCTTCAGTGGAGGAATATCTTGAAGGCGTAAAGTTTGACAGGTTTAACAATATTTCAGTGTACGGTGCTGTGCTGTAGAGATTGTAACCAGCAGATTGCTGACATGACTCAAGTGTTCTGGCTTTCAGTGTACGGTGCTGTGCTGTAGAGATTGTATTGTAACCAGCAGATTGCTGACATGACCCATGTGTTCTGTATTTCAGTGTACGGTGCTGTGCTGTAGACACTGTAACCAGCAGATTGCTGACATGACCCATGTGTTCTATATTTCAGTGTACGGTGCTGTGTTGTAGAGATTGTAACCAGCAGATTGCTGACATGACCCATGTGTTCTGGCTTTCAGTGTACGGTGCTGTGCTGTAGAGACTGTAACCAGCAGATTGCTGACATGACCCATGTGTTCTGGCTTTCAGTGTACGGTGCTGTGCTGTAGAGACTGTAACCAGCAGATTGCTGACATGACCCATGTGTTCTATATTTCAGTGTACGGTGCTGTGTTGTAGAGATTGTAACCAGCAGATTGCTGACATGACCCATGTGTTCTGGCTTTCAGTGTACGGTGCTGTGCTGTAGAGACTGTAACCAGCAGATTGCTGACATGACCCATGTGTTCTATATTTCAGTGTACGGTGCTGTGCTGTAGAGACTGTAACCAGCAGATTGCTGACATGACCCATGTGTTCTGTATTTCAGTGTACGGTGCTGTGCTGTAGAGATTGTAACCAGCAGATTGCTGACATGACCCATGTGTTCTATATTTCAGTGTACGGTGCTGTGCTGCAGAGATTGTAACCAGCAGATTGCTGACATGACCCATGTGTTCTATATTTCAGTGTACGGTGCTGTGCTGTAGAGACTGTAACCAGCAGATTGCTGACATGACCCATGTGTTCTGTTTTTCAGTGTACGGTGCTGTGCTGTAGAGATTGTAACCAGCAGATTGCTGACATGACTCAAGTGTTCTGGCTTTTAGTGTACGGTGCTGTGCTGTAAAAGATTGTAACCAGCAGATTGCTGACATGACCCATGTGTTCTGTATTTCAGTGTACGGTGCTGTGCTGTAGAGATTGTAACCAGCAGATTGCTGACATGACCCAAGTGTTCTGTATTTCAGTGTACGGTGCTGTGCTGTAGAGATTGTAACCAGCAGATTGCTGACATGACCCATGTGTTCTGTATGTCTGTGGCTGGGCCACTGAGTGCCTATGTTAATCCCGGAGGCCATGTGCATGAAACTCTCACAGTCTACAAAGCTGATAATCTCAACCTGATTGGACGGCCATCTACAGAACACAGCTGGTTTCCAGGGTAAGTCTTTAACCCATTACCTTATAGCCTGGTCTTAGTTTTGAAGATAGATGAACATTTAAAGTTGGTTGAAAGTAAAGCAAAAAGGGTCATTTTGGCGCATTCTGCTTTACTTTCAGCCTGCTTTAAAGAGGCTCGCAACCGGATCAAGCATTAAAAATAGTAATTTGTAAATATATGTCAAATGCTTATATAAATGGGTAAAATTTAGTTTAAGATAATAAATTCTGTTAAAAAATGCATTTCCAAAAAAAAAAAAGAAGAGGCTCTGGTGGGATTCGAACCCGTGACCATCCATGCGGAGACAAAAATGAAAAATGAGGCATCGCCTTTACACCCTCGGCTACGGACGCTCTCTATATATATGGTAGCTATTAATAGAACATTATTCGGCTCGGGTTTATGTCTGACCCCGTGTAGAGAAGCAACAACAACAACTATACCGTTAGCTAACACTATGGAAAAACGATGGAAAGTATCTAAAAAACTAAGATTCGGTGACGATTCTTGAGACGTTTTTTGGACTGATCATATTTTTTTAATGTCAAAAGCCAAATAATGCCACAAATTTGCTTTTATTTGAGTATTTTATTTTATTTTGACAAGAACACCATCCGGTTGCGAGTCCCTTTAAGCAATGATCTGTTAGGTCATAGAATATATTCTTGTGGTGCATATTCATGAATGTATAAATTAAAAAATTTCTTGAATGGAAGAATAAATTAGAGGCGTAAAAAGGTGTATTTTTGGGGTAATGGGCTTACTCATTCACCTCTGAAACTTAAAATGTTCATGTTTTCATGCAATGCATGTTTCCCAGGTTATTCTAGTTCATTTTTGACTGTTTAAACTTTATGTGGTTATGTTGGGGAAGGGGTGTTGCAATATATTGGGAAATGATAACCAGTGAGATGCTGATCAGAGGGCTCCTTTACCAATGGTTTACTCTGCAAATGTACATTGTTTATTAAAGATGCATATAGTCATTGCTAGGGTTGAATGAGTTAAGCCTGCTAAACAAGATTTGGCTTGAATTGGGCAAACTGTTTGGATCCAAACTATAATTACATCCTTATGCTTTCTGTTCTGAAAGAAAGAATTACATGTACAATAATTCAATACCAGACAAAGACCAATTAAATATGACCTTGATGGGGTAGAACTGTATTTAACCCATTACCCCATAAATACACCTTTTAACGCCTCTAATTTATTCCTCCATGAAAGAAAATAGTTCTAATTTATTAAGTTATGATTGTGAACTATTATAAAAAATGTTTTTATCCTAGCAGATGATAGCTTAAAGCAGGCTGAAAGTAAAGCAGAATGTGCCTTAAGGCACATTCTGCTTTACTTTCAACCTGCTTTAAGTGGTCACCTATTTTCAAAACTAAAAATAGGATATGGGGTAATGAGTTAATATAATTTGATACACTGCCTTACTAATAAAGTCTATGTAGATGGCACCTTTTACAATCTATCATCATAAGTACAGTAAAACCTCTCTGTTACGGCCAATAAAATAGAGAATAATTGACTACATAAAAACAGGTGACAGCAAGGTGACAGTGAAACAGAAAGCTCCTGGAGGAGTTTTCTGTTTTACTGCCACATTGCTTTAAGCAGTCACCTGTCTGAAACACATAATTGTTAACACAATTTAGTGGCCGTTACAGAGAGGTTTTACTGTACGTAAATTGGTTTGATACTGCTAAATACAAAGTCAAAGCTCCAGATAAAAGAGAGTCAACTAAATATTTTCAACAATTTCTCCTTTATGTTTTAACAAAACCCTATGGTGTAACGATTCTAATGTGTAGACGCACTATAAGGTTTTAAGCAGGCATTAAATCATATTGCAATATTATACTAGTACACCGTTTGCTCATTTGTTTCAGCTATGCCTGGACTATAGCCCAGTGCAGAGGCTGCTCCAGTCATATGGGATGGAAGTTTACCACAAAACAGAAGCATCTGACCCCACAGAAGTTCTGGGGACTGTGTCGGTCCTCCATGGTACCCGGCATCTCAGACCCAACTAGTCCTGGAGACAATATCTGGATCCCTGTAATGTGATAATAATTGTGATATTTGACAAAAGGTGACTTGTTTGTTAACTCTAAGAATGCTAGAATTGAGTTAACTCTAAGAGTGCTAGAATTGAGTAAACTCTAAGAGTGTTATAACTCTAAGAGTGCTAGAATTGAGTTAACTGTAAGAGTTCATGTACTAGAATTGAGTTTACTCTAAGATTGCTAGAATTGAGTTTATAAGTCTAAAGAGTGCTAGAATTAAGGTAAGTCTTAGAGTGCTTAAATTGAGTTAACTCTAACAGTGCTAGAATTGAGTTAACAGTGCTAGAATTGACCTGTTTACTCTTCCACCCCTTAGCAGTGCAAGAAGTGCATTGAATTGATTCCTCCACTGAAGAAAATAGTTCCAATTTAGACGGTCATAAACATGTACCAAAATAAATATATCCTATATCCTAGCATAGGTAGCTTAAAAGCAGGCTGAAATTACTATCATTCTGCTTTAAGTGCTCCCCTGTCTTCAAAACCAGAAACCAGCTATGGGGTAAAGGGGTAAAAATTTCAAATAATATGTAGATCAGATGCTGAGTTTCTCAGAGCTTGATAAAGTTTGAAAGTTTTTGTTTCTGAAGATATGCAGACATGAAGGATATCTTTTAACCCATTACCCCATAAATACGCATTTTTAAAACCTTTAATTTATTCCTCCACTGAAGAAAGTAGTTCCAATTTATGCACTTTTAAATGTATACCATAGAAATATTTTCTATATCATAACAAATGATGGGTTAAAGCAGGCTGAAATTAAAACAGTGCTTTACTTTCAACCTGTTTTAAGTGGTAACCTGTCTTCAAAAAGAAAAATAAGCTCTATGAGAAATCAGTAAATGCATTAACCCATTACCCAATAACCTGTTCTGGTTTTGAAAATAAGTGACCACTTAAAGCAGTTTTAAAGTAAAGCAGAATGCACCTTAAGGTATATTCTGCTTTACTTTCAGCCTTCTTTAAGCTATAATCTGCTAGAGTAAAGAAAATATTACTTATGATACATATATATTACTGTATAATAGTGGACCTATTTTCTTCAATGAAGTAATTAATTAAGGTGTAAAAAGGCGTATTTATGGGGGAATGGGTTAACTCTTTGAACCCTAGTCCCGCATATAGGCGTGCTTTTCAAACAGTGTACATGTGAATAGTACACGTGTCCTATGCAAACAGTGAAGACCCTGATCAGAGGGCTCCAAAAGGAGCCCTCTGATCAGGTTCTTCACTGTTTGTCACAATGCCAAACATTGACAAAAACAACCCTTAAAAGTCAGAAATGGACTAGACTAAAATGGAAACTGGAGTTTCAGGGAGGAAAGAGTTAAAAGACACTTCTTGGTGTGACGGGTTATACTGCCACTTTTCACTCTTAGCATGCTAGTGGTGTAACCATTATAAACTAACCCAGCATGCAAAGAGTTGAATAATACTCATGCTTCTTTATTAACACATTCAACCCTAGCGACGAGTATAGTCGTCAAACAGTGTAGACCCTGATCAGAGGGCTCCTTAAGGAGCCCTCTGATCAGGGTCAACATTGTTTGTCATTTTGAAATATATTGTTAAAATAAACCCTAACTAGTCAAAAATGGACTAGACTTATTTTGGAATTGGAATTATCCTTTAAAAGTTTCAGGGGTGAATCAGTTATATAGTAGCTGAAACATTGGCTTCATAGTATTGGTCTGTTAATTTTGTATGCTACATGTTTATAATTGCAGGAATTTTATTGATATTGTGCATTATGTGTTCAGTGGAGAAATAGAGGATCTTACATGAGTGCTCATTATTTATGGTTTTTAGCTCACCTGGCACGTAGTGCCAAGGTGAGCTATTTTGATAATTCTGTGTCCGTCGTCGTTCGTCCGTCGTTCGTCCGTCCGTTCGTCGTCAACAATTTCTTTAAACGACATCTCCTCTGAAACTACTGGATGGATTTTTACCAAACTTGGCAGGAATGATCCTTGTATGGTCCTCTTTCAAAGTTGTTCAAATAGTTCCGGTCTGTTTTATATCTAGGTCACAGGAGCTAAAAATAGATTTTTTCAATAAAAACTTAAAAAATCTTCTTGTCTGAAACCACAGTACCCTGAGCTTAGATATTTAGCACAAAGCATTGTCTTCAGGTCCTCTATCAAAATTGTTCAAATTATGTCCCTGGGGTAAAAAAATGACCCCGCCCGGGGGGTCGTAATTTTACATAGAGTTATATAGTGAAATCTTCAAACATCTTTATCTCTGAAACTAATATAGCCAATGCTTTGATATTTGGCATGGTGACACTTCTAGAAGCCCTTAACCAATATTGTAAATATGGTTCCGGTCTGTTGCATTTCTAGGTCACAGGAGCTAAAAATAGATTTTTTCAATGAAAACTTAAAAAATCTTCTTGTCTGGACCCACAGTACCTTGAGCTTAGATATTTGGCACAAAGCATTGTCTTCAGGTCCTCTATCAAGCTTGTTCAAATTATGTCCCTGGGATAAAAAATGACCCGCCCCGGGGGTCGTAATTTTACATAGAGTTATATAGTGAAATCTTCAAACATCTTTATCTCTGAAACTAATATGGCCAGAGCTTTGATATTTTTTCAATGAAAACTTGAAAAAGTTTCTTGTCTGAAACCACAGTACCTTGAGCTTAGATATTTGGCATATATCATCGTCTTCAGGTCCTCTATCAAGATTGTTCAAATTATGCCCCTTGGGTCAAAATTGCCAAGGCCCTAGGTGTCGCAGTTTTACCAAGAGTTATATAGTGAAATATTCTTCTCTGAAACTATTATGGCAAGAGCTTTGATATTTAGCATTATGAAGTGACAATTTTACATGTTCTTTACCAATATTGCTGAAATGGTTCGGGTCTGTTGCATATCTGGGTCACATTAGCTAAAAATAGATTTTTTTCAATGAAAAGAATTCCGCTGTCAGAAACCACCCATGTACAAAATATTTGACAGAACACTTAATTTTCAAGTTCATCAGCAAGGTATTTGAAATTATGTCTCATGGGTGAAAAATTATCCCACCCCAGGGGTCATGTGACCCATGTGTTGGTTTTTCCAGGTGAGCGATATTAATGGCCTGCATGGGCCTCTTGTTAATAAACGAGTTGACTAAAATTATATGACCCAAGCCTTGGTGAGCTTCATATTAATTTTAGTCAATGAGTTTATTAAAATTGATAAGTAATGAGCATGAATGTACAATTCTATTTATCACATAACAATTTTAAACTCCTATTAAGGTGGTTTGACAGCGGGCGGCCCGCATCTCGAGTTCCGGAAATGCTGATGACTTTCACCTGATCTTTGTGGCACGTGCTTATAGTAGAAAATTTACATAAAGAAAAGTTTGATCTGCTTCAGTGTCTTCTCTGTTAGCGCAATTGGTACGGTGATTGACTTTCAATCAAAGGTTCTATGTTCGATTCCCACTCGCTTCAAAACTGTTTTTTTAAATAAATTGTTCGATTTTATTGACTAGTCAATTCATAACGCAGTGATCAAAGGACAGGCAATGTTTAGTCACGTAATAATGAATAATATCAGATGCAAGTATAGTCAAGTGACAACTAAACTTTGTGAAGATTTATAGCCTATGTGACAGATGGCAGCTTAACACAGGACAAAAGTAATGCTAAAAGATAGATCCTAAAGGAGCTTTTATGCATTACTTTTGTTATGCATTAAGCAGTCACTTGCCTTTAAAGATCTACAGGCTGTCGTATTCAATGGTCCCTTATTACAGGTTTGACTTATGGTATTATTTAGAGCAGACAGCATTTTAAAGCTGAACTCAAGGGAGGTTACTCGTTTTGTTGTTAACATTTTGTCAGAATTTCTGGAAATTATGTATAAAATGTAAATTCCACTGTAGATTTTCATAAAAATTTTGCGACTAGTAGAACTACCGGTAAGTAATATCTATCTAATAAGAATAAAATTAGTGTATGTCAAACTGCTAGATTTTTTGTAATTTGAGATTTAGTGACTTTTTCAGAATTTGACTTTTTAAAATATTGATATTTCAAGAAAATATGTCATGAAATATTTTTGTTTGCACAATATCTTATAGTCTCTGTACAGTTTACTTGAATGTACAGAAATTATTGAGTTATATTAGTCTATAAAGAAAATATTCCCGTTTATTAAAAAAGGAGCTTTTCTCGACAAAAGGTCCTGTCAGAAAAAAACGGTACTGTAATTTCTTTTTATTTTAACGATTTTTCACCCCTGATATGGTATATTTCAAGTTAATCAAGATTTCAAAGATTTCTGACACGGAATAAGCTGACCCGCGAACCACCTTAATCACTCGAAGCCATGGCATGCATAGTTTGTGGTCATTTTGCTAAATAGACTTTCTGCCAAAACCTGAAATTGTTTACGGTAACATCATCGCAAATGAGGTCATTTAGTGTCACAGTACATGCAGCGTTTGTGGACGAAAAAGGTTTGACCGGAGCCCAAAAACGATATTTCACTAGTGCCTAGTGGAATACAATATTTATAAAATCACTTTATGCCACTCCCAGACCGCAAGTTATGTGATAAATAACTTATGCACAATCATGTCATGTAAGCTGTTAGTGTACATCTATAAGTTTAACTCTTTCAACACTATGGACCTGTTTGACATAATACTCATTACATTTTCAAACAGTGTAGACCCAGATCAGAGGGCTCCCATAGGAGCCCGCTGATCAGGGTCTGCACTGTTAGCATATTCAGAGAAGTATTTATTAAAATATCCAGAATTCCAAGGAGACTGGTTCATGTTTTGGTATCTAGAATGATCCACAAGGAAACATAATAACACACAAGAGTTACTTAGTGTTGAAAGAGTTAATGTATTATAAAGACTTTTATTGATTCATGTGCAATATGTGGTCAATGGAGAAAAAACATTTTATGCAGATGTTAGCTGTTAGTGTATATTAAGTTTTAATTGTTTGAAGTAGGATGTGAAATTATTTTGATGGAAGTTTGTATTGCAGTTTGATATTAGAGATATAGTTCAAACCTCTCTGTTATGACCACTAAAATGAAAGCTTAATTGATTGTATAAAAGACAGGTGACAGCTTAACACTTTACCCCATAGCCTATTACTAGTTTTTAAGACAGGTGCTCACTTAAAGCATACTAAAAGTAAAGTAAAATGTGCCTTAAGGCACATTCTACTTTCATTTCAGCTACCATGCTGCTAGGAATACAGAAAATATTTCTTATGGTAAAAGTTCATGACTGTAAAACTGTTTCTTGAGCGGATGAATAAACTGAATGTGCTAAAAGTCACTTCTAATGGGGAAGGGTTAATTAAAGCAAGGTGACAGAAAAACAGATAGCTCCTAAAGGAGCTTTCTGTTTTACTGTCAAATTGCTTTAAGCAGTCACCTGTCGTAAACCCCTTATACTTTAGTGGTCGTAATAGAGAGAGGTTTTTACTGTACATGTAAATTGTGTCAGCAACAATACTGTGAAATAAAATTGAGTGACATTGATGATGTACTGTTTTGTCCTAACCTGTTTATCCCACTGTGAGAAGTGGTGTCAACAGAGACAGGAGTGAACTCAAAGATTTGATTGTCCATTTGAAGTTTCATAGGTAATGTGATGAAGCAAAATGAGAGCAAACCAAAGGAAGGGCCCTTTACCCCATAGAAGCAACTTTTAGCACATTAAATTTATTCCTCCTCTGAAAAAAATAGTTTCCATTTATAGTCATGAATATGTATCATAAGAGATTTTTTTCAGTTTCCTTGCAATCTGCTTCTCTTTTGACCTGCTTAACTCTTTCCTCCCTGAAACTTTAAATGGACAATTCCAGTTTCCATTTTTGTCTAGTCCATTTCTGACTTTTAAGGGTTGTTTTTGTAAATGTTTGGCATTATGACAAACAGTGAAGACCCTGATCAGAGGGCTCCTTTTGGAGCCCTCTGATCTGGGTTTTCACTGTTTGCATAGGACAAGTGTACTATTCACATGTACACTGTTTGAAAAGGACGCCAATATGCGGGATTAGGGTTCAAAGGGTTAAGAAGCCACCTATCTTCAAAACTAGAAACAGGCTATGGGGTAATGGGATAAACATGTAGTAACACCCTACCGTTAGAATCATGCAACAAATTTAATACTGTTTGAGCCCTTGTTCTGCTACTAGATGTATATTGACCCTTTAAGAAAGCAGTATAGACCTAGATCAGATAGCTCATGTTATGATGTAGGAATTATCAGACAGCTTCTGAAAGAGCTTCCTGATCAGGGTTTGAACTGTTCTCAACCCATTACCCCATAGCCCGTTTCTATTTTTGAAAAAAGTTGACCACTTTCTCTGCTTTACTTTCAGCCTGCTTTAAGCTATTATCTGCTAGAATATAAAAAATATTTCTTATGATTTTTATTTCTAACAGTATAAATTGGAACTATTTTCTTCAGTGGATGAATAAATTAAAGACGTAAAAGGTGTATTTATGGGGTAATAGGTTAAAGGATCTGTCTTAGATGTGTTTTCACTCTTTTCTGGAGAAAATTGTCCTAATGAAATATTTCAGATGCTGATAGAAGCTCAAAGCGGGCAGAGTTTTATATAGGAACATTCAACAGAAAAAGGGTTAACTATCACAGATGTCATGTTTTGAATGGTTGTTAAAGTATGGTGTGACTGTACATTCTTTACTAACCTTTTTTGTTTATGAAACAGGCCCCATATGTACAAGCATGGACTTGGGTGATTTGTTTTTCACATACTCTTGTAAACATAAGTTAAAAATACTGTGTATGACACTGAAGGTGTTATTAACATTGGAATGTGAGAACAACATTGATTGGGTCACACTGGCAGTGGCACATATTGTCTTGGATCCCAACTTAGATTTTTACCCCATAGCCTGAAACAGGTGACCACTTAACCCTTAACTTCGTAACCTGTTTTTCATATCGAAGATAAGTGACCGCTTAAAGCAGAATACGCATAACAGTACATTCTGCTTTACGTTCAGTCTGCTTTTTAACTACCATCTGCTATGATAAAGAAAATATTTCTGATAGTACATGTATCGGGTTAAATGTATAGTCTGTGGTTTGGGCCTGTACAGTAGCAATTTGTATCATAGAACACAACAATATTAACCCATTACCCCATAAATATTCCTTTTTACACCATTTTTTTTTTATTCCTTCACTGAAGAAAATAGTTCCAATTTATACAGTCATAGATATATTGGATAAAAAACTTTAGAAACACAAAAATAATCTAGACACAAATGGGTCAATAACAGACATTTATTTGACAGAAAACATAAATAGACTTCAGCCTATCATTTACCATCAAATGGTTCAACGTTATTGAGTTCTCGTTAACCTTAGGACTGACATTGACGTAATCTATTAGTTGATATTGTTTTGAATTTAATATTGTCATTATTTTTTCGGCTCTAAATGACCTTTTTGTGTCGAGGGGCCGTAAAACACCTTTCATTCATTCATTCATTCATTCATTCACTCAAGAATTCATCCTTTAATCTTACTATACCTAAAGTTAAGAAAAATAGACAATCAAAGTTGTATTTGTTTAATGTTTGCAAAAAGTGTAGGAACCTGCTGAATGCCAAATGCCATTTGCAGAGGAAAACTTTAAAAAATAAACATTTTTAAGAGAACGTGTCATTGGTCTTCAAATTGTACTGTTGAGAAAACTGTATTCTTTCTCAAAATAATTATGTAGATCTATTTAAAACTATTATTTTCTCTGCAAATGATTTCAAGGTAGATCAGATGCCGGCTCAACAAATTTTGCAACTCAGATTAAAATGAATACCGTAGTTAGAATTATTAAAATAATGTCATTTTCTCCGGTAAGCGGACATGAGTCCCCCGGACACGAGCCCCCCCCCCCCCCCCCCCGGCCGATTCTGCGCGGGCAGACACGAGCACCCGCCTGTTTTGCGCGTGCGGACATGAGCCCTACCCACCCTATGATGAGATACATGTTTTATTGTGTAAAATTGTAGATTTAAAACTTCAAAAAGTATTCTTAAGTGTTCTTTTGTGTCCATTTTAGTGTGTTGTGTTTGCGTTTAGAAGGGAAAGAATAAGGTTTTCTCCACTGTATAAGTGTATATAGACATCAATGCATGTACCAGTCAATCTTGTATCATATGACCACTTACTTAAGTAGCATGGAGATCTCTAAAGACAGTTGACTGCTTAACCCATTACCCCATAGCCTTGTCTAGTATTGAAGATAAGTGACCACTTAAAGCAGGTTGAAAGTTAAGCAGAATGCGCATATTTCTTATAAAACATATTCATGAATGAATAAATTGAAACTGTTTTCTTCAGTGAAGGAATAAGTAAAAGGCGTTTTTATGGGGTAATGGGTTAATGCAGATTAAAACAATACAGAAAGCTCCTATAGGAGCTATCTGCAATAATTTTGTATCCTACATTAAGCAAGTGCATGTATTTACAACTTACAATAAGTATTTTATTGAATTACTTAATTACAATATTTCCCTAAAAGATCAATAATTACCCCATCGCCAATCAATTACTACCTTAATTAACAGCCACTTAAAGAAAATGCTTCTTTTTTTGTCTAGAAGACAGGTGGAAACTTAACCCATTACCCCATAAATACGCCTTTTTACACCTCTAAATTATTCCTCCACTGAAGAAAATAGTTCCACTCTATACAGTCATGAATAATTATATGTACCATAAGAAATATTTTCTATAAAACTATCAGATTGTAGCTTAAAGCAGGCTGAAAGTTAAACATACTGCTTTACTTTCAACCTGCTTTAAGTGGTCAACTGGTTTCAAAGCAAGAATCAGGCTATGGTTTAAAACAGTACCAGTGGCTATATTCTGTAGTAGCTGGTTGAGACAAGTTTCACTGTAATTGTTCTTTGCTCTTATAATCCTCTCAATGAGGTAACAGCCTCCATTGACCAAGGTGTGTGTG
Organism: Gari tellinella; assembly: GCA_922989275.2. Taxonomy (NCBI): domain Eukaryota; kingdom Metazoa; phylum Mollusca; class Bivalvia; order Cardiida; family Psammobiidae; genus Gari; species Gari tellinella. The sequence continues at coordinate 96,795,802 of OV277858.1, forward strand.
GTGTATGATCAAAGACAAGTGGGCATAACTACAGGGATTATGCATTCAGACTTAATCAATAATCATGACCACTGTAAGCTGTTAGTATACAACTTATTTTGACCTAATAGTTTTGCAAAATATAAGTACAGGTCACCAATCAAAATTATTTTCTCATAAACAACAAGAAGCAAAACAAGTGCCCAATAGTGGACATATATTGTGTTTACTAATATACCTACCTTTAGCACATTCAACCCAAGTGACCAGTATACAGTAAAACCTCTTTTAGGCCCACTAAATTGTGTTAACTATTAGGTGTTTATGACAGATAACTGCTTAACCCTTTACCCCATAGGTTTTTTCTAGTTTTGGAAATAGTTGACTACTTAAAGCAGGTTGAAAGTAAAGCAGAATGCGCCCTAAAGGCGCATTCTGCTTTACTTTCAGCCTGCTTTAAGTAACCACCTGCTAGAAAATTTAGAAAAAATATTTCTTCTTATACATATCTATGACTGTATAGATTGGAACTATTTCTTCCGTGGAGGATTAAATGGAATGCGCTAAAAGTCGCTTCTATAAGGTAAAGGGTTAAAGCAAGGTGACAGAAAGCTCCTTTACACCTGCCTTTTACACTATCAGTAAGCCTTCTTTTTAGTGTTTAGTGGTAACAATATTGAGGTTTTACTGAACTCATCTTTGAAAAACAGTGTATCTGTAATTCTGTATAGAGTACACTCTTCTTGTGCAAATAGTGTAGACCCATATCAGAGGTCTCCTAAAGATAAAGAGAGTATTATAAATACTTTATGTGTCCACCAAACCCACATAAAATTATTGTTTCAAAGAGAAAATAAGATAGGATATGGTGGGGCTATAAAAATAATACATATAACAACAAGATTATATTGAACAAGCGCCTTTGTCCCCCAGTGACATCATTACCCATATATTAAAAATATTTTCTATGTCTAATAAGGTGAAGGTCAGTGTCAAATCAAGATGTTGGTGGTATTGGGAATGGTCCAAGGCAACAACTGTGTAAGTATCCAATCATTCTAGTTGGCTGCGAAACTAAAATCTATTTAACCAAGAAATAGCCCATCGAAAATAATGTAAGTCTAAAAGAGGTCAAGGTCAAATTGAGGTTGTGTGATATGCGTGAATTGTAACTGGTCAAAGGCAACACGTGTATAAGTACCCAAGCATTCTAGTTAGTGGTGTTTATGCTACACGAACGGTAAAGTCTGTTTAACCTCTTACGCACGGACGGACATGACAACCACTATAATGTCTTCCACATAGATCTATCGACACTGGCTTCATGATTTGAACAATCTGGGTAGAGGACCATAAGGCAAAGCTAGATGCCAAATATAAAAGGTCTGGGGCCCGTTTCATAAAACTTCGTACGGTAAATATTATCTTAAGTCAGATTATAAAAGTCTCAATTATTATTTATTTCTCCATCGAATCCTGTCTTGTGACATCTTTTTGGAATCGTCTTGAAAAGACGATTCCAAGGAGATGTCAAAAGACAGGATTAGATAGAGAAATCAGAAATTAAATGGGTTTTTTACGTTTTGACTTAGGACCGTTTTTGTCGTACGAACTTTTATGAAACGGGCCCCTGGACCTTACGGCTTTAGAGAAAAAGATTTTTAAAAGTTTTCCTATATAAGCTTAATTTATGTAAAACTGATAAGCCCGGGGCAGGACCATTTTTTACCCTAGGGTAATGATTTGAATAATCTTGGTAGAAGACCATAAAACAATATAGCATGTCAAATATATATGGACTGGACCTTACAGTTTCAGTTTCAGAGAAGGTGATTTTTAAAGGTTTCCCCATGAAAAACTGATAAGCCCGGGTCGGGGCCATTTTTGACCACGGAATCAAAATTTGAATAATCTTGGTTGAGGTTCACGACATGATGCTACATATGAAATTCGGTTGTCCTAGGACATATGGGTTTTGACAAAAAGTTTCGTCAAGTTTTGATCTTGGTTGTCAATATTATGGTCATGTTTTTTGACGGATCAAAATTCTTTGAACCATTTTGAAAGAATATCAATTAAGAAACATTTTGGTGAAAACCAAATTGAAATCGGACCAGTCGTTCTTGAGTACAATATTTGTTTTAGATTTTGTGCATGGTTGTCATGGCAACAAGACCGATTGCCCCACCCACTTTTTTAACAATTTTTGAAGCTCATAACTACAGTATGTATCTGACCAAGTTTGGTTAAAATTGGGCCACTGGTTTCAGAGAAGAAGTTATTGGAAACCAATTGTGAACAGACGACACGGATACCGACTCGACGGACGGCGAACGATTACAATTGCTCACACTGAGCTAAAGATTCAAGAATTATGGCATACAGTGCTCCCTCCCTACAACGTCCCTTTGAACAACGATATCCTCATTACAACAACGCTTGTCGTAGTTTCCTGGGCCAAAACAATTCAAGTATGTCCAACCTTTTCACGTTGGCAATATCGTCTGCTTTAAATTGGCGTTTGGACATTTTGACAGAAGAAATATAATACCGAGTGACAAACAGCTTGAATCCAGATCAGAAGCCGCGTTATAAATGCCAACTTCAAGCAGACAATCTTGCAGCAGTGAAAGCATTATACATAATTGTCTTGTTTGGGGAACAGTGGCAAGCGGTGTTGTAAGGAGGGAGTCGTTGTTGGGAGGGTCGTTAAAGGGAGGGAATAGTGTATAATAATTCCCTATTTGGAATATTGTTACCTTCGTTGTACGTGAAACGTTGTCTACAACGACTGGGGTGGGGAAAAACCTACATCCCACCTCTACAGGATCATAGCCAGACACTCTACCGTTCAACCTGATTAGATCAGCCAGCTGTGCATATTTGGAAGATCTCCTTCCATCAGGGCTCTGGATAGATAAGAGGGTCTCTGAACAAATCCAACATTTTTGAACTCATTTCAGCATCAAATCCTATGGTGTTACTACTCTTTAAGATCGTATCGAAGAGACGATTCTATTGAGTAGTGACACCATAGGGTTAAAAGCAGTTATCAAGATTTTAATTTTTGAAATACTTCCCTTAAATGGAGCCCTGCTTCAATGTACCTCCTAACGCCTCTCGTGTCACTGTCAACTCAGATATCACCAGCTTTCTATGTTGTGTTGGGCAAATAACGAGATCCAGCTGAAGAATAGAATGAACGACGTCTGGAAAACCAGTTTCCTTTCTTGAAGGTTCACCATCATGCCAAACGATCTAGCCTGGTGAACAACGCCTGCCTTGTTGTAGGTTCCTTTTCTTTTCGCTGGTTGACCTCAAACAAATTGAATCAATGAGGGTATGTTTGGTAGTATATGACCGCTTTTTTGTCGTCTCCTGGGTCCCGTTTTACTAAACTACTTATGCACAATTTTTGCGTAATTCAAAATCGTTTTACTCTTATTTTTCGATCATAAACGTTTGCAAACAGCATATAGCCAATTCAGAGGACGCGCTTAAAGCGCGTCCTCTGATCTGGCTATTTGCTGTTTGTAGCAAGTGATTATAAAAAGTATCAATTAAAAATATAAAATTTTGACTTACGCAAAATGTTTGCGTAAGCAGTTTAGTAAAACGGGCCCCAGTGCATCGGCTAATTGGTTAAGGAATCCGCCATGACGCCATCTAATATAGCGTCATTGGTCTTGGGAGACATCGCTTGGTGATAGGATATCTATGCCCGAGGCTCCCTCTTTTACCACAAAGATGGCAATTTGGAGCATCTCGCAATTTTCCGCAGTGAAGATTCACATTCCAGCAGGCCCCAAGGTTATTTAAAGCTTTAAAGTTGAGTCTGAGGTAGTTCTCAGACATTTGATTGGTTAGATTTGAGTTTTTGCTCTGCAAAAACTCCAATCTGACCAATCAAATTCTTGAGAACGATCTCAAACGCAACTCAAAAGTTTTATAACCTTGGACTCTGGGTCCAAAGTTATACAGCTTTTGAGTTGATGAAGCATTTGACTGGTAATTTATTATCTGGAACATTCTATCTTGGTATTTCTGCTGCACCGATGTTCATCATGTTCAAATTAACTACCGTGTAACCGCAGGAGCAAGCAAATTTCAACACATGTCTACGTTATAATGCCTTTAAAAAACAAAACAAAATAAACAACAAGACAATGCCATTTTTCGGAAGTTTAACACAAAATAAGCCCCGCATTATATACATACTATTTTATTGCCTCATGTAGTAAGTAAACCAAATTTGAAAGGAATTTTGTCCAGAATAAACACGAGCTTGAATTTTCTAAAACCAAATGCCGATATCTTATCATAAAAAACGTCATAACGGCAGTTACCCTATCAAACAGTCAATTTGGAAATGAGCTGATTTTTTTCTGCGTTAAAGCGAAATAAACAACAGAAAATGAGCGGCAAATTCAATGAATCACGCTAGCTTAAACGCCGAAAAATTAATTTCATTCCTTATATTTACATTTTATTTGCTGTATCTTCTAAAACTAATGAACAGTTTGTAAGTATGTATGTGTGTATGTTTAATCCATATTATAATTATGTTGTTAACACAAATACTGTGTACACTGAAAGGAACAGTCATAACCACATAGCTGTTTGGAAGTGGTATTCATTCGAATGCAACAAAATAAGTTCCATAATTGTATTCATTAAACGTCATTAATTTGACAGTTTGGTGCGAAAATGCCGTTTTTCACATTAATAAAGAAGAAGTTTAGTCGATAATCATGGTGTCCGCTAATAGGAAGTCATACATCGGTTAGGAAGCATATTTGAAACAATCCGCCATATGCCTTCTGTCTGAATTCGAAAATTTAATTCGCAGAGAAAAGATCCATAAGCCCCGCCTCCTCAGCGAAAGATATCCAAAAGTTCCACCCCCTCGAGCAATTGCATCTACATCTATCCGAATTAAACGCCAGATTTTTCAATGGAAATGAATGGGGTGAATGTAAATATATTTCCGCAATTACAAAACTATATTAACTATTTAAGGCTAAATAGCAACGAATAAAACTACCAAGTACGAAGGAAAATGGCGGGAGGGTGGGTTGGGGTTGATGTATCGCGTCAATGTAGGTATGCTCAGAGTTTGGCAACAAGACTGCTTAAGTTCTACAGTATATTTGCAAAGTTAAATTCTACAATTTTTTGATATACATATATGTTAAATATTATTGCTTCGAATTTGATATGGAATTTATTGAAAAAATAAAAAGATGTCATTATTATGCAATGAAATGGCAATAACCCCACCACACGTGGTTGGATTTCCGTGGCTTTCAAACTCAATATTCAAACTATATTGGCAATAATTCTAAGTTTTATGAAAAGCAAGCTAAACTGTGTTTGAGTAATATCGTGAACCAGCAAAAAATAGCGCAATTCCTGGCCATATTTGACAAGAATACAATGCCATTATTTGGAAACTTAGCACAACTACAAACCATGTAAATATCTGTTTAACATTATTGCTTTGTGTTGTATCGTCCCAAATTGAAAAGGAATGTAGTCAAGAATAAAATTCTTAAATTAAAAAAAAAAATCCTTATTTTATAATATAAAGGGTCATTAACCCACCAGACATATTTGAATTTCTGTATTTTTGGACTGTTTTCAAATAATTTTGACCATGGTTTATCCTACAAAGTAATGATGAAACTAGGGCAAAAATTGTTTTCGTTATCGCGTTTACAGACAAGTCTGACAGACGGTTCTAGACAAACAGACAGATAATGCTACAGTGCTCCCTCCCTACAACGGCCCTCCCAACAACGGCTCCCTCCTTACAACGACCCTTGCCGCTGTTCCCTAAACAAAACATTACTGTCCAATATCGTCTGCTTAAAATTGTCGTCCGCTGTTTTGCTCAGAGTTGTATATTGGACATTTTGGCAGAAACAACTTAATGACAAGTGACAAACAGCTTGAATCCAGATCAGACGCCGACTTACGCGGCGTCTGATCTGGATTCAAGCTGTTTGCAAACGTAATACAAAACCCTCCCTATAACGACTCCCTCCGAACAACGAACACAATATTTGTCTCTCATTGAGTGTCGTTTTAGAGAGGGAGCGCTGTATATACCGATAATACGTCCTATTTCAACAGCCTTATAAACAAGTAGTCCAGTCGGCGATGATCGCACACCGAGTTTGGACCAATGGGGCAATGTCGGTAGGATTTATGTAGGAGAACACTAAACATTCTCCATACGAACTTTTATGAGCTGTGATCGCCTTTTGGTTTCAGAGAAGATTTTGTCATGTGTTATCTTTGTGGCTCTTTGTCAATAAATTTCCCCAATGAATTGGCCAAATTTGACCCCAGCGACATGGCTAGCAGGATTCATGTATAAGTACACCATACAATGCTACACACATACATACTAAATATATTAGCTATATGAGTTGTTGTTTCAGAGAAGAAGATTTTTTTGAAAGACTTTAACTATACATTTATAGTTCTATATGAAGACCCCATAGGTATGTCCATTCTGGACCCCATACGCTTGATTGATGTATAGCCATAGAGCTCTACATACTACATATACTAAAAAAGGTTTAGTCATACAGTAAGGATCCAGCCCACGACGGTGTGGTACATTTTATCATTCATGCTACATAATGACATAAACAACTAAACATTACAAAACAGAAAGATACTTTAATAGTGCTTTGAACATTTTTTGTGTTAAGGGAGGTAACTCCAATTTATTTGTAACTGTTAAATAATTCATAAACAAGAAGGCAGTCATTTTTCTCTTAAAAGTTATCAATGACGCTGGAAAAGTAGAAAGCAAACCAAAAATCGTGCAAGTTTGCATAATCACTCTTGAGCAGTTTATTTGTGTACAACCGTCCGTTGAAAAGGCGGTGTTCAAATTACCTCCCTTTGTATTGGAAAAATACTAAAATTTGAACAAATAAAACTCGAAAAATAAAGATCGATATGAGTTTTTATTTATGCTTTTCGGTGGATTACCACGAAATAACAGTGGATTATCACTTGGTAATCCACTGCAGTGGATTATCACCAATCGCTTTTATTATGAATTTTCCCCGTAGGGCTCCCCAAGAATCGTAGTCAATCGTGTCTTATCGTTAAATTCCGGCAGTCCGATTTGTCGCGAACTACTCACCGGAAGAGCACGAATCCAAACTCGGGAGCAACGAAGTAATTCGGATGATGTCAAATCAATAAATAAGTGACGTCATCGTACGGGAAACTGTTTCGAAAATGTGTTTGATATAAAGTTGGGGCTCAACACGGGGTAAATCATTTACTTTCGCTTTCTCAATTGTCGAACAATTTCGTTTAAAAAGTGGCTTAAAAGCATAAATAAATAGAATAATAGTATTTTTTCAGTATAAGATCGAATTTAATCCATTTCGTGAACATCAGACTGTTATATTTTCACTCGTGGCTTCGCCACTCGTGAAAATATAACGTCTGATGTTCACTCAATGGATTAAATTTCTATCTTATACTAAAAAAAACAATTATCCTCTATGTCTTTTATATCTTACAAAATCGCATTTTTTCAATAAACCTCAATATGCTTCCAATGGTTATAAAACGTGTTCAGTGTGTAAACAATATGTTTAAGACCCAACGCGTAGATCTACCAGAATTTTCACATTTAGATAAAACCTTTTAAAAGATATGTTGTCTGAGTGAACATTTGCACCATTATTTCCCTGTTATCCACAAATCCTTGAATTCTACAACCAAAATATCCGTGACAATTCCGTGCTGGACACTAACATTGCCTTTATTGGACAAGAAGTTAGTCTTTATTTTATCACCAGCGGTGCAATATTGCAGTAGAATCAGGTTATGCCATGACATATACTCGTATAAATGTAGTTTACATATTTTAAAACTAGTTTATAATACGACATTAGTTCAAACTTTAAATTTCTGCGCTTGTTTGCCATGTTGGTGGGTTTCAAAATTTATAGATCTAAATCTAGATCTTGAATTATAAGCAAGGTCAAAATTTTAATAACTAATCGAAATACTTGTGATTTATTTATTAATGTACATACTATACCCAAAAGTTAGATATATGTAAGGTCAAAATTTTAATAACTAATCGAAATACTTGTGATTTATTTATTAATGTACATACTATACCCAAAAGTTAGATATATGTGATTGTGTTTTAACTCGTGTAGATCTAGATCTACTCAGTGCAATATTACCGTATCCTCGAGTAACGTAAGTCGAATATGCAGCAATGGTGTTGCGCTGACCTGTTTGTCTAAAGGTGAGAATAATTTTTTATCTTACATATCCTTTCTTTTCTTATGTTGCTCCGGATTTTACAGAAATCTTCGGATTTTTATCCTAGCAGAGCTGTAGCTTGAAGCGGATTGGTGAGTAAAGCAGAATGCTTTACTTCCAACCTGTTTTAAACACGGAATTATACATATATGTATAATTCTGTGCTTTAAGTAGTTTCGTTTGAAAAATAGAAAAACTTAGGAGTTTTCAAAATCAACTTATGGCAGTTATGTGCTAACATGGAGGAAGTATACTTCCTCCATGGTGCTAATGATGAGCACTCTCGCGATACATGGCCCATATTGATCGTTCTGTAAAACATGCCTTGTATCTCATATAGTACATCAGTTTTATGTTATTAGGTATATATGTTGCTATGTTATGATGAATTTATATTAAAACTAGCAACTAGCAAAACCCCACAGTACTACAGACATTCCTTCTTTGTAGACACTATGATGCAGTGGAACAAACTGCCAGACAGCACAGTGCATGCTGAATTGCTGATTCCGTAGAGGCTTTTAAGACAGCCCTACGAGATCATCGCCAATAAAATGGCGTCTCTTCACATCCGTCGTGTATAAGCCTTTATAGGATTCTACGACGCACTATGTTCAGATTCAGAACTTATATGTTCTGTTCTAATCTGCTAACATTCTTTCTAAAGAACCCAACTTGTTGTTCCGCTTTTTTGAAAAGTCTCGCCAAATCTCGTGCTGAACGAGGAAGTGCTCGTTGATCCGGGTAATTTTCAAAAACCGAATTGGAAAACAAGCCATGGTTCAATAATCTTGTGATAACAGTTTGTCAAATGGATTTAAAATGACATTTTAGAAGTTTCCCTTTTATCTGGAATTCAAAAACAGAATAAATAAATATTCACTGGATTTACCAGACATTCGGAATAGATTTGTTTCAGTTTCAAATTTGTTGAGCTTTAGACAACCGTAAACATGGGGTGCGCTGTGAGTTCTGACGACAAAGCGGCTCAGGAAAGATCAAAAGCGATTGACAAGGGTTTAAGAGCCGATGGAGAAAAAGCGGCGAGAGAAGTGAAATTGTTGCTTTTAGGTTTGTATTTCGTAGGAGCTGACACAGCGACAATATTGGTCGTTCTCACGCGAATTCATCCAAATGTTTTGACCCACCCATTCTGTTTCCTTCCTTCCGTCAATAGTAATGTGTACTGTGTCATGAATGAACGAGTTCTCTCGAGGAAAGAGTGTACACATAAGAAGTGTCCGGGTTGGGGTCCATCCTGAATGAATTAAAAAGTGTAATGTCTAAGGCTTTGAAAGTTCTACATAATTATGTCATTCACTAATTGGTTGCAAAAAAACAACCAAACACACCCTTTGCTAGAAGTAGAAGAGTAAATTGTACTGTTGGGTAAGGAGTACCACTTGACGTCTTGGGTTCAATCCCCGGCTGAGTCAAACAAAAGTAATGGTTTCCCTTCTTGGGGCTCATGATTTTGGGTTAGCATTACAACTGGTGGCTAGGGTTTACAATTAGTCCGCCACCAAAACATAGGGTTAGGAACTTAGGATTAGGGTAAACTTTACAATCTGTCCACAGGTCATTTTGGTATTTTCGTAGATATTAAATGGCCATCTCTTGTGACATTAACCTGGCCATTTATTGTACGCAGTGGCTATGTTTACGACGAGATTCTATTTTTACGTCAAAAATAATTTCCGGTCGCGCATGCGCACATATTATTTTTTGGCCAAAATTTAAAACACTGACGTAAAAATAACAACCGTCGTAAAGATAATTCCAAGATCTTCCTGACTATACGTAACTATAAGTAATGGTTTAGAGGGATAAAGATAGAAAAAAAAACACTGATGTAGAAATAACAACCGTCGTAAAGATAACCACGAGCGTCGTAACTATAAGCGCATATTACATATTTTGTCATTCATAAACACTGTCGTAAACATAACAATCGCGATCATTGTAACAATAAGAATTGGCTTTGTCGAACAAAAGGTTTAACAATTCGCAATTTCTTTATAATTGTTGTGTTCTAAAATTACCTTTTTAAAAGAATTTACCAAGTAGAAATGCACTTTCACGCCATTGTTCACTGTGTAGGAGATAGAAAGGAGATAGTTAGTAACTTATTCAACTTCACGAATGATCTTGACAGTGGCCTAAAAATAACTGTGACGGAAATGGACGGTATATGAACACTTCTACAGTCTGACTGTGGAAGCCGGCTTTTATAGTCAGATTGTCTAGGTTGCGAAGTTAAGCAACGCTCTGCGCGGTTAGTACCTGGATGGGTGACGGGCGGGGCGTATACCGTTGGCCTGGTACACGTTACATAACTAATTCAATTGTGATGTGGCCATCATGTGGGTAAACCATTTTGCATTGGTCAACACACGGAATTATACATCAGTGTATAATTCCGTGGTCAACATATCTTTTATATATATCATGGAGTAAATTCTGTATTTACTCCGTGTATATATTGATGCATAAAGCAGTCGGAAAGAGAACTAGAATCTTCTGTAGCATTCTACCTAACCAGATATATATAGATACACGAATGTCTGTGACATTACTTTCGCCTATTAAATCACTGTAAAGAGGTTAAAGCAAACTAGCGTGACATTGTTCTCAGTCGATGCTAGCTGCGATGCCGTATTTAACTCGAGACACGGAGGAAGTACACCCGTTGTTCTTCATTCGTGCTCGAGACAAAGGTTTAAATAGACTATATTCGGCATTAATATGTACAGTTACGATATGGCAAATAAGTCGATCGATGCCAATCACAAGTCATATGAAATTATTTCACCCTAGGCTGGCGGCGTTCGCTAATAGACTAATTATCGGATTATGGGAGGCATTTGTTTACAATCAACTGTCAATCAAGTCTGCATCACCGACACTTGTTAAAACGTATATATGCACATCGCGCCGCAATGATCGGTGTGTATAAAGGTTTTTACCGAGGCTAATTAGATCAGCGGTATAATTATGTAGTTGTTTCACCATTTAGTCTTTTTTTTAGACTAATACATCGGTTTTCATATGTCTTGATTTAACTCAATTCCGTGTCGGAGTATACTCAGAGACTCCTACACAGTCAACAAATGAAAGGTATGCGTGTCTAGTTGGTTAAGTTATAATAAAATAATCTGAGAACACTATGTACATTCGTAAGGAAGTTATGAATCTTTAAACTTTTTCGTCAAAATTAGTCAATACTTAAAGTTACGACGGTCGCGTTTATTTTTACGGCAGTGTTTTTACTAAGTCAGAAACATTAACATGTGCGCATGCGTGACCGGAAATATTTTTTGACGTAAACATAGAATCTCAGTTATGTTTACGACTCGTCGTAAACATAGCCACTGCGTTTATTGTAACATTAATCTGGCCATTTCTTGTGACATTAACCTGACCATAAAAATGACAATTTAAAATTGCTCCCAACTGGTTCGTGGGTGTCTGGACAAAGTAACTAGTGGGGTACAGTCCCTGTTGCCCTCATAATAAAGTGCCCCATGATAATGATTCTTGAGACTTCTAAGTAGTATGTAGATGTAATGATAATAAACCGGAAAGAATTTACTTTGCCGGTCCCCACGCTCTTCCTTACCAACAGGTTTCCATGCAAGAGTAAACACGCTACCATTTTGTCCCTCATTTTGAAGCGACCATGGGGGGGGGGGGGGGTTCGGGGGCGCTAGCCCCTGATTATTCTGTTGAAAAATGTTTGCAGAGTCCGATTTTGAGGTCAAAATCCCGTTATTTTCCAAGACATAAGACTGACAATTAATGTGGCACCAAAAGAATTCCATAGATTTTGGGAAAAATTGGGCATGAAATTCAAACTATGTGCTGAAAAGAGATAATGATTATATAAACAAAAGGCAAACACAAACTTTCTAATTATTAAACAGGGTTCGAATTTAAGCTCGCATACTCGCATAATGCGAGTGGAATTTGTAAATTGCGAGTGATTTTTCAACAAACTCGCAAAAAAATGCGAGTACGGTTTTTCGGACAGCTAAACACAGTATAGTGTCTGCAAGGCTATGCTCGGTTTATTCCGTAGCATTTCGAGTGGCGGAAATGGACGAGAAGACGAGCGAATACTTTTCGTAAGCCAATCATAGCTTCTCGGGCAGTTTCAACCTCTTTTTTGTCTGTAAGAATGACGTAATGACGGACTTTCCAAATTCTCATTGGCTAATGAAACGCGCACTTTGCTACTTCGGAGTTCCGATGTGTAAACAATTCTTATCACACACAGAGTCTGAGACTCAACAACCGAAACCGTTCTTCAAAGACGAGGCCATTTAAAAGACTCGCACGAGTACAAGTATACTTCTAATTCTACTGTGACATACTGTTTATTAACCACAGCCCTGAAATATACGACCAGTGAAAAAACGTTTTTATCGTAGACGGATTGGCAATCTAAACCTGACCTAATTTTCGAGTAATGAAATCGTGTGCGGTCTGCCTAGTGCATACAGCATGCATTCTCCCCAATATTATAAAATGTAAGAAAAATACTCCTTTGGTATGTACACATAGATATGAAAATCAAGATCTTATCCCTTGTCAGCTGTAATCACAAATGTACAACTATGAAATACACGAAGTGTAGGTAGATCGTATTTGATTACTACACGTCTGTGTCGGGTTAAAAGTTAAAACATATATGTTCAGAATGACAGTTTAACTTTCGCGAGTAGTTTTTGCATTTTGCGAGTAAGTTCAAAAGTCACTCGCAAAAAAATGCAAGTGTAATTTTTAGCTAATTTCTAACCCTGTTAAAGCAAAATTTTTAACTGACAAATTGACAACAATCCGTTTTTATGTCCCAAAAGTCGGGCATTTACTAGTTATCATAGTGTGCATCTATCTGTCCTTCTGTCTGTCCATCCCATTTCATGTCTGTAACTTTATTTAAGAAATAATTCATTCATACCAGTGTTTTATCATGCAATCGAACACTGGTAGGAGTTGAGATGCATAGTTATTTAAACATGAGGCCTTTAGGCCGAGTGGTTTAATTACAAGCATCTCAAAGACTTATTGATTTAATTAAGTTCCAAATATCGAGTTTCCACTGTATATTATAAATAATAATAAAAATTGTGCTGAAAATAATATGAAAGATATGAAGACATGCCTCTGTTTTGTACCAAGAGTGTGGTTTGTATAGCTTTTATGCAACTAGATAATAGATTAAACAGTTTTTCGAAGTATTTCCCATTTGACTTCAAAGTCATCCTGTATTATTCTGCATTGCTATTAGACTATTGGCACAAATGTTGACAAGCTGAAGATGCCGTGTTCATCTCCCATAGCCAAGGGCCAAAGGTCGGGTCACTTGTTAAGAGTAAGATTGTGTCACAAAATTTCCTGTCTGGTCTGTTGTTTCTTTACCTATGGACGGATTAAAAAAAAAATTGGCACAAATCTTCACCAGATGAAGATAGCTTCATGTTCCATTCAACTTATGGTCACCAGTCAGGTCAAGGTCACAATGCATGATTCTGTTGACAAGAATTTCATTTCCGGCAATGTAGGCAATGTCTCCATATAACACGCTTAATTTGTGTCATATCCATTGCCCTTGTGAATGATTAACCCGTTACACCATAGCCTGTTTCTAAAATTGAAAATAGCTGACCCTTTAAAGCAGGTTGAAAGTAAAGCAGAATGTGCCTTAACACATTCTGCTTTACTTTCAGCCTGCTTTAAGTTACCATCTGCTGAAATATAGAATATATTTCTTTCAATACATATTCATAACTGAATGAATTATAATGGAAATTTTTTATACTTCTCATTTAGGGATGATTTTTTTTACCCAACCCGTGGATACGCCAGAAAAGGCCTGCTATCAACACACTTAAATGTGAAACATCACAAATAATATAGTTAATATTAGTTATAAACAGAACACTGTTAAAACAGTTATTGCTTGGATGAGTGGTTACAAGTCACCCAAGGTAGATGGGAAAACTTTTACACTGCAAGGAGAAACTCATAAGTTAACTGTTGTTCAAACTCAAAGCATATGATATACAAGTACTTAGTTGACTTTCATTTATACATGCATTTAAACTTGATTAAAGGCTATTGGTGACAGTAGGGCAAATTTCTTTTCAAAATTTTAAGATCACGATATTACTTTATTTTTTTTTTAGCTCACCTGAGCCAAAGGCTCAAGGTGAGCTATTGTGACCGCTCACCGTCCGTAGTACGTCTGTCCGTTCACTTTTACTTCAAGCGACATCTCCTCTGAACCCGTGGATTGTAGGGCGGGTTCAAACTGCTCATGATGTTCCTTGGATGCTTCTCTACAGAAGTTGTTCAAATGAAAGAGAAAAAGCAAAAACTCTGCTTGAAAAAGCAAAAAAGCAAAAAAATTTAATAAATCTTCTTGCTAAAAACTACTAGGCCCTAAGCTTTGATATTTTTACAGTAGAATCTCCTGGTCGATCCCTCTATAGTTTGTTAAAATGAAATCCCTAGGGTCACACTTGACGCCATGCACCCTGCGCAGTTTAACTGCTGCTCTAGGCAGGTTTCACAGTATTTTTGATGAAGCAGAAGTAGAACTGTATTTTACCTGAGTTACTCTTAATATACTAAGGGCAAATAGCCAATATTTGCAAACATTTTGGATCCAGATCAGATGCAACATAATCATAATGCTACATCCAATCTGGATCCAACCTATTTGCCACTCATTTACCAACTTAACATTTTCTAAATTGTTTTTTTGTACACTTTTCACATACAGTAGGTTTTAAGCAGACATCATTTCAGTTTGGTAAGGGTAAGCCCCAGAGTTCTAGCCACTGAGGTCAAATATTATGCAACTCTGAACTGGTAGGGAGTATCACAGAACTGGTCATGATCAGCTGAACATGTTGTCTGCTAAAGTTTAGATATGGTTCAGTCTGATTCATACTTAGAGAAACAGGATCTGGAAGTGATCCACTGACAGTTATGTAATTATGTCTTATGCCATATTTCCATTACCCCATAAATGTGCATTTTTAGGCCTTTGATTTATTCCTCTACTTAAGAAAATAATTCCACTTTAAACAGTCATGAAAATGTAAGATGCAAAAGTAAAGCAAAGTGTGCATTAACCCTTAGCCCGCCAAATAAATTGTCGTCTGCTATATTTCTCGTCTGCTTCAAGTTTCAAAGTGCTTCAAAGTTGCTCAAAATTGCTGAAAATGTTGTCCGAGTGTCAAACAGCTTGGATCCGGATGAGACGCCGAGTTACTCGGCGTCTAATCCGGATCCAAGCTGTTTGCATATAAAGCTATAGTCGTCAGTGGCAGGCTAAGGGTTAAGACACATTCTGCTTTACTTTCAACCTGCTTTAGGTGGCCACCTATTTTCAAAACTAGAAACATGCTATGGGGTAATGGGTAAAATGAAATTGCCTATTTGGAAAGAGCCTGATGAGAGGAAGTGCCATTTGCAAAGGCCATAACTCTGACATCATTGTTTTTTGAGTTATTTCCCTTTGTGATATTTTCTTGTCAAGAAGACAACTTCAGTTCTACTGATGCTATTGTAATGAAATTTTATGTATGGAAAGAAACTGATGAGAGAAAATGCCATGCACAAGGGCAGCAATATTTAGTTTTTCCCCTTTGTCATATTTTATTGTCAGGAAAATAATTCCAGTTCTGCTGACGCTAGTGAAATAATTATCATTTATTGGAAATGGAAATAGCTTGATAAGAGGATGTGTCATGGATAAGGGTCATAAGCTTGGCAACAAAATTCACTTTTGTCATGTTTTCTTGTCTGGAAGATAACTCCATTTATAGTTATATTAAAATGTTGTCTTGCCCAGTCAACTTAGGTACAAACTTCAATGTCCTCAGGTGAGCGAATTTAGGGCCATGGCCCTCTTGTATGAATTTGCATTTAGGACAGAAAGCTAGTTGAATTTTATTAAGTGCAGTTTTCCTTTTAACCATTTCTTTTTGGCCATCAGTGAAAATTACCTATATACCGGTACTGTATATATCTAGGAGACTACTAGTAGTAACAGTGTTGTGCCTACATACATGTAGGTCCAAGATTTTGGGGGACACCGTGTCCCCCTGCCAAAATTTCAGGGGGACATTTGATATTTTTGTGGGACACACTAAAAAAAGCTTTAAAACACGATAGGCCTACCTTCAAATTAGAATATAGTTTATGATCTTTAGCTTCTCTGTTCATGACGGGAAATCTGATTTTCGTCTTTTTCTTAATATGTGGCAGCGATTGTCTTGGTTCAGACGATGTTCGAGGAGTTTCCTCAACACTTTGTTTAGACGAAGCACCGTCTGCTAGTTAAAATAAGTTATCTATTTTAATCAGATAGAAAATCTGTCAAGCGCATCCACTTCTATGCCATTATCACAAAGCGGAACAGATTGGTTTACATACCGATTCTATATGCCGATATTCTTCACGTTTATTATATGCGCAGTCTATTTTCAATACTTAGATTAATCTCCCTTTGTGATCTCTCTATTCTCCGGAATCGAGTCAGAATGGTGCAGAAACTAGTGGAAATTGCCGAAAATGCGATTTTTTCTCAGCGCACCCATCTGCCCGCGCGAGGTGAATTTCTAAGGGACATTCGTGAAAAAAATGCGGCATTGCCGCGGCCTAGGCACAACACTGTAGTAATATTATCTGTATGTATCTTTATTAAACTGATATAATGGTAACATCAAATGATTAATAAAACTTCTGTGGTAAACTAAAGGCTGCTGAAAGCAAACTGGAAGTGAATTTGAAAATACCTTTTGGCTTTAACAAGTTTTAACTTAAGCGCTAATATTAATGAAAGGTGGCTGCTTGAAACAAACTGAAAATAATTTTTTATAAGGTTTTGCAAGAGATTTCTGCTTTGTTTTCAACTCTATTTCCACACACATTCAATTAGAAACTTATTTTAGCACATTAACTAGTGTTTTAGCTAATGCGGAATCGCGGGGCGGCCCGCCCTTCTGCCCTTTTGATCTGCCCTTTTTCCGTTTAAAGGATCCGCCCTAGTGCCCCTATTCTCTGCCCCATCCATTTGATATGTACCGCCCTGCTGCCCCAAGCGATCCTACTTACTGTCGCTAATCCCATTATTGCCAATCAGTGCATTATGACACACGCGTGTCATAAACAATCAACGAGTAATCGACCGATACACATATGCACCTGTTATGGTACCCCGCATAGCGGGAGTGTACGACTGAAGCCGGATTAACTCGAAACGCGCGTGAAAAACAATAAGTCGGCATATCGTTGAAAACTGGAATATGCGACACTTCTTTCCCTGAATTTAAACATTTGTATGATTATTAACCATTTTGAAAACTGAACAAAATCGCCACGAAATTGCCGAGTCGGATTTTGGAAAAATATGCTCGATACAGGGCCAATTAGAATAAGAATAAAATTATTCTGCGAATATGCGCGACAAACGAACATTTTAGGTGGATATAGATCTAGATCTAGAACCGAATTTAATTTCTTGGAAGGAAATACTTTCCATACAAATCTTTATTAATAATCACGTAACAGAAACGAACAGTCTTCCAAATTTCGTAAATGGAGAATACAAATGCGCACCGTTCTTCGAACTTTAACACGTCTTTACTTGTTTTATTGGCTATAAGAAAGGTAATTCCCCGCATCTTTTTAAAAACATCCAATGAATGTGGACGTTATATACACTCGTTTAGAAAGACAGTATTGATAATTGATGTGAAATTAACAAATTACGTCTTACAGGTGTATATTTCGCGGGAGTTTCGGGAAATAAGTTATGACCGAGAGAGGTTTGGTCGGTTTGTTAACGTCCGTTTCTGCCATCAATTACGCGCGAGAATCGAAGAATGGAATATTTCTATGTCTAAAAGTATCGATTTTATTTTGGTAAGTTCATATTGAATGATCTATTTGAAACAAAACATCAGTGTGACAAGTATCTAGGTTGATCCTGTTTAATTTCTCCCGTGATGCAGTCTAATTAACCCTTCCCCTAAGTTTGTATGACAGGTGGTTGCTTAGAGCAGGCTGAATTTTAATAGGAAACTCCTTTAAACACCCACCGGTCTGGATACAGCAACAATCCAATGCTCTTTGACAAGAGAGTAGTAACGGAACGAAAAGTTATCTCTACGAGGAAAAAATTTAAAATCATAATAATTATTGTACTTTATAGTATTTATTTGTGTGTATGTTTGACTGTGTGTGACAGAATAAAATAATTAAAAAAAAAAATCAAAATTGCTAAAAATCAGACAAACAGGGAATATACTCTTTACAAAGGACTCACCCAACAGCACTCTGATTTGGGTCTATACTATTTGCATAGGTAACGAACCTCAAACACTCCATAACCTAGTTTCTGGCTTTTTTAAAGAATAAAGTAAGAGAATTGATATTTTCTAGTTTTGATTATTTTGGGGCTTTTACACTGGAGTTAAATTAGTTGTGTAACTTCAAATATTAATAATGAGTGAATTTGAAGAAAAAAACACCTTAATCTGTTAATATTCTATTTGCAAACATTGGCTGATTTCATCCATTTTCCATAATACTTGTATGCATCTGTATAATGTACATGCAAAGCTAAAATGCACTACATGTACATACATGTATATAATATATCTCTGTATAGCAAAATTGCACTATTTCGTCGTTAAAAGTGCAAAAAAAATCCGCCGCAGCGCAGAAGGGGGGGCCCCTCCCGCACCCTCCCCTATGTCCCATTTGACACAAGTATTAAAAAACCTTTCACATTACAGATGTCTATGCTTAATACATTCAAAGTGCTTATGGACTTAAAATACTTCAAATATGATGAAAAGACACCTGGAAATGTTAACAATCCCCTCGCCGAAGTTGCGGGTCCGCACTTTGTTTGCACCCTGCCCCTTTTTGGTGCCCCCCTGCCCCTTTTTGGTGCCCCCCCTGCCCTTTTTGAGAGTCTGGCTAAAACACTACATTAACCCTTTCTTTACCCCATAGCCTGTTTCTAGATTTGAAGATAGTTGATCACTAAAAGCAGGTTGAAAGTAAAGCAGAATGCGCCATAAGGCGCATTCTGCTTTACTTTCAACCTGCTTTTAGCTAACATCTGCTAGAATACAGAAAATATTCCCTATAATACATATTCGTTACTGTATAAATTGGAACTATTTTCTTCAGTGAGGGAATAAATTAAATGCGCTAAAAGGCGCTTCTATGTGGGAAAGGGTTAACTTATTCTCCTGATAGATAACTTTTCACGTTCTTTTGTAGGTGCTGGAGAGTCTGGAAAAAGTACAATAGTAAAACAGATGAAGTAAGTATCTTTTTATGTACATAAAACATTAAAATCTTATCATATGATTGAAAGTGTGTTATTTATGATTCTTATTATGAATATATCACAATGTTACATACATGTGCAATGAGCAAGACTTGTTCATTGCATGTATGTAACGTAGTGTTATTGATATAAGAAAATACACTTTCTTGAAGTAAACTTGTGTGTTTTGTTCTTTGGCAATGAATCACATGTATTGATGGTTGTTTCTAGTTTTAAAGACAGGTTACCACTTAAAGCAGGTTGTGGTAAAGCAGAAAGCGCATGAAGGTACATTCTGCTTTACTTTCAACCTGCTTTAAGCTACCATCTGCTAGGATAGATAGAAAATATTTCTTACGGTGCATATTCAGGTTAGCGCTCATGATTATTTAAACTCAAATTGGATTTTATACTTTCTTCAGTAGAGGAAAAAATTAAGGTGTATTTATGGGGTAATGGGTTAAATTATTAAAATACTGAACATTGACTATGGCAGTTGACAAATTTGTAACTATAGACCCTGAATATTTCATTGTTACCAATATGGTAACTGGTGATTAAGAACATTTCTTCTCACATCAGCTCAGATAATGAGCTGCAACATGTACAAATTAAGCCAATCAATGTTGAATTGTCTGTTTGCTTCTAGAGTTCATATCATTCACATGCTGCATACCGGTAGTTGCTTTTGGATCAACAAGACAGAAACCATTCAATTACCTTGGTGAGAAACCACAGCACCAGCGCAGGCAAAATTTAATCTCTGAGTAGTTGTACATGTAGCACAATCAATAAATCTTTACTTTGGTACCAATTTAGTGTTATCAGCAGAAAAGTGTGAACTGTTTTTACACTAATTCTTAATCAGACACGGAGAACCTGTCGTGCTCCAGATAAGAGAGAGAGAGTATTCAGAGTAAGCGTAAAATGCCAAAAGATTTGAGATGACCGAAGTTATGTTTGCACCAAATCTTATGTTGTGATTGCTCTTTTAGAATCTCTTTTCTGTATGAGACAATTGATTAGTCATAGCATAGCATAGGGTTTTATTGAAACTTTCAAGAGTATTTTATTGTTGTAATTAACCCTTTCCCACATAGCATATCTCTAGTATTTGAATATAGGTGTCCACTTAAAGCAGGTTGAAAGTAAAGCAAAATGCGCCTTAAGGCGCATTCTGCTTTACTTTCAGCCTGCTTTAAGCTATCATCTGCTAGAATATTGAAAATATTTCTTATAATACATATTTATGAATGTATAAATGGGAACTATTTTCTTCAGAGGAGGAATAAACTTAATGTGCTAAAAGACGCTTCTATTTGGGAAAGGGTTAAGTTCTCATTGATCAGCGTTTCCATTCTAATCATTCTCTTGCTATTAGCATGTATTGATGTCTAAATTGAATTCAGTGTAGACTCAGATCAGGGTCTGCACTGTTTCCTTATATAATCTGTCTGATATGAGTCGGTACTCTTTTCTTGGGGCAGAATTTCCTTGCTGTATTAGCCAATGTATTAGTACGAGGGGTGTTTCATAATTAATGCAACTATATCAATAACTTTTAATAATATAAGTGCAAAATGCATGTGTGATACATCATTCGAAAGAGTCATTCTTCGCCTACTCAATGGTATAATGCACAGTAAGATCACATGACTAGACAAGTCACACCATGAGCCTAAATGACCCTTAGTCAAGGGCACTGGACCGTTTTTGTGTATTTTTGAGGTAATGTTTCGAACAAATTTTGATACTGTAATTACCATGACGGTTTTATTATTTGAAATAATTTTATGAAACTTTCGGTCAGATTTATTTAGACAATTATACACACATTACGCAATTAAAAATTATATTATTTCACAAAATGACAAAAATAAAGGTAATATTTAAGTCTAAATGAAATAATCATGAAAAATGACACTACTGTTATGTTCAAGAGGTTTTGTTGAAACCTAGAACACTTTTTGTTATATCAAACCATGCTATAATTGAAGTAATTGAAGCAGATGGTCGTCATGTTTTAAAATCAAATTATAGATATACGAAAACAGCAGCGAGCTGAGCCTTTTAATTGTAATGAAATCTTAATTATATGAAAATTCAGACATAAACATATATATTTCAAAAACAAAGTATAGACATTTTACTTTTGAAAAAGTTATTAGGTCAATTAGTAAAGTCTGAAAAGAGCAATGTTCTAGTGCCCTTGAGGAGGGGTCATTTAGATAAATATTGTGATTTATCCCGTAATGTGATCTAATAGTGCATTATACCATCCTGTAGGTGAGAAATTGTCCTTTCCAACGATATATCACACATGCATATTACAATTATTATATCGAAGTTATTAATGGAGTTGCATTAATTATGAAACACCCCTCGTAGCTAGCAGAATTTTGTATGAATATTCAGCTGTAGAAGGACTAAATTACAAACTCAAACTCGCTTAAATCTACCATACAAGAATTTCATAATTTTTATTTCGATAACTCGATCTTGCTGAAGTTGAACATACCCGTATTTCAAAGTTAAAGCGTGGCTAAGCCATGTTTTAACTTTGAAATATGGATATGTTCGAACTAACGCTAGCTCGAAGTTTTGAGTTTCGACTGTAATTATATGACAGTTTTTAATCAGGTTGGAAACAGATTAATCAATGGAATGATGTTGATAAAAGGCTTAATTGTCTAAATATAGGCCACTGCATTACTTTAATCTGCTAATCATTGGCAGGTATAGTGAGACATTATAAGTTGATTGCACTGAAGGTCACAGATTGTTCAGGAAAACAATAAATGTAATACTATAAAACATACCTTTTAACACTTATTGACGAGCTAGACCTGTAAACAAGCTTTGTTCAAAACTGTGTCAGATATTAAGATACAAACATTTCTGAATGGTAAAGATTAACCAAGTTTTTTTAAATCCTTGAACATTGAATATTAGACCCTTTATCTCATAGCCTGTTTCTAGTTTTGAAGACAGGCAAGCACTTAAAGGCAGGTTGAAAGTAAAGCAGAATGCTTTACTTTCAGCATGCTTTAAGCTACCAATGGAGAAATTTCTTTTATACAGTTTAATGACGTATAAAGTGGAATCATTGTCTGTAGTGGTGAAATAAACTAAAGGCATAAAAAGGTGTAAACATGTATTTAGATATTATAATGGTGGTAATAGGTTAAATGTTTACTATGGTTGTTGTGTTGCAGAATTATCCATGAAAAGGGCTACTCAGCGGAAGAATGTTTACAGTACAAGCCAGTGGTGTACAGCAACACAATACAGTCCATGATAGCTATCATTCGTGCCATGGGACAGCTAAAAATAGACTTTGGACACCCAGACCGAGCTGTAAGTACTTCACATTCGTAACTTCTAGGTGACGGACAGCACAGTTAGCAAGATAGTGATCACCCCTCCACATTGAGCCCTCCATTTTATTAATAAGATCTTCCACTGATATATCATTAAACATATTATTATATGTTACGAGACAATAAGTAATGTTTCATATAGATTAGTGTGTAATATTGGGGATAGCTTAACCCATTACCCCATAGCCTGTTTCTAGTTTTGAAGATTGGTGACCCTTTAAAGCAGGTTGAAAGTAAAGCAGAATGTGCCTTGGGGCACACTCTGCTTTACTTTCAGCCTGTTTTAAGCTACCATTTACTAAGATATAGAAATATTTATTATGGCGCATAATCGTGTCTGTATAAATTGAAACTGCTTTCTTCATCGGAGGAATAAATTAAGTGTGTATGTATATGGAAATGGGTTAATACAGGACAAAAGTAAAATCTTGCAAGCAAACTCTTTTTCTTTTGCGGTACTTATAATTTATAATGTATTATACACTAACATGAACTGAAAGTTCATTCCTCAAACAACAGTTGTGACTAGTTTGTTATGGGTCTAAATATTCCCTCAGTGTATTCTACTAGTAATTGGGTAAAGAGTATGACCTATAAGCTACATAAATCACTTCATGGTTGATGTAATTGTTGAGGTCTCTCAGAGATAGGAAACTTATAGAAGTATCATAAAGTTGTTTAAAGTGAAGAATCTTAAATATCATATGTAATATTTATATACATGACAGAATGTTAACACAGTAGATGAATGTAATGATGGATGAATACATGTCATCGTGATTGAAGGTGAACATACAGAAAAACTCTGTTGACTAGTTCAAAAAATAAAAGATCTAGTTCTGCCTTAAACCCTATGCAGTGCACCAGATAAGTCCAGTTTTCCATAAACTTAAATCTTTCTGCATTAAACCCTGTAGTGTCACTACTTATTAGAATCGTCTCTTCGAAATAATTCTAATGAGTAGTCACACCATAGGATTTGGTGCTGAAATGAGTGAGAAAATGTTGGATTTATTCGGAAAACTCGTTCTTGTCTGGAGCCCTGCTATGGTGTCACACCATAGAGATGATTATAATGAGTAGACTTTGGTGCTGAAATAACTGTGGAAATCTTGGATTTTCTTGGAAGTTTATTCCTGCTTTAATCTGGAGCCCTGTTAATGTTTAATTGTTGTTTTTAGACTGATGGAGCTTTCAGCATGTCTGTTGTCCTGCATCAAGCAGTCACTTTTCCTCTAAGATTAGAGTTGTAATTGTCAAGCATGTCACCAGAGGAATATGCACTTATTGGGACCATCATCTGGTCAATGGTGTGTTACTGAAGGTGTATGGTAATTGAAAAAGTTGAATTGAATTGAATTGGTAAAGATTGTTGAAAATTAGAATTCCTTTCTCATTATTAATTGGGGAAAAGGCCACTGTCTGATTTGAGGAAATCATCAATTTGGGAGAATTAATAGCAAGAGAAAATTAGTGTCTTAAATTATTAATTGCTTAGCTCTTTTTAATGATGAATTCAGGCTTTTGAAAAGTGTACAAATCACAGCTCCAGATAAGTTGAGTATTTCAAAAATTAGAATTCTTATTCCTCCTTCAAACCTTAGATGTCACAACTCATTAAAATCGTAGCAATGAGTAGTGACAACATAGGCTGTAATGAGGCATAAATGAGAAAACACTGGAAATAAGTGGTTTGCACACTCGTTATCTGGAACTCTTAGGGCTACAGATAAGGGGAGTATTAATTTTCAAAAACTAAAATCTTCATTTCTGCTTTAAACCGTATGGTGTCACTACTCATTAGAATCGTCTCTTTGAGACGATTCTAATGAGTAGTAACACCATAGGATTTGGTGCTGAAATCCGTTTACTCCCCCTTGACTTTGCAAAATTCAGAATATAAGTATGTAGTGAAAACTAAGTAGACCTCATTATCTAACATTTGCTTTAGGCAGTGCTGTGCTGTTTGCACAGACACAGCGTGGGTTTGAGACATTAGTGTACTGGTGAAAATGAGATAGTTGTGTTAGTTTGATCCTATGAGAAGCTTTGCTTACACATGTACATAGAAATTGTACAAGCCTTTTGCATTCTTTCAGGGTTTTCTTTTATCTGGGATGTGTGTATACGGTTCTGATTCAGAAAATAATTGAAACTTAGTGTAATTTCAGTATCAGATTTGAACTTGACTTAATTGAATATCACTGACTTATTTTTTGCATTGTTTAAATAGTAAAAATATTAGCCAGAGAGCCAATTAGCTTAGAGGGACAGAAAAAAAATCAGTGTTTTCATTCATCTGCAAGGTATGCTTGTTAATGGATAACATAGTGGGCCAGATGTAAACACATTCTTTTGGAAGATTAAATCACTTGCTAATAGGTCATGGTTGGGTCAACCTGAAGATCATTATATGCTCTAATATAGCAAGACTGCACGAGGAAAACCCCTTCTTACATTCATGATGTCAGGCTCAACAAATACAGTTAATCCTGCATCGGTGTTTACATGTATGGACAGCTTTTAAAGAAATGTGACAACTTAGCCCATTACCCAATAGCCTGTTTCTTGTTTTGAAGACAGGTGACCACTTAAAGCAGGTTGAAAGTAAAGCAGAATGTGCATTAAGGCACATTTTGCTTTACTTCCAGCCTGCTTTAAACTACCATCTGCTAGGATATAGAAAATATTTCCAATGGTGCCTATTAATGACTATATAATAAAGAGGAACTTTATTCTTCAGTAGAGTAATAAATTAAATTCATATATATGGGGTAATGGGTTAAGGCAGAACAAATGTAGTGTACTTGTCTTTTGATATACATGTATTTCCAGTCTTCTTATTGCTCAACCCATTTATACCTGGATAGTGCAATGAACTCTCCCTGTATACTAGCAGGAAAATTTTATTGTAGACACTGCAGTGTTTTAGGGCCTCTGTGGGCTAGTGGTTATAGTCGCTGTGACTGACAAGCATTAAGCTCCTCATTGGTGTCGGTTCGAAGCCCGGTCTGGGCACTTCCCATTTTTTATTTAGGGAAGCCTTCCAGCTGGCTTGCGGAAGGTTGGTGGTTCTACCAAGTTGCCTATTTGTGTTTTAAACATTGCATTAACTGGATGTTGCAATATCATTATCAGATCCAGCAGTGTTTTTCCATACAAAAAATATTTCATATGATACAGTAAACAGTTAAAACTGTTAATATATTTCTCTTGGAGAAAAAAGTTCCACTTTACATAGGCATGAATATGCACCACGAGATATGGTTACTACGGTATATCTTGGCGCATGGTAGCTTAAGAAGTCTAAAAGTAAAGCATTCAGATTCTGCTCTAATTTCAATCTGCTTTAATTGGCCATAAGTTCTGTCTTTAAAACCAGAAATCAGGCTATGGGGTAGTGAGTTAAACAGATTTTTAGTTGACGGAGTTTACCTTTATGAGATATGCTGAAGCACAGTATTGATTGTGTTTATATGTAGTGTACAGTAACTTATATTAAGCAATCAATTAATGTAGCCTGGAGATATAATCTAGACATGTGAATGCTCAATGCATGATAAACAATAATGCAGAAAGCTCCTGTTGGAGCTTTCTGCATTATTTTTATCCTGCATTAAGCAAAACCTGCATTTTAACTGCTCATGTGTCATTTACTTCGCTAAATACACAAGTGACTGTATACCATAAACCTAAAGTCATTATTCATGGGCAAATAATAGGATTGTGTATGAATAGTCACAGCTAGACTATGTTTATACATATTGATATGTTTGACAGTAATAATATGCAAACAAGGTTGATTGTACACAGACCGTCACATGACAGTGTTTATATTCATATCAAAGCAGAGAACAAAGTTCCCCTTTGAAGTATGGTTTTCTAATTATCAAATTAAAATAGTGAAGGGGTTTCGCATTCTTGAACCCTAATATACAGTAAAACCTGTTTGTAGCAGCCACTCAATGAAAATCAACATGCAGTCTAATTGAAAGATGTCAGCTTTAATCATGATACATTTACTTTCAGGCTTCTTTTAGCTACCATCTGCTAGGAAATAGGAAAAATTTCTTATGGTGCACACTGCATACCATATTTATGACTGGAACTATTTTCTTCAGCAGAACAATGAATTAAATACGTATTAACTCTTTGAACCCTAGTCCCGCATATAGGCGTCCTTTTCAAACAGTGTACATGCGAATAGTACACATATCCTATGCAAACAGTGAATACCCAGATCAGAGGGCTCCGAAAGGAGCCCTCTGATCAGGGTCTTCACTGTTTGTCACAATGCCAAACGTTGACAAAAACAACCCTTACAAGTCAGAAATGGACTAGACTAAAATGGAAACTGGAAGCGTCAATTTAAAGTTTCAGGGAGGAAAGGGTTAAAGCAAATCTATGGTGTAACAGGTTAATATATCCATAGAGATTTTTGTAACTACTTACATATAGTTCTTGTATAATGTGTAAGTTTTGTTTCTCAGTTTTCCAACGTCTTGTTTATTCAACAGTTGCTGAGGGCGAAATGGAAAACTAAACTAGGTTTATGGACACCCCATGTGTTGAAAATGCTTTGGTACTTAAAGTTTTAGTACTTTCAAATGATTGAAGCATTTATAACTGCGGTAGGAAAAAGTAAAGACTACAGCATGTAATAGTTAACAATTAACTATTTGAACACTAAGTAACTCTTGTGGGTTATTACCCTTGTGGATCTTTTTAATTTCCAAAATATGAACCAGTCTACATGGAATTGTGGGTAGTTTAACTAAGATACTGCTCTAAATTAGAAAATAGTAGGAAATATATAGGAACCCTCTGATCAGGTTCTGCACTGTTTTAAATGTATTGAGTATATTTTAAACAGGTACATGGTGTTGAAAGATTTAAGTGTTTGAAATGCCAGTCTTAAGAGCTATATAGCAGATTTGAATGGCAATTTCTTCCCGCAGCTGTTACAAGTAGATGATAAAACAGTCAAAGCATCCTTCAAAAGATGCACACACTTTGAATATGTTAATCTGAGTGTATATATTATATACATGTATAGGTAATTGTATATGAATAAGTTCAGATGTGTTTTGAAAGCAGTGTACTATAGAAAATATTGTAAAACCATACTAATAATAAATGTAATAATAATATTATTATTATATGCACAAGTACAGTGAAACCCCTCTAAACCGGAACCTCGAAATACCCGAATTCTCTCTAAACCGGACAAAAACTTTAGTCCCGATTCCAACCCTTCTTTATTTGAACAAATTTCACCATAAATGTGCCGTTTTACGCCTTTGATTTATTTTTTCACTGAAGAAAATACAATTCATGAATGTATCATCAGAAATGTTTTCTATATTCAAGCATATAATAGCTTAAAACAGGTTGAAAGTAAAGCAGAATGCGCCTTAAGGCGCATTCTGCTTTATTTTCAACCTGCTTTAAGTGATAAGCTATATTCCATACTAGAAACAAGGTATGGGATAAAACCCCTCTAAACAAGAAACCCCTGTAAACCGGACATTTTTGTTGTCCCCACATGTGTCTGGTTTAGAGGGGTTTCACTGTATTTGAAGTGCAGCCCAGTTTTGGAGGTATTTGGAGGCATATAGTGACTGGCCCATGCATCAATCCATGTGTACGAGGATAATCACATTTAATAAAGGTCTCGGAACTTTTTCAAATCAAAATGTTTCTCAAGAAGATTCGAATGAATAGTCACTTAGTTATGCTCGAAACATAAATTGACAATTGATTTGTTTGTAAACTTTGTTCTACCAGTTGTTTGATCTCATAACTGAACAGTTAAACTTGTACATCATAGGTCCCAATCTGTCGCCACAGAAATTAGGCCAAGCTGTCATGGCCATAACAGTTTTATTTCCACCGGTTTTTATGATTTATCCATGTCGTGTTTGTGTTATCTACAAATCACTTGTTTATATAGTAATTTGATAGTGATGAAAGGCAAATTATCACCAGTGACCTATCATCATTGCATCAGGATAAGGCTTGGGTGGATAGGGGATTTTTTCAAGTTCAATTGCACAGTGTCATTTTAACCCTTATAATACTGTATTATCAAATTGACATACAGTAAAACCGCTCTATTACTGGCACTAAAAGGAAGGCTAATTGACATATAAAAGACAGGTGAATTTGAGCTTTCTGTTTTACTGTCACCTTGCTTTAAGCAGTCACCTGTCTGAAATACCTAATGATAAAAACAATTTTGTGGTTGTAATAGAAATGTTTTACTGTTTTCTTTTCTGACAAATGACAAAAATAGTGTTTACATTGACACTCTTGATATTATCCCAAGGATTTTGTAAAAAAGATAAACAGTGCAGACCCTGATCTGCAATAAGGGATAATATACGAACCCTCTGGTCTATGTTTATAACAACCAAAATGGAGACAAAGATTTGTGTTGTTTTGAGGGAGTTGTGATAGGGAGGGAAATATATTACAAAATGTGACGTTTGATCTGGATTCAATCTGTTTGTCACTTGCCATTATTATTTTTTCTGTCAAAATGTCCAATATGTAACTTTGAGAAAAAAACAGCAGACTGCAATCGTTGTTGGGAGAGTCGTTGTAGGAAGGCAGCACTGTACTGAAAATATTTTCATTCACTAAAGTTAAACCCTATATTGTGACTACCAATTAGAATCATCTTTTTTTTTTAGAAAATGAGTAGTTGAAGAATAGTGTTTGCCTGCTGTGTGGAGGCATAAAAGAAAATTACTGGATAGTTAAAGTTTGCTCCCTCTTATCTGGATTCCTGTTTGTTATTTATAGCATCTTCCTGAATATGTACTTGAGTTGTTTGAATTATCTTACCACTTTCAATACTTGAACTCTGACCTTTATTCTATGTTGAGGCTTTGCTACAGTTTTTGTTTGTACAAACTTTAGTGGTTCAGCGTTTTTTTCACCCAATTGGGAACGGGTCCGGTACCCCTCAGATTGGGAATTTTTCAAGTCAAATTGGGAAAAACGAGTTTTCAAATGATGACAACACAGAAATTGGGAATTTAAGTTACTAAACCGTTAGAACTGTTTATGATGGTAAACATGGTGTAGAAACTAAATCTACGCACAGTAGACACTGTTGCGGCCGATACAGAGATGATGACTTGGTAAAATCCAAAATGTTATCTTATCTATCTCTGGATACTGCCAAATTCACGCTCGTGAGTGTTAAAGGCAGTGATCTAGATTCAAGTTTTTCATTATCGTCTTGTTCAAAACATTTCTGTAATACTTTGAATTATGGCTCATGATTGTTTTAATTGGAGGTTTTCTACATTATGATGGTAAACAGAGTCAGACTGGGTTTGTAAACTCTTATCAATTTCAGCGGATTTTGCGATCACGCAACATTAACCAGTCTCGATGAAAGGGCATGTATAAATCTTCGCCCGAACCGTTTCCGAAATTCGGCCGTAATCACTGGTATTGTTTTATACATATACTCCCAAAAATGTCAATGGAGTTGCGTAACTTTGTTTACATTCATTGTAGCAAAAGATAAGTTGGAATATGGATGGTTTGCTATGATTTAAAGGGAAAATGTAATTGATAATTGGCAAATATGTTTATTTTGATTGGGAACAGGTCCGATAATTGATTTCTTTTGATTGGGAAGGGTCCGGTCGTCAAATTGGGAAGGGTCCGTCTCGAATTGGGAACGGGTCCGTTCCCCGGTACCGTCCGAAGAAGGAAAAAAACCGCTGTGGTTAGTTAAAAACTTGTACTAACGTTTTCAGCAATGTAGATCTATCGTTATTGGAGACATTCCCATCAGTTTGGATCTAGACCAGGCCCAACTAATGTATTGATCTTAGTAAATCTTTTCTAGGTGAAAATAGAATTTTCTGTGGATATGGTGCTGAAATGAGTGAGAAAACATTGCATTTGTTTGTTCACTCTAACTCCCCCTAAGGAGTCCTGTATGTGAACAATGCCTTGGTAGTATTGTTTACACTTTCTACACTTACAGTAGCAAGATTGAAAGGATTTTGTCATAGCTAATTGAGGACTGGCCTTTTAGTAGTAGTCTGAAGATAAAACTATTCTCAACTGATCTAGTGGTGTATTACAATGAAGTGGTCTTTGTTCTCTAGTCCAACTGCCTATACAGATTAAGTCTCATTAGTTTTGTAGATAGCCTTTCACTGGCTAGATTACCATCAGTATATGTCTGATTCACAACTACTGTATGTATAGTATTTCAGATTTAACCATTAATTAAGCCTGGTTTGTAAATGTGCAAAATACTGCAAATTTCAGATTTCAATACATGAAAGATCAAACCTTGATCTTATGCAAAGTAAGTTGTGTCATATTCGAACAGACTGGTGTACATGTATATAATCGATACATCAGCCTTGTGAAGGCAGGGCTGCAAATTCTTCTGATTTTTCTGAAATCTTCAGATTTCTATCCTAGCAGATGGTAGATTAAAGCAGGCTGAAAGTAAAGCAGAATGCGCCTTAAGGCGCATTCTGCTTTACTTTCAACCTGCTTTAAGTAATCACGCTTGAAAACTAGAAAATATGGAAATGTGAGGATTTTTCATAATCATTTATGGCAGCCCTGTGAAGGTTGTTTCACATGATGAGATTTCTGACACTCCAGGGTCCACTTCCTGTCCTTGATGGCTCTTTTCCTCATCACCACTCACAGCTTTACTAACTCATACATGTACATATCCTTGAAACTGTTAGTGGAATATTCCTGTTTCACATAAGTCTAGTCCATTTCAGACTATTTAGGGCTGTTTTCAGCCATATATTGCATAATGACAAACAGTGCAGACCCAGATCAGAGGGCCCTCTGATCTGGATATACAGTTTGCATAGGACAAGTGTACTCTTCACACTGATGAGTTTACTAGTCACTAGGGTATAATGTGTTGATTTTTTACTCTTTTTTCCAAATCATCTACCGTATAAGTGGTTTTTTTTGCGAGAGTGAAATTTTCGCTATTTTCGCGTGTGCATCAAACTCGCGTAAATCTAATCCGCCAAATATTCCTACCTTTCTCTAGGCCTATTTCATTTGCTGCAGCAAATTCCGCTCGAGGCAGTTTGTCGTAAAAAAAACAACCAAAAACACAATTTCTTCGTTCCCGTGTTCTTATTCCGGACCAGGCCTATGCACGCGTTCAATTTAATGCATTTTTTATGAAAGAGATCTAAAGACGGATGTCAAACAATTTGGATCCAGATTTGTTGTGTTTTTTGGTGCCTTTTCTTTACTCAAACTGTTTGCCAATGCCAATCAAGTTGTGATAGGCAGACAAAGGGTTAATCGCTTTTACAGTTTGACCTATGTTACTCTCTCGTAAATGACACCTCGTCTGCTTGCAATTAAAAGGCAACGTTCTCCATTGTCAACACGTATATACAGGTAAATCGAGTGTGAAAAGTTTTGGATACTTGAGAGACATTGATTTACCCGGCGTCTCATTTGTACCCAGTGGTGACTTTCTGCTGCTTCAGTTTATTACGGAGGGAAGACGGAAATTGCATCCGATCATATTGTAAACAAGTGCGCCATATACCGGCACTTTATGAAGGGAAGATAGATATCCGTCGCCGTGAATGTTTAAATAGTTAATTCCCTTAGTTTTGAATGCGCCACTTACGTATGCGGATTTATTGACAAGATAAAACCCAAACGGTAAAATAAAATATGCTTAAATATTATTAACCGCGAAAAATAGATTTTCAATAAACATTTGCGCGAAAAATTAATACGCTAAAAATTCATTTAGGGTTGAATCGCTAAATTTGCGTCTCGCGTAAAAAACCACTTATACGGTATTTAACTGTTAAGTCAGGTGACAGCTTTAAAAGCAAGATAAAAGTAAACTGATCTTGCATAATCATTTTTGATGCTTTTAAGTTATATAGCGGAGTAGTATCAGACATCTTATGATGGTTTTGTGAAATGTCGGGGACTCAAATGGACATTATTAGGTTATCTCTTGTTGAAATCATTTGTAATTAATGATGGGCAGCTAAGTGAAATCAAGAATTTTTGAATTATGCTCTCTGCAAATTATGAATTGCTGAAAATTTGCAAAGTCAATTGCAAATGGTATCGCTATGACTAATAGTTTATCCTTCAACATGACTTAGAAGATCAAGTGGCATAACAAAGAGACATACATACCGTATAATTGGAGGATTAAACAAGACTTACCAACATAGGAGGGAAGTTGATGTTTGATCCAGATTTTGTCTCCCATACCCCTTATAGAATTGCACTCCTGCATGAGTCCCAAAATTTAATAGGGGGTTTCAGCATGGGACTTATTGCACGCTAACAGCTTAACCATTGCTAACAGTATGGATCAAGATGAGATCCAAACTGTTCAACACTGACCAAATTTTAAAAGAATGTTATAAAAATTCTAAATTTAAGCAGAAAAAAATTGATGTAAGAAACCAAAATTTGCTCAACATTAAAACAGTAAAAGATCAAATTCAGTATTTTTGGGTTGTTTTTTGGCAGTTGTCTGGCGGGGGCGTTTATTAGAGAGAGTAGGATTAAATGGAGGTATACAGGAAAAGCATATAAAGAAGGATAGTCTTAGTGCCATTCCCCTTTGTACAATAGAGACAACATTCAGGTTTCCAAATTAATGCAGTTAGGCTATAAACTGATTACTTCTGTTGCATTAAACAGCTCACTTGGAAACAGATTTGACTCATTGACTAACCTGGCATCAATCAGGCTCTAAACTGTTTGCCTATCAGATTATGGTAATATTTACAAGTCACTATAAACAGACACTTTCATTTTATACATCCTGTTTTACTGCCTTTCGATTTAGTTTTGTTAAACCAGCATTACCCCATAGCCAGTGTTTCCAGTTTTAAAGACATATTGGTACCACATAAGGCAGGTTGAAAGAAAAGCAGAATGTGCCTTTTGGCGCATTCTGCTTGACTTTCAGCCTGCCTTAAGCTCTTTAATCTACTAGGATATAGAAAATATTTCTTGCATACTTTTGATTGTATAAAGTGGAACTATTTTCTTCAGTGGAGGAATAATTTAAACACCTAAAAATAAGTGTTTATGGTGAATGGGTTAAATGGGTGAAAAGGATAACATCTTCACTGTACAATGCTTCACAACACACACTCACAGTCACACCCTCGTCATTTCTCCTCTTATTGTTTGTCACAGAATAAGAAAACTGATTTGCATCTTTCTTACCGACTGTTGTTGAATACATAATTATTATGTGAAATGTTATAAGTTTTAAGTGTAATAGAATATTTTGAATATTCATAATTTAGGAAACACGATCAGCAAAGGCTGTTTTAAAAGAGCACAAGATAAGAGGAGTATTTAAAAAAACAAAAATCTTTATTTCTGCGTATTAAAAGCTAGGCTCTATGGTGTCACTACTCATTAGAATCATCTCTTGGAGACGATTCTAATGAGTAGTGACACCATAGGATTAGGTGCTGAAATGAGAGAACATGTTGGATTTGTTCAGTTTACTACCCCTTATCTGGAGCCCTGTTTAAAAACAGTATATTACCAGGCTATGTTTTTAATGCATAAAGTATTATAGCAGCGCTGTATCAGTGAATCTATGAACGTTGCATAATTATGTCATTCAATTCTGGAAGCAAGGAATTCAAGATCTTGAATTTATTAGTATCTTAGTGCTTTACCTTCCCTGCAAAGTAATTTGCTATGTTATTTGTCTAATTTTGTCCTATATTTAAAGGACATTAAACTTTTCCATGATCATATTGCATCAACAATCATATATATACATTCTATTTCTAATGAAGTTCTTACAGTATAACCTCTCTCCAACAACCAGCAAGTAAAGAAGCATTATATTTTATATAGGGCATTTACATGCAGTTACATGATAATTATATTGCTTAATGCAGGACCAAATTAATTTGGGAAAATTCACATGAGTTTTTCTCCATTTCTTTTAACTTAAGCTGTCAAGAAAAAGTTTACGATTTGCTCACTCATCACATGTGAGCTGGCTAGTGGACTGCCAGTGATTTGTGGTTTTCTTGATCTTCATTGTTTTCGCATGCCCTTTACCAGTATTAGACTGTCAATACAGAGGTCTTAAGTGACTTTAACTCTTTGCATGCAAGTGGCTGATAAGATGTACCACAGTGATTACTTTTGCAAACTGTTTAGATCCAGATGAGACATGTAACCCGGCATCTTAATCAGGATCAAAACTTTGACACGCTGACCCTGTTTTGAAAATAAAAATAATAACATTCAAACAGTTGCAGATGACAATATTTGCAGAGGAAAATATTACCCTGCATGGGTCAAGCATGTAAAAGAACAAGAATGTTCCATTGAAAATGAGTTGGGCATTGCCCAGGTTTCTCTGTTTTAACTTTCCACTATAAAGTGACTTTCTACTAGGACGTCCAATTAGCCCAAAAGTTGGAAGAAACAGTTCAATTAAAACAAACATGTTGGACAAGGCATTGTGGGGTTAACCAAGAGCAGATGAGAAATGTAAGCTTCACCATGTATGTGCAGAGGATTTATTACCAACAGCTGTGCTCTATCCCAGTCTTTGTGTATGTTATTTTACAATAACACACCCTTTAAAGTTTAGCCTTGTACCCAATATAACCTGTTTCTGGTTTTCAAGATAGGCGACTACTTAAAGCGGGTAGAAGGTAAAGCAGAATTAATGCACATTAACCCATTTCTCCTTAGATACGCATTTTAACGCCTCTATTCTTTTATTCCTCTGCTGAAAAAAATAAAGCAGGCTGAAAGTTAAGCAGAATGCGCTATAATGCGGATTCTGCATTACTTCTAGCCAGCCACCTACTAGGATATTGAAAATATATTGACTACACATAAAGTGTATCTTATAATGGAGTAATGGGTTATAAACATGCACATACACACTTTCATCTATATGTGTGTACATGTATGTTTAAATGTTTGCATTTATATATATGTATGTATGTTGCTGAAAACATTTAAGTGACACAATTTAACCTTGAGTTTGGTGTATTTGTCACATTGTAAACATCCAGACTTTAATGGGTTGCTGATA
Source organism: Gari tellinella (assembly GCA_922989275.2). Classification (NCBI taxonomy): domain Eukaryota; kingdom Metazoa; phylum Mollusca; class Bivalvia; order Cardiida; family Psammobiidae; genus Gari; species Gari tellinella. Next base: position 96,831,929 of record OV277858.1, read on the forward strand.
GCTTTACTAAAGCATTCACGCTCACTTAACTTTCGCTATAGACCTGAGGCAGTTAGAGAGTTCATGTACCCACCTCATCACAGATGAGCTCTTAATTTAAACCTAAATATAAGTCCAGGTACAATTAACTACAAATAGGATGGTCAACCATATAATGATCTCATAGGGACAGTGGACTGAGTACTTGTAAAGCAGCACTACTTTCTTCAGTTAAGATTGTAACATATTCACCCATTCAACCATAGCCTATTTCTATTTGTGAAAGACAGACTGACCACTTAAAGCAGGTTGAAAGTAAAGCAGAATGGGCCTAAAGGCTCATTCTGCTTTACTTTTCAGCCTTCTTTATTATCTTTAAGCTACCATTAGTTAGGCTATAAAAAGGAGTTCTTTTGTATATTAATTTAAGTGGGACTTCTCTTTGATAGAGGAATAAATTAAAAGTGTAAACAGGTGTGTTTATATAAGGCTATTGGTTAATTATTTCATATAAAAATATAACATATATTATATAGAAAAGACAATGGTTTCCAGCAAAATTACTTATTAGGCATCAATACAAATTTAATTTGATACATGTAGTGATGCAAGAAACATATTGAGCAAATTATATGAACCATACTACATGATGGGTTACTATAATATTATATATAGTTTACATGTATAGGCAAGATTTGTTATCAGAAATAAGTTGTCGCAGTTGTACCATTCATTAATCAGTTATTAAACTTTGCATGTGTACCCATTTGTATCTTGACAAACTGAAGTAAAAGTTTCTCTGCAATACATCAATATCAATTTTGGTGATGACTAATATTTTCCCCACCACAAGAGTTATTGTATTTGTTCAAGATTGTATACCATCTACATTAAGTGATGTAAGAGTTTCCATCTGACTGAGTTTGATCACTGTTGGCTTATTATCGGTTGTACAGTAGAATCTTGCTATTACAGGATGCCAGATAAGGAGAGTACGTATTTCAAAAACTGAATTTTTTATATCTGCATTAAACTCTATGGTGTCACTACTCATGAGAATGGTCTATGCGAGAGGATTCTAATGAGTAGTAACACCATAGGATTTGGTGATGAAATGTGTGAGAAATTGTTGACATTGTTTGAACACCTCTTATCTGAAGCCCTGTAATTTCTTTCACTCTAAAGAGTGCTGCATGGATTACAAAGTTTAAGACAGGTGGCCTATTAATGCAAAATGAAAGATTAGCAGGTAAATGAATTGCTGTGACTATAGGGAAAGGCAATTATAGTTGTTCTATAAGGGAAAGGGCTACAGGCATCAGTTATTTATCAAGGAAAAAAAAAGGATCACTGTCATGTGAAGTCAGCCGACTGGTAAACCATTAACCCTTACCATGCTAACTTACCAAATGGACTCAGCAATTTCCTTGATAATGACTGGTTTACCCTTGAAACTACTGGAATATTATGGCAAACAGTGCAGACTCTGATCAGAATCCTTCAGGAACCCTCTGATCTGGGCCTCTGTTGTTTGCACATGGTCCATATGCTAACATCCACACAGTATAAGTTAAAGTATCAAAAGGCTGGAACATGATAATTATCAATTATGTTATAGGTCATATCGTCAAAAAGTAGATCAGTATGTGAATAGGAATTAATGAAGCTGCTCAAGTCACATGTTTTAAAACGAGATCTTATAGTTATACAGTCTATCTTTAATGTACTGTAAAATTAACTACTGAAGGGGAGAAAAAAATGCAATATTTGGTCTGATCTTAAATACAGAGTTAGCTGTTTGTTTTACCTCATAGCGTTTTTCTAGTTTTGAAAACAATTAACCACTTAAAGCAGATAGAAAGTAAAGCAGAATGCGCCTTTAGGCGCATTCTGCTTTACTTTCAGCCTGCTGTAAGCTTGTAACCACCTGCACGAATATAGAAAATATTTCTTAAAAAACGCAATCATGACTGTGTAAATTGGAACTAGTGTTTTTCAGTTGAGAAATAAATTAAATGTCCTAAAAGGCGTTTCTATGGGGGAAAGGGTTAAAGACAGGGTAATGCTGTTAAAAGTGACCAGCTTGATGCAGGACAATGTATTGCAGAAAGCTCTAAAGGAGCTTTCTGCATATCTTGTCCTATATTAACCTGTTACCTGTGTCCAGGGCAGTGAGTAGGGGCTACCAATCTTGTTAAGGTTGAAAGTAAAATTGGTTTGCTGAATAAACATGTAATTTTGACTATATGTATCGGATTGCTGTATTCAGAAATCAAACCAAATGGATTGAATGAGAATGATATAATACTGATTCAGTAACAGATTTGCAGTTGTATAACCTGTTATAACTAATTAAGCCATTTAAGCCTATGTTTGTGTCTGACTTATGTGGCGTCTCATCAGGGCCTGCAATGTTTGTCATTTCATATGAAAAATGTTCTTGTGGGCAAACACTGTTGTGTCTTTAGAATAGATAAGTAAGTATTAGCCATGCCATGACAACACCTGCCTTATTGCAACATTATACAGACCAAGCAATGTTGTCATCCCAGACTCTGTATCTGAGTTTGGTCTTCACTGCCTAATACTATATTTAAATATAGCTTTATAAAATGCTTAAGATGCATGTGGGTGTCAAGCAGAGTAGATCAAGACCAGCTGCCGCATCTTTGATGCGGCAACTGGCCTTGATATACACTGTTTGAAATGCAATAACTGAATAAGACAGGCTCTGTCATAGCACAACTCATACTATTTATGTTACGGTGTAGTGGTATCCGAAGCCGTATGTTTTGAGGAAACAGTTGAATGGTTATTCTTCCTTGGATACAATCTACACTAGTATATATGTGTAAGGAAGAAAAGTCAGTATCTTTATTGATCCCTGAAACATATTATACTTGAAGGAAATTTATGCCTATATATGTCTAGCTATTTGAAGTAAACTGTGTATTTTTTCCACTTCCTTGTAATTGTATGCACAGTACATCACACTATTAAGAGTTTAATCTTTGCTAGACACATCCTTTAATTAGGACATTTTCTTTTTCCTTGAAGATGTCTTTTACCTTGCTTTGTAAAAAGGATACACTGTCTGAAACCCCATAAATACACCTTTTTACACCCCCAGTTTATTCCTTCACTGAAAAAAATAGTTCCACATGAATATTTTCCATATTCTAGCAGATGGGAGCTTCAAGCAGGCTGAAAGTAAAGAAGAATGTGATATTACCTATTAGGCATGCAGTTTCTAGTTTTGAAGACAGATAAACACTTACAGCAGGTCTGCTTTAAGCTACATTTGCTAAGCTATAGAAACTATCTGTTATGGTACATATTAATGACTATATAAATTGGAACTATTTTCTTCAGTGGATAAATAGAATAAAGTCGTTAAAAGGGGTATTTTTGGGGTAATGGGTTATAACCTTTCCTGACTACAGGCACAGTAGTATATTAGTACACCTTTATCAACTCTTGTACCATGTTTATAGCAATTCACAAATAAACAATTGATGGGTGTTGAGTACAGCCTTGGTTGTAGCTGAAAGTATGATGAAAGTAAATCAGAGAACAACCATGATTATTGTGAAAGCACTAAATCTTTTGGCTGAGCATAGGTTGTAGCTGATAGTATGATGAAAGTAAATCAAAGAACAACCATAATTATTTGTGAATTGCACTAAATCTTTTGGCTTTGGGAGGATAGGGTTAAAGTTGAAGCCTTTGGCCATGCTCATTACAACACTCAAAGCTTAGTAACTTTGTCGCTAAATAAGGCTAATTATTGAAGTGATACTTGGGAAGGTCACCTAGCTACCAGCATATGTATTAATGATACGGGTTTAACTTCTACTACAGAAAGATTGTCTACAAAATATAATAAAGTATCGACTTGAGAAGTGCTATGAACTTATGAAGTCACAAATTAGTTTGATTATTATCAAACAGTTTTGCTTATAAACAGATCCGTTGAGCCCATTATACTCCATAGCCTATTTCTAGTTTTGAAGACAGATGACTGCTTAAAGCAGGTTGAAAAAAAGCAGAATGTGCCTGTGGCAAATTCTGCTTTACTTTCAGTCTGCTTTAGGCTACCACCTGTTACAATATAGAAAATATTTTGTCTTATGGTACATATTCATGACTGTTTTAAGTGGAAATATTTTCTTAAATATATTTTCAGGAGTAAATGGGTTAAGGTTACTAACTGAAGATCTGATCTAGATGATCTTACTATTGGTTTGTTTCTGTTAACTTAGCTTGAGTTGTGTAAAGGATAATCAATGAAGACCATGTTAATTGCCAAGGGGAGCCATTAAATGAGTAGCTAAGACAGGGCTCTCAGATTGTTCATGCTTGTAAAGTCATTCATGTAATTACTGCCAGCTCCATTTACGATGGTAATAATCACTACAGCTTAACCTATTTAATTCAAGTGTCTGTAAAAGGGGACATTAGCAAACAGTGTAGACCCTGATGAGATGCCGCGTAATGTGGCATCTATGCGGCATCTCATCAGGGTCTACACTGTTTGCTATTGCATAATAGATATTTTGCTCTATTGACAAACACTGCAGTGTCTTTAGATCACCCTTGTATATCTACAATGAAATCTTCCAGCGAGCACACAGGGAGAGTTCATTGCAATATCCAGGCATAAATGGGTTAGAATGACCATGCATCTTATGCTAAAGATAAATCACCCTTTTGTATCTACAATGGAATCTCCCAGCAAGTACACAGGGAGAGTTAATTGCAATATCCAGGAATAAATGGGTAACCCAGGTCAAAAGCTGTTATAAGTATTCATACAAATATGATGCTTTTGTTTTCTCATACTGAGGCTGATCAATGCAGACATATTCCACTGGTCACCTGACTATAACTGGGTAATGGTTAACACAGGTTTGACTGGATGTATCTACCATATGGTATCATATGGAGTTAACTCCACTGAAGAAAATAGTTCCACTTTATACTGTCATGAATATTTACCATTTGAAATAATTTCTCTATTCTAGCCGATGGTAACTTTAGTGCAGGCTGAAAGTAAAGCTGCTCAAAACTAGAAACAGGCTATCTGGGGTAAAGAGTTAAAACTATTCTGTTTCTATTTCCAGTCCAATTACAAAGATAATTTCGTGAATTGAATTTCATCACTCTGAAAATTGAATTAAAATCGATCTGTGACGTTGAACATCTCCATTTGGAGAAATCCTTTTCTCTTATTTTATGATTTAAGTTTCTCCAAGTGTAATTGCTCTTTTTTTATCTATTAACCTTTTACCCCTTAGTCTGTTTCTAACTTTGAAGATAAATGACCACTTAAAGGTAGGTTGAAAGTCAGGCAGAATGTGCATTAAGGCACATTCTGCTTTACGTTCATCCTGCTTTAAGCTACCATCTGCTAGGATCTAGAATATATTTCTTAGGATGCATATAATGTAATTATATTTACTGTATAAAATAGAACTATTTTCTTCAGTGAGGAATAAATTAAAGGCATAAAAAGACATATTTAGTTGGTAATGGGTTGCCCCTTGGAATCGCTGTGACTTGAGAGTTTGCACTCACTGTAGACCCAGCAGGAGTCTTGGGGCCTGTTTCATAAAAATTTGTAAGGCAAAAGAAGTCGTAAGTCAAAACTTTAAAAAACATTTAATTTCTGATTTCTCTATCTAATCCTGTTTATTGACATCTCTTTGGAATCGTCTTTTCAAGACGATTCCAAAGAGATGTCACAAGACAAGATTAGATGGATAACTAAATAATAATTGAGACTTTTATAATCTGACTTACGGCAACATTAAGTTTTGTTGTTCAAAGTTTTTCCTAGTATCTAACTAACTGTTGTGGGTTAGTATGTTCCCTTGTGGATCTATTTAGTAACCAAAACTTGAACCAGTCTACCAGGCAGTCTGATTCGGGTATAAAATGAGTTTTCTGAAAGAGTGAATGAACGCTGTTTTATTGGCCCATGCATGTCTTAAATTATGAGGGAAAGACAATAATTTTCAACATTCTTTGAGCAGCTAGGAAACGTTGATTAAATGTTGACCTTAATATCATGCTGAATTTTCAAACGTTTTTGTCTTTGAAAAGAGTGACAAACAGTGTCAGAGGGCTCCTTCAGGAGCCGTCTGATCTGGGTCTGCACTGCGTGCAATGTTGAATTTGATTGCAGCATGGTACAGGTTAATGATAGACTAGATAGCGAGGTGTTTAGTTTCAATTTTGTTGCTGCTGCACCTACATGTACAATTATTCGAGTTCAACAATGGTCTTTATAATATGTGTGGGCATGTCTGAATAAGGTCAGATCAGATTTATCTATTAATAGTGCCGGTAGAAGGCTTTATTGTGGCTAAAGTGTGAAAACTTCAATAGCATACTGTAGTCAACAACCATGTCATATTGGAAGACCATTCCAAAATTCTTAAGCAGTAGATATCTAATGTACGGTGCTCCCTCCCTACAGCTTCCCTCCCAACAATGACTCCCTCCTCACAAAAACCCTTGTCTCAGTCCCTAAACAGAACAATTATGTCAAACTTATTTATGGCTGCAATGTGGTCTGCTTAAAATTGCTGTCTGCTGTTTTTCTCAAAGTTACATAATGGACATTTTGACAGAAAAAAACCCTTAACGACAGGTGAAAAACAGCTTGAATTCAGATCAGACGCCACGTTATGCGTCCGATCTGGATCCAAGGTGTTTGCAAATGTAAGACAATTTCCCTCCCTATAACAACTTCCTCACTTCTGGCATAAATTGTTTTTTGTGTTTGTACACAACTTTAACCTTGGTCATGACTTCAAAAGCACATGTGATAGAGACTTCATATTTGGCATGATAGCTCAAATTGCTTATGTAAAATCAAGGTCATTAAGAGGTCATGGTCACATCAGGTTATGCAGCTGATAATTAATTGCATATTGATAAGATAACATATCTTTTTCAAGTAAACTCTTGGTCAGGTGTGCCTACTTCCTTTTTGCAACTACAAATTGGTTAGATAATCAAATCCACAAAGATTATTGCTATCAACACAAACTTTGTACTTATACAGTCAAACCTGTGTTACAGCAAGCCACAATCTGCTGAGATGTAGATAATATTAACCAATTAAACCAGGTTGAAAGTAAAGCAGAATCATAGTGCCTTCAGGCACATTAATCTGATTCTCGCTCAGCCTGCTTTAATTAAGCCACAATCTGCCAGGACATAGATATATATTGTGCAGATGATCATGACTGTATATTTAGCATTATATTATATGAATATTCAGCAGTATAAAGGTTATGCAATGCTTATTCTGTTATCTATAGGGACTTTAAGAAAAAAAAAAGTATTTCCTTCAGAGCACATTAGATAAGGGGGTATTTCACAAACTAAAATCTTTATTTCTGCTTTGAAACCCTATGGTGTCACTACTCATTAGAATCGTCTCAAAGAGACGATTCTAATGAGTAGTAACACCATTATAGGATTTGATGCCAAAATAAGTGAGAAAATGTTGGATTTGTGCAGTTTACTCCCTCTTATTGGATCCGAGCCCTGCTTCCTTATTTTACATACTTTCCTTAATGCTACCAATGGCAGATTTCATTGATCCCAAATTGTTTTCTAGTATACAGGACCTACAAGAACATCGAAACAAAAATGATCAGTCCACAATCCCGTAACACAAACTAACATGGCTAATTGAGATGGAATTTAACCCATCAGTTCATAAATATGCATTGTTACTCATTTAGTTTATTCCTCCACTTAAGAAAATAGGTACACTTTATACAGTCATGAATATGCACCATAAGAAATATTGAAACTTTATAAAGTCATGAATATGCGACATAAGAAATATTAAGACTTTAGTGACCGTCAAGAATTCTGTTTATATCAGTAGAGAAAAATTAATTCAGTTTGTTTATCAGGGGGCATTTTCGGTTGACAATATTTATTTATTCAGTGTGACAAGGGATAATGTTGTCAATATTAAAATGCAAAACGATATTTTACTGATAAGTAGTTATTAAACTTTCCCCTATCACATATTGCTTTGACAGTTCCGATGTTGATCTAGCATAGTTAATTAACCCATGACCCCAATAGCTTGATTTTAGTATTTGAGATAGGTGCATGGCAACTTAAAGCAGGTTGAAAGAAAAGCAGAATGTGCCTTCAGACACATTCTGCTTTTATTTCAGCCTGCTTTAAGCTACCATCTGCTAGGATATAGAACATTTGTCTAATGGTACATATTTATGATTGTATAAATAGGAACTATTTTTCTCCAGAGAAATAAATAAAAGGTGTAAAAAGGTGTACTTAAGAGGTAATGGGTTAAATAAACAATTTATAGCACGGTAAACCTCTCTAATTTACATTTGTGAAAAGAAGGCTAATAGTGGTTAGTATAAAAGACAAGTGCAGCTTTAAACAAGGTAAAACAGAAAGCTCCTACATCAGGACCTTTATGCAGCCCCCTACCTTGTAACCTATGGTTAATTAATTACTGTCGAAACTCGATACTTCAAACTCCCTTAAATTGATTGTACGAGTATTTCATATGTTTAATTACAATAAATCGATCTTGCTTAAGTTGATATACCCGTATTTCAAAGTTAAAACATGGCTGATAAAACCATGTTTTACCTTTGAAATATGAGTATGTTGGAACTACTGTGAGTTTGAAGTATCGAGTTTCGACTTAATTTAGTGGTTGTTATAGAGGGGTTATACTGTAAGTTTTTTTCTTCAGGTTGGCAACTTTACAACGCTTTCTGTGTCCATCCTTCAGCTGACCTGAATATGTTTATTATTTATTCATGAGTGTTATGTCGGGAGCAATTGTTCCTTACTGAATGGGGCAATAATATGATTGTACCATAGAATCATAGATTTCCAATATGTCATTAAACTTTCTCTGCTGGTGCCCACAGTGAATAACATGTCTCATCTGAATTATAACACTGGCTAATAAACACACAGGCCTTCAAGCCCTCTTACTTTTTCCTACTTTTTAATCGATCACCTTCCTTCTTTTTCCTACTTTTCTACCAAATCTAGCTCCTACTTTTTGCCTAAAAAGTCTTTAAGCACCCTCAGAATGGCCCAGAATGCAGGAAATAAAGTGCTTGATTTCATTTTTTCTCGGGGAGAAACTTAAATCTTTATTTCTGCTTTAAACCCTGAGTATGGTATCACGACTGATTAGAATCGTCTCGAAGAGACGATTCTAATGAGTAGTTACACCATAGGATTTAGTGCTAAAATAGTGAAAGACATTGGATTTGTGCAGTTTACTTCCCCTTATGGAACCCTTAGGTGTTTATAGTTTACCCTTGTTTATCTATCATGAAATCTTCCAGTAGGCAGACAGGGATAGTTCATTGCAATATCCAGGCGTAAATGTGGTTACTAGAATATTTTGTGAAGTTTTGGTATTTGTATATTACAGGATGATGCACGCCAGTTCTTTTCCTTGGCGGGGAACGCAGATGAAGGTGACTTGTCAGGGGAGCTCGCTGCTATCATGAAGAGATTGTGGAAGGACTCCGGGGTACAGATCTGTGTGGGTCGATCACGAGAGTACCAACTGAATGACTCTGCAGAATAGTAAGTGTATAGAACTGATATAGTGCTTCCTCCCTACAGCTGCCCTCCTAACAACCATTCCCTCCTCACAACAATGCTTGCCGCTTTTCTCCAAACAAATTATGTCCACCTTTTCATGGCTGCTATATCGTCTACTTAAATTTTTCGTCTGCTGGTTTTCTCAAAGTCACACACTGGACCTTTTGACAGAAAACAAACATAATGACAAGTGACAAACAGCTTGAATCCAGATCAGATGCTGCGTAATGCGGTGTCTGATCTGGTTTCAAAATGGTTGCGATGTGAGCCAATTTCCCTGCCTATAACAACTCCCTCCAAACAACACACACAATCTTTGTCTCACCTTAGGTGTTATTTTAGAGAGGGAGCATTGTAATGTAAAGCAATGTGATCCATTTCTCAATTTGATCAAGAGCATTTGTAGGATTTTGTGTTGAAATGAGTGAGAAAATGTTGGATTTGTTCAGTTAACTCCTTCTTATCTGAAGCCCTGGCTAGGAAACATTTTCTATGTTCTTGTAGATGGTAGCTTTAACCCTTTGAACCCTAGTCCCGCAAATAGGCGTTCTTTTCAAACAATGTACATGTGAAAAGTACACTTGTCTTGTGCAAACAGTGAAGATCCAGATCAGAGGGCTCCGAAAGGAGCCCTCTGATCTGGGTTTTCACTGTTTGTCATAATGCCAAATATTGACAAAAACAACCCTTAAAAGTCATAAATGGACTTGACTTAAATGGAAACTGGAATTGTCCATTTAAAGTTTCAGGGAGGAAAGAGTTAAGCGAATGAAAGTAAAGCAGAATGTGCCTTATCCCATTACCTCATTGCATGTCTCTAGTTTTGAAAACAGTAAACCACTTAAAGCAGGTTGAAAGAAAAGTGGAATGTGCCTTAAGGCACAGTCTGCTTTACTTCCAGCCTGCATTGAGCTATCATATGTTTGGACATAGAACATATTTCTTATCTTGCATATTTTTGACTATATAAAGTGGAATTAAATTATTCAGTGGAGGAATGAATCGGGAGTCGTAAAAGGGTGCATCTATGGGGTAATGTGTTAACCCTTTGAACCCTAGTCCCGCATATAGGCGTCCTTTCCAAACAGTGTACATGTGAATAGTACACTTGTCCTATGCAAACAGTGAAGACCCAGATCAGAGGGCTCCGAAAGGAGCCCTCTGATCAGGGTCTCCACTGTTTGTCATAATGCAAAACATTGACAAAACAACCCTTAAAAGTCAGAAATGGACTAGACAAAAATGGAAACTGGAATTGTCCATTTAAAGTTTCAGGGAGGAAAGAGTTAAGGAACTTAAGGCTTTACTTTCAACCTGTTGTAGTCATCTGTTTTCAAAACTAGAAACGGGATTGGTTAAACCCTTTCCTCCATAGCCACGCAGGAGCCGAGGCAAACGTATTTTGAATAGAAATAACAAAGTGTGACAGCACATAATTATTTCAGTGATTATGTAACCCAGCTGTAGATTCTCTTCAGGGGGTTGATGAAATGAATCTTCATGTAAACAAAAGATGAGCTCACAAGTAATAATGTACTTTCTCGTTGATGTAAACTGCACAGTGGTTAACAACAGGTCTGAAGAAGGATAGAGATCTCTTAACCGTTTACTCCATGTCCAGAATCTAGTTTGGAAGTCAATGACCACTTAAAGTAGGTTGAAAGTAAAGCAGAATGTGCCTAATGGCCTTCTGCTTGACTTCCAACCTGCTTTAACCCTTTGAGCCCTAGTCCCGCTTATAGGCGTCCTTTTCAAACAGTGTACATGTGAACAGTACACTTGTCCTGTGCAAACAGTGAATACCCAGATCAGAGGGCTCCGAAAGGAGCCCTCTGATCAGGGTCTTCACTGTTTGTCATAATGCCAAACATTGACAAAAACAACCCTTAACAGTCAGAAATGGACTAGACTAAAATGGAAACTGGAATTGTCCATTTAAAGTTTCAGGGAGGAAAGAGTTAAGCTACCATCTGCTAAAAGTTTATATAGAAAATGTTTCTCATAATACATATTCATGACTGTATAAAATGGAAACAATTTTCTTCAGTGGAGGAATAAATTAAATGCGTAAAAATGTGTGTCTCTGGAGTAAAGAGTTAAAGACAGCTGGCCACTTAATGTGGATACATGCAGAAATCTTCCAAAAGAGGGCGCCATACCGAGGTATTACTTTCATTTCTCATTAATTTGCCACTTGTCTGAACCAAATCAGCTGCATCCTACTGTAAATAGTCTTTAGATGCAGGTTTTATTATACATGCAAGCTAGATATATACACAACGCAGAGCTGAATGTTGAAGTGTCCTTTCCGCCCGCCACTTCACACATGCTTATTAGTTTAATGTCAGTGTAGATTCAGTTAAGATGCCTCGTTATACAAGCAATCTATGACACGAGGGCTGCATTATTTGTAAGAGCATAGACATTCAGTTGATGTAATTATTGTTTGTTTGTTTCTTTGAAAACAAACTATTGTCATCTGTAAGAGTAGGATGTAATTTGCGTCATCAACAGTCTCGGGGTCAGCCATTGAGTTATGACCTGTTGCATTGTCAGGCCTAGACCTGCAAGCAAATAATAACACAGTAAAACATCTTTATTACGACCACTAAAAAGAGGCTAATTGATTGTATAAATGACAGCGAGGCTTAAAACAAGGTGACAGTTAAACAGAAAGCTCCTTAAGGAGCTTTCTGTTTCACTGTCACCTTGTTATAAGCAGTCACCTGCTTTAAACACCCAATAACTATACAGTTTAGTGGTTATAATAGAGAGGTTTTTCTGTACAATCAATCCTGTCTGCACCTATCAATTACTTAATGATAAATTGATCTGAAAACATGTAATTGTTGAATGCAGAAAAAAGTAATGCAGAAAGCTTCAAGGAGCTTTCTGCATTACTTTATCTGCATTAAACAACATCTTGCCTTAATGGCTGCCAATGTGCATCCACTATTGAGCGAAAGCTGAACTCAATTTTTAATGTACAGTAAATCCTCTCTATAACAATACCCAATGGGAGACAAAGATTGTGTGTTGTTTGGAGGGAGTTCTTATAGGGAAGGAACATTAATACCCTTACAGTGCTTAGCTCGATTTTGCTTACATTTGCAAACAGCTTGAATCCAGATCAGATGCCCCAAAACGCTGGATTCAAACTGATTGTCACTCATCATTATGTTTCTTTTGTCAATATGTATCAAAAGTATAGACCAAATAATTCTGTCCAATATGTAACTTTTAGACAAAACAGAAAAGGACAATTTAAAGCAGACAATATTGCACTCGTAAAAACATCAGACAAAATTGTCTTGTTTGAGGAACAGGGGCAAGCTTTGATGTAAGGAGGGAATTTTCTTTTATGCTAAGCAGTGAATTATAGAGTTTTCTCAGTAGATTATAATGTTATAATCTACAGAAAATTATAACTTTTCGGAATAAATTTTTTTCCGGGATTTTTATTTTTTGCTTTGACTTCTTTTTAATTTGAATATGCCATACACGATTACTTTTGTGCCGCAAGTGCAGTTTACTACGCCTTCAAAATGATACTAAGTCTGGAGCGTTTTGATTTTGAGAGGCTCCATATGGGGGTATTTGACATGGCCAAAGTGATTAATCGACGGCTTTATATTAATATTTCTCTGTTAAAAGCATAAAAGAAATAGAATAATCGTTTGTTTCAGTGTAGGATTGGGTTTTCTTTCATCTCATGAAAAGCAAGGGTTATATTTTCACTCGTGGCTTCGCCACTCGTGAAAATATAACCTTGCTTTTCACTCGATGAAAGAAATTCCCATCTTACACTGAAACAAACAATTATCCTCTATATTGTTTGGAGGGGTGTTGTAGGGAGGGCAGCACTGTACATATCTTAGTCGTGACAAGTGAAGTGTCAATAGTTTGCCCTGGCTGCAATTGACGCTGCTTGATATGATCTGACAGACTGGTAATAAAGGGAACAGATGGATGTTTCACAGTACATGTATATAATGGCAATTGTAAATACAGTAAAACCTCACTATCACGACCATTAAAATGAAGGCTAATTGATTGTATAATAGACAGGTTATAGCTTAAAGCAAGGTGACAGTGAACAGAAAGCTCCTTTAACTCCTAAAGGAGCTTTCTGTTTCACTGTCACCTTGCTTTAAGCGGTCACCTTTCGTAAACACCCTAATATTTAACATAATTTAATGGTCGTAATAGAGAGGTTTTACTGTATACAGTGAAACCTGTGTTCAGTGACAAGGCATGGCTGTCAACAAAGACGAGGCATTGCTTTATATGCAAGTGATGATGATGATGATGATGATGATATTGCATAGTCTTACGTCAGCCCGTAGCTGATCTATCTTGCAGATTTACGCCAGTTTTTGTATGGCTGCAAAAGTAATGTAGAAAGCTCCTGAAGTAAATAATTGCAAATGTAAATATACAGAGCATGGCCACTCAATGATAAAGAATGGCTATCTTTAAGTTTAAAGACTAGGCATTGCTTAAAGAGGCTCGCAACCGGATTTAGCATTAAAAATAGTAATTTGTAAATATATGTCAAATGCTTATATAAATCGGTAAGATTTAGTTTAGGATAATAAATTCTGTTAAAAAATCCATTTAAAAAAAAAAAGAAAAGAAGAAGCCCTGGTGGGATTCGAACCCGTGACCCTCCATGCGGAGAGAAAACGTGAAAAAATGAGAAAGCTCCTATACTACCTCGGCTACCAGCGCTCTCTATATCTATAGTAGCGAATTAACGTACTTCACTAGTAGCTATCGATAGTACTTTTACTACTTTATTCGTCTCGGGTTTATGTCTGAGCCCGTGTAAAGAAGCAACAACAACAACTATACCGTTAGCTAACGCTATAGAAAAACGATGGAAAATATCTTATGGTACATATTTATGATTGTATAAATTAGAACTATATAGCGGAGGAATAAATTGAATGTGCTAAAAAGGCGCTTCTATGAGGGAAAGGGTTATTAGAAGATCGACTGTAACTTATATCAGTGAGTCCTGATCTTTGAAAAAATTCACGTAAAATAGCACAAGTTAACAACAAAGTTGTTTTGTGCCTGAAGGATTTATTGAAGAATGTGTGATGTTTGCTTATTCCATGAAATATTGGAATATCAATAAAGACTAGCTAGGTTTAGTTGTTGCCTGGTAACAAAGAGTAATTGAATTGAACAGTAGATTGAACAGACTGATAATAATGTGATCATTGGTTCACCTTGTTCAATCTGAGATTTAAATATATACAACTTGTAAACTAAGTGGACTAGATGCAGCTTAACCCTAAATTACCCCATAACCTGTTTCTAGCTTTGGACGCATTCTGCTATACATGTACTTTCAACCTGCTTTATTCTACCATCTGCTAGGATAAAGAATATATTTTTTGTTTATGACTATAGATTGGAGCTATTTTCTCAGTGAAGGAATAAATTAAAGGCGTAAAAAGGCATATGTATGGAGTAAATGGTTAAAATATTTGGAAAATGTGCAAACTGAGTTTCGTGGGCTCCTGTACCGCTTGCTACAGTGAAAATTGGTTACATTCTGCTTTACTTTCAACCTGCTTGAAGTTGTCCCCTGTCTTCAATACTTAGGAACAAGCTATGGGGTAAACAGTTTTTGCCTTAATTGAAGACCACTTGCCGAAGGCTGACAAAAAGTGTATTTTTCACTGTTATATAAGCCAAATTATTATGCAAATATCCCTTGTCCGAATCATAACCACTTGGCACGGGCATCGAGCAAGTAACTATGTTAGTGCGAAGACTGGGTATAAAGGGTTAATAAACTATTCAGTCATTTCATGTACACCCTGTAAATTTTTATTTATAATTGTTACAGTATGCATGGACAGACATTTAAATCATGCATACAAATGCATCCGGAAAGCATAAAAAGGAAGAAATTAAATCATGCTCTTCTTATGTTGCACCTGCTCTTTACACGACTGCAGAAAAGAGGGAGTTGTCCGAACAAATCCAACATTTTCTCACTCATGTCAGCACCAAATCCTATTGTGTAAAACACCATAGGATTTCATGCAGAAATAAAGATTTCAGTTTTTAAAATAATCCCCTTATCTGTATATAGCTTTGTCTATATTTTTGCTTACTTGAAGGTTGTTGAAGGGAAATTTGTTGGCAAGGTTTGAAGATAAATATATTGTCCAGACACTTAAAAGCAGGATTTTTAAATTGTTTAGGGGGAATTCACCTAGCTTTTCTGTAAGAGATTAATGGTTTTGTTTAGATTCTTCAAGTGTTGAAATAGGTACAAGCAACCCCTGTTTTAAGCTGCCTTTCGAAAGAGGGAATTATGTGAAGTATTTCAGATAAGTTGTTGCTGAATAAAGTGAAACAGAAACCTTCTTTTCAAAAAGAATATGTTTGACTTGCGTTAAATAGTCACCTGTTTTTAGAGATCTTGGCTTTATTGTATCAGTCACTTGATATAATAGAGGTTTGACTGATTTGACTACGAAATCATTCCTAGATTGCTAGGCATCCAGTGTTGAAGTAAGTTGATTACCCCTTTACCCCATTAGCCTGTTTCAAGTTTTGAAGACAGGTGACCGCTTAAAGCAGTTTGAAAGGAAAGCAAAATAGGCCTTTAGGCACATTCTGCTTTCCTTTCAGCCAGCTTTAAGAAAATAGTTTGCATGGTTACATGCATATTTTAACCATGCATATTTATGACTATTTAAAGTTGAATTATTTTTAGTGGAGGAATAATTTAAATTCTGTAATTAAGAAATAATCTATGTTCTACCGTTGTGAAACGGTATTTTACAACGGTTGGGAGTTGTGGTGCGCAGGAATTGACCACGAAGGCCTGAGTGGTCAATTCCTGCGCACCACAACGACCGACCGTTGTAAAATACAGTTTCACAACGGTAGAACATAGATTATTTCGATTCTAACATGACCAGATGTAAGGAAATTCATTAGAAAGGAAATCAAATGTTCCATACTTATTTCCTCAGCGGATGAAGTTTTTCGACCGAATAACTTTTTCCGCGGCATTACAAGAATCTAACACCCATAAGCAAATTTACAATTACCGATCCATAATCTGGCATAGAACAAACATTACATCAAACAAGACAGAAGAATGAGAAAATTACTGTAACGTTACTGGTTAAAAGTATATGGTCTTAACGGGCTATATGAATAACGAAAGAAATTTAAAAAACATAACGTATGAACGCACGTGGTCACGTCATGTCATATAACCGTGGGAGGAGCGGGGTAGGGAAGAGCATGGTATACCGTCTCAGGTATACCACGATAGACCTGTTCTTTGTTTATAGAGACGAATTCACGTGTCATATTAGAATAATGAGTATCTAGTGGGTTAAAAGGTCAAAAAAAGTCTTGTCCTCCAAACTTACTCATCAGATTCACTTGGTATGGTGACAGTGGTCAATTTACCATGAAGTTTATTGTCTCAAAAAGCAACCAAACATTAAAAATACACCACAGAAGTGATTAAGATAATGAAAACTCCAGACTTGAAAATGACATGCCAATTTGCCTAATGACTTTAGCAAAATGCCTCGCCTTGAAACAAAGTTCACTGACTGGTGGTATGGGAGTGCTCATTTCAAAGATGAAAGTCAAGGCTAGCAAAATGCATTATTCACATTTCACACAGCATCAGAAAGAGCATGACTTGTCATAATATCCCCTCTCAAGATGTATAATCCTTTACTCCATAGCCTGTTCCTTATTAGTATAATGTATTGATAACAGGTAACCACTTAAAGTAGGTTGAAAGTAAAGCAGAATGCACCTTTAACCAATTACCCCATGCGTGAGTACATCTTGGGATGAGCGAGTGGCACATGCTATTTTACAGGTGACAGGTTTCTCATGTGACTGTGACCTTGATCTTGACATTTGACCTAATTTTGTAAAAAAAAAGTTTGAAATGGAGCATTTCTCCTATAGCAACTATCAGCTACTAGGGGTAGTAAATTTGATTTGTGTGAGTGCATCTTTGAATGGTTTAGTGTTGCATACCATTTTCAAGTGACCTTGACCTTTGACCTAAAACTAATTTAAACTATTCAAAAACTTCATTTGTTTTATAATACGTATATGTGAGTGAGTGAAGGATAATGTAATTAAATGGGAATGGAGGTCAACTTGAAGTTGAGTAATTTTTCAATTATAAAAAGTGACAGTTTGACCTTTTTCCTGATAATAGCATATATTTGCGCTTTTAGAAAAAAAACTTAAATGAAAGCAAAAGTATGGCATTGAAGTAGAATTAAGGGCATTAACTATTTGCATGCTAGTGGCAGATATCTGCCACAGTGGTTATATTTGCAAACAGTTTGCATCCAGATGAGACACTGCGTAAAATGGCGTCTCATCAGGATCCAAAAGGTTTTGACAAAAACTGATCCTGTTTTGGATTCTTTTTTTTTTAGAAAATCCTATTTTTAGAATATCAGCAGACTACAATTATTGTTGCAGACGAAAAACTACCCAGCATGCAAAGAAAATGGGTTTATTACTTTATTTATTGGGGAAAGGGTTAGCATCTAACTCATCTATTGCATATATAACTCGTTAACCCTTTCATGATCAAATTATTCGAGAGATTTTTACCCTTTCACCGTTTTATTGTTGTCTGCTTTATTATTGTTGTCTGCAAGACACGTTCCAAAGTTAGATTTAAGGTTGTATGACTAAATTAATATCGATAAGAGTGTCAAACAGTTTTGGTCCTGATCAGATGCTGCATTACGCGGTGTCTGATCAGGACCCAACCTGTTTGCAAACACGCTTTTAACCCTTGGCCCGCCAAATAAATTGTCGTCTGCTATATTTCTCGTCTGCTTCAAGTTTCAAAGTGCTTCAAAGTTGCTCAAAATTGCTGAAAATGTTGTCCGAGTGTCAAACAGCTTGGATCCGGATGAGACGCCGAGTTACTCGGCGTCTCATCCGGATCCAAGCTGTTTGCATATGGAGCTATAGTCGTGACTGGCAGGCTAAGGGTTAAGCATCATTGCGAGTGAAAGGGTTAAATACCTATGCTCATATTAGTCCTATTGACAACCAGACAAGGAAGCAAATAGCTGTACGATAATGTTGAAATATTTGTATTGCTATAGTGTTCACATCCATTGTCCACCAGGCTTTATCTATGAACTGTCTCATGTAAAGAGTAATGTTTACATAGGAGAAATGGACAAATTTATCTTGAGCTTCCAATTTTGTTTTAGATTAAATGAAAATATATATTCAGTTGATTTGCATTAGTTCAAACTAGCTGAATATGAACTTACTAACTTTCAAAGTTAAGATGTAGCTGCTGAACAGTTAAGTTCATAAAGTTAATCACCTTAACATGCTGAAACTTTCCATGGACAATGCCAGTTTCAATTTTAGTCTAGTTCAGAGCACCAGATAAGGGGAGTATTTCAAAAACTAAAATCTTTATTTCTGCTTTAATCCCTATGGTGCCATTATTCATTAGAAGCGTCTCTTCGAGACGATTCTCACTATAGGATTTGGTTAAGAAATGACCTAGAAAGTGTTGGATTTGTTCAGTTCACCCCCAGTCTTATCTGGAGCCCTGCTAGTTTGTCTGTTTTGTCAACTTGTAGTGCAGTATGACAACCAGTGCAGACTCTAATCAGAGGTACCCTTTAGGAGCCTTCTGATCAGAGTCTTCCCTGTTTGCATAGGACAATTAAGTGTAGTTTTCACAGACCTGTACACTGGTTGCAAAAGAAGCTTCTATACGTGATTAAGGTTCAAAGGGATGCACATGACAATGCTGTCTTCTATGTTTATGTTACATTCCCTTCCCTATTGCTATGGAATACCAATCTGAATGTCAATCTGTTTGGATCCAGATCAGATTCCAAGTTACTCAACATTTAATCTGGATCCAAAGAGTTTGCAAGAGTCATTAATATAGGCTAATTAGCAGAAGGATTAAAATGTAAGTGCAGTAAAACCTCTCTATTACGACCACTAAAAAGAAGGTTAATTGATCGTGTTGACAGGTTAAAGCAATGTGACATTAAAACAGAAAGCTCCTAAAGGAGCTTTCTGTTTTTACTGTCACCTTGCTTTAAGCAGGCACTTGTCATAAACACCTAATAATTAACACAATTTAGTGGTCAGATTATAAGAGAGGTTTTACTGTATGTATTCAAATATGAGCAAGTTATTTGAGACTATACTGTCTGTTAACTGTTTACCCCGTAAATTCCTGTTTGCACTTTCAATTATTCATTAACTTAGAAAAGTAGTCCCTAGTAGGAGCTCCTCTACATGAAATATTAAAGGCATTTACAATACCTTTCCAGATTGGAGCTTAAAAGCAGGCTAAAAGTGAAGCAGAATGCTTCTTTAGGATCATTATGCTTTACTTTCAACCTGTTTCAGTTTGATGAGTGTGCCCACAATGTGGTAAATTAGCCTGTCTTCAAACCTATAAACAATTAAATGGGGAAACAGGTTAAAGGTGTTGTATAGATCTATAAGAGTTTCTGATACCTACTTGAATTTAGAAGATAACAAATTTGAACTTTACTTCCTGTTGTAATTCTATTTGGACTCAAATATTTGTTGTTTTGAATAGCTTCATTTGTTAGTTTAATCCAGCTCGTTTAATTTGTATTTGGGTGGCTATTATTTGACTATTACCATTGAGATATCTAAAGAGTAAAGACAGGTGGCTGCTTAATGTAGAACAGAAGTAAAACAGAAAGCTGCTGTCAGGGAGCTATCTGTTTTACTTTTGACATGCAAACCCTGAAATAATTTATATCTGAATCAGACACACAATATTCAAATCCTTTAGTTGAGATTACTAGTCTAAGAAATGTGTAATCCTCAAGCTGTATATATGAGCTGTATCATATTGTTCACAGACTGTCTGTGTTGTGAGTTATGCCAGACTTCCTTAGATTTGTTTCTGATGATTTAAGTGAGTTTGTCCTAGTGACACATAAATTATGTGTTCTTAAACAGTGGATCATAATTATGTCCCAATGAAAGTGTGGGGATGCTGACCAGGGCGGCATGGCATGGAAGGATGCATTAATATATGGCTTCAAGTGGATGTGAATCCTTCTAAGCAACAACAACAGTGTACCTTTGAAGAGGATACTTGTCCTATGCAAACAGTGTAGACCCAGATCAGAGGGCTCCTAAAGGAGCCCTCTGATCAGGGTCTGCACTGTTTGTCAGTTAACAATAAAGTGTAAAAAAATCAACTTCATAAAGCCTAAAATTGAAGATACTTTAATTTGAAGCTGGAAATATCCCTTTGAAGTTTCAAGAGTAAATGAGTTCAAGCAAACGAGGGTCCAGACTGTTTGACTCTAGATCAAAGTTTGGACAGGGACTGTTGGTGCACTGATCAACCATATGGCTTGTAATATACATAATTTTCGTTCTGTTTTCAGTTACCTGAATGCTTTAGACAGAATATCAGTCCCCAACTACGTACCTGAAGAGCAAGACGTTCTGCGAACCAGAGTGAAGACCACCGGAATTGTAGAAACACACTTCACATTCAAAGATTTACACTTTAAGTAAGGCTCTCCCTGAAATTATTATACAGTAAAACCCTCTTTTAATGAGCACTGAATTAGATTATTTTGTATTTAAGACAGGTAGCTGCTTAAAGCAAGGATTTACTTTCCCCTTGCTTTTAGCTTCCACCTGTCTTTCATGCAATAAATTAACATTCATTTTAGTGGGGTTTAAACTATAACTAAAAAAGTTGTTTATCCTATGTACCTGATTGTACCGTTTTGTAGTATTTTGTTTACACACAAGAACTATTCAGGGTATACAGACATCACTGTTTGTAGTAAAAAAAAAATTAAAAAAAAGGGATAAAAACTAAACATCTCTTTGCACAAAATAAAAAAGTAGTCTTGAAAATCAATGCTGTAACAGAAACTCCAATTTAAGAGTGTCAGAAGCACTTGCTAACAGAGGCTGAAAAGAAACTTGATCATGGCGATGGGTTTATCTACATGAAAGTGCAATAATTAACAATCAAATAAAATACACTAAAACCTGTATTAACCCATTTCTCCATGAATATGTCTTTTTAAGCATTTAATTTATTCTTTAACTCAACTGAACAAAATAGTCCCACTTTATACAGTTATGAATATGTGTTGTACTAAAGTTTCAATATCCTAGCAGATGGTAGCTTAAAGCAAGTTTAAAGTAAAGCAGAGTGAACCTTCAGGTGCATTCTGCTTTACTTTTAACTTGCTTAAAGTGGCAAATATGTCTTCAAAACTATAAACAGGTTTAGGTTAATAGTTTAAT
Source organism: Gari tellinella (assembly GCA_922989275.2). Taxonomy (NCBI): domain Eukaryota; kingdom Metazoa; phylum Mollusca; class Bivalvia; order Cardiida; family Psammobiidae; genus Gari; species Gari tellinella. Next base: position 96,853,883 of record OV277858.1, read on the forward strand.
TTATTCCTCCACTGAAGAAAATAATACCACTTTTATAGTCATGAATATATATTATACGGAAATGTATCATGCTATATCTCTTTTGCAGAATGTTTGATGTTGGTGGTCAGAGATCAGAGAGAAAGAAATGGATCCATTGTTTTGAGGGCGTAACAGCCATAATCTTCATTGTAGCCATGAGTGAATATGACCTGACTTTGGCAGAGGACCAAGAAATGGTACTTGAAACTAGTTTTTGACTTGCCAGACAAAAGTTCAGGAGAGCTTATACTGTCGTCTAGTCATTGGAGTGGCGCTGCTGTTCGCGTTAGCAGTTTCAAAAAGTGTTCTTTGCCCTTTAAATCACACATACCTAGGGACAAGACCTTTCCATCAAAGTGAAAGTTTTGACTCATGTGACCTTGTCACCTTGACCTTTGTCACTGCATTTAAGTTTTGAAATATGCATATTAGTTTTGAAAAGTGCTCACAACTGCTAGACCTTTGATCTTTACCCTGATCTTGATCTCAACCTCTTCTCTTAGTTAGGAAATGTGCCACAGACGAGCTGTGTTGTCTTCTGACAAATCTTGTTAAAAATCTGTTTTATAAAATGTGAAATATATTTTTCACATAACTACCCCTGTTTTCTATAGCGAACAACGATCACGAATATTCTTGTCTTCAACATGTGTGAGATCAATTTAATGACGTCACTATTTATAAAGGCGTTTTGACGTCACAGGGGTTCCAAAAAATGCCTATTGCTTTAAAAAATAGCTTAAAATCGTTGGTTATGTGAGAAAAGAATCTGTCACTTGTCAATGTTAAAGACAAGTTGATCTCAAACGAGTTATGCTGGGTAAATGTTTTGTCTGCAACAATTGTCGTATACTACTTCTCTAAAATTAGATTTTTCAAAATTTCTTTTCAAAACAGTGTCAGAGTGTCAACAGTTTGGATCCTGATGAGATGCTGTATTATGCACTATCAGGATTCAAACTGTTTGCAAGGTTTATCATGGTTTCACCTCTAGTTATGTAAGAGCTATCTGTGTTTTCACATTTAACCCATTCCTCCATAGCCAACATTTCAAACCACCTGTCTTCAGTTGTTGTTTAACCCTTCACCCCATATCATGCTTTTAGTTGTAGTTTTGAAGACATGTTACCCAGCATGAAAGTAAAGCAAAATTCTTTAGTCTGCTTTATTTTTAGCCTTCTTTAAGCATGCATCTGTTTTCAGTACAGAAAACAAGCTATGAGGAATATTTTTGTACAGTAATACCTCTATTTTAAGACCACTAATAAGAAGGCTATTTGATAGTATGAATGTCATACAAGAAATAGCTTAAAGCAAGGTGAAATTAAAACATAAAGAAAGTGTTTCCTGTTTTATTTTCACTTTGCTTTAAGCAGTCGCCTATCTCAGATGCCTAATAGTTAACATATATTAGTGGTGTGATAAAGGGGTTTTACTGTACACATTTGATGGAGATTTTAAATCTTTCCTGTATGTTTTCAGAATCGTATGATGGAGAGTATGAAACTGTTTGACTCAATCTGCAACAATAAATGGTTCACAGAAACCTCCATCATCCTATTCCTGAACAAAAAAGATCTGTTTGAGGTGAAGATCAAGAAGTCCTCTCTCAGTGTCTGCTTCCCAGAATACACAGGTAAGATTCTCCTAAAAGACTGGGGTTATGTGGTACCTTAAAATCCTTAAAATTGGGACATCCTGTATAACTGGTGTTATTATCCTAAGATTTGAACTAATTGCGTGTATCACCCAGTCATTTGTCCAAAAGGTGCAAACTGAATGGCAATCAGAGTAGCATTAAATCAGACTGCTCCTTCAGGAGCAGTTTGATCAGGGTCTACTCTGTTTGCCCAGGCCCGTCTGTCCCAATAAAGGTGGTTTTCTAAAACTATTATATCCACTGCAAATTTGCATCTGAACTGGCTCAAAACTTCCGGTATTTGCCACTGAGATCAAATTAAATTCAGAGAAATATCAGATAAAACAATATTATTTAACTCATCAGAATTGTCTCAAAGAGACAAATCTAATGAGTTTAAAGTCATGTCATAGAGTTTGATGCAGATATTAAGGAGAGAAAGTTGAAAATGTTTAGTTTACTCTCGCTCTGTTTCTAATCAATGCAATTCTATTTGCTCAGGCTCAGACACGTTTGAGGAGGCAGCCACATACATTCAAGTACAATTTGAGAACCTGAACAAGAAGAAGGATACAAAAGAGATCTACACCCACTTCACGTGCGCCACAGACACCAACAACGTGCAGTTTGTGTTTGACGCAGTCACAGATGTCATCATCAAAAATAACCTCAAGGACTGTGGACTGTTCTAGAAAGGTTGGTGAGTCCAGAGAGGTCATAAGTTGGTTGTTCATTGTCAGCAGTCTGACGGAGCTATTAAATCTTTATAATGTGCTGGGAATGGATTTATACATTGTTTGCAAGCAGTGTACACTTTGATCAGAGGGCTTCCTTAAAAGAAACCTTCAGATCTGTGTCTACAGTGGTATAAATATTTTTACGAACAGTGTAGACCCAGATCAGATGGCTCCCTTAGGAGCCCTCTGATCAGGATTCACACTGTTTGCCACACTTGTAAATATCTGTCAAACAATTCCCTCAAAGGTCAGTGTAAACAAGTCATCAAAGTGATGGGGCTGTTTGAAAATTCAGCAGTTAAATGCTATTCCTACCCACAAACTTTGAAGATAAGTGACCACTTAAAACTGATAGAACGTAAAGCAGAATTTGCTTTAAGGCACATTCTGCTTTACTTTCAGCCTGCTTTAATCTACCATTTGCTTTGCTCTTTAAGGCATATTCTGCTTTACTTTCAACATGCTTTATCTGCCATCTGCTAGGATATAGAAACTTTCTTGTGGTGCATATTCATGATTGTATAAAGTGAAACTATTTGGTTTCAGTTGAGGATTAAAAGGTGCAAAAAAAGGGTTTTGATTACTGCGACACAAAAAAAACTACTTAAAAAAACCAACATTCAAAATGACTGTAGTTCAACCAATAGATCAATATTTTATCAAAAACTGTTTGGGACAGATGCATTTATACCATTACCCCATAGCCTGTTTCTAGTATTGTAGTAGCCACATAACATGAGTAAACTAAAGCAGAATGCGCCCTAATGCTCATTTTGTATTACTTTAAGCATGCTTAAGCTACCATCTGCTAGGATATAGAAAATGCTTCTTAAGCTGAATGTTTATGACTTAATAAAGTGAACATATTTTCTAAGTGGAGTGATAAATTGAAGGCTTTAAAAGGCATATCTAATAATGGGTTAAAAGATATAAATGAGCTGTGCCATGACAAAACCTGCCTTAATGCTCATAAAATGTTTGAGATGCATGTGTGTGTCAAACAGTGTAGATCAAGGTCAGTCAGCGACTGGCTTTGATCTACACTATGTGCAATGCAATAAGACAGGTTTTCTCACGGCACGACTCAAATGTATTTTCCACCACTATTTCATATTTTTCAGTGTTACACTTTATATTTTTCAGTCCTCTGCAGAAATCTTTGGGACAGTGCATTAACAGAGTATGACAGTGTGTGGAGATGATGATAGAATTGAGGAAGTTCTATTTCATTTTATAACTGTATAGACAAAATACTATAAATTCTGTGGGACCAATGGTTGGAGTATCTGGCATCACCCGTCACACTACTACCCAGCCTTTGGCAAAAACCTGTTTGAACAAAGCTCGCGGACTGCTTGTTCACAATCTGCACAAGTTTTACTGTTGTCGGATGTACAGATTGTCTCTCTATGGGCAAATGAATCAAATAATGACCAAAAACTACAGGAATTGACTTTAATAAAAATTTAACCTGTGTAACTTTCAAATATGAGCTGTAATCGTGTTTTGTGCAAGTATTATTTAAAGGGAGATAAGCGTATCATCTCTGTAAACATGATATATCGATATTTCTACATTACACGATATTTATTTTTATTCATTCATGTTTTGTTTGTTTTCTTCAAGCAAGGCAAAAATCTTTTAGCTGTTTGTTTTCTATATTTGCCTAGATGCACTAAAAGATCTGTATTATTGTACAGTGAAACCTATCTATTATGACCACTAAAACAAGGCTAATTGATTTCATAGAATACAAGTGATAGCTTAAAGCAAGGTGATCGTAAACAGAAAGCTCGTAAAGGAGCTTTCTATTTTACGATCACCTTGCTTTAAGCAGTCACCTACTGATTAACATTATTTAGTGGTCGTTATTGAGAGGTTTTACTGTAACAACAGCTGCTGGTTGGTTTGCCATCGAGTGTTAAACTTTGTTAACCAGTAATTTCAGTTACAGTAAAAGCTGTGTTTAATGTTCTCTCAAAAGAGATTGAATTGACTGGCTAGCATAAAGGTGGCAAGTTAATGCAGAACTTGAAATCCAAGAAATGCAGACAGCTCTAAATATCGATAGTCTTTAAGTACAGGTGACAGTATATTGTAAGACAAAAGTTATTTCGAAAGCTCCTTAAGGAGCTGTGCTTTTGTCCTGCTCTAGGCAATAACTTGTTGGAATGAATCTACTTGCCCCTCTCTAATGAATGTCTCTTGAATTCAGGTTTTTGTGTGTACAACAAGGTTAAGAAGCTTACTTTCTTGTGTAAAAAAAATCTTGAGAAATTCTAAGATAACTTTAAAAGTTTTTATGAACATGTACAGTAAAACCTCGCTATACTTCGACCACTAAAAAGAAGGCTATTTGAGTGGTCTAAGACAAGTGACAGCTTAAAGCAATGTGAACGTTTTACTTTCACCTTGCTTTAAGCAGTCACCTGTCTTTAACATCTTGTAGTTAACGTACTTTAGTGGTCGTAATCAGGGCTCCAGATAAGAGGAGTATTTCAATAAATAAAATCTTTATTTCTGCATTAAACCCTATGGTGTCACTACTCGATTCCAATGAGTAGTGTCACCATAGGATTTGGTGCTGAGATAAGAGAGGAAATGTTGGGTTTGTTCAGTTAACTCCCTTTATCTGGAGTCCCGGTGGTAATAGAGGTTTTACTGTAATGAAACACATACAGTCGAACTTAGATATCTTGAACTCAAACTGAACATGAAATAATGCCGTTCATGTGTCAAACTATCGGATAGTTCGAGTTAAGGGAGTTCAAGATATCAGAAGTTCGACTGTAGGTTTGCTATATCATATCTGGAATTGACTCTGGTAGTGTCTCTATACAGAACTTCACAACATCATAGCATGTCATTATTAGTTTCCTTAAAATGTTCTTTTGAAATCATTTTATACAATATCAGCATTCCATCAAATTTCTTTTTTTAAAAAAAATCTTTTGTTAGAGTAAAAGTATTTTGTCAGTTGATCATCAAGCAGCAAACTTTAAGGAATCAATTCCTGTTAAATTGTGTTTGAATCTTAATTTGCACTTTCTGCTTATTTCATTTTCATGTATTACACTTTACTTTTCTCATGTTTTTGTATTTTGTGCCATGAGTGTCGAATGTAGCTATTAGAAGGGTATTCTATGATACAATTAAAACAAGCAAAGCAAAGGACCAATTATTTTATACTGTCTAGTGATTAAAGTTCTGTATTTTTTTCAATCTTTTTATTAAAAATTAATGTTTATCTTCACAGGTGTTCAAGCAGGGCTCCAGATAAGAGGGAACAAATTGACAAAAATGCAACATTTTCTCACTTATTTCATCACAAAATCTAATGGTGTAACTCCTCATTAGAATCGTCTCTTCTAGACGATTCTAATGAGTAGTGACACCATAAAGTTTAATGCAAAAATAAAGATTTTAGTTTTTGAAATACTCACCTTATCTGCAGCTCAGGTGTTACAAGGCGTGGTGGTGAGCAGTATTCTTAGGTTATTGGCTTACTTAGTGTTGGTTATAATATGGAAGATAGTGCCAAAAGTTCTTAAAACAGCTATGAATAAGTATAGATCTATTTAGAGTACTTGATTTGTGTTAAAGAATCAAAATACCGCCTTTCCTAATGAGGCCTCTTCACTATATCCTTGCAAGTGCACATACATATAATAGTAAAAAAATACTACAGCGGAGAAAAAATGGTGATAAGCCTGTGTAGCAGATTTGTTGAAAGGAGAAGCACGGATTTAACAAAGACTGTTGACACAGGTTCAGAGGGGGAAGACGTAATTCTGTCCCGTTTATTTTGGTAAATTACATTATGCTTGAACAGTTATTTCTGTTGCAAACAGTTTGAAGCCTGATCAGACGCCGGGTAACCCGGCGTCTGATCAGGCTCCAAACTGTTTGACACTCAGATTAACAAAAATTGCCAATAGTTTTTAAAAACGAATCCTATGGTTTTGTACATACGATTGTCTTGCGTTTATGGTCGTTTAAAATCGGGAAGGAATAACGTTTTCTCCACTGTTTGATACCAAGCTCTGCTGTATGGTAATGTATTCAGTATACACACACATTCTTGCCATAATATTTACTGAACATGGTAATCTCACATAAAGTAGAATTATATAGCCTTTAAACAGTTTTCTTTCTTTTTAACAATCGAACCTTTTATAAATCAAAATTGAAAGTTTCTTCTATTTTTAGACCAAATATGAAGTATTGGTTAGGCATTTGATATGAAATAGAAAATACAGAAATAAAAACCAGATTCAATATTTGCTGTTGACCAGCTTTGAAATAATAAGGCAAAGTAAAGAAATGGTTTTGGGCAAGTTTTAAAGAAGTAAGGATAATTTCATGCTACATTAAAAAAAAATTGTTCTCAATACAAGTGACTGTTTAAAACTAATTTTGAATTAAAGTAAAGCAGAAAGCTTCTGTGTGATCTTTCTGCTTTACTTCTGTGCTTCAGTAACCTGTCATGTGCAATTGTACTTTCTATTGAGTAGTTGCTTAACCCTTTACCCCATAGCCTGTTTCTAGAATTGAAAATAGTTAAAAACTTAAAGCAGGTTGAAAGGAAAGCAGAATGTGCCTTAAGGCACATTCTGCATTACTTTAAATCTGCTTTAAGCTATCATCTGCTAGAATATAGAAAAAAAATCTTAAGATCTTATACATCATCTTAAATGTATAAATTGAAACCTTTTTCAGTTGAGGAATAGATTCAATGCGTAAAAATGCAGATCTATGGAGTAAAGGGTTGACTTACGTTTGGCTGCACGTGAAATTTGTTTTAGATACATTATAGATAGTCCCACGAAAATGAATTCCTAGCTGGTATAAGTTCAACCATATATGTTTAAGGGATTTGTTCCTGTTTGAAAGTTTTTCTCTCATAGCATTTTGTTTACAGTTGAAATATTGATCACTAATTTACCGAGAATCTTGTCATAAAAACAGAACTTTTTTGCTTACCAAGCATACAATGCTTTTACAGGGCTGCCACAAGTTAATCATGAAACATCCTAAGATTTCCAGATTTTCATTTTTCAAGCTTGATTTTACGTATCGTACCTTTACTCCGTAGTCTGTATCTAGTTTTGAAGACACGTAGGTACTTAAAACAGGTTGAAATTAAAGCAGAATGTGCCTTAAGGCACATTCTGCTATACTTTCAGCCTGCTTTAAGCTACCATCTGCAAGGATAAAACTCCAAAGATTTAGGAACAATCAAGAGAAATGGCAGTCCTGCTTTTATATAGAGAGACTGATTACAAGTTGTTTTATATTTTAATGTCTTATTTAGATAGATGTAGATCTAGTAAGTTAAACACAAGAATCAAACCTGCTTGAATTTTAATCATTATCAATATAGAAAATATTCCATATAATTTGGTTTCCTAATAATGAACTATTCTGTGCATTGAGCTCCATTATTTAGACATGATGGTAATGTTTGGAGAGTAGCAAATCCAGTCTGATATCAGTTTGAACTTCATCACAACAGGCCTCAAGGTTATAAAGAGTTTTGAGTCTGAGATAGTTCTCGAGTGTTTGATTGGTCAGATTTGAACAATCTCAGACTCAACTCAAACTCTTCATTACCTTGAACCAAGGCATTTTAAGTGTATTTCTGTATTCAAGTATGGTTATTCCAATATTTGCAAATTAAAACTTATGAACTGTAGAATGAGTTTTATCAACCTGAAAATTCCTTTGTAAAAAAGCAAGCAGATGGAGTTTTTAAGATCACAATTAAAGTATGTTAATTCAAAAAAGGTAAATGATGATGTGAACTTGATAAGATGATGAACTCTTCAACACTATGTAACTCTTGTGGGTTATTAGGTTCTCTTGTGGATCATTTAAGTTACCAAAAACATGAACATTCTGCGTAGTTAAATAAACACTTGTCTAAGAATGCAAACAGTGTAGACCCAGATCAGGGGGCTCATAAAGTATCCCTCTGATCAGGTTCATCGCTGTTTGTCATTTCTTTTTCCGATAAAATGTAAAAATAACCATAAATGTTGAAAAATGGACTAGACTTTACTTGAAAATTGTAAATTTCCATCTACAGTTTTCAGGGAGTGAATGAGTTGATATTGAATGAAATTCTAAGTCTGTTTATGTGTGCAGTATTGCAACAAGTTTCCAGCGTGTAAATATATTACAAATCATGATTCAATGGCCTAGGAACTTTTCCATAACTGTAACATTCTTCTGAAGTATCTTGTCTTTCAACTGGAGTAAGTAATTCATGTTTCTATTATATGTTTTTATGGTATTCAAACCTGTGTTAAGCCATCCTTTAACCCATTCCCTATTAAATACGCCTTTTTACGCCTATGAGTTATTCCCCAACTGAAGAAAATAGTTACCTTTTATACCGTCTAGAATATGTATCATAGGAAATATTTTCTAAGTCCTAGCAGATGATATCTTAAAGCAGGCTGAAAGTAAAGCAGAATGTGCCTTAAGGCACATTCTGCTTTACTTTCAACCTGCTTTAAGTGTTATCTTTATTCAAAACTAGAAACAGGCTATGTGGTAATGGGTTAAAAGAAGATGCATGTGCAGGTTTACCAATTACCCTATAAATATCCATTTTTTCACCTCATTAGCATTCCTCCATTGAATGAAATAGTTCCATTTTATACAGACATGAATATGCAGTATAAGAAATGTGTTCTGTATCTTAGATTTTAACTTAAAGCAGGCTGAAAGTAAAGCAGAATGTGCCTTAAGGCACATTCTGCTTTACTTTCAACCTGCTTTAAGTGATAGCCTATCTTCAAAACCTAGAGACAGGTTATAGGGTAATGGGTTTAAAGAAAATGCATGTGCAGATTAAGGCATTTGGCAGCCTTTTGCAGAACAAAAGTTATGCATAAAGCTCAATTTGGAGCTTGCTGTATTACTTCTTTTCTGCACTAAGCACCAACTTGTCTTGATTCTTCATTTAATGGTAGAGCAACATAAGTTTGCCTTTATACTATGTTTGACCAACTCTGTATATGGGACCAGTATGTGGGACACTTTTGTTGTCTATTTTAACAATAACAAGTGTTTCTCTTCTCTGTTCCTACTGTATGTATGATTTTACTACAAGAGTGTGTCTATAAAAAGCATTCTTGTATTTCTTTGGAGTAATAGTGATAACACCTCTTTTACTGTATCATTGCATCGTAAAAAATGATACTTATAGCTTCATACTGTTTGAATCTTAATCAAGCAGCTGTTTTAGTTGATGTGATCTTGATCCAAACAACTTGCCACTCATAGTCTTACAATTGTGTATAGGGTATGGGTTAAATTAGGTCTATAGATCATGTAACAATCAGCAAAGTGTATGTTTTGTTTCACTAATGATTATGATAATGAAAGGCAAGACTTTGCTTCAATTTCTGTTGTAAAACTGTTATGTAAATATCACTTGATCGCCCACAGTGTGAAAAGATTCACACAAGTTAGATATATTGGTTCTATAGAGTTCTCTGTTATGGGCAATCCTTTTGTATTCCAGTGAAACTTGTGTGAAGCGATCACTTAAAATGAGTAAAAATATCAGTCTCTAATACAAGTGGGAGCTTTATGCAGGGCAATGGTAAAGCAGAAAGCTCCTTTAGGAGCTTTCTGCTTTACATTTGTCCTGCATAAAGCAGTCATCCATCTGTAAGATATTTATGCTTCAGAGAGAGATCGCTTTATACAAGTTGAACTTTATTAGATTTTTAGACATTTTTAACCAAAAGCAGCTCATAGATTTCTTCTGAAGTAGAATTTGGGTAATATATTCTGTAATATTTTAAAAAGAATATAAATCAGCTTACCTGAATCTGATTACCATGAACATATTTCTAGATATTTTATAGACTCGAGTTTTGATGGGGGCCAGCTTGTTGCATATAAATTTGACCAAGTACAAGTATCTATTTATCCTTACAAATCATCCCATCAGAAATGTTTAGGTCTTTATGTATTGCATTTCTGTAACTTAATCATGTAAAATTGTTGAAATGAATGCAGTATCCAGGAAAAAAATAAATGATAGTTATGGTGTATTAAGATAGCACATTCATTATGTACTGTGAAACCACTGTTGACCAATCATACACAAGCAGAGTTGACCAATCATACACTAGCAGATTCATATGCAGTCAGGGCATCATGGAAATATATATTTGTATAACCCATGTACAAACTACTTCTTTTAACACATTCAATCCAAGTGACAAGTATAATCATCATTAACAAACAGTGTACCTGTGAACAGTACACTTGTCCAATACAAACAGTATAGACCCAGGTCAGAGGGCTCCTGCAGGAGCCCTCTGACCAGGGTGTATGCAGTTTGTCTTTTATGAAATATGTTTTTTTAAACTTAACCGTAAATAATAAAATAAAATATGGACCTATTGAAAGTTTATAGGGTGAATGAGTTGATGATAGTTCAACAGAGGTTTAAAGTACTGTATAAATTGCACATTTAGAATTATATATCTAAATCCATTGAATTGCTCTCATCTATAAAGTCAAGCCTGATACATCTTGTGCCTACTCCATAGTGTGTATCTAGAATCACTTGCTGATCAGGTTTTGGAACATTAAAGGTTGATAACAAAATGGCAAACAACAGCATTAGAGTAGTCCAATGTCGGAAATATACTTTCGAATATTTTGATTATAGTTACTCAGTTATCCATTTACCCCATAGCCTATTTCTAGTTTTGAAAACAGGTGACCACTTGAAGGAGGTCAACCTGCTTTAAGTGGCCACCTGTCTTCAAAACTAGAAACAGGCTATTGGGTAAAGGATTAAGTGAAAGTTAGATGTTTACTAGTAGTCCAATGTGAACAGAGTATCAGCGAAGGATTCTAGGTATTCAGTATGTATCAGTTGAATTCTGTAGTCTTGTTTTTCAAAAGTCTGTAGCTGCTTCTGTAATGTGATGTATTTTCTAGTAAAAAATGTTAAAAGAAAAGATTTTTGTTCTTATCATTTACATTTAAAAAAGATTATTGTTCCTTTACATACTTTCTCCAACCATTAGCCCTTCTCTTGCTGTATATATGAAACATCTTGATTATAACCACTAAAATAATGGATGGATGAGCTGGGTTTTATGGCACTGCCAGAAACAATTGGTCAATGATGAGGGATGGTAAGATTAGATGATGATGATGATTTCAGGAAGATGATTTCAGCTCATTAATTTCAAAGCAGCACATGAGATCAAAACATCGACCTGCCTTCATTTTTTCTTTGCAGAGGGAATAATAACTGTCTAATAAACATAAACAATTCCTTATGACAATTAAGCCCCAAAACCACGACAAGGTAGGAAGGTCCTGGGGACTTCTAAAAAAATGCTTAATTGATTACATGAAATACAGGTGGCATCTTAAAGCAAGATGAAAGTAAAACTTAAAGCTCTTAAAGGAGCTTTATGTTTTAGTTTCAGCTTGCTTTAAGCAGCCAACTGCATTTAACATGTGGTGTTATGGAGAGGTTTACTGTACATACAACTTGTATACCAAACTTTGCCCACTATGAACATTTATCATCTGAACTATTATATTGTATAGAAAAAAAATCAACAGGCTGGTCAAACAGTTCTTACAAGAAAATAGTAAAGACCCTGATCAAACAGTTTCTTCAGCAGTTTTCTTATCTGGATCAGGAGCTTTCTGATTTACCTGGATCAACACTGTTTACAAAGAGCATTCAATAAAAATGGACTTTACTTATTTTGAAATTGGAATTGTCCAGTAAAAGACAATGAAGTCGCGTTCAGTAGGCAAAGGGTTAAGCTTGCCCATTATGGCATAAGAAGCTCTATCCGTTATTGGATCAGAGAGTATCTAGATTTGAACTCGATTGTTATAGATGGGGTATCATCGAGCTTGTTCATCAATTTAGGGCCAGAACCATCTTCAAGTAAAAAACAATAATGTTAATCTAATTTTAGTCTTTATTCATAAGCAACACAATCAATCTGAGGTTGACAGAATTATCTTTCTTAAAAAGTTAATTTAAAATTCTCAATTTGTACAGAGATAATCTATGTACATAATTCATTGTACAACCGTATGTTAAAGTGTCCGAAACTACAGGGCTGTCCGAAACTGCCAGAATTGAGAGTATTGAAATAGTTGTTATCTCCCTTAGAACTGCATCATTAGACGCTTGTCCATGCAATAATTTAAAAAGCATTCTTCAACACAGATTTCTAGCAGCCGCCACAATTGAAGGTGACTATTTTCATTTAATGATTTCTGATTTAAAAGAAAGAACTTTATTTGTTGCTAATTTAAACAAACAAAACTGATTACTGATTAAGTTAATAAACATTTTGGTGAATTTCTGGTTTGGATTCTTTAAAGGGAGACGGATATTCGGTGTCAGTAAAACTCGGTCACTCTTGCATTCGTTATTTTTCACATTTAGCCTTGTTCTATGGGCAAGACGCATAATGTTCTTTTCGCGATCTACGAATGACAATGCTGTTTAATATGATGATGAGCTTGTATGCTTAAAGACATCTCCTGACGATCTTTTGGTCATAACGCCTTGCCAGATTATTTACTGTCAATTTCCTTGCAAAAAGCGTGGGTCTTGTGCATATTGAACCATTGAATCGTCTTATGTGAGACTCTACCTTTATATTTCATAGTTGGGTTAGAAATAACCATTGAAAATCACTAGAGCATGAGTATAATCTGGACCTCACCAGGTAAACTGAGATTGTGTTGCACGTAGTAACTGTTCAAACTTTAACATAGGCCATTAATTTGGAACTAGGTCTACATAGATGTATGTAAATGATGTGATGGATACACATTTGGCTTGTGTAGATTTATTCAACTCAAGAAGTGCTTGATCTCAGTATAAATCTGGTCATGTGCCGAAAAGGCCAATGTCATGTAGATCTACAGGTGAAATAGGCTGAATTAATATCAAATTGGCCATATTTTTGGACCTTGAATGTGATAGAGACTTAGCATGTGTACTCAACTTCAACTTGTCTCTGTCGAACAATCAATCACTATTATAACTGGAAACTCAACCCAAGAAGCTCTTGGCTCAGTACAAGTGGGTCATGTCCTACAAAGATCAATGTCATTTAGAGGTCATTTAAATGTCAAATACACTGAACTTTACACTGGCCATAACTTTGGAACTAGAATCTACATGTGATAGAAATTTCATTGGCATGTATACTCAACTCATGCAGCTCTTGAGCTCAGTACAATTTTGGTCATGCCCGACAAAGCTGAGGTCAATGCCATTTAGAGGTCATAGGCTGAATTTAACATTGACCATAACTATGGAAATAGATGCTATACATGTGATGAAGACTTCCGAAATTCCATATTCCAATTTTATCTTGTCCATTTCTATAAGCCCGCCATCAGACGTGAATTATTATATTATGGAGTTGTCCGTCAGTCTGTCTGTCTGTCCGTGGACTTTTCTGTGTCTGCTTTCTAACCCAAACAAAGGTAATCAAGTAGTATCTCTCAGTCAAGTTCGATAATCTAAACCAGCCCGATTGCCACAAGCTTTCCAGAATTATTCCCCATTCATGAAATGGATTGTCAGTGAAAGGGAGTAGAATGCCATGGTCAGCTTCAATTTTCATTCAGATCACGACGCAAACCATTTTGCTAGCTAGCTTGCGACAGCGAATGCTGAGTTATGGCACTTTCGTTTTGAAGAAGAAAAAAACCCACACCTGAATACCACCAACACAACCAAAAACAAAAAACTAAATCTAACATATTTGACTGCTTTCAGATTAAACTTTTTCAAGAAACATGGTCGGAATGTTTAAAGGCATAATCCACATTTTCCTCCGTCTCTCAGTCTAGGAAATCTTATCGTTCGCCCACCTCATATGGGGCAATAGCCTTTCAACTGCCAGACATTTGACAGGCGTGTTTTTGTGACATTCTGGCTCTATTGTTGACTATTTTAGGGTGTCTTTACTTTGAAAAAAGACAATGCAGACCTTTTCACCTGACCAGTTTCTACAAAGCTTGCTAGGCCAATGATACACTATAGGGCGCGTATAGGAGTTAATGAACTACGATCTTATATTTAAAATCCATGTAAATGCATTAAAATGTTTGTCTGTTTTTAAACAGATTCAACTTAATGCAGGGCAAAATTATGAGAAATCTCATTTATATTACATGTATAATATATTTATCTAAATTATGTTTGTTCCGTATCAAGAAGCCATCTGCCTTAAAAGCAACATCAGTGTCGAGCGAAGATTCATTGAAGAATAACGAACATACCTTTGTCTGCTTCATGTAGGATTAAGTAATGCAGCAAGGCCGTATTGGAGCGTGGGTCCTCTGATCAGGGTCTACACTGTTTTCAAAATACAAATGTGTGGTCAAGAGGTACGGTGTTTGTACTGTACGAGCATACAGTGGAGAATCTGTTATTCTTTCCCGTTTAAACGTAAACGTACGCAAACGCAAAGCGCTAAAACGTAGAAAAGAACAACTTTTGGACAATTCTGATATTTCATGTTTATCTTGGTGGCAAACAGTTTGGAGCCTGATCAGACGCTGGGTTACCCGGCGTCTGATCTGGCTCCAAACTGTTTGCACTGCAAATAATAGTTTTAGCGTAAACGCGTTTATTGGGAAAGAATAACACATTCTCCACTGTATTTGTCGATAGGGTTCAATGTTCTAAGAATGGTGTACATATTTTGTTCTATAGAATTTATTTTCATAACAGAATCTGAGAGACTGACGATGTAGACATCTTTAAAACATGTCCCGTTTTCTTCGCGATTTAGATAATATTATCAATCATGCACTAAAGCGACATTTGCAGTACCGAATACGTCATTAATAAACTAAACATAAGGACTGTGCAATAAATGGAGAAAATGACAGGTTCTGAAAAGTTCTGAACATCTTTTTTTATCAGAGTGGCAAAGAGTTTGGAACCTGATCAGAGGCGGGGTTAGTTGCAATGAAAATAAATAATTGTTGAGTACAAGCACTAAATTGGGAAAGAATATTAAGTCTTCCCCACTGTATAAGCCATGCGCATGCAGCATGATGTGTATAGCCAGCAGCGTGTTCAATTACCACTGTTTGCTGTTTAGGTTAGCAGTTTGTGCCCCTTGTGCAGCGTGCAGAGTACAGTAGAGACAACATTTCTTTCCAAATAACCCCGGTTACGCTTAAACTATTACTTTAATTGCAAACAATTTGGAGCCAGATCAGACGCCGGGTAATCCGGCGTCTGATCAGGCTCCAAACTGTTTGCCACTCAAATTAAAACTGGTAGTCGGAATTGTCAGAATGTTGTCATTTTCTATATTCCATTGCAAATGCCTTTGCGTTTGAACGAAATAATTACGTTTTCTCCACAGGAGCCAACTCGCAATCGATGGCCACCGACGGCCATCGATTTCTTTACTGAACTCATCACTGGGCTCCTCATACAATGTTGATTGATACCTCTGCTATTTTCATTAGGCTGTTGTTTCAGCATTTGGCATTTAGACTCATGCAATCTGTCGTCGACCATGCAGGGGACACATACTGTTTTAGTCATATCATATGCTGCTGACATTTTACACGCTGAAGCCAGATATAATACAGTGTTCCCTCCCTTCAACAGCCATCCCAACAACGACTCCCTCCTTACAACGACTCTTGCCACAGTTCCCTAAACAAGACAAATATGTCTAACGCGTTTACTGCTGCAACATCGTCTGCTTAAAATTGTCGAGTGACAAACAACTTGAATCCAGATCAGACGCCGCGTAACGCGGCGTCTGATCTGGATCCAAGATGTTTGCAAATGTAAGCCAAGTCTTAATTTTCCTCCCTGTAACGACTCTCTCCGAACAACAAACACAACATGTGTCTCCCATTAGGTGTCGTTGTAGAGAGAAACGCGCTGTACAATGTAAAACCCGGACTCTCCCATAAAACCGAAATTTCCTGAAAACCGTATTCTATACAGGCTAACATATCTATCAACAACGGGGTATACAATATACACATCGCAAAGGACATCTGCCTACAGATGACTACTTAATGCAGGAGAACAGTGATGTAGCAAGTTCCAAATGGAGCTTTCTGCATTACTGTTCTCCTTCATTAAACAACCAACTGTCTGAAATAACTGGTCATTGAAATTGTTTTTAAATGACTGCAAAACCTCTTCAATCCGGGAAGCTTAGACATTAGTTTGAATTAGTTAGGAGTTTCGGAAGCTCCTAAATAATGTATTGACCCCATACATGTGTTGCCATTACGTCATAGATTTCGAACAATTGTCGTCTGCTTTTATTTCTAAAACTTAAATTTTAGGTAATTTGACTTTAGAAATGTTGAAATGAGTGGCAAACAGTTTGGATCCAGGGCCCGAGGTTATAAAACTTAAAATGAACTCTCAAAATTGAATTTCGTTTACAGGCTCTAGTTTTTTTGTTTTTTTTTTTAAAAATACGCTATATTTGCTTTAGTAGCTTCATTGGTAATTTTTTAACAATAGAATTATGTATACAAATACTAGTTACAATTTAAATATTTAACGAACTGTTATGAGCTTAGAACATTTCTGAGTTTTGAGCACAGAGATCATTTTTAAGCTTTATAACCTCGGGGCCTGATCAGACGCCGAATCGCAGGATCCATAACTGTTAATCTCGGGGTAAGGCAGTGAAGGGGATACCTCATCTTACTTTTAGTTTTTGCCATGTTTAAAGCAGCTATCATTCATTAAACATTCATGTACATAGATATCTCCCAAAGACAGATTAATTTTTGATGCAGGATATAAAAAAAATGATCGAGAAAGCTCATTTAAAAGCTATTTTTGCGTCAAACTAATGTCTAAGCTGCAACTTTTATGTGAAACAGTCGAATCTTTTTTAACGACCACTGAATAAAGTAGCCTATTGATCTTCAAAGACAGATGGCCACTTAATGCATCTAGCAAAGCTACATGTACATGTACACAAATGTATATGAGCTTTATGCATTAATGTTGTCATGCATTATTATTAAGTTTCAATTTGTCATAAAGGCTATATAAAAAAGTATAAATACACACTATACATGTATTAATGGTTGATTAGTAAAGCTTGGACTGTATTGTAATTTTTTTATTGGACATTTTAATACAAGTTTTACTGTAGTGAATTGAAATAAAATTACCATACCATATAAACTGATAGATCTGTGCCGGATTTATTGCAGGAAGTTTACTACTGCGTTATGAGATCGTCGCTGAAATTTGAAAAGGTATGCTAAAAAGATGTTTCTGTACAATGTCTTTCGATTTCGTTTATGTATTGCGTTTAACTCTTTCAACACTAAGTAACTCTTGTGGGTAATTAGGTTTCCTTGTGGATATATTTAGTTATCAAAATATGAGCCAGTATACATGGAATTCAGGGTAGTTAAATAAATACTGGTCTAGAAAAGAAAACAGCATATACCCAGATCAGAGGGCTCCTATAGGAGGCCTCTGATCTGGGTCTACACTGTTTGCGAAAGTAATTGGTATATTTTAAACAGGTACATGGTGTTGAAAGAGTTGATGTCTTTGGATTTCGCTTATGTATTGCGTTAATCCGTTTATGCCAGAATATTGCATGTCGTTTTATTATATGTTGGTTTCTTGATCAATGAGTCCATGGCAGTAGGAGTCGAGGCTTTCAGATAAATGAACGATACCTAAACCATTTTATAGGCGACTTTTTTTAAATAAATAGTATACGTGTATTAATATAAATGAGATTTCTCATAATTTTGCCCTGCATTAAGTTGACATCTGTTTAATTACAGACAGACATTTTAATGCCTTTACATGGATTTGGAATACAAGACCGTAGCACATTAACTCCTATACGCGCCCTACAGTGTATCTGTGAAGAGTATCCTTGGAGACTATTTTACAGTAAGCTATATTTGAACAGGACAGGGCGTTAAATATGACTAGCTGAGTTGTAATACCATGGCGTTAAATGTATCTTTGGTGTGTTCTTTTCTTTTGATACGAACTTCCACTGGTCAAGTTGCTATTTGTTTAACCCTTTCCCTCATAGAAGCGACTTTTAGCGTATTTAATTCTTTCCTCCGCTGAAGAAAATAGTTCCAGTTTATACCCTCATAAACAATGACCGTAACAAAACTTTCTATATAGCCTAGCAGATGATAGTTTAAAGCAGGCTGGAAGTAAAGCAGAATGTGCATTGAGGCACATTCTGCTTTACTTTCAACCTGCTTTAAGTGATAACCTATATTTAATGTCATAAACGGGTTATTGGGTAAAGGGTTAACATCGTTTTTTGGCTTTATTTTGCCTCTACCTATATATAATATATTCATGTTTTAATTACCAATCTTATAAGAATTCTGTTGCTAAAATTATCATAATGACACTTAAAACAAGGTGTTTTGCTATTACATGTAGTGTATAGCTTAATCTTTTAAATTCTATAAGTAAACAGAGTAGATCCTGTTGAGTACTCCTACTGGAGCTGTTTTTCTGGGTCTATTCTGTTTGCAAAGGTGTAACATTACTGATTGACGATCCTGTCCCTTTCTACAGTGGAGAATCTGTTATTCTTTCCAAATAAACGCGTTTACGCTAAAACTATTATTTGCAGTGCAAACAGTTTGGAGCCAGATCAGACGCCGGGTAACCCGGCGTCTGATCAGGCTCCAAACTGTTTGCCACCAAGATAAACAAGAATTATCAGAATTGTCCAAAAGTTGTACTTTTCTACGTTTTAGTGTTTTGCGTTTGCGTACGTTTGCGTTTAAACGGGAAAGAATAACAGATTCTCCACTGTAGCATGTATCATGCTGTATAATTATAAATGTTCATGTTGTTTTGTGGACCATATTGAACATTTGTTATTGATTCCAAATTTGTAATCCACATAAAATAAAATCGTTATTGTTATTATTGTTGTTGTTATTATCGTATTATTATTATTATTATCATCATCATCATCACTGCATTAAAGAGGAATATGTCATTGTCTTAAACACTTACCGAGTGGTTAGGGATCTGATCAGAGTCTGCACTGTTTTCTAATTAAGGCCAGGATTTATTATACTGCTCAGAATTCCAAGTAGACTGGTTCATGTTTTAGTAACTAAAAGATCCACAAGGAAACCTAATAACATACATAAGTTCCTTAGTGTTGAAAGAGTTAGATCATTGACTTCTGAAGCTTGGAATGGACAGGCTCCAAAGCTATACAACTTTTTGAAGCTTTTCTGGAGTAGTTTTCAAGCACTTGATTGTTCAGATTTAAACCTAGGCTCAAATCTGACCAATCAAATGCTTGAGAACGATATCAGACTCAACTCAAAACCTTTATAACATTGGACCCAGTTTCCAATTGAGTCTCGTCAATGTCTTATTATTTAGAGTTGTTTTTAGCAAGGTGTTACCAGGGGAAGCCTGTAGGAGCCCCTTCATATTGGTCTACACTGTTGACACAGGACAAGTGTACTCTTCCCAATTACACTGTAAATGACGCGTACACATGTACACGTCACTAAGAGTCAATGGATTGAATATTCTGATTCTGAGTCCATTCATTCATTCATATTCCCACCATTCAGTCCATTCCATTCAAGCAAATGCTCGTCATTAACAGAGAAGGATACGTTTGTCCTATGCAAATAGTGTAGACCATTTATCAGAGGGCTTCTGCAGGAGACCTTTGATAAGGATCTGCACTGTTTGTAAATTTGCAATATATTGTTAAAATCAACCCTAAATAGTCATTGATTGAAAATTGGAATTGCCAATTAAAGTTTCAGAGGTGAATGAGTTAACCCATACCATTTACGGATTTAATTTATTCCGCCGCTGAAGAAAATAGTCCAACTTTATACAATCATGATTAATGCACCATAACAATTATCCTCTACATCCTAGCAGATGGTAATTTACTGTTTAAAGCAGGCTGAAAAGAAAGCAGAATGCGCCTTAGGCGCATTCTGCTTTACTTTCAGCCTGGTTTAAATGGTCACATGTCTTCAAAATTAGAAACAGGCTATGGGGGGTAGAGGGTTAAAACACAATCTGTGATCGTCATAGAGGGGGTACTGTAGCAGAATAAAGAAATTAAGATGCGAACGTGCGGGGCAAAAGTTGAAATTATTCACATGGCTATGGAATCACCTGTGCTACCTACCTTTACCACGTTATTAATGGCTTTATCAGTCTGAAGAAGAAAAAACACACAAACAAAACAAAAACCAGTATCTGAATTCCAGAACTGGTCGTATGGAATGTACGTGCCGTTAAGGGCTTATTTTCTTTGTTAATTGGATTGTGGGATCTGTAACATCATGCAATGCTAGTTATTGTAGCCACGTATAAAGAAAACATCAGGCTTATGGCGAGGAGTTTACTAAAGGATACATGTTTCACCAGCATCCCTTGAGTGCCAAGTTTACATGCGCGTGCTTAGACCAGGCTTTGAAAAATGTGAAAATATGGGACTAACGTATTTTAATAATCTGGAATTCCAGTGGTTTTATGTAAGTTTGATTCATTTGATTAATCATACAGTTAAACCTGATGTAATTGCTCTACATTTAAGCAGCTATACGTGTTCGTACAAATTTCTGGTCACCCAAACTGGTTGATCTTAATACAAGAGTGTATAATTCCGTGCTCAGGGCAGTACGGTTTGGACGATGTTATTCATTCCCAATAACCGCGTTTTGCAAAATAAAAAATCAACCTATTATTTCAATTGCAAGCAGTTTGGAGCCAGATCAGACGCCGGGTAACCCGGCGTCTGATCAGGCTTCAAACTGTTTGCCACTCAGATGATATGATCAGCATTTTTATGAAATGACATTTCTACATTTAATTGCTTAAATGCGTTTCGTTTTCCATAGTATAATTTTATATAGAGTCAAGTCTGGATTCAGCAAAATCTCGTTAAAAGCTATACAGATGGGTGGCTGCTGAGCGGGTAGAACAAATCTGATTTGAATAAACATGTAATAATCTTTTTAAAGGATAAATTCCGAGTGTCACTCGGCATTAATCTGCCACTGTTGGTGGCATTGTACTCGCTTAAGGGTGTATCAATGTCATGGATTTGGGAACTTTTCAAAGTACATGAAAACACTCTATGATGGTTTTGTATTGAAGAGCTATTTAAGATGATTGAAAAAATAGAAAAAGTGTACATTTGGGTGAACAACAGTTGGCTCTACGGCCATGTAAAATTTACCCCACCCACTTCCTCTTATTTTGTCCTTTTCAAACAGCCCGCTTCAATAAAACCCATTTTAAATGAAAACAAATATGATAATTTGGTTTTGTGTTATTTATTTCCTATCTATGGTAGTATTTCTTCATACAAAAACTAATTTAAGAAAAATAGGCACCAAATGTGAAATTTATAAAGCTCTAAATATGATCGGTATGGTACTTTTTTGTAAATTTTGTAAGGGGCGATAACTCTTTTTACTTGAATAACTCAAAATTTTCAACACTGACCTTTCAATTTCTTTTCATATTTTGAACTGCCTTAGTATGGGCTTTCATCTGGTAGAATATAAGAAAAAGTTAAATACTAGAACTATTTCATTTTCAAACCTTTTTACTTTTTTTCATAAAATAAAAAATCTAATAAAATCATGCCCTATATAAAGCATATTTTTGATATTCAAGGATCCATATTGTTCAAACCTGGTGCCAGCTTTGTCTAAATTTGGTTTATATATGTGAACATACCACCATAGACATGAAATAAATAAAGAAAACCCAAATTACCATTTTTTGTTTTGTTTTGAAATAGATTTTACTGAAGCTTGTACTCTGAATGGGTAAAATTTGAGGAGAAAAAATCCAAATTTGACATACCTTTTTCAAATCGCTGTAGCTAAAAAAAAAGGACACCACCATATATATTTTTTTTCATTTTTTCATTCATCATAAATAGCTCTTCCAAAAAAACAATGATAGAAAAAAAGTTTAATACTTTGAAAAAATGGCTCATGACATTGATACACCCTTAAGCTAAACGTATCCGTGTAGCGTGACTGAGCCACGTTTTAGCTTTGAAATACGGATATGTTCGACAGGTCTACATGAGTGAGTTCAGGTTTTCAAATTTCAATACAAGATATACGGGAAATTTCGACATGAACGATTTCGAGTTACTGAGTTTTGACTGTCAATTGCTTTATTTTACACATATTTTACTTTTTATGCACATACAGCATTTTGGTTTCTGCTCTGGTGTGAGCATATATTAGAAGCACTACATTGTATTAAAAAAATATTATCATGCAACTACGACAGATGTGTGCAATCTAGCTTATGCACAACATATGTTATATGCATGTAACTACAACCTTTATCGTGTCGTTTACGATAACCAATCATAGCTTGATTGACATTTACACCATGTTGGGTTCAGTCCAAACCCCGGATACTCTACATCTGAGTCAAATGTTATAAAGCGTTTGAGTTGAGTCTGAGTTTGTTCTCTGTCCCTGTCCAGTAACCGAGTTACTCGGCGTCTTGGGTACTAATACAGTGGAGAAACTGTTATTCTTTCCTAATAAAGGCGTTTACGCTAAAACTACATGTATTATTTGCAGTGCAAACAGTTTGGAGCCAGATCAGACGCCGGGTAACCCGGCGTCTGATCAGGCTCCAAACTGTTTGCGACCAAGGTAAACATGAAATATCAGAATTGTCCAAAAGTTGTTTTTTCTACGTTTTAGTGTTTTCGTACGTTTGCGTTTAAACGGGAAAGAATAACAGATTCTCCACTGTATATATGTGTTACAGTGGAGGAAACGTTATTCTTTCCCGTTAAACGCAAACGGAACGCAAAAGCAATACGCTGAAATGTAGAAATTAACAACTTTGGGACAATTCTGACTACTGATATTAAGCTGAGTGGCAAACAGCCTGATCAGACGCCGGGTTACACGGCGTCTGATCTGGTTCCAAACTGTTTGTACTGGAAATATTAGTTTTAGCGTAAACACGTTTATATTGGAAAAGAATAGCGTCTTCTGCACTGTAATTGGAAACTGGAACTGTCCATTGGAAGTCAATAAAGTTAATGACCGCCAAACCCAAGGTTCCGTTAAACCTTTCTATTACATGTACCACTAAAATAATGCTTATTGATTTATATAATTATATAGAAGACATGTGGCAGCTTTAAGCCAAGTGAAAGTAAAATATTGTTTTTACTTTGATTTAAGCAGCCACCTGCCTTAAACTCGAAATAATTTATGTAAATTACTAAAATATCAGTGGTCCTAATACATCGAAATGTTTTATTGTAGACTGTATATACATGTACACGATGTGAGTTCCCCATACCTAACCGTAACTTGATAAGCCTTAAAAAGAGGAATGCTGGCTAACAACCTAGAGCAAAGAAATAATCAGCATTACAGTCTGCTTTGAAATTAAAAGACTGGACAAGATAAATGTTTTAGGAAAACTGACCGTTCTAAGATGCTTGGATCTAGATCTCGGCACGATTTCTTGTTTTTAAGATAATTCATAGATACAGTAATCTTTTACAGTTCTGACAGATGGCATTATGGGTATAAATACAGTCGAAACTCGATACTTCGAACTTGCGTTAGTTCGAACATACCCCGATATATCAAAGTTAAAACGTGGCTCAGCCACGTTTTAACTTTGATATACGGGTATATTCGACTTAAACGAGATCAATTTATCAAAATTCAACTTATGAAATACGGGCACAATCGATTTAATCGAGTTCGAAGTATCGAGTTTCGACTGTAGTTTTATTCCTGCTTGAAAACGATATCAGTAGAGCGATAGTCAAGTGTGTAGAATAGATAGCTAGACGTTAATAAGATAGAGATTAATGAGTGTAGTTGGTGCCAAACAGACCACTCTATATATTCAGTACTGTCGAACTTCGATACCTCTAACTCGCTTCACTCGAAATTTTCCGTATTTCCACGGTTAAATTTTATTAATGAGTTCGACCTCGCTTGAGTCGAAATATTCTTATTTCAAAATTAAAACGTGGTTTAGGGATATGTAGGGATATGTTCGATTAATTTCGAAGTTTGACTATTAAATGTAAGTTGTATAGAGAAACTTCCTTATTACGGCTATTCAAAACAGGGCTGCCATTTCTCGGGAGTTTTCCAAAATTTTCGGATTTTTATCATACGCGGCAGATTTCAGCTGAAAGCAGGTTGAAAGTAAAGCAGAATGCGCATTTGGGTGCATTCTGCTGAAATATACTTTCAACCTGCTCTAAGTAATTGCGTTTGAAACTTAGAAAAAAGGGAAATTTTAGGATTTTTCAAGACCAACTTATGGCAGCCCTGTCTAAACAGACTAATTAGTTGTGTTGACAACAGGTGGCGAAAAAGAGAGAGTAAGAGAAAGAGAACGAAAATGTCATTTCGGTAGTTCATAAGATCATAACTCATGTTCATTGATGGATGGATGAATTGGTTTTACGGCACATCGACACACAAAAGGTCATATAGCGCCGATTAATGATGAGGGATGATAAGATGAGAAGTAGATTTCAGGAAGATGATTGTGGCCTATCTCATCTGTTGCAAAGCAGCGCAAGGGATTAAAACCTGGGGGATAATATTGGTGTAATAAAAAAGAAACATTCCCGCTGACAATTAAGCCACAGAACCGCGGCAAAGTAGTGAGGTCTCTGGGGAACTCATATTTAAGGGAATGAAAACGTCATTTCTGTAGTTCATAACTCATGTTCAAGAGAACGAATAAGTCATTTCGCTAGTTTATAACACATATCTAAAAGAATAAATAGGTAGTTCATAATTCGGGTTCAAGAGAATGAAAATTTAATTTCGGTAGTTCATAACTCATATCCAAGAGAGTGAAAACTTCTTTTTGGTAGCTCATAACTAAAATATACAAGAGAATGAAAACGTCATTTTGTTAGATCATAACTCATGTTCAAGAGAATGAATACGTCATTTCTGTAGTTCATAACTGGTATAGTATTTACTTCGGTGGTTCGTAAAGTTCTTATATTCAAGAGAATGAAAACGCCGTTATGGTAGTTCATAACTAAAATGCAAGAGAATGGTAGTGCGTTACTCATATGCAAGAGAGTAAATACGTCATTTAGGTGGTTCATAACTCATATGCAAGAGAGTGTAAACGTCATTTTGTATAACTCATATGCGAGAGAATGAAAAAGACATTTTGGTAGTTCATAACTGATATGCAATATAATGAAAACGTCATTTCATAACTCATATACAAGAGAATGGAAATGTCAATTTGGCTGTTCATAACTCATATGCAAAATAATAATAACGTCAATTTGCATCACTCATCTGCAAGATTAGATAATGAAAATGTCATTTTGCATAACTCATATGCAAGAGAATGAAAACGTCATTTTGGTAGTTCATAACTAGTATGCAAGAGAAAGAAAACGTCATTATGGTAGTTCAAAACTCATATGCTAGAAAATAAAAACGTCAATTTGGTTGTTCATAACTCATATGCAAAATAATAATAACGTCAATTTGCATCACTCATATGCAAGATACATGTAATTAAATTGTCTTTTTGCAAAACTCATATGCAAGAGAATGAAAACGTCATTTTGGTAGTTCATAACTAGTATGCAAGAGAAAGAAAACGTCATTTTGGTAGTTCATAACTCATATGCTAGAAAATAAAAACGTCAATTTGGCTGTTCATAACTCATATGCAAAATATATAATAACGTCGATTTGCATCACTCATATGCAAGATAATGAAAATGTCATTTTGCATAACTCATATGCAAAAGAATGAAAACGTCATTTTGGAAGTTCATAACTCATATGCTAGAGAATGAAAATGTCAATTTGGTTGTTCATAACTCATTGCAAAATATTAAAAATAATAATAACGTCAAGTTGCATCACTCATATACAAGATGTCATTTTGCATAACTAGTATGCAAGAGAATGAAAACGTCATTTTGCAAAACTCATATGCAAGAGAATGAAAACGTCATTTTGGTAGTTCATAACTACTACATGTATGCAAGAGAATGAAAACGTCATTTTGTTATTTCATAACTCGTGTGCAAGAGAATTCGAACGTCACCTTGCATTACTCATATGCAAGAGAATGAAAACGTCATTTTGGTAGTTCATAACTAGTATGCAAGAGAACAAAACGTCATTTTGCATAACTCATATGCAAGAGAATGAAAACGTCATTTTGTTATTTCATAATTCATATGCAATATGATAAAAACGTCATTTTGGAAGTTCTTAACTCATTTGCAAGAGAATGAACACGTACTTTTGGCAGTTGACAATTAATAAGTCTTATATACAGTTAATTCGCTCTTAATTACGTGTTTACGGTAGGTGAAAGGACACTGACTGCTTTAGGTAAGGTGACAGTAAAGCAGAAAGTTCCTTTAGGAGCTTTCTGTTTTATTGACACATTGCTTTAATCTGTCATCCGTCTATTATTCAACCAGTTAGCCTTCATTTTAGGGGTCATTTCGGTAGTTTATAACTCGAATCCAAGAGTTCGGTAGTTCATAACTCATATGCAAGAGTTCGGTCGTTCGTAACTCATATGCAAGAGTTCGGTAGTTCGTAACTCATATGCAAGAGTTCGGTAGTTCAACTCATATGCAAGAGTTCGGTAGTTCGTAACTCATTATGCAAGAGTTCGGTAGTTCGTAACTCATATGCAAGAGTTCGGTAGTCCGTAACTCATATGCAAGAGTTCGGTAGTTCGTAACTCATATGCCAGAGTTCGGTAGTTCGTAACTCATATGCAAGAGTTCGGTAGTTCGTAACTCATATGCAAGAGTTCGGTAGTTCGTAACTCATATGCAAGAAAAAAAACACGTCATTTCGGTAGTTCATACTAATATGCAGTATGTTATCTCTTCTCTTTCAGTCAAGACGAAAATATCCTCATTACTGACTATGAAGAGTTACTCCAGCCTTTACACAGCAATTGCCGTGTTGTTCACTTATGGCGCCGCCCTTGAAACATTTTATGGATGTGAGAAGGTCAGAAAATGTCCATGTGTTGAATCAAGCCTGTCTCCTGGAACCCTAAACATCAACTGCTCCGGTATGGACTTAACCATTATTCCCACCAATTTTCCAGCCAAAGTTCTCTCCCTTGACTTTTCAAACAATTTCGCTAGACCAGAAAGACTTCGTGGGTTGTGTAGGTACAAGCAGCTCGGCACCGTTTCACTAGCCAGAAACCATTTATCCAAGCTTCAAGGAGACCAGTTCGGTGCTTGTGACGTAATTGATACATTGGACATGAGTGGTAATGAATTTCACGAGCTTAATGACAGCAGTTTACACGGGCTGCATTATCTGCGCAACCTAATTGGCATAGAAGCACGGGATTTCCACAGTAACACTTTCACTAACCTTACTTCGTTGCGCCATCTTAAGATTGTGCTTTATCAAACTAGTATTCCACCCAATCTGTTTGACGGGCTCCAGTTGGAAAGTTTGGAGATAATAATCAAAGGGGCCACAAAGTTACCAAGGGGGCTGTTTGACAGCTTATCCAGCACTCTAAATACACTCACTATCACAAGTGACAGTCTGCAGTGGATCGACCCTGATCAACTGAGCAAGCTCGTTGGATTGAAAAAAATCAGCATGACATGTAAGGGGCTACGGTTACTTCCCGAGACATTGTTTAGTGAAACGAAGAATTTGATAAATATGTCACTTACATTGACTAGTGTGCCGAGAAATATATTTAGAACTTTGAATAGCCTAAGGTCACTGAAACTTTACTACTTAGAGGATATGCCCTCGGAGTTATTTGAGGGGTTATTTGAATTGAATTCTCTGGAGGTTTCAAAGAGCACACTATCCCAGATTCCAGATGGTTGGTTCAATGACTTGTATAAGCTTGAAGAGCTTATACTTAAAGACAATGGCATAATTGAACTTAAAGCCGTGGATTTTAAGAATCTTCATTCTCTGAAGAGTTTAGATCTATCGGGAAACAAAATTCGTGAATTGAAGAACGGTGTGATTGTAGAAATAGCTGAGACTGTAGAACATGTCAACTTAAGTAGCAACTTTCTCAAAAGAATTTATGTCAGAAACCTTGCTGGAACGGACAATTTAACAGTTCTTGACTTGAGCAAAAATGACATATATAGAATAGAAAGTGGTACTTTTCGCGACATGCATATGCTTCAGCAGCTTTATCTTGGCCATAACAAACTCACTGAGCTACCAGAAAAATCATTTGCATCAAATGCTATATTACTTTCGCTGGATTTGTCTTCCAACATTTTCAGTACCATACCGGAAGGACTATTCAATAGTACATCTCATTTAAGAACAATTAATTTATCTGGAAACAATCTCAGGGGCACTGGCCCATCTTCTATGTATCCGACACAGACTCTCGCTCGTATTGACTTCAGTTATAATATCATTACCTGTGACTGCGACTCCTTTGAGCTTGTTTTGGACATGCGTAACGCAACTGTGCTCGGAAATTGTGAAGAACCCGAGACTGAAGTTCTAATTAGCGAATTCAAGCCTGAGCAGGTATGCCCTAACATTCCAACTACAAGTACTGCTACAGTTGAAATAACACAATCACCGTTCCTGCCAGACACAGACTCCAGTTCATCTATCAGAATCTCTTCAGGCACCACGTCATCAGGCATTGTCAACACTTCCAGCAAACCATCAGCCACGAATGTTACAGAGTTTAAGCCCGATGTCGAGACAACTACAAATACAATATATCCTCCATTGCCCATTCGTGTAAGTACAGAAAAGCCGACGCTAAGGGCGAACCCTCTACCAACCTTAGAACTAGAAAAGAATTATTCAGACAAACCGGACACGAACACAACTACAATTCATCGACCACTGTCTGTTAGTGTAAGTACAGAGAAGCCGGCCACGAAAACTAAGCCTCCATCGACCTTAGAACTAGAAAAGGATTCTGGGACAAGTAAAAACAACAGAGTTTCCAAAACGGTTACAGTGTTAAATACAACTATCACACTCAAAACTACAAATAATGTATCGTTTGTATCCAAGAATGACGGAATTAAGAACGAAACATCCGTTGATGGATATGAGAAGGGAAATAATCATGAAGAAATTCCAGTGCTCAACACCACCAACACCATTCCACGTATCAATCCCAACGTCACGGTTGACCCGGGCCAGATAGTCGTGTACCGACCTGTAACGGCCGAGAGTCACCGTATTGCAGTAGCTAGTATCGTTGCTGTAGCCGTTCTTTGTATACTCATCATTCTAGGGCTCCTCTACAAACGACGACGTAGAAGCCAATATGAGGTCACCGAAGTTAGGTCGGGTACAGCCAATGAGGATGAACAGGTGTCTTTAAACCAGCTGAAGGATGTGCCCTCTATTCAAATTGAAACTGTTGACGCATCTGATAATGTGAAGATTGAAATTTACCAGCCTAAATAGAGAATATTTGGTTCCTACATGTAGCTTTGAATGAGAAATGTTATCTGTCAAGGCGGGTGAATATATCACGGTGACCCTTCGGCTCACCGTAATGTATTCATCCGCCCTGCCAGATAACATTTCTCATTCTGGAAAGGTGGATGAATATTTCACGACGAGCCTTCGACTCACTCTGTTCCTACATGTAGCTTTGAATGAGAAATGTTATATGGCAAGGCGGTGAATATATCAGGGTGACTCTTTCGGCTCACCATGATATATTCATCCGCCTTGCCCAAAAAAAATTCTCATTCTGGAAAGGCGGCTGAATATATCACGGTGAGCCTTTGGCTAACTCTGATATATTCAGCCGCCTTTCCAGATAACATTTCTTACTCAAAGCTAGTAACCAAATATTCTATTTATCTCTTTCCTCCCTGAAAATTCAAAAGGACAATTCAGGTTTCGAATTTAATATGTTCCATTTTTATTCTAATATGGTACACAGCTATGTTTGATTTTATGCCCCGGCATCGATAGATGCGGAGGTTTATACTGATTATCCTGTCCGCCCGTGTTTCTGTGCGTCCGTGTGTACGAGGTTAACCCGATTTTAACCGTTTCGTCTAGCAACAACACCACTTACTAGTAGAATGCTTTGATATCTATACATTTGTTGCCTTGGAACATTCCTTATACACTTGACCTTGATCTAATTTGGACTTAGGTTATTTTCAATTGGCTACTTCTTGGTTTGTTAACTATATTTAACAGTTTTGCCTGATATCAACACCACTTAATACAATGCTTGGATATGTATACAGTTGTTGCCTTGAACCATTCCTGATGCATCTATACTAACAACCTTCATTTGATCATGACCTTGACCTAATTTGGACTTAAAGAATATTTTCAATTGGTTATTTCTTGGTCAACTATATTTCATCGTTTCGTCTGATATCGACACCACCTATACTACAATGCTTGGATACTTAGTCTTATACATTTTGCCTTGGACCATTCCCAATTCACCCTTATTATTCAACCTTGATTTGACTTTGACCTTTTTTGGACTTAGAATATTTTCAGTAGGCCATTTTTTGATTAACTAGATTTTACGGTTTCATCCCTCTTCAAGGCAATTTACTAAAATACAGTCATGCAGTTGTTGCCATTCCTAATACACCAATACTCACCAAACCTTGATTTGCTCTTGACCTTGGCGGCGTGACCTTATTATGCCGTAGAAATGATTCTGAATAGCTATCGGGGACATAAACGTTTATTGAACGCAGTCTTGTTGTTAAGCTATTGCATTATGACAAACAGATCAGATGACTCCTTTAGGACGGTTAAACCTTCTGCCAGGGGACCGTTTTATGACAGGTCGTACGACAAAGAGTCGTATGTCAGATTTCAAATTTCTCAATTTTAATTTATTTCTCAATCTAATTCTGCCTTGTGACATCTTTTTGGAATTGTCTTGAAATTTATTTAAAAATGTTGACTTACGATCGTTTTTTGTCGTTCGACGTTTCAGAAGACGGTGCCTGACAAGAGCCCTCTGATCTTGGTGTTCACTGTTTTAGTATATAGGACATGTGTATTCTTCACAGGTTCACTGTTTGCAAAATACGTATATTTATGTAATTATGATTCAAAGGATTATGCAAGCCGCTGGCCTCAAGGTAATAAAGAATTTGAGTTGAGTCTGAGCCCGTTCTCAAGCATTTGATTGGTCAGATTTAAGCCAAGGTATCAGACCGATTAATCGCTTTAGAAAGAATTCCGACCCAATTCAAACGCTTTATGACCTTGGACCCAGAGCATTTTTCAGGAGCAGCTTACATCGGACCCCCCCCCCCCCCCCCATGCATGATTAAGAGTGAATTTTTGTTTATTATTACCCGCTTATGCATAGCATCTAGTAAAAAGGACATTGGCAAAACGTACCATACAGAGCCTGATTAGATACTGCGTTACGCGGGGTCTGCATCGTTTGCTATTTCATACGAAATGGCATTGCAGTGCCTTTAACCCCATGTGGTTCTGGGGCATGTCAACTTGGTCAACTGGCAGAACAGAATGGGGACCACTGCCATAGCCTGGCATGATACAGTCGAAGGCTGCTAAAAGGTGTAATCTTTTCAGTGATTTGATTGATGGATACATCCATCATAAATTTATGTAGTTGTACGTCAGTGCAAGTACATGTACTGAAAAGGTTAAAATCCAGAATATTTGTAACTCTTGTATTATGGTCAAGGTTCAAATTTCTAGATCAACATCTTATATTTTTAGATCGATGTAAATGAGGTGTTGATCTGGCATCGTGTCTCTTGGAGTCGCGATATGGCTGAAATATTGTTCAAGCAAAGTTAATTCAACAACAACAATTGTAGTGCCTTAAAGGGACTCGCAACCGGATGGTGTACTTGTCAAAATAAAATAAAATACTCAAATAAAAGCAAATTTGTGGCATTATTTGGCTTCTGACATTAAAAAAATATGATCAGTCCAAAAAAAGTCTCAAGAATCGTCACCGAATCTTAGATTTTTAGATATTTTCCATCGTTTTTCTATACCGACTAGTAGACGGTATAGTTGTTGTTGTTGCTTCTCTACACGGGCTCAGACATAAACACGAGCCGAATTACGAAGTTGTAGGCACTTTCGAGCGCTATACATTGAAATACGTTTAAATCCATCCGAGATAAATGGATAGTTCCGTGGTCCATTGGTCTAAGCGGTTTCCCCTATTTTGCCTTCTGTCCGCCAATGCCGGGCCCCGGGTTCGAATCCCACCAGAGACCAATATTTTTTTTTATTGAAATACATTTTTTTAAACAGAATTTCTTATCCTAAACTAATTCTTTACCATTTATATAAGCGTTTGACACATATTTACAAATTACTATTTTTAATGCACCATCTGGTTGCGAGTCGCTTTAATATCATCATTGTTTACCTATAATAAATTCTTCCATCTAGCACATGGGGAAAATTGATTGCAATAATTAGGCCTAACAAATTCCTAAAAGTTATAAATATAAGCAGACGGCATTATTAATATGGAAATGAATGTGTTAGGCGGGTTACACGGTCATTATGATCTAGATTTACACTGTTTGCGTATGAAAAGTGTTTTTGTAAAGCAGTCGTATTCTAGCCACTAGTGGTTGCAGATTGCTGCTTTAACTCTTTGCAAGCTGGGTAACTTTTTCATCTACAACAATTCATTGTCTTCTGTTTTTTGTTTTTAAAATAGAATTATTTAAAAAAAAAAACAGGGTCTTATCAGGATCTAAACTGTACGCAAAGGTAATCATAGTTTTCGCCGCTAGCATGGTAAGAGTTGAGGCTTAAATAGTAGTTTCTACATGTAGTAGTTATAACAGTGTCACTGCATTGTACATGTATTATAATTATGTTATAATGTGAGAATAGTTAAGTGTTACAGTGGAGAAGACGTTATTCATTCCTATTTAACCATGTCCCCCTATAGTAGCGCCTTTTAGCGCGTTTATTTATTCCTCCATCGAAGAAAATACTCCTAATTTATGCAGACAAAAACATATATGTATACCAAAAGAAACTGTTTCTATATCCTAGCAGATTATAGCTGAGAGTAGGCTTAAAGTAAAGTAAAGCAGAATGTGCCTTAAGGTGCATTCTGCTTTACGTTCAACCTATTTTAAGTGGCCATCTGTCTTAAAAACTAGAAAAAGACCATCGCACAGTGTGTTAAACACAAACGCTTGCAAAAAGAAATGTAGACAATTAAGATTTATTCTAATCTGGGTTATTAAAAAGTTTGGAGCCTGATCAGACGCAGGAGCTCTCAACTTGGTCTACTCTATTTACCTAGAAAATTTTAAAGATCAAGCTGAAAATACATTGTTTAAGTGTCATCTCTTCCCAAATAAAGGGGGGACGCTAAAACTGTTATATCGAGTGCAAACAGTTTGGAGCCAGATCAGACGACCGGTTTGCCACTCGGATAAATATGGAGAGATTAATTTTTTAAAAAATGTCATTTTCTAGAGTTTAGTGCATTGGGTTTGCGTTTCGTTTACGTTTTAACGGGAAAGAATAACTTCTTCTCGATTGAAAAAGTGATGTACATTAAAAAAAAACTTTATCACAACCGCTGCAAAGAAGATGATCCATTTTATTGCCAAAAGTGATTGTGAATCTTTAAACAAATATAAGAACAGAACAGAACAGCACAAAACGTTTTTTCGTCTCAGGCATGGTTACTTGCAGCATGCGGCGAGACGCCCTTAATAGTCTAAAATCGACTAGAATTAATTGGAAAACGGATTTTTCCATTTAAAGTAATAGGGGTTAATGAGATAAGCTTAGATACTCTTATTGTTAGTGGTCGTGAAGCAGGAGTTTTGTTGTTCATGTACAGTACAGTAGAACCTCTCTATTACGACCACAAACTTATTTTCATTACTAGGTGTTTATGACAGGTGACTGCTTAAAGCAAGGTGACAGTAAAACAGAAAGCTCCGGTAGGAGCTTTCTGTTTTACTGTCACCTTGCTTTAAGCTGTCACCTGTCTTTTATACAATCAATGAGCGTTTGTTTTAGCGGTAATAGAGAGGGTCTACTGTACTAGGTAAATGTATATACTGCATAATCTGTATTAATTAGCCATAGAATTATGAACGGAAATTATTTTTGTAAAAACAATTTTCATTTGTTCATATGTTATCACAACCATTAAAATGATTTTTCACCGAAATGTTGTATTTTGTTTGATTTAAAAAGGGTTATGTGATTCATATTAGCCCCAGACCTTTATTTTGACACGTTCAGTATGTCCGCGTATTGTAATGCACTCTTCCTATATGCTTACTTGATTGTATTTCATTTTAGAAAAAAAACCCACCAAATATCATCCAAAATCACTATAGAATAGAGTTTTGTTTTGCATACATGACACCAGTTCGTATGAAATAGCAAACAGTGCAGAACCTGATGAAATGCCGCGTTTTAACGATCAATATTTTAATTAAGGTCAAGTTTGGTTGTCCTCTCTTTAATAGAAATCTACAATAAAACCTCTCTTTTACGACCACTATAAAACGAAGGCTAATTGATGGTATAAAACACAGATGACAGCTTAAAGCAATGTGACAGTAAAGGAGCTTTCTGTTTTACTGTCATCTTGCTTTCAGCAATCGCCTGATAATTAATATAATTCAGTGGTCGTAATGGAAAGGTTTTACTGTACATTATTTGACTTCTGTTATAAAAATCGAATCCGGCAATGTCAACTCTTCCGCGTGACTGTAACCGGTCCAACTGTCTTTATTTAACCCTTTCCTCCCTGAAGCCTCAAATGGACAATTCCAATTTTCAATTTTGTCTAGTCCATTTTTTACTTTTTAGGGTTTATTTTTACAATATATGTCAAATGACAAACAGTGTAAACCCTGATTAGAGGGCTCCTTAAGGAGTCCTCTGATCAGGGTCTACACTATTTGCATAGGACAAATGTACTCCTCACATGTACGGTGTTTGCAAATGACACATATAAGCGTGACTAGGGTTCAAACAGTTAAACAGTTTGGATCCAGATCAGACATCGCGTCACATCGCATCTCACCTGGAACCAAACTGTTTGACACTTGTTTCAATATTTATTAGGTCAAAACTTCAAAATAAAACGCAAACGCAGTGCGGAAACACGTAAAAATGGCAACTGTTTGAAAACAGTATTTTAAAGATATATATCCATCTAAATGGCAGACACTTTTGTTACCCGGCCGGTATTTGATATGACTCGAAACTGTCTGCTGGAAAAATGCTAAAACATAAACGCGCCAAATGGCCGAATCCATTAATTGTGTTGGTAGATGTTGAAATGAATTCTCAGCGTGTGCTAACTGGAAAATTCCATTATTTGTTCCCAATAAACGCGTTTACGCTTTAACTACTAGATCTATTTCCATTGCAAACAGTTTTGAGGCAGATCAGACACCGGTAACCCGGCGTCTGATCAGGCTCCAAACCGTTTGCCGCTCAGATAAAAACGAATACATGTAGTCAGATTTGTCTAAAAGTTGTAATTTTCTACAATCGTTTAAGTATACATGTGTTTTGCGATATGCATTGTGTTCAAAAGGCGTTGCAGTGTTTGTCCATATAGCATAACATTTCATATTAAATTATCAAACAATGTAGACCCTGATGAGATGATGTGTTACGTCGGGTTATACATGTACGCATTTTCTGATCTGGCTCCGAAATATTTGTACAATTTTTGTACGATTTGTGATCAGAAAGTTCGCGGACAAGTGCTCTAACTTCCCCATTCCTCGTGCATAAGGGTTTTTTATTTTCAGCATGCATATGCAATTATGATTGTTGTTCGCTGGAATGAGATATATTAAAGTGCCCCCTCGCTATATACAACGGCCCTCCGAACAACGATTCCCTCCTATCATTATCGCTTGTCGCTGTACATTTATGTCTACCCCGCGGCTTTCACTGCTGCAATATCGCCTGCTTACATATAAGTGTCGTTTGCTTTTTTTTCTTCTTCATATTGACGTATTGGACATTTTAACGGATGTAACATAAAAACGAGTGACATGCAGTTTGAATCCAGATCAGACGACGCGTTACGCGGCGTCTGATCTGGGTTCTAACTGTTTGAAAATTGCAATCTAAAGGTTTTAATCTTCCCTCCCTATAACAACTCCCTCGGAACCACAACACACAAAAGTTTTCTGCCTTAGGGCGTTGTTGTAGAGCGGGAGCACTGTATTCTGATTTGAAGGATATAAAATGAGAGATAACACGAGGCTTTATAGCCGAGTGGTAATATCGAAGTTTTATCCCTTTTTCAGTTGAGTCGAAGAAAGTAATGCATTCTCACTGTACTGGGGTTCATTCTCTTTATTATAAGCCTAAAATAGTATAACCTGTCCTTTCCGGCATCATTCGGTACCAACTGATCATGTCGCGGATAAAGCAGTGTTCCGCATACCCGTATTTCAAAGTTGAAACGTGGCAAAGCCACGTTTCAACTTTAAAATGCGGGTACTTTCCACTATTTAAAGCGACCTCGAGATATAGAAAATCATCGAAAGAAATACGGGTTAGCTATAGACTTAAACGTGTTTGAGATAGCAAAGTTTGACTGATGCATGCCGCTTAACATTTTTGGTCCGAAAATCTTTGTCGGGTAAAGCATATTTCTGTCGGATAAATCTTATTTCTGCTTTTAACCATGCCGGTGTCGGATAAGACAGGATATACTGAAATTTATTTCTCCTATAGAAAAGAATTCCACTTTATATATGTACAGTCACCATAATAAAATCTATATTCAGCCTAAACCAAGCTGAGAGTAAAACAGAATTCTCCTGCTTTATATTATGCTTTCAACCATCTGTATATTCAATATGATTGGTTCTTTATATTCCAAACATGGTTTAATTATGTTAGATCTAGTTTTTCCCGTTCTATTAGATGGGAATGCGAAATTATAATCACGATAGAGTTAACTATATGTTTGTGATTGGTCGTTAAAGAAACTTCATATGGTGAAATAATAAAAATCTACAACAATCTACAAAAATAACTGATCATCAAAACAACTTATTAAAAACAACATTTAAGGGTGTATCAATGTCATGACTTTGGGAACTTTTCAAAGTATATGAAAACACTCTATAGAAAAAGTGTACATTTTGGTGAACAACAGTTGGCTCTACGGCCATGTAAAATTTACCCCACCCACTTCCTCTTATTTTGTCCTTTTCAAACAGCCCGCTTCAATAAAACCCATTTTAAATGAAAACAAATATGATAATTTGGTTTTGTGTTATTTATTTCCTATCTATGGTAGTATTTCTTCATACGAAAACTAATTTAAGAAAAAAAAGGCACCAAATGTGAAATTTATAAAGCTCTAAATATCATCGGTATGGTACTTTTTTGTAAATTTTGTAAGGGGCGATAACTCTTTTTACTTTAATAACTCAAAATTTTCAACACTGACCTTTCAATTTCTTTTCATATTTTGAACTGCCTTAGTATGGGCTCTCATCTGGTAGAATATAAGAAAAAGTTAAATACTAGAACTATTTCATTTTCAAACTTTTTTACTTTTTTTCATAAACTAAAAAATCTAATAAAATCATGCCCTATATAAAGCATATTTTTGATATTCAAGGATCCATATTGTTCAAACCTGGTGCCTGCTTTGTTTAAATTTGGTTTATATATGTGAACATACCACCATAGACATGAAATAAATAAAGAAAACCCAAATTACCATGTTTGTTTTGTTTTGAAATAAATTTTACTGAAGCTTGTACTCTAAATGGGTAAAATTTAAAGAAAAAAATCCAAATTTGACAAACCTTTTCCAAATCGCTGTAGCTAAAAAAAAAGGACACCAACATATATATTTTTTTTCATTTTTTCATTAATCATAAATAGCTCTTCCAAAAAACAATGATAGAAAAAAAGTTTAATACTTTGAAAAAATGGCTCATGACATTGATACACCCTTAAGACAAACACTCTTTGATACACTTTTATTGTATTTCTAACCATTGGTTTGCATAAAAATCCATAGATCTTGTTTGATTATTTCCAACAGAAAGGAGCTATGTATATTTTATTTGTAAATGAAAAAAGGGAGGTTATTCAACTGTGTTAAAACCCGACAGTATGGTTTTGGTCTGGCACTCATCACTTTCCGTCAACTATCGTCGATTTCTGCTGAATGTTTTGATAAACACAAGCATTTGAAGGACTGAGGTCGTGGGGTCTTAAACATAACAATTAAGCTGAACATTGATTTTTGGTGTGTGTGTGGGTGTGTGTGTGTGTGTGTGTGTGTGTGTGGGGGGGGGTTCTGAAAAAATATTTTTTAACTTTGAATCTATATTCTTTTTATATCCGAACCTACGTCAAGGTCTAATGTGATCTCGAATTAAGCGGTAGTCCGACTGTCCACCAGATTTGAGGAAATGCAATGAAAATCCACAGAGGTTCGAAATTTGACCCCGACACCCCTAACTCTAGTTGCGATATCGTAACTGTATTGCGGATACATCTAGAGTTAGAGGTACAGTACTGCAGCTACCCTAACTCTAATAGTATACACAGGGGTCCATAACGTTTTCTTGACTCTTATATAGTGTATAAGAGTCAAGAAAACGTTATGGACCCCCCTGTGATAGTATACTCTTTTACATATCCTAATAATTTTCATGTTTACATAATTAACTGAAAATGTGTGACTTTCCCAGTATGTTTTGCTAACTTAAACATTCTGTTAATTATACCCGTATCTCTCCCGGGATTTCATAGTAAACAATCTTCTAAAAAAAAATTACTAACTGATAATACACAAAATTATTTATTTGTCAATATGTATGTTTTGTCTATGTATATACAATGTATTACGTTTTCCTCATGTATTCATGTATATCATGAACTGAGTGTAATAAAGGAAATTGAAATTGAATTTAGTATTAGGAGTGTCGGGTGTGAAATTTCTGGCCCCAATGGGAAATTCAGTCAAAGAAGGTTAATTAACCTCATATTATTGAGATGGTCGTAAGGAACCGCAGGTTGTAGTTGTGTGTTTTTATATAAAGCTTTTGAGTTGAGTCAGAAGTCGCTCTCAAGCATTTGATTGATAAGATTTGAGCCTAGGATCACAGACTCAACTGAAAACCTTTATAACTTTGAACTCTACATAGTCGTATGGTTTGATTTGATTTGTTTTGATTTTACGTCGCTTTCAACAGTATTTCAGTCATATCGCGACGTCCAGCTAATTACAGGTGGAGGAAGACCCCAGAAGCCCTTTATGCATGTTTCAGGCACAAATCGGCAACTGGGTAGAACCACCGACCTTCCGCAAGCCAGCTGGAAGGCTTCCCCACATGAAAAATCCGAACGACCCTACTGGGATTCGAACTCACAGCGGTGAGGAGCTTAGTGATGTAAGTCACAGTGACTATACCACTAGGCCACGGAGGCCCCCTTAGTCGTATGGAATTACATATAAACAGTGCACGCTTTATACGTAGATACAGTGGAGAAAACGTTATTATTTCCCAATAAACGCGTTTACGCTTAAACTATTATTTCCCTTGCAAACAGTTTGGAGCCAGATCAGACGCCGGGTAACCCGGCGTCTGATCAGGCTCCAAGCTGTTTGCCACCAAGATAAAAAAATTGTTATCAGAAATTTCAGAATTGTCCAAAAATGTACTTGTCTACGTTTTAGTGTTTTGCGTTTGCGTTTCGTTTCGTTTCTAACGGGAAGGAATAACAGATTCTCAATTGTATGATAGGCCTATGTCGATATTGACCTACATGACGATATCTTAAGAGACTGGCAACCATATCTAGCAGAACAATAGTAGTTGTAAATGTATGTCAAACCCTTATATAAACAAGTATAGAGTAGTTAAGGATAAGAAAGTCTGTTTTGAAAAAGCCTTACCGACTGAGCTATAAAGTCTCATCCGAAGGACGACTTGGCCCGGCAGGGGATCGAAATTTCGACGTCAGGGGTTGTGAGTTCGATCCCCTGCCGGACCAAGTCCTTCGGATGAGACTTTATAAACCGATAGCCGATGTTTATATGTGCTTTAAATACACTTGGAATCTAAAAGAACCAGATAACTCTTTCGATAATGAGAGTAGGGCATCGCGCCCGGGTTCTCTGTATCAGCTCCCCATTCTCTAGGGCGTCCAATTAGCCCATATAGATGGTAGAAACGGACGTTAACAAACAAACCAAACAAACCGACTGAGATATAAGCGGGCTATTCAATTAAAGACATTACACATGATGATGCCATGCACGTCCATTCAATGACCCCTCCCCCGCCCACCGCCCCGCCCCGCCCCGCCCCCATTGTGTTCACTAGGCATAAAAGTAACTGTAAAGCATGAGAAAAGTGTGCACAGCCAATGCCAGCATTCTCCAGTTGTTTAGACAGGCAACTTCACATTATAGCAGTAACGTGTTCAGTTACATGTACCACTGTTTACCGTTTAAGTTAGCAGTTTGTGTCACGTGTTCAGTGTGCAGAGTAGCCTACAGTAGAGAAAACGATTTATTTCCAAAAAAAACCGCATTTAAACTTGAACTATTATTTTCATTGCAAACCGAGTTTGGAGCCAGATCAGACGCCGGATAACCCGGCGTCTGATCTGGCTCCATACCGTTTGCCATTCAGATTAAAACTGGTAGTCAAAACTATTAATAAGTTGTCATTTTCTATATTCCATTGCAATGCGTTTGGGGTTTGAACGAAAGAATAGGCCTAACGTTTTCTCCACTGTATTTCAGCCCAAATTCGCGATCGATGGCCACCGACGGCCATCGATCTCTTTACTGAACTCACGGCAGCTCTCTCTTGTTAAACCTCCATTGGCGTAGCTTCCTATTAGGCAAGTAGGCACGTGCCTACACTTTTTTTTCAGAAGTCCAAAAAATAAAAAAGGCTAAAAATGCAGAAAAAGCAATAAAATTGACATCTAAGGGGGGGTTAGAGGTGAACCCCAATTATTTTTACATAGATTCATGTTAGTATTTTGCCTTAATCAAACGCGGGAAAAGACCTCAGAACGCACCTAGAGACTATCTAGGAATAAAAATGTCCCGGGGGAGCATACCCCCGGACCCCCTAGTAAGAAAGCGTACACTTATTAATTGGTCTAATCACCCCGTTGGTGTACATGTAGCTGCCTTATGCTTCAATTTTCAATTTCTTTATTACACTCAGTTCATGATTTTACATGAAAACATGAGGAACAGACAATATACATAGACAAAACATGAGGAACAAAACAAAATGTACATAGACAATACATACATATTCACAAACAAATAATTCAGTACATTATCAGTTTCTGTAAATGATTCTGGATTTGTATATGATTTTTGGGAGAGTTACCAGTAAAATTCAGCAAAATGTTCATCGAAAGTCAGACTATTAATGGTAAAGTCTAGT
Organism: Gari tellinella; assembly: GCA_922989275.2. Taxonomy (NCBI): domain Eukaryota; kingdom Metazoa; phylum Mollusca; class Bivalvia; order Cardiida; family Psammobiidae; genus Gari; species Gari tellinella. The sequence goes on from OV277858.1 coordinate 96,895,789, forward strand.
TCTCAATTTTGTTTATTACATATATGCTTTCGTCTATACATTGCAATGTGACAAACACTGTAGATCCGGACCATAGGTTTCCTTTAGGAACCCCCTGATCCGGATCCACGCTGCATGCGTTCAGTTTTCACAGGTAAACATTGTTTACAAACAAAGAGTATACTCGTTGTTAGAGTTCATTGTGTTAACTGTGTCTATGAGAAATACATGTAGATATAGAAAGACATTTTAAGACACGTTTACTTAGTATTGCATTTAAACTATTGGTACGCAGCTCTTTTTCAAAGAAGCACAAAATGTTTTTAAGATAGGTAAATGTAAAATGGCTGATTGATTAGATCAATCAATGAATTAAACAGTCAGTGGTAAAAGCACGTGCTTGAGCGCTCTGCTATATTCAGTACTGCATTATACCGTAAAACCTCTCTACCACGACCCCAATGAGAAAGCTATTCAATTGCACAGAAGGCAGGCGAGAGCTCCAAGCAAGGCGACAGCGCAACAGAAAGCTCCTAAAAGGTGCCCTCTGCTTCACTGTCACATCGCTCCAAGCAGCCATCCATCTAAAACAACCAACAGCTCACACAATATAGCGGTCGTGGTAGAGAGATATTACTGTATGTCAAATCACTGCACAACAACTATTCCGCTATATGCAAAACACGCGCTACCGCGTACACACTGTCCTCATACTTGCGACAATTCAAAAAGTAAAAAAAAATGCAATAAAATAGGAATAGGGTGGTGTTAGAGTCTAACTTAGAGCTTAATGGAAGACAACCTGTCAACAATTACATTATAATAACCTGGAACAGAAAATTTATGTCATTTTCAGCCGAGTTTTTACATATATTTATGGCAGAATTTTACTGTCTTGGACGCGCAAAAACGCCCTCAGAACAAGCCAGAGGCTATCTAGGAATCAACCCTCCCCAATCCCCTCCTAGTAAGAGTGAGTTCATAAATTGGTATAGTTACTTTGGATTTCATACGGGCCTTTAGTGTGCTCGATCAATTTGTCCCGAAAAGAAAGTTACATCCAAATAATTTCAGGTAGCGAGTATGTTAATGAAAAAAATACTGTATCAGACCCTATGATATACTAATTGACGTGGGGTTGTTTTTTGGTGATTTTTTTTTTCAAGAAAATATGCAGACATATTCCGTTGCAAAAAATAAAATTGTCTGTTGTTTGAAGCTTTTCATTTCATTAATTCTTCATATAAATGTCTCCCCAGACTGTACAGTGTTGTAGAACTCAAAATTTTTTCGGGGGTGCATGCCCCCGGACCCCCCTAGAAAAGATATGCCTACACTTTCATTTCGGCCAAGCTACGCCCCTGAGACCTCTACTACCTAGTCCACTCTCTGTACAGTCAGAGGCAGCGAGCTATTTTTAGACATCAGGCACCCGTCAAAAGTTAGCTTGTCGTCACAGGGGCTCATTGTAATCATTGATGAGACGATCTAGTGCTGCAACCATGCCTGAGATGAAATAAAGTTATTTACATATATTACCTCCCTTTAAATATCAAAACCTCAACACGCCTTTGTTTGAGCACATTATAACAAAAAAAATATTGAAATGGAAAGTATTATTTTTCGTACATATATAAATTTTAGACTTTTAAAAGAAGATGAGATTTACAATAAAAATAAAATAATATTTACTACTTTCGTAGTACAATTAACTTTTATATAAATACCTGGCAAAAACGTTAGCAAATCAGTGTAAACACTTACGCATTCACGTAAAGTAACTCCTGCGTGTTAAAAACTGTTTCTGTGTTTCCTGTTATGGGAAATTAATTATAACACGAATAGAGATATATGCGACCATACATTTTTGTCTATCAAACCCTTGATTAGGACTCATGGTCAGGGCTACCTTTTCTCCGGATTTTTCCTAAATCTTCGGATTTTTTTTTTAGTACATGGTAGCTTCAAGTAGGCTAAAAGTAAAGCAGAATGCGCCTTAAGGCTCATTCTGCTTAACTTTCAGCCTGTTTTAAGCAGCCATGCACGTGTCAACAAAACTAGACACAGGCGATGGGTAAAGGTACGATTCGTAAATTCGCACTTGAAAAATGCAAATTTGAAAATCTTAGGATTTTTTATGACAACTTATGGCAGCCCTGCATGTAAACTAGATCTATTTCCATCAAAACATCTCATTTGCCTTTACAAAAATACATATTCGATCCAGATCAGACGCCGGTTTCTTTGACAGCTGAATAGGATCAACACTATTTTATAGACGTGTCAGATAAAGTTCTTTAAAAATACTACAAACTATTTGAAGAACAAACCCAGATGTCATTTTAACAGACAAAAGCTTGGCAGTGAGAAAGTAAGTTATACGCCTTCAGAATACAAAACAAGCCTTATGTGGTGACAATATTAAATTAAGTCTAGATCCTTTGGCAACATTGGCAGTTTTTGTCTAAAACTTGTCGTCTGCAGCTATAGTTTTGTGTAGTAGAACCTCTCTTTAACGACAGCAAAAATAATGCTTATTGACATGTTACAGCTTAAAGCGACTCGCAACTAGATGGTGCATTTGCAAAAATAAAAGAAAATAATCAAATATAACCAAAAGTCTAGCATTATCGTGCACCTGGCATTGGAAAAATATGACCAGTCTAAAAACACCCTCTAGAAAAGTCTTCAAACCTTAGTGTTTTAGATATGTTCCATCGTTTTATCCATAGCCTCGAAAGACGCTATAGAAATTGATCATGGGCTCAGATATAAACCCGAGCCGAATTATGTAGTTGTATGTACTTTCCATCGCTACACACTGAAATACGTTAAATCGGTCCGAGATATATGAATAGTTCCGTGGCCCAGTGGTCTAAGCGGTTTCCTTATTTTGCCTTCTGTCCGCCCATGCCGGGCCCCGGGTTCGAACTCCACCAGAGCTCAATATCTTTTTTATTGAAATACACTTTTTTAAACAGAATTTCTTATCATAAACTAATTCTTTACCGTTTATATTAGCGTTTGACACATATTTACAAATTACTACTTTTAATGCTAAATCTGGTTGCGAGTCTCTTTAAAGCAATGCGACAGTAAAATAGAGAGTTCCTGAAGAAGAAGAAGAAGAAGACTTGAAGAAGAAGAAGAAGAAGAAGAACGTTTATTTGACTTAAACTATACAGTTTCTCGTCATAATACATAAATATTTACAATATAACATATAATACAAGGTCAAATTTGATATGTAGATCTAGATCTACTAACTTTTAGCCAGAATTATTTTACATGAAATAATTTCGAAAATATCACGAGGATGGTATCAAAAGCATCGATTCATTTTTTTATTTTTTTTTAGAATACTAACGTATAGAGAAAGAGAAAGAGGCAGTCTTTCACACAATTAAGGTCCAAGTGAAACGCCGAGTTACTTGGCGTCATTAATGGACCCGAATCGCTTGAATCAGTCATAACAATTGTTCACCGCGTGCAGAATATTTGACCCAGGCCTAGATCTGCATAAGTTATTTACGAATGATACAAATGCAAACACGATTTAACCCTTACTGTGCGTGAAGCAAGTATATTCTATCTGCGCAAATAGTATAGACCCAGATCAGAGGGATCATGATGGATCCCACTTATTTAGGTCTTCAATACTTGAAGGAACTTTCTGTTTTAATGTCACCTTAATTGCTTTAAGCAGTCACCTGTAATAGGGGGTGGTGGGGGTTTACTGTATCATCTAAATATGTCATTTGATTTAGAATATTTCATTAGAGTGTCGATCAGTTTTGAGAGATGTTTATGAGTTTAGATTAAAAACTTATTAACCTATACATGATGCAGTGCCACACTCGGCAACACTCGTAGATTCTAACTGTTAATACATGTATATGCAAATATTTTGGACCCAGATCAGACGCCGCGTATAACGCGGCATCTGAGCTGGATCCAAACTGTTTGACAATCATTTAAATCTATATTCTTTTTAAGTCAAATTGTCTAAAATTCTGAATTTTATAAATAACAGCAGACGACATGTTTGTGGGCAGGCTATGACGTCATATAGACCTAATAATGGCAGTGAAAGTTTATTTTAGCGCGTCTGATCTTGATCCAAATCTGTTTTCAATATAGGTAGATCGATGCCAATATCACCCGAAGCACTCCTAAATAGCAAATGTACGGAAGCCGGATGGTGCTACTTTTACAAAAAAAAATTTTATCTTGAAAATTCAAGATAATAACTTGAAAATTCAAGATAGTATCTTTAATTTTCACCATACTAACTTGAAAATTCAAGAATTCAATGAATTCTTAAAGTGGCCCTATCCACCTTCCATACAACAGACTTATCCCAGATATATTATGTTGAAAATTCAAGATAATATCTTGAATATTCAAGATACTATGTTGAAAATTCAAGATAATATCTTGAATTTTCAACATACTAACTTGAAAATTCAAGATACTATCTTGAATTTTCAAGATAATTATAACTTGAATTTTCAAGATACTATCTTGAAAATTCAACATACTATCTTGGTATGTAGCATAATTGTATGTAGTTGTCCTCTACCAAGTTTGTTCAAATTATTCACCTGGGTCAAAATTAGCCCTGCCCTTGGGTTCAGTTGTTTTCTCTGAAGCTAGTTGTTGGATTTTAATTTCTTAGCCTCATGGTGGGCGATTTAAGGTCAAATATATGGCCCTCTTGTTTTAGCAGTCATCTCTGTGAAACCTCTGGATAGATTTTCACCAAAATTTACTTGAATGATACTTATATATTAGCCTTATGTAAATTCCTAATGTTTATGGTATTACGTGAAGAATCGTGGTTGTCATGGCAACCCAACACTTAAAAATTTGAAACTCTTTGAAAACCTTTCCAGAAATTACTGAGCTAATTTCTACCAAATCTTCCAGAAAAACATTTAGTGATGCTTTTAAGCTCACTTTCACGAAGTGAGGGGGCTTATAAATATGCTTTACCCCGGCGTCAGCGTCCGGACTGGATATCATAAACTATAAGGGCTAGGTCTATGACACTTGAACCATAGATGCGCCGTAATCAGTACATCATTGTAAAACGTAGTTGAGTGACATTGACCCTTGACCTTGATCTCTGGGGTTAATGTTAAGGTTTTGCGTTAAAGTCTATTCATAACTTAGAGTCTGTTCTGGCTAATTCGCTTGTATCAGTAGACCCTGGTGCATCGCAGTTAGGTGACCTTGGCATTTGACCTTTACCTCTAGGCTCAACGTTAAGGTATTGCGTTAAAGTCTGTTCTGTGCAGGATGTGAGCTTCGTAATAGTTGATTAGAAAGACAGACGCTGGACAAAAGGCGATCATAAAAGCTCACCCGGAGCATAAACTCATGTGAGCTAAAATTTTGAAGAAAGATGCAAGATGCACAAAGCTGTGATCAGATGAGCTAGAAATAAATGCAACTATTTCTCATTGATCTGGATTTTAACCCTTTGACCTTTAAAAACGCCTTTAATACTTTTCCTTTACATATGTATTCGAGACTCAGCCTACTATGAATTCTTAAAGTGGCACTATCCACTTTCCGTACAACATATTTATTCCAGCTCTATTATGTTGAAAATTCAATTTACTATCTTGAATTTTCAAGATATAATAGTATGTTGAATTTTCAAGATAAGTATCTTGAAAATTCAAGTTATTATCTTGAAAGTTCAAGATATTATCTTGAATATTCAAGATACTGTCTTGAAAATTCAACATACTATCTTGAAAATTCAAGATAATATCTTGAACTTTCAACATACTAACTTGAAAATTCAAGATACTATCTTGAAAATTCATGAAATTCAAGATAATTTTTTTGTGTGTGTAAAAGTGGCACTATCCGGCTTCCGTACAAATGTATGTCATTTGGGGTATATATTTTCTTCTTATATAACATTATTTTTGCAGAATATACTAAATCCCATATGTTGGAAGAAAAATCCTCTTAATTTTAAACATCAAAGCGAATATACGTATAATTGACACAGACACAAGAACGTATAGTTTTGCTTAAGGCAAATAATTATGTATTTTTAATAAAATTATTCAGAAAACCAATTTGAAAGAAAGATCTACAATAGTTCACCTTTAGGTATGATAGAGTACCTATAGTTTAAATAAAATTATATAGATCTCACAGCTCCAGATAAGGAGAGTATTTCAAAAACTAAAATCTGTATTTCTGTATTTCTGCATCAAACCCTATGGAGTCACTACTCATTAGAATCGTTTTTTCGAGACGATTCTAATGAAAAGTAACACCATAGGATTTGGTGCTGAAATAAGTGAGAAAATGTTGGATTAGTTCATTTCACTCCCTCTTATCTGGAGCCCTGGATCTACCCTTTACTCTTAGCATGCCTTGTGCTCAGAAATATTTTTTAATTTCAATCAAATCAAACGACATTTTTATATATCTTGCTGGGAGGGCCGGGTGGGTGTAGTGACATAGCCTACGCGCCGAAACGCTGTGGGTCCAACAGTTTGTATCCAAACTGTTTGCAAAAGTAGAGGTGCTATTTATTTGTTGTTGTTTTTATCAAATTAGTGACATTTTTATATTAAAACATTTAACCCTTTCGCTCTCAGTGACGCTTGAAAGGGCGTATTCAAACAGTTAGGATCCTGATCAGATGCCGCGTCACGAACTGTTTCACTATTCCTCCACGGAAGAAAATAGTTCCAATTTATTAAGTCATGATTGTGTATAGTAGACTGTATACTATTAGAAATTGTTTCTTTATCCTAGCAGATGATAGACTTAAAGGCTGATTCTGCTTTACTTTCAACCATGGAGAAATTATTAATTTCTCCATGTTTCAACCTACTTATTCATTCACTTGTTTTCAAAACTAGAATCAGAATAAAGATTAACACAATCATGTTGTATGCTTTATTTATGAATTACCTCCCTTTAATTATTTTTCACAAATATGTATACAGAATTCCCATTTGCTTGAAATAATCAAACAAAATCTTTGTTTCTGATGCAAAACAATGATCAAAATACAATAGGATTCTATTGGAACGTAGTTGTCCAAAAATATTTTGAATAAGTTACTATGATAATCAGTTTAAATTCTATATCATAATTTGTAGATTATTTATATTTTGAATTAAACGATAAGACACGATTAACGACCTATCGTATGCATAGTTATCTCTATCAATGGTACTATTTTCGTATCCCCACTCAGCGGAATGGGGAAAAATTAATATATTCCGTCTAGAGAATTATAGCTAAAATATACTCATGTCATACTTAAGATAGATCTGTGCATTGCTGAAAGCATCATGCAAAGGAGGTGCATTCTGTTTTAGATCTAGATCTACTTAATTTCAAATTGCTTTATGCAACCATCTGCTAGGATGTGTACACGTATATATAAATTTGGTGTTTTATGCATATTTTTCATGATATATAGATCTATATGTGTATTTTTTTGTTTTACAGAAGTCCCTTGAAAAATACAATTTCACTGATTTGCAATGGTTAGTGTTGCCTGGGTGAGTTTGAACGGTTTTCTTGATGAAAAAATGGTTATTTGTGGTAATTTCCATCAAAATGGCATCGTTTAACTTTAATAGGTGTCTCATTACCAGGACTTTTTCCTCAGGCGGATGAATATGGAAACACAGTAAATGGGTTAAAAGTGAAAGTTGTTTATCTCTGTTTTGACCGTTAGTAAATCATTGATAGCAATTTTAAGAAATGTAATTGATGATTGTTATGAATCATTGACCTCTATCAACAGGGAAATGTCCACAGAATTGAAGGGTATCTTTCTTGTCAATTCGCCACCTAAGCAAAACTTAGAATTCCGTCACGAGCAGGCTACCGAGGATGTCCGAAAACTACAAAGGATATCCGAACACTAGGACAGTTTTCAAGCGCCGAAAATGCGAAAGAAACAGGTAAAATAACAAAATTCACAAAAAGTTTCAAATCAAAGGACATGTTGGTAATTTTATCTCTATTTGCCCGTTGTTACTTTTTTATTGTAAAGTTGTAAAAGTTATTATTTACTTTTAAAAAATTAAATATTTCAAAATCATTAAACAATGTTCAAATTTCATGAAACAAACTATAACATACTGACAGAGCCTACATTGACCTAATTATCGAACGACCAATCAGAGGTGGCGAATTGACAAGAAAGCATCCCGATGATCCAGAGCAATGACCTCCTTGAAAAACGGTACAGTAATTTACATTTGTATTTATTTCACAAGTTTTATTTGTATATATTCGTGTTATTGAAGGTTCAGTTCAGAATTAGATCCGTGAACATGTAAGAAATGTTACATCAAAAGCGCATGCGCGAAAAATATAGCTAAGGGTGGCGAAAACACAGGTTAACAGGCTATGTATTTTAAAGCCTGAATATTTTTCTGAAGTGAGCTGCTGGCTCTGAAAGTTAGGCATTAGTATCAATTAACCTTTTCCCTGATACAAGCGCCTTTAAGCGCTTTTAGTTTATTCCTCCGCCGAAGAAAATAGTTCCAATTTATAAAGCCATGAGTATATATCATAAGAAATATATTCTATATTCTAGCAAATGGTAGCTTTAAGCAGGTTGAAAATGAAGCAGAATGCGCCTTAAGGTGCATTCTGCTTTACTTTCAACCTGCTTTAAGTGGTCATCTTTACTTAAAATTAGAAACTGGCTATTGCATGAGTAACGGGTTAATGCGATTAGACTGTGCCGACACCGTGTAGGCTACTATAAAGTCACGGGATATTATTATTCGTCACTCTACGAAATTTTGGCATTTTTGGCACACATTTTTTACTTTACTGAAGTTGCAACATAAGTGTGGAATACAAAATTACACCACGGTGTATGCCAGTTTAAAAGTAAGGGTGTTAACTTTTCATGTAGATAGATTGTTTTCTCTGGGCAATATCCTGGAATAGCCCCAGCAGTCACGTGATGTGGTTCATTCCGTATATACGGAATGAGCCAACAGTGGTGTCCTGCTGGGAATATTCCAGAATATTGCCAAACCGGTTGCCATGGTAACAAATGGGACCAATAATTAGAATTTAAGAACGTTTTTATTTGAAACCATAATTTCCCACACAATAGTGCACTGCAAAATTCAATGAAATTGTTAATGTTCAAGTTTACTGACATGCAATAAATGAAAACAATAACATGGGAGTCTATGGGAAGTCTAGAGTTTTAATTCTAACAAACAGTTGAGAAACGCTGATAAAAATAAGCAATTTTTTGGCAGAGTGACGAATAATTATGTGTCCCATGATAACTCTAGGTAGAAATTATGGTAATGTGGAAACCAAACGATAAGTAACGGTAAGTAATTATTACCTCCCCTTACATGTAATGTTTTTATTGGGTTTAATATCCATATATCTGATATATATAATGGATTACAATTATATTATTTCGTATTGAATATTAGTTTTCAAAGCAAATTATTCAACAAATACAACTTTGTTTAAATTTGAGTTATTTTAAGTTGTTAGATTGTAAGAATTGTTTTAATGGAATAGCAACACTTTCAAGTTATCGGCATACCAAATATCAAACGCAGCGCTTTGAGTTACCTCTCAAACGCCACTTAACCATTTGCATTTCCCATATATGGGAAACTATCAAAAGAGATGATATAAAAGAACTTACCCAATGTAAAATGCACGTAATCATCCTGTTAACCCATTTTTAAAAAGTCTACATTGTACTAAAGACTTTAAGTAGACATTGGTAAACAGAGTAGACACCGCGTTACGCGGCGTCTCATCGGGGACTATACTTTTTCTGTACATGTATCATATGAACTATCTTTTATGTATGGACAGGCACTGTATTGTCTTGAGATCACCATGGTATATCTACAATGAAATCTTCCAGCAAGTAGATCTAGGCCTATACAATTCCTTTAAGAAATTGTCGATTTTTTTATTTAAATCTGTGACTGGGACAATATATAAATATCACATGTCTGTCATCCTGTCAGACATGTGATATTTATTTTATTATACCGAAATCGTGGACTTTTACCATAAAATCTAGATCTTTCCTAAAATTGCTGGAATCATGAATGTTACTAGATCCGCATGCGATTCATAATGAAATTCATTTGTTATAAAACGATTGGAATTTGAAGGAATTATACAAACTCTAAGCTGTATCTCCCCATTATATGAATAATCGTGCATTGGGTATAATATACCGTCATACAAAGGTTTCCCTAACTGCTTCAAATTTTAGATCAAAGTTTTAACGTTGTCTGAAGTGACGCGTTGGTGCTTTAAAGAGGATTTGACGTCATCTTCGGTTTGACGTCATTTACGACATGGTAGCGGACGACAGTATTTTTAAGACAGTAATTTTCCCCGCTGGGTCCGACAGTATTTTAATGTCACGGTGGCCTTTGGGAAATTAACATTGTAAATGCAATTGAGGTAGATCTATTAATAATATATACATATCACATGCCTGACAGGGTGACAGTAAAATTGTCAACTTTTGGAAAAATACTGTCAACCGAGGCGAAGCCGAGGTTGACATTATTTTTCCGAAAGTTGACAATTTTACCGTCACCCTGTCAGACATGTGATATTTATTTTATTATACCGAAATCCTGGACTCTAACCAGGAAATTTAGAACTTTCCTGAAGCTGAATGGAATCATTTATAAATAGATCCGCATGCGATTCATAATGACCACCACTGTTCATGAAGTTATTGGAATTCGAAGGAGTTAGATCTATACAAACTCTTTATAAATAAACGTGCATAGATTATAATATACCCGTCATGCACATCTTTCCCTGTTCGGATCTGACTGTTGCATCATTTAGTCAACTAAAATTTTCAAACTGCTTGAAAATGTTTATCCAAGTTTTAACGTTATCTAAAATGACGCTTTGGTGCGATAACGTGGATTTGACGTCATTTTCGGTTTGACGTCATTCACGACATTCCTTTACCTATGGTAGCCGGAGACAGTTTTTTTAAAAAGTAATTTTTCCAGCTGAGTCTGACAGTATTTCTAAGTCACGGTAGCCTATGGGAGATTAGAAAATGAAATTGAGACAAAATAACACGTTTTTCGCACCCCATGTCGAAAACACGATCCCTGGTATTGTATTCTAGCTAGTTATCACCATAGGCGTTCGGCCCGTAAGCTATGACACTAACCCCCAGCTGCTACCCCTCTCACCCCCCCCCCCCCCCCCCGCGCCTGTTTTCCATCTGCAACGCCCAAACGTGCATAAAATACCTTAAAATCCATCCATACATTCAACAAACATCATAAGACAACAAAGGTTTCATGAAGTTTATATTTTATTTTTTTTTGCTACTGTATAAGTAGGCTAAAATCGTTGTTTTACATACTTGATACAAACAAAAGTCAATATTTTTTTATACTTCTTGAAACTTCTTGAAACATTTGTTAAGGATGTTTGTTGAACATATGGATGCATTTTGCCTACGCGCCGAAACCCTGTGGTTATCACAGGACCACCTCCGCTGATACCCTGTACGACTCAACTCAAGTCAAAATCTTTATTTCGGCTAATCTTTACAGATCATAGCCTTAATAAACTACGAAACAATATGATGAAATAATTGAACGTTTTAACTTTTAAATAATAGAGAAATATTAACACGTTTTGAAAAACTAAATTTGAGTGGCTTTTTAAGGCACTTCGACACAAAATAGGCCAAAGGTCATATAGCGCCGAGGCAGAGTCTAAAATAGAGTCTACTAATTTTAATAACTCAAATATTTCATAATTTCACGTCAATTTTATACATCGATAGTTGAGATGAAAAAGAGTTTACAAGGTTTGTATTTACCTCCCTTTATATTGTAAAAAAAACTTAGTAATTGTTTTTCATTTTTATCGTAACAGAAAACTGTATAATTATCATACTTTTAACAGATTTGTGTGTTTAAAATCTATAATTAAAATTTCACACACGTTTGTGGAGATTTCAATTATCGTAACTTAGAACATCGTAGAAACGCTTTTAAAGTGATTGAGAAAACTAGCCAGTCTCCATTCACCAAATGATCAAAATCTATAATAAACGGTGCACGTGATATAACTCTCGCGTGAATTGTGAATTTTGAGTCCCGTTACACCGTGTATCGGGGGAAATACATATAAAGGGACTCGCAACCGGATGGTGTACTTGTCAAAATAAAATAAAATACTCAAATAAAAGCAAATTTGTGGCAAAAAATATTTGGCTTCTGACATTAAAAAAATATGATCAGTCCAAAAAAAGTCTCAAGAATCGTCACCGAATCTTAGATTTTTAGATATTTTCCATCGTTTTTCTATATCGACTAGTAGACGGTATAGTTGTTGTTGTTGCTTCTCTACACGGGCTCAGACATAAACACGAGCCGAATTACGAAGTTGTATGCACTTTCGATCGCTACACATTGAAATACGTTAAATCGATCCGAGATAAACGGATAGTTCCGTGGTCCATTGGTCTAAGCGGTTTCCCCTATTTTGCCTTCTGTCCGCCAATGCCGGACCCCGGGTTCGAATCCCACCAGAGACCAATATTTTTTTTTATTGAAATACATTTTTTTAAACAGAATTTCTTATCCTAAACTAATTCTTTACCATTTATATAAGCGTTTGACACATATTTACAAATTACTATTTTTAATGCACCATCTGGTTGCGAGTCGCTTTAATATTAATTAACCTACTACCACTTAACTACGCGCATTACGCCTTTTATTTATTTCTGTACTAAAAAAATTAGTTCACTTTATACAGTCATAAATATGCACCATGGCTAAAAAAATTTTTTTTACTATCTTAGTAGAAGATGATTTCAAGTACACTTAACGAATCTTCTAACTGTGCACTTATATATCCCGGATATGGTATCATATCTGCGGCGCTAATGGCCAGATCGTTTTAAAACTTTGCAGAAATCAAGAAGACATATTTCTGATGGTAATACATTAACTTAATTTAAAACGATTGGCAACCAGATGGCGCATTTACAAAAATAAAAGAAAATACTCAAATATAACCAAGAGGGTAGCATAATCGTGCATCTGGCATTGGAAAAATATGACCAGCCTGAAAACACCCTCTAGAAAAGTCTTCAAATCTTAGTTTTTTAGATAGTTTCCATCGTTTTATCCATAGCGTCGAAATAGAAATTTTTATCCATAGCGTCGCTATAGAAATTGATCACGGGCTCAGACATAAACCCCAGCCGAATTATGTAGTTGTATGTACGTACTTTCCATCGCTACACACTGAAATACGTTAAATCGATCCGGGATATTTTGAATAGTTCCGTGGCCCAGTGGTCTAAGCTGTTTCCTTATTTTGCCTTCTGTCCGCCTAAGCCGGGCCTCGGGTTCGAATCCCACCAGAGCTCAATATATATAAATTTTTTGAATTTATACATTTTTATAAACAGAATTTCTTATCCTAAACTAACTATTTACCGTTTATATAAACGTTTGACACATATTTATATACAAATTACTATTTTTAATGCTAAATCTGGTTGCGAGTCTCTTTAAAGTGCATTCTGCTTTACTTTAAACATGCTTTAAGTGATCATCTGTCTTAAAACTAGAAACATGATATGGAGTAATGGATTAAACGTCTTAGATAAAATCTGCTTTAAAAAAGAAGGCTTGGTTGGTTCATGATTATTCATATCTAGAACTAAAGCATTCATCTGCGATGAGTTCAGTTAAAGAAATCGATGGCCGTCGAAGTCCATCAATTGAGAGTTGGCTACCGGTCTGAAATACAGTGGAGAAAACGTAATTCTTCCGTTCCAACGCAAACGCATTGCAATGAAATAAAGAAAATGACAACTGTTTTACAATTCTGACTACTAGTTTTAATCTTAGTGGCAAACAGTTTGGAGCCTGATCAGACGCCGGGTTACCCGGTGTCTGATCTGGCTCCAAACTGTTTTCAATGAAAATAATAGTTTAAAGTCCCATTGTGTTTTCAGACCTTTTCTTAATGTCTGAAATACAATAACGGCTAATAATAATGTTTGAACATTCTTATGGGCCAAACTGATCTATGAAATGATGAAGACGGACCTAAATCACCAAAAAGGGCGATTTAAAATCATAACAAACCGAAAATAGAACGTCTGGTATAAACATTACCACACGGCTTAGTATCACGTGATACAGCCGGATTCAACTTCACCGTGTGCAACTGTTATCTACCTTCGCCCGTCCACCCATCAGTCAGTTAGACTATCACACTTTTTTGTCCGCTCTCTAACTCGAATATTTTTTATCCGATCTTCCACAAACTTGCTGAAAATGTTCATTGATATAAAATCAAGGTTTAGTTTGATTACTACTAAAATCGCATAAGGTATTTTTGAGTTATTGCCTGTTTATTAATAAAAAATGACTGTTTCAGTCATTTTTGCACTCTAAAACAATCAGCTTTTATCGGATATTCACCAAACATGCTGAACATATTTATTCATATAAAATTTAGGTCTAGTTTGATTAAAATCGCATGTGGCATATCTGAGTGTTTGCCCTTTATGTATTAGAAATGACTGTTTTCAGCAAATTTTGCTCTCCAACACAAATACTTTTTTTTTAATCTTCACCAAACTTGCTGAAAGTTTTCATTAATATAAAATTAAGGTTAGGTTTGAATCCTACTAAATCGCATGAGGCATGTTGGAGTAATAGCCCTTTAATTATTAAAAAATGGCTGTTTCAGCCTTTTTTGCTCTCTAACACAAAGAGTTTTCATCGAATCTTCACCAAACTTGCTGAAATGCTTTATTTATATAAAATCTAGGTCCAGTGTGATTATTACTAAAGTCCCATAAGGATTATCTTAGTTATTTCCCTTTATGTATTAAAAAGGACTGTTTTACCATTTTTTGCTCTCTAACACAAATACTTTTTTTCCTTGACCTAGATTGAATACCATTACACGTTGTCAGCAAGGACACTAACTATGCGATTTTGCTAGTTATTTAACCTGACCTAAATTCTATACTAATAAACATTTGTAGCAAGATTGGCGAAGATAAAAAAAGAAGTGTTTGAGTTAGAGAGCGGACAAGGCTGAAACAGTCATTTTCAGCAAGCTCAAGGTATAGATCCTCCGTAATGTTTTTAATCGCTTACCCATGGTGAATAATATGTACACGTTGTCACTGGATCAAGTAGTGTTTAACCCTGTGCCCATTGGTCGTAACTTTACGGGAGTTTACAAACTGTTTGAATCTAGAAAGACGCCGCGTAATGCGGCGTCTCATCTGGATCCAAACTATTTGACACTCGTCTTAAGGTTTGTTTAATTAAAACAATGCATAAATCTAAACTGAACAAATTTTGCAGACGACAATGTCAAAGCAGACGTCTGTGCAGCATAATAAGGGTTAACAGGGTAATTCTCAGTGCTCCAGCTATACACATGTAACCGGGAGTAATCTGAACTAATCTAACATTTTCTCACTCATTTCAGTACCGAATGCTATGGTGTTACTACTGATTTAACTGTCTCTTCGAGGCAATTTTAATGAGTATGACACCATTGGGTTTAAAAGCAGAAATAAAGATTTTAGTTTTTCGAAATACTTCCGTTATCTGGAGCCCTGTATTTATAGAGTTGTCCTTCTTTCCATTCACAAGGGAGGCTTTTTAATTTGTGCAGCACAAAAATATTATAAATAAAATTTAAAAAGCGAATTTCTTAGATAAAGCCGGTTTTTGTGAAAGAATCACGTCCTACGTAGTTCAAATGGGACCCCAAACAACCGTTTTTTGCAGGTTTCTCAAAAACACAATGCGGCTTTAAAGCGACTCGCAACCAGCTGGTGCATTAAAAATAGTAATTTGTAAATATGTGTCAAACGCTTATATAAATGGTAAAGAATTAGTTTAGGATAAGAAATTCTGTTTAAAAAAAATGTATTTCAATAAAAAAAATTATTGGTCTCTGGTGGGAATCGAACCCGGGGCCCGGCATTGGCGGACAGAAGGCAAAATAGGGGAAACCGCTTAGACCAATGGACCACGGAACTATCCGTTTATCTCGGATCGATTTAACGTATTTCAATGTGTAGCGATCGAAAGTGCATACAACGTCGTAATTCGGCTCGTGTTTATGTCTGAGCCCGTGTAGAGAAGCAACAACAACAACTATACCGTCTACTAGTCGGTATAGAAAAACGATGGAAAATATCTAAAAATCTAAGATTCGGTGACGATCCTTGAGACTTTTTTTGGACTGATCATATTTTTTTAATGTCAGAAGCCAAATAAAGCCACAAATTTGCTTTTTTTTGAGTATTTTATTTTATTTTGACAAGTACACCATCCGGTTGCGAGTCCCTTTAAGCATAACCCGGGTTATTTGGAAAACTGTACTCTGCACGCTGCTAACCGGGCCCAAAGTGCTAACCTAAACAGTCAACAGTGGTTAATTGAACACGCTACTGTTGTTGCGTAACCACAAACTCACCTCAATCCCCGCAAACATGACAGAATCCATAGCTTGCTTTCAGTGTTGGATATTGACTGTTGCTTTATTTAACAAGTCGACAAAATTGAAAGTAAAGCAGAATGCTTTTTACGAGCATTCTGCTTTACTGCTGGTCGTTTTCGTTTTAATTGTTACGTTTGGAGGTCATCGATGGTCATCGGTACGGTAACTGAATGCGCTACTGTACTCTGCACACGGGAACTACGCCTACGAAAAACATGTTGCAATAATGAACGTTTTATACAGTGGCACTAAGGTGACATCCCGTGTCCAAAAATTAAGTTTGTTTTCCCGAGTCCAATTTTTTTTTTTGGACACGGGAAAACGAAAAAAAATTGTTTCCCCGACTTTTTATTTTATTTTTGGAGACGGGAAAACAAACTTTTGTTTCCCTGACCTTTTTTTTTTGGACACGGGAAAACAAAATTGCTATCTTGTGCGCACAAGATATTTCATCCAATCATAAAACTCGCCCTCCACAATTCGACTCCAAAGCTCACGTGACGCTCCTAAGACCTTTTATTGGCGTACCAGGATAGATCTGTACAGAATATGATGTCATGTTGCTTAGTAACGAAGTCCATATAAACCTTACATGAAGCAGTGAGAGATTTCCACAGCAGAATAATCATAAAGATATCCAATATTTAAACAGATAAACATGTACCAGGACAGGCTTAAAAACCCTGAAAAGAGCAAAAGCGAAATCTATCTAAATCCAGAATGAAAATTAGATAGATCTACACAAAGATCTGTTACAAACTGAGTCTATATAGATCTACATGTAGAATTTACGCCGTTTATTGTGGCACGACGGTAACCAGACTAAGCAAAGCATGCGATATGTTCACAATCATGACATCACATAATCGTAAAGTTATATGACGTCATAATGATCACTGGTACACAACTATGTCACAACGGAATTTGGGTTTTCACTGATCCGTCACGAACTTTCGCGTAAAGCAGTAACGAAACGGTTCGGACAGTGTCACGGACTGTACACGAAAAAATGCCAAAAGAAAACATAAACCATGTAGGATCGTGAAAAGAATCATAGTAACGATTTTGTTTTTATCTCTTTTTGTTGATATCATTATGAAAACGATAGCAAATATTACGCCATATACATTTTCTAGCTATTTACTCAGCAATTGTCATATATATGATTGTGTTCTACCGATAAAACTGTTTCTAAGGGTATTTGTGGCACGCATTGAAAAAATAAGAACAATCTAACCCAGAAGTATGTTGATTTTGATTCATAACTTATATGTATTGAATATCGTGTACATATACGTACATATCCGTCATAAAATCGCATAAAATAACAATATTAAAAATATCTATAATGTCACGGTCTGGACGATAAAGCGTCACGGTTTAGAAAAAGATTCTGATAGAGTTGTAACGGTTTGTTTACTACATTTTCTTAAACTCAGATTATGTTTTTTTCCTTCATATGTTATCACATGGAGAAATGACACTCTGTGTCTGCTCCGAGGTTATCAAAGCAACCATAAAATGAACATTTTGGTCCCCTTTTATGCTTATAGAGTGACTAAAACTTTGTAGGAGAAAAAGAGAAATTTAATGATGTAATTTGCCGCATAAAATAAATGTATTTCGTCTGAAACTGTTGCACAAGATAGGTACTCTAATACACCTTTTTATTTAATGAAAAAACATCTGTACAAGTTAACAGCAAATCTAATTTTGAAACGAACAAGGACACCATTTTCAATTTCTGCATGTCATAGAAGCACACCGTGAACAGAAAATCTCATTTCTAACGTATAACACATAAAGTGTTTCATCATGAAGCAAAATACAGAAAAAATACAAACGGACATCATTCGATATTGCGGGGGGAAAAAGGACCGGGGCCCTACGAGCGAGTTTATTTACACCCCGGAAAGTACCGTTTTGCGATGTCCAATAACAACCAACACAAATGGACAAATTGTGTAGTTAGGACCAATGGACACTGCAAAAACAGATCGACTGACAGTTGAAAATCAACGTCTACGTCCACAATGCAATATATGCACAGGGGAAACTGCTGATAACAGTAACACACCTACGTTTAGTTCACTATAGATGATGAGTCAGTTTTTTTAAGCAACAGGGCGGCTTTAAAAATACCTACTACCTCGTGCCATTCCCCAGTTAAGTGATAATGGTTTGCTCTCAGACCAGTTGGCATTATTTTGAATTGGTTGCATCCGAGAACTTTGATATACATGTAGATCATTTTGAATGTCAGCTTTTTCTTGGTGTTGTTACATTTAAAACCGTAGGAAACGCGTACACACACCGTGAGATCTACATCAGAAGTTATGTACAAAGAAACAAGCTTAATACTAGATTTTAAACTAGAGTTATGTTCAATTTTGAATCAAATCTAGTTGAACTCCATATGACCTTGACCTTTGTCTGACTTGAGACAACTGTACTCAGCCAAAGAGCTTCTTAAGTTGAGTACACATGTCAAACATGGAGTCTCTATCTCATGTAGTTCCAGAGTTATGGCCAATGTTGAATTAACCGCATTTGACCTCTAAATGACATTGATCTCAGTTGCACACGACCAAAGTTGTACCGAGCTCAATAGCGTTTTGAGTTGAGTACACATTCCAAGTATAAATTCTCTATTACATGCAGCCCCACATTTATGGCCAATGTTTAATTCATCCTATTTTTTTTTTCTTTACATCTAAATGACCTAAGTTGTAAGCTCAAGAGCTTCTCAAGTTCAATACACATACCACATATACAATGTATTTAGTTGTGGCCAATGATAAATTGTTGACATACAGACAAATAGGAAAACAAACAGACAGACCAGAAACAATATGCCCCCGACTAAGTCGTATGGGACATACAAAATAGACAAGACGGTCGACCCTTCAAGTTCACGTTATCATCAGAGCGCGTAAACTTATGTATCATACATACTGCAATCCTCTGCAGTGCGTTCTATCAATGTATGTAGTTCTAATATAATATATGTAGCAGTTGAAATATCGTTAGCCAGACCGTGACGCTTTCTTAAACAGACTGTGACATAAACACCCTGATCGTTATCCAAACCGTTACAGTTCTGTTCAGATTGCAGTAATCATTATGGTATTGCCTTTTCCAGTTTGAAATCATGCACAAACTAAAAATTCGAAGCGGAAATTACAGTATGTTCATAATCTTGAAGTTTTCAAACGATGGAAGCATTTATTTAACATTTACAACAGATCAAATGGCTGCAACATGTGCAATCTGCACACAATCTACTTTCATTTTCAATCTGCGACGGTTTTCACGGAAATCTCACGATTATGGAAATTACACTCGATCCAAATGTTGCAGAATGGTACAGTATAACATGTTTGACTTGACTTTTGTAAATGTAACCAAAAAAGAGTTTATTTTTTATAAGAAATATCCCAAATAAGTCACTTACGTCTCAATTGTGCGAGACACTTCGCAACCGTTTCGTGACGAGCTGTCGCAACCATTCCAATTTCCGTTGTGACGGAGTTGTGTACCGGTGATGATGACGCTATCGGAATGTAGAACTTTCCCACGGTCGTATACAGAAACACATCTGAAAACCGGACACAAACACCTGGCCCCGAGGTTATAAAACTTAAAACGAACTCTGTGCTCAAAACTCAGAACTTTTCTCAACTCATAATTCTCCGGCGAACATTTTATATTCAACGAGTATTTGCATACATAATTCTACGGTAAAGATATATCCAAATGAGGAAACAGAAATAAGTTAATGCATGTTATGTAAAAACTAGAGCATGAGATCAAAACTGAGTTTTGAGCACAGAGTTCGTTTTAAGTTTTATAACCTCGGGGCCAGGCTGTCGCCCAGAGCAGCACGATGGTATTACAGAAGCTGATATAAGAGCTCTCTGCAACACCATCGCAACCATCAACGCAACAGTTCGTCGTTAGATCCCTCTTTCAACCCTAGTCCACTCTGTGTACAGTTAGAGACAGCGAGCTAATTTTAGACTTCAGGCACTTGTACTCACAGTACACCGGCATTAAGACTCTCACTTGGGAGGATATATTCTGTTCTCTATTTAATTAAACCCCAACGGATTTTTTGTTGGGCACCAACTTTCTCAATATGTAAGTCATTATTTTTCAAAGTAAGACTACCAATAAATTCAGGATGCAAAAATACACCAACCTAGCTGGTAGACCAAAAAAATCTTTAAAACACTTAATTTGACTTTTAATCCAGAGATTTGAATCTGGTTTAAGTCCAGTGTGTATCATCTCTGTGTACAGCGTGTACTTACAGCCATGTATAAACAGCACAAAAACAGCCTCTGCTGGAGTATTTTGAAAAGTTTTAAATTAGATGAGTAGAGTAACATGAAGCTTGATTTGAGGTCAGAAATTGTTTTCAAAATGACTTTTAGCAAAAACTGTGTGAATTTAACCAGTATATGTGACTCAATCTGTGATTTTAAAGAATGAGGGAAAACTTAATTTCCTCCCTGTTTTTCGGCTATTGCCATGATACCCTGGGGACGGCATCCGTCAAAAGTTAGCTTGTCGTCACAGGGGTTCATTGATGAGACTATTTCTCAACCCACACAAGTGTCCAGATTTCAGAGGTATAACTGTAATATCTATCAAGACACGTACGTTCGAGCCCCAAATAAGACAAGAAGACATACCACTTTTTATGCAAAGTGCTTACCACCTGCTGTAGTTATATTGAGCACCATAATTTTTAACACATTCAACCCTAGCGACGAATATACTCGGCATTTACAACCAGTGTACCTGTGAGGATTACACTTGTCCCATGCAAACAGTGAGTACCCTGATCAGAGGGCTCCTGTATGAGCACTCTGATCAGGGCCTGCACTGTTAGTCATTTTACAATATATTGTTAAATGTCGGTGCATAACAACAACAAAAAAATCGGGGAAACAAAAGTTTTTTGTTTTCCCGTGTCCCCCGTGTCCAAAAAAAAAAAAAAAAAGTCGGGGAAACAATTTTTTTTTGTTTTCCCGTGTCCAAAAAAAAAGAAGTCGGGGAAACAAAAGTTTTGTTTTCCCGTGTCCAAAAAACTATTTTGGACTCGGGAAAACAAACTTAATTTTTGGACACGGGATGTCACCTTAGTGCCACCGTAGTTTTAGCCTATTATTTGAGAAATATTTCAAGATCGAATTAGATCTACGCTCTGAAAAAAAATCCATAGATCTTATACCAAATTCTAACACGACTCGAAACATACGGCATATAGACAAAGAATACCGAGAAACGTATATTACGTCGCGATAATGAACTGCACGCGTGGCGTTTTCCATCCGCTGTTCCATTTGCCCCATCTAATACATAAATATAATTTTTATAATATTATAAGTCGCGTTAGAATTAAAATAACAAATTCGTAGATGTTCATTACCGTGCATTAGATTACAGTTAGTCATTGAGATGTGGATAATTAGATCACTCGGCCTAAAGGCCTCGTGATCTAATGACTCCACATCTCAACTCCTAACTGTGATTTATTGCACGGTAATGAACACCTACGAATTTGTTATTTCTTAATTAAATGTCACGCCATTTTCGTTATGGATATAGATCTAGTTGAGATATAAACGAATAAAACTTAAAGTTTTACAAATTTATTGACCAGGAAGAAAACATCTGAAAAAAACGGAGTTTTGATTTACCTCCCTTTATCTAGTAAAAAACTTAGTAATTGTTTTTCATATAATCGACCATAAAAGTATAATTGTCATATTTTTTAAAGGACTTGTATGTTTATATTGAATCACCCCGGCGTCAGAGTCGGCGTTGGATTTTCATGGTAAAAGTTTTGGGGTAAGTGTTGTAATGCACTAACACTACATGAATTATTTGCTTTAGGAATCTGATATTTGGGAATGGAGTCGCCCTGTGGGTTGAACATTGATGTTGTGTAGTTAAAATTAAAAATAATAATTAAATTTAGTCAACATTTCACATTTTGTGGACTTAAGTTTTTCGGCTGATTTCTCATGGTTAAAGTTTTGGGGTAAGTGTTGGAATGCACTAATACTACATGAAATATTTGTATTAGGAAGCTGCATAGGTGTCCTGTGGGTTGAACCTTGATGTTTCGTAATTAAAATAAAGAAAAAGGTTTAAATTTAGTCAAAAATATTACCTGTTGTGGAATGCACTTATACTACATGGCATATTTGCATTAATAAGCTGATAGTTGGAATAGAGGTTCCCTGTGGCTCGAATATCAATGTACTGATACACTTTTCTAATGATAGTTACCTATATTTAAGAAAGTTAGGCGAGCTTTGCTGTTCTCCGACAGCTCTTGTATACCTTTATAACGATTTGTAGGACAAGGGGATAGGTAGTTCGGGTACTATGCTAGAATCTGACAGGGCTGCCATTTCTCCGGAAATTTTCCTAAGTATTCGGATTTTTATCCTAGCAGATCGTAGCTTAAGGAAATCCAAGACTGAAGATCGACTTTTTCCGAGTTATCTCGGCATTTTCCGTGTTTAACGGAATAAACCGAACACTCCCATATAAACCTAGACGATAATGTTAGAAATTATCCGAACGTAGTCCGAAATGTTGCAAATCTCGTCTTGTAAATTTGACTGGCCGTCCCGATATATCTTTTTTAAACAAAACCTTTTCCTAAATCAATGATTAGATGTTTATAAATGCGCCTGACATTAAAGGGACTCGCAACCGGATGGTGTACTTGTCAAAATAAAATAAAATACTCAAATAAAAGCAAATTTGTGGCATTATTTGGCTTCTGACATTAAAAAAATATGATCAGTCCAAAAAAAGTCTCAAGAATCGTCACCGAATCTTAGTTTTTTTTTTAGATATTTTCCATCGTTTTTCTATGGCGTCAGCTGACGGTAAAGTTGTTGTTGTTGCTTCTCTACATGGGCTCAGACATAAACCCGAGCCGAATAAAGTACTATCAATCGCTACCAGTGAAGTACGTTAATTCACTACCATATATATACCATATATATACATTTTTCATGTTTGTCTCCGCATGGAGGGTCACGGGTTCGAATCCCACCATGGCTTCTTTTTATTTCTTTTTTTTTTGAAATGCATTTTTTAACAGAATTTATTATCCTAAACTAAATCTTACCCATTTATATAAGCATTTGAAATATTTACAAATTACTAATTTTAATGCTAAATCCGGTTGCGAGCCCCTTTAACTTGCAAAAATATTTAATTATAAGCTAAATTTATTGTTCAGCCTTTATAAAGTATTCAAGCTCTCCAACACTTTTTCGAAGACAAAATTATTTTCTTCCAGTTAGGTGCGGCCAAATGTCTTTATATTTTGGATTTAGACTGCGTAAGTATTGTACAAACATATGTAACCTTTTAAGTCATATAAGGTAAACTCGTATGGAAAATACTGCATATTATTAAGAGGACGGTTCAGATCTTTTAATTTTTCACATCATATGATGCAAATATTGGGACAAAATAACTTTTATTTTGTGATGTTCACGTCTTCTGGCATATATAGGCATGACATACAAAAATATCAGTATTTTAGATAAGAATAGGTAAAAATCACCTTTCAGGTATATTTGTCTTTTAATTTTCTCGCATTTTTTTTCTACCTGTAAGGCTATATACAATATTTCAAATATTTCAAATATTTTCGAGAAGAGATGGCGAAAAGCCTTCATATTTTACACAAGACACGGAAATTACATGTAGTATCCGTTCATAATATCATTTTTACATAATAATTACCCTACCTTCAGTGTTGGATTACCTTAAAACAGGCTGAAAGTAAAGCAGAATGCGCCGTAAGGCGCATTTTGCTTGACTTTCAACCTGTTTTGAACAGGGGTAAAGGTACGATTAGTAAAATTGTGTCTGAAAAATTGAAAATTTGAAATATGATCAACTTATGGCAGCTCTGGAATCACTCCGTCTGTTGTCTCAGGGCTGGATCCAGATTTATTTTTAGTGGGGATGGCGGAACAGTCGGGAAGGGTTCATTAGAATAGTGCATTCTGGTGGCATTCTGAGATAGAGAAAAGTTTACTTCTATACGAATCAATAGATTGATGTTAAAAGCCCTTATAAAACCCAAAAAGTGGTTTCATAAGACAGACAGAAGATACCATTATAATCTCAGGGCTGCCATTAGTTGACATGAAACATCCTAAGATTTCAAAATTTGCATTTTTCAAATGCGATTTTACGAATAGTACCTGTTACTAGTTTTGTTGACATGCGACTACTTAAAGCATGCTGTAAGTAAAGAAGAATGCGCCCTAAGGCGCATTCTGCTTTACTTTCAGCCTGCTTTAAGCTACCATGTACTGGAAAAAATCCGAAGATTTAGGAAAAATCCGGATAAATGGCAGCCCTGTAATCTGGAGAACAAAATAGCTCATGTCCATTCTGAGAAAACTAATATTTTCAGCAATAATCATGTTAAGATTTTCGTCAATCAAAACAGTATAGGCATTCTGCTGCAACAAATATGAAAATCATAACTCTCTGCCAAGTGTACTCGTCACACGTAAGTACTGTTAGCATATTAATATATGCAGATCTTAAGTGAACCTCATTCTCCCCTGAACGTAAAGGTCTAATTCCAATTCAGTCCACTATTTAAATTTTTTCCCTTTACTTTTAGCAAAAATAGAAACTTTACATAGATCTACTTAAAAGTCGGTTTAAGCGATGTTTAATGATGTTTCATAAAATATACGCATAGTGGAGTAATCGATGAAGACCATACAAAGCCACACTCTCGCTACATTGTACATACCGCGCACGACGAAGCACGCGTTCCACTTTCGATATTTAACGATGACGGCGAGTTGACCTATTCAGGGTTTATTTCAAGTTTATTTAATGCAACAGACACACACACTGAAAAAACAAAATTGTAAACATTTGCGTTTCAAAACTGAGATGCCACAGCTTTCTGAAAATCACAGAAAGCAGGTCATTTGGCATGCTTACGATGGGCGCATCAGTAACTGATGTTGCGCGTAATTTTGGACTCAAACGGTGGACAATTCATATCATGACTACTTGTTACAGAGTTATGGGGTTAGTCCAGCATCGTCCGAGATCGGTGAAAAGGTATCTATAAGATCCGAGTCTGTCTGTCTGTTTTATTTTACGGCTATGGTATAAATTGATATAAGCTAGAAAAACGGGGGTTTTGTATTTACCTCCCTTTATCTTGTAAAAATCTAAGTAATTGTTTTCATTATATTAATCGATGCATAAAAATATAAATAGATCTATCATATTTTTAAATGGACTTATATATTTAAAATATATAACTTACAATTCCCACATATTTACAAAGATGTAAATTATCTTAACTGATAACATTGTAGAAACGAATTTAAAGTAATGAGAAAAATTGGCGAATATCTACGAACACTCAACAAATCTTCTATGTAGAATGTATTTAATCTGAAATATCTTTGAGAAAACTGAACAATGATGATTATCAGGTTCGGTTTTTTATAAAAAAAACAACTGTGCAATATGATTTTAAGCGGATTTAACTGTGATCCAGTGTAGATCAATTAGATTTGCTGCAGAAAGAAATTGAAAATGTAATAGATCTAATAAAATATATTTATTTATTGTCCGATTTTTCTGAAATGTTCGAGTTACTTTTAGAACAGAATAGTTTCGAGTTTATAATGGTAACGAAATAGATAACAGGGTAACATCGGGTCTGTATATAGTCGTACAGTTTCCAACTTGAGATAAGCATGATTCTCCTGCAGCACGAGGCAGCTGCGCTAATTTTACTGATATGTTATTCATTCGCAATAAAACGTGTTTATGCTCAAACTATACTCAAACGCAAAAGAAACTGTGACTGGGGTTTTAACGTATTTTTGCAGACATTCATAAATGAAAGTGTGTCGTGTTTGATATCAAATTTTAGCTTATTCAATTGCCTATAATTCAGAAAAGATGTTTTGAAAATAGCGTATTGGAAAAAAAACGTGTAGAGCGGGGTCGGGTATTATCGAACACTTAAGGCATAATATGTCAATGTTCGGTAATAGGAGATAAATTCCATGGGTTTTCTTCAAATTTGGAAAGATTCTGCATTTATCCTCGAGTTTGCACAATATCCGAGTAGCTGTGATTACACTAACTATAAAATAATGCTCTTTAGGAATCAGACCGTCTTGCTTGCATTACCGAACAACAGCTTTTTTTTCCGAACAGACATGCTTGCTTTTCCGAACACTTTCATGTTTTTTTTAAATAAAATCACATACGCTGATAAAAGGCCATTACACTTTATTACAATCTGAACATAATTGTTGACCTAGATAATATCCTATAAGCAAACAGTAGAATCGGATGAGGCAACTGATAAAAACTGCCTCATTTAAGTCTACTCTTTTTTGCAAATGCACACGTACAAGAATAGGTTGAATCACAAGCTGCCGTCAAGTGTAGACTACTATTGACTATCTGGCGTGTCGTTTTTGATCATGGCCAGTTAAGCAAAATTGATGATGATAGGCCAATAAGAACAAAAGTTATTGTCCGGGAACCGAGACATGGGGACAGACATACAGACGGACGGACAGCACACAAACAATATGTCTCCCCGCTAAGTGGGAGAGACACAATCAGTCGCTAATTGGCAACCCGTTCGTTATAATCTGACCATCCGACGGCTAGAGTACCTTCTCAGACGCAATATGTTTTATTTGCAGGAAACCTTAAAAAAGACTTTCCAATCTTCATGTGTTTAATTGGCAACAATCTCTTTACATATATCTTTTATAAGAAACCAGACACACTTAACACAGTAAATAATGTCCTGTCACCTCTAGTTCATCTGGAGTTGATTTTTATTTCTTCTATAATACATTTAACACAAGCTTCATCTGGAAAATGCATTTTCTTTATGAGTCTAGAAACAAGAAACACAATACTGTCTGACTCGCAGTCACTTTGTTGGTACAATTCTTCTAGAATTAATCTGGCACAGTATGTGTTTTGAGCTAAATCTAATACAATGTCTAGTAAATCGGCGAGTCCTGGGTGATCAAAGAACCACTCCTGACTGATCAAATTCTTTACTTTCTCTTCGACTAGTTTATAGAGGAAACCTCTGCTATGGCCTATTTCGCGCTTCATCAAAGCTCTGCTGAAGTCCATCGTCTAGATACCTGAAACAATTAGATCTACCACTGTATAGTAAAGTTGAGTAGATCGATCTGCATAATAAGCCTGCATTTATGGGACAGCTGTATGGATCCAAAGATGGATATATTGCGCACGATATGCTGACGATAATAGTGATTAGATTGATTATGTTGCTATATGAACCCTAAATGCTGGTCAGGTAACTCCATAATTGGACTAGCTAGATCTAAGTACTGATCTTGGTGTAAACTGTGACTATAACTTGGTATATTACTTTCTTTATTACGATACAGTACAAATCTATACAAACAACTTGGATCCAGATCAGGCAGCGATAGGCTCGGCGTCTGATCTGAGATTCAGGTTGTTTTCCACTTGAGTCGAAGTTGACAAACAGTTTCTGTAAGTTTCGAGAGAATCATTTAAGATTCCATCATGAGAATACCAGCATTCTATTTAAGAGTCTTTATCTAAATCAGCGCGATAAATGTTAAAGTCTCAAATAGGTAAGCTCCTCCGCTTCTTGCTTTTCATCATAGAAAAATCTAGGTTAGACCTACCCTGATCTTTTCAATGTTGAAAGGCAAAGGGAAATTCACAGTAGATCTAAGTGTTAACTATCATAGTTATTGCTTCAGATCTAGAGCATCATTCTCTGTGTATGTCGTGTGTGTGTGTGAATGTCTCTCTCTCTCTCTCTCTCTCTCTCTCTAGATCTCTCTCTCTGCCTGTCTATATCTCTTCTAGATATACGCCAAAACGCATTTCCGACGTCCTATGATCAACTTTTTTCTGGGGGAAGGACCCCAACCCCCTCAACATTAGGCCTACACATACCATATATTTCTCTTCCAAGCTATGCCCCTGCCTCTCTCTGTCTCTCTATCTTGGTGAAATGCTAAATCATGATTTATTACGTATCCAAACAAGCAGATCTAGAGCTATGCAGAAACTTGCATCTGTTTGTTTATTCACAACTTTATTATATACATTGCATGTTCGGAATAACAAGGACATGTCGGGACCACTTCTTCTTTTTCCGAACACCCGTGTAACTCTTAAGAATTGATGCCCTCTGTAGTTATGAGTTATTTTCCTTCACTCTACACGTGCATATGTATGAGCAAGTCAGTAGAATTAAAATTTCATGTAAAACTTAACTGTCGAAAAACTTATGTATGACGTCACTTATTGTTAACGATGCCGTAAGAAATACTTACTTGTAAAGATCACGTGTTCTTGTTCCCCGAAAGTTTGTTTTTAAGCACCAGTGTAGCTGTCTGGAGGGGTGAGTAAGTCAACAAAGAATAATGACGTTATATTATGACGTCAAAATGTTCATATACAGTTTAAAACTTATTCAGATAACGGTTTGAAAAAAATGTTCGGAAAAACAAGCATGTTCGAAAATACCCGACCCCGCTCTAAACCGTTTAACCCTTTACCTGATAGCATATGTCTAGTATAGTGAAGATAGGTGACTACTTAAAGTAGGTTGAAAGTAAAGCAGAATGCGCCTTAAGGCGCATTCTACTTTACTTTCAGCCTACTTTAAGCTATCCAGCGCTAGAATATAGAAAATATTCCATGTAAAATGTATTCATGACTGATTAAATTGGAACTATTTTCTTCAGCGGAAGAATAAACTGAATGCGCTAAAAGGCACTTCTATAAGGTAAAGGGTTAAACGCGGTAGGGGTCAAAATCAAAAATTCTCAATTTGTAAAATCGGTGTTACTGTGAATAAAATTGAAGATTAAGATTCTTTTACATGTAATGATTTAATTCTGATAAATTCAATAATATCTGGAATTACGACGTCCTTTTCGGCGTATTACCTGTACATTAAGACGTCTCTCGGAATTGACGGAACGTTGTACGACGTGCGGAAGAACTGCATTCCATTCGACCTGGAAAGCATTCTGTAGCTCCTGCAAATTGTTGATTCCATGCCGTAACCGTACCCTACTACCGAACAGATCCCAAATTTGCTCCATTGAATTAAGGTCTAGGAAAATGACACGTTTAACGCCGTTTGCATTTAGATATTGTCGCGTGCCGCCGAGAGCATATGCGGATGCGTATTGTCATGCATCAAAGTGGATGAATAGAACTGCTTCATGTCTCAACATGCTAATACCGCACTGTCTCGTTGTAGCGGTAGCCGTTTAAACCGACGTCGTGTATGCGTCAGTTCCAAGTGACGTCTTATCTGGCGTTAGTAACTCGAGGAATGCCACTCCGAAGCCGACCTGCAACTTTGCTGGAAGCTTTCACGAAGACTACAGTACTGATAGGTGTTTCTGTGGCAATTATAGGCCCGCGCAACATCATGAATGAGTTACTCTATTGAGCATCACCAACGTCTCTATTGGCTGACGTTGCTATAGTCTTGGCATAGCACGTTCTGATATAACAGTGGTTGTTGTGTGTTTTTCTTACTCATATGAGTTCCAAGAAAGGAATGAGAGGTTATTTGACCGATTCCACACTTGACAAATTTCTGCACGGTCAATCCATGCAAATATCCTGTTTTTGGGCGTTACGTAACGTTTAAGCTGATACTTACCGAAAGTGTACATTGTTCAATTAAGGATTTAGATGGGTACTGCTCTCCGAAACGAATCCGCAAAAGCTATAACCATCTTATTCAGTATTCAATTTTACATCATTTTCCAGAGTTAATTTTTTTTTCACCATCTATAACTGAAATTATGAGTATTTTTGTCTTGCTACCCTACTTTTCAAAAAACGTCCTAAAATGACGTTTTTCTTTCCGAGGATAAAAATAACAAATATTAATTGTGAAATATTAATAAAAAGATCAAAATTTATTTACGCATTCATACCTAACACATTGTTTTATACTAATACAAGCAGAAAAATTTAAATATTTTTCATAATTTACATTAAAATAAAATCTTATATTTCGGAAAAAATAATTTATGAGTCCATTTTTTTCTCAAAAATCATTTTTTACATTTTAGTAATAGAGATTTGTACAAAAATTAGGCAGGGGCATTCATAGTGACCACACTTAAAATTATCTACCATGTCTCTAGAACAAAATACAATTTTTTTTAGGAGGGTTGACCTTATGTAACTTGAGAAAAAATGAAATTGTGTTTGAGAGGGGTCAAACTTTGTGGGAAAGTAAAATCAAGGAAAATTGAAGTTTGTTGGTGTAACATGCACTGTCATTTGCAAATATTTGTGGAATTCCCAAAAAATGTCAATTTAATAGCTATTGTCTGTTTTACAAATTATTTTCTGCAAGATAAACAATATTCTCCAGCAAGAAATGTGAAAAATACAGTCAATTTTGTATAAAGCAACCACCTTGCGAATCAGTGTGCATACCTCTTCATTATGACACTATAGACTAATTAACTCAGGGTAGAAATAGAGACGAAAACTCCAAATGAAGCATTCTGAATTAGTTTTATCCTGCATTAAACAGACAGCTCCATACCAGACAAAATATGGGTATTCACTAGAGTGATGGATTAATACAAGATTGACTGTAAAAGTTGCCAATGATTACCAAGTTTCATAATAAACGGCTGGTATGTTGCAACCCAATAATTGCAATAGATATTTAACCCTTTACTCCATATATAGCTTATTTTAAGTATTGAAGAGAGATGGTTGCATAAAGCAGGCTGAAATTAAAGCAGGATTCATTCTGCTTTAGTTCCAGTCTGCTTAAACTATGTACATTCTGCTTAGATAAAGGATTTTTATTGTTCATATTCATGACTGTATAAAATTAAACTATTTACTCGAGTGAAGGAATAAATTAAATGTGTTAAAATGAGTATCAATGGAGTAAAGGGTTGATTTAGGAAAACAGGTTTAGCATGTACATGTACCACAGGTTTGATTTAAAGTCAGACCTGTATTTAATAGGCAGTCTGTTCCTCTACCTTTGATGTGGTTCTGGGGCTTATTTGTCATAGGGAATGACCGAGATGATCCCCTCTGCTACAGTGGGAAAAAAAACGTTATTCTTTCCTGTTTACACGCAAACGTAAAACACTAAAATGCAGAAAAAGAATTGTTTTTTGACAATTCTGATTTTTCATTGTTATCTGAGTGGCAACCAGTTTGGAGCCTGATCAGACGCCGGCTCCACACTGTTTGCACTGGAAATAGTACTTTTAGCGTAAAAAACGTTATAACTGCCATGGAAAAGAATAGCGTTTTCTCCGCTGTATAAGAGCTAAAAGGAAGGCGGATTGGTGGTTTAATCCAAACAGGCTGCTTCGGAACAAAGGAGATTAGCCGAAATCATCTTCCTGTAATCATCATCATGTCATCTCATCATGCATCCCTCATCATTTATGGGCGCTTATCTCACAGATCCTAGCAAATCTAGCTCTAACGGCTCGGGCAACATGATTTACCTCAGCCGGAAAGAAATCCTCATGTATAGGTCGTTTGCAGTTAAAAAAAAACACTATAATTTTCAAATATCTCCACAACAAGACAACGCAGTCAAATGGGATTTTGCATAGATCTATGATATACCTATACCAACTCTGACAAAAAATAATAATTTTTTTCTCTTCGTAATAAAAAAGTTTTATTCATAACTTCTATATAAAATTTGGACTTCTAAGGGACACTTTTCCGAAGGGTGATTTCAAGTTATTCAACAGCCTTTCTTTCACGACTCCGTAACGCCACACCGTTAAGCTATCGCATACCATAGTAGTTTACAACTAACCGAACGAGGCCCTGACTGGAGTACGTTAAACGTATTAACCGACCATACTGTCATTTTCGAACATGTTGGATCCTGATCGGACACCGAAGCGGCACCATTTCGTATCTGAATAGGATCCGAACCATGTGCCACTCATATAAAAGTTTTATCACCAAAACGCAAAATAACTAAATGTGATAATTAGTAGAAGAGACATGTTCATACTAGACGATCTACACAAACTTACCATAATCAAGTTTTCAACAGAATGTTTCCAGAGCAGTTCGTAAACCTTTATTATTTTATCGTTTAAATGTAGAAATGTTGGAGCTTCGGTTTGAAAAGTAATGCAATTCTCTTTATTCCTGGAGAAGAGTTCATGGATTTAGCATAGTAAAACTGTAATGGGGCCTCACAATTAATTTTGTACAACTAAACAACCTATATCAGCACGGGATTCACTTTTCAGACAGAAGCAACTAGCACGGGATTTTACCTTGGGATATTCTCCCATAATAAACAAACGTTATCAAGGTAATAGCCAAATAACACCCCACGTAATTGACCATTTTCAGCGACACAAAATTTATATAAAACAAAGAAGAAAAGTTTTTAGTCAGACTATCAAAAATTCTGAATTTCCTTGTCAGAGTTGGTATAGGCACATCATAAGTGTATGCAAAATTTCAATAAAATACGTTTACTAGTTTTAAAATTATCTAAGATTTATCGTGTTATTTTGAACTGCAAACGACCTATACACTGTGAAGAAACTGTATAACTAATAAAATCCATTGCAAACAGATTGGAGCCAGATCAGACGCCGGGTAATCCGGCGTCTGATCAGGCTCCAACCTGTTTGCCACACAGATTAAAAAAATGAAATTAATTTTCTACAGGTTTGTGCATTGTGTTTGCGTTTATTCGGGAAATAGTAGATCTAATGTCTTTATCTACTGTAGCCTACATTACGCTCAATAAATACAGCGTTTCGTATCGCTGGCTGACTGTTCGGAACTCAACGATAGGATCAAGAGCAGACGCCTCTAGTTAATTTGCAGCTCTTATTGACATTTTTTGCAAGTTGAAAAGTATGAAAACAGGATTTAAATTTCTTCGCAGACGAGTTCTCTAAGCATGCGACAACTGAGCAAATTAACCATTTCGCTCTCAATGACGCTTAACCCTTTCCCCCATAGAAGCGCCTTTTAGCGAATAGAATTTATTCTTCCGCTGAAGAAAATAGTTCCAATTCAATCAGTCACGAATATATATTATAGGGAATATTTTCTATATTCAAGCACATGATAGCTTAAAGCAGGCTGAACGTAAAGCAGAATGCGCCTGAGTAGTAGTCACATATTTTCAATACTAGAACTAGGATATCAGATAAACGCGTTTGCAAACAGTTTGGATCCTGATCAGTCTGACAATGAATTTAATAAAACCACCGAACAATCCCGACTTAATTTCTCATCAATAAACCAACATTTTCCGATAGGCCTACTTGAAAAGTTAATAAACATTGGGGCGCAATGAGTTATTATTGAAGAGTATCGGTGAACGTTAGATGTCGTACTATATGGGTTGTTTGCATCGGTTAACGTTACTGTTCGCTGATACGGTACTTGAACGCGCTACTGGAAACGGGGTTTGTATTTACCTCCCTTTATTATGTAAAAAACTTTAGTATGTAGATTCCTAATTGTGTTTCATATATAATACCAAAGAAAGTATAATTATCATATTTTTTTACGGAATTGTGTGTTTAAAATTTATAACTTAAAATGTCTACATGTTTACAAAGATTTAAATTATCGTGACTAATATCATCTTAGAAACGAATTGATGAAGTTGAAAAAACTGACGTCTTTCTATATCAAAATCTATTCATATTTTAACGGATGCACGTGAAATTTCTCTCGCGTGCGATGTTACTTTTGAAATCCCTTACACTTTGTGTAACGGAGAACTTAAACACATTCCCCAGTTCAATAACGGAGTCTCCATTGTTCTCAATAGGAGTGAACAGACAGGTAAAGTGTGCTTAGCCAATGTCACTAATCTAAAGTTGTCTAGAGAGGCCCTTACAAACTCACACTCAATGTTTTTTAATGGGTTTTATTAACCAACTAAAAAATTCAAGACTAAATATGAATTACTATAATTTATTTATGCTCTTCGGTGTATTACTGGGAAAAAGCAGTGGTTTATCACTGGATAATTTCAGTTTCAAGCAGTGGCAAAAGCGTCGCGCGTGCTTCTTTTATAAATTTCCCCGAAGGGCTCCCCAAGAATCGTAGTTAATCGTGTCTTACCATTCAATTCCGGCATAAATAGAATAACTGGGGTTTTTCAGTGTAAGATTGAATTTAATCCATTGAGTGAATATCAGACGATATATTTTCAGAAGTTTTCGATATAAACTTGGGGCTATACACGGGGTAAATCATGTACTTTCGCTTTCAATTGTGGAACTGTTTCGTTTAAAAAGTGGTTAAAACCATAAATAAACAGAATAACTGTATTTTTTCAGTGTTAGATCGACTTTAATCCATTTCGTGAACATCATACTGTTATGTTTTCACTATTGGCTTCTCCACTCGTGAAAATATAACGTCTTGTATGTTCCCTCAATGGATTACATTTCGAACTGATACTGAAAAAAACCCATCAACCATGCAGTTATCCTCTATTTATTTTTTTCTTCAATAACGCGTTTACGCTAAATAACCTATTATTTCCATTGCAAACAGTTTGGCGCCAAATCAGGCACCGGGTAACCCGGCGTCTGATCACGCTCCAAACTGTTTTCCACTGAGATTAAAATTGGTAGATCTAGTCAGAATTGTCAAAAAGTTATCATTTTCTTTTAATCATTGCAGTGCGTTTGCGTTTCGTTTGTTTGGTAGAGTGTAATAGATCTGAGGCTTCACCGCCGTTCCTCTGACCTTCCGGCCAAGCTCAGGGGTTCAAATTAGGAACAAACTCCGATCAAAGTCTATCAGTATGTTTATTCTCAGTATGGACTCCTAATCATGACAATCAAAACTACCATACAGTCTTTTAAGACCGCACTAGGGAGTAATATAGATAAATTACCAACTTTCTATCAATGTGGAACACGTAAGAATAATATCCTACATACATCAATGTAGTTGTTTAAACTACGATTTATTTCGTTGTAATTTAGTTGCAGATCCATCATGTAGATGCGGAAGTCCATGCGAAAATTCATTTCATTTTTTTCTTGAATGTCCCTTATACACACAAACACGAAACATTATGCTAAACAACCTATCTCATATAAATCAAGTAACCTTAGATCTCCTATTATCTGGAGATGAATCGAAACCTCTTGATTTTAATATGCATATCTTTCAGACAGTCCATAAGTACATCCACGATACCATGCGATTCTCAACAAACACGCAACAATAAGTTTATGCTATTGTTATATATAGTTATGTTGCTTTGCTTTAGTTTAACCGGTGGCACTCTAAAACCAATATTTTGCCATTAAGTTGTACCTCAAAGAGTATTTGAAACTTATCCTACTTATCCTATTAAACACTTTACTGGATACAAGGACTATATAGTCGATTACAACTTTTTTTGAAAATCGTTAAACAATTTGTATTAATGTAAATGAGTATAAACATCACCCGGTTGTGCCATCGATTGCTATTCTAACAAAGTAACTATTGTAATTTCTACTTTATTATGCTATGCCACTGTTTTGTATATATCTAGGGAAAGGGCCATTGATAATGTTGTAATAACTTGTAGCCCAATCCCTTTGCACATGTTATTATGCAAATAAATATGTTTAAACTATTCGTATTCATCCGTTGAGTGGTTCGCGACAACACGGGCTGTCGGAATGGAACGATAAGACACGATTGAATACGATTCTTGGGGAGCTCGGCGAAAATTCATAAAAGAAGCACGCACGACAATTCCACTGCTTGAAATCACCTATAAATGGGCAGTTTAAAACCATAACAAACCGAAAATAGAACGTCTGACATAGCTTAAACATTACCACACGGCTTAGTGTCACGTGATACGGCCGGGATCATCTTCACACTGTGCGACCGTATCTACGATTTTGCAATAAAATGAGTCACATGTCGACACAACGATGGTAAAACGAAAGCAACGAGCATTTATAGTATATACTTATGCGCATTTAGAACCCATCGTGTGGCCCTACAGTAAACGCCTTTTCGTCCCTCTGGCCGTCCCTCCCTCCCGTCCCTCCGTCAGTCAGTCAGACTGTCACACTTTTTTGTCCGCTCTCTAACTCAAATATTTTTTTTATCCGATCTTCCACAAACTTGCTGAAAATGTGTTTTGGTATAAAATGTAGGCCAAGTTCGATAACTACTCAAATTGTATTAGGCATGTCGGAGTTATTACCCGTAAATTATTTAAAAAAAAAGAAGGTTGTTACAGCCTTGTCCGCTCTCTAACACAAATAGTTTTTACCGGATCTTCACTAAACTTGCTGAAAATGATTATCAATATAAAATATAGGTCCAGTTAGATTAGATAACTACAATCGCATGTGGCATGTCTGAGTTTTTGCCCTTTCAGTAAAATCGGACTGTTTCAGCACTTTTTGATCTATAACACAAAATTCTTTCATTGGATCTTCACCAAACTTACTGAAAATTTTCATTTATATAAAATCAAGGTTAAGTAGCCTTTTTGTGTTCAAAGTGTTTAAACAATCCGTCATATGGACGAAAGGATACCAATACACATAGTCAGCAAGATTTTGTTAGAGAGCAGAAAAGGCTGAAACAGTCATTTTTTAATTATTCAAGGGCGATAACACAGACATGCCTAATGTGATTTTGCTAGTTATTAAACTTGACTTAGATTCGATACTAATAAACATTTACAGCAAGTTTGGTGAAGATCCAAAAAGAAATATTTGCGCTAGAAAGCGGACAATGATGAAACAGTCATTTTCAGCAAGCTTGGTGAAGATCCTCCGTATTTTTTTATACGGTCACCCTCAGTGATTATTATTTACAAGTTGTGACTGGATCTCATAGTTTAACCCTGTTCCTGCTGGTCGCAATTTTACGGAGTTTACAAACTGTTTGAATCTGGCGGCGTCTAATCTGGGTCAAACCTGTTTGACACTCGTCTTAAGGTTTGTTAATTAAAACAATGCATAACTCTAAACTTAACAAATTTTGCAGTATTTCAAAGCAGACGTCTGTGCAGCAGAATAAGGGTTTACCACTTCATTTAAGGGCTCCAGATAAGCAGAAAAAAACTGAACAAATCCAACATTTTCTCACTCATTTCAGTACCGAATGCTATGGTGTAACTACTCATTAAAATCGTCTCTTCGAGACGATTATAATGAGTATGACACCATTTGGTTTAAAAAAAAGAAATAAAGATTTTAGTTTCGAAATACTTCCTTTATCTGGAGCCCTGTATTTACAGAGTTGTCCTTCTTTCCATTCACAAGAGAGGCTCTTTTAATCATGTATAACAAGTAAAAATAAAAAATAAAAATAAAAAAGCGAATTTCATAGATAAAGCCGATTTTTGTGAAAGAATCACGACCCATGTAATTCAAATGTGATCCCAAGCAACCGTTTTATGCAGGTTTCCCAAAAACACCTGTCCCGTTTTCCAAAAGTCGTTGATTTCTGTGAGTAAATGCAATTACTGTTGAAAGTGCATCCTTACAGTTAGTTTTATGTTATGTTTTTATGGAAGGGTATTATATTAGCTAGACAGAAATGCAAAAAGGGTGTCGTTTCATCAAATATTATTAGTGATATGACCTCTTTTGTCGAGATAGGGTGAGAATATACCTACAATCAGTTGTACCCCTTGTCTCTATATATACCTTTTGACAATTTTTTCTCTCAAAAATAAATCGTGCCGGGTCCCTGTGCGTGATATATATGAAGCTAGTCTTAGTGGTTGAGACAGACGACAGTGTAAAGCATGTTTAAAGTAAAGCAGACAACTCCCTTTGGGAGATGTCTGCTGTACTTCCAGCATGTTAAATTAGCATTCACGTGCCAAGATCATCATACGTTTCTTTACCCTTACAGTGGAGAATCTGTTATTCTTTCCCGTTTAAACGAAACGAAACGCAAACGCAAAACACTAAAACGTAGAAAAGTGCAACTTTTGGACAATTCTGATAATTCATGTTTAGCTTGGTGGCAAACAGTTTGAAGCCTGATCAGACACCGGGTTACCCGGCGTCTGATCTTGCTCCAAACTGTTTGCAATAGAAATAATAGTTTAAGCGTAACCGCGTTTATTGGGAACAAATAACAGTTTCTCCACTGTATAACCATGACCACGCTGAAATGTCGTCTGCTTCAAATATATTGTCTGCGAAACACTGAAAAATATTTTGAATGTTTTATTTACTGAATATAATTTGAATATTAGTGACAAACATTTTGGATCAAGATCAGACGCCGCGTTACGCATTCGCCGCCATTAGCCGCGTTTACATGTAGCATGCTACAAGTTAAAATCTTTATCAGAGCAAACCAAGAGACAAACATGAAAGAAGATTGTTTTTCTTTGAAATCCGAGTCTCGAACAGTTCAGATTCTGATAAGTAGTCAGGTAACACAGTAGTTGATCAGACTCCAAACTGTTTGTATATCACGTATATTATACGAGTTCTTATATACAGTGGAGAATCTGTTATTCTTTCCCAATAAACGCGTTTACGCTAAAACTGTTATTTGCAGTGCAAACAGTTTGGAGCCAGATCAGACGCCGGGTAACCCGGCGTCTGATCAGGCTCCAAACTGTTTGCCACCAAGATAAACATGAATTATCAGAATTGTCAAAAAGTTGTACTTTTCTACGTTTTAGTGTTTTGCGTTTGCGTACGTTTGCGTTTAAACGGGAAAGAATAACAGATTCTCCACTGTACCGTGGAGAAGACGTTATTCTTTTCCTTTTAAACGCAATCGAAACGCAAACGCATTGCAATAAAAGGCATAAAATATTCCAAACTGAGTTTGCAATTAAAATAATCACTTTCAGCACAAACACATTTATTGGGAAAGAATAAAGTGTTCGACTCGCGGAATAGATTAGTCACCTGACTAAGTGAGTAACCTTCATTCATTCATTTATTAATTTATTTATTCATTCTTTCTGTCTTCCTTCCTTCCTTCCTTCCTTCAGTCATTCCTTTCTTCAGTCCATCCATCCATCCACCATCCATCCATCCATCCATCCATTCATTCATTTCTTTATTTCTTTTTTCTTTTTCCTTTCTTTCCCTAGTTTTTAATGAGACATAATAACAGCTTACCGACTGGCCTGCATTTGAGTTATAACCACACAATAGTTTACCCTTTGTCTATTTCAGGGCTGCCATAAGTTGACATGAAAAATCCTAAGATTTCTAAAATTGCATTTTTCAATTGCGATTTTACCAATCGTACCTTAACCCCATATCCTGTTTCTTGTTTTATTGACAAGCGACTTCTTAAAGCAGGCTGTAAGTAAAGCAGAATGCGCCTTAAGGCGCAATCTGCTTTACTTTCAGCCTGCTTTAAGCTAACATGTACTGGGAAAAAATCCGGAGATTTAGGAAAAATCCGGAGAAATGGCAGCCCTGCTACTTCTTGCAACTTGGTCTAGTTTTACGAACCGTTTGGTGGTTCTACCCGGTTGCCGATTTGTGCCTGAAACAGTGCAAGAAGGGCATCTGAGGTCTTCCTCCGCCATATAGCTGGACGTCGGGATATGCATGACTGAAATGCTGTTCAAAGCGACGTAAATAATAAAAAATCTAAATTCAAACCTTTTAGATCACGATCAGACATCGAATGAAATAGGTGTCTGTTAATAGTTACTTACAATCTGTTTGCTCTTGTTTATTTACGTATCTTCATTAAAATAACGTTAAAATAGTTTCGAAAACAAAAGCAGACAATATATTTTATGCATACAGTGGAGAATCTGTTATTATTTCCCGTTTAAACAAAACGAAACGCAAGCGCAAAACACTAAAACGTAGAAAAGTGCAACTTTTGGACAATTCTGATAATTCATGTTTATCTTGGTGGCAAACAGTTTGGAGCCTGATCAGACGCCGTGTTACCCGACGTCTGATCTGGCTCAAAACTGTTTGCAATAGAAATAATAGTTTTAGCGTAAACGCGTTTATTGGGAAAGAATAACAGTTTCTCCACTGTACAACACTTTAACAGGATGGATAACACGTTCAGCAACTTCTCTAGCTGTTTTAGTCTGATGTTTACCAGTGTATGTGCAGATCGCAGGGGATTACACTTTTAACGTCTGCATAATCACTGTCTGGACATATTAACACTTCAGTTCCTCTTTAGGTCTTACCAAGGTTAAGTACTCGCTCTCTCTCTCTCTGTTTCCGTCTCTGTTTCTCTGTTTCTCTGTTTTGTGACTCGCTATCTCCCCCTCTCCTTCTCTCTTTCTGCACCTGTCTCTGCCTCGCTATTTCTCTGACAGTATGTCTGTCTCTGTCTGTCTGTCTCTCCCTCTGCCTGTCTGTCTGTCTGTCCCTCTATCGGTCTGTATGTTTACAGTGGATAAGACGTTATTCGTCGCCGTTATATAAGCGCAATGAACCACCATTACATGGAAATAAAATGTAGATAATTACATTGTTTGTTGTCTTACGGTTTATTTCAATCTAAACGGCAAACAGTTTGGAACCAGATCAGACGCCGGGTTACCCGGCGTCTGATTGACTTTAAAACTATTTGCAATGCAAATAATAACACTCCTATTTTCTAATATTTTGACCTCTATAAGCGCCTTTTTCAAACAAAAGCATGTCCAAAGATACACGTTTCTTTTTTGTTACATGCATTCAGCAATTTGAAAATGTAACCAAAAATGTGACGTGTGTTTGGACATAAGTTTCAAGTTTTATTTAAACTCATGGCCCATTCGGGCATAAGAGATAACAAACAATCAACAAAACATGTATGATGAAATGAAGAACATGTCTTATGGTTATTAAAATGTATTCCTTATTATAAGGAAGATGGCTCATTTATTTTCAACAATGAAATTAAACGTTCTGGTTTTTTAATTGCTGTTGTTTTAGTTCAAATAAAGAACAAGGGAAGCAACTCAACAATAACCTTTGTAAAGCCACTGCAGTATTTACCTCCATTTATCCTCTTTAGAAGCCAATGTGCTCACTTTACAATTTCAATACATGCATGTAACAAAATGACTGACATTTTGCAGAGATCCAGATAAGATGCGTACATTTAACATTGATCAGCAATATCTGGCTTAATCCACAGCCAATGCCCACGCCCAACCACCCACTAGAGTCGTCTCTACGAGTCGTCCCCAACAAGTGATCGAACGCGGGAACCGACCGAGAAATGGAAATTTTAGAACTTGAAGCATGCACCCCATCTGGAGCTCTGACTATATATGACATAATGAAGAAATTTACAAGATAGACCCCTGTGGCTGTGTTATGAAATGATCATTCACAATCTCAATCCTGATTTATCAGTCAGTCTCAGGGTGTATTTTACATTAGGTCCAGTGACCGAGTCAACAAATCTAGATCATCTGTCCAGCAATTGACTTTCCAGGGTATGGACAACTTTAAACTGATAATATTTACTAAGCTAATTAAAAGACATATTTGAAAGACCAACGTACTGATATTTTCTTAACCTTACTCCATAGTAAGCTATAGAACCATCCACAAAGATCTATATTTATATTGACAGTATCATTTGTATGCATTCTAACACATAAATCACAAAATCTACCTTTGATTGGCTAGTTTTTAATAATTTTATTTACTTACTATTATTAATATTTATTTTTTAAATTATATCTAGTGTTGTAGATTTTGAAATATTCAGGTTTTCCTCTTGTCACAGCTCCATGTCAACCGCAAATAACTTTTATTTGCAGCTAACAAAGGCCTGCATCCAAGTTGACAAATGATTGTAAAACACTGACCAATTACTACTATTACTGTTTGAATATAATGAATTTACATGCCAACTTGGGGTGATTTTACCATCATGAAACAGTTGTAATTTAACTATTAACAAACCAATGAGATCAAATAGAACACTTGGTAATACTAAACAACATTGATTACCATATTTACATTATGTTAATGTCTAAAGGCTAAATATGCATTTTTAAACCTCTCCACGCTGGAATTTTCAGAACAAAAGATTAAACTTTTAAAAAAGTTTAGAAAACATGATGCAAAATGGAGCACTGGCTACCCATGAGCAAATGCTCCATTCCCCATCCTATTTTCAATATGCATTAAAATACTTCAAAGCAATAAATTTTAATTTGAACTACCTCAGATACTATATATACAGTTGATAACAACAATTTCTTTTTCTACTTAGGATTATTCAATACATGTATACATTTTCTAGATGCATTGTAATGTTTCAAAACAATAAATTTTACTTTTCAAAATGTTTATAAAATCCTATGCAAAATGGAACATCTGCTACTGATGAGCAAATGCTCCACCGCCCATCACATTTTCAAAATGTGTCAAAATGCACCTCCATCGGTCAATGAGATAATCATTCATAAATTACTTATAATGTGTACAATATTGAAATTTAATAAAAAAATAAATTTTACTCTTTCTTTTACAGTTTAGAAAACATGATGCAGATGTTTCAAAACAATAAATTTTACTTTTCAAAATGTTTATAAAATCCTATGCAAAATGGAACATCTGCTACTGATGAGCAAATGCTCCACCGCCCATCACATTTTCAAAATGTGTCAAAATGCACCTCCATCGGTCAATGAGATAATCATTCATAAATTACTAATAATGTGTACAATATTGAAATTTAATAAAACAATAAATTTTACTCTTTCTTTTACAGTTTAGACATGATTTTCACAGGCGAAAAACTGATTTCAGTCTCATCTGTGTACATAACATATAATCTTCGAAATAGATCTACATAACTATTAAAATGTTTCTTTTTCCCTTTTTTCTATAGCTGTTGCATAGATCTATATCATTCTCTTAGTAGAGGACTTGTAATTGTGTGTAAATGTTCAACTTGCATTAAGCTGCAGGTTTTCTACAGTAGGCACTGACGTCACAAGGATTTCCCCAAGAATATTAGCGGAATTCCCTATGTTGTCACTTTTGACGTCATTCGTTACGTAATTACTTTTCTGTCGATGGATCTCACAGGTGCTTGGCGCGGTTTTGAAGTTTGGCTGCAGATATCGGAAATTAAACGTTTCTTATAGGTAGCCGGGGTTCTGGATTCTGTCGAGCACTTTTGATAGATATATAATGTTGGTTAACAGATTTAATTTGAACTATTTTATTTTGACCTATTAGATGTTGCTTGATAGATCTAATTTGATCTATCTATCAGAATCTTTTTGCGATGATATCGGGCTGCACTCGTTAACCGGCTATCGTTTAAGATTCTCTCATTTTCTCACGAAAACTTTTAATTAAATCGCCAAGATCAACGGCTGAGCCGGCGAACATGACACTTGAATCTCTAAGATACGGGTATTTCTGGACACATTGTTGGTGCGTGCAGCGCGATGATATTGCAGGGGGTATAAGTTCATCGCGTCAGGTTTAAATGTAATTATAGGGTTTGCGTCCCTTGGACCATAAATCAATTCTACTGACAGTTGTGACGTTATATGCGAAGATCTCTCATTATGATAATAGAATAAATGGCTACTGTATATAATGCTTTTCATGCATTGTCATGCATTTGTTATGTCATGCATTTGTTCAGATGTTACTAGTTCTATATATTACTGAATTTGTTGTTGATACGTTGTCAGAATTATAGGTTTTATGTGGGTAGAAAAGTATGCCATAGAACTATACGTTGTGCGTTCTGTTTGGTCGTTTTATAAGTTATAAAGTTACACAAGGCTAAGTTTATATAAATAAATAGCCTACATATACACCTTCTCCGCTACAAAAACAAAACTTGTTTCCAGAGGATTCATAGTAGAGGTT
Source organism: Gari tellinella (assembly GCA_922989275.2). NCBI lineage: Eukaryota > Metazoa > Mollusca > Bivalvia > Cardiida > Psammobiidae > Gari > Gari tellinella. The sequence continues at coordinate 96,940,251 of OV277858.1, forward strand.
CTAGATTGATGGACACAGTTTCAAGAGATAATGGAAATTTGCTCTTGGAAAAGTTGATAAATCAAGAACGAAGTTTAGAGCTTTTGAGTTTATATTTCATCGATTACTTTAAGAGCATTGAAACAATAACAGTCTACGACTATACAAAAAGCATTTATGATAAATAACAATTAATTTGTACTTATACTTGCATTGTAAATGAGAACAGTTTCAGTATAAGATCTAGATCTAGTCACCATACAGCTTCTCTTTCAAAATATTTATTACAATAACAATTTCAAAAAGTACTGCAGCTTTGTAACTTAAGGTAGATTTTAGTGTTTGGTAAACAGAGTAACTAAAGATCAGACAGAGTCTCCATAGAAGAAACTGTCTGACCCTAGTCTGAACTGTTTGCAGATGACTTGTATCAGTCTGCAGTCTCATTATTTTTAAAACAAACTTTTTCAGGGTGGCTAGATCGCTGAAAATTTATATGTACGCATTGAAAACTAGCTTGAATGATATAGATTATTTCTATTGATCAATGTCATCTTGATGAATGTATTGAATGTGTTACCTCATGGACTTGTTAGTCTAAAGGTGGAAATAAAATCTTATCTTATCTTATCTTATAATAACAAATATCACATATACAACAAACATGGCGTACACAGCCATTAAGAACCATAAGAGACTATCACAGTTCAAGTATCAAAGACATTATTCGATTCAGTAGTAATTATTATATAAATATACTAGTATATATGTACAAAGGTAAGACCATGTGGATGTTGCTAATCGTTGAACTAAAAAATGCAATAAGAAAAAACCCTAAAAAATCTGAGAATCAAAAAAAGTTCACTAATGCGTATTTTTAAGAAAAGAATTAAAGAAGTCGTTATCATCTTTGATCAGATCAAAAATGAACTGATTAGCAACAAACACATGGGATAGGAAATATTTTAATCTTTAAGGGATAAGAAAAATATGCATTACTTACATAAAAGTTGAGTTCTTCTTTTTCAAAAATTTAAACAGGTTTTGGCACATATATACGTATCAGACTGGGATGGGTAAATAAAAAATTCAGTTGGTCAAGATTACTAAAATTCATAAAGTCGATACAAGCACCAGAAGCTTTAAGAAATAAATTTGTTCTAAAATCGTTATATATAGGGCAGTCTAAAATACATGTTACAGATCAAATTTTAGTGATGAGAAGAGTTTGATGAACGGAAATGGTTCTGATACTGCTCATAACTCTTGCATAAATACCATGAGCGTTACTCCCTTTCTCTATACGCTAGATCCAGGCAAATAAAGTCATAGGTTACCTCGGTTATACCGAGAGCTTGCTATATTTCTTGTTTTGACTGATGGTTATAGGGAATAGACACTGGCGTTCCGAAAGCACCCTCCAGATCTTTCTCTCTATAGATGATATTTATAGATAGTTTATATATATATATAACGTATTTCAGAATACAGTGCAGACTCCGATCGAGGGACTCCTATAGGAGTCCATCGACCGAGGTGTACACTGTTTTCAAAGATCGTGCGCTTGCATTTTATCCAATAAACTGCGGCGTTGTTTTTTTTTAAAAAAAGACAATACATGTATAGAACAAAACAAAACACAGCTCTAGCTGGAACGTTTGATAAAATGATGTCCTACATGACATTCCATATTGTACATATTCAGGTTTTATAGCTGTATTTAATGTAAGGACCCGTGTCGCCATGAGCAAGCCATCTTCACCCTCGAAACATTGGAAAACTAAATATAATAAACAACAAAATTATGAAATTTATTCCGGCCTTAGTTTCCAATGTTTGCGGGAGGGGGTTGGCGGGCCTGCTGAGACAAAGGGTTTTTATTTTTGTTTCTTTTTCTTGTTTGGTTTGTTGTATATCCGTTTATAAAAACCGGGTATTATCGATGGAAATATTTTCGAAAAGGCGCTTGCCTTTATATATGCATTTAGAAACAGACAAAGTATTCAATTGGACTGTACGATACATCCTTTTCAGTATTGTACTTCTATTTACTATCCACCTTTCCTTCCAACTTTAAAAATACCAACGCACTACAAAAACCAGCAATAAAGCAAACAATTTACCTTAAACCACCATAAACACAATGACAACACATATACATATAAGCTCTCTAAATGTTCGCGGATTGGCTAACAAGGAAAAACGTGAAAAAATATTTACATGGATCAAAGATCAAGCAATATCAATTATTTTCTTACAAGAAACACATAGTTCAACAGAAACTAAAGACATTTGGGAAAAGCAGAGGGGATCAAAAGCATATTTTAGTGAAATTAGCACCCAAAGTAAAGGCGTAGCTATACTAATAAACAATAACCTGAATTATAACATTATAAATTACCAAGAGTTGATACCAGGTAGGTTACAATCTTTAGAAATAGAAATTAACGACAAAATAATTACACTCGTAAATATCTATAGACCAAACTCAGACGACACTTTAATTTTTGAAAATCTTGAAAACTATAGGAACAACAATAATGAAAAAACTTTTATAATAGGAGGAGACTTCAATACGGTCATACATGAAAGCATAGATAAGAAAAATGGTAACAAAAACACGCACCCAAAAATACGTCAAACAAAAAAATACACTCACTCAAACAAATTCTCTCATAGATATATGGCGCCAAATGCATCCAAATAAAAAACAATATACATGGCATTCCAACAACAGACCAACCATCTTTTGTCGTTTAGATTATTTTTTAATATCAGACAGTTTTTTAAACTGCGTTAAAAATCAGAAATAAAGCATGGCTACAACACTGACCATTCACTTATAAATATATCGGTAGATCTTACAAAAGTCGATAGTGGACCGGGAATCTTCAAACTAAATAATAGCATTCTATTAGAAACAGATTACCAAATAAATACGAAAGACTCAAGCAGGAAACGTAACACAAACAACACACCCACCTCTCAAGCAGAACACACACACACAGTCATACCACAACAAACACACACATTCACACACACGCAATACAATTCCTACATCTACACACTAAATAGAAAACAACACGCAAGACAAACATAAAGCAAAGTGAATATAGGAGCCCGCCTTGGTACGGTCAGTAGCAATCAATAATTAACTATAAATTAATTAATTATTAACAACCACTGGGGGTTAAACCTGGGTTTAGGGGCGCCCAACCTCACACTTATCTCCTATATGCACCTATAAACACGAACAGTGTACATAAAATATAAACCCTGTTCCACAACCTCACAATCAAAAAGACCGCCAGCACAGTAAGTAAATACATGTAAAACATTTAACAAAAACTTCTATGACAAGATCATTAGTAACATGGGAAAGAATTAAACATTCAAGCCCGTGTTAAAAATAACCCACTATGGCAACGGTCAAATTGTACTCAAGCAACTAGTCTGTAGTTACGAGCAACTGTAAGACATGGAAGGGTCCAGGGTACGACAGAGAGGGAGTGAAAAAACAAAGCACGAAAATCTGACATAACTCCCCCGGTTAAGGACGGCTTTAGAGATACATCATCATGTAGTGCTAAGCCCTGTCTGTCGTCGCACAACCAAAGAGGAAAGCATAGTTATCAATTGTAGACTGATCGATAACCACACGTGAAGTGCGCAGCAATATAGTTGGATCATAATCTTTTTTGAGGAAAAATCTAATACGTTTCACAAATAGGTTTTGAAAATGTATATGTCCAAGAATCTTACGAAGTCTGTAAATCACATCACCATAAAACTCCGGATGTGAAATACCTTGCCGCAGAAAAGACTTTAAGTTACATTTATACTTGTTAATGAGAGGAAGATTTCTATAAAAGAATTTAGAAAATGTTTTACGAAGTTTATGAAATCTGTACCCCTGTTTAAGAAGCTTTTCAGTAATAGTTTTATTACGAATGTGGAAGTCCTCAACAGAGGTACAGGCCCTAGCAAAGCGAATAAGTTGTGAAATATAAACCCCGTAAGATGTGGAACGGGGAACATCGCCATCTAGATGAGGATAATTTACAATACTAAAATCAAAATCATCTCGTTTATCGTAAATCATAGAAGAAACAATTCCGTTATTTATAAAAAGATCCAAATCTACAAATGGTGCCGACAAATTTGACTCGTTTGTTTTATTAAGGCGTAGTTCTTTTGGGTAAATAAAAGGAAACAACGAATCAAAAAATGGGTTGTCTATATTAAAAATATCATCTAGATAGCGCGATGTATTGTTAAAGGCTTCGATCATATCTGCCTGTGTATCAGGTTTTAGACTAAGCATAAAGTCCCTCTCATAACAGTACAAAAATAGGTCTGCGACAAGGGGCGCACAGTTTGTACCCATAGGAATACCAATCACTTGGCGGTATATGGTACTCCCAAAACGTACATAAATATTATCCAGAAGAAATGTTAGTGATTCACAGACATCGGTGCAAGTCCACATAGTGTAATGCTTAACCGTGTCATTTGTAAAAAATGCACGATCAGCATTACACGCCAGAAATAGTTTCCTTTCTCTGGCAAAAGTCTTTTCAATAAGTTGTATAAGTTTAGCTTTTATTAGATTATGAGGTAAGGTAGTATATAGTGTTGAAAAGTCATACGTACTTATATTGCAAGCTTGGTATTTTCTATATTCAAGCTTCGCCAAAATTTCATTAGAGTTTTTGATAGACCAAAACAGATTAAGTCCAGAATTTTCGTAAGTCTTATCACAATACCTTTGAACATGTTCTTTGATTTTAATTAAAGACGATGTTAAAAGTTTGGAAAGCTTAGTAGTAGTACATGCACTTGAATTAGCAATAAAACGAGACTTATAAGGTGTTTTGTGGAGTTTTGGTATCCAGTACATTGTATGAAGTTTGTGGCATGTAATAAAAACCAAAGATGATATAGCAAACATAAATAAAGAAGCGAATCCTAACACCCTATGGGAACTTATCAAAGGGACAATCAGAAACGAAACTATAAAAATATACAAGTGCAAAAAAGAAAAAAGAAACAGAACAAGAAAACAAATTAAAAAATGAAATATCAAATGCTGAAAATGTAATTGCGAATACAAGGAACAACATAGAACTAGAAATACAAAAGCTTATATTAAAACAATTAAAATTAGAATTAGAAAAGATAATAGAAAATAAAAAAAGGAATTACAATTCGAGCAAAAGCCACCGAGATAGAATTTAATGAAAAAAACTCAAAATACTTTGCTAGTTTAGAACAAAAAGAGCTGAATCTAAAATTATAACACACCTTACAGTAAATGGAAATTCAAACACAAGCCAACCAGAAATAAGAGCGGCACAAACAAAATTTTACTCTACTCTTTACAAACAAAAAGAAACAGACACATCATCGATAGACTTTTTCAAAGAAGACATGAAAACGCTAAGCGAAAACGACAAAAACATATGTGAAGGACTTTTAACTGAATACGAATGCGCAAATGCTCTTAAACAAATGAAAAACTCAAAAAGCCCAGGATCGGACGGTATATCTGTAGAATTTTACAAAATATTTTGGAGAGACATAAAATCATACTACGTAAAGTCAATTAATTACTCCTTTAAAAATAAGAATTTAACAGATCTCCAAAAACAAGGTCTTATAACACTCCTCCCCAAACCCGATAAAGATTTGTCCCATTTGGCAAACTGGCGACCCATATGTCTATTAAACATAGACTATAAAATAGCAACAAAATCCATAGCTAACAGAATAAAGAAAATCTTGGAAAATTTAATTGACAATTCTCAAACAGGTTTTATAAAAAAAAAGATATATAGGTGAAAATATAAGAATAATAAGCGATATTTTAGATAACACAGATGATCTTGACTTACCTGGTATAATGTTTTTTGCAGATTTTGAGAAAGCATTCGATAGCCTAGACCATAAATGTATGATGAAATGCCTACGGCATTTTAACTTTGGAAATGAACTCATCAGATGGATTGAGACATTCTATACGGATTCAAAGAATGCAATTCTAAATAATGGACACATCACAGAGTTTTTCAGAGTAGAAAGAGGGGTAAGACAAGGATGTCCTCTATCCCCGTATCTATTTATTATATGCATTGAACTTCTATCGAACGAAATAGAAAGCAACAAAAACATTAAAGGTCAAGTAATAGCAGGAAAAGAATTAAAAAGAACAATGTTAGCGGACGATGCAACTTTTATAACTGATGGTTCCAAAAAGTCTTTTGAAAACATTTTACACACGCTGGACAACTTTAGTTATATCTCTGGTCTAAGATTGAATTCTACTAAATGCTACTCGTTACGGATAGGTTCTACAAGACGCACAAACACAGAATACTTTCAAAACAGAAAATTTACTTGGACATCGGAAAAGACAAAAGCACTTGGTATAATTTTTCACACAGATAAATCAAAGATGATAACAGAAAATTTTGCAAAGAAAATTCAAAAATTTGATTTAACATTAAACCGTTGGAAACATCGAAAATTAACACTCTTTGGAAAAATCACAGTCATAAAAACGTTTTCACTCCCAAAACTCATATACCTCCTTAGTACTCTTCAAAACCCCGCAGCAGAAACATTAAAAAAACTAACGAAAACAATGTATGATTTTCTTTGGGACTCGAAACCCGACAAAATAGGCCGGCAAACCATCAGACAAGATCCTTTGATGGGAGGTTTGAAAATGATAGATCTTAACCTTTTCACCAACGCACTAAAATGTAGTTGGGTAAAAAGAATTATAGAAGAAAAAAACAATGGACGTTGGAAACAGCAATATTTAAAATGTTTAAACAAATATGGCGGAAAACTTATTTTCGAAAGTGAACTAAATAAAACTATCATTTCAGAAATGTTCAAACAAAATACTTTCTTAAAAGAAATCATGATTGCATGGACACAAATAAATGATGACACAAACAGTACAAAATTAAGCCAAAGAATTTTATGGAACAACAAAAACATATTAATTCAAAACAAAACTATATTTAGAAAACAATGGTTCGAAAAAGGAATTAAACACATTAGTGACATATACGACTACAGAACAAACGAATTTTATAAGTTTGAAACCCTAAAGGACCTATACAATCTAGCTGAAAATGAGATTTTCTTTTATAATCAACTTAAGTCCTGTATACCAAAACAATGGAGAGATAAATTAAAACTAGAAAATATAAATGATGCAATACAACAAAATGAAACCTTACTGCAAAAGCTGCAGAAAGCTAAACAAACAAATAAATTCCTATACAATATTCAGTTAAGAAAGCTGAAATTTGACAAGCCAAAACCACAAGAAAAGTGGGAACAGGACTTAGGCAATACAGAAATAAATTGGATAAATACCTACAAAAACATATATACCGCTACAATTGACACTTCTCTCAGAACCTTCCAGTACAAATTTATAAATAGAAGTATTCCAACAAACACATCACTGATGAAATATAATATCAAACAAAGCAATATATGTGATCTATGTAATATGCAGGTAGAAACAATAAAACACCTTTTCTGGGAGTGCAATCATGAACAACACTTTTGGAATAACTTATCAAATTGGTTAGAAAATATGAACATGAGCATAAATATAAATTACCAAACAATCACATTAGGAATAATAAGCAACAGAAACAATATGACTGACCATGCAAAGAATTATATACTTATAGCAGCAAAACACTACATATTCCAAACAAAAAACAATAAAGAAATACCGACTTTCAAATTTTTCAAAAATACCCTAACATGAAAAATAAATCTTGAAAAACAAAAAAAAAGCACAAAACAGGGATAAACTAGAAGTACACAATTTAGAATGGAGACCATTCCTAGAACAGACATAAAAAACCTTTATACATGTATACATATATTTTTTTCCCTTAGAAAATATCATATTAATGTTTTTTAGACTGGTACTGTAGTCCAAAATTAGAGTCAAATTTCAACTCCTTCCCAAACAAATTTCCTTACTCTCACTATCCCTCTTTTCTCTCTCTCTCAAAAAAAATAAACCTGGCTCCAAACTGTTTGCAATGGAAATAATAGTTTTAACGTAAACTCGTTTATTGGGAAAGAATAACGTTTTCTCCACTGTATTTGTGAAGACTACACTTGTCCTGAGTGTTGACCGAGCTGATAGGGTTTCTATACAAGGTTCCTCTGAGCAGGATCTACACTAATTAAAATATTTTCGAAATACAAGTAGATCTACTGTCATTTGCCACATTTAAATTCCATTTAGTTGGCGTTTTGTTTGGTTTAAAAAGCAAAATATAACTGCTCCGTTGTACAAAGTAGATATTATAGGTCGTTTGCAGTTCAAAAAAACACGATAAATCTTAGATAATTTTAAAACTAATGGGCGTATTTAAATTGAATTTTGCATACACTTATGTCGTGTCTATACCAACTCTGACAAGGAAATTCTGAATTTTTGAAAGTCTGACTAAAAACTTTTCTTCTTTGTTTTATATAAATTTTGTGTCGCTGAAAATGGTCAATTACGTGGGGTGTTATTGGCTATTACCTTGATCACGTTTGTTTATATTGGAGAATATTCCGCGGTAAAGTCCCGTGCAAGTTGTTTCTGTCTGAAAGGTGAATCCCGTGGTGATATTGGTTGTTTAGTTGTACAAAATTAATTGTGAGGCCCCATAATCCATTACATTTTTGCTATGCCTATAAATTCATGAACTCTTCACCAGGAAATAAAGATTTAGTTTTGGAAATACTCCCCTTATCTGGAGCTTAATATGTATCAATGTTCGAGTTGTATTGCACTTACGTTTACATTATGTTTCCTTTAAGCGATAAAATAATAAAGGTTTTCGAACTGATCTGGAAACATTCTGTTGAAAATTTGATAATGGTAAGTTGGTGTAGATCGTCTGGTATGAACATGTCTCTTCTGCTATTTATCGCATTTAGTTATTTTGCGTTTTGTGATAAAACTTTCGTATGAGTGGCACATGGTTCAGATCCTATTCAGATACGAAATGGCTCCGGTGTCCGATTAGGATCTAACATGTGCGCAAATGACAGTATGGTCGGTTAATACGTTTAACGTACCCCAGTCAGGGCCTCGTTCGGTTAGTTGTAAACTGCTATGGTATGCGATTGCTTAACGGTGAGGCGTTGCCGGGTCGTGAAAGATAGGCTGTTTAATAACTTGAAATCACCCTTTGGAAAACTGTCCCTTAGAAGTGTAAACTTTATATAGAAGTTATGAATAAAACTTTTTTATTACGAAGAGAAAAAAATATTTCTCAGAGTTGGTATAGGTATATCATAAATCTATGCAAAATTCCATTTGTTTCCGTTTTCTTGTTATGGAGATATTTGAAAATTATCGTGTTTTTTTTAACTGCACACGACCTACACTAAAGTCTAAACATGAGAGAAAAGAAATTAAGTTGTTTAGACGAATACTCTTGGGAATAAAAACAAAGATTGATAGTGCATTATCTAATGCAACGAGCAGAAAATGATGTATCGGCTGTATATTAAAATTTATTATATAAAGCACGCGAATTCACGATATCTACCTCTGTTGCATATAATATTATAATCCTGTACTTCACAGTAACGCGCCCTCTTAGTAATGCATTTTATTCAGGGCTACCATAAGTTGACATGAAAAATCCTAAGATTTCCAAATTTGCATTTTTCAAGTGCGATTTTACGAATCGTACCTTTACCCCTACATAGCCTTTTTCTTGTTTTGTTGACATGCCACTACTTAAAGCAGACTGTAAGTGAAGCAGAATGCGCCTTAGGGCGCATTCTGCTTTACTTTCAGCCTGCTTTAAGCTACCATGAACTGGGAAAAAATCCGGAGATTTAGGAAATATCCGGAGAAATGGCAGCCCTGTTTATGCAACCTCCTCTTATATCGTATATACAGCAGCGTTTAGTCTAATTCAGCTTTAACCCTTCCATGACCAAAATTATAGTGAGCTTTTCTACCCATTCACTATTTCATTGTCGTCTGCTTCAATTTTGTTGTTTGCGACATAGCTTCAAAGTTAATTTTAAGGCAGTGTTACTGACGCAATTTCGATTCGAGTGTCGAAGAGTTTGGATCTGGATCACGCGGTGTCTGATCAGGACCCAAACTCTTTGCAAACGCGCTTTAAATGACGTCATTGGGAGTGAAAGGGTTGACTCTTTGAACCCTAGTCCCGCCTATAGGCGTGCTTTTCAAACAGTGTACATGTGAATAGTACACTTGTCCTATGCAAACAGTGAAGATCCTGATCAGAGGGCTCCGAAAGGAGCCCTCTGATCAGGGTCTTCACTGTTTGTCACAATGCCAAACATTGACAAAAACAACCCTTAAAAGTCAGAAATGGACTAGACTAAAATGGAAACTGGAATTGTCCATTTAAAGTTTCAGGGAGGAAAGAGTTAAGCAACCAATTTATTAGCATTGAAAGTCTACTGAGATATAAATGACGCCAACATTAATCTTTCAAACAACCGCCATTTTTCTGAAATTTATTGTATTGCGGTCGAAGTTAATTTTGTTAAAACGCGAAAGAATAATATTTATCCAATTATTCCAAAGTTTAATCGATTAACTCCTTGTCCGATTTTATTTAACCCTTTCATGACCGAAATTATTCGGGAGATTTTACCCCTTCACAGCTTTATTGTCGTCTGCTTTAGTATTTTTTGTCTGCAAGCCACGTTTCAAAGCTAGATCTATGGTTGTATGACTTAATGAATATCGATAAGAGTGTCAAACTGTTTGGGTCCCAATCAGACGCCGCGTTACGCGGCATCTTATCAGGATCCAAATTGTTTGCAAACGTTTCACGACTTGTGTAGTTCAAATGGGATCCAGAACAGCCCCTTTTTATTTAGGTTTCCAATTTACAGAATGTGGCTTTAACCCTTCATTCAAGAGCCTGTTTCTAGTATTAAAGATAGGTGATCACTTCAAGCAGGTTGAAATTATCCAGAAGGCGCAATTTGCTTTACTTACAGCCTATCTTAAGCTGCTAGGATATAGAAACACTATTTATGATACGTATTAATGACTGAATAAAATTTCAATAAATATTTTCTTCAGTGGGGGAATAATTAAATGCGTTAAAATGCGTATCTATGAGTAAAATTGGGTGGTACAGTGAAACCCCTCTAAACCGGACATGTGTGGGGACAACAAAATGTCCGGTTTAAAGGGGTTTCCGGTTTAGAGGGGTTTTAATTTGTTTCTAGTATGGAAGATAGCTGGCCACTTAAAGCAGGTTGAAAGTAAAGCAGAATGCGCCTTAAGGCGCATTCTGCTTTACTTTCAACCTGCTTTAAGCTATCATCTGCTAGAATGTACAAACTATTTTTTTCAGTGTAAGAACAACCCAAAGACGTAATAAGGCGTGTTGATGGTGTTATGGGTAAAAAAAAGGAATGGAAACGGGACCAAAGCTTTTGTCCGGTTTAGAGAGGATTCCGGTATTTAGAGGTTCCGGTTAAGAGGGGTTTCACTGTATACGATATTAGCCAACTGATGAATTTTCAGACTATTCACAAATTCACCCATTGATGATTTTGTCTCATAAAGGAAGACAACTCGAGGATTCCATTAGCCTTATGAAATTTAGAGTATGGTCTTTTTTCTAAATGACTCCCTCGGGATAACAAAAACTCGCTGATTTTTATTCCCAGTACATGTATCTAATGGTGTTATTAAGGAAGATTGAACATAGCTATTTCCTTATCGGCAGAATGAATGACCGAAGTGCACTCGTTTGCAAAATTAGGTTAAAACTTTCACAACAGTAATAAGCTATTACAATTAACTCATTCACCCCTGAAACGTTAAATAGACAGTTCCAATATCAAAATAAGTCCAGTCCATTTTTTCGGTATTCAGGGTTGATTTTAACAATTGATTTTCGAAATTTCGTCAGTAATATTGCCTTATATCTAATTTTGAAACGATTTGCAGACAACGGTATTTAAGCAGACTACACTGGCGGTGAAGGGGTAAAAAACTCTCGACAAATTTGATCAAGAAAGGGTTATCTGGTTATTATACTTGATGATACATGTACATTGTAAAATCTTAACACAACTGCATGTTGTGTAATAATATTTCGTTTCATTGTTTGTGTTGACGATTCATTTACTGTGAGAATCCAACCGTCTAGTTGAGTGTCAAATAGTTTGGATCAAGATCAGAAGCCGCTGTACGCGGCTTCTGATCTGGATCCAAACTGTTTGCAAACGTTAGTCATGTCGCGATCGACAGGTTAAGGGTTAATGCAGCGAACTTATGTTAACCCCACCATAACAACAGCTCGTGTCTAGAACTATTCCCTAGAGCGAGATATTACAGTAGCCCTTCACTCCAATAACACTCAATGGATGACAAATAATGTGTGTGTTGTTCGATGGGAACTGTTACAGGAAGGAACATTTATTTCACAATTGGCTTACATTTGCAAACAGTTTGAAACCAGTTCAGACGCCGCGTAACGCGGCGTCTTACCTAGATTCAAGCTGTTTGTCACTGGTCATTATGTTTTCTTCTGTCAAACTGTCCACTATGTAAATTTGAGAAAAGTAACAGACGACAATTTAAAGCTGACGATATTTCAACAAATGCAAGCGTTAGACATAAATGTCTTGTTTTGGGGAACAGCGACAAGCAGGCCGTAGTACGGAGGGAGATATTGGTCTGACTATCATACCATGAAGAGGACATACTTTCCCACATTTTCAACGAAACTTACCGCAAGCGTAATGTGCAGTGGAGAAGGCGTATTCTGTTCCGTTACATGTAAAACGCATACGAAACGCAACTTTACGCAAAACAATAAAATTCGAAGAATGACAACTTTTTGACAATTCTGACTTTTTATTTTAATCTGAGTGGCAAACAGTTTGGAGCCTGCTCAGACGCCTGTTTGCCCTGGATAACTCATATGTACGCAGTAAACCACTCTTATACAGTCTTCTACCCCGATCAGTCGGATACGGTTGCATTTAATACACAATATGCCATCCACTGGATATAATAGTTTTTGAGTAAATGTATTTATTAGGAAATAATAACGTCTTCCCCACTGTATTGCACTAGAAAATGGCGAGATTTGTTTTAAAAACGTAAATCTAAATAGCGATCCTTTAGAACTTGATCTGCCTTAAAACTGTTTACAACGGACATAATGCTATTCGGCATAAACGCATTTCTCTCAAGTATACATGTAGCAGGTTGCGCCATGGGCACATTCTACTTTTCCTTTAGTCTGATTTTTGCTAAAATCTGCTAGGATATAGAGAGCATTTTCTATTGTGCATATTCATGACTGTATGAAGTGGAGCTGTTTGTATCAGCTAGAGATACATTAAAGGCGTAAAAGGGTGAATTTATTGCTCAATGGGCTAAACTTACGGTTTACCATTTGAGTTAAGGCACCGACTCACAGCTATGTTGTTTTAGTGTCTGAAATTGTATCGTTCGCTTGAGACAAAATCTAATTGGTCACTTGTTACCATAAAAGTTAAAATGTAATGACCAGTTATTTGAGGGGAAATCGTTCAGACAAATAGGTTTGATGCAATATAATTTGCAACATTCGGCTTTTATGTGTTATTTTGAATAATTTTATTTTCCAAATCGCTTCAGATTCTAGCTTTTGCTTGGTATTTGGCCAGAATTGGAACAATAACACATTCACTGCCAACATCAGCATTAAAACAATTGTCGTCTCCTTTTATTTCTCGATTTCAAATTAAAGAATTTTGACTTAAGAAATATTAAAACGAGTGTCAAACAGTTTGGATCCTGATTAGACGCCGCGTTACGCGGTGTCTGATCAGGATCCAAACTGTTTGAAAATAATCATTGTACTCGGGGTAAGGCAGTGAAAGGGTTAATTGCAACAAGGAATCGTAGAGTTATATGGCTCTGTTAAAACGACAATTCATATAGTAGAAGTAGACGTTATTCTTGTTTTAAACGAAAGGAAACGAGCCCTTGAATTAATTCATTATATTGGTCATGCACAATTAGAATAATGTTTTCCTCAGTTCACAACACTTACACTTTCTATTGACGGTTTCGACAACTGCTGTGGTCAGCTTCAGAACGTTGCTGTCTAGTGATAAAACCCATAAACCTTCCTATCTTGTCGGGGTTCTGGGACCTAATTGTCATAGGTGAGGTTTCTGTTTTTTATAAACAAGCCCGAGATCATTCCCTCTGCAAGGATCTAAAAAGGAAAGCAGATCGGTGCATGGTTTTGACCCCATTTGCCGCTTTGCAACGAACGCGATTGGCCGAAATCATCTTCCTGACACCATCATCATCTCATCTCAACATCCCTCATCAGTCATCGGCGCTATATGACCTATTTTGTGTCGCAGTGCCGTAAACCCCAATTCTTATATCCATCTACGGATAACAATATCAAACAAGCAGTAATTGAGACGAGAAATGGGAGAAAGCAGTGTTCGAGGTAAGAGAAAGTAAACCAAACATATTCAACTTTTTCTCATTTATTTCAACACTAATACCTATGGTATTACTACTCATTAGAATCGTCTCAAAGAGACGATTCTAATGAGTCGTGACACCATAGGGTGTAATTCAATAATAAAGAATTTTTTGAAATACACCTCTGAAAACACGTCTGTAGAACAGACAGAGAGTTCGTTGATGCATTTCAGGACATTGTTGGATTCACTGCAGTTGAAAGACATGGCTTTGGAAGGTCAACTCAACAACAGTGGACTACGGCATGCAGATGTATCTGAAAGGCGGGCAATGCTACAAGAGGTAGTGAAAAGATCCAAGGAAGAAATACAAAGCACAGTAGAACTGGGTCCAGGAGCACGACCAAGATGGACACCAGCCGAAAGGAAAACTGACATAGGCACTATATGGCTGTATGAGGAAATGCGACTGAGCTTCCTCCTGAAACCGAAACATGAAACCGCTGCTAACCTCATCTAATCTGAACAGAATATTCTCAGTCAAATATTGGACATTTTGACAGAAAAAACAAAAATAATTACGAGTGACAAACAGCTTGAATCCAGATCAGACGCGGCGTCTGATCTGGATTCAATCTGTTTGCAAACGTAAGTCAATATCCCTCCCTTATAAGAACTCCATCCGAACAACACACATACTCTTTGTCTCGCACTGTGTGTTATTGTAGAGAGGGAGTCATGTAGTGGCTGATCGGGAATTAAGGATCGAAACACTCCATTAAACGTGGACTCCAAGCTGATGGTGCTGACAGTTCTTCTGATATATGTGCTTGACACTCACATACGTTGCAAAATAAAAGTAAAGAAGAGATCTCCTACCTGAGCTTTTTGATTTACCTACATCTTACTTTTAAGCTGCAGCCTGTCTGCAACACCGACAATTTACCTCATTTGGGGTCGTAATAAAGAAGTTTTGCTGTACAGGGTTAAGTAAATATATATTGAGATATTTTTTCTATTTCCAGAACAACACAACAAACGCATTAGTACAATGAGGACGTCATTCTTTTCCGTTTAAACGAAAGTAAACGCAAACGCAACGCAATTACATTATTGATATGCTAGCTTATTGAATATTCTGACAATTTATTACTATCTGAGTGCAAAGCAGATTGGAGCCTAATCAGGCGCCGGGTTACCCGGCGTCTGATCTGGCTCCAATCTGCTTGCAATGAAAATAATTGCTGCGCATAAGCACGTTTATTTGGAGAAAAAGCGCATCTTCCCTACAGTACCTATTACCTTTCATGTAATTCTAGATCTATTCAGCACGTTATATAAGCAAATACAAAGAAGAATTTTCTGTTATTTCTTGAGGCAAAGTCACACATTTATGTCGCCTGGCACGACCGACAATCCTTCATGATATCACTTTTAAACGGCATAGCAGGGGATTTATAAATATGCCTGATTTAACCCTTATTATGATCAAATTATTCGGGGAGATATTTACCCCCTCACCGCTTTAGTGTCGTCTGCTTCAGTTTTGTTGTCTGCAAATATCGTTTTAAAGTTAAATTTGAGGCAGTTTGACTGAAGAGATTTCAAAATGAGTGTCAAACAAACTGTTTGCAAGCACGCGTTATGACGTCATAGAGAGCGAAAGGGTTAACTTGTCTGATTCCACTTCACACAGTCAGAGTATTACCGTACTGAGAGACGCTCTTAACTTTTAGAATGCTGGGTAATTTTGTTCGTCTGCAACGACTGTCTTCTGATACTGTTCTAAAAATAGAATTTTCTAAACTCCTTTTGAAAACTGGATCAGAGTGTCAAACAGTTTGGATCCAGGTGAAATGTCGCATTACTTGGCGTTCAATCAAGCTTATTACAAAGGTTACCATGGTTTCCTCGCTAGCTTATTAGTGTCAACCCCGTCACTGCCTTACTCCGAGTACAATGGTTATTTTACAAACAGTTTGGATTCAGAACAGACCACGGAACGCCTAAACTGTTTGACACTCGAATACATGTTTGTGTAGTCAAAATTGCTGAATTAATTTGGGAAATAGAATCAGGCGACAATTGTTTTATGCAGACGATGCCACAGCAGTGTGTCAGTTTTACTCTCTGCATGCCTTCGGGTAAATCTGTGACAGTAGCTGCAGAAACTGTTTGTATGAATTCAGTCGAGTCCCCTACACCGCCCTATTGTCGTTTGTTTCAATAATGGTGTCTGAAACATCCTTTCAAAATTAGATTTAAGACAGTGTGATTGACAAAATTTCCAAACGAGTGTCGAACAGTTTGCAATGGTACATTTTGGCGCCATTGACAACGAATCGGTTAAAATGCCCATGCAACGTCTTCAGAGTTTTTCTAACGAAATTGTCATCGGTTTGTCTCATTACTGCGGATGTTTTTAACTAAAAAACCCAATAAAAACAACCGAAGTGTTTGATTTGAAATCCTTAACAGCAGTGTTTCCAAGAAATGGGATTATTCAACCCATATTTAAACCAGCACGAGTTCACTTGGCAAACAATATACCCCTTCATTAATATAATACCGTTGTTTTAAATTTGTTGTCATTTGCTTTATTTAAAATTAAAATTTAGATTTTGCACGAAAACCATTTATGTCAAGTGAGGTCCTCCTTGCTTATATATTGGGTGAGAACCTGATGTTTCATTTAACTGGTGCAAGGGTCAAAGGTATTTAAATGTGTCAGAATTGAGTCTGATATCATTCTTAAGCATTTGATTGGTCAGTTTTGAGCCTAGCCTCAAATCTGACCACTCAAATGCTTGAAAACTACTTCAGACCAAACTTAAAAGCTATATAACCTTGGGGCCTGGTCTAATATTTCCTGTTCATTTTACCTTTTAATAGAAGTTTATGTTAGCGAAAAGTGTAGACTCAAATCAGGCACCGAACTATGCCGGGTCTGATCTCGGAGTCAGCACTGTTCGTCTACGTTTCATTTATAGACACTAGACGGTAGTAGGGGAAACGCAGGAGATAAAGCTTGGCAGGGAAATAATCTAATGTTTTCTACTGTACATGTGAGCGATTTAGCATGCAGTGTGTGTTTGTAATCAATACTGGTTGTAATTATGTAATGCAGTGAAACCTCTGAAATCTGAAATCCCAAAGTTTCTGAACACTTTAACTGCTAAATATTTATTCGTGAGAATTTTACCCCATCACCGGTTCATTGTCGTCTGCTTCAATTTTGTCTGCAATGTCGTTTCAAAATTAAAAATAAGACAGTATGCCAGAGAAAATTTCAAAATGAGTGTCAACCAGTTTAGATCCTGATCAGACGCCGCGTTAAGCGGCGTCTGATCAGGATCCAAACTGTTTGCAAAGGCACTTTTAAGCGTCATTGAGGGCGAAAGGGTTAAAACCGAGCAGTTCGTCGTTCCAGAATATTTGTTTTTGTTGTTAACCAACCAATTATTGTGGAGAAGACTTACTTCTTTCCTGTTTGAAAAAATAAAACGCAAATGCAATGCATTGATATGGAGAAAATAAAACTGTAAAGGGATGTCGAGTTTTTAAAATCTGAGTGGCGAACCATTTCGGATATTTGACATCCGATCCGATTCCAAATTGATTGCAAGATTTAGCACAAGAGCGCTCTATTATAAAGGCAATAATAACTTCTTCTTTACTGTACAGCGCCCCTCTCTACAACTGCCCTCCGAACAATGATTCCCTCCTTACAACGATGCATGTCGTTGTTCCCCGAACAAGACATTCATGTCTAGCGATTTTTCTTTTGTATCATTTTCTGCTTAAAATTATGGTTTGTCGTTTCTTTCTCAAAGTTACGAAATGGACATTTTGACGGAAGAAACATTAAGACGCGTAAGAATCAGTTTGAATCCAGATCAGACGCCGCGTGACGCGGCGTCTGATCTGGGTTGGAATTGTTTGCAAAATGTATTCGAAGGGATTTAATTTGTCTCCCTATAACACATTCTACCTAAAATCACACACACTCTGTGCCTCCAATTTGGTGTTGTTGTAGAGAGGTTTTACTGTAGAGGGTTTTTGATTACAGCGTTGTGTGCGTTCTTCAGAGGGAGTCGTTATAGGGAGGGAAATTGACTACACTTGCAAACAGCGGCGTCTGATTTGGATTCAAGCTGTTTGTCACTCGTCAATAAGGGCTTTTTTCTGTCAAAATGTCAATTATGTAACTTTTAGAAAAACAGCAGACGACAATTTTAAGCAGACGATATTGCAGAAGTAAAAGCGTTATTATATTAGTTATACAGTTTCTTCACAGTGTACATGAGGATTTCTTCCCGGCTGAGGTAAATCATGTTGCCCGAGCCATTAGGCGAGGGTTACATGATTTTACCAGCCGGGAAGAAATCCTCATGTACACTGTGAAGAAACTGTATAACGAATTTATTATACTGCAAAGTTTTCACTGTTCAAACGAAATATTTCGGAATTTGTCGTGTATAGCGCTCATAATAAACTATAACAAAATCGCGCCAAAGCAGATAACGTTCAAGCGTAAATGACGTCATGTCGTCACGTCTGATGGTTGTTATTCATAAGAAAAATGGGCATACTCGGCATACTTCGACGTCAAACTTTCCCAGAAATAATGCGACTGTTGAAAGATCCAAACACCGATTGGTTCTTAGCCGAAATGGACTTAAAACGGAGGATGCACGATTGAATGCACTCAAATCGGCCATCTTATTTTTTGCAAAGCAAGACTCAGGAACCTGTCAGCCAATGAAAACAGCTGCATTTCCAAGTACCCTGTCAGCTCACAGGGTACTTCGTGTCAGGTCTACGGCTCGGTGACCAATGAAAAGTAAGGAATTTACTTTGCAGTATAATAATTATTATTATTATACCAGATTTATATAGCGCAATTTTCACACAGGGGTAGTGCGTTCAAAGGCGCTTCACACGAAATTACATAAATGTACCTACAAAGCGAGGAAGAACAAAATAACTACAATTAGACATAATTGTCTTGTTTAGGGAACTGTGGCAAACGTCGTTGTAAGGAGTGAATCGTTGTTGGGAGGGCCGTTGTAGGGAGGGAACGCTTTACTTTCGTAAAAGGGTCTGAGAGGTTCATGTCGTTCAGTTTGGTGAATTTAATCACTTTTTCCTGTTGACAGAGAATTCCAGTCGATTGTAAATAAGGCAATTTAAAATATACTCTGCTGTTCTAATCATTACAGGCAAAGTAGCAAAAACCACTTTCTGTTCTGCATTCACCAATTAAGTACAATTAGGATATCATTAAACTAAATTAGGAATCTGCATGGTCTTATCATAAAACAAATTACGTACATGTAATACTGCTGTATTTAACTCTTCTAATACTACATAACACTTGTGGATGATTAGGTTCCTTTGTGGACCTTTTTAATTACCAAAATGTGAACCAGTCTACTTTAAATTCTTGGTATGTTAATAAATACTGCTTTAAACAGACCCCCTGGCCATAGCTGCAGATAGCTCCTATATGATCCCTCTGATATGGTGCTACACTGTTTGCAAAATGCAACGAGTATATTTCAAACAGGTTCATAGAGTTGAATGATCTAAACGATCACTACCCAGAAATCGTAGGCGACTTTAAGCATTAGACAGATGTCACATTATCTGATTACTCGCAGATACCGCTGTAAATGCAATTTTAATTTGTACTTGACACTAAACTTAATTTACCTATTTGCACCCAGCGGATTCTCCCATTCTTATATATTAGATTAGTTAATTTCTTATCTAAGGCTTGCCTGGTCTAAATGTTCACGTTCGTTTCGTTTTATATTGAAATTCAAATTAGCAAACTGTAGACCCTGATCAGGTGTCGCATTATGTGGCGTCTGATCAGAGTCTAGACTGTTTACCTATGTCTTATATATGGGATCGTGTGCACAAAATGGTACACGGCGCCCCATCCGGATTTCAACTTCTGGCCAACTTGACAGCAGTCGGTTGTGGCGGAGAAAGGGTTCATAGAAAGCAACTATAAGAGTGTAGAAGACGTTTGTTAATATACGCGTTTACGCTAAAACTATTGTTTTCCGTGCAAACAGTTTGGAGTCAGATCAGACACCGGGTAACCCGGTGTCTGATCTGACTCCAAACTGTTTGCCACTCAAATCAAAATACCGGTTATTCGTGAGAATTCATCTTTTGGTACATTTTAGTGCATTGCGTTTGCGTTTCGTACACGTTAAATCGGAAAAGAATAACGTTTCTCTATTGTACACTTTTATTTCATTTTCTTTAGGTTTTTTCAGACACTCTGAGAGCCATTTCGTAAGTGTAACATGACATTGAAATATTGTAACATAATTACTTGTCGTCTGTGCCTGAAGCTTTACTGATTTACTTGATGCTATTATTCATTCTGCAGAGGAATTTAGCTATACAATGGAGACGACGGTATTGTTTCCCGTTTAAAAAGTGTGCTTCTGATTTAGGTTCCAAACTGTTTGAAACTGATATTGGTGTTTCTTCGGTCAAATGCCAATATTCTAATAAACAAAATTAGGCACAGACGCGATTAATTTTAATAAAGAAAATTGTGTGTTATAAAACTAGCTAGAATTTATGTAAGTCTGTGTGTCAAATTATTTTAAAAACGACACTAGAACCGAATGTTTGAAGCCGCCTACGACTTAGCATGGCGTAGTTTGATATCTTATGGTTTTGTTATTTATTTAGAAGCATTTTCTTGTAAATAAATCAGGCTAAGAGTCTAAAAGATCTACCATTATTATACTCATTTTGTCGCTTAGAAAATGACGTTTCCATAGAGACAGCAGTTTCAATCATTTCAGAGTCAATTTACGCATAGAGGTTTTCGGCGTTCTGATCTTGCTCCAAACCGCTTGTAATAAACAGCAGGGACCCGTTTCATAAAACTTCGTACGACAAATGTTGTCGTAAGTCAGATTATAAAAGTCTCAGTTATTATTTATTTCTCCATCTTATCCTGCTCTTGCGACATCTCTTTGGAATCGTCTTGAAAAGACGATTCTGAAGAGATGTCACAAGAAAGGATTATATTTAAAAATCATAAATTAAAAGTACATGGTCAAAGTTTTGACTTAAGACACGATTTGTTGTACGAAGTTTTATGAAAAGGGCCCCATGTTTTTAGAACACAAACGCTATATGTTAGAAAATGCGTTTTACCCCTTCTACATTAGAGGAGACGTTTCAATAAACTTTCCAATAAACGCCTTTACGGTGTCGGCCTGGTCAGGAATCACTTCCGGGTCGTTGTGGTCTTGCAAGTAGTACCTTGAAAAATACAATTCCCAAGATTTGCAATGTTTAGTGTTGCCTGTGGGTGAGTCTGAATGGTTATCTTGATGAAAACTGGTTATTTGTGGTCATTTCCACCAAAATGGCATTGTTTTAGGGATCTCATTTCAGGACTTTTTCCCCAGGCGGATGCATATGGAAACACAGTGAATGGGATGGGAGTGAAAGTTGTTTACCTTTACTTTGACAGTGACCTTAGAAAATCATTGATAGCAAAAATGTAATTGAGGATGTTATAGGTTGACTGGTCTCAATCAACAGGGAAATGTCCATAGAATTGAAGGGTATGTCTTTTATAGCCTAGATCCTGTTTTGGAGGCAGCTGTTGGCTCGGAAAGTTAGGCATTTTACTATAGATTATATAGGGCGAAATTAGACCAGGCCGACACCTTAAGCCATAATTATTATATTCATTCGGAATCATTCAGACGCCGGAGAACGTTAAGATAAGACACAGCGTTTCGTGGCATCTAGTTTGGATCAAAACTGTTTGCAAAGTCGACTTCAGAAACCAAGGATGGCGAACGGGTTAGAAATATCGGCAAATTAAATAGTATTTTATTGAAATAGAAGAGCTTGTTTACAATGATGACATTGCTATAAAGCTTTAACCAAATTTTTCACTGCATCTTAACTCACATTCCCGTAATGACATTTAAAATGGATTGTTCCATTTCCAATTCAGTTTAACTAGCTTTTGACTTTGTTGGTTTGTTTGCAATATTGTTCAAATGACAAACAGTGTAAACCATGATCAGAGGACTCTCTGATTAGGGTATTCACTTTTTCCTGTGCCCCATCTATACAATAATAACCAATGAGAGACCAAGATTGTGTGTGCGGTTAGGAGGGAGTTGGTATAGTAATAGGGAGGTAAAATAGATCTAATACGCTTAGAATACATTTGTAAACATTTTGAAGCCAGATAAGACACCGCGTAATGCGGCGTCTTCTCTGGGTTCAAACTGTTTGTCTCCGTCTTAATGTTTCTTTGGTAAAAATATCCATTACGTAAACAGCTGCAGACCACAATTATTAGCAGACGAAATTGCAGTAATGAAAGTATTTTACATAATGATCTTGTTTGGGGAACAGCAGTTAATATTGTTGTAAGGAGAGAGTCCTTGTTCGTAGGGCGGTTTGATGTAACTGAATTTTGATATTGAATACATGTATACAGTGGAGAATCTGTTATTCTTTCCCAATAAACGCGTTTACGCTAAAACTATTAGTTGCAGTGCAAACAGTTTGGAGCCAGATCAGACGCCGGGTAACCCGGCGTCTGATCAGGCTCCAAACTGTTTGCCACTAAGATAAACATGAAATATCAGAATTGTCCAAAAGTTGTTCTTTTCTACGTGTTAGTGATTTGCGTTTGCGTACGTTTGCGTTTAAACGGGAAAGAATAACAGATTCTCCACTGTATATTGCAAATGAATAGTATTTAGTTCTAACGGAATTTCACACACCGGTCGCGTTGGTCATGCGTTAATATTAATCTTACAGATTACCAACAATCTCATCTTTTGGGACTTTTTTTAACCCTTTGCCTGCTGGTCGCGACTTTATTGATTTTTGCAAACAGTTTAGATCCAGATCAGACACCGCGTTACGCGGTGTCTGATCTGGATCCAAACTGTTTGACACCCTTCTTTAGGTTTCTTTACATATCAAACTTTGCAGACGACAATTTCGAAGCAGACCACATCACCGCAGGATAAGGGTTAAGACTCATTATCATGACATAGATAAATTGCCCCATGTAATCGTGGATATATTGTGTTGCTACATGAGCGACTTAGCCACATTAACCCTTTCACTCTTAATGACGTCATATAGCGCATTCCCAAACAGTTTTGATGCTGATCAGACGCCGCGCCACGCGGCGTCTGATCAGGATCAAAACTGTTTGCCATTAGTTGTGAACTAACTTCAGTTATACTGCCTTAAATCTTACTTTGAAACGATATTGCCGACAACAATATTGAAGCAGACGACAAATAGCGGTGAAGGGGTAAACTTTTCAAGATAAATTGGATCATGAAAGGGTTCATTCACCAAGTGCTGTACATTGGTTGACAATAGCGTCTAGGTTTTGAACAGTGAAGAACCTTATTCTTTCGCTTTTAATCATAATTTATGTGCTTATCGTCCCATAAAAGTGACATAGGCAAATAGGTTGACTCTGATCAGACGCCGCATACTCACTGTTTGCTGATAGGAATTACATGTACAATATAAACCAAAAACGAAATTGAAAACTTAGACCAGGCACCCCTTACACCAAAAATGGACCAATCAGATACAGTGGAGAAAACGTTATTCTTTCCAATAAACGCGTTTCCATTGTTATTTCCATAGCAAACAGTTTGGAGCAAGATCAGACTGTTTGCCACTCATGTTAAAATAAAACGTCAGAATTGCCAACAAGTTCTCATTTTCTACATTTTATTGCAATGCGTTTGCGTTTCGTTTGCGTTTAAACGGGAAAATACATCTTCTACACTGTTGGAATAAGTGGGTTTAAAATTGTATTTTGTGTCGTTTTTACGATCGAGGCAATGCAGTAAACTAGAAAATGGCAGATTCTTGTCCATATTGACGATTTTGATCTCATTATCTACGTTTTATTGCAATGCGTTTGAGTTTCGTTTGCGTTTAAACGGGAAAAAATAACGTCTTCTCCACTGTAAATAGGCAATGGAAGAATACACTGGGCGTAAATGGGTAAATGACACTGATTGTCAACGCAATGCAATAAAGTGTAGGAGATAACAAGTAAGAAAATACAAAACATATTGACGATTAAGTCTGAACCCCAAAGCTTGTTTTTAGTATTGAATATAGGTGACCACTCAAAGCAGGTTGAAAGTAAAGCAGATTGTGCCTGAAGGCACAATCTGCTTTACTTTCACCCTGCTTTAAGCTACCATCAGCTAGGATATAGAAAATATTCCTTATGTTCCACATTCAATACAGAACAAAAATGTAACTATTTTATTCACTTGAGGAATAAATTAAATGTGTATTTATGGGGCAATGGGTTATGCATATAGAGGATCTAATATGAGTGCTCATTAATTATCATTTTTAATAAACGAGTTGACTAAAACAATATGACGCGAGCCTTGGCGAGCGTTATATTTGTTTTAGTCAACGAGTTTTTTAAGAATGATAAATAATGAGCACGAATGTTAGATCCTATTTATCACATAAACATTTTAAAACCCTTTTAAGTGAACTGAATCCGTAGTTTTTTGTCTCTCCGCCATATGTATTTTCCGCCAAAACTTGATGTTGTTTACAGTAACGCCATGACAAATGACGTCATTTGGCGCCCAGCGCCATGCAGCGCTCGTGGACGAACAGGTAGGGCCGGAGCCCAAATATTGATATTTTACTATAGTTTATTGAATAGGTGTGTGAAGTTTGCACGACATTCGACAATTCGACATTCGACCTTTCACAAATGAAAGGTCGAACAGCTGTCGAATTTCGATTTTCGACAATTAAGCTTTTACATAATGTAACAAATTTTGCCGATCGACAAATCAGCTTTGCCATAATGTCGAAATATTGTCGAAATTCGACGTTCGACATTCAACATTTTTAAAACACATTACTTTGTCGAATTTCGACGTTCGACACTTATACAAAGTCGGAAAATTGTCGAACTAGGGTCGAATTTCGACGTTCGACAAACTGCAAGTAAGGGAAAAAGTCGAAATATTGTGGAAATTCGACGTTCGACATTCAACATTTCTTAAACACATTACTTTGTCGAACTGATGTCGAATTTCGACGTTCAACACTTATACAAAGTCGGAAAAATGTCGAACTAGGGTCGAATTTCGACGTTCGACAAATTGCAAGTAAGGAAAAAAGTCGAAATATTGTCGAAATTCGACGTTCGACATTCAACATTTCTTAAACACATTACTTTGTCGAACTGATGTCGAATTTCGACGTTCGACACTTATACAAAGTCGGAAAATGGTCGAACTAGGGTCGAATTTCGACGTTCGACAAATTGCAAGTAAGGGGAAAAGTCGAAATATTGTCGAAATTCGACGTTCGACATTCAACATTTCTTAAACACATAACTTTGTCGAACTGATGTCGAATTTCGACGTTCGACACTTATACAAAGTCGGAAAATTGTCGAACTAGGGTCGAATTTCGACGTTCGACAAACTGCAAGTAAGGGAAAAAGTCGAAATATTGTCGACATTCGACGTTCGAAATTCAACATTTCTTAAACACATTACTTTGTCGAACTCATGTCGAATTTCGACGTTCGACAAACTGCAAGTAAGGGGAAATGTCAAAATATTGTCGAAACTCGACGTTCGACATTCAACATTTCTTAAACACATTACTTTGTCGAACTCATGTTGAATTTCGACGTTCGACACTTATACAAAGTCGGAAAATTGTCGAACTAGGGTCGAATTTCGACGTTCGACAAACTGCAAGTAAGGGGAAATGTCAAAATATTGTCGAAACTCGACGTTCGACATTCAACATTTCTTAAACACATTACTTTGTCGAACTCATGTTGAATTTCGACGTTCGACACTTATACAAAGTC
Organism: Gari tellinella; assembly: GCA_922989275.2. NCBI lineage: Eukaryota > Metazoa > Mollusca > Bivalvia > Cardiida > Psammobiidae > Gari > Gari tellinella. The sequence continues at coordinate 96,966,640 of OV277858.1, forward strand.
GGGAAATTGTCTAACTAGGGTCGAATTTCGACGTTCGACAAATTGCAAGTAAGGGAAAAGTCGAAATATTGTCGAAACTCGACGTTCGACATTCAAAATTTCTTAAACACATTACTTTGTCGAACTCATGTCGAATTTCGACGTTCGACACTTATACAAAGTCGGGAAAATGTCGAACTAGGGTCGAATTTCGACGTTCGACAAACTGCAAGTAAGGGAAAAAGTCGAAATTTTGTCGAATGTTGACGTTCGACAATTTGCCGGGCCACGAAAAAATCAAAATATTGTCGAATTTCGACATTCGACATGTAAACAAAGCAGGTAAAGTGTCGAATTTATGTCAAAATTCGACATTCGACAAAATGCAAGACAGGGAAATAGTCGAAATATTGTCGAATTTCGACGTTCGACATTGTCCTTTTACCAAAATGTCGAAAATTTGTCGAAATTCGACGTTTGACCTTCAACATATCTGATACACATTTACTATGTCGAATTAATGTCGAATTTCTACATTCGTCAGTTTTCCGGGCGTGTCAAAATCGTAAAATTGTCGAATTTCGACATTCGACATTTCAACAAAGCCGTTAAAGTGTCGAATTCATGTCCAATTTCGAAATTCGACTAATTGCCAGACAGGAAATTGGTCGAATATTGTCCAATTTCGACGTTCGACTTTGTCCTTTTACCAAAATGAAAAAAAATTGTCGAAATTCATTGTTCGACAATTTGCCGGGCTGCAAAAGACGACATATTGTCGTAATTCGACGTGCGACTTTCAACATATCTGAAACACATTCATTATGTAGAACTTATGTCGAATTTCGACGTTCGACAATTTGCCGGGCCGGGAAAGTTCGAAATATTGTCGAAATTCAACGTTCGACATTCAACATTTCTTTAACATATTCACTAAGTCGAACTTATGTCAAATTTCGACGTTCGGCAATTGGCCGGGCCGGGAAAGTCGAACTATTGTAGAAATTCGACATTCGAAATTTCTCAAACATAACATTCCGAAATATTATCGAAATCAGAAGTCAACTCTCTTAAAACACCACAGTCATGTGCGGATTAGATAGTTAAACATCTATGAAAATCCTACAGTCAAACATGTGTCCATCGGTACTAAAAAAGAAGTGCATTTATAAAAACAATAATGGACACGGTGCAGGACAAAAGAAATGCAGAACGCTGCCATAAGGTCTATCTGCATCACTTTTGCTCTGCATTAAACAGTCACGTGTTTAATAAAGTGGGTGTTTTGTGTCAGTCCGACTTACAAAGTTATAACTGTATGAATTGTGTGTCTATTTAGTTGAAAGATTGATAAATGAATTATTAGGTTTGCATGCAGTTTCAACCCTGTGACCACTTAAATGGGATTCGAATATTCGGCCCTTATGCGAATATTCGAATATTCGGAAATTCGGTCCCATCCCTAATTAGAATGTATTCAATTCCAAGATCTAAGAATAAAATATATTTCAAAATATTATTGGAAAAGGCCAAGTATGTTGAAATTTACAAAATTAATGACTAGTTTTGATGTTAAGACTGTTAGAAATTTATCAATGTTTTTGTTCACTATGCATTTCAAGCTAAACCTCTTTGATCTGATGACTATTCCTGTAGTTATGATGAAGATCTTCATGTACATGTACTCATGCAAAAGGAGTGTACCAGGCTGAACTGCTTGTTTTGTGTGTAATTTGTTTAACTTCTAGTGCCAATAGTTGTTTAAATGTTACTACTCTAGTATAAGTTTTCGGTGCAAATGAATGTTTTAATTTAAATTCGAGTTCCAATAATTGTTTAATGTTACTAGTATAAGATATATTTTATTCTTATAACAGAGCTCTAGATAAGGGGCGTATTTCAAAAACTAAAATCTTTATTTCTGTTTTAAACACTATGGTGTCACTAGTCATTAGAATCGTCTCGAAGAGACGATTCTAATGAGTAGTAACCCCATAGGATTTGATGTTACATTAAGTGAAAATATGTTTGATTTGTGCAGTTAACTACCTCTTATCTGGAGCCCTGTCATAACATCAGTATTTTCTAACACAAATATAATAGATATTTGATTTAAGAAAAATAAGTTATGATAATGGTGATAATGATATCAATTCTGATTAAAGTATCACTGAAATCATAATTTTATTTTTGTCTTTACTTACATCTTCTCCGCTAAATGCATCTTTATTGTCATAACTGTTTGTTTGTTTATGTATTACATGCCTATGCTTGTTTACAACATGTATTACATGCCTCATGGACTTGTTAGTCTAAAGGAAGAATAAAATCATATCTATCTATCTTAAAGCAGGTTGAAAGTAAAGCAGAATGTGCTCAATATAGTACGCTTCTAGTTTTGAACACACTTGACCACTTAAAGCAAGTTGGAAGTAAAGCAGAATGTGCATAAAGGCGCATTCTGCTTTTCTTTCAGCCTGCTTTAAGCTACCATCTGCTAGGATAAAACATTTTGCGTTGCATATTCATGAAAACGGATTTAACCCATTACCCCATAAACACGCACTCGTTCAAATTTATACAGTGATGAATATGATTATATGTATTGTAAGAACTGTTTTTTATATTCTAGCAGATGGTAGCTTAAAGCAGACTGCTTTATTGTCAACCTACTTTAAGTGGCTCTATTTTCAAAACTAGAATCAGGCTATGGGGTTATGGGTTAAAACCCATTATTCACGTGCGTTTGTGTTCAAAGACACCTTTGAAAAACAATATACCACACCATTTACAGTCATGACCTTGATATAAAAAAAGTAGATTGTCAATAAAAGCCGATCATTTCAAAAACATTTCGCAGCTCCGTAGCACTTAGAAATTAAGAAAAATCCGGAAATCCTGACAGTTGATAATTTCAAGAAGCACAGCTCCAAACTCGCACAATGTCGATGTGCTGCTGAAAATGACATTTGACCAAAGTCTTTACTGATTTTTGATTGTATGAATAGTGTGGGACTTTCTTAACAAACGTTGTGTAATGGGGAATTAAACCGAACAGTCGTTGTGTAGCAAATTCATCATCTGGACAGGGTATGTTGCTATTTGTAGTGGGAATTGACTGAAATGCTGAATTCTTACAACTGACACATTCCTACAACAGACAAAAGAGGAAGACACTTAACATAATCGTAAACTAAATTTCTACAAGGGACATTTTCAGAGTTATCTTGGTGACTAGTTATGCAGGGTTGCTATAAAGTGATCATGAAAATTCCTAAGATTTCCCAATTTTTCTATTTTTCAAACGCGATTTAACGCTATAGTCATTATCTAAACACAAGGAAACTTAAAACAGATATTGAAAGTAAAGCAGAATGCGCATTTAGGCGCATTTTACTTTACTTCCAGTCTGTTTAAAACTACCATCTGCTAGGATACAAATCAGAAGATTTCGGAAGAAATCCGGAGAAATGGCAGCCCTGATTTATAGGATGGGGTTTAGGTGAACAGCGACTAAGATCGTTCAGGAATGTTAGAAATGCACAATTATATGTATTACATCCTTCTCATATAAAACTGTATAATTATGGGATCAATGAAAAAATATCGACAAGCTCAGCGGTCTCAGCCTAATTTAACTTTTAAAAAGATATTACATGTACCTTCTGATCCAATCTACGAAGGATTCATTATTTTTTCCCCTTATAAATTGGCCTCTTCTATACTTTGCATATTCGAATTATTATGCAGAAACACTTTCTGTGGGTCACTTTGCCATGTGGTCATCTAAATTCGAATAACAGATTAGAATCAATACATGAAGTTGACCTTTCATTATACTCCTATTTTACAAAGTACTTATAGGGTGGTCTTTGATTTTACTTTATCCCTTTGCCTGCGAACAGACTTTGCCCATGTTACATGTCCACTTTCTAGGCATTGCTGATTATAATGTCAAGGAGGTCCTGACTTATACATGTATGTCTTTGAATTACGAGTATTGCTTATGTGTAACTTATTGTAAGCTGGATACTGATGGATCAGTACTATGCAAACAATGTAGACCCAGCTCAGATAGCTCATATAAGAGCATTCTGATCAGTGGCTGCACTGTTTGTCATAGCAATCCTAAGCTTTAATAAGAACTGAAAGTTCTACGATGTTCAAAGATAGATGGTGTTTCATAATATAATTGAAATACAATGGATGAACGTCATTTAAAAGTTTTATCTGATGTGCCTTTAAAGACAGATATACAGTAGCAATATTCGGAATGGGGAATTAAATTAGTTTAAAATTATAACAATGCTCTTTTCTGATAGTTCGACCTCTAAATGCCTTTTTCAAAGAAAATCATGTCGGACATAATTTTCTTTGCAACATTTCCTTGGAGGTCGAAATATTGGAATAGAGCAATGCTATGATTTTGCAGTGCCTTTTTATGTTAACCATTTACTCCCTAGATATGCCGTTTAACTCTGTTAACTAATTCCTCCTAATGAAGAAAATTGGTACAATTCACACAGTCATGAATATGTATCATAAGAAATAGTTCTATGTTCTAGCAGATGATAGCTTAAAGCAAGCTTAAAGTAAAGCAGCATGTATCATAAGGGACATTCTGCTTCTTTCCGTAGTCACTAGTCTTCACAAATAGAAATTGGCTATGGAGTAAATAGTAAATGGCTCTTCTTTCACTGGTCCTTTCTTTATTAAGGTTTTAGAGCCATAATAGAAAACATCGAACATCGGTATGTACATGTAGCTTCAATGTTCGTGTAGTAAGATTGTGCCGGGCATATTACAGAATATGCGGAAACGGTGTTCAGATGTTCGCATTATGAATCTATAACCTTAAAACATTGTTTGCTCGGTTTGTCGAAATAATAAAAAAGTTAACATTATCAAATTTTTCTTATTTTATAATGCCAATTTTAAACAAGAGCCGTACACGGCCCTAAATCGCTCACCTGGAACCGTTGACGTAAATGTAAATATCTTGAAAAGCTGAGAAATTTTGACAATATGACAGTGCCTATTGTTGAGTAGATGATGATGTGTGCCAAATACCTAAGCCCAGGGTACTGTGGTGACTATTATGACAAGAAGATTTTTTGAATATTTCACTGAAAAAAATATCTTTAGCTCCTGTGACCTAGATATGCAATGGGCCGCTTGAATATATTGGTAAAGTGCTTCTAGAACTTTCACCATGCCAAGTATCAAAGCTCTGGTCATGTTAGTTTTAGAGAAGGTGTTTGAAGTTTCACTATATAACTATAGTATACCTTACCTACGTACGCTCCTTCTTTATCTTTGTACAAGCTAGCGGTCACTATTATACGATAGTGCTCGCTGCGTCATATGATGACTGCGTTATGAAATTTGAAATAACTGCTTTAGGAAGTGTTAACGTGACTTTAAAGACTTTTCCTCAGTCCATAGAGAGAGTCCCCCCCATTGTTCGGGAGGTGTCAATGTAACTGTCAAATCACGTGCATCACAATCTCAGTTTACCTGTTGATGTCCAGATTATACTCATGCTCTAGTGATTTTCAATGGTTATTTCTAACCAAACTATCAAATATAAAGGTAGAGTCTCACATAAGACGGTTCAATATGCACAGGACTCATGCCTTTTGCAAGGAAATTGACAGTAAATAATCTGGCAAGGCGTTATGACCAAAAGGTCGTCAGGAGATGTCTTTAAGCAAATATTAGCCTTTTTGATATTATGTCCGAGTACTTGTAGCATAAATGTGAAAAAGGTAGATATATTTTGAAATGTATCTATGATAAATCTAAGACTCATAGAGATTAGTTGTGGCTATAAGACTTGATCTGTTTTGGTCTTATAAACGTTTACATTTACAAAATGTTAGCTTTGATTGTTTGCGATTTAATCAAAGATCATACACTAGATTTTAAAAATCAATTTTACATTATTAGTTTCATAATATGGAAAGTGTAGATTTAAGTATACACAAGGAAGCTTACTAGTTACTACCGATGCAAAAGTTTATTAAAGGGAGGTAATCAATGAACATAACGTAACTCGAAAATCCACAAATCTTTAGATTTACTATTGAGTTCCAATTGCAGATTCGCGGGTCTGTCGAACACGAAAACTCAAGAAATCATAGATATAAAAGCCTTTAAGGGTTCAATGAAGACGAAAGAAATATAAAAAGTCCAGTGCTTAGATCTTAATTTCAAGAAGTAGAATCTAGAATCAATAAATTTGCTGGAAAACTGCGTAACATTCAGCAAATCGTCTCTTTAACTTTTACTCAGAAGTTAGAAAACGAAATGGAGAAACCTACGAAATGAGCTGGATGTTATGCGTCAAAACAGGTTTTACTAGATTCATATAAACACGTTGCGAGGTTGATAGATCTAGTTTACTGTAGATAAAGACTTTTATTAAATTTCAAACAAAGCTTAGTATAGATGTTAGATCTATAGTGCTAGTAGAGCTCTAATTTTATTATTGATTTTGATAAACTTTTCCACTATAAAAATTGTTCCCGATACTTTTGTAAGTACGATCACCGATATTAAGTAATTTAAAGGGAGATACATGTACTCTCGAGACGACCATTAGAATTTTACGTTCGAGAACTGCTTTGATCCAAATTAAAAGTGCGGTATACTATATAAAATAGTACAGCCCACTTCGGGCGTCCTTGCATTATAGTGACCTCACAGTCAGCCCCAAAATAGTTTACGGCCCTCAGCCTTCGGCTCCGGGCCGTAAACTATTTTAGGGCTGACTGGTCGGTCACTATAATGCAAGAAGGCCCTCAGCGGGCTGTACTATTTCTTATCTATGTAATTTTGTGACTCCCGGATGGGCTCATTTTTGACCCATGGGAAATAATTTGAACATTCTTGACAGATCAGTAGATGATGCTTTGCGCCAAATATCTAAGCTCAGAGTATTTTACTTTAAGAAAAGAAGTTACACAGTAGGTTAGACAAGTATAACATTAACAGTGTAGACCTAGATAAATATAGTTCGGTAGAAGACCTTTAATCTGGATTCAAACCGTTTTTCGTATAAATGTACATGTTATACATCTACATACAATTACAAAATAATAGTGCGTGGTACAGTAATTCATACTTGTCAAATACATGTAGTAAACAGTGTATAACTAGATCAAAGGGCTCTTCTATGCACATTCGGTCCAGTCCGCAATTGCGCCCATACGTATACAGAATAAATCGCACGAATCCCGAAGAATTATCCGAACTATCTGCCGTTAAATTGTCGAAATTTGAAATTTGATACTTTTTCCACATTTCCCCGACTTTATAGAAATGTTGAATGTTTGACACTTTGGTGAAAAGACAATGTCGAACGTCGAAATTCGACAATATTTCGACTATTTCCCTGCCTGGCAATTTCTCGCAAGTCGAATTCGACAATAATTCGACATTTTCCCTGCCAGGTCACTTGTAAAACGTCAAAATTCGACATAAGTTCGACACATTGAATGTGGTAAAGAAAATGTTGATTGTCAAATATCGAATTTCGACAATATTTCGACTTTTTCTAAGCTCGCTACATTATTGAATGTCTAAATTCCACACACGTTCGACATAGTGAATGTTTTTAAGTAGTCTTCGAACATCGAATTTCGTCAAATTTTCGACATTTTGGTAAAAGGACAATGTCGAACGTCGAAATTCGACCCCAGTTCGACAATTTCCCGACTTTGTATATATGTCGAAATTCGACAATATTTTGACCTTCCCCGGGTCAGGCAAATTGTCGAACGTCATAATTCGACAAAAGTTCAACAGAGTGAATGTGTCTTGAATGGCGAACGTTGAATTTCGACAATATTTCGACTATTCCCCTTACTTGCAATTTGTCGAACGTCGAAATTTGACCCTAGTTCGACAATTTACCGACTTTGTATAAGTGTCGAATGTCGAAATTCGACAGTATTTCGACATTTTCCGGGCCGGCCACTTGTCGAACGTCGAAATTCGACATTAGTTTGAACTTATGTCGACTTTTGATAAATGTCGAATGTCGAAATTTGACAATATTTCGACATTTTCCCGGGCCGGCCACATGTCGAACGGAGAAATTCAACATGAGTTCGACATAGTAACGTGTTTAAGAAATTTTGAATGTCGAACGTCGAATTTCGACAATATTTCGACTTTTCCCGGGTCCGGCAAATTGTCGAACGTCGAAATTCGACAATGGTTCAACCGAGGGAATGTGTTCAAGAAATATTGAATGTCGAACGTCGAATTCCGAGAATATTTCGACTTTTTCCCTGCCAGGCCACTTGTCGAACGTCGAAATTCGACATTAGGTCGACATAGTGAATCTGTTTAAGAATTGTTGAAAGACAAACGTCGAATTTCGACAATATTTCGACTTTTGCCGGGTCCGGCAAGTTGTCGAACGTCGAAATTCGACATGAGTTCAACAGAGGGAATGTGTTTAAGAAATTTTGAATGTCGAACGTCGAATTTCGACAATATTTCGACTTTTGCCGGGTCCGGCAAGTTGTCGAACGTCGAAATTCGACATAAGTTCAACAGAGGGAATGTGTTAAAGAAATTTTGAATGTCGAACGTCGAATTTCGACAATATTTCGACTTTTGCCGGGTCCGACAAGTTGTCAAACGTCGAATTTCGACATAAGTTCAACAGAAGAAATGTGTTTTTAAGAAATTTTGAATGTCGAACGTCGAATTTCGACAATATTTCGACTTTTGCCGGGCCCGACAAGTTGTCAAACGTCGAATTTCGACATAAGTTCAACAGAGGAAATGTGTTTTTAAGAAATTTTGAATGTCGAACGTCGAATTTCGACAATATTTCGACTTTTGCCCGTACTTGCAGTTTGTCGAACGTCGAAATTCGACCCTAGTTCGACATTTTCCAACTTTGTATAAGTGTCGAGCGTCGAAATTCGACATCAGTTCGACAAAGTGATGTGATTAAGAAATGTTGAATGTCGAACGTCGAATTTCGAAAATATTTCGACTTTTTACCTTACTTGCAGTTTGTCGAACGTCGAAATTCGACCCTAATTCGACAATTTTCCGACTTTGTATAAGTGTCGAACGTCGAAATTCGACATCAGTTCGACAAAGTTATGTGTTTAAGAAATGTTGAATGTCGAACGTCTAATTTCGACAATATTTCGACTTTTTCCCTTACTTGCAATTTGTCGAACGTCGAAATTCGACCCTAGATCGACAATTTTCCGACTTTGTATAAGTGTCGAACGTCGAAATTCGACATCAGTTCGACAAAGTAATGTGTTTAAGAAATGTTGAATGTCGAACGTCGAATTTCCACAATATTTCGACTTTTTCCCTTACTTGCAGTTTGTCGAACGTCGAAATTCGACCCTAATTCGACAATTTTCCGACTTTGTATAAGTGTCGAACGTCGAAATTCGACATCAGTTCGACAAAGTTATGTGTTTAAGAAATGTTGAATGTCGAACGTCTAATTTCGACAATATTTCGACTTTTTCCCTTACTTGCAATTTGTCGAACGTCGAAATTCGACCCTAGATCGACAATTTTCCGACTTTGTATAAGTGTCGAACGTCGAAATTCGACATCAGTTCGACAAAGTAATGTGTTTAAGAAATGTTGAATGTCGAACGTCTAATTTCGACAATATTTCGACTTTTTCCCTTACTTGCAATTTGTCGAACGTCGAAATTCGACCCTAGATCGACAATTTTCCGACTTTGTATAAGTGTCGAACGTCGAAATTCGACATCAGTTCGACAAAGTGATGTGATTAAGAAATGTTGAATGTCGAACGTCGAATTTCCACAATATTTCGACTTTTTCCCTTACTTGCAGTTTGTCGAACGTCGAAATTCGACCCTAGTTAGACATTTTCCGAATTTGTATAAGTGTCGAACGTCAAAATTCGACATCAGTTCGACAAAGTGATGTGATTAAGAAATGTTGAATGTCGAACGTCGAATTTCGACAATATTTCGACTTTTTCCCTTACTTGCAGTTTGTCGAACGTCGAAATTCGACCCTAGTTCGACAATTTTCCGACTTTGTATAAGTGTCGAACGTCGAAATTCGACATCAGTTCGACAAAGTAATGTGTTTAAGAAATGTTGAATTTCGAACGTCGAATGTCGACAATATTTCGACTTTTTCCCTTACTTGCAATTTGTCGAACGTCGAAATTCGACCCTAGTTCGACAATTTTCCGACTTTGTATAAGTGTCGAACGTCGAAATTCGACATCAGTTCGACAAAGTAATGTGTTTAAGAAATGTTGAATGTCGAACGTCGAATTTCGACAATATTTCGACTTTTTCCCTTACTTGCAGTTTGTCGAACGTCGAAATTCGACCCTAGTTCGACAATTTTCCGACTTTGTATAAGTGTCGAACGTCGAAATTCGACATCAGTTCGACAAAGTAATGTGTTTAAGAAATGTTGAATGTCGAACGTCGAATTTCGACAATATTTCGACTTTTTCCCTTACTTGCAGTTTGTCGAACGTCGAAATTCGACATCAGTTCGACAAAGTAATGTGTTTAAGAAATGTTGAATGTCGAACGTCGAATTTCCACAATATTTCGACTTTTTCCCTTACTTGCAGTTTGTCGAACGTCGAAATTCGACCCTAGTTCGACAATTTTCCGACTTTGTATAAGTGTCGAACGTCGAAATTCGACATCAGTTCGACAAAGTAATGTGTTTAAGAAATGTTGAATGTCGAACGTCGAATTTCGACAATATTTCGACTTTTTCCCTTACTTGCAGTTTGTCGAACGTCGAAATTCGACCCTAATTCGACAATTTTCCGACTTTGTATAAGTGTCGAACGTCGAAATTCGACATCAGTTCGACAAAGTAATGTGTTTAAGAAATGTTGAATTTCGAACGTCGAATGTCGACAATATTTCGACTTTTTCCCTTACTTGCAATTTGTCGAACGTCGAAATTCGACCCTAGTTCGACAATTTTCCGACTTTGTATAAGTGTCGAACGTCGAAATTCGACATCAGTTCGACAAAGTAATGTGTTTAAGAAATGTTGAATGTCGAACGTCGAATTTCCACAATATTTCGACTTTTTCCCTTACTTGCAGTTTGTCGAACGTCGAAATTCGACCCTAGTTCGACAATTTTCCGACTTTGTATAAGTGTCGAACGTCGAAATTCGACATCAGTTCGACAAAGTAATGTGTTTTAAAAATGTTGAATGTCGAACGTCGAATTTCGACAATATTTCGACATTATGGCAAAGCTGATTTGTCGATCGGCAAAATTTGTTACATTATGTAAAAGCTTATTTGTCGAAAGTCGAAATTCGACAGCTGTTCGACCTTTCATTTGTGAAAGGTCGAATGTCGAATTGTCGAATGTCGTGCAAACTTCACACACCTTTATTGAATGGCTTTATAACACTCCCAGAGTCGGTACAGTTCATTGAATCTCAAGTACTATCTTTAGCACGCGGAACTTATCCAAAGTAAGTAAATAAGTAAGTAAGTAAGTGGAGAAATAAATGATTTAGAATTGTAGAAACTGACTCAAGACAAAGTTTGTCGTACGGCGTTTCGTTAGACGGACCCCCTGCATGATTAGAAAATCTGCATGGTATGTACAGTTTATTCTGTTCTGGCTTTGCCGCGTTACACAACAGCGTGTGCGATTTGTTTTGTCTTAGCGATATGCATGAGTTTAGAAACCTAATCTAAACTTGGTGTAGAGTAAAAGACATATCATTGACTCTGTTTATAATTTAATATATAAGTTAACTTCTTCAACGCCATAGGCGATTAAAGTTGACTTTAAAAACCGTTTAGAACCAGTTTAGATGCCGCTGTACGTGGTGTCTGATCAAGTTATGATATAATATACAGTGAAACCCCTCTATACCGGACATGTGTTGAGACAACATACATTTCCGGTTTATCGGGGTTTCCGGTTTAAAGGGGTTTTAACCAATTGCTAGTTTCTATCATCTGCTAGAAAATATTTTCTTCAGTGAAGGAATGAATCAATGGCGTAAAAAGGCAGATTTATGGTTTAATTGATTAAAATAAAGAGGGGTTTGAAACGGGACCAACGTTTTTGTCCGGTTTAGAGAGAATTCCGGTATTTAGAGGTTCCGGTTTAGAAGGGTTTAACTATATTTGTCACTTGTGGCAATACCGGTATTCCTTCAGTGAAAACGTCAAATATATATCAATTTTGAATAAACTTGCAGGCGGCAGTTTTTGCAGATATAATGTCTGCGAAAGAGTTTCAAGCAGACTGGAAACTTGTTGTTAAAAGGGTTTAAAACAAGCACATCACCCAAGGTTGCTACATTTGTGCAAACTGTTATACACACGTGTTTATATCACGGAGTATGTCGAGTGAAAAGGTGAAAGAAATTTCAATAACGTTGTGATAATCTCGTTGTCTCCGTCTGTCATTGTTTATCTATGTCTAGCAAATTGTATAATGTTGTTTCTCGTGTGGCAACTTGATATCTGACAGCACAACTAATGTTTTATAAATCAACGATGACATCTGATAGGTTAGTCACCAAGGATCCATACAGAATCGCCTGTGCCCTGTTCACACCGTCAATACATACACTAGCGATACATTAGCTCAACAACCATTTCCTCCTTGCAACAACGCTAGCCGCTTTTCCCCAAACAAGACAAAAATGTCTGCTCAAAATTGTTGTCTGCTGTTTTTCTACAATTTACATATGTGACATTTTGACAGAGGAACCATAATGACGAGTGACACACAGCTTGAATTCAGATCAGACGCCGCGTTACTGATCTGGATTCAAACTGTTTACAAATGTTTGACAATTTCCCTCCCTATAACAACTCGCTCCGAACAACACACACAATACGTGTCTCCCATCGGCTGTTGTTGTAGAGAGGATACACTGTATATGGAGATGGCGCGTGGACAACATACTTTGTTTAATCAAATTGCAATATGTCTAGGTAGACTTTTCACATTATTTCAGATTTGTAAAACTTCGCTTTTATCTAAGTTTTTTCATAGGTTTCATTGCCTGTCGACGCCTGTGTACGAGGCGTGTTTCATAATTAATGCAACTCGATCAATAATTTCAATAATAGAAGTGCAAAATGCATATGTGACATATCATAAGAAAAAAACATTCTTCGCCTACACAATGGTATAACGCACGGTAAGATCATGTAATTAGATAAGTCACCACACTTACCTAAATGACCCCAAGTCAAGGACACTGGACCGTTTTTGTGTATTTTTTAGGCAATTTTTCGAACAAATTTTGATACTATAAATACTATAGCGGTTTTTATTATTTGAAATAATTTCATGAAACTTTCGGTCAAATAAAATCAGACAATTATGCACATACCACACAGTTTAAAACTATATTATTTTATAAAATGACAAAAAAATAGCTAATATTTAACTCGTACTGAAAATATCATACAAAATTACACTACTGTTATGTTCAAGAGTATTTGTTGAAAGCTAAAACACATTTTGTTATATCAAACCATGCAGGCTATAATTGAAGCAATTGCAATAGATGTTCATATTTTTAAATAAAAAAATAGATATATGGATCTAGAAAATTTTCATAGCATTCGAAAATTCATGTCAACTTTTTCAATAGCAAATTGAGAATTTTTATTTTTGAAAAAATGAGATTTAAAACATCTGCCCCTTTTAATTGTTATGAAATCTTATTCACATTAAAGTACACACATTAACTGATATATTTCAAAAACAAAGTTTTGAAATTTAACTTCTCAAAAAGTTAATAGGCCAATATAAAATCTCTGAAAAGTGCTTTGTTCTAGTGCCATTGAGAAGGGGTCATTTAGGTTAGTACTGTGAATTATCAAATAATGTTATCTAGCGTGTGTTATATCAGCGTGTAGGTGAGATATTGTCCTTTCTAACTACATATAACACACACATATTACACTTATGATATCGAAGTTATTGATCAAATTGAATTAATTATGAAACAACCCTCGTATGCCAATTGGTTTTATGTTTGGCTATACTTTTTTAACAGCTCATAGCTTTTTATAGTTGTGACGATCTTAATTTGAACAAAATTATACAGTGCTTCCTCCCCACAACAGTCCTCTGAGCAACGGTATCCTCCTTACAACAACGCTTGTTCAACCTTTTGACGGCTGCAATATCGTCTTCTTACAATTTGCGTCTGCTTCTTTTCTCAAAACTACATATTGGACTTTGGACAGAAAAAACCGATACTGAAGAGTGGCAAACAATGTTACGCGGTGTTTGATCTGGATTCAAGCCGTTTGCAAATATAAGCGAATATCCCTCCCTAGAACAAGGTCCTCCGATCAACACACACAGTCTTTGTCTCCCATTGGGTATTGTTGTAGAGAGGGAGCACTGTAACAGGTTAAAGGGAAGGAAAGTAGCAATGGTAAAGAAAACGGTACCCGCCAAATATCATGCCTATATATGTAAAACTTCTGTTCAAAGCTAACCAATTAAAACTTGAGAAGATATCAGACCCCTCAAAGTCTTTATCAGCAAAATGCCTTGTTGTTACCACTCAGATATAGCATTTAGACATAGAGAGACGACGTTGACAAATTGACCATTGCCTGTGTGATATTAGGCAATCGCAAGACATATTACAGTGGAGAAAACGTTATTCTTTCCCGTTTAAACGTAAACGAAAAACGAAAACGCATTGCACTTAAACGTAGAAAAAAACAACTTTTCGACAATTCTGACTTTTCATTTTAATCTGAGTGACAAACAAATTGGAGCCTGATCAGACGCCGGATTGATCTGGCTCCAAACTGTTTGCAATGTAGTTTGTGCGTAAACGCCTTTCTTGGGAAAAAATAACGTCTTGTCCACTGTACAGCTTCAGGCTTGGTCATTAATAATCGACTAGAACACTGCCGAATGCAGCGAGCATAATGCAGGGGGCATTTAAGGACATGTGACGAGTGACGACCGGTCACCGTCTGCAAACATCCCAATACGTCTTATCAGGATCCAAACTATTGCCGTTCGTGGGTCAACACTTCAAAAAGAAATATTGAAGTTTACATAATATTTCAAGACGATTTATTGTATACTAAAGGGTTAAAGAAGGGTTTTTAACTTTAAATTGGTTTTGAAAGGGTTTAAAGTTGAACTTTATATTGGCTGTGAAAGGGTTTAAATGTGTCTTATAATTTTGAATGGAGTTGATATTTTCACAGCATACTTTTTTTACACTTCTCATTTGGTTGTATTCAGAAAATTATAATTGGATTTGTGAACAGACAGTTTAATTCACTTCTGTAGCAGCTCTCAATTGCCACTTCAGAATTTGAACATTTCTTTTTTCACTACGAAATCTTAAATGCGCATATCCCACGCAGACTTCTAATCAGTAATAATTGGTAAATTTTAGGATATGTCAGAATTCGTGGGATTCCAACACATATTTGGCCCAATTTGGGAAGGTCCGTGATTGAGTTATGAAACAGGTACGATATATTTATGAATATTCAGAGGATTCCGCTCGAGTAAACGTTAAACGAATGTAACATGATGCAGAAAATTAGTAAAACCTGTACATTACGACAACTAAATTGAAGGTTAATTGATTGTATAAAATACAGGTGGTAGCTAATATCAAGATGACAGTTAAACAGAAAGCTCCTAAAGGAGCTTTCTGTTTAACTGTCACCTTGCTTTAAGCAGTCACCTGTCATAAACACCTAGTAACAAATACAATTTTGTGTTCGTATTAAAGGGGTGGTCACACTGTGTGGCTTTTACCGTATTTGAGGAGGTTGACGATTTAATCTAAAATGAAGCAAACTGAATGGAGTCTAAATCAGCATCTGATCTAGAACCTGATCATGGCCGAGAAAATTATTTTTTGAAGTTTTCTTGTAAACGAACAAACAGACGATACATGAGTTTACTTTCGATATACAGTGCTCCCTACAGCAGCACTCAATGTGAAACAAAGACTGTGTATGTTGTTCAGGTGAAGTTGTTATAGAGAGGAAAAATGCGACGTCTTATCTAGGTTCAACCTGTTTGTCACATGTCTTTATGTTTCTTCTGTCGAAGACGTAATTTTGAGAAAAAAAAATCAAACAACACTTTTAACCAGACGATAGTGTAGCAGTGAAAAGAATGGCATACTTGTCTTGTTTAGAGAACAGCCGCAAACGTAGTTGTAATGAGGGAATCGTTGTTCAGGGGCCGTTTTGGAAGATTTAAAAAAAAATTGCCATGACATTGTGCCAAATAGGTTGAATCCGGGTCAGACGCCCCATTAGGCGGTTTCTGGTATGACAGCTAAAGGGTAAAGTGATTAAATTACCATTGTGACTGTGTTATATTAATACATCATCCGTATTCACAGACACGCTAGTATTGTTTGTCTCTTGTGATAGGAGCTGATAGATTTGTATTGAACTAATAAATCCGTAGACAGTCAATGACAGTATTCAGAGAAGGAAATATCACGCGGTATAACAGAAGAGAACACATTGGTTTGTCCCGTTTATACGAATCTAGACGCCGACGAGATTCAAAGTCAAAATAAACAAGTTTGGTGGTGTTATCGGGCGCCAAATGTTCTAATCGAAGTGACAATATACAGAGACGATTTATTTTAATCTGAGTAGCAAACAGTTTGGAGCCTGATCTCATGGCCGTGCACCAGCGCCTAACACTATATGGTTTACGACGAATATACGGTTCAAACGGTTTTAAAAACAATAAATGACATTGTACAACATTAATTTTGAAGAAGTTTTTTTTTCAGTAAATTTTTTTTTTTTTTCATATGTAGATTTCATTAAATGTTATAGCTGTTACCATGCAAACATATTTACTAGCTAATCTAATAGAACAAATAGAAGATACACAAAATCACTTTCGATACACTATCTATGTTATTAATGTTTTGTTTCATGACATTTTTACAAATGATTAACTTACAGTAAGGAAGACCCTTTCGTTCCCCTTTAATCGAACATAGTCACAAAGGCATTGCAACATAATGCAGTAAATGACGAGTTCTTGAAACTATTAACGGTTCATTTCACACTAAGCAAAATGGTAAGGAGCATAAACGCGATTATTTGGATAGAATAACGTCTTCCATATTATAGAAGTGTCACTGTACTGTAGTAATATATCACCCGTGTTAACAGACAATCTAATAGTGTCTCTCTCATATGACACAGTAGAGAAAATGTTATTCTTTACAAATAAATTCGTTTTTGTTAAAATCCTTATTTCCATTGCAAATAGTTTGGAGTGAGATACGACACATATTATAAGGTTCCAAGCTGTTTGTCACCCGTATAGAAATAAATCGACCAAAAAGTCACGTTGTGACAAATTCGCAATTTTGTGACATATACGGTTCTAATGTCAACCCTATCAAAAAGTCACGTTGTGGCATATACGTGGCTGTCACAACCCTAATTGTGATGAAGTCGCATGTATGTGTGTACGTCAAAATTGTGACCTATACGTTTTGTGACATATAAGGTTCTATTCGTAGAGCCTTATATGTCACAAAACGTATACGTCACAATTGTGACATATAAGTTTTGTGACATACAAGGCTCTGCAGTGCTTTGTCTGTACAATGATGCAGTGCAATAAGGCAGGTTTTGTCATGTCACGTCTCATGTGTTTTGAAACAATTTACAAGTATAGAATCATCGCTAGTTTTGTAGATCGGCATATTTTTTTATCATGTTGGATTTGTTGCAAAGGATACAAGCTAAAAATCAAACTAACGCTATTTGAAAAAGTACTAACAGAAATCAAGATTCTGGAGTTCACTTGCGATATTTTATTTGTGATATTGCACCTTAAAACGTGATGCATTTAAAATGATTATATTATCAATGTCTCTGAGTGTACGTATAATCCTTCGTATTCACACGAAACCTATACTCATTTGTCTCGTATGACAGATCTTTGCTGATATACTAACAAATCCACAGACAGTCAATCGCGGCCATGTGCGGATGGGATTCGGAACAGCATTCGGTATTACGGTGACAGTGTACAAAAACCGCATGTCTTATAGTGTTCCTTCTCTACCACAACACCCAGTGGGACACAAGTGATAAGTGTGTTGTTCGGAGAGAGTTGTTATAGGGGAGAACAACACCCGTTGAGTTATAAAAAGACTTGGCTTACATTTGCAAACAGTTTGAACCCAGGTTTGAATTAAAAAGTGTTCATCACTCGTCTTTAGGTTTCTTTTGCAACACGTATCTTTGACAGAAACAGCAGAAGACAATTGAACGCAGACGATATTGTACAGCGTTTAGGAGTACATTTCTTATTTATGTTGTATTGGCCCTGCGCTTAGAATTGTTTCAATGCGAAATAATTGAAGCTATAATTATTACATAACCAAGCCGCTGTACTTCTGATTTGAGTCTCGTTTGCATCTAGATTCGAATTAACGAGACAAACCAATGCTCTTCTGTTATACCGCGTGAGGTTTCCTTCTCTGGAGACCGTCATTGACTGTCTACGGATTTATTAGTTCAATACAAATCTATCAGCCGAGTTCTATCACACGAGACAAACAATACTAGCGTGTCTGTGAATACGGATGATGTATTAATATAGCACACGACTCGTCACAATGGTAATTTAATCAGTTAACCCTTTCGCTGCCAGATGAGATTTCAACCGCGTGACGGTCAACTACGTATGTATTTCGAAACTTAGTCACGTTGGCTCAACTTCTTCACCGCCTTACCGAGAATGTATTACATGTAGTTATTTGCAAATAGTTTATATCCTGATCAGACGCCGCGTAACGCGGCATCTAATCAGAATCCATACTGTAAGACATTGATTTCAATATTTCTGAAGCGAAAATACCACAGTTACAGAGATGATTTAATGAATTTAACCCGTTATTCCATAAAAACGCATTTTTACGCTTTTTATTTATTTATCATTTGAAGAAAATAGTTTCAGTTGATGCAATCAAGAATATGTACCGTACGAAATATTTTCTGTGTTATAACATATGGTAGCTTAAAGCAGATTGAAAAAAAGCAGAATGCGCTTTAAGGCGCACTCTGCTTTACTTTCAACCTCCTTTAAGTAATCACCTCTCTTCAAAATGAGAAACAGGCAATGGAGTAAAGGGTTAACCTTTCACGCCATATATGACTACAGTCATGTTAAGAAAGAGTATTAATCAAGATAAACAATCTGGAAGAATCCGTTAAAAATCAATGGTTGCAAAATAGTGAAGCACATTTGAAAGAACCATTCACTCTCGGAACCAAGCCCTAAAATATGCACACATATACGCCTTGGGGACTTCTCTTTTGAAAAACAACAACCGTTAACCACTTAAAATTCATGATGCCATGGAATAAACCAATATATTGCGTTTTGCAATAAAATTGCAAAGACTTGTTCTTTTTCATGATTTTTGTGTGTCGAATAATACCTTTTTGACTACGTAGAAACCAATTTTGGAGCTATATAATTATAAAATGGCTTGTTTGTTCCAGTTTGACACTTACAGTTGAAGATGGCCGTTATTTTTCAAGCGTGTGTACCCTTAAGTCAATAAAATTCAAAGTGGCGGTCGTTTTTCAAGATGACTACCTTAGAGAAATTGTATTTTACATATAATCATTGAGGTTGAGAAATATATCTTTAGTGCGCACAGTACCTCTCGAATCCCCTCTATTATTGCCGTCGCCTTACGATAACTATTCGTTTAGCTACAGTACTGAACCTTATTAAATTTAATAAATTAAATTGGTAATCGCAAGCGAATTGCCATCGAATTGCCATCGGATCGCCATCGAATCGGGCGCTTCAAAAAACAAATCCTATGTTTGAATATTTTTACGCGAATTTTCCGAAGCGGTTGTGACAAAAAAGGAATCGAAAAAATTAATGAAGACATATTTGCGAACATTTGTGAGATACACCATTCAAGAAAACTTACCCGAGGGTAAAGTTAGTATTATGAATCGCAAGCGAATTGCCATCGAATTGCAAGCGAATTGCCATCGAATTGCAAGCGAATCGCAAAAATTGTTAATTTAATAAGGTTCAGTACTGTAGCTGGCGGCTAACCAACTGACTACATCAGTTCCAACCCATTCCCCGCCGATATTCGAACATTCGGTCTCCCGCTTTCGAGGCTAACGCCCTCACGGTCTCAGTATTGATTACCGACGAGGTAAATGAGTGTTAATTTATCGCAAGAATCGTGCGTATTGTAATTAGTACCTACTAGTTTGTAACACACAATTTAGTAAAATTCTTTTAAAATGGGATTTCTATGAAAATAGTTCACCTTCAGTAAGACATTTCTAACTGTCTTGCTAATGCAATTACTGTCATCCACCCATTCAATGCCTAACCCGACTACAATTGTCAATTGCAAACAGTTTGGGTCCTGATCAGACGCCGCGTTCCGCGGCATCTGATCTGGACCCAAACTGTTTGACACTCATTTCAATATTTCTTACGTAAAAGTACCTTAAATTTAGATTTTAGAAATAAATGCAGTTTACATCTTCTTTAATTTGATGACGTCACGGCAGAGAAAAGGTTAATTCTCATTTGTTTGTATTTACCAGACATTGTTATATCATATTGCTGACTATCTAAGCATATCAATGTTTCTGTAAAATTCCGCAGACCTATTAAAGGAACATAAGACTATAAAATGTTTTCACGTTGGCAGGAAGTACATGTATTCGGTAATATTGTTCTAGCACTCCTGACAAAAGAATGACGTGATTAAGAAGTTTGAAAAAGAAACATCAAAGTACTTGAGGTAACTGACGATGGTTTCAAACTAACAACACATGTATGGAATGAAAAGAAATGCAGGAGATCGATAGTGAACTTTCTGAAAATAAATATTTACCTTTAAAATGTATTTGACAGTAGGATTTGAAACTGTTTATGTATACATGTACTTGAGAACTTGTAACATTGAATAATACTTTAAAGAGTCTGAACACCTATTTTGTAAACGATTTCATGCAACACGTGGATAATATTTCAGTCATAAATGGATATTATCTTTACACATGTCCTGTAACTTTCATTGCCCAATCTCATGGAAACGTTTTCAACATCCACGGAATCGACTGCCCTCGGCGGCGCCGCATTTCAAAACAGCTTGCACATTTCCTTGCTCCGAAATTATTATTACTCAAAACAAAGTGAAAGTAGATTCTCATCACATTTACTTCAGAATGAAATGTTTATTCACTTAAATTTTATAGATATATATCTTTCACTGTTTCAGAACGTGAAGGTTTTTGAGGAACTGATTACCCAACGATAATTTTGAGCGGATGAGAACTGAGTCAAAGTTTTGGAAACTCGACGCTGGCTATTCATGGTTTCAAAGATTTAAACCATAACAAAATAAAGCGTATTATCCATAAGGTTTGACATGGGAGTCATCACTTTCCGTCAACTTTCGCTGGTGTCATCGGGAGTTTTCGTATTTTGTATACTATAATCTATAGACCAAAAATCATCACGATCTATACTTCAGCCGATAGCTAATAACCATTGTGTCCCAATAGCTCAATGGATAGTGTCCTACTGCAAGGGTTGTTGGTTCGATTCTCGGTACTGATTTATAAATAGTCTATTCTTTTGTTGATTTTTTATATATATTTGTGTGCCTATTTTTCTTTTTATTAATTTATTATCTCTTTCAACAAATACATATGTATAGCATTCATGCTTTCTGAGAGTTTTTGCATAACGTGATGTTGCTATAAGCATTTCTTTCGGACAACTTTTCCTTAGGCAAGTTCAACTGTCCTTTATTTTCATATAGTTGCATAACTGTCATAATTTGTATGCGTTTACCCGCAAACAAAGATTTAGAAAAAACCCACCTTAAGAAATAATACATGTACAAATGAAACTCTATCGGGAATCCAACCCACTACCCGTATTACGTTGGTAGCGAAGCTACATAACCACGGAGCCATTACCTACTGTAGTTAATTTAACAGATACGATACGAATATTTGTTGAATTGCTCATTCACTAGTTCTATACACTGAAATTGTTTTCGGAAGCTAAAATAGCTTACGGAAACAGACGGAATATTCATCAACTGCCAGGTCAAACCTTATGGACAATACATTAGCGTGTGTATAGTGAAGACAACAATACAGACCACCGGCAATATAGTACAGTACTCCCTCTCTACAATGGCCCTCCCAACAACGATTCCCTCCTTACAACGACGTTTATCGCAGTTCCCTAACAGGACAATTATGTCTAACGCTTTTACTGCTGTAATATCGTCTGCTTAAAGTTGTCGTCTGCTGTTTTTCTAAAAATTACATATTCGACATTTTGACAGAAAATACTTAATGATGAGTGACAAACAGCTTGAATCCAGATCAGACGCCGCGTAACGCGGCGTCTGATCTGGATTCAAGCTGTTTGTAAATGTAAACAAATTTTCCCTCTCTATAACGACTCCCTCCGTACAACGCACACAATCAGTGTCTCCCATTGGTTGTCGTTGTAGAGAGGGAGCGCTGTATTACAGTTTCTACGAATTGGATTGATACAATGGAGAAGACATTATTCTTTCCCATTAAAACATTTAGCTGAAACATTTATTTCCATTGTAAACAGTTTGGAGCCAGGTCAGACGTCGTGTCCGTTCTGGCTGCAAGCCGATTACCACTCTGATAAATAAATCGTTTAAAAACTTTCTCTTCCTACATTTTAATGCATCTTTTTTGTTCCGTTTAAACTGGTAAAATATTATATTTAACGCCCCTGTTACAGGTTGTAATGTTATTTCTTTCTCTCTTAAACATGATTTATATTGCAATACGTGTTCTGTCGGTTTTTAAGCATTTGAGTTGAGTCTGAGATCGTTCACAAGCATTTGATTGGGTACAGCTTGTTTTATAACCTTGGTATTAGATATAGGATATATCAGCGTCTGGCTTGGCTCAATAGTTTTTGACGGTCAGATCAAAGTTGTCGATATGGGAAAGAATCTGTAATTTCCTACAGTTTGCTGCATTACTTTTTCATTTTGTTTCATTTTCAAAAACGACAAGAAACAATTTTCAACCGATCCTTGCCTATTGGTTACAAAGGAAGACCTTAGTCATCAGTTTAGATGAATATAATAATAATTATGGTGTAAATTATTTGAAAGGAATATTCAATTCTTGAATAAGGATGACAAGATATATACATGGCGAGGAAATTCGCTTGTATACTCGTGTCAGTGGCATTGTATTGGATTAACCCATTTATACCTTAATCTTGCAACAAAATTCCCCTCATGTGTACTTACTGGAAAATTATATTATATATATACAAGGGTGATCAATTGGTAATGCACTGTTTGCTATTTCATACGGAAAGATCTGCTGTAGAGGCAAATAGTGTATTGGCTTTAGATCACCCTTATATATCTATAATGGAATCGTCTTCCAGTAAGCACACATGGAGAGTTCATTGTAATATTCAGGCATAAATAGGTCAATCCCATTTTAGTGTATATCTTTCGTTGAATAATTGAATATTCTATAAAGAAATCTTTATCACATTATATTGGTTCACTGTCTACTTTTTGTGTTATTCGATTGTAATAAATCCAATTTATACGGTTGGGAAGGCATTTCTTTATCCCCAACAAACATGTTTGTGCTCAATCAATGGTGTTAATTGCAAACAGTTAAGACCCTGGTCAGATGCCGAACAACTCGGTGTCTGATCTGACTCCAGGCTGTTTGCCTATCAGATTAAAATAAAAAGTCGACTTTTTTTAATCATCTGTCATTCTTCTACCGTTTATTGCATTACGTATGCATTTAGTTTTATTGAATCCTTATAGAGAGCATGACTTTGCTAATTTTTGCAAACAGTTGCCTGTTGCAGACGACACTATTGAAGGAGATAACGATATGGCGGTGAAGAGGTAAAAACCCTCATGATTTATTTGACATACTGTATAATGTGCCTGATGGTTGAGGACCACTGATGATATCGGACCAATGTTTGTCAATATCTGAAATTGTACGGGGAACAATCGGCTATTCTCGTCAACTGTCGGTCCGTTCAGAACTATGCTGAAACATGTTTCGGAACGCGCGTCAGTTAATGAAAATTGCCGATCGTTGTACATAGTGAACCAAGTTTGGTCCGGCCTAGCGCTTATAAAGCTTTTGAGTTGATTCTGTTTCGTTCTCAAGCATTTGATTGGTTAGATTTGAGCCTAGACTCAAATCTGACAGATCAAATGCTTGATAGCAACTTCCGACTCAATTAAAACGCTTTATAAGCATGGACCCCGATCTCATTATGGGTCCTCAACCTCAACCGCTTTAGTGTTCGATCACACGAGCATATATGTAATCCGGCTTCTGGTCACTCTCCAAGCTATTAGCCATACTAATAACAAAAGTCAACAGTATCAAGCAATTGTCATTTTGTACACTTTAGTGCATTGTGTGGGCGTTTTTTTCGCGGGAGGAATAACTTCTTTTACAGCGTATTGCTCTTGAATCCCTCTCTACAACAACACCGAATGGGAGATAAGATTGTGTGTGTTGTTTGGAGTGAGTTGTTATAGGGGGGAGAAATTGACTTACATTTGCAAACAGCTTGAATCCAGATCAGATGCCGCGCAACGCGGCGTCTGATCAGGATTCAAGTTGTTTGTCACTTTTAATTATATTTTTGTCTGTCAAAATGTCCAATATGTGATTTTGAGAAAAACAGAAGACAATTTGAAGAGACGATATTGCAGCCAAGAAAAGTTTTGACATAATCGTCTTGGTTAGGGAACAGTCGCAAGCGTTGTTGTAGGGAGGAAATCATTGTTCAGGGTGTAGTTGTTTAAATAGAGTATTGTATCGTTTGTCAAATCTTGCAGACTTAACACATTGTGTTTGTAAGTAGGCTAGGAGACTTGTATAAATATTTGATATAATTTTTTCTGACATAACCTTAGGGCTTTCAGTGAGAGCGTTTTTCGATAATTCGGGGAATTATTTCCTTCCTGGTAATTCTCAGTCGTGTAGTTTCTTTCGTACAGTGGAGAAAATGTTATTATTCCCGTTTAATACGCAAATGAAACGCAAACGCTTTGCGATACAATATTGAAAACTAAAAGGTTTTGAAATTTCAAGCAATTAAATCTGATTGGTAAACAGTTTACCTGGCGTGTGATCTTGCTTCAAACTGTTTGCCATGGCAGTACATGTAATCAGTTCAGCATAAGCGCGTTTAAATGAAAAAAGTATAACGCCTTCTCCAATGTAAAATGTATACATTACGATATGATCATACCCTTTCTATATTATGTGGAGCAATGAAACAAATAATTGACCTCTGCAAAGATATTCTTAAATAACAGAAAATGTCGAAAAAGGAGGGGCCAATTTTCGAATCTTATTCAAATCGTGATTTTACTGTGTTTCTTGTCCGGATCCAAACCGTTTGCGAAGGCTAGTCAAAACGTCCTATTCGTTTTCGTGGAGGAATAAATTACAGGTTCCAAGGTTATAAAGCTTTTGAGTTGAGTTTTCTCAAGTTGTTCTCAAGCAGAATCTACTCAAATGCTTTATAACCTTGGAGCGATGTATAAAACTTGTCAAGAAACTGCATAAACAGTCTTAATTACATGTACAGTGCTGTGCATTTTCGACTGCATCAGTAAAAACAGACGAATATATAAGCAGACGATAATATGGCAGTGTCTGTAAGGGTTAGACGGGTTGTGACGTCATTATGACAGGGAATGTGTTAAATAGAAAAGTAAAGTGTCTTGGTCGCTGCACCGTGTGACAGCTTCATTGAAGACAACGGCGCGTGTCTTCAGAAAAGATGTAACGATACTGGTACAGTTAACCGCGTCATTGTCGTTTAATTGTAAATTGCAAACAGTTTGGATCCTGGTCAGACGCCGCTAAAAGCGGCGTCTGATCAGGATCCAAACTGTTTGACACTCATTTCAATATTTCCTAAGTCAAAATACCTAAACTTAAATTTGAGAAATAAAAACAAACGGCGATTGTTTAAAACAGATGACGTCATGCAGTAAAAGAATTTAATGAATCTCGTTAGTCTAGACAAATGTGCAGATATTTTTCACCAAATGAAAGGAATTGCACAATAAAAATTGAAATTCATGGCTATTTATTCAAGTAAGTATACAGCCCATGGGAATAAAATGTTGCTTAGAAAATGGAGTGTTTGTTTGTCAAACTGATTTAAAATGTATGGTTTTGTTACCTTATTTCTATTTCCGAGACATTAAATCGTCTATCCATATGTTTTTAGAGGAGACTAAATGTTATTTATGTATCATATTAACGGATTCTATTACACTATTTTAAAATGATAGCTTAATCTATTTTGACAACGTATCTTCTTTTTTACCAATTCACCGGCATTGTGGTGTCAGCTTTAATATTGTTTTTCAAATTTAAGAGTTCGACTGAAAAAATATCGACACGAGTATTAAAGGTTTCAGTGTTTGGCTCTAAATCACTACCATATACATGCAAACAGCTTGGATCCAGATCACACACTGCGTAACATGGCGTCTGATCAGGGTCCAAACTGTTTAACTCTCAAATCAATGTTTTCTTAAGTTATAAACGCTCAAAATTCAAAATTTTATATTTCAAACAGACAGTGCATAAAGGGCTCCTGGTGGCTTCTTAACCCTGTAATCAACTGGACTTAATTTAGAAATACTGTTAAAGCGCCCACTATTAGGCCAACGTTGTTATTATTAGTTGAGACAATGGTCAGCATCATGCCTATTGCTGTCTGGATTTTGCAATGGTGGCCCTAAAAAGGGCCGTTTGTTGTCGCTGCTCGTTGAGAAGGAGAACATGTTGCATTGTTTTTGAGGTGTTATGATTCTGGTTGCCAGTGTTTGGTTATCAACAGGTCTATGATGTACCGTATCCAAGCTGGGACTCACATTTGAGATCTGTCCGGCTATTTCCGGGCTATTCCATGTTGGTGAATGTATAAGTTTGAACTGTTTTCAGTGGAAGGATAAATTGATAAGCATAAAAGGCGCTTCTAAGGGGGAGGGGGGTAATATATTTTTAGTCTCATTCGAGTGGTCTCTAAGCATAAGTTTGTAAGGGTTAATAAGTTACGCTTGAGATTGTATACATACAGTGGAAAATACGTTATTCTTTCCAGTTAAAAACGAAACTAAACGCACAATGCCATAAAATGCAGAACATAGCAGATTCCTGAAAGTTTTAACTGGCAAACAGTTTGGAGCCTGATCAGACGCCGGGTTACAATAGAAATAATTATTTTAGCATTAACGCATTGTTTGGGAAAAAATAACTACTTATCCACTGTTGAAACTAACAGCTGTTGCTACAAATTAATTCACATTTTTTCATAATTGAAGTAGCCTGGTAGACAGACAAATCCAATTGTCCGTTCTTTTTAGAAATTAAACCCTTTCACTGTCATAAGCGACCCAAAGTCAACTTGAAAAACAAATAATTTGGTCCAGATCAGACACCGCGTAACAGGATCCAAATTGCTTGGCGATCGTATTATTATTTCGTCGATCTTTATCTCAGAACTTTGAATTTGCCAAAATTTGCAGACAATTGTCTAAAAAAAATGTTAAATCAGGCGGTTAGATTAGCAATGAAGGGTTCAGCCCTTTCATTGCCAAATTTATCGCGATGTCTAACCCACTTCACCGTCATATTGTTATCTGCTTCAAGCTTGTTGTCTGCAATATAGTTTCAAAGTTACATATAAGGCAGTACGACTTACGAACATTCGAAACGAGTGTCAAACAGTTTGGATCCTGATCAGACGCCGCGTTACGCGGCGTCTGATCAGGATACAAACTGTTTTCAACGGGGCATATTTTGCGTCGTTGAATGAAAGGGTATAAGAGCTAGCAAATTAGATTGGCTGTATGTGCTTCTTTTCTGCTATAGTTAAATTTCCACTATTCCGTCTACAAGCCATTGAGATACATGTATATACTGGACAGTTGGTTCTTTAAAACAGTGTGGGCATACTGCTGATCTGTTTTAACTCTTTGAACGCTAGTCACGCATATATGCGTCATTTGCAAACAGCGTACATGTGAGAAATATAGGCTCTGTCATGAGTCGATGTTTAAGACAAGCTGATCTCAAACGAGTCTAGAATTGAAATGTTATTGAGCGAGCCTTGGCGAGTTTAATAACTTTTCTATTCTAGACGAGTTTGAGATCAACTTGTATGAAACATCGACGAGTGACAGATTCTTTTTCTCACATTACCAACGATTTAAGCTATTTTCATAGCAATATGTATTTTTTTGGAACCCCGATGACGTCAAAACGCCGTTATAAATAGTGACGTTATAGTGACGTCATCAAAGTGATCTTACACATGTTGGAGATAAGGATATTCGTCATCGTTGTTCGCTATAGAAAACAGGGGTAGTTATGTGAGAAATATACGTGTCCTATATTTGACATATATTGTAAAAATCAACGCTTAAAAGTAAAACATGGATTAGACTTAATTGAAAATTATTATTTTTCATTTGAGGTTTCAGGGAGGAATAGGCTAAGCTGCAACTTAAGTCTATGGTGTTATGAAACGCTCGCTGTTTGAAAATTCAACAACTAAATTACTGCTCCAACAAATCTGATAGAGACCGGAGTTTTATATTTGCTTAATATATGCAGAAGAATACAAGTGCAAATCTGAAATTGAAAACATCGTAGTGCGTAGGTCTTTTCCCAATGTCCCAAGAGAACTTTCTACCTTGTTGTGGTTCTAGGGCTTGATTGTCATAGGCTATGTTTCTGTTTATTAGACCGAGATTATCACCTCTGCAAAGAACTAAAAGGAAGGCATGTGGTTTGGATCCCATGCGCTGCTTCGCAACGAATGAGATTAGCCAAAATCATCTTCCTGAAATCTTCATCATCTCATCGTATTATTGTTTATCATTCTATATGACTATGTAATGTCGCTTAACATCATCATCTTCCCAAGGTTATGTAACAGAGCCAGTAGACGAAATTATGGAAGCTTCTGTGTCAGACGTGTAATGACGTCATAATTACAATAAAACAGACGATTTTATTGTAATGAAAGCAGACATAAAGTTGTGAAAGGGTTAGCTAAAGTTAGCCGACTGTATGTAGTATTATGTAAGGACAGTCCAAATGACAAGCTTTATGAGCCTGTTTGTCCTCATCTAAGAGCCTATTGCTATTAGAGAAGCATTGTATATCTACATTTTATTCCAGTAAATACAGCAAAATTCTCTTTTACCGTCACAACATAGAATATTAATTAATGCCAATTGGCCATTTAAAGACAGATAACAGCTTAAAGCAAGATGAAAGTGAAGCTTTACTTTTTTCTTGCTTTAAGCAGATACCTGTCCCTCAATCATCAATCAATATTGATTTTAGTGGCTATTAAAGAGAGGTTCAACTGTAGTAAGCGTGCTTCCATTTACTGCCCGCTGAGAGTGTGTCACAAATACAACGGAAACAAATTATCGAAGCAGTCAATAGAATTTGCATTAGAGGCTCATTGCAGACATCTTCCTTTGAAAGTAATTTCAAACGAAATTCGAACAAACAACATAATTATCCACCTATGCAAAGAAAGACACTCAAACTGTTTCAGATGACAGGTAAAACAATAACATTTTCTAATGGAATATACGAAATTAACCCTAGTCAGGCATATAAACGTCATTTGCAAACAGCATACATGTGAGGAATATACGGACTTTAAACTTATATTTGGTTCTAGTGTCAAAACGTTTGGATCACTATTCGGTTGTAACTTTTTTTGCGTCTAATCTTGATGCAAACAGTTTGCAAAATATATTTTTGCTCAGTATGTCTAGATCAAATAAGTAATTTGTCTTATACGAGGGGTGTTTCATAATTACTGCAACTTGATAAATACCTTTAATATATTAAGCGCAAAATTTACATTTTATATATCATTCGAAAGAACAATTCTTCTACGCAATGGTATAATGCACGGTAAGATCACAAGGCTAGATACGTCACAACACGAACTGAAATGACCCCAAGTCTAGGGCACTGGACCATTTTGTGTATTGTAGAGGTACGTTTTCGAACAAATGATGATACTGAAATTGTTATAGCGATTTTATTATTTAGAATAAGTTAACGAAACTTTCGGTCAAATATTATCAGACAATTATGCACATCTACTACTGGGTTAAATATTACATTATTTTTATCAAATGACAAAACTATAGCTCGTGCTGTAAATATCGTAGAAAAGTACACTACTGTTATGTTCAAGGGTATTTATTGAACGGTAAACTACATTTTGTTACATCAAAACAGGCTATAATTGAAGCTATTGATGTAAACGTTCATGTTTTAAAAATAAAAATATAGATACACGGAAAAAGAAGATTTTATAGCGTTCGAAAATTCATTTCAACCGTTTGTCATTAGCAAAGTAAGAAATTTATTTTTTTTAAATTTAGATTTAAGACAGTTGACTATTTTAATTGTTATGAAATTGTATTTACATTAAACTTCAGACACAAACTGATATATTTCAAAAGCAAGATTTAGCAATTTTACTTTTTAAAAAGTTATTAGGTAAAAAAAAACAACCTAAAAAGTGCTATGTTCCAGTGCCCTTGAGAAGGGATTATTTAGGTTAGTATTGTAATTTATCGTGCATTAATCCATCGTGTAGGTGAGAAATTGCCCTTTCCAACGATATATTACACATGCATTTCACACTTATTATATCGAAGTTACAGAACAAGTTGCTTTAATTATGAAACACCCCTCGTCCAATTGAAATAGAAACAACATGGGTTTTAACACGGAACGGTACTGACGAGTTATATTATGTACAGTGGAGAATCTGTTATTCTTTCCCGTTTAAACGAAACGAAACGCAAACGCAAAACGCTAAAACGTAGAAAAGTGCAACTTTTGGACAATTCTGATAATTCATGTTTATCTTGGTGGCAAACAGTTTGGAGCCTGATCAGACGCCGGGTTACCCGGCGTCTGATCTGGCTCCAAACTGTTTGCAATTTAGAAATAATAGTTTTAGCGTAAACGCGTTTATTGGGAAAGAATAACAGTTTCTCCACTGTAAGTGGTTCTGAATTAAACGACAACAGTAAAATAAAGGGTTGTAATTCCCGGAAGTACCAGAATTGCAACGTATGCTTGTTTCAATTGCTTTTCGATGTCGTTTTCACCATCTTGATGATTACAGGTTTCAATTGCTTGTGTATAAATAATTATTTTTCCTCGTTTTCCTTTTACCATTATGAAACCGATGTTCAGTTAAATTTAAAGCCATGCAATGGTAAATACACATTACCAGTTGACAGTGCGATACAGAGTGATGCATTTAGCTCGAGACGTTTTTGGCGGAAATAGCCGATCTGACGAGCGCCTTGGCGCGAGTCTGATCGGTTGTTTCCGCCAAAAACGTCGAGAGCTAAATGCAACACCCTGTTGCGCACTGCCAACTGGTAATGTGTTTATTATATGCATTGAATACAAATCAGAAACAACTAAATAGTTGTTTGAATCATTTTACATCCAAAATGTATTACTTATTTGAAGCAGAACGAGAAGTTTTGTATGCCACAAAGAATAACGCGGCACTCGTACATGTACGTAAATGACGTCACGTTCAATAGAAAGCGACGTCAGAGTAAAATACAAAGTGGCTGATACAAGGTGGCTGATACAGTTGTATTTTACTCTGCAGATACACGCGAAAACGCTCGATATCATACGAAGGCATATAATAAAAAAGATTATTATATGCCTCTGCATGATATCGAGTGTTTCCTCGTGTATTTGCACAGTAAAATACAAGAGTCTGTATCAGCCACCTTGTATCAGCCACTTTGTATTTTACTCTGACCTCGCTTTCGATTTAACGTGACGTCATTTACGTACGTGTACAAGTGCCGCGCTATTCATTGTGGCAAACAAACAATCTTGTTCTGCTTCAAATAACTAATAAATTTTGGCTATAAAATGATTTAAACAACTATTTAATTGTTTCTGGTGTGTATTCAAGGCATATAATAAACACATCACCAGTTGGCAGTGTGCTACAGAGTGTTGCATTTAGCTCTCGACGTTTTTGGCGGAAACAACCGATCAGACTCGCGCCAAGGCGCTCGTCAGATCGGCTATTTCCGTCAAAAACGTCTCGAGCTAAGTACATCACTCTGTATCGCACTGTCAACTGGTAATGTGTATGTATCAAGTTTTTTGTCAATGTATAAAGACAGTTACCATGCAGTAAATGTAACCCATTCACTTCCTTTACCAGGAGTACACTTGTTACAGTGGAGAAACTGTTATTCTTTCCCAATGAACGCGTTTACGCTAAAACTATTATTTATATTGCAAACAGTTTGGAGTCAGATCAGACGCCGGGTAACCCGGCGTCTGATCAGGCTCCAAACTTTTTGCCACCAAGATAAACATAAATTATCAGAATTATCCAAAAGTTGCACTTTTCTACGTTTTAGTGTTTTGCGTTTGCGTTTCGTTTCGTTTAAACGGGA
This sequence comes from Gari tellinella, assembly GCA_922989275.2. Taxonomy (NCBI): domain Eukaryota; kingdom Metazoa; phylum Mollusca; class Bivalvia; order Cardiida; family Psammobiidae; genus Gari; species Gari tellinella. The sequence continues at coordinate 96,999,247 of OV277858.1, forward strand.
AAGAATAACAGATTATCCACTGTACTTCGAAAGAATTTAGATTCTGGTCAGATGTCGGGTTACGTGGTGTGTCCTTAGGATCCAAACTGTGTAACTCTCAAAACCATACCACTTTAGTCAAACTACCTAAATTGTGCTTAATAAAAATGTCTAGTACTGAATTTAGGTGACCACTTAAAACAGGCTTAAAAAAGCAGACTGTACCATTGGGCGCATATAGTTTTAATTTCAGACCTCATTAAGCTATAATCTGCTAGAATATAGGAACTATTGTTTTTATAATTCATAGTCTTGACCGTATCAATTGGAACAACTTTGTTCAATGGAGGAATGAATTAGATGCGCTAAACGGAGCCTTTTTGGGCGGAAATGTTAAAAATGAAAAGTTTGAGACTAATTGCCTCCAAATCAGATGTAACATCTACAGTTGAGAATCTGTTATTCTTTCCCGTTTAAACGAAACGAAACGCAAACGCAAAACACTAAAACGTAGAAACGTGCAACTTTTGGACAATTCTGATAATTCATGTTTATCTTGGTGGCAAACAGTTTGGAGCCTGATCAGACGCCGGGTTACCCGGCGTCTGATCTGTCTCCAAACTGTTTGCATGGGAAATAATAGTTTTAGCGTAAACGCGTTTATTGGGAAAGAATAACGTTTTCTCCACTGTACTCTTGTAACTTCAAATGAACAATTGTTTTGTTTTCATTTAACCCTTTCATGCTCAAATACTCGTGAAATTTTTACCTCTTCACCGCTTAATTGTCGTCTTGTTCAAAATATGTTGTCTGCAAGATACGTTTCAAAGTTAGATTTAAGGTTGTATGATTTACGAAGTTTCAAGATGAGTGTCAAACAGTTTGGAACTTGATCAGATGCCGCGTTACGCGGTGACTGATCAGAATCCAAACTGTTTGCAAACGCGCTTGTAAGAGTCATTGAGAGCAAAAGGGTTAAGTCTAGTCGGTTTTGACTATTTGGAGTTTCTTTTCAAAATATTGCCAACTAACAAACAATACAGACCCTTATAATGTACCTTGATCTGTGTCGAACTATGTTCCATATGTCAAGTGTACTGCACGGGTGCACTGTTTGTAAAGGACACTTACAGTGGAGAATCTGTTATTCTTTCCCAATAAACGCGTTTACGCTAAAACTATTATTTACAGTGCAAACAGTTTGGAGCCAGATCAGACGCCGGGTTACCCGGCGTCTGATCAGGCTGCAAACTGTTTTCCACCAAGATAAACATGCATTATCAGAATTGTCCAAAAGTTGTACTTTTATACGTTTTATTGCTTTGCGTAAGTTTGCGTTTAAACGGGAAAGAATAACAGATTCTCCACTGTATATATGCGTTAAATGGTTAATGTCAGTTGAATACATTTTTTTAGAAATAGTTCATAGGTGCATAGCTTAGTACGAGTATTATGTATTTATTCTTTAGGATCCAGGGCAATGCTACGGTATATTGTCACAGAAACAGTTTTTAAATTATTAAAGTAATGCTTAAGATTTGCTATATACCTTGTTAAGTGTTATGAGTTTGACATAATTCACCTCTTGAACTTCAAACTGTAAATTACAGTGTTAAATGCCAAACAGTGCAGACCCTGATAAGGGTAACAGTCTTGGTCGTTTGTCTTATTATACATCATACAGTGCTCCCTCTCTACAACGACACCCAATGGGAGACACATATTGTGTGTGTTGTTTGAAGGGAGTCGTTATAGGGAGAGAAAATTAAGATTTTGCTTACATTTGTAAAGTTTGAATCCAGATAAGATGCCGCGTTACGCGGCGTCTGATCTGGTTCCAAACTGTTTGTCACTCGTTATTATCATTTAGTTTATAAAAATCTGCACTTATATGCTACTTTGAGAAAAAACGGAAGACGACACTTTTAAGCAGACGATATTGCATGAGTAATGAGAATTGCGGCAAGGATAGTTGTAAAGAGGGAGTCGTTTGTGGGAGGGCCGTTGTAGAGAGGGAACACTGTACACTACTGAAACAAGAACATGATGTCAGCATTTTGTACATATCGTCGGGGTTTTGTACATATCGTCGGGGTTTTGTTTACGCGTTCCTTATTCCGTGTTGATCAATCACACTAGGCTTTCTTATAGTACAGTGGAGAAAACGTTATTCTTTCCCAATAAACGCGTTTACGCTAAAACTATTATTTCCAATACAAACAGTTTGGAGCCAGATCAGACGCCGGGTAACCCGGCGTCTGATCAGGCTCCAAACTGTTTGCCACCAAGATAAACATGAAATATCAGAATTGTCCAAAAGTTGTTCTTTTCTACGTTTTAGTGCTTTGCGTTTGCGTACGTTTGCGTTTAAACGGGAAAGAATAACAGATTATCCACTGTATAACCGTATCTATAGTAACAACCGTTCTTTAGAATTTCAGAATTTGAAATATACTCACGGAATTTAAAAAGTGTGCATGGTTGATATTTGTTTTGAATGTACACGTTTTCAATAATCTCAAGTACGGTTTATACAGCTGAATAAAGTGTATAGAATGTATTGGTTACCCTTTTCGTGAAATTTACGATAATTTTGCGTGTCGTTTTCTCGCGTGCGTTGTCATGACCTTCCTACAGAACAAAAACATCGAGGTTATTGACTGGCCCGCAGTCTCATCCGATCTCACGCTAACTGAGCACGTTTGGGATGAGATTGGGCGTTGTTTGCGACGTCTACCGAACCAGCTATTGACGTTGGAACATCTGGCTGATTGTTTAGTCATGGTATGGAATGACATTCCTTAGCACTTTTTCGCAGCCTTGCCGAGATCCAGTCGACGATGATGCCTTGTTTGCGTTGATGAATACGCAGAACACATGCGTTATTAATTGTGTGACATAGGTTTTGTCCCTTAAGGACAAAAACGCATGGCAGTACAATAATAACTGACATCACACATTAATGACTCTTACGAAATGTTAGATTGATGTTTAATATAACGTGACAACAAAGTCAATTTATATCTAGTTTGTTATTTCTATTATTTAGAAAGCTATTCCCAATGCACAGTTTTTAAATTCCGTGAGTGACGAAACAAGTTGTATAATTATGAAAATATTTATATAATCCCAGTAAACATGTAATATAAAACATACAAAAATATACTTACTCCTGGCTACGAGTTCTCGACAAATATGGCAAAATGTTGTAATGAGTAAAGATGTATTGAATGTTTGACAAGTACTTTACGAATGTGTCCGTCGCTTTTAAAGTACATTGTACTTACAGCAAAGCTTCTCTGAAACGAATGTGCACTTTCTATGTTTACAGCAAGGGTTTTCTTAATACGTTTTGAGTAAACATCTATAACCTCCGTAATAAATATTCTGCTTTATTGTCAAAGTTCTTTCAGCAGTCCCGTGTCTTTAAAGATATCAAAATATTTTCGTTTGATGGTTGCATTAGCAGTTGTTCTATTTAAAGTAGATCAATAGAAAGATGGCAGGGTTGTGTTTGTTTGTCAATTTAAATGTTTGTAAATACAATAATTTAAATGCTTTGTTTCTTCAACCAAATACTGATGTGAACGGATTTTCTCTCGGCGACGGTATTGTAATAAACATTCAGAAAGTATGCATACTCATTCTAAAATGAAACACCACTATTAAGACAATTTAAGTTAAGTTGATACTTCTATGTTTATATATTAGGTGAGCCAAATTTCCATTTAAGTGATACATGTACCTGATCTAATTGTTTTGGCATAAAGTGCAGTCTAATATCAGACGCCGCATCAGGCGTCTGATTTGTGTCTGCAATGTTTGCTTGTGTTCCATATTGTGCGACCCTAGACACAAATGGGGTTTGAGTAACATTATTTTAGCGATAATTGAAGCTGGTGATTGCTAAATGTCAAAATCAAGTTAAAAACAAAGCAGTGCAAATTCCCGAATAAAGCGTTTTGCTTCACGTTATTGCCATCGCAAGATTCACCATACTTGACACAATGCATGCGTTTTGTCTAACTTTTTGTTATAACACAGGCCATTGTATAGTGACCCTCACAACACTGCCCTCAGAATAACGATTCCCTCCTTACAACAACGAGTGCAACTGCTGTTCACACAAAACAATTATGTTTAGCGCTTTCACTGCTGCATTTATCGTCTTATTAAAATTGACTTCAATTATTTCTTAAAGTTACATGTTGGTGGAAATTTGACAAAAGTAATATTATGATGAGTGACAAACAGCTTGATACTGGATCAGACGCAGCGTTACGCGGTGTCTAATCTGAATTCAAGCTGCTTGCAAGTGATATCCGAGTCTAAATTTTCTTCCCTCTGCAAAACGCATACACTCTCTCATTGGTGTTATTGTAGAGAGGTGTCACTGCATATTCGTCTGTGTGATTTTGTTTAAAGCTTGTTCAGATCATATTCTTTTGCACTGCATTAGCTAGAGAAACCAAATTTGGTTTGGGTAATTTTTGGGATAGCTGAGTATGCCATCCTATGCTTCGGTGGTGGTGACCTTAGCCAATGACCTCAGTCATAAAGGGGTAACCTGATGAGGCTCAAATCTCTTTGTTACTCAGACAAACAAAGAAAAAATGATAATTTAAAAGATGACTTTTCACATTGATGTTTTATTTCATGCACCGAATAAGCTTAGAAGTGACAATTTCGATACCTTGATGGGATTGCTGAATGTGCCATCCTATTTAAGGTGGCGGTGACCATGACCTTTGATCTCAATTATATATGGGTAGACTGATCAGGATCCGAGCTGTTTGCCACTCAGACAAAATGAGAAAATTTAATAATTTAAAATGGCCATGTATACGTTGGTAAAGGTGTGTAATATCCTCATACATGTATATATCTATATCTTTGTATGTCAAAAGTGCAATATGCGTATTACTTTGTAGTGATATTCTTTGTTTTTAAATTAGCATCTTAGCGTGTGATAAAACGAGAACATCAGCAATAAAACAACGAATATAATTAAAACAAATCTCAATCATATAGTTGTTAATTACGTATATTGTGTGCCACCATAAAATCAATAATATAATATGTATTACATGTAACACCTTGCTCCTTATGGGTGGTCTAGGGATGATGTGGACCAAAGGCAGTATGGTTTACGAATACTTTATTTATATCATGTACATGGTCCAATACTATTAATCCTCAGAGACGTCACGTGGTGAACACACCGTCATCGCGCAAGGCGCACCAACTCTCACACAACAATGGCCTCTCACTCTGTCCTGGTGCTTATAACAATGTGAAGTGCGATATTCAAAGCAGATTTCTCAGATAAGATCCTTCTTCTTCAAAGATAACTTACGGACTGATAATTGTTCATTGAACCCGCGGAATACCTCTTCCGGAATAAATAAAACACTGACCGTACCATGCGGTAGTCACACTCTCCCCCTCTTCCTTAAAGTCGACACGACTTCAAAAAACCACAATATACTACCAAACTAAAAACAAATACAGAAGACCAATAATCAAACACTTCAGATCCTGAACCACAGAATACCAAAAACCATTCCACACAATCCAATACAAATTCAGGTAAACATGTCTTGCTATCAATCAAACAAACAGCAAATCACAATGTACATCTAAATTCAACAATTCAAGAAATGGTTATGGTTCCTGCAATATCAAAATACAAAAGTAGATTAATGTTAAACTATTTCAAACATTCTAACTAAAGAATACATGAAAGGAAAACATTAAGGAAAACTATGTTTGTATAACTCAAGCATTCTTATCCAGAATACACTATACAATACAAAATATATATACAATAGACAATATGAAATTACTTGAACTCCAATCTGATCTTCTCATTTCTGTAAAGAAAAACATTATAAGTATCAAATACTTTCTAAACTACTAAAACATATATGCAGAAATTAACAAAAATATTCCAATTTCTGCTTTTCTCCTCCCCTCCTGAAAAAAATCAGAAGTGATATTAATAGTTCACTAAAATGAAACAAGAAACACTATTTCTACCAATACATGGCAACATAAAACCAATGAAACTAAGCATCATGATATATACTAGTAACTTTATTCAAATCTTACAATTCAAATATCAATATGCTTATCAAAATGTACTTCAAGAACTGAAATTATCTCTGGTGCAAGCATTCATTCCACCTAATAACACAATTCCAAAGAAATTCAAATCACAAATACTATAGTGATCATGAAATGCAAACTGTTCTCCAGTAATACACATTCAATATAATACAAAAGATACCTGAGCATTTAAATGCAAATCTAATTCAATAAAAACATAAATATACAAATGGCTAAAAAAAACAAAGTTATTCACTTTAAAACTGTTTGCAGTAACTTTGCAGTAAGGGCAGCCTGCTCCTGAAGTAACTCCTTCAATTGGCAATTCTCTTGAGCTGCTTCTTCTTGAGCGACTGTCTGTTGTTTACTTACAACCTTTCCATACCAATCTGGTTTCTTCTTAACCCTAGTAGACTTCCTAGGAGATGGTTTCGGTGGTTTCTTCGGCTTCAATGGAGGCGGTGCTCTTGGTGGCTCTGCGCATCTAACCTCCTCAGGTAGTGTCACTACTTCTTCTTGGCCCTCTATCTCTTTCTCTTCAGTCTCAGCTTCTGTTCCGGTATCCTTATCAGGACTACATGCACCCACATCTGTGTCCTCAGAATGTGATGATGGTGCCAGAGCTTCAGCATGGTCTTCTGTAGCTGTGACTTCTATTTCTTCTGATACTTCTACAGCTGTTTCTTCTATACCTTTATCTAAAACTATGCTTTCATGTCCTTCAACTTCAACTACGCTTTTATGACTAACTTCACTTCCATGACCGGCCGGTCCTTCAACTTCCTGTGAATATGTTACGACATAATCACACTCACTATCTTCACTATCCTCTTCAAAATTATCTGAAAACTTATTAACTACGGTATTATACTTACCTGTACTAAGTCTAGGTTTTGGCGCTGGCCTAATACCTGATTGAGTAACTTTGGGCTCATACTTACCTGATATGGGATCAACTTCATCCTCCACGCCATCGTCCTCTACTTCTATAGGAAGCAAGTGATTTCTATGGAGTCGTCTCTCAGTCCCATCTGCCGACTTGACTATGAAAACTGGTATATCCTTATGAGGCTGACTTATTACTTTGTATGTGTCCAGCTCAAACTTGTCCGCTATCTTATGCTTTCCTTCATAAGCTAGGATTTTGACTAAAACTGTATCTCCAACATGTATCTGGGATGCTTTGGCCTTTTTGTCAAATTGTTTCTTCTGTTTTGCTCTTGCTTTTATCAGTGCTTTATTTGCAATATCATGGGAAGTTTGAAGTCTCTGTTTTAAATCCTTAATGTAATCTGATGTTATAGAGTCACTGTTGTTGTCCAACTGGAATATTGAATCAATGGCAAGTCTTGGTTTTCGTCCAAACATAAGCTCAAAAGGGCTATAACCAGTAGATTCATGTTTGGTAGCGTTATACGCATACACTAATGTTGGTAGGTACTTTTTCCAGTTCTTCTTTTTATCTTGTTCCAATGTCCCTAACATGTCAAGTAATGTTCTATTATATCTCTCAGTTTGACCATTGCACATAGGATGGTAAATTGTAGTTCTGGTCTTTTTTATGTCCATGAGAATACAAAGTTCTTTAATAAGTTCAGACTCAAAATTTCTGCCTTGATCTGAGTGCAAAGTGGATGGTATACCATAATGTAAAATAAAATTATTCAAAAGAGCTTCTGCAGTGGTTTTTAGCTGTCTGATTCCTAGTTGGAACAGCAACTGAGTATTTAGTATAGTGGTCTGTTATAACTAAAACATTTTCAATATTTCCTTGACAAGGATCCACGGTTAAAAAATCTATACAAACTCTTTCAAGAGGAAAACTGGATTCAATGCTTACCATTGGCGCTTTACTAACAGCTGACTTTCTGCGCAAACACCTTCCACATTGTTGTACATGTTTATCAATGTCGCCAATATAACCTGGCCAATAAAAACGCTCACGAACAAGTGAAGCAGTTCTATCCTTTCCAGGGTGGCCAACATCATTGTGCAAACCATTAAGCACTTGACTCTTAAAAACTGAGGGTAAAACTAACTGATTAACTGTCTGTTCATTGTCTGTTGACTTTCTATATAAAATACCTCTGATCATGTGAAAATTCTTAAAGTGGCGTTGCATTGTCTGATGTTTTGGTTCTTTTGGAATAAGATGTCGTTTTGGAAGTTCTTTATCTAAAGTAGCTCTGTACCAAATACCTATAATTGAATCGTCTCTTTGCTGTTTTCTAATTTCTCTCATTTCTATTTGAGCCATTGGCTGACCTGGACTTTCCGTAGATTCCACAATATTGATGTTATGACATGGTAAAATTTCAATAAAAGGTGAAACATGTATAATATTGCATATAGCTTTGACGGTAGACTGAGGAAGTCTAGACATAGTGTCAGCATCCACATTATTGTAAACCAGGGGTCGTGAGTTCGATCCTCACTGGGGGCTCCAATGTAACACCTTGCTCCTTATGGGTGGTCTAGGGATGATGTGGACCAAAGGCAGTATGGTTTACGAATACTTTATTTATATCATGTACATGGTCCAATACTATTAATCCTCAGAGACGTCACGTGGTGAACACACCGTCATCGCGCAAGGCGCACCAACTCTCACACAACAATGGCCTCTCACTCTGTCCTGGTGCTTATAACAATGTGAAGTGCGATATTCAAAGCAGATTTCTCAGATAAGATCCTTCTTCTTCAAAGATAACTTACGGACTGATAATTGTTCATTGAACCCGCGGAATACCTCTTCCGGAATAAATAAAACACTGACCGTACCATGCGGTAGTCACATACATAACTGTTGTTGTTTAGTAGACGAACGAAAATAAATTCATTTATACATACATTCTATAAATAGCGATATTATTGAACAGAATACCAGAAACTCACAATAACACCAACACAAAAACGAAATCTTATTAAAGTCTTGACTTGTAGACTTGTAAACAATAGTTACTGGTATGTTTTCTGATGTTTTGTTTATTTTAGGGCATACTTTCGAATAAGAATGAATAAAATACGCTCGTACAAGTGTATTCAGAAGGACGTCAACTTGATTACAAGTACAATTAGTTCGCGCATGCAATATAAGCTGTCGACCAGATGAAGCAGTGTAACGGCGTAATGCGGTTTCTGGTTAGGATACAAACTGTTGCAAAGTCATCTTTTTGCGCCATAGTAAAAGAGTTTAAATTGGGCAAAGACAAACACCGTAGACTTTGATCAGACGCTGCATCATGCGGCGTCTGGTCAGAGTATACAATGTTGGCCGATAGGAATTTTAATATCAAACATAATTATTTTTTTAGACAAGGCACCCCTTAGGTAAATATGGACAAATCTTATATAAACCGTAAGCATGGAAGAATCCATTGGTCGCCAATGGGTTAAAATGTTCAACATCCAGGTTAAAGTTAAATGTAGCTAAGTTGTTTATCAAACACTACTATTTTCTACTTGGTTTTTTTTACAAGTGAAATAATAAGGTTTCCTCGTGACTCAATTACAAATTTAACCAAAACGATTGAAGTAAGAAGTAGGGCTCCAGATAAGAGATAGTTATTTCAACAAATCAAACATTTTCTCACTCATTTCAGCACCAACTCCTATGGTGTTACTACTCATTAGAATCGTCTCTTCGAGACGATTCTAACGAGTAGTGACACCATAGGGTTTAATTAAGAAATAAAGATTGTAGTTTTTGAAAAACTACCCTTATCTGGTGCTCTGAAGAAGCCACAAAATATATCACAGAAATATGTCGATATTTTCTTGTAACGAATGTAAATTTACATGTACACGTTGTTGTACATCCGTGACTTAATAACAATTTATCGAAATAGAAGAGAAACAAATTAAAACAGAACCACATTGATTTAACGAGACAAAGTTAGACGGCGTGACATTTAAATCTAAAGATCAAATGTCTTCACAACGAATGTACATTTTCAAAGAAATCTAAGAATTCGCGAACAAGTAATTGCTAATGATTCTACATATCAAACATGAATAATTTGACCAGGCGCATATCGAATTTATCACTTTTTCAACAGTTGAATTGCATTAGCTTGATCAGTCTGAAGTCGAACAAATCCATATTTTCAAAGTTAAAACGTGGGTTTTGCCGTGAACTATGGGTATGTTCCACTGAAAATCGATTGTAGGTTAGTTTAACTCATTATCCCCTGAAACTTCCAATGGACAATTCCAGTTTGCATTAAAAGCTGGTCCTTTTTAGACTATTTAGGGTTGTTTTTGTAATAAATTGCAAAATGATAAACAGTGAAGTCCCTGATCAGAGGGCTCCTGCAGGAGCCCTCTGTTCATGGACTTCACTGTTTGCATAGGACAAGTGTACTCTTTACAGGTATATATTTGGTAAAGGACGCATATTTGCGTCTCTAGGGTTCATTGAGTTAAAGAGACTTCATACAGGTCAGTGGATTACGTGCCCGACATGAAAGGTTTGTAACAGTTGCCCGGTTGGCTCAGTCTGTCAAAATATTGGTCTTGTATGCAAAGGGTCGCCGGTTTAAGTCCGGCATCGGTCATATTTTTTTCAACTCAACATGTCAGAAGTAAAAACTTGATTTTGATTTCCTGAGCAATAAGAATACTTTAATAATATGAATTACCAGGAAGATGAAACGTTTAAACGCCCCTATATTAAAAAATACCCATTGCAAATAATGCGAACACTGATACAAGGAGAATAATATTTAACATTTGTCGACGTTCACCTTACTGAACGGCTAATTTGTTACATCAAAATTATGCTAAATGCAATGGATAGAGTTATGGATCATTGTATATTAAATTGTGGTCTGCCGCTAACCTATTCGCTGCCATGACATCATCACTTTTGAAAATTGTCGCCTGTATGAAGTCTCAAATTTAAAATTTATGTTTTTTGACTTAATAAACAGAAAAATTGAAATCAATGACAATCAGTTTTTTTTAACCTGGTCAGACGGCCCGAGTCTGTTTACAAATAATTGTTGTACTCGGCCTAAGCAGGGAAATGGGTGCAAAAACCATCGAAGTCTGTCCTATGGTTTTGATTGGTTGCAAACCCGGATTCTACTGTAATGTACAGTTCTCAATCTACAACGACAACCAATGGGAGACACAGATTTTATGTGTTGTTCGGAGGGAGTCGTTATAGGGAGAGAAAATAAAGAGTTTGCGCGGCGTCTGATCTGGATTCAAGCTATTTGTCATTTGTCATTATATTTATTCTATCAAAATATGCACTATTATGTAACTTTAAGAAAAAACAGCAGACGACAATTTCAAGCAGCATTTTTGCAGTAGTTAAAGCGTTAGACATGATTGTCTTGTTTAGAGAATTGCGGCAAAGGTGGTTGTAAGGAGGGAGTAGTCCTCTAAACGTGTGAAAGTTGTGTATTGTTTGGTGCCAAAACGTCTACCAGTAAGTGCAATCTCGTGATGTAAATTTAGATTCAATAATTCTTTGGAGGTATTAGATCCTTCTATTGCAAAGTCCGACTGCTCGGATATTTGCAATCACTTTAGACCAACAATTAGACGCTTAAATCACACCGACTGATTATAAATCATAAAGTTCGACACTCATATCAACATTAGGTCAAATGCATGGATTCTATTTTGGAGAACATTAATGCAAATTACAATAGTATGCAGACAATATATTTGCAGTGCAGCGGTTATATTCATATACATCCATTAGACATCTAATCACTTTTCTAATATTCTTAACCCTATACTGCACGTTGCGGATTTGTGACAGGTAGCTTTAACAGTTTGGATGCAGATGAGATGCTGAGTATTTTGTTTCGTCTCAACTGGATATAGATTTTCTAATTTGTTTGACGCGATGGTGGATTACAAAAAAAGTATAAAACAGTGCTCCCTCCCTACAACGACACCCAATGGGATACCAAAAATATGTGCGTTGTTCAGAGGGAGCCGTTATAGGAAGGGAAATTTATTTACATTTGCAAACATTTTGAATCCAGATCAGACACCGCGTTACGAGTCGTCTGATCTGGATATGTGCTTCTGTTACTATCACTCAAACGAAACCTCATTGGTGATATTATCCCGTCACTGTCTTACTTCTGGTACAATAGTTGTTTGCAAACAGTTTGGATCATGATCAGTCGCCGCTTTACGCGGCTACTGGGTAAGATTCAAACTATTTGACAGTAATTTTAATATAAATTAGGTCAAACTACCTTAAATTTAAATTATAGAAATGTAAGCAGACGTTAATTGTTTAAAATTGATGACATCAGGCAGTGAAGGGTTAACCCTTTACCCAATAGAAGCGCCTTTTAGCGGATATGATTTATTCATCCGCTGAAGAAAATAGTTCCAATTTGATCAGTAATGAATATGTATTATAGGGAATATTTTCTATATTATAGCACTTGATAGCTTAAACGGGCTGAAAATAAAGCAGAATGCGCCCTAAGGCGCATTCTGCTTTACTTTCAACCTGCTTTAAGTAGTTATCTATCTTAAGTACTATAAATAGGCTATCAGGTAAAGGGTTAAGGGACACAGTATTTATTAGCATTTTCATTTCAATAGAAGCCTCCAGTCTATTGTAACGCATTAGTATCTCAAACTGCTTTAACCTATTCATTTTCTGTTTATCGTGAGGTTTGTACCCCTTCACTGTCATATTTTCGTCTTCTTTAAGTTTGTGGTCTGCAATATTGTTTCAAAGTTAGATTTGAGGCTGTATTACTGAGTCAACGCAATTGCAAACAGAGCGGTGTCAAACAGTTTGGACCCTGATAAGACGCCGTGTTATGCGGCGTCTGATCCCGACTTAAACTGTTTGCAAACGGGCCTTTGGACGTCATTAAGAGTGAAAACGTTTTAACCTTACTTTTAAATAATCGTATAGGCAACATTTTTAAAGCAGATAGTCTTATTGTGGTAAATGGTTACAGCTGACGATAAGATTTGGCAATGAAATGGTTAAGGGTACAGTGGAGAGTATGTTATTCTTTCCGTTTAAATTCAAACGAAACGTAAACGCAAATCGCTAAAAAGTAGAAAAGTACAACTTTTGGACAATTCTGATAATACATATTTATTTTGTCGGCAAACAGTTTGGAGCCTGATCAGACGCCGGGTAAACCGGCGTCTGATCTGGCTCCAAACTGTTTGCATTAGAGATAATAGTTTTAGCGTAAACGCAGTTGTTGGGAAAGACTTATATTTCTCCACCGTATCATAGCAAACCGTGGCACTGTAATTTGATTAATACCCTGTAATAGAAATAAATCACAGTTCTGTTATTGAAATTAAAATGTTAAATCTAATTTGAACAGCAATCCATTTTACTGATGATGATTAATATTACTGCCTTAATTGTTTGTGTTTTATTAGTAGTTAATAAACAGTTCCCATGTGGCGTAGTGCATTACACTTTAACAGTGATAAAGTGGAAACTCGATATTTCGAACACTCTTAAAACGACCTTACACGGGTCCTAAGTTTAATTTGGATAACTCAATCTCGCTCAAGTCGAACGTTACCTTATTTCAAAGTTAAAACGTGGCTAAACCACGGTTTTACTTTGAAATATTGGTATGTTCCAACTAAAGCGATTTGGAATTATAGATTTATTTTTGTAAATTAAATTTTCATTATTATACATTCGTTATTTATATGCTTTCTTATTTTAAGAAATGTGAACGAGTGTGATTACGATAAAGAAGCAGCGATAATAATTTATTCTATTGCATTCAATATTATTTCGACAAATTATAGATATTTGGCTAATACCGTTACAGTCAAAATAATATATTTTATGAGCTCATTTTGTTCTAGCTAAAAGCATGCTGCTATAACAACGGTAATGAATATCGTACTTTAGTTCTCTGGGATAATAAGTGTACCTCTTTTATGGACTCCAGAGAGCTTCTGACACGTTCAGCGGAAACAAATAATGAAAATAGTCTATAAACTTACATTACCAGCCAATATCCGACTGCACCATTCCCTGTAGACATTGTTTCAGTTACATAAACAGGACAATTAACAATAAAAACAGAATAACTATCGCAGCTTGTTACAAGATACAGGTAAAAGCAACAAATTAGCGAAAAGATAGATACAATTATTGTGTATAGTGTAGAGTTGAGTAATTGTTCTTTCTCTTATTTGGCGAATTAGTTTGTATATGCGGTTTTCTTTTTGCTACTCATATTTGTAAACTCGCCATCAGGTTAAGAAAAATATAGTTTCTCTTTTGCAAACAACACAGGGTCACTAGAATACAGTAGTTAGTTTCTGCCTCTGATGGGTCTATAAGTAATAATTCTATGCTGGTATGCATTTGTGCGAGAGTATCGCGTCTGAGCACGTACTTTTGTTTGTATACAGTGGAGAAAACGCATTGCAATTAAATGGATAACATGACAACTGTTTGACAACTCTTACTTTTGATTTTAACTTAGACGGCAAACAGTTTGGAGCCTGATTAGACACTGGGTTACCCGGCGTCTGATCTGGCTCCAAACTGTTTGCATTGGAGATACTAGTTTTACATGTAGCGTAAACGCGTTTATTTGGAAAGAAAAACGTTTTCTCCACTGTATGCGTGCGTATGCGTGCAGGCATGCGAATCGTGCGTACCTGATTGGACTCGCTTGTATGTGTGCATGCCTGCGAGCGCATGACTGTGCGTGCGTGCATGTCCATACATGCGTTAGTTTGATATACACGCATAGACAACCATCAAAAAAGTATTTGTATATGTGTGTCTAGATTTGCATCTTTGAGTTTAATTGATTTTCCTCTTCTGTAAACCATCTTAACTTTTGATAGTAAGATGAGAAGAAAACAAAACAAGCTAAAAGCTTAATTTATTATCCTGTTCCAAATGATATTTGCTAGAACACACCACGTCTATATATTGTTTAATAAGTTAACAATAAACTGTGTGATCGCTT